>OY728150.1:254820493-259820493 GCA_963277665.1 Viscum album
TGCAATGGTTGAAAAGTCATGATAATCACATAATAATTTAGTAGTTGATTCCAATAGTAATTTTTTATTTTTTATACCCCAATGTTGTTCAACCGTTGATTGAGATGAGTAATTTTTTTATACAGATTTGTTTAAGAAATCAACAAATGAGTGATTTAAAAAGTTTGCAGGACCGAATTTTACTTACGCTTTGTCACATTGAGAAACTATTTCCCCCCTCATTTTTCAATGTTATGGTTCACTTGATAGTGCACCTAACTAATGAAGTAATGTCTACTGGTCTAGTGTAATTCAGGTGGATGTATCCTATTGAGCGGTATTTCAATACATTGAAACGATTTGTACGCAACAGAGCTCGTCTGGAGGCATCAATAGCCAATGGTTATTTGATGGATGAGGGTACTACTTTTTGTGTAGAATATCTTATGGATGTTGAAACAAAATTAGATTATCCCTCTCAGATTCATAATGGTCTAGTTGGAGAAGGAACCATATTTTATATGGACAACATCGAGTGGATACAAGCACATCGATATATCTTGTTCAATACTCCATCAGTTGCACCATTAATGCAGTAAGTGTCTTATCACTTTTATTGTTAAACTTTTACATGCTTTTTTGCATAAGTTTATAATTTAAACATCACATTATCATTTTCAAGAAACACATTAATGAGCTAAAACAAGAGATGTATCATGTGACTAAGTATCAAATTTAACAATCTCATTATGCGTCATTTCATGATTAGTTCAAGGATTTTGTATGTATAAATTGATTTTAATTATGAGTGAAGTATTATAGTAATTTATTTATAAAAAAATCATTATTTAATTCTATGAATTATGTAGGTTCATAACCTGAGGGAGTTAGGTAACCCCATGCAAACTGAATAATTTATCCAACTAGCTGAGGGTCCATCTATAACGACTCGTCGTTATAAAGCTATAGATACTAATGGATTTCAATTTTGCATTAAAGATGTTGAAGACAAATGATCAACACAAAACATTGGAATCAGTTGTCCATTAATCGATTCTGGTTATTACTATGGTCAATTGATAGACATCATTGAAGTTGTATACAAACACGGGTTGAAGTACATATTGTTAAAGTGTAATTGGGTTGATCCAGTGCGTGGACGTAAAATTGATCAATATTAGTTTATATTGGTGAATTTTAAATATATGTTATATAGAAATGAATGATTTGATAATGAAACTTTAATTTTGACATCACAAGTAGAACAAGTATTCTTTGTTACTTTGCATTCAAATCCTAGTTGGAAAGTTGTTGTGAAAATGTCCTGGCGAGGAGTGTTTTTATTTAAATAAGATGAACCCGAGATTGTTACCTTTGTTGACCAAAAACTTGATCAACATAACATATTTCAACATGAAGAAGATATTTATTGGGTTAGAGAATCCGTTGAAGGAGAAACAGTTGATTTTCATGTTTAATACAAGGTATAATTGTTTTCCCGGTCTTCAGTTTAAAGATTTTTTTAAAATTGTTTAAAACTACCCAAAAATAAAATATATATTTTTAAACATAATTATACTACATGGAATTAAAAAATGATAATTAGGAAGTGAAAAACATCACAAACTAGCAGTGGGTATTACAAAAATTCAAGATTTTTAATTCTCATAGAAACGGAAAAACCAATCTTTCCTAATCTATTTTAATAACCCGAACCAAAATATGAGATTTTTTTTCTATATTCATATATTTCATTTCTGAAACCTAAAACCAGATTCCATAACATATAAAGAACAATTACAACAATCCAAAAAAGTAATGACAACAAGTATTGGCATACCTAAGAATAAAAATTCTTAAATAGCTTATTTATCAACAAATGAATTGGAATAAAAAATTAATTCAAGGGTATTGATCACTTTATAGGTTGAAGAATAAAATATGGAAAGTAGTAAAGAGAAAAAAATGATGTAATATGATTCGACCAATATCCTATATGCATGGAACATAATCAATAGGACTTTTCATTATGCTAGAAAAGAGATACAAGATACAGGTGGACACAATAACACCTAACTAATGCAGCTAAAAAGAAAAACATGTATAGGAATCAAACTAATAAATAAAATAAGACAGGACCGATTCCCCTATACTTGGGGTTTGGTATCACTATTTTCACCATGGAACAACATGAAAAACATTACATGCCATTGTTTTTGTGAAGTACGAGTTTTCAAAGTCCACAACTATTTTCCAAAGTCCTTTGTACCTATGTAGATGCTCTTACTTTTTCCAAGAATATTATCCATTGTTCAAGATCACACACCATGAGTATTATTTTCTCCAAGAACCCACCACTACCCTGGTGATCTAGGAACCAGCTTGATGGAGTGGTTCCCCCTAGCCCCACCTGCACAACCCCTCCCCCTCCACCTGGACACCCCCACCCCCAATCCCTGGACAACCCCCACCCCAGCCCCCACCCCACCACCCCATCCCCTGGACAACCCCACCCCCCAACCCCCCCGTCCACTTGGACAACCCCCAACCCCATCCCCTGGACACCCCCTACCCCCAGCCCCTCCCCTTCCACCTGAACAGCCCCCACCCCCATCCCCTGGACAACCCCCCAGCCCCCAGCCCCTAGACAGCCCCCACCCCCACCCCCTCCCCTTCCCCCTCCACCCCATCCCCTGGACATCCCCTGGAAATCCCCCACCCATAGCCCTTGGACAATCCCCCACCCCCACCCCCTCCCCCTCCACCTGTACAACCCCCTACCCCCTACCCCCAGCCCCTGGACAACCCCCACCCCTAGCCCCTCCCCTCCACCTGGACATCCCCCCACCCCCAGCCTTGGACAACCCCCACTCTCAACCCCCCTCTCAAAAAACCCACCCTCCAAACTCCCCCTGAAAATCCCCTCCCACTCCACCTGCACATCCCCCCACCCCCAGCCCCAAACAGCCCCCACTCCCAAACCCACCTTGGACAGCCCCCCCCCCCCCCCCCAAAAAAAAAAAAAAAAAAAAAAAACTCGCCCAGACAGAACCCTCTAAATGAAAGCCTTTTGTTTTACATAATTTTATTTCTGTTTTATTATGTTTTTGATTTTTTTAAAATACATTTACAACTAATTATTCTATCCCTTTTTTTATTAAAAACTGTACAAGTTTTATTTTTTTAAAAACAATACCATTTATCTTTTTGACACTTTGGATGGTCCCCTTACTAATGTTTTTTATGACTGCAAGCATGCCAGGGGAACATGAAACAGATCCACACCATCTATCTGAGTCATCTACGTCTCAGGGTTGAGGTATGTTTGAATGTAACTATATTTATTTTTTTATGTAATTGCTATATATATATATTCACATCTTCCAAATTATGTATAAAATTGTTTTCAACAGGATCATACTCGACCGCTTCTTCCTCTTGCAAGAGAGGCCTTGGTCGTGGCATTTCATCATGGAATTATGACATGACCTTTGATGTTTCATTTGATGAGAGATTTCATCCTACGGGACTGACTTCCCCTGCATTTATTTGTCATCTGGGTTATATCATACGTGACCCACATCTATTTCCATTGACCACACCTGAATGGGCTTCTATCCCTCAGGATACATTAGATCGGATTTGGAGGGAAGTTCAGGTACGGAGACCAATTTAGTTTCTTACCTATGTTTAAAAAATACTAACATGTGTGATTTTCTTTCTTAAATAAAACAATTTGAAAGTGTTCCCCGATGAGTTTTGGCTGGTGTGTATGGGAAAATTTAATAATATGTGGAAAGATTATAAAGGCAATGTCAAGAGGGAGCACTGTGTACCAAATGTGGGTGAAAAAGTCCCGAGAGGTGTTCTCCTGTCTCAGTGGCGTGACTTAGTTGCATATTGGTCTACTAAGACCATTGTAGTTAGTATATTTATTTATATATATATATATTTTCAAGAATGTGTGACATTATATTTGTTTGAAATTTGAATTAATTGAATGTAGGAGGTGTCAGCACGCCATTCTGAGAATCGAGCATTGTAGGGACCACCTCACAGGCTCGAGACTCGTCACGTGTCTCAGATCTGACATGATGTATTTATTATTCATTTTTTAATTTATTATTTAATATGGTTTTGTGTTATATTTTTATATTTTATTGGTATACAGTTGCGGGAGCAAGGTGCAACGATTGATAAAATGTCGGTGTGGATGAGAACTCGTGATCAAAATGATCCAGAGGTTGCAACTCTTATAGTAAGTGCTTGTACTCATTACCAATACTTACATGCATCTGTATATAAACATATATATGTATATATATTTTAAATATTGCACAAGCTCAATTTGAAGCTGAGTTAGGACAGCTACCAGAGGATTGACGACAGCTTCCCATGTGAAGGGATAAGATATTCCATCGCATTATTGGTCATGATGGGAATGGATATAGTTTGACCTATGGAATGAGGAATACTCATTCCATAGTATCATGTACTGAGGTTTTTGATCTTACTGTTGCTCGGATGACACATCAACTATCAGATTTCGAGGCACGGTTGCGTGCTTCTGAGGAGGTAAATGTGCAATTGATTGATGAGGTTAGAACACTGCGGGAATATGTGCGTCTGGGTGATGGTGCATGAGATCATACGACGCAGGTTTATACTGATTTTTTTATTTACTTTATATTATTTTCGTTATTAAAATCTTTATAATTTTTATTTGTTGTAGGCCCTTGACACACTGGATGGAGGTAGCAGCCATGACCACGCATGACGCATCATATTCACAAGGTGTGTTTATTTTATATTTATTATTGAATTAATGTTATATATTGATTTAGACTATAAATGTTGAATATTTTGAGATTAGAACAATTTATGGTTTTAAAAACTCTATTTTTTTTAATTTTAAGAGTATGATCAGTAATTGGATACTTTATTGTGATAGATAATTTCTTAGAATCCCCATTAGAGGATAAGAATTAGGCTGAGTGGCCCAAAGGCCTAATGAACCAATGGCCTTATGAAAAAATGGCCTAATGGCTGAATGGCCTACTGGCCGATTGGCCTAATTACGCCAAAATTTGTATTTCACAATAGTTTTTTTTTCATTTAGTGGCGGTTTAAACCGCATCTAAATCATTCTACAACGATTTTGGAAAACCGCCGCTAAATCGTGTGTCAGAAAATAATTAGTGGTGATTTTTTAAAACCGCTGTAGAATGATTTAACGGCGGTTTTTAGCGGCAATTTAAACCATCACTAAATCGTTTTTAATTTTTTTTTATATTTTTGCTATTTATTTATTTATTTTTTATATTTTTGTAATTTATTTATTTATTATTACCACACTCATGCCCATCTCCATGCATAAGTCCATGTCCATGCCCATGCCCATGCAATATATAGAATTTCTACATTGGGTGAGATTTGAACCCCTTAACTCATGCTTATTCTCCAAAGACTTCACCACTCCAGCAGGCTCTTCATGTGGTCAATAAATCGAATTTAATATACTTATACACATATATATTAATTGGAAAAAAATTAATACATAACAAATAGATACACACTAAATAATTATTAATCAATAATTATTAACAAATAATGATTAACCAATAATCAATAATTAATAATTAATAATTAATAATATATAATACATAATACATAATATATAACATATAATATATAATACATAATATATAACATATAATATATAAGACATAATATATAATACATAATATATAATACATAATATACAATACATAATACATAATACATAATATAGAATATAGAATATATAACATATAACATATAATATATAATATATAATATATATTGTATATTGTATATTGAAAAATATATAATATATAATCGATAACATATAACATATAACATATAAAATATAACATATAATATATAATATATAATATATAACATATAATATATAAGTAATGTATAAATAATAAATCAATTAAAAATTAATTGGATATATGATAAATAAATAACAAATTAATAATAAATTAATAAACAATAGATAAATAAAGAAATAATAAAGAAATGATAAATAATAAATAATAAATAATAAATAATAAATAATAAATAATAAATAATAAATAATAAATAATAAATAATAAATAATAAATAATAAATAATAAATAATAAATAATAAATAATAAATAATAAATAATAAATAATAAATAATAAATAATAAATAATAAATAATAAATAATAAATAATAAATAATAAATAATAAATAATAAATAATAAATAATAAATTATAAAAAATAAATAGTAAATAATAAATAATAAATAATAAATAATAAATAATAAATAATAAATTATAAAAAATAAATAGTAAATAGTAAATAATAAATAATAAATAATAAATAATAAATAATAAATAATAAATAAATAATAAATAATAATAACTAATAATTAATAATTGATCATTAAAAATTAAGAATTAATTTTTAATATTTAATATTTAAAAATTTATAAATAATTAATAAATAAATAAATAATTATTAATAAATAATTAATAATTAATTAATTAAAAATTAATAAATATTGAATATTGAATAAATAAATAATAAATAAATAAATAATAAATGAATAATAAAAAAATAATAAATTAATATTTAGTAAATTAAAAATAAAATAATAAATAATAAATAATAAATAATAAAGAATAAAGACTAAATAATAAATAAATAAATAAATAAAAAAACAAAAAAATAAATAAATAGATAATTAAATAACTAAATAATTAATAATAAATAATTAATAATTAATAATAACTAATTATTAATATTCAATAGTCAATATTTAATATTTAATAATTAATTAATATTTAATTAATAAATAATCAATAAATAATAAATAAATAATAAATCAATAATAAATAAATAAATAATAAATGAATAATAAACTACTAATAAATTAATGTTTAGTAAATTAAAAATAGATTAATAAAGAATAAAGAATAAAGAATAAAGAATAAAGAATAAAGAATAAAGAATAAATAATAAAGAATAAAGAATAAAGAATAAAGAATAAAGAATGAATCATAAATAAATAAATAAATAAATAAATAGATAGATAAATAAAAAATAATTAAAAAATAATTAATAATAACTAATAACTAATGATTAATAATTGATTATTAATAATTAATAATTAATAATTAATAATTAATATCTAATTTTTAACATTCAATATTTAATATTTAATAAATAATTAATAAATAAAAAATAATTAATTAATTAATAATTAATAATTAATAATAAATAAATAAATAGTGTATAACGAATAAATAAATAAATAAATAAATAAATAAATAAATAAATAAATAATAAATAAATAAATAATAAATAATAAAATAATAATAAATAAATAAATAAATACTTAATTAATTAATTAAAAAAAATTAATAATTAATGTGGACATAATAACTAAATAAGAAATAAAGAAATAAATTAATATTAAATATTAAATAGATAAATAAATAATAAATAATAGATAAAAAAATAATTAATTAATTAATAATTAATAAGTAATAAATAAATAAATATTAAATAATTAAATAAATAAATAAATAAATAAATAAAATCAAAAAATCATAAAACGTTAAGAACATCTGAAAACCCTAAAAACACTGAAATGACCATAAAATATGATCTGAGACTCCATTTTCAGTGCCACAACTATTCAAATCAAAGATCATGAAATGTGCTTCGATATGATATGTGGTACTGGCCAAACAGACACCTGTATCGAAAGTTATAACAGTTTGAATTTTAAGAAATCGATGTTTGCAACTAAAACCTTTGTTTCAGAGGCCTTTTGGCCCTTTCTGGAAGAATAAAAAGTGGTACAATACTCAAAGAGTTTCTACCAGACCTAAGTGGCGTAGAGCTTGTCGTAGGCTTCGATTTGATATGTGGTAGGGCCCAAAAAAACACTTGGATTAAAAGTTATGGCCGTTTGAAGTTCGAGTTCGATTTTTGACTTTTGAATTTTGAATATATTTTTTTCCTTTGATTATCACATTATTTAAATCTCACTTGGTTTTTTGTCATTGGATAAACATTGATTTGATTGGTTGTGAAGCTGAAATAGACTCTCGAATCAGAAGTTATGATCATTTGATGCCGAAGTCTGTTCTTCTACTTATTGAAGATTTGTTTTCAATTTAAAAATGTTATTAACTAATAATTATAAATATTAATTAATCAACACATTAAAAATATTTAAAATTATAAATAATAAACTATATTTGATTGTAAATAATAAATAATAAATAATAAATAACAATATTTTTTTTAAATTTCTAAATTATTACGACAGTTTTGAAAAAACGCCACTATTTCGTGGAAGTTTTTTTTAAAAAACCGCCGCTAAAAAATTGATTCGTTTTATTTAGAAGAAATTTTAATAAAATTAAAAAAAATTTAAAAAAAAAATTGCGATGGTTTTAAAAACCGCCGCTAAATTTTTGATCGAAAAACATTTAGTGGCAGTTTTAAAAACCGCTGTGAAAAAACCGCCGCTAAAACATTGTTTTCTTGTAGTGTAATGACCGAATGTTTGAACGGCGTAACGACCCAAATGACCAAACACCCCAAGGGCCTAATACCACAATGGCCTGATGCCCTAATGGCGTAACGCCCCAACGACCTAACGCCCAAACGGCCTAACGCCCCAACGCCCCAATGGCCTGACGGACCAACGACCTAACGACCCAACGACCTAACAACCCAACGGCCGAACGACCCAATAACCGAACAACCTAACGACCCAATGGAAAATTGTCCAAATGAACCAATGTCTTAATTACCTAATGTACTATTATTCTAATGGAATATTAGCCTATTGGCATAATGACCAAATTTTATAATGGACTTTTTCCCAAATGAAAAAATGACCTAATCACATAATGGCCAATATTGTTGCTTTATACCTGATGCACCCGATTTGTGCATACATTTTCATATACTTTTTTGAAAAATAAGAACAAATTTTCAGCATTTATCTACTTCCTAGTGGAAAAATACTTTGATTTTGGTGATCTTGTCTATTTCCAGGAGGTTTATGGCCAAATGCACAAAAAGGAGGAAAACCGTGCAAAAATTTCCAACTACACGGCGTGTACTAACATACACACCGTGTACTTTCAAGCTCAAACATGGGCTGACAAGGACAAACACATTCCCAAGTAACCAAAAGGAAGCACACGCTGTGTTCTATGTTTACATGCCGTGTATACTGTTCTAGAAGCAGTTGGTGGCCGAGAAGAGTCTACACACCCATGTAGCCTGCTGAAGGGGACATGCTGTGTGCCATATCTACACACCGTGTCTGCATTTATAGAAGGGGTTGGTGGCCGAATTTTGAGACTACACGCCGTGTATGGCGGCGTTACATGCCGTGTAGATTCACCAACTAGGCGGCGCCGTGTTCTAAGTCAAAGACGGCGTGTTAGGCCACCCACCGGTGGAGAAAATGGGGGCAAAAATGCGTTGAAAATAAGTACACGACGTGTACTTTCCTACACGCCGTGTAGTTTAATTTTCTATAAAAGGAGGCCTTGGCCTCCAGACCAAGGAGTGGAGTGTGGTAGTATTTTGTGGAGAAAAGGTTGAGGCTCCGAAGTAAAGACGCTCTGCCATTATACTACCATGATTCCGTCTACTGAAGAACCATTTTCATTTTCAAAGTTCCAAGCATGATTTCGTCAGGTATCAATTGTTTTGTGTTTATCATTTTCAATATGTGTAACTAAACACCTAGTGTGTTGGGGTTGTGGAAGCTGATGAGTTTTAATTTGAATTATGTTTCTCTGAATGTGTTTATTTTAATAATCTCTTCTTATTCTTCTTAAATCACTTCATACTATCACTGGAAATTCTGTACCGGACCAAGGTCATAATTTTCAAGGATTCAAAAGAAGAATAACGATGAACAAATCCATGAACATTGGAAGTAACCGTCAGCTCAAAATGGACTAATCCAAATAAAGATCTGTTAAATACTAACTACCAGACCAATGAGTTAGTCTCTTCATTTCTAAATATAAATTTTACTGGATAAAGGAAAATTTATTACAAATTAAACCCAGAGAGTTGGGTTATCATGAACAACAAAACCTCATAAGAAACTTGATTTAATAATCAACTTATCACAAATCCATAACCCCAATGGATTTCTATCTATTATTTGCATCAAAACTAGTTTTCCCATATTTACTTTCATTTTAGTAATTAATCTGTTAGAAGAATCTTTAAAACCAATTGTTCTTTTTATACCCAAACAACCAACCAAAATTGATTTTTAATTCAGCAGACATCACAAAAAACAAAAATACAAACTAAATTAATAAAAGATAAAATAACGTCATAGTTCCCTGTGGATCGACCCCTTACTGGTACTATATTTGTTAGGGTAAATATAATTTGGGACACCGAAAACATACATTCGGTAAAACGACCGTCCAAATTTTGGTGCTGTTGCCGGGGAACTTAGAGTAATTTTATTTCTGTTTCCATCAAATTTGTATCAAATTTTAGTGGAAATAAAAACCAAAAATTCCCAAAAATTTCTTTCCCAACCCTATTTATATTTATCTTTTGTTTTCCCTTTTACTCCTGGGTTTTGTTTTGTGTTTTTTCCTGATCATAGGTGCATGAACCAACGCCTCACACGGTCCAGGAGTGCCAAGTCATCAGATCTTTTTCTGATTGACTCGAAAATCAAATGGACTTTGTCTCGTCATCGACGCGCACTGGTGGAAATGCACAACCACAACCCATTAACCATGGAGAACAAGGAGGAGGGATAACCAGCCATTGATGCTGCGGCTGAACACCCGTACCAGGACCAACAGTCTCCCACTGCTGGTATACCGGAGCAGGAACCTGGAGGCTTCATGGAATTCCTCCCAAGGAACTACCAAAGGCCACCACAACAACCTCCTCTAGAGTATGGACAACTTCAACAACTGAAAAAGATCTTCCAAAGGCCACATTTCTCCCTTTAGGAGTAGCAACACATGAAAAATCAACCCCCTCAGAAGCCGCCTCCACGACGTACTCTTATAAAGTACGGCCTGCCATCAATCCACGGAGCTGATACGGGCATCGTTCGTCCTCCGGTACCAGCCCAACACTTCGAGATCAATACTTCTATCATGCAGCTGATCCAGAACACCGTTTAATTTGGCGTCCTACCCAGTGAAGACCTGAACACCCATCTCTCCAATTTTTTGGAGATCCACGATACATTTCGTTACCATGGTGTGTCTGAGGATTCCATTCGTCTTCGCCTTTCCCATTCTCTCTATGGGACAAGGCGAAAGAATGGATCAAAGGGTTGCCGCAAAGATCTATCCTCACCTAGGAGGAGCTAGCCCAGGCATTTCTGTCCAAATATTTTCCACCTTAGAAGATGGTAACCTTGAGAAATGAGATCCAAAACTTTCATTAGCACGACTTGAAGTCGTTGTATAAATCATGGAAAATTTTCAAGGAAATGTTATGTAAATTCCCACACCACGGACTTCCACTTTGGATGAAAGTCCAAACCCTTTAAGGGGGACTAACAACGAATACAAAGTCCGTGGTGGATGCAGCTGCCGGAGGTATGGTAATGAGAAAGTCCCCCGAAGAACTTTTCGAATTGCTGGAAGATATGTCTGCCAACAACTTCTAGTGGCAGTCCGAGTGGGGGACCCAAAAACAAGGTATTAATAGTATTGATGCTACTACCATTCTTACTGCCCAGTTTGATGTAGTATCCAAAATGATCGACACACTGAATCTCAAGGGCGCATCTCAAGTTCATGCGGCGAACCATCCATCATGCGGTGACTGTGGTAACAACCACATCTTGGGAGAATGCCCGGGACCTTTAGTCTACCCTTCAACAAGATAAGTGAGCTATGTTTCTCAAAACAGAGGGTCGAACCAGTATCAACAATACCAGAACCTGACATGGTGTGAAAACCAGAACACATGCTAGGGCCAACAAAAGCAGAATCCTCCGCCCCAGTGACCGCCTGGATATAGTCAACCACAATATCAGAACCCATACCCAAGGCAACAACAGAACCAGTAGGGAACCTAACATAAAAAAGGGTATCAAAACCCTCACCCACAGCAGCTAAGGCGGCAACCACCTCCACTAGCTGCACATCCACCTCAGCAAGAGAATACCTCAAGGTTAGAGGATCTTATGAATAAATTTATATCTACTACTGAGACCAGATTTCAGAACCAAGAAGATTCTATTCGAAACCTCGAGAATCAAATTGGCAAGTTAGCAAACCATCTCTCAAGGAGACAGCCTGGTACACTACTAGGAAACACCGAGAAGAACCCAAGGGAGGAGGCCCATGCCATCACTTTACGAAGTGGAAAGAATCTTCATCAGAAGGCACCAACACATTAAACTAAACCTATACTACCTGTTGACAACAAAGGTACAGTTTCAGAACCTTCTTCATCCGAAAATCCATCACTGGAGGCTCAACCAGGAAAAGGAAAGGAGGTCATCAAACCATTCGAGCCTGCATTACCTTTTCCGGAGAGGATGAAGCAAAGGAAGCTGGATCACCAGTTTGGAAAATTCATGGAAGTATTCAGAAAACTACACATCAATATCCCATTTGTAGAGGCTCTGGCACAAATGCCCACATATATAAATTCATGAAGTAAATCCTCTAGAATAAAAGGAAGATTAAGTATTTGGGCACCATGGCACTAACAAAGGAGTGCTCCGTAGTCATATAACATTCCCTTCCTCCCAAGCTCCAGGATCTAGGTAGCTTTACTATTCCAAGTGAAATTGGACCCTGTGAATTTGGAAAATCCCTGTACGACTTAGGGGCTAGTATCAACCTCATGCCATTAGGAGTTTTCCAAAAGCTCAGACTCCATGATCTGAAACCTACCCAAGTCACCCTTCAAGTATCTGAAAGATCCATTAAATATCCAAAGGGGCTACTAGAGGATGTGCTGGTAAAGGTGGGAAGATTTATTCTCCTTGTATATTTTATTATCCTAGACATGGAGGAGGATTAGGAGGTACCTCTCATATTAGGAAGACCTTTCCTAGCCACTAGGAAGGCAATCATTGACGTGCACCAAGGAGAGTTGATTTTCTAGGCATGGGACGAGAGCGTCTCCTAAAATGTATTCAAGGCCATCAAGCAGGAATCATCACCTGATCATGAGGACTGTTCTGCAATAACTACCGTGGATGATCACTTACTGGGTAATCTGGTATGTTCCTTTATCTGTGATAACTTTATCATTCTAGAAATTCCCATTGAAGAATATCCAGAGAACTTTCAATTCCTAGAAGGTCAGGGCGGCTACTATTGGGACCATTATCCACTATAAATATCAGGTAAGAAAAGGTAAGTCGGTCGAGCCAACGACCTAAAACAAAGGCGCTTCCTGGGAGGCAACCCAGAGGTTACACACTGTGTCCCACTTATATACACGACGTATAATTATCTTTTTAGTTTTTAATATTAATAGTATAAATCTATAGAGTAACTAATAAATAACCAAGGATGATGCCGGTACCAGTGGTAAGGTCACTGGAGTTTATCCGAGCCGTCCCCGGTTCGAATCCTCCCAACCTACCTTCGACACGAGGTTCCTCCTTTTTATATTTTCTTACCCGGCGTGTGTAGTAAATTTCACACATATATATTTACTTATAAGAAAACCCATGGTGGGGATGGATCGGTTGGCCACGATCGTAACCTGATTCCAAAAGACCCAGGTTCAAATCTTGGCAACTGCCCCATTTCTATCATTTACCCTTTTAATAAAACCACCTGGCGTGTCTTTCGATATAAGTCGTGTGTGCCATATTTTTCCTTAATAATTTTTAAAAAATTTTTTCTTATAAAATAAATTCATGTGGATAAAGTTGGCAGATTGGTAAAGTCTTGGACCTGGATCCAAAAGACCCAGGTTCGAACTCGGCCAATCTCTCTACTTCATCCCCTTCTAATATAATTAAAAACCACACGTCGTGCATTTTCTTCTTTTTGTGTAGTATAGGCCATATAACATAGTTGTATATTAATCTTATATATGGGCAGTAGTACAACCTTCGCTCCATTGGTTGAGGGCTTCCGTTTGGAATGGCCGATCGCCAGTTCGAACCTCACCCCAAGTACCAGACCAAAGGTTGTACTTCTCTTTTTACAATTTTTAAACACACGATGTGTATTTTCCCACTACATTACGTGTATAGTTTTATTTATAAATTCTGTGTATATATATCTATTTATTAATTTTTATTATTTTAATTAATTAATATTAATTATTATATAGTTTATTATAATAATTTTATATACATGTTTGTTCAAAAAAAATGAGATACATAGCATGTAGTCCAGATGTACACGTCGTGTACCTCGGCTATATAAGACACAACCACCCGACTTCACGCCGTGTCATGTGGCACTTCCCTTCTTCCCGTTTTCTTCTCCCAAACACCACCCGACCTCCCACTTCTAGATCCGTCATCTTGGTTCATTTCAAGCTCTAATTTCTCTTGAATTGTGATCATCGATCATGGTACGCCCTTCTACACTCACTATTTTAAGTTTTTAGAAGATTTTAGGGTGTTTTTGGATCTTCTGACCATTAAGATTCCGCGGTACATAGCCACGACATGAAGAACACACACCGTGCACTATTGTACACGACCACACACAAAAATGCTTCGCAATTTGAATATACACAGTGTGTATGTTCGGTACACACCATGTACTTTTCCCCCATCGTGCCCGAGTACCCTTTGCACACAACCTCACACACCATTTTCACATACACGGCGTGTGTGTTTGGTACACGCCGTGTATATCATTTCATTTGGCCCCTCCGTGTGTAGCACTTGACACAAACTCTCACCCCATGTTCTTATACACGGCGTGTATGTTTGGTACACACCGTATAGCCTATTTCTTTCAGCCGGCCCATGTTTTTCCCCCACACACGACCATGTTCCTTGAGTCATGAACATGCCGTGTTTGTCTTATACACGGTGTGTCCTTTATTCTTAGAACTAATAAACTCATGGCCGTGTCATTTGTGATACATGACCATGTCCACTTTGTATGCACACGACGTGTATGTTCGGTACACGCTGTGTACCTTTACATGGTCAATCTTCTTCCCCATCGGTGTGTTTATCCAGAGAACACGGGATGCTGCTCAGCTTGTACTACACACCGTGTACTCTGGATACACACACCATGAACTTTTATTTTTCAGATTTCTCACTTTTTCTTTGTTTCCTTTTCTTTTCTTTTTCTTTTGTTTTCTTTTGATTTCTTTTTCAGGTTATAGAAGATCACGATCCTTCCTGGGAGAAGTGTCCGACCTTCGCCACTAAGGGTGAGAGGCCCATTTTTCGGTGGATTCGACTCCGACCTCCGACTCAGCCAGAACCAGATGCTCCGGTCTATGAGATCCCTCCATTAGCCACCCTTCCACCCCTCAATCTCTATATCGAGGCTGGTCCGAGCACCATCCTTCCTTCCCTCTCACCTACCACTCCACCATAGATCTCCTTCTCTGCAGTTGGAACTTCCTCGACCGCCCCATGCAGCGACCCTTCGCATACTGCAACCAATCCACCCCCAGAGCCAGCTCCTGCTTCTGCACCTGCACCTAGGCTGGGATTTGTGGGTGTTCCCTATCCCTGTATGGTGTTCCCAGTCACCAATATAACACATGACAGGGTTCGGAATTTTTCTCTCCGTCCGATTCCGTTGAGCGGTTGCTACCTCGACAGCACCGTTCCTCAGCAGCTAGGCATTTGGGGAGAGTTAGAGGATCTCCTTGGCCACACTCCACTGCTCGCTATTTTCCAGGTTAACACTCTTGTTTTCCGCGATTTATTTTTGGAGTTTGTGGCCTCTTTCAAGTTTGATGGAGCTGAGTACCAGGAGAGACCTGGTGATGTAGTGCCCGTTGTTCGGTTCTGACTGAGTGGCCAACGATTTTCCCTCACCATGACAGAGTTTGGCCGAGGGTGCGGTTTCTTCCCCCATACCATCACCCCACCCCCTGTTTCTACCCTGACTAGACCCAATCACTATGAGCTCATGTATATGTGGCGAGAGATTTCTGGGCCTGACCACCGCTACGCCCCTACCTCACAGAAGAGCACCCTCATCACAGACCTCATCCTCCGTTTTACCCACTGGTGCTTCATCACCATTCTTTTCTCCCACCATGAGGATATGGGGGCCATGCCCGGTCGTGACATGAATCTACTTACCTATGTCATTCGAAAAGACTACCCAAACATCCCTTACCTAGATGCCTCCTATTTCCATTCTATGTTTACCGGCCGTCAGGGAAACCTGGACGGCGGGTTTTACACCACTCGCCTCACCCACCACCTTGGGGTTTTTGAGCCTTCTTTACCCCTATGACCTTTTAGGTTCTCCCCAGCGGATGGACTATCTCATGCTTATTCGCATGGGATTGGTCCGGAAGCAGGGGGTGCCTACATCCTTGCCCAAGATCGGCCCCAACCACCCGCTGACCCTCCTGCCCCAGCTGATGCCCCTTATCCTCCTTCTCCACACCTTTAGTTTCCTCACCTCACCCCTTCCTAATGACCCCAATTTTTCAAGCCTTCATTCTTTTTTACCACCACCATCCCCACCTACCCCCGTACCCTCGGTCGATCTCGCCCTTTCCCTCCGCCTGTCCGTGATAGAGCAACATTTGGTATGTATCGACAGCCGCCAGGGTCGCATGGAGCAGCTGTTGGCGCTTATTTTTCAGCATCTAGGTATTCCACTACTTCCGCTACCTGCCTTTGCCTCGACTCCTGGCCCTTCTGCTGCTGCTCCACCGCCTTATACCGCACTGGCCATGGATTCCATTCTTCTCTCTACGGTGGGCCCAACTACTGCTACTGCTACTACCTCTACCACTGTTTCCAGTCTAGGGGGGCTGCCGAGCTTCCTTTTCTGAGTCCAGTACCTGCGGATCCTACTTCTCCAGCTTCCCTTCCCGATGCCAGGACCGAGCCTCCCACTTCCACAGATCCCGAGCCATCTCTTCCACCTGGTTCTGTACTAGATGATTCCTCTTCTGAGGAAACCCCATGACTGGTTTTGGGACACCTTCTTCTCATTGTATATATATTTTTGTGATCTCTTGTTCCTGTGTTTGTTATTCTTTCTTACAGTGTTTTTTTCTTTCCCCCTCATAGGTACTCTGGCATGTTTTGGGCTACGATTTTACATCACATACTATTTTCCTACACCTAGAAATGAGGGGAGTATTCTTTTTTCCATTATTTTCTTTTCTTTCTTAGTTTCCTTCTTTCCTTACTTCACCTCAGTCTAGTCCACTATTGTGTCCCCACCTCCACTTGTTCTTATTTTTGGGCACTTGGTGGAACACGTGCGATATTAAGTATGGGGGGGGGGGTGTATCTCAACCTCTTTAGTCTTTTCCCTTTTCAGATTCTAGGAGAAATAATTATTAGAAGATATATTTGAAAACATGAAAACATTTTTGGTTAATCATATTTTTAAATAATAAGCCGAAAGTGAAAACTTTTAAAAAAAATTCTACACTTATTTTGATTCTTAGGTATTTTAAAATGATTGCTGATATAATTTAATTTACAAACTTGTAATCCTTGGATAATTACATTGATTAGACTTATCAATTATTTTTCAAGTCATGACCTGATTGTCTCTTTATTTATTTTTACCACTCCTGAGAGGTATTCTAAACCCCTTTGTTATATTCTTTATAATACCCTCTTTCTTTAGAGATTCTTAGAATATACATAACTACCATAATTTTCAAGTTTTATTTTCGAAACATGAGGAATTTTTGAATTACTATAAAATGATTGAGGCATAATATTGTTAACCCCTTTATCTTGAGCCTACCCTATATCTTATCTTCATGAAGCCCGTAGAGACCATGAATAGACTTTATAGGAATCCATATTACAAGCCCATTTACCTTCCCACCCTAATTATTTTATGATTTTTCATGAATATTCATTTGAGCTCACAAGAAGGGATTGGAAACATATGGTATAAATTCATGAATTGTCAAGAAATGAAGTATGGGGGAGTGACTCTTGATCATTTGGGGCGAAAATAGTTCCAAAACTCTATTTTGGTAATTCAGAAAGGTTTCCTTTGGTTTAAAAAAAATGATACAAACAAAAGGGGCCTTATACACATTTGTTGGTTTGTTACTCCTACTCAGCTAAAGGAGATGGTGGTGACGAGATCGTTTGATAAATCTTGTTGAGAATTTTTTTACATTGGGTTTAACTTTGAATATCATGCATTGTTATTTAAGAATTTAGCCTCCTTTTTCAAGCCACAGATTTATTTTTCACATCTTTACCTACCAACCTTTAGCCACAGAAACATCTGATCCTATTTGAAAAGTCCTCATGATTTTTGTAAATCAAATTTTCTAAAGTGGAGAACTAGAATTCTTGAAAACCTATGGATAGAGTGTATATATATTTGATTGAGTACAACTTTGTTTTAAAACATCTTGAGTGTTGAGAATTTTTTTAGCTGAGGTAAATAATCAAGTGGATTGCTTATATTTGAAAATTTGAAACATGTGTTAAAAGAGGATGAAAGTAGTTAATTGAATTATATATGAGGAATGATTAGAATATCTCTTGAATTGAAACTGCTTTGCATTCTTTTTGAAATTTTATCCTGTCACTTATTATTTACATTTATGATTAACTAAAGTTATGCCTTTTACAATATATATTCTTTTTATTAGATGTTGAGATTCACTTGAGGGTAAGAAAATGACTAAGTATGGGGGAGTTTGATGCACCCAATTTGTGCATAAATTTTCATATACTTTATTGAAAAATAAGAACAAGTTTTCAGCATTTATCTATTGCCTAGTGAACATATACTTTGATTTTGGTGATCTTGTCCATTTCCAGGAGGTTTATGGCCAAATGCACAAAAAGGAGTAAAAACGAGCAAAAATTTCCAACTACACGGTGTGTACTAACATACACGCCGTGTACTTTCAAGCTCAGACACGGGTTGACCAGGAAAAACACATGCCCAAGTAACCAAAAGGAAGTACACGCTGTGTTCTATGTTTATGTGTCGTGTATACTGTTCTAGAAGCAGTTGATGGTCGAGAAGAGTCTACACGCCCATGTGGCCGGCTGAAGGGGACACGCCGTGTGCCATATCTACACACCGTGTCTGCATTTCTAGAAGGGGTTGGTGGCCGAATTTTGAGACTACACGCCATGTATGGCGGAGCTACACACCGTGTAGATTCACCAACCAGGCGGCGCCATGTTCCAAGTCAAAGACGACATGTTAGCCCACCCACCAGCGGAGAAAATGGGGGAAAAATGCATTGAAAATAAGTACACGGCGTGTAATTTCCTACACGCCATGTATTTTAATTTTCTATAAAAGGAAGCCTTGGCCTCCGGACCAAGGAGTGGAGTGTGGTAGTATTTTTTGGAGAAAGGGTTGAGGCTCCTAAGGAAAGATGCTCTGCCATAGTACTACCTTGATTCCATCTACCAAAGAACCATTTCCATTTTTGAAGTTCCAAGCATGATTTCATCTGGTATAAATTGTTTTGTGTTTATCATTTTCAGTATGTGTAACTAAACACCCAGTGTGTTGGGGTTGTAGAAGCTGATAAGTTGTAATTTGAATTAAGTTTCTTTGAATGTGTTTTTTTAATAATCTCTTATTATTCTTCTTAAATCACTTCATAATATCACTGGAAATTCTGTACCGGACCAAGGGCAGAATTTTCAGGGATTCAAAAGAAGAATAACGATGAACAAATCCATGACCATTGGAAGTAACTGTCGGCTCAAAATGGACTAAGACAAATAAAGATATGTTAAATACTAACTACCAGACCAAGGATTTAGTCTCTTCAGTTCTAAATATAAAGTTTACCGAATCAAGGAAACTTTATTACAAATTAAACCCAGAGAGTTGGGTTATCATGACCAACACAACCTCATAAGAAACTTGATTTAATAATAAACTTATCACAAATCCATAACCCCAATGCATTTCTATCTATTATGTTCATCAAAACTAGTTTTCCCATCTTTACTTTCATTTTAGTAATTAATCTGTTAGAAGAAGATTTAAAACCAATTGTTCTTTTTATACCCAAACAACCAACCAAAATTGATGTTTAATTCAGCAGACTTCACTAAAAACTAAAATACAAACTAAATTAAGCAAAGATAAAATAACCTCATAGTTCCTTATGGATCGACCCCTTACTGGTACTATACTTGTTAGGGTAAATATAATTTGGGACACCGAAAACATACATTCGGTAAAACGACCGTCCAATACCATGATAACAGTTTTCCTATTGTGTTTCTAGATAGTATAGTATATATACTATTCTTGTTAGTATGTTTTATTATGAAGTGTATTAACATGTTGTTCTTGATAGAAATTGGTAAATAATGTAAAGCCTGAATTGATTGATAATTAATTGGATAGAGTTAAGAGTCATGTTTACTGAATCTGGTGTTGGTTATAATTTGATAATAATTAAATTGACACATTGTGCATGTGTAATTGAAAATGAATCTGTTTTTGGGGGTTGCAGGGTGGAGGGGGAGGGGCTGTGCAGGTGGGGAGGGGGGGGGGGGGTTGAGAGTGGGGCTTTCTGGGGGGGGGGGGGGGCTGTCCAAGTGGAGTGGGTGGGAGTGGGGGCTTTCCGGGGGTGTGTGTGTGTGTGTGGGGGGGGGGGGGGTGTTTGAGGTGAGTGGGGGGGGGGGGGCTATCCGGGGTGAGTTTTTTTGGGGGGCTGTCTAGGGTTGGGGGGACTTCCAAGGGGGGGTTGTCTGGGGGTGGGGGGGCTATCTTAGGGAAGGGATATCCAAGGGGGTGGGTGGGTTTGGAGTGGGGGCTGTCCGGGGGGAGTTTGGGGGGGAATCCATGGGTGGGAGGATGGAGGGGGGGATGTCCGGGGGTAGGGGGGAGTGTGTGTGTGTGGGGGGGGGGGAGTGGGGATGTCCGGGGGGGGGGGGGGGTGGATTCGGAGTGGGGGCTGTCCGAGGGGGGGGGGGTGGATTGGGAGTGGGGGTTGTCCGGGGGTGGGGGGGGGGCTGTCCGGGGGGAGTTTTGTTTTTTTGGGGGGGGGGGCTGTCTGGGGGGAGTTTTTTTGGGGGGGGGGCTGTCCAGGGGGGTTAGGAGTGGGGGGGGGGGGGTGCTATCTGGTTGGGGGGTGTTCATGGTGGGGGTTTTCTGGGGGGTTGGGAGTGGGGCTGTCCGGGGGTAGTTTTTTGGGGAGGGGGGCTGTCTGGAGGAGGGGGGGGGGTGAGTGTGGGGGCTGCAGGGGGTTGGGAGGGGGGATGTACAGGGGGGGCTTGGGGGGGATATTTAGTACTAAAATTTACTCTATATAGTTCAATGTAGAGCGAACGTAGTTGAATGGTTGTCCAAACCTCTTTCCAAACCACCTCATCGCATACGAGCAACACAGTAGGTCACTACTAGAGTAAAGTAGTGAGCCTATTGGACTAATGGACTAATGAACTAATGTAAAAATTGGCCTAATAGACAATTGGATAAATGTATACTTTTCCAAATTCCCAAATTCCCAAATGGCGGAACTCCCTAATATCCTAACGCCCTAACGCCGTAACTCCCTAACGCCCTAACGACCTAATGGCCTAACGACCGAAGGGAAAATTGGCCAAATGGACTACTATCCTAATTACCTAATATCCTAATTACCTAATATCCTAATTACCTAATGTACTATTTTACTAATGGAATATTAGCCTATTAGACTAACAACCAAATGACCTAATGACATATTAGACTTTTGGCCTAATGACCAATTGGCTAAATGGAGACTTGGCCAATTGGCCAAATTCACAAATACCCAAATGGCCAAACGCCCTAACGACCTAATGACCTAAGGGATTAACGCCCTAAAGACCTAACACTCCAATGACCTAATGATATAAAACCCTAATTCCCTAATGTCCTAACGCCCTAATGGCCAAACGCCCTAATGGCCAAACACCCTAACAGTCAAACACCCTAACGGCCTAATGGCCCAACAACCTAATGGTCCAACAACCTAATGGCCCAACAGACTAATGGACCAATAGCCTAATGGAACAATATATTAATGGCCCAATGACCTAATGTCCCAACATCCTAACGACCAAATGGCCTTATGACACAAAGGCCTAATGGCCTAATGGAAAATTGGATAAATGGACTACTGTCTTAATTAACTAATGTCCTATTTGACTAATGGCATATCAGCCTATTGTCCTAATGGCCAATTAGTTAAATGGATACTTGGCTAATTATCAAAATTCCCAAATGCCAAAATGTATAAACTCCCTAACGGCCTAATGTCCCAATTTGATTATTATATATATATATAATAACTGAATAAATATGTTCAATTTGCATTTTCTTTGTTTAGTTATTTCTTTTGTATCTTATTATAGGATTATTGAAGAAAAATATTGGAATGTGATCTGTTTAGATCACTGGATATGTGAAGAAGTATGCATTTCATTTATGGTTTTTGAGGATGTTGGTGTTTCTGCTGTTTGGAATTGATTTTTTTCTTCTGATTTTAGCTTTGTTTCTACTGTTTGAGAAGAAGCACTGTAATTTTTAAAAAAACATTTTTCCTAGGTTAGAGGCTTCCTATGGTGGTTTCTAATGGGTGTTTTTTTTCCAGAGCCCAGCAACCACCAATGGTGGCCGTTATAGTCCAATTTTTAAGTAATCTATAGTGACCGCCAATGGCAGTCGCTATAGCCCTACAGTGACGGGCCTAATGTGACCAACATTGGTGGTTATAAGGTGGTCTCTAAAGACCATTAGAGACCGCGAATGGCGGTCACTAATGGTCCAATTTCTAGTAGTGCTCCCATCACATCAAAAAAGTTTCTCATAAATTTTAAATTCACGGGAAGCCAATGTGTTTTGATATCTTGACTTCAATCCTGAGTAAAAATGATTGATTTTACTATCAAGACCTTGAATAATATTTGGAGCATACCTTTATAATAGAGTGATGTTTTCTTCATACATGTATACTGAATCTTCCTCTTTTTTTTTTCAATTAAAAGAATTACTTTTCTATCATAAGTTGAACTGCCTTAGGAAAATATTTTTTAAGGAAAATATTCTTAAATTCATCCCATTTTGAGGCATCAATATCTTCTCTTTACCTGATATTATTGACCATTCAACACCACTGGTTGGATTTGCAAAAAAATAAATAGCAAGACTAAAATTTTGATTATCTTCACACCCCATGACATCAAATATATTTTTGATGGATTTAATTCACCCTTCATCTACCTATGGGTCAGAATATCCACTGAAAACAGGTGGGTGTTACCTCATAAAATGATCCACTATTTTCATGGTCCTTTGTGGTATCTCTAGATGTTCTATTTCATGAATGCCACTTCTATTTATAGCCTATGTCAACAAATCCATTATTCTCACAAACTGTTTAGTTTCAATTGCCATCATTCTAGTTTATGGATTCATAAAGATATCATCCTCTCAGTGCCTTCCTACTTTAGTTTCCCTATTTGTTCTACAAAAAAACATTTTGAATAGACATAATTTAGATGAATCAATATGGTAATATTATAATGATATATAATTTCAAATTATGCATAAATTAAAAATCATTTTTGGTATTCTATTAAAATTATCCAAACCCAAAAATTTATCTAAACCATGATCTGATACCAACTATAAGGACCCGACCCTAAACATTACATATTCAAGTGAATTTAGGCTAGAATTCCCTTTATTTTATTCCTAAATATATTTCAGGTTTATAATTTTAGAGAATTAGGAAATAATCTTACATATTAAATCCATACATTAAAAATTGAAACTTCTACACAATATCCCTTTTTCCCATAATACAAAAGTCTTTAAAATAAAAAATGATTTCTTTTCATGAAAAATATTCACTATGTTTATCTTGGATTCTTATTTTCTCTTACCTATACTTAAACTTTATGAAAAACATTTTAAAAATTGAGATGAGAACAAGAAGCTTAGTAAGAGACATAAAAATGAGGAAAGAAACCATTATTCCATGAATACTTATAAACACATGAATTAATTTCTACAAACATATACTTCACACCCTTGAAAGTAACATATACTATGTGAAAACATATGGTTTTCATAAAACATAGAAAGAATAAATAAATAATTTAGGTAACTTGGGTCATAATTTTCTTATCATATATACTTATGATTGTAACCCTCTTGAATACCACTTGATTTGTAATCCTCATGACTACCATAAAATAATCCTTACATTTATACTTATATTTAACCATCACAATTACACTTGGAATAACCATTACGGTTGACTTCCAACATACCTAATGAATTTGAGGATATCATAGACCCACCCATATTTGGTTTATAATGGAACCACCTATTATCATAAAAAATTCCCAATAACCATAACATAATCATAAAACATGAAATCTTGCATCATAAAAACATATTTTGAAGAAAATCCCTTATTTTGAAAGAAAGTTGTGCACTCACAAAGGTAAAATTTTTATTTAAAAGTAACAATGTAATATTTTAAAGGAATATTTAAAACATTAAGGCACCATAAAAGTGGGAAAAGTATCCCATGTCATATAAGTTAAAAAAATATTCTTTTTGAATTGTGTAAAAATAAAAATTAAAGAGGATTTTTAAAGGAAATTCCCTTACCATATGTCTGAAAGAGTTATGAATTTAAGCTTAACATCCTAGATAATCAAATTAGATTAATTAATTACTTAATTTATAACCTATTACACATTTATTTTATTTATTATAATTTTTTAAGTTATTTTATGTCCATTTCAATGAGTTATAAAGATCAATTTCACTGTTCTAGGAGCGTTCCATTCATGGTTTCACTTGAGTATATTTATGGATGTTCTTTTAAAATAGGGAAAGTACTCCAAAGGTGAAATTATATGGTATTAATGCGCTAAAAAAGTTTAAATGGTCCCACATATCATTTTTTTTGACATGAGGATGATTAATTTGATAAAACTTTAATGGAAATTATTTAGTTTATTATGGTGATTTTTCTAACCATCACAAATTAATTTCATTTTATTTAATATCATTACTATATATTAGTTACAGAAAATGGAATAAGTTATAATATACCTATTAAAATATTATTTAACCATAATAATATTTCTATGACTGTCCTTGAAGGTGATAATGAAAAATGAAAACTCATTATCCATGGAGACGGTTAATCACCATAATTTGGACAATGGGTTTGTTTCATTAAACAAGAGAAAATGAGAAAATAAATGGATATGAGATATTCCATTAGAAATATAAATTTCCAGTATATACATGATACCAGAGTTATTATGACTTTATGGATGAATGAGTTGAGGAGAAAATAGAATAAGTAAATGAAATTTAGGGATGTGGTTTGAGAAAATTACCTCTTGAATATCACCTCCTTGAAGGACCCCTTAAGGACCTTGGAATTGGTCTTTTGTTGAGAATAGAACCTCTAGAATATAGGTAGGGAAGTGGAGAAGAGAATTTGGAATAGGATGGTAAATTTATAAGGCTTAAGGTGATATAATTAAGTTAAGTAAGGAGTCCCCTTTTATAATTAAGGTGCGATGTATTTTAGGAATTTCATAAAATATTAAAATATAATAAGGCTATTTTAGGGGAAAAGGCTTCCATAAGGCCTATAAAGAATATGGGATTACATTTTAGACCAAATATTATCACATTTATACTTATTAATTATTTTTATTATTTTTAAATAATTTAATAAAATATTATATTCATGAAATATCATTATTATCAAATTTAATACTTTTCATTACTATGACTTTAAAAACATTAAAAAAGATTCAAATTCAAAAAAAATATTTTATTATATATTATAAATTTCATATTTATATATATAATTCATGTATCATCTTAATTTTCTCAAATTATATTTATTTTAATATTTTAATATCATTTATTTTATTTTTCCATTAATTTAATAATTAGCGCATCATCATTGTGAAAGCCTTAAGGTAATTATTTCTTCCCTAAAAATTAAAAATAAATTACCATGATTAATATAATTATTTTATATTTAAAAATAATATTTATTATCAAACATCACTTCTGGAAAACCATATATTAAAAATGTTATACTAATTAAAAACCATAGTGTGAACAATTTTACTTTATTTTAAATAAAATATTATAAGGGACATAATGTCAACCATGTGGTCCAAAAGGTTTTAAATTCAAACCAAGGATGATTATGGTTGAAAAATACTCATCCAAAAAGACTTAGTAAAATTTTTGGTTCATTTAATGGTTCTAATAATCGTAATTAAAATAAATTTATTATTTTTTCTTCTGCTTGCATAAGCACTACATTAGTGTTGCATATGCATTAAAGTTAATTATTTCATATTTAAAAATTAAAAATAAATCAATATTATAAAAATAAATTAATTAGGCTAAATATAGTCCTTTATATTTTTTCATTATGTATATTTAATCATATACATGTCAAGAAAACTTATTTAATTTGTTACTTTGACTTTTCTTGTCTTGCGTAAGGATTGCATAAACATTTGGATAAGATTTATGTTATATAACCCTAAAGTTAAAAAATATCAGTAAAAATAATCATTTATATATAATAATTAATAAAAAAGTCATTAAAATACTTTTTAGCACTCAATTATTATCTATAAGGTACCAAATTTGACTTTTACAACATTACACAGGCACTGTGTCGGCACTGAAAATAATTTTTTATATTTATCATGAAATAAATTATAATTTACATGTTATGAATTATTTTTGTACAATATTTATATTATAATATCATAATTTATTCATTCCATAAGTTTAATTAATTTTATATCATAATTATTTCTTGATGATTTCATAAAAGATACAATATTTTATAAAAAAATTGTATTTTTAACTATTCACCAAAAAATTAACTTTTTAAGAAAATTATAAAAATTTCACCATAGACTAATTTTGATACGATGATTTAAAAAATGAAATTATTTGTGTAAAATGAAAATTATATAATTTGAAAATAAATATTTTAAATATAACCATATAAGAAATTAGA
This sequence comes from Viscum album, assembly GCA_963277665.1. Classification (NCBI taxonomy): domain Eukaryota; kingdom Viridiplantae; phylum Streptophyta; class Magnoliopsida; order Santalales; family Viscaceae; genus Viscum; species Viscum album. Next base: position 254,847,688 of record OY728150.1, read on the forward strand.
TTAATAAAACTATTTTGTTTTTGATTTTAAGAATTAATTAACATATTTATAAGTAATTTGACTATTTAATTCAAGAATACAAATAAATTTGAAAAAAAAATCCTATTAGTACTTGGTTTGTTACATGAGACCTATCAAAGACCCACAGTGAGGATGGTCTACAACCACCCCCTCTCTTTTAATTCATTTTTTTTTCAAATATCCACTTTAAGTTGAGTGGTAATTAGGTATATCCAAAGGCATAGAAAACCCAAAACATTATAAAAATCACCAAAATAGAACAAAAAAATATAGCCCACCTGGAAATTAGGAGGGATATCTATATGGACAGGAGGTAATGTAGGGTAGGGATCTATAATGGTGAAAAGCCACCCAATAGTCTGACATGACTAGATAAATGAGGCAATCACCTCAAGATCCCCTCGAACTGAATGAGACTCAGGATGGAAAGACACACTGACCAAGAATAACTACCATATTACATTGAACTTCCACTAACAATCATCATCGATCACTATTCCCAATGGTAAATAATCCATCATTGAATATTTCCACTAAATAACACCATATAGGAATAAGAGAAAACACCCCCAAAATATAGCCGACCAAAAGAAGAAAAGAATAACCAAGATTATCTTGAAAACATCCTCATAGAAACAAAACATGATCCTAAATAATGCAACCAAATTCTTGAATGATGCCTTCAAAACTAACCACTAACACCATCAAACTATGTCCACACAATAGAAGGTTGTGACCATGTCGAAACATGAAACTTCTACCTGTAGACCAAACCTATTAAGAAAATACCATAAAAGTAAATCAGGGATAAAAACCAAGGAATAATTAAATGGAAGAATGAAACCAGAGGTAGTAGTAATAAACCATGAGATTGGGAAGACACCAGGGGGAAAGTTAGATAGGGAGTAAGGAGAAGAAACCTTGGCCAAAACATCGATATCAAGAGACCAAAACACAGATATTCTCACACACCTATAATGAATGAATCTTCTATCACAATCCAAATCTACCACAAACCCCATTGCTCTTGACCATGATGGGTTCATGCATGGTGTGTTGGAAAAAACATAGAAGAGGAGGATATTGACTATGGTTGTTTAAACTAGAGAAACAAAAAAGTAGGGGATCAATAAAGGATAATATGGATCCAAGACCCACCATTGAAACACTTAGTGCTGAAAATGCAACCTAGTCACTCTAAAGATAACATCCAACAATACTAACATATCTAGGAATTGGAATTGATTAAATTACACTCATGGATAGGAGAACCAATAGAAGCACCAAGAGATGACACTAGATCAGGAACCTAGGCCAGTCAAAGATGGAAGTTCCAATCTAGGTTAGAGTAAAGACCGATCGAAACCAGGGAAGAACCATCATAAAAATATGGCATGAGATGTCAAATTTAGGAAACAATTATAATGAGGATAATAGAGGAAGGAAAATTAATTATGGATAGATAAATGTAAACCTATTGGAGAAAAACTATACTATATACAGATGATAAACAAGCCAAGTACAAAGGAAAAGTGAAAAAAACCCCAAAAAACCACCATGTGGAAAGGTAAAGTTATGAAGGGGATGCATCATCGAAGTGAATATTTTGGAGGAGAAACCTTATATATCTAGGGGGAACCTTTGGGAGAAAAGAGAGTGACCATATGATAACATAGATATTTCTACAACCCATCCCCCCCACATGACTAGAATTATCCTTCCCTAAAACTTGAGTAATAACATACTTATCGCATATTAATGCTGATGATGAAAGGTTGGCATCCCATGCTTCCTTAAGTTTACACTATAAATTTAAAAATATTAAATTATAATATAATTTAAGAAAATAAATTGGTAATTATAATAATTTACTCCTAGGTATTTAGTATGCACATTCAAATAGCCATATTTCTTTTTTTTATAAACATCAAACCACATTTTGGTCTATCCAGCATTAAGACCTACCACTATATATTGTATTGAAAAAGTATAAAACTAAGAATTATGAAAAATAAACCCCTTAAAGTTTTTCAAATTAATATCAAATTAAATAAAATCATACCATGTCAAATCTCTTCATAGAAGGACTTTTCAACCCATATGTGTGTGGAAATACTTTCTTCCCTCGACTCGTAGTATTTTTCTAACAAATACCATGGAAAAATAAATTATTTATCATCATAACTTTAATATTTATTAATATAATACTATTAATTGACTAACATATCATAAAATACCTTATGTGATTCAGTGTTATATAGATCATCAAACATCTTCCACTTGTCCCTTTGGATCCCTCTCATATATCTATGGAACTATCAATTAAGTGTTGTTAAATTCATTCCATAATCTCCTCTTGAAAATTTTCTATTTATTCCCCAAAATTTTCAATATCCGTGTCATTCACATCAAAATGACATATATTAAATTCATTATAGTTTTAACATAATAAATAATATTATTTAATTTAATCATATTTGAATACATAATTAGTATAGTACCTTTATTTGGTTATAGAACAAATCACTTTTCCAAGATAATGGAACATGTATCTAATTTAAATAATGTACGGGGATAGGTATCACCTCACACATTTAGTTTCCTAAAATATGCTCGTAAAGTCCCTTGACATCCTTGATGGGTAACCCAAATGCATCAAATGGAATAACTATCATTAATTCAATGAAACTCCAAACATATCAAGTCTTGATGTTTGTCTATATTATGTTATTATTTTTATATATCCAACAAATAAATTATGTAATTTTTTATCTATTTAAGAAATTAATATTATCATAATGAAATACATACCAATAATGGTGACATGACAATATCATCTAGATGATATAGTCAATGTGTTATTGTTAGAGGGATGCATTACTATTAGTCCACCCGATGATGAAGTATCCTCGCCTATAGGTGTAGTTGAGGATAGAGGGAGGATACTAGAATATGTCAAAATAGAACTATAAAAGGGTCCAGGATGTGTTGTTAATATACTCAGTGATGCTTCTAGTATCCTCAATGATGTTGTTGGTGTACACAATGATGTTTCTGATATACTCAGAGATGTCTTTGATGTACTCTATGATGTTGAGTGAACAACATCTCTAAAACTCTTAGTCTCTGGAATCCCTATGATAAAAAAATTAAATCATATACCAAATATTTTAAATAAAACAATTATAATGAAAAAATCAAGAAAAAATAATTTAACAAGGAAAACAACATATGTAACATTTAATAAGTACAAGTCATTACATTCACATTTATTAAATTAAACTATAAATAGGAAAATAGACTAAACATTTATAATTTTTTAAAAAATAAACCTGTAATTCATATTGCCTTTATATTAAGAACCACATCTTTAATGGGTAATTCATATAATAATTTCAAGTAATTACATTCATATTTATTCAATTAAACTATAAATAAAAAAGAAAAATTTATATTTATACAATCATAATTCCTCTTAATTATCCATATTATTATAAACCTTCATCAATAACATTAATTAATATTATTATTTTTTCCCTCCCTTACAAGACTAATAATTTCAATAACATCAAACACAACCAATTCAATGTGTTGCTGTTGATGGGGTTTATTGTCAAAAAATAATACAACATAATCACCTATATCATACACGTCTCTTGGTTTCATGTGTGAAACAACATTTTATCATTCACCTACTATATCATCCTCATAATATACCTTTTTTTATTAGGAATCCAAGATATATAGATCATGTTCTTCACATTCACTTGTATCGATCAATTGAGATAATTTGATGGGGGTAAATTGTAATAAATCATTCTTTATACCCTTGTGAATATTGATCCACTTTAATTTGAATAACACAACTGATAATTTACCACAATAATTTAAATCAATGATGTTAATAAAACTTCTATAGTATCCTTGCTCTAAAAATGTAAATATTCCATTTTTTATGTTTTTATACCTGCTTCTTGGTTGACTGTATAGAAATTGATGTCACTAATATTATAAGCATTGAATCTCTCAGCACAATTCAAAGGATTACATTCCAAATTCTTAAAATATTTTGATAGTTAAAATGTATTATCAACATTAATTATCTATATAAATAGATACATAATATTGTTAATTATATAATGAAATTATAAATAAATAAATAAATAAATAAATAAATATATATATATATATATTAGATTATGAATTTACCTGATGTGAAAACCATTCAATAATTTCTTAGTTGAAAACTTTTGTTATGTTTGTATTATTTTGAGTTTAAATCCTAAGATGTATCTTTGTTTGTGTCCTCAATTCTTTGATATATTGATCAATAATGTCACTATTAAACATAGAATATCTATGGATTTTCCTTAATTGAAAGTTGGCCAGTGAAAATGAGGATACTTTTCTAACTTCTCAGCCTATAATTGGAAAGATTCATTATTTAGTATTGGACTGATAAGGACTTATACTTTCATTAATACATCCAACATGATTGAATCATGTATCAAATCTAAATACCTTGAACAACATTCCATACACTCTTTAGAAAGGGAAATAACAAAAATATAACCTTATGAATGAGATTTATTTTTTACAGAAGACATAAAATGATGTAGGTATTTATTGAATAAAATTATGAAATTGATATAAAAAACCTTTTAATTATTTATAAAAAAATTTAAATTATAAAATATATAAAAAAATAAACATATGTCTTTATGGGATACATTCATTGATAATTTATTGGTCCTATAACTTTAGCTTCCTCAATCAAATTCATATCTAAATGAATCATCATGTTAAAAAATTATGAGGGAAAGATCATATCTAAATGAGAAATCATCCTTACAATCATTTTTTGAATTTTTTCAAGATAGTTTTTAAGGTATTCTGATAATATTTTTTTTGAAGAAGATATAAAATTAAATTAAAACTATATGTATTTATTAGGTAACAAATTATTCATTACCAAAGGTAGAAACTAATCCATCAATATACACGAGTCATTAATTTTCAATCCATGTAACTTAAGATGTTTTAAGTTAACATATTTGGAGATATTACTTGAAAATCCATTGGGTACTTTAATATTCTTTAATATTGAAATGATTTTTTTTCAATATTTTTCAATGAAAAAATCGATGCATGATACTTCACATTCTCATTTACCCATACATATCTCAAAATATTCATTTATTTTAAGTCCTTACATTCACTTAGATGATTTTTTTATTTTCCTTTCCTATTAAGAAATGTAAAAATAACACTATCACTCACATTCTTCTCAATGTGCATAACATCAAGATCATGATATGAAAAATTAAATTCTCAATATAGAAGTTCAAAAATATTATTTTTTTCTTCCATTTTTGTGTTATAATTACATTTTATGGGGGTATGAACTATTTCCCCACTAGTATTTAATAAAAAATATTTCCCAAACTCTACATAAAAATTTGATAACTGTACCAATATTGGTGATCCAGATAATAATTTTGGTGAAATTTTCAAATCCATTCTCTATTGTGCCTTGTTAAACTAAAATCTATGAGATGTATCAAGGAATGAAAGATGGCACATGAAACACAATTTTCTATTATAGAGTAGTTGATGATACTTAAAATCAAAATTACAAACTGGACAAGCCAAACAAGTGTGAGTATTCTGACCTAAAAAAATTCCTAATTATGGAAATTCATTAATCATACAAATTAGGGAAGCATGGAATTGTAAAATTTTCAAGGTATAATAATTATAAATTTCTATACCATCATTATGTAAATCTTTTATTCTAAGATAAGTGGAAAAAGTTAGACATCAATGTAATTTCAAGTAATTTTCTTTCTAAGAATAATCAGTGGTATGATGAATGAATTCTACTGTATACACATATAAGGATAAAATTTATAAGGATTCATGATAACTAGACATATGTTATAATTGACACTTATAGTAACAAAAGTGTTAAATCCATTAATTTACAATCCTAAGTGCATATTTTTAGGATCATAATATAAGTTTACATGTAATTAATTGAAGGTCTTCCATGATTTTGAATCTCTTGGATACCATATGAACCCATTTTTATTGTTATCCAAATCACAACACTTAAAATGCTTAACAGTTTTAGAGAACATAAAAAGTATTTCCCAAAATTATTTTAATGAAAAGTAATGTAAAACCTTTAAATGAGTTTTATTTTTTTACTTTTTATTTTTAGTATATCGATTTATACTTTCATTATTATTATTTTAACTTTAATATAGAATCACAACATCTTTTTCACTCATCTATGTTGAAATATTCACCCCCAATATAATATATAATCATTGGGATATGAATGCATATTTTAATAACTAATTACACTATTACTAATAACTTTATTTATCCCATAAAATTATTCAGCGATCTTAGCTTTAACAAAATCATCATACAAAAAATCCAATATCATCAAAATTACTTTATCTATAATTCCACATAGATACTTGAAATGGTATAAATTTAGTAGAAAATATAACTTTAAATAATTTTAATATCTTGTTTACAATTATTTATTTCTATATTCATCTAATTTAGAAAAATCATTTGTTTTCTTAGAAAAAATTTCTCACATATATTTCTCTATAATATCATCTGCTAGTGTATTACCATCTTCAATAGACTGCCCTGTAGTTTTGAACACATCATATACCAAGTTAATATCTTCAACATTAATATGAGGATCTTATAATTTTATAATATATTGATAATACTTCCCTACAATTTTTAAAGTATAATTTATCAAGTTATGAATTTTATTTTCCACTATTAGGGAAGTGAACAATTCATTCTGATGATATAAATAACCACTTGAACTTTCTATAACATTTTATTCCCATTTCTAAATCCACTAAACATATTAAACATGAAACTTTTTGAATATTAATCTCTCAAATACTTCATGCATCTTAAAAAATCATCTAAAATTATAATTCATTCATTGGAATTTTTTTCCATCTTTAGACCGTTTTTCAATTACAAAATCCAAAAAACATATCTAAACCCTCAATATACTGAGGTATTTTATGGGTCAATGTAATCCAACTTTTATCCATAAATAGCCAATTTCTTACACTCAAAGATACAAAAAAATGTTATATATAAATATATATGAATAAAAAACACATTTTAGTTTATAATTCAAGACAATCATAATTTTTTAAATTAAAAAATTATTCAAAAATAATTTTTTGTAGTATCTTTTTTTATTCTAAAATATATATTCATTTTAAATGGTTAATTTAAAAAAACTTTGATCATTAAAATTAATTTTAAAACATTATCATGGAATCAAAAATAAATTAACCCCTTCAAATTATTACATGTAACAAATAAATTTACTATGTGAAATAACATAAAATTTACTTTCTGGTTTAAATTAAAAAATGTCATGGTATAATCCTACGATTGAATAAGTTCAAGATGTTTAACTATTATTCATATTTATCATGCTTCTGCTGTGAATAATCATCCCACTAGACATGTTTAATGAAATTAACTCTCTTAATCTTAACAATCACAATTGAAATAATTTTACATGACATTAGTAATATAAATTATGTAAATCGAATATATATTTCTCTAATTTTACATCACATGCATATAACATTACAAAAAAATTCAATTGAATATCAAGGTAAATAATAAAACATTATTTTTAAAACATGAAATCATTTACCATTTCATTTTTTGTGCTTGAATAAAACAAATGATAATAATAATACAAAACATTTATATCATGATCATTTTCTCTAAATGTAACAATTTTTTTCATTGTGAGAATTTATTTATTAAAGTTTTACTATTATTTTAATGGAAAAAATTATAATTATTAAATAATTAATCAACACTTTATATAGATTCATTTCTCTAATAACATATAATTATAAATTATATTGATATTATAACCTTACCAAAATTAATTTAACACTTTCAATATAAAACTTTTTATATCATAATATTCTCATAGATCCAATCATAATAATTACTATATCAAGGAATTCATAAACTAATTTAGTGGAAAAAAGGGGTGGGGTTAAAGGTTTGTGAATGGGTGCATGGAGTAACATAGTATTGGAACTTAGTGAATAAGGGAAGTGAACTCAGGCACCGAATAGAGAAAGATAATGTGACCCGCCCGTCGATAGAATCCACTAGCGAATGATGAACTAGACGAGGAGTGGTCGCCAAGTATGATGGGAGGAGGTGAAGAAATTAGGTTTGAATGAATATAGAAGAGAGAAATTAGGGTCGTGAGGTTTAAAAAAAATAATTGTGTTTTTAAAAAACCAAATCTAATTGGAAAAATAAAATATTTTATTTTTCATTTAGTGGTGGTTCACTAAAACACCACTAATTAGAATGTAATTTTTTTATTTAGAAACTATTTATAAAACCACCACTAATAAACTATCTCTAAAATTTAATATTCTTATAATGTTACTAAATATATATATATTAAAATCATTAGTATTAATGGTAAATTTTATTTCATCCTTAAGTAGAAATAAAAAGGAATTTATTGAAAATTTTAAAGATCAACTTCAACCAATGGACAAATAATTTAAATATATAATTAAAGATAAAGATTCCAAAATCAAGGAGTTAACCACTAAACTTATAAAGGATTAAAGAATCAATAAACTTTAAAAATAAGTTAATGAATCAAATGAGGGTATAAAGTTAGAATATAGTGATTACGAGATTATCTTGGATAAGTTTTAAATATTTTTTTTGAAAATGATCCATCAAACCAGGGTTGGAGAAAAGAGAGATATAGTTGTCTTAAGAAAATGAGTATAATTATTGAATATGGTAAAAGTTTTATGATGGTAAGATCAATAGTAATGTGTCATTTTTGTGAAAAATATGGATACTTCATTGATTATTGCAAGAAAATCATAAATATGTTAATGTAGTAAAACAAGAAAAATATTTTCATACAAAATATTGAAAAAATATCCGATTTTCATTAAAAATGTTTTAATTTTACTTTACAATATCAAAATTGGAATGGATACCCATGAGTACCGCATACATTGTATCTCCAGAGATGAAACATTACACAGTGCATTGGGATCTATAAAATTATGACTCCACCCATCTCATATCATATCCAAAACATCAATAAAACAATTAAAAATATATACATCCATGAGTGTATAACATAAATCATTAAAAACATGTGATTCATCAAGGTTAACCTATAAGGAAGAGAAGTGAGTGTCAAGCTATAGATTTTTAGTCAAAGTAATATGAAAAACCTGATGAATACCATTGAATCAATTAGATAATAGGGGTATTTATAGTGTATCTAACTTGATAGGTGTAAAACCCATGAATAAACGAGGTTTCAAAAGATCATCTAGAAGAGTGATTAATATAGCGATTGAATATAATATATGAATGCATGATTTCTGATAGGAGTTTTCAATGTTGGAATCTTGAGGAAGTGATAGATAAATACATCTAGAATCAAGAGTATTCAACCTATATATCTGATTGGTATTGAAGATAAAAAACAATTTAAGGATGAACTCACATACTATTCAATTTAGATATTGAAGGTCTTCTTCCTAACATATATAAAGAGTAATCCCAAAGGTCATAGTATGGTCAGAAATATATATATATATATATATGTATATATAACTTCTTTTCTTGATAGAACCCTTCTAAAAAATTGATATACATGATAATATAAATACATAAAATATATAATGATTTAAATAATTATAATATGAAATTAATTTACTCTAATGATGGAATAATCATTCTGAAATTTGAATAAAAAATTGAAGGAGTATAAAAAGAGATAACTAAAAAAACATTTATGAATAATTTATAAAGTTAATAATACTATAATAAATATAAAACTATAATTAAATATGAAACTAAAATATGAAAGAGTTTATTAAAAAAAAATATAATGAAGCATGATGGAACTCTTACCTTACTTATCAATTCCTATCCTTATAAAGACAATCCTAACCAATTGAGAGCTTCTTAAAGATATACTTAAGTGAGAATAAGAGGAAGGATATTCTAAAGATATTTAGAGTGAAGAAAAATGAGGTGGATATTAATATTAAAATTTAGAAAATAGGCTAATAGTTTTGGTTATATATATTTGAATCTAGGTATTAAAATATTCACATTTAAAAATGTATAAATGGTTTTCATCCCATAATTTTTGATTAACATATAATGAAATTTAATGTCTAGAACATGGTTTTGGGACTCTTAAAACCAAAATTACCTATTAAAATTAAACTATAATATAAGGGGATATTGTGATGAAAACCCAAGTTCCGGATGACCTTCCATAACCACACATACAAAAGATTTTTGGAAGATATGAAACTAGAATCCCCATATTTCAATGTTTGGATGAGTGAACTACGCTTCAACATCTCACACCAAATCACCTTGATCATGTAGACTGTAAAAACCAAGGTAATGTTAAGATAAATAATTTTAATAAATAATTTTAACCATGAATTATATCCTATAATAGTTATATTCATTACAAGAATATCAGGTAATATTTTAGTTAAAAGGAAAAATCTTTATTTCTAACCAAATTGGTTTTTCAGGCATTATATCATTTTATTTAAAAAATTTATTTATAAAATGTATATTTTTAATTTTATAAAATAATTAATTTCTGAATTCATAATGTAAAAATTATCTTATAATGAATTTTTGATAATTTTTTGAAGGTTTGATTTTTTAATAAATAGTGAAAAATACTGTTTTTTGTTAAAAAAATGTATTTTCATTTAAAGAATTTAAAAAGTTAAATTTTGTTTTAAAAATGGTTTAAAATTAAAATTAGTTCATTTATATTATTAATAATCCAATTAATATCATTTTAATCAATATTATACTTGAAATTGGTATAAAAACATTTCTATAGTTAAAAGGGCATTTTTTCTGAAAAACCGTTTTTCGTCACGTTTTTGGGTTTAATTTTAAATTAAATTATTATAATTATTTGAATGTAATTTTATAAAATGGATTAAATAATTTTAATAATAATAATTAATATTATGTAATAAGTTCAAATTAATTTTTTTCCATAATGAATAGTAAAAATAGTAAAAATCTATTATTATGGTTAAAGTTAAAACAGGTTTACTGAGGGTTAAACTGAAGAGATAAGGGTTAAAATGACCCAAAAACTTGTATAAATTCTATTTTATGGTAATATTTAGATCTTATATCATATAATATTTATAAATGGTCCATTTTGGAGCCATGTTTCTTGAGTAATACATTAATATATTTTATTATTTTTAAAAATTCCAAGTGTGTTCTCTCCCCAACTTATAAATGGTCACCCCTATCTCATCCTTTACACACTTAAAAATAATTTTTTTAGGAAATAACATAACAAGTCACTTCTTAAATTATCTCCCAAGGACCTATAGTCCCTGGTTTGATTATAAAACCATCTTAGAAAGGATTTAGGTTTAAACCTAAAGATGTTTTCTGAAGAAGAGGTATAGTTCTTAACTGAGTTTTTTATTTCATTTATTTTTCTAACTCCTTAAAATATTTCAAACATGATCAAATTTGAGCACTAAAATATTCCATATAATTTTTTATGTTAATGGAATAACCTATATCCATCTTATCTTCCATCAAATGGGAAATGAAACTATTATTTGTGTGTACGACAAACTACCGCCTCATGAATCGATGTAATTCATATTTCATAACCATTAACAACGTCTAGTTTTATGATGGATTTAATGTAAATATATTATATTAATGAAATATTTATCATTATATAAGGATAATATATAATATATTTTATTACATTTCCATCCATTTAAAAATAATAACAACGTCGTTCACATGGACATGTGGACTACCACCTCCATAAAGCAATGAGATTCCTTTTTCATCACCAAATCACATAGATGATATATATAAGATTATATAAATATATAAAATGATATTTATAATATAATCATAATTATGGAAATATAAAATAATACTTACCTTATTTCCATAATGATTATTTAAAAATGGAAACGTTACTCATGCGTACATATGACCTACCATATAAATGATTGTAACTTAGTTATTTTTCATAAAAATATTTAATGGTTGGTTTAAAAATAATAAATGATGTATAAAAATAATAATTATTTCATTTTTATTATTCTTTATATAATTTAATAATTATCTCTTGGACCATAGTCAACTTACCAGTCATTTTGGATATATGATCCGAATATCATCAAAACGTCTGACATGAACTTAATTGATTAAGTAATTGAAGATTACATGGAAATAAATAAAATAAAAGGAATAATAAGCTTGAAAAAGGTTCTTAATAAAGTAAATAATTAACATAAGTTTATTATTTAGGAAGATAAAGAACGTACATGATGAGTCAGACTCAAGGTAAGTGACACTTTAACTTATAACCTCATTTTAAATGTTTTAAGGATTTATTTTCTAAATCATTTTATTCCATATAAATATTATTAAAATTATTTTAGAGGTGTATTTATATGGAAATAAAATAATTATAAAGGAAAATTTATGTCACTTTTTAATTTCTTTCAAAGGATTTCAAAATTAATCTTTTTACAAATTTTATATGGAACGTTTTGATTTTATTTAAAAAAGGAAAAATTAATGTTCTATTTTAATGTATACGGTGTCAAAATATTTTATTTACACTATAAAAATTATTTTATGTTTGTATTCCTTTAAAATATTTCATGTTTTCTTCAAATAAAAACCTTATTTCTCTTTGTTTTGGGTATTTTGGTTTTAAAAATGGGGTTTTAAAAGGAATTGGTATTTCAATATCCAAAAGTGTTTTGCATACAAATTTAAAAGAGTTTTTCAAGGGTATTATGATGAAAATGTGTAATAAAAAAAATTTATTTGTGATATGGTACTTGATAATTGTAGATGATTATAGGTGAGCCTGATATAACTTATATGATGGGTGATCCCAATACAACTTACACAACGAGTGAGCCTGATACATCTTATACAATAGTTTTTCCCAATATAGCTCTCAAATACATTAGATAATGTTACTTGTCTTAAAAGGAAATAATTAGTGAGTTAACTACGTGGGTTTCACCTATGGATTTAAATGGGCTCCAGTTATTTTTGACATAAGTTTAACATGGGTTATGAATATGATTCTCTAAGTTTTTTAAATGGGTTTTTATTTTCTTAATATGGTTTTGAAAGGTTTTATTTAAGAGAATGTGTGTGTTTTTAATGAGGTTTTTAATTATTTTATACACTCAAAGAATATTGTGCTAAAGGTAAATATTTTATGGATTTTCATTCTTTTCACCAAAATAAAAAAATTCTTTATTTTATGTCCCTTACTGATATTTTTGTGTTCATCCCTTGTTTTTAAATATTTTTCATAGGGTTTAAGGATGAGTAAGAACAAATATTAAGTCAAGTTGAAATTTATAAATTTTAGTCATGAAAATAAAACAAGTTTCTTTTTAAAAATTTAATTTTTTTGTGGAATATATATACTAAAAATAAGTGTCCACTTTTTAATATATGGGATTGTTATGTAAGATTTATGACACAATTTTCTAAAAATATAAACCTAAAATATCTTTAGAAATAAAATAAAGTGAATTATAGTCTATATACACTTGATTATGTAATGTTTGAGGCTAGGTCTTTATAGATGGTATCAAAGTGAGGATTTAATTAATTTTAGAGGTTAATATTTTTAAAGTAAATATCCTTAAGAGATTATAATTTATGGTTACCATGATATATAATTTAAATATTAACATGTTTATTCATCTAAACTATGTCTGTTCAGAATGGTTTTCTGTTGAGGAAATAGGGAAGATGAAGTGGGAAGGCACAAGGAGGAAAATACCCTTCCAAATATGCAAACTAGAATGGTTCTAATTACAAAATAGTAGTTTTTTATAGTTATTTATCAATTATTCATACTATAAATGGTGGTGGTGTCCATGTTAGAGCGAAAAAATATTTACTATAAAGGAATATGTTGGTAGTTTAACATTTCACTAAATAACACTTTCCATATTTTGATGTAAATTCAGATCTAGTGGTAGCCAAAGGATGGATCAATGTTCTAGAAAAGGTATTTTATGTCATGGGATATTTATAAAATAAAAAGTAATCACTTCCCATTTATCATTATGAAGGTGAATTTGACCGATAGTGGTCATTGGTTAAGAATACTAGAGAGGTATATGAGCTTGATTCCATGGAATGGAACATATTTAAGAATATTTTTCTATAGAAATTTTTCCTTAAGGTTGTTAGATTATGGATGGAGAAATAATTCTTGTAATTGAATAAAAAATATGATGACTCAGTAGCCACATATGAATCAAATTTTAAAATATTTTCCATGAAAATATTATATTTTATTTGAAATCTTGATAGTAAAATTAATATATTTTACTTAGAATTGAAACAAAGTTTATGAATATATTTTTCTTAATGAGAATTTAAAATTTATGAATTTTTTTTGTTGTACTGATAAAGTTCAGATGAAGTTTTCTGGCACTTATGTTCCTTCAGATGATAAGAGTAAGAAGCGGTTGAGGTGGCATGAAATAGATAATCATTAAACAAAAAAATATAGAGGTAATCCCCCAACATACTCTAAGTTTAGTAAAAAAAATTTCAATGAATGTTTGACAGCATATATAAAATATTACTGGTGTGGTAAGTTTGGTCATAGGGCTTATGAATATAAAGAAAATATTCCCATAGCATCTAAGAATGGGGTAACAGATATCAAAACAATAGTGAGATGTTTTAATTACAATTATGTTCAAAATTATCCTAATTCATGTCTAAAGTTAGTTACTCATGGTGGAAATCATCAATATCAGAGGAAAAAAGGTGTGAAATTATCATTCTATAATACTATAGTTGATGTTGGACCATCAAATAAAGTGGTGAAATAAATGTTACTTGTTTATTAGAACTATAAAAATACCCTTTTTGACTTTTGATCTTTACATTCCTTCATTTCTAAGAAAATTTCAAGAAAAATGAGATTATCACCTCATGAAATAAAGATAAAAATTTTGGTGAAAAATTCCGATGGAAGTATTAAATCAAACAAGATTTATTGGAATCTTCCTATTATTATGGAATTTCCTATAAATCTTGTTGATCTTACCATAATAGAGTTTGATGTTATTTTTATTATGGATTGGATTTCAGTTTATCATGCTAAGATATATCTTAGAGATAATAAATTTATATTCCATGATTCCATACCTTTGATAACATATCAAGAAGCTAAGAAATTTATTAGAAGTGGAAGTGAAAGTTACATAGCACATTTTTTTGAAAAGAAATAAACTATTCAAATTAGTGATGTTTCAGTAGTGAATGAATATATAGAGGTTTTTCTTGATGAATTAACTAGTATTATTCCTGATCTATAGGTTGATTTTACTATTGACTTAGTACCTGATGCTAATCCAATTTCAAAAACCCCTTATCGAATGGCTCAAGTAAAACTTTTGGAATTAAAAATAAGTTACAAGAGCTTCTAGATAAAGGTTCCTTTTATACTAACACTTCACCTTAGGGTGATCCTATTTTACATTTTAAAAGTAAATATGGTTCAATGAGACTTTGTATTTATTTTATAACCCTTAATAACATCATTGTTAAGAGTAAGTATCATTTTCCTCATATCGATGATTTGTATGATCATCTCTAGGGAGTACATTATTTTTCAAAGATTGATCTCAGGTTAGGATACCATCAGTTGAAGGTGAATGAGGAAGATATTCCTAAGATAGTATTTTAGACTAAATATTTTCATTATGATTTTTTAGTTATTCCCTTTGGATTGTATAATACACCAAATGTATTTATGGATCTTATGAATAGAGTTTCCATGACTATTTAGATAAGTTTTTGGTTGTGTTTATTGATGATATATTGGTATATTCTAAAATTCACAAGGATCATGAAATATACCTAAGGATTGATTTGAAAATATTTAAAGAAAAGAAACTATATGTAAAATTTAGTAAGTGTGAATTTTGGTTGTAACAAATTTATTTCCTTAGGAATACTACTTCTAAAGATGGCCTAAACATTTATCCTACTAAAAATAAAGTGGTTTAAGACTAAAGATGAACAAAAAATGTAATAAATAGTCATATTTTTCTGGGTTTATTAGGTTACTACTACTGGTTTGTTAAAAATCTTGTTTGGTTATCTAGTCCACTGACTAAGCTAACTCGAAAAGAGTTAAATTCATCTGGAAAAAGAGTGTGATGATTGTTTCCAGGAATTGAAAATAAGATTAGTGAATGCTCCATTTTTATCCTTTCCCACTAGAAATGAGTAATTTTACATCAATAATGATAATTCATTGAAGGGAATTATTTGTTTTCTGATGTAGAATGATCAAGTAATTGCTTATAATTTATGAAAACCAAAACCTCAAGAGTTAAATTATCCTACAAATGATATGGAATTATCTATTGTGTTTTTTAATTTAAAAATTTGGAGGAATAATTTATATAGAGTAAAGTGTGAAATATATACCGATCACAAAAGTAGTATATTCTTTGAGTTGGAAAGATAATGCTACATTAGTAATGTTACATTTAGAACACAACCCTTTGGTTAATTATTTGATGAATTTTGGCCTAGAAATTGTGCATGTAGGAACCTCCTCTATATTATTTTAGGTGTTAGTATAATCATCTACATTAGAAAGAATTATGAAATATCAAAAAGAGGATCATGTAGAATCCCTAATTTCTGGTAAGAAACCATTTATTTATGATTTTTAAGTATATAAAGTATAATAGTGAAGTTTGGGAGAGTTTGAAGAAATTTTAAAGTGTATTTGGGGATTTTATACAGGTGTAAAGGTGGTGAATAGTTTATAGAAACCATACAAAACTTTTAGAAAACCATGTATAGTGGGACATGGGCAAAAGATAAGGCATACGGGTGATGCATGGTTTCTCCAAACCATGCATCTACCTAGTATAAACCGTGCACTTTGAAAAAAATGGATTTGGTTATTTTTTTGTAGGGGATTTGACATGGTTGGAGCATGGTTTGGAGACCGCGAGAGATGACTGTGCGAGGGCCATCCTTAAAGGAGTGGATAATGAACAGTTACTGCACGATTTTCCTAATTGTATGACTAAACCATACGCAGGTCAAAACCACCACCTTAAAAAGTGGATCAAGGTCAGCTTAAGCTTTTGACCCTTCATGTTTCCTCCTATGCGGCCCTAACTCAGGATTTTTCTCTCTCAAAGGTCAAGGAGGGTTTTGACATCAATCTAGAGGTGATACGAAGGCTTACCTTGGTGATTAGAAGCCAATTCCTCACATTAAGTGATTGTTCTTTGTCGTTATTGATGTTTCTCTTAGATCTACTTCACCCTCTCTCTTGGTTTCTTAGATCTACAACCTTTTTGGGTAGATCTAAGGTTGTAGATTCTAAATATGTTTAGATTTGGTCTTGTTGTTGTGAAAAAAGTAGTCATTAGTTATGTTCTCCTTGGAGTTGATAGTCATTCGGGTCTATTCCTTGGGATAGGTTGGTAGAAAGGAGTAGGATTTCCAGGACTTGAAATATAGAGCATAAAAAGATGTAACTAAAATTTTTATGCTAAACTTCAAGTTACCAAGGATTTGGGTACATAAGTGTTTTGGGGACACTTATAGGATTTTTAAATCTCGTTATCATGTGTTTAGCCTATAAGAAGATCATGACACACATTATAGGAATGACTTCCCACTAGGATTACATACATCATTTTGAGTAATGATTTATGATCTTATGCAAAAGTGTTGATTTTTGAAAATTTTGAAAGTGTTTTCAAATAAAATATTATGAAAAAGATCATGGTTGTGGTATTTTTGGAAATGGTTTGAGTTCCAAAAAGAAAGTTAAAATTTTCAAAAATGGTTGAACATAGTTGATTTTGGAAATCAATGTTGTGATAGTTGATGTGGTAGAATTTGAAATTATTAATCCTTCAGTTGCTAGAGAGTGAGACTTATGGAATTTGTTGTTTGTTTAGAAAATGGCACCCGATAGGTGTAATGGAAACCAAATGGAAGAAGCTGTGGAGAATGTGGTTTCACCCGAACCAAAAGTAAACCAATATCTAGTTAAAAGTATAATCCAAGCATTCCATGATATGTACATAGGGAATCAGAGGAATGAGTGAAGGTAAATAGATCATTCAGTCTAGTTCCAAAATCAGAATCCATCCACCTTTCTGGGTGATTCTGAACCAGAAAAGGTAGAGCTATGGCTAAACATGATGAATCGTATCTTTGATTTCATCGGCACACTATCAGAGTTTAAAGTCAAACTTAGGATGTATATTCTCTAGGATCTTTCATTCCAGTGGTAAGATATAACAGTGCAAGCTAAAACAAATCAAGGCCTTAGTCGGGAGGATTTTGAGGAATTTTTCAACAAACAATCCTATCCTCAGACATTCAAGATTTAAAGAATGAAAAACTTCTTCTGCATGAAGTAGGAAAACTGCTCTTTCACCGAGTATGTGGCTAAATTCATGATTTTAGTATGCTTTGAACCCGAGTTTGTGGCTAGTGCATCCTTGAAGGCATGCATATTTAAATCAAGGATATGTGAGGAGATTCTCTCAAAGATATCTATTATCTATATTACTGAATATACAGAGATGGTGAATAGAGTGATGGTGGATGAAAGAGACATCTTAGGATCTATGGGAGGAGGAAGTATATTGATACCCATGGGAAATGGTGGGAACTCTAATTTTGGGAGAAAGCAGAAGAGGGACACCTACTTCCAAGGTGAGCATGTGAATCAGAATCAGATGGCTAGATCAGTAAACCTTACTCCATGACCCAAGAGCAAATAAGACTGTTTCCAATGTGGTTCGCTTGACCACATAAAGAGAGATTATATAACACAACCTAAATCATGCCACAACTGAAACCAAATAAGGCATCGTCAGTTGTATTGTCATAGTTATCCAAGGATAGGTTCTCGAGAAACCTCTCAAGTGTCACAGACATCATATGATTCGATGGGATAAGGATAACAGAACTAATATCATCAGCATAACAGAGCTATCCATGGTGATTCTAGGAATACCATGACTCCTCAGGCAGGGCAATCTCAATAGGGAAAAAAAGAACAAAGTGAAGCGAAGAAGAAATTATATGGAGTTGAGCAGGTGATTGTGGATGATTATGCATGACCATCTATAGTGAGAGGTATGATTATTTTTAATTACACCCTTATGTAAGTGCTATTTGATAGTCGCATCCCATTCCTCTATTGCTTCTCATACTGTTTATTTCTTATGTTTAAAACTTGAGATGATGCCCTTTGTGATAAAACTTCAAACTCATCTTGGGGAAAGAAAATGTCGATCCTATTTGTGTAGAGAATTTTATATAACTGTTGATGGAAATGAACTAAAATGGTGTTTCTCTGTGTTGGAGATGGATTTCTACGATGTAATCCTAGATATGTATTGGTTGAAAATGTCATGGATCACATAAACTTTTATGGTGGAATAGTTAGTTTTGAGACTGAGGATGGTGACAAGAATCTATTTAAAGGATAAAGGGATGTAAAGACAAGTTCAATGTGATTGTTGGAACTATTAGTAGGAATTATCTAATACCAAATGGAATCTTTGAATTTGGAATATTGGAAGAGATTGAGAGTAGCAGTTTTCCAGTAGTGGTGGATCAGTTTCCAGACGTGTTTCTTAGAAATTTATTTTTGTTACCACCAATAAGGGAAGTGGAGTTTACAATTTCTCTCCTCTTGGGACCAGTGTTGTCTCAATTCCATCTTATCGAATAGAACCAATAGAATTGAGTGAACAAAAAATTCATTTGGAATAACTCTAAAGAAAGGGTTTCATTTGGATGACCACATCTATGTGGGAAACACCAGTCTTGTTTGTAGAGAAAGATAATGGAACTCTAAGGATATGTGTGGATTATCTTAAGCTTAACCAAGTTACAATAAAGAACAGGTATCCAATTCCATGCATTAATGATATATTTGATCAATTAAATGGAGATTAGTGGTTCTATAAGATTGAATTACGATCAAGATATTACTAATTGCTAGTTCGAAAAGGGGATATTCTAAAGAAAACTTTCAGAAGAAGATATGGCCATTATGAGTATGTGGTAATTCCTTTCGGTCTTAATAATTCACCAGTGGTATTTATAGAATTTATGAATCAGATATTTCATCAATATTTGGATTCTTTTTTTGTGATGTTTGTGGATGACATACTGGTGTATTCAAGGACAAGGGCTGAGAATGAGAAACACTTAGAGACAGTGTTAGAAATCTTAAGAGACCATCAATTGTTTGAAAAATTATCAAAGTGTGATTTTTTAGATATAATAATCACACTTTCTTGGCCATGTAATTTATAAAAGAGGTGTTTTAGTGGATATATAAAAGATATAAGCTATTATATCTTGGAAACCACCAAAGAACGCCTTTGATATATAGAGTTTTCTTACCCTAGCTGGTTATTACCGTCGCTTTGCGTGTGACTTTTCATGGATAGACTTACCAATGATAGATTTAACAAAAAATAATTTTCCATCCCAATTGATTCATAAATGCTATAAATATTTTCAAGAGTTAAATGTTTTCCTTATATCCACACCGATCTTGATTTTGATGGAATCAGGACAAGGGTATGTGGTGTATTGTGATGATTCAAGATCTGGGTTGGGGTGTGTTCTCATGCAAGGAGACCATGTTGTTTCTTATGGATCAATGAAGTTAATGGTGTATAATAAAAACTACCCAACACATGATTTGGAGTTAGCAGAATTCATCCATGCTTTGAAGACTTGGAATCATTATCTATTTGGTGAGAAATTTACTATGTTCACATATTATAAAATATTGAAGCATTTTTTCTCACAAAGGGATTTGAATTTGTGTCAAATAAGATGGATGGATTATATCTAAATGTTCAACTTCGACTTGATATATACACTGGGTAAAGGAAATTCGGTGGCCGATGAATTAAGCAGAAAGTCATACACTCAGTTGGAAAAGGAAGCTTCAGATGAGTGGAAGATGTTTTTAGTACTAGCCGACATGCATGTAGAATGTGATGAACAAGGTAATGTTGCAATTTTATTTCTAGTTTTGATTGTTCTTGATTTGGTAAATATGGTAAAGTAGGTACATACATCCAATGTAGAATGTGTTACTCTGAGGTCAAAACCCAATGGTGGGTAGACCATTGAGTGCTAGAGTCTAGATGAGAGTTCAGTTTTGTGGTTTCAAGATTGGATGGTTTTACCTATGACTTTTTAGGAGTGACTTCTTCATGATTAGCACTATTTTAGGTGGGATTTCCATCATGGAATATAGAATATGTATAAGTCATTGAAGGTTGAGTTCTGGTGGAGTGGCAAGAAAATGAAGGTGGCTGAGTTTGTTTCCAAATGCTTAAATTGTCGGAAAGTTAAGGAAGAACATCAACGAACAAAAATTATGTTGTAGTCCTTAACTATTATAGTGTGGAAATGGGAGCATATAGCCATGGATTTTGTTATAGGTATCCCAAGAATGGTTCGGAATAATGATTCCATATGGGTGATAGTGGATTGAATTACCAAGTCAGCCCACTTTATACCTATTCTTGAAACTCATAAAGTGGAGGATCTATCCAGAATCTATATCCGAGAAGTGGTAAAGAGACATGCCATACCCGTTTCAATCATATCAGACAGAGACCCGATGTTTACATCTCGTTTTTTTAAATCCTTATAGAAATACCTTGGGACTTAGTTGACTATGAGTATGATATATCATCCTTAGATGGATGGAAAATCCTAAAAGACGATACAAATGTTGGAAGACATGTTGTGGGATTGTGTAATGAATTTTGGTGGCTAATGGGAAGAGCACATGCCGTTGGTGGAGTTCTCTTATAATAACACCTATCAGAACTCAATACATATGGCTCCATTTGAGGCATTTTATGGGCTTACATTCCATTCTCCACTTTTTTTGGGTGGAAATAGGTAATAATTTACTAGTTGTACTAAGCCTTGTCTAAGAAACAACATAGAATATTTAGTTGATTAGAAAACAGATGGAGACAGATTAGAGTTGTCAGAAATCGTAGGCAGATCATCATCGACAGTCGTTGATGTTCACAGTGAGTGATCATGTGCTCTTGAGGATTTATCCAAGGATTATACATCTACATTTTGGGAATCAAGAAAAGTTATATCCTAGATACATAGACCCTTTTGAGATACTGTAACGGGTGGTAGAGGTGGTATATCAGTTGGCATTACGCCCACGGTTCAGTGCAGTGCACAATGTAATCCATGTATCTCAATTGAAAAAGTATCAGCCTGATATTGACCATGTGATTAGATGGGATCACATTGACCTAGAGTCAAATGCTTCATTGGTACATATCCCAGTGAAAATTGTGGATAGGTAAGAGAAATCCTTGCATGGAAAAAGCATTGACCTAGTGTGGGTTTTGTGGAAACAAGGTCAAATTTAGGAAGAGACTTGGGAACACAAGAAGGTAATGAAAGATCAATGGCCAAAACATTTTTAGGTCTCTAATGGTTTTCTACTTTCTAGGGATGGAAAGACCAATGGTGGGGGGAATGTATCACCCTCGGTTTCTGGTAAGTAACCGTTTCTTTATGATTTTTAAGTATATAAATTATAAGGGTGAAGTTTGGGAGAGTTTGGAGAAATTTTAAAGTATCTTTGATGATTTTATATAGGTGCACAATTTTTAGAAACCGTGAAACACTTTATGGAAACCGTGTACAGTGGGATAAGGGCAAAAGAGAAGGTGCATTGGTGACACATAGTTTGTCCAAACCATATAGTTTCCTAGTAGAAACCATGCACTTTGAAAAAAATGGCTTTGGTTATTTTGAGATAGGGTCTTCAACATAGTTAGAGCATGGTTTTGAGACTGTGTGAGATGACCATGTAGGTTTCATCCTTAAGGAAGTGTATAATGCATGTTTAGCACACGTTTTGCCTAACCGTGTGACTAAACCATGCACAGGTCTAAATCACTTCCTTAAAAAGTTTATCTAGGTCAGTTTAAGATTTTGACCCTTAGTTTTTACTCCTATATAGACCTAACTTATGATTTATATCTCTCAAAGGTCAAGTAGGGTTATTCCATTGATCCAAAGGAAATCCAAAGGCTTCCCTTAGTGATTAGAATCTGATTCCTCATGGTAAGTGATCATTATTTTTCGTTCTTGATGTTTCTCTTATATCTACTTCTCCCTATCTTTCAGTTTCATAGATCTACAATTTATGTGGATAGATCTAAAGTTTTGGATTCCAAATATGTTTATATTTGTTCTTGTTGTTGATATGGGAAGAGAACTAGGGCAGTTTTGTCGAGATTCAACCCAGTTTTTTGATGTTTTTCATGCTGTTTATCATTTCCTCCAAGACTCTCAAGGTAGATGGATTCACTCTCGAATCCTCTATTTTAGAAATTGAAGGATTAGTTTCAAATTTATTTCTTTGATTAAAATTGATTTTTTATGTGCTTTGAAATAATTTTTGAAACCCTCTTGAGTGATGGTTTGTGGAAATTGTGAAATTGGGGTGTTATTGGAGAGTGTTTTGATAACATGTTTTAAAATGTTGATTTTAAAATAGTTTTTGGTTTTGATACATGGTATAAAAATAGTTTTCAATAAAAATAATGATGTTTTATTTAATGGTTTGAACACACTTTGATGTGGTATGAGTTTTAATGGTTGTGTGGTGTGTGTTCATATGAATTGGGATGAATAAGGGAGTGAAGTAACCCAATTAAAAGGTTGGGATAGATATATGCATGATGTTCCCCCATAAAAGTGGTCCACTAAGTAAAGAATTAGTGAAAGGATGTCTCACAACTCGTGAGTATAGTTAGTTACATGGTTTTCATGCATGGTTGGATGTATGGTTGTGTGGAAAGGAAGGGGTTATGCAAAAATGGAATGTTAAATGATTTAATGAATTTTTATATGTGCTTTCCTTGGAAAACTATTTACAATGTATTTAGTTTATATTTTTATATAAACTATTTTAGAAATTATTTTATATAAATGTCCCTAACATGTTCTAACCTAGTGGCATGAGTAGGGAAGTCATTGGGGGAAAACCTACTGAGTTTTAGTACTCACCCCTACTTTGGAACTTTGGTGATTTTGCAGATGTCATTTACCGGGACATGGGAAATGGTAAAGTATCACATGTATTTATCACTACTTTATGATACTTGATCTATTTGGTGATAATGGAGCATAGAGATTATGGAGCTTAGAGTCTTGTGGTTATCTTGGAGTGTTGTTAGTTTGCCTTATACTATTTAATTTGATATTATATTCTTCTATTGTGACACTTGTTTTAGTATGATTTTGATAAATGGAATGTTGAGTTATCTTTTAATGTTATCATGAATCATATAGTGGTTGTTTGGTTATTCCTTATTTGGATGGTGGTTTCATTCTTAAAGGGTAAATCATCCCATACCTGTATTGAAACCCTTCGACATTTATTTCCATCCTTTGTCATCTTGGGGATATCGCTCAAGTCCTAGTAATGTCTCACCACCCTCTCAAGACAATGATAAGGGGAGAGATGTTACAAATCATGTTTTATAGGAAAAGGTAAAATCTTTTAATAAGTTTAAGTTTCTATAGTTTAATGTTGATGGAGGAGTTATAAAATTTTTATAGAGACTATGTGTGCCTTGTGATTCCTAGTTGAAGAGACAATTGTTGAGTGAAGCTCATAGTTACCTATTTTTCATTCATTTTAGAAGCACTAATATTTATAGATACCTTTAGGAGTATTATTAGAAGGATGGAATAAAAAGAGATATTATTGACTTTACCATGAAATGTTTGACTTGTCAACATGTTAAAGTAGAACAACAATTACTTAAGGGGATGATTCATCCATTTACAGTTTCAAAGTGGAAATGGGCTAATATATCCATGGATTTCGTGGTGTTATTTCTAAAGACATATTGAGGTAATAATTTGATTTGGGCTATTATTTATTAACTAAATAAATCTGCACATTTTCTTCCCATATGAGATAAAATGTTTTTAGATTAGATTTATAAACGTTACCTGAAGGAGATAGTTAGGCTAAATGGAGTCCCTATTTCCATTCTATTTGATCATGATCTTAGATTCACCTCTAATTTATAGAAAATACTTTATAATTTGTTGGGTACTAAATTAAATTTTAGTAAATATTTTCATCCTCAATCTAATGGGTAGTCAGAACGAACAATTTAGACCTTGGAAAAAATGCTTCGTGATTGTTAAATAGATTACAAGGGAAGTTGAGATCAACATATTTCATTATTATAGTTTTCTTATAATAAAAACTTTCATTACACTATATAGATGACACCTTTTGAGGCATTATATGGAAATCAGCGTCACACTCTAGCTTGTTGGGATGAAGTAGGTGAAAGGAATTTGTTGGGATTAGAGTTGGTAGAAGAAATGGATAAGAAGGTGAAAACAATTTAGTAGCACATGAGGATGGATTAGAGTAGGCAAAAAAGTTATTTGGATAACTAAATTAAAGATCTATATTTTGAGGTAGGTGATCATGTCTTATTTAAAGCATCACTATGGAAAAGTGTAATGAATTTCGGTAAAAAAGGAAAGATGATTCCATGGTTCATTAGACCATATAAAATCCTAGAGAAATTTGGATTAGTTATCTTTCTATTGACCTTTCATTTGAGTTTATCTCAGGTAAATGATTTATTTAATGTTTTTTGTTAAGAAAATATGTGTCAGATGCATCTCATGTTTTTATCCTTGAAGTAGTTCAATTGGAAGAAAACCTCTCTTATGAGGAAAAAGCTATTCATATTCTTGACTTAGCGATAAATTGTTGAGAAATATGGTAATTAATCAAGTTAAGGTTCTATGAAAAAACCATATGGTTGAAGAAGTAACATGGGAATTAGAAAATACGACGGGGGAAAGATATTCCCACTTGTTTAAGCAATGAATAAAATTGTGATCACACAATTTTAAAAAGGGAAGAATAATGTAAAAACCCAGGTAATGTTAAGATAAATAATTTTAATTCCTTATTATAAATCATGAATTAGATCTTATAATAATTATATTCATTATAATATTATTAGGAAATATTTCAGTTAAAAGAAAAAAAGATTTAATTCTAACCAAATTGGGTTCTCAAGCATTATATGGTTTTATTTTTCAAATTATATAATTTTAATTTAAAAAATTGAACTGAATTTTTTAATTTGAAATTTGAAATTATCTTATGATGAATTTTTGAGAATTTTCTAAAAAGTTTTTTTTCAATGAATAGTGAAAATATTGATTTTTATTTAAAACTGACTTCATTTTAGGAAGTTACATGGTTAAATTTTTTTCTAAAATGGTTTAAAAGTAACATTAATAAATTTATATTATAAATAATCCAATTAGGTTAATTTTAATCAACATTATTTTTGAAATTGGTATAAAAAATCTTTTATACTTAAAAGGGAATTTTTCTAAAAAACTTTGTTTCATCACATTTTAAGGGTTTAATTTTAAATTAAATTACACCACTTATATGAATTGAATTTGATAACATTTATTCCATTATTTTAATAAGTAAAATTAATATAAGTTAATAAGTTTAACTTAATTTTTGGTCATAATGAATAGTAAAAAAATAAAATCTGTTACTATGGTTAAAGTTAAAATAGGTTTACTGGGGGGTTAAAATAAATAGATAATAGTTAAAATGACCTAAAAATATCTAAATTATATTTTATAACCGTATTTAGACCATATATCCTATAATATTGTTAATTGATCCATTTTTTATCCATGATTCTTGAGCATGACATTAATAAAATTTATTATTTTTAAAAATCCCAAGTTTTCTCTATCCTCCATTTATAAAAGGACACCCCTTCTCCTATCCTCTATATAATTGAAGAGAATTTTTGTTCAAACAATACATGCCAAAATCCCTTACTAACATCTATCCCATGATCTAGAGTACTTTTTTTGATCAGAAAACCATCCTAGGAAGGCTTTAGGTATATATCTAAAGAGGTTGTCCAAAGAAGAGGTATATTTCTTAACCAATATTTTTCATTTTATTTCTTCTTCAATTTACTCAAAATATTCCTCAAACATTATCAAATAATAAAACTATTATCTTAAATATACTGATATTTTTTATGTTAATGTAATAACCTATATCTATCCCTTATTCAATTAAATGGGAAAAAATCATCATTCGTGTGTACGGTGGACTACCGCCTCATGAAACTATGCACTTAATTTTACATCACTGCCTATCACAAATGGTTATAATGATGGATATAATGTAAAAATATGATATCAATGACATATTTATCATTCTTTAAGGGTAATATATCAACTATTTCTTTACAGTTCCTCCCATTGAAAAATGATAATGTCGTTTGTGCGTACATATGGACTACCATCTCGACGAACATATGTGATTTGTTTTTCATCACAAAATCACATGAATGATATATATAAGTTTATTTAAATATATAATAAGATATAATAATAATTTTTAATGATAAAATAATACTTACATTATTTCCATCACAATCATTGAAAAATGGAAACGTTACTCATGCATACGTACAACCCATCATCTCCATGATTGTAACATAGTTCATTTTTCATAACCACCATTCATGGTTGGTTATAAAAGTAAAATTTATGTATAAAAAAGATATTTATTTCATGATTATTATTCTAAATATGATTTAATAATGACCTATTTTACCATAGTCAACTTACTGAAGTCATTTTGGGCATATGGGATGAATATGGTCAAAATGTCCGGCGTGAACTTAATTGATTAAGTAATTGAATATAACATGGAAATAAATAAAATAAAATAATAATAAACTTGAATTTTTTTAATTAATAATTAAATTATTAATATAAGTTTATTATTAAAAAAGAGAAAGAATATATGTGATGATTTTAACTCAAGGCAATGAATACTTTAACTTAAAATCTAATTTTAAATGTTTTAAAGATTTATTTTATAAATATTTTTCTTCCATGTTCATATTCTTAAAATTATTTTATGGATTTATTTATATAGATATAAAATAATTATAAAGTAAATTTTATGTCTATTTTTACTTTCTTTTAAAGGTTTTAAAAGGAATCATTTTATGTATTTTATATGGAATGTTTTCAGTTTCTTTACAAAAGGAAAATGGAATATTCTATTTTGAAGTATACGACCTCAACATATTTTCCTACTTCTATAACTGTTATTTTATGTTTGGATTATTTTACAATATTTCATGATTTTTTCAAAGAAAAACTCTCTTTCAATTTCTTCTAGGTATTTTAGTTTTAAAAATGGTGTTTTAAGAGGAAAGGTTATTTCATTATCCAAAAGTGTTTATAATGTAAGTTTAAAAGAGTTTTTCAAGGGTCTTATGATAAAAATGTGAAATTATAAAATGTTTTATTCATTATATGGTACTTTATAATTATATTTTATTATGGGTGATCCCAATACATCTTATATGATGGGTTACCCCAATACATTTTATATGATGGGTAATCCTGATACATTTTATATAATAGGTAATCCTGATATAGCTCTCAAATGCATTGGGTAATGATCCTTATCTTAAAAGGAAATAAGGAGGGAGTTAATCAGGGATTTTTATCTAATGGATTTAACTAGTATTCAATTATTTTTGACATGATTTTAACATAGGTTATGAATATAATTATCTAAGTTTCTTAAAAGAGTTTCTATTTTCTTCCTATGGATTTTAAATATTTTTTTGAGAAAAAATGTGTACCTTTCATGAAGTTATGATTTATTTCATATTATCAATAAATATTTTGATAAAGTTAAATATTTTATGGGTTTTATGGTTTTTTCACTAGACTAATGGATTTCATTATTTTATGTCCCTTACTAATATTTTTGTGCTCATCCAACATCTTTAAATGTTTTTCATAGGGTTTAAGGATGAGTAATAAAAAATAATAATTCAAGATGAAAGTCATGAATATTAGTTATGAAAAGAAAATATGTTTCTCTTTAAAAATTTTATTTTGTGGTAAAAATGGATACTGAGTAGTAGTTTCCAATTTGTAATATGTAAGTTTATTATGTAAGAGTTATGACCTAATTATCTAAAAATCTAAACCTAAAAGATATTTGGGAAAGAAAGAAATTGAATTCTAGTATAAAGACTCTAGATTATGTAATGATTAATGTTGGGTCCTTATACATACCTTCTGGAACATAAAAAAGAATAATAATTAAATCACTCACATGGAACACAAAACAACACAAGTAATTTATGTGGTTTAAATCTTAATCTTATTACATGGGAGAAACACTACCACTCTTTATTACATATAGAATAGAAATATTATAAGGTTATGATCAACCAAAAAAATTATTCCACTATCCTATTTATAGAATATTTCCACTAGTAGATATGACCCCATAACCATTCTACTTTTAAGGACTATCTCCACCGCCTCCTGATCTATGTGGGAAACCATTTATATGTTCAATGACATCAGATGAATCACCATCTCAAGTTTCTAAACTCAGTGAATAGTGAAAGCTAATATTACATAGTCCTCTTAAATAATCTTACATAACCTTTGAAAACCTCCATGATAATTTTGTGAAATTACTTTAGAGTTATTACTATATTAGTCAAAGTTCCTTCCACAATTTATTATGAATATCTAGTAGTCATGCTTCCACTACCACTTTCTTTAGATTCAGCTTCTTGAATTCCTAGTTACACTACACATGCCTCCATCCGGTTCTGGAATATATTCCTAGAAAAATAATTCTAAAATATATAATACATTTAAAAAAACATTTATCATAACAACCTAAAAATCTCATACTTTAGAATGTTTTTCTCAACTTCGCCAAAAATTTCTTTAGACAATTAAAGTAATTCCAACTTTACTTCTTCTTATAGATTTTTATAGTGAGTCTCTATCATTTTATCCCTATAAACTCAATTCCTAATAAGTAACAACACTAACTCAAAATTTCTTATATCATGACCTTCATTATCACATCATTCAAATTCCAACTTCCTTTTATCTTACATATCTCTGACAATCCTCCTTCTACAACCTTTCAGATGAAGTGACATTTTAATTGAATGTTTTTTCATTGAGTAAAAGCCTATATTTTTCAAAATATGAATTTCATTATAACCATCATAGAGTAACACTCTATTCCCTTGATTCTTTATGAGATCCTTCAACAAATCCTTCAACCACATAATCTCTTTCCCTACTTTTATTTATGGAACATACTATACTTCCATGGTTAAAAGAGAAACTGCCTATTGAATTATTAACATAAAACATATAATAGTTCCTAAGTAGGTAGAAAAAAATCCCATAATACTTCTCTATGTGATTACATCTCCTCCAAAGTATGTATCAACATACCATTATAACATATCATTCGTTATGAAATATATGGCCAATTCTTCCAAACCTTTGTGATATGAAAGTATCCACTTAACAACTTCTCAATACTCCTTCCATATATTTTTCAAGAATATATTAACTAAACCCACTAATTAATCAATGTAAAACCTTGTACAAATCATGAAATACATAAAACTTCAAATCACTAATGTATAAGGAAACTTTTACATGCCTTAACCTCATTTTCCATTCATGGTGTCTTCTCTTTGGATAATTTTAAATGACTGGCTAGTGGGGGTAGAGATAGGTTTGGTTCCAAATATTTAAAAACTCACCATGTTATTCTAGATGTAATCCAATTGATACAACATGAAATTTCTATGCTTCTAGTCCCTCCATATCTTTATCCCCAAAATCCATTTAGATACCTAGAGATCATTTATATTGTACCTTTCAGATAATTTAGAATTTATCTCTTCAATACATTTAATTTATAGACCCAACAAGAGAATTACATTAACATAAAAGAGAATTATAGTGAATCTAACATCAATGAAAACCTTTTGGTAGTAGAAATGTTCTTTATTTCACTGGATGAACTTATATTCTTCCATAAAAGAACCAAACTTCCAGTTCCACTACCTAAGTGATTACTTCATCCTAGAAAAACCCAGTTTGAGCCGGTACAACTAGTTGATTAAAATTCCTTAAATCCTATCAGTTTTTATATGTAGATTTATTCTTATAACCCCCCATGAAAATATTCTATTTCCACATATAACTATTCAAGATGAATGCCTTCTTTTTCAACCATTTTACGCACCCTCTAGATCATTGTGTGTTTAACATCCAAAGATAAAATTTCACTAAAGACCACTATTTATTCTATTTAAACCCCTTCACAATTAACCTTTCCTTATACTATTTCTTTCTATCCACTATTTCCTAAAATTGATAAACCCAATTGTTCTACAATGCATTATTTCCAAGTGAATGTTCCAATAGCTACCAAGTTCTAGAAGTATGAATGGAGTTAATCTCTTAATTCATTGCTATCTACCACTATTTTTAATCACTTACACTTAAAAACTCTTTTGGGATTTTGGGTTCTTGAACATCCATGAGAATTATATAATTTATGTTAGACCCATACCTTTTCACTTGTCTTTTGAATTAGGTATACTTCTTCAACTCTTGAGCCCATGACCCTTATCATAATATTTCTTCTAGAACTCTTCCTAAATATTCCAAAAAACTAGAAATTTTTAGCATATATAGCCTTGGATAAAACTTCATAAATTAACCTCCATCCAGAACTCCACCTTCTAGACTATCATTTTCTTCTATAACTTGAGTTATCTGTTGGGTTTTAGTTATATAAAACATTATCCATCCAAAAAATTTAGAGAAAAAAGGAAAAGTTCTTCTATCCTAATGTTTAATGGTGCACATATGAATGGGGGATATGATAGAAATAATTGTATATTTCTGTATGAATGATGGCTAGAAGTTATGTGTATTGAGCCTATTGGATATTCCAACTGGAAGGAGGAAGTGTGGGAAATTAAAAGTTGTTATGAATTCATCTTATGAGATCTTTAAAAAAGTGATCAATACAATGAAAAAGTAGGTTGAGGTGGTGGGAGTATATAACCAAGAATAGGGTTTATTCATGAAGATATGCTTAGGTGGAAGTCATGCCATAAATATAGAAAGAAAAAAACTACCAGACACACTAGCTGAGAACCTCTATATATGTGGGGTGTGATCACATTGTTATGAAAAATCATCTATCATTGTAATCATCATTTATTACTCTGAATAAAAGTAAAGAAAAACCCTACCATATATTAGAATGAAATTGTAAACCATATCTAATTATGTTTTACTTATTCCTTATGGGTTTTATTTTTATAATTACTTTTTATATTATTTAATTTTCTTTCATCCATAGGTTTTTCATTATGGTGTGGTGTCATGGGAATGCATATATATCCAAAGATTTGAGTATCATAGTGTGGGATCTTAGTCTAGGACATTGTTCCTTGTGATAAGTTCTAGTGGAGGTGAATTTTATGGTTTTATCAAATTCTAGGAATATAACCAATAAGTGGTATCAAAGATCAAGGTTGGAGTGTTCTAGATGGGAAATCCCTGATGAATCCATTTATAAGCTTGGTTTAGTAAAAAAATTATATACTTTTCCTTATAAAACAACATCACTAAGAAGTTCTTGAAATCTCTATTTATGTTGTTCATAAGTAGTGGGAGTTCTAAATATCTAGAGTATGATGTATTGTGAAAGTAAGGTCTGAATGGATAAGTTTTATGGAATGATTATAGGTTCTGGAAGATGTAGATAAGGTATTTCCTCCTATAAAATGTCATTCATCCTCCATTGACTAGTTCCATGTCATAATAAATGAAATTAGAAGAATTTGAGAGGATTTAAAAAAATATAATTGTGGTTTATTCAAGTGCCACTCACACAAAATGTGCCATTTAACATTCGATAGGTAAAGATTACTTCAGAACTTATTAATACCTCATAGATATATATAAAAAACCAATGATTATAAATAAGGTAATCTTGTTAAGGTGACTATTTGGAATGTTTATTTCAAAAGGTAAGTCTCATTTCATTCATATTAACAATTTTAATATGATATGGATCCAATTAGTGTCTATGAAGGTGAACTTTGGAGATCCATAATTTTAACTATTATAACTTTCCTCACTCCCTGAATCTTGGGATGTGATGGTGACTATTGTGAGTAATTACAATAGAAATGAATATTTGAATTTAAAAAATGTCCGAGACATGATCTTGAATAAAGAGATTTATCATAAGAAGATATATTTATCTTATAAAAATTCCTTCAATATGGATGGTAGAGTATTTATCACTAGATATAAAAATCATATGAAGTGTAAAGAGGAGTCAAAGTGGGAGTTTCTAAGTAGGTGGTTCTCCCTTATACTAATCATCAAAATTAACTTTTTTATTATGAAAAACACTTTTAAGGGGAAAGTGTTAACCCGCACAAACAAAAGAGATCATCCACTAAAAGAAACAACATAATTATTGAAGGATAGTTTAAGCCGGTGGGAGTCGTTTTCCCTAATAAATTTTCAGGAAATAGAAGTAACATGTGTACTTGGTTCATCCATTAGGAGGTCTTCAAAAATATACGCCAAATAATCCCATGCTTTCATATATTCATCCTTGTTGATCTTCCTCACATTGATGCCTCTTATAACAATTCGGTCTTGTTTTCTAATCCAATCAATTTTCTCGGTAGTAGTGTCCACACGCAATAATCTTCCCATCATCTCTTCAGCATCCAAATTCGGGGCATTAATCTTTAGACAATCCTCCAACATTTCTTCTCCCAAATGCATAAGCAATTGAATATGAGCACTCTGAGAATCATCAAGGGTTTGTTTGAAAGAAACTTCCTCATAGACAACATACTCCTTCCGGACAAAAGATCCAGACGCTTTGGGGTTAATTGTCATCACCTCTCCCTTCATTCGTTTAATGGATCTTGTCTCCATTGGGCGAGGTAGGTAGGAATAATCCTTTCGACCCTTCCTAGTGCCTTTCCGTCCCTTCCTCCTCCTTTGATTAAGGAGATCTTAACCTTGGAGATCATCTTTACTGTCTCCCAAAAAATGACCAGATTGGGATACTGGATACCTCACTGAAGTCTCCTTGCTCCTCAACTGGGTGATCAAGTTGGGCATCTTCCACCTCCTGGCCTTACCTAACATCTAAGCTCTCAAAGAGGTCAGCTAACTTTAAAATAGGAGAAGCGCTTCTCGGGATTGGTTCCCTTGCTGCACCTGGTTCAATTGCAAGCCTCTTTGGCTACTGAGATCCCTTTATACCTGTTGAACCTAGAATTAGGCGTACTGTATCTACATAGGATGTAGTATTGGGAGTCGTTGAAACTCCATCAGCCACTTAGCCCCCTTCCATGTCTGCTGTAACCAAAGGAGCAGATGAAGATGGATTGGGGACACACAAATCCTGGTACAATTAATATAGGTAAAACTTTGAAATATATGCTTCAAGTAGTGGATCCAAAAACCCTATATACAAAGATAAGAGTGGATTGATTCTTAGTGCTGCTAGTTCATTAAGGTCTTGGGTGATATACCATGGAGCTTCATTATAATCTATATTCAAGAGAGTAAGCATGTGAAATTATACTTATGAAATAATTATCAGGGTACATATTTTAGATGAAAATGATATCAAAATTATGAAAAATGTGATTTTTTATCTATACAAGGAATTAAAGGATGCTGGAGTTTAATGATGTGTGACACATACTGGGTTTGAAGAAAAACTTAATCTCAATAGGGAAACTTAATGATATGATTTTCTATAAAATGTTTGTGGATGGTGCGTGGAATATTTTTCATGGTTCTATATATTTTTCAAAATGAGTAAATTATGGGGCATTATACCTTATAGGGGTATCATAAGGAGCATTACATGCTAGATATTTAGCTTCCACAAAGTCATGGAATGACCATTTGAGTAATATCAGTGAGAAAAGGATGAAAATAATCACTAGAAAAGGTATGATAAAAGTCAAAATCATGGAGTATGGAACATGGGAATACTGTATCTTTGGGAAGTAGAAAAAGGTGTCTTTCTAGATGAAATGGGAGACACCAAAGCATTGGAATTTGGAGTTGGTTCACATGGATTTTTTTGGGACAACTCAGGTGTGGTCTCATGAAGGATCAATCTTCTATGTGAACTCTATTGACGCTTCCACACATAAAATGTGGCTTTACTTTCTAAGTAAAATATACAAGGTGTTAAATAATTTTTCCATTGGAGGGCCATGGTGAAAAAATAGGCCATATGTATTTTAAAGTGCTTATGAATGGACAATGGTGGGGAGTATGAAAGCATAGTTATGGATGTTTTTTTGGAAAAATGGGATTTTGTTTGAGAAGACCATGATAGGGACTATATAACAAAAAAAAATTACATAGAGGATGAACTATATGATGGTATTGAAGTATAGAAGAATGTAGATTTATATAAAGTTCCCCAAGGTTATTTGGGTAGATGTAGTGAATTGTATGTCTTACTTAATCAACCAGAGTCCATTATATCCTATTTGAAAATAACTTTTGAAGATCTATTGTTCTAGAAGGAAGTTTGATTTCAACCACATTAAAGTCTCTAGGATTCTCTCATATTTTCATGTTGATCCCAAGGAATGAAAAAAGAATAATTCTAAGTCTCAAACATGTTACTTTGTTACCTATGGGGATTAAGAATTTGGATTTTCACTATGGGATAATAAATCTCAGAAAATTCATTAAAAGTCAAAAAGTGATCTTCAATGAAGAGATCCTACGGAAGGATACAAACATATATAAATATATTCAGTGAAAGAAAAGTATCTTTAAAATTCAAGTTTTTCTTGAATGAATTTTCGTATGATGAACCATGTTGTCATAGGTTGAGAAAATCAGAAAGAATTTTGTTTTTTGTTCTTGGGAAGTTTTTGAGGAGAAATATGGTAATTTATCCTATTAGTTGATCTCAAAATAATTTTTTGACCACCCTGTTGGTACTAGATAATGTGTTTACCTTAGGATATGAGTCTGATGGAATTATGAGTCATTTTTATTTTGAGGGAATATTAAATAAATAAATAAATAAATAATTCCACATATGAGAATAATAATATATTTTTAACAGAGTATTGGATTTTAAATATGGATTGATGGTTGTGTATGAAACATGGGGTTTTCCCAAGAGAGGTATAAAATTGTCATGGGCATCGAGGTCGAGCTTGAGCACCATTTCCTTTCCCCCTTTTTTTTATTTATTTTACCCTTTTACATTTTCTTCTCCTATTTATCCATTTGACTTTTCATGAACATATCACACCTATGTGTAATGATTAGATAATGAAGTTCCCAATCAGGATCTAAGTATCACTGAGAGAGGGAGGGGGTGAATCAGTGATATCTTTTTCTTTTTATTTTTCCTCATTTTTGAAACAACCTTCGCCACCTATTAAAGAGTTTATTATCTTCTGAACACACACAACCACATGAACACAAGATTTAAAAGGTTCACTACTCAACAAGAGTAGCTACATCCTTGGTATGGTATGAAAATAATCCAGTACCAAACAATCCAATAGAAAAAAGTCCTTTGATGTGGAATAAAATGAGTAGGATATACCCTTACACTCATGTATAACTTGGAAAACAATTCGCAAGTGTGTTTTCACCCTCTTAACATAAATATGGAATTATAGTATTTCAGTGCTTCTTTACAATTAAACAAGTGTATTATCTAAAGTACAAATCTTCACTCTTTCTTACCCAAAAGCCAGTAAGAACTATCTTATGCACAACTGAATATGTGAGAAGACCCCAAATCTTTCGCGAACCCTTTTAGGTGTCTTGCGTGCAAATTTTATGCCACACATGCAAGATTTGACTTTTGTCATGAAACACCTCTTGCGCGCAACTTCAATCTTGCACGTAACTCTCTTCTTGCGTGCAACTTCTCCTTCTTGCGCGCAACTCTATTTATTTCACTCAATCTTCTTTTATTAATATTTTTCCATACCTCAATTCTTGGAATTTCTCTAAGTGTCAAGCATGCACAATGTGAGGGGGTCACCTCTTATTTATAGACCTCTTTGACCCCTATGCGCAAAAACACCAATGTGTCATGCAAGATCCTGATGCATCACACAAAACCCCATTTGACGTCGCATTGGGTGAATAAGTATCTTTTGCATCAATATTATATTTCACAAACTTATTGAATTTTTTTAACACTTCCTTCCTTTTCCATTTTTTGAATTTTGGACCTCGAATCATGCCTTGCACGCAAGATTGCAAACTCCCTTCAATCTTTCATAGAAAAACCAATCTTTTTGCGCAAGCCTCTACTTTACCATATTTTGATGTTCGGATCATGGAAATTCACTTGCGCGCAACATAAAAAGACATCTTCAAACTTTCATGAAACTTCCTTTTCCAAAAAAATATTTCTCCATCTCCCAATTTTTAGGCCCTAAAATTTGGCAAACACTGGAAAACAACGCCACCTTAAAAAGTTATTTGGTGCCGCCTCTAGATTGTCTGTTCCGTTATCATTGCTCTCTTCACTGCATCCCGTAACCATTCTTCAGCTTTCATCACAAAATCCTCTATCATGATGTGTATTTTTAGATCAATTAGCTTTAGCATCATCTGATTTTAAATGGGAAGTACTGAAACTTCCCTATCTTCTAACAACATCATTCCTTCCAATCAAAACTGTATATGGATGTCATCATCATTTCTCCCCCTTTCCTTCATAAGGATTGAACCACAAGTTATCCTAACTTATTATATTTTTGAAATACATATCAGCAAAGCATCATCTGATTTAAAAGTCCTTTACAATATGAATTGATTTATCTTCTTTGACAATAAAAGACAACACTCTTTAACAATAGACTCTTCTTACTTCCTTCTCCATCTAACTTGGTCCCAACAATCTCCCCCATTGGATTTTTTTGTCAAAAAAGATTCATAAATCAATGAACTTTGTAACCTCAAGAAATGGATCACTTATCAACAATTATAATCATACGTGAGCTAACTCATTTTATGAAACAAGAATTATTAACAACCAAAACCATGCTGTCCAAAAGCAGTGTCTATGAAATTTCATAATCACATCTCCTCAGACTTCTTTAGAACATCTTTCAAGATTCTAATTTAGCATTCTTCAGTTCTTCAATTTTCCTAGAATACAACAACATTGTTTCCTACAACCACTCCAACAAACAGTTAGAATAGTTCACACACATACATGCTAGATTCACAACTTACCCGCAACTACCCCTTTATGCATGCTTCCATAAGGATAGATTTATGAAATAATTCTCCCCCTTGAAAACACTATCCAAAGGTAAGATGAAAGTGGGGATAGAAACACGTACCTCAACCTTGATGAGAAGGAGGCTAGACACCCATGTTCAACCTTAATTTTGCAAATGGTTCCTTTGGTAAAGGTTTTGTGAATATATCAACAAATTGTTCAGATGTAGGAACATACTCCAGCCTCAATTCATTCTTCTCCTCCTGCTCTTTGATGAAGTGTTACTTTATATCAATTTTTTTTTGAACGATAATGTTGTACAAGATTTATTGTAATATTGATTGCACTCTTATTATCACAACCCAAGAGCACGGGTTGCTGTACTTTAACAAGTAGATCTTCCAACTAAGTCTTTATCCACATTAGTTGTGTTGTAGCTTGAGTATTAGAAACATACTCATCTTCAACTGTGCTAATAGTTACTAAATTCTGTTTCTTGGTATTCTAACTAACACAAATTTTCCCCAGAAAGAAAACTCCACCAGATGTGGATCTTCGATCATCAACATTTCCTTCCCAATCAGTATCTGAATACCCGAACAGATCAATATTTCCTGATCCATCATACCTGATTCCAAAATTTGTCGTGCCTTTGATATATAAGATAATTCTTTTCCAGAAATCATATATGATTCTTTAGAAGCACTCTGAAATATTATACATAAAGTGATAGCATAGACAATGTCAGTTCTTAAGGTAGTCAAATACAACATACTTCCGATCAGCTTTCAAAACTCTTTCTGATCAACTTCCTTGCCTTCTACATCTTTATAAAACTTGGTTCCCACTAAATTGGTGTTGACACTAGTTTCGAATTTTCCATTCCAAACTTCTTCATAAGTTACTTAGCATACTTTTCTTGAGACAGAAAAACATGATTCTTATTCTGTGAAATTTTTAGCCCAAGAAAGTATTTCATTTCTCCCAGTATGGACATCTCAAATAAATTCTTCATTTCCTTAGCAAATATCTCACATGATTTTCCATTATTCCTAGCAAAGATAATGTTATTGACATAAACAATTAAAATCAATGAAAACTCCTGACAATCCTTGATGTAAAGATTACTGTCAACTCTACCTTTCCTAAAATTCATCTTCCTCAAGCAAGTATCTAATTTAGAATACCATGTCCTCAGAGCCCGTTTTATCCCATACAAACCCATCTTCAACCAGCACACATAACTTTCACCCTTCCCAATAACAAATCCACAAGTTTCATCAATGTAAACTTCCTCATCAAGGTCACCATTCAAGAATGATGATTTTACATCAATTTGAAAGATTTTGTAGCCTCATTGTGTAGTAATAGAAAGAAAGTTCCTGATTGTTTCTAATATTGCCACAAGAGCAAAGGTTTCATCAAATCAATTCCTTCTATTTGTGAATACCCTCTACAAAACAATCTTTATTTTTCTCTTATTAATTTACCTTCTTCATTCAGATTGTTCTGAAAAACCCACTATATACTAATAATGTTCTTTTTGTCCGACTTGGGTACAAGTTCCCTAGTATCATTCTTCTCTATTTGATCAAGATCTTAATTCAGAGAATGAACCCATTCTGGATGCTCAAATGATTCATTTATATCATTCCATTCAACTTTCAAATAAAGAGAAGTATGTGTTAGATCATTCATTGTTCTTCTTGTTTGAACCCACTTATGTTGATCTCCAATAATGTTCTAAGCCTCCACTTGTTTCCTCAACCAAGGATGAGTTGTTCAAACTTCATCCTCATCACTTGAGATTTATGAGTCGAATTCCTATTCTTGAGTAGGATTAACATAGTTTGCAACATTATCAGAATCATTAACAAAATTTTCTCTATCCTGCTCAACTTCCACATCAACATATGACTGCTTTTCTTTCTCAACATTTTCAAAAAATTTTACCTCTGAAGAATCAATAAATCTTCATGTTTTTTTTGTTAAGACATCTATATCCTATTCCTTCTATAGCATAGCCAAGAAAAATTCCATCATATCCTCTTTGATCAAACTTTCCAAGGTTTTCACCTTTCTTCTTTATAATGCATGGACTCCCAAAAACTCTTAAGTGTTTTAGACTTGGAGTTTTTCCATACAACATTTCGTATGGAGTCATATCTGAGTTTTTCCTACAAAAATATTGGTTTTGAATATAGTCAGTAGTGCTCATGTCTTTCCTCTAATAATAATGAGAAATACTATGTTCAAGTAACATAGTTCTCCCCATTTCTACTAGACTTCGATTCTTTATTTCAGCAACCCCATTTTGTTGAGGTGTGTATGGTGAACTGAACTCATACTGAATTCCATACTTATCAAGATAACTTTCAAACTCTTCATTCTTATACTCACCACCATTATCTGTTCTTAAATTCTTCACTGAATACTCACATTCATTCTCTGCTTTCCTCCTGAAACTCTTAAACATTTTCAGAGCATCTGACTTATGTCTCATGTACATAACACAAGTAATTCGAGTAATGTCATCAATGAAAGTAACAAAGTACTTATCTCCATTTGTATATTTCTTTCTCATTGGTCCAAAAATATTAGAGAGTATGAGTTCCAAGGGTCCATTTGATCAAATTTCAACTCTTTTATGAATAGAGTTTGTAATCTTCCCTTTCTCACAAATTGTGCAACACCAATCTCTTCTTCTTGATAAATTTGGAATATCTCAGACACTATCTCACTTTGATAACTTTCACATATTTCTCTGACACATATGTCCCAGTCTTTTATGCCATAACTGATTTTTATCCACCACACCCATGTAACAAGAGTTATGCACTTCACCAACTTAGAAAAAATTCCCACTTGTATGTTGGCCTCTTGTAGCTATATTTCCACCATTTTCACTTTTTACAACAAATCCATATTTTTAGAAGATAAATTTGTTTCCCTCATCATAGAGTTGTGATACACTTAGCAGGTTATGTTTCAGCCCATCAACATATAGTGTTTTCTTGGATTTCATCTTTTCTTTTACAATTATGACTAATCCAACACCTTTAATCCTTATAGATTCATCGTTTCCAAATGTCACTGTTCCTTATTTAAAGTCTTTTTACATTCTTCAACAGGTTTAAGTATCTTTTCATATGAGAGGAACACCCACTATCAAGAATCCATGGACATTCTCCTTTTGTAGCTTTAAGTGCAGTTTCAACAATGAGTGCTTTTTGTTCTTCCTTTTCTTCCACTTTATGTTGTACTTTCTCCAATTTCCTAGCCAAGTCAATGTGTTCTGGCCAGACAACCATGTACTATTTTTTTTCAAACTTATCAGACCTATCCATTTTAGATTTTAAAAACTCTGGCTTCTGAGGATTATTAAGAAACTTTTGTTGCTTTGGTAACACACTAAGGAATCCCATAGTAAGATGTATAGGTCGATCACATCTTTCACAAATAGTTTCTAGTGGTTGGAACCTATTCTCAACTTTCAAACCAACCTTCTCAGATATCTTATAAAATTTCTTTAAATATTTTCTATTTTGAAAGGATTGACCCCCCTCAATACCTGTCTTTCAAAACATGTGTAATAGTTGTAATATTTTTGGTTGAACCAACACATATTTTCCATGTGTCCCAATCCACCACAATACCAACAGTAGCCATAGAATGAATATCTTCCTTGGAAAATTCCATACTAAACAAAGTTGTGAACATGCTTCTCAACAATCTTCTTACCAGAATTCTTCTAAACATTGACCTTCATATTTTCAATTGTAACTTTCTTCTTCAGCATAGATTTCTATTCAGTATTACTGGAACCAGAAGTGGTAGACATCTTTCTGGACTAAATATTTTTAGATGCTTCTAATTTTTCAGTATTTCTAACTTTGACCACATACGTAGCCTTTCCAACATTTCTCTTATTAATACCTATTCCATATTTTTTTAAACCTTTGAAGGAAGATTTTGTTGATCCTTATTAGGCTCATTCTTAGCAGAACATTCACCAACTTCTGTAACATAATTTTTGAACCTTGTGTTCGTTTCCTCATATTTAGAAAGTTTATGTTGGAAAATTTCCAACTCATCTTCTTTTTTCCTTCAACTTTAATTCAAGATGATCATTACAATTCTTTTCTCTCTCAAGATATTTTTTTAGATCATGAATATCATTTTCATATTTTTCTTTCATGTAAGAAAAACATGTTTGGTCATCTGATGAAGAGTTTTCATTTGTCAATTTTCTATTTTCCTTCTCAAGCCTTCTAATGTTTCTCAAGCATTCCTTCAACTCTTCTTTAAGATACTGTTCAAGTTGAGTTTCTTCTTCTTTAGTACTACTACTCTCATAATCATCATTATTCACTTTTG
The DNA here is from genome assembly GCA_963277665.1 of Viscum album. Lineage (NCBI taxonomy): Eukaryota > Viridiplantae > Streptophyta > Magnoliopsida > Santalales > Viscaceae > Viscum > Viscum album. Next base: position 254,890,523 of record OY728150.1, read on the forward strand.
CAAAAGGGTACTCTCTCTAGGTTTCTTAGTAACAAATTTTTTAGATTCAGTCTCTCTATCATCATCTTCTTCATCTTTTGAAAAAAAGATTCTTCTTTTTGATTTGAAGAACTTTTTATCCTTACCTCTACCAGAATATTTATCTTTTCTACCCTGTTTCTTTCATAACCTTCTTGGTCATCTATCTTCTTTATCACTATCTTCATCTTTCCCTTTCTGAGGGAAATTATCCACAAAGTGGCCAAAAAATCCACATTTAAAACATTTAAAAGAGAGTTTTCCTTTATATTTCCCTGTTCCTCTTTTAACATTTTTAGAAAACAAGGATAAAATTTCATCAAAATTTTTACATACCTCATTTTCAAAGTCGAATTCACCAGCTTCTTCTTCAATATAAATTTTATTCGACTTCTATTTCTTTGTAGCCTTGAAATACATTTCTCTATTGGATTTTTCTTTTCTCTTCATAGTCTTCTCCCTTATCATTTCATAAGTTATAAGAGTGCTATAAAAATCATCCATAGATAATGTTTCATGGTCTCTGTCTTCCAGTGATGAAAATTTAGCATCAAATTTGTCAGGCATAATTCTGAAGATCTTTTCAACAACTGTAGAATCTTTGAACTTTTCACCGAGACTTCTGATTGTACTGACAATATCATTGACCCTTGTAAAGAAGTCACCAATAGATTTAGACTATCCCATTTTCAGCTCTTTATAATTTAGCCTCTATATTTGTAGTTTTTCCTTCTTCACTTTTGTATTTCCTTCATTGATATTCTTAAGCTTATCCCATATTCATTTATCTGTAGCAACACATTTAACTCTCAAAAACTCACTATCATAAAGAGATGAGAGTAATACATTTTTATCTCTTCCATCATTCTCAAGATTATTCTTATCAATAGGTGTAAGAGGAACCTTATCATCAATAAGAGTAAATCCATCTTTTGTAGTTCCAAGAACTTTATACCTAAGTGACATAAGATAAGGAATCATTCTATCTTTCCAGATATGATAATATTTTCCATCAAATATCAGAATCCTCTTACTATTCATGCAATTTAGATTCTCCATCAAAACTTCTCTTCAAAACTTTATCAAAGAGAAAATGAAGGGAACCTGTCCCTTTGATACCAATTGAAGTTCTCAATCAGGATCTATGTATCACTGAGAGGGGGAGGGGATGAATCAGTGATATCCTTTTATTTTTATGTTTCCTCCTTTTTGAAATAACCTTCTCCACCTGTTAAAGAGTTTCTTATCTACTGAACACACACAACCACAAGAACACATGATTTACAAGGTTCACTACTCAACAAGAGTAGCTACGTCCTTGGTATGGTATAAAAATAATCCAGTACCACACAATCCACTAGAAAAAATCATTTGATGTGGAATAAAATGAGTAGGATATACCCTTACACTCGTGTATCACTTGGAAAACAATCTGCAAGTGTGTGTGCACTCTCTTACCACAAATAGGGAATTACGGTATTTCAGTGCCTCTTTATAATTGAACAGGTGTATTCTCTGAAGTAAAAATCTTCACTTTCTTACCTAGAAGCCGATAAGAACTATCTTATGAACAAATGAATACATGAGAAGACCCCAAATATTTTGTGCACCCTTTTAGGTGTCTTGCATGAAAATTTTATTCCACACATGCAAGATTTGACTTTTGTCATGAAACACCTCTTGCATGTAACTTCAATCTTGCACCCACCTCTCTTCTTGCACACAACTTCTCCTTCTTGCATGCAACTCTATTTATTTCATGAAATCTCCTTTTCTTAATATTTTTCCATGCCTCAGAGCTTATGATTTCTCTAAGTGATGAGCACACATAATTTGAGGGGGTCACCTCTTATTTATATACCTCTTCGACCCCTGCGTGCAAAAACCCCAATGTGTCACACAAGATCCTGACGCGTCGCACAAAACTCCATTTGACATCGTATTGGGTGCGTAAGTATATTTTTCACCAACCTTATATTTCACAAACTTCTTGAATCTTTCGTGAACTTCCTTCCTTTTCCATATTTCAAAGTTTGAACCTCGAATCATTCCTTGTGTGCAAGATTCCAAAATCCCTTCAATCTTGCGCGAAAAAACCAATCTTTTCATGCAAGCCTCTCATTTTCAATATTTTGTTGTTCAGATCATGGAAATCCACTTGCGCACAACATAGAAATCCATCTTCAAACTTGTGTGCAACATCCTTTACCAAAAACACATTTCTCCATCTCCTAATTTTCAGGCCCTAAAATTTGGAAAACACTGGAAAACGACGCCACCTTAAAATGTTCTTTTGTGCTGCATCCAGATTGTCCGTTCCTTTATCATTGCTCTCTTTACTGCATCCTGTAACCATTATTTAGATTTCATCACAAAATCCACTATTGTGATATGTATCCTTTGATCAAAAAACTTTAGCATCATCATATTTTAAATGGGAATTACTGAAACTCCCCTATCTTCTAGCAACATCATTACTTTCAATCAAAAATGTATATGACTGCCATCATAGTTTCTCCCACTTTCCTTCATAAGGATTGAATCACAAGTTCTACTAACTTATGATATTTGTGAAATAAATATCAGCAAAGCATCATCTTATTTACAAGTCCTTTACAAAGTAAATTGATCTATCTTCTTTGACAACAAAAGACAACACTCTTTAACAACATACTCTTCTTACTTCCTTCTCCATCCAACTTGGTCCCAACAGATATGAGAGAAGGATATGAAGAGGGAGACTAGGTTGTTTCTAGGAATCTCATTTGGGGTTAGATCAGGAGGAAGCAACTATGGTGTGCAGATCCAGGATTGAATCTTTGATGATTTTCACTTTGATTTAAGTTGTTAGTTTTTTTTTCATTTATTTACTATAGATTATATTTTTTTAAGTTTTAATTTTGTATATGTGTTTCTAGGGACCCCTTTAGGGGTTTTTCATTGATTCTAGGAAAAATGAGGGTTTCAGGTGATCACAATGGATTTATTTTTGAAAAAAATCCATTTACACAATGTGTAGTTCAGAGAACACATGCCACATGTTATTCATTTTGAGAAAAGGGTATAATATTATGGTTACATGGCATGTGTGTTTGGAACATATCATGCAGGGGTGACTTGAGGTGTGGTTAGGTACTTGACCAGACACCTCGTGTTGGGGCACATGGCTATGTAAAGTACACAATCATATCTCATGTGGGGTACTTAGCTAGAGTTCATGTGAAGTACATGGCTAGGTACCCCATGTGAAGTGCACACCATATAGGTATATTTCACATTGTATATATGCATAAGTATATTCCAGTGTTGGCTTAGGCACACTCCCATGTAAGTTACCGAAGTCACACACCATGTACACAAGGTACACACTGTGTACACAAGGTACACACCCTGTAAATAAGGTACACACTGTGTACACAAGGTATACACCATGTACACAAGGTACACATGGTGTACTCCCCCCTTTAATTGAGTTTCACTCATTTTCTCACCCTAGAGTCATAACTGGACTTTTGAATAGTCTATTCTTGGGTTTTTTACATTTAGAACATGATGTTGAGGACCTCATGATATTTTGAGTTCATTTGAGAGATATTTTAGGTTGAGTGAGGCTTAATGAGATGGTTTCCTCTAGGTTTTATTTTAAGTTTTCTCCTATGAGAGAATTTGTTTGAGACATAGGTGAGGGTAATGAGATTGATGGACAACTTGGCATGAGTGATTCCAAGGGGTGTAGTTTGAGGTTATTTGGATGATTCTTAGAAGGAAGTATTGAATAGTTACTTAGATTTGGGATTCCAAGGCTTTTTTTTGAGGTTTCTTGGATGTTAGGACTAATTACTTGGTGTTTTAGTGTTTGGGGTTTTATACCTCTTTCTTTATATTTAGTTATGTTAGAGAATTTGAGATGGGTTGATTCTATAGGGTTTCATGTACAATCGGATTTAATTGAGTATAGGTTGAGGCATGTCCTAGGTGTAACACCCCAAGATTTCATATTAAGTTATTTTCTTTAAATTCAATAGCTCGCACCTCACACAACACTGAGTTCGAGTGCACGACGACTTACCAAACTAGACGTTCAAAAGAAGTTATGAATAGTATTAACTGAATTTTAAATTATATATATTACATATAATTTTAACATCCATATTATTTGTTTCTTAGACATAATATAAGAATAAATTTATTTTTTCGGATAAAGGATGTATTTTAAAAAAAATGCAATTTTACCACCTTTAAAAGGTAAACCCATTTTAAATCCAATATTAGACACTTTTATATATTAAATTTGAAAATATAAACTTATTATCTATAATCTAGACATAAAAATTTACTTTCGATAAATTTTTGGTTTTTTCTGATAACTTCCATTTTTTGGGTGAATAGTAAAAAAATACTAAATTTTAATTGAAAACAACTTTTTTAATTAAAATAATTTATAGTGTTAAATTATACATTTTAATGGTTTGGAAGTATAATTAGGTTATATTTTTACCATTTAATCCAATTTTGGTAATTGGAATTAATTTCACTGTGAAATTATACATAAACAACTGTCAATCTTTTGAAAGTTATAGTTTCTTAAAAACACGCTATTTGTTTTGACAACAAGAATTAATTTTAAATTAATTAATGAAAATTCTATGTTTTGAATTTTGTAAAATAGACATCATTTTTGGATTTAGAATATTGAAATTATCTTAGGGTGAAGTTTTGGTAATTTTCTGAAAACTTTCAATTTTTGATGAATAGTGAAAAACACTGAGTTATAGTTTAAAACCGAATTTTTATTTAAATAATTATTTTTTTATTTAAATTTATTTTAGGTCAAAATAGATACATAATACATATATAAGTTCAATTTAATTCATTGGATTCAGTTTATAATAATTTTTGATATATAATAATTTTATTAAACTTTTCATCGTCTTTTACCCACCTCCTAGGAGAATTTTCAAATTCACATAAAACTTAATTTTACCACTTCTGTGAGTGGAATTTAAAAAATACGAGAGACACAATTGATATCAGTAAGTAAAATGTGGTTCAATAAGATGAAAATAATTTTTGGCGAATATTAACTTTTTACTTTTATTTACCATGGTTAAAAGTAAATAGGGGAATTAAGGGTAAAAATGATATTATTATTACCCTAAAACATATCCTAATTCTATTGGATAAGTTTAATTTGACCAAAAATAACCTTAGGAATAAAATATGATCCTTTATGTCCACTTGGATTAGATTAGGACATTTATTATTATTTTATTTAAAGAAGAGTTAAAAGAGTTAAAATCAAAGTTTAATAACTAAAACATTTTTAATATAGGGTTATAAATAAGATAAATTAGAATATAAATATTCATTAGAAATATAAACAAATATCCTACATAATGGTATTTTATTTATAATTTTTAGACATTAAATACTTAAATTTATTTATGACACAATGATGAAGCAGTAATTACCGTATTAATGAAATATTAAAATAATTGATATTATAAAAATCCAAATAGATGTAATTTGAGACTTTTTATCAATTAAACTAATTTTATAGGTTAATATAACATTTTAGTGTTGGTTAGATGATTTTTTTTCTAAGTAATAATTCTTTTATGAATTTAGAAAAAACAAAATACCAAATAGTGTCAAAATTGACATAAAAGAGTTTCTAAAACAAATATTATATTATTAATTGATATTTTATTCCTAAAAATATAAGGTTCGTCCAAAAGACTTATATAATGATAGGTTTATCATTAATGAACCACTTGGGGTTCTATTGAAAGTATATAATAAGTTTATTAACTATATAATATAAAAATACAAAGAGACATGGTAAATGTGAAACTATTTAACAAAGAGTTAAATCTAAAAGATAAAGTTAATATAGTGACCCAAACCTGTCTAAAACCAATTTTTTGAGTTGTTTTCGACCCATAACCACCTTATCCTTTAAATAATACATTTTGGAGACATTAAAAACCGAAAATAATTTTATTATAAAATAATATTTCTAGCTTTTCCTAAGGTGCCCCTCACCCCTCTTATAAAAGGGAACTCCCCCTTATCTCTAATTCACACCTTCAAAGCCATTTAGATCGGAAAAAACCTACCCCAATACCCTCTAAACTTTACTCCATTCATCCCAGAGGCCCTAATTTAGTCATAAAGCCAACCTAAGGAGCCCTTTTAATCAAATCAAAAGGAAGAATCCAAAGAAGAGGTAAATATTTCATCACCTCTTTCAAAGTTCCTTTCTTTTTCCACTTCCTCTTTCTTTGTTTTTTCCGTTATAAAATAATAACTCCAGTATATTATATATAATTTTATGTTATTTTAAATATGGTATAACCACATTCATTATTCTATCCATCCTTTGAATGATATGTCACCATACATGCGTACGTACGTCCTACCGTCTCCACGTCGTTGTGTAATTGTTATTCAATACATTATTATTTGGATGGGTATAATAATGATGTGTAACTGATGTAAATAATAAATATAACATGATAATTATTATTCATATAAGATATACCATCCAATTATATATTATTTTAATATCAAAATAATGATATTGTCGCTCGTGTGTACGTACAGATTACCGTCTCCATGAACGCGATGAGATTCATTCCCCATCGTAAAGAATAATTTTCATTTGATGATTAAAAATAATGTTCATATACTTGATATCATTCTGTATATGAATAAGATACATCAAATCCATAAAAAATATGGCTCACATAACAAAGAATATAAAGGAAAACGAATCCGTTAACACCTGAAACGACGATAAAACTAAGATATTATTAACAAAGCAATGTTAAAAGATCATATATGATATAATATTAATGTATATGATTTTTATATAATTTAATAACAATTATTTCACCATTATACATGAGGTAAAACTACCCTCTACCAAGGAAAAAGTAAAAAGTAAGGGGTTTCTTATCTCACTTTTAATTCCGTGAGATTCCCAGTGTTCACCACTTATTTATTGCATGTGGTGTACTGTGTACTGCCATTTGATATATATTATCATTATTATATTTATATTAATGTTATTATGTGATTCATTTGGTGGTTATTAACTTTTTTTCATAGGACTCTATTTATTACAACGAAGTAAGGGGTTTTCATCTCACTTTTATTCCTGTGAGATTCATGCTATATTGGCCACTATTTCCCTTTGTGTGGAGTATGTACTTCCCTTGATTGTATTCTTTTTGTAATATAATTTAATGTATGGGTATTTACATCTTAATTTTATGATTCTTCTTTCATGGGGTGTATGTTTCATAAGTTACCAAATCGGTAAGGGAATTTCAAAATTCAATTTCCACTCATTGGGCTTTACATATACTTCGTTGATTATTTTACTCCATGATTATCTGTGGAATCACTATTTATTATTTGTGTAGTAATTTACACTCCCCTTTCTGTGGATATAATTTTTATACACATAATCAATCCATTGATAAATTCTCAAGTCATCGATATGAACTTGATAAGAGTAATTTTAACTCAATATCTATTTATTGAGTTAAACATCCAATTTATTGGTGTTTTTTACAAGAATATGTGTGAATGTCCTCTGATTTATTTAGACGGAATATCCAATCATATTGAGTGTATTTATATTTTTCACAGATAATTATGTCATTGATTTATCCTTAATCTAAGGATACAGTCTTTATAGGAGATTTCATCTCAATTTGTATTCCATTGAGACTTCTTTGTTGTTATACACCAATTCACTTTTATATGGTGTATATAATGTACTTTGAAATAGTATATCATAAATACCTTTATTCTCATGATATTATAAAGTATTTATTACCTCAATTATTTTTATTCAAGTGTCTCTCTTTTGTTTAGGAACTCTAACTAAAATATCATTTTAAATGTTTTAAAGATTTATTATTCTAAATATTTCTCATTAATGTCCATGTTTTAAAAATAGTTTTAAGGATTTATTTATATGGACATTAATGTTTTAAAATTAAAATGCCTTTTAAAAGTTTCAATGTGGTATGTGACACTTTGATTCAAAAATCTATTTTTAAATGGCTTCTTGACAAATAGTGTGACTTTTAAATGTTTTCAAGAAAAAGGGGGATATTTATCTCAAATAGTTTTGATGATTATTTTAATCTATGTCAATATCCTTCATTATTCTCGATTGAGTTTAATCTGTTACAATACAATCTTTCATATTGTATTAAATGAGTTATATTTGACTGTGGATGTGTTATTTGTATACCATTCATGGTTTGTGGATAAAGTATTGAAATTTTGTATGCTATTTTTAATACGAATGTTTATGTTATGTTTCAAACTTTTCATATGAGGAATGCATTGGACTTAGTAAGTGATGGGTGGAGCCCGTTATAGCTCCTCGATGCATTGATAGGTCTCATGAGACAAACTAGTGTCTTTGCACAAGGCCTTGACAAAATCTTATTTATAGTCTTGGAACAAGGCCTTGACTATGTGGTTATGATGTCCCACATTATGAATTCCATCATTATGAGATTAACTATTGGTATTTGATGTGGTTATTCGACTAGTAGAATACCCATGACTATGTTTTATTATGTAATTATTTACTCAGATCATATTCCTGCCATAAAGTGTTCATGTTAATTTTTTATAAAGGCACGTGTTTTCAATTATTCACCATGCCTAATATTTATGTTATCTTCCACTGTATTGCTTACTCTTAATAATAATTTGAGCTCACCCCTTTCTTATGTTTCATTTTCCTAGGATATGAAGAAGTTAGTTGTTGGTGACTTTCTGGCATAACCTAGGAAGCTTGAATGTTTCTAATGGAATAATTTAGTTTTGTTTTTCTTTTCAAGTTGTAATGTTGACCTTATGAATGTGTCTAGTATTTCCAAGGCTACTAAACTGATTGGTCTTTTAGGACATTATTTCCTTCTATTTTGCCAATGTTATGTAATAATGCACCGACTCTGGGTAAATGGTGGTGGTGCGTTACAGTTGGTATCAGAGGAAGTTTAGTACAAACCTTGGAAACTAGATTTAGAAAAACTCTAATTAGAGAACATTACCCTAAGATAGATTTTGGGGATTAGAATAGAAGAAAATCCAATTTTTTTGGTAATGTAAATATTTTTTGGGTTTTCCAAGTAATACATCCCTGTCTGGATACGATCAGGTAGAGGTGGCTCTGGAACAGATGTACCTAGGGGTAAAACCCAAAAACACCACTTTGAGCTAGACTCGAACGGGAACTGGTGCACGAGAATGGGCCTTCATTCACTCTTGGTTACGACACTCTCAGGGGACATGCTTAGGATAATTCACATTTTCATTACAAAATGATTTGAAGGATTTTAATATAAGATGAGAATAAATAACATTGGTTAATACTAGGTTGTTTTAGATTGAAAATAAGTTATGATGATATTTTCTAAATAATTTTATGACTATTATTACTCACAAAATGTTTTCTGGTATTATTTTATGGCTGGATTCGAAGGAAGTCATAGTAACATTGAACATGATGTACAAGGTGGGAACAATGGTGGAAATGAGAAACGAAATGGAATGTTGATAAGTGTAAAAGATATTGTCTTCATGCCAAATCAGTTTTCCAAAAATATGACCAATAACATATATATTAACCAACTATCGGACTCAACAAAGAAGATAAAGGTGGTGAATGATAAGAGCTTCAGCTATGGAGACCATGGAGAGAAGAAAACTCAATTTCCATCATGCCAGAAATGTGGAAGGAGACACCCAGGAAAGCGTCTCAATGGAACAAAGAAATACTTTATGTGTGGGAAAGAAGGACATAAAATAAAGAATTGCCAAGGAAAAATAAAGAGTACTATGGAAGAAAATAAAAATGATCCTAAGATTCCAATTACAGTCATTTTTCATAAATGTAAGGGACCTTGGAATCACCCATGTCAATGCCCTATTCTATAGGATAACCTCTTGTTCAAGGAAAAACCTATGTAGAAATAAATGGATGTAAAAATGTTTAAAGGTATTACTGCCCTTTGTCGATGAGATTACTTTGGATGAATTTTCTCTTGTATGTGTAACCCTGCAATTTATCATCTGAAAATAATATTTGAGGAAGAATTATCTTTTCTCCTGTGGATATAGTTATAAATAACCATTTGGTTTTATATGATCCTTGAATTTGAGGAAATTACAAGTTATTAAATTTTGGGATGAAAATGCGAGGTATGAGATAAAGTTTGTGGTTAAATTATGTTATGGTTATTTTGAGTAATTTATCTCATTTTGGTAATGTAATAAAATATAGTTTTTGAAAAATGGACAACACACAGACCGTGTGACAACCTGTCCCGTCGGACAAAGCAGCGGGAATTGAACCCACAACCATAGTGCGATTGAGATTTATCACCTACCACTGGACTACGTGAAGTCCCTCATTAGTGTGACTAATTATTTTTAGTTAAATGATTTTATTGATCAATAATAAGTTGATTTGGGATCTTATGTATTATCAAATGGATATCCTTAGTATAAGAAAATGATTTGGTGATTAAGTGATAAATGTTATTTTGAAAGACGTTCGCTATATTGGGAATACTATATGCCTAAGGAAAATATAATACTATAGGATTTCATTTGAGGAGTAATAGTGGGTTTTACCTATGTTTTCATTGTGGATATATAGAAATTTGGGTTATTTATGGAAATGATTAACCTATCATAGAGAATATGTGATTATGTTAATTACTTTTAAGTATCCGACTTTAAGAGTAGTCAATATTATTTGGAGATACAATTTAACATGGAAAACTACTTAAGAAAATTCTTCTGAGTTTTGGGTTTCAATATTAGTTTGGATTATATTAAAAGATTTTATGGACAATTGTTTATTGAATGTTATTTTTTGAAATTTGGGAACTGTGGGTTTAATTTTAGAAATTAAGATTGGTATTTATTTCTTTAAAGTATTAGCCTTTTTGGGGATCATATGATCTTGTTTAACCATTTTGGTTTTGGTTAATATCTAAAGACAAGGTAAATATATATAGTTTATCCTTTGTAGATTATGTGATTCTAGTGCTTCAGGTGTGACGAAGTCATCTTGAATACTCATCATTTAAAAAAATGAGTTAGTGGTATAAATTTATTAAAGGTAGAAACTCTACTTAAAAAGAAAGTATATCCCTTTATGTTCTTAGTCAATATCATAAATAAATTACTCAACTTTATGAAATGGAACATAAAACAAAAAAAAATGTTATCCGTTTACTTTTCTTACTAGGAAACTAATGACCGTTTATCCCATCACAAGTTAGTGGTTTTATTGTTGTTAACTTTCTCTTGATCTTGTCTTCTATCACTCTCCACCAGAAATTGACACTTATTTTATCTTCCATATCCATGTTTTCTTACATGGAATCCTAGTATGGGTTATCTCGGGTGACCTTTGTACTTCTCTTTCTTTCTTTTAAAGAGATAGTTTTATAGACTCTTTTTCCAATGTGGGACTTTCAATGAAGTTCCCAAGATCAATTTTAAAATTACGAGGACACAATTTCTAAAAGGGGGGAATAATTTAACACCCCAAGATCTCATAGTAAGTTATTTTCTTTAAATTCAATAGCTTGCACCTCACACAACACCGAGTTTGAGTGCACGACGACTTTCCAAACTAGCCGTTAAAAAGCAGTTATGAATAGTATTAACTGAATTTTGAATTATATATATTCCATATAATTTTAACGTCCATATTATGTGTTTCTTAGAAATAATATAAGAACATATTCATTTTTCCGAATAAAGGAAGTATTTTTCAAAAAATGAAATTTTAGCACCTTTTAATGGAAAACCACTTTTAAATCCAATATTTGACACTTTTATATATTCAATTTGAAAAAATAAAATACTTATATAGAATCTGGACATAAAAATTCACTTTCGATAACTTTTTGGTTTTTTTTCTGATAACTTTCATTTTTGGGTGAATAGTGAAAAAATACTAAATTTTAATTGAAAACAACTTTTTTAATCAAAATAATTTATAGTGTTCAATTATACATTTGAATGGTTTGGAAGTATAATTAGGTTATATTTTTACCATTTAATCCTGTTTTGGTAATTAGAATTAATTTCACTTTGAAATTATACATAAACAACTATCAATCTTTTGATAGTTATTGTTTCTTAAAAACACACTATTTGTTTTGACAACGGGAATTAATTTTAAATTAATTAATGAAACTTTTATGTTTTGAATTTTGTAAAATAGGCATCATTTTTGGATTCGGAATATTGAAATTATCTTAGGGTGAATTTTTGGTATTTTTCTGAAAACTTTCAATTTTTAATGAATAGTGAAAAACACTCGGTTATAGTTTAAAACCGAATTTTTATTTAAATAATTATTTATTTTATTTAAATTTATTTTAGGTAAAAATAGATACATAATACATATATAAGTTCAATGTAATTCATTGGAGTCAGTTTATAATAATTTTAGATATATAAAAATTTTATTGAACTTTTCACCGTCTTTTACCCACGTCCTAAGAGAATTTGCAAATTCACATAAAACTTAATTTTACCGCTTCTGTGAGTGGAATTTCAAAAATCCGAGAAACATGGTTGATATCAGTAAGTACAATGTGGTTCAATAAGTTGAAAATAATTTTTGGTGAATAGTAACTTTTTACTTTTATTTACCACGGTTAAAAGTAAATAGGGTAATTATGGGTAAAAATGATATTATTGTTACCCTAACACATGTACTAATTCTATTTACTAAGTTTAATTAGTCCAAAAAAAACCTTAGGAATAAAATATGATCCTTTAGGTCCACTTGGATTAGATTAGGACATTTATTATTATTTTATTTAAAGAAGAGTTAAAAGAGTTAAAATCAAAGTTTAATAACTAAAAATTTTTAAATATATTGTTATACATAAGATAAATTAGAATATAAATATTAATTAGAAAGATAATTTTTTTTTCTACATAATGGTATTTTATTTATAATTTTTAGACATTAAATAATTAAATTTATTTATGACACAATGATGATGGAGTAATTACCGTATTAATGAAATATTAAAATAATTGATATTATAAATATCCAAATAAATGTAATTTGAGACTTTTTATGAATTCCACTAATTTTATAGGTTAATATAACATTTTAGGGTTTGTTAAATGAATTTTTTTTGAAGTAATAATTCTTTTATGAATTTAGAAAAAACAAAATACTAAATAGTGTAAAAATTGACATAAAAGATTTTTTAAAACAAATATTATATTATTAATTGATATTATATTACTAAAAATCTAAGGTTCATATAAAAGACCTATATAATGATAGTTGTATAATTAATGAACCATTTGGGGTTCTCTTGGAAGTATATAGTAAGTTTATTAACAATATAATATAAAAATACAAAGAGGCATGGTAAATGTCAAACTATTTAACTAAGAGTTAAATCTAAAATATAAAGTTAATATAGTGACCCAAACCTGTATAAAACCTATTGGTTGAGTGGTTTTCGACCCATACCCACCTTAGCCTTTAAATAATCCATTTTGGAGCCATTAGAAACCGAAAATTATTTTATTATAAAATAATATTTCTAGCTTTTCCTAAGGTTTCCCTCACCCCTCTTATAAAAGGGCACTCCCCCTTATCTCTAATTCACACCTTCAAAGCCATTTTACTCGACAAAAACCTACCCAAATACCCTCTAAACTGTCCTACCTTAACCCTAGAGGCCCTCCTTTAGTCATAAAGACAACCTAAGGAGACCTTTTGATCAAATCAAAAGGAAGAACCCGAAGAAGAGGTAAATATTTCATCACCTCTTTCAAACACTACAAGAGAATCACCGTTTAGCGGCGGTTTAAACCGCCGCTACATGGTTTGGTGGTGGTTTCTGTAAACCACCACCTAATATGGTGTCTCCAATCTATTAGCGGTGGTTATTTCCGTTTCGCGGTGGTTTAAGTAAAACGTCGTAACTGCCTCATTTCGCGGAGGTTTTACTGAGTTTATCGGCGGTTTTTACGATCCCTTGACATCAGTTTATTCGTGACGGTTATAACCGCCATGAATAAACTCAAATCTAGCAGCCGTAAAACCGCCACTGAAGTCACGTGAACTGCCATGGAATGAGCACCTACGATGCGACTATATAGCGACAGTTAAAATTTCCGCGAAACGTAATTTTTTTAACATTTCACGGCGGTTTTCATAGTTTAGCAGTGGTTTAAACCGCCGTCAATGTACATTTCGCAGTGGTTTAAACTGCCTTTAAAAGCTGACCAGATTTTTTTTTGCTTCCGCTGATCCCCTGCCTTGAAAGACAAATCAAACCAGAAAAGAATATCATATCCACCTTCAAGTTGTATGCCCCAACCTCTTAAGCATTCATCCATTATCATCATACCAACATATATGATATTGAAAACAATATATGGGCCCTCTAATAGGTGTAATACACAACCATACCTTCTCCAAATTAGTCATTGAAGAACAAGATGAAACTAAAATGGAAACTCATGATAAATTCAAACACTATCTATTTCTAGGTATCTTTCACAAAGTGTTCCCCTTCATAAAAATTTAAGATTCTTAAAATATTTCTATTTAAATTGAACATAAATGGTATGATGTATCCCACTAATCATTAATAAACTATGTGTGTTATGATTGTTTTTATAGAGATTCATATGATGCTCATCGCATGGGCCTGATCCCAACAATGTAAACACCTACGACCTCTTTGTATGGAGAAAAAATGAATAATTTACTAACTATGTGGCCTTAAAAAATGAATCATAAAAATGTATTATATGTATGATTAACCTAAAAATCATATATTTTCATATCTACACAGATTTAGAGTGATCATAGGAATAGGGTTAACTCGTTAAACACTAGTATTTTGATATTATTCATTAAAAAATCATAAATCTATAAGGGAATCCAATAATTAAAATGATTCCACCCAAAGAATATTTGATGATCCCAAAATCTCACACATTTTTCCAATACCTATTTTGAAGAATCTATAGTATATGAATCACTAGTGAACACATTTCATTGTAATTTAGTTCTAAAAGGACATCCATACCAAATATTCATATACATGGAAGCCCATTGGAGGTTCTCATCAAAAAATAGATAACCTAATGTGAAAACATTAACATGGAATTGGATTGATAAACTATGAACTCTTACATTTGATGATGTATTGATGGGTTTCTTCATTGTGTTTCCTTTTCAATACCTTCATCACATCCTTCAATTAAAATTGAATCACCAAATGCACCAATTATGTTCAAGACCAAAAACAAGCTGATAGTACCCATAAGGAACACAATTGTGAGGCATGAAAACAATTTTTATGTCATATATAGGACTCAATTTTGTTGTACCTCTCGTTCCCCTCGTTGTTTGATTTTCATGATCACAATCACCTTATTATTTGTCTAACCTTGTTTTTAAGTGTTGTGGATGATAGGCAAAATATTGCCAAAGGATTGGCCCAAGAAAGCTGGCAAATGGACTGAATTGCAGTCCACCGGCCAACCGGTGTGATAGCACCGGCCAGCCGGTGGACCTGGCAGAGGCATTTCCCACTGCCAGGTTCCACCGGTCAGCCGGTGGCTCTGTCACCGGCCAGCCGGTGGCATCCTGGTTCAATAGTGAGACCTACTGTCTCACCACCAGTCAGCCGGTGGCTCTGTCACCGGCCAGCCGGTGGCAACCTGATTCAACAGTGTTTGCTACTGTCTTGCCACCGGCCAACCGGTGGCCTCCTCACCGGTCAGCCGGTGGAGTCTGGACAGAAGCATCCTCCCAAATCCAAGGCACCGGCCAGCCGGTGGAGCTGTACCGGCCAGCCGGTAGCCCAGTCAAACTAGCCGTTGGGTTTGACCAGTCAACCTTCTTTTGGCCTCCAACGGCTCTTTAAGCCTCTCCAACGGCTCCGAAGGCCCCCAATGGGTTCCATGCCTATAAATAAAGGCCAAGGAAGCCCCGGACACCAACCGGATCATATACGAAGCCAACGGACATATTTTGTATCAATTGGCCAACCTCCGACGACTTCCTTCAAAGGAACCTCAAGTGCTCCAACAACTTCCACATCCAAGGAGCTCCACCAAAGAAGCTTGGAAGCGGCCTTCAACATCTCCAATCATTCAAAGTCTCCCAAGGCTTCTTCTCATATACGGTTTTTATTGTATATTTATTTTGAGCTTTAAATTTGGGTTTGTGCCTACAAACCCCAAACTCTTTCTTCATCCCTCTTTCTTTTGGGTTTCACATCACCATTAAGGTGTGAAGAGGTTTCTTCAAGCCTTTCCTTTTAAAAGGCTTGTGTCATAGGTGAGATAGCCTTCACCTGTAAGAAGGCTAGTGGGTTCTTGCTCAACCATCAAAAGCAAGTGGGTTCTTGCTAAACCACCAAAAGAAAGCTGTAATAGGTCCTAGTGCTACCTCAAAGCCTAGTGGGTTTCTTGCTTAAACCATTGAAAAGCAAGCGGTAGGAATCTCTCAACGGTTGAGTTGGGAGCGGAGACGTAGGCCGGGTTTTTGGCCGAACTCCGTTATCAATTTCTTGTGTCTTGCCTTATTTATTTCCGCTGCATTTCAACTTTGATTTTAATTTGTTAATCTTTTTTAAAAGGCAATTCACCCCCCCTCTTGCCATAAATTCCCATTTTTCTCCGCCTAACAAATTTCAATGAATATATGTTCCCCATACCCTGACATACATTGTCTCCTACCCTTGTAAAATGAGTGCATGATGGGTCACACTTTATTTATGGAATACCATCTAAATGGATCTATCCTGACATTATATGACACTCATGGTAATATATAGGGAATAATGCCCCATAGGATGTCCAACTAAAAATATTCTATGGAAAAACCATTGGTCCATAATTTCACATCCAACCTTTTTGTATCCTTTCAATAGATCATAAGAACACATTCTTCTCTTATCATATTAATTTGGATAAATATGTCCACCATAAAGTAGAAATCACCTTAGAACTTCATTATGAGTATCATGTTCACTATAGTCATTTTTATTAACATGTGACCTTGAGTACTCAAGAAGATATATAGGGTGTTTTTACCTATTGTCTATACTCAAGCATCTAAAAGTTTATCCCACTGGGGATATCCAACCACTGACACTCAAGAGTATATTTATACCCATACTAGTTTAAACACCCTTGAGGCCCATCAGAATATCTAGATAATATACTAGGGATGGTTACAATGCTCTAATATCTAAAATCATCAGAATCTATCCTAAGTGATGTTTGTGACTATAAAAATATAATGGAAAACATAGCCCACATGGGTGGGGAAATTTTTTATCATTTTTTCCTCATGGTCATCTCCAGTATCATTCATCCTATGGGATCACACCCAAATTAATGATATCCCTCTTACAATGTAAATATGTGTTTCCTATTGGTGGTAACACATTAGTATATTTCTTCAATGTTAATCCAAGTGATGTTGGGAAACATGATTCTATTGAGTATAAAATAGGTGTGGATGAATCCACTACCCCCTCACCAATAAAAAATAGTAAAACCATCTCAACATAAGAGAATACTACTTAGTATACATGTGAAAATCAATATTAAATTTCTATAGGGAAAAAACCTATTATGTATGGTGATTTGGTTGATGTTATCATACCTCATTTATCTAATATTATATAATAATAGTATATTAATAAATCAATAAAGTTTGATCTGAGATGTACAACTTGATTAGGATCAAATAAATTGATGCAAATTACCACAACATTAATGTTTTATCTATAGTTACCTTCATGGGGTATATATCTCAATCAATATAAGGAAATTAACCCAATGGTGTTTTAGGATGTATTATCTTAGGAGTCGGTGTATTCCTTCACTTCTCATATGGATTCCATTGAGTTTTGATGTGAATGAGTACAACCTTATTGGAATTAATATCTTGAGTGTGTGGATTCAAATCCTATACCACCCATATTTGGAACCTCCATCTTATTGATATTCGATATAATGGCGGATCTATATAAGTATATTAGGTGTTTTTAATCCCAATGTGTCACAATGTTTGGTTCCCTAGAACAAAGATAGGATTCACTACAAGAGAAACTCCATTTAGCGGTGGTTAATTACCACTCACAAGGGCCTCCCAGTAAGACAAATTACAAGGGCCTCACCAAAGTGTCCACAACACTATCCCCTTGATCACTATGAAATGACCAAATTTGTTCAACACATCAACAATGGGTTTAACTTCTAGTCATCCAAAATATCGACTACCAATTAAAAAACAGGCCTAAATGGAATGATGTATACCACACTAGAGAAATCAAGACATAAAAAGAAACATCAGAAATAAATAAAACACATAAAAGGAAACATGAGAAATCAAGGAAATTTTAGGACATGAAAATGTTTGGTGGAAACTATGTGCAAAAAATGTTACATATACAAACCAACTATTCTCATATTTGTTCAACACATGAACAATACAACTACTCACGATCCAATGATGCATTGTCACCCTCACCACCTTCATCACCACTTTCTGCTGTCACATGTAAGAACATTATATTGAAAATTAAATACGGTTGCATATTTATATTAAAACATAAAACCAATGAAAGTTATAAAACTAAATGATTTTGATTTTTTGTGATTTACCTACATACCACCAGTCAATGCACTACCACTGGGGGCATATCTTCTCATATGATGACGTATTTCAATCAACTCTTTCTGCAAAGCAGATATCTGATCCCCCTACTGGTGAACTGTGTTTCATAGAGAAACAATCTCTTTTTGAGCATCTCTGGGTATGGGATGACTAAAGACAATAGTATATGCAACTTCCATCCCAGGTGGCCTGCTAAAAACCTCAGATGGTACGGGTCCCAAACCCATCCCGCACACTCTACCAGGATGCTCCTTCCCAAGGACTTTAGCAACCAGGTCATCCTGGGAGACTGAGTAGGACTGCGCAGGATTGGCATCCCATAGTTCTTTAATTTTTACCTATAAATCAAATATCAATATATATTAACACAGTAAAAACTGATAATAAGTTATTATAATAAAAAATTTACTTCATACCCCAACTTCTTTAGTAGGATCATTAATAAAACTTTCATCTGATATCTTGTGAACATCCAACCATAGTTCAGTTCAGGATGCTTCATGCCCTAAACTCTGTGACTGCATTAAGCAAAGATAAATAAAAAATTCAATATATTAAACATATAATACAGTCTTATAAATATTTAAACTAATTAAAAGATTACCAATGTCGTTCGGCTTCTAGAAAATCTTTTTGAGCCCGCAGTGTGAGGGATGACTTGCTTAGCTCGGTTTGATGCATTCTATCTTGAGAGATCCTAAAATAAATAAAATGCAATTTAATAGTAATTTATTCAATGTCATGTCCTCTTCATATACATGTATAAATGTAAAATGAGGATAATATAATAATATATATTTCAATACCATCCACTTATCATCACGATGTCTGTCAACAAAAACTTTCCACTGTTCTTTCGGTACCCCACTGAATAGCTTCTCATACATTTGTTTCATAGTAAACGAGGTATTGTTGACATCACACCACAATATCTATTTGAAATCTTTCCATTTCTTACCTAGATTTTTCAACGTCCACTTCCGTGCTATCACATCCACAACTGTAAAGTGGAAGAACATCTTTATACAGAAATTCATTTTGAACATATTATTAACATGACATTCAATTAAACCATAATGTAATAAATTTACCTTTATTTGAGAATAAAAAACTTCATTTTTCCAGATTGGAGGCATATGTCTCAAATCATCATATGAAATAGGAAGGGAAATGGGCTCTGCTGCCAGCTGGCCTAGAATCTGGCCAAGTAACCCTGTGGTGTCATCCATCGGGACCCCATAAGAATCAAATGACATGACTATATTTTCCCCAGTCATATTCCAAACATCTGAACTTTTTATGTTTTTTCTCCACGGTTGCATTTTTTTCATCTTCAATGAGCAAACAATTAGTATAAACAAAATTCAATAAATTTATTTAATTAAAATTTGTACCTATGACAGTGACACTCCAGTATGCCTGTGAAGAACTGAAAGGGGCATGTCACTACCCCACTGCTAAGGATCCTAAAGGGGGAGTCGACGATTCACCCTCTAATGGGACATCAAAAGATGGTGTGAGAGATGGTGCAGGGGGAGATGGTGCAGATGTGTAGGCAGCTGGTGCCTCAGATGCCGTGGGGAGGGAGCCAGATGGATCTTCATCTGTCACAGAACTAGATGAAATAGTATACCTCTTCCTACTTGGAATTCCTGTCATTTAATCAAATAAAATTAAGTTCAGAATATATATTTCAAAAAAATTATGTAGAAAAAAAATTAAAAATGATAATAGATGCCTAATACTAACATAATATATATATATATATACTAATGATAATGAATAACTGCAGAAATAAAACAAGTGGGTTCTGAATAAATAAATAATTGTACATACAATCATTTTACACTTCAATCATGTCAGTTTCCTGCTTCATTTCTTCATCCACTTCATTCATCCTTGCTAGACTAATATTTTCAATATCATGATGGACAAATAATTCTATTTCCTATTGTTAATTAAATTTAATTTCAGAGGTCAAATTATCCACTTAATCACCCATATCATACAAATCTATTTGTATTACGTGATTAACTACACTCCACCCTTCATCGACAACATCATTCACATAATATACCATTTTTTCTTGCGATGCTAAGATATATGGATCATGCAGTTCACGATCACCAACATCCATCAAGCGAGAGAAGTTCACAAAAGTAAATTGCAAGGAATCTCTTTTAACACCTCTGATAATATCGACCCATTTGCATTTGAATAAAACAATAAAAAAATTTACGTGGTAGTTTAATTCAATAATATCATGCAGATTTCCATAGTATTACACTTCAGAAAATGTAAATATACCACTATTCTGTGTTTTAGAACCAACTTCTCGATTGAATGTATGAAATCTAAAGCCATTCACATTATAAGCATCGAACTTTCTAACTTTTTTTAGAGGACCTCTAGAAAGAAACTTCAAATATTCTGACACCTTTACTCGAGTATTAGTATTCATGATCTGAAAAAAGAAATATACTTTATTAGATTTACAAAATGTATGTGTCAAACTAATATTCATACTTATTGAAATATTTATGAACTTATACATCGTGCAAACCATTCTACAAGCTCTTTATTAACAGATTTTGTTATATCTTTCTCATTTCGTGTTCGGCCTCTCATTCGTCTCTTTGTTTGTATCCTCAACTCTTCAATAAATGGATCTGCAATTTCACTATTCAGCCTCACATATCTATGTGCCTGTATTAATTCCAATTCAGTCAGTGTCACATTTGAGGTCCTCCTAACTAATCGGCCAATAGCAGGAAATATTTTGGATTTCTGATGTATTTGAGATTGAGTCGATGTGTCATCAACACGTCCAACTCGATTGAATCTTGTCTCAATATCATCCAAGTATCGAGAACAAAAGGTAAGACACTCCTCAACCAAATATCCTTCAGCAATAGAGCCTTCTGGTTGAGCTTTATTTCTCACGTATGATTTCAAATGACCAAGATATATGTGAAATAAAATAAACATAATTATTCATTTAATTAAGTACCAAAAATTGTTTACTTAATTGAAAAACATATAAATAAAGTACCTCTCAATTGGATACATCCATCGATAATGAATGGGGCCTCCTAATTTAGCTTCCTCAACCAAATGCACAGTTAAATGCATCATTACAGTAAAAAGTGACGGAGGAAAGATCATTTCCATTGCACAAAGGGTCAATACAAACCTATCCTGGAGGTTGTCAAGCTGAAATGGATGTATAGATTTCTCACATAGTTGTCTGAAAAATGTGCAAAATTGGAGTACAAAAGCAGTAATTTTTTAGGTAATAATGTACGCAATGCCAATGGTAGTAACTGTTGTAACAAAATATGTGAATCATGACTTTTCAATCCATGTAACTTAAAATTCTTCAAGTCAACACACCTTGAGATGTTACTTTAATACCCATCATATACCTTAAAATTCTTTAAAATTCGAAGGAATGTATCTTTATCCCTATTTTTCATTGTAAAAATTGTCGGAGGATACTTTTCATTCTCATCTGGCCAGAGATTGCATTTTATGTTCATTTCTTGTAAGTATTTACGAGCATTGAGATGATCCTTCAACTTTCCATACTCATTAAGCAATGTGAAAATCAAATTTTCACAGAAATTCTTCTCAATATGCATCACATCAAGATTATGCCGCAACAAATTAAATTCCCAATACGAAAGTTTGAAGAATATACTTTTTTTCTTCCATTGTTGTGTTCCGATTTCACTTGACGATGCACTTCGAACCCATTTTCCATTATCATTCAAATGATGAACCTTCCCAAATTCTGTTTCAACATTTTCAAGCAGTTTCAATATTTCAGAACCAGTTAATAACTTTGGAGGTGGTCTACGATCAATAGAACCATTAAATTTTGACCTGTTCAGCTGAAATATATGAGATGCATCGAGAAATCTTCGATGACACAAGAAGCACCATTTTCTACTGTGAGGTAGCTGTTTGGGCTCAAAATCAAAGTTAAAAATAGGACAAGCCAAACCCGTGTAAGTGTTCCAACTAGGTAAATTCCCAAGCCCAGGGAAGTCACTAATGGTCCACATTAAAGTAGCATGCATTTTGAACATTGTTTTAGAAGAAGCATCAAATGTCTCAACACCATTGCTCTATAACTCCTGAAATTCGTCAATCAAAGGCTGTAAGTATACATCAATATCATTTCCAAGCATTTTTTTTCCAGGAATAATCATCGAAAGGATACAAGATGTTTTTTGCATACACATACACAGAGGCAGATTATAAGGGATCAAAACAACTGGCCAAATGCTATAACTTGTACTCAAAGTCCCAAATGGGTTGAATCCATCGACAACCAATCCCAATCGAACATTCCTAGGATCAGCTGAGAAATCTATATGTAATGAATCAAATGTCTTCCACAATTGGGAATCTCATGGATGTCTCATTAACCCATAATTTTTAGTATCTACAGAATACCACTTCATGTATTCAGCGGTTTTCGATGACATGAATAATCTTTGCAATCGAGGCTTCAAAGGAAAGTAACGCAAAACCTTTACAGGTGTGTTACTTTTCTTCTTCTCCATTAAATTATGTTCATTCAGACTTCCAACATCACCCTTTTCTTTCCATCTAGAAGAAGAACATTTCTTTCAATTCTGTCTACTTGAATCCTCTCCCCAATAAAGCATACAATCATTGGGACACACATGTATTTTTGTATAATTCAGACCAAGCTTGTTAACAACTTTTTTCATATCATAAAAATATTCTGGGATTTTTGCTTTAGGAAATTCATCATGAATCAATTCCAATATCATGGACATTGCCTTATTTTTAATTCCACATAGACATTTGATATGGTACAACTTCAGTAGAAATGAAAGATTTAAATATTTCAAACACCCACTATACAACTCTTAATTTCCGTCGTCAACTAAATCATGAAATGTATTTTCCTCAGTGAAGTTTTCTCTTACATTTGGCTCCAAAAAATCAAGAGGAGGATCCAATGATATGTTACAATCTTTATCTGCATGTGTTATAGTCTCAAAAACATCACTTGTCATGTTGCAATTTTTAGCACCCTCTTTTGGCTGTTCTGATATGTTTTGATGCTGATAGTGGTGTCTTGCAGTGCCGAATGCATCATTTATGAGGTTTTTTAATTTCATTTTCCAATGTAGATGAACTTTGGACCTCGTTCTGTGGATTAACATCTGTGCTCAATCTTTCTGTAACGTTCGATTCTCCATGCCAAATCCAACACAAATATTGACAAGGGAATTGCTTCAGTATTAAATGTTCATAAACTTTATCTCTCTTCAACTATGTTCTAAATTTACATTTAGGACATGGAAATTCTATTCTCCCTTGAACGGATCGATTAGAAATTGAAAAATCTAAAAACTCATTCAATACCTTAACATACTGAGGTGTTTTCCTCGGTAATGTGATCAAACTTTTATCCATGTATATCACAATGTGCCTACACAATAATAAAAAAAATTAGAACACATAGTTACTACTAAATAGAGAAAGAGATTCATATATACGATAGTATAAGATTACAGAAACATAATATAATAAAGATGAGCCCCTGAGTTAGATATGAACCCTCTAGTGTTTGGGATAAGGGAAGTTTCTTTGGTAAAGAGAAACAGTGTGCTAACAAATTGGTAGCTAATTTACCATGAAAACCAAAGCACATTGTTAATTTGGAATAACCCCAACCTAAATTCTCTATAGAGTCTTCATATAAAACTCTAATATAGAATAAATCTATTATAAATAATGTTTAGGGAAAACCTTATGATGCTTACAAAAGTCAACACATTGTTAATTTGGAGTGACAAGAACCACGTGAGGTATGGTAGTCTTGAGGCATGATAAGTGGTGGTGTTCATGGAAATGAATGATGAAATAACATGGGAGATTAGGTTTTGAGGTTCTACGAACCTTGTGTGGATTGAATTCCAAGACCTCTCTTTGGTGTATTCACATAGAAAATAGTGGTGGTGTGACTTGAGGGTGATTTGGATCATATATGTTTTGGTGCTCATGAGTGGAGAATTATGGTTAAATGGGACGATCGAGGATCTAACCATGGAGTTGAACTAAGAGTCAGATTCAGACTTTAGTGTGGGCATTGAACATTTTTGTTATTCCTTGAAGTGGCCCAATATTTATGGGGAGATATGATCCATGGGGTGGATGTGCTAATAAAGTACATGTTATTCAACTAAAGGAAGAACTGATTAAATCCAAAAAATGCATGAAATAAGTGATGTAATAATTATTTCAAGTCTCATTTGATATAAAATATGATCAAAACACGTCATGGCTGATCATGAATCAGAAAGTGGTGTTAAGAAACCACGTTTTTTTTTCAAAACTTGATCTAGAAGTTTCATGCTAAAGTAAAGTCAATTTTTGAATCTAGAAATACATAAAAAAGGGATTATTCTAGAATAAAAAGAGGTTTCCAAGTCTTAAATAAGAGAATCAATGATGTCATATTGAATCTGGTTTATAAGAAGGGATATCAAGCACTGAATTTAGTAGAATTAGACCACTAATAAGAAGAAAAATTTAGAGGAAGTAGTTATTCCCTCACTATCATTAGTGTGGTTTCAGTGTGATTGGTAAGTTGTTATTGACATGATAAGTCTAATTTTGAAGTTATATTAATATTGTGCAATTTGATTAATGTGGATGATAAAGACACCGCTTACGGTTCTATTCCCTAGGTATCTCACCCCTACCTAAGGAATAAATGTCTGTCAAGGGACACATTCCCAACTCATAAGGTTTGAGAACCTATCATTATCCACATATTCCATATTGATTGCTCATCGAGAAAATGAACCTAACTTGGTTCCATACTGGGTCATTCATATGTTCTCATAGATTATCATACCATAGATGACCAATACCACACCATCCCATAGCCTCACCCCTAGACATTTCTTTAGGAGAGAATCAATTACCTAAAACTAGACCTTTATAGACAACTTTACCCATAAATACATGATGGACACCCTATTGGGGTTTTAATTTCCCTATAGTTAAGCTTCTTCCATATATAACATAGCCATCAATGGTTGTATAATCAATGCATCATACTAAAGGGAATTCTATGAACCCAACATGAATCTCTATCCTCATGAATTATAAGGTAAATAACTCATGGATCCCATTCATGTCACATACCCACCTACATGAAATTTCAATCCACACAATAAATTCATAACCATATCCCATGGTAATATTAGTCATAAACTACCTTGACCATAGAGTTATCCCCTTAAGAAATCTCATTCCATCCTCATCAAATCCATCTCTAGGAACCAAAACCATCTCAATCCCCTAAATCATAAAATTACAACATATATTATAAAGAAATAATAATTAATTAAGAGAATTAATCCATATTAATCCAATTAGTCATACTTTAGGTACATCTCATCAATTATGTATCCTCACTGTAACTTCAAGCACTGGGGTATGGATCACTCTTGGAACACCTCTGAGCTCATTTCTAAACAAAACCCAAATATATGAAGTCAATACATTAAATGAATTCATCCAAATTTGATGATAAACCAAAATAAAATATGGAAATGACTCAACAATAATGAAACTACATAAAACCTTATGCATTTTTCCTCCACAAGATTCCTTTAACCATTACACACAAAAAATCCACCGTAACAGGATGATCCCACTAACGGCAGGGGAGGGGAGCATAAATAGGGTACAAACTCGATGAGGTCGGGGGAGAAGCCAACATCATGGGTGTCAAGGGGAGAAGTGGGTTCGGCAGAGACCAGCAGTGAGGTCACCGGTGGCACGGGAGTGCAGCGGAGGTGACCGACGGTAGGGTTCACAATCGTCGGGTGAGAAGCTCGCATGGTTGGGGTTGGCTCGGGTGGGGGGGGGGGGGGAGTGTCGCTAATGTAAAAACCTAAATATGTTTCGTGGATGTTTTTAATAAACCGCTGCTAAATCTTTTTAATGAAAGGTTTAGCGGTAGTTTTGTAAACCGTCGCTACAAAACCACTGATAAAGTCATTTTCTGTTGTAGTGAAAGTTCCTTTCTTTTTCCACTTCCTCTTTCTTTGTTGTTTCCATTATAAAATAACAACTCTAGTATCTTCTATATACTGTGATATTATTATAAATATGGTATAACCATATTCATTATTCTACCCATCCTTTGAATGACATGTCACCATACGTGCGTACGTATGGCCTACCGTCTCCACGTCGTGGTGTAATTGTTATTCAATACATTATTATTTGTATGGGTATAATAATGATGTGTAATTGATGTAAATAATAAATATAACATTATAATTATTCTCCATATATGATATACCATCCAATTATATATTATTTTAATATCAAAAGAATGATATTGTCGCTCGTGCGTACGTACGGATTACCCTCTCCACGAACGCGATGAGATTAATTCCCCATTGTATCCATTCAAGAATAATTTTCTTTTGATGATTAAAAATAATTTTTAGAGACTTTATATCATTCTTTATATGAATAAGATACATCCCATCTATAAAACATATGACTCACATAACAAATAATATTAAGGAAAACGAATCCGTTAACACCCGAAACGATAATAATACTAAGATATTATTAACAAAGCAATGTTAAAAGATCATATATGATATCATATTAATGTATATTATTTTTTTATAATTTAAGAAAAATTATTTCACCATTATACATTAGGTTAACCTACCCTCTACCAAGGAAAAAGTACAAAGTAAGGGGTTTCTTATCTCACTTTTAATTCCGTGAGATTCCCATTGTTCGCCACTTAATTATTGCATGTGGTGTATTGTGTACTGACATTTGATATATATTATCATGATTCTATTTATATTCATGGTATTCTGTGATTCATTTGGTGGTTATTAACTTTTTTTTTCATATGACTCGATTGATTACAACGAAGTAAGGGTTTTTCATCTCACTTTTATTCCCTTGAGATTCATGCTATATTGGCCACTATTTCCTTTTGTGTAGAGTATGTACTGCCCCTAATTGTATTCTTTTTGTAATATAATTTAATGTATGGGTATTTACATATTCATTGTATGATACTTCTTTCATGGGGTGTATGTTTCATAAGTTACCAAATCGGTAAGTGAATTTCAAATTTCAATTTCCACTCATTAGGCTTTACGCATACTTTATTGATTATTTTACTCCATGATTATGTGTGGAATCACTATTTATTATTTGTGTAGTAATTTCTACTCCCCTTTCTATGGATATAATTTTGATACACATAAACACTCCATTGATAAATTCTGAAGTCATCGATATGAACTTGATAAGAGTAATTTTAACCCAATCTCTATTTATTGAGTTAAACATCCAATTCATTGGTGTGGTTTTTACAAGAATATGCGTAAATGTCCTCTGATTGATTTACATTGAATATCCAATCATATTGAGTGTATTTATATTTTTCACACATAATTATGTCGTTGATTTATCCTTAACCTAAGGATATGGTCTTTATAGGATATTTCATCTCAATTTACATTCCATTGAGACTTCTTTGTTGTTATACACCAATTCACTTTTATATGGTGTATATAATGTAATTTGACATAGTATATCATGAATCCCTTTATTCTCATGATATTATAAAGTTTTTATTACCTCAATTATTTGTATTCAAGTGTCTCTCTTTTGGTTACGAACTCTAACAAAAATATCATTTTAAATGTTTTAAATATTTATTATTCTAAATATTTCTCATTAATGTCCATGTTTTAAAAATGGGTTTAAGGATTTATTTATATGGACATTAATGTTTTAAAATTAAAATTCCTTTTAAAAGTTTCAAAGTGGTATGAGACACTTTGATTCAAAAATCTATTTTGAAATGTCTTCTTGACAAATAGTGTGACTTTTAAATGTTTTCAAGAAAAGGGGGATATTTCTCTCAAAAAAATTTTCATGATTATTTTAATTTATGTCAATATCCTTCATTATTCTCAATTGAGGTTTATCTGTTACAATACAATCTTCCATATTTTATTGAATGAGTTATGTTTGACTGTGGATGTGTTATTTTTATACCATTCATGGTTTATGGATAAAGTATTGATATTTAGTTTGCTAGTTTTAATACTAATGTTTATGTTATGTTTCAAACTTTTCATATGAGGAATGCATTGGACTTATTAAGTGATGGGTGGAGCCCACTATCACTCCTCGATGCATCGGTAGGTATCATGAGACAAACTAGTGTCTTGGCACAAGGCCTTGACAAAATCTTATTTGTCGTCTTGGCACAAGGCCTTGACTATGTGGTTATGATGTCTGGAATTATGCATTCCATCATTATGAGATTAGCTATTGATATTTCATGTGGTTATTCGACTAGTAGAATACCCATGACTATGTTTTATTATGGAATTATTTACTCAGCTCATATTCCTGCCATAAAGTGTTCATGCTAATTATTTGTAAAGGAATGTGTTTTCAATTATTCACCATGCCCAATGTTTATGTTATATTCCGCTGTATTTATTACTCTTACTGAGCATTTGAGCTCACCCCTTTCTTATGTTTAATTTTCCCATGATATTAATAAGTTAGTTATGAGTGACTTGCAGGAATAATCTAGGAAGCTTGGATGTTTCAAATGGAATAATTTAGTGTTGTTTTTCTT
This sequence comes from Viscum album, assembly GCA_963277665.1. Taxonomy (NCBI): domain Eukaryota; kingdom Viridiplantae; phylum Streptophyta; class Magnoliopsida; order Santalales; family Viscaceae; genus Viscum; species Viscum album. The sequence continues at coordinate 254,919,982 of OY728150.1, forward strand.
TTAAAGTTGTAATGTTGACCTTATGAATATATATAGTATTTCCAAGGATACTAAACAGATCAGTCTTTCGGGACATGATTTCATTGTATCATGCCAATGTTATGTAATAATGCACCGACTCTGGGTAACTAGGGTCGGGGCATTACACTAGGGACACTTAAGGACACCAGAGATGATGAAAGATGTTTCTTATGACATGATTTTTATGAGGTTTGGTTGTGGAAGAGGAGATCCTTGTAGGGTGTCTTGTTTATGATGAGTTCCCTAGGACCATTAATAATGCCCTTGTAGGCATGGTTTTGTTTGAGGATGACTGTACGAGTGAGGTGATGGATGTGGTTGGGTTATGTGTTGGAGTATTTAGAGGAGGTTTCCTTTATTAGGCACAAATCATGTTTTTTCATTGGACATGATCCCAGGGATCATGGATGCCCCATTATTTATTGAACCTAAGAGGGTCAATGCTATTTTTAGCATTAGAAACTTTAGGTGTCACCTTAGTACCCATATATCAACAATTTGATCCCATTGTGTTTGTGTTCTTGATTTTGGGTTTTGATGTTTGATTGGGTTGTGTTTTATGTATTATACCTTGGGTGTTTGAGGTTATTATTTCTTAGTTAGGATGTTAAAGGATACCTTTGGGATATTATTGGATTGGGAACTTTCCTAGAGTTTAATCTAATTCTATCCTATGTTAGCTGGGGTTAGACAAGACTAGGGAGATAATGGATGATTTGGATAAGTGCATCCTCCTTGTTAGAACTTTGATCTGACTCGGGATTTAGTTCCATGGTCTAAGAAATCTTAGATAGGGCCCAAAGTTTCTATTGAGCCCCTTAATTGTGATAGAGCTTGGTTAGTTCCATAGGACTATTATGAATTGGGTAGGTTATCTTGGTGTTGTTATAGCCCCTCTCACCGGTTCATATCATTCTATTGGAGTCCTAAGATCGATAATAGTTTTTTGTTGTTTTGGATTCCTATGGTAAGTAACCAAGGTCCAGGATTTATGAATGTTGGTTTTTTATATGTTTGGGAGCTTCATTAATATCTAGAGGATGTTCCTGTTGTGTGTCATGGCATGGTGAGCCATGTGTTCATAGACTTTTGGTATTGGTCAAAGTAGGTTTGGTCAATCTTGGACAACTCATTAGAACCTAAGGATTGACAATTTGTTTTTTAATTATTATGGTTTTATTATAGTTATATTTATTTGACTAGGATGTGCATATCAAATGTGCACACAGTTTCATATGACAAAAGATTATAGGTACCTCCATTGGGGGTGGAATATTGCGATTTATTTCTCACTCACCATACATTCACTTTAGTGCAAGTGAAGACCCTTAATCTTGATTTTAGGTTGAGAATAAGATGAATTGGATGGGCTTGAAGCCCAGTGTTTCTTGATCAAGTAGGACTACTCATGTGGATTCTGGTTATTGGGATAAATAATCTTAACAGTTTTAGGAGAGTGTGTATGTGGTATGGATCAAGGGTGGCATTGGAGACTTTTTTATTTTATTTTAATTTATTTATTTTATTTGTATATGTGATTTCTTAGAGGAAGATCAGTTGTTGTATGCTATATCTTGACCATGATTCAACATATTTCATTCCATTTATTATAGAATACCATTATTTTATTATTATTAATACTCTAATATTTATGGATATGGATGTATTTTGAATTTTTATACTATATTTTCACTCTGATTTGTCTGTATTGTTTCCCCACTATATCTTTTTAGACCCTCACTACTATTTAGAATACTTTTACGTATGTGGTAGTGTGCTTGAGGCCTTGTGGTGATCTATATTGGGTGATTCATTAAGACAACCTGGTTTATTTTGTTACAAAATGGTATCAAAGACTATCTTGTTTTATTATTTGTAGAGATAACATACATATGTATTAGTATTTTTTTGGATCTTGCAATGGTCCTCATAATGGTGTTTCATGAACAAATTTTTTGATGTGAATTTTTAGTTATCAGGGTGATGGTGTTATTGCTATTGGTGGTAGTTTTTATGGTTGTATGATTTAACTTAGTGTGATGCACATGAGTTTTTAATTAATGTTTTATTGGTTTCTAGATCTTATCCCATTATAAATAGGCCTGTGTACATGCATCATTTTAGGCACATAATATTCACATGAAAAATTCCTACCTATGTTTGGTTTCAACGATGGTGGAGATTCAGTTGTTTAAAGTGTATGCAATAATCGATATGGTGTTATCCCATATTGCTACTTGGTGGAATTTTACTCAACTAAACCATAAGTACTTTTCTTTTATTGAGAGGTTATGCGGATCTATGATGAAATCTTCACTGGTGATGGAAATACATTCCATTCATAGAGGGATGTATAGAGACCCTAGTGAGTATGTGTAGCCATTGGATTCCGTAATGATGTATTGATGAGGAAAATGATGCTTGAAAAGTGTTTGGACCAGTCTTGAGTTTTTTTTGTGGTTTGGGTTTCCCTGATGCCCCAAGTTTAAGTTGTGGGTGAGGGATTTTAAACCCCCATAAGTAAGAGGGGTGAGTTCTTTCCATGTTTTATCTATCAGGTCTTCTGGTGGGGACCCAAGGTTCTACTATCTAATGGGGGTTTGGGTGTGTTTGATCGATCTTCTATTTAGTGGGGGCCCATAGGGGTCTACTATCACTATGGGTCATTGTTTAAAAATGTTCCTTTTTTGGTAGGAATTTGGATGCCTTGGGCTTGAGAGGTGAGTGCTGGGAATGCTCTTGGTTTCATGGTTAGTTGAGAGGGAATTTTTGGTTTAATTCCTAGACCTATTGGTTTTTAGTTTCAATTTTAGTGGTGTGGTGATATCATGGGTATATTCTCATGGTTTTAGAATGATGCCTAGGTAGTGGGTAGTCATGTGGTTAGTCGTGGCATGAGGGACATGCCACAATTTTTAAGAGGAACACCAAGGGTGGTCTAGTTTTTTGAAGAAAACACGTGAGAGTACCATAGTTAGTGGTTTAAGTGCATTAGACTAAGTTTATTGGGTTATGGATCCTATGAGAGTGAGTCCAGTTTGTAATTGGGTTTCATGAGAGCATATTACCACTATGTTTAGGTGAGTTTGAATAGTTTGGTTCATGATATCCTATAAGATGTTCTTGGAGAATCCATTGGATAAAAACCCTTTGGAGGTTGGGTTGTGTTTATTGAAAAGTTGAAGAAAGCTGCTCAAGTGATTCCTGGATTTTTTTGACGAATAAATCTATTTGGAAGATAGACCCCACGTCATAGACCCTTCTCCATATCATAGGGTGTATTGTATTTGGGTTATATGAGACATAGTATAGGTTATCCACATCATATAAGAGATTATGTTAGAATTTTATGAGAACCTAAAATGTTTTACATGATATAGAATCGATGGTTACACCATAATGATGGTTTTGACCAATCTAAAAATATGTACAAGATTACTCAAGTCTAGCACTAGAGCAGCCTCAAAAAAAGATGGTGGCTGAGCCTAGGCACCACACAACCTATTAGGGTGTCATGGGGAATTCATGTGAGAACCTGTGTATTAAATAATAGGAATGTGTGAGGTTAGGTCATGGTATAGGTGAAACAGTTATAGGCGGTGCTTATCCTCTTATGCGCGGGTTAAAATAGGAGGCTTTAGGTGAGCACTAACAATAATCAGACTTGAATGATCTTCTGAGATACATCCATGATTATATAGTGCTGTAAATCCTGAAGAATTTTAAATGTGGGACTTGAGCTATTTTACCACTCTGTAGTTAAATGAACTATAGACTAATGACCTCTTTAATGAAGTTTTGATGAGTTTTGATTCCACTATAATTTTTGGGATGCCCAAATCATGGTTGGATAACTACACTGAAGTCCTTTTAGAAGATGATATTCCCACACCATAGTTATTACTTGCACCATTTAGGGTCTATATTTAACAAAATCAAGGATCTTGGGTATATTAAATTACCATGTAATATATTCCATAGTGAAAGTGTCTATTCCATATCAAGTTTAGTGAGTTACGAGGAGTTAAGAAGGTCATGCAGATATCGTAGGAGAATTTAAAGGGGAAATTATTTTTAGTGATCTAGTCAACTAAAGGTTTCCATTCTATAGTATGTTAGAAAATTAAATAGCGAGTTATAATGAAATGAATATTGAACCATAGTGGAGATTAACAAACTATAGTATATAAAAAATGGTGGTTAGTTGTGTCATAAAATCCAAGATCATTCCATAGCCATGTAGTTTCAGTCAACTGGTAGTTTCAGCTAGAAACTTGAAATTGGAGTTATTGTTTGGATACCCAGGTGTCTAATTTGGATTTTATAGAACATTATAGTCACATTAAAAATAGGGTATAATTGGAACAATCCCATGGAGATGAGATGTTCCCAACCACTTTATTGAAAAGTGAATAGAGGATAGGCTCTCAACTCCAGAAAGGATATTTTTCCAGATCCATCGAAAGATTTAAATAAAGAAATAGGAAGGGAATTATAGATTATTTATCTCAATAGAACATCATTAGAGGGTGAATAAGTGACACACCATGTTTGTTATATTATCCAAATATTAATATTTAGAATAATATCAAGGATTCTTCAAAGGTAATAACGAGTTTATCTATTTTTTGAGAGGTAGTGATCTTTCTCATCTTGTTTTAATAATTAGTTTGAAGGGTAATCGAGACTACTCCATTGTATAAAATAAATAAATAAATTCAATATATTGGTTTGGGTGCATCAAAAAATCTTTGATTATATTATCCTTAGAATAACCCCATTCGGACGAGCCAAGTAAAATTATCTTTCCATTTTTACTACTTTTATAGCTTATCAAGAGAAAGTAAGGGAGTGAAAACGAGGGTTCCTCACATCAAGAGAACAATATCATGATCAAGGGGTTCAAGGATTAATATTTTTCTAACTTTATTCACCCCCTCTTAGGGAATTTCCCTTGATAAGATACCAGTAAGTGGTATTAATGTATAGGTTTTTGGGGTGACATTTTCTCTCGTAAGATCATGAAAGTAGTTATAGTGGTAAATAAAAAATAAATTCAAATATTTAATGGTAAAATTTATATTTATAGAATAATAATATTTATAACTACTGTAGATCATTATAAATTGAATTTTATATAGAAAATACTCATGAAATTACAATGAAAATAGAAAGTGAATCCATATCAAAAAGAGACCACAAATAACTAGATGCAGATGAAAAGGTAATCAATGAATTTAGGGGATATTTGGATAAACCTATAAACACCATGGTAATGTACTAAAAAAATATCATTCTATGTGGGAAAAAATCTTGAAGATATATAAATGTGTTTACAAAGTTTGATATGTAAAGCTGAAAGTGCTATGGAATAAATATGAATACCTAAGGACGAGTCCAACTAAAATTGTTTATCCATTTTTTGATTATATTAATTCTATTTTTGAATACATGTGAGGTCTTGGATAAGATATTGATTATACTGAGACCATTAAATTAATATTGAGGATACTTCCCCCATGGGCTAATTTCGAAGTGTTTATACTCGAAGACAATGATCCAAAGGAAGTATTACTGGATAGCCTCCATAACACACTTTCCACATATGTAATGGGAAATGATGACATTGATTATAGAGAAAAGGGTAACTAATAATAAGTTTCATTCAAGGAACTAAAGTACCTCTATGTTAAATTTGATCTAAAAAAATATGATGTCAATTATGCGATAGAATTTATTTCATCTAACCTCAAGATAGGCTAATGAAAATTTAGAGGAAAGATTCCACTTGCATGCTTCTGATGTGGAAAGGTAGGAAATCTCATTTCCAAGTTCTTTAAAAATATTCAAGATAGTGATGATGAGGAATCTATGAAGAAGTATTTTAAATATAATAAAAGTAGGAGAAAACCACATTGAAAATTCTTAAAAAATAAAAATATATTATCTTAAGAACATGGATGTTCTAATGAGTTTGAAGTAGAAGAATTTAAAGATTTAAGGGACCAAAATGAAGATGCTTTGGTGGCTGTTATTAATATAAAAGAAATTAATGACAGTGAAACTGAATATAATGATGTTGTGAGGAGATTTTATCTGAAAGTTGGTCTTAAGGAATCCCTCAAATAAATTAAAAAATAGAGGGATACAACCAAGAAATAAATTGTTTTTGTTTATGAATCAAAGATGTATATTCAATAATAGGAGGAAGATAAGTCATATTTAAAATATAAAATTGAAAAATTGAGATATATAATTTTTGTAAACTTAGGAAAGGAAGTGGATATCAATATTAATGTAGAGGAATAGATGTGAATCATTGAAGGCTTGAACAATATAGTGAAAGAAAAGGTAAAGAGGACTAAAGAACTTGAAGATAATGTCATGACTTGGTGGAAAAAGTGTAAAAAATAAGAAGAAATCCTTACACCCAACATGATATAAAGTATCTCAACGAAACTGGTCCTATACAAATCTAAAGAAGTCATGAGAGTAAGTAATAAATAGTATATTCTAATTCCAAAGGTATAGTTCTTTAAAAACAAAGGGAAAAATATTATGAAGCATGATCAAATAGAGAAGATAGTCATGACTCATGCTAGGATATAGGCATAAACTCCTTATAGGAAAGTGGATTTTGGATAAGTTCAAAAGTCTTATTGTCAAGTATCGAGAAATAGTATAATGATACCAAATATTAGGTGTTATTGCTATGAAAAACTAAGATACATCCAATATGTCTTCTCCATTGAAAAAAATATTTTTTAGAGAGTAACAACACTAACAATAGTAAAGTTGTTTTCCATCATATTATTATGTTTTTAATGGTTATTTTTTTTGGTGTGAAGTATATTGACACAAGGAAATCTATTATTCCTATAAGGTACAATGAGAGGTGACTTATGATACCTAGAAAGGAGGATATCAATATCTGAGAACATCATTCAAAATATTGAAGAATAAAAATAGATTTTCAGTTTTGCAAGAGTAAGGGGTGAGTGCTAAACCAAAGATCCATATGAGTATAAATATTTAAAATAAGTTCCTAAATGGTTATAGAAGAATAAGAAATTATATGAGAAGGAAAATATTTTTGAAGTTCCTTTGAGAGGAATAGATAGGTCCAGCTTATGGGTACTGGACAGTGGATGTGCCTCATAGATGAACAAAAATAAACCTTATTACCAATATCAAATATGTCAAAGGTGGTCTGGTTCAGTTTGGAAATGATGAAGGACTCAAAATCATCATCTCTAATAAAGTCAAAGTTGGTGGAAACAATCTCTAGAAGATAGATGTTCACTTGTTAGAAGGTCTTAGGCACAATTTGTTGGGTTTGAGTTAGCTATGTGAGATATGAAATGGTGTGGAATTCAGAAAAAAGGGGTAAAATATTAACTAAATGTAAGGATCACTTGTTATTAAAGGATCAAAAACCCAAGGGAATATATATTTGATCGATGAAGTAAATTGGTGCATGTTGTCTAAAGAAAATGAAAACAAGCTATGGCATATGTGACTTGGTCACTTAAGCCGAAGGTCCTTAGAAAATATGTTGAAGATTTAGGGATCATGTTTCTTTCCCAATATTTCATGTGACAACACTCACACACATGTAACTATTTTCAAAACGGGAAAATAGTATATAATATGTAAAAGATAAATATAGGGGAATTCATTAAGATATTTTTGGATCTAGTCCATGGGGATGTTTGTGGGTTGATTATGCCTAAAGTTTCAGATAAAAAAAGATATTATGTTCTATTTTTTTGATTATTTAAATAGGATGGATTGGTTTATGGGAATTACCCATAATAATAAAGTATACAAGTGCATCAATCAATACCAAAGAGAATATGAAAGAATGTTTGGGGTCTAAATTCAAAAATTCTGCACTGATAATAGTACAAAATTCACAAATACCCAAGTGGAGAATTATATGAAAAAACATGGTATTCAACATCAAGTTTTAGAGGTGAGAACTCCTCAAAAAATTAGAGTCTTTGAAATAAGAAATCATATTATTAATAACATGGTATGATCAATTTTTATTATAAAATCCCTATTAGAGAAGTTTTGGATGGAAGTATTCTTAATGGTGGTGTGCATCTCTAATTGGGAATTGATTTATTTTAATGAATAAAAGAACCCTTGTTAAATATGTTATGGAAAGAATACCATGCCAAAATAATACTAAGTATTTGAAATTAAGTGATTCATATAAAAGAATGATAAAAATAGAAGGTTCAAAGATCATAGAGATAAAGGTATCTTTCTTGGATATTCATCCAAGAGAAAGGAATATCGTGATGAAAAAAATTGATGGAAAAAATGGTTGTAAGTTATAATGTGACCATGACTAAAAAAAAGTATATTTTATATTCTAAAAATCTTATTTTAGATTCATATGAGCAAAATTTTTATAGAGTTAGTACATAATGTGAAGTGGACAGTGATGACAATGTATTCATCTCTAAATAATTTTATAGGATTGAAACATCCTATGATGATAGTTCCAATGAAGAGGATAATATAATAGAAACAACTAGTATATTTAAATGGTGTAGCAGAGCTGAAATAACTGATAACAACATAGTGGGTGACCATACACCCCTGATTCAAACATGAAGGATGAAGGTCCATAAAAAAAATTCATTTCTATCTCAGGTGAAACCAAAATCATTCTATGATTCTACTCTTGATAAGAGTATTGTTAAATATATGAATTAATAACTTGATAAAATTGAGAAAAATAAAACTTGCGAAGTTTTATGGAGGTGGATTTGTCATATCCTCCCGAAGAAGGTTCTCATTAGGGTAGGGGAGGATTTTTAGTGGTGGAAACAAATATTCTTCCAACCACCTCCTAGGTTTTTTTGAGGATTTTCAGTTCAGAGGACACTCATTATCTATGTGAATACGTAGCGTGAGGGATAAATAAAGTGATAGGTTGAAGTGGAAACCTCAGTTGAGGGATTCTATTTGGTAGGTTCCACCTCAGTCACTCTTTATCTGGCTTCGACTTCAAAGATGGGTTCGAACAGTGCCCCACCAAGAGGTACTCTCAGGGATAGTCTATCCCTTCCAAGTTAACTTACTCCTGTTGGAGATTCTGCCTCAAATATCATTCCATCAGCTTTTGGGGTCCATGAAGGAATCCTCTCTTTAAAGGTTATATTTACTCCTGTGACCAACAACCCTTTTAGATCCCCTAATACTTTTTATTATCATGAACCAAATGCTACGAGAGTATCCAATATGGTCTATTTTGTTCCTATCAATCTAGTTGGATCCCCATAGGCTTCTAATTTTAGGTTCCATATCTTCTGCCTAAGTGATGATATGATGATAGATATAGAACATATCTAGAAGGATTTTATCAACCCATCCATGGTACCATCTCTAATGGTGGGATGTTTTTCAGTTCTAGCATCGGGTCTAGGGGGCCTTATGTAGGGTTTCAAACTAGCGTCTCCAAAGAAATCCTTTTTCTCTCCCAAACATCTCTTTATCATTATGGCCTCAGTGGTAGATCAAGATCCTCAAGTACCATTTAATCCTATAGTTCTTCTCAATATGAAGTTCTCGGTGACTACCTCCCACAAAGTAAGGATCACTTGATCCAAATCAAAGATATAAAACAATGACCATTATTCATCTCTCCCAACCATATCTAGTGGATTCAAGGCCATCAATGCTTCTCCTAAATGACCTCCATCACTATATGGAATGCCAGAGTTCTAGGGGAATGAGATAAGTGTGTATTCATTTCATTAAAGGCTAGAAGTCTTCATGTCACGATCCTAGTAATTGTGGTACCTAAACATAATGCTGACTTAATATCTTCATTTTCTTATAGACTCACATTCATGTAGAATATAAATGGAAGTCCATGAAACAACCATGTTTGGATCTTTTTGAAAACCAATAATATTGTATAACCACTGGAGATTTATTTTCAGTTCATCATGATCAAGGTATCCTCAGTAGGGGCTACCTTTTTCTTTACATTTGTCTATGAAAAGTGAAACATGATAGAAAGGAAGGTCATGTGGAATCAATTATTAGCCTTTCAACTAGGAGAAATTTCTTGGTATGTAGGTAGAGACTTCAAATATATTTAACATGAGTTAGAAAAGAGAGTATGAGATTAGTTTTTCCTAGGATATATGTAGGAATTTAATGATTTCATGGACTTCAATGAGCTGTTGGATATGGGATTCATCAAGGACCCTTTTACCTAGAGTAATAATAAGAAGAGGAGAAAGAGAACTTAGAGTATAATTGATTGATTATTGTCTAAACTACAAGGAATGTGTTTATTTCCTTAATAAGAGGTCACCCACCTTTCTCATGTGCTATTTAATCATGCTTCACTATGGATTCATCCTAAGAGGGAGGATAACGGAGAAACTGGATTCTTTTATTCCAACAATTGGTCTTAGGATGCCTCCTTTTAAAAATTGTGTAAAATTCATAGAATCATTCGGTGTGGGGAGTGTACTAGATGTGTTTAAACGATCACCTAAAAATATTAAAAGAGAACCTAATTGAATGGAACTAGAACAATCTAAACTATGATTCTAGTATGGTGGTTTTAAAGTAGGGGATAGGTAGGATGGATAGTTCTCTCTTGGAGAATTGAGATGATGATAAATTTTCTATGTTGTGCACCATGAAAAATGTGACATCATATAAATTTTTGAAAATCAATAGAATTAAAAGGGAGAATTCCAGAGCACTGTAGATAAGGGAGGGTGATAAAAATACCATTTTCTTTCATGTTTACCTCAGGGAAATGAGGGTGCTGGGAATTTTAAATATTTATCTAGATGATGGCTCTTATATAGATGATGTGTATGTTTCTGGAAGGATGGAAGGAATTTTTTTTAGGATCTCATTACAGGTGATCACATCTCAAAATAAATAAGGAATGTTAGGTGTAAAGAAGAAGCATTATTTTGAAACGTTCCAAGATTGGTGGAAGATGAAGATAATGAAATCTTGGATAACATTCTTAGAGAAGGAGAGATTAAAGTGGTGGTTTTATCCTTGAATTCAAGAAGTGTACTGGGGTAGAATGGTTTTCCATGGGCTTTTTATGCAATTTCATGGGATATGAATGTGTTAGCTGTCATCAAAGCAACTGAAGGCACCCTATCCAAAATTGAGAAAATTATGAGCACCTTTATCTGGGATAAAAAATAGAAGGGTAAGTTCCACTAGGCCTCTTGTAAAATATTATCAAAACCCATTACTTAAGGGGGAGTGAATACGTGGAATTAATCAAAAACTGTGCAAGGTTTTCCATCCAAGCTTGCCTGGGACATAATCGAAGGGAAGTCTTTTTGGGTGAGATTCATAAAATAACGATACGGGGAGGATTGGATTTGATGGAAGGAGAAAACGGGTTGTATATCAACATTGTCTTGCTTCATGGTAGATTATTTTTATTTACTAAGTGACAAATCTCGATGGATATTTGGGTGGGGTGAAATCAGATTTTAGAAGGACAACTGAACATGCCAAACTCTTTATTTTCTAGAATGTCCATCATCAGACATCTCATTTAGTCCAGGAAGCGAGCAACTGAATCTCATCAACACGATACTCAATTAAGAATAAAAAACCATGCATTAAAGTATACAACTGGTTAATGATCCTAATAGGTGTTTGTTCATTGAAACAACCTCGAGACTATTCACCACAAGTGGGTTACATGCCTTAATTTATGAAAATACAGTGTATGCTGAATGGGCTGGTAGAATTTGGTGAAAAGTGATTCCAATGAAGAAGAACTTAATATTTTGAATAATTAGAAACGAGGATCTCCCAAATGATGATAATGTTCAGATAAAGTGAATTTAGTTGGCATCACGTTACTGGTTCTATGAGAGATATAAATCGAAGAAAATTCGAATCCTTTTCTTTAAAGGTAATTAGGCTTGATTCACCTAGACCCTCACTGGCTAAAATCGTAGAATACTATTATAAATTAATTTTGACAATGATTTCATCACCTCCTGGTTCAGGGGGGTGCAACATATATGCAAAAAATCCAAATATTGGGCCATGGGGTTTACAACTGTGTGATGATTACTGTGGGAGGCCAGGAACAAAATATGGGAAGAACTTCACAACCCACTTATTTATATCCAAACTGGTGTATTATGTCCTATTTAAAAATTTGGAGTTCTTTTTCTATGAGGAAGAAGCACAGTGGCTATCAGAGGGTTGATCCCAGGGGGCTCATGTAGCTCAGATAATGATATTAGCATTGGTCAAGTAAGATTGATTAAATAGAACCCACACTACTAGGTACAAGTTCAACATATATGGGTCCTGTGTCCAAGGTATTATGCATGTATGTGGGATGATTCATGATTTTAGGGGCTCAGTGATTCAGGGTTTCAACACTTACTATGGAGAGGGAAACTCCATGGGGGTAGAATCAAGAGAAATCAAGAGCAATTCTCACTAGTCTCTCTCTATAGAGGCTGTAAAATATAGAACCTTGGGTGGTGGAATTAGACTCCAAGGTTCTCGTGGAATCCCTAAAGAACAAGGAAAAATATATATGGAACCTCATTTATCTCATCAAGAAATGGGGTATTATAATAGGTCAACATATAGAAGTTCATAATACTTTAAGGGAGTGTAATTTGATAGCTGGCATCTTGGCTAGCAAGGGGGACTTCAAAGAATATCCCTTCCTCTTCAATGGTACTGAAAATTTACCTTATGATTTTAATATTATTATAAGAGTAAATGCATTGGGTTTATACTATTTATAACCCCCATGAGAACTCAATAAATTTTATTAAAAATTGAATTTTTAATGAATGATAGGGAACAAGGTACATCTCATGTGCAAGGGCTATTCAAAAATTGATGGGATTGATGCTGATGAAGTATTTTCATTGGTTTCCTGGATTGAAACAATTAGATTATTCTTGTTGATGAAAATGTAAATGGGTTTTAAAGGGTATCAAATGGAATTAAAATCAATATTCTTCAACGGGGTCCTTGAATATGAATTCTACACTGAGAAACCAGATGGGTTTATCATTGATGACGATGAAAGCAAGTTTTTCCAGTTGAGGAAAGAATTATACGGTCTGAAACAAGCACCCCAATCTTGGTTCTCAAGGTTGGATTAGTACCTAAGGAATATTGATTATCATGAAGGAGGATTTTATCAGAATATCTATATCAAAAAGGAGAAGGGGAAGTGGATGTTTTTACTTATATATGTTGAAAGCATAGTATTTGGAGGCTTGGATGAAACCCAATGAAATCAGTTTTTAGATTTAATGAGGTGTGAATTTGAAATGTGTTTAATTGGTGAATTATCATTATTCCTTGGGATATAAATTCTTCAAAATAAGGATATAAAATTTATCTCTCAAACTAAATATGCTAAGGATTTATTGAAATTATTTAAAATAGAAGACTAAAAGCCAATGGAAACTTTAGTGGATACCTGGATGAGTTTATCTATAGACGGTGAAGGTGAGAAATTAGATGTGAAACTCTATAGGAAAATTATCAACATCCTACTTTACTTGATAACCACTCATCTAAACATTGTGTTTTACACATGTCAAGTTGTAAGATACCAAAGTTGTTCCAATGAAAGTCACATTAAATCCATGAGATGAATTATTTGATACATCAAAAAAATGGTGGATTATGGGATGTATTATTATAGAAATTCATAGTAATATTTGGTGGGATATAAAGATGCTGATTGGACAGGTTTCAGTTGATGTCCAAAAATCTACCTCAGGGGGTGTTTTCTACATTGAAAGTTATTTCATTTATTGGAAAATTGAGAAGTAGGACTATATATCCTTAAGAAATATAGATGTGGAATATATAGAAGAAACTAAATATTTCACTAAATTGATATGGATATGAAAATAGATTGAATACATTGGTATTGAGGTGGTATATCCGATCTCAATTATGTGTGACAACTCTAGTGCTATAAACATTAGAAAAAATCCCATTCAAAATTCAAGAACAAAGTACACTGAAATAAAGTATCATTTCTTAAAAGGGAATATGGAGAAACAAGTTGTTAAGATGGATTATATTCCAACACGATATCAAGTAACAGATATCATGAAAAAAGATTTACCAAAACTGGATTTTGAATGACATTTGTTGTCTCTTAGAGTCCAACCAAATCCACCTATTTAGATGGGATTAGAGATAGGACCCACACTCCCCCATAGGGATTTATTTAGGAGTAAGGTATGTTTTCTTCCCTCAAATCACTTTAAATGTTTCTAAATATCCTTTTTGTATATTTAAAGAAATGATATTTGGGTTCATTTACAAAGGGGGAGAAGATATGTTTGACTTTTGACTTAGGGGGAGAATCACTACTTAGGGGAAGAGTGCTTTGATTGAAAATTTTGGGGTTTAAGGCCTATGATAAAGGTTTGAATATGGTTTTCATGTTCAATGAAATGATTTGTTATCATATGAGAATTCATTAATCTAAATCATGTTTCTTAAATATATAATTATCTTACGTGAGCTTAGAGTTTATGATCGATGAATTATTAGTGAACTCTTATAAGGAAAAGGATCAACATGTTTTTAGGTGTATTTTTTGAAATGACATAGGTTAAGTGATTGTTCAGTTTTTTATGGAATTATCAACACACCCAAAGTGGGATATTTTTAGAAAAAAAATCCTTTTGTGGTTTGTGTAGGTTATGTTTGTTGAAAAGTTAAATAAATGTAGTCAAGTGATGCTTAGAAAATTTTTATGAGGATATCTGTCTAGAAGATAGAACCCACATCACATACCCTTCTATACATCATATGGTGTATTGTATTTGGGTTTTCTGCACCATATTAGAAGTCATCTACACCATGTAAGAGATCATGGAACACTTTTATGGGAACCTCAAATGTTTTCTATGCTATAGAATTGATGGTTACACCAAAATGACGATTTGGAGGGATCCAAAAATATAACAATTCCCACTTAAGTCCATTACCCAAGAAACCTATAGAAAATATGGTGGTTAAGTTTAGGTTCCACATAGTCGAGTGGGGTAAAAAGGGGCATGCATGTGAGTACCCATACATGTAGGAATAAGTGTGTGTGAGGGTTGGACATAACATAGGTGAATTCATGAGAGGTGGTGCTTAGCCTCTCATGTGTGGGTCAGCATGAGAGGATATAGGTGAGCATCGATTCCAGTCAGAATCAAATGTGCTTCTAAGATACATCTCGGGTTATATGACACTGGAATTCCAAATGATTTTTTATGTGGTACTTGAGATGTTTTACCACACCATAGTCAAATAAACTATGATGTAGGGGCCTCCTTAGTGAAGTTATGATGAGTTTCAGTGTGACTAGAATTTTTGAGGTATTCATGTCATGGTTGGATGATTAAGCCTTAATAATTTGGGAAGATGAGATGCCCACCCCATAAATATACCCTTTTTCATAGAGAGTATAGATATAACAAAATCAAGGATCTTGGGTATATTCAATTCTTGAGGAATCCAAACTGTAATGAAATTGGATACCCTAAAACAGGTTTGGTGAGTTAATATGAATTACTGAGGTCATGTAGTGATCGTGGGAGAATTTAAAGGGTGAATGGGTTTTGTAGAGATGGTTAAATATAGGTTCCCACACCATAATATATTAAAAAATACCTTAGTGATGTCTGTAGAAATTAATGTTACACCACAATAGAGGTTACCACACTGTAGTATTTGTAAAAGGGTGGTTGGTTGCATCATAGAATCCAAGATCACACCATAGCTAGGTATTTTCAATAAATTATTGGTTTCTTCTAGAAACTGAAAAATAGAGTTATTTCTTGGATCTCCAGGTGACTAATTCATATTTTATGTCACATTATGGTCTCATTAAACATAGGTTATACTTGAAAAAATCCCAAGGAGAGGAGATTCAATCCCAACCACTAGATTGAAAATACAATATGGGAGAGTCTCTCAACACATGAAAGGAGGTTTTTCTAGATATAATAGAAGATTGAGAGAAAGAAAGCAGAATAGATTTCTAGGATATTTATCTCACTATAAAATATTCATATGGTGGAGAATAGATGAACTCTATTTGGTGTATTATCAAAATATTCATCCTAATAATAAGATCAAGGTGGACATAAATGGAATAATGAGTTCATCTCTTTTTCGAGAGGTAATGAGCTTTCTCATATTATTTAAACAGTGAGGTAAGAGGGTCAGTGAGACCACTATAATGTTTAAAATAAATAAAGTAGTGTAATCTATGTTTTTTTGGGCATCAATACATCATCGATCACATTCTCTTTATAATATACTAGTTAGGGTGAACCAAGTAAAATTATTATCTTGTTTTTTATTTATTTCATCTCTTAATAAGAGAAACTAAGGTAGAGAAAATGAGAGTTCCTCACATCAAGAGAAAAAGGATGTGAAAAAGGGGTTCAAGGGTTAATATTCATTCTAACCTAATTCACCCACCCATTTCAAGGAATTTACCTTGAGAAGACACTAACAAAATCACTTTTCCTTGAGGAGGAGATTGGTGTTTGGTGTGGATTTTTGAGAAAATACTTGTGGCATGAGGTCATGTTTGTGCTAGTTTATTAGGGTCAATATAGAAATATATCCTCTTATTTGTTCTTAAATTAATTTTTTTGTAGCACCATTTTCTCCAGAATAGGTTTTTTATCTTAATATTTGAGTTTGGTGGAATCCCAATCCATTCATATTTTCATGGAATATTTAATATTTAATTTATTAAATATTAATTAATTTATCATATAAGAATAGTGATATATTTTGAATGGAGTCTTAAATTAGAATTTCAACTATGTGGTTGAGTCTATAATATGGGTTTTTTCTTAGGTGAGTTATAAATCCATCATGGGTGTTGGTCTCGGGCCTGGTCTCTTTTTCCAATATTTTTATTTTTTTTATTTTCCATTTTTCCATTTTATTTTTCTCTTTCCTCATTTGGATTCTTTTGTAAGAACCCCCTATGTTTCATGATTGATAGATATAGGGAGAGGGATAGGGAGAGGGAGTATTCATTGGGGAGATTATTTGAGGCTCGATTAGGAGGCAACAGTTGTAGTGTGGCTGTAGTGTGTGTACTAGAGATAAAATTTGTAGAATTTTTCATCTTGGGGGAGGCTATTTGTTTTGTTTCTATTTATGATATATCTATAGATTAGTTTTTTTTAAGTTTTAAAACCATAAATGTGTTTATAGGTAACCTTTTAGGGTTTTTATTGGATGATTCAGGGATAAATAGGGGTTTTAGGTTATCACAAGGGATTTTTGTTTGGGAAACTCATCTATACAGTGTTTAGTTTAGAGAAAATATGCCATGCGTTCTTCATTTTTAGTGAAGGGTAGAAGATTATGGTTAAAAAAAATGTGTATTTGGGATAATCTAGGTAGGGGAATCTTGGGGTGTATCTAGGTACGTAGATACACACTCCATTTTGGGGAACATATCCATGTAAAGTACATGACCAAATCCAAAATGGGGTACTTAGCCATAGGTCTTTTGAGGTACATGGATAGACACCCCATGCTAATTTCACACCATGTAGGGCCAGTTAATGGTACATAATTTAGGAATTACACATAGATTTGGGATGTGGTATATTACCACGTATGTTTCTATAGTTACACATCATGTAATCTCCCTTTAGGTTGCGTTACACTCATTTTCTCACCCTAGAGTCAGAATTGGAATTGTTATTAGTCTATTAAGGTATTTCCACATATAACTAATAGTAGGGAAATCATTGTGTATATATTTAATTTGTGAGATGTTTTGGGTTGAGTGAGACTTAATGAGAAGCTTTCCTCAAGGTTTTATTTTAAGATTTCTCATGTAAAATAAATAGTTCGATACATAGGTAAAGTTTATGATATTGTTGGATGACTTGGAATGATCAATTTCAAGGGGTGTAGTCTTAGGTTCTTTAGAAATTTCTAGAAGGAGATATCAAGTAATGACTTAGATTGTGGATTCCAAAGGTATTTTAGTTTTATTGTATATTGGGACCAGTTGTTTGAAGTTTGATAAATTGAGGTTTTAAACCTCTTAATTGAGGTTTAGTTTAGTTAGATCCTTTGGGATGGGTTAATGTCGTAGGGTGTCCGGTATGGCTAGGGGAAATTGAGTAGAGGTTGATATGGGTTTGAGGGAACCTTAAGGATTCTAAAGAGGATGAATGAGATTTATTATGATAGTCTTGGATAAAATTTTATACATGGAAGAGGATCCCCTTTTAGGGTATCCTATTTATGATGAGGTCTTGAGGAATGTTGATAATTCCCTTACATACGTGGCTATGTTTGAGGATTCTATTATGGGTGATGTAACTCCCCAATTTTTTATAACTGTTTTGGAAAAAATTAAATTTATTTGATAGATTGAATTATATGAAACACCATTTCAATCTTTCACTACATGTAACACCACATTAAACTTGTGCTACATGAAACTTTATCTTAGCTTGTGTTACACGCAACAATGAGTTTTAACAAAACCGTGATATATTTTATTTATTTAAATGTGGCCATTATAACCTTTCTGTTAAAATTAGTGATATGAATATTAATAAATAATTTTTAAATATTAAGTATAATGGTATAATATAAATAAAAAACATTGATATAAATCCACTTAATTTTTCAATAGTCTTTATATGTTTTGAAAATAATATTTTCTCAAAAACAGTTCTTTTTTTTTATTTTTGTGAATGTTAATAAAATTAAAATTTCACAATTTTATAAGATTACATTGAAAAAAAAATCATTTTTAATTCATAATTTCAAAAATATCTAATGGTTATTTTTTTTTGATTTTTCTGAATAGTTTCATTTTCTGACGAATAGGGAAAAATATTGAATTTTAATTGAAAACTGTCTTTTCACCTAAATTATTTACAAAGTTAAATTATATTTTAAATTATTTTTAAAGTATAATTAGTTAAATTATACATATATTAATCCAATTTATGTAATTTTAATCAATTTCATATTGAAATTGGATATAAAAATTTGTAAACTTATGATCATTTTTGCTTAAAAAACCCTGTTTCTTATCATGTCTGCAAGATTAATATTAAATTAATTTTTTCTAATTATATGAATTGAATTTGGTAAAATGGATTAAATATTTTGAATAATAATAATTTATAATCATCAATAAGTTCAACTTAATTTTTGATCAAAATTAATAGTGTATGCAGTAAAAATTAATTACCGCAGTTAAGCTAAAAATGGGTTTATCAGGGGGTTAAACTAAAAATATAAGGGTTAAAATAACATATAAACTTTTATAAAACAATTTTACGAACATATATATATAATATTAAACCTCTAAGGTTTTTAAACAGTCTATTTGTTTACCCTTTTTACATATGAAAAATGTGGGACCACTCAATTCTTTTAAAAAATATGAAGTGCATCATCTCCCCCACTTATAAAGGTCCACCCCTATCCTCACTTCCTAACACCTTCAAAACTCCTTGGTTCGGACAATAACTTCCCAAATAAATTTAAAACTTCCCTTCCATTATCATATAATCCTTATTTCAGATATAATTCCATCCTAGGAAATATTTTAGCGCAAATCTAAAGAGGATACCCAAAGAAGAGGTAGCATTTATCAATGGGAATTTTTGTTTTATTTCTTCCTCTACCCACTTAAATTATTTTTATACCATGGTTATATAATAAAATTAGTATATTAAAAATACTGATATGTTTTTATGTTAATTACATGACCTAAAACCATCTCCACTTATATCAAATGGGTTATGAAATCATCATTTGTGTGTACTACGGACTACCGCCTCAGGAACCGATATAATTTGTTTTTACATTACCACCTATAAAGGCTAGAAATAAATATGTATATGCTGTTTATATATGATATATATGATTTTATTATTATTATTTAATTATTATATCACACAAAACTTTGTATTTTCTATTTTTTGGGAATATGATAACATCGTTCGTCTGTAAGACAGACTACCGCCTCACAAAGCAATGTGATTAATTCAATAATTACATGGAAGGTATTAAGGATGGGTTTAATAAAAATATGTGATATATAAGACATAAACATTATTATGGAATGAATATATATAAATTACTTTTATTTCTTTCAATCTAACAAGAAAATGGAAATAACGTTCATGCATACGTATGGCCTATCGTTTCCATGAATCATGTATTTAATTTTCTATTAAATTTTTTTATATATTAATATAGGTACATATATACTGAATATATATTATATTTATATCATTTTTATCATTCTGGAGATTATGGAACCATAATCAAAGTAATATTACCAAAAATATAACAAATCAAAACATATCCAAAAAAGTGGTTATTACACAAAACATAACTTTAACATGAAATCTTTAATATAAGGGTAATAAAATTTCATAAGAAAATAATATCTGGTATAATATACATGAATATGATTCTTAATACATTTATAATATACTTATATTCATTATACATGAGGTTTAAATGAGTATGGAGAACGTTAAGACTTAAGGTAAGGGATTTTTGTCCCACCTTTTACTTATATGAGACACATGCCATATTCGCTACCTATTTCTTTTACGCGGTGTATATAATTACCATGAATGTATTTTATGATTTTATACTTATAATTATTGGGATTTACATATCCATTTTAGGATCTCTTTTTCATGGTGTTTATGGTTAAAATGTTACCAAAGTGGTAAGGGATTTTTGTCTCAATTTTCCTTCTTGAGGCATATGTTATATTATACATCTATATTATTTCATGTGGTTTATATGAATCCCATTTGAAATGTAATATCATGAATTTATTTATACTAATTATATTTTAAGTTCCATTTTATTTTATTCCTTCACAGGTATTATGACTCAAAGTTACCAAAGTCGTATTTATTTTATGTTATAATCTCATTGTTTATCAAGATTGTTTATGGTTATGTTTCCGATGATAAAATATTATAATATATATCTTAATAAACTAATTAATTTTATTATAATATGTATATTAATGATATTTTCAAGTAAGATTACCATTTACACTCATTTTTACTTAAAAGGATTGAGAAAATGTTTTTAAGAAAATTTGACTTTATTTCGCTCTTCAGAAGAAAATCTATTTTCTTTCAAAACCATGTTTTATAAAGATGTTTTCAAAAATATTTTATTTCACCCCTATTATTTTAAAAATACATTTTTACCCATATTTTAATATTTATTTTTTTTAAAGGAAACTTCCCATATTTTTCCAAATAATGCATATTTTATTTTTACCAAAAATGGGAAAACATATTTGTTTTAACATATATAACATGAACGAAATTTCCCACCAACATGAAAATTATTTTATTTGAATGTTTTTTTATAATTTTCAAGGTTATTTTCAAAGAAAATTATTTTCAAATTTTTTAAATAAGTATTTTCATATTGGAAAATATATTTTCCTCAAGAAATGTTTTAAATGATTTTTCAAAGCTTTATTTATAAGTTTTCAACGTTTTTTCAAATAAAAATATTTGGAAAATGTTTTATTTTTTAAAAAGTGATTTTCAAATAAAGGTTATTTTACTCAAGAAATTTTACAAGTGATATTTCAAAATAATTCTCCATCTAATATATCATCCTTTGATATAATTTATAATTTACTAGGGATGTGATCTAAAGATACCATTATTATTCTTTATATAAATGGTTTATGTTTATGATGAAAATATATTTATGAAATACATTTATTTTCTAAGAATTATACCATGATATAAATCTTATAAATACCACTTATTTTCATAGGTTATTCTATGATGAAATGGTGAAATGATTATGAAACCTACCACTTTTCCATAGGTTATGATATGATGAAATGTTTATGAAACCCTTTTCATTTCATTGGTTATGATATGATGAATGTTTGATGATCATATGGAACAAATAAACATGGTTTTCATTATAAGATGGGTGAGACCTATATCTTCCTCTAATTCATTGGGTAAAGCTTTATATCTTGTGAGATAAAAATAGGAAACAAGTTTATGGACTTGATTCACTATAAGAAAGAGGTGTGTTCTGTTCCACTATGGTAAATATGTGTGTATTTATCCTCTATGGAAAATAGGCATGTCTTGATCCACTACAGGCAAAAGGTGTATCTAGATCAACTATAAGAAACAAGTGTGTCCTGATCCACTTTGGGAAACAGGTGTGTCCTAATCCACAATGAGAAAATAGGTGATAATTCATGATCCACTATATTTATATTCTTGGTAGTTAACCTTTATTAATGAAATTTTTTCTATATTTATGATGGAAACACGATTTTATGAAATGATATTATGGTTCATGATTGATTTATAATGATTCCTTAGTCTTATGTCCCATTTCTTCTAAAATGATAAAGTTTTATGACTCTTGTTTATGATCTATGATAGGTTGGGTATGAACTTCATAAGTTATGTTCATGATCACATAACCTCATGCTTATATTATGATTTTTAGATCATAGATTAATATCTACTATGTTTAACCTTACTGAGCATATGATGTCACCCTTTATCATGTTTCTTTTCCTCGGGTTATGAAGAAAGTTTTTATGTAGGGAATGCCTATGAAGAGTAATAAATGGGAAGATCTTTTTGGGAAAAAATGAATAGATTTAACTAGATTATAAGATTGAGTTCCTAGTATCAAAATGCACAAAACTATTATGGTCCTCAGGCACGTGTTTATGCAATTTATTGAATATTCATATAAAAATATGTAATACCCATGTATGAAAATCATGGGTCGCTATAGTTGGTATCATATGACCGATTTAGTTAATCTTTAGAAACTAGGATGATGAAAATTTAGTGAGATCCATAGGGATATTTCTAAGGATATTTCTAGGGATGGATCTAAGGATAACTATAAGGATAAGTAAAAGTATAGGAAAATGTCCTAGAATTTTGGTAAAGGATAGAGTGAGTGGTTTTAATCTATTACATCCCTGTTTAGATGCTACAAGTGGATGTGGCTCTAACATAGAGTTATCTAGTGGTTATAAATTAAAAAAGGACGCATTGATCTTGACTCTATCACCACGTGGTGCTAGATAATGAGACTTGATGCACACCTGGTTTGACACTCCCAAGGGATATTCTTTGTAAATTGACAACCTCGTTATGAACTATAATGAAGGATTTAAATAGATTGTGACTATGGGTGACCTAGGATAAACCTAAGGTGTTATAGATTGAAATTAAGGTGTCATGATATAGGAATCATATAAGTTATTTTTCATGATTATGTGGTTCTACACCATGATTAGTATTTCTCACACTCTACTTTCTAGTTTTAGTCAATGGTTGGAACCCAAAGGAACCGTGTTAATGATAAATGCAATGTTAAATGAAATGATTGTCCTCCTAATGAACCAAATGATATGGTAGTTAGAAAAAACATATTTTTTTTATGATCAAAAAAATTTCACAATATATAAATCATGTTGAACTTACGAATGAGAAAAGTAGGAAAAAATATTCTGTTGATTCCTTTATGAGGAAACATGCATTTCCTTTTAGTGGTTCCAATGATCCACTAGTTGCTATGCACTACATCAGTACCACTAAAAACATATTTTCCATTCTTCAATATTTGGTTAATGAAAAATTAATTTTTGATATTTATTATTTGTAAGGTGAATCATATCAATGGTATAATCTTATTAAGAAAATGAGGTAACAAGAAGAAGTCGAGTTTATGGAATGGGAAGAGTTTAAGGGGATATTTTTTTAGTAATTACTTCCATCATATTCTATAAAAAAATATGGAGAAGTAATTCCTTGAGCTTAAGAAAAGGGATTATGAATCTATTAGTACCCATGAAGCTAATTTTATAAGACTTATAAGGTAAACTTCTAGTTTAATCATCAAAATTAAAAGAAAAATTGATTGATTATTTAGTGGCGTAAAACTAAGTCTTAAAAATACCTTGGATATAAGATAATTTAGTAACTAATAATAATTCATTTGATGTGAATTGAAGGTATAAATAGAAATTTGATATTCCCACCATTATTTTGGTTTTTATAGTAAAAGGAATATTGCGACTCATGAAAACTTAAATAATGGAAATAAATTCCAGGCATCTTTGTTCTAGAAATATGGGAAGAATTATCAATGGAATTGCTTGAATAGAACTAAGAGGTGATTTAAATGTGGAAAGGTAGGTCATAAAGTTTATGAGTTTCAAAAATGTGGTTAATTTCTAGTTAATGAAATAGAGGAGAAGAGGATGCCAACTAATCAAACCCTTACACTCTAGTGTTTCAAGTGTTAGGAGTTTGGTAATTATGAAAATAAATTCCCCAATCTAAGGGATAATGTGTATGATAATCCCCAACAACCTATAGAGACAAAGGACAAAGGGAAATATTTTGAAATCACAATGGATGAAGTTAATCATGATACTTAGGTAACACTTATCC
Organism: Viscum album; assembly: GCA_963277665.1. NCBI lineage: Eukaryota > Viridiplantae > Streptophyta > Magnoliopsida > Santalales > Viscaceae > Viscum > Viscum album. Next base: position 254,944,533 of record OY728150.1, read on the forward strand.
TCACCTCCTTTGTTGGGAATTTAAGGTTTTTTTATGAATGAGCCCTATGAAAATATCATTTTTTATCCTTTAGTGAAATTTCATGTGATCACCTCCGTCTACATGAATTCTGGAATAAAAAAATCACATTAGATATTCTATCAGTGCAAGGTTAAACCAAATATTCCAATGGAAATGTTTTTGTATAAGATAAGATATTTTATAAGGAATAAAGGGTGAATTAATTTTTGGAAGTGTATATGTATCCATGAAATATTACCTTAATAGTTATGAATACCATAAATGGTTTATGAGTTTAAGGTTGATCATAAGTCATCGACACCCCTTTTGAGGTTTTTAAGATATGGGAGTTTATCAAAATTAAGGACATTTCAACAATTGTTTTTGTAAATACAACCCTTTGGTTTTGTATATGTTATACTGAAAAATTTATTTAAGGAGGAATGAATTTACACCTTTTAGAAATACGATTAAAGGTACTGGTAACCTTTATTGTTTATCTTATCATTGATGTTGATGTAATTATGGGTTGTAGTCGATTACTTTAAAAATTCAACACACTTTATCACTATTAGAGAAGATTTATATTTAGATCCGTTTTCTAGAATATAGATTAAGGAAGTGGTAATGTTACATGGAGTACCAAAATAAATTGTATCTGATGAGGATCTAAAGTTTATCTCAATGTTTTGGTGAATTCTTTAGAAAGATCTTGAAATAGAGTTGAGTTTCAGTACTATAAGAACAATTAAACCTGAGAGGACATGATAATATATTTTTCAATATATTTTAAAGGTGGGTGGGATCAAACCTTCATTTATTTGAGTTTACTTATAATAATATATTTCACTTGATCTTTTAGATGGATCCTTATGAATCCCTTCATACAAACTAGAATGATGTTGTAGAAAGAAAGTTATTGGGACCTGAATAAACTAATGAGATGGAAGTGAAGTTTAGAGCCATTCAACAACATGTAAGTTCTATAGATTTGTTGAAGATATGTTATATTGATAATCATCAATGTGATCTAGAATTTGAATTTGTTGAGAAGGAATTTCTATAAATTTATCATCATAAGAAAGTAGGGAAAACTAATCCCTAGATATATTAGTCCCATTAAAATACTTAATCATATCTGAACAATATATTATCATTTGGAACTTCAACCTAACCTCTCTCAGTTTCATGATTTGTTCTATGTATCTCTCCTAAGTAATTAAATATCTGACCCTTCACATGTATTTAACTCAGAGGCTATACTATTGGGGTAAGATCTTTCTTAAGTAGAACAATCAGTGGAGTTTCTAGATTATACAGAGAAAGTTATACGAAATAAGAACACTCACCCGGTCAAAGTTTTGTAGTGATACCACTAGTTTAAGAAAGATACATGGGAAATTAAAGATATGATAAGGCAGGAGTATCCTCATTTTTTTGTATTAAATAGATGAATTTCTAGGGAGAAATTCATTTTAAGGGGGTAGAATGTAACACCCCAAGTTTTTATGAATTTTTTTTAAATAAATTAAATTTATTTAATATATTTAATTACATGAAACACCAATCCAATATTATACTACACAAAACACCTATTTAATATTTCTATATACCTAACTCTATCTTAGCTTTTATTACACACATCACTGAGTTTTAACAAAACCATGATATATTATAGTCATTTAAACGTGACCATTATAACATAGACATTAAAATTTGTGACATGTATGATAATAATCTATTTTTAAATATTAATTATAATGGATTTATATAAATAAAAACAAATTTATAGAGAAATATATAATTTTTCAATAAAGTCTTTATATGTTTTAAAAATATTATTTTATCAAAAGCTATTATTTTTATTTCTTTCTGTGAAAATTAATAAAATTATTTATTCAAACATTTAGTAAATGAATTTTATAAAATATACATAATTTAGGAATTTATAATTTCAAAATTATCTCAGGGTGAAGTTTTAGGATTTTTATGAAAAGTTTCATTTTTTGATTAATAGTGAAAAATATTAAATTTTAATTAAAAATTGTCTTTTCGCCTAAATTATTTTCAACTTAAGTAATATTTTAAATTGGTTTTAAAGTATAAACAGTTAAATTATAAATATATTAATCCAATTTATTTCATTGGAATAAATTTTATATTGAAATTAGATATAGAAACTTGGTAAACTTTTGATCATTTTTGCTTTAAAAACCCACTTTCTCATCAAGTCTGCGAGATTAATATTAAATTAATTTGTACCAATTATGTGAATGGAATATGAAAAAGGATTAAATATTTTAAATAATCATAATATATAATTTCTAATAAGGTCAACTTAATTTTTGACCAAAATTAATAGTGAATGTAGTAAAAATCAATTACCTTGGTTGAGGTAAAAATGGGTTTACTGAGGGGTTAAACTAAAAAGATAATGGTGAAAATAACCTGTAAACTTGTTTAAAAACTATTAAATATAAATATTTAGACCATTAAACCAATAATTATTTATAATGGTCCATTTTTTATGCTTTTGACATATGAAAAACATGGGAGCACTCGATTCTTTTCAAAAATAATAAGTGTGTCCTCTTCCCCACTTATAAAAGGCTACCCCCTCTCTCCTATTCCTCACACCGTAAAACCTATTTTGATTAGAAAAGAGCTACCCAAATAACTTCCCAAATCCACCATATCATCCCATAATACTTATTTTTGGAATAAATCCGTCCTAGTAAGTATTTTAGTGCAAACCTGTGGAGGATACCCGAAGAAGAGGCAACATTCATCATTGCGTATTTTTGTTTTATTTTTTCCTCCACCCCTTAAATTATTTTTATACCATGATTATATAATAAAAACAATATATTAAATATAATGAGATGTTTTTATGTTAATTTAATTATCTAAAACCATCCCCACTTCCATCAAATGGGTTACTAAATCATCGTTCGTGTGCACGATGAACCACCGTCTCACGAACCGATGTCATTCATTTTTTCAACACCACATCTCGAGGCTATACATAATGATTGATATATTATTTATATTTGATTTATATATTATATTTATGATATTTATGATTTTATTATCATTATTTAATTATTGTACAACACATACCTTCATATTTTCCATTTTGTACGAATACAATAACGTCGTTCGTGTGTACGATGAACTACCGCCTCACAAAGCAATGTGATTCATTCACGCTTTACATGGAAGGTATTAAGGATGAGTTTATTTAAAATATGTGATATATATGACATAAAAATTATTCTTCAATGATAATATATATCACTTACTTTTATTTATTTCAATCCAATAAGAAATTGGAAATAATGTTCATGCGTATGTACGACCTACCGTCTCCATGAACATTGTATTTTATTTTCTGTCCCTAAATTTTATGGACTAATATAAGTACATATATAATAAATATATATGATATTTATATCTTTTTTATCATTCTAGATATTATTTAACCATGATGAAAGTAATATAAAAAATAAAATAAAAAATCAAAACATATATGAAAAAAACAAAGCGGTTATTACCCAAAACATAACCTTAATATTAAATCATTAATAAAGGGGTAATAAAAAGTCATATGAAAATAATATATGGTATTATATACATGAATATAGTTTTTTAATATATTTATAATAAAATTATATTCATTGTATATGTTTTTTGAATGAGTATGATGAAAGTAAAGACTTAAGGTAAGGGATTTCCATCTCACTTTTTACTTTTGTGAGAAACATGCCATATTAATCGCCTATTTATTTTTTATGAGGTATATACTGACCATGAATTTATTTTATGATTTTTATAATAATAATTATTGGTATTTAAATATCCATTTTAGTATCACTATTTTATGGGGTTTACGGTTAAAACATTACCAAAGCGGTAAGGTATTTTTGTCTCAATTTGCCTTCTTTGAGGCATACGTTATGTTTTACTCCTATATTCTTTCATGAGCTATATATAAAGCCCATTTTAAATTTAATATCATGAATTTATTAGTACCCATGATATTTTAAGTTACATTTTATGTTATTACTTCACCGGGATTACGACTCAAAGTTATCAAAGTGGTAATGATTTTATGTTACAATCTCATTATTTATCAGGATTATTTAAGATTTTGTTTTTGATGATAAAATATTATGATACTTATCCCAAGAAACTCATGAATTTTATTATACTATATTTATTCAATATATTTTTAAGTAATGGTACCATTTTTCTAATCCTTTTTACATAAAATAATTAATAAAATGTTTTTAAGAAAATATGAATTTATTTATTTATTTGATCAGAAATTCGTTTTCTTCCAAAACCATGTTTTCTAAAAAAGTTTTCAAAAAATTTCTATTACTCACCTATGTTTTTTAAAATACATTTTTCTCATGTTTATATTTTTTTAAATAATTGAAAGTTATATTCCTGTCGTTTTCCAAAGAATGACTGTTTAGATTTTATCAAAAATGTTATAAGAATCATTGTTTTAACATATATGACATGAACATAATTTCATGCCGTTATGGACATTATTTTCTTTTAATATTACTTTATTTGTTTTCAAGGTTATTTTTAAATAAAATTATTTTCAAGATATTTTAAAAAGTGTTTTCAAAGAGGAAATGATATTTTCATCATGAAATGTTTAAAATGACTTTCAAAGATTTCATTATAAGTTTCCAATTTTATTTTAAAAGAAAGGTATTTTAAAGATATTTTATGTTTTAAAAAGTTATTTTAAAAGAAAGTTTATTTTACTTAAGAAATTTTCCAAGTGATATTTCAAAGTCCTTGTCCATATGAGATAACATCCATTGATATAATTTATGATTTATCAGGGATATAAACCAAGGATACCATTCTTATGATTTATATGAGTGGTTTATGTTTATGATGATAAGATATTTATGAAACCCATTTCTCTTAAATGGATTATAAAATGATATAAATTTTATGAAACTTTATTATTTTCATAGGTTATCCTACGATGAAATGATGAAATTATTATGAAACCTGTCTTTTTTCCACAGTTTATGATATGATAAAATGTTTATGAAACCCTTTTCATTTCATGGGTTATGATATGATGAATTTTTTATGATCTATTGAACACATACATATGTTTTCATTATGATATAAGTGTGACCTATATCTCCCTACAATTCATTGGGTAAATATTTATATCTCATGTAATAAAAATGAAAAACAAGTCAATATACTTGAACCACTATGGGAAATAGGTGTTTCCTAATCCACAATAGGAAATAAGTGTATCCTTATCCTCTATGGGAAAGAGGTATGTCATGATCCACTATGGGAAACAAGTGTGTCCTGATCCACTATGGTAAATAGGTGTGTCCTGATCCACTATGGGAAACAGGTGTGTCCCGATCCATAATAGGAAAACAGGTGATGAGTCATGATCCACTATGTTGGTATTCTTTGTAGTTAACCTTTACATATGAAATATTTTTCTATATTTATGATGGTACCACACTTTTGTGACATGATATTATGGTTCATTATTGATTTATGATGATTCCTCACTCTTATATCCCATATATTATGAAATGATAATGTTTTATGACTCATGTTTATGATCTATGATAGGTTGGGTATGAAATTTTTAAGTTATGTTCATGATCACATACTCTTATATTTTTCTTATGAATTCATATGATTATAGATTGATATCTATTATTTTTACCCTTATTAAGCATCTAATCACATAATTTCTTATGTTTATTTTCCCCAGGTTATGAAGAAAGGTTTTATGTAAGGTATGTATATGAAGAGTACTAAATGGGAAGATCTTTGTTGGAAACATTAAATATCTTTCAATAGATTAGAATATTGTACACCTAGACTCCAAATACACTAAACTATTATTGTACTCAAGAGTGTGTTTGTGTAATGTATAGAATATTCATCTAAAAAGATGCAATATCCATGTATGAGAAGCCTAGGTCGCTATTAGTGAGGTGATGACCATGGTCAAGTTAAGTGTTAGTGTCACCAGAGGAGGTTTCTTGTATCATACTTGGGCCATGTTTTGAGATGGACATGATCCAAGGGACTGTGGGTGCCCTATGTTTTATTGACCCTAAGAGGGTTGGTGTTTTTTACAACATTTGTGACTTTAAGTTTCACCTTAAAACCTAGATATCGGTAGTGTGATCCAATGGTGATTGTGTTTTTGATTTTGGATTTCAACATTTGATTGTTTATTACCAAATAGAATCAGAGTATATATTATTTTATGATTTTTTGGAGTTTTTAGAAATGTATATTAGGGATGTGTCAGATCTTGTGATGGATCTCAAACTAGTGCATCAAGAACACATTTTGTAATGAGATTTCCTAGTTATCAGGGTGATGGGAATGATATTATTGGTTTCCATTTTTCAGGTAGTATGATTTCACCAAGAATGATGCACTTAGCTTTGTGATTTATGGTTTATTGGTTTTTGTATCTTATCCCATTAACAAGATACCTATGTACATGTATCATATTAGGCACATAGTATTCACATGACATATGCTTGTTTGTGTGTGGTTTCACTCACTATGGAGGTTTAATTGTTTAAATTGTTCACAATAACCTATATAATGTGGTCCTATAAAGCTCCTTGGTGGAATTATACTCAACTGAACTGCATATATTTTTCTTCTAATGATATATTATGTGGATTTATAGAAATATTTTCATTGGTGATGAAAATAAAATCCCTTATTTCAAGGGATTTTTGGAGACCCAAGTGGGAAGATATAGAAATTAGACACCTTAGTGGTAGCTTGATGAGGGAAAGGATGTTTGAGTGGTGTTTGAATCAGGATTGAGTTTTTATGAGGCTCGAGGTTCAAGATGTGGGGGAGGAATTTTAAACCCTTGTAAATGATAAGGGTCATTTGTTTCAAGGTTTTATCTATAGAGTCTTGTGGTGGGGCCCCAACGGTCTACTATCTACTTGGGGCTTGGGTGGGAATGAGCGATATTACAATTTATGGGGCCTATAGGGGCCTTTTATCACTAGGGTTCATTGTTTACAAAGGTTCCTTTTTTGGTTAGGAATATGGATGCATTTGTATTGATAGGTGGAGTGCTGGGAGTGCTATTAGTTTCATGGTTGGTTCAGAGTAAGGGCTTGGATTGATGTTTGTACATTTTTGTTTTTTTATAACACCTTTAGTGGTGTAGTGGGAGATTGAGTAGATGCTCATAGTTTTGTAACAACTCTTGGGTAATGGGTGGTCATGTAGTTAGTCTTGACATGAGGATGAAGCCTCTATTTTGAAGAGGAGGGTAGAGGGTAATCTAGTTTATTGGAACTGACATGGGAAAAGAGCATGGTCAATGGTTTTGGTGTGTTAACTAAGTTCATTGGGATGTGGATCATTTGAATGCGAGTCTGATTGTGTGATCAGGTTATGTGGGAGCATGAAATTTTTGTGTTTGGGTGATTCCAAGTCATTTGGTGTGTGATAGATAGTAAGATGTTCTTAGAGAATCACTCTGTCTTGAAAAATAGATTGTTTATTGGCTTGGATTTTTAGAAAAACCTTGTTTCATGATAGAAAGTGTTCACTAGTTAGGAACAATTCCAATTTTTTTTATAGATTGGTATAATGGACCATGTGTGGGTTCATTGAGTTTTGTTCAGGTCTCGAGGTAACTTAAGTGGTGTAGCCATGGTGGACCTGTTGAGGTCGACACTTAAGGATGGGATTAAGGGAAGTTTTATGTAAGAGAGCATACCATAATCCATTAGAGGATGTAATCCTAATTGTAAGTGGGTTGTTGAGTGTAGTGGATATAATTCTAAGTGATCCAAGAATATGAGGTGTTTTTAGAATTCATGTTGGAACTTCAGTTTGCACAAGTTAGTAATGTATAATCATTGTGTTTGGTAGTGGATAGAGTTTGGACTATTGATCTCAATGTTTTGGTTGTGAGGTGATGATAAGGATACTCATATGGTGGAGAGAATATTTTTAGTCATGGATGAATGAACCTCACATTGTAGGTGGCATGGGTACTGTGATACTAGATAGTGGATAGTCAAAGTGTCATTAGATGTTGGTGTTCGGGTAAAATAAAGACATATCTAGTTCTATGGGAGGTACCAAATTCAAATTTTGAATTTAGAGGCAAGGTGAAGTCTGGGTTTTGGTAGTGGACTCTAGATGAATAGGATATAATCTAAGGGCGAGTTGGATCAGAGGTGTGCCAGTGCTCAGAGTGATATCACAATAACCTTTTGACCACCAAGGATTCTTGATGGGGAGGGGGAAGCATTATGGTGGGTAGATTGTGATTCCCCACATCATCACGAGTTGAGAAAATGGGGAGAATTTTGATTTTTTTTCCTAGGTGGTTTTTGAGGGGTAATATGGTAATTTATCTTATTATTTGATCTCAAGATAATTTTTCAATAAATCTATTGGTCCCAGAATACAGTGTTTACCCTATGATAAGTGGTTGGTGGAATTATAATCTATTCATATTTTCATGGAATATTAATTAATTAATTAGTTAATAATTAATATCACATATAAAAATGGTGATATCTTTCGAATGGAGTCTCATATTGGAATTTTGACTTTGTGGTTAAGTCCATAATGTGGGGTTTTACCTAGGTGATGTATAAAACTGTCATGTGCACCGGGGTTGGGCCCATTAATTTTTCCCATTTCCTTTTCCTTTTTTTCTTTTATTTTTTTTTACATTTTACATTTTATTTTCCTCCACCCTCAATTGGATTATTGTGTATGTGGAGACTCTATGTGTTGCACTTGACTAAGATATAAGAGGAGGGAGAGTGAAATAAGGTCATCATTAGGGATCACATTTGGGGATGGATTAGGAGGTAGTGTCTATGGTGTGAAAATCCAAGATCTAATCTTCGATATTTTTCACCTCAAGGTTGGCTGTTTGTTTAGTTTTTAACTGATCTACCTATAGATTAGTTTTTTATGTTTTAAAGCCTTATATGTGTTGTTGAGAATACCTTGAGGGATTTTTGGGATTATTTGTGTATAAATGAGGATTTTTTGTGTTTTCAAGGAATTTCTATTTGGGAAACCCATCTACACGATGTGTAGTTTGGATAACACACACTACGTGTTCTTATTTTTGAGTGATAGGAAGAAGATGATGGTTACACAGTGTGTGTGTTCAGGAAATTCCATAAAGGGGTGAGTGTGGCCAAACACTCATCTTGAAACCCAATTTCAGGCTACATGGTCATGTAAAGTACACAACTAGATCTCATGTTTTCACTTGGACAGAGTTTATGTGAGGTACTCGACAGAAAACCCCTTGTTAATTGAATTCCACATTGGGATAGTGTACACTGTATACTTGGTGAATCACACAATGTGTTAGGATTAGGTACCTTCCTAGGTAATTTTATAGTGGTACACACCATTTACACAAAGTACACACTGTGTACTCTCCCCTTTAGTTGAGTTTCACTGATCTTCTCACCCTGGAGTCAGAATTGGACCTGTGAATAATCCATTCTAGGTTTTTTTCATATAGAATGTGTTGGTGAGGATTTAATGGTGTTTCAAAGTTATTGGTGAGATTTTTTGGGTTGATTTAGGCTTGAGGAGAGGTTTTCCTCAAGGTTTTAGTTTAATAGTTTTCTAATGAGAGAAGTGGTTTGAGAATTTGGTGAGGGTTATGATCTTATTGGGTGACTTGGCATGAGTGATGCCTAAGGGTATAGTTTGGGATTATTTTGATGATTCCCAGAAAGATGCATTGAGTAGTTACATGGCTTGGTAATACCAATGGGTTTTTTGAGGTTCCTTGGATGGTCCTTGAATGTTGGGACTAGTTTTATGGGGTTTGAGTGGTTGAGGTTTTAGACCTCTTGCTTGAGTTTTAGTTTATTTAGAGATTTCTTTCTAGGTTAAAATAATAGGGTGTTGGGTATGGCTTGGTTCCGTTGAGTAGAGGTTGATATGGGTATGATTTAACCTTAAGGATACTAAAGAGGCCTACTGATGTTTCTTATGATGGGCTTGGCCTACGTTTTGGATGTGCAAGAGGGTACTCTTATAGGGTACCCTATTTATGATGAGTTCTTAAGGGCCATCGAGAATTACCTTATGAATATGGTTGTATTTGAGGATTTCCTTATGGGTAAGGTGATGGACGTGGTTGGTTTAGGTTCAATATACACCAAAGTATGTTTCTTGTATTAGGCTTGGACCATGTTTTGATATGGACATGATGAAAGGGATTGGGTGTGCCCCATGTTTTTATGACCTTGAGAGGGTCAGTGCTGGTTTCTACATTAGGGACTTCATGTGTCATATTAGAACCTAGATACCAGTAGTGTGAGCCTATGGTGGATGTATTATTGATTAAGGGTTCAAATGTTTGATCAAACCATATTTTATGGTTTATTCCATATATTTTTGAGTTTGTTCTTTCTTAGGTTCGATGTTAGAGGTGACCTTTGGGATTTTATTGAATTAGGCACTGGACCTGATTTTGATTTGATACTCTCCTCTATTAGATAGGGTTATACAGGTGTAAGGAGATAATGGATTACCTGAACGAGTTCATACCCCTAGTTAGGTTTTATCACAAACCATGTCTTTGGTTCTATTGTCCTAGAAATTTTGGATAAGTACTTGGTTTTTTATCCCCTTAATTATAATAGAGCCTGGTTAGTTATACAAGACTAAAAAGACTTAGTACAGTTCTCTTAGTGTATTTATAGATCATATCTCTAATTCAGATCATGTTATTGGAATCCTAGAGCCTAGAAAGAATTTCTTGTTGTTTTTTATGCCTAGGGTGAGTCTTTAGTTTCTAGTATTCATGTCTTTTAGTTTTTTATATTTATAAGAGATTTCTTAATATCTAGAAAATTCTCTCGATGTGCATCATGGTGTGTTGAACAATGTGTTCAGATACTTCCTACATTGGTCAAAATAGGTTTGGTTGATCTCAAGTTCCATGTTGGAACCCAAGTATTGACACTATTTGTTTTCAATTATTTATCGTTTTTATTCCAGTTATCTTTATTAGAATAGGATGGGAATATTATGTGTTTACACACTTGTATATGATATAAGATTATATATATCACCATTTGGGGTGTCCTACTAAGATTTATTTCTCACCCCTGTACATGAGTGCAATAAAATCGATGACCAAACCCCTGGCTGGACACTTTAATATTATAATGTATAATTTACCATGAACGAATTCTGAGATCGAGTACATGGAAAAAGTTATATATTCATCAGTGGTTGGAAGTTTGATGTACACCAAAGTTTTCACTTGTCTGTACATTATAAAATCATTGGGAGTTTTCCATAGGTTCATGTCGAACCTCAGAAGGGAGAATTGATAGGATATGAAATGGATTCTCTGATACCTAAATAGTTTTAAATAATAATAAATCTACTTTGAAACAGAAGGACCTTTCCATGGTTTTATAGGCTTGGACTTTAGAGGAGATTCAGACACATAGAAAATCAACTCTAGGTATGTGTTTACTTTCTGTGGAATGGTAGAGAGTTCAGTTTATAAGATTCAATCAGTAGTTTTAATCTCCAAAATAGAAGTAAAGTATGTCACATTGATGCAAAATAAAAAGGTATTGGTCTTGATGAAAGGGTTTCCAGAGGATAATAGAAGTGGGAATGAAGTTAGTGTGTTATTCTATGATTCATAGAGTGTAATACGCTAAGCTAGAAATTTTATGTTTCATCATCAGGAAAAGTACATTCATCTTAAGTTCCAATTAATCCATAAGTTGTTGTAGGATATAGTTATAGATCTCTAGAACATATAAGGAATTATAAATTCAGTAGGTATGTTGATAAAGGTCATGAATCATGAAGTACTGAGTTGATATTTCACCTCAGTGGGGTTGGGTTGATTGAAAGAGAATAGTGGGGGAACTGAGTGAAGCTATAACAAATTTTTAGATAATGGATGGAGATATGGTAAATCTTATAGAGGACATGGTGGAAGAATCCCAAAAAATAATTTCCAATTGGGGGGTTGTTGGGTTTTAGTTGTGGAAACCATTTTCCAGTCAAAGCATTAAGAATAATGAAAGTAGAAGTTCCACTAAACTAATGAATGATGACCTAGATATAGATAGAAGACACAGAAATAATAGCTCCAAACATCAAAATGTAGAACAACTATAAGTTATGCAGATTATGGTTATCATATGATATAAACAGAAGGAGGCGGCATGGGAAAAGAAAAGTTGTGATGGTGTCATATTGTGAGATTTCTAGAAGAAGGGAAAGTAAACTAGAAAACATGTTGAGGTAGTGGGGGTATTTGATTGAGCAAAGGGTTCATACCTGAATATAGATAGTTCCATTCCACCCAACTAGTTATTCTCAAGTGACCCAAATTGAATTCTACCCAACTCCATAATGAGTATAACAGAAGTATGGGATAAATCCTCAAGGAACCTAGAGTATTTGATAATTTAACCATCAATAAATTATTTGAAGAATCATTTTTTGAGTAAAAAAATTAAAGACTTTAAATTTACCCAATCTTAAAGATTTTATAATATAAATCTTATTGAAAATTCAAAATAACAAACTAGATTTTTGATATTTTTATGATGAAAATGCATAGGGATTAATAAATATGATGGATGTAATAGAGGTTGTATTTTTCATGAAAATATTTCCCTTTCAAACTTCTTTTATCACCAGGAATTGACATTATTGTGACCTCCTTAGTCCGGTAAATTACAACTAAATTATTTCAATATGTTTTCTTGGTCTGATATATATTTTTTAAAACTTTTATAAAAAATTCCCTAAGATGATGAATAATAATCCAATGGTCATGAATTGATTTATCATAACTCCATTATAGATGACTAAATATATATTATTTTTTCTGGTACAATGTATTTAGTAAATAAATGAACATTAAAATGACAGAGTTGTAAAAAACTAAAATAAACTACATGAATAAGTCAATAAAAATTAATTACTTGAATAATTACCCATCATCATCCAAAACCCTGAAATATAAGGGTATTTATTTCCTAATGATATAAATGATAAAAAAATAATCAATACTTGCTTCAAGCGTTAATGATAGAAAGAAGAAGAAGGAAATACAATAACAAAAATGAAAGAAATCCTTTTCTGATGAATTTAAAGCTCTATCCAACAAAGAATCAGTCTCCCATATGATGATCCCATTCCAAATGGTTGGTTATCCCCTTAATTGGATACCCCCAGTCTAGGAGTGGTTATGGATCATAATTCTGAGTGAACTTGTGGTTGGGGGAAAATAAGAAGTGATTGGACAATCTATCAAAGGTTCATGGTTTAGGCACTCACTTTAGTAAACTGTACAATTCGTTTTTTCCATCTACACTTTGAGATGTATGTTACTAGGGAAATCTACATAGTTTGGGTAACCATGTGGGAACTGTGAAAGAGGCATTATATTTTGGTTTTTGGCCCCACATATTCTTCTAGGTGATCTGCATGGTTTAGTTAACCATGAAAGAACTATGATAATGTTTATGTTACATGAAATTGAGTGCATAACAGTTTATTAGACTTAGGTACATGGTTTCTTTTTTTTTTTGAAATCATGTGTAGTAGAAAATGTTCCCAAACACCTTCATTTTGTATTTGAAACTCCCAAATCATTCTAATTTTAAAAAAATATTTAATGAGTTTCTAATTTTCACCTATTAAGACACATTAAGGCCATAAATATAATAAATATTAACTTAAATACAATTTTCAAGGTAGAATTCATTATGAAATTTTCCTATGAACACCGGTTCATCAAATTACCTCACATATAATCAATTGATTATCCTAAAAAAATTACCTATATTATCATTACAAAGGGATCACCAAAAATACTGGTAGAAATATCACATGTTATATTTATTTAATGAAAAAATTTAAATTAATCATTGTTGAAAAACCTACAAGCACCCTTGAAGTCTCATCAAAACTCAAAGAACACAATAAAAGTATAATCAAGTTAATTTTTCCAATTTCCATATTTAAATCATCATTTTATTAAATATAAAATTTCCATACTTCTTTTAAAATAAATTCCCTATATCCATTTTAATCTCATCATACACTAGGGTAGGTTGAAAAAGGATTCATCAAGAATAAATGGTGAGATATCACTTTTATAGATCAAACAATCTAACTGACTCCCTACTTTGAAGCATAAGAGGGCCATTATCATCTTGTGTATTTATTTTTCTGTCTCAAATTTTCATTGATGTGAGATACTATAATTGAATCTTTGTACCCAAAATTTTCAAATAACTTACCTTGATGAATTTGAAAATAAATCAAGAGATCATGAAATTTAGATCATGTAATAACCACAAATACGATATCATTATTCAAGAAGCATTGCTTCCCCAAAATACGTAAGTTAACTTCCATTTCTATAGTTACCTTAATTTAAATTACTTTATCACAAAATCCATTTTTTAAACATGATGTTTTAAGATGAAATTTTAAAGAAATATAATTAAATTTTCATATGTTCACTCATAATAAATATAAGTTTATCGATCCAAGTAGATTCAAAACCTCAAAATGATTCACCCAAAGTTATCACCATTTAACTAATATGAATATGTTATATTTATACTATCCTTTAATTAGTCTCTAAGGAAAACATGTCATCATTTTTAATATTGTGGTAATGACCTAATGAGGTTCCCAGAATTCAGAGAACATCTCCCCATGACCAGGTTAAAGTGGGTAAGGTTGAGCAGTTAAGGTGCATGAAAGTGGAGAGGGGAATCAAAGGAAGAAGTGAAGGCATACAAAAATGAAATAATAGTCCCCTAAAATATTGGTCAATGGAACAATGGAGGACGGTGTGCAAGAGCCCACTGAATAGAAGAGCATGCACCAAAACATTTTAGCACTCCCACCTACTGACTTAACTGTATAATCAAGAAAAGTAGAGCAATGAAAACAATAAAAATAATAATAGATTTGAATAGTATTAAGTCACATCATGGAGGAAAATAGAAAATATTTTATCACACACACAAATATAAATAATATCATAGTGTATCTATAACCATTAAAAGTAGTGCCAGGATGGAGAAAAATATAGGGAAAATAGCTAGAAGAATAAGAATGATCATTACAAGACTATAGGTGGGCCTATCCCAAATGGGTCATTGAAAGTTTCATGAACCACTATATCCCAGAAAATTTACACACTAAAAAATCACATTCTATGTCCACAGTCCGTGTATGATCACCACTGTGACCGCCTATCAAAGAATTAACTGCCCTTCTACTATTGGTGGTACTGCCTATGGGGGGATAATTAGTGGCTTCCCACGATGGATAGATATATTCTTAGTAAGAATTAACACCACCCAAATATTTTTATTATTTGTTATGAATGGGTAAGGGGAAATAGAGATACAGGAAAGGAAGTTTCTATAGGCATGCACCCTTCAACTGACATCTAGTGTAATCGACCATCCAGTCAAATATGGGATACCTATCTCGTTAGAAATTATATTAGAGGTCATTATAATCATAGGGAGTTCCTTTTAGGTAAGTGTGGGTGGGGAAAGGGGCTTATGGTGGTGGAGGCATGACTGGGGTTGGGATGGGTGGTCAGTGTGCCTCAACGTGGGGGGGGGGGGGATGAGGGTCCTCAGGTATATGCTAATGTGAAGAGTGTGCTTCCTCCACATCCTCTTCCACTACTCCTAGTGATCCAATAAATAGGTAATGAGTGACATTAAAAGTTATAATCCACATATGAAATACCGTAGTAAGATCAAAAGGGAGTCATGGTTTGTGTTCAGTGAAGGCCTATCTATTAAAATTGATTCCCAGATACTCATCCAAGAGTGTGATGTATGGACCACAAAAAATTACCCATTTAATATTGTTAAATATTCTCATGAGGTATTTATAAACATGAAAACCAAATTTATTAAAATCATGATGATCATGGAATGGAGTAGAAAAATATCCCACTCGGAAACATTACCCTCGCTATCTGTGCATGGGGTTAAACACATAGTAAGAAATCGATAAAGGACTCAATGGGTTGGGGAGAAAATATTGGAGGACCTAGAAGTTTGGGGATTATAGGTAGTCCCTAATTGAGTGATTTGGTCCCAAAACTATCAGGATATATTAGGTTCCTAGCCCATGGAAGATTCAGTAAACTTAGTGTTGTCCACACACTCTTCATCATATAACCCAGTCAGGATCACAAACTACCCAAGGGGATGGATGTAACATCTTTTTAGTAGGTGTAATATGAAATCACATTATCTTTACACTACTCCTAGTGATCCAATAAATAGGTAATGAGTGACATTAAAAGTTATAATCCACATATAAAATACCGTAGTAAGATCAAAAGGGAGTCATGGTTCGTGTTCAGTGAAGGCCTATCTATTAAAATTGATTCCCAGATACTCATCCAAGAGTGTGATGTATGGACCACAAAAAATTCCCCCTTTAATATTGTTAAATATTCTCATGAGGTATTTATAAACATGAAAACCAAATTGATTAAAGTCATGATGATCATGGAATGGATCAGAAAAATATCCCACTGGGAAACATTGCCCTTGCTATCTGTGCATGGGGTTAAACACATAGTAAGAACTCGATAAAGGACTCAATGGGTTGGGGAGAAAATATTGGAGGCCCTAGAAGTTTGGGGATTATAGGTAGGCCCCGATTGAGTGATTTGGTCCCAAAACTATCAGGCTATATTAGGTTCCTAGCCCATGGAATATTCAGTAAACTCAGTGTTGTCCACACACTCTTCATCATATAACCCAGCCAGGATCGCAAACTACCCAAGGGGATGGATGTAACATCTTTTTAGTAGGTGTAATATGAAATCACAGTCTCTTTCCACAATTTATCCACCTCATCCATTTACTACCCCTCATTACAGAAAAAATGGTTGTGAATTTGAGAACTAACTCCTTTAACGTGGTCTTAAAAAACAAAAGAGACTCCATAATATTACCCCTCTCAATATAGTTTTAAATATTTTCATATATTCCAAGAAAAATAATATTTTTTGGGTCAAATAAGTTATGCAAAATTATTTAACATGTGGCAAGAATTATATAATTCTTATTTTACTCTAAATTGGAGAACCAAAGGTGAGGTCCAAAGGTGTTTTCATAACCAGTGCCATGAGATCTTTTAGAGGGCTTAGTGGCCATATTTATAATTTTATGGTTATGGGAAGGTTCTTTCATTCCATAAATAAGAAAAAATTTCACAAAAAAATAAAAAATAAGAGACTCATAATTGAATTAAATCATGTAAATATTAAGATAATAAAATGGAATCCCTAAACCCATGTAATTTTGTGAAGAAAAATTGGTGTGTTTTTAACAAAGTAATGGTGTGAAGTGTATTCACAAGGGGGTTTAAAAAATTAGGCATGGAAACTATTTAAAAAAAAGGGAATAAAGAAGATTAATTGAAAATTAAAAGAGGGGGAAAATATAATAGGGGAGTTAAAATAAAAGGGAAATTAAATAAAGAGGAGAAAAAGAAGAAGAATATGAAGAAGAAAAAGAAGAATCAAAAGAAGAATACTTACATAGGATTTTCCTCACTAGATAAATAGGGTTAAGGGAGTGAGGGTTAAGAAGAGAGGATAGGTAGGAGGATAGGAAGGGGAGGATTGTGTACATGGAGTAGGAATGGTTTGGGTGGTTAAAAGTTTTATTTTTCAAATGGGGAAGAGAAAAAATGAGGTTTTAAAATTGTTGAATGATTCTTCCACATAGTTTAGTAAATCATGTGGAACTTATGAAATTTCCAATATAAAGGGTTGAACCCTACACACAAATGAGGTACACAGTTTTTTTCCCATTCACCAACCATGTGGTTTGTTCTATTTTTTTTTTGAAATTTTGTTCTCGATAAATTTTCAAAATAAAGTATTTCCCCTTTGAATAAAAATATAAGTTCCCTAATAATTATAAAATATATTTAGTATTACATAATAATTATCATAAGATATATATGTTAAAATTAAATTAAAACTCATTAAATTCATATTTATACTATAACTAATGAATACAAAAATGAAAACAAACTAACATACTCCCCTAAAAACACCCAAAAATAAGAAATTTTATTTTTCATTTTTTATAAGATGTTAAGTCACCTCCTGATGAGTGATACATTTAACATATTAATCTATATTTACCTAGGCCTATTAGATAGCCAAAATATATGGTGAAAATCATTACAACCATTTCTTCCACTTGTAAATACACATTTAATAACTTCCCCTTAACTTTGAATACTTTCCTATAATATCTTAGGATCTGCACCACACAATGGTGGAGGGATTTAGTTACTATAAGGGGTCTGGATCATCCAGACTCTTAATTTACTATAAATAACCTAAAATTTGAATTAAAATGAAATATATTTTATCTAGTTTGAATGTATTTTTGAGTAATCATGCGGTCATGGATTTCCTTTATATTCTCCTTATAAATTGAGGTATTTTAATATGCCTCCCACTTGATTCCATCTAGCTTAGTCAGCTATAAATTCTAATTCTCTTTGAATTTTTTAGGTTTAAATTGAGTTACTTAACCATCCAATATGTATTGTGATAAATCTCAACTAATAAATGGAAATACTTTCTATAAAACAACCAAAAATGGGACATTCCTAGAGTATTTCTATAATATTTTCTGTATGCCCATAAAGGATTATCAAGCTACTTCACCCTATATTTTCTTATAAAACCAATCATATTTTATAGAATTTGTTTGAGTTATTGGTTGGATACCTCCACTTGACCAAATTATTGAGGATAGTATTATGTTCCCATATTATATTTTCTTGAAATCCCAAAGGCCGTACATTTTTATTTATTTTTTTGGATAATCCCCTTTTTAATTGGATTAGGGGGAAGCCTACATGACTTGTAAGACTAAATGGGACACGGAATAAGTATATGAACATGAAGGTCCCAATGACCTAAAACCACTAGAAAAACCCCTCCCTGACATATTTGATACATTTTACCTAGTTCCCAACCTTGCATGGCTGCACAACTATCATTATCATATGCAGAGATTCACAATGCCTGATATTGATGGAAGACGCCACACCCTCTCATCCTTCCAAATTTGGTAGCCCTAAAAAGTTGAGTGATAATTCTATTAAGCCCTATCTGGGTCTACAATTATGGTATTGAGGCTTATATATATATATATATATATATATATATATATATATATATATATATATATATTTCTTCTGAATCTGTCATGCCCCGTCATTCCAACCACCATAGACACCCGCTATCCTACTGCCTGCTTCCATTAGCAGTACCACCATCGCCAAGGAACCTCCCTCCCACCATCGTCCTCTTACCATCAATCCTCACTCTCTTCCATCATAACTTGATGTTGGTCCTATTGTTTCCAAGGACCCCCCATCCCTACCATTTTGGATGCATCACCTAACGCTAGTCCCGCTGCCACCAACTTATTAGCTCATCACTGCCTATTACTACCATCGACGACGAATGTCCCCCCTCCAACAATGTGGTACTATAAACCTATTATATTTAATTCCATATCTTATAAAGGAATTTCACATCATAGAGTTATCAAAATGGGTACATCTATCACTAATGATCACTCTAGGAACTCCAAACCGACTGAATAATTCTTTTTAAGAAATACAATGATTACTTTGGCTGTGTAGTGTGTGGTAACTATGATATCCACCCACTTGGACATGAATTAAACACACAAATAGATGTATGTATTTTCATAAGAGGGTGGTAATGGGTCCATAAAATTGATACCTATACAAAAATGATTTCCACATCTAGAATAGGGCTCTATCACATTTCCACCCTATGCCCAATGTTTCCCATACATCAAAATTGATCACACTATAATATGTAATTCCAAGAATACTTATGCATTGTGGTAAAAAAGAACCCATATTGTAGGATTTTTTTCAATAGTTTAATTCAGTTTTTGATGTCCCCCAGATGGAGAATAATGACATAAATCTATAATCACATATACCTCCACCTTTTACAAACAATGTTTTATATTTCCACCAAAAGAAAATCTTCCAAAAAATAATGATTCACCTTATAAAACATTTCTATCCTTTATAGTAAGAGAGATCATAGTGTAACACTCTCATGTATGAGTAATTAGAAATATCATCAAAGCATGGTTGGGGTGTCACTATCACTAGAAATATATGTTCATTTAGGAAATCATATCATAATTCTCTATATAATTATATTTCAATCAGAGGAAACTCCATGAGAGATAATTAATTAGTGACGAGGTTATAACTTCCTCTCTTATCACATATTTATAGATCTAATTTTTGAAGTAGGAAAACCCACTGTATTAATTGTATCTCAGTACATTTCTTATTAAAGATATATTTTAGGGATGTATGGTTTTATATACAATCACATTTGATAGTAAAAAATATTAAAAAAATATATCAAATTTAAAGAACACCACCAATATATATTTCTTTGTATTGGTGTGATTAATTTGGGAATCATTGAGCCAAAAAATTTATAATAAATTATTTGAAAGATATGGAAACTCACTATCGAAGTACTGCACCCATGACATAATCACTAGTATCACACATAATCTTGAATGTCTTGTTCAAATAATAAGAAAAAATGATTGGGGTATCTACTAAGCATTTTTTCATCAACTGAAATTACTTTTTTCATGAATCATCAAACTTAAAGAAATAATATTTAGTTAAAAAGGTTCTCAATGATTGAGTAATTTTTAAAAAATCTCTCAAAAATCATCGATAGAAGCCTATATGATCAAGAAAGATTTAGATCATCCAAAATGAATTGTAAATGGGTAAATTAGAGATCAGTTCAGTCTTTTATTGGCTAAATTCAATTCATCTCTTGAAGATATTATCCCCCAAAACTATTCCATGTTACACTATAAAGTTACACTTCTCTTAATTAAGCATCGAGTTAGTTTTATCACATCTCCCTAGAATGAGCTCTAAATTCTTCAAGAAAGTACTGAAGGACTTTATGTATATAGAAACTTCATCTATGAATGCTTAAAATATGAATTCCACTGTATCATGAATGATATCTAGTATATAAGTTTAGAATACGGTCGAGTAATTTTACAAAACAAACAATATTCAACAATAAGAAAATGTCCCATAAGGGAATGTAAATGTGATTTTCTCTTGGTATTTGGGATAAATAAAGATCTGGATATATCCTAAATAGACATCTAAGAAGTAAAAGAAATCATACACTACTAAATGATCTGATATATGATCCATGAAGGGAAGTGGAAAATATTTTTTTAGGGCCGCACCATTCATCTTATAATAGTCTAAACATAGCTACCATTCCATGATTTTTTATGTGGGAATTATCACAATATTCTCATATGATATCACTATAATGCCACCCTTCTTTATAATTACTTGTAAGGAGATAACCCATGGGCTATCTAAGATTGGATAGATTATTAAAATATCCAAAAGTTTTACCACCTCCTTTTTAACAACCTTTTTTATCGGAGGGTTGAACTTTCTCTATGGTTTCATAGTCAAAATGGATCATTCTTCTGAGATTACTTTATGAGTGAAAATGATAGAAATGATTCCCTTAATATCAGTAACAATCCATTCAATAAATTTTAACTTTTTTTAACACTTTAAAAAACTCTAATTATTGGTCCTTAGAGAGGGAAGAACTGAGGATAACTAGAAATGTTACTTTATTCCCCAAGTATCCAAATTTCAGAGATAATGGAAAGGGATTTATTTCCATCCAAGGGGATTTTAGGACAAAGGGAACTATAGGTTTGTCTTTTTCTCTCTAGGTTGTTTGGAATTTCCTCACGCGTCCAATAATGACTACCTTGTATTTATAAAAATTACACCTATTATTGTTCCATAATAAGATATAATTCTTCATCATCTTTCTTTTTGAATAATTGGGGAAAACCTACATTAACTTACCTACCCAAAAAATGATTTTCCAAGGAATAAATAGCATATAAATATTCATATTCAATAATAGAGTATTGTTTATGGTGTTGAGAAAAATATATGGTAATTTGTTATCATCCATATGTAATATAATCTCCCCTTTGTGGACATCAATAAACACGTTTCCTATTACAAGAAAAAATCTACCCTATATCAGTAGCACCTAAAAGTCCTTCTACATATAAGGAATGATGAATCCAGTTATAAACAAAAATACCCAACCTTTATTAATACATCTCCCAATAGTCCTTTGGGATACTTGATTCTCTAGATAGTTAATTAAAGTTCTATATGGGTGGACTTCAATTATTATCATCCCAACTTCTTAAATACTATAAAAGGAATAAGGTTTAAATTATCTCTAAATTCACATAGATCCCTACCAAGACTGCATGGTTTAATTTTTCATGGGATATATAAACTCATATAATCTTGAAATTTTGGTGGGATTAAATATTTAACCATCACTAAACATTACTTATTGAGGTCTATGGTTCCCAAATCCAACATTTTTCTTTTGTTTGATATGATTTATTTCTTTAACTTTTCATAAGTAGGAATTTGAATTAATTCCTAGATAAAGAGAATATTGATACAAATATTATGAAACACTCCAATAAACTTCCTGAACTATTAATCCATCATCATTTTTTAGATGTTTTGGAAAAGGAAAAGGATGCATAAAGTAATGACCCTTTCCTTCTCATTTTCTTTAACACCTACATTTTCTATAGATGAATCTTTTTTCTAGTGGAACCATCTCAAGCTCAAATTCTCAAATTGGTTGTGAAGGACCATCTTATTTTTCACCTTAAAATAAAATTTTATTTATTATTAGTAGGTTCGATAGTCATTTACCATTAATCAAGATCGCAACCTTGCTTCCTCTCTCGGGTTCTTTCTGGTGTTACCAGGTAGTGTTCCTAGTTATTTGGATGAAAATTGATTCACAAGTTTCCAAATTTATTTTTTAGGCTCTAGATAGTAACCTTCTAATTTTTTAACCATGTTTTAATGGTGTATGTAAAAATAATAATCATATATTCCAAGTTTTACTTCATCTTTTGATACAGTGGTTGAGTTACTTATTATTGTTAGAGAGAGTTTATGCTGGATAAGGGTTCTAATATCCTTACTAATGATATGGTTCTTACTGTTATTTAATTATTTTTTGTTTTTTATGAGGTACTTACTATTATTGGATAGGGTGATTCTGAAATTAGGATTTATCATAACTGATTGGTATTTGGGGCCTTAGATGAGGAATTTGTTGGTGTTTTCCACCTTATCTATAATTTGAGTTTTCTTTCTATACTAGATTTTGATAGGATCAAAACATATTTATCCTATTATTTTATGAGATATAACTCACCTCACTAATATAAGGTTTGAAACTTATGTTCAAACACTCCCATAAGTAATGATTATCATCACACTCACTACATGTGGGGTATTTCATGAATTTGTCTTATGCGATTGTGCTAAGTTGGAATGAATCAATTTTATTGGACGTAGAATCTAAGTAGTAAGCTATTATGGTGGTTGTATACAAATTTTTCATGCACCTCTTATGCATACCTCATTCTGAGTTCCATTAGAAACTAGTGTTTTACATAACTTCCAACAAGTCAAAAAATTCTTTGGGGGATTTCCTCATGACCATTCCCCTTACAGCTATATCTACCATGGCCTTTGTGACCATGGTAAAACCACTATAGAAGGTTTTAAATTTTATTCATAATATTATCCCATTTGAAGAAATTTTCTCAAAATCTCTTTAAAGTTCTCCCATGATCCATAGAGTGATTCACTTTCAAACTACTTAATGTTACGAATATCATTTCTGAGCATCAATGATTTTGATAAGGAAAAATATTTTTCTAGGGAGACTTGAGAAAGAGCTTCCCATGTAAGAATAGAGAATCATGGAAATAATTTAATCTAGTATTTGTCTTTATCACTCAATGAAAATGGGAATATGGGAAGTTTTATGGCATCTTATGACACTCTATTGTAATAGAAAGTGTTAAAAATATCCAAGAAATTGGTGAGGTGAGCATTGGGGTATTCACTTGGTAACCCCCCAATTATATAGTATGATGGATAACCCTCATTATGGTTGAATTTATTTCAATTATTTTTTCTTTAATTGGTGGTAAAAAAATTCCTAAATATTCTCCATGGATAAATGTAAATCCATATTTCAATAGAGTACATTAGGATGACTATCATACTTGAGGAACTTGTGGCATGTATTGTTTCTGATCTTGTTGAAAAAAATCCCAAAAAATAAAAATAGTGGTTGGTTTTGTGGAATGTATCCTATAAAAAATTGTAGAGGATATGTCCCCCCCACAAATGAGAATGTTTTTCCAATCCCATGGAAAAAATTGGATATTCTTCTTCCACATTTGGTATGGGAACATTTATTTATTATTATCCCATAAGTGATCATATTTTACTTAATAAAGTTCATTTGTTTTTTGGATAAAAAATGAGCCTCTTTAATTATTATTCACTCTTGAAATGGGTAAGGTGATGACTCATGCACTCAGGTCCTACACAAACACAAATGACACACCACGTGTGCAATAGAAAAATAAAAAATAATGAAAAAAGAAATGAGTTTAAGAAAATAATTTTTAAAATTTTCAATTTTGGTTTTCAAATTAATTGACATAACCTAGATCTAAAATACACCATTTTAAAGATTCCCCATTAAGAACACTATAATTTGGTGTTGTTCTACCTGACTATTTATTTTTAGGTGACCCAAATTGAATTCTACCCAACTAAAAAATGAGTATTGCAGAAGTATGGGGTTGATCCTCAGGGAACCTCAAGTATTTAAAAATATGAATCATTAGATAATTATTTTAAGAATTAATTATTTGAGTAAAAACCATTTAATAATTTAAATTGAACCAATTATAAAGATTCTATAATCTAAATTCCACTGAAAATTAGAAATAAAAAACTGGATTTTTTATATTATATTGATGAAAAATAATCTTGGTAATGTGATATGTTTGAGGTCATGCAGATTGTATTTTTTATGCATGTTAATCTATTTAATACTATATTTACTATAGGTATTCAATGATTTTATAACCTCCTTGTTCAGGTAAATCACAACTCTGTTATTTTAAAATGTATTTTATTTTTTCAATAATTTTTTAAAACTTTTATAAAACCAGACCTATGGTGATGAAGAATCATTCAATTATCATGGACGGATTCACCGCAACTTCTTTAGAGATCCCTAAATATACCACACAATTGTTTGTACGATGTATTTAGTGAATAAATTAAATTTAACATGGAAGAGTTGAAAAACACTCATATAAACTACATGAACATGTCAATAACAATGTACTTCCATGAATGATTCCCCACCATCACCAAAAACCCAAAAATATGGGGATTTAGATCCCCATGATGGGAATGAAGAAAAATAAGCTGCAATTACAATAGGTATCCATGAAATCAAGGAGAAAAAGAAAATATAGTATAATAAATCAAGAACTTCCCCTTTTATGAATTTACAGCACCCTCTAGACAAGAATCTCTGTCCGGGATGTTAATCCCCATTTAAATGGTTGTTTATTCCCTTAATTAGATGACTGCATGATCTAGGAGTGGTTAAGTGTCATAATATCGAGTTAATTGGTGGTTTGGGGGGGGGGGTAAATGAGAGGTAGTTGGTTAATATATCCAAGGAATACAATTTAGGTACATAGTTTAGTAAATTGTGAACTGAACATGTGATTAATTTTATTCACCTACACTTTGAGATACATAGTTATTGGGAAATCCACATGATTTGGTTAACTATATAGGAACCATGTAAGAGGCACTGCCATTTTATTTTTGGTCTCGTACAGTTTAGTTAACCATGAATAAATCATGAAAATAGTTCTACATTATGAAATATAATGTCTCACAGTATCCTAGGATGAGGTGTACAGTTTTTGGATTTTAGTGGAAACTGTGCTTATTAGAAAATGTTTCCAAAAAACTCTATTTTTTCTCTGAAACTACTGATTATGATACCTTCAAAAAATTCTGCAATTAGTGCCCATTTTTTTACTTATGAAGACACATTTTGTACATAAATACATTATATATGAACATAAATACCATTTTAAGGTGGAATTCATTGTGAAATTGTCTTATGCACACTAGTGAATCAATAGGCTTTGGTGGAAGTCATCTCATGAAGATATGAAGACAGTGACTATTGGATGTGCTGGTTGGGAACCTATATAGATGTAGGTTATGATCAAATTATTATGAAAAATCATTGATCATTATAATCACACTACTTTAATTTGAATCAAAGTGAAGCATAATTCCCCCATGGGTGTTGTTTTTGTGCCTTCTAAGTTTTATTTCGATCATTACTTTTGATATTCTTATTTTTTCTTTAGTACAATGGTTTTTCATTGTGGTGTGGTGTAACGACCCAAACTTTTATTAATGAAAATTTCTATTGATATGATTAAATGTCTTATTATGTAAAATGGTTATATAAAATATTCACTTCATTGGTTTTATGTTTTTGGATTTTTAAAATACCATTAAGAATTGTGACCGTTTCTAATATATCCATTTAACAACGATCACAGGATTAGTATAAATATATGAATTTAACAAATCCAATTTACTCAGAAAAAGGAAGTGATGACCTCATCCAATAGACTTTCCCCACACTAAGCCCATTTTTCAGAGATTGGAAAGGAGATGGCATCATTAGGCTTCACTCTTGACCAAGACCAAGCAGAGCATCAACATGTTAAGCTCGAACGGAACTGCCTACGAGAGAAGTGGAAGATGAGAGAGATTACCACTCAAGTGATGTTATCTGAGACACCCCAAGAGTTTGTCACCATCACACACCTTAACCTAAGGTCTTATACAGGTGTTATAAGGGTTTATGTAACAAGACCTTAGCACTATGGTTATGTACATTATTTTTGTATATAATAAAGAATATACATTCATTTTATTATTGTTGTTAATTTGTAAATAGTTTTTAAAGAACAAATAGTATTTTTAGTTAAAATTAAACTAAGACATCTATTTTGATAAATTAATGGATTTTTTTAATTAAATAATATTTTCAAAAAATATTATTATTATTAAATTACTTTTTATTAATTATAAATGATTGTATAATTTTTATGAATACAATTGTAATTTTTATTAAGGTTTGAAAGATGTTTTTGTCAAAACCCATAAATTTTCGATAAAAGTCAATTTTTATTTTAAAAGTAAAAATTCACATATTTTGAAAATTATTTAGATAAAATGAATATTATTTTTGGAATCAGGATGCCGATATTATCTAACGGTAAGTTTTTCATAATTTTATGAGACAGTCGAATTTTTGGTTCAAAATTAAATACCGTTTAATTATATAATGTGTTTTATGTCATCATAATGACCAAATAGTGATGTAATAAAATACTATAAACATTATTTTCAGCCAATTTATTTTTTACCATTAAAATAATGTTATTTTGGTTTGTTTTATTTATTTTGTAAATCTTTAGTGGACCCTCCAAGACTTATAAAACATTTTAGCCTTTTAAATTGATTTCCATGAGGGTGTGACTCACCTCCACATAAGCAACCCTATTATTTCAATAAGTTAATCTATTTTCCTTATAATATATTTTTTTCCACTCCCATTTTTAAAAAAACCATGGGAAAAAACCATGGGATGGTTTGTTGTTTTGATTAGTTTAATGTGTGGTGTCCCAAACCTAAATAATAAAGAATCCCATTTCCTTTCCTGTATAAACACACCCAAGATCCAAATTACTCTTCAATAAAAGCCTTTTTAGTTAGTCCAAAATATTCCATCCTCTCTCTATAATCCTACCATGGTTCCTCAAGCTCCCAAGAAGCCTCTATCAAGCCTCTCCCAAGCCTTTGGGATCACACTTCCAAGTAAGGGATTTCACCCTTTCTAAATTTTGTCCAAGGTTCTTTATATTGTTATATCTTTTTTATTTAAATTAAAAATGTTGGGGAATGATTTCACTCCTCCCCCATACTTTAATTATGTTTTAATTTATGAGGTACCTATTTCTCTCTCATTAATTCCACCCATGTACACCCGTTACAATACCAAAATTCTATAAGGAATTTCTCTCTCCTCATATACATTCAAGAAATTATTTTGTATTATGAATCCAAATTCCATCACTTATGTTGGGACATGTATATATATGAACAAATTACTATAAATTTCATGTACATATGACGAGTCACCCATTTGACTCTCATCAACCATTTTTATATATTCTTATGTCATGCCGTTATGCTGCCGAAATTGCTCCACATTTTTCCAAGCCAAAGTCATTGTGTAGTGAATACCATGCCCATTTCTCTATCAAGGGTATTAATCTTTATGAACATTTACTTATTTTTTAAAGAGTTTCATGTATGTATTCCACATTCCTTTATCATGGAATAAATTATGATGTTGAATTATTCTATGTAGTATGATCCATGTGACACACATATGCATGAAATGAAATGTTTAAGAAGGGTGCCCCCTGATAGCACTCTAATGCATTGGATAAAGTAGAGTATCATGATAAATCATGTGAAATGGGTGTTTACTCATGCTAATTCAATTTAAATGAGGATTTACTTGTGCTTCATGTTTAATTAGGGTTTACTCATGCTCCACGTGCAATGAGCCTTGGATCATGCTAATTCCATGTTAAGTGTTGTTGCCACATCTCCATGTTATGATTATCATGCTTTATCATGCCTTTATGTTAATGTTTCTCTTGTGCTCCATTGATATTACTATTGAATAACATGTATTTTATTCCTCATTTTATTCCATGTTTATTCCCTTATTGGGCTTTATATCTCACCCCTTTCTTATGTATGTCCTCAGGTTATCCCATGCAATGCTAAGTACGAGGGAATGTAGTGGTCTTGTAAAGGAATTTTTCAATAAGATGTTGAGTTTTATGTTTTAAGTTGTTATATAATGTTCCTAATCCCCAAAGACACTATACCTCTCAATATTCTATATTTTATCAAGTTATGGGTTTATGTAATAATTTTTGTTAAGCGTGTGACAAAAATAAGGGTTTTTATAGTTGGTATCAGAGTATAGGTTTAGTTATTTTTTGGATTAGGATTATAAAACCCTAGTGAAGTCTTAGAGATAAGACTTGGTATAATAAAAACATCCCTAAATTGTGGTGAGTATTGAGTAATTGTTTAATCAAGAAAATACATCCCTGTCTGGATACGAGAAGGTAGAGACAGCACTGGAACTGATGTACCTAGGAGTGAAAACTGTAACAAGGAGTTTCAGGCTTGACCTGGGGTATCCTGGTACACGACAAAGAGCCTTGATGAACTCTTGGTTAAGAAACTCCTGGGGTATATTCTTTGTTAAATTCATAAGCTTAGTATGAACCATTATTAAGGGAATAAAAAAAATGCTCCTAAGAATTTATGTTAAAAATTAGATCATGGATAACATAGATTGAAGCCTATAGATTCATAAGTTAAGGAAATAAAATTAATTTATAAGTCATATGTTTTTTCCTTGGTTTACCCTTTATGTGTTACCCCTAACTCTCCTTTATACTAGCCAATGGCTGATAATAGGAGGACTTGGGCTAACAACCGATGCGAAGATCAATGTGATGACTGTTCTAATGAGTTGCCCAATCTAATGGGAGTAGGAATCACGGACTTTGTCATGATACTCTCTCAGTTAACTCAATATTTGAATAGAAACATGGTTCAAGAGGAACATTCAACCACCCTAAGAAATAAAAAGTTGCTTTCGAGAGCTTCATGAGACAAATGCCTCCTACTTTTAATGGATCATTCGATCCCTCAATCACCGAACAATGGATCAAATCCATTGAAAAGATCTTCTCCATCCTTCAATGTTCTGAACAAGAGAAGGTTCTTCTGGCTGCTTATTGTATGGAGGGTGAAGCTGATCAATGGTGGACATTGATAAAAAATACGAAGCCTAAGGAGGAGATTAAGGAATTGGAATGAAAGGATTTCTGGAAAATGTTTTTTGATAAATATTTTCCTCAGACCCTCCGGCTTAATATGGAAAGGAACTTCCTTTCCCTCAAGAAAAAAGATGATAAATCCATCAGAACGTATGAGGTAAACTTCACAAGGCTTTCATGATACGCCTCCAGCTTTGTCGTTACCCCCAGATGCAAGGTTGACCTCTTCTTTGGTGGGATAAAACCTAGCCTATGGAAATCCCTAGTGATCCATGACTTCGACAACTATGAGGAAATTGTCCGATGTGCCCTCAAGGTTGAAATGGAGATCAAATAATCTTAGGGGTATCTTGGGGATAAGAAGTGTCAGGTGGAATTCAATTATGGCAGTCCGATAGATAAATATAACGGTGCTAAGAAAATATAGCACCCCACTTGGCAAAGGTGTGGTAAGAAGAATCTCAGAAATTTCCTGAAGGGGATGAGGAAATGCTTTAGGTGTGGAAGAGAAGGGCACCTAACCATTAACTGTCGACAAGAAAAACCCGCAGCTGTGATAGAGGAGAGGAATGCTCTATTCAAATCTCAACACATTTTTCATTGATTCAACTACAAAGATGCATGGAACCTTGAAAATCAGTGCCGTAAGCCAAGGGTTTTCGGAGGCAACCAACAACCTCCAAGGTAGCAAGGGAGAGATTTTTACATCACTACCATCAAAGTGAACCCCAAAAATGAAGTGGTGATAGGTACTCTAGTTATTCATTCAATAATAGTGAACATACTTTTTGATTATAGTTCTACACATTCTTTTATATCCCAAAAGTTTAGTAGAACAATCCCAACACCACCACAAATCATTGAAGTGAAGATATTGGTGTGTACAGAAAATGGGGAAATCATTGCATCCCATGAATATAACTCCTCCCCTGTCATAATTTGTGGATTGAACTTCCCATTGAACCTTGTCATACTCCCTCTAGTGGAATTTGATGCAATTCTTATCATGGATTGGCTTTCCCTATATAGAGACAACATAAATTTCCCTGAGAGGTAAATCACTCTTCATATGGAGAATCGACCCCTAATTCTATACAAGTGCAAGGCGGAAGATGAATCTTCTTTAGCACCATCATCTCAAGTGTGGATATTATTTCCCTATGATCATGTGTATCTGTCTTAGATTCTTTAGTCTAAGGAAGAAACCATCCTTGAAGACATGCCTATTGTGATGGAATTTGCTAAAGTGTTTCCTGAGTAATTTTCTGGTCTTCCTCCTAGAAGAGATGTTTAATTCTCAATTGACCTTATACCTGGGGACTTGCCAATATCCAAGAGTCCGTATAGAATGTCTATCATGGATCTTAAGGAGTTAAAGAAACAACTACATGAGAATCTGGATAAAGGGTTTATACGCCCAAGTGCTTCACCATGGGGTGCACCAGTCCTCTTCACCAAGAAGAAGGATGAGTTAATGCGCCTTTGCATTGATTATCGGGAGCTTAACAAAATCATGATAAATAACAAGTATCCTCTACCATGAATTGATGACTTGTTTTATTAGATGTATGGATCACAATACTTCTCCAAGGGGGAATTCCAGTCAGGATATTATCAAGTAAGGTTGAAGAAGGAAGATATCCCCAAGACTACTTTTCGTATAATATACAGACACTATAAATTCATAGTAATTCCTTTAGAACTCACTAATGCTCCAAAAATATTTATAGACTTAATTAATAGAGTGTTTAGAGATTACCTCGACAAATTTGTGGTAGTCTTTATAGATGATATTCTAATATACTCCAAAACCAAGGAGGATCATGAGGAGAATCTAAGAACTGTACTAGAGACCTTGAAGAAGGAGAAGCTCTATGAAAGGTACAGAAAGTGTGAGTTCTGGTTGAAGGAGGTATCATTCTTGGGTCACATCATCACAAGAAATGATATATCTATGGATCCCTCCAAGATAGCTGCAATTGAGGGATGGATGAGTCCAACATAAATAACAAATATCCGTAGCTTCTTGGGGTTAGCTGGATATTATCGCTGATTTTTGAGAAATTTCTCATGATTGTAAAACCATCTTACCAAGATAACTCGGAAGGGAGTCATGTTTTCTTGGAGTGAATAATGCGAAGAGAGCTTTAAGGAGTTAAAAAGGAGGCTTATCATTATGCCTGTGCTCACTTTACCCACAATTGGAGAACTTTTTGTGGTATTCAATGATGATTTGAAGAAGGTCCTGGGTTGTGTGTTGATGTAGAATAATAAAGTTATAGCCTACGCCTCAAGGCTGCTAAAAATCCATGAGAAAAACTATCACATGCATGATCTGGAGTTGGCGGCTATGATCTTTGCATTGAAAATCTGGAGGCATTATCTCTATGGGGGGAAGTGTGAGATATATACTGATCAAAAGCTCCTCAAATATATATTCAAACAAAAAAGATCTTAATATGTGCTAATGAAGATGGATATAACTCATCACAGATTATGATTACTCGATCCATTTCCACCTTGGGAGAGCAAACAAGGTGGAGAATACTCTAAGTAGAAAGGATCCTATATATTTATCAATGATGAGAATTGAAAAGGATCCAATCTTCTTATATTTTTCAAGGATAGACTTGGGAATAATTAAGGGAGTAACATCATCAATACTTTCTCAAATGATTTCTTAACCATCCCTCATGGAGAAAATAAAGGATGCTGAAAGAAAGGATGTAGAAATTCTAAAAAGGGTAGAAGCTATCATAAATGGGAAATCCTCAAAGTTTGTGGTTGACAAGGATGGAATTGTGAGATTTGGGTCATGATTATGTGTACCATATAATACATAGATAAAGAAGGAGCTTCTGAATGATGCACATAGATCAATCATCTATATTCACCTAGGTAGAAGAAAGATGTATTAAGATCTCTGAGAAAACTTTTGGTGGGACAATATGAAAAGGGAGATTGTTGAATATACATCAAAGTTCCTAGAATGTCATCAAGTGAAGGCTGAGAGGCAAAAGTCTAAGGGGATGATGCAACCACTACCCATACCAACATGGAAGTGGGACAACATTACCCTATAATTTTTCACTGTAATTCCAAGGACATCTAAAGGAAACAATGCTATATGGGTCGTTGTGGATTGTATTAAGAAGAAAACTCACTTTATCACAATTCGAGATGACTTATCATTGGATCAACTTGCATGGATTTACATCAAAGAAGTGGTAAGGATGCATGGAGTACTACTATCTACTGTATCCAATCGTGATCTGAGATTCACCTAAAAGTTTTGGAAAAGTATATAACATGCTATAAGCACTGAATTGAACTTCAGTATGGCCCATAATCCTTAAAATGCTGGCCAATCTGAGCAAACAATTCAGACACTAGAAGATATGTTAAGATCATGTTCTATGGACTTAAAATGAGGATGGGACCGACATCTTCCACCGGTTGAATTATCCTACAATAATAGCTTCCACTCGAGCATCTGAATGGCACCATATGAATCCCTTTATGGGAGAAGGTGTAGAACACCAACATGTTGGGATGAAGTCGATGAGCGTAAGCTGCTAGGACATAAAATGGTCGAAGAAATGGTGGAGAAGGTGAAAACCATTTAGTAGCATATCAAGGCATCCCAAATTCGACAAAAGAATTATGCAGATAATCGTCAAAGAGACCTTGGATTAAAAGTTGGAGACATGTTATTTCTACACATATTTTTGTGGAATAAGGTCATGAGGTTTGGAAAGAAAGGGAAGTTAAGTCCTAGGTACATCGGCCCCTTTGAGATTCTTGATCGTGTCGGGGTTGTGGCCTATCGACTAGCACTTCCACCCACCATGTCCAAAGTACATGATGTATTTCATGTATCCCTCATGAGGAAGTACATACCAGACCCTGTACATGTAATATCTTTAGAGGTAGTATAGTTAGAGGATGATCATTCTTATGAGGAGCAAACAGTGAAGATCTTAGATCATAGAGAAAATGTTCTACGAAATAAGACAATGCCCCTTGTCAAGGTGTTGTGGAGAAACCACAAGTTTGAAGAAGCGACGTGGGAATATGAGTAAGTGATAAAGAAAAGTTACCCACATCTATTTCAGTGTGGGAAAAGGAAATTTCAAGGGTGAAATTTCTTAAGGGGGGAAGACTGTAACTACCCAAACTTCCATTAATGAAAATTCATCTTGATCTGATTAAATGTATTATTATGTAAAATGGTTATATAAAATATGAACTTCTTTGGTTTTATGTTTTTGGATTTTTAAGATACTATTAAGAATTGTGACCATTTCTAATATATCCATTGAACAATGATCACATGATTAGTATAAATATAGGGCTTTAACAAATCCAATTTACTCAGACAAAGGAAGCGATGACCTCATCCAATAGACTTCCCTCGTACGAAGTCCATTTGTCAAAGCTCAGAAAGGAGGTTAAATCATTCATCTTCCCTCTTGACCAATCCCAAGACAAGCTTCAACATGTTAAGCTCTAACGGAACCAGTTATGAGAGAAGTGGAAGTTGATAGAGATTACCACTCGAACGGTGTTATCTGAGCCACCCCAAGAGTTTGTTACCATCTCATACCTTACCCTAAGTTCTTACGTAGGTGTTATAAGGGGTTATCTAAAAAGACCTTATCACTATGATTATGTTCACTATTTTTTATCTAATAAAGAATATACCTTCATTTTATTATTGTTGTTACTCTATAAATAGTTTTTAAAGCACACATAGTATTTTTAGTTAGTATTCAACTATGAAATCTATTTTGATAAATTAATGGATTTTTAATTAAATAATATTTTAATAAATTATTATTATTATTAAATTACTTTTTATTAATTATAAATGATCATATAATTTTTATGAATACAATTGTAATTTTTATTAAGGTTTGAAAGATGTTTTTGTCAAAACCCATGAATTTTCAATAAAAGTCAGTTTTTATTTTAAAAGTGGAAATTTTCATATTTAGAAAATTATTTTGATAAAATTAATATTATTTTTAGAACCAGGACGTTGAAATTATCCAACTTTGAATTTTTCATAATTTTTTGAGACAGTCGAATTTTTGGGTAAAAATTAAATACTGTTTAATTATATAATGTGTTTTATGACATCATAATGACCCAATAGTGATGTAATAAAATACTATAAACATTATGTTCTGCCAATATATGTTTTACCATTAAAATAATGTTATTTTAGGTTTGTTTTATTTATTTTACAATGCTTTAGTAGACCCTCCATGACTTATAAAACATTTTAACCTTTTAAATTGATTTCCTTGAGGGTGTGACTCACCTCCACATAGGAAACCCTATTATTTTAAGAAGTTAGTCCATTATAATTATAAAATATTGTTTTACACTCCCATTTATAAAAAACCATGGTCTGGTTTGTGGTTTTGATTAGTTTAATGTGTGGTGTTCCAAACCTAAACAATAAAGAATCCCCTTTCCTTTCCTAGATAAACCCACCTAAGATCCCACTTCTTCTTCACTCAAAGCCTTTTAAGTTCGTCCAAACTCTACCCTCCTCTCCCTATAATCCTCCCAAGATGCCTCAATCTCCCAATAATCCTCTCTCAAGCCTCTCCCAAGCCTTTGGGATCACAGTTCCAAGTAAGGGATTTCTTCCTTTCTATTTTTTTCAAATTTTGTTTATTTTGTTATATCATTTTTCTTTCAATTAAAAATGTTGGGGTATGATTTCACACCTCCAAAATACTTCAATACTTATGTTTTAATTGATGAGAGACCTCTTTATCTCTCATTAATGCCTCCCATGTACACCAGTTACCATGCCGAAATTCTGTAAGGAATTTTTCTCTCCTCATTTACATTCAATCAATTCTTTTGTATTATGAATCCAAATTCCATTACTTATGTTAGGAAATGTATCTATATGACCTAATAAATTTCCATTTCATGTAAATATGATGAGACTCCCCTATCTATCTCATCAACCATTTTTATGAATTCTTATGTCATGCCGTTATGCTGCCGAAATTGCACCACGTTTTTCCAAACCAAAGTCATTGTGTAGTGAATTCCATGCCCATTTCTCTATCAAGGGTATTCAAATTTATGAAAATTTACTTATTATTTAAAGAGTTTCATATATGTATTCTTCATTCCTTTATCATGGAATAAATGATGATGTTTAATGATTCAATGTTGTATGATCCATGTGGCACACTTACGCGTGAAATGAATTGTTTAATAAGGGTGCGCCCAAATAGCATTCCAATTCATTGGATAAAGTATAGTATCATGATAAGTCATGTGAAATGAGTGTTTACTAATGATAATTTAAGTGTGAAAAGGGTTTACTTGTGATTCATGTGTAATGAGGGTTTACTCATGCTCCATGTGCAATGATCCATGGCTCATGCTAATTCCATGTTAAGTGGTGTTTCCACATCTCCATGTTATGATTATCATGCTTTACCATGACTTTATGTTCACGTTTCTATTATGCTCCATTGATATGGCCATTTAATAACAAGTATTGTATTACTCATGTTATTGCATGTTTATTCCCTTACTGGGATTTATAGCTCACCCCTTTCTTATGTATGTCCTCAGGTTATCCCTTGCAATGCTAAGTACGAGGGAAGACAGTGGTCATGTAAAGGAAGTTTTCAATAAGATTTTTCATTTTATGTTTTACTTTGTTATGTAATGTTACTAATACCCAAAAACACTAGACCTCTCAATCTTCTATGTTGTATAAATTGAAGGTTTTATGTATTAATTTATGTTAAGTGTGTAATAAAAATAAGGGTTGTTATATGTGGTGTATTGGGTATTATTTTCTTCTAATATCAAAAAATCAAAGTGTGGGTTCACGTTATGAGATTTTGTTCCACGTGGTAAGTTTCAATGGAAGTGAATTTAGTGGTTTTATGGGGCACTGGTCATGGAATCAACATGATTTATGATCTAATTGAAACTTCCAAACTTCCATTAATATAGACCTCAACATGTGTTTATTCTTTGTTATCATATATATATTCCTCTTGGTTATGATACTTACATAGGATCTCTTCATTTAAGTAAAATTTTTTCCTTATAAAGACTTTACAAAGGTTACTTTACTAAATTCAGAATCCAAATATTTTATTTCTATAACCCATAAAGAAACATGATTTGGACTTTTATTCTAATTTTTATTTCTTATTAGAATCAACGTGAACATAGTAAATACACCCATAGACTTTGAGGTAATTCAAATTAACAATTATTCCATCCTATAACTCTTCTGGAATATGTTTCCACAATAGTGTGGAAGGAATGTTTTTTAACAAGGTATACCACATAATTTATTTCTTCTTCTGAATGGAAAACCGAAGTGAATTAACATGCTTCTAGATTTATGACACCATTTCTAATTCATCCACCCAAATAATCAATTTTGTTCCAGAGTTCCAAACACCATATTATCAAAATTAATTTCCATATTTTAGAAAAACCTCTAAAACTATATGATTAGGTATTCCCCACTATTATTAAACCTCAATAACTTAATCTTTACACTGGTATCTCTTTTCACCATACTTCTCCATCAAATGAACATTTTTAAAACCTTAGACTTATTATTGAGAGAGAAGACCCACACTTTTTGGATCATATCATCGATGATGCTAAGATAATACCTTTAACCTCCATAATATTTAACTGGTGATGGTCCCTATACATTTTTATGAATTATCCCTAACTTTCATTTCAATGGTGTTCTTATTTCCATTTTGAAAGACACATTTTTTTTCTTTCCAAGAATGCACTCTTCACATGTTCTGTACTCCATGTGATCATATTTAAACAATTTATTTGTAGCTAGGACCTTTATCCATTTCCCACTTAAGTTTCCAATATGGTCATGACACAACTTTGACATTCTATTTTTTTTCCAGTAAGTATTATATCTTCTAAACTCCTAGTAAGATACAACATTCTATCTTTAACTCATTTGGCCACCACTATGAAACTATGAGATATTTTCTATTATCCTTCCACAATAATCAAAAAAAATCCACATCATTCAACTGAACAATGTAAAATAGATATTTTTTAAACCTCATTATGTGCCTCACCCCTTATGACTTCAACAAGTATACACCATTTGTTCAGATTCTCACATAACCTTTTCAAACTATCACAATAGTTTCATCTTCCGCAATATATAACTTTACAAATTTTACGAAAAAATAATTCTACATGACCTATATCATATATGTTGAGTGAAATTAAGACCTATAATAAAGGATCCATGAATACAATGAACTTGAAACACTTAGTAATAAATTTATTTGTTCTACAAACATGGTATTTAAAGAAAAAAAATTTAGAATAAACCATCCTAAAATTTGACCTCTTATCCCTGTAATATTTATTTTAGTTCCCCTTATTCCCCTAATTATATCATGTGGGTTAGGCGCTATCAATTTACCTTGTCTCTTTTATATCTTCTCCTTCCCATTATTTTGTCTTTTGTTTTCCCTTTAACCATAACATACTTTACCTTATACATTGAACGTAGTCCTCATAACATGGTATAATTCTTTCTTTCAAATATCCTTATTCAGGACAAGATATTAGATTTCATTAAATGAAAATCCTTTCTTACTATTGGACTTACTAATATAAGTAACCATTGTATCACAAGATTCCATAATTCCATAATTTATGAAAGAAGGATTAAGGACCATATGCATTCAATTAAATACACCTTCACTAATTCAAGTTAACTTCAAATCATATTGAATCCATTGAAAGGATTGACCATAAAACCTCCTT
Organism: Viscum album; assembly: GCA_963277665.1. NCBI lineage: Eukaryota > Viridiplantae > Streptophyta > Magnoliopsida > Santalales > Viscaceae > Viscum > Viscum album. The sequence continues at coordinate 254,983,472 of OY728150.1, forward strand.
ATAATATATCCTTGATGAAAATTTTCTAGAAAATAAACACTTTATTCATTGTCGAAGTACTATAATACATGTTTATAAGCTTGATAAGTCCTGTATTCATCTTCACCTATCAGATGTTAAAGGATATATTCAAAGAAAAAATTAACAAGAAAATCATAATGATTTTTGGTCAAGTGTTTCCCAATATTATTTGTCCCTTTATTTTGGTTTGATGCCTTTCAATGGAAGAAAAATATCTTCCTGAAACTGATAGTATTAAATCTACATTCACTAGAATCTGAATTTTTAACCATCTGTAGGACCCCGGGACATCCTGAGAGGGGAGGGGTGAATCAGGGTGTCAAATTTTTCTTTTAAAGTGATGGATCTTATTACCACATTGGTAGGAACTTATTAAACCTGTATGATGGATATGAACAGAAAGCAAACATTCACATGCAGAGAGACGACACAAAACTTTTTACTTGATTCACCACTAAGGGCTATGTCCAAGGAGCATACACAGACAAGTTCTCAGTCGTACCAATTTACACTAAACTTTACTATTTGTGGATTACAAAGGTTCAGGCACAGTCACTCTGTCCCAGGATCACTGCCTTTACAAAGATTCAGGGATAGCTCACTGCTTCCCTTGGGTCACTCCCATTGACTCCCCCTGGCTCACTGCCCTTGGTGAAGTCACACTCAGTTTATAGATGTGAAGGTCTCTTCATCATCGCTAAAGAATACATCCTCTGTTGCGTGTAGATGCTCTATTGAAGTCCAACACTCGCCTGTAGTCAAATCTCACTTCCCTTCAAGGATAATTGGAAATCTCCCAACTTTCACGTAGCTCAAAAACACTGGCATGCTTCTTTACTGCCTGAAGCACAGGTCTCCTGCGGGGTACAAATGTGGTGCGCAAGTTCAAACTGGCGTGCAGGTATCAACCAACCACATGCGTGACACTGCCTACTTCAACTTCAAACATGCGTGACTCAAATCCCTTCTCACCCAAACCACCTTGGGCGCACAACCAACAACTGGCACGCAACATCTACTTGCGCGGCCCAAATACCACTTGTGCGACTCAACAACTTGTGCAACAGGAGATAGAAAAATCTATAAGTCTTGAACTTAGTTGTAAATTAGGAGGGGTGATCCTCTATTTATAGGCAAACTGGATCCCCTACATGGTGGTGCGTAAGTATCCTCTCGGCGCGCAGGTTCCAGCGCGTAGCTCATCTACCCTAGCCTCTGTCGCACAACTCACTTTCACGACCCAACCAATACCTGCGCGACCCTCTTTCCTTTTCCATATTTTAAGGATCTGATCACAAAAAACATCAGGCGCGCAACTTTCCAAGCCTCCTATGTACCGGCGCACAGGTCCCTTCATGGCGCGCAAGTCACCTGTGCGACCAAACCAATACCTGCGCGACCCTTATCCCTTTGACATTTTTCCATGTTCTAATATTGAAAAACACTAGGCATGAAAGTTCTCTCTCCTTCAAGTACACATCACACAAGTCTCTTTACCAAAATCACTTTTCTCCATTTGTCGATTTTCAGGCCCAAATATTTGGCAAACACTGGAAAATGGTTCCACCTTCAATACTGTAAACTGCATGACCTGTATGAGCACTTTTCTGGCACACATTATGAACTTCCTCTGAGTATTGAAAACAAACACAAACCATTCTCCAATTCATGCATAGATGACCATGGTTCCAACAATCTCCCCCTTTGGGTTTTTTGGCAATCAGAAAATAAATTCAATAGATACCCATCCATATGAAAACCAAAAAATGCAAGAATCAACTCAGCCAACACTCTAAGTCTACGTGAGCAATGGTCGGTGTAGAAAACAAGAGAGGAAGCTTGAATTGGGTTCCAGTGTTTTGGAATTCTCAATGATTCCCAAGAATCATTATATGACTGATGTATTGTGTCACAGAATAATTACATGCCTGAACATGCCTGAATTTATTCCTTTCTCCCCCATTGACAATAAACCCAAAGACCGGTAATTTGTTCAATGTTCATCTCAAACCATACTCCCCCTAGATAGTATCTCCCCCACAAACCTACATCACATCCATAAACAGATAAAAACAGTTATCATAATCGAGGAGAGGGATATTGTGTAACCTCCTTATGCACTGGGAGGTAGCTGAACCCCGAGGTTCAACCGATGCTTCTCAAACACAGTCGCTGACAGTGGTTTGGTCAGGATATCAACAACTTGTTCATCAGTTCCCACATGATCCATTCTAATCACCCCTTTCTCAACTTTTTCTTTGATAAAGTGATACCTGATTTCAATATGTTTTGTATGAGAATGATGAACATGATTCTTTGTGAGATCAATTGCACTCTTGTTATCACAGTAAATTACCATTGATTGATTCACCTCATCACCAATATCTATTAGTTATTTCTTAATCCATAACAGTTGAGTGCTTGCCTTTGTGGAAGATATATACTCAGATTCAACAGTACTAAGAGAAGTACTTTCTTGTTTCTTGCTCAACCAGACAACACATTTTTGCCCAATATAGAAGGCTCCACCACTGGTGGACTTTCTATCTACAACATCACCAGCCCAGTCTGCATCAGAAAATACTGATAATTCACTGTCCCTACCTGCAGCAAAATGTAACCCAAAGTTATATGTACCTTGAATGTAACTCATGATTCTTTTTACTGTCTCCATATGTTCCTCCTTTGGATTACTCTGAAAGCGGGTCGCAAGACATGTGGAAAAGACAATATCTGGCCGTGTCACGATCAGGTACTGTAGGCTCCCAATGATTCTCCTGTACATGGTGGGATCAACAGAGGCCCCATCCTCATGCTTTCCAAGTTTAGTTCCAACTGCAATCGAAGTTGATATTGGTTTGGAGTCTTTCATATTAAACTTCTTCAACAGCTCTCTTGCATACATTTCCTAAGAAATGAAAGTGTAATACTTCTTTTGAATCAACTGTAGTCCCAAGAAATATGTGATCTCAATAATCATAGACATTTAAAATTATGATTTCATATGATTGACAAATTTGTCCACTGATTTCTGCCTGCTGCCACCAAATATGATATCATCAATGTAGACAAGAACCATGAATTGATCTTTTGGAGAATTCTTCACATATAGATTGTGATTCACTCCTCCTATTTTGAACTCCAGCTTCTTGAGATACGAGTCCAGGAGGGAATACCATTCTCGTGGTGCCTTCTTCAAACAATATAGGGATTTCTTCAGTTTGCAGACCTTTGTCTCATCAGTACCAAGAACAAAACCCACTGGTTATTCAATGTAGACTTCTTCTTTGAGTACACCATTCAAGAATGCTGTCTTGACATCCATTTGATATTATTTATATCCTCTTTGGAGTTCCATGGCAAGGAAAAGTTTGATTGACTCTAGTCTAGCCACTAGAGTAAAGGTTTCTTCAACATCAACACCTTGAATCTGGGAATACCCCTTACATACCAGCCATTCCTTATTTCTAATAACACTTCCATGCTCATCAAACTTGTTCTTGAAGATCCATTTTGTACCAATCACATTGTGATCTTCGAGTCTCTGGACAAGATCCCATGTATGATTCTTGTCAATCTGATATAGCTCTTCATTCATGACCTTCACCCAAGATTCATCCTTTGCAGCTTCTTCGAATGAGGATGGCTCCAAAACTGACAGAAATGCAGATTGCATGTTATTCCTCATCCTCCTTGTTTGTGTGGGTGCACTCCTGTCCCCAATTATGTTAGAGGGATCAATCTCAGCTCTACGATTTATTATGTGCAGTTCAGTTTTATTCTCTCCAGCCACAATTTCTTATTCAGATTCTTCTTCTAAGTCAACATCATGATGTGACTGCTGAGTGTTTTGTACAGCTTCCTCTAAATCTATATTTGTATTTTCTCTATATTAACTTTCTTCCTCACTTTAGATCATGTCAGCATATGATGTCCTTGAAGCATTTTTGGTTTTCTCTTAAATTATATTAACATCAATGATTACTACAATCCTTACTAATCGCTTGTTGAAACACTTGTAGGCTTTACTGTTCATTGGATACCCAAGAGAAATTCCTTCATCAACATTGTAACCAAACTTCCCTTGATTTCCTTCTTTATTTCGAATGAAACATTTACTTCTGAAAACATGAAAGTATTTCAACAAATTATTCCTTCCATGCCACCATTCATATGGTGTCTTAATTTATCCCATATAAAGCCCTGTTCGATTCTGAATGTGTACTGCAGCTTCAACATCTTCCTTCCAATAATGGCGAGAGATACCACTCTCAATCAGCATAGTCCTGGCCATGTTTTTGACCTGTTGATTCCGGCGCTCAACAACTCCATTTTACTATGTAATTATCACACCACCTAACTCATGTTGTATTACATGTTTTTCTAGGTAATTATCAAACTCAATGGACATGTATTACCCTCCATTATCAGATCGCAAAACTTTTATTGTCCGTCCAGTATCATTATCGGTGATTTGCCGACATGTTTTCATGCAGTCAAGCACTTGTCGTTTCCTATGAATGACCATAACACATGCCATTATACTGTAATCATCAATGAAAAGAACAAAGTACCTCTCTCCATGAGTTCTAGCAACATTTATCGGCCTGCATATATCTGTATGAATTAGATCAAGAAGATAAGATGCCATTTTATTCTTTGGCCGATATGAACTGCAGACCAGCTTTCCACGAATGCAAGCATCACAAGATTTTTCACGCTCACGATTCAGGTTTGGAATGTCCATGACAAGCCTCAATTTGGATATTTTCTTCATGTCTTGTTGATTGATGTGACCCAGTCTCCTATGCCAAATTTTTTTTTCTTCTTCAACAGTCATGTAGCAAACATTTTCTTTACTATCAACCTGATACAGATTGCCTTATGTTCTACATCATTTCATAAGTGAATTTCCTGTCTTTCCCTTGATAGTGCAGCCTTTTTGATTAAAAGTAACAATAAGTCCCGAGTCACAGAGTTGACTAAAGCTGAGTAGATTATGACGTAAGCCATCTACGTAAAAGACTTCAGTCTTCTTTATCTCTCTATTAGCTAATTGAGTACTTCCACTGCCTTTGATTTTCAGAGCTCCATCATTACCAAATAGAACCGTTCCATCAACCTTCCTTTTGATATCTGTTAACAAGCCAAAATTACCTATCATATGGGATGAAAAACCGCTATCCAGAATCCAAGTATTGTTGTTTTTTTGTAGCTTTGAGGGCCACCTCTGCAAGGTTGGATTTCTCTAATTTATTCATTTCTTTCTATGAGACATTGGAATGAGTATAGAGCACTGATGGTATTTCAATTATCACATCTGTGTACATTGTTTCTTCATAGTTGAAGTCTTATTCGAGAGGAGAAAACCTGTTTGAAAGAGAAACACTATCTTGTCGACAAGATTTGACTTGTCTTGAATTCCGGTATGAGGTGTCCATGTCCCTTATATACCTAAAATTAACATCCTTATAACCAAAGTTAGAGCAATGAAAACAGTATCCATAGAAACTGTTTATTCTATAAGATGGAGGATATGAAGTCAGTCTCCTTTGTTGATGTCCCAGATCTTCCCCATTCAGATAGCTCCTTGCCTCTTCGCAATATGACATGGTATGGCCCAGATAGCCATATAACTGACAATTAATGAGAGGAAATGTCTTCTCACTTGAGTTTCTCCTCATACTTTCTTCCTTGGGAGAATAGTTGGACTTCCTGTCATTTCTGAATGTTTGAGGATAATTTTCAGTTCTCCTTTTAGTTTGGATTGAGGGTTTCTTTTTCCACACTTCAGGAAATGTTTCAACATGTCTGACTTTCATCTTGTATTTCTTTTGGATCTCTTTACTTCCACCGGTTGATGTCTTAGCTTCACAGCCAATTCCACTCTTTCCCATGGAAGCGGGTCTTTGATCACTCAAGATTTTTCCTACCCCATCTGAACCACTCTTGGCTCTTTCCAGTAATTCTGCATCTGAAAATCTTCCAAACTATATTTTCTTCCTTTATTCTTTTGAAATTGATTCAGTCTCATGTTTACTCCTAAGAGTAACTACTTCCTCCTCAAGACCCTCAACAGTCTTGGATTTTTCTTCTAGTCTAGAGGTGAGGTCATTGATTAACTTTTCCTAATCTTCAATTCTCAGCTTCAGATCCACTAAATCATCATTTCTTTCAAGAATTTTAGACTGTACTTTCACAAATTATTCCAGTCATTAAATTTCATCTTCAAGTTGATCAACATATTCAGTTGATTCTTTTACCATTGATTTCCACTTATTGCAACTCTTACATTTAATCTTAAGCTTTCTAACAGCATCCTTAAGTTGAAACTTGGGATCAATACTAGTTTTTAACTGACTTTCTCCACCAGTATCTTCTGATTTTTCAATAGTGGCCATCATGGAAGCATGTTTCCCAATTTTAAATTCTGTTTCTTCTTCATCACAGAATTCATTATCATCTTCTTTCTCTTCACAGAAAAAACTCTTCTTTAGAAATTTCTTCCTATATTTGAAGTCTCCTTTCTTGAAAAACCTTTTCCGAGGCTTTTAAATGTTTTTAGCATCGCTATCATCATCGTCGATCTTTCTTAAGCACTGAGAAGCAATGTGCCCGACTTTGCCACAATGAAAGCAAGCTAGAGGTAACTTCCCTTTGAATTTCCCTTTTCCCTTCTGGAACTTATTGGAAATGAGAGAGAGAATTTATTTTTCCTCATCATCTTCAATGCTACTATATTTTGAGATTTTCAGTTTCTCCATGGATTTGAATGCCATTTCTTGCTTACTCGTGTAGTAGCATCTTCTGGTTTGACTCTCATTTCATATTACACCAAGCTGTTCAACAGATCATCCAAAGAAAGTTTGGAAAGATATCTTTCCTCAAGGGCTGACACCTTTTCATTGTATAGGGGTGGTAGTCTTCTTAGTATTTTCTTCACAATGTCAATGTCTCTGATTTCTTCTCCTAGGACTCGAATTTCTCCAACCACTTCAGTAATTCGATTGAAGAAGGAGTATGAATTCTCATCAGGATGCATCTTCAGATCATCGAACCTATTGTGTAGCAATTGAAGTTTCGCCTACTTCACTTTTCTATCTCCTTCATAAATATTTTCAAGTTTATCCCACATGGACTTTTCTGAGGTGCTACTCATAACTTTTAGATAAATCTGATTAGAAAGTGATGCAGTGAGAGCATTCTGTGCTTTAACATCTGCATCAAGAATTTTTCTATCTGTATCAGTCATAGCCAGCCCTGTTGGATCAGAAACATTAATACCTTTCACAGTGGAAAATAGAACTTCCATTCCAAGGGATTTTAGACGAGATCTCATTTTGTTCTTCCAGATATGGAAATTACTTCCATCGAAGAGAGGGACTCCCCTAACATTGACTGCATTCTCCATGAAGACAAAGGACATATTCAACACCTATAACCTTTACCCTCTGATACCACTTGTAGGACCCCAGGACACCCGGAGAGGGGAGGGGTGAATCAGGGTGTTAAATTTTTATTTTAAAGTGATGGATCTTATTCCCATGTTGGTAGGAACTTATTAAACCTGTATGATGGATATGAATAGAAAGAAAACATTCACATGCAGAGAGACGACACGACTCTTTTTACTTGGTTCACCACTAAGGGCTACGTCTAAGGAGCATATGCTGACAAGTTGTCAGTCATACCAAATTCCACTAAACTTCAATAGTTGTGGATTACAATGGTTCGGGCACAGTCACTTTGTCCCAGGCTCACTGACTTTACAAAGATTCAAGGATAGCTCACTACTTCCCTTGGGTCACTCCCATTGACTCCCTCTGGTTCACTGCCCTTGGTGAAGTCACACTCAGTTTATAGACGTGAAGGTCTCTTCATAATCGCTGAAGAATACATCCTCTATTGCATGTAGATGCTCTATTGAAGTCCAAATCTCGCATGTAGTCAAATCTAAATTCCCTTCAAGGATACCAGGAGATCTACAAACTTTCACGCATCTCAAAAACACCTGCGTGCTTCTTTACTTCCTGGATCTCACGTCTTCTGTGGAACACAAATGCGGCACACAAGTTCAAATGGGCGCGCAGGTATCAACCAACCACCTGCACGACACCACCTACTTCAAATTCAAACCTGCGTGACTCAAATCCCTTCTCACCCAAACCACCTTGGGCGCACAACCAGTAACCAGCACACAACCTCTACTTGCACGACCCAACTACCACTTGCACGACTCAACAACTTGCGCGACGAGAGATCGAAAAATCTCTAAGTCATGAACTTCGTTGTAAATGTGGAGGGGTGATCCTATATTTATAGGAAAACAGGATCCCCTGTGCGGTGGCATGCAAGTATCCTCTCGACACGTAGGTTCCAGTGCGCAGATCATCTCCCCTAGCCTCTGTCGTGAAACTCACTTGAACGACCCAACCAATACCTGCGCGACCCTCTTTACTTTGCCATATTTTGAAGACCTGATCACGAAAAACATCAGGCGCGCAGCTTTCTAAGCCTCCTATGCGCCGGCGCATAGGTCCTTTCATGGCGTGCAATTCACTTGCGTGACCAAACCAATACATGCGCAACACTTATCCCTTTTCCATTTTTCCATGTTCTAATCCTGAAAAACACTAGGCACGTAAGTTTTCTCTCCTTCAAGTACATGATGCACAAGTCTCTTTACCAAAATCAATTTTCTCCATTTTTTGATTTTTAGGCCCAAAAAGTTGGCAAACACTGAAAAATGGTGCCACCTTCAATACTGTAATCTGCATGACCGGCATGAGAACTTTGCTAGCACAAATTCTAAACTTCTTCTGAGGATTTACAACAAACACAAACCATTCTCCAATTCATGCATAGATAACCATGGTTCCAACACCATCAAACTCCAAACCTTTCCTTCTTCTAGTTATATTCCTTCTAAGTTAATAAAATCCCACTAAAATGAAAAAATATAAGGTAAGAGAACCTCCTAAAGTCTAAAACTAGTCATTAATACCACTTATTTCATTGAAAACCCAAATTATGGATGACCTTTTATAACCTCACCTGTAGAACTAGGATAAAATATTTGGAATTAGAAGCACATGATTTCAATGTTCAGATGAGACAACTATGGTGTAACCTATCATGCCAAATCACATTGATCATGAAAACCTTGTAAAAATTGCATAAGTGGAAGAATGAAAGAACTCACACACAACACGAAATGACAAAAATGGATTTACATGGTTTAGAACGTAATCATATTCCAGGGGAGAAACACTTCTTCTATTTATTTCTCAAGGAAAATAAAGATTAATAAATTTCAACATTCCAAAAAATGGCCCAACCCTACTATTTATAGATGATTCCCACTAGTAGATACAATTCCAACACTATTCTATCATTATAGAATATCTCTATTACCATTTGATCTATGTGGGTTTCCCTTTATCTGGTCAAATCCACCAGATGATGCATTGTCTCAACCTTCCAAACCCATTTTATCATGAAATATAATCTTATATATCCCTTTTGAGGAATCTTACACAGCCTTTTCATACTCCCATTATAATCTTACATAATTCCTTTAGATTTATTATTAGGTGAGTTAGAGCTCTTTCTCGCTTTATCATCCATATCCTATAGTCATGCTTACACTACCATTTAATTTATCTTATACTTCCAAACATCCTAGTTTTGTTTCCCATGCCTCCATCTGGTTTTGAAACATATCCTTTGGAAACAAGGCTTCCAGAAGATACAATGCTTTTAGAAAAAATTTATCATAGAACCCAAGAAGGGGAGTCTTAAAATAGTTTCTAATGATATAAATATGTTTTATTATTTAAAAATTACTTTAGAAGTGAGAATATAATAATAATATTTAAAAATAAATTTTTTAACAAATAAAACACATTTCAATGTCTTAAAAAAATAAAACATATTTTCAAACAAGTAAAATATAAATCCAACTATCACTTTTTTTACATCATAATTCACTTATACAGTTTACCATATTGATATACCCATGTATTTTTTAAGGTAGATTAATGATCACATGCATCCCATATTGGATTTTTTTTATCAATGTCATATAAGAGATCCTAGCTAATGATAAAGGATGGACATGGATGATGAAAAGAACCATAATAAGATAAATAGAGTATGGTGATTACATGAGATGAGAGGAGTGTGAATACTCTATGAGAAGATGACCTATGGATGTGCATGAAGGAAGTTCTAGAATTATATATGAGGTGATTATGGATTATTAAATATTCTAGGTTTTCAAAAAATCAAGATAAATGATAGAGTTTGTAATAATTAATCCCTGATGATAGCTCAAACACCCCACTATTTTAATATGTCCATTAGGTCTTGGCCTTCCAGGAACCACCAATTTCCCCACAGACACGTGTTTCTCCCCATAGGTCCCACCACATGCTTGAACGGATTAGTATACTAATGAATATACCCATACGCTAACACATGTTCTTTTAGTGTGTTTTTTCCTCACTCACACACACTCTGAGAATCTTCTAAGGAGGCCACCCATACTGAAACTACTATAGAAAAATCCTTGATTAACTGTGGAGTTATAATTTGGTTGGATCCTAAAAATAAAGGGTTTCCTTATTAACATGGGTAGTATACTTTATTCTTTTAACCCTTTAACATTCTGAGGTGTTACATTCTTTCCCTATTTAGAGCATAATGTCAATGTTGTGGACCATATATTTCAATCTAGTTAGTGTCACCGTAATTCTAAATGAGTACTTCCGTTGATACCACTATAAAAACTGGTCCCTACTAATAGTACAACCACCCTACCATTTTAATATGGTCATCAGGTCTTGGCCTGCTAGGCTCCACTAGTTACCCCACAGACATATGTCATCCCCTCTTGGGGCCCACCGACATGCCCAAAGGGATCATCAGACTAATTTATGTCTCTAAATGCCAAAACATGTTATTTTAGTGGACTTTTTCCACACTCACACACACCCTAGGAAACTTCCAAGGAGGTCATTCATCCTTACACTAGTCTAGGACAAGTATTTATTAACTTTAGAGTTCTAATCAATTAGGCTCATGAAAAAAGGTGCACTTTGTTGACATGGTTAGAAACATTTAGTATTTTAACCCTTTAAATTTATTGGGGTTCTATAGAGTTGATCATATGAGTTACTATCTCATGAATAAGAAGACTCTATTTTAGTTTTTTAGGTTTTTTCACATGGAGTATGAATATCAAGTTATATATTATGACTCTATGTGAATATTAAATGTGTTTTCATTGGTCATATGATTTATTTCTAACAAAGGGATTAAAATTCTTCCAAAAACACTATCTACTTTGATGGCGTGGTCATACAAGCCTCTGATTAGGAGTTGGATTTGGATTTTTTCTATATCAAGGAGTACATGATACACTAATTTTTATCATATACATATATGTTATGGTTGTGTCTTATAGGTACTCATGATAACACATATTAGTGGTTTGATATGAATATTTCTACATTATATGAAAGTTCCACATATATTATGAAGACAATGAAATGTAGAATGAGTCTTAAAATAAAATTTGATTTTGATTTTATCCAATGGAATCATGATAAATAACGAAACATTTTATAGTTACTAGAGAAGAAAGAATATGGTGTGAATAATTTCATTTTAGAAAAAAATTAAAGGGAATTTATTTCGTGAAATAAATGTGATGATGGATTTTATATATATATTGGATATTTCATGAGTATAAAAACTAAATATTTTATACTTAATTTCATTATATATAAAAAATAGGCCACTTTCATCCATGATATAGGAAACCTATCATATCTCAAGTCATAGTTTTGATGGGTGAGTTCCAAAAATATTAAAAAATTCTGAAGAATAAATATTTAGAGATATGATTGAAATTGACTAACATGAAAAGGAAAAAACATTATGGATTTATTAAACATTTCATGATTATTTTTGAAACATCATGATTTTAATATTGGTTTAGAAGATAGATTTAATGTAACAATCAGAATTAAGAAGCACTAAAAACATGAAATGGTTTTTCAAAACACACCATGGTTTAAATTATTTAAAAATTTTAGAATAATAACTGATGATATATATTTTAAATTATATAATCAACATGACATGGTTATAGATCATGGTTTTGAATAAAATTGAATAAAACATCATGATACCGAAGAAACACGTCATGTTTATTTCTAGAGATATTTAAGATTTAATCCAAGAATTACAACTATTAGTTTGACCAAATAACATTCCTTGGTCACTATAAACACATAATGATTTTTGATATAATTAAATATTTTTAGATTTTAATATCCTTCAATTTTAGAAATTATTGATTTTATTCGGGGATATCTTTTGATATCATATCCAAACATCTTTGATTGAAAGATATATTTACTTGACACATGGATCATGATGATACCAATTTAGACTCAATATTGAATCACTAAAATTAATAGAAATATAAATATATGAAATATCTATATATATTTAAGAATCATATACTATTCAAAAATATAAGTGGAATAAAATATAGAGGCTAAGTTTAAACAAGGGGGTATATTCTGAGAAGAGGAAGAGTTAACAATTGATGATATTATGAACATAATTGAGAGATATCCTAAAGTTCAAGAGAAGATTATTAGATAATTATATTTATATGTTCTTGAAACATATAAAGGAATGAAGGAAGATCTTAGTGGGTGATACTATATTAACATTCTACAATCAAATAAAATCAACGTGCACTTATTCAAAATAGGATACAAATCCATTATTTTGAGAGTGTTTCATTGTATACCTCATATATTTTCATTGTACTTAAATGATTGAATTCATAGGGTACACATAATATATTAATAGTAACCATTATAAGTGGTTTAATACTATCTTTATACCTTATTTAATCTCTTATTGATAATAACACAAAGAACATGTGTGGTGAGATAACACTCACTAATCACCAAGGGCTAGGAACTTATAAAGAGTTATAAAATCTTGTAAATCCTGATATTTGTGTTATTTATTTATTTTGATATTTTATTAGTACCTTAGTTCAAGTTGATATCTACAAACTAGTAGAAGATCAGAGCACATTGGCTAAAAAGGGAGAAAGTTTGAATATGATATTGACCACTAATTCTCCCCCTTAGAGGTTAAAATATCTTCAAGTGGGCCTAATAAGTAGTATTAGAGAAAGTTTTTATCTCAATGATCTAATAGAGATTTATTTTTATTCTCTCTAAAATTAAATCATTGACAATATATTTTGGTGTTATATATATTTTGTATTCATTTGTACACTTTATAGACCAATGAATTTTTTCATTGACATATGATTTCTTATGTGAGTTGATTTCCTCTATCATATTATGAGTCAATTTCATAAATTAGTTTCAATGAAAATACTAAGATTTATCTTAATTTTATTTAATATATATATATATATATATTATTGGATTTATATTATGTATTGAAGATATATTATTTTTCTACTAAGATTTTATTTCCCTTATTCAAAATGAAGAACAATTTTGGTGAAATGTTTAATTTTTTTTCTAAAGTTTATAATGGGAACGTAGAATCTTTATCTTGTATGGAATTTAGTAATATAAATTAAAGTGTGACCAAAATGAGGAAAAATATATCATTAATTAGAAATAATGAAGATTCATCACAAATATGCAATGATCAAGATGATATTTATTCTAGTGGAACTGAGACAAAATTGGTGGGTCAAACACCAATTAAGGGAGTAAAGGAAAACCAATTAACTTCAAATGTTTTTAATTAAAAAGTGGTAACTGATATTTATTATGAATAATTTCCTCAAGGTGAAAGTATCATGAATCATAGTTATACTGATGGAAACTCATGTACTGATTTTAATGATTTCATAGATCTTGAGGACAAACATTTTGGAGTTAAATTCTAAATTTGGAACAAAAAACCATATGGATGAAGGAGTAGTTGAAGTTACTCATATAATTACCTTAAAAATTAAGTGTGATTTATCATCATGTAAACCAGTTTTATCATTTTTTCAAAATATCATCCAAGGATTAGAAGATAAATTAAAGGAGACTCAGATGGGTTTAATCAATGATAAAAAATAAGTTGAAAAGTTAGACTTATCTAAGTTAAATTTGAATTATGTTCATCATTTTGATTTTATACATAATTTCATGGAGGTTAAAGAAAATATAATTAATGTATTACAAAAATATCTTTATAAAAATTAAAGATCGAATGAAAAACATTATGTGTTTTTATTGAAAAAACCCAATGATATCTAAGAGGAAAAATAAACATATCACAAAGAGAAATTCCTATGATTATAAATTGATATCTAAAAGGGAAGAAATTGTTTTTGAGAAAAAATATGTGATTTAAGGATGAATACTAACTTGAAAATTAGAAGTATTAAATTTAAATGGATAAAAAATAATGGTATAGACTCAAATTTGGAAACCCAAAATATGTTAAAGTCTAATGGTTAATAGATTAAAAAGAAAAGTAATATTGAAGAAAATTTATCCTTAAAAAGTCATGTTTATTCTTATCATGCATGTTAGAGGAAGAGGAAATGTGGGAAATATATTATCTCACCTAAAACTTATGAGAAGGAGTCCATGGGGAGACTCACCCATGAGAATAGAAGGCCAAAATTTACCTCATTTTAGAAGATAAAAACTACTATTTTTATAGAGGAGATGAAGAATAATAATCCTTGAAATATAAAATGAGGTCATGTTACTTTAGGGAAACTAAGACTCAAGGTTGTTGCATAAAGTGTAGTTATTGATTCAATAAAGGGATAATACCCTTATAGGATGGGATTAATTAGGGTATGACAGTTAAAAAATATCTCCTTTACTAATATTATTCCATGGTTAGTCATAATACTCATAAATTACTCACCAAATTAAAAAAAAATAACTCAACACAATTTATTTTACTTGGTTCACCCTCATGAGCATATGTTCAAGAAACATACATTAGTAGTGTATTGATGCATCAAAATATGCTAAAGTGCACTAACTGTATAAGTTTTATAGTTCATACACCACCCCTATTATTTCATGACCACTAACAAATTTGAAAGTGCACTGATATCTCACATAAAAAGACTTACTACCCATTAGGTGTTTAAGTTTGATGTTCACTAATCAAAATAGAAATGAATACACCACTGTTATTGTAATAATATTCTCCATCATCATCACTTCATTGATCCATTTATTATTTTTTCTTTTATCTAGCTAGATCTATTAGTGAGAGGAAACTATCTTTTATTATTTAGTATTATATCACTTTGAAAATATATCTTTATTCTCTATATTCATCAACATTCAAGATTCTTTTTTATTCTATAGAGTTTCACATCTTGCATAAAGATTATGTCTTCACTCTCACCACTAAGTATGTGAAAAACATCTATTTAAGTCTTCCAATTTCATGTGAATATCTCTTTATAAAAATTAAAAACTTCAACCTTTTGAATAAATATTAAAATATATAAATATTATAGGAGTTCCATGGGTTAGAAGGCTCAACCTTTTGCACAATTACAACAGCCATCACCTATAATACAAAACTATAATATTTAAGAAAAGGATTATGAAACACAATGTTAATAGAATATATTTATACCAAACATAATTTAATGATCCAAACACACTTAAATCAAGAAAACAATTTCAAATTAAATCTGAAATAAGTTTAAATAAACTAATTTATCATAAAATATTTCAAAGAAAAATCTATACTAAACACAAAATTAACTAAATAAACAAATAATATTTCAATAATACCACATTAACACAATAAAAACATCCAAACAAATATAGCCACCAAAATGTACATCAAATAATTTTTTGAAACCTAATAAGAAAAACAAACATTAATAAAACTACCATAAAATAATCAAACATTCCCTAAGATACCAAATAAATCATATTAAAAATTTATAACTTAAAATAATATATAGTTATTTCAAAACAAATGTATAATTTTACCATTTAAATTCATTCAAATAAATTATAATAAATAATTACCATTTTCTAAAACACACTCAAATGAATATCATTACTAGATCAAAAAACATTTTTCTCAGTTTAAAACATACCCAATGTAATGATGTGTGACCTGACGATATTAATTATGGTATTTTTTTAACCGGGAAACTCCATTCCTTGAGTGATTCTAGTGAGGATTTATTTCTAATTTTATTAGTATATCCATTATTCACTGCCAGTACAGGTGGATTCATGATGTTTGATTCTCATATAAACCATATATTGGGTGGAATTTTTCTCATTCTATTATCCTATTCTATTTTATTCCTACTCAGTCACAACCCTTGATCTGGTCTTCGATTTGTATTTCAGTCTAGGGGCCTTTCGGATTTAGTGAAGGCTAGATGATGCTTGTGTTCCTATCAGGGTTCTCATAGAGGCATGACATTAGGTGGTGGATGGGATCACTTAAAAATGATTTTTTATAGTATTAATTTAGGGTCTCTAACCCAACTCACTTCGAATACTAATCAAGATATTTTTAAGAAATTAAATTAGAGATTTAATAGTGAAAATATGACCTCATTCTTAATTTTTGTGTCCAAATTAGGGGTTATTTTTCATTTTGGGGTTTATTTATGAATTCAAGTGTGCCTGGATATTAGGGAAGCAGGGGTTCATAATGATGAAATAAACATAAATAGGGAAGAAAATGGAAGAATTCAAGGATTTAACGTGGTTCAGCAATGGTTCCTATGTCCACGAGGGGGGGGGGGGGTCCTATTACTTCCTCTTTATATCAAACTTTAGAGGATCTAATACATATCTTACAATTCATGGGATTTTAATCCAATTTTATAGAGACTAAAAATCAATGTTGTCAAGGGTTGGTTCATCAACCCTTGACATTTCTACTGCTTCTTGTTGTGTGTCTGCGGTGTTGGCTGGGATGGATTCCAACTAAGGAAGAGGTTACCCACCAAAAGAGAATTATTCTCTTTTTTGACAAAAGAATCCCATGAATTCATCCACCATAATTGACTAACATAATTTGGAGACCCCCCAAAATAAATCTCCCCCTCATGACCAATTTCTTGTAGATTCTAGACTCACCATCTTCTTACAGGAATCCAACTTCTCTTTTGGTAGAACCTTCATCATCATGTATTCCCCATTATTATTGGTGTGGATTTTGTTCAAATTTCAACAATATTTATTCCAACACCTTATGAATCCATTGATATCTCATTTTGATATTTTTGTAATTGGAATTAAATGTAGGATTCTTGGTAAGATTAAGAGTACTCTGACTATTGAAATAGAGAATATAATTTTCTTGACTCTGTCCCAACTCTTGTAAAAATTTATTCATCGAAAACATCTTCTTGTAGCCTTTAATGACCTTGATATAATATTATTTTGTTGTTGATAAGGAAAACAACTTTTGAAGTTGTGATTTACATGAGACTACTCTCCCTGTAAATGATATTAGGTACCTGGATATGTATTTCTATGTGTCTATATCTCCAGTCATATTTGCATCTATACAGTCTTCTAAAATTGGTTTATCACTTCCAAAATATAAAAAATGACTAGATATACCTCAGAGATACCTCAATATCCATTTTACCATTTCCCAATGCTTATTTCTTGGATTTATAATAATATTATCACAACACCAATATCATGAGAAATATCTATTATGGTGTAGGCCATTTCATACATAATATTTCCAAGTATCGACTCATAATGAAATTTTTTCATTTCTCTTTTCTCCTCCTTAGTTGATGGAATATGACTTGTCATAAGCCTAAAGTGACTCAAAAGTGGAGTGATAACTAGTTTATCCTTTCTCATGTTTAACCTTTCAAGAAATGTTAAAATGTACCACTCATGAGATAGATAAATCTTATGATTTCTTCAATCACAAGTAATCATCATACCAAGAAATGGAGTAGTATCTCCAAAATCCTTCATTTAAAAAGACTTGATCAACTAATTATTCAACCTATTTGGTGATATGTTTTCCAATAATCAGTATATCAACAAAACAAAGCAACAAGATAATAAAATCACCATCATAAAACTATTTGATGAAAATATAATGATCAACAATCGTCCTCCTATACCCATTTTTCTCCATGAATGAGTTAAATTTTATATACCATTGAATTTTATTAAGGTTTCATACCACATTTTCTTTACTTTTCACTTAAAATACCTCTATATTATCCATGTATATATCCTCTTAAAGATCACCATTTAAGAAAACTTTATTTACATCGATTTGTTCAACCTATAGATTCAGACTAGCTGCCATTCTGAGAACAACTCTAATAGGATATATTTTAATCACAGGAGAAAATATTTCATCAAAGTCAATACCTTTATTCTGATTGAATCCATTCACAACCCTTATGGCTCTGAGCAAAACTGTGAGATACCATTTTATCATTTTATTTTGTAGACCCACTTGTTCTTGAGTTCATTCTTTCCATGTGGTAATTCCACCAAATCAAATGTACAGTTCTTGTGCAAGGATCTCATCTCCTTTTGCATGGCCTTATTCCATTACATCTTCTACTAACTCATAGTTTCATCATCATAAATATATGGCTCTCCCCTATCAGTGAACATCACATACTCATGTGGTGAGTATCTACGACTCAGTTTTCATTCTATGGTGAATATCCTCAAATGTGTTTTTGAGGGAATCTATTCTAGAATATCATATGATGGAGACATATTACCTGGTAGTGATGTATCATCAGTGTCGTGTATCTCTCTTTCACATGATGTAACCAATGTTAGTGATTCCAGTTCCAAATTGACTGGAATTTTCTCAGACTGCAACTTCTATACATTTTTTTGGATTCCCAAAATCTTCAATCATCCAATCCTCAAGAAATACCAAATCTATAATTTTGATGATCCTACTGCTAATAGGATCCCAAATTTAGTATCTAAACACCTCATGTTCATATCCTAAAAGAATTCACCTCTTTCCTTTTCCATCTAGCTTCTCCTGCTCATCTTTGGGGATGTGAACAAATTCCATACAACCAAATACTCTCAAATGTTTGTATGAAACATCTTTACCAATCCAAACTCTTTCTGGAACTTCATAGTTCAATAGAAATAATGGAGAATGGTTGATAAGATCAACTGCAGTCATCATTTCCTCCCCTAAAAAGGTGTTTGAAATCTTTTCATTTGAGATCATACATCTGAATCTCTCAATTTTTTTTTCTGTTCATCCTTTCCACAACACCGTTATGCTGAGGTGTCTTTGGTACTAATTTTTCTAGCCCGATGCCAAAACTTCTGCAGTAATCCTCAAATGAACCATGGTACTCTCCTTCATTTTCTGCTCGAACACACTTTAATCATATTCCTATTTATCTTTCCACCTTCACATGAAACTACCTGAAAACATCCTGCACTTGATATTTAGTTTTCAAAGAAAATACTCATAATTTTCTAGAATGATCATCTATGAATGTAAAAAAATAAAAATAAATTTCCATCAAAATAGTTCTTATCATGAAGACAACAATGTGAATCAAATCTAAAAAATTTTATTTTCTGGATGGTAAATAACCACGAAATGATACTCTGTGTTGTTTTCCCATGATGAAATCAACACAAGTATCCAAGTGTGTACCTTTTATTCCAAGAAAGATATATTTCTAGAGAGAATTATAATTCCTCTCTTGCTCATGTGACCAAGCTTCTTGTGCCAGAATTCTTTAAGATGGTCTTTCCTGGATGTATTGACTTCTCTTCTATATGGTCTGACATCTGTGAGATAAGGAAAAGTTTCTTTCTTTCCTTTTGCAATTACCAAGTCACCTTTGGTAAGATTCCATTTCCCATCACTGAAGGAACTAACATATCCATTAGCATAAATCATTATACTGGATATCAGATTGATGAGAATATTAGAAACATGCCTCATATCCTGTAACAGTAACCTCATCTAATATAAGTTTCCATAAAAATATCACCAATACAAATAATTTTGTATGAACCATAATTTTCCTTCTTCACATGTCTGAAACTCCCATAATTGTAAGATAAGAAGAAATATCTTCTAGAAGTGACATGGTAGGAGGTACCAAAATTGATCACCCATGTTGATTCTTAGATTTCAAGACTGACCTGATTATATTCCTGAAAAATAATTATTTATTCATTAAAAAGTGAAACATCATTATTTTGGGTCTTACATTCCTAATTCTGTTTTTTCCTTCAACCTTATACAATCCCAGATGAAGTGTCTAGGATTTCTATAGTAGTAGCACTTCATGTCATATCTCGATCAATATTTTGATCACTTCCTCCTTTGAAGACTTTGGTCTTGGGGTTATCTTCCTCTACTTTATCCCTACCATTTCTGTTTCCCTTGTCTTTCTGTGACAAGATACTCTCATTCAGGTTTATGTCCCTCATCCTTCCTTCCGAATTCTTCATTCAAAATTCTGTCTTTCATCATCTCCGTGGTGAGAGTTCCATCTGAAGTTGAATTTCTCACTAACACAACTAATGCGTCCCATGTATTTGGTAAAGAACTCAACATCAAAAGTGCTTGAAACTCATCATCAATCATCATTTTTCAGGGAATTTAACCAATCAATAGTACCTTGGAACTCACTCACGTGCTCTGAAACATTGGTCCTATATTTGTACTTCAAGTTGACAAGAAAACATATAACGTTTTCTTTGTTTTGCATGGTTGTCCTCACATACATCTTTTCCATTTTTTTTCAAAGAACAAAAGCATCATGTTCATTGGATTTTTTAGAAGATACTCTAATCGATCCATCGTCTTATTTATGCAGTGCACTTCTTGTTGAGCACGAACCACTCCAAATCAATTGGTAGGGTACTAGATGATATCTTCTCACTAGGTTTACCACTTGTTGATGATTCCTCCTCTTGCACTGTAATGGGATTAGTAGTCTCCACTATCGGTTTCCACAAATATTTAATATATAAATGGTTATCTATTTTGGGTTTCTATATGGAATAATTAAAAGCAGTTAGATTAATCATATTAAAAGTATTTTCATCCATTGATGGAGTGATAATTTAAAAAAATCTAACCATATATATGTGTCCATAATGGTTTAACTAGTTGTAATAGACTCCTAGATCACTGAAAATGGACTCTAATTGGCCAAGATATAGCCAAAAAAGTTTCAATGGTCTAGATTGAATGATGATTTGGTGCTAACGTGGCTTTACAAAATAGTCACTGAAAAACTCACCAAAATGTCACCATCGGTGTGAATAGTTAATCTTCTCCAATAAGAGGGTATTGTAGAACTCGAGGTTTGACTAAAACTTTGAAATTAGCTTTATTGGATTCATTTTAGCTCCGTTTTTAACACCGTTTGCACTGTTGGAATCATCTCACCAAGCTCTTCATGGATCTAACATCAATTCTTTTAGGACTAACATAAATTTTATATTCACTGGAAAAATTCTCCACACCACCACCTTTTTGACCCAACCTTGATCTGATACCACTTTTTTGGGGCAGTAGAGGTTCATGATGATGAAATAAACGCAAATAGAGAAGAAAATGGAAGAACACAAGGATTTAAAGTGGTTTAGAAATGGTGAATACATCGAAAAGAGAAGGGGTGGTGGTAATTTCTATTATTTACTCTCCAGATCAACCTTTGGAGTATCTCATACACATCTTAAAATTCATTGTATTTAATCCTATTTCATAGAGACTGAAAATCAAAGTTGTAAAGGGTTGGTTCATAAACCCTGGACGCTTCTCCCTCTAACTACTATGTATTTACAATGTAAATTGGGTTGGATGCCAACTAAGCAAGAGGCTTCCCATGAATTGAGAATTATTCTCCTTACTGACAAAAGAATTCAGTGAACTCATCCACCATAATTGACTCACCAAATTGTGAGTGGCCCCAACATTAGATGAAATCTTAGGTTTTTTTACATGTGTTTTGAGGATTTTTAGAAGGTTTAGGGGTTTTCATAGGTTATGAGGTGTTGATATAAGGGTATTGGTATTCCTAAACCATTAGTTTTCTATTTTTGAGTTATTGAGAGAGTTTAGGGAGTGATTGATGGTAGTATTGGGTTTGAGGTAAGGAAGGAGTTTCTAGAGTTGAAATTTATGCTTGAAGAGTTATTTCATATAGTGATGCTATGTGTTTCACTATGATTAATTATTGGTAAGATGAGTAATGGAATGTGTAAGTGTTACGACATTGAGGCATAAGAAACGAGATTTCAGTGTTGGGATGTTTAAGGTTATAATTCCAGTTACGACATGACTGGATTCGATCACAGCATGTAGAGTTTTGAGGAAAATATTGGTATGTATTTACTATCATGTGTTTTATTTTCCATTTTTGGGTCATGAATTGTGTAACGTCTTGGTTCTGGGTTCCACTCAAAGGTTCCCCATACCTGGTTGGTCACATGACATCAAGTTCATTTCCCCAAATTCCAGAGGCTGCTGACTAGAAACGAGGGCCTTGGGTGTGATAATGGGGTAACTATTCCCTCATTGGCAGAGTAACATAGTGAAAAGAAACAAATAACAGTAGCAGAAGCAATAATAATACCATACAACAGTAAAAATAAGAATTTTGGAAGTAACTAAACAATTTCAGCATATATATCAATAATGATGAATGTCATAAGTATCTAGGAAAGCAGCCAAACAAGTCACAATGCTGGAATATAGTACAACCAAAGTACAAAGGAAAACAAGTAAACAAATCTTTAGCATCGCAATCCTCAAATTGGTCCCATGATCCCCAGCTCCACAACAATTAAGTACCTAAAGTAGAAGGTAAATTTCCTATATCTATACCTACAACAATATAATCTGTTTGGGCCCAAAAGCATGACACAAAAAAGGTGTGAGATGAATCCCAGTAGGCAACCACCCAAAGTTCTCTACCTAATAGTCAGTGAATATATATGGAAGACATTAAGAAAAATGAAGCAATAAATAAGGAAGCACTCAAAAGTAAACAATCCTACAGTTTCAATTACATTCATTTACATTTATCAACATAATCAATCAAACAAGCACAAGCACCCCTATGGGAAGTACTCACAGTCTAACCCCTCTGGTTCATCTTAAACAAAGACTCTCTGAGGAAGAACTCACCATAAATTCCCCCTATGGCCTCAAAATGGTAAACTATAGACACTCCAAGGAAGCACTCAACGTCCAATTCCCCCTATGGCATCACAACGTGGAACTAAATACACTCTGAGGGACCACACACATCCATCCCCTCTATGGTCTCGCAATGTAAAACGTATAACAGACACCCTGGGAAAGCCCTCAACGTCCATTTCCCCTATGTTCTAACTACACTAGGTTCTCACAACCCTATGTAAGTCCATCATAAATAAACGATATTCTGAAGCCAAAGTAAATCACAATATACTACTTGGATAAACAACTACAAGGAATGGAACAAGTATGTCAGATAATTTCACTCCATCCTAATAACACTAGGTATGGAAAGAAAACAACCTAACATGCAAAAATAGACCAAACGGTCAATACCAAAACAAACATGGGAAAACACCTCCAAAGCATGAAAAAATAACCCTATTCACAAACAATATCCCTAACTTAAGAAAAAAAGAATAGAATTCATCAACAGGGTTAAAATACCTAAACATGAAATACCCCAATCTAGGGTATTGGGATCATTTGTACATACAATTCAAAGACTAAATACCGAACGACACAATTCACATACCTCAGCGTTGTATGATCGATATAATCTGGTGTCAGCCTTGAACGGCATATATCTACAAAAATGTCTAAAACGTTCTACTAAGGATATCTCACAAAAGAGGAGAAATAAAGAAACGAGGCTCTAGAAGAACGAAGAACTCACCGTGATGATTCCAATGCAATCGATAATAGTTGATTCAGATAATGGACGACAGGTTAGGGGATTGGAGAAGAAACATCAGCTTCGGTCACTCCTAGATGAGACGATCTGAGAAGAAGTAATTTTTGTGAATGAGACACGACCCCGATCTGATTTAACAAATAAAAAGAAAAGTACACGGTGCGTTTATTTAATGTACACACCGTTTACTTGCCTTAACCAGCCCCTGCTTTAGGCGGTCTCCAAGTAACCTCACATGGCCATGTACTCTCCCATGCTTCCTTAGCACTCATACCAGAGGAACAGATTGGCCATGAAGAACCTTTACACTATGATAAAAAATCCAGATAGGATGCTCCTCGAATGATGCGTCCACCTCCATCTCAACCTCCTCAGGATGGAAGACATGAGATGGGTCTGATAAGTAACACCGTAGCTGAGAAACATGGAAGACATCATGCATAGCCCGATACCTCTGAGGTAACTTCAATTGATAGGAAACCAGACCGAATCTCTCCAAAATCTCAAATGGTCCAACATATCTCAGCGAAAGTTTTCAATGTCTCTTAATCCTCCTGTGTCCCAACCTAGGTGTGACATGTAGAAAAACCTTATCTTCAACCACGAACTCCATAGGTTGTCTCCGTCGATCAACATAAGACATCTATCGTGAATATGTAGTATCCATCCTCTTTCGAATCAACTCCAACTACTTTGTGGTCTCTGGGACAAGATGAGGTCCCAACATAACTGCCTCTCCTACCTCCAGCCAACTTATGGGTGATCAGCATGGCCTACCATAAAAATACTCATAAGGTTTCATCAGAATAGTTTCTTGAAAACTATTATTGTATGAAAAATCCACAAGAGGTATGTGCTTCTCCCAAGAACCTACAAAATCTAGGATGCATGCTCGAAGCATGTCCTCCAGCACCTGAATCGTATGCTTAGACTGGCAATCAGTCTGGGGATGGTAAGCTGTACTCAGAAGTACCTGTTTACCCAAGGCTATCTATAGTCACTTCCAGACCGAGTAGTAAAATGGGAATCCCTATCTGAAACAATGGGGGTGTAAATCTCCATGTAAATGCACAATCTCTCGGATGTACAACCTTTCCAGCTCATCAACACTGAAGGTCTCTTTGATCAGTAAAAAGTGTAAAAAATTCATGAGTCTATTAATGAAAACCCAAACTGCATCATTCTCTTGATTCGACCTTGGTAAACCTGTCACAAAGTCCATCACGACATCATTCCACTTCCACTTGGGAATGGGTAACAGCTGCAAAATCCCTACTGGTTGCTGATGCTCTGCCTTCACCTGCTGACAGGTGGAACACATTATCACAAAACCAACAACATCTCTCTTCATACCGGGCCACCGATACGATGATGTAGATCTCGATACATCTTGGTGACGCCACGATGAACTTCCCAAACAAAGGAATGAAAATCCCGCATCAGCTCCTCGCATATGTCTGTTGACACCCATACACATCCATGAAAACACAATATCTTATCCTCGCCTATGGTCCATCCAGGAACAAGGTCCTCCCCAGACACACTCTCCCATATAACTTGGCCTTCAGAATCTGATAGATGCCTCATTTACACCCGATCAAGTAGAGTAGAGGTAATATCTACAGAAGAAAGAAACATCTACCCTTGTCTGTCGTGCACCTCCAAATGCATGTCAGAGAACAGGTCAATAAGCTACCACTCACTGCTGGCCTCCTGAACTGCCTGTATCTAAGTCCTCTAGCTTAACGCATTATCCATTGCGTTTCCTTTCCCTGACGTGTAGGCAAGCTCAAAGTCAAAGGACTGAAAATACTCAACCCACCTTTTTTGTCTCAGATTCAGATCATGCTGAGTAAAGTTATATTTGATACTGTTGTTGTTGGTGAATACCGAAAATGATCTCCCAACAAATAATGTCTCCAAAAGCATAAGGCATGAACAACTGCATCCAACTCAATATTTCGCGTTGGGTAATTCCTCTCATTTGGCCTCAACTGCTGAGACCTGTACGCAACGACACCTTCCTCCTGCATAAGTACTACTCCCAGCCTGATACCTAATGCATCACAGTAAACAATATAACTCTTTCATGGCTCTGAAAAAACTAGTATTTTTGCTGAAGTCAACCTCCCTTCCAACTCCTAAAAGGATGAATCACAAAAATCTATCTATAGGTACTTCACACCCTTCTTAGTCAAGCCCATCAGTGGCTCTGATAAGAGTGAAAAGTCATGTATAAAATGTCTTTAGTAACCATCCAGACCTAGAAAACATCATACCTCAAATAAGTTATTTGGATTCTCACACGAAACTACTACTCTCACGTTGTCTGGGTCTACTCATACTCCTATATATGAGATAACATGACCCATGAAGTGAATCTGGTCCATCCAAAAGTGGAATTTTGAGAGCTTAACATATAACCGATGCTCTCTTAGTTTACTCAAAATGATCTCAAGATGGGTAGCGTGGTCGTGTCGAGTGTGAGAGTACACCAAAACATTATCCACGAAGACTACCACGAAATAATCCAACTATGTATGGAACACTCAGTTTATCAGTGCCATGAAAAATGTAGGCGTGTTCGTGAGACCGAACGATATAACCTCATACTCACATAGACCATACCTACTCTGAAAGGATGTAAGTGGTATATCTGATGGTCTAACGCACAACTAATGGTAACCATATATCAAGTTAATATTAAAGAACACCCGGGCTCCTCGAAGCTGATTAAATAGATCATCAATCCTCGAAAAGGGATATCAGTTCTTGACCGTCAACTAGTTCAGCTTCCGATAATCCACACAATGTATGAGGGTACCATCCACCTTCTTCGAAAACAGGACATGAAAACCCCAAGAAGAGGTACTGTATCAGATGAAACCCTTTTCCTGTAACTCCTCTAACTACTTGTTGATCTCCTGTAACTCTGGTGTAGCCATCCTATAAGTAGGAATGGACACCGGTGCTGCTCCTAGCACAAGATCAATAGAATAGTCTACCTCTTACTCTAGAGGAAATCCTGAAAATTTATCTAGAAAGAAATCCCTAAAACAATCCACCACTAGAGGAAAGTCCATCTGCGAAGTCCACTAGTCATCAAGATATAGACTAGCCATCTGGGTTGTAACTCCTCCCAACCCATGATGATCGGGTCCTGATTTTCCTACTTGGACATCCCATTCAACCTTATGTAAGAACAAACAACCCTTTGGTGATGTGAAACTCACCCTATGATGATAGCAGCTGAAAACAACCTAGAAGGGTACTAAACGGTCCTTTCTGGGAATGACATCATAGTTTGTCATCTCTAAGACATAGAGGTACCATAAGAAGTGACACCCACCAACCTCAAGAGGGATCTCCTTTCACTAACGTACACTATCCATTGTAGTCCCCAACCGTGTTTCCAAAATCAATACATCATTAGAAGTAAAGATACAGAGACCAAGGCTATCCACAACAATAAAAGATATGAAACTATGGGAATACCCTATATCGAAAAGTGCAGAAGCTAAAACTGAGGCAACTAGGATCGTACCTCGAACTGTAGAGGGTCCGGAATCCTGTCCATGCTGGGTCTGCTCCACTGAAAAAGTTTGTCCTGTACCACAACCCTATGGCCCTGCCTAACAACCTTGAGCTAATCCACCTTGTTTCCACTGAAATCTTGGAAACTGACTACCATGGCCATGACCTCCACCTCACCCTGAAAAACCTAAAGAACTCCATCCCCTAGTCTGATGCGAGACTGGTGGTCCTACTCCGGTATGAGGAGTCGAAACAGAACCCCTATCACCAGCTGCTGGTGAGAAAAACTGATAGAAATATTGAAGATGACCCGTCTTGCTGCAAGATCGGAACTCCACTGGGTCTCTCAGTCAATGTGGACTCGTATGCCCACTCTTCCCACACTGGTAGCACACCATCTGGCCACCATAATAAGTATCCCACTTCCTCGGATCTCTATATATAGACTCCCTATGGTACTTCATGATATCAGTCGGAGGGGTACCAACTCCGAATACCAAGCCCCTAGCTCACAACTCCAAAATCCCTCAGATTTAACTCTTTTATTAGCACCTGGTTGACTATAGAGGTTATGGAAATAAAACTAAAGATGTTCACCTGAGATTAGATTCCATGCCTAACACCATCCTCAAACTTCCTCTCTAGGAATAACTCATCACCTCCTAGAATGGGTGTAAAGCACTGCAACTCTGTGAAGCAAGAAGAATACTCCATGACCGAGAGAGTTCTATGTTCTAGACTCATTAACTATTGGGACTAATCACCCCTCAAAGTATCTGGGTAGAAGTAATCATAGAAGGCACACTGGAACTCATACCAAGACATAACCTGCTGGCATCCCACCTATGAGATCACATCCCACAATCTCTTAGAAAAATCCCAAATCATGTACGTAGAGAACTTCACCCTCCTCTCTATAGGTGTCTCCAGATGCTTGGAGATAGACAATATGGCTTATAACCATGACTCTAGAGCCTGAGGTCCTCTATCCCTAGAGAAGGTGGGATGCTGCTGCTGCTGAAAGACCCACATCAACTGTGCCATTGACGGGGCATGATGTGGTACTCCCCTGAATGTCTGCATAAAACTTAAGAATCCCTCTCAGAACTATGCATCAATACCTATACCCGGGATAATGGTTGCTACCAAGACATACATTACTGGAGGATCTACTGGTAGTCCCTGATCATCCATGTCTGGTGTTTGTTCACTGCCCTGAATCTCGCATACAACCGGAGGACGTTGCGGTGGCATGACTCTTCAAGGTCAAGCGCACACCTTAGTTCAAGATTATCAGGACTGAAAATTAGATTTTGAAGAATGGAAAAAGAGAAGGAAATCATTCAAGTTTTTCAAAATAGGGATACATGGTGTGTATGACCCCTACACAACATGTTCCTTTAAGCCTTCACATGGGTGTGTACTCTTGCCAACCCTGGTCGTGTAACACCCCATACACATGGCGTGTTCTCCCAAAACACAGTGTGTACTTGAATCATTTTTCCCTACCCATGTTCTTCTACATGACTAACCCACATGCTTGTCCTAGAAAGAGACTCTATGAAGTGTTTGTTCCAGAAATGACGTGTACTAGAAGGATTTCAACGACTCGTGTTGTTCTTCACACGGCTGGATACACGATCGACTCTACATGGCGTGTTCAAACTAGACATGATGTGTACTACCTGAGTTTCATCCATCCATGTCATTAGTCACACGGATGGACACATGGTCTATACAAAATGGTATGTATGTATAATTCACAGCGTGTTATGCCAAAGATTTCCCAACCCCGTGTCTCTGCCCATATATCCAGTGATACGGTTAGAGACTACACGACGTGTACATACAATACACAGAGTGTACTCAAGAAAAACTCTTCCTTCCCGAACAGAAGGATACATGCATGTATTCAGCAATACACACCGTGTATTCTGGGTTTTTCCAGACAGTAAGCCCCATAAACTACTTCAGAACCCAGAAAAATACTGAAATGAACATTAAATTGCCAAATTCTGATATGTGAGGGCCCATACTCCCCACGAATCAAAGTTTGGCATCTTATACATGCCATATACAATCATAACAGTGCAATGATCCACCAAATTCAGATCCATGAGGGCCCATAACACCCCAAGAACCAAAGTTTGGCATTAATTCAAGAAAAACCTCACACAATACAATAACCTATCAAAGTAACATGTATTCTATCATGGAATCTATCACAACAGTATGCATATCTAGCATAACAACTATCACAACCACATGAAATCAGTAATGCACCCTAAATTGCATGACAAGAGTGCATACCATTTGATTTCTAGAAAGTTCCTATATGATGCATGAGATGAAATACCCTCATCTCATTAGGTTGCAATATAAATAGAACCTCAATAACATCAACAATAAGAGAACAATATATGTGAATCACCCAATGATGAAATCAAAACAACTATAAAATTGAAAACTAGAAAAAAATGCAATATATGAGGTAAATTGGATTTTCCCTGTACATGGGTTAGCTATTCTTAGGAACAACTTATTAAAAACTACCTATTTCTTCCTATCCCAGGCTATAGACTCCAAATAGTAAGTCAAGAAGAAAAAAAATGCCTTTGATACCACTTTACAATGTCCTGGTTTTGGGTGCCGCCCAGAGGTTCCCCGTACCAGGTTGGTCACATGGCCTCAAGCGCATTTCCCCAAATGCCAGAGGCTATTGAATATCAAAGAGTGCCTTGGGTTTGATAGTGGGGAAACTATTACCTCATTGGTGGAGTAACACAAAAGGAAGAAACAGATAACTGTAGCGGAAGTAGTAATAATACCATTAAATAGTAAACAACGGAAGTCTGGAAGTAACTAAAGAACTACAACATATATATATATATATCACTAATCATGGATGTCATAAGTATCTAGGAAATTAGACAAACTAGTCACAATGCTAGAATACATTACTAAACCAAAGTACAAAGGAAAGTAAGTAAACAACTCTTCAACATCGCAAGCCTAAGCTTAGTCCCATGCTCCCTCGCTCCACAAAAATCAAGTACTTTAAGTTGAAGGGAGCTTTACCTTATATATACCTACAACAATATAACCAGTTTGGGCCCAAAAGCATGACCCATACAGGGTGTGAGACGAATCCCAGTAGGCAACCACCCAAAGATCTATGCCTAACCGTCAGTGAATATATATGGCTGATAGTTAGTAAAATGAAGCCATAAACAAGGAAGTAATCAAAATTAAACAGTCCTACAATTTTAATTACATTCATTTACATTTATCAACATAATAAATAAAAAAAAAACACAAGAAAACCTCTAGGAAGTACTCACAGTCTAACCCCTCTGGTTCAGCTTAAACGAAGACTCTCTGAGGAAGTACTGACCATCAATTCCCCCTATGGTCTCACAACGATAAACTATAGAAACTCTAAGGAAGCACTCAACATACAAACCCCCCTCTATTCTAGAAACGTGTAACTACAAACACTATGATGGAGCACACACGTCCATCCCCCTTATGGTCTCACAACGTAAAAAGTATAACAGACACTCTAGGAAATCCCTCAACGTCCATTTCCACTATGGTCTAACTACAACTGGTTCCCACAACCCTATGTAAGTCCATCACAAACAAACGATATTATGTATCCAAAGTAAATCACAATATACTACTTATCTAAACATCTACAAGGCATGGAATAAGTAAGTAAGATAATATCACTCCATCCTAACAGCACTAGTCATGAAAAGAAAACGACATAACAGGAAAAACTAGACCGAACAGTCAATACCAAAACAAAAATGGGAAAACACCTCCAAAGCATGGGAAAATAACCCTATTCAAAAACAAGAGACCTAACTCAAGAAAACAAGCATATAATACATTAACAGGGTTAACATCCCTAAACACGCAATACCCCAATCTAGGGTATTGGGTATATTTGAACATAAAATTCAAAGATTAACTACGAAAAGGAACAAACCACCTACCTTATCATTGTAAAATAAATATACTCTGGAATCGGCCCTTGAATTGGCCTATAATGATGTAGATATACAAAAAAATCTAAAATTTTCAACCAAGTATATCTCACTAAAGAGGATAAATCAAGGAACAAGGCTCTAGAATAAGGAAGAACTGACTGTGACGATTCCAACGCAATTGACGAAAGTTGATTCGGAGAACAGATGGCAGGTCAGCGGCTTAGAGAAGAAACATCGGCTTCAATCACTCTTGAACAAGACGAGTTGAGAATAAGTGATTTTTGTGAATAATACATGACCCGATCCGATTTAACAAATAAAAATAAAAGTACACGGTGTGTTCATCTAATATAGACGTTGTGTATTTTCCTTAACTGGACCCCGCTTTAGGCAGTCTCCAGGTCACCTCACACGACCATGCACTCGGACATTACACAGCTAATACATAGCTACCTACGACAACTAGGTACATGGTGTGTACTTCAAAGTACACGGTGTGTACTCCTTAAATTTCCAGAAACTCCTCTTTTTCTCAAAACACTAAAAGAAATGGATCCATACCTAAAAAGAAGAATCGGGTACTTACAACATGTCGAATTCGTATCACACTATGACAACCTAGTTGGTTATTTACTCAGTTATTCCATATTAGAGATCATTGGATAATGGTGCTTATGACATACTGTGGTTTCTTTCTCAATGTAAAGTGGATTCATTGGGTATTCTGGGGAAAACATTTTGATTCTCAAGAGTTTTTATTTCATGGTGTGACACCCTTCACTACACCATGAACCCCACTGTTTTCATCAAATAAAAAGTCATTGACCATGAGATAAAGGGTAAGATGAGTGAGGATTTATCATTGTGATTCTCAAATCTAGGTCTGTCTTGGTGTGATGGACCCTATCCATGCTATGACATTGGGATTTCTAGGTTCCCATATAAATTCAAGGTGACTCTTAAATTTATCTTAACACCCACTTCTCATTTCATACCCTAAGTGGATATAGGAGCATTTTGGATGAACCTATTCCCCTGAGATTGATCCTTGGGTACTTTCCTTTAAGTGATGAATACCTACAATCCAAGTTATCTCCTGTAATCTTTTATTTTATTTTATATTCTTAATTATCTTTTGTTAATTATTTCCAAGCAATGTAAGTATCTATCCCTTTTATTTTTATAGGTTTATTTTTTATTATTTATGTAGGATTCACGATAAATGACGTATTTAGGTTTTTTGGATTTATCGTGAGGTTATGAGTTAGTGTTCTTCATCTATCCTTCCATTATCATTTAGTGGATGTTGAAGCTTCATATTCAGGGAGTGGATTTAATGCTTATCCTTTATTAATTTATAAATTTTGGATTAACGTGAATTAGTTTCTAATGGGTAAATAGTTGAGATTAACCTAAATAGGATAATAATATGGAATTAATGAATTGGAAGGGGTGATAAAATAGTTTCACATGTGCTTATGTTATTCCAGATATTGAATCTTGTTATTGAAGGTTCTAGGCACAATAGAAGCATATGATGGTTCATTCCCAATGTTTCTTTTTTCCGTGATCAATGATCAATCCAAGATTTATACAATGATAAATTATGTAATCAATGAAATTGAATCAAAGA
Organism: Viscum album; assembly: GCA_963277665.1. Taxonomy (NCBI): domain Eukaryota; kingdom Viridiplantae; phylum Streptophyta; class Magnoliopsida; order Santalales; family Viscaceae; genus Viscum; species Viscum album. The sequence continues at coordinate 255,016,629 of OY728150.1, forward strand.
AAATAGACAATAGATTTAATGCTGTAACCAAATTCATGACCATCACATATTTTTTATAATTAATTTAATCAATTAAAGAATTATCTTGACGGAATTATTTCTTTTTTGATAGATTTGACAATATATCTATGTTGTACCATTGTTTCATTGTAGGAATCAAAAGTATATTCCCTCTAGAGGTGACCCAAACATGTTCCACCAATCTCTGAACGTCTCCGTAGGAATCTTCAGGTGCTAGCGCAATAATCCTAACACTTACGTTGTTCTATTTTGATCATCAAAAGAATAGCTTCCAAATAATTATCCTTGATCTCTCTAGACTCATTAGTGAGAGGTGGAGGAAGATCACTCTCCATTCTTGGGAGAGTTCTTGGAGAGGGAGATCTCTAGGGATTGATAGGATTCTCTTCGGCTATCATTGCGCACTACACAAATGAATTGTATCTATGGGAAAAATAATATAATTGGGTTTAAATACCTCTAAGGTTTAGAAATAAATATTTTCACAAGTTACCTTTAATATTTAATTAATCCTTTATAGAACCCCATGCATAAAATAATAATAATAATAATATTTCCATGACATTCACTTAACTTGAAAATTAAATTAAATATTATTTAATCAAATAATATTCAATATATATTATTTATCATTGGACCTAAAAAATCGATCTTCTGTTCCTCCATAATATTTATTGGACCTTAAATAATGACTATTTATTTAATAAATAAATATAATGACATTATTCATCAATAAATAAATAAATAGATATTATATACACTAAAAAACAAATAAATATTTAATAAATATTCCACGCACATTATATTCTCTCGAATAACTGGTGATAGAATATATGCGATCAAGAAAACATGAATAATTATTAGACCACGTGCTAGAATATCTTTTTTACATTTTTTTAAATGAATCTAGGTTAGAAATTTTTTTAAAGTTACCATAGAAAGGAGGAAAAGGCCCTACCACCTTTTCTAGAAATTAAAAGGCAACATAACTAATTCTTCCATTTCCTATCATCGACGCAAATCAATGACATGGAAAAGGAAGTCGGGGAGATGCCTCCTAGGTGAAAGGCATCATCGATGGCGCCACCTTTCCTTGAAGATCCTATAAAAGGGAACCCTCCCCCCATAGTCACTCCAAATTCCCTTCATATATCTAACTTCCACTCTCTCTATCTCCCTCTATACAATAATTCTGATGGTTCTTCCTTTGTGTGTGGTGATTTCGGTGGCCTAAAAGGAGTGCTGATTTTTGAAAAGTATCATTTAAAGTTATTTTTTTTAATTTTTTTAAAGTTATTTATTTATTTTATTGATTTGTTTTCAGTTAGTTCTAAATATCTTATTTATTTACTAGTTTAGTTAGTTAGATATGGTTTAGAAAAAATAGTTATTATTAGTAATGATTAAGTATAAATTAACTAATGAATAACTTAGGATTAAAGAATGATTAAATAATGATTAGATAATAATAATTAACTAATGAAAACTCTATGATTAAGTAATAATTAAAGAATAATTAATTAATGATTAAGTAGTGTTTAAATAATCACAATCTAATTAATAAAGATGATTAAGTAATGATTAAAAAATAATTAACAAATGATTAAATAATGATTAACTAAATATTTACCAATGATTCAAAATTGATTAACTAATTATTAACTAATGATTAAAGAATTATTAACTAATGATTAAATAATGTTTAAATAATGATTAAATAATTATTAAATAATGATTTAATAATGATTAAATCATGATTAAAGAATGACTAACTAATGATAAAAAATGATTAAAAAATGATTAAAGAAATATTAACTAAATTTTAACTACTAATTAAATATTGATTAAAGAATGATTAACTAATGATTAAATAATAATTAACTCATGATTAAAGAATTATTAACTAATGATTTAAAAATGATTAAGTAATGAATAAAGAATGATTAACAAAATATTAGCTACTAATTAAATATTAATTAAAGAATGATTAACTAATGATTAAAGAATGATTAACTAATGATTAAAGAATGATTAACTAATTATTAAAGAACGATTAAATAATGATTAGCTAATGATTAAAGAATTATTAAGTAATTATTAACAAATTCATAAAGAATGATTAACTGTTGATTAGCTAATGATTACATAATGATTAAAGGATGATGAACTAATGATTAAAGGATGATTAACTAACGATTAAAGAATGATTAAATAATGATTAAATAATGATTAACTGATGATTAAATATTTATTAACTAATGATTAACTATTGATTAAACAATGATTACATAATTATTGAAGAATGATTAAATAATGATTAAAGAATGATTAACTAATGATTAACTAATGATTAGAGAATGGTTAACTAATGATTAAATATTGATTAACTAATGATTAACTAATGATTAACTAGTGATTAACTAACAATTAAAGAATTATTAACCAATGATTAACTAATTATTAAAGAATGATTAAAAAAATATTAAATATTGATTAACTAATGATTAACTAATGATTAAATAATGACTAGAGAATGATTAAATAATGGTTAAAGAAGGATTAACTAATGATTAAGTAATGATTAAGTAATTATTAAATAATTATTAAATAATTATTAACTAATTATTAAAGAATTAATAAGTAATGATTAACTAATGATTAAATAATGATTAAATAATGATTATGTAATGATTAAATAGTGATTAATGATTGATTAAGGTATAATTAATATAAAATTAATTAATGATTAAATAATCATTAAGTAATGATTAATTAATGATTAGATATTAACTAACTATGGATTAACATAGAATAAAAATAGGATGAATCACATTATCTTTATAAACCATTGAACATACCTTTTGGAAACTTAACAATTGTACTACAAAACATCAATATCATATTTTAGGATATAAGAAAACATTCTAAAAATTTGGTATAATAAATATTATGTGGTTATATAAGAAATAAAATACCTATCTAGATACTACAAGTGGATGTGGATTTGGAACATATGTGCCTAGGGGTAAAACCTGAAAACACCGCATTGAGCTAGACTCGATTAGGAACTGGTGCACAACAATGAGCCTTACTGTATGCATGTTTGACACTCTCAGAGGATATGACTTTTATGATTCAAAATTTCTTTATAAACTACCAAAAATAGATTTAGGAAGATTAAAAATTTTACCACTAAACATTAGTGTCATCATTTAGGATATAAAAATACATTCTAAAATTTCATTATAATAAAGATTTTATGGTAAACCTTCACTGTCAATAATATTTACACTATCAGAATCTTGATCAAAATACATTTTTCACATAGAAAATATTGTTTTTATGTGTATACTACTATGGGGGAGGTTATTAAAAACAAGAAAGGAGCTTCTTATAGTAAAGAACCAACAACAATGGTTAGGAAAACCAATTGTGTAACCCTAAGTCAAATTCAAGAAATAATTAAAGGTTACTTAAATCTGGGGCCTAATTAATACATCAAGTCTATTAGATTTAGACATTTTCAATCCCTGGATACACTATGGAATCTAGCTTGTCCATTGGCTACTGATGAGCACTAGGTCCAAGCAATAAATTTATTTTTTCCCAGTGGTCATATGATGCCATGATGAAGTTATATGTTGAGGTTTCTACTATACAACAACAATGTCCAATTGTAAAAAATTTATACTTACAAGAGTGTTTTAAAAAGTTCCATACCAATAGATTGAGCCTATTACCTATGACACAGAAGAGTAAAACCTAGATGATTTCCTAGATATACATATAAATTTTACTTCTGATGAGGAATTTTCTAATAAAAAAATAGATAGAGACAACATTACTGTTGAGGAGGGAGCAATAGAAGTTAGGGAGAAAGTTTCTAGAAATGAAATAGTTATACAACAGTCTCGAACCACAATAAATCATACACCACTATTCACATCTTGGCCAGATGTAATGACACATTTTCCTAAATTTTATTGTAATGTTCTCACACATACAATTGAGTTTCTTGGAGTTATAGTGGATAATTTTAGTGATTTATCCAAAGCATTATATGTTGGAAGGGAATTTAAAATTAAATATGCTTTGAAAAACATACTAAAAAGATTTTATATTGAGAGTCACTGTAGATATTTAGTTTAAAAATCAGGCCATAAAAAATACATCATACATTTTGATAAATATGAGTATGATTGTAGAATCTTCTTAAGAGTGATTCCAGACAATACATTTGGATGTTAGATAATTTCAAAGATTGCGACAGCTCATACTCGCATTCAACCAAATCTAACAAAAGATCATACTTCATTATATGCCAAATTTATGTCATCTATTATTATATATATGATTAGGACATTCCAATATGTTCATGTAGCCCTTATTATAGATAAGATATAAGAAAATTTTGTTTATAATATTTTCTACAATAAGGAATGGATGATGAAACAAAAGGAAATTGTAAATTTCTATGGTGATTGGGATGACTGATATCGGGTGTTTCCATAATTGATAGCCATAATAAGACACAAAAACCATGTTATCTTCCATATTCTTAGTAATGAACATGTGTCTCAAGATAACCAACTTGATCCATCTTGTGTTTAATTTCATCAATTGTTCGGGGCATTCATCCTCTATATTTCTATATTTATTTTTAGAAAGTAGTTCATACAGATTTATAGAATGTTTATATATGGAAAATACAAGGTCATATTACTAATTTCAACAACCCAAGATGGAAACCATTCACCTAATCCTCTTTCATTTTCCATTATAAAGAATGAAAATTATGAATTATGGAGTTGGTTCTTGGTATGTATTAGTAGCCATTTAAACTGCATTCGGGGAGTCAGTTTGATATCTAATCAAAATAGAGAAATCAATGTGGCAATAAATACGTATTTTGATACATGGAGACCCCCAAATAGACATCATTGGTATGGAATCATACAAATTTATAGAAACATGTGAAAAAAAATTCCATAATGAACCTATATATAAGGAAATTGTGAGTCTTGGTATGAAATGAATTTATTATTTTCTATTATTTCAACGTAAAGATATTTTTTTTTGTGAAATATGATAACTTTGTATTTCATATGAGCTAGATCAATGAATTTTTGAACAATGTTTCAAACAAATCCATAAGTCTAATCAAGAAGTGTATGATTATATAATGATGATTCCAAATGAAAAATGGACATTTAAATATGATGGGGGGAAGAGGTACAGACACAAGACCAAAAATATTATGGAATGAATCAATGGTGTCTTCAAGGGGCTTCACTAGTTTACTATAACTTCCCTAGTAAGGAGAAATTTTATCATTGTGTGAATTAATTCATTGATATACAAAAACTAACCTCAGATTTGATTCAATAGGGGATAAGGTATAGAAGACACTTTCAATGAGAGATTGAAAAGAACATTGAAGAAGATTCTACTTATTGAGTTTGTTGTTTCTTCCAAGAAGACTCTCGATTTGAATTTTAAGAGTTTCCAAACCCCATCATAAATAAAAATGGTCAAAAAATGGGGGTATTACTAAAAGTGAGGTAATGACAATGTGGAATTTTCTTGGAATTACAATTTCATGATCACACGTTGTAACATCATGTTATTACTTTTAGGTATTCATAAACCCCTCTTTTTACCAAGCTTTGGTTTGGTTTCATTTGGGGTTGTTTTGAGATGAAATTTTGAAATTTTTGAAAATTATGGGCCATTTCTCTGTTGGCACACAGTTTTCCCAAATTGTGCACCCACTCAAGCCAAACCTACAAACCTAGGCAGTGGGATTCTGCATGGTTGGCATACAATTTGGAAGACTATGTGCCCTTTTAATAGAAACTGTGTAACCCATTTAAAATAGATGGTCATCCAGATCGTATTATATGGTCTAATCACAGCTAACTGTGCATAGGATTTAAATAATACAAATTTTTTATTTTAGAATCCCTAAACCCTCACTTTAGGTTCCAGATAGACCTATCGTGACCCCATAAAATTTATTCTTCCTCAATATCACTTAAGAGAAGTTCTTGGACACTTGGATACCTATTAGAAGCGATTCAAAGCTTGACGAACATCATTCGATCTCGTCCCGATTAGTTTCCTCACCCCATTCTTTATCTCCCACTATATCTCTCCTACTCCCTAGGGTTTTCTTAATCCCCATGTTGCTTTGTGGATATAATACCCTCTACTTTGGGATCCTAAACCAAGGTTTGATCCCTGTTTCCTGGTTTCTACGATCATTATTATTTGTTGAAAAATCATGATTCTGTTGATTTCGAGGTAGGTTGTTCCATCATGATAACCAATTTTTATTAACCCTAAATTTCTTTTCAAATTTCAATTGTTTGAATTAAATAAAATTTCTTTAATTTATTGAATATTATTTCAATTATTTTGTTGGAAAACCCAATTCCATTGAATTGGGGTTTTCAAAATGGGATTTTGGCATGAAATTGGAAAACCCCAAATTTCATTGAATTGGGGTGTGTTTATGAAAAACTGGTGATATTTAAATTGTTTAATTTAAATAATGGAATTACTTTGATGTAAATATTGTGAAAAACACCAATTTTATTGAATTGGAAGATTGTTGTGAAATTGATGGAAGTTGTTTGAATTAAATTGTTGAATCTAATTATGAAAGTGAGTTGTGAATTGATTTCAAATTCCTATTTATGAAAAATTCATTAAAATGGTTTTCATAGAAACCATAGGGTTTTATCTTGAAAAAATGCATGTTTTTGACTAAAGACCCATTTTTGGTTTTTAAATGGAATTTTTTATTTTTGAAATAGGAGAATGAGACATAATTGTATTTTAAGGGTTTTTAAAATAAATTTTCCATCATTGAGTTATACTAGAGCACATGAAATACTTGGTAGTTAGTGATTTATTAGAAAAAAATGATAGGTTGGAATTTCCCTAGTAATGGATTGATGCTTTATAACACTAACAAATTATTGGTCAGAACATCTCAATTCCCAAGGGAGACATGGCTGAGTCCTCTCTTACCAGTACTGAGGGATGTGTGTACACATTGCAGTTTATCACATGAGTGTGCGAGTATACCATAACTTGGAACTATCATACCTCTTGGAATATGACCATGTTTCTCACTTATTTATATATGAGATATAAATGTATTCAATTTTTGTAAAATGTTTTACGTACCTTGTGAATTTTATATAAACTATTTTATATATAAGTGTTTTGTTAAGAAATTTGTTTAAAAATATCCCATCAATTGAAATGTGAAGAATTATTTAATGGATTTTCCATCATTTGAAATGTAAAGAATGATTTTTTTAAATATTCTCCTGAAATACCAAAACCTATTTATTTTAAAATATAAAGTACTTTGTTTGGTTAATTTAATTTTGGAATCTTATTATGGAATCCTTGGTGAGACCCTATTTATATTTTAGTTAACACCCTACCTATTCCTTCGAGTGTTTGTAGATTTTACAATTCCAAGTTCGAGTAAGGGTAAAGCACTATTTAGGGATGGTTCTAGCTGTTGATCTGTAGACTTGGAGAGTTTCATCCATTGGGACTTGGGATATTTATCTATCCTATTTTACTGGTACTTTTCTATAGTACTTTGGGTTTTCATACCTATTTGAGTTTGGGTACACATATCCCAGTGGATTTTCTTTTGTATGCATACTAATTTGTTATCATGCTTCCATAATTATTGTGACAAATTCATTCCCAAATTCATTTTTTATGGTGAAAGGTATTAGTCTCTAACCCATGGGGATTGAAAACACCATTTATGCTATGTTAGGACTTTCTCAATTATCTGGTTACCAGGGTACCCGTAATGGTTTGTGAAAATTGGTATCAGAGCTCTAGGTTGAACTTATTATCTTACAATCAGTATACTTTGTGTAATATTGTCAAGAATTAGGAGGTAGTTTCAAGTGAGTGCCTGACTAGATCTCACTACAATGAACCTTAAGTCACCAGGGGTGGTAAGGGAAAGATGTATTAAGTATTGGTTCTAGTATTTTCCCTACTTTTGATTTGGATAATTGAAATCCAAATCTTGTGTCTATATTTTGGGATTAATATACCATTTTTTATTTTTTTTGTTTTTTAATATGATGTCTTATTTGTTGTCTGCTGATGTTGGGTAGCACCATTCCTCTAATAAGACATGAAAATCAGATCCAAGAGGAAGATGCTGCTATACCTCAGTGAGAAAATTCTATTTTGGACCCGAGATTGGTTGAGGTGATCGTGCATATTTTCCAAGCTCTAGGAAAAGCACCACAATAGGTTCCCATTCAGTATATAGATATAGTCCTATAAATAGATATTTTTTGAGATCATTCTCAAGATTTTTTTCCAGAAGACAACACCATTGAAAAGCGAAAATGATCTTCAAAAGGTTGAGAAATGGTTGAGAAGGATGTAATGTTTTTTTTGGGTTCTTAGAGACCCCTAAAAAAATAAATGTGTTTTGTACCACCTTTTTACTTGAAGAACCAAGAACGAGATGGTGGGACACAATGGTGGTGAAAAAGAATCAAGAGGGATTAGAGTGGAATGTATTTAAAGTTATTTTCACCGACCAGTTCTATCCAGATTAGATGCTTCTGGAAAAGGCTACAAAGTTTTTCAAACTTGAGAAGGTTGATTGGACTGTGATAGAGTATGAAAACCATTTTGCTGATCTTGTGAATTTTTCACCTGAGATAGTATCGAATGAGAAGATGAAGGATTTTTAGTTGGAGTTGGGACTTTGATAGGATATTCATTCACAAGTTTTCTTACTGAAGATGCCTTCTTATACTGATGTGCTGGATAGAGCGCTGATAGTCTAAATGGACCTAGCTGGTAAGTAAGGTTTTCAAGATTTTCTTTCTATCCTAATGGATTCTTGGGTTCCTTTAAAGGAAAGTATACTCATGATGATTCTTATTGTGGTTCTCAACAGTAGGGTTATTTTAGACCTCTAGTACTTGGAAGAGTCACATTGATTTTCTACTAGTGTGGCATGCCAGGGAATTCAAATAGGGGTTTCACTGAGTCCCCCAGGGCATGTGGTTCTCATGGATACTCAGGAAACTTATAGAAATTATTCCATGTTTATTCCACTCTGAGTAGTGGAACAAGATCATCAGATCCCTCTAAAATTTTGGAGAAATTAGGTGCTTCATTTATAAAAGGGTTCTAGCCACAGACATCTGGAACGAAGATTCTGCACGCAGTGGAAGTGTCTGTAGAGGAACCAGATACGGGTCTAGAAACTATGATAGGTACCATAATTATAGATTCATAATTATTGGATGCTTTATTTAATACTGGTTCATCTCATTCATTTATTTCGACCTATTTTATTAATTTTCTAAATCTTACTATGGAGCTTTTATCTTATGTCATGGATATTACTATCCCCAATGGTGTGTTCCATGTATTTCAAGGAGAATAGAACCCAAGGTCGAGTAGGACTGGAACTTCTCATCCAGAGTTGGGGAAATTAATATCAGTGCTTTATTTTGATCTGGAGGAGGAATCTTTGAGTTGTGGTCTCCCTCAAATTCTTATCAAGATTCCCAACATGTTTCTTTTTTTACTTCTTCGGGTTTCCAATGGTAAGGGAAGTAGATTCTTCTATTGATTCAGTGACACATACTCAAATAATATCTATTCATTCTTACCACATTAAACCAAATGAAATGAAAGATATGGATACTCAATTGGATGATCTTCTATAGAAAGGATTTATTTTCTTGAGTGTGTCACCTTGGGTGGTGCTGATTCTCTTTGATAAGAAGGCTGATGGTTTACTGCGCCTTTTTGTTGATTACCAAAAGCTCAATCAAATGATGGTAAAGAGAAATTATTAATTGACATGGATTGATGATCTATTTGATTAGTTGAAAGGGGAAAAGTGGTTCTCAAAGATTGAACTTTTATCTGGTTCCCATCATTAGAGGATAAAAGAATCCTATATTCAGAAAACCACCTTTTGAAGTAGGTACAACTATTATGAGAACCTTTTTATGCTGTTTAGTCTAACCAATTATCCTATAGTCTTTATGGATTTAATGAAAAATATTTTCCATGAATATCTTGATACATTTTTGGTAATATTTGTGGATGAAATCATAGTTTACTCTGTTTTTGAGGAGGATCATGTGCATTATCCAAGAACAGTTATGAGCTTTCTAAGAAATCACTATCTTTATAGAATGATTTTGAAATGTAATTTATAGATTGGGGAAGTGAGGTTCTTGGGACACATGGTGTCAGAACATGGGATATGAGTTGATCATGAGAAGTTAAAAGTTATTATGACATGAGAACAACAACGAAATGTTTTTGAGATTCAGAGATTATTGGGTCTAGCTAGTTATTACGGCTGGTTTGTTAAGGACTTCTCAAAGTTGGATTCTTCAATGACTGCTCTAACTTGGAAGGGATTAAATTTTTCTTTGGGTAATAAATGTTAGAGTTATTTTTTTATCTAAAATGTCTTTTGACTAATACGCCAGTGTTGACTCTTCCAGAGGCCAGAAAAGGTTATATGGTATTTTGTGATGCATTAGGTTCAGGTTTGGGATGTGTTATAATGCAAAGGTATTATTTAATTTTTATGGCTCTCATCAACTTAGACCACATGAGAAAAATTATCCAACCCATGACCTTGAAATTTTGGCTTTAATGCACATGCTTAAGATTTTGCAGTATTACCTTTATAGAGAAAGGTTTACCATGTTTTCAGAACATAAGTTATTGAGTTATATATTCTATAAAAAAATATTTGAATATCTACTAGTGGAATTGGGTAGAATACTTGTGATATTTTAACTTTGACATCACCTATATTCAGGGGAAAATGAATATATTCATAAGTGCCTTGATCAGGAAACTTCTGACCCAAGACGTGAAAGAATATTCAAAAGAGTGGCACTTGACAACTCTATTTTCATAGTTTCTTATTGGAGTCCAAGAATTAGGGGATGAGGTTTCTTTGATACTCTCTTTATGGTGGAGAGACTGTTGCTGAGTGGTCATTTTCCAAGGAGGGAATTCTATTCTATCAAAATCAATTTGGTGTTAAATTAGTGGTAAGGACAAATGTAATGGTTGATTTATATAATTTATAGTGGTATGTGAACCTAATAACCACAAATATGTTCTATGACACTCGGAATCAATTTTGGTGTCCAGGTATAAGATGGGGCATTGCTGATTTTTTCTCTCATTACTATAAGTGTCAACAGGTTAAGGCTAAGCATCAGAAACCTTCAGGTTTTCTCCAGCCACTTCCAATGCCTACTTGGAAGTGAGATGAGATCTCTATGGACTTTGTGGTTGGGTTTCTACATACCCAGAGAAAGAAGAACACAATATGGGTTTTGATCGATCGATTGACTAAATCGAATCACTTTATACCCACTTGTGATGTAACCAAATTTAAGAGTTGGGAAATATCTATATGAAAGATATTTTTCATTTACATGGATTTCCATATTCTAAAGTCTCTAATAGGGATCCTCCATTCACTTTTAGTTTTTGGAGATTCCTTTAGGAGGCACTGAAATCTCATGTCCATTTGAGTATGACATACTATCCGTAGTCGAATGGCCAGGCAGAAAGAGTTATACATGTTTCTTGAGGATATGATTCACGCTTGTGTTCTCGACTTTGGTGGGTCTTTAGATGATCATTTGGGATAGGTTGAGTTCACATATAACAATATTTTGTTTAATCTTCGATCATAATGGATCCTTTTGAGGCCTTGTATGGTGGGCCTTGTAGATATCCATTGTGTTGGTCGAAGATTGGTGAAAGTTCCTTACTTAGAACAAGTTTGGTGCAAGAGATGACAACAAATATTCAGTTGATTAATCAAAGGATGTTGAAGGTACAAATATGGTGTAAGTCTTATGCTGATTGTTAGCATAATCTGTTGTATTTTTCAGTTGGTGACCAGGTGTTCTTGAATGTTTCACCCCGGCTGGGTCATTAATGACTTGGGAGGAAAGGGAAGATTTATCCTTATTTTGTGGGACCTTTTGAGGTTTTTAAGAAGGTGAGAAAAGTTTCTTACCATTTATCACTTCCACTATATTTGATGTTGATACATAACATGTTCCATGTATCTCAGCTACAAAAGTATCTATATGATCCATCTCATGTTCTGAGCTGGCATGATCATGAAGTTGAACATGATTTATCTGTAACTAAACGAAAAGGCTGGATAGTTGATTCATAAACCAAGGTGCTTCATGAGTGGATGATACATTTGGTTTGAGTGATATGGTAGCATGGTTCTAATAATCATGAGACATGATAGAGAGAGGCACTGATTAGTGAGTAGCGGGATCATCTTTTGGGCATGGAAACTTTTGAGTAGTCTTTCTGGGGATAAAAAGTTTTTATAGTAGGGTGGTTGTAATATATTGTTACTATTTTTATATATTCCTAAACCCCAATTTCATCCTTGATTTGGTTGGGTTTTGTTTGGGGTTATTTCAGGTTGAAATTTTTAAAGTTTGGAAAATTATGGGCTAGTGCACGGTTGGCACATATTTTTCCAAAACTGTACACCCTCTGGAGAGAAATTGTAGAAACTTAGGCAGTGGGGTTTTGCATGGTTGGTGCATGGTTTAGTATACTGTGCACCTTCTTAGGTGAAACCATGATTCCTATTTAAAACCGGTGCACAACCAGGCCGCACAGTTTGGTCTAACCGTGCTGATCTAACCAACTAACTGTGCACGAGATTTAAATAATCCAAAAATATAATTTTAAAATCACAAAACCATCACTTTAGGTTCTAGACGGTCCTAGAATGACCTTGTACAATTTATTCTTCCTCAGGAGACCCTAAGAGCAGTTCTTGGACCCTTGGATTCCTCTCAGAAGTGATTTGAATCCTGATGAACGATGTCTGATCTTTTCCTGATTAGTTTCCTCACCCCATTATCTATCTCCCGCTATATCTCTTCTCCTCACAAGGGTTCCATGGATCCCTCTATTGCTTTTTGGATCAAATAACATCTTTTTTTGGATCTTAAACATAGTTTGATCCTTGTTTCCTAGTTTCTGTGATCGTCATTCATCATTGAAAAATCCCAATTAGGGTTCAGCAATATGAGATTTGTTGATTCGAGGTTGGTGGTTCCATCATGATGCCCATTTTTTTAACCCTAAATTACTTGTTAAATTTTAATTATTTTAATTTAATGAAATTTATTGAATTTATTGAATATGATTTCAATTAGTTTTTTGGATAAACTCAATTCCATTAAATTAGGGTTTTAAAAATGGAATTTTGTTATGAAATTGGAAAACACCTAATTCCATTGAATTAGGGTGTGTTTATAGAAAATTGGTAAGATTTAAATTGTTTAATTTAAATTGTAAAATCAGTTTGATGTGAAGATTGTAAAAATCCCCAATTCCATTGATTTGGGGGTTTGTTGTTAAATTGGTGGAAATTATTTGAAATTAAATTATTGGATTAAATTGTGAAAGTAAATTATGAAATTTAATTTTGAATTGATTTCAAATTAATATTTTTTTAAAATGGATTAAAATGGGGTTGATAGAAACATTAGGGTTTTATCTTGGAAAATACATGTTTTTGATTAAAAACTCATCTTGGTTTTTAAATGGAAATTGGAATTTTTGAAATATGGGAATGCGACTTAATTGTATTTTAAGGGTTCTTAAAATAAATTTCCAATTATTGAATTATACTAGGGAATATGCAAGCCAATGTAGTTAGTGAGTTGTTGGAAAAAATAATAGGTTTTAATTTCCTTAGTAATGATTGATGCTTTACAAAACTAACAAAATATTAGTTAGAACATCTTACTTCCCCAATGAGACATGGATGAGTACTCTCATGCCATTTTCAAGGAACATGTGTACACATTGTGGTTTATCACATGACTGTGTGAGAATCCCATAACCTGGAACTATCATACCTCTTGGAAGATGACCATGTTACTGGCTTATTTATATATGATATATAAATGTATTCCACTATTGTAAACTATTTTACATTCCATGTGAATTTTATATAAATTGTTTTATACAAATGTTTTTTAAGACATTTTTTTAGAAATATCCCATCAATTTAAATGTGAAGAATTGTTTAAATTATTTTCCATCATTTGAAATGTAAAGCATAAATTGTTTAAATATGCTCTTCAAATGCCAAAACCTATTTATTTGAAAATTGAAAGCACTTTATTTAGTAAATTTAATATTTATATCTTATTATGGAATTCTTTGCAAGACTGTACTGGGATTTTATTTCACACCCTACTTGTTCCTTCGGGTGTTTATAGATTTTATGATTCTTGGTTTGAGTAGGGGTAAAGTACCACTTGTTGGTGGTTCTAGTTGTTGATCTGTTAACTTGGAGAGTTGCATCCATTGGGACTTGGGATGTTTATCTATCCTATTTTACCAGTACTTTTCTGTATTACTTTGGTTTTTCAGACATGTTTGACTTCTGGTACACATCTCCTTGTGGATTTTCTTTTGTATGCATACTATTTTTTATCTTGATTCCATAATGTTTTTGGAAAATTTATTCCCACCTTCATTTTTGAATGATGCTAGGTGCTAGTTTCCAACCTATGGGGATTGGGAACACACTTCGACCTATGTTAGGATTGGCTTAGTTATCAGGTTACCATAGTACCCCAGATGATTTGTGACCCACACCATCATAGCATGTGCCTTTGTAAACATATCATGGGAAACATATATCGATCCACTGCACTAGTTGGGAACTATTGCTAACTGTTATGCTGCACTATGGATGATTATTGAGAAGTTTCGATGTTTCCCAATGCCTGAAGACCAGTCGATATTGATACCTAACATCAAAAAGTTGCGTCAATAAGGGATACCAAAGTCCAATAGGATGTAGAATGAGATGAGATGGCCTCAAGAATAATGGAAACATTTGAGATGCAACATATGTCATCAAGAAGGTCATAACAGGAAACGATTCCCTAACATTATTATATTGTGTTCACAGTCTCAGCCACAATGATGTATTGTCTCCATTTTGATCTCTTCATATCATTAATTAAATGGTGTTAATATAAGATCCTTTATTTTGTATAATGTTTTGACATTTCCAAATACTTTTAGTATCAAATAACACTAATCCTTTCATATTCAAATTACAAGGAATATGAATAGTACATGTGAGGTGACTTGGAAGCATAATAAAACAATCCATGGCCAAACCAAAAAATAAGCATGTGGGAAAATAATCGTGAAACATACCATAATGTGAGAAGTTGTACATAAATTACAAAGAACCCCATTTGAGATATCACTTATTAGTTAAAGTAATACAAAGGTTGTGTTGGGTTATAATTTTTTTGTCTTTATTATATAAAAGTTTATTAGAAGATAAGTCATAGAATGTTTTGGAAAGTGAGGTAAACATAAGAGAAAACATCAAATCAATTTATTTATCCAAGATAAAGTGAAAATTTTATCATATAAAGCGAAATGGACAAGAAAAAACCCATTAAATAACACATGAATGTTTTACAATAGACAAGAAATACCTTGAAAATTTTCAACAGAATATAGTTTGGATAAGATGAGCCTGACTTAAAAAGTGAAGTAAAATTTATCTTATTTTCAAGTGGTAGCTTAATAAAATATTCTAAACTGATGTACTTAACTTTTTAATTTTAAAAATATTTTGTCCTACTACTGACATGCCTCCCCATATGGAGAATATTTCATTAGAAGGATGAAATATTTAAAAAATTCAAAAGTTATGTACATCCCTTTAGAAGATGTTATTAAAATACCACTTGAAAATAATCTGGATTTTCTTTCACTTATGAAGTCAGAATCATCTCATCTAAACTCTTCTCTGTTGAAAAATGTCAAGGTATTTCTTATCTATTATAAATAATTCATGTGTTATTTAATAGGTTTGTTCTTATCTATCTAAATTTATACAATCATAATTTTTATTTTATAATGGATAAATAAATTTATTTGTTGTGTTCTATTCTTTTTAACTCACTTTCAAAAACATTATGTGACTTATTTTATAATAAAATTTCAGATAATGAAGAAAAAATGTTTATATTTATAATTATATAAAAACATATCTTACAAAAAACCATTTTCAAGGTAATAACATTTCTAAAATAGCTTTAGAAATATTCTTTGAGAAACTTGAAGACATTCGCTTTTATTTTGGTAAGAAAAAATTTATAAAACAATGGGAATAGACATGTAATGTCTTACATTCTACCAGTTATAAAAATCTACTGACCATAACGTCATATTTACATTTTACACTTAAGAATTAATTCATTTTGTATGAACATATATAGGATACTACACTATTCACTGAGCAGTATAGCCATGTTTCACATGACATGCTAGTGAGACATGAGGTTTTATAGATCCGTGTATGTCGGGCACCCCATTATCATCACATTACGTATCTCGCCGCCATTATACCATACCTACGCCATGATGGATTATATGGCCTTGTGGGATATGATTTTACATTCATTGATCACCCCTAAATTACGTTTTCACTGATATATGGAGACCAGAGACACACTTATTCCACTTGTATGAGGGAGAGATGACCACCACACTTTATGATGTGGAATTCTGCTTGGTCTTCATATATAGGGAGATGCAGTTATAGGAACCACCCATGGAGACTTGATTGAGATTGTAGAGATATTTCTATGTAGCAGCATTTTGGATGATGATGATGCTATAGATATAGATGATATCTATGAGGTGTGTTGAGATGCACTTTTCACAGTTACATGCTGATGCTGATGAGATGTGTCATGCCTATTCATATATCTTACAGATCATTGGAGGGACATTGTGCATTGATGACTTAGGTATGCATGTAAACATGATGTATCTGGGATTACTAGAGGATCTTGATCAGTTTAGGAGATAAAATATTGGATGTTTATACTTGTCATAGACATATAGTGCCTTATGCATAGCATGCCTCTCAGATTGAACTGATCTTGGGGGATGCGTCATCATTCTTCAGATGTGAGAATGGGAACACATCCATTCCCTCTTACCTATTTTTGTTGGTCAAGATCTACATATATATGTCCTATATGAATCTATGTGTGGACGCTGGTATGATCACTCATCTCTATTGGGTTATGATGCTATAAGGAGTTATTGAATTTAATTTCTTATTACTTATCACTTTCAATGTTGTATTTTATAGGTGGATTCAGAAACACCACTTCATTAGGGATCTAATCCACAATTTGGGTGCATACTATCTCATGTTGGAAAGTCTACTACCCACTTATGTACGTATATACAATCTTACACTAACTAAACAATTTCATAATATCATTAATTTTTGTTTTTAGTAACAAATGTTTTTGAAAAATATCACATTTAATTTCAGATTACATGGATACCATAATGGGATTTATTAGTCCAGTTTATTGTATACCTTAATGATGGACTTTACAATGTAATGGTTGTAGTTACTCTCATTCACTTTCATATTATTAAGTGGCACCGGCCTGATAGAGTCATGTACTAGTTTCTCCATGTTCAAAGTATTCCATTTCCACCAAGTCAGTAACCATCACTTTATTCTGTGAAACTGATATGGAGGTAGGGTGTCGACTAGAATTGATGGAATGATGAGAATCGTATCATCTGGTACATATGAGCATTGTTTCATATCAAGGCTACACATATGATGCAATTCCCACTATTTGAGAAACATGGCAATGCTCCATAGTATAGAATGAAGTCTATATTGTATCTTACTCCACACCGAAGAGGGATTTAGGATCTGGTAATTTAATAAATTTCCAATATTATTTTTATTATGCTATTTTATAATTCATTTTGAATCTCTTTACAACATACTAGACTACAAAATATTATCCACATGTCTGATCTAGAGGAGGATGAGGTTGCTATCTTACTAGAGATTTAAGTTTCAATGGAGGGTATGATGTCAACTTATCATGTTTTACATGATAATATCTTTGATCTTCCACACTAGGGAGATAATGCTCCTACCCAAGGAGTGGAGGTACCTTCTTAGGAACCTCCTCTAGCAGCTCCTAATGTTGAGAAGCCATGACTATGATGGCATAAACTACATTATGCTGCATGTGAGGCATCATCTGTTCCACAAGCAGAGGTTGAACCTCTAGTAGTCTAGCCTTAGATACTTAGAGATGTGAATTGGTAGTTATGAGATCCATTCATTGAAGGACCCCTGAACACCCTGAGAGGGGAGGAGTGAATCATGGTGTCAAATTTTTCTTTTAAACTATTGGATCTTGTTATCACGTTGGTAGGAACCTGTTAAACCTGTCTGAAGAGGAAGTGAAGAAAATAAATGATCACATGCAAAGAAAAGACACAATAATAATACATGGTTTACCACAAAGGGCTCCATCCAAGGATCATATGCCAATAATGTGTCGGTCATACCAAATTCCAATAATCTTCACTAGCTTTGGATTACAAGAGTTTAGCACAATCACTCTGTTCCAGGCGCACTACCTTTACAAGGATTTAGGGATAACACACTGCGTCCCTCAGATCACTTCTACTAACTATTCTTTGCTCACTACTTTGGAAGAATATTCACTAATTTTATTAACTTGAAGGTCACTTCAGTTGTTTATCATTAATTCGTGCATCCTCAACTGTAAACAGAAGTTCTGTTGAAGTCCCATAATCTCACACATATGTAATTTGTTTTTCCGTAAACTGATATGTTATGAAGATTAATTTCACAAACTGATTTGGCCAATTTTAGGCATCCTTGGGTGTTTCACATACTTCAGCTGATTCTGCGTACCACAAATGTTTTCACGTATCATCTAGCTCCTTCGCGTACCGTGCTATGCTACGTTCCTCCCTACTCCACGTACTGCTCTAAACCTCCATGTACCATCCTGCTCCACATATTGCCTTGCTCCGCCGTGTTCTGTGAGAGCTTTCTGTTTGAACCACACACCCTTCCACAGACTGGTTACCTTACGCGGATGAGTCTCTCCACGTACCATCTTCTCCTCCATGAACCACTTCCTCCTTCTATGAATTTCTTCCCCAAATTTTAATCTCCAATCTCATCGTTTAAAAAAGGGTATTACTATTCCTTAAATAGTCACATGACTTCGCAAAAATCGCTAATCCATTTTACCCAAATTTTCAACGTGGGACAATCTTCACTCCATTTGCGCACAATTAGCTTCCACTGTGTAACGCTCCTATTTCATGAATTATAGAAGTCCTGCCAACCATCATCATTCCGCGTACCACATGGCTTCACTGTGTACAATCGATGCAAACCATTTTTCTTTTCAACCTTCATCATTCCACGTACTGAATTCCTTCACTGTGTACTGTTACTACGAACTGTGTTTGGTTCTACGCACCACTCCGCGTACCATTCCCACTACCTACATTGCGTAGCGCGTGCCTGCACCGTGTACCATATGACTTCACCACGTACCGTGCGCCTTCACTGCGTACTACGTGACCTCACCACATACCATGTTACGTAACCACCCCATTGTTTACAAAAAAACCTCTATCTTGTAAACCGTATGTCCTATTAACAAACCGTTTGAGGCATTGAGACCCTATTGATGAGGAAGATCTTTTGATATGATTTTGGTGACTTTCATGAATGTTTTGATGTGATGAATAGCTTGAGGAGTGGTGAACTTAAATACTGATTTCAACCTCAATTGTATGACCTCATTCCTTGCAAACTCCCTAGTCATATGTGTGCAAATTAACAACAAACACAAAACAAACTCCATTATTATCAACGAACAACCTTGGAACCAACAATCTCACCCTTTGGGTTTGTTGGAAATCTTTAGATAAATTCATTGATGCACCAACCATGATAAAAAACTGAACCTTCAAGAAACAAATCATCCATCACTCTAAGTCTACGTGAGCAGTTCTCGGTGTAAAAAACAAGATATAGGACATGAATTGAGTTATAATTATTTTCTTTTCTCCCATTTTCTTGTATCTAGAAAAAATAGACCAATTTCTAGTGAATTCATCTATTCTCCCTCATTGGAAATAAACCCTAAGACTGGTATTTAAACATTGTAGATCTCAGAACATATTCCCCCTGGATCATATCTCCCCCATAAACCTGCAACACTTCCACAAACATATTAACATAGTTAAAACAACTAGGTATATAGGGAATCTCGTAACCTACTTATGCACTGGGAGGTGGTTGAACACCAAGGTTCAACTGATATTTCTCAAACATAGCTGCTAACAATGGCTTGGTCATAATGTCAGCTACTTTCTCATCAGTTCCCACATGGTCCATATTGATCATGCCTTTTTCAACTTTTTCTTTGATGAAATGATATCCGATCTTAATATGTTTTGTACGAGAATGCTGAACTAGATTCTTCTTAAGATCAATTGAACTCTTGTTATCATAGTAAATCACCATTGGTTGTTTCACCTCATCACCTATGTCACTCAGTTGCTGTTTCATCCAAAGTAACTGTGTGAATGCTTTGGTAGCAGATATATATTCAGATTCAGCAGTACTAAGTGATGTAATTTCCTATTTATTTCTTAACAAACCCACACATTTCTTCCCAATATAGAAAGATCCAAAACTGGTAGACTTTCTGTCAACTACATCTCCATCCCAATCAACATCAGAAAATGATGATAGTTCACTATCTCTTCCTGCAGCAAAGTATAACCGATAATTATGTGTACCTTGAATATGTCTCATGATTCTTTTCACTACCTCCATATGTTCTTCCTTCAGATTACTCTGAAAGTAGGATGCAAGGAAAGTTGCAAAGACAATATCTGGCCGTGTCACTTTCATGTATAGTAGGCTTCCAATGATTCTTATGTATAAGGTGGGATCCACAGAAGTCCCTTCCTCATGCTTTCTAAGTTTTGATCAAAAAACAATCGGATTCGACATTGGTTTGGAATCATACATATTGAAATTCTTCAACATCTCTCTTGAGTAATTTTTTTTGATAAATGAATGTGTAATACTTATTCTAATGTACTTGTAACCCTATAAAGTATGTGAGTTCACCAATCATAGACATTTAAAATTCTGATTTCATGTGATTGGAAAATTCATCCACTGATCCATGTCTACTTCCTCCAAAAATAATACTATCCATGTATGCCAATACCATGAACTGATCCTTTTGAGAGTTCTTCACATTGAGATTGTGATCCACTCCTCATCTTTTTGGATGAGGTCAAGGAGATTTGATGCTCTTTTATTCTTTGGCCAGTAGAAACTGTAGACCAGTTTCCCTCACAAGAAAGAATCACATGTCTTTTCTCATTCACACTTCAGAATAGGGATATCCATGACTATGTTTATCTTAGATATCTTTTCCATGTATTTCTAATTAATGTTCCCCAATCTCCAATGCCATAAGTTTTTTTCCTCTTCAACTGTTCGGTAGAAAATGTT
Source organism: Viscum album (assembly GCA_963277665.1). Taxonomy (NCBI): domain Eukaryota; kingdom Viridiplantae; phylum Streptophyta; class Magnoliopsida; order Santalales; family Viscaceae; genus Viscum; species Viscum album. Next base: position 255,038,164 of record OY728150.1, read on the forward strand.
CTCTTTACTATCAACCTGATATAACTTTCCTTCTGTTCTACAGCCTTTCATGAGAGAAATCCTAGACTTTCCTCTTATAGTACAACCATTTTCATTTAATGTCACAATAAGACCTGAGTCATAGAGTTTACTCACACTAAGAAGATTTTGATGCAGACTGTCCACATACATGACTTTAGTTTTCTTCAGCTCACCATTATCTAGCTTAGTGTTTCTACTTCCTTTTATCTTCAAAGCACCATCATTACCGAACATCACTATCCCATCAACCTTTTTCTTGAAATTTTTAATAGGTCTACATTACATGTCATGTGGGATGAACATACGCTATCAAGAATCCTGGTGCTGTTGTTCTTTATAGCTTTGAGGGATACTTATGCAAAATTGGAGTTTTTAATTTTCTTCTTTTCTTTCCATGAGATATTATATTGAGTGTAGGATGCTGATGGACTTTCAATTCACTCTTTTGTGTACATGGGTTCCTCATATTCAAATTCTTATTCCAAAGGAGCAAACCTATTTGAAATAGAAAAACTATCTATTTGGCATGCATTGAATCATCTCCTACCATTGAAAGAATTTCTCTTGTCATACCTCTGCCTGTAATGAAAAACTTTATGACCAAAGTTAGAATAGTAAAAACAATATCAATATAAATTATTTCTTCTATAAGAAGTAGGATATGAATATGTTTTTTTTGAACTCCTAACTATTCCCCATTCATATAGCTCCTCGCCTATTCACAGTATGACATGGTATAGACCAGATATCCACAAAACTGACACTTCATGAAGGGAAATGTCTTATCACTTCTATTTATCCTCATGCATTTTTCCTCAGGAAAATAGTTTGACTGCCTATCATTTCTAGAAACTCAAGGATAATATTCAATTTTCCTTTTTGTTTGATTTAAGGGTTACATTTGCAGTACTTATGGTGGATTTTCAACATGATCAACTTTCATCTTGCCTTTATTATGGACCAATTTATTTATATCATTTGACATTTCGGCATTGCAACCAATTCCACTATTTTCAATGCATGTGGGTCTTTGATCACTCAAGATATTTTCAACTCCATATGAACCATTTTTTTCTATCTCTAGTAGCTCAGCATCCGAGAACCTTCCAAATTGTATTTTTCTTCTTTACTTATTTTGAAGTTGTTTCACTTTCAAGTTTACTTCTCAGAGTAACAAGTTCTTATTTGAGTCCCTCAATGGTCTTGGACTTATCCTCTAGTCTCAAGGTAAGGTAATTAATGACCTTTGGTTGTTCTTCAATTCTGAGTTTCAGTTCCATAACATCATCATTTCTTTCTCGAATTGATGATTGAACTTACACCAGTTCTTCCAGTCATTTAATTTCTGCTTCCAGCTGATCAATATATTTTGATGATTCCTCCACCATTGATTTCCACTTATTGCATCTCTTAAATTTAATCTCAATATTACCAAATGCATCCTTAATTTTCAACTTGGGATTGACATTAGAAGTCAACTAATTTTCTCAAGATTTATTTATCAATGGTTCTGAGTTTTCAATGGCAGCCATCATGGAGGCCTGGTTTCTAGTTTTAAATTATGGTTCATCTTCCTTACAGAATTCATTATCATCATCTTCCTATTCACAAACAAAACTCTTCTTCTGAACTTTATTTGCAAATTTAAATTTTTCCTTTTTGAAGAATATTTTTCGAGTCTTTTCCATATTTTCAACTTAGCTCTATTCATCACCAAATTTTATTGAGCACAGAGAGGCAATGTGCACAAATCTTCCACAGAAAAAACAAGCCAAAGGTAAATTTCCTTCAAATTAACCGATTCCCTTTTTAATCTTCTTGGAAATGAGAGAAAGAGTTTCATTTTACTCATCATGTTCATCACCTATATCTCCTGAAACTTTTAGTTTTCCATGGCTTTGAATTCCATTTCCTTGATCACATGTGTCGTAGATTGTTTTGGTTTGATTCTCATTTCATAAGCTGATATATTGCTTAGAAGATCATCCACTGAGAGTTTGGAGAGATCCCTTTCCTCAAGGGCTGACACCTTTACATTATAAATGGATGGGAATCCTATCAATATTTTCTTTACAATGTCAATGTATTTTATTTCTTAACCCAGACCTCTGATTTCTCCTACAACATCAGTAATTTGATCGAAAAAGGAGTCTTCATTCTCATTAGGGTGCATATTCAGGTCATCAAACCTACTATGTAGTACTTGAAGTTTTTCCTCCTTCACTTTTATATATCCTTCATAAATATTGTCTAGTTTATCCCACCTTGACTTGGCACATGTGCAACTCATTACCTTTAAATAAATCTGATCAGAAAGGGCTGCAATGAGAGCATTCATAGATTTTTCATCAACATCAAGCAATTTCCTATTTGTATCTATCATATACAATCCTGTAGGATTAGTGACTTGTATTCCCTTCGCATTATCAAATAATACTTCTATTCCAAGAGACCATAAGTGATATCTCATATTGTTTTTCCATATTTGAAAATTACTTCCATCGAATAGGGGTACTCCCCTAATATTGACTGGATTCTCCATGATAGACAAATTTAACACCAACAACCATTATGCTCTGATACCACTTGAAGGGCCTCAGAACACCTTGAGAGAGGAGGGTTGAATCAGGGTGTCATCTTTTTTATTTAAACTGAAGGATCTTGTTACTATGTAAGTAGGAACCTGTTAAACCTGTCTAAAGAGGAAGTGCGGAAAATAAACGGTCACATGCAAAGAAAGGAAACAACAAATTTTCTTGGTTCACCACAAAGGGCTATATCCAAGGAAAATACACCAACAATGCGTCGATCGTACCAAATTCCACTAATCTTCACTAGTTGTGGATTAAAAGAGTTTAGCACAGTCACAGTGTGCTAGGCATACTACCTTTACAATGATTTAGGGATTTTACAATACGTCCCTCAGATCACTTTCGTTGACTCTTCTTTTCTCACTGCTTTGGATAAATTTTCCCTCAGTTTATCAACTTGAAGTTCGCATCAATTTTTTATCATTAATTCATGAATCCTCAAATGAAAATGGATTCTATGTTGAAGTCCCATAATCACACACATGTGTAATTTATTTTCCTGTACATTGATATGTTATGATGATTAATTTTGCAAACTGATTTGGCCAATTTTAAGGTTCCTTGGGTGTTCTACGTACTGTAGATGATTCCACGTACCACAACTGTTTTCTCATACCGTACAAATCCTCCACGTACCATACAGCTCCTCCGTGTACCGCACTATGCTGCATTCCTCCCTACTCCGCGTACTGCTCCAAACCTCCACGTACCGTCCTGCTCCGCGTACTGCCTTGCTCTGCCGTGTACTGCGAGTGCTTCCGGCGCGAACCACACACCCTTCTGTGGATTGTTTTCATTACATGGATGAGTCTCTCCACATACCGTATTCTACTCCATAAACCACTGCCACCTTCTCTGAATTTCTTCCCCAAATTTTAATCTTTAATATCATCATTTAACAAAGGGGATTACTGTTCCTTAAATAGGCACATAACTCTGCAAAAATTGCTAATCCGTTTTACCCAAGTTTCCAATGTCGGACAATATTCACTATATCTGCGTATAATTAGATTCCACCATGTACCACTCCTATTTTGTGAACAGTAGAAATCCCTCCAACCATCATCATTTCGCGTACTACATGGCTTCACTGCGTACCATCGCTATGAACCATTTCTCATTTCAACATTCAGCATTCCGTGTACCGAATTCCTTCACCGCATGCTGTTATGCGTACCGTTTCTACTTCCTACACCATGTACCGTGTGCCTGAACCATGAACACACACCTTCACCGTGTACTGGGAACCTTCACCACATATTGTCTGCCTTCACCATGTACTGTGCTTCATAACTACCCCAATGTTTACAAAAACACCTGTATCTTGCAAACTGTATGTCCGATTGATGAACCGTTTGTGGCATTGGGATCCTCTTGATGAGGAAGATCTTTTGATATGATTTTTAATGACTTTCATGAAATTTTTTATGTGATTAATATCTTGAGGACCGGTGACCTTCAATACTACTTTCAACCACAATTGTATGACCTCATTCATTGCAAACTCCCTAGTCATCTGTGTGCAGATTAACAACAAACACAAACCAAAATCCATTATTATCAACGAACATCCTTGGTTCCAACATTCATGTGGTTAGGATATCAATAATTTTCTCTAGGTATAGATTATCCAAGATTATATAAGGGGAAATTTCCCATGCCTCCACCTTTCATGCCCGAGCCTTCCCAGGATACATGATTCCCCTAGGTAATGATGATAGGTCCTTCAACTCACATAGTGGGAGAAGGATCAGGTTCCCATGATGACATCAAACATACACCTAATCCCATTGAGACATAGGCAGAGCATTATAAATATGAGGTTCTAGTTCTTGAGGATCATCCCTTTTTATGACATCATACTCCACCCCAACACAGAGGTTGATGATCTCGATATGAGCATCCCATTCACATACTAGATTGTGAGATGGGACCTCATCACAAAGAGTGACTATACTCAATCAAGTATATGTTTTTATTTACTAAAAGTATTTGAAAAAACAATGTCTTTTATTAAATTGTATTTCACTTTTCATTTTACTTACATTTTTATTTTTATAAGATTTCAAAGCCAACTACTTGAAATATAGGGAAACAAAATAAATTTCAAATAGGTAACTTTTAAAGCTTATAAAATAAAAAATATAAAAAAAATCTAATTAAAAATAAAAAATAGCATAAAAATATACAAATTTATTATAAATATAAAAAAGTTCATCAACATTTACAAACACAATTAATTTACACAACGCATATATTATTGATTAAAAACAAGATATTTACAAATTAAAAAATATATGCACAAAATTTATAGGATGGTTTACTATATTATAAATGAAATTAAAAACTTCCACTAAATTTAAAGTTTGAAAAAAGAATTTTATTATTCCATAAAAGTGAATTTTCAATAATTGTTTTTATAAAATAATTATCATTGTCAATTATCTTTTATATGCTAACTAAGTGTGTTAAATTTTAGTTAGAATTTACTTCTACTTTATTATTTATAGAATTTCAAAGTAACCTACTTAAAACATTATTATGTTTCATGTAGGTGACTTTGAAGGTGAATAAACTATAAAAAAAACCTAAATAAAACTCAAAACATACCCTAAACATCTAAAAGTTTGTTAAAAATAAAAATAATTTAATAAATATAATAAATAATTGAAATGAAAGGAATGTAATAAAAAACCATAGATACAAATGTAATGGTTTAAAAAAAAAATATATTAATGCACTAAAATTACTTTTCATTAATTGTTTTTAGGAAATGTTTATTATTTTTAATTATTTTTATATGTTCTTTAAGTGTGTGAAATTTCATTTAGATTGTATTTTGACTTTATTATTTATATAATTTAAAATCCAAGAACTTTAAACATTGTTATATTTCATGTAGGTGAATTTAAAAGCATATAAATTATAAAAAAAAATATAAATTATATTTCACAAACTGACTCAACATTTAAAACATAATTGAAAATAAACAAAAATTATAAATATAATAAGTAAAAGATAATTTACATGTCAAAAAATTTATTTCTTAAAAACATAAAATTTCACGTTCAAATATTAATTGAAATAATTCTAAACAGAATAAAATAAATAATATATATATATATATAATATAAAAACACATATTTTTTTTAAATATATAAACATGTATATTTAAAGTATTTTTTTGCTAAAAGGCAGCCTCCAAGATGACACCTTTCTATATTTGTTTTCCAAAAACTTCTAACCTAGGCTTTTTTTTTCAAAAAATGTAAAAAAATATCTTCGGGAATAATATTTATTCAACTTTTTAAATAATAAATAATAATATACTATTTAACTAAGATTCTGGATACACTTAGTGTGTGACCCTCTATACCTCTTTCTCAATGGCATTAGGAGAAGTATCCTAAATTCCAAGGTTGACATATACCAACATGCCAAGAAATCCATATAGAAAGAAATTAATTCCACAATTATTTAATATCTCATACATATGATTACTGTGTAATATAACCCCTTTATCATGATATCTCTAATCAAGTTGGTTACATGTTGGTACTATCAACCTATGTGCTTGATGTCCATTTCATTGAATTTCTAGAAATAGAACTTAATTATAGAACACCATGATCATGGATTTATTTTTTCCATATCATTTCTATCAAAGGTTCTGAGATATAAACTTCTGTTAAAGAATAGAAGGGAAATGTAATTTCTTGCATTACTCATTAATGCAATATTACTCATGTCGTACCCAACGTATCCTACCACACCGAAAACATATGTCATCATGGTTTTTGTCAGTACATCAAAGTACACAACTTATAATACTCATTAATAAAAATATTAAATTCTAAGGATCAATACATATGTATGCAAATAGGAACATCTAATGACACATATGAATGTGGATTTTCTACTGGCGGGTCTCGTTATCATAATAACCTACATTGGATATTACCAAGGGTGTACACCATGAGAAGGTTCCTAAAATTACTAGGAGTTTCTACCCTTGATATTCTATATCATCTTTGTCCCTAAAATTATATTGTCTATCTAAAGGACATATATTTAATAATAGTGTCATTACACTTCCAGTTTCTCATCAGTTATTTGATAAATAGTATGTTAGATTAATTTTATGATTATCCTGATTATTTTTCATATTTCAAATGCCTATTTTTAAAAAATAAATATAGTAAGATAAGTAAGATAAGTAATGAGGAATTTATTAAATCTAGTATTCTTCATTAAAATTAATTTAACATGATAAAGTGTTGTTTTGATCATTTCATTTGGGAGATTAACTATGCTATTAACTGTTTAATTATTAGGATCATTGTTGAAACACACTCATAAATAATTTATTAATAATGAAAATGAGAAATATGTCAATGATATAATTAATATTAGCATCTGAATTCATTTGGTCCCTGTTTAATAAATATTTTTTACATTGACTGAATATTCTGTTCTTATTCATAATATATGTATATATATATATATATATATATTAATTCTAGATTATGATTTTTATAAGGAACCGACCTTAATTCTCGAGTTAAGTCAATAATTTAAATTTCAATCAAATTGAGGATCTTTTCAGGTTTAGAGCTTTAGAGAATTAGGCCATAACTTATACATAACAACTTGATTATTACAAAGTAGACACTTCTACTCATTATCTATTTTTTTCAAAAACAAAATAAACCTTTAAAAAGAACATGGTTTTGTTTGAAACTAATATTAAAATACTTTCATCATTTAATCTTCTTTGTCCTTAACAATCTTACTACCTATGAAAAACATTTAAAAACTTGGGATGCACACAAAAATATCTATAAGAGAAAATAAGGGAAAAAATTTATATGTTATATTGAGAGATATAAATGAGAACAATAGGGCTTTAATAAAGGCATGATAAAGAGTAATATCATAACAATAATAAATTGGATCATATATTGAAAATTAGGCTACATAATTTAATTCAGAAATTCTATAGAATATCATCGAGGTCCATACCTAAGGTTTCATACCACCAAGGTCCATCCCCAAGGTTTCATAAAAATTACCAAGGTTATTCACCAAGGTATCAAGAAACTGTCATCTCTAGAGATTAATTTCTTTACACAATGACTTGGAGTACTATCAGGGCACATCCTTAATATGTATTTATTTTCATGTGATCCACATAGGTCATAATGTAAAATTTTATAAATAACCAATATTGATCAAAATAAATTGGTTTCATATCAAAATCATGGCATTTTAAAAAGTACTTAAAACGTGATCATTATGTCATTTATAACCCACGAAAAGGAAAATAGGGTTTTATGCATGTTGATTATATAATCAAATAAATATTTTTTATGAATTTGTGAATACCCTTGGAAATGAAATAGGTGTGGGTAATCACATAAATAAAATAAAATAAGTTCTTGAGAAAAATAGAGTGATTTTGAGTCAAAACATCTACAACATAACGACTATGTAACAAGGTTTTAGAAAACATTAAAAAGTGAATTGAAAAGGGTCTCCCATATATAAAGGACTCATAATAAATTATATAGATAAAATAAAATGGGAATAAGAAAATGGTATGGAAATTTTATGTATATACCACTTAAAAGATAACTTGAAAGGAAAGAGAATTTAAGAATTCCCTTACCACATAAGAAACACTTGAATACATATTATTAAGGAATTAAATTATAAAAAACTTTAAATATCATGATAATATACTAATTCATGATATAATTATCCAAATGGTTTTATATAAACCTTATATGAAAATAAAGGTTCATAACATCAAGATATGCCCCAAAGAAAGGAGATTAAGACGAAGTCACTAACCTTGAGTCTGACTTGTCTCGTTCTTTCTTTATCTTCATGAATAATAAAACTCAATTAATTTATACTTTTTTAAGAAATTTTTAAATTTTTTTATTAATTTTATATCACTTATTACCATGTTATAACAATTAATTAATTATTTAAGTTTATATGAGATGTTTAATTGATATTCAGTACTTGAGTCTAAAAATGAACTTGTTATGATTACAAATTGTCCATATGGTCATACACCCATAATATACAAAATGATATTCATGATTTAAATAAAATATAAATAATATAAATATATATGTGTATATGTATTTATAATAATCCATAATATTTGTATATAATAAATGAAATGTACTGCTCATGGAGACGACATGCCGTACGTATGCATGAACACTACTTTCATTTCTTTGTCATATTAAAAGAATAAAAAATAATTAATAAATATATATATTATAATTAAATTATAATATATATGTTATTTGTGTTACATATTTTCATTAAATCCATCCTTTATAAATTCCATGTATAGCATGAATGATTCATATCACTTTGAGGGGGCTGTAGTCCACACTTCCTCAAATGAAATTATTTTACTTATACAACATGAATAGAATAAAGGTATTTTCTAAATGAAAATAAGAGAAGAATATAGATAATATAAATATAATATATATCATAAAAAAATACAGTACCATCATAATGGCCACTATGAGATGTGGTAGGAGAAAATTGAACAACCATCGTTTCATGAGGCAGTAGTTCACCATACACAGAAACATTATGTTCGGAATCCATTAGATGGAGGTGTGTGTAAGTGTAGGTATAAAACATATCATAAAAAAAATCCAAGTAGCCTTTGGATACTGGTGGTTTTATAAAATAATGGAATAAAAATAGGTTATGAGGTTGGAGAAGAAAAATAATGGAAAGGATCTTGAGAGAAGACGTTACCTCTAAATCAAGTAACTCCTTTTGATTTGAGCCAAAAGGATTCCTTGAGTTACCTTCTGCCCAAGTTAAGGATTATAGAAGGAATTAAGGGATTTTGGGAGATTATTTTATCATAATTTGTATGAGAAAAAGGGATTTAGAGGTGTGATTAACTGGGTTGTGGTGGTGGCCTTTTATAAGAGGGAGGATGGGCACTTTAGGAAAGTCTTGAAATATTATTTTATTATAAATTGATTTCAGAATTATAATAGTTCCAAAGTGATAAATTTAAAGTATAAGATGAGGATGGGTCTAAATCCTTTCAACCAATAGGTTTTAGAAAATTTTAGGTCACAAAATTAACCTTATCTTTTAACTTTAACCATTAGTTAAAAACATTAAGTCTTACCATGTCTTCTTGTATTTTCATAATATATGGATACTATAGCAACTATAAAATTCCAATCAAACCACAGGTGGATAATTAATGAAATTTTTAACATTATATAAGTCATTTATCCTAATATTATATTTTTATTACTAATATATCATTTAATAAAATAGTATTTTTTTAAAAACTCATTTATGTCAATGTTGACACTATTTAGTAATTGATTTTTGTTAAAGTTATAAAAAACTGATTCCATCAAAACAAAGGAATTAAATCCTTCATAACATGTAAATATCATCAAAAAAATTTGTGTATGGAAAAAAATGTTCAAATTATATTTATTTTAATATTTATAATATCATTTATTTGAATCTTTCATTTATAAGGTAATCATTGCATCATCATTATGTCATAAATAAATTTATTTATTTAATTTATAAATATTATAAATAAAATTCCGTGATATAGGAAATATTTTTATATTTATAATCAGCATTTATATTCAAATATATCATTTATATAAACCAAATTAATTTTTTTAGTTAGGAGATACATGTTTATGTAATATTTTCCTTTTCTTCAAAATAAATATTATAAAAGGTCATTATCAAACCCAAGTGGCTCCATGGGGTCCTAAAATAGACCCACGGATGCCTGTGGTCGGCCATATAACATCCAATAAGATTATTAAATGTGTTAGGATAGTTTTTTTTATTAAAATATTATTGTTTTACCCATATTTATCTAATTTACCCTATAAACATGGTAAATAAAAAAATAATTACTGAAGTTACTATTCATAATGTCTAAAAATAAAAGGTACCTATTTAAAAAATTTGGGGATTATGATTAAAAATATGGAATATATTTTTCCAAATTCAAAACACAGAAGTTGAAATAATTAATTTAAAATTAATTCCCATTGTCAAAACCAGAAAGCGGGTTTTTTAAGAAGTAAAAACTATCAAAAGATTGACATGTGTTTATCTCCATTTTAAATTTAAAATTTCTTCCAATGAACATCATTGGATTAAATGATACAAAATTAATCAAATTTTATTTTAAAACCAATTAAAAAGACAATCTAACTAGATAAATAAATTAGATGAAAAGGTAGTTTTGAATTAAAATGCAGTATTTTTCACTATTCATAAAAATATGGATTTTATTAGAAAAAAACCAAAATTTTGACCGAAGTAAATTTTGATGTACCAATTATAAATAAGAAGCTTATTTTATCAAATAGAACATATAAATGTGACAGCAAATATTTTTAAAATGGGTTTTCCATCAAAAGGCGGTAAAATGACCTTTTAAAAATATTAAAGTATTTTATGCTTAAAATTGGATTCATTCTCATTTAAGCCTATAAAATTAATTGGATAAATGTAAAAACATTTAAAAAATATATAAAATCATAATATTGTTAATTATGTTCATTATTACCAATATAATGATTAGGCATTAACTACCATTTAAAATAATAATAATAATATTATATTATTTTTTGGAATCACTCAGTGTTGTGTGCAATGTAAGATTTCAGAGAAACCCGTTGTTACGTGTCATGTACGCTATTATAAATAGTATCCAATTTAAACTAAAATTATTATTAAATTCTAAAATATTAATAGATATGAAAATGTATTATTCTTTAAATACCTGGGATGTTACATTATTCCCCACTTTTGGAAATTACATCCTCAAAATTTTAAAATTAGGCTCAGAAACTTTATTGAAAATCTAACATCAGAAAAAGATTCAATAAAATTATCACTTAAAAATAAAGATAAGTAAAAAGGTCACCCAAGATAACACATACTAGGATTCCATGGATATGGAATAAAAATTAACCATATTGTTCTCATGGAGAGTGTTAGAAAACATGATCAGGAGAAAGTTAATGACCAAAAAACCATAAAAATATGATGGGTTACACAATATATGATTCCCAGTAGAAAAATTAAACAGAAATTTTTTTTTATTTTAATATAATTTTCATAAAGTTGAGGAATTTATTTATGAGTTTGACTAAGAACATAAGGAAACAAACTTAATTTTCAAGTACAGTTTCATCCTTTAATAAAATCTACCAAAAAATCATATTTCTATAAATAATGAGTATTCAAGATGACTTGGTCACACTTGAAGTGCTGGAATCAAATTCTATAGAATCACATAATCCAAAAATGATGAACTATATATTTCCCTTATCTTTAGACATTAACCAAAACCAAAATGGTCAGTACAAGATTAGATAATCCCCCAAAATAATAATCCTTTATAAAAAGGAATACTAATATTAATCTCCAAAATTCAACAAACAATACCCAAAATTCAACAAAGACCATTCAATAAAAAAATTTCCTTAAAATTCCTCAAAATAATCCAAACTATGATTAAAACCAAAAATTAATAAAGATTTGATCACATAGTCTTCCACAATAAATCTTTACCACTATCTCCAAATAACATCAAATATACTTAAAGTCTCATATCAAAAATTAATTAACCTAATCACATAGTCTCCATGATAGGACAATAATTTCCATAAATAACCCAAATCATTATATGTCCATAATAAAAACATAGATTCTTCTAAAATAAAAATTCAAACATTACTCCTCAAATAAAATCCCATGGTATTATATTTTCCTTAGGTATATAGTGTTCCCAAAAGAGATAATTTCTTCCAAAATAACATTATCACTTAATCACCAAATCATTTTCCTATACTGAGGATATCCATTTGATACAACATAAGTCCCCAAAATTAACTGATTCTTGATCCAAAAAATCATTTAACTAAAAAGAATAATTTATACTAAACAGGGAATCCATGTAATACCCCGATATTTTATGAGATAGATTATTTTAATTTCTTTGAGGTATTGTTTTTTACGCTATACCAAAATTAGCTTGCGCTATACACAACACCGTATTAGCTTGTGGTATACACAACAATATTCCTGGCTTGTGTTGTACACAATTTCATGTTCTTTTGATAGAATTCATTTAAAAAAACATTGAATATAGATTTTGTTCAATGTATAAATGAAATAAGTTTGGATTATGTTATACGCAACACCAAAGGAAGCTTTCAGTACAAGAAACACTGACTTATCTTTCATTACACGCAAGAGCAACCTTCCTCTATTGCTTGTGTTGTACGCGATACCGAGTTTCACTAAACACTGATATATTTTTAAAATATTATTATTTAATAGGATATAAACCAGACGTTATGAATATTATTAACCACATTTGAATTTTATATAACATTAAAATTCATATTACACATTTTCTAGAACATTATATGAGAATAAAATCAATTTTTCAGATAAAAGTAGTATTTTAAAAAAAATGCAGTTTTATCGCCTTTTGATGGAACACCCATGTTAAATATGGATTTTGACACTTTTATAAGTCAAATTCAACAAAGTAAACTTTTTATTTTGAAGTGGGACATAAAAATTCAATTTTTGTTTTTGAATTTTTAGTATTTTTATGATAAAATTCAAATTTTATTGAATTGTGAGAAATACTGCATTTTAATTCAAAACTGAATTTTCATCTAATTTATTTATATAGTTAAATTATCTTTTTACTTGGTTTTAAAGTTTAATTGGATTATAATTTTATCATTTAATCCAATTTTGGTCATGGTAAGTAATTTTAATTTTAAATTTTACTTAAACACATGACAATATTTTAATAGTTGTTACGTCATAAAAAGCACGCTTTTTTGGTTTTGACAACAGAAATTCATTTTAAATTAATTACTTCAAATTTTATGTTTTTAATTTGGAATTATAAGTTACAAATTTTTTGAATAGGTACCTTTTATTTTTGGACATTATTAATAGTAACTTCAGTAATTATTTTTATTTAGCATTGTTAAAGGGTAAATCTGGTAAATAAGGGTAAAAAAATAATAATTTAATAGTATAAAACTACCCTAAAAATGTACTGATCCAATTTAATGATATATTTATGACCATTATAATCATTGGATCTATTTTGGGACCACATGGATTCAGTTGGATGTGAAAATGACATTTTATAAGAATTAATTTAAAGTAAAGATAATTATAACATAAACATATATATTTTACTAAATTGATTTTAATATAGGGTTATATAACTGATATCTATGTCTATAAAAAATAATTATAAAGATAAAAATATTTACCATATCACAATATTTTATTTATAATTTTTAGACATTATATAAGTATATTTATTTATGACACAATTATGATGTAGTGATTACCTCATTAATGAAAGATTCAAATAAATGAATTTATTAATATTAAAATAAATTTAATTTGAACATTTTGATTCCATAAAATTTTTTTGTATGACTTTGAAATATTATGGAGTAGTTAATTCCTTTGGTTTGAAGGAATCTTATTTTTATAAAATTTTAAAAAAGTCTAGTATGAATAGTTTCCAAAATTGACATAATTCATAACTTAAAATATAAAATAGTTTATTAAATGATATTAAATTCCTAAAAATCTAAGATTCATAAAAATGGTTAATATAAGTCTAAATATATCATAAATAACTTTTTTTGGGTATTTTGACATGATATGGTAATTACATTAACCCACATTGTGTAAATAATATGATATCACTGTAAGATTAAAAAGGGTAAAATAAAGGTTAAGCCAAAAAATAAGGATAGAAAATATTCCAAAATTGTATAAAAATTATTTTATGATGTTTATTCGAACCAAAATCATGTTATATTCTAATTAAATATGTTTTTGACCTTTTTTAATCGAAATTGAATTTATAATACATTAATATTTTGAGAGTTTCCTAAGGTGACACTCTCCTCTCTTATAATAGGGAACCTCCTCCCTCTTATCTTAACTCCATTTTTAGCCTTCAAGCTCAGAAAAAACCTTATAATTTCTTTTTTCAAGTTCTTTAGTTACATTCTTTAGGTTTTTATCTTCTCGAAAAGACTAACCCTAGTTCCCTAAGAGGAAATTTAAAGGAGGCACGCTGAGGAAGAGGTAATCTCTTCTACCGATTCTTTGAAATTTATTTCTTCTTCTAATTCATCTTCATTAGTTGTTTCAATATAAATTAATAACATCAGTATCACTCATATATGGATATGTTATTATAAATATGAAAAAAATCATATTTCACATTCTATCAATCCTACAGAAATTGAAATCACCGTGCGTGCATACATATGACTTACTGTCTCCACGCTGTGGTGTAATCTGTTTTTCACCACCACCATACTAGTATGGTTATAATGATGGAAATAATAACTATATATGATTATTATAACATTATACTAATTAATTGATATTATACACCATTCAATTCAATACTAATCAACAATTATGGTAACGATATCGTCACTTGTGCGTACATACAGCTTACCGTATCCACAACGCGATGAGATTCATTTTCCTTGTTAGACATTCAAGAATGATTATAAAGTATATATAATAGATAATAATGAAATATATTAAATAATAATTCTACTGTATTTATGTATATATATGTGTTATTTACTTACTTCCATTCAATTCAATAAGGAAATGAAAACAACATTCATGTGTACGCATGACCTACCGTCTCCATGAATGGTGTATTCCATTATATATATATCTATTATATATATTTATATTATGAATATATATGATATATAAATCATATTATACATTCTTTAAGTAAGTAAATAATTATCTAACTAATATGATCAAGAATAATAAGTCAAAACATGTATGATAAACAAAGCGATATTACCCGAAATATTGCATTAACTTGGAATTGTCAATAAACAGGTAATATAAAGTCATAAAAGAATCATATATGATATCATTAATATTATTATGATTCTGAAATAAGTTAATAACATGTTTAAAAAAATTATACAGGAGTTTTGGACTCGTTCGGAGAGTATCAGACCTAAGGTAAGGGATAATTTTGCAATCTAATTTTTATCTGAGATTGTTTATACGTAAGTATTTACTGGGGTATATTTGTCATCCAAGTTCATGTTTTCTATTTTTTTTCATAAAACGTTTACTATTATTCTGTGAAATTTTAAAGTCATTTTTACCCATTTTGACTTTTACTACATGGTTTGGAAGGAATCTTTCTTACATTTACCATATGAGGTACTTTTTGACTTTTCCGATAAAAGTATGAGAAAAATGTTTTTTTAACTTATACAGCATGGACGGATTTGTATGCCTTATTTACATGAAGCTTATTTTACATGATTAAAAGTTTATTTTCAACTAAATTATTTTATTTTAAAATTGTGCGGTATTCTGAAAAATGAAAACTTTTTTGAAGAAGAAAGGTTATTTTCCTCAAGAATTAAGTTCAAATGTTTTATCAAAATTATTTTCCATATAATATGACACTCTTTAGATAGGGTTATGTTTATATAACTATTATTACTATGACTTTATTATTTTAATGATGTAATTATATTTTTTTTGGATTCTGTTATGATGGAATGATGTTTAAGAAACTAATTTTATTTCTTGGGTTATGCTATGATGAATAATTTATGTTTTTTTGGAACATGTAAGAATGATTTAATTATGAGATGGGTGGGAATTATATCTCCCTCCAATGAATTGGGTAAATATATATATCTCATGAGATAGACATGACTAAAATAGAAAGTAAATCCGGTTCAGTAATACATGGCTGGAACGACAAGTAAACCTGATTCAGTAATGGACTTTGTCCACTATGATGGTCTTGGCAGCAATCCCTTGGCTACTATAGAAATCATACTCTCTACATATTAGTTTTCCACAGTCACATGTTTTATGCCAATGCTATTCTACCATTGTTAATGTTTCTTTATGTTCTATGCATTATGTACTTCCAAGATTTATTTCATGACCCAAGATTTAGATGTCTAAAATTTATGTTCATGTTTATACGTTCAAATGTTTATGGTTGGTTTTATGTTCTTCATATTTACCCTTACTGAGAATTTGAGCTCCCCCTTTTTATGTTTTATTTTCCCAAGGATATAAAGAATGGTTTTAGGTATGAAAAAAAGGGGAAGATATTTATGGGAGATGTTGAAGATCTTTTACCAAGTTAGAATCTTATTTTCTGAGTTTCCAAAGACACTAAACTAATACGGTCTTTGGGGGTATATTTTCATAATGTATTAAGTTTTACACAAAATAAATGTAATGTACATGTACGTAAAGCTTGTCTCTATACAATCTATGTAGGCTAGTGGCAGGTGATGCGCCCTTGTCACCGTTTGGTTGTGGGTTCAATTCACACAACCTTTCCAAACATGATGGGTTGCCACTTATCTTGCGGGTTGTCCCTTTTTATAAAACTAAAAAAACTCTAACTTGTTTTAACCTCAATGGTTGTCTTATACCTCTTATTTTCATCCAAAATCATATTGAACTCAACATATTAATTCAAAATGTCTTATATATATTGGCTTTTTTTATTTCACCTCTATATGATAAAATAAATCTATTCTCAATAGAAGGAACATCATACCTTGATCATGGTGTCCACCTAGTTTCATTGTCATCTTGTTCATGTAGATATAAGGTACATGCATTGAAAAAAATGATTTATATATTCTTAAAAATCATTTTCTTTTTTTATCCAAATACACATTGTACAATATGGGTCATATGAGTGTTCACAAAAAAAATGTTCTGAAAAATAACCATGGATGACATATAATTTCAAAACATCTGATAAAACATGATTTTTATAAAATAGTTGGACCAATTTTGAGTTAAATTTTTTAATCAATGGTTCTTTTAAAATACCATAAGTATGTTATGAAATAATATATTTTAAAATCAAATATTAATAGGTTGCGCATGGGTCTCTTTCTTCAGAACCTTTTTCAAAATCATAATATGATTGAAAATCTTATGATAAGGTAAAATAATTTAAAATGCCTTCATAATATTTATCTTTTTTGAAAATATGAGAATATTAGGAATATAGGATTTGATTAAATACAAACCAAGATCCAAAATGGTATTGTGGTATAGTGGAGGTGTTTGATATCCCAAACAACAACTTGCAATTGAGTTATATGTTAGAAAAAGTTTCACAATCATCCAGACTTGACATTGCAATAATTATTGAAAACAAGTCATTAAGAAGAGATATAATTTTTTTTGAGATCCTCCTTATTCCATTTTAACTGAATTAAATTGATCTGAAAAATTTATAAAACAAGTATTTAACTGACAGAATAGACATAAAGACTTACCATGTGGTTATCCAAAACTCCTAATCCCTAAATTTGTCTAAACCGTTCCATTGATACCAACTATAAGGACCTGACCTTAATTCTTGAGTTAAGTCAATAAATTGACTTTAAATAACATTTAGGATGTTTTTATGTTTATATATTTAGATAATTAGTCCATAAAGTATACATAAAAACATGATTATTACAAAGTAGACACTTTGACTCATTATCGATTAGTTTTCAAAAACAAAAAAACTTTTCAAAAGAACATGGTTTCATTTCAAGACTAATCTTAAAATACTTTCATCGTAGCATCTTCTTTGTCCTTACCAATATTAAGACCTATGAAAAACATTTAAAAACTTGGTATGAGCATAAAAATATCAGTAATGGAAAACAAGGGAAACAATATACATGTGATATTGAGAGACATAAATAAGAACACGAGGACTTTCATAAAGGCATGAGAAAGAAGAATATCCTAACAATAAGAACATGGATCATATATTGAAAATGTGGCTACAAAATTTTATTTATAAATTTATAATAATATCACCAAGGTTCATACCCAAGGTTTCATATCACTAAGGTCTATCCCCAAAGTGTCATAAAATTTACCTAGGTTATTCACCAAGGTATCGTAAAACTTTTCATCTCTAGAGATTAATTTATTTACCCAATGCATTGGAGAACTGTCAATGAACACCCTTAATATGTATTTATTTTCATGTGAGCCACATATATCATAATAAATAATTTCATAAACAACCCATATAGATGAAAATAAATTGGGTTCATATCAAAATCACGACGTTTTAAAAAGTGTTTAAAAACATGATCATAATGTCATTTATAACCCATGAAAAGGAAAAGATGGTTTTATGTATGATAATTCCAGAATAAAATAAATAATTTTTATGTATTTTTAAATACCCCTATAAATGAAATAGTTTTGGGTAATCATATAAACAAAATAAAAGAAGTCCTTGATAAAAAGAGAGATATTTTGAGACGAAAATTCTGCAGCATAACAGCTATGAAACAAGGTTTTAGACAACATTAAAAAGAGAAGGGAGAAGGGTATCCCATACATAAATGAATCATAGTATATTATATAGATAAAATAAAATTGTAATAATAACATGGTATGGAAATTTGAATTATATACCACATAAAAGATAACTTGAAAGGAAAGAGAAGTTTAGAATTCCCTTACCACATAAGAAACACTTGAATACCTATCATTAAGGAATTACAAAATAAAAAACTTTAAATAACATTATAATATAATAATTCATGATATATTGAGTCAAAGGGTTTTATATACACATTATAATAAAATAAAGGTGAATAACATCAAGATATTCCCTAAAGAAAGGAGACTGAGATGAAGTCCCTTACCTTGAGTCTCGTTCATTCTTCATCTTCATGAATAATAAAATTAAGTTAATTTATAGTTTTTTAGAACATTTTAATGTTTTTTATTAATTTTATATCACTTATTACCATGTTACAACAATTAATGAATTATTTAAGTTTATATCACACGATTAGTCGATATTCGATACTTGAGAGTCAGAAATGAACTTTTTATGATTACAAATTGTGCATATGGTCATAAGTACATAAAATCCAGAATGATATTTATGATTTAAATAACATATAAATATCACAAAAACACATACACACAAACACACACACATATATATATATTAATTTATAATAATCCATAATATTTGGAGATAAGAAATGAAATGCAACGTTCATGGAGACAGTAGGTCGTACATACGAATGAACACTACTTTCATTTCTTTATCATATTAAAATAATGAAAACTAATTGATACATATGTATATTATAATTTCAGTATAATATCTATGTTATTTATGTTAAATAGGTTTATTATATCCATCCTTTATACATTCCATGTATAGCATGAATGATTCATATCACTTTGAGGGGGTGGTAGTTGACACTTTCTCAAATGAAATTATCATATTTATACAACATGAATAGACTAAAGGTATGTACTAAATGAAAATTATAGAAGAATTGAGGTAATATAAATATAATATATATCATAAATAAATACAGTTCCATCATAATATCCACCATGAGAGGTGGTAGGATAAAATTGAACAATCATCGTTTCATGAGGCTGTAGTTCTTTGTACACAGAAACAATATTTTCTAAATCCATTATATGGAGGTGTGTGTAAGTGTAGGTAAACCCTTATAATAAAAATATATATTAGTATATTTTTTTATATTGGTATTGTTATAAAATAATGGAATAAATATAGGTTAGGAGGTCGGAGAAGGAAAATGAAGGAAATGATCTTGAGAGAAGATGTTACCTCTAAATTGGGTAACTCCTTTTGATTTGAGCCAAAAGGATTTCTTGAGTTGCCTTATTCACATGTTAAGGCTTATATAATTAAGAGAGAGATGTTGGGAGCTTATTTGAGCAGAAATTTGTTGATACAAAGGGATTTAGAGGTGCTAGTAATTGGGTTGAGGTGGTGGCCTTTTATAAGAGGGAGAAGGGGAACTTTAGGAAAGTTTTGAAATATTATTTTATTATAAACCGATTTTTGAATTATAATAGTTAAAAAGTGATATATTTCGAGGTTAATATTAATATGGGTCTAAATCCTCTAAAACAATATGTTTTATACAATTTTAGGTCACAAAATTAACCTTATATTTTAGCTTTATCCCTTAGTTAAAAACATTGACTCTTACCAGTATTCTTGTATTTTCATAATATATGGGTATTATAGTTATTATAAAATTAAAATAGACCCAATAGTGAATCATTAATGGAAGTTTTAACATTATATAATCTAGTTATCTTAATATTAGATTTTTAGGACTATTATATCATTTAATAAAATAGTATTTGTTTTAAAAACTCATTTATGTCAATTTTGACACTATTTAGTAATTGATTTTTGTTAAAGTCATAACAACTTGATTACTTTAAAAAAAAGGCATTAAATCATCCCTAACAAATCAATGTCATCCAATAAAATTTGTGTATGCAATATAAATGTTCAAATTACATTTATTTTAATATATATAATATCATTTATTTGAATCTCCCATTAATACGGTAATCACTACATCATCATTGTGTCTGAAATAAATAAATTTATTTAATGTCTAAAAATTATAAATAGAATAAAATGGTGTAGAAAATATTTTTATCTTTCTAATTACAATTTATAGTCGATTAGATCAAATACATAAACCAAATGAATATTGTTTTAGTTAAGAGATACATGTTTATGTTATATTTCCATTTTCTTTAAAATAAATATTATAACAGGTCATAATCACACCCAAGTAGATCCATGGGGTCTTAAAATAGACGCAAGTATGAACATGGTTGGAAATATCCCATCTAATAGGATTTAGACACATGTTAGGGTAGTTTTATATTATTATAATATTATTTTTTTACCCTTATTTACCTGATTTACCCTTTAACCATGGTAAATAAAAAAAATTATTACTTCCCGAATGGCCCGAAGGCCTTATTTTTTATTTTATTATGGATAATCCCCCTTTTAAGGGTTGAACGGGAATTCCAATTCATAATGTACTGAAATAAAAGGAACCTATTTACACAATTTGGACCTTATGATTCCAAATATGGAATCTATTTTTCAAAATTCAAAACACAGAATTTGCAGTAATTAATTTAAAATTAATTTCCATTTTCAAAACTATAAAGAAGGTTTTTAAGAAGTAAAAACTATCAAAAGATTGATATGTGTTTATGTCCAAATTAATTGTGAAATTAATTCTAATGAACATAATTGGATTAAATGATAAAAACACAATCCAATTACACTTTAAAACCAATTAAAAGTAAAATCTAACTATATAAATAAATTAAATGAAAAAGTAGTTTTGAATTAAAATGCAATATTTTCACTATTCATAAAAATATGGATTTTATTATAAAAATACCAAAATTTTAACCAAGGTAAAATTTTATGTCCTTATTCTAAATAAGAAGTTTATTTTATCAAATAGAATATTTAAAAGTGAAAAAATTATTTTTAAAAAAGGTTCGCCATCAAATGGCGGTAGAACAACCTTTTAAAAATATTATAGTATTTAATGATTATTATAGGATTCATTCTCATTTTAAGCCTCTAAAATTCATAGGAAAAATGTAAAAACATTTAACATATATGTAAAATCATAATATAGTTAATTCTGTTCATTATTTCCAATACAATGGTTAGGCATTAAGTACAATTTAAAATAATAATATTATTGTTATATTATTTTTTGGTATAACTCAGTGTTGTGTATAAAATAAGATTTCAGAGAAACCCATTGTTTCCTTTCAAGTAATCTATCATACATAGTGTCCCCTTTATTCTAAAATTAATATTAAATTCAAAAATATTAATATATATGAAAATGTTTTATTCCTTAAATACCTGGGATGCTACAATTTCTACCAACATTCGTATATTATAATGATAAATCCATTTATATAAATTAATGTGAAAAAATATTGCAGTTTGTTGGTATGGAAATGTTTGTGTTTTTTTGATGTTGATGTTGTGGTGTATTATTGTGGTTGATGGTAGGATGGTATGGATAGTGAGAAAAGGTGTTGGAGATTGTGTTACAATAGTTGTCTTAGGTTGGGTTCCTTTCTTGAACACTGTTCGCTCATTTTTTATTAGATATTTGTTTAGGTCTTCAAACTTATGGTTATTTTATTCACGAATACACCTTTATTGAAGCTTTATAGTGGAGTCTTAGTGCCCAAAAATATGTGATAGTGACAAATTAATAAGGGGAGGGGGATGATTCTTGAGGTTAAATTTCTGATGAAAGAGTTATGTAATATAGTGATGACATGTGTTGAACCATGATTTATGATTGGTAATATGCATAACGACATGTGTAAGTGTCACAACATGGAGGCACAAGCCCTGAGAGTTTAGTGTTGGGTTGTTTTAGGTTATAAGTCCAACCACATCATGACTGGATTCGATCACAACATGTAGAGTTTTGAGGATAATTTTGGTATGTATTTACTATTATGTGTTTTATTTTCCATTTTTGGGTCTTTACGTGAGTAATTTTTATCACACTATGACATAATAGAGGTTGAGTTCTTTAGTTTTTCCATATTGGAGATCATTGAATGGTGGTTCTTATACCACACCATGGTTTCTTTCTCAAGGAAGAGTGGATTAAGGGGGTATTTTGGGGAAACACATTTTGAGTCTTAGGAGTTTTAATGTTAGGGTGTGACACCCTTCCCCAAACCATGAAGCCCCTTTTTTTTCATCAAAAAAATAGTCATTTACCATGATAGAATGGGTAATATACATGGTAATTTCTCATCATGATTCTCAGATCTAGGTATGTGTTGGTGTGATGGACCCTAGTCATGCTAGGACATTGGGATTTCTAGGTTCCTCTATAAATTCAAGTATCCTCTTGAATTAATCTTAATACCCATGTATCCTTTCAAACCCTTGGTGGATATGGGATAATTTTGGACAAACATAGTACCCTAATATTGATCCTTAAGGAATTTTCTTTGCTTGATGACTACCTTCGATCCAAGTGATCTCCTATCATATTTTCTCCTCTTCTCTCTTTTTCATTTCCTATTGTTCATTATTTATCAACCATGTCAGTATCTATTCCTTTTATTTATATAGGTTTATTTTTGATCATTGATAGAATATTCATGAAAAAAATAATGTCTTTAGGGTTTTTGAATTTATTGTGAGGTTTTTATTTGATGTTTTCTATATATCATTCCATTCTCATTTGATAGATATTGAAGCTTCATATCAAGGGAGTGGATTAAAAGATTATCATTTATTAATTTATAAATGTGAGATTAACATGCTTTAGTTTCTAATGGGTAAATAGTTGAGATTAACCTAAATAGGAAAATAATATATAGTTAATGAATTGGAATGGGTGATGGAATAGTTTCACATGCGGTTGAGTTATTCCTGATATTTCCCCTTGTTATTTTTTAGATAGTATGTTAGATTATTTATATGGTTATCATTCCTCATTTTCATATTTGAAATGCCTATTTTTTTAAATTAAATATGGTAAGTTAATAAAGATAATTAATGAGGAATTTATTAAATATTTTATTCTTCCTTAAAATTCATTTAACATGATAAAGTGTTGTGTTGAGCATGTCATTTGGAAGATTAATGTTGTTATTAACTACTGAATTATTATGTTCGTTTCCAAAACCAACTCATAAAGAATTGATTAATCATGAGAGTAATAAATCTGTTGATTATGGAATTAATATTAGAGATTGAATGTGTTTGGTCCCTATTTTCTAAAGATTTTATACATTGAATGAAGATTTTTTTTCTTATTCATGATATATATATATTAATTCTAGATTATGATTTTCTGAAAACATTAATATATTGGAATGATAAATCTCTTTATATAAATTAATGCAAAAACCTATTGTGGTTGATTTTTATGGCGAGTTTTTTGTTTTGTTAATGTTGATGTAGTGGTGGATTGGTGTGGTTTTTTGGTTCTAGGCATAGTAGAAGTGGGTGGTGGTGGGAAATGTATTATTATTTTTAATAATATTTGTTTGAAACCAAGAGCATGGATATTACACATCAAATTTATAATTTATTTATTTTATATTTGAATAAATAAATAACCAGGATTATGAAGTTTATTTGTTGGTGAATTTTGATCATCTGAAAAGACCCTTTAAGATTACCTTCGCTGCACTATGAGGATCCAAGGATAGAATCTCTATAGAAGCGATCCACACATTCTCCTATGATTTCCAAGTAACACCACTCGATATCTGGGTGGTATCATGAGGAATTGAATGTCTTGCATTGTTCATTCTTGATTTCTCATTATTTCATCTTGAAGAAATATCTCGTGCACTTCTCATTCTTGAGAGGGAGAGAGAAGGAGGATTTGAGAGTTAATTCATTGTGTGCAACAATTATCTATTCTAAAATTTTGGATACTCTTCCCAATATACATAACATTTAATTTATAGAGTTAGGATTTAGGTTAAAATATTATTTAATTGTATATCGTCCATTAAATAAAATTTATTACCATTAATAAACCCCATGTGACATAATAATAGTAATATTGTTATTTTGTAGCACATTCCAACTTGCACAATAATAAATATTATTTAATGGGATTGTTAATTAATATTTTCCTCCAGAAATAGTTTTGGTCCATTTGAACTCCTCTCACATTTATTGAACACTTGAATAAAAATTTTATTCATAAATAAATATTTCATTCACATACCGGAGAATCAATATTTATTAAATATTCAATAAAACAAATAAATAAATAATTTTATGCATTTGACGATGAATAAATTTTTATTTAATTTATGTGATCAATGTAACTTGAATAAAATTATTCTTTGGACTCAAGATTTATATTTATTCCATTATTTAAACTCAAATATAATTTAATCGAGATGAATAGAAACATTTATTGTGTGAACCTATAGGATTCTTTCTCATTGGCATTAGGTGGGCTTGTCTGAAGTCCAAGATTACTATCTATAAATGTGTTAAGGCACTCCAGATAAAGAACTTAATGTTGCAATGTCAAAAACCACATAAGAATGCTCACTGTGTAATATAATACCTTTGTCACAATATCTTATCATGTAGGTTTCATAATGGTGTTATCAACCTATTTTATCAATACATATTTCTTTGACTATCAAAAATAAATGTGCCATTGCACAATGGCCATGTAAATTAGGTGATGGTTATATTCCAATCAAATGGATGAGATATCAAATCCCATAAATATAGAAGGGAAAAAAATCATTCCTTGACTTATCCATTAAAAACATGTCAATCGTGATGCACCCAATGCACCGTAAGTTTTATCAACATATGTCATGATGGTTTTCATTAGTAAAAATAAGTTTATGAGGAATTACATGAATCAAAGATAATATTAAAGTTTAATTATCATTACACATGCTTTCAAATTGGAATATACGATTACACCAAAACATGAAGAATTCCAATTGGTGGGTTTATTCTCATAATCTTCTTGTATTGGAGATTATCAAGTGAGAACTTTATGAGAAGAATCCTTATCCAATTACAAGTTATCACACTTTATGGTCTAAATACTATGTGTCCCATAATATTATGTTATCCAACCATAGAACTATATTAAGAATATTGTCATAGCTCTTCAAGGTTTTCATTATAAAAGAGAACTGTTATGACCTTATTAATGTGACAAATACTATAAGACATTATTACATTAAAACCATGAAGAAAAATGAAAATTATGTAATTATATGTTCAATTAATATTCATGTCATCCAATATACATGTAATCAAAGTTCAATCAGTTGGTCCTAGGACACCAACTCGTACAAAATCCGAATTAGACTAGAATCTAACTGCCTATGACATTCAGTACACTAGACCTCAGATGATAATATTGTTTCTTCTGAGTCAAGTCTTTAGTAAAGGGGTCTAACATGAAATCTTCCATGGAAATACTACTCACTGCAACCTCACCTCTATGATAAAAATCTATCAAGATATGATACTTATGATGTATGTGCTTTTTTTGTTGATGTTACCTTGGATATTTTGAGAGATCCACCACTACAGAATTATCACAATAAAGTGTGATATTATCTTTAATTCTAGGTACCACATCAAGATCTTGGATGAATTTGTGCATCCGTACTATATCCTTAGCTTCCTTAGAATATATAATATACTCACCTATATTCTTTATGTATCCATGTTTTTGTGAGACTTCAAGAGTTCACTATATATATATGAAATCATAAAACATTGAATGCCAACCACTTCATTAGTATGTTTCTTGTAGACTAGGAACTCTTCATCACTCACAGCTTGAGTAGGTGGATCAAACATTGAGGATTCTAGTACATAAGATTCCCATTCATGGAATAGAATAGCCCGAAGGGGTATAAACCACATTGGGAGTTACTGCAAGTTGGGAGGTGGTATTTATACAATATTGATCATAGAGATATTGTGTATGATGAACTTTTCATTTTATTCTAAAATTTAAAAGAGAATATTATCAGTACTTTTCTTGAATAAAAATTATGTGAGAAATATTAAATTAATCAACTTCTAGTAAACCTCCCACTATTTTATCTAGTTTCAATATCCATCATCGTTAAACTCAGAATATATAATCTCTTTAACATTATAGTGGAAAGGATCCATATTACACTTGGCATAACAATAGTAAGGGTTGGTCAAGGTACTTGAAGGTATTTAGGTAGGTAGGTTTTTGCCAACTATGGACATGCAACTCCTTGATCCATTGAGTAGATTACCCAATCCTAAAATCTTGAGTTGGATTTTCTCAAAAATTTCCTATAAACTACACCAAGTCTATCAAGGGATACTCCTCTTGATGTAAAATGGTTAAGTCAACCCAAAACCTTCATAAGAAATACCCTTTTAAAAGTAAGTGTCGCAACAAGAGTTGGTCAAACACTTAGTTCTATTGATTTTTGTTACTAATCAAGTAATGAAAGGTTTAGTCTGACTTAATATTAGGCTGCAGGATTTTAATTAATTATGCATAAATTTTATCTTGTATTATCCTTTACATCTATTGTTAATATTAAGTGGATTTTACTTAATTAATTAATCATTTTTGATAAAAAATTTATGCATAATTCATCTATTTAATTTATTATACATAAATTTTATCTTGTTTTCTCCTTTACACGTTTTGTTAATATTAAGTGGATGTTACTTAATTAACTAACCATATTGGATAAAAAATTTAAGAATAATAGATTTATTTCAATTACATATTTTCACATTAATTCATTTATTTATATAACCACTACCGTGCATCATAAAATAAACCATTGCATAGAAATAAATAAATAAATAATTAAATTCCCCATTAATAAGATTTATCTAACGATTGATTTAATGAGTGGAAATTAAATAAACCTATGACTTAGGATAAATAACTCTATTTTCTAGTCTTTACATGAATTACAACATTCCACCTTTACACCTATGTATCACCTGTGTTGTCATTATTATGGTTCCATCTTGGACTGCCTCTATGTTCCTTGGGATACTCAATTAATTAGATATATTTATGACTCACATGTAGTTGAGGGTTGGTTAAAATTCGATGACATAAATATCCATAGACACATAGAGCCTACATAATAATTAAAGGATGGATGAATTGCAGACCATATTATTTAATTTAATAATAAATAATTGAAAACCCATGCAATAATTAAATTAATACATCCAATGCATACATTGGTCTTGGTCAAGACCATGAATGTAAAGACATGTAATTAATGTCTAAAAGTAACAGGATAACATTCATTTCTTTATTCATTCTTTATTATTAAGATAAAAAAACTTGCATTAATTAATTAATTAATTAATTAACTAATTAATTCCCTTTCATCCTAATGATAATCCAATCTTAATTTAATATACCCATCATTTATGGAATTCATGGAAAATAAATGGTAGAATTAATAATGAACTATTTATTACAATAAATTAATTGAGCATTTAAATATTTTAACGATTATTAAATTTTCAAAAACAAAACATATGTCAATCAATAAATTAAGGTTTGAATGTTTCAATTTTCAATTTAATGTAATTTATTTTTTCCATTAATTGGGTGGTTACATGACATGTACAATCCAGATACAGGTTGTGTACCTTGGTTACCATGTATCTGAGTCACACACCTGGGGCTTTGGAATGTTAACTCGGTTGGATTACATGACATTTATATTCTAACTACACACCATGTATCCAATTGTTGTGTGCTAGATTGGTCCAGTCAACATACGGTGTGCAATAAATGCACCATGTGTAATTAACTACTCAAGGTCTCCATGTAAAATACACATGGGTACCCGGTGTGTGCTCCGACTACACGCAATGTGACCCAATTTCACTATGAAAATATTTGGAACTTCCCAATGTAATCTCTAACCATTCTTCATTTTGTTATTAAAACTTTAAGAAAATAAACTCTAAATATTCATGATTAATTTGTCGATAACATTTTAATTCAAATTAGATTAAAGAAATAGTAACATGATATGAAAATATAACCACCATTGCACATAGATCAACAATGAAATAAATAATTATGAATTTAAATGTTACCCCTGTGATACCACTTATTGGTTTGGGGAACAGTGGAAGCTGGCAGTGGTGGGTGATGTGTTAAAATTTATTTTAATAATCATTTTCTAAAACAAAGAATGCAGATCTATCACATAAAATTTATAATTAATTTATTTAATATTTGAAGAAATAAATACATGGGTTTAGGAATATTCTTTTTTGGTGAATGGTGATCATATGAAAAGACCTGTTTTAAATTACCTTCGTTGAGCTGTGAGGATCCAAGGATAGAATCCCTCTAGTGGTGATCCACACATGCTCCTATGATCTATGAGTAACACCACATGATCTCTTGGTTCTAGCATGGTGAGTTGAATGTCTTGCGTTATTCATTTTTGATCGCTCATTCTTCAGTCTTTAAGAAATCTGTCTTCCATTTATCATTATTGAGAGGGAGAGATAAAGAGGAGTTGAGAGAGAATTTATTATGTGAAAAA
The DNA here is from genome assembly GCA_963277665.1 of Viscum album. Lineage (NCBI taxonomy): Eukaryota > Viridiplantae > Streptophyta > Magnoliopsida > Santalales > Viscaceae > Viscum > Viscum album. The sequence continues at coordinate 255,067,860 of OY728150.1, forward strand.
ATTCTCTATTATCATTTTTGGATACTCTACACAATTGGAATAACCTTCTATTTATAGAGTTAATATTTAGGTTAAAATATTATTTAATTGTATTCTAGACCTTAAATAACATTTATTACCTTTAATAAAACCCATTCCACATAATAATAATAAAATTATTTTGTGGTGCACCCTAACTTGTGCAATAACAAATATTATTTAGCCGGTTTGTTAATTAATATTTTTCACTTGATACGGTCTTTGTCCGTTTGAACTCATCTTAAATTTATTGAACACCCAAATAAAAATTTTATTCATAAAAAAATATTAAATTCACATACTAGAAAATAAATATTTATAAAATATTAAATAAATAAATATTATTATTCACATTCCATTGAATAAATATTTACATAATTTATGCAATCAGTATAACTTGAATACAATTATTCCTCAGACTTGAGAATTAAATTTATTCCATTAATTAAACTCAAATAAAATTTAATAATGATCAATGGAAAAATTTAGTGTGTGTCCCTCTGGGATTTTTCCTCATTGTCATAGTACGATCTTGCCTAAAGTCCAATATTGCTGTTCAGCAATGGGTCAAGGAACCCAAGATAAATAACTTAATGTCGCATCATCAAAAACCACATACAAACATTCACTATGTAATATAATACCTTTTTTCACAATATCTCATCAAGTAGGTCACATGAAGATGTCATGAATCTATTTTCTTGATATGTCTTTCTTTGACTATTTGAAATAAATGCATCATTACAACATGACCATGAAATTTATGTGACCATTATATTCCGAACAAGGGGATAAGATATCAACTCCTATAAATATGGAAGGAAAAAATACTTCCTCAAATTATTCATTAATAACATGTAAATCGTGACACAACCAACATACCTTACTTCCCACCAATATATGATGTGATGATTTTCATCAGTTAATATAAGTGTTCTAGTCATGAAATTCATCAAAGATAATTTTAAAGTTTAAGGATCATTACACACGCTCGTAGATAGGAATATCTGATGACACCAAAACATGTATAATTCCCACTAATAGGTATGTTCTCATTAACTCCCATCTTAAAGATTACCAAGTGTGAACTTTATGGGAAGAAGCCTCATTCACTTATGAGTAATCATCCCTAACATTATAATTACTATGTGTACCATCATAATACATTATTTAAATGAAATACTATATTAAGAATATTTTCATATCACTTCAAGGTTCTCATCATAGAAGGGAACTGATATGACCTTATCAATGTGAAAAATACTCTAGGACATTATTACATTAAATCCATCCAGAACAAAGAACATTATGTAATAATATGTTTAATTAATATTCAAGTAATTGAATATACTTGTAATCAAAGTACAATCAGTTGGTCATAAGAAACCAACTATAACATAGTTGATGGTGAGATGGTATGGATAGTGTGAAAATGTGTTATAGATCATGTTATAACAGTTTTCTTATGTTGAGATCCTTTATTGAACATTGTTATCTTATTCGTTAGTAGATATTGGTTTAGTTGTTATAACCGATGATTATTTTCTTCAGGAATACCCCTTTCTTGAAGTTTTATAGTTGAGTGTTAGTGCCAAACAATGTGGGATAATGACAAATTAATGAATTAATAAGGGGAGGGGGATAATTTTTTAACTTTTTGATTATTTTTATATGTTAATAAAAGGAAACTATGGATTGGATAGGGTAAATTATAAGAGAGAATGGTTTTAAAAACTGAAATTATAATGCTAAATAAAAAGAACACTAAATTTAGATATTTAATATATTCAACTAGAATTGATGGTTTGTTATTTTAAAATGATTGGTAGTTGAATTTTATTAATTTTTTAACTATAATGTCCTAAAATAAAAGTCACAAAATGGTTCCCTGAGCCAGTGGGTCACATGGACTCATGCACACCACCCTGTATGATAGAGGTTGCTGACTAGAAGCGGGGGTCTAAGGTGGTAGAGCGGGGAGACTATACCCTCATGATCAGATTATTGTAGCGGTATCAAAAGTATTAAATCATCAAAAGCATAATATAAACCGATGACCATAGATAAAAATCCAAAAAATTGAAATAATAAATAATATAAAAGTAGTTTAATATATAATATGATTGATCATGTCATGTCTCTATATAAAATAGAAAGAAATACATGGAAGAAAACATCTTGTATAATACATGTATCAAAATACAAAAATTCCAAAAATAACTACCTCCAAACAGTATCATGAACCTAGCTCGGTCATATACTCCCCTACTCTTAAAAAATGATCAAATCAAGAATGATAAAGTGGATGCTTTCCCAAATCCCTACTTGTATGTATGAAGTCTGTTCGGGTACCCAATGGTGGATCGAACATGGTGTGAGATAAAATTCAGTAGGACAAAACCAACAGTGTCTATAATATCTCTAGTCTATGTATTATAAATAGAAGCACTATGTAGTATATCACATGTATAACAATAATAAAAGTAAAGTGTCAAATGCATATGTGATCTTGTCTAGCTAGACATGGCACCCTGTGAACAATAGTCAAGCTCCCATAAATATGGGAAACCATAAAACCTAAGTAAATGGTGTAATACTATCTAGTATAACTCGTATAACCAGATACCCATAGCAGGGTTATTTTTAAACCATAGTAATAATATCCACAATGACCATTCCATTTAATCAAGTGTATAACATCCATAAAGGCCTATTCCATGTAATCCAATGTTGGACCATGAAGGTCTGGATCATGGTATAGAAGACCAAGACATCCTCATCGAGTCCCATGAGTATCTTGATGGAAAATTGATAAAGGCTTGGGTGGAGTCAAAGGAGCATGTCCACAGAGCATGTCCAATGCAAGTCCAGGAAAGCCAGATCCAAGGGGAATCAATTCCCTTGGCATCCTATGGAATTAAGATCCAAGGATTATAAATTTTCTTTAAATCCACTACCATAATCAAGATCCATGGAGTAAAAGTTCCCATGGAATCCTATGGAACTAGGATCTAAAGAGTAGAAATTTCTTTATCATACATTACCATAATCAATTCATTAATCTTTACCATTCAAGACCAATGAGTTCTTCCCACCCATTCAATATATTATATATAAACCATTTATCCATTTTAGTCAAATGCAATCACATGAAAAAGAGGAAACAACCTTTTCCTACCAGTTCAATTCAATTCATTCCTTTTAATTATAAATGAATCGGTAAATCATAGTGCTCACGACCTTAAACTATTATGAACCGCTCCATCCGAAGATACCTTAATAAGTGGAGGGAGATAATGACCCCCCTGATTCCTACCTCCGGTAGGCACTGAGTATTCAACTAGCACTGAGGGTATAAAAATCTCACAATATGAGAGGCATTTCACTCTATAAGAAAAAATATCAGGAGATGGGATGGGTCAACCACAATCAACTCCATGACATATATATATGGAAACAAAAAAACCACCCCATAATGCATGTGTAAATAATACTAATACAAATAAAAGTATCCAAGTAAATACCCAAAAGTAAAGAAAAAGCAGTGACAAAACAAATTTCAATGATCTGAGATAGCAATGTCCATCAGAGTCCACATAATCCTCTTAGAAACCTAAAAACAGTTCTGTATACATAGGGTGAGCATACAAGTATACTCAGTAGAAAAACTGAAGTTTCTCGTGAAGATTCTAAAGAAGCTTAATAATGCACCAGTGAGAAAATAGAAGATCCAAAAACACCTATAAAGGTATACTAACCATCCCTATGTCACCAAGGAACACTCACTAAATAACACAAACTAAGTAAGATAATATGATAGGAATCACATCAATAAGGGTACCCTACACCACTTTTCCACTGGTATGATTCTCTCACACTCAACATCATAGGTCCTGATGTTCCCATGTCTTCTATATACAAAAAAACCCTACAATCATGGTCACAACACACCTCCCTCATAGTCACCTAGGATCACCACCCCACAAGAATGGCCACAACACATCTCACCCTAAATCACCCAGGATACTCCCTATAAACATGGTCATGTCTCACTTGAAAACACCAAGTCCGTCACATCTCACACAAAAAAACCTTGTCTATCACAACCATCATCTAATTAACTAATAGACCTCTGACCATCATATCATGTAAAATACCTACCTCACATGGAAGGGAGAGTATGAAATAATGGGTACACAACCATCTGTACTCCCCATTGGATGTCGGAAAAAACAACCCCCCATGTGACTACATAGGTTATAAAACATAGTGATCAATGGAAGTGAGGTGTGTATAGAAATAAAAATAATATACAAGTATATATATATGTATATATATGTAGTATCAAACACTCAATCCCAACCTATGGGTTCACAAACCGACCAAAAAACTCACAACACCATCACTTTTTCTGCCATATCTAAATGCATAACACCACACAACAAGCCAAAACCCCATTCCACATTTCCAAAAAATTCCATTTAATCATCCCATTAATTTAATTATTTATAATCAACCACATTTTACCACTTAACCCATTGGTTATTTATCCATTAACAATTTCCATCCCATTAATCAAGCCAACCCATATCATTTCAATCATTATAAAATGATTATTTATTTATTCAATCACCACTTGAGAATCTAGCACAAAGAAACCCACCACATCACCACCCCAAAATAAAATTCAAAAAAACACTTCAACACCCCAAAATAATGTCCAAGAAACCACCTTACCGCCCCAAAAATATGGACAACAAACCACCACGTCGTCCCAAAAGCATGACCAACAAACCACCTAACTTCCCCAAAAGCATAGCCAACAAAAACCTCACTGCCCGAAAAGCATGAAAAAAACAATATTCCCACTTAAATCCACCAAAAATCAGCTTCTCATAAGAAAAACCATACACCACTACACAAAAAGATCATTTTACAGATTTACAATGGTCTTTTAGCACATTTTACTTTATTTTATGGGCATTATCACCCAAGACATAATCCTGGGGAAACCATTTTATTAGACAAATATAAGTGGTTCGACAATTTCTATTTTAGTGTGATATAAAAACAATAAAAACTAAGGAATAAATATCAACACATATATCCAATGAAAACAAATCCCTCAACAACCACAATTTTAAGCGAGGCCACAATCCTGTACAGTCCAAAATATCACAAATAACATCAAAGATATAAAAGCATGTGAATCAATCCCCATTTACCCCTTTTAATTTCAATATAAAAAATTATTTATCTTTTATTAATCTAGAACAACTATAATACATAGATAAAAAAATTAAACCCATCCCTCATGATACACAATAAAGAGAAATAAGGAAATCTCTACCTCAAAGAAGCTTTCCAACTTGCTGCGCATTGCAGGGTAAAGAAAAATGCCCTTGAACCACAACCACCTAAAAACACAACACAACACACTCCCAAACCTTAACAACATTTCCACAGTGAATCCTTAGGAGAAGAACGAAAGAAAACATACCAAGAAGAAGGAAGGGATTAACATAGATTGTCAATAAAGAACCACTGGGGCCAATAAATAAAATAGAGAGTAAGAGGACTTGAAGAACTCATTAGGGTGACTAGGGTTCTTCCAAAATGATTGGAAGAATAAAACATATCCAAATGAATGAGGATTCAGTGAGAAAATAACTTTTAAAACTATACTTTATCGGGGATTTACATGACGTGTAATCCCTTTTCACATCATGTAATCACCAGGGTTTGGTTTCCCTAAACAATCCTTCATATTTTTATTTTTAACCAAAACAATTTACATTTCATGTCCCATCCTCACACAAGGCATGAACCACCATTAAAATTCGTGCACTACACTTGCAAGACATATATTTATTACAGTAGTTCTACTGCGCCTCCAACTTCCACCAAAAACTCCTAGATCCTCCCCCAAAAACCTCCAACAACCAAAACTAAAAAAGTAACAGACCATGAGGGAACAAAAAATTACATTAGATACCTATCAAATGATTCTATCCCTTTAAAATACAAAACCAAGACCAGAATAAAAGGGGTCCAAACAACCACCTCATGAGATACATCTGAAGGGTCTCGTCATACCTCAAACTCTACCACTAGCCAAGCACACCAACCCAAATGATCACAAAAAACATTGCACAACCACATCACCACAACCAAAAGAAACCTTCTATCATACAAACAAATGACCACACGACCACTTCACATCTATCTAAACCCACACACAACCCAAACTAACAACTACTATAACTAACGAACCACACCGTCCTGAACACACGAATGGAGGAATTTTGTCTTCCAGGTCAAGATACTATACACTATGGGAAGTAATGAATCACCCAAATAGGTTAAATCACATCTCATTTAATTCACCATGACTAGGAATATAGTTTTTTCCTTTTTATATGTCATGAAATTATCAAACATTACACCACACACATAATAAACCAAGGAAAAAAGCCCATCTCATAAAACAAAAGGATACAAACATCGCATCACAAAGTAAAACAGAAAAAACAAAAAACAAAAAAAAAATCAAGGTATTGGGCACATATCTGCATCTCTCACTCCCAAGTACTCTCCTCTAGGCCACCATGCCTCCAAAATACATGAAACAAATAAATGTTATGTTCACACAATGCCTTCTCTTAACAATCTTGGATCTCTATTGGCTTCTCCACAAACATTGTTTCATTCTTGACATCCAACTCTCCTCAGTCAATTAAATGTGATTCATCATGAAGATACCGAAAAAGATGAGAGATGTGGAAGAAATCGTGGATCCCCTCTAACCAAGATAGAAATTACAACCAATATGACAACTCTCCAACTCACCCCAACACCACAAAGGGCCTAACAAACATGGAGAAAATATTACTCCCTCTACCAAAACTATGCTTCCCACATCGAGGGGAAACCTTTAGAAACACATGGTCCCCAATCTGAAACTCCAAGGGCCTCCTTCTATGATCGAAATAATCCTTTTTCTAGTCTATCACTAGTTTTATCCTTTGATGAACAAGCTTAAATTTCTCTATTGTTATCTATACCACATCAATACCAAGAACAACTATCTCCCCAACCTCCATCCAGTATAATGGTGAATGATAGGATCTCCCATACAAAGCCTCAGATAGGGCCATGCCAATGGAAGAGTGATAGATATTATTATAAGAAAACTCTATATAAGGTAGGTGTTGTACCCAAGATCCACGAAAGTCTAAGATGCACACCTGTAACATAACCTCCAATGTATGGATAAAATATTCCATCAGACCATCTTTATGAGGGTGGAAAGCAGTGCTGAGGCATAAATTAGTGCCAAAAGAATGATGTAATCCCCTGCAGAGTCATGAGGTAAAACATACATACTGATATGAGATAATGGACCACATAACTCTATGAAACCACACCACCTCATACACGTACCTCTTAGTCAAAGAATCCACTGCACCTGACTCCTTGATCACTAAGAAGTGGGATGATTTCATCTAATTATTGAGGACCAACCTTCTATCATCACAACCTCCCTGAGCCTTGGGTAAACCTATGATGAAATCCATTGATATTTCTTCCCAATTACACTTGGGAACATCTAAAGTCTACAAAAAACCTCTCTTAACATGATGCTCGACCGTTACCTACTGGAAAACAAAACACTTTACCATAAAATCCACCACTTCCCATTTCATCTTGGACCACCAAAACCACATCTTCAAGCCACGATACGTCTTTTAAATTTTTGGGTGTACTACTGAAGGTGAGTTATAAAACTCACTAAGGACTCAACTACACATCACTAATAGAACAAACATCCTACCATCCTGACCATCCTCTAACTATCCCTATGGAGCATCACTATAGATAAAACGATCAACAATCGTCTCTACCTCTGAGTCTCACCACTGAGACTCCTCCACTGATGCATAAGATAAGACTTAACCATCATTTAAAGAAAAACTTTTCTACCACCATTCACTATTGTATAAATGTGAAAGGCTTACAACTCCACCTTTTCTCTCCAAGCATCCCCAGACTCCTAAAAAACACCCTTCCACAGCTTTGTGCTCATAGAATCAGCAAAAAAATTCTCCTTTCCTGAGTTGTAGGAGATATAAAAATCATAATACTGAAGAAAGTCTATCCACATCTACTACCAGAAGTTCAATTCATGTTGGGAAAAGATACAACTCAAACTCTTGTGAGCTATGAAGACCACAAAACTCACCCCAATGAGGTAATTCCACAAAAAAATAGCACAAAAAAAACTGTTTCAAGCTCTAGATCATGGGTGGTGTAGTTACACTCATGGGGAATTAACTCCATAGACCCATAAGAGATCACTTCCTCCTATTGAATCAACACACATCTCAAGCATGGCTGTGAAGCTTCACAAAACACCTCAAACATCACCCCTTCTTCAGGAAATCGGAGCACCAGTGCACTAACCAACATCCCCTTTAGGTAATCGAACACTATCTGGAATTGATCAATCCACAAAAAATCTTGTTCCTTCATAGTCAAACATATCAATGGGGAAAAAAATAAATAGATATTAGGTAAAAATATCTGATAATAGCCTAAAAGATGAAGAAAACTACGAATCTCTATCACGTTCTTGATAGCTACCCAAGAGAAAAATTCTTCAAGCTTTGACAGTTCTACTACCACACACTGCTGAGACACCAAATTACTAAGGAAATAGACCTATAATTTCTAGAACTTATACCTGGAATACTTTCCATAGGGATGGTGGTGTCGAAGAACATGCAAGATAGTTTTGAGATGCTTGGCCTGATCCTCATATGACTTATAGTAGATTAAGATATCATTTATGAATACGATGATGAACAAGTTTAGGAACTCCCAAAACATGGAGTTTATAGTCCCCATGAACATAACTGGCATGTTTGTAAGACCGAACAATATGACTACAACCTCAAAGTTTCCATACCAACATCTGAAGGCAGTCTTCTAGATATCACCATCCTTGACCCTCAATTGGTGATATCTAGACTACAAATCGATCTTATAAAACCATCTTTCCACTATCATATGGTTGAAAAGATCATATATCCTCAGAATAGGGTAATAGTTTTTTACTGTCACTTGATTCAATCTCTGGTAGTCTATACCCAACCTTAGACTATAGTATTCCTTCTTTACAAACAACCAGAAGTACCCCAAGGTGACACACTAGGTAGGATAAAACCCTTCTGCATAAGATCATCTATCTAAATCCTCAAATCCTACAACTCAGAAGGATCCATCCGATAAGGATACATAAAAATTGGAGAAGCATCAAGCTGCAAGTCTATCCTGAACTCAACATCACTTCATGGGGGTAACATCATAATATCCTTGGGAAAAACATCCAGGAACTCCACAATGACCCTTGGAACCTCTACCATCCTAGGATCCATCGATTTTACTAATAAATCATCCAAAAAGGAAAGAAGGGAATCTACACACTGACTGCCCACCTGAAAACCCCAATCACTAATGAAAACCACACGTTGTCCATCAACATCCAAAAACATGAATCTTCTTCAGAAGCAGTCGATAACATTAAATATGGAATAAAACCAGTCAATAATAAGGATGAAATAGTGTGGCTACATTTGTAGCATGAAAATATTCCCATGGGACAAATGTAGACCCATCATCATTCTACACTCCCAGCATACATCAAACAAGCTGGTCTAGCCTTTGGCTCACATAGTTAACACTAGGGGAATAGAAAAACTCTCTATATCTAGTCCCAGAGCATGGGATAGAGTGGGTGAAATGAATTATTGTGAAGCTACTAAATTAAACAAGGAATAAACATGGGTACTAAAAAACTGATCATACTTATGATGATCTTTGAACCCTATGGAATTGTTGCCTACACTACGTTCAATTGACCAAACCCATATACTCTACCTCTCTACTGATGAACACCTCCACAACCATGATCAGGTTGTGATCCCTAAACATGAGGAGAACCCTAATGATGGACTATACCTACTTTATCTCCCATAAGTGGATCATAAGCCTTCTTACCCTACTGTTGAAATGGTATCATTGAAAATTGCTGCAGAGGCTGGCACTGAAGCTGTCCACCTCCACCAAATTTAGCTTAGGGAAACATTTGGAACTATTTCTGGAAATGGATACGAACCCCAAAATAAAAAAAAACTAGCACAAAACTCTCAGGAAAAGCACAAAAACCACTAGCCCAGAAGGTCGGAAAAGAAGATGCTGAGGTTGAATCCAATTTAGTTGAAACCTCAATGATATTGGTGCTTGAGACATTCCACTAAAAACAATGATCCTCGAGGAACCCTTCCAGTTCCCATACCACAACAAACCTCCCCATGATTTCATCTACATGATCACCTCTACCTTATTTTGAACCTTCAGATACGTCGATAACGTAAAAGGAGTAACTCTATACTGGAAAGAAGAAAGAAGTACATCCTCAAGATGTCTCATACATGAATCCTCATCTGGAAAATGATCTGGAAAAAAATAGAGAAGTTACATGAACTTTATTCCCAGATCTCACACTGAAATTTTAGCCTACTGAAGTTAAAGAAGCTCTTGAATCTTTACTACCTTCATGGTAAATGAAAGGAAATCTTCCTGGAACTACTTCTAGAATTCAACCCATAAAAAATATTCCTACTTCTTCTCTCCCAGATACAACATCCACCAATGGCGCACAAATCCATGCATCTAACTAAATTTAAAAGGGTCCTGGTACTCCATCGAGGCCTAGATCAAACTAAAATTTATCTCGATCTCCTCCAGTTAGCTCGCTTTCTTCATGTCTAAAACACTACCCTCATAGAATTTCAAATCTCTCCACTGGAAATTACACAACATCCTTTACCACTGATCCTCCTCCTCAACTAGATCAACCATATAATTATCAACCGGATCAACCCGATGAACCTTAACTTCCTAATCCACACATGAATGATGAACTAGAGCCATAATTGAAATGAAAATAATGATTTACCAATCTTGGTAGTATGAATTTTTATTAAGATTAATTTTAATTTACTTTATAACTTTTAACATTCCCAAAAAAACCCAATTAAAACAACAATAAAAGTCATCATGATAGATTTACCTTTATTAAGTATCAACCCTAAAAGAACATCTATATCAGTTGGTCGTTCAATAAGTTCAGAGTCCATGCATTGGATCACAAGGGGGCCTAAAACCCTATTTCCTGGTGAGTTTCCTTGTCTTATGTCATGCAGAAAGGTCTACTCAAACTATTTCAATAAAAACCCATGTATTCCTCACTATTCCTAAATCTGAACTCCACCCTATCTCTCAAACATCACATTTGATACCACTCTGTCATAACCCCCACCATCCAAAGATACCACAATGAGGGGAGAGAGATAATGACCCAAATTCATTCCTTCTATAGGCCCTAGGTTGGAAACTAGAACCAAGGGTATAAAAATTTCACCATATGGGAAACATTTTCCTCTATAAGAAAACAATATTAGGAGTTAGGATGAATCAAACACAATAAACTCCCTGAAATATATATAAGGAAGCCAAAAAATCACTCCATAATGCATGTGTAAATAAGACTGATACAAATAAAAGTCTCAAATGTAAATACCCAAAAGTAAATCTAAAGAAGTGACATAGAAACTGTCAATTATCTGATCTAGTAATATCTAAAATGATCCACATAATCCTCTTAGAAACCTAGAAATAATTTTATATACATAGGGTGAGAATACAAGTATACTCAATAGGAAAACCAAAGTCTCTCATGCATATGAGAAAGAAGCATACTAATTCACCTGTGAGAAAACAGAAGAACCAAAAAACACCTATAAAGGTATACTAACCATCCAAACCTCACCAAGTCAAACTCACAAAATAATTCCAACCATGTAATATAATATGATAGGAATCACATTGATAAGGGTACTCCGCACCACTTTCCCAATGGTATGCTGCTCTCACACCCAACGTCATATATCATGGTTCTCCCATATCTTTTGTATACCACATAACCCCATAAGCATAGTCACAAGACACCTCTCCTATAAACACCTGGGCTCGCCGCACCACAAGCATGACCACAACACATCTTGCTTGAAAACACCAGGGATACCATCCCAAAAGCACATTCATGTCTCCCTCGAAAGCACCTAGGATGTAAAATATCACCTGCAAACACCCGGGCTATTAAAAACACCATATAATTCACTAACAGACCTCTGACCATCAAAACATGTGAAATACTTACCTCACCTATAAGAGATAGTGGGAAAAGGAGGGTACTTATCCATTCATACTCCTCACCAAATGTCGAAAAAAACACCCCCACATGACTATGCGGGTGTTGGCACATGGTTCTTGATATAGTTGGGGTGTGTATAGAAATAATAAGAATATAGAAGTATATATATATATATAGTATCAAACACTCAATCCCAACCTATGGATTTACAAACAAACCAACCAACTCAGGATACCATCATTATTGCCTCCACCTCTAAATACATAACACCACACAACAAGCTGCAATACCATTCCACATTTCTAACCAATTCCATTAATTTAATTATTTATCATTAACCAAATTTATCCACACAACCCATCATTTATTTATCCATTAATAATTTCCATCCCATTAACCAAGCCAACCCATTTCATTTCAATCATTATAAAATTATTATTCATTTATTCCAACAATACTTGAGCATCTATCAAGAAACAATCAAAACCTCACCACCCAAAAGAATGAAGAAAACAACATCACCTCCCCAAAAACACATCAAAAAAACCATATCAGCACCCCATAATCATGGACAACAAACCACCACATTATCTTAAAAGCAAGACAAACAAACCACCTCGCTTCACCAATAGCACGAACAACAAACCACCTCATTGCCTCAATAGAATGACTAAAAAACCATCTACCCAACATTACCCAACCACACATTTCCATCCCACAATAATGACTACACATCATAGCAAAAAATATTATTTTATAGATTTACAAGGTGATTTTATCACATTTCACTTTATTTTAGGGGTGTTATCACGCAAGCCATAATCCCAGGGAAACTGTTTTATTATCAAAATATAAGTGGTTATCCAATTTCTATTTTAGGGTGATATCACAAGAATAAAAAAAAGTAGAAATATCGACACATATATCCAATGCAAAAAAATCCCCCAATGAACACAATTTTTAGTGTCGCCACAAGCCCGTACAATCCACAATATCACAAATAACATCAAAGCTATAAAAGAAAAAGAATCAAACCCCATTTACCCCTTTTAATTTAAATTTTAAATTTTAATTATATTTTATTAATCTGAAAAATCTATATTCCATAGATTAAAAAATTAAACACCTTCCACATGATACACAATAAATATAAATGGAGAAACCCCTACCTCAAAGAAGCTTTCCAACTTGCTACGCACTACTGGTCGAAGAAGAACACCCCTGAACCACACACCACAAGATTCATAAATTAACCAATAATACACCCAAATACTATCACAACACAACCCAATATACACATAAAAAACATAAAAATATCACCTCAATGAATCCTTAAGAGAAGAACGGGGGAAAACCTACCAAGAAGAAGGAAGGGATTACCACCAATTTTCAATCAATAACCACTGAGACCAACTAATCAAAGATGGAGGAATATGACTTGAATAAATCCTTGGGGTGCATAGGGTTCACCCAAAATGTGAGGATGAAGGAACCATGGATGAATGAATGAATATTCTAAAGTAAAATAACTTTTAAAACTGCACTGCCTAGTGAATTTACATGATGTGTAATCCCCTTTCATGTCGTGTAATCCTCATGGTTCAGTTTCATTAAAAAAACATCAAATTTTCATTATTTTACCCCAACAAATCTACACATCGTGATCTAGCCTTGGACAAGCCACAAATCACCATTACACATCATGTAGTACACTTACACGATGTGTATTTTTGGAAGTAGTTTATCTTTATCATTAGCTTCCACCAAAAACTCTCAGAACCTCCCCCAAACACCTCCAACAACCAAAATTTGTAAAGTAATGAAACACGAGGGCACAAACCGTTACATAAAAAATTTATTAAATTTTCATTAAGGATCCCACTAAAATTGGTGAGATCACATACACCAAATGGGGTGGTATACCATGGATTAGATACAAGGGTACTCCTCGTGGGTGGCCTAGGTTGAGGACAACACCCTCCAACCACAACATTGTACTCAAGGTCAACCTAACATGTTCTAATCGTTTTTTTTCAAGATGATCATTTAATTTTAGGGGTGACATATAAAGGTACAACATGTGGAACAACTATAAAAAGCTATGAAACAACCAAACCATAAGGTAAAAGTTATATACCACCTACTGTATACCTACATTAGAATACACATCCAGTATCGAACTATAATTCGGTCCAGGTTGGGAGAAAAAGAAATAATAAATAGAAAAACTAAAAATAGGGCATACAAGATTACATAAAAATAGAACAATTGATATCAAGGTGAAAGATTCATGGATAAAGATGAATTAATAACTCACTTATGTGGATCCAACGATACCGATGGTGAAAGAAACGACATCTAGATGGTGAAATGACACCAAATACTAGCATTAGTCTTCTAGTGGAGATCCTGTGAAAGAGAGGCGAGGGATTCTGTAAAACAAATTAGGGCCTAAATCTGATTTTAAAAACTGAACTTAGGGATTTTAAAGATGTGTAAATTCATTACACATCATGTAAATATTTGGATTTTCATTTCTAGGGGAAGCTCATTACATGTTGTGAATTGGGCTGCCCATGACATTACGCATCATGTAATGAGTACAAGGCGTGCATTCTAAGTAAACATCATGTACTTGGACTACAACCTGCATAAAAATCCATGATATATTCTTTCCCAACAACCCAACTGGACCATTGGCCCTAATTTAGGGTCTAATACATAAAAATAACTCAAACATGAGTTTAACCCTAAAATAAAAGTTTCCACACCTCTTCGAAAAACCCAAGATCTTGAAATCACCCCTAAAGAAATTAGCCCCCAAATTTCCCTTGTAAGGGTGGGAAAAAATAATTTGAGAATAAATCTTGACACTGAGAATGCACATAAGCCTCCCGCTCCCATGTCCTGTATTATACATGGTTGTGCTTCTATAACACCAATACTAGAGAAAATTATCAGCCTTAGAGAGACATCATTCTCCTATCTCTGATACAAATAGGATGATCCTCGAATGATTCATATATTTATAGCTCAAACTCATTTAGAATAAGAGTATGGGATGGTTATGAGTTATAACAGTTCAACTGAGATACATGAAAAATGTTGTTCATGGCTCGGTAACTCTAAGGTAACAGTGACCGATGGGATACTGTCTTGAATCTATCCAGAATCTTGAACAACCTGACATATAGTGGTGAAATCTTACCCTATATACCAATCCTATTGTCTTCTAGCCTCGATGAGACATGAAAAAAGACTTGACCCTGACCTCAAGCTCTAGAGGTCATCAAGAGTGATCAACGAAAATTTTTTATCTAGATTTTGGAGTAGCTATCCAATTTCATATCAACCGAACCTTCTCTAAAGCCTCTTATATGAGACTCTGTCTGAGTGATACTACTTCTCCTACCTCAAACTTGAATAGAGTAGATCGACATGGCCTACCCTATAAAGCCACATAAGGTTACCTCTCTATAGTTTGATAATAGATATTATTTTAGGTGAACTCAACCAGGGGAATATGCCTCTCCCAAGAACCCCCAAAATAAAGGATTCATTATATAAGCATGTCCTATAGAATATGAATCATGTGATCTAACTGGTCATCAATATGAGAGTGGTATGCTATGATAAGAAGCATCTGTTTACCCAACACTCTATGTAGGCACTATAAAAAATGAGATGTAAATTGGGCATCCCTATCTGATATAATGGTATGAGGAACCCTATGATGGTACACAATCTCATAGATATAGAGTATCCTAATCTCATCAATTGAGAAGTTATCCCTGATTAGTAGGTAATGAGAAATATTCAAGATTTTATCCTAAACAACCCATAAAGAACCACTATCTCAATGGGACCTTGGAAATCCAGTCACAAAATACATCGTAACATCATCCCTTTTACACTTGAGAAGAAGTAGCTGCTATAAAAGCCTACTTGGTTACTAGTATTCAAACTTCACCTACTTATAGGTGTAACACCTCATGAAAAAATCATCCACTTATCATTTCATCTTTAGACACCAGTGATGATGTTGCAAGTCGTGACACATCTTGGTAATGCTAGGATGCACTGGCCAACCTGAGGCATGAAACTCCCACATCAGTTCCTTGCGTATGTCTAATGTAACCCAAACATGACCATGAATATAAAAAATTCTATCCTCTCCCATAGTCCAACTAGGAGGCAGGCCCTCACCTACCACACTCTTCCATATGATTAGGCTCCCAACAACAGATAATTATATTATCCTCAATCTATCCAGAATAGTGGAAGTAACTATCAAGGATGAGAGAAAAGTTTGACCATGACTATCCAACACCTCTAATTTCATATTTCAAAAACAAGTTCATAACCCTACACTCACTACATGCCTCCTAAATTGGCTATATCTGAGTCCTCATACTCAGTGAATTAGTAACTGAATTTCCTTTTCCAGGCATGTAGGAAAGATTAAAGTTGAAGGAATGAAGGTATTCAACGCACCTTTGTTGACTTAGATTCAATTCACACTATGTAAATATGTACTAGAGGATTTTTTGGTCTTTGAATACCACAAAATGCACCCCCAGTAAGTAATTACTTAAAAAATAAAAGGCATGTACAATAATAGCTAACTCGAGATCACGTGTCAGGTAATTACTCAAATGTTTCTTCAATTGGCATGATCCATACACCAGGACTCTCTACTCCTACATCAAAACATTCCCTATCCCGACACTTGATTCATCATAATATATTGTATAGATTTTTCCAAGATTTGGTAGAATCAGGACCAGTTCTAAAGTCAGACTCCCTGTCAACTCTTAAAAAGATGACTCAAAGAAATATTGTAATTAAAACATCACATCCATTTTATTTATTCCTATAAGAGGTTATTATAAGCATGATAAGTACTGTATGAATTTACTATAATATCCATCATTCCCTAATAAAATATGTATGCAATCGATGTTCTTGGTATGATCCTAGGAAACTATAACTATCACCTTCCTTATATCAACTGATACTCCTGTATCTAAGATAATATAACCCAGGAAGTGAATCTTATCCATCCATAAGTGGAACTTTGTGAGATTAACATATAACTGATGCTCTCTCAGTGTATCCAAAATTTTCACAAGATGTTTGAAATAATCAAGTAGATTGTGAAAATAAAACAAGATCTCTTCCATGAATACCACCACAAAACATCCATATATGGACGGAAAACTCGGTTTCTCAGTTCCATGAAAAATTATGGCTTATTCATTAAAGAAAACGACATAACCAAATACTCATACATACAATACCTACTATGAAAAGTTGTATGAGGTATGAATTCTAGTCAAACACGTACCTGGTGATATCCTTATCTGAAATGAATATTTGAGAAGACCTGAACTCCTTAGATATAGTTGAAGAGTTCATCTATCCATGAAAATGGATACTGGTTCTTAACCATCAACTCATTCAATTTTAGGTAGTCCACACATATCCTAAGTGTACCATCCTACTTTTTTGAAAAAAGGACCAATGGACCCCACAATGAAGTACTAGAAAATATAAACACATTTGCCTCAAAGTACTCAAGTAATCTCTTGATCTCCTCATACTCAATAGTATCCATCCTCTAAGGAGGAATGAATACCAATGTATCTCATGGAGCTAGATTAATAGAGAAATAAAAATCCCTCTTAGGATATAAACTAGAAAATTTATTCAGGAAAACATCCACGAAATGATCAAACACTAGGGCTAGTCTTCCTGACTCATTCCTTGACCATCTAAATATAATATATCTATCTGAGATATCATCCTACCTATCCCACAATGCTCTAGTTAAAATTTGTTTTCTTGGACAACCCATTCATCCTTTTGAATATAAACTCTGCCATCTGGTGATGTGATATTCACCCTCTGACGATAGTAATTGATATGGGATCGATAGTGAACTACATAGTCCATCTCGAGTATGACATAGAATCTTTTTATCTCAATGAAAATAAGATCCCATACAAAGTTACACCCACCAATATCAAGGGGGAACTCCCTTAAATGGTATACACCCTCTGTTTTGATCCCCAACAGAGTATCAAGTGTCATAACACCATCAAAAAACTAAACAATGAGCCCAAGGATCTCCAAAATAGGTACATATATGAAACTATGAGACGCGCGTGTATGAAAAAGAGCAGATACTAGAGTAGAGGCTACTAATATCATACCTCTCACCATAGATGGCCCAACACTCTACTCATCAAGTGTAGGTTGTACAGAATATATCTGTCCCGAACCACGACCCTATGAAACAACCTCACTACCTAGAGTAGGCCCACTCTACTATCATGATACAACAAGTTTCTAGATACCTCATCCATGACAACTACCTTATCCTAAATGATTGATACTACTCCAGCTCCCAACCTTTCAGGGAGCTGTGAATTATTCTCTTGAACCTTGAGTCAGATTCGATCTCCTTCCACTAACTTCAGAGTGAAGTTCCTACAAAAATGCTATATGTAGACCACTCTTCCATATGATCGACACTAAAATGGGTCTCTATAATATTGGTTCTTCATATTTCCCCATCTACCACACTAATGAAAGAATACAACACTACTATCACTAATAACTTGGATGACACTCCCCTCAGAATAAGATTCAAAATGGTACTTCCTGCCACTAAAAGGTGAGCCACTGAGTCGAGAGGATGAACTACCCAATTATGCACCCCTAGTATCTCTCATGTTTAGTTTAGTAATTATCTCATGATTCACTATTTTAGTAATATTATAAACCAAAACATGTTGACCTATGATCAAATGACATGTTTGAGAGCTTCCTCGAAGCTTCTCACCCTCAATGGCACATCGACAAGATAAATCAGCACAAAACTATGAATCTATATGAATCATGATGAATAATATATAATAGTCATAATTCCCTACTCCATACACATACAATCACTATAACTTTAATCTCTTAGAGTCTAGGGAAACAATTAATCATAAAACCTAGATTATAAATCCCTCCAAACCATATCTCAGAGTGTATTAGTATGGTTTAAAAAATACCACCAACACTTAGTTGTTCCCCAAATCATATATGTCTCAAAATTAGCTCTCATTTTAGGAAGTGTCTCTAGATGATCTAAGATAGAAAAGATATCCTCAAGCCATATCTCAACATCCTATAGACCACCATCCCCTGAAAACATGGGATGCTACCACTACTGGAACACATGTGTCAACTCAACTATAGATGAGACATGATGTAGTGCTCCCTAAATGGTCTACATGAAATATAGAAAGATAAAAAAATTATGTCTCATCACTCATATCTGGTATAACTATTAGTGTTGCAACTAGTAATATATGAGGATCTACTGGTATCCCTGGGGCCACCACCTTTGGAGCATGGTTTCCACCACCCTTCTAGTGTATGACTAGAGGTCATCATGCTGACATGTCTCTATAATGCTAAATGTATGCCTCAGAAAAGAAACAAGTAGTGAGTAGTAAAAAATATAAAATTATTATTTAAGGTGTGGTGGTGAAGGAATTAGGGTGGCAGTTTTATTCTTTAAATTGTAATGTTATGTTGTTATTTTGTAATCACATGTTTATTTTTTCTCATGTAATTTGTTCATATCACCTTTTTTTATTAATAAAATTTGATCTTTTTATTATCATTCTTCAATTTTATATCATTATTCATATTAAATTGATACCATTAAATCGAGGTGTGGATTTATTCACACTAAAACTCTGAAATTACTCACACAACGATGGAGTGTTCATTATTTCATTATTTTTCACTTCTTTAATTATGCCTTTATAAGCTTACTTCCACCTTTAACTGGGAGCCTTGCATAAATAATAGGCTAACCATTTTATGGTTTGATTATAAGAAGTTTCTTGGGGATGGATTGAATGTTTTTAGATGTTCTTAAATTCTTAAATTAGTTCTATGGTTTGAGTGTTTCTTTCTTTGACTTATTTTCTTCTTCATCTTCATCGACTTTAAAGACTACACATTTTGTGTGATAGTACAATCCAATTCCTTAGAGTGATAATAAAAGTGATCCTCTAAGTTCATTGGTGATTAATCTTGGAATTGTGTTTGGATTAAATTGGTGAATGATTTTGGGGACTTGTCTCATTGATTGAATACCTCTTGAACTAGTGAACTAAAAATTCATTGCAAAAAAATTAAATCCATTCTATCCCTAACAAAAAACCAGGATCAACCCATCATCATTAATTGTTTTACTTCAAGTCATTACGTGTTTTTTATTTAAATTAAATAATTAGTTATTTAATTAAAATCAACCATATAGTTGACCAATTCCTAGACAATATTACATAGAATGTATGTGTTTGTAGTGGTGAGTATTCCCTTCCGTCATGCAGACGACCTAGGTTCGATCCCTGGAAACATCTCCAAAATTTTATGACACCAAAATTTACCCTATAGGTAGAAACAATTGTTGTAGTATATAAAGGGATCAAATCCATAGGGACCTATGAAGAAACCTATAGACACATATATCCTATGGATGATTTGATATGAAGTGGTCAACTTTGGGGCTGATTGTAATTGAAGAACTAATGATTAAATTTAAAAAAAAAACAAAAAAAAACACAATTATTTGAATAGAAATAATTAATTATTATGGGTTAATCCTAGGTTTTTGTTAGGGATAGAATGGATGTAATTTTGTTTCTATTAATTTTCTGTTCACTAGTTCAAGAGGAATCCAATCAATGATACATGTTCCCAAAATCATTGACCAATTTAACCCACACACAATTCCAAGGATAATCACCAATGAACTTAGAGGATAACTTTTATGAACGCTCCAAGGAATTAGATAATACTAGCACTCAAAATGTATAGTATTCATAGTCAGTGAAGATGAAGAAGAAAATAAGTCAAAGAAAGGAACTCTCAAACCATATAACTAATATAAGGGTTTAAGAACATCAAATAACATCCAATACATACCTAATAAACTACCTAGAATCAAAACACAAGATTTTTAGCCTTTTATTGAAGCAAGGATCTCAATGGATGTTAGAAATCGACTTATAAAGGCGAAATTGAATAAGTGAAAAATAATGAAAACTCCACCATTGTGTGAGAGATTTATCAATTTTTGGTGTAAATAAACTCAAACACTGATTCAATGATATAAAAATGATAGGAATAATGATAAAACAATTGTAGAAGAATAATAACTTTTATGAATAAATAAATGTGTTCTGAAAAAAAGACATGAGAAAAAATAAACACGCAATTACAAAATGAAAACATAACATTACTAATTAAAGAATAAAACTTCCACATGAATTCCTTCACCAACATACCTTAAGTAGTAATTTTTAGTTACTAGGGTAAATCCTCCATCATTCAATATCATGCCCATTAATTTGAACAATCAAAAGGGGGGTGATTAAAAAGTTAAAGAGTAATTTTCAACTTTGATGAGAAAATTCAGATCACCCGCCTAGGCCATTACATGCCGTGTAACGAGTACATGCTGTGTATTCCAAAGGCATGTCGTGTACTTGTCCTACCAACTACCTAAAAACCCTTATTTATTCTTTATAAACAAACCAACTAGACCACTGTACCGACTTTAAGGTATAATCCATAAAGATAACTTAAATAAGAGTTTAACTATAAATTAAAAGAATCCACACCTCTTCGAAAAACCTAGGATATTACATTAATTTTGGTGTTAAACCATGATTCTTGTGTGCTTATAAATCTTATCTTCTCAGTCCTTAGTGATGGAATCTAGGTTTTCATGTGGTACGCTATCCATATACGGATTATTGGATAGGTTAGTTTCCCTAAGAATGATTATGTACTATATTACTATATTATTTATTACACTTCACCACCCAAGTCAGTTTGGGGTTATTTACACCCATATTTGGTGTTGGGTTCTAGGTTTCTTCCCTACAACTAGATTTTTGAGGATATAGATGACTGACTAATCCCCCACCCCACTCTCTCTTCCAGATGTAGAGTATTTATAGGAATATTCAAGCTATGGTGGATCCCAATTATAGGATATATTCTCATACAAACTATAATGGATATTAGGTATGATAAATATATATATATATGTTAGATGTGGAAGCTTAAGGTTATTGTGTATACATATATTCAGACTATAATAGATTATGGTAACTACATTTGTACTTACATAGAGTCTGTGATGGTTTAAGGTATAATGTGTATTTAAACAAGCTATGATGATCTCCATTTTATTATATAATTATGGGGATGTGATGATCATGTTGGTATGGATATGTGGATTTGGCTATAATATATTTTCATGTGTGCACATTATGATTTTTGGAGGGGGTGAGAGAACAAGGATGTAATTAATTAGGGTTTAGGGTGATTAGTTTTATGGGAAAGTAGAAGAAATCAACCTTTATTCTATAGAAATTATTTTAAAATTATGTCACATACTTTTGTTTTATATTTGGTGAGAGATACTTGATGTGGATGGGAATATAGATAACCTGATTATGTGATGAGTTGATTTCCTCTATTTATTCACTAGGAATTTAATAGGTTTCTTCCAAATTTCCATGAGAGGTTTTTCATTAGATCCTACTAATTATACATATATTCTCACCCTAATATATAAATCTATTTTTTAGGTCTTCAATATGGATTTGGTGACCAAGATGGGAGTTACTAACTTGTGGAGGTTGTTCGTGAGCTACTAATACTCATGGTCACTTTTATAGGTGATGTTGTGGCATATTTCTATTTTGGGTTTTCTTTATATGAAATTTCATATATTGAGATTGATTTATTTATATTATGAATTTTATTGGTGATTTCTCATCATTTCATAGGAACTTTGAGGTAAACGCATCCCATATATGGTAGGTTTAGACCCTTGGTGCTAGAAATCATCTCATGGCCTATTCGAGGTGGGATTTGGGGGTCAACCTAGTCTTCAATATTGGGCCAAGAGGGGTACTAGTGGGGGTGGGTAATGAAAAAGTTGTATCAGAGATTTTGGTTGAGAGATTGGATAGATTTTGGGGATAGAAACTAGTGAGTATTACATGGGTTGGTAGAGAAACAATATCATTTGAACTTAGTTCATCTCATAAGAAAGGGATATCGACTAGAACATAGGATTTTAGGTCCCCCTATTATTTGGTAGAAATTCCTTAAATTTAATAAACTCACATAGAAAAGTGGTGCTACATATAGGATAATGACCTATGTAAGGATCGTGCATCATTATTGTCTACTACTATGATTTAATTAAGTAAATAATGGGAATTAGGATGAATCTTAAATAATTAATCTTAAGTATCCTATATTTCATGATTAAGATATCCCTAAAATTTTCTCTTTCATAGGTATGGATATAGGTTGAAATCACCATAAATATCATTCCATAATGTTCAGTAGGATGTATAAATAAATCATTGCATAGTCGAAATAGATGAGGATATCCCTTGGTGGAAAACTCTTCTAGAGGTTCAGCACTAGAGCCTAAAGAATAATGTGGGATACATTTTAGATTAGGAGATCAAGACTTGGTTTAATGAGTTAGATATTTATTCAAGTTTGATCTATTCTCAAAGCGATCAATTTATTCTATTAGATGTTAGTATGTTTCATAGATCCAGATCACCAGTGATGTTTTTATTCTTTTGGAATCATGAGGAGTCTATAGTTTAATGAGATAAGTTCCATGATCAGTTTCATACCAAGTTCGTTTCTTCAACTATGAAGGAGGATTTTTCATGGGAGATGCTTACTTTCCACCAAGGGATTTATAGCATGTAGGATTTTATTATCCAATTCATGAATATCCTCCATTATCCATTATATCTCTTGCTAGATGAAGAGGCTTGAGTAAGGAATTTTGAGGGGGTGTTGCACCCATAGTCCAGTTCTAGGTCACCCCATTCATTTTTTTGATGATACTTGAGGTGTTGGTGAAAAAAATGTTATCAATAGGATGTTGGAAAGAAATGAATCCTCATAGGAGAAAATTCATCAGGATCCCACAAGGAGAATACCTGTGAGATGATGTTATTTTTTTCCTAGTCAGTCAAGGTTTCATACATCAGGGAGTTAACTTCCACTATATTAATCCCTCTTCACCGGAGTTAGTAGTTATCAGACCCATATAATGGGATTAGATATTATTTTCCTTTTTATATTATGGTTATGGACATTGAAAGTTTGAGTGTATAGCCTTCCTTGGTAGACAACATGGATATGGAGTCCTAATTAGGATCAACAATTTCAGCAGTACTCTTAGAGATAACAATAACAACAACAACAAGGTGCTCCATGTTTCAATTAATAATAAGGGGATAAAGTGGGAATATGATAGCCTTGTGATGGAACTTGTTCTCAGGGATATATAGTAGACTGCGACTATGGAGGTGGTCAATGTATGGGATAGATATATCATAGTGCAAAAAATAATTAGATGTATTCCTTAGAGTTTCCAGTTCTAGGTGATCTAGACTTCGTGTGAGGTACCAGATGTCTATATTCTACTAGGGTGTGTGGTTTGATTAATTCGAAAGCTATAAAATACATCATTTCACCCACCCTAGTCTATACTCTAGGTCTTAAAAAAGAGAGGCTTCTAGTTCCCTTGAAAATTTATTATTATAGTTAGAGGTCAATATATCTTAAATGATTTATGTAGATATTGTTATATGATTTTAAGGAAGTATCAAACATTAAGAAATTTCTTATATTTGAGGGTAAAACTTTATGATTTCATCCTCTACATGGAATAACTTTATTCGGTGCATGATTTCATTGATTACCTTAGGAGGAGAGTTATTCTTTTGACGTTGAAGGAGAACACACCATGTTCATTAGAGAGTGATATCATTAGATGGTTCAAAGGTGTAATGAGGCCTTATATTTTATTATGGTTGAGTTGATGTTAATTTTATAAAAGCATTAGCTAGAGGTCTTTCCCAATATTTGAGGAGAGTACCTTATTGTAGTCCCAGAATAGACTGTAACAATACCCCCTCAACCTGAGATTATGTCTAGGATAGTGTTGCAATTAGATGTCTCACTAATATCTATGTAACCTTATAGGATGAAACCTTTAGTGTTTCAAGAGATACAGATTTATATTGATGATTTTATATAGAGAAGTTTTACTCATTGTAGCATGACACCCTAGGGTGATCTGGTTTTATATTAAAAGGAAACAGAAAACCATCTATGATTGTGTATTGATTATAATCAATCAAACCAGGTGAAAGAAAAGATGTATGATCCCATTACCTATATTAATGGTCTATTTTACTGGTCAAAGGAAGATAACTAGTTCTTGAAGACCGATTTATGGTCACTATATATTTGGATGCTATTAAAGGATGACTATATTCAAATTATTACAATAAGATATCCTTATGGGAATTATTATTTCTTGTAAATTACTTTTAGATTCATTAATGTACTATAAATGATCATGATACTAATGACATATATGTTTTTTTAATTTCATGACCATTTAATGGTGGTGTTCATTGATGAAATCCTTTTGTATTTTTTGTCTGAGGAAGAGAATGAAACACATCTGTGAGATTTTTTATAGGTTCTTTGACATCATTAGTTAATTTGGAATATTCCTATGTCAAATTTATAGGTATAAGAGGTGAATTTATTGTTTAATTTCATGTCTCATTGAGTATTAGCTACAAACCCTTGGTATTTTGAGGAGGTTGTTTCTTAGTTATACTCCAAGAATGTTTCTGAAGATCAGAAGCTTTTTGGTCTTATAGGATATTGTTGGAGGTCCATACCTAACTTTTCTCATATTGAGACAATTATAATAGCCTTGAATAATAATGATTAATATTTTTATTGGATTAATAGTGTCAGGCACCTATGGGTCCTGACAATTAGAACCTCATGAGAATAACTACAATACCCATAATCTTGAGCTTACTGTAATTGTGTTTTCTTTTAAGTCGTTGAAACACTATCTCATCAGTGACAACTTTGTGGTCTTCATGGATTATAATATATTGAAATACATCTTATCCCAACATGATTTAAACTCATGACAATGGTGTTTTAAAGAATTATAATAGGTTTATGACTTTTATATTTCTTATAAACTAGGGAAATGGAATTTTATTTCTAATTAATTGAGAATAAGGACACACTTTGATTCTATTTTTGAGTATGGGTATGATTTGAGAATAATGTAGGATCTTCTTATAATATACCTTGATATCAAGGAAGTGGATGGTAGAGGGTTTATCTACATGATGATTGTGCATTCATCCTTGGTGCGACAAGTGGGGGAATCTTAGTTGGGGGATTCAGAGGTGAATGTTTTGTGGGATCATGTTGTTTGTTGAAATTATGCTAAGAGTTGATTTGAGGATGATCAAAATTGAGTGATATTCTAGGGGTGGTTCTTAATTACCATAGTAATGTATGAGGTGGTTCTTTTTGAGTTCCATAAATCATTCTTGGAAGTGAATCTTGGTATATCTATCATGTATCATACCTTGGGGATTTAGTTCTAGTGGTTTGGGATGAAGATGTCAGTTTCATAGTTTGTTTACTGGTGTATGGGGTTCCATAAGGTGAAGGCTAAGAATTATGTTCCAAGAAGGTTACGTAAACTGATTGATGTTTCTCAATGGAAATGGGAGGACATACCTATGGACTTTATAATCATTTTACCTCAATCACAGGGTGGAAATGTTGTTATATGGGAAATTTTTGACAATTTTATGGAGTTAGTTTACTTCTTGGTGATTATAGAGTCGAATTCAATGGAAATATTATCAAGGTAGTGTCTAGAGGATATTGTGAGGATCTATTAGGTTTTAAAGATGACCATATCTGATCATGATACTAGTTTCACCTGTTGAGTATAGAGAGGTATCTAGTGTTCTTTTTTATCCTATATATGATTTAACAAAAATTTTCTTCACTACAAAGATATTCATATAGAGCATACTATAAAAACTATGGAAGACATATTGTGTGCATGAATTATATATTTATGAGGTTTATGGGTTAAGCACCTAGCCTTGGTAGAGTTTTCATATAATTATAGCTATCACTCTACTATTTTCATGAATTTTTTCATGGTGTTGTATGAACCATATTTTAGATCTATATTTTGTTATAATAAGGTTAGAGAGTCTGAAATTATCATAATGGAGTTATTGGAGAGCATGATAGAGAAGGTGTAAGTGGTTCATGATTAGGGAGATTGTATTTTTATCTTGTGATGTAGAGATTTAGTCATGATATTAAGATTTATATATGATTTATTGAGAATTTCAAGGTTTTGAAGTGTACTGAAGAGGTTACATATTGATTATCACTCCCTCAAAGACGAATTAGATCTATGATGTTTTCCAAATATTGGATCTTCATCGATATCTTCATGATAACTCTAATGTCATTGAATCAGGTTAGTTGAATGTTGAATATGATGATATATTCAAGGAATTTCCTATTGTGTTCCCAGACCATCATTAAAAGGTGTTTTGGGGGAATTTTATTCCTCTGGTTTGTGTCCTATGTAAACACAATGTCTAAGAATAGTGCAATTGGGAATGTGAGTTGCAAATGCACACTCAATATACTTATGTTTTGATGATTTATTTTGTGGATATGATATGTATGACCTTGGCTTAATTAATTAGGAAATTGATGATGTTGTGTGATTTTTAAGAAACATTTTACTTATGTTTCGGTGCGGATGTGCGTCGGGTTTCTGTTCCGACGCTGTTCCGCCAGGACGCGTTCGCACGTGCGCCCGTCGACCCGAGGGGATGGGAGCGCGACTTGTGGCCCCGCAGTCCCGCTTTCCAAAGGCGGGCGGCATCCGTCCCTTATTCAGGGACGTCTGCTCCTTGATCGAAACCGGGATGATGGGATGTCGGCTCCTCCTTCCGTGGACGTCTCCTCGGAACTCGTCGCCTAATCCGGGTCTCCCTCATAGATTTAAGAATGTTCGTGAATCTCGTTCCCGGCGCCATATCTTCATGGACACCGGTTAATTACGCTGCTTCCTCCCAGACGCTCCAAGGAGTCTGGTCGGGGCAGCAAACCGCGGTGAGGAGACCGGGTAGCTCTGGGTATTGGGGGTGTGTCGTAACACTGAGGCTCTGCATGTCTGCCTTCCATCACTAATAGGGCTTCTCGAAGGCGTGATGGCCTGAGGCATCCCGCGCTGGGTGTGGGGAACTGAGTTACCTGAGGTTTTCCTCAGCTTCCCATGTTTAAGACGGGGTATGCCGCGAGTTTAACGTCCAGCGGGGACGACATAGGACTGATCAACACGAGGAGTGGATCAGATGACAGAACCCCTTGCGGGGAACCTCTGACGCTGGGGCCAGCACATGGGCGGCTTCCCAAGTGAAGTGGAGTGGAATGAAATGGCATGACCCCACCGGGATGTGGCAGCCCAGGTAAGGATCAGGATGGATGATGGAGTGAAGAGCTTGGACCCCGTAGAGGCTTCCTACGTACCGCGCGTTAGCGCGGATCAAAGTCAGCGTAGTTCGGATATACAGTTTAACGTCATGCTGGACGTTGGCAAGCCGACTCACGAGGAGGTCTAGGCTGCCGGGCTGAGGATTGAACCGAACCACCTCGCATTGAGGGGGGATGGAACGGCCGGGTGGATCACAGTTTCACGACATGCTGGACATTGGCAAGCTGACTCACGAGGAGGTCTAGGCTGTTGGCATGCACAAAGTGGGGCGGAGCGGACCAGCACGCATGAAGTGGTTGGATCACAGTTTAACGTCTTACTGGACGATGGTGTTTGGGGCTTACACTCTAAGGAGGCCCATATGCGGCAAAGCTCAGTTGGAGAGGGACTTGGGCCGAAGATGATAGACACCTCGATCCCTGTCACGCCCTCTACTGGCTTCGGCAGTTGGGAAGCACAATGGAGATACACACGTGCAGTCCCCCAAAAGGGCGGATTCATAGGTGAATCGACGCGAATGTGAACCCGGGAGGGGTCCACTGATGGACGAACCGACGTGAATACGACCGGGACGACCAGATGGTGGGCTTGAACCTTAGGGAGGCTTCCTACGTACCCTGTTTAGGAGACAGGGATCAAAGTCCACGTAGTTCATTCTGTCAGGACTTACGCACTGAGGCAACCTGAGTGCGGCAAAGCTCAGTTGAAGAGGGACTTGGGCCGAAGGTGAGAGACACCTCGATCCCTGTCACTCCCCCTACTGGCTTCGGCAGTGGGGAAGCACAAGGGAGATACACACGTGCAGTCCCCCATAAGAAACTAGGGGTTTGTAATACCCTACCCCCGTGGGTGAAGGCCACTCCAATAAATCGTCCCTAAAGAGGGGCAATCCCGACATCCCTACAGAGACGAGCAGGTGGGGGCCACATCCAAACCGGGGGGGACCCTGCGTGCGAGGCACGAGATCGGGTGATGCGGACGGTTTAACGTCTTGCCAGACGAAGTACAGTTTAACGTCGTGTGTTGAGGACGAAGCGGACGGTTTAACGTCTTGCCGGATGAAGTACAGTTTAAAGTCGTGTGTTGAGGACGATGGGGTTTGGGGCTTACACCTTGAGGAGGCCCATATGCTAGGGAGTTTAACGTCGTGCAGCTTGGACGAGGTGCAATTTAGCGTCATGCAGGATGATGGATGCTTGGCAGTTTAACGTCCTGCAGCGCGGACGAGGTGGTGCCGCCAATGGGTCCGTGTCACTTCGCGCAAGCCTGGAGGGCTGCACGGGAAGACAAAATACGGTGCGGGCACCCGGTATGAATATCATCGGGCGCCACGCAGGCGGGTACCCTCAGGGGGTCAAAGGGGGCGACCCTTGGCGGTTTGCGCGCAAAAGAGGAGCTTTGCACGCAATACTGTGGGTCGGCGCGCAATTGGGCGGGCTGGCGCGCAATTGGGCCAGCGCTTTGCACGCGGAAGATGGAGATTGCACGCACCGGGCCTCTGATAGCGCGCGGGGAATAGAGATTGCGCGCACCGGGCCTCTGATAGCGCGCGGGGGAAACGACCCATTCTTTAACGAATGGCCACTTAGTAAGGGGGGTGCGCGCAATCGGGCTGGATTGCGCGCACCCGGGGGGCGATTGCGCGCAAGAGGCTTCTTTTGCGCACGAAGGCCTTTGGGTGAGGAGTTGGTCAAAGGAAAGAAGCCAAAGGGGTTGCGTGCGAAGGCGAACCCCGGGGCTTGCTTGCGCTAAATAAAGGAGGTTACCTGAAGATCGGCATTGCACGCGGAGGGGGCGGGATTGCGCGCACGAGCGACCCTTCGAATTCTGGCAACCTTCAAAACGTTGGGGGTCGCCTTGTATTTATAGGCAACCCCGGGCGCGCAGTTCGGCTCGCGGGCGCCCAATTCGGCGTGCGGGCGCGCAACGCAGCGCGGGCGCGAAATAGGGGCCCTGCGCGCTTCAGGGCCGCGCACGGGCATCGGGCGCGGAATATTACGCGCCGACTCGGCCCATTGCGCGAATCCCAGAAGGATTGCACGCGCATCGCCCATATTGCGCGCAGGCCTCCGAAATTTCGCGCAAGGTCTTCGGGCCTTCCAAAACGTGCTTCTGACTCCAAATATGACCTCGCTTTCCTCATCCGGAACTTCGTTTGAGGAGCAACGGACTTTTCCGGCGTCTACAAAAGCCCCCCATCGGAATCTGATCGGCGAGAGGTCGCAACGATCGGGTTCCGAGGGAGACGCCGGAATGCCGAAGTCCTGGGCGGCGCGGGACTTTGGCGCGCGAAAAAGGCCGTCGGGTGCGAAATTCGCTGCCGTGGTCACGCAAACCGCTTTCCGCGCAGTGCGGACACCCGACCTCGCCTATAAATAGGGGCCCCGGGTTCCGCGTGTCGTACACAGGCTTTCCGCGCGATAAGCTTCCCAGCTCTCGTGCGCGAAATTGCCATTGACGGTGCGAAATTCGCCCGTTCGGCGCGCAAACCCATCGGATTTCGGCTTGTTTTGCGTGAAAACCCGAGGTTTTACGCGTCAGACTTCCCAATTGCACGCCGTCCACTAGGATTGCGCGCCAACTCCCAAATTTCTCTACCATCCTCCTCCGATTCCGCACGCCTCATCCCTTAACCCACACGACTCCCGGAGCTTCTGAGATGGCCGCGAATCAAGTGAATGAGGGGGATGCCTCCATTCGCAGAGCTGAGATGGCGGCGAACAAGGAGGTTTATGGAGCCAAGGATATTATTTCCAACAATCAATCCTTGTTCGATTTGATGACGCCGGCCCAGAAGACGTATCCGCTGTCGGACAACCTGCAACTCTGGAACTACGGCATCCTGGATGAGGTTCCGGTGCCAGGGTTCGAGGTTGATGCTCCACGGACCTGGGTGACTCGGGAGGGCGAGCTTCCCCGCTATAACATCACCAACAATGGGCATCCTGCCAGGGAGACCAGGCACTTAGATGTCTATGTCCTGAACCCGAGGACGCGAACCATTACCGGGAGTCAGCCTACTGCGGAGAACTCTCTAGCCCTCTACTCGATCACGTATCTCCAGAGTGTCACCGACGACACCAGGGGCTGGCTGAAGGACTGGGACTTGCGGTCTGGGGGCAATTTCACCAGTGAGTGGGCCTGGGCGTTCTGGGTACGCCACACCTACGATCACTTCGCGGAGGAACTGCGGTACATCGGCCTGTTTGAGGCGGTGTGGACGTCGCAGTTCCACTTCTACCAGCAGCCCGAGCTCGGGCCGGAGCTGTTCACCCGCTGGTCCCTGGATACCAACACCTTCCATCTTCATCATGGGGAGGTCAGCATCGGTCTCTGGGACATCCACTGCATTGGAGGTATCCCGCTGGAGGGTTACCAATACTATGAGTTCCTGCCTCCGAGGAACACCTGGGGCGACAGGTCACGAACTCCCATCCTGACATGGCAACTACTGGACCTGGCTACGAAGCGGCTCGGTGTCAAGGACTTCCGCAAGGACATAGCCTACAAGGAGTGGTTCGGCCAGTTCTTGGAGCATGACCCAGCGGTCAAGATGCCAGGCAGGGGGAAGCGGTGCCTGACAGCGGCTCAGAGGAGCCGGAACGGGTCGTACTGGCGGGTCCTGGAGACGGGAGACTACTGCTCATGGGGGTACCGCGTCATCGAGGCCCGGGACCCAAATGTCCGGTACGCGGCATTCCTGGCCACCTTTCTGAGTGGGTGGCTCCTGCCAGTGCGGGACGCGAGGATGGGCATCCGCCCGGCGACACTGGTGATGGCGGGCGCCATGGCCGCCAACAAAAGATTCCACCTCGGGGTCCCAGTGCTGGCTAAGTTGTACGCCATCCTGGGACGCATCTCGCGAGGGGGGTCGCCACGAAGGATCTGTGGGCCCTTTCAATTCTTCCACGGCTGGGTGGCTGCTCACCTTGGCGGGTACACGTTTCCAAACTTCGTCATTCCTCCGGGCAACGGCCTGCGACCCTCCCTGCTGAACATCGAGGGTGTCGCTCCGATGACCCTAAATGAGGAGGGCGTGAGGATTCAGATTGGAAATCACGCCAATTTCAACTTCAGCCCATTCCCCACTCCCGTTGGCCAGATGATCGACAATGGGCAGGGTCTGCTGGAGCAGCACGAATACTTCCTGAGCATGCGGGGCGGGGTGCTTGTGGCTCGGATCGACGGGAAGGTGATCTGCGAGCCCTACGTGCCAACCCGGTTTGCCAGGCAGTTCGGGTTCCTTCAACGGATGCCGAAGAGGGTATTCGCTGCTGTCCGGGAGGAGACGAACCCTTGCGTCCTTCGCCAGATGTGGTTAATGTTCTCCGCTTTCGGCTCTGGCGATGTCATCACTCTCCCTCCTACCGGGGTCGACGCAGGCTTGGAAACCGAGTACGCCGAACACTGGGCCATCGCGTACACCGATGGGCTTCTACGGAAGCCAGTTCGGCGGCTCGAGGTCACCCGTACAGAGACCGCGCGTCAAGGAAGGAGGCGAGGCATCGTTACGCGGGGGGAGAACGGAGGCGCGCCAAGCAGCAGAGCCGGCGCGGGCAGGGACTTCGGCGGCGGGCACATCGCAGACTGCCGCCACGGCCTCAGCGCCCAGAGAGGGGGCACATGCGGCGGTCGGGGAGCGGCCCGGGAAGCAGATAAGGCGTCTGCTCGAACCCTCCCACGATGCAGTATTCCCAGCACTGTGGTCGGCCTGGATGACCGTGCGGCAGTCGCTGGGGACCAAAACCATCTGGCAGAAGATAATCAGAGAAGGAATCCATCTGCCAGAGGTCGGGCGCCTTCAGGTCGCCAACAGGGTGAACTTCCACCGGCGGTATGCGTATCTGACGGCCATGGACGAGTACGCGCGCCAACGTGGTTAGCGTGCGGAGCCGTCCCTTCTGGTGAAGGTGATGCTCGGTCTAGAGCCTGCTCCAAAACAGATGCCGTCGGAGGAAGGTGATAGTAACGATGACTCCGAGGAAGAAGAGGAGACGGGGGAGGATGAAGGATCTGAGGGAAGGTCCCATCCGGGGAGCCCGCGGGAGAGCAGCGAGGTGGCCAGCTCTGACAATATCGATATCACTGAGCTCCTCGAGGTCCGCTTCTATCCCTACTCAACCTGCTTCGTCCATTCTCTTATGCAGCTTCTAACCCATTTCTTCATCTTCCTCAGGAGTGCACAGATGCTGGTCAGGTATCCTCAGCAGGAGTAGGAGAGGCGCCAGTAGGACAGGGCGGGGGCCAGACACTTATCATTGAATTGACAAGCGCTGAGGGGTCCCCTGATACAATTTCTCCTGCGGCGGCCGGGACAGCGGAAGATGATGCTCTGGACTCCCGTAAGTCTCCTTACTTTACTGCTGGAGCTTGCCGTTGACGATCCGTGACTAACCGCGGCATGCCTTGCGCAGTGATCTCAATACTGGAGGCTCGTCGGGCTGTCGAACCCGGGCCATCCACGAGTGGACCAGTGGCAGACATACCGCCTTCTCCGGAACAGACTTCTCACACCGAGCCGGCCCCACCAACTGCTGATCAGGGGGCAACAGACGCCGGTGGTGCTGCCATCGGAGAGAGGTCGGGGGCTGACGAGGGTGTCAACGCCGCTGGGGAGAGAGAAGAAGGTCTCCCAGATGTTGGGGAACCTATCCCCTGTGAGGACATCCCAGGGGCAGACCCTGCAGCAGACCTGCTGGCTGCCTTCCCTGCCTACCGGCCTGCCGACCCCGAGGAGATGGACGACTCGGACTCGGAGGCAGTCGAGGAGAGCCGGATAACGCGCCGCAGTGGGTGGAAGTGCATCCAGCGCTTCCTCAAGCGACCCCCATCGGAGTGGATGGGGCGCATGGGATCACTTCAAACTTGGCTGCGCTTCCTGTGTGCCGGGGGAGCTGATGCTCGACGCCTCCATCTGACGGTCCATGATTTCATGGCCGAAAAGATGCGCGAGAGCCGCCGGCGTGCCGACGTAGCACAATGTCAGGACATGTCGGAGAACACGCGGGCGCTCCTTGTGGCGGAGCAGGAAGTCCGGCGCCTCGAAGGGCAGGCGGCAGGGAAGGAGGCCTTCGTCGCAACGTGCACTGAGCTAGTGGAGTAATTGACGGCCCAGCTGGATGACGCCCAGGCACAGCTGACGGAGGCGGGCCACCAGATGGTCACACTTCAAGTCGAGCGAGAGAGTGCACAAGCCAGGATCGGCGAGCTGCGTGCTATGGCCGCCGACGAAGAGAGGGCATGCAGAGAGCGAGAAGCAGCTCTGGAGGCCGCTAGCCAAAGGGTAGCGGCGTTGGAAAGATCCATTCAGCACGCTAATCCCTAGGGGCTTTGTTTTTGCCATTCCCAGAACATTTTGCTTCCGCTACTCAATACTTCGATCCATTTTTATGAATCAACATATTTATCTGCATCTTTTGGCTTAACGTGCTCAACCACAATTCATTGTCTTGCGGGAGCGTTAACCAAGCTTCAGGCATCCACAATTGGGCCTGGATCTCTAAGGAAAAGAGGGAGGTCATTCCTAGGAAAGGAGACCTCAGACCTAATCAATGTACCATCCCCCCAACTTGTTCCGACACACGAGCGGGACAACTCTAGGGGCGTTGAGATTTTATCCGAACATAGGGAGATGAAAAAGGGTGAATCGCGTGTCCCGAATTCAGAAATCCACGACGGTCAGTCTTCCAGGAAATGCCCAAGACGGCAAGCGGACAATGGATCAACCGACCATACTACTGCAATGGACGGACCGAAGGTCATCATTCATATTGTAGGAGGCGGATCACATGTCATCATCAATACCGCTTTGGGGGTTCCTTCAGACACAAGGGTGGAAATCCGGATCAAAAGAGCATGCGAAGCGTGAGGCGAAGTGATGATTTGTTCGGAAAGAATCTAACACTCCCAAAATTGCGCCACCATGGGGAAAGTGTATTAGGCGGATGCACCAATATGGCCGTGAATCACCCCAATTCTCAGACAGAACCTCTTTGACGAGGAAACTGTCGCTTCCCATCATTGCAATGGGGCATCCCGAGCTGAATCAGGGAGAATATCACAACCGAACCACTCTACCAGAAGCCAGGCCAGATGACCGGCGACGAGGAGGGGTGGGAATTAGCGATCCCTGAGGCTGGACCTGAGTCGAGATGCCCGGGCGTTCCTACGTACTCCATCAGGCTGGAGATCAAGCCACACGTAGTTCTGGAAGTGCAGTTTAACGTCATGCAGGACGTAGAACCCCGATTAGGGAGATCTTAGTTTAAGGTCGTAGAGCTCGGACCATAGGGGCAGATCTTAGTTTAAGGTCATAGAACTTGGACCATAAGAACCTCAAAGTACGCCACATCGTGGTCCTATCCCCTGGATATGCGAAGATGCACTGAGGGATAGTGTCGAGAGTGCCGAGATTTTTCCTGGTCAGAATGGGAGGTGGAAAACGTAATGTGAATCATGCGGCCATTCACTCAAGGACTGGGGGCACCAGCGTAATGATATGGGAGTACTGCCGACCGTGGCAGAAAAGCATCATCAATATCGCACTGACCGTTGATGGAATGAGGCAGCAAACGAGCATCAACCGCTCAAGCACAGGATTCATATCGATTTGCTGCCCAAGGCCCTTGGGGGCACCAGCCCGGATCAGTGGGAGAGAACTGAGGCATTGTATCCAGACCGCTCACGGGGGGTTCCACCCAGGGTGTAGGTGATGGGTCCGAATGAAGGGGAGCATGAAGCCTGAAAAGTGGAAGGAACCTGGACAAGCTGAACCTGACCCTCCTGGAAATAGACCAGAGTACTCTTGACACCGGTGGACCACTGCAAGGGGTCGAGGGACACGCCTTGAGGGTGACCCGAAGGTGGCAGATTCCCAAGAGAAGGGGGAATCTTTAAGAGGTGGGGGGATGGACCCGAAGTTTCAAACATCCGGGCGTTCCTACACATCCCATAAGGATGGGAATCATACCACACGTAGTTCTTGAAGCGCGGCACAACACAATCGGGCACCAGCGCGGGGAGGGGTGCGGGTCTGGCCCTCGCACCCAGAAGAAGCGGTATTTGATATTTCTTGTTTGTCCTTAAAGGTGGATGGTTTTTCTTTGTGCAGCGACCTGCCTGTGATTAAGAAATCCCAGGCGTTGCCACAATAATCAATCCATGAAAGGCATTGATAAATGGCATGGTTATTAACCAGCGCCCAACGTGAGTGTCCCCTGAGAAGAACATCACGATGCAGTGCCGTTTCTCGTCGGGCGTCCAAGACGATCACAGTTTACGGTGATGTGATAAGACCAGGCAACACAGTTTAAGGTCGTGTGGCTCGGACCACGGAGGAATCCGCTTATTGCGATACGGCGGACCCAGCGGAGGTGGGGACACATCCCAGCCCTGCGGTCACGCACAATTCCAGGAGAAGGATCCTGGGATAGGGGCCTGCATATGTCTATCAACCGAGGGGCAGAGATGCTAGCCTCCAGCTATGCTGGACCCAGAACGCGATTGTTCGGGCGACTCCTTCCTCCTCATGGGGACGAGGGTCAAGCTGCAAATGGCCCTTAGAGAGGACATTAGCATATATCATTGGTGCTCATATCGTGGGAGCCTCGAAAGGCACCATTTCCCTGGTTGGCCTGCCTAACATGTAGAGGTGTACTGAGGGTCAGTATGAAGAGAGAGTGTTGAGTTTCCACTAGAACGCATTGAGGCGGAGTGTGATAAGGACTGCGCAACCAATGTTCGGAGCCTTAAAGAGTTGACATGGCGATCAAGGATGTTGCCGACCATATTCGTAACACAACATCCGATCGCGTCAGCCTAGGATGAGGCAAGAAAACGAGCATCAACCGCTCAAGCGCATGATTCATATCGATTTGCTGCCCAGGACCCGCCGGTAAATCGACAGGGAGCGGTAGGAGAGCACTAAGGCATCGCATCCAAACCGCTAATGAGGATCCCTTTGAGTGGAGGCCCGAAAAAGAGGAAGCACGAGGCCTGACAAGTAACACAGGACTTGTCGGGATTGAATCCGACACTACATGTCATAGACCGGAGTACCCCCAAAACATGCTAACAGATCACCAGAAAGGGTAGGAGGACTCACCTTGAGAGCAACCAAAGGATGGCAGATTCCCGTGATCAACCAAGAGACGGGGCTGGACCTGGGACACAAACGTCCAAGCGGTCCTACGTATCCCATAAGGATGGGAATCAAGCTGTACGTAGTTCTTGAGAGGCAGTTTAACGTCTTGCGGGACGAAGTGCAGTTTAACGTCATGCGGGACGATGGAGCATGCAGTTTAACATCCCGCAGCGTGGACGAATGCAGTTTAACGTCGTGCGGGACGAAGTGCAGTTTAACGTCATGCGGGACGAAGTGCAGTTTAACGTCATGCGGGACGAAGTGCAGTTTAACGTCATGCGAGACGAAGTGCAGTTTAACGTCATGCGGGACGAAGTGCAGTTTAACGTCATTCGGGATGAAGTGCAGTTTAACGTCATGCGGGACGAAGTGCAGTTTAACGTCATGCGGGACGAAGTTCAGTTTAACGTCATGCGGGACGAAGTGCAGTTTAACGTCATGCGGGACGAAGTGCAGTTTAACGTCATGCGGGACGAAGTGCAGTTTAACGTCATGCGGGACGAAGTGCAGTTTAACGTCATGCGGGACGGAGTGTAGTTTAACGTCATGCGGGAAGAAGTGCAGTTTAATGTCATGCAGGATGAAGTGCAGTTTAACGTCATGCGGGACGAAGTGCAGTTTAACGTCATGCGGGACGAAGTGCAGTTTAACGTCATGCGGGACGAAGTGCAGTTTAACGTCATGCGGGATGAAGTGCAGTTTAACGTCATGCGGGATGAAGTGCAGTTTAACGTCATGCGGGACGAAGTGAACTCAGGAAAAGTACTGCTTGAGGAACCTAGAATTGGTGGGAGGAGTAACACGCTCACCATCCATAGTCGCTAGGGAGTACGCGCCATTAGGATAGACCTTGTGGACGACAAAAGGTCCCTCCCACTTGGGCTCCAACTTGGGCGGCTTCCTGCCGAGGATCATTGGTGCTCTTAGGGCCAGTACTAGGTCACCCTATAGGAAGGAGCGGAGGCAAACCTTCTTATTGAAAGCTCGAGCCATTCTGCTTTGATGCCTCTCCAAGTTGTGCAAAGCGCGAAGCCTATTCTCATCCAATGCTTCCAACTCGACTAGACGGGATTCAGCAGCTCTGTTAGGCGCTTTCCGGTCGTAGACCGCAGTGCGCAAGGACGGTAACTGGATCTCGATGGGCAGGACGGCCTCAGCTCCATACACCAGGGAATAAGGGGTCATCTAGGTGGAATTTCGAGTCATCGTCCGATAATCCCAGAGGGCGTTGGGGAGCTTGTCCGACCAACTCTTCTTGTTCTGACCAACCATCTTTTGCAGAATGTTAGAGAGGGTTTTGTTAAACGCCTCAATCTGTCCATTCGCCTGCGCATGATAGCGAGATGTATGGTTCGAGCGAATGTTGTACTTGGCGTACAACTTCTTCAACTCGGCTGCTCGGAAATTGGATCCGTTATCCGTGAGGATAGCGTGAGGCACTCCAAATCGATAAATGATGTTGGAGGTCACGAAGTCAGCGATAGAACAGGATTTGACCTCTCTGAGCGGAATCGCCTCTGCCCATTTGGAGAAGAAGTCCGTGGCGGTCAGAATGAACCGGCAATGGCGAGCCGTCGCCAGCAGGTAAGGTCCCACAACGTCCAGCCCCCAGACTGCAAAGGGCCAAGAATACCTGGTGGTATGGAGAGGCTCCGGTGGCCGATGAACAAAGTTCTCATGAACCTGGCACGCATGGCACTTCCTGGCATACTCGATGCAGTCATGGATCATGGAGGGCCAGAAGTATCCCAACCTCCGAATCTGGTGGGACAGCTTCGGCCCAGTCTGGTGGGCACCACATGA
Source organism: Viscum album (assembly GCA_963277665.1). Lineage (NCBI taxonomy): Eukaryota > Viridiplantae > Streptophyta > Magnoliopsida > Santalales > Viscaceae > Viscum > Viscum album. The sequence continues at coordinate 255,107,592 of OY728150.1, forward strand.
ACCAGCATGAACCTCTTGCATGACTCGCGTGATCTCAACTCCCTGAAGGAAATGGAGGAGAACACCATCAAATCCGCGTCTATAGAGGATCTGCTCCAGGCCGGGACTGCTCTGGAGGACAAACCGCGATGCGCGGCGTCGAACTCACTCGCGCTCGCCCCGATCCGACGGGAGAATGCCATGTTGGAGGTACTCAACCAAGGGAGTCCTCCAATCAGGGGCTGGTTCGACTACCACATCTGTGGTACTCGGGGCTCCAAGCACAGGGGCAACCGTGGTGAGATTACTTACCAACGAGCCGCGATCTCCCTCCGGGATAACGGGAGCGATGAGCCTGCGGTGCGTCACACGGATGATCAGGTTGTCCTGTTCGGGCTCTGCGAGTGATGCAGCAAGGCTGGCCAAAGCATCTGCTTGACCGTTCTGCGACCGGGGAATATGGACAATTTCTGGCCGAGAAGGGAACTGGGTCATCAGGAGGAGGGTGCACTCCAGCAATGGCACAAGTTCCGGCTTCCTGACAACATAGTCGCCATTGATCTGCTTAACGACCATCTCGGAGTCCCCTTTCACACACAGATGGGGAACGTCGATCTTGAGAGCTAACCCGAGGCCAGTGATGAGGACATGGTATTCCGCCTCATTGTTGGTACAACCCTCTGACAACAGCAAAGAGTATGGAAGCACGGCTTGCTCCGGGGTAATGAAGACAATACCCAAGTCCACTCTGTTGAGCTTAGGATTATCGAGTCTTCTACCGGTGGGGCTCCGAGAGGCACCGTCAAAGTGCATCTGCCAGCATGGATCGGCACGGTCGACCGAGAGAACGACCTCATCAGGAAAGCCTAGATCCAGCAGCTGATCCGCGGAGGTCGGGTGAGCAGCCAGAAAGTCCGCCAATGCTTGCCCTTTGATGGCCTTCTGAGACACATACCTGATGTCGAACTGCTGGAGAATCACAGCCCACCATGCTAGACGACCAGTCAACATAGGCCGGCTCAGGATATATTTCAACGGGTCTACCCGAGAAACCAACTGTACCTCGTGGTGCTGCAAGTAGTGCCGTACTTTCTGTACAGAAAATACGAGCGCCAGGCATCTCTTCTCGATGGGGGAATACCTAACTTCCGCATCGAGGAGCATGCGAATGAGGTAATAGAGGCTATTCTCTGTTCCCTCGTTATTCTTCTGGGCGAGAAGGGCACCAAGGGACCGTTCAAGGGCAGTCACATAAAGGACCAGCGGCTTCCCGGATACAGGCGGCATCAGAACCGGAGGTTGAAGCAGGTACTGCTTGATTTCCTCGAAAGCGGTCTGACACTCCTTATCCGATACATAGGTGGCACCTTTCTTCATGAGCCGAGAAAAGGTCTTACACTTGCCGGCCAGATTCACGATGAATCGGCGTATATAGGCTAACTGGCCTTGGAACCCTTGCAGTTCCCGAATGTTACCTGGGGGAGGCATCTGGCTAATCGCCCTGATCTTCTCTGGGTCGATATCAATACCCCGGTATCTTACCAAAAATCCAAGAAACTTCCCGGAGGTGACCCCGAAGGCACACTTCAACGGGTTCATCTTCAGGCGGCAAGACCGGAGGAAGCCGAACACTTTATCAAGATCTTTTAGATGGTCCTGACGCTGGCGCGATTTGACCACCAAGTCATCGACGTAGAATTCCACCAGTGTGCCGAGGATTGGCTTGAATATGTGGTGCATCGCCCGTTGATAGGTGGCACCTGCATTCTTCAGGCCGAAGGGCATGACCTGGTAACAAAAGGTACCTTGGGGGGCCCTGAAGGCAGTGAACTCCTCATCCTCAGGGGCCATCTGGATTTGGTTGTATCCGGAGTATCCATCCATGAAGGATAGGGCTTGAAACCCTGCCGTGGCGTCAATCAACAGCTCTGTCACCGGAAGGGGAAAATCATCCTTCGGACAGTGGCGGTTGAGATCGCGGAAGTCGATACAGACTCTGATCTTCCCGTTCTTCTTCCTGACCGGCACAATGTTGGCCAACCATCTGGGGTACTGAACTTCCCTCATGAAGTTGGACTTGATAAGCTTGTCAACTTCGGCCTCAACCATGGCACCGTGGAATGGGTGCATCTTCCTGGGAGGCTGCTTGAACCCGCGATGGTTCGCCGGGAGACCAAGGCGGTGGACGGCTACCTGAGGATCTAGCCCCCACATCTCGTCATATCCCCAAGAGAACACATCACGGTGCTGTCTGAGGAAGTCCACGTACTGCTGCCGCTCCTCAGAGGGCATGGCGGCACTGACCAATGTGGGTCTTGGATCTTCCTCGGTTCTAAGGTTCACCTGTACTAACTCATCGACCGTGGCGGAGACGCCCTCCTCAAAGGCCGGGGGGGGGGGCATCTTCCACGTCCTCTCCACTCGGGGAGGGATCGTCCACGGGAGAGACTGCGTTGGAAACTGCATCGGGGCTACCAGATCCTGCTGGGCCGCTGGTGCTGGCATGGGCGGTCGTGGTCATCTCATCAGGAGACTCACAGGCCGTCGAGACCATGGCTACGTCCAACCGATGGATCGGGAGGACGTAGGCGTCATCCAAACTTGCCCAGGGATCACTTGCAACAGTGAGAGGCTCAACCTCACCTATCAGGATCTGCTTATCCTTGCTCTTGTAATAGTATGCGTCCAGATAGCAGGCTTCACATGAGGCAAAAGGAGAGGCATCTCCCTGAAGCACGCCTACTCGACCATTAAGGGAGTATTTAAGGCATTGGTGGTATGATGAGGGAACCGCCGCATGAAGGTGGAGCCATGGCCTTCCCATCAATGCATTATACGCAGTGTCCTGAGAGACTACTATGAATTCAGTGTTGGCAACCAGGTCACCGAACTGGGTCTTCAAACGTATCTTGCCGACCGGAGTTTGCTCGGTGCGGTCATACCCATGGATCCTGAGGTCGGAGGGAATCAAGTCATCCTCAGACAACCCCACTCTCCGGAGCGTCCGAGTTGGAATCAGGTTAATCCCGGACCCTGTGTCGACAAGACAGTGCAAGACTTCAAGGCCATTGAACTGGCCAGTAACATACAGCGGACGAATGTGCCCCTGTATAGGAGGGTCTTCATCCTTACCAGAGAATGAGATAACTGCCTGACATTCGGCGTTCTCAATCGCTTCGGCGTGAAAGGCCTCTACAGCCGCAACCTCTGTCTCAAACTGGAGGGGGCTCTTCAGGGCTTCAGCGAGTGCCTCGCGCATCTCAGGTGACAGGCGTAGAGCCTCAAGGATAGAGAGCCTTGCTGGGATGTCGACCAAGTGCTTCAGGACATCATACTTTCTTTCCAAGCGCGAGCCCCTGGTTGCAGGACGTTGCTCTGCGGTTGGGGGCATGACGTGCCTTGCCGGTTGGACCAGCGGCCAACTGGTGCTTGGCGCATCTCGCTGTTCACTGGTTGAAGCTCGGGAAGTGGTCACCGTACTGGGGCCAGGAGTCCGGGATGGACTCGTGGCAGGACGGAGCTGGTCGCGGCGCAGCTGAGGCGGTTCTGCCTGGTCCCACACCACAAACGGTGGCGGAGGCGAATCCGTCATCCCCGGATGGGGGGGCTGAGTGCGCTGAGCTCGGTTTTGAGCCTGCTGCCTAGTCTCAGTGGCGTGCACGACCTGGCTGGAGGTACCAACTGCCATGCCCCGGCGACTCCTGTTGTTGCGTTTCCTCCGACGGTGGCGACGACTGGGGACACCAGGGAGGTCCACCTGGTGTTCTTCAACGTCGGGAACCGAAAAGGGATTTACCAGCTCGACGGTATTAACCGAAGCGTACCCAACACTGTCACCGGACGAATCATTCATCACCGGGCGGATCCGGGGAGGGACCCCCATCTATTGGGGCATGAAATCGCCGAGAGTGCGAGATAGTGGTGGAACTGGCGGGGCGCGCTCTTCCTTCTTGCACCGCCGCCGTTTGCTCTTCTCGGAAGAGGCAGGCTGGGACGACGATGCCGAAGCAGCACCCGCAGATTCTGGGGGCTCAGGCTGATTCAAGCGCGCACGGATGATTCCATGGGTGCGAATGATCGTCTTGCAGGCCATCCAGTCATTATACTTCTGGGATCCGTGGTCGGAGACCAGCTGCCATTCGTCCTCGTCGCCACTATCGTCATCTGATCTCACGAACACACCCGCCACTTGTGCTGGAGTTGGGCCCAACCTGATTACATTGTTGTTAATCTGGTCTTGGAGCCAGTCCTTAAACACGTAGCACCGCCGGATGGTGTGCCCCAGGGCCCGATGGTAAGGGAAGTAACGGGGGTTATCCGTGAGATGTGCCTCCTCTGGCCTCCAACACTCAGGCAGTCGCACAATCCTCTGCTCCAGGGCACTCTAGAAATAACCGGGGACCTGATCCTCGTGAAATGAGTAAGTCAGGTATCACGGGGCCCTGGGAGCATGGTCTTGACGAGGGGCCGGAGGGGCCTGTCGAGGAGGTGGACCCCGATTATCTCTCCTGGGTTGTGGCGGTACATTACGCGGAGGGGCTGGCCGGTTCTGGGGCTGCCGCTGCTGGGCCGGGAACTGAGCCCGTGGAGGCGGATTCCTGTGAGGCTGTGGAGCTGGCCTCACCGGCAGCAGCTCCAACTGCCCAGGGGCCTCTATCTGGGCAACAACATCGGGCTCAGCCCTGCTGACTCTCCTTGCAGGGATCATAGGAGGCAGCGGGCGTGCCTGACTGGCCTGTTGCAGGGCTTCCTCAAGACGTTGAGCTTTGTCTGAGAAGTCCCTGAACCCTCCGGGGTAATTCTGAGTGATCAAGGAAGGGACCAGCTCGGTCTTGACGTTCCCGATGCACATTGTCAGCAACTGCTCCTGAGTCAATGGCATGTCAAGGGAATACGTGAGACCCTTCCATCGGGCGACGAAATCCGCGACTCGCTCATCAGGCCTTTGCTTTCACTTGAAGAGGTCTGCGATACTCATCTTCCGGGTCGTGGAACTGAACTGGTAGAGGAACTGTCTACGAAGGTCCTCCCAGCTAGTTATCGACCCGACGGGGAGCTGGCTGTACCAGACAAACGCTGGCCCTTCCAGTGTCTGGACAAAGCAGCGAAGCTTAGAGGCCTCCTGCTGCGCTGGAGTTCCCAACATAGGCCCGCACCTCGAGTTGAAATGGGCCAAATGCTGTGGCAGATCTCCAGTCCCGTTGAAGGGGGCGAAAGTGGGGTTCACGAATCCTGGAGGTGTCGGCATGTCATCCACCCATGCTGGGTATGGCTTGCCGTCCGGTGGGATCGCCACTTGCCGAGTCTCCAAGGCTTCCAAGCGGGCGATGAGTGCCGCCATCGGATCGTCCGGACATGGGTTCCAGTCCTGGCGAGGATCTCTAACCACGAGCGCATTGCATGGCTCTTCAATCGGGTCGTCGACCGGGTCGTCGAACTCGGCAGCTCGTGGGATGGCGGGCGGAGCGGCCCTTGGGGCAGCGGGAGGAATCCGAGCGGGGTCTCTCAGGTAGTCACGCCGTTCGGGAGGGTGTGGTAAAACATAACGCGCCCTCTTTCCATAGGCAATGGCCTCTCCCCTGTCATAAAACACGGCATAATCACGGTTTCCCGGGAGAGTCTTGTCGAGGAGTGGTTGTTCCTGTCCCTACTGTCCTGGCCTAGGATCACCGTAGTCAGGCCGCCGCTCTGCAGCGCACTCGGTGAGGAGCTGGTCAACTAGCTTCTTCTGCTTGGTGATCTGTTGAATTTGCGTGGCCTTCTCGGGATCCTCATCTGCCCTCTGTATGGAGGCAGATGGGTCGGCGGGCTTTATAGCCCCGCCGTGCTCTTTACCTTTGCTGACGTTTTGGCTCAACGTCAGTGCTTCAGTGGGTGTGGGGAGACCCAGGAGGTTCCTCTGGTGACGAGTAACCCTCACCGATGGATCCAACGATGGCTTGTCTTCGGGGGGAGATCCCCCGTCGAGAAGTTCCAAGTCGTTCCCCTCTCCCGACAGGTCAGCCATATTGACCGTTTCCGTCCCTGGGGATGTACCCTCAGGGCCACCCAGCGAGTCGGGCTGTCGGCGAATCGCACTGAAGCGTAGGGCAGCGTACTGCCCCCATCCACGGATATACATGTGGGGGGTGGCTTCCTCGATAACCTTGCGGAGTACTTGAAAACACTCAACGCATCGTTGTTGGAGGGCCTCGTGGTGCCCAAATGACCCGGGGTGCCGAACCGCGGGGAGCGTGGCCAGGTCAATCTGATGGCACTGCTCACCAATATCCTCCAGGTGTGCTTGACTCCCGGGATATGGCATTTGTAGGTGGTGAAGACGGGAGTGAGTCTCCCGGAGAGTTCGGCGGAAGCATTCGAACTCATCCGGGGTGAGCGATTCTGGTGCATCAAAGTCCGGTCCTGCGACTGGCCAAAACTTCTCAGGGAAGTGGCCCTCTGCAAGGAAGGTCCAGAAGCTCCATGACTCAAACTCGGGACCCAGGTCTTCTTGGTCCCCTTCAGCGACTGGGAATGGACGGGGAACCGACAGTGGTGCCGAGGCGGGCCGCTGGGCCGGCGGGCTGGCCGGCGGTGAATACGGCGAGGATTCCGATTGGCCTCCATATCCCGGGCCGCCCTCTGAGGGTTGCAGTGCCCCAGCTACCACATCACGATAGGACGGGCCGCGTGGGCGAACATCTTGCCGTAGCGTCGGTGCTCGCCGAGGGTGCACTAGATCGTGGCTCGACCGTCGGTCCCCAGAAAAGGTCTCCGGCTTCTCTGATCGAGGCAGAAGGCGCTTCCGGAGGGGCCGGTACCAACCGCAAGCTTGATCCTTGGGGGTCTACCAGGCCCTCGCTACTCTGGATATACCTTCGGAGAGAAGCGGGGATCACATCGATCTCGCTCTCGGGGAGTACGAGGCAGACGTGCCGCATTCCTACCCCTGCCCCTGACTGGCGGGATCGGGGGGAAGGCTCCGTCGCCGAATCATACTCCGCCTCTGTATCAGAGAAATGAACCGGTCGGATCTCTGTCCGGAATTCCCTAACATTCCTCCCTCGACGTCGACGCCTCGCCTTCCTGCCCCTGGGTGGTTCTTCGGGGCATGGCTGATCTCTGTCCTGGCGTCCTCTGGCCACACCGGTGCTGGGGCCAAGAGGACTGGAAACCAAGGTGCGAGGAGCACCGGGACAGATATCAAAGGAGACGCGGGGAGATATGATTTCGGGCAGGCCTCCGGGCCGGGATCGGAAGGTGGGATAACCCATGCCTCTTGGATCGGCCACACGGAGTAGACCCTGCTGGTGAATAGCACTACCGCGAGGTGGTCCGCGGTGTCTATTGCTTGTTCCAGCAACCGGGAGAGTCAACCCAACCTGCCTTTGGGGCGGTCGGGGCCTCGATCCAGGTCGGGCATAGAAGTGCCCCTGCTCAGGATGCGCAGGGGCCTGGTGACTGGAGCCAGCAGTGGCTTGGGCCAACGCGGCCGCTGTTGCTAGGGCCCCAAGGTGGGAATCCTCTTCCGCTCGTGCCCGACGTTGGCGTCAGGGAAGACGAGTCAGGATCAGCGGCGCAGACAGGTGGAAAGCCCGTTCTTCGACTTGAGAAGCCTGGCGGCGGTGTCGACGTGGCCTGGAAGGAGCCCTTATCGCGGATCCCTGGAGCGAATCTCGGATATGGTGGTCCCGGACATCCCCCACCTCATCCGCATAGGGGAGGGAGTTGTCGGACCGCTCCGGGGATAAACTCCCGAAGCGGTTGGACGTCGAGGTAGGCAGCGGTGCCTCCCTGCGCGGCCCTCGGGGGCGGCGTTGGTGGCGAGGTGCAGCTTCCTCGAGGTCTAGGCAAGCCATGTCCCTGGTGGGGATGACTCCCTCTTCCTCATATATCCACACCAAGTTGTTGATCACCCTTCTCTGGATGACCTCCGAGGGGGAGAGAGGGCGTGGTTGCCCCGCAGTTGCGGCTGTTGGGACGGCTGTGGAACGGGCGGGACCGCGCGGAGTAGCCGCGTCAGTGTTTCCCCTACCCCTGCGCCAGTGGGCGGGCGGCGATCGGGCACTGGATTGGGCGACCTGATTCCTGAAAGCAGGGAGAAGAACCCATTAATACTGACAGGAAAAGGAATCGACAACCAATCATCCAGTGCCACGACACCTTCCGTGGGGGGAACCCAGGCCATCGACGTCGTGAGACAGAGTGCCCGATTTTCCTTCCCCTACCCCTGGAGGGTTCCGTGCCTCGGTGCTGAATGCTCGGCCGGGCAACATTCTAGTCTTCCAACACCTCTAAAAGCTATCGGTCTTCGTATTGAGGAGAAGAGATTCACGTCGGGTTCACCATTTTCTGTTTCGGTGCGGATGTGCGTCGAGTTTCTGTTCCGACGCTGTTCCGGCAGGACGCGTTCGCGCGTGCGCCCGTCGACCCGAGGGGATGGGAGCGCGGCTTGTGGCCCCGCAGTCCCGCTTTCCAAAGGCGGGCGGCATCCGTCCCTTATTCAGGGACGTCTGATCTTTGATCGAAACCGGGATGATGGGATGTCAGCTCCTCCTTCCGTGGACGTCTCCTCGGAACTCGTCGCCTAATCTGGGTCTCCCTCATAGATTTAAGAATGTTCGTGAATCTCGTTCCCGGCGCCATATCTTCATGGACACCGGTTAATTATGCTGCTTCTGCCCAGACGCTCCAAGGAGTCTGGTCGGGGCAGCAACCCGCGGTGAGGAGACCGGGTAGCTCTGGGTATTGGGGGCGTGTCGTAACACTGCGGCTCTGCATGTCTGCCTTCCGTCCCTAATAGGGCTTCTCGAAGGCGTGATGGCCTGAGGCATCCCGCGCTGGGTGCGGGGAACTGCGTTACCTGAGGTTTTCCTCAGCTTCCCATGTTTAACACGGGTTATGCCACGAGTTTAACGTCCAGCGGGGATGGCATCAGACTGATCAACACGAGGAGTGGATCAGATGACAGAACCCCTTGCGGGGAACCTCCGACGTTGGGGCCAGCACATGGGCGTCTTCCCGAGTGAAGTGGAGTGGAATGAAATGGCATGACCCCACCGGGATGTGGTGGCCCGGGTAAGGATCAGGATGGATGATGGAGTGAAGAGCTTGGACCCCGTAGAGGCTTCCTACGTACCACGCGTTAGCGCGGATCAAAGTCAGCGTAGTTCGGATATACAGTTTAACGTCATGCTGGACATTGGCAAGCTGACTCACGAGGAGGTCTAGGCTGCCAGGCGGAGGATTGAACCGAACCACCTCACACGGAGGGGGGATGGAACGGCCGGGTGGATCACAGTTTCACGGCATGCTGTACATTGGCAAGACGACTCACGAGGAGGTCTAGGCTGCTGGCACGCACGAAGTGGGGTGGAGCGGACCAGCACGCACGAAGTGGGTGGATCACAGTTTAACGTCTTGCTGGACGATGGTGTTTGGGGCTTACACTCTAAGGAGGCCCATATGCGGCAAAGCTCAGTTGGAGAGGGACTTGGGACGAAGATGATAGACACCTCGATCCCTGTCACGACCTCTACTGGCTTCGGCAGTGGGGAAGCACAATGGAGATACACACGTGCAGTCCCTCACAAGGGCGGATTCATAGGTGAATCGATGCGAATGTGCACCCGGGAGGGGTCCACTGATGGACGAACTGACGTGAATACGACCGGGACGACCAGGTGGTGGGCTTGAACCTCAGGGAGGCTTCCTACGTACCCTGTTTAGGAGACAGGGATCAAAGTCCACGTAGTTCATTCTGTCAGGACTTACGCACTGAGGCAACCTGAGTGCGAAAAAGCTCAGTTGAAGAGGGACTTGGGCCAAAGGTGAGAGACACCTCGATCCCTGTCACGCCCCCTACTGGCTTCGGCAGTGGGGAAGCACAATGGAGATACACATGTGCAGTCCCCCATAAGAAACTAGGGGTTTGTAATACCCTACCCCCGTGGGCGAAGGCCACTCCAATAAATCGTCCCTAAAGAGGGGCAATCCCGACATCCCTGCAGAGACGAGCGGGTGGGGGCCACATCCAAACCGGGGGGGACCCTGCGTGCGAGGCACGAGATCGGGTGATGCAGACAGTTTAACGTCTTGCCGGACGAAGTACAGTTTAACGTCGTGTGTTGAGGACGAAGCGGACGGTTTAACGTCTTGCCGGACGAAGTACAGTTTAACGTCGTGTGTTGAGGACGATGGGGTTTGGGGCTTACACCTTGAGGAGGCCCATATGCTAGGCAGTTTAACGTCGTGCAGCTTGGACGAGGTGCAGTTTAGCGTCATGCAGGACGATGGATGCTTGGCAGTTTAACGTCCTGCAGCGCGGATGAGGTGGTTCCGCCAATGGGTCCGTGTCACTTCGCGCGAGCCTGGAGGGCCGCACGGGAAGACAACGTACGGTGCGGGCACCCGGGATGAAGATCATCGGGCGCCACGCAGGCGGGTACCCTCAGGGGGTCAAAGGGGGAGAGCCTTGGCAGTTTTCACGCAAAAGAGGAGCTTTGCGCGCTATACCGCGGGTCGGCGCGCAATTGGGCAGGCTGGCGCACAATTGGGCCAGCGCTTTGCACGCGGAAGATGGAGATTGCGCGCACCGGGCCTCTGATAGTGCGAGGGGAATAGAGATTGCGCGCACCGGGCCTCTGATAGCGCGCGGGGGCAACGACCCATTCTTTAACGAATGGCCACTTAGTAAGGGGGGTGCGCGCAATCGGGCTGGATTGCGCGCACCCGGGGGGCGATTGCACGCAAGAGGCTTCTTTTGCGCGTGAAGGCCTTTGGGTGAGGAGTTGGTCAAAGGAAAGAATCCAAAGGGGTTGCGTGCGAAGGCGAACCCCGGGGCTTGCTTGCGCAAAATAAAGGAGGTTACCTGAAGATCGGCATTGCGTGCGGAGGGGGCGGGATTGCGCGCACGAGCGAACCTTCGAATTCTGGCAACTTTCAAAACGTTGGGGGTCGCCTTGTATTTATAGGCAACCCCGGGCGTGCAGTTCGGCTCGCGGGCGCGCAATTCGGCGCGCGGGCGCGCAACGCGGCGCGGGCGCGAAATAGGGGCCCGACCCGCTTCAGGGCCGCGCACGGGCGTTGGGCGCGGAATATTACGCGCCGACTCGGCCCATTGCGCGAATCTCGGAAGGATTGCGCGCGCATCACCAATATTGCGCGCGGGCCTCCGAAATTTCGCGCAAGGTCTTCGGGCCTTCCGAAACGTGCTTCTGACTCCAAATATGACCTCGCTTTCCTCATCCGGAACTTCGTTTGAGGAGCAATGGACTTTTTCGGCGTCTACAATATGTATGACCTTGGCTTAATTAATTAGGAAATTGATGATGTTGTGTGATTTTTAAGAAAAGTTTTACTTATGATGAGTTAGTTGAGATCTTATTATACTAGGATCGTTGAGAGGAATCTCATGGGTTATTTAGCATATGACCCCTTTTGTTTCCATTATGGGTTTTTTGATTCTCAATGATGAAAAACAGTTTTAGTTGTATCTGATGTAAGGGACCAAATTTCATCAAACCTCTCCTTTTGATTTTTAGTGTGTTGGGGGAGTCTAGGGATTGCCTGGTTCTAGTCTTGAGTTTTTGGGAAGGAAGAAGCTACCACATTTGAAATTTATACTGAAATATTTTTATCACAACATGATGGTATGTGTTGTGTTGGGAGTTATCATTGGGAAGAAGCATAGTGGAATAAGTAATTATTGTGTAATGGGAGTGTAATTTGTGATAGATTTTTTCTATGTTGTTTCAAGTTGGGAGTCCCATCACAACGTGATTAGATTTGTTTATGGTGCACAGATTTTTGAAGATAATTTTGGTATGGTTTTACTCTAATGTATTTTTTTTCCATTTTTGAGTCATGTAATGACTAACGTTTTACACAACATGTTGACTTGACGTTATAGTTTCTTAATTCAGACTTATTGGATATTGTTGTGTTGTAGTGCTTAGGCCACAATATGGTTTCTATCTGATGGTCGAGAATATTAATGGGAAGGTTCGAAAAATGTTCCATGATTTTTGATTTTTTGAATGTCATATCATGACACCATTTACCACACCATGAACCCCTTTATTTTACTTGAAGAAAGTGTCATTGTCCATGAGATAAAATGGGATTCATGTGGGGTTTTTTCCTTTTGATTCTTGGATCTAGTCCTGTCACGATGCGATGTACCCCTGTCATTTCATGAAACTAGGATTTCCAGGTTCCTTTATAAATTTGATGTGCCTCTTGAATTCATCTTAATATCCCCTTATTCTCCAAAAACCATGGTGGTTGTGGGAGAATTTTGGATGAAACTGTCCTCCTGATATTGATCTTTAATGCATTTTACTTTCGAGATGACTAACTTTTTTCTAAGGTATCCTCTTTTCTCTTTTCTCATGTTCCCCCTATTTTATCTTATTTTAATTATTTCCAATCAATTCTAGTATACATTCCTCAAATTGTTTGGGTTTACTTTAGATGGTTTATGGATAATTTATGATGGATGATGTCTTTAGGGATCGTGGATTTCTCACAAGGTTTCAAGTTAATGCTCCTCACCTATCCTTCCTCAATCATTCAATGGAATTGATATTGTGTATAGAGGCAAGGGATTCAAAGATTCTGCTTTATCAATGTGTAAATGTAGGATTAACATGCTTTAGTTTATAATGGGTAAATGAATCATATTGACCTGAAAAGGATAATAATCTAGAATTAATGGACTGGAAGGGATGATAGAATAGTTTCTCATATGGTTGAGTTAATCATGGTATCGCCTATTATTATTTTCTAGATAGCATGGATTCTTATTACTATGATTATCATGCTTCCTTGGCATATTTTACATGCCTAAAATTGTTAAATAAATCAAATATGTTGAGATAATGTAGATATTAACGAGGATTTTGTAAAAATTTTCATTCCTCCTTAAAATTCATTAAATATGATAAATCATTGTTTTAATCCTATCATTTGTGAGATTAATGATGCTATTAGATTTTTAATTATTAGGTTTATTAATAAAACCTACTCATAAAGAATTGATTAATCATGACTGTAAGAAATATATTGATGTTGGAATCAATATTAGAAACCAAATGTGTCCGGTCCCTATTTTCTAAAGATTTTGTGAATTTAATGAAGAATTATTTCTTGATCTTGATATATATATTTATATTGGATTATGATTTTATATCACCATTCATATATTATAATTATAGATACCTTTCAATGAATTAATTTTAAGTTTAACACCCCAAGATTATATATATATTTCTTTTTAAATTAAACTTTAAGTATTTTACATCTCGCCCTAAACACAACCACAAGTCAACACGAGTAATGATATAGTAAACCCTTATAACCTTGCCGTTAACTTAGAAGGTATGAATAGAAATTACCAATTTATGAAAAATATTTATATTTTATTTATTAATATAAATTTATTTATTAACACATATTTTCATACCCATTTTTAATGGGTTGGTTTCCAATGGGGTTTATTCATGGAACCAGAAACACCCAACAACTCTCACATCGATGATGGCTCAAGGGTCTTCTTTCCAAAGGTAGGCGATCATTGGGGAACTTATCCAATGGCACTTTGTAACTCACATTAGTTGAGAGGATGTGAGGTTGGGATCATCACACACTTTTAGGGATAATTACTTCATACTCTGGGACTCTCTTATAAATTTAAGATGTATTTGTGAACCCCTTTTAAATAAAAAGAATGGAACTAGTCACCCCTATGTATTAAAAATAAATTATAGACATGAATTGATGGGAAACCATATGTATTTATCTGAGGTTATCCATCAATGGAACCATATATATGTATCATAGGTTCTCTATATTTTTTATGGTTAATGTTTTGTGATGGTGGTCTTAAGACACGCAGTTAGGTGCTCTATAATTTTTCATCATCCAGGAAGGAAAGAGTTGTTTTGACATTGGGATCAGGACTATGAGAGGGGATTTATACACATACTAATGAGGTGAATCAGAGCCCACATAGTTTAGTGCCACTTAATAGGACACAACATATCTTTTAGGGTCTGGTGACAAGGACCAATCCTTGCAGTTTAATGTCATGTGATAAGGATGTCTAGGTGGAAGGTTCCTATTCAAGGCAGGTGTAAGAATTATGTCGAAACATACCAAGGGAACTAGATGATATATATCCTCCCAAGTGGGGGAAATTATTTTACTGGGAATATCCCCTAATAATTGAAGTGAAAGAGGGATATGGAAGGCATATATTCCTTCGGGTTGGATATGACCCTACTTGGAATATGGTATAGAGATGATTAGGGTGAATTTAAGGTATTGGTTTTGAACATTAAATAGGATTCATACAAATACCATTTAAACAATAATAAAATCCCATCTAATTTTAAGGGGTTCAGGATTACACCTATGAAGGAGGCTTAAGTGGTTGCTTCATCGAGAGTGTGACCCTTTGAAGATTTTTCTCACAGGGAATATAGACCTTTGAGGGTGTGATAACATTGATGGGGTTTATAAAAAGTAGATGGCACATGTGGTGGATATTTTATTGTGTTTATGAAATGATCTCCACTATTCTCTAAGACCAGGTGAGTCATGATTGGTTTGAGAAAAAAGGTAAAGTGAAAGATCTTATAATCCAAAAAATCTTATTCATCCACCGGTTGACAAATGGTGAGGGTATGGAAGGTGGGGAGATGTACCAAAAGAAATAATATGGGATTAATATATGAGAGATTCAAAATAATTTTAGATGTGAAAATATTTCTTAGAAGTTTCTTTTCCCCGGTGATATCAGGGTGAGTTGGAGGGTACGTCGCCCATATGATATCTGGGAGAGCTGACTATAAATTTTTCGAGATGATTCATAGGAGAGCTAAGAAGAACCTTGCACAGGTGTTTTGAAAGAGTAAATATGATCAATTATTTAAATTTAAATTTTTATGTTTTAATCCCACTAATTTTTTATTTTAAGGGAAATTGTCACATTTTATAGTTTTTTAAGTATTTTGAGTTTAATTGCATAAATAACATATTTTGGATTTTAACTATTTAATTTTTATTATTTATTTTAGACAAAAACTTTTATAAACTAATATAAATTAAAAAATTATTATTTTATAGGTTAATATGTTCTATGGGATTCATTTTATTCTTCTAGATCCAAGGTTAAATACATCATATTAATGCCCAAATCTACCTCACAAGACTTGCCTCAAAATCTATGCACAAATCTAAAGAATTTTTTATATCGGGCCCAAATATCATAAATTGATGTTAAATATGATATAAAATTTTTCAAGGACCTAGATAACATCATTAGTAATAACATTTATTAAGTATTACACTCCTTATTCTTTCATTTTGAAGGAAATAAATGCATTGGAACCAGGTGTATTTGAATAAGAATAGTTTGTCTCGAAGATTAAATATTAAGAGTAAATTGGCTATAACTCATTAATAAAACTAAAATTAAAGCTGAAATTTTGAGGGAGGACTAATATAATGTATAGAAAAAACTTTTAAGAAGTAATCTTTCCCATGTTTTATCATTTAACGGGAAATTATCATGGAAAATTTCAGCGTACTATTTTGGAGTGAAAAATTTCACCTCTTATCCCTAAAAAAGAGTGTCCCTTCTTCATTCCAAAGGGTTGGAAATGTAGTGTTAATTTTTTATATCTTTATATTTTAATTGATTCTATAGTGTATTTATATACTTTTAATTTATATTATCCTTCTTCTTCATAATTCATTCTTCCATTTTTACTTTTATGTGTTTCTCCTACCATATTCTCTTCTAACTCCATGAGAATGAGGAACTAACCTTGACGTTTGTTTGAGGAAGATAATAATGGTTTATTTAGTTTTTTTTCACTTCAATTTATGTCTGTTTATTTAATTTTGAGAATTTTATTGGTGGTTAAATTGATTATGGTGTGCGATTTTTCTATTTTATCTACCGTCAAGTTCTTATACTCATTAAACATTCACCCCTCCCTTCATTATCTAAGTCATGCATACAATGGAGTATGGATTGGGTAGTGATGAACAACAAAGAGATCACCTAATAGGAAATAAGAAGAGTATTTCCCTATATGTATAGATCTCAGTTTTTTTAATAACAATTCAAATGAGAGGGTGTAGTGTGATAGATATTGATAACTATATTGAATTGATATTGAGAATATTTTAATGAATAATGATATCAACCGTTATGATATCCTAAGAACGAATGTATTTCTTCTTTCATTATAACATAATTTTGTTCACATTGAATATATATATATATATATATATATTAATATTTTTTTAATCTTTCAAACCAACCCTTTTATATTATTTAGTTTTTTATTAGTTAGAATTTAAATAGTGATAATATAATTTCGGTCTTGTGTAAGTTGCCTCCTTGAGAACAAACCTGGGTGTGCACTATATTTTTTGATTAGGAAAATATTCTATTGACTGGGGGTCCATGAAAAATACTCACTCATCATGTTTCTTGATTGATTTTGGAGGTATTTCATGCAATTAATACATAGGAAAATTTGGTTGAATAACAACTCAGGAAACCAAACTTGGGGGAGCCCATACTTAGACATCTAATGGTCTACTTATGTGATCTTGGACGGGTCTTGCGTGAGTCTTGATCAAGGGAAAGGGAATTCACCTAGAATTTTTATACTAGGGGGAAGGGGATACTTTTATAGGTAATTGGTGTTTTTAGACCTTTAGAAACTCTAATATATGAAATATTCTTAATTGTATCTTATTTTGAAGCTTGGGGAGCTACCTGGAGGGTTTTGAGCACTTAGATGAAGGACTTGGGAGAGCATATATTTGAGTGGTTTACTCTAGATTCCAGTCATGTAAAATGGGGATCCCAATGGTCCTATTTTTAGGAAATCTTAGGACCCTGGGTGAAGTCTTTAATAAACACAAGTTGTTCATGCTA
Organism: Viscum album; assembly: GCA_963277665.1. Classification (NCBI taxonomy): domain Eukaryota; kingdom Viridiplantae; phylum Streptophyta; class Magnoliopsida; order Santalales; family Viscaceae; genus Viscum; species Viscum album. Next base: position 255,124,510 of record OY728150.1, read on the forward strand.
GTGGATCACATAGGTAGGGCTTGCACTAGGTACTTGGTTGTGAAAGTGGAGAGACATGGGTGAAGGGTTATCCAAGTGGAGTCATTTGGGAGAATGGTTTACCAAGTGTGGGTTTCTCAAGTTAGGATCACCCAAGACATGAATTGGGGTCTCCCCTAGTGATGTGGAGACATGGTTTTAACATCCTAGGTTTTTGAGTGGGTTGAAAATCCTTAACCAGTTTAAATTTTTGAGTTTGGTGAGTGGGTAAACTCTTTTATAGATATTTGAAACATAATTCTAGAAGTTTTATTAATAAAAGGACCTTTTTATATGGGTTTTAAGTCTCAATATGTTCATTGGGGTTTCAGGTGAGTTTCGGGTGTTTCAGACCCTAGAAAATCATTTTTAGGAAAGTGTAGATAGAGGCACAGAATTCGAACAAACTATGTGGCCTCATAGAAGTAATTATGTGGGCCACCGAGAATATTGAGAAAAATTTCTCAAAATACATAGGTGGGGGTATATGGCCATGTGATGGAATTTCTATTTTTAATAGAGGCGATTCACATGGTTTGTGAATGGTTTGGCATACCATGTGCCTATCTCATGCGAATGTGGGGGTCAGATAGTGAGCACTGCATGGATGGAAGATAGTTATCCAAACCTTGTGGCCAAACCATGAGGCTTATTTATTTGAGTGAAATTCCCAAAATACCTCTACATACTTTATTAGTTTTTTTCTACTCCTTTATACCATTCCACCACACACATAGAGGGGGATCCTCCATTTCTCTCCATCTAACATTAAATTTATATTAAATAAAAGGTAAAAGGTACAGAAAAAAGGGACAAGAAACAGAAAACAAGAAACATGCACAATAAAAACAAAGGAAAACATGGCCTAAGGAGGCTTGCAGTAATGTAAACCTAGATCACCCCCTTTAATTATATTAACCCCCTCAGGCTTCAATAAATTGATTGAATGAAGAAAAGTTATGTTGGATCCTGGTTGTTCTATTGAAGCAAGATGATCCACAACTTTGTTCCCCTCCCACCATGTATGATTCATCTTGGAATTATTAAGGAGGGTGTGAAATTTCCTAATCGTGTATGATATTGACCAAGGAACATGTACTTTACCATGAAGCGAATCATTAAGAATAAAAGAATCAGTCTCATCTTGGGAAATATCAAGGTTTTTCTGATGGAAAATCAATAACCCTATGATCATAGCTTTATCATCTTCTTGGAGAAAAGTTCCATTCCCATAAAATGTAGTAAATTCCAACACAACGCTACCACAATTATCCTGTACCACTCCCCCTACTCTCATATCTCCCAAAAAACATGATCCATCTAAATTGAGCTTGTATCCAGAGACTGGCGGACACTAGAAAATCAACTGACCCTGTGGTATAATATAGAAATAATTAATAGGGGGAGTACTTACCTACACCTTTCTTAGTGATGGGGACTCATGCCAATTAAGGATGAGCATAACTAGATCCACCAATAGATACCGCATACACGCCACAATGGACCTCGCTGTACTCCTCCATTTATCTCTCTTCTAGGATATGAGCAATCTTTGATGTTCGAACTATGATACTTGATTTGTTGGTGGATATAGATTCATCTCAGTAAGACCTTCAATCTACCATATTCTTTTATTTATTAATCTTTACATATGAATCACTAAATCTTTGTGACCCCTTTTCCCTATTTTGAGGATGTTCATCTAAAATTCAATTATTTTCTAACTAAGATCAATTTAGAGGACGATATCAGATGAGGGAGAACCTACTAGTACTTGGTAGGTTGTTCCTAGATTTCACCTTGATTTTGTGAATATTTTGGGGGTGAATTATAAAACAAACATTTGGTTTTTCTGAGTGAGACCCTAATTAATTAAAATCATGATTTATAATTGTTTAAAGGATCATACGAGATACCTATTGGTATGATCCTAAAACACTACATATGGTTAAGATGAGTAAGGGGCTTGGACCAAATTGAGATGATTAGTATGGGTGTGTATTTCAATTAAATTAAATTGTGTATATTGATTTCTTTGTTTCATGGGAACATGATGGGATTGGCTAGAGGATTGAAGTGATGTTGATCTCCTGGACTGAATTCATGTGGTTCATTAGGTTGGATGTGCCAGAGATACATGGGTGATGTGGATCACCTGTTGAGGTGACATGGTCTTCAGATCGAGATAATGAGGTCGTCAGAATGAGGGCAAGGCCAGAGTGACTTGAGATGGAATTAAACATTGGAATTTAGTGACATGGTTATAGGGGAATGATGTTCCAATTATGTGGCTTAGTTTTATTGGTGATTTCTTCTCACTGTTTTTGGTCTATGTGCATTTGGAGTAATGTGAACATAGACATGACTCAAATGATGTGATGTTTACCACTCATTGTGGGTGGAAGCTATAATTACGTTGTTATTTATTACACATTAATAAATGATTTATTACATAAAAGTACACTTAATACAACCAAAATGACCAATAATTCTGTTGTCTTTATGAATTAGGTACATAACATAACATTTTGAACATGGGATACAACAACATTATTGAAATCTTCTTCAGCTTGCTTTTAGAATTCCATGGATTTTTAAAACTGCATGGGATAACCTGGAGAAAAACATAAGAAAGAGGTGAGCTATAAGGCCTAGTAAGGGAATAGAAATGACATAAAATTAAGAATATAATACATATGAGAAAATAGGAATATTTATGGGGTATAAAAGGAACATGAATAACAAGTATTCTTACATCATGATAATTATAACATGGGAAATGTGGCAACAACTTAAAACACTGAAACATAAACATATGTAAAGGATAAACTTCCAAGACATCAAGGTAGAAAAATTACAATAAAGGAATCAGTTTCACTCCCCATCCCAACATGATGTATAATGATACAAAACATTACCCAGTACATTGGAGCCCTATATAATTTTAGCGCACCCATCACATTTATTTCAATTTCATGATTAAGTGTTCCACATAGATCATACAACATGAATTCATTAATAATCATAAATTATTTCAAAATAAAGGAGTTTATAACAAAAAAACACAATTACCAAAGAAAAAAAGTATATTTTCATAAATATTAACACCCTTGATAAGAAATGGGTATGGTATTCACTACACAATTTCTTTGGTATGGAAAATCATGGTGAAATCTTAGAAACATAACGACATTACTTAAAGATTCATAAAATGGGTTGATGAGAGATAAAGGGGTATATCATCACTTAGAAATAAAATGTGAATTAATGGGGACATGAAAAAACATATCTCAACATTTTAAATTAGAAATACAAGGCATAAGGTAATGAAGAAACATGAATAATGAAAAGAATCCAAATTATATTTTGGCATGGTAGCAGGTATACATAAAGGATCATGGATGGATTAATGAGATTTAAATGAATATATAATAATTTATACATAAAATTTATAGTAATTTGGAGATGGAAGAATATATACCAACATGATCAAACTGAAATTAAGAAGCATTACATAAATAGGGGTTCTTGAATAAAAAGAGAGGAGAGAAATCCTATACAAAATTTCCGCCTAATAATGACTTAGATAAAGGTAAAAATGAGAGAGTATAAATAATATATCATTAAATTAACATAAATTGGATATTAATGTAATGTTTATAAAAAAATTTCTTTATAAAAAATTCAATTAAGAAGATAGATTCCAAAGAAGGTACTTGAATTGAAAGGAGGAGAGGAAGATGAGGATCCCTTACTTGAGCGTGTGACTCTGAAAGCTTGGGATGGGATTATTGAGAGCTTGGGGGAACCTTTAGAGGACTCTATAGAGTGTAGGGAAGAGTATGGATATGATATATGTAGTTTTATTGATGAGAAATGGGATATTTGGAGGGTTTATATAGGGAATTAGGGGGATTTCTTTATTTTTTTGGTTTTGGACTCTACATAATAAAATATCTAAAAAAAACCATACCATGGGTTTTCCAATGGTTTATACCAAATAAGACTTTTTTTTAATATTTTATAAGTTCAAGGTATGAAATTATTAAAATTATTCCCTTTATTTTGTAGAGGTGATTCATATTATTAAAGAAATAATTTTAAAACCTTAAAATATATTATAGGTTTTAGAGGATTCATAACAGATTTATAAAATAAGTAAAATAAACTTAAAATCACATTATTTTAAACGGAAGACATTTATTTGGTCTTAAAACCCATTTATAGTAATTATTTCATCACTTTTTGTACATTATGATGTCATAAAACACAAAGTATATTTATACGATATTTAATTTTTTTACCTAAAATTTTAGTTGTCTTAGAAAATTATGAAAAATTTATTGTTGGATAATTTGGATTTTCTGATTCTGAAATTAAAATTAATTTTATCTAAATAATTTTCTAAATATGTGAATTTTAATATTTATAATAAAATCAACATTTATTAAGAAATGACAGGTTTTTTTGGTAATAACAGTTTTTGAAGCCTTATAAAAATTACATTTGAATTCATAAAAATTATATTCTCATTTATATTTGATAAAAAGTATTTAATAATAATATTAAAATATTATTTATTTTGAAAATACATTAATTCATAAATTCATTAATTGAATTTTAATATTGACAAAAAATACAATTTATGCTTTACTGTATCAAAATAAAAATCATTTACAAAGTAACAATAATAGGATGAAAACATCTTAATTAATATATAAATATTAATGTACATATTTATATTACTATGGTATTGATACACAACCCTTCAATACACCAGAAAATGCCCTTGGAGTAAGGTGTGTGATGGTTGGACTTTCATGGGATGGTTCAATGAACCTGGTTTGGGCCGTGATCTTGAGGAGCTTAAAATTATCTCATAAATAGTTTTTTCCAGGATTAAGTTATTGGATCTCAACATGGTATTGGTCTAGGAAAAATCCAAGAAATTATATATCCCTCAGAAGCTCTGATAAATGAGATTCATAGAGTATGATCCTACTGGTCAAGTCTATCACTTCCTTTGTATGTTTCAATTGAATTTGTTAGAACCCTATATTTATACTAATCATGTCATAATTTTTCAATGACTTTATTATCAATGGTAATGATAATTAAAATTATTTTAAATACAAATGGATATAGTGAAACAAAATAAATTCTTGTGTTTTTTATAATAATATTACTTAATAAGACATTTCAAAAAGGGATTTTATTTATAATAGTTCAGGTCCTTATAATATTCCCCCACAGAAATTAAAACCTCTAAAATTTCATTTCCCACACTAAAACTGATGAGGGTAATTATGATTCATCACCTCCTCCAGTTCCCTCATTGCTTCTTGAAACTTATGGTTCCTCTACAATACTTTGAAAAGGTGCATTTTCTTATTTAGTAGAACTTTTTCTCTATGATATAAGATCTTCACCGACTGCTCCTCATACAAAAGGTAATCCTCCAATAGTATGACCTATGGATTTAGTACATGTGAAAGGTATGGTAAGTACTTTCTTAATATGGATACATGAAATACATCATGTACTTGAGATAAGTTCGGTGGGAGTTCTAGTCGATATGCCACCACTCTGATGCACTCAAGGATCTCAAAGGGGTTGATGAATCTTGGACTAAGCTTTCCCTTCTTGACAAATATCATTAATTTCTTCCATGATGATATTTGGAGGAATTATATGTCTCTAAAATCAAACTTTAGCTCTCATTGATGATTTTTAGAATGTCACTTCTATTGACTCTGATTAGGATTGATGTGTTGCTGAATGGTCTTAAACTTTTCCCCCATTTACTCGAACATTTGAGGACCTAATAGTTTTCATTCCCTAACATCATCCCAACATTCAGTTGTTCTTCACCACTTCCCATAAAGGGATTTATAGGGAACCATTTGGACACTTGAGTGGAAACTATTGTTTTAAGAGACCTCAACCAAAGGAAGATGTTAGTCCCATCCTCCTTTGAGGTCTATAGAACATGATCGCAACATGTCTTTGAGTGTATGAATAGTCCACTCAGATTGGCCAATAGTTTAAAGATTATAGGTCGTACTGAAGTTCAGCTCAATGTTTAGATCATGTTGGAGAATTTTCCAGTACTTGAAGGTGAATCTCAGATCTCTATCAGATACAATCGATAGTGTTACCCCATTCAACCTTAAAACTTATCTGATGTATATCCATGCATGTTGATCCAGTGAGAAGTCCTCTAAAATTGCGATAAATTGATCTGTCTTTATATGAAAATCCACAATAACCTGTATAACATTGTTTCCCCTAGATGTCTTTAGAAGTCTGGTGACAAATTCTATGGTTATTTTCTCCTATTTCCATGATGGTATGGGTATTGGTTTCATCATCCCCTTAAAATTTTTATTTTCATGCTTCACTTACTGGTATACCAGGCAAATTTATTTATATTCAGAGGTCTCCTTCTTCATATTGTCCCACTAATAGTGATTACGGAGTTCTCAATACATATATGTGCATCTTGGCTGAATGGAGAAAGTTCAAATATGTGTATTAACCAAAATTTCCTTCTTTAACTTCGTATTTGATGGAAAACATAGTCTTAACCCAAATATTATTATTTATTCTTCTTAAATTTTAAACTATAAGGATTTCCCCTTTCTCATGTCTTCCATCTTCTTCTGAATTTTCACATTTTTCTTTGAGAATACTTTATTTTCTCCATGAGGGATGGTAGATCAATAATTTGAGAAAGGATTGATGATTTTCCTTCCTTAATGAATCCCATGTCCATCCTTTCCAGATATAAGAATATTGGATCCCTTTAAATTATTATCATTGATAAAGATGCATGATATTTTCAACTTAGAGGATACACAATCTTATTTGCTTTACCAGGATGGTAGTGGATTGAGTAATTGTAATCCTTTATGTGATCTAACCATATTCACTGGTGCATATTAATCTCTTTATAGGTGAATATATATTTTAGGCTCTTGTGATTAGTATATATCTCACAATTCTTCCCATAGAGATAATTTCACTATATTTTCAACACAATGATCACAACTGCTAACTCCAAATCATGTTTGGGATAGTTTTTCTCATGAATTTTCATCTTCTTTGAGGAATAGGCTGTCACTTTATCATTTTTTATAAGTTCACATCCTAATCTATTCTTTGAATAATATTTATATATAATAAACAATTCCCCACTTATCGGTAGTTTGATATCTAGTGTAATGATAAGCCTATTTTGGAGACCCTTAAAGCTTTCCTCAAATTCATGTGTTTAGAAAAACTTCATTGCCTTTTGAGTTATCTTGGTAAGAGGGTTTGAAAACCACGATAAATTTATCTAAAATTAGATATAATACCCAGATAACTTAAAAAACTATGAATATCTAGCACATATGTTTTCCTTGACCATTATTTAATTGTTTCTGTCTTTGAAGGGTCCACAGATATCCCATTTCTTGTAATGATATTCCCTAAGAAAAGGACATACTTCAACTAGAACTCACATTTTATGTACTTTCTACAATGCTTTTCATTTTGTGGGGTCTTTATCACAGTGATCAGATTCTCCTCATGCTCCTCCTTGATTTTGGAGTATATTAGAATATCATCTGTAAATACTACCACAAATTTGTGAAGATAATATCTAAAGACTCTATTCATCAAGTCATTAAATATTTCTAGAGCATTAGTGAGTATGAATGAAATAACTATGAAATCATAGTGCCCGTACCTTGTATAAAAAACGGTCTTAGGGATATCTTCCTTATTCAACCTTACTTGATAATATCTTGACCAAAGATCCACCTTGGAGAAGTATTGTTCTCCATGTAGCTGATCAAAAAAGTTCTCAATCCGATCCATAGGATACATTTTCTTTATAATGATCTGGTTGATCTCATGATAGTCACTAAAAAGGTGCATTGACCCATCCTTATTCTTGACGAAGAGGACTCATGCACCCCATGGTGAAACACTTGGGTGTATGAACCCTTTGTCTAGATTCTCATGTAGTTATTTCTTTATCTCATGAAGTTCCACAACATCCATTATATACGGGGTATTGGATAATGGTAATTCACTAAGTATAATCTTGATTGGAAATTCAACCTCTCGGCTAGGAGGAAGACCATGAAATTCCTCTAGAAACACACCAACATATTCCCTCATAATAAGCGTTTATTTAAGGATGATTATTTCCATAAACCCAATCATTTTATCTAGATATTCTTGGTCGTAGGGTAATAATTTACACAATTGATATTTTTTTTCTAAATAAGATTCATTCTCCTCCTTGGACTTGTATAGAATAAGAGGACGATTCAAGATATAGAGAGTGTTTTCCAAATTTATGTTCACTCTATATAGGGAAAGCCAATAAATGAAAATAATTAAATCAAATTCCACCAAAGTAAGTATGATAAGGTTCACTGGTATGTTCATCCCACGAAATTTTATAGGGGAGTAGTTATATACTTAGGATGAAATAATTCACCATTTCCAGTTTTCACTGACATCTCCACTTCCATGTTTTTTTGGTGGTGTTTGGATAGTTATAAAAAAAATTCATGATATAAAGGAATTATTAGAACTAGAATAAAAAATTACATTCTCTATTATTGAATGAATAAATAGCATACATATCACCACTTTGTTTTCGAGATCCACCTTGGTGGTTGTGATGGAAAAAGATCACCCTTGTTGCCTTGAATATTGTTGGCTGTCTTTGAAAATCCTTTACTTAGGGATTTGGTTTGAAAAGTGCCATGGTTCCTTACAGTTGATGAAATGAACAATTCACCGAGGGTTGAATAGATCATTCATTTCCTCCATTGCATTAGCGGGTTTCTCATGTCATCAATTTCTAGCTAGCTGTCCTTCCTTCTCACACATAAATCATTTCTGTATTCCGCTTAGGTAATTTTCGGGGTTCTTTTTCCTACCCCTTTGACAAGTGGGTTGAAATTTCATGGCACCATTAGATTTCTCCATAAACTACCAGAGTTAAACTAAACTTTCTTCTTCTTATCCCCATGATACCCTTGATATTGTCTGACCTCCATTTCAACTTTTATGGGGCATCAAAAAATTTCTTCATAGCTATAAAAGTCTCTAATGACTAGGGATTTTCATAGACAAGGTTTTATCCCACTAAAGAAGCGGTCAAGCTTACATTCAGAGGTAATGACAAAGATAAAGTTATATCATCCAAGTATTATGAAGTTTTCCTTGTACTTTATGATAGATTTAATATGTTTTTCTTGAGGTAATGTAAATCCCATTACATTTTATGTTAGAGAGTGTAAGGAAAATATTTATTAAAAAACATTTTATGGAAATCATTACACTCTATTTCTTTGATATCTTCTTTAGGCTTCATATTCATGATCAATGTAAACCACTGATCAGATTCCCCCTATATATGATAAAGAACAATTAGAACCTTCTATTTCTTAGAACATTTAATCTTGGATAAGATCTTATCAATGGAGTTGATCCATTGTTTCTCAATTAAGGGATCCAATGATCCTTTGAAAGTTGGAGGTCTTTATCGCATAAATCTGTCAATCATAACTTGTTCCTTATTAGGGGGAATTAAATGCTCCTCATAATCCAAGTTTATATTTATAACCTTATTTAGCTGAAAGGGTATCCTGAAAAAGTTTTCAATTCTTTGTCCTATCAAGTTGGTCATTTCTTTGGGAAGTCATCACATTTCCCATCACATTAATTGTTTACCCGATTCCTCCTATTTCCGACCAATGGATAGAAAAAAAAGAAAATTAGGGATGAGTATTTTAAATTATTAAACACATAAATAAGAATATAATGTCACTAAAAGGATAACTTATAAATTACATTTATTTCCATAATGTATGAATTTATAGGATTTAATATATGCTATCTATGATTTTTTCCTAACATATATTCTTATGGGAATTTTTTGTTTCCTTAATAATGGTTCATAATGAAATTATGAATTTACCACAGCATATACCATAGGAGTGTCAAACCAATTTCCTAGTCAGGCCTGTTTTTATGTACTATGTTACCCTGAGTCAGGCACGGGGCCCCATGTCTGAGTTGTTACCCCTAGGTACATCAGTGCCAGAACCATGTACACTTGTAATATCCATACAAGGATGTATTTTCTTGGTAAACCACTTAATTTATACTTACCAAAATTTAGGTATGTTTTTTAAACTTATTATTATCTCTAATTATTTATCTATATTTTTCTAATCCTAATCCAAAAAATTACTAAACTTTTTCTCTAATACCAATTATAACAACCTTATTCGTTATTACACATTAAAACATGATTTATTAAATAAAATCACAATTAATAAAATCTAAAAGATCATAAAGTATATTTTATTTGGTAATTAGGTACATAAAATTATATTTTGAACATGGGATACAACAACATTATTGAAATAGTCCTTAACATGCTTATAAAATTACACTAATTTTTAAAAGCATACATGATAACATGGAAAAAAACATAATAAATGGGTGATCTATAAAGGCCAATAAGTGAATAAACAAAGAATAACATAAATAATATAATATATTTTATAAAATAGGCGTATAAATGGGGCATAAAAGGAACATTAATAATAAGGCTCGATATAGCATGATAATCATTATATGAGAAATGTGGTGATAATATAAAACACTAAATCATAAATATAGGTCAAGGATAAAACTAAAAGACATCCTGGTAGAAAAATTAACATAAAGTAATAAGTTTGACTCCCTATCCCAAAATGACATATCAGGATACTAAACATTACCCATTGCATTGGATCACAACAGAATTCTGGTCAAACCCATCACATTCATTTCATTCTCATTCTTATGTATTCCACATCGATCATACAAAATGGATTAATTCATCATAATAAAATATTACATAATAAATGAGTATGGAATAAATATATGTAAGTCACCAATGAAAAGTATATTTTCAAAAATTTTAATGCCCTTGATAGGAAATGGGATGGTATTCACTACACAATTTCTTTAGCACGGAAAATCGTGGTGAAATTTTTCCAAAAAAATGATGTTACTTAAACATTCATAAAATATATTGATTAGAGATAAAGGGGTATATAATCAATTATAAATACAATTTAAAGTAATAGGTACATGTACAAACTTATCCCAACATTATAAATTGGAAATAAAATGCATAAGGTAATGAAGAAACTTGAATAAAGAAAAGAAACCAAACTATATTTTAGCATGGTAATAGGTGTACATAAAGGGTATTGGGAGGCTAAATTAGAGTTAAAGTGGGGATCAAATCATTTATATATAAAATTTATAGTAAGGGAACATATAGAAGAATATATCCCAATATGATCGAACTGAAACTAAGAAGCATAACATAAAAGGGGTGCTTCAATAAAAAGAGGGGATAGAAATCCCTTCCAAAATTTAAGCATAGTAAAAACTTAGATAAAGGTAATAATGAGAGAGAATAAATAATATATCATTTAAATAAAATCAATTGTACAGTAATGGAATGTTTATAAATAAATGAAATTATAACAATAGCAATTAAGAATACAAATTCCAAAGAAGGTGCTTGAATTGAAAGGAGGAGATGAAGGTGAGGATCCCTTACTTGAGTGTGTCATTAAAAAATCTTATGATGAGATTATTGAGATATTTAGGAAACCTTTGGGGGACTATAGAGAGTGTATTGAAGAGTATGGATGTTCACCAATGTGTTTTAGCGAAGATAAATGAAAGATTATATAACAAACCTTATTTTTATTACCCACTTTAACACGATTTATTACATAAAACATTCAATTGATACAACATATAATTTAGATATGTATAGTGTATTTGGTGATTAAGAACGTTAAATAATGACTTAAAAGGTAAAACACAACATCTTTATTGAAAAATTCCTTTACATGACCACTAGATTCCCTCATACTTAGAATTGTATGGGATAAGCTGAGGACATGCATAAGAAAAGGGTGACCTACAAATCCTAGTAAGGGAGTAAACAAGGCATAAAATGAAGAATAAAATAAAATTTAGGAAATAGGCATATCAATGGAGCATAAAAGAAACATGAACATAAAGGCATGATATAGCATGATTATCATAACATGGAAATGTGGCAACAACACTTAACATGGTATTAGTATGAGCCAAGACTCATTGCACATGGAGCATGAGTTAATTCTAATTGAACTTGAATTATCATGAGTAAACCCTCATTGCACTTGAATTATCATGATTAAACCCTCATTTCACTTGAAGTATCACAATACTAATCTTTACCCTAAGCATTGGAGCACTATCAGGGCACACCCTTCTTAATCATTTCATTTCATGCAAAAGTGTACCACATTGATCATATAAGATGGAATCATTCAACATTGTAATTTATTCCAAGATAAAGGATTGTGGAATATATATATGAAACTATATAATCAATAAGTAAATGTTAAAAAAGTTGAATACCCTTGATAAAGAAATGGGCATGGTATTCACTACACAATGACTTTGGCTTGGAAAATCGCGGTGCAATTTCGGCAGCGTAACAACATGTCATAAGAATTTGTAAAAATGGTCAATGGGAGTGTAAAGGGTGTATCATCATATTCAAATAAAATGGAAAGTAATGGGGTTATATGGATACATTTCCCAACATATGTAATGGAGTTTAGATTCATAAAACAAAATAATTGCTTGGATGTAAATGAGAAGAGAGAAATTCTTTACGGAATTTTGGCATGATAATGGGTGTACATGGGAGCCATTAATGAGAGATAAAGGGGTATATAATCATTAAAATGTAAATAGGGTAGTATGTGGGAGGTATGAAACTGTAACCCAACATTTACAATTGAAAATAAAAGGGCATAACAATATTAAGAAACTTGGATAAAATGAGAAAGGGTGGAATCCCTTACTTGGAAGTGTGATCGAAAAGGCTTGGGGGGGATTGAGAGAGGCTTAGTGAGATCTTGGGAATCCTTGGGAGGATTATATAGAGAGTCGGTCAATGATTGGTTGAGATCCAAGTTCTTTCAGTGAAGAGTAAGTGAGAGATTGGGTGGGTTTATATAGGAAAAGATAGAAAATTCTTTATTATTTAGGTTTTGGACACAACACATTAAACTAATCAGAACCACAAAACAACCCATGGTTTTTGACCATGGTTTTTAAAAAAGGGTATTGGAATGAATTATTTTATAAGGCCAATGTCATAAATTCTTAAAATATTAGGCTTTCTCATGTGGAGTTGAGTCACACTCTCAAGGAAATCATTTTAAAAAGATAAAATGTTTTATAAGTCTTGGAGGGTTCACTAAAGATTTGTAAAATAAATAAAACAAACATAAAATCACATTATTTTAATGGTAAAACATATATTGGCCGAAAATAATGTTTATAGTATTTTATTACATCAATATTGGGTCATTATCAGGTCATAAAATACATTATTTATTTAAACGATATTTAATTTTTACCCAAAAATTCAACTATCTCAGAAAATTATAAAAAATTCACCACTGGATAATTTCAACATCCTGATTCAAAAAATTATATTCATTTTATCTAAATAACCTTTTTAATATGTGAATTTTTAGTTTTAAAATAATAACGACATTTATCGAAAATTCACGGGTTTTGACAAAAATGACTTTCAAACCTTTATAAAAATTAAAATTGTATACATAAAAATTATTTGATAATTTATATTTAATAAAAAGTAATTTAGTAATAATAATTTATTAGAATATTATTTAATTAAAAAAAATTCATTAATTCATCAAAATAGATTTCTTAATTTAATATTGACTAAAAATGTTATTTTTGATTTAGAAAAACTATTCACAGAGTAATAATAATAAAATGATTGTATATTATATATATAAAAATAATGTAAATAATCATAGTGATAGGGTCTTGTTAAATAACCCCTTATAACACCCACATAATACAGAAGGGAAAGGTGTGCGATGATGACCGACTCTTGGGGTGGCTCAGATAACATCGCTCGGGTGGTAATCTATATCAACTTTCACTTCACCTATAGGCAGTTCTGTTTGAGCTTAACATTTTGAAGCTCGACTTGGCCTTGGTCAACAGCAAAGCCCAATGACACCACCTCATTTTCGAGCTCCTAAAGTGGGCTTCGTACGGGGAAATTATACTGGATGAGGCCATCACTTCCTTTGTTTGAGTAAATTGGATTTGTTAAAGCCCTATATTTATACTAATCATGTGTCCACTGTTCAATGACAATATTGGAAACTATCAGAATTCTTAACAGGTATTTTAAAATTAAAAAATATAAAACCAAATAAATTCATATTTTATATATCCATTTTACATAATATGACATTTAATTAGATCAAGAGGAATTTCCATTAATTAATTTTTGGGTCGTTGCAATCTTCCACCCTTAAGAAAATTCTCCCTTGAAATTTCCTTTTCCCATAGTAAAATAGATGTGGGTATCTCTACTTCATCACTTCCTCCAATTCCCATGTCGCTTCTTCAAAATTTTGGTTTTTCCACAACCCCTTAACAAGGGGCATTGTCTTATTTCATAGAACTTTTTCCCTATGATCTAAGATCTTCACCGGCTTCTATTCATAGGAGAGGTCATTCTCTAATGGTACCACCTCTGAATTGAGTACATGCAATGGGTCAGGTATGTACTTCCTCAAGAGTGATGCATGGAATACATTATGTACTTGAGATAGGTTCTGTGGGAGTTATAATCAATAGACCACTATACCAATTCAATCAAGGATGTCAAAAGGGCCAATGTACCTCGGACTAAGCTTTCACTTTTTCCCAAATCTCATAACTCTTTTACACGGTGATATGCTAAGGAATACCATGTCTCCAACATAAAATCTAGGTCTCATCGATTATTATCAGCATTTCTATTTTGTCGACTCTAAGTAGCTTTAATGTTCTGCTGGATGGTCTTAACCTTCTCCACCATTTCTTCGACCATCTCTAGACCTAGGAGTTTTCTCTCCCCAACTTCATCCCTACATGCCGGTGTTCTGCACCTCTTCCCATAAAGGGATTCATAAGGATCCATTTGGATTCTTGAGTGTAAATTGTTGTTTTAAGAGAACTCAACCAGAGGAAGATGTTGATCCCATCCTCCTTTGAAATCCATTGAGAACACTCTCAACATGTCCTCAATGTTTGGATATTCCACTCAGATTGGCCATCAGTTTGAGGATGATAATCCATACTGAAGTTTAGATCAGTATCGAGAGCATGTTGAGGACTCTTCAAAAACTTAGAGGTGAATATTGGATATTGATTGGATACAATCGATAGTGGTACTCCATGCAACTTTACCACTTCCTTGTTATATATCCGGGCCAGTTGATCCAATGAGAAATCCCCCTGAATTGCAATGAAGTGTGCAGTCTTTGTAAGATGATTCACAACAACCCAGATAACATTGTTTCTTTTCGATTTCTTTGGATGTTTGGTGACAAAGTCCATTGTGATATTCTCCCATTCCGATGATGGTATGGGTAATGGTTCCATCATCCCCTTAGACTTCTTCCTATCAGCCTTCACTTGCTGACATACCAGACACTTTGATGTATACTCAGCGATCTCCTTCTTCATGTTATCCCACCAATAATGCTCTCGTAGATCTCAATACATATTTGTGTTTCCTGGGTGAATGGAGAAATTTGAACTATGTGCATCATCCAAATGTTCCTTATTTAACTCTAAATTTGATGGAACACATAGTCTTGAACCAAATATCACAATTCCTTCTTCATTGTCATTTAACTCTGAGGATTTCTATTTTCTAATAGTTTCCACCTTAATCTAAATTACTACATCATCCTTTTAAGCATCCTTTAACCTTTCCAAAAGAAATGGTTGAGCAATCATTTTTGGGAGGATTTATTATGTTCCCGTCTTTATGATTACCATGTCCATCTTCATCAAATATAAGAATATTGGATCCTTTTAAATTGTCATCAATGATAGAATCACTGGGTCATTTCTACTTAGAGAATCCTCCACAATTTTCACTTTCCCAGGGTTGTAATGGATTGAGCAGTCATAGTCTTTGATCAGATCTAATCATATTCATTAGTTCATGTTCAACTCTTTATGTGTGAATATATACTTGAGGATTTTGTGATCCGTGTATATTTCACACTTCTCCCCAAAGAGGTAATGCTGCCAAATTTTCAGAGTAAAGATTACTATAACCAAATCCAAATCATGTGTGGGATAGTTCTGCTCATGAACTTTCAATTTCCTTGAAGCATAGGCAATGAATTTTTCATTTTTCATCAACACAAAGCCTAGGCCCTTCTTTGAATCATCATTGAATACCACAAAAAGTTATCCACTTGTGGGTAGTCTGAGCACGGGCACAGTGATAAGACTTCATTTTTAACTCCTTGAATCTCTCTTCGTATTCATCACTCCAAGAAAACTTTACTCCCTTCCGAGTTAGCTTGGTAAGAGGGTTTGACAATCGTGATAAATTTCTCACAAATCAGAGATAATATTCAACTAACCCTATAGAGCTATGAATATCTATTACCAATATTGGCCTCGTCCATCCCTCAATTGAATCTCTCTTAAAGGGATCCACAGATATCCCATTGCTTGTGATTATATGTCCCGTGAATGAGACCAACTTCAACTAGAACTCACACTTGCTGTACTTTTCATAGAGCTTCTCCTTTTGCAAGGTCTCTAGTACAGTTCTTAGATGCTCCTCACGCTCCTCCTTGGTTTTGAAGTATATTCGAATATCGTCTATAAATAATTCCAAAAATTTGTCAAGGTAATCTCTAAAGACTCTATTCATAGAGTCCATGAATATTCCTATAGAATCAGTGATTCTAAAAGGCATTACTATGAATTCATAGTGCTCGTATCTTGTACAAAAGGTAGTCTTGGGGATATTTTCCTTCTTCACCCTTACTTGGTAATATCATGACCGAAAATCCACCTTCGAAAGTATTGTGATCCATGTAGATGATTGAACAATTCATAAATTTTGGGTAGAGGATACTTGTTCTTTATTTTGATTTTGGTTAGCTCAAGATAATCAATGCAAAGGTGCATTGACCCATCATTCTTCTTGATGAAGAGGATTGGTGTACCCCATGGTGAAGCACTTGGGCTTATTAACCCTTTATCCAAATTCTCTGGTAGTTGTTTCTTTAGCTCCTCAAGCTCCACAATAGCCATTATATATGGATTATTGGATATTTGAAACACCCCAGGTATAAGGTCAATTGAGAATTCATCATCTATTCTAGGAGAAAGACCATGCAATTTCTTGGGAAACACTTCAGCGAATTCCCCCACAATATGCATGTATTCAAGGATGGTTTCTTCCTTAGACTCGTTCATCTGATCAAGATACTAATGCTCATAGGGAAGTAATATCCATGCTTGAGATGATGGTGCTAATGAAGATTCATCTTCCTCCTTGCACTTGTATAGAATCAGGGGTCGATTCTCTATATGGAGAGTGATTTCCCTCTCATGGAAATTTATGTTGGCTCTATATAAGGAATGAAAATACATTCTGAGAATTGCATAAACTTACACTAGAGGGAGTATGATGAGGTTTTCTGGAAAGTTCATTCCACAGATTATGATAGGGGAGGAGTTATATTCATGGGATGTAATGATTTCCCCATTTTCCGTACTCAATGATATCTTTACTTCCATGATTTGTGGTGGTATTGGGATTGTTCTACCAAACTTTTGAGATACAAAAGAATGCGTATAATCAGAATGAGAAAGTAAATTTTATATTCTTGAATGAATAATTAGCATACCTATCACCACTTTGTTATTAGGGTTCACTTCGGTGAAAGTGATTGCAAAAGCTCTCCCTTGCTACCTTGGAGGTTGTTGGTTACCTCCGAAAACACTTGTATTAGGGAAATGATTTGCAAGGTGCCCTAGTTATTTATAGTTGAATCAATGAACAATTAATTGAGAGTCGAATAGAGCATTCCTCTCCTCTATCATAGCCATGAGTTTTTCTTGTCGAAAGTTAATGTCTAGGTGCCCTTCTCTTCCACACTAAAAGAATTTCCTCGCCCCCTTTAGGAAATTTCTGAGGTGCTTCTTTCCGCACCTTTAGCAAGTGGGGTGATGGATTTTCTTAGCACCATTGTATTTATCCATTAGACCAATATAATTGAAGTCCACATTACACTTCTTATCCCCTTGATACCCCAAAGATTCTCTGATCTCCATTTTGACTTTGAGGGAACATCAGACAATTTCCTCATAGCTATCAAAGGCACAGATCATCAGGGCTTTCCATAGGCTAGGTTTTATCCCACCAAAGAAGCGATCAACCTTGCATTGGAGGGTAATGACAAAGCCAAAGGCATATCGTGCAAGACTTGTAAAGTTTTCCTCGCATGCTCTAACAGATTTGTTGTCTTTTTTCTTGAGGGAAAGGAAGTCCCTTTCCATATTAAGTCGGAGGGTGCAAGGAAAATATTTGTCGAAAAACATTATTTATAAATACTTCCATTCCAACGCCTCGATCTCTTCCTCAGGATTTGTATTTTTGATCAATTTCCACCATTGATCAGCTTCACCCTCCATACTATAACCATCCAAAAGTACCTTCTCTTGTTAAGAACATTAAAGGATGGAGAAGATCATTTCAATGGAGTTGATCCAATGTTCAGAAATTGAGGGATCAAATGATCCATTAGAATTAGGAGGCCATTTTTTCATGAAGCTAACGATTGAGACTTTTTCGTTCTTAGAATTGGTTGAATATTCCTCTTGAACCATGTTTGTATTCAAAGCATGATTTAACTGAGAGAGTATCATGACAAAGTTTGCAATTCTTGCTCCCATTGGATTGGGAATCTCATTAGAACAATCATCTCATTGATCATCGTATCGGTTCTTTCCCCTAGTCCTCCTACTACCATCCATTGGATGGAATAAAAGGAAATTTAGTGGTAACACATAAAGGGTAATCCAAGGATAAAAATGTATGACTTATAAATAACTTTTATTTCTTTAGCTTATGAATTCTATAGGCTTCAATCTATGTTATCCATGATCTAATTCCCAACATATATTCTCAGTATTTTTTTTAGTCCCTTAACAATGGTTCATACTAATATTGTGAATTTAACAAAGCATATCTCCCAGGTGTTTCGTAACCAAGAGTGTAGCAAGGCCCATTGTTGTGTACTAGGATACCCCAGGTCGAGCCCAAAACTCCTTGTCTATGTTTTCACTCCTAGGTACAACTGTTCCAGAGCTGCCTCTACCTACTCGTATCCAGACATGGATGTATTTTCTTGAAAAACCACTTACTAAATACTAACCAAAGCTTAAAGATGTTTTTTTATTATACTTATTCTTATCCTGAAGGCTTTCATTAGGGTTTTTAATCCTAATCCCAAAAATAACTAAACCTATCCTCTGATACCAACTATAACAACCTTGCTTTTTATTACACATTTAAACAAGATTTATTACATAAAACCATCACTTGATACAAAATAGAATATAGAGAGTTATATTTTATTTGGTGCTTAGAAACATTAAATAATGACTTAAAACATAAAACACAACATATTTATTGAAAACTTCCCTTACATGACTATTATATTTCCTCGTACATAGCATTTTATGGGATAACTGGAGGACTTGCATAAGAAAAGGGTGAGCTATAAAGTCCAGTAAGGGAGTAAACAAGGCATAACATGAAGAATAAAATACATTTTAGGAAATAAGAATATCAATTAACCACAAAAGAAACATGAACATAAAGTCATGATATAGCATGATTATCATAACTTGGAAATTTGGCAACAACACTTAACATGGTACTAACATGAGCCAAGTATCATTGCACATAGAGCATGAGTAAACCCTCATTGAAATTGAATTATCATGAGTAAACCCTAATTGAACTTGAATTATCATGATTAAACCCTCATTGCACTTTATGTATCATGATACAAATATTTACCCAATGCATTAGAGCACTGTCACGACGCACCCTTCTTAATAATTTCATTTCATGCTTAAGTGTGCCACATGGATCATATAAGATGAAACCATTCAACATCATCATTTATTATACGATAAAGGAATGTGGAATAAATACATGAAACTATATAATAATTAAGTAAATGTTCATAAAGGTGAATTCCCTCGATAAAGAAATGGGTACCGTATTCACTACACAATGACTTTGGGTTGGAAAATCACGGTGCAATTTCGGTAGCGTAACGTTGTGACATAAGAATTCATAAAAATGGTTGATGAGAGTGTAAATGGTGTCTCATCATATTTATAAGAAATGGGAAGTAAGGGGGTTATATGGATACTTTTCCCAATATATGTAATGGAGTTTAGATTCGTAAAACAAAAGAATTTATTGGATGTAAATGAGAAGAGAGAAATTCCTTACGGAATTTCAGCATAGAAACAGGTGTACATGGGAGGAATTAATGAGAAAGAAAGGGATATATCATCATTAAAACATAAATAAGGAAGTATGGGTGAGGTGATAAACTATACCTGGACATTTACAATTGAAAATAAATGGGCATAACAATATTAAGAAACTTGGATAAAATGAGAAAGGAAGGAATCCCTTACTTGGAAGTGTGATCCCAATGGATTGGGAGGAGATTGAGAGTGGGTTCTTGGGATCTTGGGGTGCATTGGGAGGATTTTAGAGATATGAGTTCAGATGTCAGTTGAGCTCCAAGGGCTTTGCGTGAATAGGAAGTGAGTGGTGGGTTTATATAGGAAAATAGATAGAATTATTTATTATTTAGGTTTTTGATACCACACATTTAACAAACCGAAACCACAATACAACCCATGGTTTTTGCCTATGGTTTTTGAAAAAGGGGAGTAGAAAACGTTATTTCATAAGTCCAATTCCAGAACTTCTTAAAATATTAGGCTCGATTATGGGGAGGTGAGTCACACTCTCAAGGGAATCATTTTAAAAAGTTAAAATGTTTTATAAGTCATGGAGTGTCCACTAAAGATTTGTAAAATAAATCAAACAAACATAAAATAACATTATTTTAATGGTAAAAACATATATTTTCTGAAAATAGTGTTTATAGTGTTTTATTACATCACTATTAGGTCATTATGACGTCATAAAATACATTATATATTTAAACGATATGTAATTTTTACCCAAAAATTCGACTGTCTCAGAAAATTATGAAAACTTCACCATTGGATAATCTTGACATCCTGATTCCAAAAATAATATTCATTTTATCTAAATAAATTTCTTAATATGTTATTTTTTTACTTTTAAAATAAAAACCAACATTTATAAAAAATTCATGGGTTTTGACAAAAATGGTTTTCAAACCTTAATAAAAATTACAATTGTATTCATAAAAATTATACGATCATTTATATTTAATAAAAATTAATTTAGTAATAATATTTTATTAAAATATTATTTAATTCAAAGAAAATCCATTAATTCATCAAAATATATTTCTTAATTGAATATTAACTAAAAATTCTATTTTGGATTTAAAAAAACTATTTACAAAGTATCAATAATAAAATAAATGTATATTCTATGTGAAAAAATATTGTACAGAATCATAGTGATAGGGTCTTGTTACATAACCCCTTATAACACCCGCATAATACTAAAGTGTAAGATGTACGATGGTGACAAACTCTTTCATTGGCTCGGATAACATTGCTTGGGTGGTAATCTCTATCAACTTCCAGTTCTCCCATAGGCAGTTCTATTAGAGCTTAACGTATTGAAGCTCGGCTTAGTCTTGGTCAAGAGAAAATACCAATGATTACACCTCCTTTTTTAGGTCCAACAAATGGGCTTTGTATGAGGAAATTCTACTGGATGAGGCCATCGCTTCCTTTGTCTGAGTAAATTGGATGTGTTAAATCCCTATATTTATACTAATCATGTGATCACTATTCAACGACTATATTAGCAACAATCACAATTTTTAATGGTATTTTAAAATAAAAAAACATAAAACAAAATAAGTGTATATTTTATATATCCATTTTACATAATAATAAATTAAATTATATTAATAGGAATTTCCATTAATTAATGTTTGGGTTGTTACAGATTGTGTGGGTTTATATACGAAATGATGGGGATTTCTTTTTTATTTAGGTTTTCAACTCTATATAATAAAATATCCAAAACCGAAAACCATACCTTGGTGTTTTCCCATGGTTTCTGATAAATGGGAGTGGTTTTATTATTTTATATGGACAATGGCTGAAATTATTAAAATAATTCCCTTTCTTATGTGGAGGTGAGTCATACTCTAAAAGAATTGATTTTAACCTTAAAATATATTATAAGTTTTGGAGGATTCATAATGGATTTACAAAATAAATAAAATAAAATTAAAATCATATTATTTAAAATAGAGAAAATTTATTTGGTCATTGATCCCATTTATAGTAATTATCATATCACTTTTGGGTCATTATGATTTCATAAAAAACAAAGTATATTTATACGATATTTAATTTTTACCCTACAATTTGACAGTCTCAGAAAATTATGAACCATTCACCATTGGATAATTTCGACGTTATGATTCCAAATAATAATAATAATTTTATCTAAATAATTTTTAAAATATGTGAATTTTCACTTTTGAAATAAAATCAACATTTATTAAGAAATACTAGGTTTTTGTCGACAATAACAGTTTTTGAACCCCTATAAAAATTACATTTGACTTCATAAAATTTATATAATCATCTATATTTATTAAAAATTATTTAATAATAATATTAAAATAATATATTTTTTTTCAAAAATTCATTAATTCAAAAATTTATTAACTGAATTTTAATATTAACAAAAAATAATTTTTTTTCTTTATTGAATCAAAATAAAAATAATTTACAAAGTAAATATAATAGGATGAAAATATATTCATTATTATATAAAAAATAATTTATATATACTTATTTAAATGGTCATGATACATATCCCTTTAATACACTAGAAAACACCCAATGAGTAAGGTGTGTGATGGGGGGACTTGCATGGGGTGGTTCACTAAACATGGTTTGGACTGTGATCTCTATGAGCTTGAATATATCCCATAAAGGGTTTCACTCATGCTTAAGTTTTTTGATCTCAACTTAGTATTGATCTGGGGAGAATCCCAAAAATACAATCTCCCTCAGAATCTTTGATAAATGGACTTCATAAGGTATGATCTTACTGGCTGAGGCCATGCCTTCCATTGTTTGTGTTAATTGGATTTGGTAAAACCCTATAGTTATACTAATAATGTCATATCTATTCAATGACTATATTATCAATGGTTATGATACTTAACAGTCTTTTAAATCCAATTGGATATAATAAAACAAAATAAATGCATGTGATTTTTATAACCATATTACTTAATAAGACATATAAAAAAGGGAATTTTTTTTATAGTTTGGGTCACTATAGCGTCCCTCAAAGGTTATATGGATTAGGTGATTGTGTTTACCATGAGATACATTAGGGGTGATCACCATAAAAATCCACATAGATGGATATGAACCACAGGTTGATGGTTATTAGACCATTGGTTGGGGGATGAGGCTTGCCGTTACACTTGATGCCATTGATTAGGGACTTGGGAAGATGAATATCGCTCTGCCTCAAGATGTCTAATATTGAGCCGAATATGATTATATATTGGAGGAAAGAATTAATTATGCATTGAGGAATCAAGATTGGTGTTGAAGGTGATTTTTTTGAGCTGAGGTCTGAATGACCAAGGACTTGTTTTTCGTGCCTTTTGGATATCGGGTTTCATGATTGAGGGTACGAGGTGATGATATTATAATTTAGGTGAAACCCTAGGGTTCACCAGGGTTTTTATTCATCAAAGGATACCTTGAGAAATAATCCTAGGTTCATTTAAACTATTAATATATATATGAATACACATATTGTATTCCATATATATATTCGAGAGTACATGTTCAGACTTATACGGTGATAACCGAAGTAGGTAGACACTCCCTTGTGGCTGTTGAGTACAAGGGGAGTGGTTCAATTAAACAATGTGCATGTATTTATTTTTTTAAATATATTTATAAACACCTACATTTATCATGGATGTAATATAGTAACATGTTGGTGGTGTCCTACTAAGATTTATTCTCACACCCTACATGGGTCCCTTAGGATGCATGTAGAATTTATGTATTTGAGTTTAGGTAAGGGATCAGACATATGATCTGGATCTTAGTGATCATTTTAAATCTTTTTCATGGGATGGATAACATTGGAAATGGTGGTTCTCTCATCAGGATGGATTTTCCTTTCTGTTTCAGCATGCATTATATATGTATGTACTAATATGGTCAGCCACAAGTGACCGTGATTATCTATTTTGTATGACCTTCTATGATATGTGATGTATAAAAATGGTATTACGCTTTTAGGAATGTTTACAATTATTGTACCATTTTATATGCTTCCACTATATTGATATTTTTTCTTTAGATGTTTATGGTATTTCTTTCACTACTATATTACATATGGACCATTATTAATATCGCCACCACAAGGTATAATATCCCCACTATCACCACTTAGATCATCACTACTAGTCGACAGCCTTTGGCCTATGGGGAGGCGTGATTAAGGCCTAGTGGCCAATCATCCTAGAGAATATTTTAATGTGGCTTACAGTTTAGGGTTCTATAAATGGTATCAGAGTGGGTTCTTGTCAGTGTTTCTTTGTAGCATAACAGGAACTGGTTATTAAAATGGTAACCACATTTGGAAGGTTACAAATGGTATCAAATGCTTTGTTATATATTTGGTATTATTATTTGGGTTATTGTCAACTGCAGGTGAGGATGTAGTTGGGTCGTGGTATAGAGATCCTGTTTGGGTTCCAACAACCCCATGCCTGGGGGACAAACCAAGTTGCTAAGGGTGTGAAATTGATGTTCTACCATGTGCTTTTATAGTTGACATGACTTCCACCTTGAGCAGCACACTTGGGTGTGATGGTTATCTATTATATGGATTTTGAACCAAGTCCTGATATGGAAAGTGAGGTCATATTATACATCATGATAGGCACTTAGGCATATATGGTGCATTTTACTTGAGATTATCATTGGGAACTAGGAAGACGATAAGAGGGATTGGTCTGTTTAAAGTGGAAACAAATAAGCTAAATAGTTCTTTCCCGCCTAGCCTCTTTTGGTTGAATTCTAATTAGCTAACCTACAAATTCGGTTCTAATGAAATCTATATACAATTATATGTTATTCTCTATGAATGTGATATATGGTAATGACCATGATAAGGGTATTAATGGATTATGATGGGGGAAAATATGTTTAAAGTGTTAACCAATAAGCTAAAAAATGTTTTCCTACATATAATCTTGTAGTATTCTACTCAGATATCCCAGATTGATAGGTTTCAAGTGATTCTTGACTCCAATGTTGGTAGGTAGGGGGCCATGAGGCCATAATATACTTGATACCTGACCCTGATATGGGTAGGTAAGGGGCCTTTAGCTCGGATGTCATGTGAGATGGTGTAGTCGGGGAGTGTAAGGGTGGTGAGATGCACTGCCCATTACAGATTTCCCTATATATGACACACAAAAACACACACACACACTATTATGGATATTTGACCATTATGATTGGTATCTAGTGGGATTACACCTAGATTACTTCCAGTGTAGTGTTAAAAGGGAGATGATATAGCGCTGCATGAGCATTCACATGATGAGGCCACTGAGGGTCGGGATGAGGCCCAGAGGTTCAGGATGATCATGAGCCATAGGTACATGATCTGGTATAGGTGGGATAGCTATCGATGGTAGACTTTGGTCTATGAATTGATGGGGAAATTAAATAGATCCTCATTCGAGTTATATAGGGTATCGATAGGGGTGATTAGGGAGCTGATCCATCTTTGGCATTCCTGAATTGTGAGTTCCAGTCTCAGCACCCCCCATTATTTTTGAGAGAGGTTGGACCATAGGTAGTATTGAACTGGATCAATTCAGTCCATACCATGTTTGATTATATTGAGACACCCCTAGATTAAAGGGTATAACTCGCTATATAGATTCTAAAAGGGACAAAAAAGTGCTGATGGGATGTACAGGTTTAGGCGGGCAGACGTGAGGGGATTTCTTGGAAATATTTTGATCTAGGTTATTATAGAAATTATTCCTAGAGACATTGAGGGTGGACAAGGCCTGAAAGTTAATAAATATATATGAAGGGGATACTTTAGTCATGGACTACACTACTAATTTCACAAACATGTCATGATTTTCAATTTCTACGGTGGGGGGGGGATGAAATCATCAGGGTGTGATATTTTGAGGATGGATTTCAGTATGCCATAATGGTGAAGGTCAATATCTTCAGGCCGGTTTCATTTTTCGAGGTGATCAATACGGAACTGATAACTAATAGAAATTTGAAAAACCATTCATATTCGATCTGCGCGACAACATCAGGTGAGCTTAATAGCGATGATTTAGGTAGAAGCAAGTGAGTCCATGAGGAATCTCAGTAGGTAAGTCATGCTAGGGATTCATGTAGACCACCAAGGAGTGGTTCTTCTGTAGTATACTTAGTGTATAGCTAGATAGAGAATGTTCAAACCCAGTATGATTGGATTCCAAAGTTGTTTCGATCATGTGTCCAAATGGTCCATTTGGATAGTTTCTGTAATAAACCTTATCATATTGTTGGGATCCATATAACAACATAAACATTGGGATATGAGGTCATACCATGAGTGGTACCAGAAGCAGGAAGATGGGAGTAAGATGCATGTGGATGTCATGGCTGAGATAGTCGAACTGCGTATTGGGGTCAGTGAATTTTAGATAGTGCAACTCTATAGGGATGCTCAAAATTAGGTTGTCAGTATTCTAGATAGGTATATGCTGTTGAGCTTCTAGGGTTAGAGCAGGCCAGAGGTCCGATGACAGTTAGAGGTATTTCATGATAATGAGCATGAATGAGATTCTTTTTTATTTTTTGGATTTGTCCAGTTTTGATTCCCAAGATGTGTATGTGTTGATTTCATACTATCTAGGATCATGTTAGTAAGTTGTATTTAGATATTATGTGGGATATATATGTATGTATGTATGTATGCGGTGCATTGGAATTAGTGCATCGATGCAATGCAGATTCTGTTTGAGGCATATAAGCATCTAAAATTTGATAGGAATTCATATTTATATATATGATGTTGGATTTTATGGGAATATGATGAGATACAGTACTTTATGAGTTTCATGTATGAAATAGGTACTTATGTGCATCTGATGAGATGAATGACATGGTGGGTGTCAGATATGAAATGAGCATGCTTTGAGAACTTGATGTGGTTCAGGCCTAGTGATGCATCATGTAAGGATTTTTGAGTATGGGGATGGTCAGTGAATCCATAATATGTTTTGTTTTTGGGTTAGGAAGCGATTGGGTAGGTAAATACTAAGGTGGGGAGCGCCTTGAGGGAATTTGAACTATGACTTAATGACTGGGGTCAAACGAGTTTATTTTGATGAGATGGGTATGTTTAGTACCATATCTGGGTAATTCTAGATACCATGGGGATGAGTTATGATAAGGTGGGGATATTGTAACATCCTCGGTTTTTGATCAGGTAAAAATACTCAACCAATTTGTTTTTTTGAGTTTAGTGAGCGGGACAATGCTTTTCTTGATCTTAGAAACCCAATTATAGAATTTTTATTGACCAAAGGCCTTGTTTTTATATGGGTTTTAAGGATTTGAAAGTGAATTGTGGTTTTTGGGTGAGTTTTGGGTGTGTTGGACCCCAAAAACATAGTTTTAGGAAATCATATATAGAGATAAATTGTTTAGAAAAACCATATAGCCTCCCAGGAGTAACCGTGAGTCCCACCTACAACATTGAGAATATTTTTTCAAACCATATAGGTGGGGTCGCATGGCCGTGTGAGGCCTCACCAATTTTTAATATAGGTGATATACATGGTTTGCACACAATTTGGAAAATTGTGCGCCTGGCCCGTGCAAGTGTGGTTCTTGGAAAGTGAGACCTGCATGGTCATCACATGATTATCCGAATGGTGTGGCTCATTTATTTGGGTGAATGTCCCAAAATACACCTACCTCATTTATTAGTTACCACTTTCTCCCTTTCCACTGAATGTATATAGGGGTATCATCCATTTATCTCTTACCTAGGATATGAGCCATCATCCACATCTGGACTTTGATCTTTGATCCATTGGTGGATGTGAATTCATATTGGTAACACCTTTAACCTGCTAGATTATTTTCTTCATTTATCTATCCAAAAAAATTCTTAATGGGTGTAAGACCCTTTTCATTATTTCTTATGGAGTATGTATAAAATTAAATTTTCTTATGATTCCTCTAGAGTTTGAGGCTAATATCATATGTGTGGGAACCTACTAGTACAAAGTAGATGGTGCCTAGCTGTCTCCTTGATTTTTCATGTGTTTTGGGGGTGATTTATAAAATTACCATGTATATTTTTTTTAGTGAGACCCTAATTAATTAAATTCATGATTTAGAATTGTTTAAATGATCATATGAGATGCCTATGAGCATTATCCTACTACACTACATATGGTTAATCTGAGTAAGGGGCATCAAAAAACTTGTGTAGAATAGGTTGGGTGTCTATTTTAATAAAATTCAATTGTTTATATTGATTGATTAGTTTGGTGGGAAGATGATGATATTGAATTGAGGATTGAGGTGATGTTGATCACATGGACTGAGAAAACATAGTTATTTAGGTTGTTCATGGCCTGAGATACATGGGTGATGTTGATAATTGTTTGAGGTGAAATGGTCATCATATTGAGATGATGAGGTCATCAAGATGAGGGAAAGGACTGGGTGATATTAGATGGTGTTAACCATTGGGATTTAGTGACACTATCATAGGGACAAGAGGTTCCAAATGACATATCTTAAGTTTTTTGGTGATTTCATCTCACAATTGTTGGACGATGCACCATTGTAGTCATGTGAACATATATTGGACTCAGATAAGGTTTTGTTGACCAACCATTATAGGTGGAGCCCCTATAGATTATGCGACTAAGGTGACAGTGTTGAAAATAGAATACATTGATGGTGCTAACTATAAAAATCCACATGGGTGGTTATGAACCATTGGTTGATAGTGATGAGACCATTGGTTTGGGGATGAGGCTCACCGTCACACTTGGGGCCATTGGGAAGAGACTTGGTAGGATAGAGATTGTCATGCCTTAGGACATCGGTTGTTGAACTAATGGTGATTATATTTAAGAGGACATACATCATTGTGTCTCACATTGTCAGGATTCCAGTCCACATTGATTTTCTGAGGTGAGGTATAAGGGACCAGGGACATTTTTGTTATTCTATCTGAACATTGGGTTTCATGATTGAGGGTATGGGGTGATAGTTTTATATTTTATGTGGAAACGAAGGGTTCATCTAGGTTTCTATTCATAAGGGGTTTCCTTAGGAACTAAGGAATGGATCCTTAACACTATGAATATATATATGTAAACACATATTATATGCCATATATATATTTTGGGGAACATGTTTTGACTTATAATGATGATGGCCGAATTAGGTAGATACTCTCTTGTGGTTTTTGGGTACAAGGGGAGTGGTTTAATTAATACATGTGCATGTGCATACTTTTTATTTATATTTAGTAACACCTGTATTTATCATGGATGTAAGATAGAAACATGTTGGTGGTGGCCTACTGAGATTTATTTTCACACCCTACATGGGCCCCTTAGGACGCATAGGGACTTTATGTCTCTGAGATCAAGGGATTAGGTTTGGGAGCTATACCTTAGTGATCATATTAGACTTTTTCATGTGATAGATGGCATTGGACCACAGTGGTTATCACATCAGGATGAAGTTTCATTTTTTGTTTCAGTATGCTTTATATATGTATGTACTGATATGGTTGGCCTTGGTAGACCTTGATTATTTTTCATGTATGACCTGCTATGATTTGTGATGTTGAGAGATGGTATTGTTCCTTAGAGCCTTTTTATTATTCTACTACCGCTGTATATGCTTCCGCTGTATTTATATTGTTTTTTTCCCTTTTTTATGGTCTTTATTTCACTGTTATATTATATATGGATGATTTTTATTATAACTACCAAAGTTTATAGTCTCCCCATTATCACATATCTGAACCTAATTACTACTCGATAGCCTTTGACATACAGGGAGGCTTGCCTGAGGCCCAATAGAAAACTGACCTAGAGCATCATTTAAAGTGGATTTTGGGTAGAGATACTATAATGGTGGTTCATCCATGTAAGGGTGAACATGTTGGGATAAACTATAGGGTGAGTGAGTAGGGAAAGTGGAGCTATCACTTTACTTCACCCTTTGGGTGTTCGTCTATCTATTTAGAAAATTGGATGTGGGGGCCTATTTATAGGAACATCGAAGGACCATAGTGTTGAGGCTACATGAAAGAGCTATATAAATAAGATGTGATAGCAAGTTGTGTGAAGGGGATAGTCGAGAAACCTACGTGAGATATTTAATTCCTTTATAAAATTCCTAAATTCTGACAACCATAACTTTTGATCCATAAGTCCGTTTAGGCACCGTGAGTAGTAAAATCAAAGCTTTTGAAGTAAACTATTCCACTTATTTTGGTGTATACATCATATCAAGGTGTTTTATGATTATAAAAAGTTCCCAAAAGACCCTAAACAATGGAATTCAAGGCACCAAAACTTTTTTATCATCATTTTTTAGAATATGAAGGTTACTCTTAGAGGGAGGATCACACCACCATGGCACCATATTGGGAAACATTTACGAGGAATCTCTATCCCTCACTGTGTTAGTAGTCTTGTGATAATTTGAAATCTAGCTTTATTTTTCTTTTAGAATTGAGAAAAATTTATACTTTAACTTCACATATACCTTATAAGAAAGGGAAATATCATCGGTAATGTGGAAAAGTACATGGAATGAATTTTTTTATTCCAACAACATAATAAATAAGTATTCAATTTTTAATGATATCATTTTGTGCTTTAAAAATATGTTTCTTGAAAAATAATTTTCATAACATTTTTGCATGTGAAATTTATATTTAATTTATACCATTTTTAGAAATTTTATTTGAGTAAATTAATATCATGTCTAAAATAATCATATAAAAATTATCTTAGCGAGTATTTTCAGGATTATTCAAAAAAGATTTATTTTTCAATGAATAGTGAAAAATAACATTTTTTTATAAAAATTGTCATTTCTTTTCAAGTAAGTGTCCCATTATTCTTTGAATTTGATCTTAACGTAACATAAGAATAATTGAATAATAAATAATATAATAAATAAAATAAGAATTATCATTATACTTTTTTTGGTATATGTTAATTTGTGTGGGTTAAAAACACATTAAAAAAGTTAATTTTTTATGCGCTTAATGAGTTTTTATCACAATAAATTAATTGTATTTATATTTATTATTAGTTTTAATAAAATTTATATATTAAATATTCAATATAATATTTTAATATTAATTTTATGTTTTCTAAAAGTATGAAATGGATGTAAATTATGTTTTAAACTGAAAATTCTTTTTTTGAAAACGAGTTTTTTACGGTTTTCACACTTAATTAAAATTAAATTATGAAAATTAATGAAATTAAATATGGTAAAATAGATTTTGTATTTTTAGTCATCATAATTAATATAATTTAATAGGTTATACTTAATTTTTAGTCATAATGAATAGTAAAATAAGTAAAATTTTGTTACCACAACTAAGGTTAAAATAGGTTTACTAGGGGTTAAACCATGAGATAAGGGTAGGATTTACAAAAAACCTATAAAAATATTAATTTTTTTCAAGATAATTAAAAATTATATTATTCTATATTTTAATACATATCCTTTTTGAGAGTGACTTTAATTCATTGAAATATTTTAAAAAATTACATGTGTGGCCTCCTCTCACTTATAAAAGGGAACCTTTTCTCCTCCCTTATTCACACCATATGAGCCTTATAGATCATAAAATAACTGATCCAAAAAATCCCATAATCCTTAAATTTATCCTATATCTTATTTTATTCTCTTAAGACCAATTCTTCAAGGCTAAAGGATTAATCCAAAGGAGGTCCCTCAAAGTAGAGGTATAGATCTTGACCAAGCCCTTCCAATTTTATTTCTTATTATACATCCTATAATTTTTTTGTATACATAAAAACATGAAGAATATGGTATAATATATATATATATATTTATGTTACTATGATGATGAAAAAACCACTTACCACCACTTCTAAATCCATTTGGAGATTAAAGTTTTGCTTGTACGTACATGTGGACTACCGCCTCTATAAGGCCCCAGCCTTAAACCTTACTTAATCTTGAGTTATTACAAGATTACACATTGAGGATCTTTTCAGGTTTAGAGTTTTAGAGAATTAGATCATAAAAATTTCATTACATTCCACATATAAACAAAGTGGTTACATAAAGATAGTATTCTTCATTCCCATCAATGGAAACACATTTAAAATAAAACATGGATTATTTCTTGACACAACCTTGACTCTATCATCTTATCATGTACCTTTCCCTTGACCTGTGAAAAACATTTCAAAAACATGGGATGAGCATAAAAACTCAGTATGGGTTATAAAAACATGGAAAGGAAACATGGGTACATACATACATAAGAGTGAAATCATACTTTACCCATAAAACATAATCACTTTAACATACCTCATCAAATCATGAATAAATCATAGAAATCATAAGACATAAAGGTAACTTGAGGCATTCATAACATTATTACGTAGGGAGTAACCCTCTTGGTTACGTTTGGAATACCCATCACAGTATATTCCCTAAAATCGCTTCGGAGAAACCTTAACGTTTCACTCCTTCGCGTTACCCAATGCATTGGAGAGCTATAACGGGCTCACCCGCCCTTAGTTTATCACAGAACCACCCGTCTTCATAATAATGCCCAAGAACCATAACATAATCATATCACATAAAACATGAATAAAGGAAACATAACATTTCCACATTTCAATCACAAGATATCAATACAACACAAAAACATTGTGAAAACCATTTTCCATACCAAAATAAAAGAAAAGTAAAACATGGTATTTATTTTTCTTTTAAAAAAAAAGTATGGCTTGTAGAGGAAGCCGAAACTCAAATAATGGTCACGACGGCGGAGAAGTCGTTGTCGCCGCATACGTACGACAAAAACATTCCCTTTTGTCGTTTAGTAAATGCTTCGTATAAAAAAGATTCCTTTTGAATAAATGAAAAAGTCAAAGGGGTTTATACACCGTATAAAAGAAAGTTGTGTATAAAATAAAATATGCCTCAACGAAAGGAGATTGAGACGAAGTCCCATACCTCGTATCCGACTTGACCCGACCGTTATTTAATCTCCTGAATAATAAACTTGAGTTAATATCTACTTGCTTATGAACCTTTTTCAAGTTCATTATTCCTTTTATACCATGTTATGAACATCATGTAATCAGTTAAGTTAATAATGTTCATTTTGTCGGTATTTGGTTCTTAAGTCAAAAATAGACTTCTTACACTTACATGTTGTTAATTTGGTCAAAGTTCATTATATCCAGAATGGTATTCATGATGTAGATATCATATATGTCATATATATCCTGTACATACATGCATTTATAATATTACATAATCATTTAGAGGTAAGAAATGAAATGCACCGTTCATGGAGACGGTAAGCCGTACGTACGCATGAACGCTACTTTCATTTCTATTTCGTATTTTATAGAATGGAATCATAATTATATAAAGGTATATTATAATTCCAGTATAATATCATGTATAATATCATATTTCCATCCTTTATATGTCCCACATATGGTATTTAACGAATCAAATCACTTTGAGGGGGCGGTAGTCCGCACTTCCTAAAATGAAGATATCGTGTTTACCCATAATGGAAACCATAAAGGTATGCCAAAAATGAATAAAACATAAGCTTAAGTAAACCATAAACATATCATATATCATATATAAGAATAGTGACATCATAATGGTCACCTTTGAAGGTGTTAAATGAGTATTGAACAATCATCGTTTCGGGAGGCAGAATTTCGCCATCCACGGAAACCGTATGTTCTTTAACCATTTGATGTAGTTGTGTGAGAGTGTAGATCAAATAAATATTATAACAACATCCTAGTATATTGAAGATACTGGTGTTGTTACAAAAGAAGTAAATAAAAAGAGTTTAGGGGGTTGGAGAAGCAAAATAAAACAAATGAACATGAGAGAATGAATTACCTTTAAAAGTGTAACTCCTTTTGATTTGAGCCTAAAGGATTCCTTTGAAAGGATTCGGCCCAAAGGAAATCCTCTAGGATTAGGAGAGGGATGTGGAGAGAGAAAATGGGCAGGGTTTGGCCGAGACAAAGGCTTGAAGAGTGTGTGAAATGAGGTAGAGGTGGGGGCCTTTTATAAGAGGAGAGGAGGGGCACTTTTGGAAAGTAAAGATATATTACATTATTTGAAAATGTGTTTCGGTTTTAAAAGGTCCCAAATTGATATATGTCGTGGATAAGGTGATAAGGGTTCGAAATACACCCATCCAATAAGTTTTTGACATGTGTAGTTCATAGATATTACATTATAGTTCCATTTTATTTTAATCGTTAAATAATGATGTCATCAATGCATCATTATGATGTCATAAATAATTTAATTTATTTAATGTCTAAAAATTATAAACAATTACTATGATGTAGGAAATATTTTTATCTTTCCAATTACTATTTATAATCAAAATTTGGACCTGTATAACCCCACTTAAAAATTGTTTTCGTAAAACATATTATGTTTG
The DNA here is from genome assembly GCA_963277665.1 of Viscum album. Lineage (NCBI taxonomy): Eukaryota > Viridiplantae > Streptophyta > Magnoliopsida > Santalales > Viscaceae > Viscum > Viscum album. Next base: position 255,159,500 of record OY728150.1, read on the forward strand.
TGTCATTTTCACTTTAACATTAAATAAAAAGTAATTTATGTCCTTTCCCAACAAAAGTGGATCCATGGGGTCCCCAAGTTAACCCATGGCATGTAATGGTCGGCCATGACACAACCAATGAGGTTGGGACATGTGTCTAGGTCATTTCCTATTATTAAAGCATTGTTTATACCTTAAACTACACTAATTACCACTAATCGCGATTAAGAACTTAATAAGTTACTATTCACCAAAAAATTATTTTAATCTCATTGAACCACATTTTACATACTAATGACAACCATGTATGTCGGATTTTCAAAATTCAATACACATTAGTGGTAAACTTTCATTTAACTGAAAAATCAGTTTGCTTGATTACCACTTAGTGGTTTCACTATTCATCAAAAATTGAAGTTTTTCAGAAAATTACCAAAAATTCACCCTAAGCTATATTTGATATTCCGAATTCAAAAATGAAGTCCATTTTACAAAATTCAAATCATATAAGTCACATTAATTAATTTAATAATTAATTCCCGCTGCCAGAGCAAATAGCGTGTTTTTACAAAACAATAAGTATCAAAAGATTGACACCAGTTTAAGTCTAATTTCAAAGTGAAATTGATTCCAATGACCACCATTGGATAAAATGGTAAAAATATATTCTAATTTCACTTCAAAACCAATTCAAAACATAATCTAATCATATAAATAAATTAGATTAAAAAGCAGTTTTGATGTAAAATGCAGTATTTTTTACTATTCATTAAAAAATGAACATTGTCAGAAAAATACCAAAAATTCATACAAGGTAAATTTTGATGTCCCAATCATAAAGAATAAGTTTATTTTGACAAACATAGTTTATAAAATTGTCAAAATATAGATTCAAAAATGGTTTTCCATCAAAAGGCAGTAAAACAATCTTTTAAGAATATTAGTGTATTCCATGCATAAGATTGTGTTTATTTTCATTTTAAGCCTCTATAACACTATATTAATCATTAATAGACATAGATAAAAACTATCTATTATTCATTACTTACTTGGGATGTTACAGCCTCGATGTAGCAATACAACTCATTTTCCACCACAAACATTCATGGTTGGTTATTATGATATGTTTAATGTTTATATATGATATTTATGTTATAATAATGATTCTATATTTATTAATTAATATTCAACTTTATTTTTTTCCATCCATCAAAAAATGTAAACGCTACTCATGCATACGTACAGATTACCATCTCCACGCTGTGATGTAATTCATTTTTTTCTTATAGATTTATATAAATGGTTATAAATATATATATAATTAATATATATTATATTTATATATTTATTAATATTATTTATATGAAGGGACCATGATCAATGTGAAAGGACCATAACCACCAAACCAAAACATACATGAAAAACGAAGCAGTTAACACGTGAAATGAAGATGATAAGGAAAGTCTATTAATGAACAGCTGATAAGATGTTATAAGTAAAACATGTATGGTACTATATGTATGATTAAGGTTATGTAATACAATTATAATAAATTTAAATTTATTATATAGGACGTTAGAGTGCTTATGAAGCAAGAAAAATTTGAGGTAAGAGTTTTATGTTACAATCTCATTTTTACTAGGATTGTTTTTGATTAAATTTTATGGTGATGAAATTATATGACATATCTATAAAACGTTTTATGTATTTTATTATAATATATTTATTTCTATAAATTTCATTTTTTCCTTTCATTTTCATCTCTTTAATTAATCAATAAATCAAAATAATGTTTTAAGAAAAATTGACCATGTTTTTCACTTCAGTTGTGAATCTTTTCTTCTATGTACATATTTTCTATAAATTTTTTTAGGAAAATTTTAAATATTATTAAAATAATTGTTCAATAATCTTTTTACCAAGGTCTGAACTTCTATATTTTTTTAAATAAATCTTATTTTCGTTTTCGAATAAAGGCGCTTCTAACTATTTACAGACAATGTGAATGAAATTCTTGTTTTTACGTACACCACATGAATGAATTTCTCTAAAATCGTGAATAATATTTTATTTGAATATTTTCTTTTTTAGTTTACATGCTTCTTTTCAAATAAAAAATTTTACTTAATATTTTTGATATTTAATGATTCTATATAAGTGGCTTCAAATAAAAGGGTATTTTCCTCTAGAAATAATCTAGTGATATTTCAATGGTATTTTTAACCATAACAACATACGTTGATGTTTATTATGATTTAATAGGGATATGATACAATGTTACCATATTTATTATTTATTTTTATGGTTTATTATTGTGATGATGATTTTTTTTAAATATATCCTTTCCAAATGTTATGAGTTGATGACATGGTGAATGTTTTGCAATATTTTAGAACATGTATGTATAGTTTTCATTATGTGAAGGGTGGGATTAGAATTTTTTAGTACACTAACTTATCAATTAAATAAGGATATCTCATGATAAAATCAGGAATATAATGAGGAGTGAACCCAATTCAGTAAGGGAATCTTTACAATAATACAATCTTCAGAGTGAAACCTGACTAAGGAAATGATGAAATGGGGAGTGAACCCAATCCGTTATGATAGTCTTATAAGAGAGACTTGATTAAAGAAATGATTTTCTATGATTATGTACATATAAATGACTCATGTATTATTATTATAATATGTTTTTGTGGCTCATGATTTATTACTGATGATTTGACACTCTTATGTTTTATGTTATTGGTTTGACAAAACTGTATTCCATGCTTCACAATCAAAGATATTTGACTAATTCAATATGATTATTATAATTCTTAATCATGTTATCATACCCTTATAATTATCTTATGATCACTTATAATCATTTATGGATATACCGTATATTTAACGTTACTCAGCATATGGTCTCTCCCATTCTTATGTTTCTATTCCTTATGTTATGAAGAAAATTTTTAAGTATGATTTGTTTAAGAAGGGTGATAGTTGTAAAGAACTTAATAAGATATGATATAGATATTTTATGTACCAATTGTTTACATATACATGTTTCCAAATACACTAATCCTATATAGTCTTTAGGCATGTATTATTGTGAAATTCATTTAATATTCATATGAAATCATCTAATATTTTTATATGAAAAGTATAGGACACCATAGTTGGTCTCATAAGAAAGTTTTATTAACTTTTGGAAACTAGTATGAGGAAAATTTAGTGATAACCCTTAGGGTATGACTATGTATAAGTGAACATCCTAATTTATGGTAATTAAAGAACCGTGGTTTACCTAAGAAAATAAATCCTTTTTTTGAACTATAAGTGGAAATGGTTTTGGAATAGATGCATCTAGGGGTAATAACTCTGAAAAGATTTGGTGAAGTATATATTGACCATCATTGTGGTGAATAGTAAACAAGTCCTTACTACACACATAAATTAACAGTCCTGATGGATATTCTTAGGTTAATCCACATTTTTTATTTAAGATCCATTGTGAAGGATTTGAATAGATAATTATCATGGATGGCCTAGGTTATACCTAAGAGGTCACAGATTGAAAATAAGGTTTCATGATTTAGAAATCATATATAAGATTTCATGATCATATGATTTAACACTATGATTATTATTTCTTATAATTTTATTTTTGGTTTTAGTTAATGGTGGAACCAGAAGGAACCATGTTAATACAGAATATGATGGACAATACAATGATACCCCCCTAAACAACCAAATGTTATGGGAGTTGGAATGAAAAATTTTGTTTTCACTCATACAAAAATTTATCAATCCTTGAATCAATATGTTCTTCAAAATAAGAAAAGAAAGGAAAACATACTATTGAGTCCTTCATGAGGAAACTTCCACCTTCTTTTAGTGGATCTGTCAAAGCACTAATTTCTAAATAATGGATCAATACCACTAAAAAGGTATTTTTCATTATTCAGTGAACGTATCATGAAAATATCATTTTATCAATTTATCATTTTTAAGGTGAAGTGGATCAATGGTGGATAATTATCAAGAATACACGAAAATAAGAATAAATTGTCTCCATAGAGTGATATGGATTTATGAGATTATTTTTCAATAAGAAATTTTCCCGTATTATTCTTATAAAGATGGAGAAATAATTATTTGGTATTAACTAGAAGGATGATGAATAAATTTGAACCTATGATGAAAATTTTACAATACCATTGATGTATTATTATAGTATTATAATTTTCCTGGAAAGTAAGATTGATCAATTCTTCAGTAGATTAAAACCAAATAACTTAAATGCATTAGCCATAAAATACATTAGTCGCTATGGGGAAAGAATTTGATGTTATATCAAGGTGGAAATGAATATTTGATTCACCCATAAATCTCATGGATTTGATAATAAAAGATGTAATTCTAAAGAAATTATAATAAAAAAACTATGGAGGGAAGAAGATAATTTTTTATTTATTTTAAAAGTATGGAAAAAACATGGAGGAAATTTTCTTAAGAAGACTAGTAAATGTTTTATGTGTGTAAAACAAGGCCATATAGCAATAAAATGTTTAAGTAATGGGAAAAAGTTAATTAATGATGCAAATGGAGAGAATCCATAGAATGTACCACCAAAACTTCAATTCTATAATTGTAAGGAGTATGGGCGATATGATAACTAGTGATCAAATCCAAGGATTAATGATGATGATCAACATCAGTAACCTCTTAAGACCAAAGAATAAGGGAAATCCCATGCGATCACTATTACTGATGTTATAGTGACCCATAATTTTCATTAATATATATTTTATCTTATTAAAGGTATATTCATTATATATCATAACAACCCACACAAGAATCATATAGGTCTACTATCTTTGGAATCATGGACACATAAAAAACTGCTTCATAAGAGTTTCCATTAAGTCCATCATAACTTGCTCCCTTCTTAGACATATCATTCAGAAAACCTTTATTTATAAACTGGGGAAAGTAAATGTAAGAAAGGATGAGCTCAGATGCTCAGTAAGGGTAATCAATAGAGATATAAATGATCACATAACTATAACATGAACATAAGTGTATGATAAAATTATCAAAACATGTGAAATCCATACCCAATAAATCATATATCATAATCTTGATTCATAGAAGAAATCATAGTAGTTCATTAAGCATAAATCATAAAATATTCAAAAAATATTAGCCATGATAGAATAACATTCATGTAAAATATATAATTCTAGAACAATTAGAGAAAATAATTTCCTTAATAGTCAAGGATCATTTCCAGGACCATCATAGTGTAATAAGATCACTTCCCATTCCATCATAGTAGTAAAGGCTCACTCCCAAGACTATCATAGTATAAAAATGCCATTACTAAACCTAGTTCACTCTACATTATAGTTTATTTATCTCATGAGATATCAATCATTACCCAATTAATTTTAGAGATATATAATTTTGGACCCATCCATACACTATTATAACGTAGCCACCGTCTTTGGTTATAACGTAACCAATATCCTTAGTTATAATGTAAACACCATCATCAATTTATTACATAATCACCCATTACATAATTAAAATCATATATATATATATATGTGTCCCAAAAAATAATAAATAATTCATCATATCAGCACATCATAACCCATCAAATAAAAAAAGTTTCATATACATTTCCTCAATTCATCATAACATAACCCATGGAAAAATGGGTTTCAAAAAATCCTCATCAACATTAAAATTAACAACCCATAGAAATATTAATATTGGTATAATGAGATCATATCCCTAGTAAATCACAATTAACATAAAATAATATTATCATATATAGAAAATCCTTTAAAAGATCACTAAAATATTTCAGTAGGAAAATAACATTTCCAATTTGAAAATAACTTTTAAAATAAAAATATTTTTAAAATATTATGGAAAAAATTTCATTTTAAAAATATATTTTATAATTTTAAATTAATATTTAAAACATTTAGTGGCCGTGATTGTAGGAAATTCTATTCATGGATTATAAGTTAAAAGAAAACATTCATTTCACAGTTTTGGTAAAAAGTAAAAAAGTACATTATTTGGAAAATGATAAGAAGATTCATTTTAAACAATTTTTTAAAAATTAAAACATGGGTAAAAATGAATTTTAAAATTATAGTATAATAGTAAAAACCTTTTTTAAAACATTTTTAGAAAACATGGATATGAAGAAAAGGTTTTTTGATCGAGGAGAGAAATAAAGTTGATTTCCCTTAAAAACATATTTTTAGTATCTTGAGTACATAAGGTGAGTAAAATGAATGGAAAATATTTATTATCAATACATAGACATAGGATAATAAAACTCATGAGTTTATTTAGAGTTATATCATAATATTCCATCATTAAAAGTATAATCATAAACATTTCTAATAAACAGTGACATTGTATCATAAAACCCTTACCGCTTTGGTAAACTTTGAATCATCAACCACATGAAATAAAGAACCTTAGATGTATATTTATATCCCATTTTTTATAAGAATAATAAAATACATTAATGGTAAATATATACACCACACAAAGTAAATATGTGGTGAATATGACATGTGTCCCTTGGAAATAAAAGTGTTTTGAAAATCCCTTAACATATGTCCGAATTCCTTCATACGTGTTCAAATGAACTATATAATTAATATTTATTAATTATACATATATTAAATAACCATAATAATATATATCATACAATATATTATTTACTTATAACCTTTTATCACCCGTTTATTAAGAATTCTTTACCAAAATCATTATTCTAGGTGATAACTGTTTCATTTTTCATGTATGTTTTGGTTTGATAGTTTTGGTACCTATACATTAATCATGATTAAATCATATCAATAATGTTAATAATTATTTAAATATAATATATATTCATTATACAAATATTTATATTCATCCATAAAAGATAGAGTTAAAATAATGAATCACATCATTTATGGAGATGACAGGCCGTACGCAAGTATGAACACAGTTTCCATTTTTTAAAAGATAAAACAAAATAAAGGTAAATAATAAATAGAATAAAAATAATAATTATCATATCATATATATCATATATAAAAATTAAATCCCTTTTTATTAAAACCTAATTAAAATGGAAAAAAGCACATCACTTCATGGAGGTGGTTATCCACACATACGCCTGAACAATGTTTTCATTTTCCAATGGTTTGGAATTTAATATGTTATATATGATATTATGATTATATATTCATAATTATATAATATATATCATAGATAACCATTAAACTCACCATAGTAACCATATTTTAAAGATGATGATGGAAAATGAATTGTATCGCAACGTGTAGATGAAAAGTCATATGTACCTACTAGCGATGCTTTCACTTCCCATTTGATAAAGAAATGGTGACTAAAGGTGGAGTAAATAATCAGAATAAAATTTAATTATATTCATGATACTTATATTATTTATTTATTAATAATATACTAGATTTATTGGAGGTAAAATAAGAATTAAAAAGAAAGTAACCGGTTAAGGAAATTACCTATTATTTTAAACAACTCATTTATATCTCCTCTTAAAGGACTAGGGTTTCCCTTTTGGGAAACAAAATCCATAATATTTACATAGTATTATAGAATAGAAATTGGTAGAGTTTGGTCAATATGGGAGTTGCAATGTGGTGTGAAATTGATAAAGGAGGGGTGCCCTTTTATAATTACGGGGAGGAGCTATCTTGGAATTTCATAAAAGATTAAAATATATTAAAGTCATTATCAATCCAAATGGTTCAAAATAAAATATAAATGGGAAATTTATGAAATTTTAAACCATATCTTACCCATTTTCATATTTTAATATATTTATGATTTTTAAGTAATTTAATAAAATATTATTTTCATAAAATATCATGATTTCCAATTTAAACACTCTTCAATGGCTTAGAAGTTATAAATTAAAAAAATTAATTACAATATAATAATTTAAATTAACAAAAATATGTCATATTCACCCAGAAATTTTTTTTAACATGTTAGATCACTCAAATTATGTTACTTTTAATATTTGTAAAATCATTTGTTATATATTTTTTATTAACTGAATAAATACTACATCGGTGTTTCATAAATATTTAAGATCAATATATAATTCCCAAAAATTATAAATAAATTAATATCATGAAAATAATTTTATTAATCTCAAAATAGATACTTATATTCATTCATATATTTTCTTTATCCCTATGTGGACACATAATAGATATTTAAATCTAAGAGAGTGACATTTTGTAACTTTCTTTTATTTAGATATTATATAGGTCATTTTTAGAGAAAAGTTTCCCTTAAATAAATTAATATAGTGACTAAGGTGATAAAGGTCAAATTATATTTATTAAATAATAATAAGGATGAATATTATGCCCTTATCATTTAGTTTTAACCTAGAATACACGATTTACCCTTTGTCAGAGTGATAAATTTTAATAATCTTACTATTCATATTTACCAAAAATAAAATGGGACTATTTACCAAATTTGGACCTAATAATTAAAAAAAGTTATATATTTAATCATATTAAATACCTATATGCGGTAGAAATTAATTTTAAATTAAACAGACAACACGTGATGAAAACCCCTTTTTAGAAATATGAATTTTTAGAAAAAAACATGATTTATTCTTATCCAATTCCTAAAAAATTAAATTAATGTTAAAAATTGGATTAAATATATTATATATATATTTAATTAAAATTATTCACCAATACATGATAATTAAATTTTTTAATATAAAAATACATTGTGCGCATAAAAATAGTTTTTTAGAAAAATCTATCTTTTACTTTCAAATGTTTTTTATTTTCATTTCAAATTAATTGATAACCAATGAATTAATTCTAGTCATATGGTAGTAACTTGTTTTTAATAATTTATTTATTCCTATCCATAACCACCAACCCAATGTCTAGGTGATAAAGATCACATAATAACATTTCAATAGTTTCTAATGGTTTGTTTAAACACGTTATTGCGTGTAAAACAACCCATTGAAAAAAATAAAATTCCTTTTATTTTTTTTCCATGAAATCTTAGGGTGTTACATTATAACCCTATTAAAATTAATTTCATGGTAAAATACATCAATATGATACAAAAAATGAGGTTATTATTGTTTTATTATATCCTCGGGTTCTCATATAGATTCTGTGAATTTGTGATTTCTCGAGAGATGTTTTGTCGGGTGAGTTATCTTATTCCATAACACATTATATCTATGATCTAAGATTTATAATAGTTTTTATTAATAATAAATATCATTTTATAGTGGTATGAATTTTTATGTTAGTATATTTAATGGATCAGGTATGTAATTCATTTGGAGAGATACATAAAACACATCATGAACTTGAGATAGGTTTAGTGGAAGTACCAAGAGATAAGATACCCTCGCTACTAAATCAAGAATATCAAAAGGGAAAATATAAATAGGTATTATATTTCCATTATTTACAAATATCATAACCTTATTCCTTATAAAAATTTGAAAAAAACCTTCTCACTAACTTCAAATTCAAGGTTACACTGATGATTGTCATCATAATTTTTTTATCGGCTCTGAGATGCCTTGATGTTTTGTTGAATAGCTAGGAATTTATTTGTCATTCAATCAGCTAAATTAGGTCCCAATATATTTATTTCTCCTACTTCATGTTAGCATGTTAAATTTCAGTACTTACATTTATAGTGGGTTTAAAAGTGATCCATCTGAATGCTCAAGTGAAAGATATTGTTATAAGAAAACTCATCTCAAGGAAGGTATTGATCCCAACCACTATTAAAATCCATATAATAAGTTATTAGAATATCCAATAGGGTCTTAATTTTTCTATCAGAATGACTATCTATATTAGGATGATATATCGTACTGAAACTCAACTCTATATCTAGAGCTTGCTAATTAATTCTCTAGAACTTCAAGGTAAACCTTAGATTCATATCAAATACAATAGAATGTGGTACTCCACGATACCTTACCACTTAATTAATATAAATTTTGGAAATATGATCCAATTATAAATCATTTCTAATGGAAATAAAGTGTGATGAATTCCTAAAGTGATTGATTACAACCCAAAAAGTATATTTCCATTTATATTTTTGGGGGATTCCGATGACAAAGATAAATAGTGATGTTTTCCCATTTCTATTCTGGTATGAGTAATTATTTTATCATCCCCTTATACTTATATATATAAGACTTAAATTTCCAAAATACCAATAATCAAGATGAATACTCAGCGATATCTATCTTCATGATGTCCCACTAGAAATAATATTTCTAATCTCAATATATCTTTTTAATTTTAAGGATGAATAAAGAATGATGAGTTTTGACCCTAATCCAACAACTCCTATATCAAAATTTGGTATGGATGGAACACATACAGGGTTCCTAAACCTTATTATTCCATAAAAATAAAGGTAGAAATCTAAAACATTTCTATCCTTCTTTTACAGTTCCACATCTTCATTCAGTGCCTCTTTAATCTTCACTTTTATAGATAGATGAACACTCATTTGAGAAAGATAATATCTTTACCTGTTCTTTAATATTTCCATATACTAATTTTAAAATCTATAAAAATGAAATATTTCATGATTATAATCATAGATAAGCTGACATGATCCTTTATAATCAATGCATCATCCACCTTGTTTGATTTTTCAGGGTTGTAATGTATTGAGAACTCATATTATTTAATCATCTCCAACCATATTATCTAGAACATATACTATTTATATGTGAAAATATAATTTAAAATTGTATTATTAGTATATATAATATACCTTTATCTATAAATATAACACCTCCATATATTGAAAACAAATATTACCTCTACTAACTCCAAATCATGAGTTGGGTAATTTTTCTCATGAACCTTCAATTGGTGTGATACCTAAGCTATCACCATATCATTATAAATGGGAACATATCCTAGCCTCTTATTACATTCATCATTATATATTACAAACCCTTTTCTACTGTAAGCTAGTGTGGGGATATGTGTACTAACTAATCTTCTCTTTAGCTCCCTGAAATTGTCATGACATCCATCAATCCAAAGTAACTTGGCTTGTTTTCAAGTTATCTTAGTGAGTGGATTAGATAGTTTTGAGAAATTATCCAAAAATAATAAATAATATCCATCCAAACCAAGAAAACTATAAATCAAAATCAAAGTGGCTGGTTTGGGACAATGTTGAATAATTTTTTTAAAAGATATATTGATATACCCTCAATTGAGATTATATAACCCAAGAATGAAACCTTCCAAAGCCAAAATCCATACTTGGCGAATTGTGTATAAACATTATCTTTACTTAGGGATATCAGAACCATCCACAAGTTATCTTAATGATCTTCATTTATCTTGGAATATATAATAATTTAATCAATAGATAGTACAAAAATAGATCAAGGTAATCTCAATAGGCTGTATTCATTAAATCCATGAAGATAGAGGGGGAATTTGTAAGAACAATTAGAATCACTATAAATTTATAGTATCTATACCATGTACAAAATTAAATATTGGTTATATATTCTTTCTTTAACACCATCTTATGATATCTAGAATGAAGGAAAATCTTAGATAAGTATTGAGCATTTTTGAGTTGATCAAACAAGTCATCAATACATGGTAGATGATACTTTTTATTGATAGTAATCTTATTAAGTCATTTATAATCATTTCAGAGTCACATTCATCTATATTTCTTCTTAAAAAAATTAATTTTCACCCAAAGGCAACACAATTTTCTAAATAAATCCCTTTACAAGATTCTCTTAGACTTTATTTTTTAAATCCTACAACTCAATCAGGGCCAATCTATATAGATACTTTGAAAGAGGTATTGAACTAAGTATGAGTTCAATTGAGCAATCAAATTCATGAATCAATACAATATTACGAAATTATCATTTAATGACATAAAAAAATTCATAACAATATGCATGTATTAGTTGTTTAGTTTCTCCCAAACCAACTAATATAAATAGAAAATTTGAATAGAAATCAAGACTCATACAATGAATGTAATTTCTATCAAAAGTTCATATTTTTAGTCACACTAATAGAAAATAATAGGTTGGTTTGGAATATAAAAACTTTACTTCCCCTAATCAAAAATTGATGTAGTATTTATGTAAATAATTCCAATACATGCCCAAAATAACATTGAATTAAACAATAGGAAGAATAATTAGTTTTATAGGAAGAAAATTACCACAAAAATTAACTGGAGAATAATCATAGACTTAATATGTGATAATTATTCCATTAGGGGGTTTCATAGTTAATTAAACATCTAATAATTGACAATATGAATTAATATTCCTTAAAATATTTCCTAATATACATGAATTTATATAACTAAGATTTAATAGGGTACTTCAGTATTTGATCATAACTGTTACCACCTCAACTTTATAATTTTATCTTTAATACCATAGTAAATCCAAAATGGGTTTCATGATAAAAAATATCACTAATCATAGTGATAAATTATATAATCAGATAATAATATTCAGAGGATGTATAGATCACGAAACATTATCCTAACATAGGTTTAATCTAGGCTATCTATGGTCATTACCAACACTTTAAGATGTTATTTTATACTAATACTTATCACTAGGGTTATCACTAATTTTTTCTCAACCTATTTTAAAAAGGTTAACTAAAACTTTCTTGGATACTAGCTATAGTGAACCATACATTTCATACATAGATATTACTTATTATTAGATGAATATTCATTAAAAATCATAACAATAAACCCCAAAATTATATAGGTCTAGTATCTTTGAAAACATGGTCACATAAACAACTGGTTTATAAAATTATCCAATTATGTCCATCATAACTAGTATCCTTATTAGACATATCATTCCTAACACATTTCTTCATAACTTGGGGAAAGGAAAAATAATAAAGGGTGAACTAAGATGATAATTAATGGTAAACAAGGGATATATTAATGATCACATAACAATAACATGAGCATAAGGGTATGAGAACATGGTCACAACATGTTAAATCTATACCTTGCAAATCATACATCACAATCTTGAGTCATGAAATAAAGCATGGTAGTTCATAAGACATGAATCATAATGGAATAAAAGAACACGATTCATGAGATAATAAATTTTTTTAAGACATATAATTGTGTCATAAACATATAAATTAATTTCTATAGTATTCAAGGATCATTACCAAGACTATCATATTGGATTGGGTTCACTCTCCATTTCATCATAGTAGTCAAAGTTCACTCCCAAGATTATCATAGTGAAAAAATTAAATTATTGAAATGTGTTCACTCCCAATTCCATACCTCTTTATCTCATTATATATCTATCACTACCCAATGCATTGGAGGGATATATAATTTCTGGCCCACTCATCCTCAATTACAACATAAATATTTTCCGTAGTTTTAACGTGACCATCATCATTGGTAATAATGTAATAACTGTAATTTCTTTATAATGTTACCACCTATCACATAATAACAACCATAAATATGTATTCTATAAGATCATAAAAAATTCATCATATCATCACATCATAACCCATACAAATAAAATAGGTCGCAAAAACATTTCCTCAATTCATGATAGCATAACCCATGGAAAATAAAAGGGTTTCATAAAAATCTCATCAATATAATAATTAACCATCTATATTAATAGTAATAATGGTATCATTAGATCATATCACTATTAAATCATAATTAACATTAAAATATGTTATCATATATAAAATTTAATCTAAAATATCACTGGAATACTTCTTGAGGAAAATAACCGTTCTAATTTTAAAATTACTTTTAAAATAAAAAAATTTCCAAAATTTTATGTAAAAAACTTTATTTGAAAATAATCTTGGAAACTTATAATGTAATATTCAAAACATTGAGTGGTCATGATATCGGGAATTCCATTCATGATGTATAAGTTAAACGAAAACATTACTTTCACATTTTTGTTAAAATGTAAAGAATTATATCATTCAGAAAATGAAAAGAAGATTATTTTTAACCCATTTTTTTAAAAGAAAAAATGGTTAATGATTATTCTAAAATATCATAGGAGTACCGTAAAAAATTCTTTAAAATATTTTTAGAAAACATATAAATGAAATAAAAAGGTTATTTTGACCAAAGAGGGAAATAACGTTTATTTTCCATAAAAACACATTTTTAGTATCTTGAGTACTTTATGTGAGTAAAATGAAATGAGAATATTTATTATCATGAAATAAATGTATTAGAATAAAATTACATGAGTTTATGAGAGGTAGATTATAAGATCTCATCATCAAAATAATAATCATAAATAATCCGGATAAACAGTGAGATTGTATCATAAAACCCTTACAAATTTGGTAACTTTTAAATTGTAATCCTCATGAAAGAAAGATCCTTATATGTATATTTATATCCAATAATGTTCATAAAATACAATAAAATACATTCATGTGTAGTAAATAGACAACACAAAATAAGTAAGTGGTGAATATGGATTGTGCCCCAAATAAATAAAAGTGTGATGAAAATCCATTACCTTAGGACTGAATTTCTTCATATGTGTTAAAACCACCTATTTAATAAATATATATTTATTATAAATCTATTATAGAACCATAATCCTATATATAATCCTATATATTTTTAACTTATAACCTTATATCACCCATTCATTAAAAATTATTTATCAAAATCATTATTTTGCGTGATAAATCCTTTATTTTTCTTGTATGTTTTGGTTTGGTAGTTTTGGTTCTTGTTCTTTGATCATAGTTACTTAATATAAAAAATGTTAATAATTATGTAAATATAATATATATTCATTATATAAATATATATATTCATCTATAAAATTTAGAGATAAAAAATGAATCACATTGTTTATTGAGACGAAAAGACATGCATACACATGAACACTGTTTCCATTTTTTAAAATATAGAATATAAGAAAGGTAAATAAAAACTCATCTTTGAAGAATAATTATTATATCATATATATCATTTATATTAATTAAATCTATCCTTCTTACCATCCATGTAAAATAAAAATAAAACTAAAATCACACCGTACAACACCCTGAGATTTTATAACATATATTTTTTCAATTAAATTTAATATTTTAGATATCTTGAATTAATTAATACACGGATTTTGTCTTGCATTAAATGAAATACTGATTTTATCTTATATTATGAGAAATAATTAGTTTAAAAAAAACATAATATATTTTTAAAATATTATTATTTAATATGATAGTTACCACATAGCCATTGGAATAGAAAGTGTGAATATGATTAACTAAATTATGAAAATATATTGATCACACATGTGTATAAAATTAATTATTTACTGACCAAATAATTAAAAATGAAAATAAAAACTATTTTAAAATAAAGGAAATCTTTTTCTGAAAAGATTTTTTTATGGAAACAAACACGTTTTACCTCAATAAATTAAACAAACCACTTTTGGTGAATGATTGTAATGAGATGTTTTTATTATATATTTAATAAATTTTTTAGAACTCATCTTTTTTTATATACAAGAGATAAAAATAAATCAAATGTTACACTTAAAAAATGTATTTTTCTAAAAATTAGTTTTGTTGGATTTTGTGTACTTGTTTTAAAACTAATTTTTATCACTCTTATAGTTGTTTTTGAAAAAATAAATTTGATTTTGGAAATCATCATTTAAAAATTATCTTAGGGTAAATTTTTTTAATATTTTTTGAAAATATTATTTTTAGATGAATAGTAAAAAGTGCTGAATTTTAATTGAAATGAGGGAAACGTGGATAGATCTGTTTCTTTTCAAATAATTGCAAGTGTTCCACTCAATCCACTTATAAAAGGCCACCCCTCTCCTCTCTTATTCACACCTTAAACCCATTTTTGGTTCAGGTTGTAACTGATCAAATAACATCCAAAATTCCATCTTTTAATACTATAATCTTTATTTTTGGCACAAAGACATCCTAGGAAGGTTTTTGGTGTGACCTAAAGAGGTTTCCCAAAGAAGTGGTAACGTTCCTCAGTGAGATTTTCTATTTTATTTAATCCTCCACCTTTTTAAATTATTATTAACCCATGATGATATAATAAAAAAATTGTATTCCATATACTAATATGTTTTTTATGTTATAGAAAATTTCCTACCACTCTCTCCACTTCAATTAAGTGGATTATGAAATCATTGTTCATGTTTATGACATACTACTGCATTGTGAACCGATGTCATTCATTTTCCATTACCACCCCTTACTGATGGGTATGATGATGGATATAAAGTATATATATATATATATATGATATTTGTGACATAATTATAGCTTTATATTAATTAAATAATACATACCTTTTTTTAAATTTCCATTTCACAGGGGACATGATAATGTCTCTTGTGTGTATGGCGGACTACCGCCTCGTGAAGTGATGCGATTCATTTCCTCTAATGCATTATATGGAAGAAAATAAGGTTAAAAGTAATGTGTATATGTGATATAAATGAAATAATTATGATATTAATGACATATATATCATTATAAAATGGTTAAATATCATTTTCTTTCTTACCTTTTTACTCACATAAAGATGATAATATCATTCGTTTATGTGTGGAATACCGCCTTTATGAAGAGATGCAACTCTCTTTTCATCACCAAACCACAAGGAATATATGTATAAGCATATCTAAAGTAATAAAATGGTATTTATGATATTATTATCATTATGTAAGGATCATATATTAATTATCTCCTTTCCATAATTATCTTTAAAAAATGGAAACGTTACTCATGTGTACGTATGACCTACCGTCTCCATCATTGTAATGTACTTCATTTATGAAAACCATATTTTAAGATTGGTATTAAAATTTTAAATTATGTATAAATATTATATTTATTTAATTATTATTATTTTGGAGATAATTAAACCATTATCAAAGTAAGAGGTCCAAAAAAATAACATATTAAAATATACATTAAAAAAGAAGTTATTACCCGAAACATGATCTTAATAAGGAATTTCTAATGAAAGGGTAATGAAAGGTCATAAGTAAATCATATATGGTATGATATATATATATATATATGTGTTTTTATAGTTATGTAATATATTTATAATAATCTTATATTAATTTCACAGTATGTTTGAACATGTATGAAAGAAGTCGAGACGTAGGGTAAGAGATTTCTAGTCTATCTTTTATTTCTTGGATATATATGTAAATTCACCACTAATTTATTTTGAGTGGTGTTTATACTGAACCTTTGACATGTTATATAATTAATATAATTATGTTCATGATATTTATTGTTTCATTTGACATTATTCTTTATTGGTTCATAGGATTCAAAAGATTACTAAAGTAGCAAGGGATTTCCATCTCACATTTATTTTTCTTCGAGACACATGCCATATTCACCATGTGTTTCTTTTATAAGGTGTATATAATTTCAAATAATGTATTTTAGGATAATTATAATTATAATTATTTTTATTTACATATTCATTTGAGTATTTCTCTTTTATGGGGTTTATAATTCAAAAGTTACCAAATCGGTAAGTGATTTGTCTCTCAATTTTCCTTTTTGGAGACATATGATTTTGTTATGCCCCAATATTCTTGTAAGATTTATATATACAACCCATTTTACATGTAATATCATGAATGTATTTATCATCATGATATTTTAATTTTAATTTAATGATATTAATTTATGGGGATTATGTTTCAAAGTTATCAAAGTTGTAATTTGTTTTTGTTACAATCTCATTGTTTATCAGTATTTTTTATGATTATGTTTCTGATGATATAATTTTATGATCCATATCACAAGAAACTCATCAACTTTCTTATACTCTGGTCATTCCATGAGAATATATATTTTTACTTTATTTTCCTCTCTTTACATACACAAGAGTTAAAAAATAATGTTTTTAAGAAAAATCAACTTTTTGATCGAAAAACATTTTTGTTCCAAGAAGATGTTTTCTAAACATGTTTTAAATTTTTTTTAAACATTTTTTAAAATTATTTATTAAATAAAATTTTACCCATTATTCAATTTTTTAAAAATGTTTTAAATGGAATATTCAATTAATATTCTAAAACAACGTCTATTTGGATTTTACTGAATATGTGACGGGAATCATTGAATATGACATGACTGAATTTTCCTACCATCATGAAAATTATGTCCTTTGAAGACTCGATTATAAATTTTCAAGGTTACTTTAAATGTAATGGATTTTCAAAAAATATTATGTTTTTAAAATTTATTTCAAAGTGGATAGGATATATTCCATAAGAAATGTTATAAATGTTCTTTAAATCTTCCTTTATGAGTTTTTCAAGTTTATTTTCAATGAAAAGGTCTTAAAAAATATTTTTTATTTTTAAAAAGTGATTTAAAAAAAAAATTATTTTTCTTAATAAATTTTCCAAGTGGTATTTCAAAGTAAATCTCTATCTAAGATGATATGCTTTGCTGTAACCTATTCTCTACTGGGGTTATGATTCAAGGATACAATTCTTATTATTTTAATAAATGGTTTAATTTTAAGATAAAAAGATATTTATAAAACCCATTTATCTTCACTAATTGGAAAATACCTTATAACAATGGCTTGGAACCATTGGTATACGTATCTAAATAGTTGTTATAACCAATACCAATAGTTTAGAGGACCATTAGCTAGTTTGGCATTGATATAGGTCTATACCAATGGTTTTGTTAAACTGTTGGTATATGGAATATGAAAAACCTATACCAAAGGTTTGATAAAACCATTGGTAAAGGTAATTTAAAAAACTCCAGCTTATTTTTGATCCCAACACATACCATTTATAATCCAATGACCTAACCACTAACCTAACATGACTTCTGTGAAAATAATTTCATAAATATATATATTTATATTCATATGTTTTTTAACTTTTGATTTATTTAATGTTATTTGATATAAGATTCCATAAAAAATATGTGTACCTCTTCCAACAGTTCTCAAAACCGTTGTTATAGACCTATACCAATGATTTTGAGAACAATTGGTAAAGTTTCTTTGATTTTTTGATCTATAACAATAGTTTTGGTGAAAGCATTGGCATAGGGTGGAGCTTTACCAATGGTTTGGCAAAAACCATTGGTATAGGTCCATTACAAAACCATTGGTATTGGTCCAAATTAGTGACATATACCATTGGTTTTTCTAAAACCATTGGTATAAGTCCTGTTTTTAGTAGTGATTCCATGGGTTATACCAAGAAAAAATTATTATGAAAACCACTTATTTTTCCTTAGTTTATTCTTTTATGAAATGATGAAATGATTATAAAACCCAATTCTTTTCATGGTTTCTGATATGATGAAAATTTTATGACATTATGACACACATATGTATGATTTTCATCTTTTCATGGGTGGGATATATATATCACTCTAATGAATTGGGTAAAAATTATTGTTATATTAGCTCAAAGGGTATACATGAGGTTATCCAAAGCCTAAAAAAGGGTAAGTAAGATAATATCCCAATCCCAAAATAGGATACATGGGAGGTCCTCCCAATCCCAATTTTGGTACATGGGTTGTTATCCCAATCCTAACATGTTATGAATGTATTGGTGGCTAAACTTGAAATAAGATTTTATATGATTATGTATATTCCACAATTCTATGTCATATAACAATGTTATGATCTCATGACTCATTTTTTTAATTTTTAATTCATGTCTTATGAAATTTAAATATTTATGAAATGACTCAATATTTTGATATTTTCAATTTAGGGTATGGTTTTAATAAGTTATTCTCATGTTCTCATACCATTACACTCACATTATATTTATGTAATTTCTTAGTTTACCCTTAATTATCATCCTAGATCACCATTTCTTATGTTTATTTTCTTAAGGTTATGAATAAAGTTTTTATGCATGGTATGTATAGGAAGAGTAATATATGGGTAGATCTTTATGGGAGAAGTTAAAGATATTTTACCATAATAAAAATATAGTGTACCTAGTCTCAAAATTAAATAAACTATTTTGGTCCTTAGGCATTTGTTTGTGTAATTTAATTTTATATTCTTCTAAAAATAGTAGTATCTATATATGAAAATCATTGGTCTCTATAGTTTCTATTAGAGGAAAGGCTTTGTTATCCATTGGAAATGTGGATGAGAAATACTTAGTGTGATCCCTAGGGACATTTCTAGGGATATTTCTAGGTATGTCTATAAGGATAATTCTAAGGATTATTCAAAGTATAAGAGAATGTATTAGAATTTTCGTAAAGGATAGAGCAAGTGGTTTCTAAGAAATTACATCCCTATCTGGATATTATAAGTGGATATAGATTTTGCATAGAGCAACCTAGGGGTAAAAACTCAGAAAATGGTTCATTGATTTGGACTTGATCATCACTTTTTTCATGACAACAAGCCTTTCTACACAGTTGGTTTAAAAATATTAGGGGATATGTTTTGTAAATTCACAAACTCTTTATAAACCATATTGGAGGATTTAAATAGATGATGACTACGAATTACCTAGGATAAACCTAAGGTTTCATTGATTAAAAATAAGGTGTTATGATTTTTACCTTATATAAGTGATTTTTCATGATTATGTAGTTCCCATTAGAAATTTTGATACTCACACTATGTTTTTTATTTTTATTCAATGGAAAAAACTGGAAGGAATTGAGTTAACTTTGATTGTGGGTGACAATTTTATAATGAGAATATAAATGGGATGATGAATAAAGTGAAGGATATTGTGATTATTCTTAATTATAATTCATGATCAAGGATTAACAATGTGAACCTTAACCGAATCATCGACTCACTAAAGAAGAGAAAGATAGAGTTTTTTGAGAGTTCTGGTAGTGGAGACCATGCAGGAAAGAAGATTCATCTTCCCATATGTAGAGAATGTGGGATGAAGCACCCAAGAAATGATCTAAAAGGAATGATAAGATGTTTTTGAGTTTAGAAAAGGACAAAAAATAAGCAATTTTCTAGGAAAATAGAAAATTCCAGTTAACATAATGAATGAGAATATAGGTCTCCCTAAATTATTATCAAGGGATGAATATTTTAAATATTAAATGTATGGGGATTATGTAAATAAATTTCCTTAGGGGAAATATCATGAAGTAAATCAACAAGGTTGTATGAGTAATGGTAATATTGTTGATGAAAACCAAACTAAGAATGGCATGTCAAAGGAAATATGTATTAAGGAATAAGATAATGAAGCATATTTAATGGGTTAATAAGGAAGTGGGATGATTTAATTATTTGTGTACTGGAATTCAAGGATTATGTTATATGAATCAATAAATATATGGTGATTGTTCATTATAAGTTTTTCATTAAGGATTTAAAATATTAATTTGATGGTTCTAATGGACTAGAAATAGGATTTTTTGGAAATGTAATATTTTTATTAGGGGAATATAACTCTTAATATGTTATAGATCTTGAGATAATGATTTTGGGACACAAATATTATTTATTTTGATAATGTAAATTATACAATACAGATTTCCTTAAAAATGATTAACGGTTTTTTGAAAAAGTGGTTTATGCTATCATTGATGGATATTAAACCATTTTTGTATTTAAGGAATATATCTAATACTATATGTTTTATGTGAGTCATGAGGGGGAATATATATTTTAAATAAGTTTTTTGTAATTAAGGTTTCAAGAGAATATATGATATAGGTATTCACATGTTTGGTGTGTAATAATTATGAGATATATCATATTGTTTTGGGAATAATGATAAGTTTATTTTGGAAATTTAGTGAACTTATTTATAATGTTTTGGGTTTTAATATTTTTTATTTTTTACCAGGTTAAACATTTATGAAATGGTTTAAGTTTAACTTTGGACCAGGCTTTATAGATTAATGTAACAATTCACCATATGAATATTTATGCATATTGGATAACCAATACTAACAACTTTATTGTGATGAAAAATAAAGATATAAATAATTACTTATCATTATATTTATAGATATTATGATCCATTAGTGATTCATGTATAAAAAATTCACGTTCATTTCTTGGATTAAGTGATGAATTGGAAATTTATTGAATCAAAACCAAAGGATGAAATTGTGATTATGATACAAAGGAAAGATAATCCCTATGTATATCTATCCATTTGAAACATTTGATCATATCAAGACAATATATTATCATTTGGAACCTCCACCAAACCTCTCTCAGGTTTAATATGTGTTCCATGTTCCTCTACTGAGGAAGTATATACCTGATCCTTTATATATACTAAACTTAGAGGTCGTACCACTGAAGCACAATCATTCTTTGAAGGAACAATCAGTTATAATTCTGAAACATATAGATAAAGAGATATAAAACAAGATCACTAACCTAGTAAATGTGTTGTATTGAAACCACCATATTTATTAAGTTACATGAGAACCCAAGGACATAATATAGCATAAGTATTTTCAATTTTTAGTATAAAAATGATGTATTTTGAAGACATGATTCATTTTAAGTGGGGTATAATGTAACTCCCCTAGATTTTGTGAAATATTTTTTCTTAAAATAAATTTAATATTTTTGATATCTTATGAAACACTATGTTTTCTGGGCATTACAAATAACACCAAGTTTATCTTGTGTTACATGCAACATTGAGTTTAAATTATACATGATATATTATTTAAATTTAATTATTTAATATAATAGTTATCACCTAGATAATGGAATGGAGGGTATAAATAAGATTAATTAATTATGAAAATATATGTTTTACAAATGTATATAAAATGTATTTTTTGGTGACTAATTAATTAAAAATGAAAATAAAGAACTATTTGAAAGTAAAGGAAATATTTTTATGAAAAACATTTTTTATGAATTTTTTTTACACAGATAAATTTAACAAAAAAACATTTAGTGAATAATTTTAATAAAATTTTTATATTATATATTCAATAAAAATTTTAACATCCATATTATGTGTTTTATAGACAAGAGATTAAAATAAAACAAATTTTACCCTTAGAAACAATATTTTTCTGAAAAGAAGCTTTGTCACATTTTGTGCACTTGTTTAAAACTATTTTATTTCAATTTTAGAAAATTTCTTTAAAAAATTATTGTAAATTTTTTAAATCATCATGTAAAAATTATATTAGTTTGAATCTTTTATAATTTTTTAAAATGAATAATTTTTTTTACGAATAGTGAAAAATAATGTGTTTTAATTGAAACTACCTTTTTATTTAAATTATTTATAAAGATAAATTATATTGTAAATTTGTTTTAAAGTAATTTTATTTAAATTATATACCCATTATTCCAATTTATGAAGTTTTAATCATTTTTATATTAAATTTTGATATAAAACATTGTGAACTTTTGAACACCTTCTCTTTGAAAACCCACTTCTCATCATGTCTATGGGATTAATCTTAAATTAAGTTTTGAAAATTATTTGAATTGAATTTTGAATAATGGATTCTGTATTAATAATAATAATAATTTATATTATCTAATATGGTCCAATTAATTTTTTTTACCAAAATGAATTGTGAAGACAATAAAAATTAATTATCACCGTTAAGGTCAAAAATAGGTTTACCAGGGGTTAAACTAAAACAATGAGGGATAAAATGACCTAAATATTTGTATAAAATATATTTTATAGCCATAGTTTGACCCTAAAGCGTTTTAGGAATGATAATAATCCATTTTGGAGCCGTTTATCATTATAATAACATGGGTACACCTTTTTCTTTTCAAACAATTGATTACATGCCACTCACCTCACTTATAAAAGGGCACCATATCTTCTCTATTTTTCACACATTGAATCCATTATAGTTCATCATAGACCTTACAAAATATATTACCAATTTCCCTCAAATCATCTTTAATTTATTATTATTTTCATAAAGACAACATAGGATGGATTTTAGTGTAAACCTAAGGAGGTTACCAGAATAAGAGGAAACGTTCTTCAACAGGTATTTTTATTTTATTTCCTCTTCCACCTAATTAAATTATTATTAAAACATAGTGATATAATAACCTTATTTTCTTACATATACTTATATTTTTTTATGTTAAGGTAATTACCTACAAATATCTCAACTTACATCAAATGGGTTATGAAATCATCATTCGTGTGAACGTCAGACTACCACCTCACAAAACGATGTCATTCGTTTTTCCAATACCACCTCTCACGATTGGGAATGATGATATATATAAAGTACATATATATATTATATTATATTTATAAAAAAATTATAACTATTTATTTATTATATCATATATACCATTTTACTTTCTATTGTTTAGGGGATATGATAACGTCATTCATGTGTACAACGGACAACTGCCTCACAAAGTAAAGCCATTTATTTTCACTAATGCTTTACATGGAAGATAATAAGTATAAATTTAATAAATATATTTTATATAAATTAAATAAATATTATATTAATTAAATATTTATCATTATTAAAGGAAAGTACATCATTTTATTTCTTACCATTTCACTCACTGAAAGATGATAACATCATCAGTGTATGTGTGGTCTACCGTCTTCATGAAGCGATATAACTCTCTTTTCAACACCGAACCACATGGATGATACGTATAAATATATTTAGGGATATAATATGGTATTTTTTTTGTTATTATAATTATTAAAATATAATAAATTACTTAACTCCTTTCCATAATTATCATAGAAAATGGAAAAGTTACTCATATGTACGTATGACCTACCGTCTCCATGATTGTAACATACTTCATTTATCAAAACCATTTATAATTATTGGTATTAAAATTATATTGATGTATAAATATTATAATTATGTAATGATTATAATTACGGGGATAATTTAACCATTATCAAAGTAATAAGTCTAAAAAAATAGAAAATCCAAACATACATGAAAAACAAAGCAGTTATTACCTGAAATGTAATTTTAACAAGGAATTGTTTACAAAAAGAAAATAAAATGTCATAAGTAAATCATGTAATGTATGATATATATAAGTATGTTTATTTAAAATATGTATAATATACTTATATTTATTATAAAATAGGTTTTATCAAGGAAGTCGATACTTAAGATAAGAGATTTATATTCTCTCTTTTATTTTTGGGAGATATATGAAAATCCACCAATCATTTCATTTGTGTAGTATTTTTACTACCCATTTGAAATTTTATATCATGAATCTCCTTATTTTAATTATATTTAATGTTTCATTTTTTTATTATTTATTGGATATTATGATTCAAAATATTAATGAATCGGTAATGGATTTTCGTCTCACTTTTATTTTTTGTGAGACACATTCCATATTCACCATGTGTTTATTTTATGTGGTATATATAATTCACATGGATTTATTTTATGATAGTTATAATTAAAATTATTTTCATTTAAATATAAATTTGAGGATCTCTCTTTTATGGGGTTTATAGTTCAAAATTTACCAAATCAATAAGGGATTTTTGTCCTAATTTTCATTTATTGAGACATATAATTATGTTATGTGTATATAGTCTGGTTTGAGGTGTATATGAAGAAAATTTGACATTTCATATCATGAATTTGTTTGTAATCATGATATTTTATGTTTCATTTCATGATATTACTTCATGGGGATTATGTTTCAAAGCTACCAAGGTGGGTAACATTTTATGTTAAAATCTCATTGTTTATTGAGATTATTTATGATTTTGTTTCCAATGATATAATATTATGATACATCATATATTTTATTATACTCCATTTATTCCATGAGAATAAATTTTTTCCCTTAATTTTATACTCTTTATGCACTCAATTGTTCAAAAATAATGTTTTTACGAAAAATCATCATTTTGGTCAAAAACCTTTTTTCTTCCAAAACCATATTTTCTAAAAATGGTTTCAATTTTATTCAAATTTTTTTAAATGATTTATTAAATAAATTTTTTCCGATGATTTAATTTTTAAATTTTTTTTACTAATGAAACCTCTTGTTGTTTTAAAAAACAATTTCATTTTTCTTTTATCGAAAAAGTGAAAGGAATCTTTGTGTACGACATGAACAGAATTTCCCACCATAATGACCAATATTTTCTGTGAAGATTACATTATAAATTTTCATGGTTATTTTCAAAGAAAATCATTTTCAAAATTTTTTACAATTTAAAAAATGTTTTCAAAATGGAAAGGGTATGTTCCATAGTAGGTGTTTTAATTTATTTTAAATCTCTATATATATGTTTTTCAAGTTTATTTTTAGAGAAATGGATTTCCAAAATATTTATTGGTTTAAAAAATTATTTTCAAAGAACAGTTATTTTCCTAAATAAATGTTCCAAATGATCTTTCATAATCATTATATAGCTAAGATGATATCTCTTTAAGTTACTTATGCTTTATTGGGGTTATTATACAAGGATAGGATTAATATTATTTATATAAATGGTTTATGTTTATGATGAGAAGATGTTTATTAAACCCTTTTCTTTTCAACAGGTTATACCATAATAAAACTCTTATGTCACATGCTTCATATTCGATGGTTATTTCTTTTAAGAAATTATGAAATTATTATGAAATCCATTTCTTTTCATGAGTTCCAATATGATGAATGTTTTATGATATTGTGACACATGTAAGTTTTATTTTTGTCATGTTATGGGTGGAACCTATACCTCCATAAAATTAATTTGGTAATGATTAGTTTTATATGATCTAAAAGGGTACATTAGAGGTTATACTAATACTAAAAGAGGGAACACGATAGGTAATCCCATGCCTAAAGTAGGTACAGGGGTGGTTATCCCAATCCAGGCATATTATAAATGTCTTGGTGGGTTCCCTTTACATAAGATTTTATATGCTTATATATATATGCAATAATTATATATCTTTTTCCAATTTTATTCTCTCATGGATCATTTTTTTATTTCTTTTATGATTTATGTCTTAAGAACTATCAATATTTATTACGTGACTCAAGATTTTGATCTTTGATATGCATGGTATGGTTTTCATATGTCATGATCATGTTTTCATACCATTATATTCATTTTATGTTTACATAATTCTTTAATTTACCCTTACTCATTATCTAAGATCACCCTTTCTTTTGTTTCCTTGCCGTAGGTCATGAAGAAAGGTTTCAAGCAGGGTATGTCTAAGAATAGTATAATGTGCGAAGGTCATTATGGGAGATGTTGAAGATATTTCACCAATTTAGAAAATTATGTAACTAGTATCCAAAGGAAATAAACTATTATGGTCCAAAAGTATGTGTTTTTGTAATTTATTGTATATTCATCTAAAAATATATATTATTTATGTATAAAAAACTTGGGTTACTATACACCTCTTGATGGAGGTGGTAGTCTCCACACACACACAAAAGATGTTATCGTTTTCAACATTTTTGGACAGTAAGAAGGTTGATATGATATTATCATTAAAAAAGAATAATTATTTCATAAATATCATATATAAACATTAAAAACATCATAATAACCATCTATAAAATATGGTGATGGAAAATGAATTATATTTCCACGTGGAGATCTTAAGTCGTATATATGCACGAACGATTCTCTCACTTCTTATTTCACGGATATAATGATAATAAAGGTGTTTTATAATCATAATAACATTTTATTATATTAGGAAACTTAATTTAATATTTCATTAAGAATATAATAGATTTAGAGTATTTAAAAGAATAATAAAAAATAAAGTGACTGGTTAAGGAGATTACCTCTTCTTGGAAACAACCCATTTAGATCTCCTATTAAGAGATATAAGGTTGACCTTTTTGGAATAAAATTCCTATAGAATGTGTCTTGGGGTGTGGGTAAGAGAAATTGGTAGAGTTTGATCAGGCTAGGTTTTCAAATTGGTGTGTAGAAGAGAAAAAATGGGTTCCCTTTTATAATTGAGGGGAGGGACACTCTTGGAATTTATTTAAAGATTAAAATATATTAAAGTCATTATCTAGAAAAATCATTAAAAATAGATTATAAATGATAAATTTAAAATATTTTAGATCATATATTATCCCCCTTTCCACTTTTAATATTTCAATAACGTTATAAACAATTTAATAAAATATTATTTTCTTAAAATATCATTATTTCTAATTTTGACACTATTCATTTAATTTGACTTAAAAGACATAAATAAATGGTTGTAATACAAATATAATCCTTAAAATAATAATAATATTTTATATACATATAAAAAATTCATGACATGCATTAAGTCACTCAAATTATATTACTTTTAATATTTGTTTATTAATTAGAGAAATACTCCATCAGTGTTGCATTATTATTTAGATCATTATATAATTAATAAAAATTAGAAATAAATTTCAATAATGAAAATAATTTTAATAATATAAAAATTAAAACTTTTATTCTTTAATAACTTTCTTTTTTTCTTATGTGGACACAAAAGAGATATTTAAATCTAAGAGAGTTCCATTTTGTAACTTTCTTTGATTTAAAGATTATATGTGCCATTTTAATGGAAAAGTGTAAATTTAAAAATTAAATTACAAGACTAAGGTGATAAGGGTGAAATTAAACTCATTCAATATGAACAAGGATTAAAAATTATGGCAAATAGTAAATCATTTTAACCTAGGCAGACATGATTTACCCTTTTCCAGAGTAATTTTTTTTACCAAGGTTACTATTCATGTTGACAAAAAATAAAATGGATCCATTTACCAAACTTGCACATCATGATTCATAATATTGAATATATTTTAAAAAAAATTGATACCTATAAGTGGCAGAAATTAATTTTAAAATAAGCACACAATAAGTGACAAGAACAACTTTTTAGAAAAAATAATTTTTTAAGCATAAAACTTGGTTTATTATTATCCCATGAATAGAGAAATATTAAATGAATATTAAAAATTTTTGTTAACTATGTAATGTGAAAATTTAATTAAAATAATTCTTTAATATTTAATAATTTAATTTTTTAATATAAAAATACATTGGGTTCATAAAAAATATTTTTTCAAAAAAATATCACTTTTACTTTCAAATGTTTTCTGTTTTCATTTCTAATTAATAAATAACTAATTAATTAATTTTAGACATATGTAAACCAATTTTATTTTTCATAATTTCATTATTTTTATTCATACCCTTCAATAAAAAATCTAAGAGATCACATAATAATATTTTAATAGTATCTCACAGTTTGTTTAAACTCGATGTTGTGTGTAACACAGGTTTTTGAACAAAATCAAATTTATTTTATTTTTTTCATAAAATCACTGGATGTTACATTTTACCCACTTAAAATGAATTTCAACCCAAAAATTAATCACTCTGATATAAACAAATGAGTATATATTTATTTCAATACATACCTAGGTTCCCATGTACCTTCTTTGAATTGGTGATTTATCTAAATAACTTTCACCAGGTGAGTAGTCTTGTTTCATGGCACTTTATCTATATGATCCATGATTTCTACTTGTTTTTAAAAAAATAAAGATCATGTTATACTGGTATGACCTTTTATTTTAGTACATGTGATGGATCAGTTATGTAATTCCTCTAGAGAGATATATGGATCTCATTTTGAACTTAAGAGATATTCGGTGGAACGACCAGGTGATAAGCTATCATCCCTAACTGATAAAGAATCTATAAATGGAGAATATACCTTGGTATTAACATTAACTTATTTTCGAATCTCATAAACCTATTCCATGGAGAAATGTTTAGAAAAAACCCCTCACTAACTTCAAATTCTAGGTCACGCTATTGGTTGGCAGCATAAAGTTTATGTTTACTCCAAGATACAATGATGTGCTTCTAAATGGATCTGACTTTCTCTATCATTTACTCAGCTAGCTCATGTACCAATATCATTATTTCTCCAAATTTATCCAATGACATTGTATTTTTGTACTTACTTCCATAAAAGGATTCATAATGAGTCAACTGAATTCTCGAGTGAAATCTATTGTTATAATAATAGTCAATTGGAGTAAGGTGTTAATCCCACTGACCTTTTAAATCAATAGAACAAGATATTATCATATTCTTCAAGGTTTAAATTATTCTATCAAACTGACCATCTATATAAGGATGATACACCATACTAAAACTCAAATTTTTTATCTAGTTCCTGTTTAATACTTTTCTATAATTTCAAGGTAAACCTCAGATCCCAATCAAATACAATAAAATGAGGTACTCCATGGAACCTTACCACTTACTCAATATACATTTTATCAATATAATCCAAATAAAAATATTATCTAATGGGGATGATGTGTGATGAATTTTTAATGTGATCGATTACAACCCATATTACATTTTCTGCTTTAAATGTTTTTGGGAGTCCATTGAAAAATAACATAGTAATGTTTTCCAATTTCCATTACAGTGTGAGTAATGTGTGTAACATCCCCTTAGAATTCTATCCCTCATCCTTGAATTTCTGACATTCCAAGCAATGAGCTACATACTCTGCAATATCTTTCTTTATACTATCCCATTAGAAATACTGTTTCATACCACTATATGTATTAATAATTATAAAATGAATATATAATTATGAAATTTGAGACTTATCAATGAATCATTCTTAAAAAATGGTTTGGAAGGAACACATACATGGTTCCTAAACCTTATCATTCTATCATAATCAAGGTATTAATCAAGAACATTTATTACATTCTTATATAGTTCCACATTTTTCTTTTTTTTTTCCACTTTAATCATCACATAGATAAATGTTTGAACACTCATTTTAGAAATATAGTATCTTCCCATTCCTTCATTTTTTCTTTATCCTTCCTTTAAAAATATATAAATATAAGATCTTTTATGATCCTTATTGTAAATAATATAGCATGATCCTTTCTACTCAGTGCATCTCTCACATTGTTTTCTTTCCATGGGTGATAATTTATTGAGAACTCATAATATTTAATAAGCTATAAAAATATTCTCTCATGTATATTAAACTCTTTATGTGTGAAAATATACTATAATTTGTTTTGATTAATATATATATCACACCATTATTTGTAAAAATCATTCCACAAAATCTTTAATGAAACAATTAATGCTACTAACACCAAATCATGAGCTGGGTAATTGTTTCTCATGAAACATCAATTTCCATAAGGTATAATATATAACCATATCATTACACATGAGAACATTTCCTAGTCCCTTATTAGATTCATCACTATAGATCACAAACCATTCTCCACTACAACGTAGTGTGAGGACTGGTTTACTGACCAGTCTTCCCTTCAGTTCCTTAAAATTATCCTTACATTCATCTATCCAAAGAAACTCAACTCATTTTCTAGTTAACTTGGTGATTGGGTTAGAAATACATGAGAAATTATCTACAAGGAACTGATAATATGCATCAAAACTAAGAAAATATTGATATCAGACACAATGGTTGGTCTGGGCCAATGTTTAATAAATTTCTTCTTGGAATGATCTACTGGTATACCCTAACATGTGATTATATGACTCTATAGTAGAACTTTTCAAATGAAAATTCATGCTTTGTAAATGTTTCATAAATATTCTCCATCCTTAGGGTTTTCCACATAATCCTCAAGATATATTCAAGATTTTCTTTACTATTTGAATATATAATAATATAATATTTAACAACTACCATAAATTGATCAACATAATATATAAATACTATATTCATTAAATCTATGAATATAGTTGAGTAATTTGTAAGACCAAATATAATCCTTATAAATTCATAACGTCTACACCGTATATAAAATTATTTCTTAGGTATATCTTCTTTCTTTAATCTCAATGAATGATATATTAAATGAATTTTAATATTACAAATGTATTGATGTCATCACAGTTTATCAAAGAAGTTATCAATACAGGGAAAATGATATTTTTTCGTTATAGTGATCTTATTAAGTTCTCGATAATCAATGAAAAATCACATTGATCTTTTATTCTTAAAAAAAATACCTGTACCCCAAGGTGATGCACTTGGTTGAATGAATCCTTTTTCAAGATTCTTTTAGAGTTTATTATTAAATTTATGTAACTCAATATGTGACATTCTATATAGAGTCTTTAAAATAGGTATTGAACTATCTTTGAGTTCTATTGAGAACTCTATTTCAAATTTTTATGGAATAATAAAACATTCTTCCAAAAATACTTGAAAAACATCTAAAAAATATGAATGTATTTGATGTTGAGTTTATCACCAACCACCTCAAATAAAGATTCTTTTTTATAGGAATATATACCCATATAATGGATTTAATTTCAATCATAAGTTCATATTTTTTATCACACTGATAAACGATCATAGTTTGGTTTGGAATATCAAATGTAACTTCAATTACTAAGAAATAAATATGGTATTTAAGTTTAGAAAGATAATACATACAAAAAATAACATCAAATTCAAATATAGTTATAATACCAATATTTTTAGTAAGAAAATTCTCACACAGTTAAACCAGAGAAGAATCATATACTTGAGATGTGATCATCAGGAAATTAGGGGTTTTCATAGTTAATTCAACACCTAACCATTGAGGATATATATTAATGTTCCCTGAAAATTTTCATGATATACATGAATTAATATAAATAATACCAAATATGGTAATTCAGTATTTAATCATGCCTTTTACCACCTCAACATCTTCATTTTATCTTCAATCCCAAACTAAAACCAAATATTTTTTTGAACATCAAATACTGCTAATTAGAATGATAAATTATCTAATCATGAAATACCATTCATAGGACGTATAAATCATTAAACATTATTCTTAATCTATGGAACCTTAGGTTTAAACTCGGTTATCCAGGGTTATTACTAAAATTTTTGAATTTTATCCTATACTTATACTAATCCCCAGGGTTCTCACAAATTGTTTCTCATCCTAGTTTACAAAGGTTTAATTAACCATTATATGATACCAATTATAAAAAAAATGATTTTCATAAATTGATATTATATATTATTAGATTAATATTCATTATATATCATAATAATCCACACCATAATTTTAAAGTTCTAGTATATTTGGAAACATGGAAACATGAACGACTTTTTTATAGGAGTCTCCAACTAAGTCCTTTATAACTAGAACCCTTTTTAGAAATTTCTTTCCTATAACCTTTATTCATAACATGAGGAAAGTAAACATAAGAAAGGGTGATCTCAGGTTCATTTTAAGGGTAAATAGAAGAGATATCAACAATCACAGAGGCATAACATGAGTATAAGTTTATGAGAACATGATCTTAACATATGAAATCAATACCCTAAAAATCATAGATCAAAATCTTGAGTAGTGAAATATATATTGGAAGTTCATAAGACATGAATTATAAATGAATAGAATAAAATTATCCATGATATAATAACATTGGTGTAATACATATAATAATTTCATAAGCATAGAAATTTTTTTCTTTAGTTGTCAAAGCTCATTTCCAAGACCATCATAGTGGATTGGGTTCACTCCCCATTTATTCATAGTAGTCAAGGTTCACTCCCTAGACTGTCATAGTGGAAAAACTTCCATACATAATTGGGTTTAATCCTCATTCTATTCCAATTCACATCATGAGATATCAATTATTTCACAATGAATTAGAGAGATATATAATTCTAGGCCCACCCATCCTCGATTATTTCATAACCACCATCTTTTTTTATAACGTAACCACCATCCTTGGTGATAACATAACCACCGTCATTGGTTTATAACGTATCCACCCATAACTTAATTAAAACCACAAATATTATTTCCATATGATCTTAAAAAATTAATCATATCATCACACCATAACCCATGCAAAGAAAACTGGTTTCATAAACATTTTCCCATTCATCATAGTATTACCGATGTGAAATAAATGGGTTTAATAAAAATATCAACAAAATAAAAATTAACCATCCATATAAATAGTAATGATTGTATCATTATATCATATTACCAAGAAATAATAATTAACATCAAATGATGTTATCATATAAAAAATCCATTTAAAATATCACTAAATTATTTACTGAGAAATTTATAGTTTCCAATTTTTAAATCACTTCTAAAATAAAAATATTTTGAAAATATTATGGAAATAATTTTATTTGAAAATATTATTATAAATTCATTAATTAATCTTAATAAAATTGAGTGTTTATGAATATAAGAATCTCTATTCATTCTATATAAGTAAAAAGAAAGCATTTGTTTCACATTTTTTTAAAAAGTTAAAAAAATACCTCTTTCAGAAAATGAAAAGAAGATTAATTTTAAACCATTTTGTAAAATGTAAAAAATGGGTAAAAATTAATTTGAATAATCATAGGATAATATTAAATACCTTCTTCAAAATATTTTTAGAAAACATGGATAAGAAGGAAAAATGTATTTTGATCAAAGAGGGAAATTAAGTCAATTTTTCGAAAACAACATTTTTGATCTCTTAAGTAATAAAGGTGATGAAAATGAAATTAAAATATTCATTCTGAAAAAAATAACCAAATTATATGAAAATTAATGAGTTTATTTAGAGGTATATCATAAGATTTTGTCATCAAAATCATATTCATAAACAATCTTAATAACTGATGAGATTATTTCATAAAAACCTTACCACTTTGGAAATATTTTAATCACAATCCCCATAAGATAAATAACCTTATATGGTTTTTTTGTATCCCATAATTTGCATAAAAATAATCATAAAATAGATTCATGGGTAGTATATACACCATACAAAATACATAAGTGGTGAATATGGAAAGTGACCCATGAAAATAAAAGTGGGATGAAAATCCATTACCCCAGGTTCGACTTCATTCATACATGTTTAAACCTCTTATATAATGAATATAGGTTTTTTATAAATCTATTACATAAAAATAATCACATATATCATACCATATATTATTTAATTATAACCATTTATTATATCATCATTAACAATTCTTTACTAAAATTACTATTCCGGGTGATAATTGCTTCATTTTTCATGTACGTTTTAGTTTGGTTGTTTTGGTACTTCAGCTTTGATCATAGTTCCATAATGTAAAAAAATTAATAATTTTACAAACATTGTACATATTTATTATATAAATATTCATATTGATCCATAAAAGTTATAGATAAAAAATGAATTTCACCATTCATGGAGACGACATGCCATATGTTTACATGGCCACTATTTCCAATTTTCGACTGATAGAAAAAAATAAATGTAATTAATAATTATTTTTCAAGAAATAGTATTATAATAAATAAATGTGTTATATTAATTAAATACATCATTATTACCATCCATGTAAAATGGAAATGAAAAACAAATCACATCGCTTTGTGGAGGTGGTAGTCCACACATAAGCATGAACGACGTTTCCATTTTAAAATAGTTTGGAAGCTAAGAAGGTAGATATAATATTTTCATTACATAAGAATAATTTTTTCATAAATATAATACATAAACGTTAAAACCATTCCTGAAATATGTTTATGGGAAATGAATTGTATCGCCATGTAGAGATGGTAAGTCGTACATACGCATGAGCGATACTTGTACTTCCCATTTGATGGGAAAAGGGAGAATAAAGATGGATTAATAATCATAATAAAATTTCAATAAATTTAGGACACAGAATTTATTATTTTATTAATAATATAATTGATTTTTATAAGGTATAAGAATATTTAAAAAAGGCGATCACTTAAGGTGATTACTGCTTCTTTAAAACAACTTCTTTAGATTTCCTCTCAAGTGCTCTAGGGTATAAATTTTGGGAAGAAATAAACTTATAAACCATAGATATGGTATTGGATTAAATAATCTAGTAGGTTTTGGTTGATTTAGGAGGGTCAAAGTGGTCATAATAAGAGAAAGGAGGGGTTCCCTTTTATAATTGAGTGGATGGATACTCTTGGAATTTCTTACAAGATTAAAATATATTAAAATTATTCTCAAGAAAAATGGTTCTAAATGGATTATAATTGGGAAAGTGATGTAATCATAGACTATATATTACCCCTTATCCTATTTTAATTTTTTATGATTTTGAATCTATTTAATAATATATTATTTTCATAAAATATCATTATTTCCATTTTAGACACTCTTCATTTAATTTGGCTTAAAATGTATAAAGAAAGAGCATGAATTTGAATATAATAATTTAACATAACAATAACATTTATTATTCATATAAAAAATCATTCAATTCATTAAATCACTCAAATTAAATTAATTTTAATATTTTTAAATTCATTTAATATTTTTTATCAATGAGAGAAATATGATAAGTGATGCATAAGGATTTAAGCTCCTTAAGTAATTAATAAAAATTATAAATAAATTAATATCATGAAAATAATTTCATTAATATTAAAATAGAAACTTATATTCATTCATAACTTTGTTTTTTTCTTATGTGGACACATAAGAGAAATTTAAAACCAAGATAGGGATATTTTGTAACTTTCCTTGATTTAAATATTATATAGGTCATTTTTGTGGACATGTGTCCCTTAAATAGTAAAATTTATTTACTAAGAAGATACTGGTATAATTATCATAATCCAATAAGAATTAAGATGAAAAATTATGACCATATCACTTAGTTTTAACCTAGGATAACACTATTTACCCTTTACTGAGGTAATAAACATTTCTAAGGTTAATATTCATATTGACCAAAAATAAAAGGGACTTGTTTAACAAATTTAGACCTCATAATTAAAAATATGGAATCCATTTTTTCAAATTAAATTCCTATATGCGGAATAAATTAATTTTAAAATTATCACACAACACTCAATGAAATCCAATTTTTAGATAAATTCATTTATATAATAAAACTTGTTTTATTATTATATATTTCCAATAAAAATATAAAATAAATGTTATAAATTTTGATTAAATATATAGTATATATATTTCATTAAAAATCATTCATAAATAGTAATATGTAATATATATATTTCCTTTAAATTATTCTCTAATGTAAATAATCTAATTCATTAGGATAAAAATATTTAATATGCATAAAAATAGTTCATTATAATTTTTTTAACTTTCAAATGATTTTTATTTTCATTTCTAATTAGCTAATAACAAATAAATTCATTTTAGTCATATGTAACAAATTTATTTTTCATAATTTAGTTATCCCAATTCCTACCCACAAATCCAATGGCTAGGAAATAACTATCAAATAATAATATTTTAATAGTATTTAGTGGTTTATTTAAACTTTGTGTTGCAAGTAATGTAATCTATCAAAAAAAGATAATATTCATATGATTTTTTTCATAAAATCTTGTGGTGTTATAGATGTGGGGTGTGGTAATGAAGTTTCTAAAGGTAAAATTATCAACCACTCTAGATGTACTAATGTTTTATCATATTCTAGATCTACCCACTATTTTATATCTGAAGGTTTTTCTATGGGAATCACATTACTACCTCAATTACTAGATTTTTAAATAAAAGTATGAACTCTTAATGGTATTATTATCACATCTCAAGTATATGAATCTTAATTAATTAAAATTTTAGGGAATTTTCATCTTGTAAATATTTTTATTCTTCCACTAATTATTTTGATGTGTTTTTATGCACAGATTTAATTTCATTATGTAAAGAAAATATCAATTACTGAAGAAGGGAAGTAACATGTAATATTCTAAACCAACTTATACTTTTATATTAGTGTGAGGAGAAATCTAAACCTCCAATGGATATTATATCAATTTTATGAGTCTATTCTAATTCAAAGTAGTTCTTTATCTTAGATGGTTGAGAGGAATCTCTACATCTATGATATGAATGTTATATAAAACATATTTATGTATCTATGTAATAATTTCCTAGTCTTACTCCAAATCCTAAAGGATAGTTTTCAATAGATTTCACACTCGGTTCTACACCTATTTTAGATAATCTATTTAGAATAGTCCTAATTGTGTTGTAGGAATTTAAGAATAAACTATTGGAAAATATTGATAAGGGATTAATTTGTCCAACTCTATCACCATGTGGCACAACATTAATTTTTATTAAAAATAATGATGGATCAATGTGACTCTATATTGATTATATAGAACTTAAAATGATCAAAATTAAGAATAATTATCTTCTTCCATGTATTGATTATTTGTTTGATCAATTATGAGGTGATCAATATTTTTCCAAGATTGATATTTGATATAGATACTATCAGTTGAGGGAAGAAGTGAAGACATACCAAATACAAAATTTTATTTGAGTTATGGAACCTATGAATTTATAGTGATTCCATTTTTTCTTACTAATTTCCCCCACTATATTCCTGGATTTAATGAATAGAGTCCTCAGAGATTACCTTAATTAGTTTGTGGTAGTTTTATATAAGATATTATTATGTATTATAAGAGGAATGAAGAGCATTAATATCACTTAAGGGATGCAATGAATACCCTAAGGAAGGAGATGTTGTAAATAAAATTACCAAGTAAGAATTACAACTATAGAAAGTTTCATTTTTAGGTCATATTGTTTCCAGAGAGGGTGTATCAGGGGATGCGTAAAAGGTGAATTTTTTTTAACATTGGCTCTAACCAACCATTGTGAATGAAATCCATAATTTTATTAGATTGGATGGATATTATAAATTATTTGAGAATTGTTTATCAAGGCTATCTAATCTTCTCACTTTGTTAAATTGAAAGGGAGTTAAGTTCCTTTGGACTGGTGAGTGTAAAGAACATTTTAGGGAATGGAAGAGAAGGTTGGGCAGTGAACTTATGATCACACTATCATGAAGTGGATTAGGGTTTGTAATATATAATTATGAATCAAAGAATAGAATGGGATGTGTTCTTATGTAGAATGATATGGTGATAGATTATGTCTAACTATAATTGAAGGTTCCTGAGAAAAATTACCCAACTCTTGATTTGGAGTTAACAACAATTATCATTACATTAAATATATGGATGAATTATCTTTATTGAGAAAGGTATGACATATATAATGATCATAAAAGTGTAAATTATATATTCACCCATAAATATTTGAATATGTTCTCAAGAAGATAGTTGTGTTTTATTAAATATTATGATTTCTCAATATACTAACACCATGGGAAAGTGAACATGGTTGATGATGCATCGAGTAAAAAGGATCACGTTAGCATATCTTAGATGGGGATCACAAAAGATCCAATATTTATGGATTTTAAAGGGATAAACCTTGAAATAAATATGGAAATGAAGAAATCTTATCTTTATCAAATGAGTGTTCAACCAACCATCCATGTAAAGATTAAAGAGTCAAAAAAGGAGGACATGAAGATGTAAATGATGGTAAGAAATGTTCCTAAGTTCAACCTTGATTTTGATGGAATGATAAGGATAAAGAACTGAGTACATGTACCATAAATAAAATAACTGAATAAGGAACCATTATAAGGAGCTATTATCTCATTATTATCTATTCATCTTGAAAGTACAGTTATGTATAGAGGCCTCAAAGAGTATTTATGGTGGGAAAACATGAAGAGGGACATTATAGAGTATGTATATGGATCATGGTATGT
This sequence comes from Viscum album, assembly GCA_963277665.1. Classification (NCBI taxonomy): domain Eukaryota; kingdom Viridiplantae; phylum Streptophyta; class Magnoliopsida; order Santalales; family Viscaceae; genus Viscum; species Viscum album. The sequence continues at coordinate 255,199,240 of OY728150.1, forward strand.
AAGGAAGTTATTTATAATAGATATATGTCTATGGGGATGTTTCAACCATTACACATACTATAATGAAAATGGGAAAACATCACTATAGATTTCATTATCAGACTCCCTAAAACATATAAAGGCCATAATGATATTTTGGTTGTAGTCGATCACTTTATGAAGTTAGTGCACATAATTATTAACAGATAATATTTCTCACTTTATCATATTTCCATGATAATAACTAATGATGTAGTATGGTCATATAGGGTAAAATATTCTATTGTATCTGATTACGGTCCTAGGTTTACCAAAAAGATCTAGTGAAGTCTTCATCAAACTCTTGATACCAAGTTTTGTTTCAATAATACCTATCATACTTATATGGATTACCAATTTGAGTGAAACATTCTGAACCTATAGAATATTTTGAGATCCTAGTATCTATTTTTTAAAGGTATTTAGGATCAACGCCTTACTCTAGTTGAGTTTTCTGACAATAATAGTTTTCACTCGAGTATTCTGATGGCTCCATATGAATCCCTTTATGAAAAGAAGTGTAGAAATTAAATATACTAGAATGAAATTAGTGAAAAAATCTATTTATACCTAATATATATAATGAAATATTAGATAATGTTAAATCTATTCAGTAAAATATCAAATAAGTTCAGAGTTAACAAAAGTGTTTTTCTCATAATCATTGGTGTTATTTAGAATTCGATATTGGTGAGAGTGTTTTCATATTAATTTCATTATGGGATAATGGTATGAGATTCAGTAATAAGGGAAATTTGATCCATAGTTATATTTTTTCCTTTTTTATTCTTGATAAATTGGGGACTATACCTTATCCCTTTTTACTTCCACTAATCCTCTCTTAAGCTCACGACATGTTCTATGTATCTCTTCTAAATAAGTACATATCTTTTTATTCACATGTAATGAACTAAGAGGTTATACTACTTGACTATGATATTTACTAAGAAGAAAAATTGGTAATAATATTGGATAATAGAGATAAAGTTTTATAGAGAAGGCTACTTGTATGGTAAAAGTTCTTTGGAGGGGTAAAATATTTAAGGAATCTACATGGGAACCCGAGGATGTGCTGAAGTAGAGATATACAAATTTGTTGATAGAGTGTTAAAATTTCATTGAAAATTTTAAATTTAATTGCATATAATTTAACACCCCCAATATTATATATTCATTTCATTTGAAATAAACATGAATTATTTGATAGATTACCTCACACGCAACCTTGAGTCAATACAAACCATGATATAGAAAATCGTTACAACCTAGCCGTTAAAATGGAAGGTATGAATAATAATAAACTCCTTATAAAAAATATATAAAAATGGTTTTATTAATTAAAATTTATTTATCCATTCATATTAAATAAGTACTCAATTTTTAATAAAGTTATTTTACGCTTTAAAAATATGTTTTCTAAATGGTTTTTACCATATTTTTTCATGTAAAATTTATAATTAATTTATACCATTTTTAACAATTTTATTTCATGATATTAATATAATTTTTATAATATGAATTTAAATAATAAATTAAGGTGAATTATTAGTAATTTTTTAAAAAATATTTATTTTCTAGTGAACAGTGATAAATACAATGTTTTTTGTATAAATTGTCATTTATTTTCGAGTAAATGTACTATTATTTTTTTAATTTTATATTAATGTAACCTAAGTTTACTTTAATTATAAATAATATAATTAATTAAATAGTAATCATCCTTATACTTTATTTTGGTATAAGTTAATTTTTGGGCTTAAAAACACATTTTTTCAAAAATATTGTTTCTATGCCCGTAATGTATTTTTATATTAATAAATTAGTTTTATCTATATATATTAATGTTTTTAATGAAATATATTTATTTTATATTAAATTTAATATTTTAACATTAATTTTATGGTTTTCTCAATGAATGGAACAAAAGTAAATTATGTTTTATGCTTACAAATTCATTTTTTTGAAAATAGGTTTTCATTGTGGTCTGAACGATTAATTAAAATTAAATTCAAATAGTTATAGAAATTTGAACTTATAAAATGGATTCCATATTTATAATAATAATAATAAATATAATATAATGGTGTCAAATTAATTTTTTTTATATTTAATAGTAAAATCATTAAATATTTTTACCACGGTTAAGGTAAATTTCCGCGGGGGGGGGGGGGGGGGGGGGGGGGGTTAAACCTTGAGATAAGGGTTGGATTTACACCCAAAACTATAAATTTATTACTGATTGATGTGATTTAAACCTTATATTATCCTACCTTAAAGTCCCTTTATATTTGGATCCACTTTACAATAAAAGTGACCTTAAATTATTGAAATCTTTTAAGAAATTTCATGTGTGTCCCGACCCTCACTTATAAAAGGGCACCTCTTATCCTCCCTTATTCACACCATTTGAGCCTTATATCACAAAAAATAAACAAATAAAAACATTACTATGATCCTCTCATTCATCCTGTATATTTATTTCTTCTTTTAAGACTACTCCTTTATTTATTAAGGAGTAATCCAAAGGAGATCTCTCAAAGAAGAGATATAGATCTTAACCAAGCTCTTTCAATTTTATTTCTTATTATAATTCCTCTAAACATGTTTTATCTACAAAAAATTATTAATATAGTATCATATATATACTGATATGTTATTATTATATTTCAACAACCATTTTACACCACTTTTCCGTCCAATATGTGATGAAATTATCACTCTTCTTCTTGTATTGATTATTATGTCCATGTAGCGATACAACTCACTACTTCAAAACTATGTTTTAACAATGATATTAAGGGAACTTTTACAATTCCTATAAATCTATAACAACAAAAGTGATTTCAATGGTCAGGCTCTAATAGTTCTTGTAAAATTAACTGTTAAAGGGGGCCTTTAATAGTGCTTTTTTCACACTGTTAAAGGCCACTTTATATGTGAAAAAAACAAATCATTGTTGAAGGGGGTAAAATTATATATTTTCTGAACTCTATGAGCCTTAACCCTTTATTAACACCTCCACATCCTATTTAATAGTGCTCCACCCCTCCTCTATCAATGGTTTTCACTCTACCACCCCTTTAAGAGTCATTTTCACCCCATCACTCTTTTATCAGCACTTTGTGAATTTCCAACCTCTTATGCATGCCTAGATTCAAACCTTACAGATCTATTTTGAATATGGAACACCTTTACCACTAAACCAAGTCTATTTTTTGTCTGTTTAATGATATCTTTGTTTATATATATATATATATATTTATTCATATATTTATATTATTATTTTGTGACATATTTATAAAATATATGTGTGGGTAAATGATATATATACTTATATTTTTTAAATATATTATATATTATATTCATTTAAACATACTAGAATATAATATAAATATATACGTGTTTATTAATACACACATATATTCATTTTTGTAATGTAAAAATAGTTAATTATGGTATTAAATATATTTTCAAAGTAAATATTTATTTATATATATTCTAATATACTTATACATATATATATTTGTTAATTATTGACACACACATGTTCATATATAAACTTTAATTTTATAGGTGTATATATACATAATATTGAATTTGTATAAGGTAACTAAAATAGAGAATTTTATACTTTAAATAAAATGAATTATAAAAATTTATTTTATATATTTAAAAATAGATTTTTATGTAAATATATTCATATATGTATTGATACAAGTTATTTATTATAAGTAAATATATAAAAATATTCATATATTTAATTATAAATATAACTACATTATGATTAATGCTAAAATTTTAAAACCATAATATCAATATGAATGCAATCCTAGAGAATAAATTAAGTCCTTACTGAAAATAGGAAAAAAACCCTTTAACAAGGCTGAAATTCCATCTAATGCTAATGAATTGGGGTTATCCGACTAAAAAGTCATTTTTGGAGGCCTTCTTGGACTTTTTGACGTAAAAAAATGTGACCTGATTTCCTCGGTCACTACTATATAGAGCTCATTTTAGAATTCAATTTTATATGTTGTAGAGCCTAAAGAGACACCCAGATCAAAAGTTATGACCGTTTGAATTTCAAGTCATTTTTTAACTTATCTTTGACTTTTCATTAATTAATTTAATTTTTATGTCATACAACAATTATTAAATGAATTTTAGTTGATAATAATTATAAAATTATTAATTAATAATATTTTTTAATTATTTTATAATCTATTTTCACTAAATATCTTATAAATTTATTGTAAATTCCTACTTATCACTATCTAAAACATATTTAAAATTTATATGTATTATATTTATATCAATATTAATATATTTATATATTATTATTTTATTTTTAATGAAATATATATATTTTTAAATATATCCTTTATTAGCACTAGAAAAAAAGCAGTGATAAAGGGAGTCCTTAATCATCATTTTTTTTGATGATAAAACCCCCCTTTATGAGTGATTTTTTAAAAACACGGATAAAGGACCTCCCTTTATTAGTGTTTTTTTAAAGTACTGATACGGGGGATTTATCTTCCTTTTTTAGAAGTGCTGATAAATGGCCCCTTTAACAATGATTTTTTTTTGTGTTGTTAAAGACCTCATCTAACTGTGCTAAAAAAATTCTTAAATGTCCCGTTTAACATTTAATTTTATATTACTAACCAATGGGGACTTTAATAGTACTTTTATCTAGCACTGTTAAATTCCAAATGTTAGATAAACCTAGGTTAGTTATAGTGGCTCATTTTTTACCACCATCATTCATGGTTGGTTACAGACTACCATCTCTACATAGTGATATAATTAATTTGTCATTAATGATTAATATTAATGGTTATAATATGTTTATAATGAATATATAATATATTTATATCATGATTAAAATTTTGGATTTGATAGAATAATTATTAAAGTGCAAGGACGATAACTTCCTAACCAAAACATATACAAAAAACAAAGCAATTAACATATGAAATGATGCAGATAATGAAAGATTTTTAATGAACAAGTGGTAAGATATTTTAATTAAACCATGTATGGTATTATAGTTATTTTTATGGTTATTTTATAGAATTATAATAAATTTAAATATATTATTCTAGAGTTTAGATTACTTAAAATTCAGGAAAAACTTGAGTTATGAGTTTTTTGTTACAATATTATTTATAACAAGATTGTTAATTAATAAATTTTAGTACAATGAAATTATGTGATATATCTCTCCCAAGTATTATTTATTTTATTAAAATATTTTTATTTTTTAGATATTTCATGTTTTCTTTTTTATTTTTCCCTTTTTAAGTACATAATATACTGAAATAATGTTTTAAAGGAAAATCAAACACATCTTTCTCTTCTATAGAGAATATTTTCTTCCATTTCCATATTTTCTTGAAAATGTTTTCAAGAATGTTTTTACTATTATATAATGATTTATTCAAGTAAATTTTCCCATGTTTCAATATCTATTAAAATTTCTTAAAGGAATATTCTTATAGTTTTCTAAACTAGGTGCTTCTGATTTTTTTTATCAATAATATAAAAGGGGTTTTTTTTAAAAACACCACCTGAAAGACTTTCTCTATCATCATAAAGAATATTTTATTGGAATATTAATTTATATTTTTTATTTTTTATTTTTAAATACATTATTTTTTAATATTATAGATTTTTTTATATTTTAAATAAGTAATTTAAAATAAAATGTTATTTTCTTAAAGAAATATTCTAGTGATCTTTTAAAGGTATTTTTTTCTATAAAAATGTACTTTGATGTTTCTTATGATTTATTGGGGATATGATCTAATTTTATCATATTTATTATTTTTAAGTATGGTTTATGATTATGATCATTAAATGTTTATGAAACTTTTATCCTTTCCTTGAGTTATGATTTGATGGTATGATGAATTTTTTATAATCTTATAGAACACATATACATGGTTTTCATTATGTGATGAGTGGGGTTAAAATTATATATCTTTTTAATTAATTGAGTAAATAAATATATATCATGAGATAATAAGATTCATAATGGGGAGTTAACCTAGTTCAATAAGAGAATATTTCTAACAAGATAGTCTTGGAAATGATCCTCTACTAAGGAAATGATGGAATATGGAGTGAAACCAATCCACTATGATAGTCTTGGCCACGTGACTTGAATAATGAAATTATTTTCTATGATTTTTTTCATCCCAAAAAATTATTTCTTATGATTTCAATATGTTTTCAAGGATCATTATTGATTATTTATGATTCCTCACTCTTTTTTCTTATTTCATTTGATTGAAAAAACCTTATTCCATGTTTCATGATTTAAGATCTTTCACTAATTGGGTATTATTATTATAAGTATTGATCATGTTCACATAAAAATAATTTTATGTCATTATCACTTTTGATCATTGATTGATATCTCTTATGTCTACCCTTACTCAATATATGATCTCACCATTTCTTAGGTTTCCCTTCCCTAGGTTATGAGTAAAGTTTTTAACTATTACATGTATAAGAAGTGTTCTTCCTATGATGAACTTAATCATAAGTTATGTAGATATTTTATGTACTATTCGTTTACATATCCAAGTTTTAAAATAAATTAAACCTCTACAGTCCTTAGGAATGTATAATTGGGAAATTTTTTGAATATTTATACAAAATGATGTAATATATATATATGGAATGTATGGGTCACTATATGAAAAAATATTATGATGGGTCAGTATGGTGAGGTTGGGTCTTATTGATGTTGATATGGTAGATAATTGATGCAGTTGATGGTGGGATGCAATGGATATAGTGTAAAGGTGTTGGAATAGTTTTATCAGGTTGAGAGGCTTTATAAAATAATGCCTACTTATTCCTTGGTAGTAGTTTGTTCAGTTGTTGTAGTTGATAGTTATTTTCATCCATAATAACCCATTCTTAAAGTGGTATAATCGAGTCTTTGTGTCTAAAAATGCATGATGGTGACAAATTGATGAATTATTAAAGGAAGGGATGATTAAAAAACTAGGTTATGATTATGATATGTTAACAAATGGAAACCACATATTAGTTAGGGTATATATTAAAAGGTTAGGGTTACAAAAAACTGAAATTAAAATTCTAAATAAAAGAACCTTAGTTTTTTATTATTAATATTTTAAACCTGAATTGATAATGGGTTATTATAAAAGTAATGGTAATTTAATTGTATTAAATTATTAATATTTGTGTTAAAAATTTATTATTATGAACTTAGAAAGGTGTGCTTCCTAGTGTTTAATGATGGAAACTATGTTGTCATGTGAGATGATAGCTACAAGTTGATTCTTTGATAGGATAGTTTCTGTTAGAATAGTTGTGTCCTACATTATTCATTATAGAATGTATATGTTGGGATCCACCACTAGAGTTATTTGGGGGAATAAGATGACAATATTTGGTCATGGGTTCTAAGTGACTTTCCAATACCCTGGTTGATTATAGGTTTTGGGCACAGTAGAAGCACCATTGGGGGACATTAAATAAAAATTTATTTCAATTTAGTGTTTCCCAAATCCCCGAGAGGGGATATTTATCATTAAATTTATTATTAATTTATTAATATCTAGAGGAAATGATTTCCTATTATTATTATATTTTCTTTAATGATTTAGTTTATCTTACAAAAAAACATTTAGGATTACCTTCATTTTCATATAAGGATTCTAGTGTAGAATACCTCTAATAGTGATCCACACATGACCATTTGATCTCTGATCAATTCTAATTGATTTATGGGTGCTATCATGGTGAATCAAATTTCTTTAATATTTCATCTTGATCATTACAAGATCATTCAGAATTTAATGAGTTCTTCTCATTCTTGATAGGAAGATAGGAGGAATTCAAGAGAGAGAGAGATAAGTTTATTGTGCGTAAAGATTCTCTATCCTCAATTTTTTATTCTAAAATTTTTATTAACCCTAAACAATAGACATAAAACTCTATTTATAGAGATAGGATTTAGGTTAAAATATTATTTAATTGTGTAGTGGTAATTAAATAATAGTATAATCTTTAATACACCCCATTCTGTATAATAATAACAATATTATTATTATTTTTTTATCAGGAACTAACTCGCGCAATGAGAAATATTATTTTACAATCTTATAAATTAATATTTATTAAAAAATGTGATCTTGGTCCACCCAAACTCCTCAGAATATATTGAATTCCGGAATAAATATTTTATTCACTTAAAAAATATATTTTATTCATAAACTGGTGAATAAATCATCATTAAATATTCAATAAATAAAATAAAAATTTTATCCAGAATCGAGTGTATAAATATTTATTAAATATTTACCCAATCAAATAAATTATTAATTTAATGACTAAAAAATTATTTATTTCCCAAAGAATATTATCGAACAACAAAACTTGTATAAAATCAATATTTAGTCTTAAGAAAAATATTTATTCCAATAATAAAATTCCAATAGAATTTAATTGAGATCATTGTAAACACTTAGCATGTGACCCCCTTGTATTATTTATCATTGGAATTAGGTAGGTATGCCTAAAGACCAATATTACTATCTATAAATAGGTCAATACACCCAATAGAAAGATATTGACATCACAACATCAAAAACCATATAAAAATTATTTCTGTGTAATATAATCCCCTTGTTTCAATATCTCATCAAGATGTTTTCACATCCATGTCATCAACCTATATGCTTGATATGTAATTCTTTGAATATCTAATGTAAATTTAATTACACTATGGTTATAGAATTTAATGAGATAGATATATTTCAATAAAGTTTCCAGGATATCAACTTCCATAGAGATGGAAGGGACACATCCTTCCTTGTCTTATCAATTAATAACATGTCATTCATGACATACCCAACATACTGTAATTCTTTCCAACATATAGAGTGATGGTTTTTCTTTGTAGATCTTAGTGAGTGAGTCCTGACATGCATTAATGGAAATATTAAATTATAAGGATAATTACACATGCTCATAGATAAGGATATCTGATGACAACAAAACATGTAGAATTCCTACAGGAGGGTCTATTATCATATTCTATTATATTAGATATTACCAAGTAAAAGCCTCATGAGAAGTGGTCTCATTTTCTTATGAGTAATCTCACCTTATGATCTATGTACTATATGAACTTGTACTGTATGTTATCCAACCATAGAACTAGTTTTAAGAATATCGTTATAGAATTTCAAGGTACACATCATTGAAAGGAACTACTATGGCCTTTTCAATGTGATATATACTGTAGTAAACTATCACATCAATGTTATGTAGAAGTAAAATCAATATGTGATAATATATTTAAATTAATATTCACATATTTGAATATACATGGAAACTTAAGTACAAAATTAGTTGGTTATAGGGAACCAACTCTAATATTCGAGGATACGGTTGGGTGACTACCCCCTACCCCATTATCTCTTTTTGACATAGAGTGTTTATAAACATATCTGAACTACAGTGTATCCTAATTATAGGATATATTCTTATATGGTATGTAATGGATATTAGTTGTGATAAATATGTATATGAGGGTTATGGTGGCTTAAGGTTATAGTGTATACATATATTCCTGCTATAAGAACTTATAGTTAATATATGTCTACTTATACATGGGCTATGATGGATTAATAAACAATGTGTATTTATACGGGCTATGTTGGTTCTCAATTTTATTATATAATTATGGATATGTGATGATTATTTGGTTATAGAAAAGTATTGTTGGTTGGGATGTGTTAGTATGAGTGTGCATTATGACTTATGGATGGGATGAGAGCACCAAAGCATAAGATATTAAGGTTTAGAGTGATTGGTTATGCAGGAATGTTAAAGTAACTTTATTTTATACATTTTATTTTGACATTGAATCACCTTCTTCTATTTGATATTTAGTGATTTATACTTATTATGGATGAGAATATAGTTAACCTGATTCTGGTGATGAGTTTATTTCCTATATCTATTCAATGAGGCTTTAGTATGCTTATTTTAAATTTTCATGAGAGGTTTCACGGAGGATCCCACTAAGTATATAAGTTTTCTCAACCCTATATATACATATATTTTTTAGTTCCCTTAGATATAGTTTTGAAATGATATAGTTATTAAAATATTATAGTGGTTTTTCATGTGTTTTTAGTTCTCATGGGTGTTGTTTTTAGTGTTGTTGTGGAATATTTATATTTAGTCTTGAATTGTTTGACATTTCATCTATTAGGGTTGATTTATTTATATTATAGAGTTTTTTGTTTATTTATTATCATTTCTTGGGAAATTTGTTGGTAATTCCGCCCATATTTCTATGTTATACACCCTTGATTTTAGTCACCAACTCATGGCCTACTAGTGGCAAGATTTGTGGGTCACCCCATATTTATTGGAATACTAGGAGGGGTGAGAATGACTAAATATTTTGATATTTTTCACAATAGTTTAAAACATTAGATGAAATTGGGTATCTGGTTGGTGTTATTAGGTACTCAGGGAGTGAATTAGTGAAGGGGGGGGGGAGCCTGGAGTTCCATCAAGTACTCACTGTCCCTATACTGGGTATCTGATAGCCGGGCCTAGATTATTATTAATAAGATTAGTAAACTTTTTTTATTTTCTAGTCAAGATATTTACCCCATTATTTATTCCATTCAATCCCCATTTTCATTAATTTTCTAAGAGTCACTTTAATATAAAATTTCTTTCTTTAATGTTTTTTTTGTAATGGTTGATCATTTAAACATTTTATATTTTATATCAAATTTATCATTTGGAAAAAATATCATGATTAAAATTAATATGGAGAAGTCATATAAAAAATGGAATGAAATTTTATCTTAAATTCCATGATACATTGTAGTTTATAAAATTGGGTTTTTGATCTTTCCTTTAATATTTATGCCTCATTATGTCTATTGATTGTGCTCGTAGGAAAGAACTTTAGTTTCTTTATTTTAACCTAGGGCCTTCAACAATTTGATCCTAAATCCCTCAGTCTATATCATTTCACAATACATATTCAATAATAATGTTAATAAATATTATTATAATGGGGATATCACTCCATTCATAGGTTGATATAGTTTTATAGGTATTTTCCATATTTTTTTTGTATACAACTTTTTTTCTAGTCTTAATGGTAGTAAAAATTATATTCAAAACAGTTTTGATATCTATAATTAATACTACTCTAAAAAACATAAAATTATTTACTTCCATAATATGTAAAACTATTGTATTTTTTTTTTCAATTATGAGATCCAACCTCATAAAAATATGGATGGGATTCTCTAAAGACCTGTTCCTATGAAATATTTGGGGGCCTTACTTTCAACAGATTAGATCTATATCCACTACTTCAATGAACTGGTGGAATGAATCACATTCCATATTAAAAACAAGAAGAGAATATTTTCTCTCTCTCTTAGTGGTAGAATAAAAAATATTAATAGTGTTCCCATATTGATTCCAATACACATTTTATCAATTATTAAGGTGCCTAAAGTAGTCATTATTAAAATTTAAAATACCTTCACTGGTTTCTTATAGGAATCCCATCTGGAAGAGAATAATCACTGGGTGAGCTGAGTGATATTGCTGATACCTTATAAGGAATGGATATTAATATCAGAAGTATTAATGAGTAAATCCAAGTTATATTAGCTAAACTAGAATGCAATAAAATGGAGGGGAAATCTATGTTGTCTACCTTTATCAAATCCAAATATTGAAACTTCTATAATATATTGTGTAATATAAGTATCATGTCCTCTCACCTGTAACATAGATTATAGGCAACATCATATTATACTTTAGAAACTGAGAGGGATCATATTACAAGGGGATATCACATTATAGGAAGATAATTAGTCTAGTATCACACTCTACATCATAGATTATCCCCAGTATTCTATGATGTTTTAGGAGGCTGTTCTACACCCAATAATTTTAAATGTATTTTTGAATGAAAAACAAAAGCCCTTTCTCTATAAAATCAACATGGATAAAGAACAAGATTTATATGTGTTTTCACTGTACCAAACTATATAATATTCCATTCATATATTTATCAATATATCACTCATATAAAGTATGGATGAGATCCTTGATCAAAGTTACTATGGTGAAACTCCATTTTTATCATGCTTTATTTTATGGTTTGTTATATTAGACACAAAGAACATCCCACTAACAATCTCACCAAGAATAAAGGTATTCCCATCACATTGAAATTCTCCTACTACTAATAGTGAAACATGGTGTCTAAAAAACAATTTTCATACAAGGAAATTAGGAACGTTTCCTTTAATATCTTCATGGTAGAAACCTGGGTATCCTAGTGTATTTGGGATCCATCAAGTAGTTCCTAAAGTCATAGTTTTAAAATATAGACCTTTATTCTTGGGAAGGGTGTTCTCATAGTGGTTGTATTTCTATAGGATTTTGGGTCTTGTAGGAATCCCTCAAAGTGTCTAGGAATCATGGTGTTTATGGAAGAATTTCTCAGCTAGAAACAAAATTCATATTACTGATCAATGATCTCAACCCTTTACACAATGGGTTTTTTGTCTCCTCATCACTTAGTGAAACTTATTCATCCAATTAAGGGACCTATAACTATAGATTATGTTTATTGGGTTCTTGGAAGAATCTTAAAGTGGTATTCAAACTGAATACTGATGGTGTTTATGCTAATAAATGCATGCATGGAATATGGATAGTTCGGGATAATCATAGGGAAATAGTGTTGATGTTGAGTAATTTTTAAGGGGATTGAGATTATATTATTGTGGAGGCCTATGAAATTATTATAAAACAACTCATTTAAAATATTTATAATATTAACCTTTTGATCATGTAATCAAACTCAAGTCTCCTCATAATGTTCCTGTATGATTTCAAACTGGTCCAAAAGTGCACTGTTTTTCTTCATAGATCCTGGAAAAGTTTTATTTTCATAGTCATTGAGTTTATTAAAACTTATCATGAGTATAGTAAGGTAGAATATATTTTAGCATCTAAAGGAATTTCTAATAACTCCCTCAAATTACTCAAAAATGATAAATGTCTTCCCCCTGATTGTGTAATAGCATTTAAGGTGATTACCTTAGACTTTATTACTTCATAACCTCATGATTTAAGCCTTGGTGTTATCACCAAATAATTTTTTAAGAGTTTTGATTATGATGAATTGAAATTATGGTCTTATATTTTTAATGGTTTCATGATTCCATTTATATTAATTTTCATAGAAAGTTTTTGATGCAATAAATATATAGTATTGATACTATTTACATGGTTAAATATTATTTATTTCTTAAAATGTTTTTTAAAAACATGTTTTAAAAAATAATTACTATATTTTTAAAACATTAGTTTCATAATAATTTCATATATTATTCTAATAAAATTGTATGTTTGGTAAAAGTGGTTTTCGAATACTTTTAGTTTTTGAAAGGCTAACTATAAGAGTGTATGAATAATGTGTTGGGTACCAAATTGGTATTGAAACCAAGATTTAAACCAAACATGGGATGAAATCATAATTTTCAGTTGGATTTTGGTAATGACATGAGGTTTTGAACCAAATCACCATGGTGGAATGTAAGCATTGAAAAATCCTATTCACTTGCTTTGTGATCATGGTTTTTTTATGTTTTTGATATATTGTTATATGTATGCCATAGGTAGTGTCTTGTTTGGATCATTAATATTATATCTAAATTTTTTATTCTATAATATCCATGCATTTTTTTTGATTTTTTGCTGTTAAATTTTCCATATGAGTATACTTGCTATTTTGTTGCACTAATCTTGTTAATGATTTTGTTTGTGATGCATTAAGGAGAATTTTTATTTATTTGATATAGAGCATGTTAATTTATTTGATATAGTGAATTCCTATTTCTTTTATATAGAGTATGTATATTAATTTTTTGTAGAGCATGTCCATTACTTTGGCATAGATCGTGTATCTTGTATTGATATAGTGAGAACATGGAAGATTTTGTATATTATTGTTATAGACAATTGTATTGATTAGGAATTTTTTCCTTTTTTGTCCATAAGAAATGATGTCAATATATATTGAGAGGAAAATATGTGAAATTTAAGAGTGGATTAATCATACCACATGTGATAAATTGATAATATTAGATAAAATATTGGATCTTGTAGATTAATGTACCTTTAAATTTAATCCATGATAAGGATAGATTGTAAATAAGGGGGAATATGGATATTGATGAGAAGAGGTTGGTTATGAAATGATTCCATTGGATATGTTATTGGATATCCATTCAAATGTTGAACTTTTTTTGAGTGGATTAGTGTTGATAAATTTTACATCTGTGTTTTTAATTAGAAAGTTAGAAGATATGAGAAGCTAGTTAATTGAGAAGAGTTGAAGCGCTATTGAGTTAATTCCTAATTTGGATATGAATTTATGTAAACAATATTTGAGAGATAATTATTGTAATTATAATGCATGAAAGTGGGTAAACAATTCGAGAACTATCTTATATGAAGATGAATATTGAAGAAAATTTAGTTGAAGTGTCAAATGATGCATCTTTTGATAAATATAAAAATTATTGCAATGGTTGAGTATGAGGAAGAGGAACAGAATTTGAGGCAGCTGAGTATTCGTTAAAGTATTTATATATCAGTTTAATTAAAGACTAGAAAATAAAAATTTTGATGTATAAATATAAATTTAAATAATTTGAAGTGGCTAGAAATGTGTTTTGAAAATATTAGAAGTTAACTTGAAAGGATAATAGTTTTTAGATGTTGTAAGTTCCCTGAGAACTTTTTTAATGATTTTTATGAAGGTTTGATCATATAATAGAATTATTTTAATTTTTGATGATTTTAAGGGGACAAGAATGGTTTAAGTGAACTTAATATATTTGGAGAATAATTATAAAGGTTTTGAGAAGCATATTTTTTAAAATTTTGTAATGTACCGTCTGTGTAAGAATAAATGGAATGATAATTAGTTATGTAAGTGTAAAATATTTCCTGTGTAATAATAGACTATATTACATTAGGTTACATAATACTAGCCTTGATAAATGTTAGAATAAATACATCAAAAAGGATCCCATGGAAGATTAAACAGGGCATATGTCATATTAACTCAAGACTATGGAATAGTAAAATGAAGCTATGAAAGATCAACTCAGATAATATTTATACTACCTAAGAATAAACTAAAACTAAACATAGCTATAAAAGATTAACTCAAAGGTATGTCTAAGTAAATGGAAGAATTTAAAATCCACATCAGAGTCACTTGAAGTTGTACTGACCAATGTTAGAGTAATATTTGAGGTATGTAAAGACAATATGATGTTGTTAAAGATTAAATTAAAAATAAATATAGTTCCTGTATATATAGATACGATGTTATGTATAATTAACCTAAATATTTCAAGTTCCAAATAAAATAAAAAAAATAGTTTCCAAGTGAATCGTAAGATCTAAAACTAGATGATTCTTTATTGTTCATTATGTTATAAACGTCATAATAATTTATACTAATCATAGATCAAGATGAGTTATTTTTGCGTTGTGAATAATGTGATTTTTCCATGAGATAACCTTTACACCAAAATTAATATTACACGTGAATGTGCATAATTGGATGAAAATAATATGGGTTTTGTAGAAATTTTAAGGAAATAAAAACTTGAGATTTATGTTGAATTAAAGGTGGAAATTTAGTGAAGAATTAAATATGGAAATTAATATAGATTTTATTTTGAAATATTTTGATGAGATATTCAACGTGATAATTCAAAAGTTTTAATTAGAAGGTTTATTTCTAACTATAAAGATAAAAAACTAGAGTATTTATGAGATATTTATTAACTAGTTTGAATGAGAATTGAAATACAAAGTTTGAATGAGAATATTACACTACTAAATTTCATGATAGTTTCAATTTTATAAGTTTGAAAAGTAACCAAGTTATATTTTTTAAGTATATAAAGAGAGAAAGAGTTAATGGAAATGGGTACACTAAAATATATTGACTTATTGATTCTGAATATTTTATGTATCAAAGAAAAATAGGAAACCCCAATATTTATAAGAATGATTATTATAAACTTTTAAGATGAAGAAAAGAGATAGATATCAATACCATTAAAATTTATTATCTCATGTGTCAAAGTCATTGAAGAAATTAGTGTGAGATAATTGGATATATTATTCTGAAAAAGTGAGAAGAGGAAACCATTTTAATATTACTAAAACTATGTAAGAGTATCTATTCTATTCAATTCAATAGAGACGTGTTCATATATTTTGGATATTACTTTTTGAATATCCAACTAAATTTTGTTTTGGAAGAATACCTAGTTGATTATAATTTTTTAGAAGCTTTAAGTGGGTTCTGGATGAATCTAGTTGGTGTTATGCATATTATATAACTTGTTCTAAATAAAAAGGATTCAAGGCTATCCCATTTACATATATTTATTCTTGATAATAAAATAAAATCCAAGTTTGTATCCAATAAAAACTATCATACAATGAGTATTAACTCACACATTTTTAGAGAACCTTATAAAAATATGTGTCCCTTCCTTTATGATTTTCTTGTATATTTTTTAATATATGAAATCTAGTTGAGAAAATATTGCATTAGGTCCATTCACCCTAATAAAAAAAGAGGTAAAATAAAAATGTTTTAATTGGTAAAATTTTACCATAGTGATTCACCCCCACTCCTAGTGTAGTCGTATTAGTCCTATTGGAACAACAATTAGTATTAGAGATCTAAGTTCCACCTCAGATTTTATTATCAATAGTTAATGATTTTAATTTTTGAGTTTCTAATATAAAAGAATCATAATGTGTAGGCTTTGAGAACATGTGTATATTAATGATCAGAAAAATTTTCTTTAAATACATTAATGAATAAAAATAATAAATATATGAAAAAAGTAAAGAAGAAATCCTTCATAAGAAAATATCTAGTGAAAAAGATGCACTATTTGGAAGATTAAAAACACTAATACCTTAGAGGTTTCATATTATTTACATGAATAGAGTTAACTAATGTTTCTTGAAAATATTTTGTTATCGATGAAACAAGCATAAGTGAGGGAGATTATGCTTCGTAGAAGTTATATGATGAATCATGTATTATTTTTGAAAATTTCCTTATATAATATTTGAAAATAAATTCTCAATTCTATTTTTGGATCTTGTGATATTTTCAAGAGGATAATACCATAATTTAAGGATATTGTTAAAGGTTATATTAGTCTCTCTCACATAAAGTATGAATTTTTGTTATTCTCACAAAAAAAATTGAGGACAAAAGTTCTAGAAACCTGGAGTTAAAAAAAAAGTTTTCTAGAAATAATCTGGATTTTCTTAATTCCATCCAAGATAAATATGTACCCATGAAAGGGATTGAGGAGAATTTACATTCACTATAAGTAAAAAAAATACTATCATTAATGTTTATAATTATCAACTTACAATCAAATAAAATAATATAAAGGTGATTTATAATTATTTTCAAGAGAATAAAAAGATACCTAAAGATAAAGATAATAATATTTAGATGATAAAAAATGAGTTTGAATAAAGAGTAAAGTTAATTACATATTATAAGAACACCCAAAATTCTAAGTGTCTTAAACTTGATGAGAGTTTTATAAACATATAACTTGTTTAAGATTAGTCTTTACAAAATACTATGAGAAGAGATACTACCATACATTCTTCTGATGAGTATATTTGGTCTAAAATAACATTATCTACTCACAATATAATCTTGAAATCATTTAAGGATAAACATACCACTTCTCAAATAAAAATAAAACCCTAATTGTAGAAGCATTTTTTTCACTAATGTTGTTTTCTTAAATAGTGCATGTTATAATGAGAAATCTAGACAAAAATGTATGGATAACATTATGAAAAACCTACCATTAAATCAATGGTAGATTTAATTGTGTCTAGGAAAATTATCTTTTAAAAATAAGCTCAACTAAATGATAATGTGATATAAAAATAGTAAAATGTAAATTCTAGAAAGACTTCATTGCAATGTAGAAAATTCATAATTTTTAGCTTCTATGTGTTCTATGAGAGTTTTGTCACAAGATTGTTGATCATTGGAACAATATATTAATTAATTTAAGGTAAAGACGGATTATATCAAGGGAGAGAAAGTATGAGTTAAATAAAAGTACTTAGAATACAGGTAAAAATATATTTACCATAAAAAAATATGGAATCTTGTAAAAACTAAAAGGAAATTCTAATAGTAGTGGTTATTGTGAAGATGAATTCTTGGTCAAATAAAACAGGCACATGCCAAAATAATTTTTATTATTAAGACTATAAAATTTGAGAAAAAACCGTTAACATAAAAAGGTAGGTGTGTTACCCTTAGGGAGTGAGAAAAAGAAAGGTGTTAAAGAAAATATTCCCAAGAAGGAAGAGAATTATATTATGCCAAGAAGAATAATCTTCTTATATTGTAGAAGAATATGTAACACCATATATTATTTCATTAAATCCATGAGTGTTAGTTTTGATTAAGGAAATTTTCAGTCACCAATAATAAAATAAATCCATAAGGATTAGTTTAGTGGAATAAATCTATAATAATGAATAATGGTTTGAATTTTATAAGAGTTTTATATAAAATAATGATTTAGGAATTCATGAGAAGTTGTGTGGTAGGTGTAAGAAAGCTGATCATTTTTCAAAATAATGTCTGATTATACAACCATCTCAAGAGGAGATGTTGAAGATATCGTAGCTAACACCATGAAGTTCATATACTTAAATTACATAAGTAATGAATAAAATTCCACACAAAGAGATATCTAAGAAGTAAAGTAAGACCATGCCACCCATATATGTTGCTATCTATAAAAATAAAAGAGCAAGAATAAAGAGTTATCTTGAATTTATTTCTAAAATTAAAGGAGTTACCTGGTTCAGAAGAAGCTGTCAACATTTCTTTCTCACTAAGGAGATGTATATATCCTAAATTATTCACATATATTTTTTTTTACTATTTTTAGGGAATTAAATGTGATTAATGAACGGTGGGAACCGATTTCATGAGTTATGTGAATGTTTTAAAGTGTGAAGTATGTATCCATATTATATGCATCCATTTTGGTTAAATATATCAAGATTCATGATACACAACTTCAATTTTTGTTTTGGAAGGAGTTAAAAGGACTTGAGAGGAAATTATGTCTTAAGAGTACATTGTTCTATCTTATAAATACATTAGGGTTTGATTGAAGTGCATTAGTTTCTTATTCTTCTTTAAAAATTATAAAAACTTTTGAATCTTATGGAATTTATCGGGGCAACTCTTACACATCAGATAATTTCAGATAATTGGTCCACATGTTTGATCCTAATCTATTTTATAGTAAATTAATTAACTTAACATACATATGTATTTAATGATTTTACCCTTATATATCACACTACACAATTTGGTAACCTTTATGTATTTATTTCTATGGATTGGTAACCATTATGTGTGCCTTTATATAGTTTGGTAACCCTTAAATTTTCCTGTACATGACACGAACTTGAATTCCCTAGTTCACCCTAACATATCTAAGTTGAACCATATGTAAGGGTTTTCCCGTTTACTTGAAAATCATGAAAAAAATGAATAAGTATGAACATTTAACCAATTAATAATAGAATAATAATAAAATCACTAAAAAACACATTTATTCCATGTTTTTAATAATTTACAAAACAAACTAATAATCTAAATATATGATAGTTTTCCTTAAATTATGAAATTCATGAGGACTAATTAATTGAATTACAAAGAAAAAATAATGAATATATGATCTCTATTAATTACCCTAGACTTCAAACATGGCCTCTTAGATAAGGGAATATCAAAAATTTCACCCAAGAAAAATTCAAAATACGCCAATGTGAGTAATATTTTTAAAACCATGGCCACTGAAGCTTATCACGCCTCCTATATGTTCCATATTTCATTTTCTCCATGTGTTAAATTAAATTAATTTCTAATTTCTTTCATCAAACCATACTCATTTGTGTCTATATTCCTAGAAATATTTCCCTAATTATAAAAAAAATATGAATTCTAAGAAATGATTTCCTCAATACAAACTCCTGATGGAGTCACCATATTATTTTTATATTTCTAAATATCCAACCAATGATTCAATTACTTATGTCAATCATGAGATATTTTTTTTTGTTTTTTCCATGGATAAGGGTTGATATTTATAGATGTTAAAAGTTATAAGGAATAATGAGAAACTTTATCTCTAATTGAAACAAACTACATGATTAATAATTTACAGTCAATAATGGTATACTCACTCACTCCCCTTTGTAGTTATTCAGCTACCAATTCCTTGTGCGTCTCATGGAATGTTTACATGTTAATCAATTTAGTATAATTTTTTTCTTCCCTCTTCTTTATTTAGTATTTTTGCTATTATTTATTTTTTTCATGTATATTCTATAAAGATTAGAATTTTTAAGATAGTGAGCAATATTTCATATTAAGAAATACTTTTTAACATTATTACCTAATATTAAAGGATATATATACTTTCACTTTCCTCATCACATACTTTTAATTTCTCCCTAGATCTTCTCACAAAACAACTTCCCCCCCCCACATTTGAGTTCAACTATGATCATACATTTACTTATAGAGTTGGGAAGTTTGAAGTTTTCGGTTTGTATTTTGGTTGACTAAAAATTCATTCCACGAATTCTAGGGTCTAATTAAAGGGTTATATGTCAATATATGTTTCAAAATATTTTTATTTCAAAGTATGATTTTTAATTAAAATAACACATCAATCATTTTCCACACAAGTTCCTATATTATCTAAATATTTTACTAGAATTCACTAAATGTTTTGGTTATTAAATAATGACAAGGTTCTCTCAATAAATGAGGTAATTGTGTATAATATTTTTAATTTGGTTTATAATCATCTATGGTAATTTATTTTAAAAGGGGGTTGTATTTTATGGCATGATATTGAAAAATCAGTGATCTTTTCATGAATTTCATAACTTTGAATATGAAAAAAATTTAAATATGACCATTCATTAAATTTTAGTTTTCTAGATTAATTTAGTTAATTAAAAATTATATAGGTTCTAAACTTATTAATTTATTCAATTTGAGCTCAAAGGGTTTCAAAAATCATAAAAAGAAAACAAAAAACACATAGAAAGAAAATAGAAAAATAAAATTTCAAGTTCTTAAACTATAAAGGTATCCCTTCTCCACACATGAATGATATAGTGTTCTATGTGGATTCAAACCAAAAAATAGTTTAAGAATATTTTTTCTAAATAAAATAACTATCAAGGTTATGTAATGGTACAAACTAGTGGTTTTAATTGATATAATGGTTGTAGGATTGCAATATCCCCCATTAGTTCCTATGGTATATTTCTATATCATTTCTTCAATATTTGGCCATTAATAGTGAATTTATTCTTCTGTACTTGTTTAAATATATATAAAGCACAAAAGGTGTATAAATTATTGATAGTAAATTGGTATTCCCATTTTGAATATTATTTACTTGAAATTAATTTCAATCTTGAGTTTTAAAACAGCTCTTGGTATCTTATATGGAAGTGTCTTTATTGAATTAGATTTTCATGTGAATTATTGTTCTTTCCTTGTATAATCTAGAGTTCTCAAAGAATTATCTCCTAATTTCTTCATGTTCATAGATCTATAATCTCATATATGAGATTTATTTTTCCTGATTCATATTCATATAAATAACTACTCGGTAGTCCATGTGTTCTATGTCCAGGGGTAAATGAAATTTTTTAACTTAGATCAACCAGCATGCAATCATTCTAATGTTGGTTTTATAAAATATCCTATAAGGACACAAGTAATCTTTTAGATTTTTTCTTTAATCTTTATTATTTGGTTTGACAGTCTTTTCCAGGATTCCTTTAGTCTATATATGAAAAAACCTACTTTTCTTTTGGTTGTTCGATGATAGGGTGCTTATGTTTTTTGTGTGACTCCATATATTTTCATTATAAATTCTATGTTCATATTTTAAAATAGAGTCCCTTAGAAACTAATTATTACTCTTGGGATTCTAAATCTATAAAATATGTTAGTCTGGAAAAGAACAAAAAAATGGATGCATCCGTTTTGGTGGTATTTTCTCTATCTATGTTGAAACATAATCCACAAATAACAAGTTATAAGAATATCCAAAGGATATGGGAAAGGGTCCCATAAAATCTATTTCCAATACTAAAAAAGTTTCATAAAAACTCATTGGTATTTGATAAAATTTTCATCTCTTTGAAATTTTTCTGTTGAATTTCCATTTATCGAATATTTTACAAAATCCATATCCATATTTAAATAATATCGAAAAATATATTCTTGTTTTCAATACTTTCCTTGTTGTTCATTGAGGTCTCAAGTTTTCTCTATAATATAATGTCTAAAAAAAATTAGTATAGATTTTAATATAGTTTTAGGAAAACATCTCCTAATCATTTGATCATTATAAATCTTTCAAAGATATGAATCATATATTATATAAAACATTGATTTATATTTGAGTCTAATAATTGTTATGGGATCAGATAGGATGGAACTTGTGATGTTTTGATAAAATATATCATATCAGTATATTATGATACATATACTTTAATTAAATAAATATGCTCACCTAGAAAGAATTCATTAAATGAATATCTCTATGTAATTTCCATCTTGACTGTGTGGGGAAACCTACTCAAGTGATTTGGAAATTAATTTTCAGCTCCTATTTTTTTCCTTTATCTCTAAATAATTTTTTTAACAGCATAATCCATCCCACTAAACTTTTCTTTTCTTTATAATTCTTCATTAGGAACCTAAGGTATTCATATTCTGAAAAAAAACTCTAACACCATGAAAATATGACCTAAATTTATCAAAGGTAATAAAACCGCTAAAAACACTTTTTCAATGATTATATAGTGATTTTGAGATGTATCATGTGTCCTGGAGGAATATAAAATAAAAATGAATCTTCCTTCAATTTTTAGATACAAAAATTTTCTAATAGAATGGTTAGAAGCATCAGACAATAGTTCAAATGGGTTCTCCTAATTAGGTGGATACATGTCTCATGTTTTGGTTAGTTTACACTTTATATCATAAAAATATTTCCTAGAATTATGATAAAAAATAATCTCATAATATTTTGAAGTAATTGAGAAAGTGGAAATGAAATATTACTAAAATCCTTGATGAATCATCAATATAATATTATAATTAAAAAAACATGTTTTATAAAATTGGGGTAAGGTAATACCTTAATAACTTCAATTTTAGATTTATTAGTCTCAATCCAATTTTGTAAAATTATATGATTAATCATGATGCGTCTCTAAACCATGAAATTACACTTTAAAATTAAATATAATATTCTTTATAATTCTATATTTTAGGACCTTATCCATGTTTTCCAAACATCAATCAAAATAATTTCCAAACACAATGAAATCATTAAGAATAATTTGAAGTCAATATTATATTAAATCAAATAAAATTTGTAACATGCATCTTTGAAATATACCTAGAGCATTTCACAATCCAAATATAATTATATTGTAATAAAATTTTCTATAAGGATAGGTTAATGATTAATTTTCCTAATCCTCAGGTGCAATGTGTAGTTAATAATATCCTGAAAATCCATGTAAAAAGAAATAAGGGGTTTTACATGATATTCTTTCAAGAATTTGGTTAAAAAATATTATGAAAAAATGGTATTTTCTTATAAAGTAATTCAATTTCATATACCCAATGAAAACTGTCTAACTATTTTGGATTTTCATTGGAATTAACTTAATTATTTCATTCTTTATAATTGCGAGTAATTTTTTTAAGTACTATATAAATTAGCCCAACCATTTGTGAATCTAAAAACGGGTAAATGATTTATTCTTCTAATAAATTTTCAATTTATTTTTTAACTTTTTCCATTAATTTTTTGTTTAGTCTCTTATGAGGTTGAATAATAGTATTTTCATCACTTTCTAGGATAATTCAATTCATGTATATTCTAATATCAATTAAATCAATATCTCTTAAACTCCAGCTTATATCTATCACATTTTATCTCATAATTTGAATCATTTTTTGTTTTTGATTTGAATAAAATTTGTTTGTAATAATTACTGGTATCTTGTCACTTTCCATTAAAAACACTAAATTTAAATTATATGGTAATGGTTTTAATTACATTTTTGGCGGCCTAATTAAATATGACATTATATTTAGTTTACCAACCTTAATTTAATGAACTTCAATATCATTAGATGGTTTCATTGAATTTTTATATTTCCCTTCATTATTTTTAACATAATTTTCAAATACCAATTTTTTACCCAAATAAAAAATTTCATCTAATAAATTAAATTCCTCAGTTGGATTGGATTCATTAGAATGTGATACTGTAAAATGTGAATACTCTTCCTGTGGATATTTTATAAAATAAAAAATATTAAAGTGGATGATGCTTTCTTTAAACCTCACTGTTAGAGTAACTTAAAGGTATTTTATTATTATCATTTTTATTTTTAGGATTTTTCTTACAAAAATGATTGTTTAATGAACTGGTTTCCTATATTCTTCTATATCCATCACATATAAAATAGATGGAAATATAAAATTTTTCACACTTATTAAGTCAACTTCAAGAACTCTAACATATAATTTAATGGATTTATTGTCCAATTTCATAACTAATATTATTCGTTTGAGATATCCCATCTAAAAATAAGAAAATACCGAACTATCCCTGACATTTTTAGAAGCTCTGAGATCGTAAAATGCAACCATGAGAGACATAGATCTAATTATACAAGGAATATAAAATGTACATGGATCATTATATTTGGTGGGAATATGTAATGTGATCATGCCTAAAACAGTTTTACCTAAATTTAATATCACATTTCCTTAAAGTATCCTTTTTGGGGAATAGTTCCTTAAATAACTTAGTATATTTGGGAACTTTTTTTGGGATTCAAAAAAATGTATGTTGATTTCATACTTTTAGAAGGTTCCCATAATTTCCCTTTTGGATTATTCCTTATGAATCTTCTTGTATTGTACCAATTTTGAGGGTAACGGTAGGTAATGTTTTATTTTTTCCTTGTAATATTCTTTAGATATATTTTTAGATTCTATTTTATTCTTTTCATAATTATCGTATTCCACTTTTTCAATGTTGGGTTGTTTGTTCTTGTAATCAAATTTATACATAGGGTGAATCTCTTTACCACTAATTATTGTTACCATTATCACATTACCATTTAGATTTAGAATAGGTTGAGGTTTTAATTTTATTGGATCTTGGTCATTACTTACACAATAATTACTAAATGACTTTTTAATACATTCATCTCATTTTTCAAATCCTCAATTTATAAATGTGGTTGGCCCTATACATGTAGTTGTGAACTAGTTGAAATATGTTCATGGGATTTTTTTTATATAAGGGTAGTGGTTAGAAGGTTTGTTTGTTGTGTGGTTATTTAAACTATTATTAGAATGGTGTTTGCGGATGATATTGGTTTTGGAAGGGTGTTATAACTTGATCTTGTTGTTTTTAAAATTCATATTGGACTAGGGAAGTGTTTTTCCACCCTTGATTGGGCTATTGAAACTTCTGTTGATAAGAAGTCACACAATTATCTTTTTCCTATACTTATATCACATTGTTTATTATATTTATAATAATCAATACCACATACTATTACTAGTGTGAGTGTTTCACATATTTTCTTAAGATCTATTTTTCTTTCCTTAATGTTTATCTCCTCAAGTTTATAATCAAGTAAGGGTGATTTAAAATATGTTACCTCATGTACTCCTCTTATCCCAATACCACTTGTACCAAACTATTGTGAATTTTGAGGTATATTCTCAACCAAAAATATGAATTCAACAGGTGATTTATCAATTAAGGATACTCTAAATGATGCATAAATTATATTTCTATCACTATTGTTCAGTACTTAATAGAAATAGACTAGAAAGTGATGGTTCTCTATTGGTTGGTGTGGCTATCCTTCACACAACTTCTTGAATCTCTCTCAGTACTCATAAAATGTTTATCCTCATGCATATATTATATCATGAATCTTTCTCCTTAGGGAATTTATCCTTGAAGTTGGGACAAACCCTAGGATAAAACTCTTATTAAATTTATTCCAATAATTGAGTTCTCTAAAATGTAGGTTGTATATCCATTCTTTTATTCCTCCTTCATGAGAGAAGGGAAATTCTCTCTACTTTAATTACTCTAAATCAACTCCTATTGGATTTAATATATCTTTAACTAGGGAGAATTCCTTAATGTTCTTATTTGGATCTACATATGAAAGTCTATGAAACCTTGGAAAAAGTTTAATTAGACATATTTTTAATCTTTTTAATATAGGTATGGAAATTTTATTATTTTGATTAATTAAATGAGTTCCACACAAATCTCTTAAGGTTCGTTTTGGATGATCTTCTATGTTCTCTGGTTCATATTGAACACTAGAAGTTTCACTTGAGTTTTTTAGTGAAATGTTTCAAAATCTGATGGATAATTTTTACTTTTTATTAATTAAATAAGTTTAGATAGAAATTTTCTCTTAATATATAGATCAAGAGGTAATAAATAACCAATATTTGTGTGATTCATGTAAATTTGGGTTATGAAATTGACACCACATCCCAAGAAATAGTGGCATGTTTATTAAAAAATGGTCATCAAGTGGTGAAAAAGTATTCAATTACCATAGATTAAACTTTATCCTAGTGGGGAATAAAGGTAGTCTCCCATGAGGGGAGAAAAATATTTTTTTAAAATTTGTGAAATAAAACGGGGGTTGATTTGAATTAAAACTAAAATAAATTGAAAATAAAACAATGTTTACCGATCATGTGAAATATGAGGTGATTGGTTTATGAGTTGGATTACCAATTTCTATGCTATCATTTTCTAAAATTGATTAGTCATCATTATGTGACTTTATCAATGAGAGAATACACAATTTCTTATCTCTATCCTTAGGTTGATATTGAGAGTGAATTTTGAATCAGAAGTGATCACTACTAATTGATCCTATTTTCTATGAGTGTGGGAAAATATCATACAATCATCTAAATATCTCACCAATGGGATCTCTCAAAATTAATCAAACAACTCCCAATCAGGTGAAGGTACTCTTGAGAAATCTGGATAGATATATGGACTTCCACAATTGTATTAATAATAACTTGATACTTCACCTAAAAAATTTACCAATTTCATTATATATGATCAAGATCATGTTGAGTGAGAAAATAATTTTTCACCCCAAATATAGATCAATGAATGAAATATTATCCAAATAAGATCAAATTAATTTAAACATCTCAACATTATAAATTAAGATCAAATATCAATAGAGTAATTTACTATTGATATTCAGACTCATGAATTGATAAAAAGGTATTACTAATCCTTGTACTAATCATTAAAAGTGTTTTATCAATCCATGTAAGAGGTTATGATTATCAATAAATTAAACAAATAAAAATACCAAAATAGAATAAAAAAACCCAAAACTTCAGTTTATTTCCCTTTTCCCCCTCGAGATCCATCCCCTTTAATAAATTATCCCTTATCTTATTAATGGAAGTCAATATATTCAATATTATCTATTATGTGATTTTAATATCGCCATTTATATTTTAGGATTCCTAAAAATCCAAATTTTTTAATTCTTAATCCATTTAAACATTCTTCATGATCATATTCCCCTATTATCTCTTGAATTAGTTCATACATTAAAACAATGATATGAGAATATATTTTTTGTTAAATATATCTGGGATTATGCCATGTGCCTTTGTATTAAGTTTTAGATGGAATTGGAAGGACATGGGAGGATGCTGGATCTCAAGAATACATTGGGATGTCTTGAGAATATGTTGGGGGTGACTGACATTATAAGGATTCTTCTTCTTATTCTTGGATAATTATAAAACCTTATGTATCACTCTGAATCTTCTTATGTGAATCTTAAACATCAATTCATTCTAGAATATTGAACCTTATGTATCATCTTTATTTATTCTATGTAAAATACATACCCCTTATATATTGTTGGCATTAAAAAATGGATCCAATAAGGATCCAGGAGGAAAGATGGTTGAATGAATCAATTATTAAGAAAATGATATATGTTTGTGCAAATCTAGTTGTGTGAGTATGTAAATAGATGCATCATGCAACCCTGAAGTTCTATACAAATTAATGTTTTCCATGAAGCATATCATGGTGTTTCATTAAATTCAAAAATCACATGATCATGAAATAATTTAATGAGATGTCCAGTTTTGTGAGATTGAAACCTATAAATACCACTTTATTCTCCATTTCAAGGGACATTGGGTTCAAAATTTTGGACTTAGTATTTCAGGGAAGTAGAAGCTTCTTACATGAAAAACTAATTCCCGTACTTCATGAAACCAATCCTACTCTCTATAGAATCTTACAGGTGAGAATATTATGTAATTCACCGCACAAGAATCCTTTAAAGTGTCTACTTGTGCTTGATCTTTTCTCACCCAACTCCCCTTAATGAAGAGAAAACTTCACAAAAAATGGAAAATACTCATGCAAGTCTATAATTCTTGAAACTCTAATCTTGTAGGAAACCCACACCATGGACACCCATTTTATTACCTACTTTCACAAAACACACTTGGGTGAAAGTTGATGGAATTTGGGATTCACATCCATATAATATGGGTTTCAATCATGCAAAGTATATATGCACAACTAGTATTATGGAATCTCATTACCAGAACCTTTGTATGAATCATGATTTGGGTAGTATCCATGCCAATTTATCTCAAGTATAGGATATGTAGCATCAATGTTTCAGCCCCAATGAATCCCTAGATATGATTCAGTTCATGAAATAGTTTTCCTTACCACATGATATCAAACTACATGGGTAATTCCTATAATACAACCTTAAACTATGTGATTCAAACAACATGGGTGTTGATTAATAATCCAATATGATATATAAGATGACTCTTTTAGGTTCAATACTAACATCTCAACACCAATATTTCCTTATCTATCTATCAAAAGGCGGTGTTCTCCAAAATACAACCACCACTTAGGAAGCATCAAGTCTCCTAGAGCACTTACATATAAGGATTTATTCCCAGAGTGTCCCTATATGATTTTAAGATAAGAGAACCCCCAATGGAATCTAAACGATAAACATCCCCATTAAACACTAAACCATGAGATTCCCCATAGGACTCCAAACCATGAGTGTCAATGCTTGACTCTAAACCATTAGTGTCCTCTATTGGACTCTAAAACATGATTGTTGTCCACTAGAATGTAAAATGTGAGTTCCCCAAATGACTCTAAACCATGAGTGTCCCCATTAGAATATAAATTGTGAGTGTCCCTTATAGGACTCTAAACCATGAACATTCACCACTATACTTTAAAACATGATTTTCCCCACTATACTTTTAACCATTCCCTCAAATTACAAGAATAAGAGGATAATCCCTCTCCTATGTGATGGGAATGAGAAGAACCATTGATTATATGATTAATATGTGATTCCCTATGTTTTGATCCTATAATAACCCCAACCATATGTATTAATAACTTTTCCTACCCTATATAAAGAGTATATAACACCTCATGTGACAAGCATGCGATACCTTGCGTTAAAATCGCAAGATAACATGTGTGGAGAGCACAAGATGACTTGTGCGATGAGACTAATAAACCTTGTGTGATTAGAATAAGATTCATTAGTTTAAGAGAATATAATTCCTTAGGTGGAGGGCCTCATATTCCTTATGTGATGGGCATAGGATTTCCTTATGACTTGACTTGAAGAATATAAAGCAATATCAAAATCTCAACATTCTTAATAGAATCATCCTCTCCAAAAAAATATGTTCACCCAGATAATATAGAAAATAAATAAATTAACTAAATTACACACAAATATGGTGTTGATAATGAGATTAAAGATCATATCATAAATATGTGAGTCGAACTTGGACTAGGAAACTAAATCATTCATGGGAAATAATGACATCTCATGGACCCATTCCAATCAATGTGTAGTCACCATAAACCGATTAGTGACCGGATTCCCACCTTTGAAAAGTGGGAAATAGAGGACTTAGATCATTTTGTTTAGGGAGGCGAGTATGTATTCGGACCTCATCAAGGTTGTGATGGATGAAGAGAAACATTCCTGCTTCAATTCCATTGTATTGTCTGAGGACCCTGATTAGTGTGTTTTCACTCCCACATCCTCGGGGGTCTTCAATACCTGGGAGTATCATCAGGCTCGCGCTAGCCCAGTGGCACAGGACAGATGGCATGCCATCCTTTGGGCCAAGATGGTTCCCTCGAAATTTAATTTCTTATTATGGAGAATATTAAGCATTTTGGTATCTCACTTGTCTCGTGATGCTCCTACTATAATGCATACGTGGAAGAAAATGTAGAGCACCTATTCTTCATAGGGGAATGGGCGTGTGATGTGTGGCAGTTCTTGGGGAGTTCACCAGTTTCTAGGACACTACCTTGGCAAAGCTACCATTCCTGGATAGGTGGTTTAATGGCCCGTGAGACAAAGGGCTAGAGAATATGGGTCGCTCGGTGATCCTTCTAGCTGGGTGTTGGTCTATATGGAAGGCCAAGAATAATCTTCTACATGAGGGGATCTGTTCAGCGGGTAAGTCGATCATCATCATAATGAAGAGAATTCTCTTGGATTTTTCTTGGCTCATTTGAAACTGGAAGGATGCGCCCTCCATTAGATGGATGACTTATTGCTCTCATGATGCCCAACCAGAGATCATCCTCAACAGAGGCCTTTGGGTGCAATGACATTCTCCCATTAGGGGCATGAAACTCAATACTGATGGGTCATGCAGGTCGGGTGTCTTACGCGGGGGTGGGGCTATCCGGGACTCTTGTGGTTCAGTCCTCTTGGCCTTCTCCTCTAGTTTGGGACATAACTCTTGTTTGAAGGCTGAAGCAAAGGCCATGCTAATGGACATTAGTCTCTGGCACCAGAAGGGGATATCTTTATTAGAAATTGAAATGGATTCCAAGATCTTGCATGATTTCATGAATGAGTCTTGCTCTCCTCCTTGGTCTATAACCTACATCATCAAAAAGTGAAAAATCATGATCACCAATGGAACAAAAATAAGGAGCACCTGGCGTAAGGGTAATAAGGTGGCAGATCACCTGGCTTCGATGGAGGTCCTTGTTAATGATCACTTTTTTCTGCATGATTTTTCTATATTGAAACCCGAAGGGGTTAACCAAATTAGAGGATATTACCTCGGCCTCCATCATTTGCAACCTCCTTAGGCTTCTTTTTCCCTTGGCTCCCTTGGTTCTCTGGTTTTATTTTTTTCCTCTGTTTCCTTTGTTTCCTTTATTTTTCTCTGGAAGTTTCTCTATTTTACCTCATCTTTAATAAAAAAAGTAACTTTGATGATCAATAGGATGGGTAACAGCAGGATTTTTAGGCATCATCATCATCAGACATGTACTAATGGTTGAGTTCAAATACATGAAAAGTTTCATCCAAAATATATGCTAGATAAGGAACTCCTAGCACTTCCAACAAGAGTGTTGGTTGAATGAGAATACATGATGCTACTAGATCTTATAATAACTCGCATGCAGTGATCCTTCTCACATACACCCTTGTAGAGACCACTACATATTCGATGAATACTGGTCACCATTACCCCTTTTCCTAAAATATATCACATATTGGAAGGTTATTAAGGCTCTTTTTCACCATTATGAATAGGAAGGAATTGTACCAAATTTACATATGGTTCAGAAGGATTTGGACTCCATGTCTCCATGATGGTGTCCCCAACAACATAGGTTATGCATGGGTCAAACACCTCATGTTTCCACTAATAACTAATTTAGGTTTTCTTCCCTAGAGTAAACTGAAACCCCTTTATCATACATCTAGGAGGTGGGGAACATACCAGGTGTTCCATTACTTTTTCCACACTATAGTCTTCAAGAAGGGTTCCCATTGCCCAACATCATCATTCATGTTGGGTTATTGAGCCTATAGCCAAAAATATATAGGCTACATAGACTATGATTGTTTTAATCCAAGTTGTAATGCATGAACATTGGGGGTAGGCTTCCACTCCCTCCATATGATAGGTCTCTCTTAAAGATTCCATCACATCCCATACTATCATGACTATCACATATGGAGACCACTTTTCTAGTGTGGGATTAAGATCCCACCCACCCACTGGCCATGATGGGTGGACTTTACTAATCATTTTTCCACCAATGGCTATCATGGGGATCCTCCCCATGATAAAGAAGTGTATCATGGAGGTCATATCCACAAAAAAAAAACAATAATTCACAATCTAAATCTCCCCAATATGCAAACCAACATGCACTTAGGGAATTACCATGCTGAGAAAATAAGGTATGAAAGGTTCATCAATGATAGATCACCCATGATCCTTTAGAATCATATTAAATGTAAGATCTATAAGAGATATATGTGTCGCTACCACAAAAAATCTTGGGGGAAGATTCTATTAAACATACAATGTCATTTATTGAAACTAATGTTCACATGGTCTTGAATAACTTCCATAAATACATATATATGTGGATGTATTGGATTCCTTCCCTGGACTAACCATAGAGATACCCCAACACAATTAGTATCTCGTATCTCTAACTCAACATTGGAGGTAATGGAATGTCAGGATCTATTCTAGCACCTTCATATGAGGAGAAACATTTGGTTAAGCCATAAACATCAAAAAGCTCCCCCAAAAAGGGGATGTAAACTATCCATCCTACAAGGATATGCTAAAAAATATTGTTCTACCTTATAAAGAAACCTACTTATATTTGGGAAGGATTTCCTAGAGATGAAAATCCTATCTAAGAATCTATAATAGAGGATATACTCATCTCTCCATATCCTGAATTCATACAAAACTTGCTTAAAAGTATTGGATAATTGAGAGAAATACCATAATTTAGAAAGATAAAAAAGGAGATGGGAGACTATGGGAATCTTGGCCCACTAACCAACTTTTGGTTGAGTTATGGACACATGTGGCCCTACACTTCTCCATTCTGGAATCACTCACTGAAAATCACACAACATAATGATAATAATTTTTTAGAGACCTTCAATCACCATTTATCCATCAGTTGACCAATCCTAGGATCTATAAACACTTTTGGGCCATCAACCAATAGTTTTGATGGTTTGAACTCGCAACTCTCTTTATGGCTTAGAATATTTGATTTGATTGATGCTGTCACAAATTCCAATAACTAT
This sequence comes from Viscum album, assembly GCA_963277665.1. Taxonomy (NCBI): domain Eukaryota; kingdom Viridiplantae; phylum Streptophyta; class Magnoliopsida; order Santalales; family Viscaceae; genus Viscum; species Viscum album. The sequence continues at coordinate 255,232,753 of OY728150.1, forward strand.
AAATTGATAGTATTGTAGTAAAACACCAGAATTCAAAAGAGGCATCCACCTGACAAAAAATATGAGTCTTGGGGAAGTATAAATCCTAATATTTTAGTCCTCTCATATGTTAATAGTAGTTTCCCAATATTATCTCATTGAATCAAATCAAAAAATCCCTACCATTGACTAGAAATACAATGAATATTTTCATTATTAGTCCCTATTATAATCAAGAGTGAGACAATAATGATGAATCATGTGAAAAATATCTTTCCCATAGGACTAAAAATAATAGGTGAACCCTCTTATAGGTTTCCACACTCAACAACAAAGGAAATCCATGGGACTTGGAAGTTCACCAGAGATATTACTCCCTAGAATCCTTTTAATACCCAATAAGGGAAAATGTGTATCAAAATATAATAATATGACCAAATATGTTGGGATAATTGAATTTTATATTCTAATTACTGATTTTATTCAAGATCCCAAGGTCAGACAATAGTTTACTACCAATATACTCCAAGGAAACCATCTTGATTAAGAAAATGTTCAAGAATATTTTGTGTTTTTCTCTAGGAGACCTATTAATATGATAGTACTTAGTTAATCAAATATGACTATGATAGGAGGATCTACCAACTTAAGGCATAGTATGTTATACCCCATGATTCCCTCTCTAGTGGATCATCTTGATTTCACACCACTGGATCATGACCGTTTAACCTCACAAGATAGAAGACCATCCAGGGGTAATAAATGTGAGGGAAACCTCCAGGATGAGATAATTAGTTCTTTTACTACTCACATAGAATCTATAAATAAATTATGAGCTTCAGTATAGTCTAAAAGGAAGCTATACATAGATTTTGTGGACCACATCTCCCCATAAATAAATCTTGAAAACATAGGATTTTCCTCTTTAAATGGAATGAGTGATCTAGATTAGAAACATTTTCAAATTTTTTCTTGGTGAGGAACAATGATGAGTACCAAAAAGTAGAAGAATATAGACGTTTTCAACTAGAAAATACAAACTTTGGAAGGACCCACCTTCATTGGGTATAGTAATTTAGCACCAGGATTTATCATCAGTTGGGAGGATCTCAATGAAAAATTTCTTTACTAGTTTATCTTCACCTTCCATAGGATGAGTGTTAATAACTTCTACAAGTGAAAAATTGTATAAAAAATAGGTCACTAAATTCATTTATTTTTTAAAGGCTTGATACACTCCCTTTAAATTTAACATCAGCAAGAACAACTATTGGGGTTGTGTGTTGAGAATGATGAAGGACCCCAGGACACCCTGAGAGGGGAGGGGTGAATCAGGGTGACAACATGTTCTTTTAATGTGATGGATCTTGTTCCCATGTTGTTAGGAACTTATTGAACCTGTATGATGAATATGATCAGAAAGAAAACATTCACATGCCCAGAGAAGACACATCACTTTTTACTTGGTTCACCACTAAGGGCTACGTCCAAGGAGAATACACCGACAAGTTGTCGGTCTTACCAAATTCTACTAATCTTTACTAGTTGTGGATTACAAAGGTTCGGGCACAATCACTCTGTCCCAAGCTCACTGCCTTTACAAAGGTTCAGGGATAGCTCACTGCTTCCCTCGGGTAACTCCCGTTGACTCCCCCTGGCTCACTGCCCTTGGTGAAGCGACACTCGGTTTATAGATGCGAAGTTCTCTTCATCATTGCATAAGAATTCATCCTCTGTTGTATATAGATGCTCTGTTGAAGTCCAACTCTCACCTGAAGATGAATCTAACTTTGCGCTGAGGGTACCGGAATATCCTCCAGCTTTCGTGCAGCTTCAAAAGGACAGATGTACTTTAACCACCATGGCGCGCTTCTCCAAGCTACGACGTGCAAGTTTCAGGAATGGAGCGCAAGTCACTTGCGCGGTAAAAACTCAGCACACAGGTGACTCCAAACAACTTGCGCGAAACATCGCCTCTAAAACCCAAACCACTTTGGACGCACATCGAACAGACGGCGCACAACCTCTACTTGCACGACCCAACAACCACTTGCGTGAACCAACAACCACTTGAGAGACTCAACCACTTGCGTGATGAGAGCTCAAAAAATCTCTAATTCTAGAACTTCGTTCCAAATTAGGAGGGGTGGTCCTCTATTTATAGGCAAACTGGACCCCCTACGCGGTAGCGCGCAAGTCTTCCCTCGACGCACAGGATCCAGCGCGTAGCTCATCCTCCCTAGCCTCTGTCGCGCTACTCACTTGTGAGACCACACAAATAATTGTTCGACCTTATTTCCTTTGCCATATTTTGAAGTTATAATCTTGAAAAAAAATAGACGTGCATGTTTCCAATCCTCCTAGGCATCAGTGCGCAAGTCTCTTCACGGCGCGTAGGTCACTTGAACGACCAGCCCAAAAATTGCGTGACCCTTATCCCTTTGCCATTTTCCCATGTTCTGATCTTGAAAAACATATAGCGCACAAGTTTCCTCTCCTTCAAGTACACATGGAACAAGTCTCTTTTCCAAAAACACTTTTCTCCATTTGTCGATTTTCAAGCCAAAAAATTTGGCAAACACTGGGAAACGACGCCACCTTCAATACTGTTGTCTTCTTGAACTGTATGATCTCTTTGCTGGTACACATTATGAACTTCCACTGAGGATTGAAAACAAACACAAACCATATTAAAAATCATGCATAGAAGACCAAGGTTCCAACAATATCCCCCTTAGGGTTTTTCGTCAATCAGAAAATAAATTCAACAGATCTCCATCCATGTGCAAACCAAAAATGAAAGAATCAACTTAGCCAATACTCTAAGTCTACGTGAGCAATGATCGATGTAGAAAACAAGAGAGGAAGCTTTAATTGGGTTCCAGAGTTTTGGAATTCTCAATGATTCCCAAGAATCATTACACGACTGATGAATTCCTTCTTATCCTTCTCATCCTATCACTGACACTGAATTCTCATTGTGTCACAGGAGTATTACAAGTCTGAACATGCCTGAATTTATTCCTTTTTCCCCCATTGACAATAAACCCAAATCCTGGTAATTTTTTCAATGTTCAGCTCAAACCATACTCTCCCTGGATAGTATCGCCCCCACAAATCTGCATCACATCCATAAACAAAGAAGAAAAGTTATCATAATCAGGGAGGGGGGTATTGTGTAACCTCCTTATGCACTGGGAGGTGGATGAACACCGAGGTTCAACCGATGCTTCTCAAACACATCCGCTGACAGTGGCTTGGTCTGGATATCAGCCACTTTCTCATCAGTTCCCACATGATCCATTCTAATCACCCCTTGTTTAGCTTTTTCTTTGATAAAGTGATACCTGATTTCAATATGTTTCGTACAGGAATGCTGAACATGATTCTTCGTAAGATCAATTGCACCCTTATTATCACAGTAAATTACCATTGGTTGCTTTACCTTATCACCAATATCTGTTAATTGTTTCTTCATCCATAGTAGTTGAGTGCATTCCTTTGTGGCAGATATATACTCAGCTTCAGCAGTACTAAGAGAAGTACTTTCTGGTTTCTTGCTCAACCAGCCAACACATTTATGCCCAATATAGAAGGCTCCACCACTAGTGTACTTTCTGTCTACCACATCACCAGCCCAGTCAGTATTAGAAAATGCTGATAATTCACTGTCCCTACCTGCAGAAAAAAATAACCTGAAGTTATGTGTACCTTGAATGTACCTCATGATTCTTTTTACTGCCTCCATATGTTCCTCCTTTGGATTACTCTGAAAGCGGGCCGCAAGGCATGTGGAAAATACAATATCTGGTCGTGTCTCTCTCAGGTACAGTAGGATCCCAATGACCCTCCTGTACATGGTGGGATCAACAGAGGCCCCATCCTCATGCTTTCCAAGTTCAGTTCCAACTGCAATTGGAGTTGACATTGGTTTGGAGTCTTGCATATTAAACTTCTTCAGAAGCTCTCTTGCATACTTTTCCTGAGAAATGAAATTGTATTCCTTCTTTTGAACAACCTGAAGCCCCAAGAAATATGTGAGCTTTCCAATCATAGACATTTCAAATTCTGATTTCATGTGGTTGGAAAATTCGTCCACTGATTTCTGCATGCTGCCACTTAATATGATATCATCAACGTAGACTAGAACCATGAATTGATCTTTTAGAGAATTATTCACACAGAGATTGTGATCTACTCCTCTTTTGAATTCCAGCTTCTTGAGATATGAATCCAGCCGTGAGTACCACACCCGTGGTGCCTTCTTCAAACCATATAGATCTTTCTTTAGTTTTCAGACCTTCGTTTCATCAGTACCCAGAACAAAGCCCACAGGTTGTTCAATGTATAATTCTTCTTCAAGTACACCATTCAAGAATGCTGTCTTGACATCCATTTGAAATACTTTATATCCTCTTTGGAGTTCCATGGAATGGAAAATCCTGATTGACTCCAGTTTAGCCACTGGAGCAAGGGTTTCTTCAGCATCAATGCCTTCAATCTGGGAGTACCCTTTACATACCAGTCGTGCCTTGTTTCTGATGACACTTCCATGCTCATCAAAATTATTTTTAAAGATCCATTTGGTACCAATAACATTGTGACCTTTGGGTCTCTAGAAAATATCCTATGTCTGATTCTTGTCAATCGGATCTAATTCATCATTCATGGCTTTCAACCAATATTCATCATTTGCACCTTCTTCGAATGAGGATGGCTCTAAAACTGATAGAAATGTAGATTGCGTGTTATTCCTCATTCTTCTTGTTTGAGTGGGTGTACTCTTTTCCCAAATTATGTTGGATGGATCAATCTCAGCTCTTTGATTTCTCCTGCGAGGTTCAGTTTCATTATCTTCATCCATAGTTTCTTGTTCAGATTCTTCTTCTGAGTCAACATCATGATGTGACTACTGAGTTTTTTGTACAGCTTCCTCTATTGATGCATTTGTATTTTCTTCACATTCACTTTCTTCCTAGCTTTCTATCACATTGTCATATGACGTCCTTGAATCATTTGTGGTTTTCTATTCAATTATCTTAACATCACTACTTTCCACAATCCTTTCTAAAAGCTTGTTGAAACACTTGTTGGCTTTGCTGTTCATTGAGTAACCAAGGAAAATTCCTTCATCTTCATTGTCTCCATACTTCCCTTGATTTCCTTCTTTGTTCCTGATGAAGCATTTACATCCAAAGACACAAAAGTATTTTAAAGAGGGCTTCCGTCCATGCCACAATTAATATGGTGTCTTCGTCTCACCCTTATAAAGTACTGTTTGATTCTGAATATACACTGTAGCTTGAACAACCTCTTTCTAGTAATGTCGTGGAATACGACTCCCAATCAGCATAGTTCGTTCCATGTTGTTCACCTGTCGATTCCTACGTTCAACAACTCCATTTTGTTGTGGGGTTCTCACAGTAGCTACCTCATGCTATATCCCATGCTTCTCCAGATAATTTTCAAATTCAATGAACGTGTATTCTCCTCCATTGTCAGATCTCATTACATTGATTGTTCGTCCAGTATCATTTTCGGTGATTTGATGATATGTTTTCATGTAGTCAAGGACTTGTCGTTTCTTGTGAATGACCATCACACATGACATTCTACTGAAATCATCTATGAAAATGAAAAAGAACCTTTCTCTATGTGTTCCAGCAACATTTATCGGCTCACATACATTTGTATGAATCAGATCAAGAAGGTGAGATGACCTTTTCTTCTTTGGCCGATATGAACTGCAGACCAGCTTCCCATGAATGCAAGCATCACAAGATTTTTCACGTTCACCCTTCAGGTTCGGAATGTCCATGAAAATTCTCAATTTTAATATTTTCTCCATGTCTTGTTGATTGATGTGTCCCAGTCTCTGATGCCACAAATTGTTTTCTTCTTCAACAGTCATGTAACTGACATTTTCTTCACTATCAACCTGATACAGGTTTCCTTCTGTTATACATCCCTTCATAAGTTAATTGCCTGTCTTTCCCTTGATAGTGTAGCCTTTTTGATTAAATGTAACTATAATTCCCAAGTCACAGAGTTGACTCACACTGAGGAGATTATGACGTAGGCAATCTACATAAAGGACTTCAGTCTTCTTTAGTTCTCCATTAGCTAATTCGGTACTTCCACTCCCTTTTATTTTCAGAGCTCTGTCATTACCAAATCGTACTGTACCACTAAACTTCCTTTTGATATCTTTTAGAAGGTCGGAATTACCTGCCATATGAGATGAACAACCGCTATCCCGAATCTAGGTACTGTTGTTCTTTGTAGCTTTGAGGGCCACCTCTACAAGGTTTTATTTCTCAATCTTCTTCCTTTCCTTCCATGAGACATTGGGTTGAGTATATAGTATTGACGGTATTTCAATTATCTCTTACGCATACCCAGGTTCTTCATAGTCGAAATCTTGTCTGAGAGGATAAAAACTGTTTGAAAGAGAAACACTGTCTTGCTGACGAGACTTGACTTGTCTTGAACATTGGTATGAGGTGTCCATGTCCCTTCTCTGCCTACAATTAGCATCCTTATGACTGAAGTTAGAACAACGATAACAATATCCATAGATATTGTTTCTTCTAGAAGAATTAGGATATGAATTTCTTCTCCTTTATTGAACTTCTATATCTTCTCCATTCAGATAGCTTATTGCCTCTTCACAATAAGACATGGTATGGCCCAGATAGCCACATAACTGACACTTCATGAGAGGAAATTTCTTCTCACTTGAATTTCTCCTCATACCTTCTTCCTTGGGAGAATAGTTAGACTCTCTGTCATTTCTGAAATTTTGAGGAAGAATTTCAGTTCTCCTTTTAGTCTGGATTAAGGGTTCCTTTTTCTGCACTTTAGGTAACGTTTCAATATTTTCAACTTTCATCTTATCTTTCTTTTGGATATTTTCACTTCCAGTAGTTGATGTCTCAGCCTCACAACCAATTCCACTCTTTCCCATGCAAGCGGGTCTTTGATCACTCACGATTTTTCCAACCCCATATGAACCACACTTAGATCTTGCAAGTAATTCTGCATCTGAGAATCTTCCAAACTATATTTTCTTCCTTGATTCTTTTGGAATTGATTCAGTCTCAAGATTACTCCTTAGAGTTACAACTTCCTCCTTAAGACCCTCAGCAGTCTTGGAATTTTCATCTAGTCTGGAGGTGAGGTCATTGATGACCTTTGCCTGCTCTTCAATTCTCAGCTTCAGATCCACTACATCATCATTGCTTTCAATTATTTTAGATGGTACCTTCACAAATTCATCCATTCGTTCAATTTCAGCTTCAATTTGATCAACGTATTCATTTGATTCTTCTACAATTGATTTCCACTTATTTCAACTCTTACATTTAATCTTAAGCTTACTAACCGCATACTTAAGTTGCATCTTGGGATCTACACAAGTTCTCAGTTTTTTTCTCCACCAGTATCTTATGCCTTTTCAACTGTGTCCATCATGGAAGCATGGTTCCTAGTTTTGAATTCTAGTTCTTCTTCTTCACATAATTCATTATCATCTTCTTCCTGTTCACAGACAAAAATATTCCTTTGTATTTTCTTTCCCGATTTGAAGTCTCCCTTTTTTAAGAACCTTCTCCGAGGCTTCTCGAAGCTTTCATCTTCACTATCTTCATCATTGATCTTTCTTAAGCACTGAGAGGAAATGTTCCATACTTTTCCAAAACGAAAACAACCGAGAGGTAACTTCCCTTTGAATTTCCCTTTTCCATTCTGGAACTTCATTGCAATGAGAGAAAGAATTTCTTTTTCTTCTTCATCTTCACCACTACTATCTTTTGAGATTTTCAGTTTATCCATGGACTTGAATTCCATTTCCTTTCTCACATGATTCGTAGCATATTCTAGTTTGACTCTCATTTCATATTCTACCAAGCTGCTCAGTAGATCATCCAACGAAAGTTTGGAAAGATCTCTTTCCTCAAGGGATGGCACCATTGCATTGTACAGAGGTGGAAGTCTTCTTAATATTTTCTTTAAAATATCAATGTCTTTGATTTCTTATCTTAGACAGTGAATTTCTCCAACCACTTCAGTAATTCGATTGAAGAACGAGTCTGCATTCTCGTCTGGATGCATCTTCTGATCATCAAACCGATTGTGCAACACTTGCAGTTTTGCCTCCTTCACTTTTCTATCTCCTTCATAAATATTCTCGAGTTTATCCCACATGGATTTTCCTGATGTGAAATTCATCACCTTTAGGTAGATCTGATCAGAAATGGCTGGAGTGAGTGCATTTTGTGCTTTAGGATCTGCATCAAGAATTTTCCTGTCTGTTTCCGTCATAGCCAGGCCTGTTGGATCAGTGACTTGTATTCCTTGCACAGTAGAAAAGAGAACTTCCATTCCAAGAGATCTTAGATGAGATCTCATTCTGTTCTTCTAGATCTGGAAATTACTTCCATCAAAGTGAGGGACTCCCCTAACATTTATTTCATTCTCCATGATGATAAAGGAATGATTCAACACCAGCAACCTTTACCCTCTGATACCACTTGAAGGACCCCGGGACACCCTGAGAGGGGAAGGGTGAATCTGGGTGACAAATTTTTCTTTTAATGTGATGGATCTTGTTCCCACGTTGGTTGGAACTTGTTAAACCTGTATGATGAATGTGATCAGAAAGCAAACATTCACATGCAGAGAGAAGACACAGCACTTTTTACTTGGTTCACCACTAAGGGCTACGTCCAAGGATCATACGCCGACAAGTTGTCGGTCGTACCAAATTCCACTAATCTTCACTAGATGTGGAATACAATGGTTCGGGCACAATCACTCTATCCCAGGATCACTGCCTTTAAAAAGGTTCAGGGATAACTCACTTCTTCCCTCGGGTCACTCCCGTTGACTCCCCTTGGCTCACTGCCCTTGGTGAAGCCACACTCAATTTATAGACGTGAAGGTCTCTTCATCATTGCATAAGAATGCATCCTCTGTTGTATGTAGATGCTCTGTTGAAGTCAAACTCTCACCTAAAGACGAATGCGCTGAGGGTACCAGATGATCCTCCATCTTTCGTGCAGCTTCAAAAGGACGGATGTACTTTAACCACCCTAGCGCGCTTCTCCATGCTACGTGTAGCATCCTGCCTGTTTATCACATAAAATTTCATTACATTTTACAAAACCGAGGATATTTAAGGTTTAGTGTCTTGGAAACCAGGAACTTAAAACATGAAAACATAAAACATTATACTTAAACACTTGAAAGGATTCTACTCATGTTCATACTAGGTTCATTACTGCATCTCATAACCTGGGGACATACATCAAAAGAAAGGGTGAGCAGAAATCCCAGTAAGGGAAACAAGGGAAACATTTAACATGTGAACTTGAGATACATCAATAAAGTCACGAAAAGAACTTTAAGGCATGAGAATGAAATCATGAGGCATATCATAATAAAAATAACATTTTTCATAACTTGAAGATGTGGATACAAAATTTAATATTGAAAATCATTTCGTTTCACCAAGGTCCATCCCCAAGGTGTCATTAAAATTACCAAGGTTATTCACCAAGGTACCAGTCTAAAAGGTCATCTCTAGAGATTAAGTCTTTACCCAATGCATTGGAGCGTTATCTGGGCGCACCCTTGACATGTATTTATTATCATGTGAGCCACATATATCATCATAAATCATTTCATAAACAACCCATATAGCATAAACGAAATGGGTTTTATTTCATAATCATAACGTTTTAAAAACTACTTTAAAGACATGATCTTTATGTCACTTTAAACCCACAGAAAGGGAAAGAGGATTTCATGTATGTAAATCCCATAATTTAAAATAGAAAATTTTGGTAATATGTGAATAACCATATAGAATAGAGATCTTTGAGTATTCACTTAATAAAATAAAAGAACTTTAGAAAAAGAGAGAGACATTTTGAGAAGAAAATTCTGCAGCATAACGGCTATGTTACAGGGTTTTAGAAAACATTGAAAAGAGAGGGGACATGGGTCAAACATTCATAAATGACCCATAAAACAGTAGAGGGACAGAATATAAGGGATTTAAAGACATGGTAATGAAATTTGAAAATATACCATATGAAATTATTAACATGAAAGGAAGACAAAAAAATAGACTTCTCTTATGAAAATTCGGCAGCCTAACGGCATCACATAAACTTCAACCAAAAATTAATTGATGAGATCAAATAGGGTCTCTCATCATATGAACCTAAAAGATCAGTATTATAGATATATAGATCATACCCCAACATAATAAAAAGGAACTTTCAAGACTTTAAATGGAATTAGAACTTTGAAAAAGGATAAAGGTGAAAGAACCACTTAAAATTCGGCAGCCTAACGGCGCCACTTAAACCTTAAAAATACCAAATTGAAGAGATAAAATGGGGTCTATCATAATATGATCATAAAAGATCAGTATGATAGATATAGATATCATACCCCAACATAATAAAAAGGAACTTGAAAGACTTGACATGAAAGTAGAACTTGAAAACGAGAAGGGTGAAAGAACCACTTAAAAATTTGGCAGCCTAACAGCGCCACTTAAAACTTCAAAAAAAATGAATTGACGAGATAAAATAGGGTCTCTCATCATATGAACGTAAAATATCAGTATGATATATTTAGAGATTATACCCCAACATAAAAAAAGGAACATGAAAGACTTGACATGAAAATAGATCTTGAAAATGAGAAGGGTGAAAGAATCCCTTAAAAATTCGGCAGCCTAACGGTGCCACTTAAAACTTCAATATACTGAATTGAAGAGATAAAATGGGGACTCTAATCATATGATCATAAAAGATTAGTATGATATATATATAGATCATACCATAACATAATAAAAAGGAACTTGAAAGAATTTACATGAAAATAGATCTTGAAAAATGAGAAGGGAGAAAGAATCCGTTTAAAAACTTTCAGCAGCCTAACGGTGCCACTTAAAACATCATAAAACAAAATAATGAGAGTAAGAGGGGATTTATCATTATATGAAAATGAAAAGGGAAGTAAGAGGAACATAAAAGACCATCATTTAACATAAGAACATAGAGCATAAAATAAATGACATAAAAGAGATTACTTGAAAAGAAAGAGAGAGGTCGGATCCCTTACCTTAAAACGTATCTCTTAAAACTCAATGGTTGGGACCTTGAGGGATTGGGGGAACCTTGGGAGGACTCCTTGGGAGGTAATGAGACCAGAGCTTCGTTGGGGAAGAGTTGGGAGTCGAATGGATGAGAGGATGGCTTGGTATTTATAGGGAAAGTGAGGGGACAAGACATTAATGGCCAAGGGACACCTCATTGGTGGTTTTGGCAAAACCATGGGATTTCCCATGGTATTTGCCCATGGTATTGTCCACTTGGGACACCTCATACCGTATCTTACTATTCATAAGTCGACCATATTTATTACATACTTAATACATCATTTAATGATGTCATTAAACACCCGTAACTAAAAAACTGTATTTTCACTATTCATTGAAAATTCAACATTCTTAGAAATAACCCAAAAATTCACCTTAATCAAATATCGATGGTATGATTTCAAAAATTAACTCCATTTTATAAAAATAATTTTCGAAATATTTTTAATTTAATTTTTAAATAAAAACACTATTCACCGAAAATTCATTTTTTTCAGAAAAAACCCCAAAAATTACCATAACATAATATCGATGCTCTGAGTTCAAAAGAGAAATCCATTTTATAAAAATAATTTTCTAAATATTTTTAATTTAAGTTTTAATTAAAAAACACTATTCACTCGAAAAAAACTAATACTTGAATAATAATTTATGAAACCATTATTTAACCATTTTATTGAATCAAATTACTTAATCAAGGTGCCTAGATTATATTAATACTTTCTTTAAGTGAGATTACTAATCCATTTGGACACATTACTAATCCTAATCATAAAATCACTATTCATAATTTACTATTCATCAAACATTAAGTTGATCTTATTAGACTCTAAATTTCGTACTAAACATAATTGAAGAAGATCATTTTTTGAAAATCATTACACATTTTTAATTATTTAAGGTTTACATAAACATTTTTAAAATATCCTTTCTCTAAAATTCATCAAAAATATTCATACTATATTTATCCGGACATTTGAAAATTCATAAACATCATCATAAGCAGAGATCAAAATTTTTATTTAAAATAAAGGATTACACAAGGCAATTACAGTCTCCTTACATAGCCCCTTATCACACCAGCATAGGACCTAAGTGTAAGGTGTGCTAAGGTGAGAGAATCGGAGGGAGGCTCGACCAACATAGCATGGGTAGTAATTTCTATCAGTTTGAACTTCTCACGAAGGCGATTCCGTTCTAGCTTCACACGATGAAGTTCGGCTTGGGTTTGGTCCAGAGAAAATCCAAGTGGTGATACCTCCTTCCCAAGTTCTGTTAGATGGGCTTTGATCGGTCCAAGACTACTGGGTGAGGCTATCAAATCTCCTTTCTATATTAATTAACCAAGGTCACTTGTATTTAGAGACAAATATCAAAATTTTTAGTTTCTTGCAGTCATATTGACCAATGGTCATATAACAGTCAAAACCCAATGGTCTCATTTTAATTATACTCATGTTATTAAATGAAACAGTTTTGTTGAGTATAAAAAATAAAATAACACACAAAATTTGGAAACAAGATTTATTCAAAATTTCGGGTCGTTACACTACGGTACGCAAGTTTCAGGAATGGCGTCCAAATCACTTGCGCAGTATAAACTCGGCATGCAGGTGACTCAAAACAACTTGCGCGACACTGCCTCTTTGAAGTCCAAACTTGCGCGAAACAACGCCTCTAAAACCCAAACCACTTTGGACGTGCAGCCAACAGAAGGCGCACAACCTCTACTTGTGCTACCCAACAACCACTTATGCGACCCAACAACCACTTTTGCGACTCAACCACTTGCACGATGAGATCTTAAAAAATATCTAAGTCTTGAACTTCGTTCCAAATTAGGAGGGGTGGTCCTTTATTTATAGGAAAACTGGACCCCCTGCGCAATGGCGCGCAAGTCTTCCCTCGGTGTGCAGTTTCTGGTGCGCAGCTCATCCTCCCTAGCCTTTATCACGCTACTCACTTGCGCGACTACACAAATACTTGCGCGACCTTATTTCCTTTTCCATATTTTGAATTTATAATCTTGAAAAACAATAGACGCTCAAGTTTCCAATCCTCCTAGGCATGGGCGCGCAAGTCTCCTCACGACGCGTAGGACACTTGCGCGACCAACCCAAAACTTGCCTGACCCTTATCCCTTTTCCATTTTCCCATATTCTGATCTTGAAAAACATATAGCGCGCAAGTTTCATCTCCTTCAAGTACACGGCGTGCAAGTCTCTTTTCCAAAAACACTTTTCTCCATTTGTCGATTTGTAGGCCCAAAAATTTGGCAAACACTGGGAAACGATGCCACCTACAATACTATTGTCTGCTTTAACTGTATGATCTCTTTGCTGGTACACATTCTGAACTTCCACTGAGGATTGACAACCAACACAAACCATACTACAAATCATGCATAGAAGACCATGGTTCCAACAAATGTATGGGATAATATGGTCCCAACCCTCATCCATGTGAATCACCTAAGAGGATTATGAGAATTCTTTGAGGGATTATAGTTACAAGAATAAGATATCTCATGGACTTAGAATAGATAAATTTCAGCACCTCCCATGATCAGGAAAATTCCCTAGAGAGAAAAATTATCAACTACAATGTAAACCTTGACCCCTTATCCAATCCAAATTTTGGTAATCTCACAAAACAATACTTATTATGAACAACCTCATGATGATAATTCTTATTAATTACTTCATAAAGGATGGGAATCTCATCCCTTAACAGTCTAGATGAAAAATGTTTACTCATTTAGGGATGATCATGTTCTCGTCTTCTCTATATGTTCCATGCAGAAGAACTTTCCACAGCTTCTAGAATTCAAGAATCCTCAAGAGGTTGAATTGAAGAAATCTACCAAGTATTTCCCATACAATGGGTTGTTATACACATCATCCAAGAGTTATTTTTCTTCTAGTACGAGATTCAAGGCCTGGTAGATCAAAATATATTGGACTAGGGATTATCAGGCGCATATCACATGTGTTTCTACTACCTTAAATGATGGTATTGATATCAAAGAATAATATTATATATCAATATAAGGTGAATATAATTTTAATGATTGGCTAGCACATAGGTCAATCACTTATGATCATAGGATTATCCCTGTGCAGCTGAATCAGCCATCACCTTTCTCACCCAACTGATTTTCTCTTTTCATATTATCATATTTTTATCTATCTAAAGTTAAAATGAATAACCAATGATATAATAAAATTTATAAGAATTCTGTACTGGTGTCAAAAACTAGTATGAACCTTTATGGGATTTATTTCCTCAACATTATGTGGGAGTATCATTACTTATCTAACTATGGAGTAATATTTAAATGAAGAGAATCTATATGCCTATGTCAACATCATCAAGTTGGTGGACCATTATGCTAGGCCAAGGGATAAATCACACATACTAGGTCCTCTATGTCTTATTAAATGCTCTAAATGAAAGGGAAAATTCCCATTTTATAAGAATAACACGAAAAATTGTATCCCTAAAAATGTCATATATACCATTGACATAATAAGACAATAGTTTCTTTGAGGTCAGTAGAAACAACTATTTATTGAAGTATCCACTAGTACAACTCCATGAACTAATTGACTTATTGACCATTTAGATCATTCATAGACATCTAATCATTATCATAATTAAATGGGTGCTAATAATTCAATGTTGAATCAACCCATTGGGACCTCCATGCTTCCAGTCAATGAAAGACCCCTTAGAAGAAAAAACATGATCCCTACTTGGATGTATGATGTTCTTAACAACCTCACCAGCATCCTTTCCTATATATCAATAATTTATGTTCTACTACTATAAAAGGCACTTTTTGAGGTCCTCATAGAGTCCCTGAAGAAACTTCTCAAGTTTTTAATCAAAGTGTCCACCACTAAATTCTACCATGCATGGGATAGAGAGTATGAGGGATGATAGGCCATCATCTCCTTCTCCAGGGAAGACAAAGGAAAAATTATATAGGTCCACATATGTACCCTTTTATTATAAATGAAAAAAATTATGCTTCCTAACATACCTAATACCATTTCTCATGTCTCTAAACTTTTTATAAGGGGTCCCATTGGCATGACTCTAAAATTCATGGAATATAAGTCTCAACTACAAGAATTTAAACTATGAGGTGTATCTTCCTCACTGTATAATGTTAAACTACCCGATTAACATCGTAGACACATGATGTTAAACTTAAACAACTTAATTCATAGATACATATTATTAATATTTACAATTAATGTTTTTATTTATAATTATTAAACTACATAATAGTATTTGAGTCCTCATTCAATATGATGACCATATTTTTATCTGGGGGTTATCATCCACCACACTACCTTATATAAACTATGTATGGATTTATTCCTCTTACATGGGACACATATGGATTATTGTTCCTCTTTCCCATAACTATATATGAAATTTACATTCATTTACTCTTATAATCCCAATGATGTGAATTTCGGGATTTTTATTAGGTTTTAGTCTTCCATTTCTCACCATACCACCCATACCTTTCTTTACCCTTTTCTATACATGAGTCTAGAATTTGTAGAATAATTTCCCAACTAATAATTATCTGTGTCTTTATTTCCAATCTGTGGGATACAAAGTGATTTCCAAATGTCCCATCCTAGCCTAGCTAAAACTCTTTACTTTTCCTAGTTTTGGTTCTTAACTCCCCTCTACCAGGACTCTTTCACCCCATTCATTGAGATAATTCCATAATCAGAAGAATACAATCAAATATTACTAGTATTAAAGTTTTATATATACCATATTCCATGTTTCAAAACCTTAAATGGCCAGAACACATGCCAAAAGTCATCTATATTGGTATCATTCCCTATAATTCTTGTCAGGATTACCTCACCTTGTACTATGTGGACAACAAAAAGTATCCCCTACATTATGAGATACATGAAATTAAATGAGAAGTATCCCATGGTCAAATCTATATTAAATTAAGATATATAAAATTAGGGACCAAATCAGTTCCCCTAAATAAATATAGATACATTCCTGTGTCTCTCATGGGTTTGACACTCTATCTGTCCTGGTACACCCCATTGATATACCTAATGCATGATGGCACATACCTAGGGTACTTAGACCAACCGTTGAGAATTTTCCTTTCCTTCACTTGCACACTTTTGGTCTCCGGATTTTGAATTAATCTATATTCTTATTTTTTTCAAATGGAATCCCATGCGGTGACAACACAACAACCAAGAATCATCCCACCTCCCATTTAGGTTACACATTCAAGAGGAAACTTTTTTGGAAATAGGACAATATCTATCTCTATTTGGATATTAATGATAGTCAAAATCATCTTATTTTACTCAATTTATGATGATACAGTGGTGTAATCCACTCATAAGATGTGATCAATGGTCATCTTCAGCCTATTTGTCACCTTATTTCTGATTCAAATCACAAAAGTCATGATTTACCCTTATTCTAATCCCTTTTTTAAGAAGCGAATCCTTAACACCCTTGGTGTTACCCTATCATACATTAGAAGTGTCAAAATTCAATCTATAACTACCTAAATTCTTTACCCGTCTTCATAATTTTATTTATAATTCAAAGAGACATTTTTAACATAACCCATCAATCCCAATCCAATTCTATCATGTGACATACGAGTAAAGTCTAGTTGCCCCATTTTTTCTCGCATTGAGCATGTATCATGTTATTTTAGAGGTTTTGGTAGCTTTTTTCATCACCATGACCAAGATACAATAATATTAAAGTCATGGAACTCTCCTTTAGTCTTGAAACAGAACTTTAAAATGGATGGCACATTGTCCTCACTGTATGATGTTAAACTACATGGTCAATGTCTATGCTTCCTAATGTTAACCTGCATGGTCTCAAACCAATCTCATGATGCAAAAATACATTATGAATTTGTTTGTTCCTAAAAGGACACCCTTTTTTGGAATGTGTCAACTAGAATACTTCTTCCCCTTAACTATATGTGGCTTGATTCCCACACCATTAGATATGTAGAAACTTCCCAGTTTCCTACACCAGGGACAACCACAAACTCCAAATCCATTCCATATTGGAACTTGAGATTCTATTTTAACTCATGTAAATCCACATTTATTCGCCCATTTTTAAGATGATGCCCCATTCATCAATTGAATATGTATAGTCTAGATATGTGCATGCGATTTTACATGGTTCTACTCTGGTGATAATACATTTGCCGATTCATGTTTTATTTCTTTTCTCTCCTCTCATGAGATAATCCATGAATATCTCTCTTTATATTCTATGTATGATCCATATATGTAAAGATATCTTCCATAATCAAGAACCACTTATGGATTGATTCCCTTCTCACAAGATACATAGTGATTCTTAGAAATTCTATCATAGTCCCAACTATAATTTCTACATAGCCATGTATTATATTGGTATTTGGTTCCCTCACCGGGTTACCTTATCCCAAATGACACTGAGATGATCCCACCTTTCAAGGGGATGTTCCTTATTTCATGAACCAAAACTAGGAACCAAGGTACAATAATCATGACCATAAATTATGTGCACTCATCCTTGGGGTTGCCTGTATGGGAATGCGGCTCCAAATCCATGTCAAGTTTCTACTTTCTCCATATGAACAACTTCAATCCCCCATTTAGTCCTAGATATATGAATTAAAACTATATATAAATTCACCCTCACTGAATAATATTAAATTTCATGGTCATTATCCTAGACACATGACCATAAAAGGTACATCATTTGGTAAACTTTTCTCAACCCTAATATCCATTATCTCTAGATCTAATACCATGATCTTAAACCATTTACAAATCTATATTAGGGAATATATGATATCATTTGGCTCCCCATTCAAAATTTTCTTACTTATCACTATCAATATAGACTATTTATCCCTTTGGTCAAACCTGCATGACCTTACAACCTAAGAATATTATGTCAAATCTATATGAATTTAAACTCCAGTACTTCATATGGTTCAAGACACATGACCTTAAACCTAGTGCATCCACCCATGGGGATGTCTATCAAGGATCTAGAGCCCAATTTCAGGTTTAAAGTTTTCCCTTTACCTTTCTTCTTTATAAAATACCTCATCCCTATGGTTTGAGGTCTATGATCTTAAAATAAGAAACAACTCGTAGTCTAAGATATATGACCATAAACTATGTAGCTTCATAGATTTCTCTAGTCCCCCAAAGGAAATATTAGATTCCACTCTCATTCCACTTTCATGGGTTTGGAACACTCATTTAGTAAAAAATCAGACTAGTTCATATGCCATCCCACCTGCATTGGTACACCTCATCAATATGCATTTTTCTGATAAATGTAGCCCCTAGAGTGTATAAACACTTATTAAACATCACCCTTACCTTTTCCTTACCACATTTGGAAGCCTTAGTTTGAACCCCCATTAACCTTTTATTTTATAATGGAATCCCATTCTATGAATATGCAGTTCTTCAGTCTTAGTCTGCCACCCATCCAGGGTACACATCCAAGAGGGAAATTTCTCAATAGTAATGCAATAGGCCCCACTCTTCAAATATGTCTGATGGTTGGTATTAAATTTATTTACCCCATATTTGATAGTACATTAGTGTAACCCTCTATTTGAATGATTCTAGTGGTCATCCTCAACTTATATGTCACCCCATCATAACTCAAAATAGTGTGAATCTATGTTTGGCCAAATAGTAAACACCCATCAAGGTGGAATTTCTTTCCTTCCACACCCCATTTTTTGTACTAGTCACTTATCGTACCACACTATGAAATATGTGTAGATTTTTTTATTATATCAAAGGATATGAAGTGATATATAATTATCCTATATTAGGAACTACCATGAATCTACCTCATTTGGGTGTTCAGTACCTCCATTAGGTTCCTCCTTTTATCCTACGGAACCAAGATGATATATTTCACTAAGGATATACTCTAAGCTATACGACTTGAAACTCCATCCCCTTGGTCCAATAATTATAACCTTAAATTATGTACACCTACCTATAATGAGGTCCTTAAATATGATTTGGTTTAAATAAAACTTTTTATTTTTATTTTTATCTTTTTATATGCATGATTTCTCACCCATGATATTGGGTTTAGGACCTTAAAATTCAAACACCACGGTCTGAGTTCCATGACCTTAAACTAAGAATCATATTCCACACATCATGTCCTTAAAACATGTGTATTATCCCTTGATGTTTTATTTTATTTTCATGTTATATTTTCAATTCGTTCCATGTTTTACATTCCATAATCTTTATATATAAAACCTATCACTTGGTCTAAGGAATACGACCTTAAACTAACAACCTTCATGATTTCATTGGTCCCTTCCTTCGAGAACAATCAAATTTTATTTTTGTGCCTCTCACATCATTGGAATTTTAATTTGGCATAATCTAAAAAATTATTTGCATCTATGACTGATATATATGCTCAATGAATAGAAAATAGAGTCCCAAGGGTTATAAAACTCTTTCTAAGAAACCCTCTCTTCAGTATTCACAATTTGTGTCCCATGATTGGGATCAAAACCTTCTTTTCTTTCTAATTTTACTCCTTTATGGTGATAGAATTGTTCCTCATGACCAACCTTCCATTCAGGATACACATTCTAGAGGAATCATCATAAGAATTTCTAATAGGAATCTCATATGGAAATGGAAAAATTACATCCCTAATGATATGGTAATTGAAAATGTGTTTTGAATTTGGTTAATGTTCTTCCTTGACCTATTTCTCCTTCTCATCTACCAGTCTAAACTCTTGGGATTATAACATTCATTTCCCCAATTTCCCAAGATCAAGAATAATTTTGACACCCTTGGTGTTGTTGCCCGTGTAAATCATGCACTTTGATATGGATGATCATATTTTTGAATCCTAAAAACCTTATTCCCCCAGGTTACCAATAGTGGTTGATGCAACATTATAACCCCCAAATCATACACTCATGTTATTATTCCTCATGTAATATGAAAATATTATATATATCTATTATTTCTCAAAATGAGAATGACTCACATGAGTTTATAGGTTTTTGATAGATAGTTTTTATTAATGATACAAATATGTTGAATATTAAAAATATAGTTTGAACAAGAAATAATTTTATTATATGGAAACAATTATCTGGTTATCCACAAATTGTTGCCTCAACTTTGATATAAATATGAACTATGGATGTTCCAGAGTCATCATCTACTTGAGATCAACTATAAATTACTAAGAGTAGTCAAAAACATGATTCACCCTTCCTAGATATGGTATGTCCACCTCTACCTATTTACACAACTCAACTATTCACATTTGGTATTCATCTTACGAGCCTTGTAATTAGTTATTCAGGATGAGGTTTGGATTCGTGCAGCTTCAACGATGCCAATATGGGCCCTTAGGCATGATTCCTCCATTTACCCTACTGAAGAGGTCTTGTAGTTAATGATGTATTACCTCCCCATCAATAATATCTTGTTGAGATACCTGAATACCTACAATCCCATGTTCCATATACATGAATCTAGAAGAGTTGGGTTGCTAAGCCTCTATAATCTCTTACTCAACTAGGAATTTATGATCCATCACATGGATAAAATGGTATTCAAAACCACCAATTCCTAGCCTTAAAATATAGTGGGGGTGGCATCTTGTCCATCCCTATATCGGACCTAATGTTGCACATCTGACGAGGTTATGAATTTTATTATATGATCGCCACTAGATTGTATGATTGTATTCATCCACATCTATTAAAAATTTATACTCATTTTTAGGAGAAGACTCGTTTTATAATAATGTATCAAGTAGAGGATATAGATTCTCAACTTTTGGTTCCATCTCTAATAGGATAGGTTCTAATTTAGGTGAAAAATCCACTGAATCCCTAGAATCTTTTTCCACAGGAAGTTTCTCCACCTCCATAGTCATAATCATTTCTTCTTAGAATATTTATTCCTCTAAGTGTTTCCACATTTATAATATTTTATATAGATTTACATCATGATTAGTTTTCAATTCATGTACATTCTCCTCCCCTCTATCATTAGGTAGGTGATAATTCCATCCTATCCCTCCAGTGCACCAAGTTCCTTCTCTTTCAAGAGATATTACTCTAAATGGTACACTATCAGAAGATCCCAAACACCAGTTTAAGCTTAATTAGTAGTAAATACAGATAGAGTTTATTGAAAAAATTCTTAAATGTCACATATATGGCTCTTAGATCACTTTTGATCAGAAAGAAAAGGGTCTCAATTTCCTCACCCAACCCAACTGCTACACCGACTGATTAGTTGAGGTATTGAGCACCGAAGATAGGATTCACCACACATAATTACTAAACATCTATTGGGTTGGTGATAAGTCCTTCTTGGAATATTGACTCCTGTAACTCATTATCATTTTTTTGGGAAATACTATCAAAATAAAACCATATGTTGGTTCAGTCTACTCTAGTGAAATAAATTATGGAAGAAGTGACTATGGATAAAGATTTATTCTCCTCATTAAAGATTATGAGTTTGTATTCTTTATCTTCTAGGAATGAATTGATCTTATAATCCTATACATACTTTGCTTTCATACCCACCAACAAGTCAACCCATTAAGCACCATAGATATTTTTCATAATTGAGGATCCCTCAGTACCAGTGGGAACCTCAATAACTACAATGAGACATTACTTAATGGGATCACTAGATATAAAAAATATGAGATAAAAAAATTAGTAATGAATTATAAACATGTTTTTAGAAGAGGAAATAGGATTAAAATTTTCCTCTTGAGCCCCATGAAATGTGAATTTTTAGTTTAAATGGATGTTTCACACCTTCAGTGGTTGGTATAACCCTTGGATCATTGGGAGAGATAATGAGTTGGGAGATAACTCTAAAAAATCTTAGATTCCAAGTAGTTTCCCACCATCCTCTAATAAACATCATGTAGGTTGTTAGGATGAATGAATATTTGTTAGTTCATGCACTAGTCAGTAAGTAGAAATCAATATCATTCAAAGTTAACCAGTGTCTCCACCGAGGTCATAGGTTTTTAGAGATTGCCTTATCTGACATGAGTTCTTTGAATTTCCATCATATATATTTCAATTATCCTTTTATGAAGATTCTTCCAGATCCGTAGTGCTTCTCTAGTGGTTTTCACCATCATAATCCATTATCTCTACTTCTGTGACTGGTGTTGTTCGTTCTTGGCCTACCCTAGACTACTCATCAAACATCGGGGTACACTTGGTTGGTGAAGGGGTATCCATCAGCTCAATATTATACTATCACCTCTATGTTGGATATGTAATCAATCATTTTTTACTATGAATTTACAGGCTCAAATATGAAGATCTTGAATTACAATATAAATATGACTGTTTTTAAATGATTATATCATAGTTTCCTCCACATGAATTATAACCATAGCCTTTCTCAATTACTTTAGACTTTAGGGAATGTCACATGAACTAATTTGATATTTCAAATACACTTACTTAGAGATACTTTAGAAGTATATCCATAGGACTCAAAATCTTCTCCATGTTCCAATACTCTTCCCCAAGATCCCTTCCCTACTAGGTGTATGCACCCCTGAGGCATATTTTTAGTGATGAGAAAGAGACCTTAAAGCACACTCAACAATTTCCATTTTATTAGTAAGATCTCCCATTAGTTTAGTATCTTCCATGGTCTTATCATTCCCTATACTCTATCACCTCTAGGTGTTTCCCAATGGGTATTTCAATATCACTAGTTTCTTCAGTATTTCCCTCAAGTATACTATCATTCAACTTCTATAGTATAATTGGACCAATCTAATTAGAGTTCCAACTAATGGTATGATGATTCTATCATAAATTCCATCATGAGAAAGAATACACTAGTATTTTTGGATGACCATGGGGTGTCTCTCATGGAAAACTTTAGTATACACCTATGGTATATTCCACTAAAGGAATTATAATTTGTATGTGAATTGTTTTTGGGAATATAGTTCATAAATGGTGGTGTCATTGATGTGAGTGACCAACACCCAACCTATGAATAAAATAATATATAACCTATTCTCAGGGCTACTATGGTCTTCATCCATGTTATCCCTTTTTGGAGTGGGGAAGTTGTTAAAGATGAATTAATCCTAAGATACAATCCTCATGACCAATACAATTCCATTAATTTAAATGGGTTATATCCTAAAAATATTGAGTAGTGATGACATGAACATATTATCTAGGTGTGATATAGGATTTGGATATTTATACCCACTGAAGTGTGAAATGACCCACTAATACAAGAATATTAATGGGCCATAAAGTCACATGGGATTGTCCCTCTAGCTAACATGCCCACCAACATGTCATATAACACTGACAACATTAGTAAAATACGAATGAATGAATATTCACTCATTAATAGTGTAACCATGATTAATTATTTTGTATGAACAATTATATGACCATCCATGACTGTTAGAAACCATCCTTAAGGAATTCCACCAAGTATGTTTTCTACCTTAGAACCAATATCATAGTACTTGATATAGAATCCCAACTAGGTATACTATCCTTATACAAAAAAAAAACAGCTATACCGAATATTTTATTATTCCTATATCCTTAGAAATTGTTTCAGTAACCCTATAAACTAATGATATTGAAACACAACTTGAATGAGGCATTTGAGTGTAGGAATTTATTTTTACACTAATATGGATCTAGTGCCCCAAAATAATTCCCTCACAAGAAAGGGAGTCTGCTCCATATCCTCCCTGATTCTCACCACTGATAAGAAATTATCGTACATAGTGATAAGTATGTGGATTCCTCAAATTTGATAGATTCCCCATTGGTTAATCCTGACTATTAGATAGTGTAGATGGACCATGTTCATATATAGTGACCATATTCTTAGTAGTTCTATCATTTTATATTGGTAGTGATAGAAGTGGAACTAGAAGGTCCACACTAACTCATACAACCCATCCTCATAAAGGATATCTCTAGAATCCTATCTTTTATAGGGAACGCAAAAGGACCATTACCTCTCATCAGTGAAGTTTCCTCATGGGTAAAGGTCCCACTCATCTGTCTAGCTCCAGAATCAATTCATGAAACTAGTTTAGAAGGTTCTAGAGTACTTTGGATGATAAAATTTAGTAGTTTCCATATCCCAATCTGTTTTCTATTTTAGATTCTACCGCATAAATTTTATCATAAATTTGTGATCCCCCACTTGGTGGCTAACAATAGTTATGTTCCCCTAGAACATTTCCCTCGAACACTTGAACCAGTGACCTGAGGTGTCGGTGCTGGAATATGGAATGGTTAAATCATATAATAGGATAAAAATATACATTGGTATCATGTTGATTAGGTGTTACTCCATTTAATACTTGGTTAACATGTCTACTAGTTTCTAGAGTTGAGGTTGAATATATTTTCTTGATCCAATCATAGGATTCTATTCTATCTATCTTCTCTCTTCCGAAGTATATTCTACATCATATGCAGACTTATGATGAATTATTTTATAGTTATTTAAGTATTATTAATACAAATATCCTTGTAACTAGGGGATCTCATGCAATTGTTAGATATAGGGTTGATGAAGGGTAATTCATGTAAGTTTGTTTAGGAAATATTTATATCGTAAATGTTGTGTAGCATGGAATATACATATTTCCATCTCAATAATTTTTCAAAATTATTTAGTTCCATGAATATAGAGAACTATTAAATTATCAGGAAGGATTATGGTCCCCTATGAGGTCTCCAAACATATTTATATTCAAGGGGTCAAGTAGAGTTGTGTTAATCAAGAGGAGAAAATTCTTGAAATCCAGTATTTTACTTAGAAATTGAATCTCTAATTTTTCCATCAATCCCAATTCTATGGGTTTGATTTTTCCCTATAAAACAAAACTAATAAGTATAAAAGAGGAAAGATGGATGAAAGAATTTATTTGGGAGAAAAGGATATATTTTCATGAATCTTTAGTTGTGTGAGTCTATAACCAAAGGTTCCGCACAAGTCCAATGTTCTACAAGTGTGTAAGAATTCTAAAAAACATATCTTGAGGTGAAATTAAAGTCAATAGTTGCCTGAGAATGAAATTATTTTATGAGATAACCAGTTTCATGATCCTAAATCCAATAAAGTTCCCTTAACTTTCCACTTCAAGGGATGTTGGGTTCAATTTTTAGGATTTAAAGGAAGCTGAATCTCTTTACTTTTTCATTCATAACCCCATGCTTCATGAAACCAAGATAACCCTCCCTGGAATCTTTTAGGTGTGAATATTACATACTTTACCTTATAAAAGTCCATCAATGTATCATCTTGAGAATGATACATTCTCATGAAACTACCTTCAATAAAGAACACACTTTACAAAAAAGGTCAAAGACTCACACAAGTCACTATTTAATGAAACTCCAATATTTTGTAAAAATCATACCATGTAAACCCATATTATTCCATCCTTAAATGAATGAAACATTCACAAAAGTTGCGGTAATGCGGGACTCACATATGTCTAATCTAGGTTTAATTCATACAAAATACATACACCCAACCGATATCATACAATGTCACCCCAAACCCTTTGTATCAAGTATTGGTTTCAAAAAATCCCTGAATGATTATCCTAATAACATTTTGGGAAGAACCAGTTTCAAATACCCACTCGTTCCCTTGATTTATTTCCTTTCATGACATATGAGTCAATAATACATGAAACTAAACTGTAGGGACTAACCCCATCACACAAACATAAACATTGAAATTAAAACTACATATGTTTTTATTCTCACTTCAACATGATGCATATTATTCGTCGTTGATGATAAATATTGAAATATCAACACCAATACTACCCCCTACTCTTTATCAAGAGGAAGTATTCCACATAATACAACCACATTATAGGAATCATTGAGTCCCTCATAAACCTATATATAAGGATCCATTCTATAGAGCTCCCCCTCATGACTCTAAACCTTGAGCATACTCACTAGAATAAAAAATGTGATCATCCCCACCAGACTCTAAATCACGAGTGTCCCTATCTGACTATAAATTGTAGGTGTCCAAACTAGACTCTAACCCCAGTGTTTCTTTATCATGACTATAATTTATGAGAGCCTACCATTGAATCTAAATCCTAAGAGATCCCCATAGGATATTAAACCCTGAGTGTCCCCAATGGGATCTAAACCTCATAATTTAAATAGTGATTTTCCCCATTAGAATATAATATGTACCTACTCTTATATGATGATAGTAAAAAGATTTACCCACTCTTGTGTGACAATGAAGACATGAACCTTCACTTCCTTATGCGACAAGCATAAAATTAACTCAGTGAGGAATATAGTACAACCCCACCTGATATATCAACAACCTATCATACCCAATGTGGTGAAGATAAGGTACCTCATGTTAAAAGCATGATATTACTTTTCTGACATGCAGAAAATGAATTTTGTGAAAATTGCATGATTCCTTGTGTGATGAGAACAATATTCCTTAGGTGAAGAGCCTAATATGAATTATGTGATGAAATTAAGATTCTTTAGGTGAAGATACTAGGATGACTTACGTGTTGATCCAAGGAATAATTTTTTTTAAAAATAATTATATTCCCTCATGGTTGTACCTAAGGAAGATAAAACAATATTTATATTCCCAACATACGTAATAGTCATATTCACTCCAACCAAAGGTGTTCACCATACTAAGGAAGTAATTAAAGTAATTAATCAATGTAAACACAATAATTTCATAGATAATGATATCCATAATCATGAGTTAAATCTCTGAGGGAGTCCGAGATTATAAAAATATCTCTTTAGAGGGAAGTGATGACATCCCATCCTCTGATTCAGATCATGGTGTTATTTTCATCACCCTGATAGTGTCAGGAGGCCTTCCTTTGGAAATCCAGAATGTGGGATCCTAATCATGACCATCCCAATGAATCTGATGAAGTGTTCCTAGCATAAAAAACTGAAAACACATATGTAAGGCTTTAATAGAGTAACCCATATATATTGTGTTGTGTATCCTGGAAACCTTTACATATTCCACTGTATGGTATCATAACCTTTATGGATGCCTTTATACAATCTGGTAACCCTTACACATACCTTAACACGATAGCAACTCTTATTCCCCAATTCACCAATATGAATCCCAACTAAACCATACATAAGGGTTTTCCCCTTTACTTGGAAATCATGAAAAACATAAATGAATAAGTATAGTCATTTGGTCAATTAGTAATAGAATAATAATGAAATCACAAAAAAATAATATTTTTTTCCATGTTGCAATAATGCCAAAAAACTGCTAAAAACTAAATATGTGATACTTTCTCTTAAATTAAGAAATTTACAGGGACTAATTAATCGAATTGTATAGAATAAAATAATGAATGAATGAGCTCTATAAATGGAGAAATGATTTCATGAGTGTTATGAAAGTATTATAGAAATAATGAAGTATCTATCTTGTAATTAATACAAACAATTGGTATATTGGAGTTTATTTTATGAAGTGATCATCCTTTATGAAGAAGTTATTATATTGTTCCAATATAGGGAGGGGATATTTGAGAAATCCACCATAAGCTATTATATTTATGTTAAGTTGGACTTTCTATAAATTTCATGAGAATGTCATTAAATAGGTATGTGTGTTTTATTATTGAGTCCATGTTTTTAAGGAATAATTTATGAATTTAAGTTTGGAGAAATTTAATTAATCAATGAAAAGATATTTAAGAAGTTTTTAAGGAATAAGTGGATATGAATAGACAATTTGGATGTTGGTTAGTCACTGTTTTTTTCTATACCCAACATTTCTAAAGTAGAATTGAAGTTTATTAATTAATAATTAACATTTAATTTCATTCTTTTTATTTATTTTCATTAGGTGAGTAAGGATAAAATAGTTAAATATATATTAACATACATTTTCTATGTGAATATTGATAACAAATTCAAGGGGAGAGATTGTTGAAACCATTGGTGATTTTTTGTATTTTCCATCAATAATAAATGATGTAAATATATATGGAGAATAGAATATTTGAATATGAAGTGTGGAGTAATCAAGCTATATATTCAGATTTGATAATATAAGAGAACACCTTATATATTGGAGATTAAATTACCCTCAGATTTGATTTATGTTTAAGATAAATTATTAATAAGGGGAAATATTAAGATTATTGGGAATGTACTAGTTATGTAATGATACCATTGGATATATTATTAGAGATCCATCCACATGTGGAAAATAATTTTGAGTGAATGTATTCTGTTTAATATTTCATGTGAATTTAGAAGAAGAAATATAAAAGAGATGAGAGGCTGGTTAGATGGGAAGAGTTAAAGACCTATTGAGTTGATTGAGGAGTTGGATATGCATCTACTAAAGATATATTAGAGTGGAAATCATTATAAATATCAATCATAATTGTATCTTTATGATATGGAAACTATCTAAGATAATTATGAAGGGTGAATAATGTTGAGTTGAAGGGTCAAATGTTGCATCTATTGAAAAACTTCTTTATTAATTTATTTATTGAGTTTCATGAAGAGAATAAAAATTTGAGGTAGTTTAATATTCATTAATTTTTTTTATGTTGTATTAAATTATAGGAAATTATTTATTTTAATGGAAAAATATGATTTGAGATAAATTGTAGTTGATAGAAATGATTTCTAAAGAAATCACGAGTTAATTGAAAAATACTGGAGTTTTTAGATACTTCATGTGCATTGGGAATTTTACTAAAGTTTTTAATAAATTTATAGTGATTTAATTGAATTATTTTAAGTGATTTTAGATTATTTTATGTTATTTTGAATGGTTTATGTGAGCTTTAGAATAATAGAAAATTATTATGGAGGTTTTTGGTTAGAGATTTTTGAAAAGTTGAAAAATTAAAAGCTATGTAAGAGTAGTTGGAGAGATAATTTTATATGTAAGAGTAAAAAGCATCATATGTAAGAATATATGGTGAGATACTAGGATACATTATAATAATATTGAGCTGCATCAGAATAAATCCATGGAAACTAATATCATGGAATATTAAATAATGGTTGTGTTTGATTAACTCATGGGTTAAGAAGAGTAAATCCGACCTACAAAATATTAAATTGGATCATTTATATACTACATAAGAATCATACTCATGTGAAATCAACTATGTATGAGTAACTTGGATAAATGTAAAAGTAAATGTAAGAATTATAATTCTAGATCAATGTAACCTAAAGCTTCATTGAACTACAATAGACTAATCAAGGAGCTGTGTAAAAATAAAATAACACTGTGAGAGATTAAATAAAAAGTTACAAAGGTCACATATGAATAGACCTAATCCTATATAATATTATACTAAACAATTAATGTTCTACATATGATTAAATTCTTTTAGGTGAATCATAAGCACTAAAAATAGATGATTATTTGTCTCTATTCATGTTATAAGCATCACAATAATTTCTATAAATCATTATTCAAGGTGAGGTATTTTAAAGATGTGAATAAGGTGATTATTTCATAACATAAGGTTTACACCACAACTGATATTTCATTCGAACATGTATTTGTGGATAAAAAGAATTAGGCTGTCTAGAAAATTTGAAGGAAAGAAGAATATGAGATTCATTGGGAATTAAAGGATGAATTTATATAAATAATTAGATGTGGAAATCTATGTAGATTTAAAAGGGAGATATTTTTAGAAAATATTTTGTGTGATAATTATAAAATTTTTAAAAGTAAGGGTTGACTATACTTATGAAGATTGAAGGCTGAATATTTTTTTTTGATATTTATTAACTAGTTTGAATGAGAAGATCATGTTTCCACATTACATAGAGGTTTTAAAATTTAAAATATTGGAAATATCAATAGGTTATGTTTTAGTGTCTATAAAGATTAAAGTAATTGAAGATATATGATATACTAAAATAGTATGAATTTTTTATTTTGAATATACTATGAATCAAAAAAAAGAGAAACCAAATATTGTAATGAAATTTGTTTTTGACATTGAAGAAGTTGAAGAAGAGAAGATAGAGATTATGATACTGATTCTATTTATTATCTGATGTGTCCAATTACTTTAATAAATAAGTTTGATATAGATGAATATTTTTCTGTACAAAAGTGATAAGATTCATACATTTTATGATTTCTATAGTTATGGGAGAAGATATATTCTATTCATTCCTATAGATACTTGTTCATATATATTTTATCTTACTTTAGGAGTACTCAAATGAATTTTGTTTTGGTAGAATATTTGGTTGATGATAGTTTTTAAGAATTTACTTATGGGTTTTTATTAAATCTAGTTGGTGTTGTGCAGGTAATCTGGTTGGTTCCAAATGAAAAGGTTTCATTGACACCCCCTTTATCTTGGTTGATTCTTAATAATAAAGGATCAGTTGTGTGTGTGGAATTATAACCATCATACACCAAGGATTAGATCATGCATAATGAGCAATCCTTGTAAAAATTTGTGTGCCTTGTTTTGTGTTTTTCTCATTTATTTTTTCATGCCTGCATTCCAAATAAGAAAAGAGTGTGTGATTACCACCCAAACAGTTACATAAGTAAAAGATAAAGGTCTTAATTGGTATAAGTTTTACATACTGACTTTCCTCCCTCTCAATATGGTTCCATAAATCCTATGGGAACAACATAGACTACTTTAGTAAGTATTCCTACCAATGATGATATGGGATGAAATCACAATACCCTAACTTAAGAATAAAAAAGACCATCACTTAAAATCTAACTAATTGGCAATACTTTAATGGATTGTGTTTAGAATTCACCTCATTGTGAGTGGTTATATTAGTAGAAATTTTCTAAATAATTGTTCTTATTATCCTCTTGAATAAAGAAACTATGGTATTTTTTATTATTGACTGATATTTCATATTCTTTGACCATTTCATTCAACCTCAAAATTTATCTCTATGCTTTCCAATCTAGGATACTGATTAATCCCTCACTAGATGGCGTATCCTTAAAGGCTAACTATTACTTACTAGTTTTTTTAGGTTTAGTCAATATCCCATCCTCAAAATATAGTTGGTATTGTACTTAAAATGAGTGAAGCTACATCATTTTGGGAAACCAATAATGATTTTGAAGGGTTCACATCCCAATATTTTTAAATTTAAACTCATAATAATAAAATAAACAATTAATATTCTATTACATAACTAAAATTCATAATAGTAATGAAATGAAATTAAATTATAATGAAAAATAGTTACCCTAATGTCTTTGGATAGTGCATTCATGAAACTGATTTCTAACTTACAATGAACACAAATCAACATCTATATCGATCGAATCAGGTAACCAAAATCCTTACACTTTATAAATATAAATAAATAAATAAATATATATGTGTTAATTTAAAATAAAATAAAATATATAATATAATAATATATACAATAATGAATGTAATAAAACTAATATCTGTATTTTCTTGGAAAATATCTACAAACCAATGATAAGAGGATTGAATGGTTTTCCATGACTCAATGTATTTTTTTAAAATACATCATAAAAAAGATATCATTATTAAAAATTATATTTTGTGTGTGTTTAAGTTATTATATTAAGGTAAAAGATACTAATATATCATTAGAAGAATCATTGTGAATATAAAAAAACAACTTCCACTTCTCGCGATACCTATCTTCATGATCTTTATCAAACATCTGCTATGTGACCGAAAATGTTTCATTAAACTCAAACCATAATCTCCAAATAAAGTCTCTTCATTTATTGCCCAAAATTTTCATGGTCCATTGGAATGAAATAGGGTCTAGCACATCAAAATGAAAAACCTATAGAAATAACAATTATAAAAATTTATATGTATATTAATAATTTTAATCACATCTTTTAAATAAATCATCAATGAATGTTAAATTATTTTTATCTTTATTTGGTTTTAAAATAACTTATTATTCCTAGATATGAGGGTATGCCTCCAATATTTATTTTTAATGGAAAGGATCACCACATTTTATGAAATATTCCCAAGAATATATCTATATATTTGGATAAAATCACCTATAGTCACCTAGAAAGTATCAGGAAGAGTGACAAATTTAAAGTCTCTTAAGTCCCATCCATTGATTGTATTCATATTTATATCTCTTATATTGTTAGTTTTTTTCAATTTCATAAATGATATGAAAATAAAAGAGAATATAATGTTTTTTTATTATTTCCTACATACCAATAATGGTAACCATTAAGTATCCATCAGATGGAGGAGTAACTACCTTCTCACTCACTGAAGGAGCATGAGATGGTGAACTAGAAACGTCAGTTGTGGTAGTCATGAGCTCTCTGATGATATTTGATATGATGGAATAACCTAGGTCTACTATAGGTGACATTACACGAAATTATACTTGACAAGAATATTGAATTATTTGTTCTCACCATTCATGTATTTCAATAATTTTAGAGTATAATCAATATGAAAAAATAAATTAGTAGAATAATTAAAATTTAAAAGAAGGAATCACATTTATTTTGACAAAAAAAGTTTACATATTATATATAATTTTAAATTCTGTTTATATATAATATATGTTTAACATAAATGTAATATATAATAAATCCACTAAAAAACATGAAATCAACGATTCAATCAAATATACCAGAAGTACACATGGTCATTTTTTCTCTATAGATAAGAGTGACCAACACAATTCCATCTTGTTTTTCACCTAGAGGATAACATACTAACCCTCCATCTATATATGATGTGTGACACCGTTAATTTTTATGCTATTGGAAGCGCTGTTGTGACATGTCAGATTGATTATGATTTTTAGGCTGATTTGTAGTCTAGGGAAGACCCTAGGTCATCTCTCAAGGAGCGTTCCTCGGTTTAGAGTATGAGTTTTTAATAATAAGTACTAAAATATGGATGGTTTTAAAATAGTTTATAGAAAATGACTTTATTTATAGAGTTTAATAGTTGAAAAATAAAAGTTATGTTTTATGATTATGAGATAAGGAGATCATTTCAAGTTCGCTACACATCTTGGTGAGTACATAATTATGAAAAATACACATGGTTTAACGGAATCCTTTGGTTAAGGGTTGTCATGATCTCAATTTTCTCTTGCCTCTTAAACGATGCTCAATGAACCACCCCTTGACACAAAAATCAAGTTATCAAGGTTTGGGTATCAAGAATTGAGATTAAATGCTACCAAATCATCCTGAAAACTTATGTATGTGTGAGATAAATAGGACTCTTCTCTTTTATAATCAGAACAACCCAAGATTCCCACTTGAAATCTCAACCCAATCGGTGTTGAAATAAAATGTGTTTCATGTAATTTTAACAATAGAAATGAAATTAGAGGAGAATCATGTCAAGATAAGAAATTATTAAAATATTTTGATCACAATTTGCACAAAACCAGTAGAAAAACAAGTGTTGGAACTCCCTCCCAAGTGTATGTAGCTCCCTTCAAATGACCATCCACCGATTAGCTCGATATCAGGAGGAGGAGGAATCTCTGGTGGAACTTAGCCTTCATCCTTGATACCCCTAGGAGGATAGGGGCCTCAAAAACACCTCGGATGATGAGAGGACTCCTTTGGGTCTCCATAATACCAAATATTTTCCTCCTATACAAACTTACAAATGGGGATCCCAATGTGCCATTTTATAGGAAAATGGGAATGTGGTTTTGAGCACACAGATTTATTAAAACCACTTGTGACATGGGTTTTGACATCCAAAAATTCTTATCATGCTTTGGAGAAAATAAAAAATTTGCATCCCCACCTCTTGGATGTCTCCACAGAAATTGTGGCACAATTTGGACAACTAGAGCCTGAGATATGGATAGATCACAACACACCACTTTTGACTTCGTGCATATTTGGTGTGCTAGATAGATCAGGTCGATTGGGAATTGTTGAGGCCAAATGAGGATTTGGTTCCTTCTTATGAAATGTATCCCATTAAATATTGGAAAATCCCACAAAATATCAGCCCATTTGAATTCATGGTTTAGTTGAAATATTCATTTGAGGCCACTAGTGTGCACATATCTTGGGTTGTTTAGCCCATTTTTCTTGGAAATCATCATGGGCCCTCCAAATCACCTCCTCCTACAATGGAATCATCAAAACAAGTAACATTTCCCATTTTTAATAGTGATAAACACAAAATAAATGATTCAAAAATGTAATGAAATGTACTATTTTTTTTATAATTTTTAAAATAAAACAAGTTTAGCGTAGTGGTGTAAGGGTGAAAATGAAATAGTGAATCGCGGTGCGATCACACCCCCACACCTAAACACTTGAAATCCTGGGAAAAGTCAAAATTTCAGGAATTATGCATGTAGATATTTCCAACTTCATAAAAATTTAATATTCAATTAAAATTTAATTCTTGATAGAAATGTGATCAAAGAAAAAAACACACCAAGGAGTTATTCTTAATGATAATTGAAAAAGTTGTCTCAACAATTATATCCAAATAAAATTCAAGATATGCATGATACCAATAAAACTAAATAATTTAAAAGATAACCATGTCTCTAATTCTCCATGTGTGTTTGTGAAAACCATTTCATGCTATTATTTCCACTTTCTATCGAGTAAATATAAGTAATTTTAATAATTGACTAATTTCAAGATCCTTTCCACCAAACATTCCCCACATACTTTGTAATAAAATTTCAAAACCCAGTCACTTAAGCATTCCCAGAAGTCAAACCATAATCTCCCGACCTAGATATCCCCACATGCTGTACATTTCATCACTCCCCTCATTTATTATGATTTTTTTCAAAAGTTTCACTTGGAACAAATCTCAAACTCTTCTCCCAACCCTTGTCTGATATTCTCACAACAATAATTGTAATAATTATAACAAGATCAAAATTTAAGGAAGGGTGTTTTTTGACCTTCCCAATATAGAACTCATTTTTGTTATTTTAGGGCATACAATATTCAGATAACAGGTACACACGCATATGTCAATTTGGTACAGTAATAAAATAAATCAGATAAGGAACGAATAAATGGAAAAATAATTTTGGAAAGTATAGAAAAAAAATCTAACTTATATTTAACTTCCATTAATAAAGAAATTTACACACATCAGGGTTGGGTGAAAAAAATTGGTGTAGAGATTAAGTGACACAATTTAACTTTAAACTATTCACAAAAAAAGGGCACCATTCTTCTCAAAGGTTTCAAAATGATACAACAGTTTATTTCATTGATAAAGAACTAAATTTCAAAATAAATTAATACCGTAGTATTGAATTCTTCCTAAAATCCACATTTCATTAGATTGTTTTGAGTGTTTAAAGCAACATGAAATGCAGATATTCCACATGAATTTTCAATAAATTCCATGATTAATCAGGCATCATTTTCCATGATAAAGTGGGAATAAAAAATTAATATTACAGGAGGTAAGGGAGAAAGTAACAAAACAATTCAGCAAGCTAAAAAGAGAAAAAGAAGAAAGATGATAAAAATTACTAACTAACCTTGGAATAAACCCACCCCCCCCACCTAAAGTGTGTAGTGTCCTCACTGTTAGAAAATAGAATGTGGAAAGGAAGGCTAAAACCTGATGAGTTTCATTCAAAGATTTCTTCTTGAACATGGAGTTCCTCCACTAGGGACTCCAGAATGGATTTATAGAAGTGCTTCAGCCACTACCCATTCACAGTGAAGGTTTTATTGGTTTCTTCATTTTGAACCTAGATAACACCAAATAGAGAGACATTAGTAACAATTTATGATCCAAACCAGCAGGAACAAAGAATACTTGGATGAAAATTCAGCCTTGTATTATAGAGGAATACCTTCATCCCAATGTAGAACTGGCGATGAACAATGAGTTTGTCATGGGAAGCCTTGGTTCTCTCCTTATAAATCATGGAGTTCTCACATGCATCTCTTCTCACTTCCTCCAGCCCTTGAATCTATAACTTCCTCTTAGAACCTGCACCATAAAGGTTATACATTCATTTTTTATTGGCCTAATAGGCTCGGTGATTAATCTCAACTGGGAGGTGACAACTCTTTCCAAACACAAGCCGATAGGGTGACATTCCAATTGGAGTTTTGAAAGCAGTACTGTAGGCCAATAACGAATCATCAAGTTGAAGTATCCAATATTTTCTATTGGGTTGAACCATTTTTCCAGAATCTATTTTCCTTATTTATTTGACACCTCATCTTGACCAAAGCTTTGTGGGTGATATGCAGTAGACACTCAATTCCTGACCCCATACCGACGCAAAAGTGACTGCATTGTTCGGTTGCAGAAATGAGAACCATGGTCAATGATGATGAACCTAGGTAAGCCAAACCTACAGAAGATTTGGGTTCTCAAAAATTCTACAATTAACTTAGAATGATCAGTCCCTATAGCCCGTGCCTTTACCCATTTTAACACATAATCAACTTCTAGAATAATGTACAAGTTTCAAAAGGAAATGGGAAATTACCCCATAATGTCAATACCCCAAGCATAAAAAATGTCATGAAAGATAAATGGTTTTTGTGGCATTTCCTTTATTTTAGATATATTACCCATTCATTGAAAACTAGGACAAGGTTTAAAAAATCATTGGAATCTAGAAAAATTATTGGCCATAAGAGACCAAAATAAAGGATTTTACGAGTTGTCTATTGGGTACCAAAGTGGCCCCAAGAAGCAAGAGTGTGGTAGAATTTAAGGATAGACTGATAATCTCTATCGAGGACACGACGCCTAAGTACATGATCACTACATGTGCACTAGAGGTAGGGGTCATCCCAAATGTACCAACGAGGCTCATGTTTTAGATGAATGACTTGGTTTTTATTCAAATTATTAGGAATGCAATATGCTACCTGGTAATTTACAATTACAGCGTAACAAGGAATAACATCTTGCACTTGGTAAAATTGATCATCTGGAAACATGTCATTTATAGGAATACAGTGGGATGAGTCAATGTCTAAGGATGGAGGTATCCTACTGATATGGTCAGCCACAACATTCTCTTCTCCTTTTTTATCTCTAATTTCTAGGTTTAATTCTTGAAGGAGGAGCATACAGCCAATGAGACGTGGTTTGGATTCCAGTTTCCTAAAGAGATACTGGAGGGCTGCATGGTCTGAGAATACAATGACTTTGGACCCTAAAAGCTATGAACTAATTTTTTCCAAGGCAAACACAATGTCAAGGATTTATTTTTCAGTTGTGGTGTAGTTTTCTGGGGTAGGTTCTAGTTTATATGAGGCATAGGCAATGACATGTGGAGCTTGATCAACCCTTTGTTACAAGATTTCCCCTACTTCATAGTTAGATGCATCACACATTAGCTCAAATAGTAAATCCCACCGAGGTGGTTGGATTACTGGGGGTGATATGAGACTACCTTTTAAATTATTTAAAGCTTCCACACATTCTTTATAAAAAAAAATTATTTTTCTTTTTGGAGTATCCAGGAGAGTGGGCGTGAAATCTTACTAAAATCATGAATGAAACGATGGTAAAATCTAGCATGACCTAGGAAATACCACACATCCTTTAAATTTTCAGGGAATGGTAAAGGAGAAATGAAATCCACTTTTTATTTATCTACATGGATATCATCCCCATAAATTCCATGACCCAAAACTATACCTTATTGCACTATGAAATGGTAGTTCTCATAATTTAATACAAGATTTTTTTCAATACAATGATATAGGACTGAACCAAGACTACATAAACATTCATCAAAAAGAGTATCCATAAATAGTGAAATCATCCATGAATACTTCCATGAAATTCTCTAGGTAATCCGAAAAAATACTAACCATGTATTATTGGAAAGTACCTGAAGCATTGCATAGACCTAATGGCATTCTTTTATATGAAAATTTACCAAAGGGACAAGTGAAGGTAGTCTTTTCCTAGTCCTCGGGGGCAATATAGATCTGAAAGTATCCAGAATACCCATAAAGGAAATAGTAGTGGGACTTACCCGCTAGCCTTTCTAGCATTTGGTCAATGAATGGCAAAGGGAAATGTTCCTTCCTAGTGTGTTATTTTAGTCGGCAATAGTCTATGAAGACACACCAACTATTATGCACATGAGTTGGAACCAATTCATTGTTTTCATTTTTAATTACTATAAGACCAGTTTTTTTAGGAACTACTTGAAGAAGACTGACCCATTGGCTGTCACAAATGGGGTAAATGATTCCCGTAGCCAATACTTTTGTTTCATCCTTTTTTAGAACATCTAGGAGGTTTGGGTTTAGTCGACATTGTGCTTGCCTCACAGGTTTATCCTCATCATTTAATAAAATATGATGTGTTCAAATTGATGGGATAATACCAGGAATGTCAGCAAGTTTCCATCCCAAATCATGTTTATACAACCTTAAATGTTCAAGTAGTCATAATTCATGCTCAAGAGGGAGGTAACAAGAAATTATTACAGGCATCTTGTTTCCATTCTCAAGTTATAAATATTTTAAATCTTGTGGAAATTGTTTCAATTCAAATTCAGATGGATTTTGGATTGATGGGAGTGTGTGTGAAAGTGAGAGGTCACTGATCTCATCTAACTGCTCAATGGTATCATCCTCAGATGAGGAATGAGCTTTTACATGCTTTGCAGTATCATGGATGGTCATTGTATTCTCAATGTTCAAGAAACCACCAATTAATTAATGTGCATGACATTTTTCTAGAACACTACAACAATAAATGAAAGATTCATTACCAATAATTTCAATCGAGGATGAAAACTTAGAAAGGGGATCAGGGGAATGGAATGAAGTGTTTTCAGGGGAAGGGAGTACATCAATTGAATTTACTAAGAGAGAGGAATGTTCTTCTAAGGGGTGCTTCATGGAATCAAGTAAATTGAAATGGACTATGTCACCACAAATTCCAAAGACAATGTACCATTATGGACATTAATTATGGTTTTAGAAGTTTTCAAGAATGGTCCCCCCCTAATATAATTGGGGAATGTCCATTCATCCTATCATATTCTATTTTAAGCACATAAAAATTAGTAGGAAAAATTAAATTTTGAACACCAACAGGAACATTCTCTAACACAGCAGAAGGGTATGTTGTAATCCGATTTTCCAGTTGAACAATAATTCTAGTGGGCTTCAGTTCCTCGACCTACAATGTAGAGAAAATGGAGTAATGCATCACATTGATAGAAGCACCTAAATAAATCATAGCATTTTAAAATTAATACTCCCTTATGGTGCACATAAATGAGAATGTTCCAGGATCGTTGCACATGGTGGGAATTGATTTCTCAATCAATGCTGAAACATTCCTCCCCAAGTCCACCATCTCATCACTTCAATGTCACATTTGATTTGTATAAATATCCTTTAGAAACATGGTGCATTGTGGAATTTGCTTCATGGAATCAATCAAGGGTATTTTAACCTACACTTTTTTAAAAATTTCCAATATTTCCTTATCAAGTTCAGTTTCCTTTTGTTTTCTAGGTTGGGTGGCCCTTTGAGGGAATGGAAGAAGAATAGTTGGGATATGAGACTCATCGACATACACACTCTTACCTTTGGATGGACTTCTCTTAGGACAAGGATTTTCTTCTCTTGGATCATTTTTAGCAGTGGTTGGGATGGTGGTCTCCTCTGGAGGGGATGACTCTATTGGAGGGGTCATTTGTCTTTGAAGATGAGTTCCACTCCTAAGGGTGATGAAACTAACATTTTGGGTGGATATGGATTTTTGGGTGGTGGTGGTAGATGACTAATATGACCCTATTTGTTCCATGGTTGTTGAGGTTGGTTTTAATACCCCCTTTCCTATAGGATTGGTTGTCTTTACACCGAGGATTGGATGGATAGTATGATTCTTGCGTAAAAGGGTTGGTTATAGGGGTGGCCTAGAAAGATTGCCTTACAACTCTCATAAGTTTCTCTAAATTGGGGGAATTGGCCAGAATAATGGGTGTTAGAAGATCATATTACACAATAGATGGGAGGAGGAGATTGATATTTCCCTTGTGAAAGATCAAGTTGTTGAAGGAGGGTGCTTACCTCTTTGAACTTTGTGTCCACCTTCTTCTCAAATTCAATACATTTCACCTTATGGAAACCTCGAATGGGTGCACTAGACCTTTTACCAAATTATTGAGTGTTCTATGCCATGTTCTCAATCAAGTTTCTTGCAGCAGTTGGGGTCTTATCTACTAGTGCACCACCTGCAGCAGTATAAATCATATTTCTATCAATAGGGATTAAAACTTCATTAAAATACTGAATTAAAATTTGTTCGCTTATTTGGTGGTGTGGGAAACCTGAACAAAGCCTTTTAAATCATTCCCAATTTTCATGTAGTGTTTCCCCTTGTGATTTTATTATACCAAATATTTTTTTTCATATATTTGCAGTGCGAGAGGCTGTGAAATATTTATCAAGAAAAAGTCATTTCTTGTCCGCCCAACCTCTAATTGGTGAATTCACATAGTAAAGACAATATTTTGTAGTATCTTATAATGAGAAAGGGAATTCCCTTAGCTTTACTTGTTATTCAACCAAATTTGTAGGTTTTAATATATAACACATAGTATGAAATTCTTTTAAATTATTTTGTGGATCCTCTCTAGGAAGTCCATGGAATCTTGGTAATAAATGAATTAAACCATATTTTAGTTCAAAATTTAGTGCCTTGCCTTGTAATTGAATATATGTGGTATGGATATCAATATCAGGTGAGTTTAGTTATTTTAGTTCTCTATTTTTTCAGCCATGTTATTCATGTTAATTTTAGTTTTAATGTGGGTTCCGGAAGAATAAAAAGAAGAAGAAGAAGAAATAAGATAAGTGTTAATGTTTTGTGCATCCTCCTTCAAAGGATCCTCTTGTGTATCTCAGGGGTCGCTGATGTAGGATCTTCTCCGATTCATGTTCGAAAGGATGTATGTATCCTGGATTAGAACGAGTCATACACAGAATCTAAACCAGAAATAAATTAGAACACTAAAAAAATGTAATGGTAGAAGATAAAACAAAAAAACATTCACAAAATAAAAAAATTATCCAAAACACGCACTAAAACAAATGTCCTCCTTGCCAACGACGCCAAAATTTTAACGGGCCGTCATGAAATGTAAAATGGATTATGATTTTTAGGTTGATTTATAGTCTAGGGAAGACTTGAGGTTGTCTCTCAAAGAGCGTTTGTGGGTTTAGGGTGTGTGTTTTTAACAAGAAGTACTAAAATAGGGGTGGTTTTAAAACAATTTAAAGAAAATGACTTGATTTAAAGAGTTTAATAGTTGATAAATAAAAGTGATTTTTTATAATTATGAGATAATGAGATCATTTCAAGTTCAAGACACATCTTGGTGATTTCATCATTCTAAAAAATACACATGGTTTAATGGAATCATTTGGTTGAGGGCTATAAAGATCCCAACTTCCCTCTTGCCTCTTAAACGATGCTCAAAAACCACTCCTTGACACAAAAATCATGTTATCAAGGTTTGGATATCAATTATAGAGAAGAAATGCTACAAAACCATATTGAAATGTTATGTATGTGTGAGATAAATATGACCCTTGTCTTGTCTAATCAGAACAACTCAAGATTCCCACTTGAAATCTCAACCCAATCAGTGTTGAAATAAAAAGTGTTTCACATAATTTTAATAATATAAATGAAATCAGAGGAGAATAATGCCAAGATAAGAAATAAATGAAATATTTATCACAAAAATTACACAAAACCAGTAGAAGAAAAAATGCTGGAACTCCCTCCCATGTGTGTGTAGCTGGCTCGAAATGATTATCCACCATTTAGCTCGACATTATGAAGAGGAGGAATCTCGGGTGGATATTCGCATTCATACTTGATCCCCTTATGAGGATAGGGGCCTCCAAAACTACTTGGATGATGATAAGACTCCTTTGGGTCTCCAAAATACCAGAGCTTTTCCTCCTTTCCAAACATACAAATAGGGATCCCAAGGTTCCTTTTATACGAAAATAGGAAGGTGGTTTTGAGCACACAGATTTCTTAAAACCATTTTTCACAAGGGTTTTGACATCCAAAAGACCTATATTACTTTGGAGAAAATAAATAAATTTTATCCCCACCTATTGGATGTCTACACCAAAAGTATGTGACAATTTGGACAGCTAGAGCCAGTGATGTGGAAAGATCCCAGCACACCACTTTTGACTTCATGCAGATTCGGTGCGCTCGACAGATCAGGTCGGTTGGGCATTGTAGATACTGGATGAGGCTTCAGTTCCTTCATATTAAATGTATAACATAAAATTTTGGACCAACTCACAAAAGTTCAGACCATTTGTATGAACTATTTAGTTGAAATATGCAGTTGAGTCTACTGGTGTGCATGGATCTTGCGCAGTTTGGCCCATTTTTCTTGGACATCATCACCGACTAACCAAATCACCTCCTCCTGAAATAGAATCATCAAAACAAGTAACATTACCCTTTTTAAAAATGATAAAAACAAAATTAAAGATTCAGAAATGGAATTAAATTTGTTATTATTTTTATAATTTTCAATATAAAACAAGTTTCACGCACTGGTGTATGGGTGATGATGAAATAATGAATCGCGGTGCAATCACAATCTATCCTTACCCCCATCTAATCAAGAAGGAAACCTAATTTAAGGAATTAGAAGAAATTCCATCATATTTTCCTCTATAAAATAATAATGTGTTGATTATGTTTTTTTACTCAGAAACATGAAAACAATAAAAAAGATCATTTCATAAAAATTACATTGGGATTTAATAAAACATACTAAAATACGGACTTAATTTAAATTAATATTCACTCATTTATATTGATTTTTTTGAAGTCATACCAGAAAATACAAATAAAATAAACACTAAAAACCATATGATTAAACTATTTAACAAACCAAAAAAAATCCCCATAACACCAAAAACAACTTTAAAAACATTTTTGAAATCATCTATTTGATTATAAGTTCAATCCATTCCCATAAACACATCAAAAGGAAAAAACAAAAAATATTTAAACCAAAATAAATATATTTTCTCAACCAAATAGGGTATTATAAGACAAAATATTTTGAAATAACCATTATAAGTCAATTTAAAATAATTTCTAAGTTGTATAAATATTACAGATGTCAAAACATGAGTTTAATAAAAAAATATTTTTTATTTAAATGTTACCAATAATAGGAGTCAATAAAAATAGTTTTTTCCAATTAATAAACAAGTAACCATTCTAATAGAACATGCATTATTCTAATAATAATTTATATTTCATCTATAATTGTAGTATAAACTAGGAATACAACCAAATGATATAAAAATGAGTTTAAAAATCTAATTATAGTATGTTTAGATGCTCATATATAAATTAAATAGAACCGAATACATCAAATTATTATTTTAGAATTGAGAATAGGGTATTAAATCAATAGAATATATCAAGGGCACTTAATAAGACCACCACACACCTTTATATAAATTTTTAAATAATGAAAGTAGGTGTAAAAAGTTTTCAATATAAGAAATGCTTACTGAAAAACTATAAGATGGTGAGAAATGGTGTCACAGGGATAGAGGGTAC
This sequence comes from Viscum album, assembly GCA_963277665.1. NCBI lineage: Eukaryota > Viridiplantae > Streptophyta > Magnoliopsida > Santalales > Viscaceae > Viscum > Viscum album. The sequence continues at coordinate 255,276,647 of OY728150.1, forward strand.
GTGTTAGATGGTGTGTAGAATAGTTTTTTACTTATATAATAAGACATTCAAAAGGAATTCCATAAATAAGTAGATTGGAAAACTACTTCCCAATGTATGGAATAAACTAGGGGATTTTCCACAGAGGATTCTTTTCTCAAAGAAACAAGTGATTTTTAAATAAGGTGTTGTCTCTCAGAGCGCCTTCTCCAGAATCCTTCTAAAGAATATGTTGTCTCATTGAGAACCTTCTTCAGAATAGTTTTCAAGAAGGGACTGCCATAGAAAACACCCTATTTTCAAATTTTATTTATTATTATTTTTCATTGTTTATATATATATATATATATTTAAAAAATAAAATAAAAAATAAAATAAAATTTAGCTATTTTTATATTCTGTATTACTTTAAAAAAATTATTACAAAAATATAACATAAAATCACACCCAACCTCAACTTTTATAAGGGTTTAGTACTCAAAATCTTTTTCATTTTTTCTATATGGGATTGAGACACCACTTTTACATCATTTAATGAATAATATATTATTAATAATAACACATTGCTGATAACAAATTATTAATCATAACATATTTTTAATAAATAACTATTATGTATTAACGTAATAAATAGTAACTAATAAAGTCATGGTAATTACTAATAATAATGTCATTAATGTTGTTAAACCTATAATTAATAATAAAAAAATTATTTAAATGATGTGATTAATAATGTAATTAATTATAAAAGTATAATTATTAATAATTTCAAATAGTGAATACAAATGATGTGATTAATAATATATTTAATTTTATATTTTGAAATGATTAGTAAGAAATAACAATCTAATAAATATTTATAGTATTATTTATAGTTCAGCAAATAATAATAATAATAATAATAATAATTATTAAATAATAATACTTTTTGTCATGAAATTTTTTATTATTTAATTAAATTAATATCTAATAAAACTATTAATAATGAAAATGATATAAATATTATTAAATAACATATTAATTTCCATGAATTCATAAAACTAATATATTAATTTTTATTACAATATTAATTATAAATTTATAAATTATGACTTTATTGCTATCATTAATTATGGAATTATTAATTAATAATAACAAGTTATAATATTGTGGTAGTAAGTGATGCGGTCAATAATAGAAATAAAAATAGTAATTAAATTAATAATATAATGATCAACGTAGTTAAAAATTAATACATATAATTATTTATGTAATAATAAATAAAAATTATACTGAAATTATTATTAATTACAATAATAATATAATAAATAATGTGATACTTAATAATAATCATTCATATAAATTTTTTAAAGTGAAAATGTCATGTTTTTAATTAATAATGTTTATTTCATATAAATTAATTATTATTTATTATATTCATGAATAATAATATTATTATTATGAATTGGGGTGGTTACATACACACACAGATACAAAGAAAATACACACATATAGACACTTGACCATATTTTAAAAAGTCAATATAACAAAATCATGATAATAAGAAATTAATGAAGATAAAGTCATTATAATAAAGTATTGATAATAATGTCATGATAATAAATTCATTATATTAAATTCATGATATTATTAATAAATTTATCAAAATAAATTCAAGATAATTATATTTTATTAAATCTATTATAATAAAAAATAATGTTTTTTATTTATGTATAAAAATTATACAATTATTAATAATGATGTAAATAATCTTATTATTTTTATTATATATGATTATTTATTAATATAATATTTTTGAACACCTCAAGGATAGGAACGAGAGTCCCTGAAACATTTGTTAATAGAAAAAAGAGTACATGAGGAGATGATAGGTTCAAATAAATCATAAAAAACCTCATCAATGAATAATTTCTTATGTTTTCAACTATAGCCTATATCCCTTAGATATCAACATATACTCCTTGGATAGTAACATATCCTACACATATTTAGATTCTGAGGAATATTGTGACCATCATGTGACGATGAATTATAACTATCCTTAAGAATGTTGTAGGTCTTGTATTTCTACAATAGGTGATGAAAATATAGCTCTGGATTGGATTAAAAGCTTTCTTTTAGGTTGACCAATATCATTTTTAGAACTATGAGGTAGCATTTTTTTCCAAAAAATATGGTTCCATTTTATGATTAATAAACTACATATGTGAGTAAAACCATTCATCAATATCCTCATGAATTCCCCAAGGTATCCTTTCACATGTGTGACCCTTTAGGGGAATTTTGGCATTGGAATGTTTAACTATTGCCTTATCGCATTTTTTTACTGAGGCTTTGCAAAAAGATTCATATATAAACTTCATTAATTTATAGAATTGAGGGGGATAAGAAAATCCCACATTATCAAATTCACAACCCCTTATCCAACATAGAGAAGAGTTTGTTGGGAGTTCTACCTGAACAAAAGGTTCTAGATGAACATGAAAAGTCACATCACCCAAGGTGTCTTTCCTGAATATCTCTATTAAAACATTATTTGAAAAAACAGTGTTAAAAACAAGATCATACTCACAATATTCTTGTTTGTACATGGAAAAATCCTATCCATACATCGGTGGAGGATCAAAATATTTTTATTTCTTAAGAGTTACCAATTTAAATCCCTCTTCATCCAGTAAAATGATTTAAATCTTATAAAAATACTAGTTGCGTACCAGATTTGGAGTGCTACTCACTATCATTGGATGTGAAAATATAGTTTTTGTTTCCTACATTTCATTGAGAAACCACCCACCAATTTGGATTTTCTTTTCCTTTTGTTAGTTGTTATGGATCATTCTTACTATAGTTTAAGATCCACTACCTCTTGCGTAGAAACAACACATTCATATTAATCATCAGAAGAAACCTTATTTTCAATCACAACGTCAACACTCTTGTAAAGAGAATATTTAAAATATATGTCAATATGAGTCACCAGCCTCTCCACTTCCTCTTCAGCTTCAATTTCATCCCATTATTTATTTGTATTTGATGTGGGGAAATGATTAGCTCCCTCTTCACCTTTAGTGTCAGCAAACTTAGATGAAAAAACATCTGAGGCACACACCTTTTCCTTGTCAACATTGGGCTTCCCCTTGTTTGGGGTATGACCCTCTTCAATATTATAGGGATAAAACCCTCCATTAATGATAGGGAGTTCATCATAAATCATAGGCGACTCAAAAAAATTTCCCCAATCCTATTTTTTACCTTGTTGTAGTCCTTCCGAAATAGGTACATTCCCACTATTCTTTAAATTCAACAGTTCATCATATTATAACACTTAAAAATGAATATGAGGTCTTTTAATTTATTTGTGCAATCATTCGTTGAATTTCCAATAAGGCTACATTCAATGAAAAAAGGAGGAATATTCTTAGAAATAATCTTTATATCCAAATCTTCATTAAGAGTAGATAGAATAACCTGGTTAATCAAAATAGAACTAAAATAAACTTCAAAAAGGAATCTTTCAAAGTGACCAAACATTTCTTGTTTAGTATATTCTTCCATATCGACATGTACTCCAATCATCGAAGAAATATCATAAAAGATCCTTGGATTCTAAAAGATCTAACTCAATCCTATAATTCTAACTTATTCCTAATCAAGGGGTTTTAAATCTTCAAAGGGGTTAAATCTAAAAAACCATTCCTATAGGTGAATGACACTTCATTTAAATGAAACTATTATAAATCCTCAAGCATTCATTTTTAGTACCACATTTGGGAATAATAAATGATAGACCCATTCCCTAATAAAATATATTTTGAGCTATAAAATCCCTAGGTATCAAATAAATTCTTGAATAATGAATCCAAAACCTAGGTGTTCTCCCCTTTTAGAAGCGTAAGTAATGCTAAAATAAAATACTTACTCATATCCCTTATCTCTAGAATTTATTCATGATTTGAAAAAACATAAAAAGTAGTACCCTTATTGAAGGAGTGATCAAATTCCATGGTAGGAAGAGATACAAAGGATCTAGGATTAAGAGTAAAATATGACTTATTTTTCCATGGATCTAGGGCCCTAGAAATACTATTCAATGTAGAAGAATCCATAAGAGATGAATTCATCTTATTATAAGGGATACCTATAAGAATCATATTCTATCACCTTTTTATTTGGATGAAAAAGGTATGGATATATTTAAGATTATGGATTTGTTAGATCCAATGGATCCATGTGATGCACAATAAGGGAAGAATTGCTCATATTCTAAATCTTTGGTTAGAATATATATCCTATTTACTCCAATGACTTAGAAATATTCTGTTGGAGATGGTTGTTCAATCACTATAATATCTAAATTTTCTTTTTTGGACTTATGTGATGGATCATTTTCACTGAATAATTAGTCCTTCCATGGAATACGATAGGGCCTCAAATTGATATCAATTTTTTTTGAAGAACGGGGGGGGGGGGGCATTTCTCAAAATCCAACCAGGGAATTATTTTAGACAATATCAATGAGTTTATGCATTTTATAATTTTTTATATATCATTCCAAGCTAAAGAAAACCAGTGGAGTGCATTGGAGTTTAAAAAAGGTCTACTTAAAACATGTGGATTTTATGGTTTGAAAATTACGTCGTTGGGGAAGGGATTCTTTCATATTTTCTTCCTGAATTCAACAATTAAATCTAGAAAATGGGGGTTTAGACATGTGAACATGAATCATTTACTACTTATGATACATGATTCATATAATGATTTTAATCCATTAATTTGGAATAAATCACTTTCCCAGATTTATTTGAGAATTTTTTGATTGATACTGTTTCTCTAGAACCCACAGATCCTGTTGGAAATTTCCTTAAACATTGGTATTTTGATCAAGATAGTCAGGGAGAAAAAAAGGGAAGATATGTCCATTTTTTCAATTTCTCATGGAGGTAAACCTATCCTCTCCACTGATAAAAATAATGGTTCTCTCGGCTGATGATTTCACGTTTGGCTTGTCTATTGGCTATTAAAAAGTGCATGATTTTTATGGGCTACGAAAAATTTGGAAATACCTTTGAAAATTGTGGAAGAAATCCTATTTTCAACACCTATGGGATAAAAGGTCATTCATATAATAAGTGAAGGAGAGTTTTGGAAAAGGCTACCTCTTCAAATAAGGATCAGCCAGGGAAAGAACCCAACGATAGTGTAAGACAACATGGTTATTTGGGTCCTGGGATTCATAGCCTTGAGGGTGATACTCAATTGGATGGTGGTTGGTAGAGATATAATACCCTAATCCTAATTAATTAATCAATCATTCAGGTGAATGATGATGGATTTATGAAAGTTCAAAATATTGGAAAATTTGGGGTTGATCATCCTAGATATGAGGGTAAATCGGGCTCCTACCAATTAGTTATTTCTAAGGGAACTAAGGAGAATGATCATTTTTATTTAGACACAATAGGTGAGTCTGGTTATTCTAATTCCATGGAAGATCTGGTTGACAAGTTACTGTATTCTTTTTCTAGAAAAGGGAGGAAGTCTCTTGAGATAACTATGCTCTCATCGTCCTAACTTAAGAATCCTAAGACTAGGAATTCTAAGGTATCTATTATTAAAGATAGAATAGATGATTATAAACATATGTCATTTAATGTTTTTTTGGTTGACCCATTAGATGGAGGCCCTCCCATTTCTACTGTTAGGATGCAGGAAAAGGAATTCTCAATTTTACTTGAAATTAGTACAATTGTGACTATTTCCACCATTGAGAAAGTTCCCAAGGGAAAATACAAGAAAGTAGATTTTGATGTAGATTTCATGGGATTTCTAAGGGAGACTCCTCATATTCCTAGGGAAGTGGACATGGTTATGCCAGACGCTTCAGCAGACCCCAAAGGCGATTAAAAACCCTTGTTATTATCATTATTAAATATCAAATTCTGACTTCTAATGATGCTCAAAAAAAGAACATGATGACTAGGGAGGCAGAAAACCACACCCTATCACTACTTATAAAGTGTTGTCAACAACCTGATGTTTACGAATAGGGGGAACCTGTTTCGTCCAATTCTTGTAGTCTATCCCTAAAACTCCCCTTACAATGTTGATGTTCATAGAGTCCATGCTAGATGAGAAAATGAAACATCCAAGACTAGTGGACTTGGACATGCATTATTAATGAATCTAATTCTTGACAGTGAGAGACAAATGCATGGTCATTCGAATAAGGATAATTGACCCTCAAATGGATCAGGCAAGGGTGATTTCCCTACTCAGACTCTTCATCCTTCCAACTTCTCCAATTTAATAATATCTATTTGCAAATTTTTTTGAAATTACTAAAATAATAATTCAAGATGGAAAAAATAATTAATTCAAATAGAAAAATAAATTCTGAGTAGCTATAGGGTGAGAGGTATCCACAAACCCTTGGCATGGAAATAGAATAATGGTATGATTTAAAAGTAAAAGTTATTTGTACAAATCTAGAGAGTTGGTCTGTTATCATTCATGAATATCTTGAAATTTTAGATTTTTTATCCATAAATATTGTGGAAAAAATTAGGTCCAATCATGAGCTATATATTTGGGACCTCTCATGGACAAATGAACCATGAATATGGGTTGATAATGGGTTATTTACATCATCCTCAGATGATGTGAAGGATAATTGGAAGAGGGTTAAGAGAAGGAGGTATGACCAACATCCATGTTCTTGAGGTAGTTGTCAAGGCCACGGTGGGTGGAATTCTTGTAAGGATTTGTGTTATGTTTTTCATGATAAGGGCCATTCTTACCTTGTTTAACCTCATCATTCCTTTTCGTTTATGTTTTCATTCTTTTAATAAAATGGGAAGGGCCCATGGGTCCTATCCTGACTTGTTTAATAATAATAATAATAATTACTATTATCAATTTAATAATAATATAATTAATAATAATAATATTTAAATTTATTAATTAGTATAATATATTAATTATTTTTTAATAATTAATTAATTATCATTATTAAGACATATATTATTATTAATACATAATATTTTCTATTTATTATTCTTTTCGTTTTTGTTATTTTATATGATTTTATTGTAATTATTAAATTTCATTTAGAATCTAATTATAATTTATATTTTATAAACTTTTAGAGTTGCATACTTCTTTTAAAGTCCAAATTTTGTGTATTGAAATAAAATTGTTTTGTATGATTTATATAATTTTCTATTATTATGATGAAAATATTTTTATTTTTAATTATTTTTAGTCATTTATTCTATGTTTTGAAATTCATTTTTATTGTATTTATAGTCTATTTTCTGTAATATTTTAAATACAACAACATGAAACAAAAAAAAACTTATTATGTTTCAATTAGGTAAATTTAGAAGCCTATAAAATATAAATTATAAATACAATTTAAAAGAAACTAAAAACATAGAATGTAGATATAATGAATAGTTGAAAATAAAAATAATTTCATAAATATGTTCATAAACAAAATTCATGATACAAATATTATTAATTAAAAACCTAACATGTACACTCTAAAAAATTTATGTGCATTGTTTTTTAATCATTAGCAGAAAAGATAAGGGTCATTAACCCTTTACTAGTGAAATGAAAAAATTAAAAAGGTCCTAGGGAAGACATGACATAAACTTCCTGCTTTTGTGAAACAAGGGAAAAGAAAAATTATTACCATAATTATTATTAAGTAGTAAATTATTATTGAAATTATTATAAATATTTTATAATATATTTTTATATTTACTAATAATGTGATATAAAGGAATATGGGGTCGCGGGAGATCCCTAAAACCAATGATGGTAGTTAATTGGGAACTTCCATTATTATGGCTCTTCCGCATTATCATGGATCAGTGATCTTGGTAAGGAGTTGTCCTTTAGATGTGATTCATCCATCCATGACCTTGATGGAAATAAAAAAAGAATGTGTGATTAAATAAGAAATAATTTCACTTAGACATTTTTCATTGGTGATAGATGTGATCTATAAATGGATTTTCTATAAGGGTACCACAAGTAATTTTGATGCTATTCAAGAATTGATTGAGAATCGTTTCAAAATCTTCTAGGATTCAATCATCACTCAACTATTCTTGCCCGTGGGTGAGAGGCCCTTGAAGGCTGATGATATTATAAATAAATTATCTACAATCTGGTTCTTTTCATAATGGAATTTCATATCAACTAAGAAATTATTATTTCACATTGTCCTTTCATTTGAGTAAACGAAGAGATGAGCTTGGGGAACTGGATTAATTTCCTTGAAATTAGGTTTAATTTCCATACAGGAATGGGATTTTAATTTTAATCCCTTATCCTTCAAAAAAAACCCAATATAAGGTATAGATCATGATATTGGGTTGACACTGGATTCTATGGAACCTGAAAATATTATTTTACATTGAATCCACTATGGCTATCCCCATAAAAATAGACAGGCCAGGAAAATAGATCGATTTGGGTACTATTCTCAAATACCCATTGAATTCAATATTAACTCCATCTTATTTGACCAAGTTGTTATTACCACTAAATATGATAACATTCACCTAGATGTACTATATGAAAAATTACCTCATTTTTCATGTCATGACAAATAATTTGAAATTTGAAGGAACATTGCAACAAAGGTGTACCCTGAGGGGTCATCACCGGAATGCCTATAGGAAAATTAAATCTAAAGGAATAGCCATAGGGGTAGACTAGAGGCTGGAATACCAAAAAAAGCATGACTCCCTTGGGAAAGAGAACCGATCATTCGCTGTTGGTCTCAACATTGTATCCCATCCTGACCACGATCCTTTCGGTGAGAAGGGACAAAAAGAGGCTTTTTTAGGGATGGTGCTACTGATGAAGAGGTGTAGGGGAGAAAATTTCTTCATGTTTTGTAATCATTAAAGGATTACATATAAAAGAGTATGGAAACTGAACCAACTTAATCATTGGATGACTAGTCTATCTTGGAATTAGCTACTCAGGTTGAGGTGGACACAAAATTATGACAGGATAACAAATTATACATAGTTAAAAGGAAATGAATGTTGAAACCATTTTCTTCTATTATTAGGAATAGTAAGTCTGATCCGACTAATAGCCTCAATGGAGAGGCCATTATTCAATATGTTTACTCTATTAAGTTGTAAAAACATGTAGATGTTATAGAATTCTCTCACCCTGACATAACTTAAACTTCTGTAGAAAGCATATCACCATAAAAAGTTATTTTTTCACCCCAATTAATACGGTGATAACTGTTATAGTTCTAGTGAAAAATAAAACGGGGTATTAGATACCCCTACCTCAAGTTGATCTTCTTCAAAAGAGGGAACCAAAGAAGGAATCACATTTATATGATTCCCATATATAAATAACATGGAAGGGAATCCCTCCTCTGCCTTTGCACTATGTGGTGGGTTCTCCACTGGATCCTATCACTAATGATTCTAAGACCTCACCCACAGTAGCAAGAAGGAAATCATATAAACCCTGAAAAAATGATTAAGATAAAATATGTGGTCAGCGATCCCATGGCAAGGAAACCCATATAACTCCACATAATATAATCTTATGCTCTTTAAAAAAGGAAAGAATCATTTTAAGAGGTAGCCTTTGATTTCTCCCTCATTTTAATTATCTTATGAAATATGTATATGATTCATTTGGAAAAGTTTCAATAAATGAATGCGATATGACAGGGATATGAAACTATAAAGTTCCCCTTTGAATGACTTTAAGAGGGAGAGACTACCTAAGTGTCTTAATGATATTTTTTGTATACAGGTTTGACTCACACGTAGAGATTCATTTTTTAAAAATGTAACCTAGTTATTTTTTGATTTTATTAACTATTAGGGAGTCCTTAAATTTATTTATCTCAATATTGAGGATCATTTGATATCCATTCCAGAGATAGAAAATTGAGACTTAACATAGAAGTACAATGCTAAATACTTTCTGGTTGAGAAAAAATTTTCATGACCAAAAGATGATCATGATCTCAAGTAGATGGAAAATTCTCAGGGGGAGACCAAGCTCCCCGAGGTAGAGTATATCCAAGGACTAGGTAAGAATCACACTTCACCTACTTTATTATATTTCTGATGAGGGTAGTTTATGCTTGATGAGCCCATCTTCTCCCCTTCCCTTTTTATTTCCCCTAAAAAAGAGGGATTGACCCTCATCCATTCACATTAACAATTATTAATAATCTAATTAATAAAATTTAATTTTAATTACATAACTAATAAGAAATCTTCTGGATCGATTATGCCCAGTCCCATTAAATTAATAAAAAGAAAGAAGAGTGAAGACGTTTCAAAGTGGACTTATAAAGATGAATGTATATTTTATTAATAACATAGTTAATAAATACTAATATAATAATTAATTATCAAATATTAATATAATTGATAATAATTAACAATGTAATGAAAAATAATTAATAATAATTAAATATAATAAATTATGAATTAATATTAACTGAAACTAAAAATAAATTCTTGAAATATTAATTAATTTTATTTAAGTAAGAAATTTTATTATTATAATTAATTCATATATTATTATTATTACTTCATATTTTCTATTTATTATTTTTATGATTTTTTTTTATTTTCAACTATTTTATATGACTCAAGTAAATGTATTAAATTTCATTCAAAATCTAATTATAATTTATATTTCAGAAACTTTTAATGCCACCTATTTCTTTAATGTCTAAATGTTATGTTTAAAAAAAAGTTTTTCTATCATATTTATTATTATCTATCTATTATTGTGAGGATTATTTTTATTTTAAACTAGATTTTATATGTTTAGTGTGCGTTTAATGTTTTACTTAGATTGTACTTATAGTTTATATCTTATAATCTTTCAAAGTATCTTACTCATAACATAATTATTTTTTATTAAGTTTCATGTAATAAAATTTTAAATATTAAAAGATTTAATATATAAGAAAAATATAAATAAAATTAAAACATGGATTAAACATAAAAAATAGTTGAAAATGAAGACTTTTGTAATTTTAAAAAATCAAAATTAAGTTACATGAAAAAAAATTATTTATTATAAACATGACATGTAATCATCAAGAAAATTTATTAGAAAAAATACAGTATAAATAAAAACTAAATGAAATTTAAAACATTGACTATACAAATAACATATTTGAAAATAAATAGAACGTCAACAATAAAAAATAAACAAAAAAAATTTAATCTTCAAAAAAAATTCTGCAATTTTTTTTAATTACGAATAATATGTTTTGAAACAATAATATTTTATGCCATTAAAATTATTTTTCAATAAATTTTTTTACATTTTTTTATTTTCATTTATTTTTTAATATTTTTATTTAGTGTTTAAAATTTTATTTATATTTTTTTATAATTTATAATTCATAGGTGTTCAAAATCAATTACATGAACACCATTATATTTGAAGTATGTGAATTTAAAAGTGTATAAATTATAATGTATAAATATAATCTAAGTAAAATTTTACACAATGAATAAGAATATAAAAAATTATTGAATGTAAAAAATAATTTCATAAATATAATAAACAAAAATTAGTTTACATGACACCGACATTAATGTTTAAAAAGGTTACTTTTACACTTTAAAGAATTTATGGGAATAATTTTTATATGATTTCCAATTCACCTATTTGAAACATCATTATAGGATTTTAGATTAACCTACTATATGGTAATTTATATATTTTTTGATTAAAATAAAACTGTAGTTCCCCAAGATGAATTGACCACTGAGACGGGCAATGGGGGGTATTAGTGATTAACTTTTTACAATTTCTCTATCATGAATTCAACCTCTTAAACTTGTTAAGGTGATGTATCCACTCAGTGATATCTCACAATTTCACTTCATATATAGAAATAATAATGGAGATCACATCACCTGATGTTTACAAGGTTCAGTAGACGAGCCGACTCTTTTTCGTATTTTTTAGTTCCCCAACACCGATTCTCTACTATAATATTGATAGTTATTATCATGGTTTAGGTAGAAACTAGTTGTACACCCCAACAATAGTCCTCAAGTTGATCCTGGTTATACCCCCAATAATCTAACTCTTCTACCTCAGTTGTTGATACCCCAATTGTGTCCTTATCCTAACACCAACTGAGATAATTCTTACTGCAGATCTAACTATGAGACTCCTTCTACTCCTGAATGAAACCAAAAGACTCCAACTTCTCTTAAATCCAACCGAAAGGATTCATATTTAATGAAGTATTGATCCTTTGCAAGATGATATTGGATCTTACTCCATGATCTTATAAGATATGACTTTCTCATGTACTCTTCAAGTATCTTCAACAACCTCTAACAAGTATATTTTGTTTTCTCAGTAATTCTAATCATTATTAAGGACAAGTTGCCTTAGTGATACTTTTCCTCAGCTAATTCATCATTCCTCTGAAGTATTAGACTCACTAATATGTATTCAAGTGGTGCACACAATCTTCTTCAACATTTTATGGAAGAATAATACTTGAAGAATCTCAATGTAATTCCAATCAATTCATGAGTTCCATGGCATCAAAAACATTAGAACACTCATTTATATTCTTTATTATTATGTGATTTTCAATTCTGTTTCAAGGTGTTACTCAGTTTGGTTATTTTCTCACCAAAATTATGTGTTTCAAATGTTCATGAATACAATGGATAATACATGAACATTTTGTTTTTTATATTCATGTATGCATGAGCCCATGAAATTCATTCTTGCAAGGGTGTGGGTGTGAAAAAACTATCCAATTCTTCTTTCCAAATACAATTTCACATACTACATGCAACAGATCAGGAACTACTTGTCTACTTCACATGAAACATCACTGTTTCATGCAAAGGGCATGACCTATCCAAGGTTATGCAACACACACTACGGGAAAAATAGTCTTTTGTGACTGGGTATTTGCAACGGGATTAGTTCCCGTCACAAATAGTCCATCCCATGGGTTATTTGCGACGAGATTTGGGGTCTTGCCACAAAAGGTAATGCGCGCTTTGGCGCGGGATACACGCCAAAGCGCAGGATACACGCCAAAGCGCGGGAAGGTTAATTGCGACAGGGGGATCCCCCCGTCGCAAAGAGTGTGTCAGTCGGATGGTATTTGCGACGGGCCTCATCGCAAATACCGTCGGCGGTAAATGAGTTTTTGCGACGGGATGTTGTCCCGTCGCAAAAGGTGTGTCGGCAGGTCACCTTTTGCGACGGGGCCTGTCGCAAATACCCTTTTTACCACCAACAACAATTAATACGGGAAAAGTAATTTGCAATGGGACCCGTCACAAAAAGTAACTTTTGCGATGGGCTTACCGTTGTAACAAGTCCCGTCACAACAGATCTAACCTATATATAGCCCCTCCGTTTTCTTTCTCTTCCTCTCATTTCTCACTTCCTTTCTATATCCAAACTCGATTTTTTGAGTGAAAATTTCTCTCAGTTAATTTTTTTACGGAGAAGTTGTGAAGGCGCTTACATCAATCAGAGATCAAGTTTAAAGGTATTTATATTTTAATTAGTTTAGTATTTATTTAATTTTTTATGTTAATTCTAATTATTGTTGATTAGTTGTAATTAAATTAGATTTAAATTGTTTTGTTATCTGTATTTTCATAATAAATAATAATAATTAGTAATAATTAGTAATAATTAGTAGTAAATAGTAATAAATAGTAATAATTAGGAATAATAGTACTAATTAGGAATAAATAGTAATAAATAGTAATAATTAGTAATAATAAGTAAAAATAGGAATAAATAGGAATAATTAGTAATAAATAAGAATAAATAGGAATAATTAGTAATAAATAGGAATAATTAGTAATAAATAGTAATAAATAGTAGTAATTAGTAATAAATAATAGTAATTAGAAATAAATAGTAGTAATTAGTAACAAATAGTAGTAATTAGAAATAAATAGTAATAAATAGTAATAAATGGTAAAAAATAGTTGTAATTAGTAATAAATAGTAATAAATAGTAATAAATAGTAATAAATAGGACTAAATGGTAATAATTAGTAATAAATAGGAATAAATTGGAATAAATAGTAATAATTAGCAATAAATAGGAATAAATAACAATAAATAAGAATAAATATTAATAAATATGAATAAATAGGAATAATTAGGAATAAATAAGAATAAATAGGAATAAATAGTAATAAATATGAATAAAAAGTAATAAATAGGAATAAATAGTAATATATAGTAATAAATAGTAATCAATAGTTATAATTAGTAATCAATAGTAATAATTAGTAATAATTAGAAATCATTTGTAATAATTTGTAATAATTAGTAATAATTAGTAACAATTACAGATAAATATTAACAAATAGTAATAATTTGTAACAAATAGTAATAGATAGGAACAAATAGGAACAAATTGGAACAAATAGGAATAAATAGTAACAAATAAGAAGAAATAGTAATAAATAGGAAGAAATAGTAATAAATAGTAATAGTTAGTAATAAATAGTAATAAATAGTAATAATTATTAATAATTACTAATAATTAGTAATAATTAATAATAATTTGTAATAATTAGTAATAATTAGTAATAATTTGTAATAATTAGTAATAATTAGTAATAATTAATAATAATTAGCAATAATTAAGAATAATTAGTAATAATTAGTAGTAAATAGGAATAAATAAGAATAAATAGTAATAATTAGTAATAAATAGTAATAATTAGGAATAAATAAAAATAAATAGCAATAATTAGGAATAATTAGGAGTAAATAGGAATAAATAGGAATAAGTAGGAATAAATAGGGATAAATAGGAATAAATAAGAATAATTAGGAATAAATAAAAATAATTAGGAATAATTAGGAATAATTAGGAATAATTAGGAATAATTTGGAATAATTAGTAATAATTAGTAATAATTAGCAATAATTAGTAATAATTAGTAATAATTAGAAATAATTAGTAATAATTAGTAATAATTAGGAATAATTAGGAATAAATATGAATAAATAGGCATAAAAAAGAATAAATAGGAATAAATAAAAATAAATAAGAATAAATAGGAATAAATAGAAATAAATAGGAATAAATATGAATAAATAGGAATAAACAGGAATAAATCAGAATAAATAGGAATAAATAGGAATAACTAGTAAAAATTAGTAATAATTAGTAATAATTAGTAATAATTATTAATAAATAGTCATAAATAGTAATAAATAGTAATAAACAGTAATAAATAAAAATAAATATGAATAAATAGGAATAAATAGGAATAAATAAGAATAAATAGCAATAAATAGCAAGAAATAATAAGAAATAACATGAAATAGGAACAAATAGTAATAAATAGGAAGAAATAACAACAAATAGTAAGAAGTTGGAGGAAAAAGTGACAATTAGTCACAATTAGTGACAATTAGTGACAATTAATGACAATTGGTGACAAATAGTGACAAGTAGTGACAAAGAGTGACAAAGAAAGACAAATAGTGACAAATAGTGACAAATAGTGGCAAATAGTGACAAATAGTGACAAATAGCGACAAATAGTGATAATTAGTGACAATTAGTGACAATTAGTGATAATCAGTGACAATGAGTGACAATTAGTGAAAATTAGTGACAATTAGTGACAATTAGTGACAATTGGTGACAATCAGTGACAATTAGTGACAATTAGTAACAATTAGTAACAATTAGTAAATTAATAAGAAAATAAATTGTAATAAATTGTAACAACTTGTAATAGCTTGGCACAATTTCTAATGGATTGACGACACTCCTTTTGCTCGATGACTCTTCTCCTTTGAACTTTCATCGACTCAAAACATTATGAAAAGTATTCTTCTATGTATGCATATCCAATCTCGTATGCATGAGTTTGAATATGAATTTGTAGGAACACATTTTTCACAATGCGTTCAAGCGGTGACAGTTGCAAGAAGATGATTCATCGACGAAAAGGGGGCTCTTTTGTCCGACATCCCATTTACTTGAAACTTTTTCAAACAGAAATGACAATGAAGAATCTTCTCGGAGGTACGCATATTCATTATCATGTATACAAGAATGAATATGCGTACCTCTAATCAGATTCTTCATTGTGATTTCTGTGTGAGATAGTTTGCAAGTAAATGATTCAGCGGACAAAAGAGTAGTCGTCAATCCATTGGAAATTGTGTCGCCCATAAGTAATGGTAATTATTAAGAAGTACTTGTAATTATTTATAGTTTTTTTTTCAAATAGTGTTTTTATAATTTCAAATTATTCAAAAATAGTGATGATTATATAATTTTTAGAAAAATATGGAATAAGTAAGGTGACAACAATCATTATTAGATGATCACGCTTGGATAAATCAGCGTAGAAATCCAAACAGTTCTTGTTGAAATCTTGTATATATTGAGGGTGTTTAAGCTTTATTATCATTTGCATCATCAAAACAAGAATATGTTTCAGAAGGTATAATAAAGTGTCCTTATAAAAAATGTTCTCTGAGAACGTTTGAAACATTTGACATGGTTGGGGGACATCTCTTGTGGTTTGGTTTTCAATGAGATTATGTTTTTTGGTATCAACACGGAGAATTCAGTTTCATAGAAGATATTTATTACTTGATTCTAGATCCATCTTTCTTTCAAAATATAGTACACGATGTTGTAGGTCCATCTATTTAGCAAACTGAAACTCAAGATGATATTGATTTAACTCCTGAGTTGGCACCGTCCGAATTTAATGAGTTATTGATGTCTGCTGAGGATGCATTATATCCTAGTTGTAAGATAAGAAAATTATAATCGGTTGGAAAATTTATGGCTATTAAATCAAATAATGAAATTTCAAACAACAATTTTGATCAGATATTTTCTTTAGTTAAAACACTATTACTTGAAGGAAATGTGTTGCCTTCAAATTACTATGGGAGTATGATGCTGGTTCGTAATATGGGCCTTAGTTATTGGAAGATTCATGTATGTCCAAATGATTACATCTTATATTCTAATGAAAATGATTCATTGGATAGTTTTCCCACATGTGGACAATCGAGGTATAAAGATTCTCAACCAGGGAAGTCTGGATCGATTTCAGTAAAACTGTTGAAATATTTCCCCCTTACACCCAGGTTGTAGTGTTTATTTATGTCTGAGAACACAAAACCAATGATTTAATGGCACAAAACTAAGATTTCAACTGATAAAATCTTGAATCATCCATCTGATGGTGATTCATGGAATCATTTTGACCATATTCATCCGTCTTTTTCTTTAGAAGCCTAAAACGTCCGATTGGGTATTTCTAGTAATGGTATCTGTCCGTTTGGTTCATATGGTAGTCAGTATTCATGTTGGGATTTCTTTATAACTCCAAACAATTTACCTCTATGGATGTTGATGAAGGAGCCCTATATATTTTTGACCTTATTAATCCTAGGACATCCGAAAATGAATATTGATGTTTATTTGATACCATTGATTGATGAGTTAAATGAATTGTAGAGTGATGGTGTTAGTACATATGATGTTGCTGGAAAACAAAATTCCATATTAAAAGATTCATTAATGTGGATGATTAGTGACTTTCCAAAATATGGCATGTTATCTGGCTGGAGTACACATGGTCCGAAATAATGTCCTTACTGTATGAAGGACAATCGACCCTGTATGCACGTTAAAGAAAAAAACCTTTCTATTTTGATTTTCACCACAAATTTCTTCAAATCGATTATCCTTTTAGGAGGAACAAATCTAATTTAAGAAAAGGTATAATTGAAAGGGATGAACCTCTACAAATGATCTTAGGTACATAGTTTAATTCAGTTGTATTTTCATTACCTCCCATCACATTTGGGCCAACAGTAAACCAATAGAAAATTCATGGCTTTGGAAATGAATATAATTGGATAAAACGAAGAATTATTTTGGATATTCCATATTGGTATGATTTGTTCGTCAACCACATATTTGATGTCATGCATATTGATAAGAACTGTTCAAATAATTTATTTCATACAGTTATGGATACACCAGGTAAGACTAAAGATACTATAAAGGCACAATTAGATCTTGCCCAAATTTTCAGGAGACCAGAACATGAAATATTTGAAAATGTCAAATCATAGAGGTTAATGAATCCAAAATCAGATTATACACTGTCCAAAGAGAGTCACTTACTATTTTGTTAGTGGATTGCAGATTTGTGACTTCCAGATGGCTATGCTTCCAATTTGGGCAGATATGTTAAGAATGGGTATATCACCAGATTAAAAAGTCATGATTGTCATGTTATAATAGAAATACTTATGCCAATTGGATTCAGAGGTTTGTTGAATTATATGATTTGGGATTCGATAATAGACATATCATATTTTTTTCAAGACATTTTTGTAGTGACAATAGACTACTATGCGCTAAGAAAACTGGAAGAAGATGTTGATGTAATTATATGTAAACTGGAAAAAATATTTCCACCAACTTTCTTTGACTCAATGGAACATCTGATATTACTTTTTCCACATGTAGCTAAATTTGGAGGTCCAATACAGTTTCGATGGATGTATCCATTTATGAGATGCATATAGAAATTGAAAAAAAAGTATGTAACAAAGTATCAGTTGAAGGCTTAATTATTGAAGCTTATTTGCAAGAGGAAATTTATTTTTTCTTCTCTCATTATTTTGAATCTCAATATCCCTCAAAACACAATCGCATGGGACGAAATGAGGGTAATGTTAATGAAAAAATGAAAAATCAATTTTCAGTTTTTAATCAGCCATGTCTTAGTTTCAGTAGAGTTCATGAACGATGGATTTGAGATGATGAACATCACAGAGCCCATACGTATGTTCTTCTCAACTGGGAAGAAATAGAATCATTTGTACTGTGAGTTCTTCTATCACTTATTCTATAATTTATGTTACAGTATGTAAACTTATTTTATTTTTAGGTTATATGATAATCATATCAAGAAACAACTTCCACAAATTACAATAGCTGCTCTTGAAGAATGCAGAAAATTTTTTCTTCTCAATGATTTCAAAAACTGGTGACATAAATTATTGATGGCTTAACATCAATTATTTTTATTATTTATCATATTAATAATTGTATTACAAATTTTAAGTTGTCTCAACATGGTGATAAATTTGATAATCGACTGTGTATATTGAGTAACCCACCATCCAAAATGGTTAAATATTATAATGCTTTTGTGGTGAATGTTTTTCAATTTCATACACGTGCATATGGGGAATCAAAAAAAAAACAACGAACATTGGAGTTTGCTTGAGGGGATCGCATCATAGAGAAACTGAAGTTGACTTTTATGTCATTCTGGATGGAATTATTGAGTTGTGTTATTTAGGACATAATTACATAACGATGTTTAAATATAGGTGGTTAGATACTGAGAGAGTCTTGTGTGTTAATACGACTCATAGAATCGTTGATATTAAATATAGAAGTATTCTAGAAGTAAATTAACCATTTTTACTAGCTTAACAGGCACATAAAATTTATTATTCAAAGTATTGTTCTACTTTAATAGACTTGATTGATTAGTGGAGAATAATAAAAATTAAAACTTGGGAAAATCAGTTTACTCAAAATGAATGTGGTTCTACTAAAGTGGAAGGAATTAAAATTTTTCAAGAGAATGCTCAAAATGCATCTTTTTCACAATGAGGTGTGAATATCGATGATGACACTCCACAATTAAGGATCGATGATGATGAAGATGTTAATGATGTTACAAATGAATTTGAAATAAAAAGAGATGATGAAACTGAAACTCATATGGATATTGATGATGTTGGGGAGGAAGATGAAGACATTGACATGGACAGCTATGGAGATGAGGATGAAGATGGACATTGATATAGTTAAATGCTGGTTATAATCATAAATAATATATATCTATATGTAATAGTTATTTCTAACTATCTGCTAAAAACAAGCATTTTGTGTTGCAGATGGATCCTGATCTATTTTGCAAGTTGTAGGAGGCTGATCTACCTTTAGATGAGGGGCATTGTGGACCATATGACCCTCATCCTACTGATGGGTCAGGGGGTATACAGAGGGGGTGCAGTCTTGCACGATTGATGATTCAGGAACCTATCCCTGAGTGACGTCCACGTCTTGGCTTCGATCCATGCACACAGAGGTATGATAGCCTATATATTTTAGTTAACTTTCATTAATTTATTTATATATACACTAATTGTTTGATTATTTAATTGTTTTTCACATTTTGTGCATGTAGCTATTGGATAGGGGAGTGCTATCTTGCACAATTATTTTTCTTAGCCATGGATCACATGAGAACAGATTCCCATTGATGTGCGATGTGACATGTTCGATCATTGGCTGGTAGGTAAATAAAGAATATTTATTTTGAAATTTATTTTATTAATAACTTGATATTATAAATTATTTGTAGTGTTTATGGTATCAAATTGATGATAGCATGTGTGGTGCTATCCACATGGCATGACATGTCTCTATGCATGACCATTTCCGTCAGTTTTTTCACAATTTGATAAGAACAGTCATTAAGAAAGCAGGAGTGACAGAATTTTATGAGTCGTGTAGAGCCCACCGACCAGAGTATATTTCATCTCATGTTTGGGATGGATTTTGTTTACACTGGTTGGGTGGTGGATTTCAGAGGAGATCTTCAGTGGGATGGTAGAATCAGGGGAGACAGGAGGTGAAACATAAAGCTGGTAGCCGTACATTCAATACGCATAGAGAGCAGCTGGTAAATATATTTTTAAAATATTTTATATAAATTTATATATTAATAGTTTATTTTATATTTCTGTAGGCAGTCGAGCATCCCGATATTACATAGTTCAACGTTTATCAGAAGATGTATAGTGATCCAACCACTGGAGAGATTAGAGATGATCACCAGTGTCAGATTGTGGTTAGTATTTTTTTTCAGTTTGACAATTAACTGTATATAATATTTTCACCATTTTAATTTCATATTGGAATTAAAGGAGTCAAATGAGGCTGCGACCTCTCAGACATAGGATGAGAGTCAGGACGAGACAACTGAGCAGAACAGTGCCCTCCCATTTTGATGAGGCGACATGGATGCAGGCGACACAGTATGGCTTTGAGAAAGGCCGAGTAGTTGGTATCAGCCCTCATTTGACTCCTGGTACTTATTATGGAACTACTACGATGTCGGTATCCAGCTCGAGAGGAGCTCATGGAGAGGCATCATCTTCTCTCTCACAGTATCAAAAGTAGCGGTGAACTCAGTTTGAGCTTATAGAGAGTTTGCAAAAGTAGCATGAAGAGATGTGTCTGTGATAACAACAATAGCAGCAACATGAGGAGGAGATGCGGTCGATGGTAGCACCATCATCACAAGCAAATGAAGTACATGCGTCGTCTGACTCGTAGTTTAGGGATGAAGTTTCCCCCACCATCTTCTACAGCTCCTCCACTTCCTCTAGAAGACGACCCCCAGTTATTTTTTTTATGTTAAAAACATTTGAATTTAAGATTTATTTTAATATGAACTATTTAGAGTTTCTGCCTTTATATTGGTACAAATATTGAAAAATTTATTTTTTTTATTTTTAATATTTTAATATTTATTATTAGTGTTATATTATTTAATATTTGTTTATTTTACTAATAATAATAACATTTTATAATTTTTTATATATTGTTTTGTAAATATTCATAATTGTATTAATTTTTTATTTTTTATCATTTTAATAAAATTAATAATAATTTTTTATTAATCATAATTTTATTAAATATATTTTTTAGTATTATAATTTTTAATGATTGTTTATTTTACTAATAATAATTTTTTTATTATTATTTTAATAATATTAATATAATTTTTTCATTAATCATAATTTTATTAATTTCTTTTATTAATTTTAGAATTTGCGACAGGCTCCCGTCGCAAATAATCTAAATATAATTTTTTGTTAATAGTATTTGCGACGGGAGGAAGGGCCTATCTTAAATACTATTTGCGATGGGCCCTTCACAAAAGTTTATTATATATATAATGTATATAATTGAAGAATCAGTTGCGACGGGGAACTGGTCCATCACAAATAGTATTTGCGATGGTCCATCGCAAAAGGTTTATTTATATATACAATGTATATAATTGGAGGATTATTTGTGATGCTGTTTTCTGCAACGGGCTATTTGCGATGGAATCCCATTGCAAATAGCCTATTGCAAATACCTCTAATTCGAGTAGTGACACATGATCTGTCCAAAGACACATGATCAATTATGTATCCTTCAATCTTTGTGTTGGTATATCATATAACATCCTTTGGATGAATAGGAAAGGATCATACAATCTTCTCCATTCATGCACATTACCATCGTGTTTGTACTTTTCAAAATCTGAAATATCATCACATGATAGTTTGTGATGTCTGTGGGCTCTTTCTCAAACCCTTCATGAGACATGGATGGATCCAAAGTTTCTTATTCATGATACAATGACTGTATGTGGTGTCTCATTCTATCATTCACATAACTAGAGTGTTTTACAAGATACTCCTTCACATGATGGAATCACATGGGATTATTCTCCTTCACATGAATGAATAACTCAGGCTCCTCTTTTTTCTGACACGATATCTTATTCTCTCATTTTCTCAAATGAAAACTGTGCTTTCCATCATCCATGCCACTTTTTATATATGTAGTGTTACAACACCATTCCCCTGGATTTTATTTCATGGTGAGGAATCATTTAAATACCTAAATATTTCAGCATCTCATAAATTCATAGGATTTTATATTTTCCATAGAATACTAGAATTATCATGAAATCACATGATTACTTCACCCAATCACTTTGTTGATCATGAAAAGACTCAATGGTTATCTTCTTAATACTCACAAATAATTCATGAAACAAATCATACAAATGAAGTAATATTTTCACGAATGGAGATAAATTGTTCTTTATGCGATGTATTGGGTGATTATCTACATGCCATCTTGTGATGTCTCTTGTTGTTAGTTGATTGTCTCCCTATTTTCACATTATCCATAGATCATCATGTGATTATTTTTATTCATTCATGCATTGAACTCATGCAACATCACCAATTATTGAGACATATTCTCTTTCATGTGACAACACTACTTATCCTTAGCCAAATATTTTTTCGAATCATGGATTACATGCAATATAATGATTCCATGAATGTTCTCAGCATGATCAACATTGTTTTAATGTCTTGGCTTGATAACAGGTGAGGTCCATTTGTCTCAAGATCACATGAAAAATTTTCAATGGATGAAGGTTGAAGAAAATTGGCTTATTTGAATATGCAATGCGCATTAGATTGTATAATAGATATCAATCCCATAAAAAATATCAGGTTTTATATGCATTTTTAATGATAGAGGAATAATATAGCATGAATTTATATCCCACATCAGAAATGAGACACATTAGGGATTCTCTTTATTAGAAACTCCACACTTTCTCACTATTCAAATTGGTTATGGGAGATATGAACTTGTAAAACCATTACACACCATGGTCTTCAGCCTAGTGGGTTTATGGCCCAACATATGCTCCTTTCGGGTTCAATCCCTATGGGAATTATACATGGGCCCGCCTAAACTACGTTGTAATTATGCCTTCCCACACTCCACTGTGACCCTTGGGTTGGCCCCGACTGGCTCTATTGGGTATGGATGACCTATGGGTCCCATAGAGACTTGGTCAATCCTAACATAGGCTGGCTTTTGGGTTGGACTTTATTTTTTAATAATCCCACCCTTAAAAATAATATTTGAAATGTATAAGAATAAATATGAACTTTAATACATTCTAAAATTTACCCCACAAGTATTCATTATACAATAAATGTATGAATATGTTATCTCATGGAATTGTTCCCATTATCATCATCATGCAATAAGAGATATTTCATGGTCTTCCTCTTATCCAAAATTTTAATAAATAATGTGTACTACATGACACATGACTTTGAAATTAAGATCAGTCTAAAAAACATCACATTTTAGATGGAAAATTGCTCAAGAATGATAGTCAACGCCATCATGTGAATCCATAAAAAGTTTTCAAGAATCAACACTTAATCCAAAATCAAAAAACACATATTGAAATATAATTGACAAAAAAGGGAAACAAATATCTCCCTTGGAATTTTTTTGTCAATATATCATCTCATATTTAAAAGTCAATATAGTTGCTCAAACTCTCTTGCCCTTATTGGAAATCAAATGAAAAGGGAAATTGAGTGTCTTAAAATCTCATTTTGTCTTTAAAAAACATGTTCTTCTACCTTATATGAAAATTTCTTCTTCACTTCTAAGATAGGGATGATAAAACATGATTTTCATAGTAAAGGGCCTTTATTTAATCAACTCTTTGTCTATGTGGTCTACCCCGGTGTAGAAAGAATAGAGATACAAATAAAGTTGTCTATGATGTCTATAAACAACCATGAATGTAAAATGATGCTAAAAAGCTCTCAATTCTCTATAAAGAGATTATAAATAACCAGATTTATTAATGAAATGAAGAATTTTGCACAAAATTTAATAAAAACATCAAAAAATTTCTATTTAAAAAATATATATCTCTCCTTTTGCCTCATCTTGACATCAATCAATCACTCCCCCTTAATTTATATGATTAATAAAACTATGAATGAGTGATTAAAGTGTGACTGGAATACCTCAACTTTATATTTTATAAATCTATTTAGAAGTTCCATATTCACTATGTAGTGAATCTTTAACAATATCATCTTATCAATTCTCAACCTCAAGGGATGCATCCATCTAATTCAATTGCGTACATGTTAGTACAAAAGAATTCATATATAAGAGAATAAGGAGTGAATTTGTTTTTCATCAGGAGTAACCTTCAGTTTTAAATATTCCTCTCAAATTAGTACTTTATTTTCTCCCAACCACAGTCTTCCCTTTGTGTGAAGTGTCCTTTTCTATTGTAGTCATTTGAGTACATGAGGTCTCTAATACTTTCATTTTAATTTTTCAATATCCCCATAGATTAGGGATAATCTCCATATAATTTTATGGAGCATGTATAGATTTATCAAACCTTATATACAAGCCCCACATTTGTATGGAATATATTTTCCACCTTAATTTATGTAGACTATTTATTTATTATTTATTAAACATGTTTTTCATAAGCCTAATAGTTTATCCAATTTCAATTTATTTGGCTACACAAATAGACAGTTTTTCTTAAAATTCTATATCTTCTTGGAATCTTCACATGATGTACCCCTTATTTTAAATTATCGAATCTTCCATTTCTTAGTATAGTGAATATATCTTTGCAGTATTTTCATGCATTTTTCAACTTTTTAACCCTTCTACTTACATCTTTGACCAACTTTTTTAGGACATCATTTATGTTTTTTAGAGTCTTAGATAACTTTATAGTCACATCATTCTTTATCTATAAGTATTTTCTCATTTTTTTAACAATGAATAGCCCTTTATCCATTATTATTTAATGGAAATGACATGTTATATCATCAAAATTAGGCTTTGTTACATCTCGTTACAGTTTCAAGTATTTCTAAACCATATTTTGTAAAATTATTATTCCGTTAAATAAGAAAAAATGGTTTAACTGTGAAAAATTTGTGTTTTTAAACACGTTGCAGATTGATAAAATTCTCAATTAATACTATTTAATATTCAATTAAATATTTTATGAGTTTAACACAGAGTAAGTATGAGTTTTCGAGGTCTGCAAAGTCGTGGGGAGGTCTGAATAAAAATATTAATTTTATTATTTTAAGCATGAGCATTTTATTCAAAATAATTGAATAACTCCAAATTGGACTGTCGTGTGAGAACTTTGAGACCTCAGTTATGTCCAAAATATAGTGTTTACCCTAGGAGGGGTATAATATTCAAAGGCGTCAGACATTTAGATGTCTCGCTCATGAGATAAAGTTATTAAATAATTTTTAATATATTATTTATTAAATATAATTAAATATATTCTAAACAGTGTGACATATGGGAAATCTAAGACTACCGATGGGTCTGGAATGAGGGGTTTACCCTAGCCAAGGTATAACATTTGTTTGCATCGGGCGTTTGGACGTCTCGCCCACAAAAATAACCTTATTTATTTTAATTATTTAATTATTCCTTTTTTTAAATATTAAATCATTAATATCTCTCAAAACATTCATCCTTTGAGAAATCTGAGACCACCATTGGGTCCGAAAAGAGGGGTTTTACCTAAATAGGGTATAAATTTTATTCTCACCAGATATTTGAAGATATTTTATTTTAATATTAAATACATAATTTAGTTTAATATTTATATCTAAATTTTAATTATGAAATTTGTTTTTTTCTTCCCTTTATCTTCTACGCATGGTCATACTCTCTAGAAGACGTATTCAATTTTCAAAACCTTCTTTTTCTTTACCGTTTCAATGGATTTTAGTTGCAATGCTTTAGTGAGGGGTAATTAATGACTCCGTCATTAATTTTTGGTTGAGTCACAGATTAAATGGAGTGTTTTAAAATGGGTTTAGGTGTGCTACATTTTTTGAGGGTTCTTAAATATTTGAAAACCTCTTAATATTTAGTGTTGGTTGATCCTTTTGAGTATGATCGATTCCTTGTTTCCTTCCAAGTGATTGTTGAAGTGTTTATCGGAATGTCACTATTCCGCATGACCATTCCTTCAGGTGAGGTTTTTTTCATTCCTTGGAATGCTACAAGGTTGAGGAAGGTGATTTTATTTATTTATTTATTTTATGTATTGTTATTATTATTATTTTATTATCCTTCTTTTAATCTTCTATATTAAATAAATTCTTCATTAATGATCGGAATTTCGTGCTGTCGGTACTGTTAAATTCATTTCGACAAGCATAATTAAAAATAATAATAATAAGGATACTGCAAAATTTATCAAATGATATGTTTTATATTAATTATCCAAAAATATATAGATATATATATATACAATTTTTTCCTAGATATATTGATAAAAACATTAAGGATAATTTTATTTAAAATAACATTATCAAAGTGTAATTGAAATGTTAATTATAAATATTTATGAAGTGATAATTACATCAAATTATCATAAGGTAATTGAAAAAAATGATAATGTGCAAGGAATAATTATTAGATTATAATTATTAATTTTTCATAAAAGGATAATTATGAGGTAATTATTACTTGACAAAGATTATCAAAATTTTAATAGGATAATTACATGTTTTATCAAAGGTCGATTATCATAATTTTCAAATTATAATATCATAAAATTATCAATGATAATCTCACCAGATTATCAAATGAAAATTTTAAATAAATTTATCAAATGTTGTTTATTAGATTATTTTATGTAATATCAATGATAATTTATGGGTTTATCAATGGATATTTTAATAGTATTTCTAAATGATAATTGTAATAAATTATAAAGAGATAATTATTAATGGATGATTTATAATAAGTTATTGGGGGTTAATTGCGAGCGCATGAGTTGACCTAACCATAAACTGAATTTTTTACATGAAAGATAAATATTATCACATGTGATAATTATCAATGCATGTGATAATATATATGTAATTTGAAACATATCCTCGTGAGATAAAATATCATCACAAGTGATAATTTAAAATATAATCTGAAAATTATTTAGGAAAGAGAAAATGTTATCACATGTGATATTTTTAATAAATAGTTTTTAAATTATCTAAGAGGGATAAAATATCACCGCATGTATTATTTTTAATCGATAATTTGAAAATTATTCAGGAGAGAGAAACTGTCATCGCATCTGATATTTTATTCCATTTCGAAATAAAATATATGGTTTTGGTTCTAGGAGCCTATGACGAACATCAACCATTGGTGTGTCTATGCTTATGATAAAAAATCCATGAGAAGGTGTATTGAACCACATAGGGTGGTTTATCTTCGGTGCTAACATTGAAGACCTTGAGGTAGGTGGTTCCGTCCCGACTTTCCAAATTGACTATTCTTGAATTTCCTGATTTATTTCAATTTTTTATTTAAATTCAATTGCTCAAAAATTATTTCAATTAAATTGATAAAAACCTGATTCCAGTGAATCGAGATATTTGAAATGGTTTTGGCATGAAAATTTAGAAAACCCCCAATTCTATTGAATTGGGTGTGTTTATGGAAATTGGGTGATTTAAATTGTTTAATTTAAATTGTGGATTTGATGGAAATGATTTCAATTAAAATTTTGAATTTAATTGTGGAAATAAATTATGTAATGATAGAATTGGTTTTGAATGGATTTAAAACTCATGAAAATGTCTTAAAATGATTTCATAGAAACCCATTTGTTTCATCTTGTGGAAATGTATGTTTTTGAATAAAACATGTTTTGGTTATAAATAGAAAGGAATTGACATTTTTGAAATGGAAGAATGGGATTGATCATATTTTAAGCAGTCTTAAAATAGTTTTCCCATCGTGTAAGAGCATATACAAGACTTAGGTATTTGGTGAGTTATTTGGACACACTCTAAGCTACGACAATGTTCTAAAACATACTTGTGGCGGGCCACATCCTCAATGGGTTGGTGATGAGTATCCTTTAGACTATGTCATAGGGACGTGTGTATACACATTTTTCTGAGTTTACATAAAGAGTGTGAAATCCTATAACTGGTAAATACTATCGTACATTTTGGTAGATGACCATATTACTCACTTGTTTATTTATATTTGAGATATAAATTTATTCCAATGCTTTTGAACTACTTTACATGCATGCTGAGTTTATATAAACTATTTTATATAAATGTTTTATTTAAGATATTGTTTTATAAATATTCCATCATTGTAAAGCCTTGCTTAATGTATTTTCCAATATCATGAAAATGTATAACATGTTTTGTTTAAATATGATTTTGAATTTCCAAACATTTATACTTTAAAATTGAAATATTTTCTTTGGATAATATATATTTGGAATCTCTTATGAAATCTTTGGTGGTATCTTATTGGGATTAGGCTCACACCCTACTTTTTCCTTCAGCTGTTTGTAGACGTTCTTCTACCAGGTTCAAGAAAATGGAAGGGATCTCTTGGATGTGGATCCAGCTGTTGATCTTTGGTCTCGGTGAGTTGTGTCCTTAGGGAACTTGGAGTTGTTTTTTCCTTTTTAGTACTTGAGTTGTAGTACATTAGGCTTTTTATTCCATGTTGTATTTGGGTACATCACTCCAAGTGGAGTTTCTTTTGTTATGCATACTGCTTTGTTTTCTTTTTCTTCTGCATTCTTATGGAAAAATCATTCCAACTTGTATGTTATACGATGCCAGGTGCTAGTCGTCGACCTGTGGGGATCGGGAATGCCCTTCAGGCTATGTCAGGGAAAAATTAGTTATTGGGTTACTAGGGTACTTGGGTTGGTTCGTGATATGCTTTATGCCTATATTTTTCTCAACAACAATGAAAACCACTGAATCAAGATCTGTCACCTTGATATGTATTCTATTCAAACACCTTTTTGTACTTCTTCAAAACAAGCCTTATTTTTCCTAGGGGGTAGTGATTTTCTCAACTTATTTCTCTATGCCTTTTATGTAGGAGAGGATATATCATTGTTATTCGTGGGGATAATTGGTTTAATAGTCTATTTTTTTTGTTCATATCTCAAGCCCGACTTTTTACCCTATTTTCTTACATTCCTTCCCTTTTATTGTGGTGTTATCTACACATCATTCGATGATTTTTTCATGATTGGTACATTCCATAACTCATTATAATAATGACCACTTTTATTACAGTACTCAAAAAAATATTCAAAGAATTCAATGTTATTCTTTATTGATATATTTATTTAGTGTGAGTTTTTATTCTCTGGTGCAGGTCTTCTCTTTTCTTTAGATTTTATCCCCCTAAAAACATTCCTTCTATTATCTTCATGAATTTCCATGTTATTCCAACATTCAAAATATTCACACCCAAACTTGTAGTAACAACAACAATAGAATATGAACCCTATTCTCTTATTTAATGGTGTAATCTATTTAGTTTTCACAGATTTTGAACCTTTCTACTTTTTAGTTGCACAACCACTCTATAGGAAAAGTATTGGGGAATAGTTCTTTATGCATATTTTTATTCACCCTTGATGTGGTGGATTTAACATAATTTTTCACCGTACCTAATTTCCTAGAGTTCAGTTTAAAAACTATACTAGCCTTTGAAACATCATTATTACATAAAACATTTTTTGGGTAATGGGATACCGTTTTGTTGAAGGATTATTCTATTTTGTTATAGTATGATCTCATGTTATTCATGGAATCTTGATCCTCAATTCAAAATTGAGTGGAAGCATCTATTGTTTCAGTTATTTGGGAAGTTCCATCTTATAGTGATTTCTGATTTTTCATTATCACCTCTAGCTCTAAACACTTCATGTTGATGGAGTTATCATCCCCCATTGATCTCATCTTGGATCCAGAATAATCTATAAAATTATTCATTTTTTATTCATGAAATATTATGGTTTCATGAAAATAATTTTCAAGATCCTTTAACCTATTATCTTAATCCTTCAATTCAGAAATTTTGATAACCATTGAAACTTTGTGAAAATTTTCAAATTCATGGAAATATTATACAAATAAAATCTCAAATAATTCTTTCTCAAAAATACATACTTGAAATTATTCAACATTTTCAAAATATATTCCATTTAAATTATATATTTTTTCTTTTTTTTCATTCATGAGTTTTTTGAGAGTGTTGGATATCCAAATCCTTTTAGCCAATACATCTTCTGTAGAATTTCCTCTTCTTCTAGATTTAGTTTTTCATCCAAAGACCCTTGAAACCTTTAACAAAATTCTTTATAACTTGTTTGGGAACTTTATTTATATGTTGTTTTAATTGATAAAGTAAATCCCTAAGTGATCCATTTTTATCACACCATGATAAGGCTTTATTAGAAGAATAAAATTCATAAGAACCACTAAAACATATATCATTTTGATTACCTTTATTTAGAGGTATATCTATATATACTATAAGATTTTTCTTCATCTTTATTTACTATTTATAGAACCATTTATGGAATTTATTTTTGAAAATAATATGGTATTTTTGTAAACAATAATTGATTAATGTTTCCAATATTTAATTGTTTTTATGTTTTCTAGGAGGATACCGAGTTTGGTAAAAAAAGACGAAAAGGAAGACTAATTTAGTAGGCTGAGACAACTTGATGCTACACTAAATCTAGAGGATTGAAGTTATATTGAATATTCAATAGAGTCAAAACTCAATCGCGAAGCTCATCAATAGAGAACAAGATGAAATTGGGAATAAACGAATGGAAGTCGACTTTAAACATTATGTAAGTAATTCCTGAAGTGTAACATGAATAATGTATCAACATGAGAAAAAATCCATGGAATTTCTAGTCCCACATATTACACATCATGACTATACAATTCTTGATATGTAATATCTTTAAAATCAAAAGATTAGAATAAACATTACAATTTTGGTAACACTTATATGATGTAAAACTGACTAAAAGACTCAAGATTAGTAGTGTCAATCAGAATTAATGCATAATATATTTTTATGACCATGAGAGGGATTGGGGTCTATTATTTATCATTTATTATATCCCAAATGATCTTCTATTCTTAAAAATAAGAGTCCAGGGTTGATTGATAGAGGATAAATCTTTGAGGAGCTCTGAATGATAACCTTTTGTAGTTTTATTTCCCTTCTTTTCATTTCTTTTATTTTCTTAATTCTATGAATATCCCCTATCCTGAATGAACTCGACTTCCCTATACATGAATTTTTGTTTTTTATGAATTTTTAGAAAATGGGGAGGCTAGAACTATGTTTTTTATGAGTTTCTATGTTTCAGTTAAATAAATTTTTTTCTTCTTTCTGTATCTGGTTTCAATACTTAATTTTAATATTTAAATTATGAAGGTAGTTTCATTAGGTTTTGATTATGTTAATTTTAATTTCCTTTGTCAATGATCCATTTCTACCTCAACCCAATTATTTTCTATATACTATGGAACAAATTAGGGTTGGGTGGTGAATACTTGACGATCATCATCATGTGTGTAAAATTGTATGTTGGGAATTTAAATATATTGTGGAATAAAAATTCATCATCCGAGGTTTCCCTAACTAAATAAGAGAACCTGCTGCAACTCCACACACACATGAAGGAGGGAAAACTAACCTAAGGTTCTAGATTAGAATAATCTCATTATAATCATCTGGACAAGGGGGACATTGGACTCAGTAGAAGAATCTCTCTCTTACTAGCCAGTAGACTAAAAAGTGGTAAAAGATGGAAACCATGATAGCACGACACTAGGTATAACCAAACTTTCTTCGGTTACCATATTTATCAATTTATTAAAAATTAATTAAATCAAACTACTTCATGAGGTCAATTTCTCAAAATTGATTAAAACTATTTTTTTCTGAAAACCAACAAAAAGTGAAAAAAATTTCGCATGTAATCCTAATTGGGAGACAACCTAGAGTTAACTACTATACTATAATTAGTTAATTATTATTTTTCTATATCACATGACCAGTACATGTCCCCTATATGTTATTCCCATTCTTAAAAGTCTTGGAAGAAATTTATATATTAGAATCCTCAATATTAAGTTCCTTTTTCTCTATTTGAGATAGATCACTCATTTTCTGAAGTATGAATTTCATAAAAACTCTCTTGGATCTTTAGAGTTAACCTACCCTTTAATAACAATTGTAGTTCCCTAGGATGGATTGAACACTATGGGTAGGTGGATGGGGATGGGTGAATTAGTAGTTTAATTTTTTCAATTTTTTTTTTGAATCCAAACTCAATAACTTTTTAATTTTCTTTTTCCTCTCAGTTACATCTCACAATGTCACTTCGTTTGAAAAAATAATAATATATTGCACACCACACAATATTTACAAGGCTCGGTGCAAAGACCTAATCCTTTCCATATTGGATAGTCCCCCTAATATGAATTATCCACTACAATATTATCAATGATTATGACGGTTTAGGAAGAAACTGGTTATACACCTGAGTAGTGATCCTCCAGCTTACCCTAGTTATACCCCTAGTAATCCAACTCTTTTTCCTCATCTAGTTATAACCCCAAAATATTCCCTGTTCCCATATCCAACCAAGAGACTTCCTAATTTGTCACTAATTGTGAGACTCCTTTTACTCCCGAATCCAACCAGAAGACTTCAACTACCCCCTATCCAGCTAGAAGACTTCAACTTTGATGAAGTCTTGATCCACTAAGGGATGATATATGATCTTCCTCCATGATCATGTAGGATTTGAATTAATTTAGAACCCTTAAAGTATCTTCAATAGTATCCGAAAGTATTTTGATCTTAATCAATAATTCTGATCAACTATAATGACCATTTTCGTTAGTGAAGCTATGTGTTAGCTAATTATTTTTTTCTATTAAAGTTATGAAACCAGTTATATGTGTGAAGTTGGTGCACAAAAGTATCTTCAATATTTTATGTAATAATAATTCTTTTGAAATATCAATTCAATTATATGTTATGAATTATTTACATGGAGTCTAAAACCCCACCACATTCATTTATATTCTTCATTATTATGTTCTTCTCAATTATATTTCTAGTATCTTCTCACTTTGATTATTTTTCAACCAAATCAAGTGATTCACATGTGAATTCATACACTAGATTATATATTCAACTACTACCTTTTATATTCTTATATTTACGAGCCCATAAAAATCCATCATGCAAGCTTGTGGGTGTGAAAAAGTGTGCACTTCTTCATTACAAACACAATTTCATGTACTATATAAAACAAAGCATGCATTTTTTATCAACTTCACATGATACATAACTGTTTTATGAGAGTACATGACCTGTCTAAGGTTATGCGAAGCATATAATCCTTCCAAAGACATGTGATCACTTGTGTCTCTTTCTACCTTTGAGTAGGGATATCGTTTTTCCTCCTCTATGTAACCATGAAAGGTTCACATGAAATTCTCCCTTCAAGAGCAGTACCTCCATGATTGTTCTTCACAATACCATAAATTTATTCATGTAAGAGCTTCATGTTATAATAGTTGATGTCTACAGGTTCTCTATAAAATCCTTTCCAAGACCTAAATGGATCACATATTTCTTCTTTGTAGGAAAATGGATTTCCAAAGTGTATCCTTCTATCATTAAACCATTTTAGTTCATGAGATACTTCTTTGTTTAATAGAATAATCTAGGTTTATTCTCCTTCATGTCAATAAATCACATGGGATCCTCTATTTTCTAATATGATAGTTGTTTCATACATTTTCTCAAAGGGAAGAATCAATTTATCTCATCGATAACTCTATTTATATAGGTAGTGTTCTACCAAATATCCTCTAGATTATATATCCTTTCAAGGACTCATTCAGATGGTTGAAGATATTAGGATAAAATAAATGATGAGGCCATATAATTATCTATATGTAACTCAAAATGATCATGCAATCACATGATTTCAAATCACTTCATTGATCATGTGATTCCTTAGTGCTTATATTTATAATACTCCTAAATAAATCATACAATAATTTTTGGAAAAGATGGAATCTTATCACAATTGAAGATATGTTGTCCTTTTCATGATGGCTTTGATGACTATTTACATGTCATCATGTGACATTGCTTTTCCTTTGTTGATTATATCACTATTTTTTCATGATTCATAGATCATCACATGATGGTTGTCATTCATTTATGTGATGAACTCATAAAACCTTAGTGGTTATGGAGAAAAATTCTCCTTCATACGACAACATCACTTATCCTCGATTAAATCCTTTTTCGAATCATGGAATATATGCAAGACAAATATTTCATTCATGTGTTCAATGCAATTGAATTTTTATCTATGTATTAGCTTGATAACATGTGATGGATGGTTGTCTCGAGCTCACACAGACAATATTCAATGGCCTAAGTTTAAATAAAATAAACTTATTTAACTATGTGTTGTATGTGATATCGAATAGTGGAGATCAATCCCATCCAGTGGCTCATATTATATGTATATTTTTAATGATGGTGGAACAATGTAGAACATGTTTATATTACAGATAATAAATGTGCAATATTGGGGTTCTTCTTTATTAGAAATCTCATTCCCACTCACCTTTCGAGCTAGATATATGGGATTATGTCTTATCATAAATTCACATGCCACAGGTTTCGGCCCAACAAGATTTTATCCTAACCTATATGCCTTTTGGGAATGCTCTATATGATCCTTATACAAGGGCCAACCCGCACTGTGTAGGAACTGTTCCTACCCGTGATCCTCTTACACCAATGGTCTGGCTGGGGATGGATTCCTTGTGTGTGGATGACCATTGAGTCCCCTAGATCCTTCTTAAATCCTATCACAGGATGGCTTGTGGGAGGCCTTTATTTTTTAATAATTCCACCATTATAAATAATATATAGAAATATCTAAGTATAAATTTAAACATGAGTTCATTCACAAATATACCCCTCAATTATTCATCATGTAATAAATATGTGAATATATTATTACATATAATTCTTCACATCCTGATCCTCAAACCATAAAATATATTTCATGGTCTTTATCTTCTACTACATCGTTCTAACCAATGTTTCCTCCTTGAAAAATGTCTTTGACATTAAGATCAGTCCAACAATCATCACATTTTACATGGAAAATTACTCAAGCATGACATCCAATTCCATCAAGTGAATCCATAAAACTTTTCCAAGCGTCACCACTTTATCCAGACTCACCAAACACATATTGAAACATCATTGACAAAAAATTAAACACCGAGACAAAAAATAATGAATTAATTAGATATGAAAAATTTCCTTCCAAACAATATTTTTGGAATTTATAAGGTGTAAATATTAAAAGATTAAAATAAATTATTTTTCTTAATGATTTAAAAAATGGGTTTCTATGTATTAAAAATAAAACAAGGACTTTAAAGGAGATTTCTAAAGTATTATAGATTTAAATTAATGGATTTTTATTTTCTATGAATTCATTATAATGTTTTTAAACTTTTGAATCAAGACTTATAAATGGGAATAAGTTATATTTATTTGATTTAAAAATCTATTGAACATAATTGATTTAAGTTTGAATTTTGAAAATTTATTTGGAACATAGGTTTCAGAATTAAAGGAATTGAACTTGTCCTAAACTTGATTTTCTATTTCATTATAATTTTACTTGATTTTATTTTATGACTTTAATTTAGGTGTTATATTCTAATAATGTTATTGTGTTGATTGTATCTTGATTCTTCTTTGTTTAGTGTGAAAATATATTTAATTTTATATATTTATTTATTTTATTAAGATACCATAAAATATGTGGGAATATTATGTTAATTTTTTTATAAAATTAATTTAGATTAAAAAATATTCTATGTGGAACTAGAGGGTGAGAGTCCCCCTCAAATCCTCAATAAGGAAATTGTAGAATAGTTAGATTTGAAAGTCAGAGTTTTTTTCACAAACTTAGAACATAGATCAATTAGTATTCATGACTATATTAAAAGTTTTGAGTTGTTATCCATAAATGTTGATGAAAAAATGAGTTCCAATCCTGAGATATATATTCAGGACATCTCTTGAGAAAATGGACCATGGATCAGTAATGATAATGGGTTGTCTATACTATATTCATATGACATGCAGGAGCCTTGGTAGTGGGTTAATACATGTGGTCGAAATCTGTATGGTTGAGTTAGTTTTCAAGTTCGTGGTAGGTGGAATTTTTGTAAGGATTTATGTTATGTTTTTCATGATGAGGGTCATTCCCACCATATCTAAACCAATACTTCCTTTTATGTTATGTTTTAATACTTTTCAATAAACCAAAAGTGACAGTGGGACTTATCCAGACCTAATTAAAATATATTAATTACTATTTTGACTTTAATAATAGATTATTTAATTATAATAATTAATTTTACTAATATTTAAAAAATATGAATTATTTTAATTAGTTAATTAATTATATTATTATTTTTAATAAATATACGACTATTAATAATTAATATTTTCAATTTATAATTTTTGGAAATTATTATTATTTAGTTATTTTATAAGTTTTATGTGTATGTATGAAATTTAATTTTGAATCTAATTACATTTAATATTTTACAAGGATTTAGAGTTACATTCTTATTTTAAATTCTAAATGATTTGTTTTAAAACAACATTGTTTCATACAATTTATATAATTGGTGATTATTTTGATGAAAGATTTTTTTTTAATTTTGTTTTATGTGTTTAATCTATAGAGTTTCCTATTTGAAACACAACAAGACTTATTATGTTTTATGTAGGTAAATTTGGAAGTATATAAAATATAAACCATAAATACAATATAATATAATCTTAAAACATAAACTAAATATATGTAAACATATTTTTTTAAAAAATTGTTTCAAAAATATAATAAATAATAATAATTTATATGACACACACATTATTGACTAAACATAAAATTTACTCTTAAAAATTAAAACGAATAGTTTTTTATCATTAAGAGAAAAGATGAGGGTCATACACCTTTTATTAAAGAAAAGAAAATAAATACAAAGGTGATAGGGTCTGACATGACATAAACCACCCACGTCAAGAAACTCAAGAAAATAAAAATTATATACATAATTATTATTAAGTAAAAAATTATTAATTAAATTTTTATTCTAATTATTATAAATATTTTATAATAAAATTAATAATTATTAATAATGTTATTGAATGTATGATGGGGTCTCAAGAGCTCCCACATGCCAATGATGGTGGAAATTAGGGCTCTGTCATTGGTATGGCTCTTATGTATTATATTGGAATAGTGCTCTTATCATGGAGTCATTATTCAGAAATAACTTAACCATCCATGGCCTTAAATGAAATAAAAAAATATTATAGGATTAAACAAGATGGACACTCATGCTTCCAGATCTAGTATAAAAAATACATGGATATTTTTTCTAAAAAAAACTAAAAACTAAAAAAATAGAAAATAATTTTAAAAAAATAGGATTTTTCCGGTAATGGTTTTGAAGGAAAACTAAGAACCATTGAAACATATTAGAGTTTAAAAAATTAAAAATAAAACAAATATTTTTACTTCACCCATGGTATCTCCTTAATAAAGCTAAAATCTTTTTGAACATCCAATGAGACTGTGAAAAACATTTAAAAATATGGGGTTAGTGTAAAATTTCACCCTAAGAGGTTTTAGAAACCATGATTTTTTTATAAATAATGTTTAAAAGTATTTTAAAAAACATTTTATTTTGTACAAGACAAGTCCATCCAGAAGAAGAGATTATGACCATTTATTAAAAAGAATGAAAAAGTTACATAAGAGCGGCAGACGGGGTCAGACAAATAGAAATGCCCTCATCCACAAAAAACAGGTCTAGAGATCATAATATGACATATCATTTCCATAATCAGAGTCACCAGCTGTCTCCCACTCTGATTGAGACTTATCCTGATTTAAGATTGGAAACATATTTGTATCCACCTTCCTTGACACCATAGATGACGATATGGTAGACAGGTTTCTAGGAACATTAGAATAATCTTTGCATGGTCTCCGCTTTATGGGAACAGAGGTGAAACCCTCACTAAAAGCACCCTTTGTATTGCCACTTAAAACTGCATCCTTGTAAGAGGTGTGACTGCCACTGCCCTGGACCCTAATCGGGGTGCCCACATTCTCCTGTTCACCCTCAGAAACGTCCCCCCATTTTTCAGGTAATTCAAAAACATGGAAAAGCTTCTGGATTTTCAGCTGGCAATCAACATGTTGTTGTGCATCATTCTGCATGGAGACGTCAACCTGGAGGGTATCAGGGTCCACAACTAGAGTAACCTCTTTGACCAAGGCAAACAGAGTCGTAGAGGGGCCACTATGGGCCTTCATTAGAGAAACATCAATTAACAACCCTTTGTCAGTATTGAGCCCATTAGGAACATTGGGAACATACTCTCTAAGGGAATCGACATCATGAGCAGTAAATTTTGGAAACATTGAATCCTTCCCCTTTGACTTCCTACAATAGAGAGCTACTGAATATCCTCTCACCGCACATTCCCCACAAGACACATTCCTTTGACATAACTCCAATGAGTGTCCAACGACCATACATTCATTGCAGAAAAGAGGTTATTTTCATACTCAAAAACAATGTGAATGTTGTAAAAAGGAGTGGAAAGGGTTACCTTGTCAATCAGAGTGGTGTTGAGATCAACCTCCACCAGCATCCTAGAAAAATGACCAACCGAACATCCTCGGTCTCTTTGTCAAGCCAAATCAGAGTCCCAATTGCCATGGCAATATCATCCAGAATTTTCGGATGCCAGAGGACCCAATTGAGTTCATAAAGATGAATCCATAACTTAGAAAAATAATTTCTTGCAAATGAGACATTAAAATCCAATGACCATTCATGTAAAAGAAGCCATCCAGGTTTTAGAAACAAGGTTTCCATGCTCCATGCTCGACGCATCAGATCATCAGATGGAAAAAGGCAGTGGAAAAATCCTCGACCAAGTGAAACGCATTTCCAATTTGAGAAACCCCAAAAAAGAGAGGTTCTACGGATCAAATCATCAATCTTCCATGGTTGAGCGCCTTTAGGAAGGACAATTCGTGCAATAAATTTTTTTCCAATTGACATTCTCTCATCAAGCGCTGTAGGATTTGCTTCAACGTGAGCTGATGGACCCTTGCGAAGAATTTTACTAGGACCTGAGTCCTTCAACCGTGCAAATGAACAGGTTCCATCCAATTTCAACCCTACATTTGATTTTTTCATCACATCATAAGTGGAATTAGAACCAGGAAGAACATCACCGCGGGGCGGAACCGAATCTTGT
This sequence comes from Viscum album, assembly GCA_963277665.1. Lineage (NCBI taxonomy): Eukaryota > Viridiplantae > Streptophyta > Magnoliopsida > Santalales > Viscaceae > Viscum > Viscum album. The sequence goes on from OY728150.1 coordinate 255,316,656, forward strand.
AGCAACACCTCACGGGGCAGAACCAAATCACGTAGCAATGCCTCGACAGAATCTACAGCCACATCAACCGACTCCAGACTTGATAAAGTCCTCAAGTCGCCACGGCTCGCATCATTCTTCAAGGTCGGATGAGGCGGCTGTGAAGCTTCTGAAAATCCAGTGCAAGGATTCGAAGCCACATGAACACCGACCGAAGAAATCAACTTCTCCACAATTGTAGGGTTGCAAGCATCTTCTGATCATCGAGGATTGCAAGCAGATGTCAAGGATGTAGCCGCCGATGCCACTCCACCAGGAGGAGAAAGTTGATTGAAACCGAGGAAGAACGGGATCGCCATGGAATAAAATATGGATTTAATGTGAGTCCACCACCATCATGAAAGCTCTCTAAAATGGTGTGGTGCACTTTTCTTGGCCTCTCACTACTAAATGGTTGGATTTCCTCTAACACCTTTCCAAAATTAATCTATAATCACTCATAATTATCATGAGGAAAACACCATGGCATTTGGTCTTTCCAAGAAAGGAGTTAACAATGATGTCTCGTGGTTGGACAACCTTCCTGTAGATCTTACTCAATGGAATGAAAAGGATTGTAAACAATTTCTTATTTTCAGAATCATACAACTCTTTTGATTTCATTTTTTTAATTTTTTTCTTAGGTCTTTCTAAACAAGGCATCACCTTCAAAATATATATGTATATATATACATCCATAGGAAATTTTCCACATAGATAAACAACTTTGTAAAATATTCATGGATCTTTAGTGACATATGTAGTGAACTTTTATACCTATACATTTTTTCAGCATTCATAATTTTTAAATGAAAATTTGCCCATAAAATTATAGATTTAATATATCAAAACACCTTTAAACTTTTGAATTTTTTTTAAATAATATTATAATTTTTGATATGCGGGGGTTTAAAAATAGTGAATTTCATGGCATACATAAAATAATGACTGTTCTTGAAAATATTATTTTTTAAATAAACCTATTATATTTATACATAAAATTTTACTTTAAAAATAAGATTTTGAAAATAATAACATTCATTTTCATGAAATAATATCATTTGAAAAATATAATTCTTTTAAAACTACTCCTTTATATAAAAAGTGGTTTTTAGAAAGTAATCCAAGATTTTATTAAAAAATAATTCTTTTAAAGTATCTTCCATACATAAAATAATATATTTTTTAAAAATATAATTATATAAATATTTTTCTAGAAAAATATAATCATATAATTTGAAAATAAAATATTCCCTTACCTTAAAATATCAAGAAACAATCAATGAATTTGGCTTATTTGAAACTATGTTGAACCTCTTTCTCCAAAGGCTAAACTTTCCCTCACACTATCTTCACAACGAGATCAACTCATGTATTCTTTCCATGGAGAGGGATAGTGTGTCACTAGGTGTCAAACCTAAGGGAATGACTCCTTTTTATAAGACCGAAGTTTTTTGAAATCATTTAATTATTTATTTATTTTTAAACAGTATTTTGAAATACTACTGAATTGTGGGGGATTTGTCCCTACTTTTTTTCTTTCCCTTCAAGAAAAATTATATTTTGTTATTATTGTTATTTTAATTTATGTTTAATTTCTTTTTTTATTCCTTAACCCATAAAAAATAGTCTTTTATCATGTATATATATAACATATATTTATTATAATTTTATTTTAATATAACATTTATAACTTAAATATTTATAACATATAAATTTTAACTAAAATATATATATCAACATTATATATATACTATGTATATATATATATATATATATATATATATTATGTATATATATATACTATGTATATATATATAACATTTTTTGTTTTTTTTCTTTTTTCTTCTTACACATCGCACAAACATTTTCTATTATATATATATATATATATTTCTTTTGTTTTAGTTCCCTTTCATTCCACACACATTGCATATATATATATGATTTTTTTATTACATGAATAAATTGATATGTGTGTGTGTATATATATACGTGAACACACACACACACACATATTAATATGCACTAATATATATATATTCAAATAGATATATAACACACACATACATTTTAACACACACACATATATATATTTATATATAACATAACTTATTTTTTAGGATCTATTTAACATTTATATGACATGTATATATGTTTTACACACACATATATATACCATATATATATATATATATTTATATTGGTTCCTTGCTCCATACACTTTACACACCTCACCTTTTTGGGGTTCCTTTCACCACACATGACACATCACTCTCCACCTCTTCATTTCTTTTAATTAATTTTTTTAAACCTCGCTTCATGCGCCACAGAAAAAATACATTCATATTATTATATTTTTTAAATAGTGAAATTCTAAAAAATAATTCTCACATGCCATGTATATATATATACATATTATTTTTATACAATCAACCACTTAAATATGTGTATGTGTGTGTGTATATACACAAAATACAGTTTTAAATTCACACATATATATACATATATATTCCTCACACACACAAACAAACACACAGACATATATATATATATATTAAATACAATTTTATAACTATTTTTTATATATCAACATATCCATAAATTTTATTATCAATTTCACATATTGATATACACACACATACATATATGTATACATACGTACATGGTTATTATTTCGTTTTACCACATATATATATAAAAATATTATATATATATATATATGTCTATTTATATATTCTTATACATTTACAAGAACCTAAAAAAGTTACTAACCATAAATTTAAAATTCTTATTAAAAGGATAAATATATAAATATTTAATATAATATTATCATTTTCTTATATAAGTAAAATACAAAATTACTTAATAACTAAAATGATTTTTTAATTTTTTTATTATACGTTACATTGTTAATTTTAATATCAAATATCTATTTTACCAATCTTTAAGGAAATATATTTCTACACTATGAAATTAATTACTTATTTTTGAAAAATCATTATTAAGAAAATAAAAACATGCGTAGAATCTTTTGGGATGTTACATTCAACCCCCAAAAAATGAACTTGTCCCTCAAAATTATTTCATTGTATCTAAGGAAAATTCGGAATTTTCATTTTAAAAATTAGAAAAAATAAAATAACTAAAGTTTTATATTATTAATAGTCACCTATAACTTAATTACCTTGAACCTCAAATAATTTTTTATTTTTCATATACTTAAATTAAAATTCTAATCTCTGAAGTTGTCTAAACCCTTCCTCTGATACTAAGTGTAACAACTCGAGAACTATGCTTCTGAATCCGATATAAAGAATACTGTATATTTTTTTAAAAAAATTGAAAAAATATACCACCCTTTACAAAAATGTGGATCTTTTTCGGTATCTGTTTTGGAGGAATTAGGCGAACCATTAAAATATATCCTAATTTAAAAAATTAAAAATAAACATATATCTTGAATTTTCTCACGGTACATCCTTAACAAAGCTAAGATCCTTTAAAACTTCTAATAAGACACTAAAAAGCATTTGAAAATGAAGGGTGAGTATAAAATTGTTCATTAAGGGGGTTTAAAAACCATTGAATGTCCATTTATAAATAATCCTTAAAAATATTTTTCAAAATATTTCCTTTTATATCATATATCAAACATTTGATAAAATACTTTTAAAAAACACAATTCCCAGGTTTTAAAAATTTATAACCGTTGAAAATATTTTTGAAAAATATATGAAAATATATAATTACATTAAAAACATATTTAGTTTAAAAATATAATAACTTATGAAAATAAATATTTAATTGAAATCATCTTTCATTTCAAAATATAATATCTTTTGAAAGAATACTTTGAAATAATTTTTATTAATAAAAGCATACAGGGATTTCTCTAAAAATTACATTGCAAGATTAGAAAAGTAAAACCTTATATCCATTTGGTGTACTGAATGATGTTAAGGGCCTACCCATCTTGGAGGGTTTAGTTTACTCCCGATATACCTATCATGTTTACAAATTCCAAGTGCCGAATCTGTTTATAATTTTTTTGAGCTTGATCCCTTTTTGTAATTTTCACTGGAGTTGTTATCTTTTGAATATATGAAAATGGACACTTATAAATATATTTATATATATCTCTCTCTGTGTGTGTTTACATATAAATATAAGTGCATATATATATACAACTATAGAAAATCATCCATATGAAAATAAAACATTTTAAAATATACATAGATCGTTAGTGACATACATAGTGTATAACCATATCTATACATATGTAAAATATCCATAATTTTGGGATGAAATTTTGTAGTTAAAATGATATCTTTAATATTTCAAAACACCATTAATTTTTTTTAATACAATCTGAAATAAAATTATTAATTTTCAAATATGGGAGTTTGAAAATAGTGAACTTCCTTTATAAAATCATTATATACATAAAATTATTATTTTTCATCAAAATAGTATTTATAAAATTACCCTATTATATTTATAAATAAAATCATAGTTTTAAAATTGAATTTTGAAAATAATAAAATTCAATTTTATAAAAGAATTTTTTTTGAAGAATATAATTCTTTTAAAACAAACCCCTTATATAAAAATTGGTTTTTGGAAAATAATCCCTGAATATTTTGAAAGCTAGAATCCTTTTAAAATATGTTCCATATATAAAATAACATTTTAATAGTATATAATCATATATATACTTTTCTAAAAAAATGTAGTCTTATAATTTTAAAATAATATACCCCATTGCATTAAAAGTTCTACCAAAAGACTCTGAAATTCACCTCCTTGAAACCACGCTGAACCTCCTTCCCCAAAGACAAAATTTTCTATCACATTATCTACGCAACTAGAGAATCTATCATATTTTTTTATTGGGAGTTTAACAACATATTGGTGGGTGGAGAACCTAAGGGAATGGATCCTATTTATAATCCCCACAAGTTTAACCAATAATTAAATTATTTATTTATTTTGAAACACTATTTGAAAATACATCTAAATAATGGTTGATTAGTCCCTAATTTTTTCTTTCCCATCAAGAAAAAATGATATTTTGTTCATATTATTATTTTATTTTATTTTCGAAACTTTTTTATTCCCTCACCCATAAGAAACATTTTTTATCCTGTCTGTATATATATAACAAATATGACAAATATATAAATGTTATATATTTATGAAAATTATATTTTAATATAACATTTAAAACTTATATATTTATAACATAAAAACTTTAACATATTTAAATATATATATATAAATGTTTTATATAAATAAATTTTTTTGTTGTTATTTATTTATTTATTTTTTCTTACACATCACACACACATTTATCACTTATATATATATATTATTTTATTTTACTTCCCTTACACACCACACACATCACACACACATATAAATATTATTTTTTTATTACATTAATTTATTTCTAAGTATATATATATATTTAAATATATTTACTTATATAGACACACACAAACACATATATTCATATTCTAGCATATATATATTAAACATATATTTTAACCAATATATATATATATATATATCTAACATAACATATTTTTTAAAGATACATTTTAACATATATATAACATGTATATATGTTTTAACACACACACACATATTATATATATATATTATATTCTTACTCCATACACTTCACACAACTCACCTTTTTTTGGGTTCCTTCTACCCCACACCACACGTCACTCTCCACTTCTTTTAATTTTTTAATTCATTTTTTAATCCTCTCTTTAAAAAACACATATAAAATTTAATCATATTATTATATTATTTTATACAACAAACATCCTAAAAATAATTATCATGTTTCATGTGTGTGTGTGTGTATTATTTTTATACAATCAACCTCTTAAATATATATATGTTTTTGTGAGTGTGTATACCAAATATAAGTATATAAATATATACATAAATATTCTGTGCATATATATATATATATATATATATATTTGTGTGTATATTAAATAGAATTTTATAACTCTTATATATATATAAAAATAACCTTAAATTTTATTATCAATTAAACATATGTATATATATACACATACATGTATTTATATATACATACTTTGTTATTATTTTAGTTTACCTCATATATATACTAACAAGTTATATATATATATGTTTATTTATGTATTCTTATATATTTAAAAGCACCTAAAAAAAATACTAACCATAAATTTAACATTTTTATTAAAATGATATATATATTATACTCATTTAATTTTTTCATATAAGCAAAATATAAAATTACTTAACAATTAAAATGAAATTTATAATTTTTTAATATATATTACATTGTTAATTTAAATATCAAATTAATATTTTATCATTATTTAGGATAACATATTTTTGTAAAATAATATTAAATAATTAATTATGAAAAGTCATTATTAGAAAAAGAAAGCCATGGTTAGAATTTTTTGGGATGTTTCAACCCATAATTTTCAAACATATATATCACGTCTTGTTATATGAATATTTTTTACATAACATGATGATCCCTTCTAGAATCATATTGGTCTAGTGCCTTTGGAAAATTAGATTCAAAAAACAGCTGGTTTATAACTAAACTACATCATCTCCCACTTAGTTCTTCATAACTAGCACCCTTCTTAGACCTATGATACATAATATATTTATTCATAACCTAGAAAAAGGAAACATGAGAAATGGTGAGATATAATTCTTAGTATTGGTAAACACAAGACATATATCTGATCACATAAGAATAAAATGTGGAAAAGGGTTGGATAACATGACTTTAATATTTGAAATCCATGCCCTAAATATCATAAATCATAACCTTTAGTCATGTCATAAAGCTTGGCAGTTCATAAGAAATGAATCATAAACGAATCAAGGAACATGATCCATGAGAGAATAACATTAGCATAAGACATAGAATTTTGGAATATTCATATGCCAAGGATACCCACCAAGACATTCATAACATTTTAGTCCTGGGATAACTACTCATATATCGGCTTTAGAGTAGGGATAACCTCCCATGTACCATCTTTTAGGCTTGGGATAACCTCCCATGTGCCCTTTAAGATTAAAAAACATTAATCCTTACCCAATACATTTTAGGGAGATATAGGTCTCACCTATCACATAATGAAAATCATATATATGTGTTCCACAAGATAATAAAACATTCATCATATTAGAACCCAGGAAAAGGAATGTATTTAATAAAAATCATAATATCATAACCCTTAGAAAATAAGTGGGGTTCATAAACATCATGTCATTATTAAGAAAAACCATCCAGAGAAATAATAGGGATGATATTAATGATACATAAACCCAGTAAGGATTAAGTAACATTAATGGAGGTTGTCGTAGATTTAAAATGATTTTCAAAGATCACTTGGAAAATTTCATGAGGAAAATAACCTTTCCATTTTGAAATAACATATTTAAAATATAAGAATTTCTAAAATATTATGGAAAGAAATTTCTTTTAATATAACCATGGAAACTTATAAATAAATGTTCAAATAATTTAACCATCATGAAGATAGTAAATCCCATTCATTCTTAATAAGTAAAAATTAAACATTATTTTTACACATATGTAAGAAAAATCATGAGTTCCTCATTCAAAAAACATCAAGAAGATTAATTGTGAACCATTTCTTAATATCTAAAACATAGGTAACTACTTGAAAAATCATAATATAATAGTAAAAACCATCTTTAAAAGTTTTTTAGAGAACATGGGTATAGAAGAAAAAGGATTTTCCGACTCAAGAGAAAATAAAGTAGATTTTACATAAAAACATATTTTTAGTCTCTTAAGTACTTATAGTGAGGAAAATTAAAGGATAATATTAATTCTTAAAAAATAACTGAAGGAGAATAGAATTTATATGTTTCGTTATAGGTAAATCATAAGATTTCATCATTGGAAACATTATCATAAACAATCCTATTAAATAATGAGATTGCAACATAAAACTCTTATCACTTTGGTAACTTTTGAATCATAAGTCCCTTGAAAGAAATAAAATTATATGGATATTTAAATCCCATTAATTTTCGTAAGAATAAAATAAATTCATGTGAATTATATAATACACATAAAATAATTAAGTTATTTATAAAGCATGTGTCCCGTAGAAATAAAACTGAGACAAAAATCCCTTACATTGAGTTCATATTAATATAAACGAATTCTATCCTCATGTATAATAAATTTGATTTATTATAATTATATAAAATAATCAAATTCCTGATTATTATATCATATACTTTAAAAATATACATATATTTAGAGGCATCCATAATGGTAGAGATAAAAAATGAATTACACCGTTCATGGAGACGGTAAGCCGTATGTACAAATGTACACTATTTTCATTTTTTGATGGATGGAACAAAAGAAAGGTCAATAAAAATTCACCTTTACAGAATCATTATTATATAATATTAATAAAATATATTCATTATATCCATCCTTCTTACCATCCAAGTAAAATATAAATGAAAAACGAATCACATCACTTTGTAGATGTGGTAGTCCACACATACACACGAGTGACATTATCATTTTCCATCAGTTTCAAAGGTAATAAATTAGATGTAATATTATCATAAAAAAATAATTATTTCATAAATATCATATATAAACTTTCAAAACATCAAAAACATCATATAAAAATACATTGCATGTATAAAAATAATTTTTTCATAAAAATATCTTGTTTATTTTCAAATGTTTTTTATTTTCATTTCCTATTAATTGATAACTAATGAATTAATTTTTTAAATGTTTAAGACATAAAATTTCATAATTTAGTTAGTCATATTCTTACCCTCTAATACAATGGCTATATTATTATAATATTTTAATAGTATATCACGAATTATTTAGACATCTTGTTGTGTGTAGCACAAGATATCGATGAAATAAATTTATTCAAAAAATATATTTCAGAAAATATTAGGGTTGTAAATTCTACCACACATAAAATGAATTTATCAATTTAAATTCATTACTTTGATACAAAAAATGAGGATATTTATATTTCAACATATCCATGGGTTCCCATGTAGCTTTCTCAAAATGGCGGTTTCGCTGAAACAATTTGACCAGGTATGTATTCTTGTTTCATATAACTCTATCTCTATAATATAGAATCACCACCAATTATTCCTCATAATATAGAAATTTATCTTGTGCAATGACCTCTTAGTTCACTATATGTGATGGATCATGTATGTAATTCATCAAGAGAGATATATGGAACACATTATGGACTTGAGAGATATTTGGGGGAAATGACAACAAATAAGATATCATCCCAACATGAAAATGAATTTTTATGGGATAAATATACCTAGAATTAAAATTTCCATTCTTTCCAAATCTCATCATTCAGTTCTAGGGAGATATTCATAGGAACACATTTTCACTAACATCAAACTGTAAATATTTTTGAAGATTGTTCGCATAACTATTTCTATGACTCTAAGATACCATTATATACTAATGATCTAACCTTCACTAAAACTTCCTTAGCTTGGTTGGGTCCCATTAGAATTATTTCTCAAACATCATTCCATCGCATTGGAGTTTTGAACTTTCTAACATTTAGGGATTCATAAGGATCCCTCTGAATGCCTGTGTGAAATCTATTATTTAATGAGAATTCCAACAAAGGAAGGTATTGATCCCAATCACCTTTTAATTTCATAGATAAATATTTCAGCATTTTTTCTAGATTTTAAATAGTTCAATCATATTAACTATCTATTTCAGGATGATACACCCCATCGAAACTCAGTTCTGTATACAGAGATTTCTGAAGAGTTCTCTAAAACAATGAGGTAATATTTGAACACCGATCAAATAAAATGGATTTTGTTATTCCTTACAAACTTACAACTTAATTAATATATATCCAGGAAATCTGATCCAGAGAAAAATCTTCTCTAATGAAATTATGTGTGTTATCTTTGTAAGGATATCAACTACAACCCATCTAGAATTGTTCCCTTTAATAGGTTTGGCTAGTCCAATGACCAAATCCATGGTGTTTTTTTACCATTTACACTCTGGTATAGATAATGGTTGTGACATATCTTTAGAATTTTCTCTCTCAGCAGTAACTTGCTGACATACCGAGCAATGAGATTCAACCTCTTTATATCATCCCACTATAAATACTCTTTCAAATCTCTAATTTTTTTTACTTCCAGGATGAATAGAGAATGAAAAACTATGAGCTTCATCTAATAACTCCTTCAAAATTGGTATGAAGGGGACAAAAACATGGTTACTAAATCTTATCACTCCATCATAATAAAGGATGAACTACAAAACATTTCTCACCTTCTTCTAAATTTCTAAATATTCTTTTTGGGCTAACTTAATCCTTATATAGATAGATGGTTGGAATCTAATTTGATCCAGATAATATTTTTACCCTTCCTTTAATATTTTAGATATATCGTTTGAAAATATAAAATCATTGGATATTTTTTTTGTCCTCATTATAGAAGAGCTAGAATTATCCTTTTGAATAAATGAGTCAACCACCTTTTTTGATTTCCTAGGGTTGTAATATATTGAGAAATCACAATCTTTAATCAACTCTAACATTATTCTATGGTGCATATTTATATCTTTTTTATCAAGTATATACTTTAAATGTTTGCGATCAGTATATATATACCACATTTCTTCATAATGATAATTCCTCCATATCATTAATGAAAAAATTACTACACCTAACTGTAAATCATGATTTGGGTAATTTTCTTCATGATCCTTAAAGTTTCATGAGGCATAAGCTATAACCATGTAATTTTTCAAGAGGAAATATCCCAATCCCTTATTTTATGCATCACTATATATTAAAAACCATTATCCCCTATAGGGTAATGAAAGCATAGGTGAACTGACTAGGCCTCTCTTCTATTACTTGAAACATTCCTCATATTCATCTATCCAAATGAAAATGGATTCCTTTCAAGTTAACATGGTGATTGGATTAGAAAACAATTAGAATTTATCAAAAAACCATTAATAATATCCATCCAAATCGAGGAAACTACATATCTCGATAATCATGGTTGGTATGGAACAAATTTCAATAGCTTCTGTCTTCGATAGGTCCACAAATATACCCTCAACTAAGATTATATGATAAAAAAATAAAAGTTTCTAAAGCCAATATTTACACTTTATAATTTTTCATTCAAATTTTTCTTACTCCGGGTCTTGAGTACAATAATCAAGTGATATTCATGCACTTACTTTTTATTTGAATATATAAGAATATCATCTATAAAGACTACAAAAAACCGATCAAGGTAATATCTAAAGACATTATTCATTAAATCCATGAATATAGTGGGGTAATTAATAAGACCAAAAGGAATCACAGCATATTGATATAGTTTATTCGTTGTTCAAAATTATTTATTGGGTATATAAAACTCCTTGATCCTCAGCTGATGATTTCCAGTATAATGGTCAATCTTGGAGAAGTATTGATCTTTGCACATTTTATCAAACAAGTCATCAATATAGGATCGATGATACTTGTTATTGATAGTGATCTTTTAAAGTTCCTGGCTATCAATGAATATTCACATCGATCCATCTTTCTTATTAACAAAAAGAATACGTTCACCCCAAAGTGACTATCATGAAAAAATGAACCCATTGTCATGATTCTCTTGAAGTTTCTTTTTTGATTCTTGAAAATCAATCAATTCCATTTTATAATGAATAATTGAAATAGGATTATAAATAGGAATCTGTTTTATTGAGGACTAAAATTCCCTATTCTATGGAAATTATGAATCTATTCTATAAATACATCAAAAAATTACCACACTATAGGCATATCTTAGATGTTGAGTTTCTCCCCAACCATCTGAGATAAAGTACCCTTTTAATAGGAATCATGACCCATAAAATGGATGACAAGTGTATGTTTCTCCATGTTGTCATCAAAACCTTTATAAAAAATAGTGATCACCTGATATTTTCTATTATATCTAAGATTTAGAGGTTGTTGATGAAGATAATTTCCATTAACCCTCATATTTGAGAATTAATTAGAAATATTACTATAATACTTTCATTTGAAACACATGATTGTGTGTGATGCATTATGTAGATATTTCTATTTATTCACATAATTAGATAACCTCTTCTAATAACCTTAGAATTCGGTTGTTTGATGTACTTTTTTTCCACACTTAAAACATTTAATAGTCCCCTTAAGACAATTACCTCCATGTTTCCTTCCACAATTTAAGCTTAAAGGAATTCTAATATTCTTCTTTCCATGGTTTTTATAATTCCCATTGAATTTCATATTTATTTTCATATAAAAATCAAGAGATTTATGGGTAAATCTAATTTTCTTTTGTATTGTGATATTACATTGAAAATTTTTATTATAACTACCAAATTACCTTATGGATAATTCCCATAGGAGATTTTTTCTTAAACCACTGATGAATCAATCAACCTTACTTTTAGGTTGGATGATAATACCAGAATCATACCTCAAAAAGTATTGTAACATTTTCTCCATAGGTACCACTGGATTCACCATCCTTCTGCTTAAACTCACGGAATTCCTTCTCTATTTTTGATCAATGATTACAAGGAAAATAATTATTGTGAAAAAATCACTTAAATGAATCTAAATTCAATGGAGTCAATATTATCTTGTTCCCTAATGTCTTTGATAAGATTCAACCATGGATCTTCTTCACCTTCCAAATTATAAAGAATGAAAATAAATTTTTTATGATCTGAATATTGGAGAAGGAAGAATATATTTTTTATTGTACTAATATATTGCTCGACTATTATTGGATCAATGAACCCACTAAAAGAAGGCGAATTTTTCCTTATAATGGAACCAAAAAAACATTTTTTACCTCCTTTTATTATTTTTAAGATCATCACTATTCATACCATGAGAAGTTTGTGTGAGCATAATAATGGGATTTTTTATTCCATCTCCCCAAAAGTTTAGTTTCTCAGGAGGAAAATCCTTTAATTTTACAATGCGTTTATCATATACATAATTACTTTGGGTTCCATCCATCGAATAAAAGAAAAAAATCATCGTTTGAGAAACAATAATCATAGAGGGAAACCACATAATCCAAAAAATAATTTAACTAATGTATAAATTATGATAACTTATTTTCAGTATATAACAACATAAATTTATCCTAGTTTATTCATGATTATTATCAAAACATTGGGATTATATAATATACCTAAACTTATACCTAGGGTTATAACTAATATTTTCGTATCCTAGTTTCTAAAGGTTAACCAAACCTTTCTCTCATACCAATTAGAGTGACCCATACTTTTCATAGAAAAATATCACATCTTATTATATGAATATTCATTAAATAACATGTAAATCCAAACTAAAATTTGATAGGTCTAGTGTCTTTGGAAACTTGGTTAAATAAACAATTCTTTCATAAGAAAACTACATCATCTCTAAATTATTTCTTCATTACCATCATCCTTCTTAGATATATCTTACATAATTCTTTTATTCATAACATGGGAAAAGGAAACATAAGAAAGGGTGACCTTTAATGCTCAGTAAGGGTGAAGACATGAGATATCTATGATCACATAATAATAACATGAGAATAAGGGTACGAGAACATGAGTTTAATGTTTTAAATCCTTTTATTACGTATCATAGATCCTAATCCCGTTCCATTGAATACATCCTAGCATTTTATAAGTTATAAATCATAAAAGTATTAAAAAAACACGAGACATAAAATAATAAAACTGGAATAATACTTGGAATTTTTTTAATACACATAAGCAAAGAAAGAATTATTTCAAGGCTACCCACTATAAAATTCATATCATGTTAGTCTTGGATCAACAACCAATGTACCTACTTTGGGCTTGGTATAACCTCTGATGTACCCTCTTTTTTTCTTTGGATAACTTTCTATATACCCTTTTATCTCATATAACTTTAATCACAACTCAAATAATTTGAGGGAGATATAGGTTCCACCCATCACATAATAAAATTAATACATAAGTGTTCCACAAGATCATAAATAATTCAACGTATCCAAACCCATGAAAAGAAATGGGTTTCAGAAACATCATGTTATAATAAACATAAACCATCTAATGTAAGAATAAGGATGGCATAATTGGTTCATAACCCCAATATAACTCAATTAACATCAAAATATTTCAACATAGAAGTAAAATGACTTTTAAATATCACTTAGAACATTTATTGAGGAAAATAACATTTCCATTGTGAAATCACGTCTTTAAAATATTAAAATTTCCCAAATACAATAGAAAATATTTTATTTTAAAATAACACTGGAAAATTTTAAATTAAGATTCAAAACATCATGTGATTAAAATGGTGTTAATTTTTTTTCATTCCAAATAAGTTAAATCAAAACATTCCATTTACACTTTTTTAAAAAACCATAAAGTACCTTATTCGGAAAGTAACAAGAATATTACTTTTGGAATATTATGTAAAAAGTAAAACATGGGTAAAAATAAAACTAAAAAATCATAGGGTAATATTAAAAAAAATCATTAAAACATTTTTATAAAACATTGGTATGGAGGAAAAACGTTTTTCAGTCGAAGAGAGAAATAAAGTTAGTTTTCCTTAAAAACATATGTTTGATATATTGAGTACATAAAGTGAGGAAAATGGAATGGGAAAATGTATTTTAAAAAAACCATAGGATAATAAATTTTGTAAGATACATGATATTTATATCATAATATTTCATTACCATAATAATTATTGTAATCAATCCTGATAAACAATGAAATCGCAACATAAAACCCTTACCACTTTGGTAAATTTTGAGTCATAAGTCCCATGAAGGAAATAAAATTATATGGATATGTAAATCCGCATACTTTTCATAATAAAAATCATAAAATATATTAATATTAATTATATAAATATCACATAAAATAACAAGTGATGTATAAGGCATGTGTCAACCAAAAATAAAAGTGAGAAAAAAATCCCTTACCTTGATTTGCACTTTTTTCAAAATATTTCTAACCTCGTGTATAATAAATTTAAATTTGCTTAAATATAAACAGATAATAACATTCATGCTCATTATATCAAATAATTTCAATATATAAATATATTTAGACTCAACCATAATGGTATAAATATAAAATTAATTACACTTTTCATGGAGATATTAGGCTGTACGTATGCAAGAATGCTATATTTATTTTTATGATGGTTGGGAAGAATGAAAGGTAAATAAAAATTCACCTTTAAAGAAAAAATATTATATCATATAAGTGATGTATATCAATCAAATCCATCCTTCTTTATCCTCCATGTAAAATATAAATGAAAACATAATCACATCGCTTAGTGGAGGTGGTAGTCCATACATAGGCATGTGCAAAATTATCTTTCATCATTGATTTGGAAGGTCCAAAAGTATATATGATACTATAATTAAGGAATCATAATTATATGATAAATTTCATATATAAACTTTAAACGTATAATAATAACCATCCATGAAATATGGTGATGGAAAATGAATTGTATCAGAATGTGGAGACGGTATACAGTACCTACGTACGAACGATACTGTCACTTCATATTTGACGGAAAGTGGGTAAATAATGTCAGTTTAGAAATATTAATACCATTTAATCATATTTATGATTCTTAGTTTTTTATTTTATGATAAATTCCTTTGATTCATATGAATTAAAATAATAAATTAATTAAAAGTGGTCGAGTAAACAACAACCTCTCTTTTGAGAGACCTCCTTTAGATCCTTTCTTAAGAAACAAAGGGTTAGCATTTTGGGGAAATTAAAAGCTAAAAAAACTTATCTAAGGATTTTTAGAATAATATTTTATAGGGTATATCAAATATAGATGGATCAAATAGGTTTTAAGAATAGAAATATGGGGTGTCTATTTATTAGGGAGGGATAGGACACACTCAATATTTCTTACATGATTAAATTAAAATAATGTCTTTCTCAATCCAAATAGTTCCAAATGAAATATACATGGATTGGGTATTATAATTTAGACCATTTATTACATATTTTTTCCTATTTTAAAATATTTATGATTTGTATATAATTTAATAAAATATTATTAAGATAAAATATCATTAATTTCAATTTTGATACTATTCATTGAGGGATGGCACCACACTCCAAAGGAGAGAAGTGACCTTATAGTTATAAACTTTGTGGTTTCCCAAATTGGGTGTTGTATCCTTTATCTAGCCTCAATATCTCTCTTCGACAGTCATCTCTTCACAGAATTCTCACTCCATCCCCTTTTCCCTTCTGATCTCCCTTCTTGGATTCAGTCTTCAAAAAGAGCCTCACCTCCTACTCGATTCTGATACCTTCGTGATGGTTTCCTCTCAAACCTTAACATTTGGTTTAGTGCGTGTTTTTTCATTCCTCTCCATGATGAATTTGGGATCTCCAGTGGGATTAAAAACACTCTTTGCGTGACCTATTTTATAGGACTTATGGGTGGGGGAATCGTCCATCTTGTAGCGGACTAACGTTTCTTCTCTACCTTCAGATCTAGTTTTAGATCTGGGCATCACCAATGTGTATTAGTCTGCATTTTTGCATTAGTTTTTCATTCTCCCAATGGGGGATGTTCTTCATGTAGCGTCTTTGACGCTCCTCTACATGGAGGTGAAGGTTTCCGAACAGTCTCGGGCTCCTTCGAGTGGTGGATTCTGAAGAATTGGAGGTGGTTTGTGGTGTTCGATTGTGCGGGGTGTCAGTTTCTTCATGATTACCGATATTACTTGGTTGCAACCTGTGTAGGAAGTGCTATTGGTTTTACTTTATTGGAGAATTTTCTGCCAATTTGTAGGTTTCAGGATGGGTGAAGCTTCGTGTAACAGACTATGGATGGATCATGTTTATGATTCTTAGTTTCTACTACTATTTTTATCGGTTTTCTACTACAATGGTGGTGGTTTCAGGAGTGATTGATATGAACTTAATCCTATTTTCATTGGTCTCAATGGCTCTATTTTCTCTTGTGTTGCTGATTTCTTCATGATTTATTGTTTTCCTTGTTGCATTTGGTGCGGCATAGCTTTCTACAGGTGTCGCTGGGTGGGCAATATCGAATGGGGGATGGGTGTGTGGATATCCATCATCCAACCATTATCCATCATATTTAGGGACTAATGGGTTCCTTTCCATGGCTTTTGATCAGTGTTTTTTTGTCTAATATTACGTCACATCATGTTTCATTGCTTGAATCCTTTTCATGCTTTGTCTTGGAGGGGAGCTCTTTTGAGAGAAGGGTTTCCTAGAGCCTTTCATCTGGCTCTCCTCCACACTCCTATGTTGGTTGGAGAGGTTCTCTAACACATTTTACTTCCATCGTGGTTAAAATTCTTGGAAGAGGGGGTGATGAAACCTTTGGAATGATCTCACTATTGCACTGTCTGTCGAGGGGGCAATGAGGCTTTTACTTGTGCTTATTGGATGTTTTCTTCCTTTAACTTACAACCCCATTTTGACTTTTTCATTTTTTGTTTCCTTAGGATTTTCCCTTCTCTATAATAGGTTCTCTCTTACCTAGTCATAAAAGAGGTTCTTTTTTTTCAATAAAGAGGGCTTCACCCTTAACCTTTTAATTTTTTAACACTATTCATTTAATTTTAATTAAAAGACATAAATACAAATTTAGAATCAAAATATAATCATTTAAAATAAAAATAATATTACAATTTAAGAAAAAAAATTCATGGAACATAATAAGTCACTCAAATTATTTTACTTTTAATATTCTTTAAAATAATTTATTATATTTTTTATCAATTGGAGATATACTGTATCAGTGTTTCATGAGGATTTAAGGTTATTATATAATTAAATTTTTTTTAAAAAATATGTACTGAAAATAATTTCATTAAGATAAATATTACTATCAATATTCATTTATAACCATTTTCCTCCTATGTAAATATATAAAAGATAATTAAAACTAAGAGAGTGATAATCTATAACTTTCATTGTTTTAAAAATTATAAATGTAATTTCCATGGACATGTGTCAATTGAAAAAATAAATTTCGACACTAAGGTAATAAGGTTCCAACTAAATTAATATAATATGAATTAATTTGTAAAATTATGGACTTATCAATTAGTGAAATTGATTAATTTTAATGTATCTTCACAAAATATGATGAAAATTGTTTTCAGAAAAATATAAATTTAATCATAAATCAGAATTCATTTTGATCCCATGGGAATAAATATATTACATGAATGCTTAAATTTTTTGTTGAATATATTATATATAACTTTCATTAAAATTACTCTCTAAAAGTGATAAATTTCATTTATTAGTATAAAATAAATTGGCTGCATAAAAACCATTTTTCAAAAATAAATATCCTTTATTTTCATTTAAAATTAATTAATGAAAAATGATTTAATTTTATAAATTTTAAATCTATACATTTTCATAATTTAGTTAGTTCTATTTATACTCTTCAATCTAATGACTATATAGTAATAATATTATAATAGTATATCGAGGATCATTTAGACCTTCTATTGACGAAATCAATCTAGGAAATAAATAGTTTAAAAAAATATATTAAAAAATATCAATGTGTTATAACAATTGAATACCAATTTTGAAATTATTAGTCCACATATTCTTTATAGTAGAACAACTAAATATATGAGATTGTGGACTTTGATAGATTTCCTTAAAACCATGTTTTATTTCTATCTAGGAATGAGATATTCATTTTAATACCTTATCCTTCAAAAACACCTAAGACCAGGTATGGATCAAGATCCTGGATTTTATATATATTCTATGGAATCCCCAAATATTCTTTTATGTGACATAAAGTGTGAGTATCCAAATAAAAAATCATATATCTATCGAGACAAATCGGTTTGGGTACCAAGATTGAATACTTATTGAAGTTGATATCAACTAATCCTTAATTAACCAAGTTATTTTTTCCATTGAGGATTATAAAATTTACCTATAGGTACAAATTGATAAATTTATTCATTTCCATATTTAATTCAAAATAATTGGAAGTTTAATTAATGTTTCAAAAAAGATGTATTTTGTGGGTTATTGTCCTCAAGGGGACATTAATTGAATACCTGTATGAAAATGAAAGATAAATGTGTATCCAATGGTATAAACTAGAGGCCAAAATATCATAGAGTCTAAATCCCATAGGATGGAGAATTAAGATCTTGCTACTGGGATCTACTCAGTATCCACTCTTGAATCTAGAAATTTTTCTGAGTAGGGTAAAAAAGAGGCTTGTACATTGATGATGATGCTAATAAAGAGGTAGGGGAGACATTTTTCTCATGTTGGTATCTCTTTTAGGGATAAATTATTGAAGAGTATGGATATTGAATAGAATTAATCATTAGATGAACAAACCAATATGCGATTAGATACTGAGGAAAAGGTATACACAGAATTATGTAAGTAGCATAAATTGGCCATAGTTAAAGGGAAAGGAAATATGAAAATTGTTATTATGATTTCTAGGAAGAGAAAGATTTCTCAGGTTGGTAGCCTATTTTGAAAGGCCACTATTCAATAGATTTACTATGGTGAGTTTTTTTAAACAAGTGGATATTTTAGTAGTTTCTCACCCTGGCACAACTTCTTCTCATATAGAAACTCACATCACCATTAGAAATGATGTTTCCACCCCAATTTCTGGGGTGGAGGTTTCTATAGTTCTACTGGCGGAAGAAAATATGGTGTTGGATAATCCTACCTTAGGATGTTATTATTCAAAATAGGTCACCAATGTATCCTCAAATTCATATAATTCCCCTTTGAAGATCACACAAAAGGGGATCCCTGCTCTACTTGTTTACTCTATGTTGGGTTCTCTAGTTGATCTTGTCACTGATTCTACTGATCCCTCACCCATGGCCACAAGTAGCAAATTAGATGTCCCTGAAAAAATTTAAAGACATAAGGATAAGTTGATGATATTATGGATGGGGTGACCATGTAAATCCACACAATATTAGAATATACTCTTGAAAAAAGGAATACATAGGTGCATGAGGTAGCCTCTAATTTTCCTCTCATTTAATTTTTCTTATGAAATGTAGGTATGATTCATTTAGAAAGGTTTCAATTGAATAATGTGAAATGAGAATTATACAAAACTCTAAATCCAAACCTTTATATGACTTTTAGTGTGAGGAACTACCTAAGGTGCTCAATGATATTTCTATAAATTATTTTGACACACATACTGATATTCTTTTTTCAAACATGGAAGCTGAATTTTTTGGTTTTGATAACTATTATACAGTTTTTAAATTTATTTATATTAATATTAAGTACCATTTGATAACCTTTATTTGGATATAAATTCAAAATTTAACCTTGATGTACCATTCCAGATCAAATCTAGACGAGGAAACATATGCATCATCATAAGATGATCAAGAGGTCTAATAGATGGATAATTTTTGAGGGAAAGGTCAACCTCCTCAAGGTAGAGGATAACATTGGAATATGTAAAAATTAGTTTTTTTTTGTAAAACACTAGACATGAAACATACCAAACTTTGGATTTTTCCCTGAGAAATGTAAACACATTCTTACTAAATCACTTCCAAACATTGATAATAATAAAACTAACATAATAATTTTAACAATGGAGGAATTAATCCTATTATGAATGGTTTATATTTATTTGAAACTAAAAAATTCTTGTTTTTAGGAACATAAATCATTTAAAAATAAATTTCCATATTTAAAACATACACAAAGAATCAAAAAATTTAATTCTAAATAAACATTTTCATTCAAAATTGAATTACTTAAACACCGAATAACATGGAAAGTCATCTTCAAATATATATATAGAACCCTCAACATATATTTTAAATAAAATATAAAATATAATTATACACATGTGTATAATTATCAAATTCAACATATCCAAATGTTACTTTATATTTATAAATATACTAAATTGACCATGTGAACCATTTTGTTAACTAATCTAGTTAATAAAAAACTCAAACACATTTTTTGAAAAATTAAACTAATCACAAAAGAGAATCTAACTAATGGATTTTAAAATCAATTATATTAAAATTATTTATTCACAATAATTCCAATATTGATTTTATATTTTTAACTAATGATCTAAAAACCAAAAAACATTAATTAAATTTTAAATTATTGATCTAAATTTCTAAACTAAAAACACTCAATTTCCTCTAAAAAGGGATAAAACTAGCCTGCATTAATGCACAATTTTTAACTATTCAATATATGAAAAAATCCCAAATACATTTCAAAAAATACATCTTTTTTGACCCGATTTAAATTAAAATGTACTTACTTTTATTTACTAAAAATGATTTTTAAAAAATACAACTTTTCATAAAACCCATAAATTAAGTATATTTCCATAATAATTATAGAAACTCAAAAACTCTAGTTTATTCATCTTATTAAATTAATTATTATTATAAATAAAAGAAATTATTCTATAGAATGAACCATTAACCCACGACCAATTAGGTCACCACTAAAATAATATATGTAGCCTTAGTTATGCAACACACCAAGGGACTATTAAATCCACATAATCTTACATGCCATTTTATGTCATATTTATACAAAAAAATAAAACTATTAAAATAAATACAGATTATATACTATAAAATGGCTAATCAATATTCAATTAACACATTTACCTTATTATAATTCATGTTATAAATGAAATTCATTAAATAAAATAAAATAAAATAAAATTAGAATTAAATATAAAATATTATTTAGAACATGTTCAACTACATTAATTCTAAAACGTGCGTTATAAATTTTTTTTTAAAATACCATCTTAAATAATTTAAGTTCGATACATTATTAACTGGAATTCATATAAAATATTTCCATTTATAATTCTTTATTAAAATGTTTGAATGATTTATAATTCATTTCTAGAAAATTAAAATCCAATAATTTAAATCTATAATACTTTATAAACCTCATTTGAATTCCTTATTTTATTTTTAATAAATGGAAATCTCTTTATATTTAATTCATTTAGAAAAATAATTTATTTTAATGGTTTAAATTTCACTCATTATAAATTCAAAAAATACTTCTTGGAAATAAAATTATCATATATAAGAAATTAATTATATTTTAATCTATTAATTTGCAAATTACCCTACATATATATCATTAAGTAATAAAAGAAACATATCAAAATACTCTAATACATGCATGATCAGTTTGATTACTAACAATAACAATTCAGGGAACACTGGATTTCTATTATATGAATTGAATCATTTAAAATATGTATTGTTGTTGAAATGAAAAAAAGCTACATCACATGACTTGAACATAAATTTTAAGATACCCTATTATGAAAAATAAAAGAAAACTAAACTTGATAAAAGGTTAATATATTCTATTCAATCTGGGAATCCCCTGGTAACATTAGCCTCCTTCATAATGGGGGTGATCAGGCACCATTATGGGTTTCTTACCATATTATAATGATCCTACCACCACCTACCACTGACCCAACTATATTCTCATAGTCTGATAACATTTTTTAACAAACTAACACTTGATATACTATCTATAAATCCATGTCAATTCATCATAGTTCCTAGAGCGCATTTAGGTTAACTAAATCCTAGAAATATGTTCTAGGGGAATCAACTGTTAATTGTGAGAATGATTTCACCCCAAAATACTATAATGAAATAACGAGGAAAACAAAATAAGACATTATAATATCTAATAATAAACCATAAATTTGGAAACATTAACACCAAATTTGAAGAGATAGACTAAAAAACCTATAAAAAATACATGAGGCCAAATAATAATACAATTGATACTATTCTAACAAATTCAACACAAACAATTTGTATTCCAAAAAAATCCATTTCTTCATGCTTGACTGAATGGTATAACCCCTATAAAGAAAAATTCATCTATCCAAACACATAATATTGACCATAAAAAGACAATACAAGACATATATATATATATACACACACACATTTTTAGGGTGAATGTAAAATGTAAGCTAATGATACTTTTAGCTTTCTATCCTACATATTATGTAAAATATTTATTAAACAAACCAAGTGATGATACTTTAAAATAAAAATGTAAAAGAATATTTTTTATTTTAAATTAAATAATATAATGGACAATTTACCTTTGGAAACATAATAAATGGAAAAAATTTACACAAGTTTAATCATAGGGGTTTCAGGTAGTAAATATAAAATTGAAATAATAGTGATTCAATAATCACATGAATATAGAAAAACTCATCCAAATAAATTTAAACCTTTTATATTCTTTCCTTTTTTTATAATTTTTTGAAGTTAGATTTCCATGAGTTGAGTTTTTATAGGAAAGTTTTTGTGGTGGTTAGGGTGAAATGAATTACTACTTTTGGTACACTTAGTTGAGGGAATGAAACTTATGAAGGATTGGTTTTTTCATTTCATAGATCTATATGAAAATCTTGGGTGGATCAACATACTAAATTCCAGAGGTTCTATCAGAACATTTGGTGGTCAGTGAGATTACCTTATAAATAGGAGGTATTAAAATTTAGTTTCAGTTAAACATAAAGGGAAAACATAGGTTTCTATCTCTCCTTCCTTGAGGTGATTTTGTTTTCAATGGGAGTTTACTCTCATTGGATTTTATGTTGTTATATAAACGTAAGATACAAATAGATAAATTTGATGGAATAGATTTTGTCATTTGGAGAATATAGTTAGAATTCCATATGATTAAAAAGGACCCAGTTCTTTTAATTATATTCTATAATCTAGAAACAATAGATATGGATGAATGAGAATGGTTAAATAGGAAGGCACTGGTGTTAGTGATGATGTCTTTGGAAAGGAACGTTGACTTAAATATATTAAAAAAATAAAACATTAATGGATTTTGAAGGATTTGGTGGATTTTTATGATAATACTATAGTCTTAAAAAATGTTTTCATGTCGCAAAAATCATTAATCTTAATGTTTTTAGAAGTAATACCTATGAAAGATCATGTGAATTACTTTAACATGATCTGTGGGAAACTTGAATATGTAAATATGACATTTTTGTGATGATGTTTGGGTATTTATTTAATATCTTAACTTCTTAAAAGATAAGATATGATGGTTAATTTGATCTATAATTCCAGAATAAAGACATATTTAGTATTTTATGATATATAAATTCTAATACTAAATGAACTATAATGTGGAGAGAATTCCATTTACCATATGGTAATGTGCACAATATTGTTGGATGAGGATAGTCACTATAATGAAAAAAAGTATATCATAAGAATCCATCATATGATAGGTTTCATGGAATAATTCGATGTATATTGGATGGATTTGGAATGGAATGTTTGATTTATGGGAAGATATGGAATATTAAGAAGAATTTTAAAGGTCATAAGGAGAACTCTATATTCTTATCAATATCTGTTAGTTCAAATTCAATTAGTGCTATGTACGGTGGAAACCTATTTTTACTGAATTGAAATACTCTGGTAGAAGATTGGGTGATTTATATCAGAGAATTATTTTATTCAACTACTAATAAAAAATTCATGGTGAATTATGTATATATGAACCTTAATTTATTTCATATATTATATGATGAAGCCATTAAATTTATTAGAAAAATATATTTCAATATCTGGATGATGAATGAAGGATTCCAGAATCTCATTGAAGTGAGTCACATCACTTATCTATAAAATAACCTTATTTCCATTATACATCTTGGTAATGAAGTTTTTGGTATTAACTTTTTAATAGGGCATGGAAGGTTACATGGGGATACATGGTGGTTGCATAATGATTAAAATATGTAACTCTTTACCTGATTGGAAATTCAGTCAGAATAGATGTTTTTGTAAGTGTTACATTTAAATATATGAAAGTTTGATATAGTAATCTTAGCAACCTCAGTGAGAAAAATATAAATGTTATAATGAAAAAATAAATACTAAATTTTG
This sequence comes from Viscum album, assembly GCA_963277665.1. Lineage (NCBI taxonomy): Eukaryota > Viridiplantae > Streptophyta > Magnoliopsida > Santalales > Viscaceae > Viscum > Viscum album. The sequence continues at coordinate 255,341,820 of OY728150.1, forward strand.
ACTATATGACATAGAATATGTGATATATGTTTATTAAGGAATCATAGAAGGGTGTCTTTCAATTTATATAGATTGAAGAAAAAATAATAAAAGTTAGAGCTGCCCACTCATAATTTTGGGGAATTTCTTCTAGTCAGTCATAAAGTGGTTCTATCTACTTTATAATCTTTATTGATAATGTTACTCAAAATTATGTATTTGTTTAGTAAATCTTATGTATGATGTATTTCAAATTTTTACTCAATGTAATGATTTTGTGGAAAGGGATTGCATTCATAAGTTGAAAGGTTTTCATAAAAATAATAGAGGTGGGGGAAGTAGATACAACTTATAGAAAATTTGTATGAATAATGGAAAAAGTAATAAGAAGATCACTCTTAAAACTATATTTCAAAACGAAATGGATAAGAGGATGACTATGTCTCTGATGGAGAAATCTTATAGCATGAGGTTGAACTCAAGAATATGTAAGAGAATTTTGGAATAAGAACTCAACATAATGGATTATATTTCGAATAGAAGTGTAACATAGGAAGATGGATAGGAACTTATAAAGGATACATGGTATGGTAAATGACTTTATTTTTTTATATCTAGAAGTCTTTTGAAGTTTAACATATTTTTATGTTGATTCCCTAGATCGTTCTAAGCTTAAAGAAGAATCCAAATGTATTTTTCATCTGATATGGAGCTCAAGTTTTTGTTATTGAGTATTGGATGATGATAGGATAAAAATCCTTATAATTAGCACTAAAAAAACTGAGTCCTTAGTGGCGGTTTATTAGCGGCAGTAAACTAAACCATTGTAATTTTTTTTTTAAAAAAATTCTATTTGCAGTTTTTTATAATCAGTCTCAAAATAGATAGAATTTTTTAAAAAATTGACACTCTCTCTCTCTTTCCCAACACCACCGACCCCTACCCCATGAATCCCAATTCCATAGCCTCCCTCACCTCACCGATCCCCACAGAATCTCAATGTTCCAGACTCGTTGGTAGCCTTATCTTCCAATCTTCGCCCCTAGCCTCACCTCGCCGTTCCCCACTGACATTCACCACCCCTCACATCACGGACCCTCACCGCATCTTACTCCACTAGTAATTTTACATGGATATCCAAATATTGTGTTTTATATGACAAATATTTTGATGTGAAAACGAATGACTACACCCTCTCCATCTCTCTCCCATTTAATGTAGTATCTTGTGTGGGAATACTTAGTTTGTGTTGGATTAATGTATAGTGTATGGAGTCACATGACCCGCAATTGAAGGTGGTCATGTTTAGGAGATTTCTTAAGGCAGAGGAGTGGAGGAATGACTATGTTTTTTAGAGGATAAGTAAGTTTTTTATCTCTATTAATAAAAATTGTTCACATTATTAAGTTTTTGATCAATATATTAAGGGATTTACTAGATCTTGGAATGTTTAAATGTTTTTCAATGACCCAATCATGTGATCGGTTGCGCGTAGGGTTTTCCATGGATCCGTTATGCTATCAAAAAATGATCGAAGTAACATGATTGGGGACAAATAAATTGAATCTTGTGAAAGTATTTCATGAAATATATCATATGAAATGGTATATCAAGAGTAGGTATCATGAAGGAGATATATTCCTGGGGTCATATACATAGGATCTTGCTGGAAGGGTTATGAATTATCAGTAACGTAGAGGAGTTATAAGATCATAGTTATGTTTCACCAGGGTGTTTGAAATTGTATTTCTCAACCAATTATTCACATATACTAGTACTCAAATAGGTCATTATTAGTGAAAAAATTTAGTATTTAACATATAAATTCCATGATTTTTAAAATCCCTTAGAGATCTTAGTCATTGTCTAATATTTATTTCAGTAAAATTTAATTATTTCAGTTATGTATGACATTAAATTCATGAATTGGAATTTTATTTTTTATTTATTTATAGATTTGATTAGTGTAATATCATATTATATCATTTTAATTTTAATTTAAAATAATGAGGGAAATTACTCCCATTTAAAATTATATACCCTCAGTCAATGTTTATATCATATGGTCATTATCCCTCTATTAAATGTTGAAAATTCCATTCAAAGGTGAATAAATGGAGTCTAACAGATTAATCTATCAATATAAGGTTGGTGGTATCAGACTTTAACATCAATATTTTTGGGTTTTATATTAGGTTTTTGTTGTGCCATATTACATACTTTCCTTGTGTTTCTCCTAAAAAAGATAAACCCAAAAATTAATTGTTGGAATTCAGTTCTAGACAAGATAAGAGACCTTGATATCCGATTGGAGGTTGATTAACTCAATAAAACCACCACATGGGTCAGTTTCACTACATTACTTAATGAATTATCTTCCATTTGTGACTTAAGCACCACTAAGTCATTCTAGTTTTCGATTTAGCTCGTGAACTTTGATAAATTATGTTAATAAAATGATATAGTGGAATATATTATACAACATGTCCCCTTATATTTTTTAGAAACTATATGGCTTAAATGATTAAATTAACTGAATAATCGATTGAGAGTTATTTTTTATCCTTGAATGTAGTTTAGAAGGAATGTGATTACATCATTAATAACATCTATAATGTACATGAAATTAATTAATTTTATTATTAATTTAAGGAAATGACATTTATTAATGTTCAATTGGAATATATAGACATGATGTTCCTTACTTCTAAGTGTAATTAATGGAAATGACACCTTATGTTATTTATTTAGAGTCTCTATATATGAAATTCCTCTTTGTTATTCATAATTAATGTTCATGATGTCCCATATTTTCAAAAATTAATTAATTTAAATGATGTTACACAATTTACTTTTTCAAATCAATAGGCATGGAATCCTCTTAAAACACCACACTATCACTATGACATTGAGATACCTGAATTTATATTTCCACTAAAGATCATAGTACTATCCTATATGGTTTTACATCCATCATGAAATGTAAAAAATATGGTTTCAATACATCACCTTATATATGGAAATAAATTTTTTATTTATACAAGAAAACCTTATTTAATATATTCATATTTTTTAAAACTATATATTTGAATCACTTTTCCTATTTAGTAATAGTTATGTGTTTTATTTTTTTTAATAATCTGTAGGTACATTGTGATATATAGGGATAAACGTAGGATCAAATTACCAAGGAACTCACCTCAGTATGCTAAGGGTTTGGAGGAGTTTTTATATTTTTTAATTTTAAATCGATCCATTGATGGGAGAATAAGATGTCCATGTCCTAAATGTAAATTTAGAAGATGGTTGAATAGATATAAAGTTTGGGAACACTTGATATTGAAGAAATTACCTACTCAATATTTTTTTTGGATTTGGCATGAAGAATCCAACATTGCAGAATGGTTGAGAACAGATGTCAATCCATATAATGAGCTCCCAACTTCATTGATAATGGAAAATGAAATGAAAAACCTTATAAATGATGTATTAGGCATTTCAAGACACTATCATCAAACTAAAAAACATATCAGAACAACTAATTGATGGTGCTAAAAATAGAAATGCAACATGTGTTGTTTTTGAGACTATAGGACAACCAGATCAAGATTGTAACATATCATTGGATCCTTTTCTTGATCATGTGGAGAATAATATAAGATAAAACTTAACTGAGAAAAATGTTTTAATAACCCATATCTTTTTTAGGTATGGATCTTGTTTTCTGGTGTCTTTGAGGAAAAGTGTAGTTTTTGGAAATTTTAGGAGTACAACTTATATACTTATGAGTACATGCTATGTACCCTATTACTGCGTACGACTGCATCTTGGTCGTGTAACAGCCGAAACATGGACATGTGGGGTGATGTGGAAGACCACTAATATCGGGGGCTGGTTGAGGCAAATAAACGGCTTGTTCATTAATAATACACATCATGTACTTTATTTTATTTCATTAAATAGTCCGGGGTCATGTCTCATTCCCATAATTATCTTATTTTGGCTCCATCTCATCAAGGAATGACTGAAGATCGCCGATTCTTCTCTGAGCCCCTGAACTACTCTGATGACTCTAATTACTGGATAGGGACAATCATATAGTCATTTGAAGAAGGGAAACATCTATGGTTAATTCTTGGGTATGGGTTTTTTTCCTTGACTGAGAATCTCCACATCCTTCACACTTCTTTGATTTAATGAAATCTGTCTATGGAAACTTTGGAGAAGTCACTATTGAGGAATGAGATAAGGTAATGGTTATAAATTTTGATATAAAATTATTTCTAGTGGATCTGGAGGGTGATAATTTTTCTCAAGGACTCAGTAAGGAAATGGTATATTTTTTTTATTTATAAGATGAAGTTTTTTTAAAAAATTAGAACGTGGTTCTCTTATCATTCAAAACTACCTTGAAATTATGAATTTTTTATCCTTAAATATTTCGGATAAAGTTAGGATCAATCATGGACTATACACTTAGGATCTCTCTTGAAAAAACATACCATGGATTGGTGTTGATTAAGGATTATCTACATCATCCTCAGATGATGAGCATGATCCTTGGAAGAGGGATAAAATGTAGAGGCATGGCTAACATACATGTAGATGATGTAGTTATTGTGGTCATGGTGGGCGACATTGCTGTTATTTTTTTATTATGATTTTATAGATGAGGGAATTTCCCACCTTATCTGACCTCATCCTTTCTAATCTGACGTATTTTCATTCTTTTCAATAAATGGGAAGGGCCCATGGGTCCTATACTATACTTGTTAAAAAATATTAATCTCTTATTATCATGAAATTATTATCCTAGCATTATTATCTATGGTAAAGTTCCTAGATTCATATATTTTATTTATATCTATGTTTATATATAACCACATTTAATTAATTAATTATTATTATTATTATTCAAAAATATATTAACTAAAAATTAAATTACAATACATAAATATTTTTTATTTAAAACATAACATTTACACTTCAAAAACATTACGCGCATAATTATTATTAAGTATGACGTTATTAATTACATTATTATTTTAATTATTAGGAATTTCATAATATTTCTTTGTTTCTTATTATATTAAAATTAAATATATTAATTTTTATCTACATCATTAGTTATTCAATAAAGATGGGATAAAGACCCTATATTAAATAATGGAAAATAAAGGAGTGGGGGGCATGGTTCATAAAATCATTCTTGGAAACAATAAAATAAAATAAAAATAACCAAATATCCCAACATTTGGTACTTAATCTTTGAATAGGTTCTCTTCCCACCCAACCATGATGATGTTTCCCCCTCCACCATAACTTCACATGCTGCCAAGGACCACCTCCATAATCCAAAGACTCATCTTAAATGACATTATTATCATAAACTAAAATATAAAAACTATTTATTATTTTCATTTCCTCCTCACTAGTTTTGAAGTCATGAAACTAAAATGAAAATATATGTGGGGATCTTACTGTTCACAAGTGAAGGGGGGTATTATTCTTGATTTATCTCTAATGAATGTGTTCCTCAAATCATGACAAGATCTAACAATTTAAGGGGTTTTATGGACCACTATCTCTGAAGTCAATGGACTATGCATCTCTTTTGAGGGAGCTATATTAGTTTTAGATGCTGATATACCACAAGTGGTAAGGCCTGAGGAGAAATATCCCCAAAGTGATGGCTGCCACAACATCAATATCCTTCTCTCCTTCTTTATCATTTTGAATCCAGATTATACCACCCCCATTTCCTTTGAAACAATGGAATCAAGACTGCCCAAATCAACAACTTTCTCAATCCCTATAGCACATTATAAGAAGTTTCAACACTAATTTTAATATCATTGGAATTCATAGTAGATTTATACCTTATGATAGAACCCTATACTGAAGGATCATTTTTTGTGTGGTCTTTGAACATATCAATGGAATTTATAGGTTTCCTCATGGAAGCATCCCCACCTATGTTTTATTTTTTCATTTGGTAGTAGCTAAAACCAACTATTTCCACAATTCTATATCATCTTCAAATTGGTCTTCATTTTCATTGTTAGATTGGACACCCACATAATCAAAAATTTATTTCTCTAAATTGTCCGTTTTAAAAATCACAGGTTTAAATGAATATTCTCCACAGAGAAGATGCCTCTCTTATTTTTCTTCAACGATGTTAGTCTAAGGCCTTGATTTACCTTGAAGGAGAAAAATAGGAGAGACCTGACCACCATACCCATAAATTGATGATATAGGAATACAATAGAAGGGTGGATATATATCCCTATAAGAATCCTTAAAATAACCATCCTCAACTGGTTCCTTAGTCTATCCTTAAAGATCCCACCCATCATAGGTAGACTTCACTTTTCTCTGGAGTTGCTTCTCGTCATGACTAGATCGAGAACAAAGAGAGTTGGTGAGGCTCCTTATATAATTAGAGTTTGAATTTCCAATATCCTTACAAAGTGAACAATATATAGGAACCTTTTTATTCACTATTCTCAAAGAGAATTCATCATTTCCAATAGATAGGAAGACCATATCTAATAAGGTGGATCTAAGATCAAATTATACCAACATACGAGCATAATAAATAAATATAACATGCTCTATTTATTTATTCATATTAATTAGGATGATAATAGATAGAGAAATATCATACAGTATTCTAAGATTCCAAAAAATCCAATGTAAACCATAAAATCTAACTCATAAATGCACCATTTAACTCTTATCTCCAAAAGGATTAAGGTTAAAATCCTAGTCCTAAATGTGTAAAAATCCAAGAATGAGGGATACCAAACTAAACCCCTTACTATCATCTTTAGTTTCATAGATGGGAAAAGAAGGTGAATGTAACCCCGACCCATTGAGACATAATTCCAGGAGTTTAATCCACAAATCTAGGAAAAATGGTTCGCTAAGTACAAAATCCTCCACAGTTTATAACCCCTTGTAAGGGTAATATAAGTAATTATTAAATTTTAACCAATTTCAAGATGAACTAAAATAAATTCCTCATTTTCAACCACATGATACTTCTTTTCCTTCTTCCAAAACATACCTGCCTTTTCATCCCTGAACTGCAAAAAGAGTCGCTTCCCACAATCATCCGAAAATTTATCTTTTATAGGAATCCATTCCTGGTAGCTAATAAAACAATTTGAGAGTCCAGGGATTTAAGGACACCCAACTGTTCGAGATGTCCCTCCCAACAATAATTAATAAATTTACTAATAATTAATATATTATTTTTATGAATTCATAGTAATTAATACATTATTTAATAATAATAATATTTAATAATAATAATATTATTTACATCCTCATAATCATTTTTACTAATAGTATTATTAGTTTTCAATATAATAAAGAGAAAATAATTTTCATTGACAAAATATTGTTATATAATATTAATTAAAAATAATATAATTATTTTTATTAACTAAACTATCAATAATATAATTAATATCTATTAGATTATTAACTATTAATAATTATATTTAAATATAAAATTAAATATACTATTAATTACATTATCTATATTCAAAATTTTAAATTATTAATAATTATATTTTTACTATTAATTACATTATTAATCGCAACATTTAAAAATAATTTTTTTATAATTTATTATAGTTTTAATAAAATTAATGAAATAATTATTAAACATTACTATTAATTTATTAGTTATAAATTACTATATTACTAAATAATAACTATTTATTAAATATATTTTATTATTAGTATTTTTTTTATCATTAATTTGTTTTTATAAGTAATATATTATTCATTAAATAGTGGAAAATTGGTGTCTGAATCCCACATCAATAACATAAAAAAGATATTGAGTACTTCACCATTATAAAAGGGGAGATTATATGAGATTTTACGTCATATGTTTGGAGTATTTTTCTTAAAGTAATAACAAATATAAAAATATTTAAATACTATTTATTTAATATTCAATTTTTTATATATATAAAAAAAATTTGAAAGGTGGGTGTTATATGAGATAGCACTTTCTTGAGAAATATTTTAAAGAAGGCTCACTATGGGACAACACTTTATTTATAAACAACATAAAGAAGGCATTGTCTCGAATATCACTGACCCTTCTATGTGAAATACCACCCCTATTTTCATTATTATATTGACAAATAGTTTACCAATTTACCTATTATCAGAATTTATTTTTAATTTTTGATTATAAAAGGTAAAACATATTGTCTCATTCTTAAGGATCTAGGACCTTCTCAGCTTCCAACCACCTGAAGAAAACTTCTAGGTGATGGGTAATAATCTAACAGTGTTGATCAACCTAAGTTTTATATTCCAAGAATTCAGAAACCCCTACTACACATGATATCTCCCTTGTTTCAACCCAAGACAATGGTTCTCAAACACTTCATCATTGGCCCTTATGATAGAGCATCATTTGTGGATATATTCAACCAAGGTTAGGGTTGCAATAATATCTATGTTTGGGTGGTTCAAGAAATGAAAAATGGGTGGGGAAGGTAAGATGGGCCAAGACCATGTGGGTTTGATCCCATATAGGTTTTCCGCAAAATCATGTATACAAAAACAATATCAGGCCCACCCTGCCCTTAATAAACCCATGAGTATCCTGGGGGATTGCATAAATATTAAAAAAATAAAACTGTTAATTATATTCATTTTAATATTGTATTTTTTATCATACTAAGTGTCAGTTCTGAGGAGAAGTGTGGATCAACCATAACTGGTGTTGTAGGAGTTGTGGTGGATCGTTATTCGATGCGTTGATGGCTGCGTGTGAGGATGATCATGTGGAGTAAAACTATTGCGACACATAATAGGTGAGTGATCGATGAGGGCCCATGAACAATGATGTTGGTACTTTAATGATGTGAATGGATAGACCTATGAATGTATAACAACTGTCCAGACGGTGACCAATTCTAGAAGTGGATTTTAGGGTTCCCATGAGAAAGATGGTTCTTTCCATTTTTTTTAATAACAGAAGAAAATAAAATAATAAAAATTTTATATCTATCTAAAAAAATATTATGATTATAATAATTATTTTATCAAAAAACCATGTGAATGGGAGATGGGTTCCATTTTTTGGGAGGTCGGATGAAAAACAATTTGAACATGGATAAATGTTTTTAAAATATCATATTAAAACAATAATTATATGCCAATTTAAAATTCACATGTGAATGGATGGTGAATTAGTATGTCAATTTAAGTGAAAAATTATATTCCATAGTTTAATCATGACTATGTTTTGTTAAGAGAAATAATATGTTAAATAAGTACATATGTTTTAAAAACTATTATTTTTAAATTGAACGCGTTGGAAATTCCACACCCGGCGAGCTCAACCTTCCATGTCCCACACCCATCAAGGATCTTCCCAACTTGGGATGTTCTCTTAATGATCAAATTTGTTTTGGCCTGCATCGCCCTATATCCATGAAACCCATGCGCCGTGAGACTTTTTCCATTACTAGGAGTTTCATGGAACATTTTGGGTAATTTTATATTTTGGACTATCATTGATCCCGTTAATGTTTTCATTTTTTATACAGAATAATGTGTGCATTAGAAAACCAATTCACACTACTAAAAATTTATTAAAAAAATGGTACAATGTTTACATGAGGTGAAAGATCTTACACCAACATAAAATTAACTAAAAATAACCAAACTAAAATTATAACAACCCAATGAATATAAAATAGTGATTTTTAGTAGATAAGCCCTCACCTCATTGAAAATGTCTATTCTATTGTAGTACATGATTTTTATTAGAAATCTAAATCATCCAAAAACCCAAATCATTAAAAAATGATTAAAAATGCATATAATAAAAAGGAAAATTATAAAATGCTTCCATACTAAGAAGGGCATGAAGGGAATTGGTTAATTTCAATAAATTCTTTATTCAAAAATAGGAGGTCCAAAACCAGGTGTGAATGAATCAATTTGAAATCCTGGAAGTTACTTCTCCCAAAGTTAGGATGAATGTAGAATTCTAAAAGAAGTTAGAAGGTCATTGTTAGGTACTGAAAAATTTTGATAAGGGAATTCAAATACTCCCATAAATTTGGAAAAGGAATAAAATGAACTGAATAAATATTTGAGGAGGATTTTCATTGAAGCCAATAAATTCAGCAATGGAACAACCAGACTGCAAATGGAAACACCATTCATAGATTTCTGCTCTGCATGATGGTCCACTTCACAAACCACCCATGAACTGACTAGTTTGTGGGATAGATATGATGACAACAGACCCCTAGGAACGCTATTTTTCGTGGGATGGATGGAGATGAATTTTCCTCACATACTATTTTCTACAGACTAGGATAGTTTACGGGTGAGGCCCAACTGATGGAGTCCCATAAATGATTTCATTTGTGGGACTGAGGTTGTGATTTGATCCTCTGTGAACCTCAAACCCATGGGCCTCTCTTGACTAAGTTGTCTACATGCCATGAGTTTCTTCCTTGGGCATATGCAAAATACGTTGTCTGACCCACCGATCTAGCTCCTCTTCCCCTCTATAGAATGACACCGAGGGGATCCAAGAAGGCACCATATTGAGGAATTTTGGAGCCGATCAACTGAAAAAATCATAAAAGAATAGGGTACCGCACAACACATAGTTTTATGACAATTCCCTAAATGTATAACCCAAAACATAACATCAAAGAAGAAAATATAATAATAATTGGTTGACCGTGAACCCAACTTTCTACATGGATGAGTCTTCAAAGCACAAGACTAATTCCCTTTCTCCAATTTGGTGCCCCTCATAGTAAAACACTATATATATGGAACCCTAAAATTCATAGAGAATCACTACATGGATGGATCCCGGTGCCATGTACCACCACAGTATGTATGTGGAACTCAGTGACTTGTACAAACAAGGTAAGCATACCGATCCTAGTTCTATGTAGAAAAATGCTACCCAGAACAAATCCAAGTCTGCGTATCATCACTGTACACAGACGACCCCCTCACTCTCATAGAGAAATGCTATGCAGAGGAAACTCCATCCCATATGAGAAAATGATATGCATAATGGGGTATCCATGGGCACTACAACATCAAACTCCAGTCATTTCCTTCCATTCCCATCACATCATGCATAGCCGCTCCACTATCCAATTAAACAACACTAGGCCAAATCCTCTTCCAAAGCCACCAGATCTGTATTTTAAAACATTATATGCATCGACGTGCCCTTATGGATTTACATACCCATGGTAAGTAGATCCATGTGGGTAATCCCTGCGGTAATGAGGACCCCCAAAATGTCTCTATGTTTATATTACCATGACATCGTGGGGTCCGACCTTGGAATGGTCACAAATAACTACTTATTCTCAAGATTAAGGGTGATTTATGGCCTTTCCATTTGATGAGGGTCAGTGATAAATGGGGAAAATCATGATTACATTGCCTATTGATAAGGAACAATCCTCCTCCCTTTCCTAGAACCAATTTCAGGGAATCCTCATGGAGTAAGCCCCTTCATTAAGAAGATGTGGTGATCTCATCCCAACCTCTTCCACTATCCTCCTCCTCCTTTTCCATCAGCAGAGAAGGAAACATGTGTGATTCTCTGGGTCTACCATTTCCTCTTGTTTCTCACACCGATCATGAATCACATGGGCTTAGAGATCAGTGGTGATCAAGGTATGCACACGATACACCTGACAATGAACTAACAAAACTCTAATTCCTACGAAAACTGGGATATGTAGGATGCATGTACAAGTCACAAGCCTAAATGGGCCTCCAATAAGGTGTATGAACAAACCATATCATGTTCCCCATAATGGTCCTACTATAGGGTGTAAGTCCCAACTCAAACCAAACTATGAGGGATTTGTTTCGAAACTAATTGGGATATATAGGATGCCTCCTTAGGGTCCAAAATTGACACCCAAATCACCCTAATTATATTTATACCACATCTCTAATAGAGTCATATACACCTATGAGACCATATCTCTTCTTTGTACCTCGATCTAATTTGGCATAAGTCCCACACCATTAAATATTGTCCAGGTAATCTTTCATCTGTATGTCCCTGTCACATGATGTTAAACTACATTGATGGGTCCCTGTCACATAAACCTAAATGGTGATGTTTCTAGTAAAGTGACATACAACTAGTTGGGTTCTGATTCATCTCACCAGGGTATATAATAATTCCACCTTATGGGTTTGTTCACGACATCAAAACAACTCCTTTCTCCCCCTGGATGATGATATGCTCCATAGTTTCATCTCATATGGCTCAAAACCCATGTGGTATTAGAAAATGAATAAATCATCTCTAATTTTTCCATAAAAGGATAAAATCAATGAGGAACTTCAGATACATTCATGTATCATCATTGATAGAGAACCTAGGATACATGCATATGATTCCAGACCCATGCATACCTCTGACTGATCTTGCTACCCCATGGATATGTCGAAGACACATTCATGAACCAAGGATTCATGAACATATGAGCATAACTTAAATCTATAAGGGAGTCAAATAATAGGAAATATTTCCCCTAAAAAGGTAATATGAGCCTAATTTCTCATCCTCTCAACCAATTTGAGTTCTCAATGTGTTTTTGGTCAAATCATCCAACGAGCGTCTGCCTTTGGAAAGCAGGTTCATGGATCATCGATATGAGATCTGTTATGTGTTTCTAGCACTATGAATAGACCTGTTGGACATCAATGATGATTTTATAACTAATTCCATAGAGTTCACACCAATAAACCCTTGCAATATCATCAATGGGATATATCCACTTTCAAATTAAAAACCTTAGCCTCTTAATCCGAAATAAAAAATGGTGAACTCAACATGAATCCTTAACCGAGGTGGTGGTATTTCCCCACCTCAGGTTTCTTTCAGACCCAAAGGAAAGAGGGAAAATAAAAACCATCAATTATGTAATTGATAATGAGATGATACTATGTTATGGTTTTCTTATCTTTACTTGTTACACATATTGTAGCTAACTCAATGAGATCCCTTAAATCCAATAGAATCTTGGTAGTTTAATTAGATATACGCGTCAGTGAATACACATGTGGTCGGGTCCTTGATGAATAACATGACCCCATCACCCACCCAATGTCTTCAACGTTGGGTTTCAAATGCACTATTCAAGGAGTACCATAAAAAGATAATCTCACATCCCTAAAGGCCCCAAGCAGACCATCTAGGCCATGAATCCCTTCCAACCGCCCACTCATCATCAGCCAGTGGCCCAAAACTAGGTGGACCCTCTAGTCATATCCAATTGTTTTCAGAGCCTATCCATAGAGTATGATAGTTGGTACCCCCATATCATGGGGAGGCAGATGAAGTCATCATTGAAGACTTCATCCTAGCTGAATAGGGGCACCACTTAACAACCCATTCTATAAGATATCTCCACAAACGTCGTGCATGTCTGCATGCTCATGCTGAAGAGAATACCACTTGATAGAACCCTTCTAAAGTCTAATAGACCCGGGTCCACCGAGCAACCCATCGAGGGTGACAATAAAACCAACAACAATAGGTTATTACCCTGATTCATACTAAATAATCCTTCCATAGAAATACAGTGCAACATTTCTATATAGCACAAATCCTCACCAATGCTCTCCTCTACCTCTGTGAAAATAGAGCATAAAATTATAGGTATATGCAAATCCCTATCGATGAGAAAGAATACCATCATCCAAATAAGATGGAAACTAAATACAAGCAGGCACAAATTCTTACTGATGCACACCATTCCCGCCACACAAATAGGTTGGGAAAATATGGTCAAGAATTCAACACTTTCAATGCATATGAATCCCACCAGTAAAATATGGTGGAATTAAAAAGGTAGATTAAAATTCCTTCCTACCACAATGAAGCCCACTAGTCAAATATGGTGGCCAGAAAATATACTACGAGTCAAATTTCTTCATATTTTGATCAATCCGGTGAGACAAATACAATGAAAAATGAGTAGATGAAAATCTCTACTCACAAATATGAAGACCGTAATTTAAATAAGAAAGTAACTATAGAAGATAGTTGGCGTATACCATCTATAAATTAGAGGAATAATTGTTCATCTTCCCCGAAACAAGAGAAATGCAAATACCCACTTGCAAACCATGGAGGACCGGAGTAGGTACAAATTCATACATGAATATCAATATGGGAATTTATCCCCATTCCAGAAAAATATGTATCTCAAAACATCCTAGAAATGATGTAGGATTATACATCGATCCCAGATCATATCCTTCATACCTGTCAAGACATAATCATGTACACAGAAATAAAAATGAGTTGGGCCCACAACCTTGTCCCCATAAGTGGAGTGACTCATCCAAAAAATATGATAGTCACTCTAGAGAAGGAATGAATCCTTACTTCAGTCCAAGATTGTCGATGACTATATTATGCAATATAAGGAATACTAGAATGGTAAAAAAATACCAATTCCAGCATGGGGACACTGGTACACCAAGATAGAAAATCCAGGGTAGACATATATGACCGTTAGTGTATCCTGGGGTAATCATGAGAAAAAACCTAATATGAACTTGAATATGAAGGACGTTACCAACTACAGGCGACCCTAGTTTCCCATAAAAGAGTTCCCAAAAATGAAATTCAACAAAGGAAATTGGAAAATAAAGAGAACATTCATGATCCTACTCTACTGGAAGATGAAATTCTTAATGGAATCAAGAACCTACCAATAGAGGCTCAAGATCCTGTAAACCCATTAAAAAATTATGGGAGTGGTAGTGGAAGTTATGAAGGTCCTCACACAAGTTTGTTAGAAGTAGTTCTGAAGGTCCTCCTCAAAAAAAACTAAGGAGAATTACTTCATGGGAAAGAAATGATCGATCACGAGAACCCATATCCTAACGAGTGTCATGGTATCCCTCCCACTGTCTAGAAGATCAGATCATAAGAAGGTCCTCCCCTTTCTTTAATCTGCCCCGATGATCCTCCACATGGTATACGCTGTCAAAATTCTCGTTGCAATTGGATGTCAAACTATGATGGTAGTCCTTTCAATGATGGTTGTCACTACGAAGGCCCTGCCCATAGTGACATAAACCAATGAGAAGGTCATCCCTTTGTTGAAGTTCATCCTGAAGGTCCACTATGGTATGCACATAGAAAAAATTCACCATGCAATCAGAAATCTAGCTATTATGGAAGCCCTCGCAATGATAGCAGTCATTGAGAAGGCCCTCATTGCAGTGAAATCAAGTAGAAAGAAGGTCCTCCCCTTTTGGCGGTTTACCCTGAAGGTCCACCCAAGGGTATGTGCTGTAAAACCTCTCCATGTGGTCGGACACTAAGCTACGATGGTTTGTAACAACCTGAGATTTTATGAGAATTATTATTTTTAATTTCATTGATGTCTTCTGTTGTATGCTACATCAAATTTAGCTTGTTCTATACGCAACACTATTCTTGGCTCGTGTTACACACAATGTCAAGTTCGTTTTGTGGAAGATATTCTACGCAACATTAAGTACAGATTTTGTTTAATGTATAAATGAAATAAGTTTTGATTATGTTATACACAATAACAAAGGGAGCTTTCACTACAGGAAACCTTGACTTGGCTTGCGTGACACGCAATCAAGACCTTCCTCGATAGCGTGTGTAGTACGCATTACCAAGTTTCACTAAACAACGATATATTGTTATAATATTATTATGGACTAGCCTTTATGAATATTATTAACAACATTTTGAATTTTATGACATTATTATTCATCTTACATATTTTCTATAACATAGTATGAGAACAAAATAAATTTTTCGGGTAAAATAAGTATTTTTAAAAAAATGCAGTTTTGCTGCCTTTTGATGGCTTACCCATTTTAAATCTAGTTTTTGACATGTTTATAAGTTAAATTTGACAAAATAAAATTATTCCTTGGAATCAGGATATAAAAATTTAATTTGGATAAAGTTTTCATATTATTCTGATAACTTTCATATTTTAATGAATAGAAAAAACAAGCTATATTTTAATTAAAAACAACTTTTTTCATCACAATAATTTATATGGTTATATTATATTATTAACTGGGTTTAAAGTGTAATTAGAATATAAATTTACCATTTAATCCAATTTTGGTCATTGAAATTAATTTTACTTTGAAAGTGGACATACACAAGTGTCGATTTTTTGATAGTTATTGTTTCTTAGAAACACGCTATTTGTTTTGATAACGGGAATTAATTTTAAAATTAATTAATTCCACTTATATGTTTTGAATTTGAAAAAATAGACATCATTTTTGAATTCGGAATATCAAATATAGCTTAGGCTGAATTTTTTGTATTTTTCTGAAAAAATTCAATTTTTTAGTGAAACCACTTAGTGGTAGTTAAAAAACTGACTCTTTCATTTAAATGAAATTTTACAACTTCTGTGAATTGAATTAAAAAAATCATAAATAAATGGTTGTTATAAAGTAGTAAAATTTGGTTCAATAAGATGAAAATAATTTTTGGTGAATAGTAATTTTTGACTTTTATTTACTTCGGTAAAAGGTAAATAGGGTAATTCAAGGTTAAAAGAATATTATAATAATCTAAAATTACCTTAAAACTTATCCTAACCTTATTGTATGAGTATTATCCGGCCATGGGAATCCTTGGGTCGATTTTGGGACCCCATTGAGCCACTTGGTAGTGATAATAAAAATTTGGATTAATTAATTTAATGTGAAGACAAAAATGACATTAACAGAAATCTTTTAGTAATTAATTTTTATAAGGATTTATATAAATTATCTTTTAGACTATAAATCTTCATTGGAAAGCTAAAAAGATTTCCTATGTGTTGTGTTTTTTTATAATTTTTTTACATCAAATAAATTAAAATATTTATGAAACAATAATGATGCAGTATTTACCTCATTAATAAATGATTTAAATAAATAAGATTATAATGATTACAATATTATCCAAAACATGTCCAATTCTGATTGGATGATTTTATTTCGACCATTAGTCATCTTATCTTCATTTTTAATGATTTTTGGAACTTTTGAAACTGAAGATAAGTTTATAATAATATAATATTATCACACTTTCCAAAGGTGCCCCTCTCCTCCCTTATAAAAGGGCACCTCCTCCCTCTTATCATTACACAATTTTGAGACCTAAAGCTCGGCCAACTCCTGTCCATTTCCCTTATCAACTTCCATAGAAACATTATAGAGGTTCTGGTCTCCTCAAAAGACCAACTCTAGTGCCTTAAGAGGAGGTTAAGAAGAGGCGTGTCAAAGAAGAGGTAATATCCTTTACCGACTCTTTCCAATTTATTTCTTCTTCTTCTTCTTATTCTTTATTTATTTAATCATAAATTAATAACAATAGTATCACTCATATACCAATATGTTATTATAAATATGAAACAACCCTATTTCATCTTCTATCCATCCTACGAAAAATGAAATCACTGCGTGTGCGTACGTACGAAATACCATCTCCACGCCGTAGTGTAATATGTTTTCCACCACCACCTTACATGGGTGGGTATAATGGTGTAAATAAATAACTATATATGATAATTTTAAAGTGATATTTATTATGAAATATTATACATACACTTCAATACAATTCCACAACCATGGGAATGATATCATCGCCCGTGCGTACGTACGGACTACCATCTCCACAAACGCGATGAGATTCATTTTCCATGATTAACAATTCAGGTATGATTATAAAGTATATATATAATAAATAATCATGAAATATATTACATAATAATGATACTGTATTTATGTAAATATATGTTTCATTTACTTAATTCCATTTAATTCAATAAGGAAATGAAAACAGCGTTCATGCGTACATACGACCTACCGTCTCCATGAACAGTGTATTTCATTCTATTTATCGATCTATCATATATATTTATATGCTGAATATATATTATATATAAATAATTTTTTACGTTATGGAATTAATTAAATCATGATATAAGTAATAATATCAAGAAAAACTTATCGAAACACGTACGATAAATGAAACGATTTTACCCAAAACGCTACTTTAACATTGAATTTACAAAAGAACGGGTAATATAAAGTAATAAGTGAACTATATATGACATCATAAGAATGAATATGATTCATTAATAAGTAAATGAAATTATTTAAATCATTATATAGGAGGTTCAGATACATACTAAGCATATCAGACATAAGGTAAAGGATAATTTTGCAATCTCATTTTTACCCGAGATTTCTTATATGTTAGTATATACTGGGGTTATATTTTTCATCCATGCCCATAAAAAGTATTCCATAAAGTGTTTAATATTCTTCCATGTATGTTTTAAGTCATGTTTACCCCTCTTTTACTTTTAGAATATGTTATGGAAGGAATCTTTCTTTTTTTACCATACGAGGAACATTTTGACTTTTCCGGCTAAAGTACGAGGAGAATGTTTTTTTTATATTTTCGTCAAGAATTCATTTCAAGTGTTTTATCGAAAATATTTTCCATATAAGATGACATTATTATTTATGTTTATGTTTCAAGTATAATGTATCTATTATTTACATGGTTTGATTTTTCTTATGATGAAATGATATCCATTTCTTTTATATGGATTATGTTATGATGGGATGATGTTTATGAAACCCATTTATATTCTTTGGGTTATGATGAATGATTTATGTTTATGTTGTGGCACAAGTAAAAATTATTTCATTATGAGATGGGTGGGACCTATATCTCCCTCTAATGCATTTGGTAAAGATTTATATCTCATGAGATAGACATGGCTGGAATGGTAAGTTAATTCGGTTCAGTGATACAGGACTAGAACGAGGAGTGAACTCAATTCAGAAAGGGAATTTGTCCACTAAGATGGTCTTCGAAGAAATGCCTTGGCTAATATGGAAATCATATCATATGCTTAATGGTTTTACACAATTAAATGTTTTATTTCCATGCTATTTTATCACGATTGATGTTTCTTTACGATCTATGCCTTACGTACTGCCATGATTTATTTCACAACTCAAGATTTTGATGTTCAAACATTATGTTCATGTTTTTAAGTTCAAATGAATATGGTTTGTTTTATTTTCTCCATTCTTTCCCTTACTGAGAATTTGAGCTCACCCTTTATATGTTTTCTTTTCCCCAGGATATAAAGAAAGGTTTTAGGTAAAAGAACTAAGATATTTATGGGAGATGTTGAAGATCTTTTACCAAGATTAGAAGAATATGTTCCAAGTTTCCAAAGACACTAAACTCTTACAGTACTTTGGTGTCTTTCTTTGTTATGTATTAAGTATTCCACAAAAGTAATTTAATTTCTATGCACATAAAGCTATGGGTCTCTACAGTTGGTATCATAGGAAAGGTTTAGTTAAACTTTGGAAACTAGGAAGCGAAAAATTTAGTGAGATACCTAGAGATATTTCTATGGTATGTCTAGGGATGTCCCTAAGGTTAATTATAACTATAATTTATAGTCCTAGGATTACAGTAAGGATCATAGAATTAAACCTAAGATGTTAGATATTGAAATCACTTCCCCTTTATTAAGTTGTTTTCCTAGAATTATGTCTTCATCTCATACTTTTCTTTTTCGGTTTTAGACGATGTCTGGAACTCGAAGGAACCGTGTTGATAAATGTAATGGAAAATGCAATGATTTTAGTCCTGAACAAACCAATGTTTTGGGAGATGGAGTAAAAAATCTTATTGCTTTACTTACACAAGCTATGAATTATTCTAGACTTCTGAATGAGTAGAGAAGGGAACAATATTCTATTGAGTCCTTCATGAGGCAACACCCACATTATTTCAGTGGGTCTTCTAATCCAATTGTTGCTGAACAACGAATCAGTACCATTGAAAAGATATTTTCAATAATTTGATGTTTAGAACATGAAAAAGTCATTCTGGCTGTTTACCGTTTAGATGGTGAAGCAGACCAGTGGTGGACTCTAATTAAGAATACAAGGCCCCAAGGTGAAATTGACTCCATGGAATGGGATGAGTTCAAAAACTTATTTTTCAATAAGTACACCCCTCGTATTCTTCAAACAAAGATGGAAAAGGAGTTCCTTGAGATTAAGAAAAAGGATGATGAATCTATTGGTATATATGAAGAAAATTTTACAAAGCTTGCAAGGTATGCATCTGGCTTTATCATACAACCTGAAAGTAAAGTTGATCGATTCATCAGTGGCTTAAAACCAAGTCTTCAAAGGGCACTAGATATAAGAGACTATGGTAGCTATGAAGAAATTGTGAGTTGTGCTATCAAGGTAGAAATGGAATTTGGTGTTACATATCCATCCCATGGTTTGGACAAGAAACGAAAGATGGAGTTCAAGGAGAAATCTCAGAATAATGGGGAAAAGAAGATGAATGTTTCTTTATGCTCAAAGTGTGGAAATAAGCATGGTGGAGATTTCCTAAAAGGTACTAGAAAATGTATTAAGTTTGGAAAAGAAGGTCATCGAGAAGTTGAGTTTTAAAGTAATGGAAAAGGTAGCAAATGATGTGAATAGAGAAAAGACTACATAGAACGCTCCACCAACACTTCAATGCTTCAAGAGAAACGAAATGGGACATTATGCTAATCAATTCCCTAATCAAAGTGTTAATGATGATCGACATGAGCAACCAATTAAGGCAAAGGACAAAGGGAAGTCACATGCGATCACTATTGGCGATGTTGAATATGACAATGATGTGGTGGAACGATTAAGTGTTTATGTAATGGGATTCCAAAATAATGTTATATATAGTGTCATCGAATATTGGAATATTTATGTATTGGTATATTGTGGTTTTCAATAATTTTATGGTACGGGTAACCCTGGAAAGTGATTGAGATATTTTTGGAAAGAATATGATATGCGCCTAATGAATGGATAAGGAGAAAATGAAATGTTTGACAGTATTCATGAGCCCATGACTGATATAAGGACAAAGTTATATTATGGTTTGAGTATATAGATTTTTTGGATTTTGGTATGCGGAAAGAGTTAACTTTTGACAGTATTCATGTTTTCACTAAGGTTTAATGGGTATTCATTTTTCAAGAGAATACAATATTAAGGTATTCACATGTTTGTAATGCGATCAATAAGATATATCTTGTGATATATGAGGGATACATGATGGTATTCACGTGCTTGTTATATGAACTTTTTAGTAATGGTTCTATTTATACTATGAGTTTGGAAAGAAGTATTTTGGATAAGCCTAAAGATTGGAATGAGTTATGTTGAACATAAGTTAGTATTGTTTAAAACTAGAAATGTTTTCGATATTACTGATAGAATGTTATAATTGTGTAGTTTAAGAAAAGGGACAACCTGAAGAATGGGCAACAACCTGTCACGTCGTATGAGGATGTGGGAATCGAACCCACAACCGAAGTGCGGCAGGCCTTTATCGGCTACCACCGGCCTACAAGAAGACCCTGGATAATAGAAACTAGTTTTATTTTATTAAGCGGTATGATAGATGAAGTATAAGTCCATTTTTGGAATCATATATGATTAATCTCAACATAGATGGACTTATGTATATTTAGTAAATTGAGCTAAACTTTTTTGCAATAGAAATAGATGGAATGACCTATCATTCTATCACATGATCTGTAAACACTTCACGAATGCCCAATTCAACTTCATTTCTTTAAGAGATGAAGTGGAAATTGATCAGGGCACAAACAACAGTGAGATTGTACCAAAATCAAGTATGTATTCAACAATTTTTCAACATTAGGTAAATGATCTTAAGAAGTAAAAAAGTTGTCTGTGTGTCCTTATATCTGATGAATCATATGGTACCTTAAATCATCACAAATATATGGCTTTGTGATTGTTGGATTTTTCATAGCCATGTCCTCTACCACTCTCCATCAGAACATGACGGTAAGAGTTTTCTTCCATATCCATATTTTCACTTATGTTCTCCTATGTCAAAACCCAGTGATGAGTTAATTTGGGTAACCATTATGTTTCATACTTTACTTTTTAAAACAAAGTTTTAGTATTCCTTTTTACGATGTGGGTTTTATGAAAGAAACTTTCAAGTAGTAAACCATTTACAACCCCGACGAATTTCGAGGGCAAAATTCATTTTAAGGGGGGTAGAATGTAACAACCCGATATTTTATGAGAATTTTTTTTTAATTTCATTGATTTCTTGTGTTGTACGCTACACAAAATTTAGCTTGAGCTATACGCAACACCGTATTAGCTTGCAGTATACGCAACACTTTTTTGGCTCGTGTTACACCCAATTTCACGTTCGTTTTGTAGAAATTATTCTACACAACATTAAGTATATATTTTGCTTAATGTATAAATGAAATCAGTTTTGATTATGTTATACTCAACAACAACAGGAGATTTCACTACACGCAACCTTGACATGGCTTGCGTTCCACGCAATCACGACCTTCCTTCATAACATGTGTAGTACGCAATATCGGGTTTCACTAAACAACGATATATTGTTATAATATTAATATGGACTAAAAATTATGAATATTATTATCTAAATTTTTAATTTTATAACATTATTATTCATCTTATATATTTTCTAGAACATGGTATGAGAACAAAATAATTTTTTCAGGTAAAATAAGTATTTTTCAAAAAATGCAGTTTTGCCGCCTTTTGATGGATTACCCATTTTAAATCTAGTTTTTGACATGTTTATAAGTTCAATTTGACAAAATAAAATTCTTCCTTGGAATCAGGATATAAAAATTTAATTTTGATAAATTATTCATATTATTCTGATAAAATTCATATTTTAATGAATAGTAAAAACACACTATATTTTAATAAAAAACTTCTTTTTTCATCACGATAATTTATATGGTTAGATTATATTTTTAATTGGTTTTAAAGAGTAATTATAATATATTTTTACCATTTAATCCAATTTTGGTCATTGTAATTAATTTCAGTTTGAAATTGGACATAAACAAGTGTCGATCTTTTGATAGTTATTATTTCTTAAAAACACGCTATTTGTTTTGATAACTGGAATTACATTTAAAATTAATTAATGCCACTTCTATGTTTTGAATTTAAAAAAATAGACATCATTTTTTATTTCAGAATATCAAATATATCTTAGGATAAATTTTGGTATTTTTTTGAAAAACTTCAATTTTTTAGTGAAACCACTTATTGGAAGTTAAAAAACTAACTCTTTCATTTAAATGAAATTTTAAAACTTCTATGAATTGAATTTAAAAATTATGACATACATGGTTTCTATCAAGGAGTAAAATTTGGTTCAATAAGATGAAAATAATTTGTGGTGAATAGTAACCCTTGAATTTTATTTACTGCGGTTAAAGGTAAATAGGGCAATTCAAGGTTAAAAGAATATTATAATAATCCAAAATTACCTTAACACTTGTCCTAACCTTATTTTATGAGTATTGGACGACCATGGGAATCCTTGGGTCGATTTTGGTACCTCATTGAGTCACTTGGTAGTGATAATGACAATTTGGATTAATTAATTTAATGTAAAGGAAAAATTGACAATAACAAAAATCTTTTAGTAATTAATTTTTCAAAGGAGTTATATAAATTATCTTTTCGACTATAAATATTCATTAGAAATCTAAAAATATTTCCTACATGGTGGTTTTTTTTATAATTGTTGTACATCAAATAAATTAAATTATTTATGACACAATAATGATCCAATATTTACCTCATTAATAAATGATTTAAATAAATAAGATTATAATGATTAAACTATTATCCAAAACACGTACAATTATGATTGGATGATTTTATTTCAACCATGAGTCATCTTATCTTCATCTTTAATGATTTTTGGACCTTTTGAAACTGAAGATAAGTTTATAATAAAATAATATTTTCACACTTTCCAAAGGTGTCCCTCTCCTCCCTTATAAAAGGGAACCTCCTCCCTCTTCACATTACACAATTTCGAGCCTTCATACTCGGCAAAAACCTGAACATTTCTCTTCTAAACTTCCCTGAAAACATTATAGAGGTTTTGGTGTCCTAAAAAGACCAACTCTAGTGCCTTAAGAGGAGGTTAAGAAGAGGTGCGCCAAAGAAGAGGTAATATCATTTACTGATTCTTTCCAATTTATTTCTTCTTCTACTTTTTCTTCTCTGTTTGTTTCATCATAAATTAATAACATCAGTATCACTAATATACTAATATGTTATTATAAATATGAAACAACTGTATTTCAGCTTCTATCCATCCTATGGAAAATGAAATCACCGCGCGTGCGTACGTACGGAATACCGTCTCCATGCCGTGGTGTAATCTGTTTTCCACCCCCACCTTACTTGGATGGGTATAATGGTGTAAATAAATAACTATATATGATTATTGTAAAGTTATAATGATTCTGAAATATTATACATACAGTTCAATACAATTCCATGATCATGGGAATGATATCATCGCTCGTGCGTACGTACGGACTACAGTCTCCACGAAGGCGATGAGATTCATTTTCCATGATTAACCATTCATGTATGATTATAAAGTATATATAATAAATAATCATGAAAGATATTACATAATAATGATACTGGATTTATGTACATATATGTTTCCTTTACTTAATTCAATTTATTTCAATAAGGAAATGAAAACAGCATTCATGCGTACGTACGGCCTACCGTCTCCATGAGTAGTGTATTTCATTCCATTTTTCGATCAATCATATATATTTATATGATGAATATATATTATATATAAATCATGTTTTACATTCTGGAATTAAGTAAATCATGACATAGGTAATAATATCAAGAACAACATGTCAAAACACGTACAATAAATGAAACAATTTTACCCAAAACACTGCTTTAACATGGAATTTACAAAAGAACAGGTAATATAAAGTCATAAGTGCACCATATATGATATCATAATAGTGAATATGATTCTGTAATAAGTCAATTTAATTATTTAAATCATTATACAGGAGGGACAGATACATACGAATCATATCAGACATAAGGTAAGGGATACTTTTGCAATCTCATTTTTATATGAGATTGCTTATACGTAAGTATTTACTGAGGTTATATTTTTCATCCATGTCCAAAAAATGTTTTTAATAAAGTGTTTAATATTTTTCCATGTATTTTTTATGTCATGTTTACCCCTCTTTGACTTTTACATTGTGTTATGGAAGGAATCATTGTTTTTTTAACCATCCGAGGAACTTTTTGACTTTTCCAGCAAAACTATGAGGAGAATGTTTTTTTATCTTATACAGCATGAACGGATTTTTACGGTTTCCTAACGCCTAATTTTCATGAAGCTTATTCTATATGTTTTCATGATTATTTTCAAAAAATCGTTTTCTTTTAAAATTTCATTGCATTTTGAGAAAAGAATATGATTTTGAAGAAGAAATGATATTTTCCTCAAGAATTCATTTCAAGTGTTTTATCAAAACTATATTCCATCAAAGATGACATTATTAAGTATATTTATGTTTAAAGTTTAATGTATCTATTATTTACATGGTTTTATTTTTCTTATGATGAAAATTTATCCATTTATTTTATATGGATTATGTTATGATGGGATGATGTTTATGAAACCCATTTATATTCTTTGGGTTATGATGAATGATTTATGTTTATATTATGGCACAAGAAAGAATGATTTCATTATGAGATGGTTGGGACCTATATCTCCCTCCAATGCATTGGGTAAATATTTATATCTCATGATATAGACATGGATGGAATGGTAAGTTAATCCCGTTCAATGATACGAGACTGGAACGAGGAGTGAACTCGAATCAGCAAGGGACTTTGTCCACTAAGATGGTCTTGACAGCAATGCCTTGGCTACTATAGAAATCATATCATGTGCTTAATGGTTTGACACAATTAAAGTTTTTTATTCCCATGCTATTTTATCATGATTGATGTTCCTTTATTATCTATGCCTTACGTACTGCGAATATTTATTTCACAACTATAGATTTTGATGTTTAAACTTTATGTTAATGTTTTGAAGTTCAAATGTATATGGTTTGTTTTATTTTCTCCATGATAACCCTTACTGAGAATTTGAGCTCACCCTTTATATTTTTTCATTTCCCCATGATATAAAGAAATGTTTTAGGTAAAAAAAAGGAATATATTTATGGGAGATGTTGAAGATCTTTCACCAAGATTAGAAGATTACATTTCAAGTTTCCAAAGACACTAAACTATTATAGTCCTTTGGTTTCTGTTTTTGTTATGTATTAAGTATTCCGAAAAAGTAATGTAATGTCTATGTACGTCAAGCTATTTGTCTCTATATGGTAGTTCTCTCTTCAATGACATCGGCTATGGAAGTCCTTACCGCATTCATCATTCACATTGGTAAGAAGGTCCTCCCCTCACTGAGCCACACATGGGAAAGCCTTCTTATTCTGAGGCACTTAGAAAGACCAAGTCAGACTTTTTAGATACTCTGTCGATTAAAAGAAATATCCTTTCTCATTCAGAATATCTTCTGAGTCCAAGTTCATCTTCTGAACCACCTCTTTACCATTCATGTATTGATGAGACTCCTGCTAGCCCTGCTATTAGGAACAAAAACATCAAGAAGCCTTAATGTTGGGGAGAACAAGTAGATGAGTCTCTACAAAATGAGAAAAAATGATATGTTTCTTATGGGAATAAAATTATACTGGGATAACATATTGGTTATATTTTGGTCCACATCCACCACTCAGTTCAACATACCGAGAGTGTTGTCTATGGAATGAATATATAACATTTGTCTCAATATATGGACAAATCTCCACCATCTGAAAAAATGTATTTATCCTATGATGGGTATGAAGACCATGTCAATATATTGGGGTAGATTTGATGTCATATTTACTGAGAATACCTTCCTTATATATGAATTTCACAATCAGAGTGGAAAAAAATAGATCTCAAACTGATCTGCATCCATACAACACACAAGTTGCATTGCCTTATCAGTGACTCCCCATATGGTGTTCATATTTGGGGTTGGGGAGAGCATGGATCATTACACTTTACCCCACTTAATATCCAATAGAATCCATTTGAAATGACATCATGTAACTTCATTTTTCAAAGACAAAGTTAAAATAAAATCCATGTATAGGAAATGAAACATTCTTGATGGGAACCATCCTTGAGTAAGTCGTACAAGCATCAAGACCGAGGAGAAAAATCAATTGAAAAACATCTGAACTATGAAACTAAGAAAATTCAGAAGGATTATATCATATAGGAAGCCAATCATCAAACAATACTCATGTCCACGGAAATATAAAATTCATGTGGAGACCCGACACCATATCCATCTTACCCTCAAATGAGAAGGCGTGAGATCAAGGAAGAGGTGATAACAGTAGTAATTTATGAAAAACAGGAAGAGCCCTAGCGCACAGGGTTGGGGAAATTTTTTAACTCAAAAGGCCACTATAAGTCTAAAACATCTCGTACGAGGCATCCTGATAAAGGGATGAGAGCAACCCCAGCCCATAGGGCTTGTGACATTTTTACCTTAATCACTTACCCAATAGATGTCTATCATTTCCCACCTAGGGAGGATGAAAAATAGAAAGGTCACCCATTCTATACCATCAAATGACCCATTCCCACATAAGAGAGGCATAAAAAAATATCACATGATGGTTCCCTTTGAGTTACTCTTCTTCATGAAATGAGAAAATAATTCTAGAGTGGGAAGAGATGATCCAAAAATGATGGAAGAAGTTCCCTGACCATTCGACAGTCGGAACACCATCTGTGATGCATTATGAATCAGTGAACTTCATGGATATTAATCCCATAGACCACACCTAGGATGATGAAATCATATATGAACAAGGGGAGGATGAGTCTGCACAGAACCTGATCTGCATCGATCTTGACACTCTGTACACTCGTAATTAGAGGTTCGCCCTAAACATGGACACTCTCTCATCCATCCATTCATTACCTCAGACATATATTCCTAAAAGGGATAAGAGTAAAAATAAGGTAACCTAAAACCCACCTCCTCCTCCAAATGAGAATGATTCCTTGGAACATTTGGAGAGATTCGCCCGATAGGGAGAATAAATGAAAGCCTTGAGGTGAATAAATGCCAACCTAATCTAAGGAAGTCATCCTGTCAGATATGATCCCCAGTTATATCGTCAACATAAACTCCTAATAAGTGTGCCTATACCAGAAGGGATCATCCCATCAAATGAACCAGGCCTGAAATGCTTATCCAAGGCAGTGCCGGGATCATTAGTCGACCTGAATCCAATCCTGACAGGATATCAATATTTCCCTCCCCTAGGGAAACAACTGGAACAAATTCTAGAAATCCCACAAAGGTTACCCCCAGATGAGTATACACCTCAAGAACCTATAGTACAGGCCTGACCAATCTTTCCCCCTACTGTGCCCACCCTTGATTAGGTCTAACAAGACATGCATCAAGGGCTCATGAATACCATTGATTCATTGATATCTCACTTAGAAGCTATGGAAGGGAGACATGCCCTGATACAACCTGAACAAAAACCATATCCTTACTGGGTAAGCAATGTACCACCACCACAAAATTTATGGAACCCTGTATTCTTAGTGTTCAATGGATCATGCGACCTAGAACAACATTTGAGGAACTAATAATCCTATTGTAATACCATTATTGGAACCCTAACACAACAAGATGTAGTGAAACTCAGATACTTCATACAATCCTTAAAAGGTTTTTACTTTGTATGGTATAATAGTTTTCCGGATCACTCGATCACAGGATGTGAGGATCTTCAATAGTAGTTCCGATTTCAATTCAGCTCGACAATGCAGAAAATTATAGTCAACGAACTCATGAAATGAAAACATCAGGAGAATGAGAGAGTTTTATACTTCATTTAAAGATGGAAAGGTATGACATAATCCCTGAACTAGTCAGTCTCCCAAGATGATATGCTTTTTATGTGCATGAACAATCTCCGTGATGAGTTGCAGACACAGTTTATCCCAGTGAAGTACAGAAGTGGGTTTCATGATTTGTCCACAATTTCACAAAGAATAGAAGTGTGTTTATAGTGGACTAATCATAATTATAGGGTAGACCCACCATCCTGAGGAAAAAGAGTTGGAGGAGAATAAGTGGCTTCTATTATGCTTAAGCCACCCATTACACCAACACCATATACAAGGCTTACACCGAATCATGTATAGACCCCTAGATGAAAAAAGATACCCCACCTCAACCAGATGAGTAGAGGGGACTTAGGTGAAATCAATTTGAGGAATGAAAGAATAATGTTTACTCATTCTGAGACCACCAAGTCCCTGTGAACTTCAAATCCACAATGAATTGAAACATGTTCTGTCCACCAGAGCCAAATATGGATGATTAAGAAGGTCTGGATAACCAATTGATTATTTTCCCTTCTATTGGATATTGGGACATACTATCCATGAATTCTTTATCTTAAAGGAACTCTAGAAAATATTGATAGATTCCATACAGGTCAAGCTGGGACCACAACCATCAGAAGTGGAATATGCCTCCACCACTAACTCAGATGAATGAGGGAGGTAAAAACAGGAATTTAGAAAAAAATAGAAGATGTTAGATAATTGGATGACTTAGAAACTAGTGACGTTGAAGAAGTAGGCTATGACTTTGATATATTTTGATGCAACAGAGTTGACTTCCTCAACCCCACAATCCTCCAATGTTCGACAACCCAAAAAGCAGTTCAACTAAACAAGTTGAGAAAAGATGAAAGAAGTTGAAGCTATATAAGAACCTGGATCTTCTTTTCAGGAATGTTTTCCATTTTCTGGCCATTTTTGAGAAAGAGGAAATTCTGGAAATTTTCGAAGTACACGCTGTGTACTTTATGAGTACATGCTGTGGACTTGGTTACCGCAGGTAGCCGGGTGCTGGCCATGTAGCAGCCATGCACACGGCCGTGTGGGGGTGACTTGGAGGCAACCTAAAGTGGAGTACAGAAATGGTGAGTACACACCTTATACTTCAAAAGTACATGTCGTGTACTTTCGTTTTTCTTTAAGTGCACCAAGGTCGCGTCTAATCTCCATAAAGCTCTCCATATAGGTCTTGTTCGATTGAGAGCTTCGTATGACCAGGGATATTCGAAAAAACCCTGAGCAAGAGTCCGTCCTATGAATCGAACGCCGTAGGTTGCATTGGAATCACATCGGTAAGCTCTCTCTTCTTCTTGATCTTCATTTCATGATTCCTCTTCCTAATCAAGTTATACTTTTTTGAATTTTTTAGAGAGTTTTTTGGTAGATCTATGGTGTTTTTGGGTGATTCAAGGATTGAGGATCATGTATAACGATCTACCAACCCCGAGGTAGGTGTTTTTTGCCTTTCTGTTGAAAGCCATTGAGTTTTATATGGAAATTTTCCCAATACCCATGAAAATGGTATTTCTATTTTACCATTTTAGCCCTATTGTTTTCCTGCTATACCTGTATGCTTGAGTAGATGATAATTGATTGTGAATAGGGTGAATTGATATGCTTTGGATGTGTTTCCCATGCATGTTTTTCCTGTTTTGACCGTTGAGTCTAGTTTTCCTATTAGGCTGCGGTTTACATTCCCATGCATAGTATTGTAAGATGGTGTGACTGTTGTTTTGTTATACTGTTATGTTTTAGAATGCTAGACAAGTAGTTCTTGAGGTATAACTTGGCCGATATGTGCTGCTATACTTTCTTGACTTATATAGGACTGTGAGAACCTGGTGTATAGACCATAGGGAGAATGGACATTGAGGGCTTCTCTAGAGTGTCTCTTTTATTTACGATGTGAGACCACAGAGGGAATTGATGATGAGTGCTTCCTCAAAGTGTCTGTAGTTCCTCGATGCATGCCACATGGGGAATGCGATGTTGAGAGATTCCCCAGAGCACCTTTAGTACTGTTACGAGACTATAGGGGTAATTGATATCGAGTTCTTCTTGAGAGAGTCTATGCTTAAGAAAAACCATAGGGGTTAGAATGAGTGTACTGCCCAGAAGGTTTCTTGTACTTGTTTGGTAGTACTAGAGGGGATAGGTTGTGGGTAATTCCTATATGGTTACCTGTTTTTGTTTATCTGCTTGGTTAGATCTTTCTTGATATTGAAACTGTTGATTGTTTAATATTGAGTACTTTCCTATTTACTATTTCCTGTAATTGTTCTTTCCATATACTCTTTGAATGTTATGCATAGATCTCATGGTGGTTGCCTATAGGGATTTACTCTCACACCCTGTTTGGGCCATGTTTTTGGGCCCAAAACAGATTATATTATTGCATGTATAGACCAGGTCAAGCACCCTTCTACTTCAGGTACTTGACATGCTTTGGAGCTGGAGAGCACGAGACCAAGCATAAGCTTGCGATGCTATGGAGTTGATTACTGTTTTTGTTTTGTACTTGGTTTAGTGCAGTATTTCAGCATTGTGCATTGTTTCACTACTTTCCAAGACATATGTATCATGCATCATTTTATATATGTGCTCCAGTTTATTTTATTAGATTTCCGCTGTTTATTTTTGTATGATATTATTACTAATTCTTCTCTTGTATGTATTTGTTTACTTCCGCTGTGTACTCTGCCAATGAGGGAATAGTTTCCCCACAATCACACCCAAGGCCCTTACTTCTAGTCGGCAGCCTCTGGCGTTTGGGGAAAAGTGCTTGAGGCCATATTACCAACCAGCTATGGGGAGCCTCTAGGTGGCTTCCGGAACCGGGACGTTACAAAGTGGTATCATAGGGATTATTTTCTCTTGACTTACTATTTGGAGCCTATAGTCAGAGATAGGATAGAATAGGTACATGGTAATAAGCTGTGCCCGAGAGTAGCTAACCCGTGTATAGGGAAAATCCAACCTACCTCTTTAATGAAATTTTATGGTTTTTCATGTTTATGGTTCCCTATATTTTCACCGTTAGATGACTCACATATTCTGTGATGGTTAATATTTATGTTATTAAGGGTTTATTTCTTTCACAACCCGATCAGATGAGGGTATTCAATCTCATGCATCATATAGGCACTTTCCATAAATCATATGTCATGCATTTTTTCCATTCCATTTAGGGTTCACTAGAGATTGCATGTTGTTGTGATAGATGTTTTCTAGAATATGAATGATGTTGTGACAAATGCCTTTATAAAATACCTTCTATTTGATAGGTTATTGTTTGTTTAATGGTTTGACTGAATGAATTACAAAATTTGGTTCTTAAAGTGTTATGGGCCCTCATGGACTGGAACTTGGTGGATCATTGACTTTTTTACCTTGTTATAACATGTATAAGATGCCAAACATTGATTCGCGGGGAGTATGTTTCCTCAAGGATTGGAATTTGGTACCTCCATTGTTCATTTTAGTGTTTTTATTGGTTCCAGAGTAGTTTCTGAGGCTTAATGTCCGAAAAAACCCAGAATACACGCCATGTAATGTTAAGAACACATCATGTATTCTTTTTTTCGGGAAGAAGATGTTTTTATTACGTACACGCCATGTACTTTACTTACACGCCGTGTAGTCTCTAACTGTGTCGTA
This sequence comes from Viscum album, assembly GCA_963277665.1. NCBI lineage: Eukaryota > Viridiplantae > Streptophyta > Magnoliopsida > Santalales > Viscaceae > Viscum > Viscum album. The sequence goes on from OY728150.1 coordinate 255,374,457, forward strand.
GGCCATGTGGGAAGAGACACATGATAGGGAAATTCTTGTGGGAACACGTAGTTTACCAGTTTTTCACGACGTGTGGTGTTGACCCCGTGTTCACCCATGTAACTAACAACAAGGATGGATAAATCTTAAGATACACGCGCCGTGTCCGGATTGAACATGCCATGTAGTCTGACCCATGTACTCGACCGTGTAGCTAACAACACGGGTTGGTGTAGTCTATTCTTCACATGTCGTGTCCACCTGGAACACGCCATGTAGAGTGAGCCGTGTGTCAGGACGTGTCACTAACAACACATGCAAGGTGAAGCTTGTCCAGTACACGTCGTGTCTACTGTGAACACGCCATGCAGTCTTGTCTTAGGAGAACAATGTGGCTTAACCATGTAGAAGGACTCGGGAAGTGAAAGAGGATTCAAGTACATGTCGTGTGTTAGGGAATCACACCGTGTGTTTGGGGTGTTACGTGACCGGTTTTGGAAAAAGTGCATGCCCATGTGAATGACTTAAGGGAACATGCCATGTAGGGTTTATACATGCTAGGTAGTCATGTTCTGTAAAACTTGAATGTTTTATTTCTCTTGATCCATTCTTACACTTCTTTGTTTCAGTCCCTGTTAATCAAGATCTAAGGTGTGCATTTGACCTTGTAGAGTCATGCCACCGAGATGTCCTCTGGTTGTCCGCCAGTTGCAGGGTAGTGATCAGATATTGGATATGGCTGATCAGGGACTTCCCATAGATCCTCCTGTTGTGCCAGTATTGGAACCAGCAGTTATACCTTATTCTAGTGCTAATGCATAGTTCAGGGAAGGCTTAATGAGGATGATGCAGACATTTCAGGGAACACCGCCTCCTGCCCCGTCGATGGCAGATTTGACGTGGGTTTTCCAGCAGCAACATCCTCCCACTTTCTCAGGGGAAGGAGGATCTCAGGCTACAGATTCATGGCTAGAAGCCATGCTAATGATCTTTGATCACCTGGAGATGCCTCCATAGAGGAGGGTCAAGCTCGCTACCTATATGATTTGGGACTCCGCCAAAAGGTGGTGGGATGTGATATCACAGGAAGGATGCCAGCATGTTATGGTGTGGGATGAGTTTTAGCACATCTTCTATGATTGCATCTATCCCGAGACCCTGAGGGCCGATTGAGCCTGGGAGTTTATGAGTATGGAGCTGGGTACACTTTTTGTTATGGAGTATTCTTCTCACTTAACTGAGCTTCAGCGCTTCACGCCTATTCTAGGAGGTGATCAGTTATTCCTGGCAAGGAATTTCGAGGATGGTCTGAGGCATGACATCTATTCATAGGTGAACATCTTCAGGTTGACTTCCATCACTTCTATCCTCCACCAGGCACTGATCACGGAGTGAAATCTGAGGGATTCCGTAGTTGTGAGCCAAGACGTCTCGGCATCTGGAGTTAGCATCCCTCCTATTGAAAGTAGAAAGTGCCGCAGGGAGTCTTCACACAGTGATCCAAGGACCCCAGACATATCTTCTGGTAGCCAGGTGGTGTGCAACAAGTGCGGAAGGAACATGCATACGAGGCCACATTACCCGAAATACCTAGTGGAGTGCCGATCATGGGGAAAGATGGGTCACCTTCAGTGAATCTATTAGATCTTCTCCCCAGTAACTAGTGACAAGGGTTCTTCTATGACTCCGCATTTGCGAGCAGCACCGCCAGTTTCTCACCAGCCTGGAAAATGGAGTTCTTCTTGCCATTCAAGCTTAGGTGGAGGTCGTGGCCATGGTGGTTAGTCGCTAGCCTTTTAGGGACAGTAGAGTGGATGAGCTCAAATTGTTAAGGCAGGGTCACAGGATTGTGGAGCAGGATAGACCTTTGCAGTGGAGCAGACCCAACAAGAGCAGGATCCCGAACATCCTTGTTTCATCAGTTTTATCTCAAGTACTTTTTGATATAGGGGGTTCCCATAGATTTATATCTGTTGCGGTTGTGGAGAGCCTTAGACTCTGCATCTTTTCATATGCCGATATTTTGACGCTAGACACTCCGTTGGGGACTAGAACGACTAGTGTACGTCAGTGCAGAGATTTCCATCTAGAGGTTAGTGGGTGTTACTTCTTATGGAACCTATTTTTCCTAGAGATGACAGGCTATGATGTCATTCTCGAAATGGGATATTTAGTTTCATTCAAGGTAGTCATCGATTGTTATCGTCGCAGGGTGATTTTTATATCACCAGAGGGCATATCGTTTCTTCATAAGGGTGAATCGTATGTCCATGCAAGCATAGAGGGACCCAGGCGTCATGGGTTGGGAGGAGTTATAGCCCAGATTACTAGTTTATATCTGGATGATTAGGGGACTTCATAGTTAGACATTCCTACAGTGGTGGATTGTTTCAGGGACATCTTTCCAGGGGAATTTTCAGGTTTTCCTCTTGAGTGAGATGTGGACTCTTCTTTTTAGCTCATTCCAAGAGCAGAAATGATGTCCATTCCTCCGTATAAGATTGCTACACCAGAGTTACAAGAGATCACGAAGCAGTTAGAGGAGTTGTTGGAAAATGGTTTCATTCGACCTAGTACTTCTCATTGGGGTTCGCCTGTCCCATTTGCGAAAAAGGTAGATGTCACCCTCAGGCTTTGTGTGCATTATCGGAAGTTGAACTAGTGGACAGTCAAGAATCAATGTTCTTTACCAAGGATTTATGATCTCTTTGATCCGCTTCGGGGAGCCTGAGTGTTCTCGAAGATTGGCTTGAGATCCGGTTATCATCAGTTGCATGTAAGACCATCTGATATACCTATCACAGCCTTCTGAAGAAGGTATGGTCTATACGAGTATATTGTTATGATGTTCGGTCTCATGAACACACCTACAGTGTTCATGGAACTGATGAACAGAGTGTTCCATAAGCACTTGGATTCTTTCATGGTTTTCTTCATGGATGATATCTTGGTGTACTCTCACACTCAAAACAACCATGCTAACCTTCTTGAGATCATTCATAGTACACTGAGAGAGCATCAATTATATGCTAAGATCTCAAAATGACACTTTTTGATGGATCAGATTCACTTCATGGTCATGTTATCTCAGAGATAGGAGTGTAACTAGACCCAGAGAAAGTGAGAGCAGTAGTTTCCTGGGAGCAGACAGAGAATGTGTTTGTGGTGCAGAGTTTTCTAGGGCTGGCTGGATATTACAGATGTTTCATTCAGGACTTTTCATGCATAGCAACACCATTTACAGGTCTGACTAAGAAGGGTGTAAAGTTCTTATGGTCAGATTCTTGTGAGTCATCCTTTCAGGAGCTGAAAGGGGGGTTTAATTCAGCATCGATACTAGTATTTCTAGAGCCGGGAAAGAGCTATACTATTTATTGTGATGCTTCTGGTATCAGGATTGGATCTATGCTTATGCAGGGAGATGGAGTTGTTGCGTATGAGTCTTGACAGTTGAGACCACATGAGAGGAACTACCTGATGCACGATCTTGAGTTGGCTACATGTGTTCATGCCTTACACTGTTGGAGACATTATCTTATGGGAGAGTATTTTTTGGTTTTCACCGACCACAAAATTCTCAAGTACATTTTCACTTAGCGTGATCTGAATTTGAGACAGCGAAGGTGGGTTGTGTACCTTCAGTCTTTTTACTTTGAGCTTGCCTACACGCCTGGGAAAGGCAACACGGTAGCTGATGCGTTGAGCAGGAGGACTCATATACATGCAGTTTAGGAGGCTAGCAGTGACTGGAACCTTATGGACCTATTATTTAGGATGCACATTGAGTGTACATGACAGACAAGGGAAGACTTTCCTTTCTTCTATAACTATTACCTCAACCCTTCTTGATTGAGTACGAATGAGGCAGCTATCAGATTCTGAAGGACTAGTCCAACAGGAAAGTGTGTCAGGAGAGGACCCTATTCCTGGATGGACCATAGGTGAGGATGAGGTATTGTGTTTCTAGGGGCGCATATGGGTGCTAGATGACATACGCGAGGATTTGATTCAGAAATATCAATCCTCAGTTTGGGTAGTTCATCCTTGTGTCAACAAGATGAATCGTGATCTACACCGTCAGTATTGGTGGCCAGGTATGAAGAGGGACATTACAGGTTTTGTCATGAGGTGTTCTACCTATTAGCAAGTGAAGGTGAAGAATCAGCGACCAATAGGGCTTTTGTAGCAGTTACCCATTCCTGAGTGGAAGTGGAATGTTGTTGTGATGGATTTTGTAACAGGGTTGTTGAGGTCGCGTCGAGGGAATGATACGGTTTGGGTTGTCATTGACAGACTCAAGAAGGTTTCTCACTTCTTGCCCATCAAAGAGACTATCAATGTTGATGAGCTAGGAGGGTTGTACATTTGTGAGATTGTATGTCTATATGGAGTTCCACACTCCATTGTTTCAGACAGGGATGCACATTTTACTTCTCGAGTCTAGAAGGGGCTACCGAAATCTTTGGGTACACAGGTGCTTTTGAGTACATATTACCACCCCCAGACTGATGGCATGTCCGAGCATACGATTTAGGTTCTTGAGGACATGATATGAGCATGCATCCTGAATTTTTGAGTTTATTGGGAGAATCACATACCTCTTGTGGTGTTTTTATACAACAATAGTTTTCAAGAAACTATTCAAATGGAACCTTATCTGGATTTGTACGGTAGCCCATGCCGATCACCCCTATGTTGGATATAGGTAAGAGAGGTAGCTTTGCTGGGACCACATCCTGTTTAGGAGACCATAGACAAGATATAGTTGATTCATAAGAGGATGGATACTATATAGTCTCCTTAGAAGTCTTAGGAGGATCAACGAAGATGGCCTCTGGAGTTCGAGGTCAGGGATCAGGTTTTCCAGTGTGTCACACTGAGGTTGGGACACAAGAGGATTATGAGATTGGGTAAGATTTTTCCAAGGTACGTCAGGCCGTTTGAGGTGTTGGACAGAGTTGGGGCGGTTGCCTATCGGTTGTAGTAACCTCAGAGGTACCGGGCTATGCATGACATCTACCACATTTCTCATCTTCGACGTTAATTTCAGACCCGTCTCATGTTCTCCAACCTGAGGAGGTTGAGCTTTAAGTGGAATCATATTTCATGGAGAATCATATCTGGATTGTCGATCGAACTTTGAATGTTCATCGTGGCCGGTCTGTTCCTCTAGTATGGGTGCTTTGGCAGCACGGGCGAGTACAAGACGAGTCTTGGGAGAGGGAGGCAGACGTACGATCGCAGTGGCCAGAACTGTTAAAGGTTTCTTCTTCTACTCCAAACTTGGGAAATTCCAGGACGAATTTATTTAAGGGGGGAAGTTTGTAAGAAAACATACCTTCTTTGCTTGGTTTGTTTTTTCATTTTCTGGTCGTTTTTTAGAAAAATAGAAAATTCTGGAAATTTTTGAAGTACACACCATGTACTTTATGAGTACACGTCGTGTAATCGGTTACCACAGGTAGCTGGGTGCTAGCTGTATAGCAGCCTTGCACACGGCCGTGTGGGGGTGACTTGGAGGCCGCCTAAAAAGGAGTACAGAAACGGTGAGTACACGCCATGTACATAAAAATTACACGCTGTGTACTTTTTTTTTCATTAAACGTACCAGGGTTATGTCTAATCACTAGAAAACTCTCCTTATAGGTCTCATTCGACTAAGAGCTCCGTACAACTACGGATCTTTGACAAACCCCCCGAGTGAGTGTCCGTCCTACGAATCGAACATCGTCGGTTGTGTTGGAATCGAATCGGTAAGCTCTCTATTCTTCTTAAGCTTCGTTTCATGATTCTTCTTCTTTGTCAAGATATCCTATATTGAACATTTTAGAGAATTTTTGTAGATCTATGTTGTTCTTGGGAGATTGAAGGCTTGAGGTTCATGTATAACGATCTCCCAACCACGAGTTAGGTGGTTTGTGACTTTCTGTTGAATGTCATTGAGTTTTTTGTGCAATGTTTCCCAATACCCATGAATAGTGAATTGCACGTTTACCGTTTTAGCCATATTGTTTTTTTCTATGCTTTTATTCTTGAGTAGATGATAATTGATTGTGAATAGGGTGAATTGATGTGCTTTGGATGTGTTTCCTATGCATGTTTTTCATGTTTTGACCATTGGGTCTAGTTTTCCTATTAGGCTGTTGTTTACTTTCTGATGCCTAGTATTGTAGGATGGTGTGACTATTGTTTAGTTATGCTGTTATGTACTTGAATGCTAGCCAAGTACTTCTTGAGGTTTACCTTGGCCAATACGCACTGCTAAAATTGCTTGACTTACACAGGGCTATGAGAACCTGGTGTATAGACCATAGGGAGAATGGACATTGAGGGCTTCTCTTGAGCGACTGTTTTATTTACGATGTGAGACCACCGAAGGAATTGATGATGAGTGCTTCCTCAGAGTGTCTGTAGTTCCTCGACGCGGTCCACAGGGGGAATGAGGCATTGAGGGCTTCCCCAGAGCGCCTTTAGTACCGTTACAAGACTATATGGGGACTTGAAGGTGAGTGCTTCCTCAAAGAGTCTATGGTTAAGCTGAACTAGAGGGGTTAGAATGAGTGTACTGCCCAGAGGGTAGCTTGTACTTGTTTGGTAAGACCAGATGGGATAGGATATGGGTACTTCCCATAGGGTTACCGGTTTGTGTTTATCTGCTTGGTTAGACATTTATTGATATTGAAACTGTGTATTGTTTACTGCTGAGTACTTTCGTGTTTACTATTTCCTGTACTTTTACCTGCCATTTACTCTTTGACTATTAGGAACAGATCTCAAGGTGGTTTCATAATGGGATTTAGTCTCACAACCAATTTGGGCCATGATTTTGGGCCCAAACTGATTATATTATTGCAGGTATAGACAAGGGAAAGAAACCTTCTACTTCAGGTACATGACATGGTGTGGAGTTAGAGAGCATGAGAGAAATCTTAGGCTTGCGATGCTGTAGAGATGATTACTGTTGTTCTTTTGTACTTGGTTTAGAACTATATTTCAGCATTGTTCCTTATTTAATTTCTTTCTTATACATATTTATCATGCATCATTTTATATATGTGCTCCAGATTATTTTACCGGTCTTCCGCTGTTTATTTTTGTATGATATTATTACTGCTTCTGCTCTTGTGTGTATTTGTTTACTTCTGCTGTGTACTCTACCAATGAGGGTATAATTTCCCCACTATCACACCCAAGTCCCTCACTATTAGTTGGCAGCCTCTGGCGTTCGGGGAAATGCATTTGAGGCCATGTGACCAACCGGGTATGGGGTGCCTCTGGGTGGCTTCCGGAACTGGGACGTTACAAGCTACATCAAGGATAAAGTTGGATTGACCCTCATAGATTTTATGCCATCAGATCTGAAAGAATGTGTGCCACCCCACAAAACAGAACCAACAAAATCAGATGATGAGACAGAGTCACCATCATAAGAGGAGTTTATATTTGGCTCCGATAATGTCATCCACTTAACGGATCCCTTCTACGATGATGAGTATGGTTAAAAAACTGTATTTCCTACACCCAATTGGGGGATCGGAGGAAGAGGCTGTAGAAGACATGGATATCAAGGGAGACACATCTTTGTATGAATTCAAACTTATGGCCACACCTTAGCTAAAACCTTCAATTTTGAAGAAATCCATGCAAGATCCCTCCAACAGACACAATATGAATATGGAAATTCCACCACACCTCAAATAAGAAACTCTGGCCCAATCATTCTAAAATATCAATCCGAAGATGAACATGTGACTAATTTCCCTTGGCATGTGGGAAGAATTTCACAAACCAATCCACAAAGGACAGAAGCTCCTCCATCTTCAGTTCCAAGGGTTGACCCATCATAATCAAATTATCATGATCCTAAAGAGCATGTGCAAGAGAATCACCATTTATGGAAGCATTGACCTTTAGATCCGCAATATGATATCTAGAAGCTTTTTTATTTAGTACAATCCAAGATATCAATCATGGATGCGCTAAATATATCATAAAATCTCTGGGAAGCACTTATAGAATCTTTACTAAGTCCCTAGGAGTTTAAATCAGAAGTGGCTGCTGCTGAATTCTATCAGATAGAGACTAATTCAGAAGAATTAAATGGTATTATCTCCTTCTTGTATCATGATGAAGACACCATTATACATGGACACATCAAACCCCTATATGCATCTGACAAGATAAATGATGTCGATGTCCAAAAATTCTTCATTGAAAATGGATCCGAAGTAAATCTCATCCCACTACGGACACTTCATCAGTTTGGATGCAATGAGGATAACCTCAAAAACTACACCACAACTCTGTTGGGATATGATAAAAGTTAGTAGAATCCAATGAGAAAAATCAAGCTCAAAAATTGTTTTGGTGTCCTCATGGACGACTCAGAATATTTGGGGGTCCAAAAAAACAGGACCTTCTACATCTAGCTAAGAAGACCCCGACTCTATCACAACATAGAGATTCCCTCATCATATTATTAGTGATGAAAATATTTCACCAATGTACAGAGTGGAAAATTTCAAGTCTATAAGGACCCATTTGAATATTGTGTGTCACACTATACTAATGTTGGATTCTATGACTAGGAAGGCAAGAAACCACCAGTTGATGAGATTTATTAGATCACTGGGCCAAACGGTTTGTAAATGATACTTGAAGACACCATAAAAAATCTTAGTGAAAAACATGTACAGAGGATCAATAATGTGGAGTACATGGGTTCTAATTCAGGTGTGTATTCAATAGTGCTTATGATTTCACTCATATCTGCCAGGCCTCACAGTGTTGAAAGTTTCACTGGCCTCTAAAAAAATGGTGAATGATCATATTAAAATTCCCAAAATCCATTTTTAGGGATTCATATTATCTTCGCCTCACCCACTAAGGTAGAATAGAAGGAATAAATTTGTCATTCCCTCACTCCATCCACTCCAGAAGATCCCCCACTATCACTCGGATCATAAGAAGTCACCCTAGCCCCAAAATAGAAAAACTGCGAATCTTATCTCAACTCTGGAGATATCATCTCAAGAATTGTTTCTACATTAGAAGAAGATGAAGAAGTTGAGGGAGATGGGGCAGGAAGAATAATAATACCTTAGGTATTCCCCTTTATCATTTGATGAGGGTGTATCAACCACGATTTATGTACATAGAGGAATAAAAATTGGTATCGAAGAAGACTTGCAGACCACTCTAATTAGTGAGGACATGTATTTTGAAGAGAAAGATGTCTACACCTCCTTCCTAAGGCAGAATCAATATGTTTTTGGTTGTAACTATACTAAAATTATAGGCCTCAATCCTGAGGTGTCCACTCACCACTTTGGCCAACTAGAAGACCACCACATCAAAACTAAATCCACCAGAAGAAATCACCAGACACATGTTGCCAAAATAGAGGCTGAAGTCGATAATATCATTAGAAAAAAAATTCAATCGGGAAGTCAAATACCCCATCTTGTTGACCAATATTTTCCCCATCAAAAACAAGAATCGTAAAATCAGAGTCTTCATTGATTTCATGGATCTCAATCGACATTACCCGAATGATGACTTCCCAATCCCGATCACATAATTTCTAATTGATGAAACTGCTATATATCAATCCCTCTCATTTCTATACAACTATTTAGGATACAAAAAAATCTAAATAGATTGAGAAGATGAAGAGTACACCACCTTCATGGCCCACATGGAGTATTTTTCTACAAGGTAATTCCCTTCAGCCAGATGAATTTCCACACCAGATATCAACATGTCATTCATCACTTCTTGAAACATATATTAGGAAGATTAATATAATGATATATTTATTATAATATGGCTAATTCATGACAATTCTTAGACCACTGGGAAGATCTTGAAACCATTTCCCAAAAACTACAACAAAACTTTCTCAAAATCAACCCCTTAAAATGTGATTTTGATGTTACCTCAGGTAAATTCTTCAGATTCTTCATATGCCTTCATGGAATCAAAGTCAACACTGAGATGAAAATGGCTATCATTGGCTTGCCACCTCCTCACAACCTTATAGGGTTGAGAGTAATTCATGTACATTTATCCAACACTCTATGTTTCCCAGATAACCATATAAGAATTTTTTCCCTTTACTAGTTTGATAAAGAATGTGGTCACATATCAATGGAATGATCATTATTAAGAATGATTTGACACCCTAAAGAAATATTTAATGACACCAACAGTGCTAATGAAACCTATCAAAGGAAGAACACATATTTTTTTATGTGATATTGTTGGTGTGATCCTTCGGTGCTTTCCTCACACAGAAGAATGTTGTTGGCTGTGAGAAAAACCTCTACTATCTCACTCAGAACATGATAGACATTTATACTCATTATTCGAATATCAAGAAAAGTAGTTTGGCCTTGATCTTTGAAACCCAGAAGATGAGACACTATTTTTTTCTCCCTGAGGTCCATTTGGTCTCTTGGAGAGACCTACTAATGTATATTTTCAGCCGTCAAATGCTGACTGGATGCCTGTCATGGTGGGTGGTCATCCTACAACAGTTCGATATATGATTCATACCCTAAAAATATATCAAACTCAGGAATTAGTGGATTTTTTGGAAGAACACCCCTCGATATAAATGACTCCATTGGATGCTGAATTACCAGAAGAAGATGTTTTCTTTTTGCAAGCAGATTCCCAATCATGGGAGATGCATTTTGACGGTGCGTCTAGATGTCCGATCAGAAAAAGGATGGTATACTCCAAGCTCAATAATGTGGGGTTGGGAGTCATACTCATATCTATAGAAAATAAAGTCTTTCCTTACTCATTCATACTTTCATAGGGGTGCACAAACAATGAATCAGAGTACTAGAATCTCATTATAGGCCTGAATCTGGCACTTCAAGAAAAATAAAAACACTTGGAGATAAAAGGTGACTTAAAACTGGTTATTATGAATGTAAATGGTGACTATGATATCAAGAAGGAGGAGCTAGTCCCTTTGATGGTCCTTGTACGAGAGTTGATAGTAGAATTCCCATTAGAGACAACAATAACTCATGTTCCCCAGTCACAAAATGTATATGCTAATACATTGGAAAATACAGCCACCACCCTAGCTAATCCAAATCAGGATGAAACAGTCACCATCATTTCCCACCGTCGAATATTCTTACCATATGTTCAGCCAAACACAGAATAAATTGATGAGATTAATCTCGTACCTGATCTATATGGTCCCACCACTAGCTAGATGACTCCAATAATGAATTACCTACAAAATGGATGTCACACCCTGACATTTAATTCATTTTTATTTATTTAATTCTTAGCACCAAGTTCTCTCTCCAAGGTCTGATCTGGGTCCCAGATCAAAATTATCAGCGTTTAATGTTTTTAGTGGGGTTTAGACTCATGTGCAGTCACCGCATGGTTGGTGGTACCCACACAGCTGGCCATGGTGTCATGCAATTGCTCATTATTTTATTACTATTATTGTTATTGTTTTTTTAAAATGATTAAAATTATTATTAAAATAATTACTATTGTGTTAAAAATATTATAATTATTTTCATATCGTCATTGTTTTTTATTATTATTGAAATAATAATAATTTTTATTCTTGTCAATTTAAATTATTATTATCTGTGTCATTGTTATTTTTATTAATTTTATTTTTGGGTATTATTATTATTATTATTATAACTTAAAAAAGAATAAAAATTTCTAACCATAATCTACCCTAATCCCATGGCACTCCCCTTTTCTCGACCCTCTGTCCACTATTCCAGGATACCCCCTTCCCTGTCGTGACCCTGCCCTCCCAACCCCCAGTACCCTGCGCAGCACCCCGGCCTGCCTAACCTCACCCTCCTAATCCCGCCTGCCTACCGCTGTCTTAGCCTATGTCCTCGGCCTCGCTACGTCCTCCATTTTCTAACTTCTAGTCCTGGGCCTCCAAACTTCCCTTCTCCAGTCTCCGTAGCCCCTCACTAACGCCCCCTCAGCACACCTGACCGGCCACCCGCTCATATCGAGGCCCTCCGCCATAAGCTCCCGCTCACAGACCACCTCCCCTAGTCGTCCTTCATTATATCTCAATAGCATCCATCATGCCACCCCCAACCTTCACCCTTTCCTTTGTTCAATAGAATCTAGACCCACGCTCTCCCTTCGCCTTACCTTTATGATCTGGCCCTCAGCCTGCCGACCCTCACTCTCCCGCGTTTCGGCCACCCATTCACCAGCCTCCTGTTTCTCCAGTCTCTTCCGCACCAGCCAGCCCCCCTTTCCAGCAACTTGTATATCCAAACCCCCTTTGTGCCCTATTTTCTAGCTACCCACTTCTCCGACCCACTGCTCTAACCCGCTTCTCTGAATCCCCCCATCGCGCACTATTTTCGGCGGTCTTTCGACGCGAATTCAAACCTCTTTCGTAGCGCCTCCGCATCCCCTCTGCCATGTGGATTCCACTTTTTCGGTGTGTTCTTCCTCTATATTTCTGTTCTTCTTTAAAATTTAGAAAACCCTTGTGTTTGTTTTAAATTACATACGTTTTTCTCTTGGATTTAGGTGCGCGCTCGGTCTTCAGGGCATTTCTCTTCATTCCATTGATGTTTTGCCGTGCCCGCTCTTGCTTTGAGTTAGGCAAAAAAATGTTTTCCTTTCCGATTAAATCCATTTAATTCTTGATTGATTTTAGTTAAATCTATGACTTGTTTCGCATTCTCGAAATGTAGTTATTTAATATGTTATAGTTTTTTCAATTTTTTTGGTTTTGTTAGAAATAGTTTTGAAGTATTTTATTTAGTTAAATTTATATGTGATGTTTCTATATTTGGGTAACTTATTTGACATGGTTATGGAATCATTAAAAAATTACGTGGTTTTCTTATATAGATCATTTATACATTGTTTGGTATGCTTATGATTTTTTTTAGAAATTGGTTTTCTTGTTCATAAAAAATTTGTAAACTATTTGAGTCTTGGTAGAATTTTATAAATTGTGCAGTCGATTTACCAAATTATGTAAAAGTTTCGAAACTTATTTGGTTAGGGATTTGGTGTGCGTTTAATTTCGAAAGATGATTTTGAGTGTGTTTACTTTGGTGTTTATGGAATAGTGGTTATGTTAAGATATTTTGAGAAGGGGATGATGTTTCCAATACGATGGTTGGTGTCATTTCAAATAAGGGTAGTGGTTGATTTTGATTTTAAAAATGGTTCTTGGATCCCAAAGGATTGAGGTTCTTTTGTGTGTTTTTAGAAACCTGGTTTTGAATGTATTCCTCAAGGATTTCGCCTGTTTGGCCTGAGGGCATGTTTTGAATTTTTTTTAAAAAGAGGGTAAAGAACCGTTGTTTGGTTCTGAAGTGTTTGGGTGTGCATTTTTTATAACTGAAGGGCCCGTTTGGCACTATTTACCCAAGTGAACTGTTTGTAATAAATTTTAAAGGTGGTTGTATTTTGATGAAAGTGAATGCCCAATTAAAAACATTGAACATTTTATGAAATGGTTTAAAAGTTAAATAGTTTGATGGCCTGGTTAGAAGCTTCTTAATGTGAAATGTTTGAATGTGTATTTGGGGGCACTCCTGCCATTTTTGGGTGAACACATAGGAAGCATCTGTATTTGAGGTAGGCAAGTATGGTGAGATGAGTCACTCTTTTGAGGTAATTCCTACATAAATAGTATTACTATAACCACCAAGGGTTCCTAGGCATCTTTTAGATGATTTAGTGATAGTTGTTGATCAACCCCGATTAGACGGGTTGGTACCCATGGATTTGTTATTAGGACAGGTGGGCTTTGCCACTGGACTAGTTAGTTTAGGGCATACAATTGGTTATAGACTTAGGAGCTTCACTATATTCTGGCAGGTGGTTCCGAAACCGAGTACGTCTAGGGTTATTTTAATGATTTTTAAGATCACCCATGGTTTGCCTTTGTTTTTCTTGTTTATTTTCAGCTGTACTTCTTTCCCATCTAATACTGTCACCTGTTTCTTTTAGCATCACCTTGTTTTACTTGTTGGGATTTTGTGTGCAAAATTGTAATTTGTTTTAGAAATGGTATGTGGCGTGTGTTGGGTTTTTAAAATGTGAAAGTGAAATTGTTTTATTAAAATATGGAAAACCTACTTTTATAATTGTATTTCAAACTTTTGTTAATGGATTGTTTTACGGAAAAGAGATGTTGGATTATGTGGTTTATTTTCGAATCCCTACTGATTATTTTTAATGCTCAAGCCTATTTTATCATTTTAGTTGAAGGTTTCCTTTGCTCAGGTTTTCTTGGATGAGTTACTCATTATTAGATAAAGGTCATCCTTTGGTTAGAAGTTGACCTGGAAGGTAACGTGGAGGTATGTTTGGTTTTAGTTTCTTTCCGGTGCTAGTTTTTATTTTTATCATCAATCTGTTTATTTATTTATCCTTGTGGCCCAAATCATTCCTACTTGTTTAGTTTTGATGCCCGACACTTTTTGCCAGCCCGTGCGGATCGGGATTTCCCTTCGGGCCATGTCGCGGACCGGTTCGGTTGACCGGTTCAGGGTCGACTGAGGCTAGTTCGTGAAAAAATGGTATCTGAGGAGCCCCTTGTTAATTGGGGTATCCGGTAGATAGAGATTAAGACTATAGAGACTCTAGAGGTAGGTACATGAAGGACTTCATGAACCCTCACTACTTCCGAACCTCGAGTCACCAGGGGTAGTCCGAGTTTTGAGTCTTCTGATTTTGTTTTGGGATTGAAGAATGGCAATGGAGGCAGGCCAATGACTTTTCATGACCTCACATGGCATAATGACCCATGTGGAGTCCGATTTCATGGTTGAGTTTCTCCTAGTTGTTTATGCTTTCTTGGGGTGTGGCTCACTACCAAGTTTCCAAGTTAAGCGTAACTGCTAGCTCATCATCCCGATGGTTTGTCGTATGTTGGGTTTTGTTTTGGTTTTGATTGATGCAAGCGTGTTTTTGAAATTTTAAAGGGGAAATGATTTTTAGAAAATTGAATTAGGTTTGAAAGTGGGTTTGGTATTTGGAATGTGGCCTTGATAGAAGGCGGTTTTGAAGTCTAAAATGAAAAAGGGTTTTTTGAGTTGTCTTTATATTTTCTTGTTTCTTTTGAGTTGGTTTTTTTGGATGAAGGTTCTTTCTTTTATGTTTCTTTGGATTGATATTAGTTTTGGCTCTATGTTTTTTATGTTGTTTAGAAAATGACACCCAGAAAGGTCCCCAAATTTTCTGATAAGTCGGGCCTTGTTTTTTGTCCTTCTCAGACATTTCCTATCCTTTACGGTGATCATGGTCCATTAGAGGTAGTAGAGTGGCTTGAAGAGGTTGAACATATCTTCAGGGACTTGGGAACTCCTGAAGCTGTCAGAGTATGTTCCCTTTTCAGTTTATTTGATGGTCCTTCTCTAGAGAAATGGGGGTTGGTTTCCCCACCGTCAATGCAAGTTCGGATGACGTGGGATGTCTTTAAGTCCTTCTTCATTCGATTCTTTATACCCAAAGAGGTGAAGACATTGAAAATGGAAGAAATCATGTGTATTCAACAATGACAACAGTTGGTGAAGACTTATGTTGACCATTTCAAGGAGCTTGTGTACTTTTCTCCGAAGGTAGTGTCGTAGGATTTGATGAAGACTTCAATCTTCATCGGTGGTCTTCATCTAGAGATCAAGGAGCATGTTCTTTCTTTTATGGACTAATTTTTTGAGAAGCTGGTGGATGAGGCATTCTTAGCCGAATTGATCTCCGGAGTGCAGATTCTTGGAAATCCAGCGTATCCAGTCACACAAGAAGGTTCCCTGTAACACATCGAGATTTTATGAGAAATATTATTTTTAATTTATTTGATGCATTGTGTTGTACGCTACACCAAGATTAGCTTTCACTATACGCAACACCGTATTATCTTGTAGTATACAAAAAAACTATTCTTGGCTTGTGTTGCACGCAAGAGGGACCTTCCTCAATAGCTTGTGTTGTACGCAATACCGAGATTCACTAAACAATGATATATTGTTATAATATTATTTTTAACTAGCCGTTATGAATAGTGATTACAACATTTTGAATTTTTATAACATTATCATTCATATTACACATATTCTAGAACATGGTATGAGAACAAAATAATTTTTTTGGGTAAAATAAGTATTTTTTAAAAAAATGTAATTTTGCCTCCTTTTGATGGCGTACCCACTTTAAATCTAGTTTTGACATGTTTATAAGTTCAATTTGACAAATTAAAATTTTACCTTGGAATCAGGATATAAAAATTTACTTTTGATAAATTTTTTATATTTTTCTGATAAGTTTCTTATTTTGATGAACTCTAAAAATAAGCTAAATTTTAATTGAAGACAACTTTTTTCGTCAAAATAATTAATATCGTTAAAATATATTATTGAATGATTTTAAAGTATAAATAGAATATAATTTTAACATTTAATATAATTTATAACATTATCATTAATTTTACACTGAATTCATAGTTAAAAACATTTCAATCTTTTGCAATGTTTTAACTTTTGAAACCTGTTTTCTCAATAGGGGGATTAATTTTAAACGAAATACTGAAACTTATATGTTTTGAATTTGAAAAACTATATTCTATATTTGGAATCAGTAGGTCCCAATTATGATAAAAGGCAACTTTTTATTTTAAGGCATTATTAACAGTAACTACGGTAAATTTTATTTACAACAGTTAAAGGTAAATCAGGTAATTAAGGGTGAAAATAATATTATAAAATTACCATAACACCTATATTAAAATAATTTTATGATTATATTTTGTCCTAAAATATACTTGTGTTGAGATCGTATCTTTTGGAACCCACTTGGATTTGATTAAGACCTTTAATTTATTTTATTTAAAGAAAGTGAAATATGTCTCACTCAATCTTTAATAATTAAAGTATTTTTAATATAAGGCTATACATAATATAAATTAGATTATAAATAATAATTTTAAATATAAAATGTTTTTCTTCATCATGGTAATTTATTTGTGATTTTTAAGAAATATGTAAGTACCTTAATAGCTTATACATTAATGATGCAGAAATTATTTATTTAGTGAAAAATCAATAATATAGCTTTTATTGAAATAATAATACCCATAAAAAGGACCATAAACATGACTAAAACTTATTGGTAAAGTATATATATACCCTAATAATACAAGGGTCTTCGTGTGGACTATTTGGAGCCTTATAAAACAGATTATAACATTTATATTATTTTATTTTAATTGATGTCAAAGTTGTCACCTTCATAATTTAATAAACATATCATTTAAAAATTTGGGTGTTTTAGAAGATAAATTCGACTACAAGTGTTATTATGAAATAAAATATATTTTACTTCATCATAGTATTCTATTTTTAATTTTTATGCAAAAAATAAGTATATTAAATAATTATATGAAAATGTTGTAGTAATTATTTTATAAAGAGAAATATCAAATAAATGGTTTTAAAAATTTAAAAATAAATATTAAGTGGACTAATTAATGTTCTAAACGAATTTTATAGATAAATATTACATGTTAGAGATATATTAAATATTTTTGTTTGAACATATCTTCGGTGTGGATTTTATTTAAATTCAAATAAATGAATAGTGTCAAAATTGACACTTGATATTTTATAAAAATAACATATTATTAAATTGTTTAAAAATCACAAAAAATATTTAAAAATTAATACTTGTAATTTATATGGTTGAAAATTTCAAAAAGTATTAAATTACAGACAATTCACACCACATAAGTATGTATTTATAACCATTTAAAATTTAGAATATTATTACCAAAAATAAAATTAAATATAATAAATAATGATAAATCAAAATGATAAGGTTAAAAATAAAATCAAAACATGTCTAAAGTTTGTTGGTTGGTGATATTACAACCCTATCTTACCTTATATCTAAATTTGAGTCACTTTGGATGTTTTTAAGTGGGGTTTGAGTTTATTATAAATTAATATGTTGGAGGTTTCTAAAAGTGCCTCTCTTCTCTCTTATAAAAGGGCACCCCTTTCCTCTTCTCTTCACTCCATTTTAAGCCATAAATCTCTAAAATATCCTACCAATTCATCTTCCAAACCTCTATATTAATATTATAGAGGTCCTGGTATTTTCAAAAGACCAACTCTAGTTCCCTAAGAGGAATTTTAAATGAGGCACGTCGAGGAAGAGGCAATCTCTTCTACCGATTCTTTCAAGTCTCTTTCTTCTTATACTTCCTCTTTTTTAGTTTATTCATTATAAAGTAGTAAAATAAGTATCAACAATATAATTTTATGTTATTATAAATATTAAACAACCCTATTTCACCTTATATCCATCTCATGAAAAATGAAATCACCGCGCGTGTGTACGTAAGACTTACCGTCTCTAGGCCGTGGTGTAATATGTTTTCTCCACCACCACCATACCCGGATGGGTATAATGGTGGAAATAATAACTATATAGTATTATTATAACATCATACTAATTCTGAGATATTATATCATCCACTCCAATTCCATTCAATAATTATGGGAACGATATCATCGCTCGTGCGTACGTAAGGATTACCGTCTCCACAACGCACTGAGATTAATTTTCCATGTTAACCATTCAAGAATGATTATAAAGTATATATAATAAATAATCATGAAATATATGACAAAATATTGATACTTTATTTATTTATATGTTATTTACTTCTTCCATTCAATTTAATAAGGAAATGAAAACAACATTCATGCGTACGTACGACCTACCGTCTCTATAAATGGTGTATTTGATTCCATTTATCAATATATTATATATATTTATATGATGAATATATATAATATATAATTCATGTTTTAAATTATGGAAATACATAATCATGATCTATGTAATCGTATGAACAATTATAAGTCAAAACACGTATGAAAAATGAAACGATTTAACCCAAAACATTGCTTTAACATGGAATTGACAAATGAACGGGTAATATAAAGTCATAAGTGAATCATATATGATATCATAAATATTATTATGGTTCTATTAAAAGTTAATAATATGTATAAACCCACCATACAAGAGTCTTAGACACATACAGAAGAAATTGGACATAAGGTAAGGGATAATTATGCCAATTTCGTTTCTATCCGAGATTGTTTATTCGTAAGTATTTACTGGGGTTATATTTATCATCCATGTACATGTTTTATAAAAATGTTTTCATAAAATATTTACTATTATTCCATATATGTTTAAATTCATGTTTACCACTTTTTTACTTTTACTATGTGGTATGGAAGGAATTTTTCTTTTGTTTACAAAATGAGGTACTTTTGGACTTTTCTATTAAAAGTATGAGGAGAATGTTTTTTTAACTTATATGGGATGAACGAATTTTTACTCTTTCATAAAGCCTTATTTCTATGAAGCATCCTCTACATGATTTCATGATTATTTTCAACAAAATCCTTTTCTTTTAAAATTTCCGGGCATTTTTTGAAAAGAAAACAATTTTGAAGAAGAAAGGATATTTTCCTCAAGAATTCATTTCAAGTGTTTTATCAAAACTATTTTCCATCTAAGATGACATTATTTAGTATGATTATGTTCCTAGTATAATGTATCTATTATTTACATGGTTTAATTTTTCTTATGATGAAATTATATCCATTTTTTTATATGGATTCTGTTATGATGGGATGATGTTTATGAAACCCATTTTATTCTTTGGGTTATGATGTATGATTTCTATTTATTTTGTGGCACATGTAAGAATGATTAAATTATGAGATGGGTGGGACCTATATCTACATCCAATGCATTGGTTAAAGATTTATATATCATGAGATAGACATGGCTGTAATGGAAAGTGAGTCCAGTTCAGTAATACAGGGCTGGAACATCAAGTAAACCCAGTTCAGTAATGGAATTTATCCATTATGATGTTCTTGGAAGAAATGCCTTTCCTACTATGGAAGTCATAAAATGTGATTAATGGATTCCAAAATTACATGATTTATTCCCATTCTATATTATCATGATTAATGTTCCTTTATGATCCATGCCTTACGTACTGCCAAGATTTATTTCACAACTCAATATTTTGATGTTTAAACATTATGTTCATGTTTTTAAGTTCAAATGTATATGGTGTTTTTTTTATTTTCTTCATGATTACCCTTACTTATAATTTGATCTCATCCTTTATATGTTTTCTTTTAACCCGGATATAAAGAAAGATTTTAGGTAAGAAAAAAATGGGAATATATTTATGGGAGATGTTGAAGATCTTTCACCATGAAGATTATGTTCTATGTTTCCAAAGATAGTAAACTATTACGATCCGTGGGTGTCTATTTTTGTTATGTATTAAGTACTCCGAAAAAGTAATGTAATGTGCATGTATGTAAATCTTGTGTATCCACATTCCCCATCCGGCAGGTAGGGTGTGATAGAGGGACATGTTTCTAAGGAGTCCTCTTTAGTGGTTCTGGCTTCTAGTTCGTCAGACCATTCAGTGGTGTGCCACTAGTGTGGCGTGTTCGGGCATGTGAAGCCGTCATGTCGCATCCCTTCGAAGATGTGTCATCGTTGCGACTGTCTAGGTCATTTAGAGAAGTTTTGTAGGAAGCATCTCTTGAAGAAGATGCTGTGACCAGAGGAAATCTGGTGCCTGATTGTGAGTCAGGAGATGCTTCAGCCATCAGAGCCCCAACCATAGGTCTTGGGATGAAGCTCGCGTGCAGTCAGGAGGATTCAATGGTGTGAAGCCTCAGTTTGGGTTTTATGTTCCGTGTTGGCAGTGGAACATTTAAAGTATTTTTGTTCTTGATTTTCTACTATTCAAGTTTAGACGTTGTGGTAAGTTCATTGTTTTGTTGGGAAGTTATCAAGGACTTATTCTATTGTAATCCAAATAGTTTCATTTTTTTGATTATGGTTTCTTGAATCGTGTGTTTTTTTGAGTCGATATTTGTGGTTGTGCTCGGGTTCACTATTTGGGTTAAGTTCTGCTTGGAGGTTTTTCTCTAATATTCAGGGTTTTTGGCTTGGGTCAATAATTCCATGTTTCAGCAGAGCTGTTTTTTTTCTTGTGCTATATAAGTTAGATTAATTCAGTTGGGAGTTCCCACATTTCCCCCTTCCGGGGTGGTATGTTTTCTTGTTAAATTTCTGCATTAGTTGAATTCCTTTGGGGGGAGAACCCACTCATGTTCTCCCATTCTCTTATTGTGTAGTTCCTTTTAGTTTTAGTCGGGCATAGACTCTTGTTTTATCAATTGTTCATCTGGGTGACTTTCTAGGGGCATAAAGTGTCTGTGGTTGGGAGAATTGTCACACCCGGACATTTAATACATTTTTATTTATTTAATTCTTGGCCTCGAGTTCTTTCACCATGGTTCGAGTTGGGTCCCAAATCAATATTTTTGGCATTTAATGTTTGTAGTGGGGTTCAAACCCGTGTATAGTCACTGCACGGTTGGCGGTAGCCACACAGCTAGCCCAGGTGTCCTGTAATTGCTCACTATTTTATATTTTTTTTGTTATTGTTTTTTTAAAATGATTAAAATTATTAATAAATAATTACTATTGAATTAAAGTTGTTATAATTATTTTCTTATCATTGTTATTATTATTATTATTATTGAAATAATTTTTATTTTTATTGATGTGTTATAATTATTATTATCTTTGTCATTATTATTTTTATTAATTTTATTTTGGGTATTATTATTATTATTATTATTATTTTTATATTTATTATAACTTAAAAAAGAGGGAAAATTCTAACACCAATCTTCCCTAATCCTGCGTCTCTCTCCTTTTCCTGACCCTCTATCCGTCTCGACAGGCTCCTCCATTCCCCGTCATGACGCAACCCCCTGGTCCTTTGCGCAACACCCTGGTTGACCTCGCCTCGCCCTCCTGATCCCACCCACCTGCTGTTGTATTTTCCCAGGACCTTGTCCTCTACGCGTACTCCATTTGCAACCCGCTCGTCCCAACCCTCTGCACTTCCCCTCCTCGGTCATCGCAACCCCACACCGTCACCCCCTCAGCAAACCCGGCCAGCCAACCACTCGCGCCCATGCCATCTGCCACCGGCTCCTGCTCACACACCACCCCCCCCAGCCGACCTTCATCCTCTCTCAACAGCCTACACTGGTCCACCCTGGGCCTTCACCCTTTACTCCGTTCGACAGAATCCAGACCCGCGATCACCCTTCTTCCAACCACAGTGCTCAGGCCCTCAGCCTGCCGACCCTCGCCCTACCGCATTCTGGCCACCCGTGCATCGGACTCCAGCTGCTCCAGTCTCTTTCGCACTGGCCAACCCCCCTTTCCTGCAACCCGCTGATCCAAAACCCCTTTGCGCCCTATTTTCGGTATACCCGTTTCTCCGACATACTGCTCCGACCTGCTTCTATGAATCCCCCCTGTGCGCGCTGTTACGGGAAATCTTCTAGCACAAATTCGAACCTCTTTCGCAGCGCCTCTACCGCCCTTCTAGTGCATGAATTTCACTTTTTTGGTGTGTTTTTCCTCTAGTTGTTTGTTCTTCCTTCAAATATATCGAACCCTTGTGTTTAGTTTTAATTTGATGAATTTTTCTCTTGGTTTATGGTGCTCCCTTGGTCCATAGGGCGTTGCTCCTCATTCCATTGATATTTCATCACACCTGCTCTTGCTTTGATGTAGGTGAACTCATGGTTCCCTTTCTGATTAACTCCATTTAATTATTGATTGATTTTAGTTAAATCTTTGAATTGTTTCACATTATCTAAATGCAATTAGTTAATATGTTATAGTGTTTTCAAATTTATTTGTTTTGTTAGAAATAGTTTGGAAGTATTTTATCTAGATAAATTTATATGTGAGTTTTCTAGATTTGGGTAACTTATTTGATCTGGTTATGGAATCGTTAAAAAATTGTGAGGTTTTCTTATACTAATTATTTATACATTGTTTGGTATGCTTAGGAAAATCATTTAGAAATTGGTTTGCATGTTCATAAAAGTATTTGTAAACTGGCTGAGTCATGGTTTCATTTTATAAATTGTGCAGTTGGTTTACCAAATTTTGTGGAAGTTGTGAAACTTATTTGGTTAGGGATTTGGTGTGTGTTTTCTTTCGAAGAAGGATTTTGAGTGTGTTTTCTTTGGTGGTTATGGAATAGTGGTTGGGGTAAGATATTTTATGAAGGGGTTTAATTTTTCAATACGAGGTTTGGTGTCATTTCAAATAAGGGGAGTGGTTGATTTTGATTTTAAAAATGGTTCTTGGATCCCAAAGGATAGAGGTTATTTTGTGTGTTTGTGAAGAGGTTGTTTTAAATGTATTCCTTAAGGGTTTGGCCCATTTTTCTTGAGTGCATGTTTTGAAGAAATTTTAAAAAGATGGTAAAGAACTGTTGTTTTGTTCTGAAGTGTTTCGGTGTGAATGTTTTGGAACTAGAGGGCCCATTTGGAACTTTTTACCCAAGTGAAGTGTTTGTACTAACTTTTAAAGGAGGTTGTATTTTGTTGAAAGCATATTACTGATTAGAATCTTTGAACATTATATGAAATGGTTTAATGGTTAAATGGTGTGACAACCATGTTGACAGGTTGTTAATGTGATGTGTTTGAATGTGTATTTGGGGGGTGCTCTTTTCTAGGTAACCCTTTTTGGGTGAATGAATAGGAAACATCCATGTTTTGGGTAGGCAAGTGCGATGAGATGAGTCAAACATGCGAGTGCCTTCCTAATTACATAGTATTACTATAACCACCATGGGATCCTAGAAGTATTTTAGATGATCGAGTGACAGTGTCTGATCAACCCCGATTAGATGGGTTTCTATCCCCTAGATTTTTTGTTAGGCCAGGAAGGCTTTTCCACTGGATTGGTCAGTTTAGGGGGGCCAGTTGGTTGTAGAATTATGAGCTTCACCATACACCGATAGGTGGTTCTGAAACCGAGTACGTCCAGGGGTATTCTAGCGATGTTTAGGATCACCAATGGTTTGACTTTGTTTTTCTTGTTTATTTTCTGCTGTACTAGTTTTCCAACTTATACTATCACCTCTTTCTTTTAGCATTGCCTTGATTTCCTTTTTAGGATTTTGTGTGAAAAATTGAAATTTGTTTTATAAATAGCACGTGGTGTGCGTTGGGTTTTTTAAATTGGGAAAATGATATTGTTTTATTAAAATATGGAAAACCAAATTTTATATTTATATTTCAAACTTGTGTTAATAGATTGTTTTCGGGAAAGGAGATGTTAGATTTTGTGGGTTATTTGGCATCCCTACTGAGCATTTTAATGCTCACATGTATTTTATCATTTCTATTGCAGGTTTCCTTTGATCAGGTTTTCTTAGATGAGTTTCTCATTATTAGAGCAAGGTCGGCCTTTGGTTGGGAGGTGACATGGAAGGTCACGTGGAGGAATGTTCAGTTTTATTTTCTTTCCGCTGCTAGTTTTTATTTTTATCTTCTGTCTATTTATTTATTTATCTATATGGGCCAAATCGTTCCCACATGTTTAGTTTTGATGCCTGACACATGTTTCCAGCCCATGGGAATCGACAACACACTTAGGGCCATGTCGCGGACCAGCTCGAGTGTCCTGTTTAGGGTCAACCTGGGCTGGTTCGTGACAATGGAGAACTCCCACCATACAGAACTGGAAGGGAAAAAAATCTAGTGATGAGCAATTAAATTTTTCTGTATGATGGAACAAATCCAAAAAAGAACCTTTATCAGTGATCCCTTTATGTGATCCTTCTCAGATGAATTGATAGAGAAGAGACGACTTCCATTATAATTGAAGTGCATTCCGGAGATTGTGGGGCACACCAGTTAGATTCCAATATTTCCCTTCAAATTCAGAGACATGGATACTACTACCACACAGTGATGCAAGATTGCAATAAATGCACCAAAAAGATACATTCTTATGAGGTTCATGCCAATTTCATCCACTAAATCCTAGATTTTCTTAACACAACCGAGTAATTCTAAACATTTTACATATAGTGAATGCACATCATGGGACCATACCCTCAGTCCATGGACAAAAAATTCAATTATATTCTCATAGCAACCTACTTATTTCCGAAATGGGCAGAAGCTGCACCCCTCAAGGAATTCGAACCCAAGATTTTTTTAGCTTTGTAAAATATAATATCATCACTAGATCTGGAATCCCTCATACAATATAGATAGAAAACGACAACAATTGTTTCTCTGTTGAGTTGGAAAATTTATATTTGGAGTATGTCACCAAGTACAACTATTCATCCTGCTACCATGTAGCAGCCAAAAGACAGATAGAGGCCTTCAATATTACCATATCCATTATACTCCATAAAATGGAAGACATGGAGAAGAAATATTGGCTGAACAAGCTCTTCCATTCTCTATGGGATTACTAGTCCAAGAATTTCACTTCCACTCAAGAACCCCATATTTGTTGGTATACACAACAGAAGTTTTCCTTCCAATTGAAGTCCAATTAACCTCACTTCAGGTTGTTGTTTGTGATCAAAAATCCATAAATAAGATGTCCCAAAAAATGGCTCGATCTGTTGGAGAGGATTTATGAAAAATGATTACATACCGTGCACTATTTTGAAATGTACCAAAACCAAATTTTATGAGCCTTCAACAAAAAGGTTCACCTTGGGTCCTTCGTAGATTGAGAAATGGTTCTAGTACTCAAAGCTCCGATGATACCCAGAAATAATTCACTAAAGTTGGAACCAAAATGCGTAGAACCATATGTAATACATAATTTCTACTTTAATAGAGATTATTCTTAGATTTCAATGGATGGATAGCTCAGCACAGCTCCCACTAATGAAAGGTTCCTGAAGAAATATTTCATATAGCCAATGGTAATCATCCTAATCACATGACATAAAAATGCATGATGAATTCATCTTGACCATACGATGTTAAACTACATGGCCAAAACATCCTGATCATGTGGAATTAAATTTTGTGATACAATAGGTATTTCCATCTATATTGGGAGATATTTCATCATGTCCACATGATGATAAATTATATGGATTTAATCTTAGTTGAAATATGTTAAATTAAATAGCACAATTGTCCTTACCTCATGATGTTAAACTGTATGACACCTATCATACTCACCATAAGATGTAAAACTATACATGGATCATTTCCTTCCAACCCATGATTCGTCTCACATGAGGAAGATCTTTACAGGAGAAAGAAAAATTCCCCTATTCTTATATGTGAGCCAGATCCACATGGTAACTCCCTTAACTAAACTACCTATTTCTTGATTTCCATCTATCAATGGGATACATAGAGACACCTTGATCCTAAATCTTGGTCCATCCACAAAATGATACAAAATTACTATGTAGTACCCTTCACATTAAATCCATCTTGAGATAAACCAATGATATTACTTGTTTCTCACACCGAGAAAAGATCACATGAGCTTAGGAATAGTTGTAAGGGCTTCCCCCCCCCCCACAAAAATAGAGAGTGAAGGTATATGAAAGGACCATTACCTCTAAAGAACGTAGAAAAATGTCCCCCTCCTTGCATATGTGATAGAACTATGCAAGGAGTTTCTTCTAGAACTATATGTGGCTTGATTCATGTTGGCATAATGATATATATTGATTTTCATATTCGATATCTTGTCTTAGACATCATAAAAAATTCCCCTTTCCCTACATACAAGCCAAAACTATGTGGGGAATTTCTTCTAAAACTACGTGTGGCTTGATTCCCACCTTTGTGAGATACATAGTGACACTCAGATTTCACATCCCAATCCAACCACCATATAAAACAAATTCCCCTTCCCTACAATTAGGTCAGAACGATCATAGGGAAATTCATGGAAATATATCCGATTCTTGTCCTAATGAGAGGTGTAGTGGCACCCAAATATCCAAATATGGGCCCATCTATGATAAAAGACAAAAAATTCAAATGCACTCACTTTCGGTAACATCTCCCCATGTGGAAGGAAGAACCATTTGTCATACCATGTTTGTCACAGCGATCATAGCTCATGTTATTTTAGGAGCTTCGGTAGGGGGATTCCCCACATAAGCAAGGCATTTCATTTCACAGAAAGGTCACCATGGTCCTAGTAATAAGACCCCGAAAGGAATACTAGATGTTTCACCATTACAATAGGGATCCTACATTCTCACTAGATGACATTAAATTTCATGGTACTTCAAGAACAACATGTAGCTTTATTTTTAGTATAACGAGATACATAGTGACACATATACCTTATGTCTGGGCCCGGCCACCTGGAATAAAAAAATGTGAAGGCCCCCAATCTACTACATGTAAATGAAAACCTCTAAAAGAGTTTTCAAACTCTAATTCTTACAAAAATGATTTATCAAAAGATCATATCCCCATACATATGAGTCAGATCTATGTAAGGGATTTCATATTTCATAGCTAATCATGGTCTTGACATTCCCTGTGTACCCTGATATCATTTTCATACATCAAACTATGTGATTTTAGTAATATCATACCCCCTAATCATACATGGCTATTGAAAATGGAGGGTCAGTGTCATGCAAATACTTTTTTTTGAATACATACACAATTCCCTGGTGTCTCTGCATAAGTTGCCCATAAAAACGATCTGTCAACCAACGAATATATTTTCTTTAGGAGAGGCCATTCATACCTCTATACACAACAATGGTCTCTATTCCCCATATCATTTCTATGGATCCAAGATCCCTTGAATTAATGGTTTACACATTCCTCTACACTCATATATTGGACATGTCAAAACATCACGACCCCGTTATTGTCCACTTAATTGAGGATTCTATATCAACATCATAATCACATGACATTAAAACTGCATGATGCATGATGACTAATGTCTACCATTTGGTCCATACAGATCAATGAATATCTCCCCCATGTCCCTATGCATGATTTAAATCCACAAATTAAAGTTCGAAATGAGCTTAGTATAGCTAGAGGGCTCGTATATAGGGAGAAACAACCATACTCATATGTTTGAATTACATCCACATATGGGAAAACCATAATAAAACTATATCTGTCTTAATTCCATTTGGCTTAAGGATATGTAGTGACACACGAATCTCTCATGTCTAGATAGGAAATAAAGTCATAACCAATTTCCCATGCACATATTAGACCATCACAAGGAGGCCTCCACACACTAGTGTGGGGAAAACAACTTTAACCATTCCTGAGATGTTCTGACTTGAATTTACCTCTTTCATGTTTAGGTACCCTCATTTTCACAAACTATACTATTTGTATAGAAAGGTATGAATCCCCATAATGATCACTGGACATAAAGAATGAATAGTTGGTATCATGGGGACACCTTTTCTTGACTATACACACAATTTCTTGGCAGCTCTACATAAGTTTGCAACAAAAATGTCCTATCAACCAAAGGAAAATTCATTATTAGGAGAGGCTTCTCCTACCTTCGTACTCATCATTTTTTGAAATTTACATCCAAATTCACTCCCATGTTTCCGAAACCCCCTGGATTATAGTTTTCATCTTTTCTCCCCGTTCATGGCTAAAAGTGACAGAACATTCCTCCTCAGGCCACCATGAGGAAGGATTAATTTGTTTATCCCCTTGGTCAGAGAAAAATGGATTTCAATTATAAATCTGAAATGTCTTGGCTGCATGATGTTAAACCTCATGATGCTTCTACCATCCTTTTTACAAGCTAAATATGTGTAGGAGTAGTCTCTCATGCATGATCACAATTGATACAAATTCCCTCATAGTTTTCAAACACCACACCTTTGGAAAGACACCCTGGTGGTTTTGTGATATTCAAATTCCCATTAAATTACATAGCCACTGGAAGTGAAAGTTTAGTGTTTGGAGAAAACGTTGTTTGACTATGCACATAATGCCCTGAAGGCTCTGCATAAGTTTCCCACAAAAAAAATACATTTCAACCAAAGGAAAATTCTTCCTTATGAGAGGCTTATCCTACTTCCATATGCCCCATGGATTCCATGCCCCATTTCAAATACTATATCCAGTAACCATTAATTATGGGTCAAGAAAAACCCCTCAATTATGTGTTAAAAATATTGGGACATCCTTGGCCAACGAGTCCTAAATCGGGTCCCCTTACCTACAAATAAGAGTCAAAATTTTTCCACCTAAAACAAAAATCATGGTCTAAATTGTTTGACCTAAAACATCAGTCATGTTCAAAGATGTTCGAAATAAAACATAAATCATGTTCAAGCTATTCTACCTAAGACATCAGTAATGATGATATGGTTTTCAAGAAATTAAACAACACATAAAGAATAGATGAAACTCAGAAGGATGAAAACACATAAAGGGAATACCAGATAAAATTCGAGTACCAGCTAACTAAATCAACACATTGTAAAGTTTAAGAAAAATATTGAGCAAAAAAAAATACAAAAACAAAAATCTAGTTTTGTTGAAATCCAATAAAGGGAGACCTTATTAGAAGTCATGTTATACTTGATAAACCCACACAATTTCAGTTTTTGGAAAAAAATTGGGGTAATAATAGAAATAGATAGAATATTTTAAGGGGTTTTCTTATAACCCTAAAAATAGTCCAACTACACTCATAGGGTCACCCAGCTTATGAAAACATTATAGCATGATTTGATTAATTTAATTTTATTATCCCATAATGTGATTAAAATTGACCTCTTATTTATATTATAATTTAAAATTTGGTTGACTATAATTGATTGACATCACAGGGAAAGACAAAAGAAAATCATTAAGAGCAGGCAAGTTTCCATTTGGATTAAAAGAGAATGGGGAACATCCATAATCTGGACTCTATCCCTAATGTCAAAACAAAGATGAAATAGGATAACTCAAAATATTACAATGAAGCTCAGCTATCTCTTTATAGAATATTGATAGCCATATGACATGGGATATCAAAGAATATTTCTATGGTGATCCTTTTTTTAGCTTCAGCTTCAACTGCTAGATGCACTCGCTTCTTAATAGACCTAAGATCTCTCCCCTTTTTTTTAACAGACTCAAAATTGGAACTTATCAATAATAGTTGTGTTTTTAGCTTGGCCACACGATCCTTACACTCCCATAACTCTTTAGTTTGGGTAATCAGTTGGTCATGATCATTTTCTTCCTCAATATTTAAATGGAAAAATTCCTCGGCAATATCTTGAAAGGTCTTCATTGGATGATGTGAGGCATTGAACAGAGTAGGGATGCCTTCACAAGAAGCTATATATTCTTGAGCCCTGAAAATATGGTATATGAGAAATTATAGGTGTCAATAATCAAATTCTCCTAAACACAAATCAATAAAAAAATTAAAAGGGGTTTATCCTCATTAGATTGTTCTTACAAAGGACTTTATAGTAGAAATTTGGATCCATGCTCATTCTCTCATAGCATGGTTAACCCATATAGAATTTGGTCTCTGGTCATGTTTACCTACTGTCACTCGGACATAATCCAGAAGTGCAGCATAGCCAATGGGATCACTCTAAGTTGTGCTACCCAAGTAAGGAGATTTTCCACCCCCAAGATGGATCATCACCTAAATCAAAGTTTGGAGGACAAGACACATATTCAAGAATTCCCATTGATGTTCTTCTAGGTCCAGCTTCAATAGGTCCACCAATAGGGCCAACCAAAGATATGGGATCTGAATAACTCTCTACAGATATGGGGTACATGGATTAAGTTCCCTCTGAACATATGCAATGGTGTAAAGAGATCCTTCTCACAATAAGAGTAGGGTAAGATTCTAAAACTAGTATGGTATTGGATGCAGTCAAGGGTCTCTAAAATCACCGGGTTAATATCTCCGATATACCTTCAAGATAGCAGGACACCCATATTTAGGTATACTCCAATGATAAGAGAGTGGAGGCTATTGTGGGATAAATAACGAATTGAATTCCAAAGCATTCTCACGTCATCATTAACCATAATTGGTCAAGTATTTCTAGATGAGATACCCTCTTGACCTGGGTGAATGAGAGTAATGCGAATTGTTGTAGGAATTATTATTTCCTAGAGAACCTGTAAGAATTATACGATTTAAATATGGTTACTCTGTCAATAAAAATAGTAAAGCTTCCATGCCATAATGCAATAATGTAAGAATTTTCTTCCAAATAACTTCTTCCAACATTCACTATTTCTCTATGAGGCACAAAGTAGGGTGAAAAGGGAAAGTGTTATAAGTCACTCAACAACTCAATCATGATATCAACATCAAGGTTTTTGGGACATACTATGGAAATAATGAGTAGATCCTGGTGGAAGTCAGAATGAGGAACCGTTGCAATATGTTGATACTCATAGCAAGAAAAGAGCTCTGCTATCCATCCATAAAAAATTGAAATGGCCCGCTAAGATGATGCTGGGGTCTTCCCTTCTACGTCTATCCCGACAATTTGTAGATATAGGAAAGGGTAATAATATCTAGGCTTATGGGATATTCCTATACCAAATTGGATTCCATCATTAAGGTACAAGAACTGACACCAGTGTAAAAATTGTGGGAAGGGAAGAGCCATCCACTTTGGAACATGGCAAGGAGACCTTCCAATTTGATTTTAGGATATAAATCTGTCCAAACCTCATAACCCCATGAGGTGCATCGACCCACTTCTATGGTATAACATAATAAGATCCAAGAATTAGTCATGACTACCGGGTTGGGTGGGTTCGACTATGAATTACTCTCCTCCTTGGCCTCTCAACCAATAAGAATATCGTCATCTAATCCTCAAATGAAGTAATTGAGTGAGCGTAAAGGGGATGACAAAGTAGCATCTCCGCCATGATCAACAATTACACCACCAATAGGGATACTTGATTAAAATTACTCAATGTGTTTGATTCCATAAACAATTCCTCATACATGTTTCAAAGAATGATAAGGACCCCTATCTGGTAGATATCCCAGAGACTTACCCCGACTTCACCGTGAAAGAAGTGGAAGGTGTTAATGTTAAAACACCATCAACTTAGAAAATTAGGTAGCATATTTCCAAGGGAATTAATTGAGAATTGGGAGACCCAGACCACTTGTTATAGGTTGAAAACTTCAAGTGGATCAGGGGGTTCCAAGCTGTTCTGATGGACCCAAAAATCCCAGGCCACTCAATGAAAAATCACCCTCAAGACCTCTGATCTATTTGGATCTCCACCTTCACTGGGATCATTCAATGAAAGGATGAAAATATATGGGTAGTCACAAACAAATTATTCCAATTATTTTTTGTGGATACGGCGGTTACTTTGTGTCCACAATGATACACTCAAGAAAATTATATCCTCTTGGCTCGAAGCAGTTATGATCTACCCTATGGAAGAAACATTTACCCAATCACTCCCAAAAGATGTCTCAAGGGAGTTGGTAAGCCTGCTATAGTCAATCAGTGGAAAAGTGGCATCATCTCTGAGTCCGAAGATGTAAAGAGGAAACCAATCAGATAACAGGTAGGCAATAAGTTCCCATGAAAGAAGATCTTCTAGGGTACTCTCTAGAGGAGTAATGTGGTACTGATGATTGTCTGCAAGATTCCTGGCCATAAACACCATTGTTTTATTCAAATCAATTCTGGTAAGAGGAAGATCCATTGTGATTATGAAGTGTATTAGAAAAGGTTAGTAAAAAAATTGTCAATGGACTGAAGAAAAGTCCTCATATTGAAGGCCAAATATACGAAAGGTTTGTGGAAGGTATGGACCATGAACTAACAGTTCATGTAAGACATGTAAGATACTGGCCCATGAAGCAATGTCCAAAAAATAATTTGATCAAAAAATAATCATCCCACAAACAACACACCAAATCCATGCTATGCGGAAGCCTGAACTCACTGTTCAATGAAAGAGGTTGTCTAGTTCACAGATGAAATGTTCTGTTCACAGGTGAAGGGCATCCTCATATAATATGGTTCTCAAAAACTAAGAGACCAATATAATCAATAAAGAACCTTGTTCACTGGGAAAATTGGTAAAGGGAAAATTTCTAGGCCCCCATATATAATGGTGTGATCCCCCCCTATGGTTCCATCCATATACCGCAAACCAGTTCATGTTAGGACCACTTTTTACACTGGAATAGACTCTCTTCAACCCGATCAGACCCCATTATGATGGGGGAATTTTTTGGGTCCTAAAAAATTCATCAAAGGGAATCCAAATACTCTCATAAATTTGGAAAAGGAAGGAAAATGAATTGAATGAATGTTTGAGGAAGTGTGTCAAAGAAGATAATAAATTTGGAAATGGAATTGCTGGACCATAAAGGGAAACACCAGTCATAGACCACCGCTCCGCTTCATGGTACAATTCAGAAATCACATATGAACTAACGAGTTCATGGGATGGAGATGACGAAACCAGACTCCCATGGACTCTATCATTTACAGGATGGAGGTGGAGAAATTCATCCCGCCTAGCATTTTATGAAGACTCAGACAGTTTTTAGGTGAGGTGAAGCCGATGAAATCCAATGAATTATGTTTTTTGCGAGACTGAAGTGGGGATTAGTACCTCCATGAAGCCCAACCCTACTGGCCTCTTTTGATCAAGTCATCTATGGGGTAGGTGTTTCTTTCCTGGGCTTCCATAAAATATTTTATGCAACTAATCGATCCAGCTCCTCCACCAATCTATAAAAAAACCTTAGGGGAGCCTATAAGGTACTTTATTGAGGACTTTTGGAGGTGATTGATCGAAAAAATAATGAAAAAAGAGAGTACTGAAAAGAAAAACTTTTCCAATGATTCCTTGTAGGAATAACCCACTACATAACATCAAAGGAGAAAATATAATAAGAATTGGAATACCACAAAACCAAATTTCATTACAGATTAATTTACCATGAAGCACAAGACTAATTCCATTTCTTTAATTCGGCACCCCTAAAAGAAAAAACATCACAGATGGAACCTTGCACCATGTAGTGAATCACTAAGCAGATAGATCCCGGTGCCACGTACCACCACAATACACATACATAACTCAGTGATGTGTACCATAAAGGTACACCGACAGATCCTGATTCTACATATCAAACTTCTACATGGAAAAAATCTAGGTCCGCGTACCTTCATTTTATGCGGATGACTCCCTCACCCATATAAAAATATTCTATGCAGAGGAAAATCCATCCCACGTGAGAAAATGGTATGTTGAATGGGGTATCCTCGGGCATTCCACCATATGGATCCCATTATTTCCTTCAATTCTCATCACATCATCCATGGACCCTCTTCTATATAGTCCAATGAAACAATTCCAAATCCTCTTCCAAAGCCACTTGACCTTTATGTTAAACAATCATGTGCATTAGCATGCCCTTTTGAGTTTACATACCTATAGTAATTAGAGTCATGTGGATAATCCTCGCGGTAAGAAGGACCCCCATAATATTGTTAAGTTTACATTCCTCTGATAACATAGGTTCTGAACTTGGGACACTCACATGTACCTTTCTTTTCTTAGGATTAAGGTTGATTTTTGTCATTTCCCTTCAATGAGGGTTAGTGATAAATAAGAAAAAGAATGCATACATTTCCTTTTGATGATGAATGACACTCCTCCCCTTTCCTAGAACAAATTTCAGGACATCCCTCATGGAGTAAGTCCCTTAATTCATAGAAGGTAGCACTCTCACCCTGGCCTCTTCCACCATCATCCTCCTCCTTTTCCATCAGCAAAGAAGAAAATATGTGTGATTCACTAGGTCTACCACTTTCTCTTGTTTTTCACACCGAGTATGACTCCTATAAAATTAGAGATTAGTGGTGATCATGGTATCTGCCTGATCCACCTGATAATGAACTACAAGAACTCTAATTCCTTTTAAAAGATGGTTATAATGGATTCCTGTACAATGAACGAGCACAAATGGGCCTCTTATATGGTGTAAAACCTTACCAAATCAAGGTCCTCTTAATGGGAATCCTCTAGGCTGTAAGTCCCAACTCAAATTAAACTACGAGGGCTTTGATTCACAACTAAATGGGATATGTAGGAATCCTCCTTGAGGTCTAAAACCAATAGCCAAATCATTCTGATGCTCTTCGGGCCACATCTCCTGTAGATTCATATCCACCTAAGAGACCACATCTCTTCTAGGTACCTCGAGGTGCTTTGGCATTAGTCCCAAACTATTAAATCTTAGCCCTATAATCATTGGCTTACATGTCCCTACCACATGATGTTAATATTCATGGATGGGTCCTTGAAACATGACCTTAAAAAGTGATGTTTCCAGTAAGGTGGAACTGAACTATGTGGTTTATGATTCCTCTCAAAATGATACGTAGAAAGCCCATCTAATGGGTACGATCCGAACATCAAAATAGCCACCATCCCCATGGATGATGATAAACTCTAGTGCTCCATCTCATATGGATGTAAACCAAAATTTTCTTAGAGAATGACCAAATAATCTCTGATTTTCCATAAAAGGATAACAACAAAGAGGAACTTTAGATTCATACATATCTTCATTGATTGAGAACCTAGGATACATGCAGATGATTCTAGACCCATGCATACCTATGACTGATATTTCTATGCCAACAATATGCCACAGATACATATTTGGGAATGAACCAAGGAATTATGAACATATGAACATAGCCTAAATATATAAGAGATTTTCAAAAAAGGAAATAGTTCCCATACAAATGGTGTGATGAGCCCGAGTTCCCATCCTCTCAAACAATGTGAGTTCTCAATGTGTTATTGGACACACTATCCAATGAGCACCATTCTTTCGAAAGTAGGTCCATTAATCATGGATATGAGAGTCGTTCGATGTTTCAGGATCCACGAATAGTACTTTGGAGACCAGTGAAGATTTTATAACTGACACTAGTGATTGCACACCAATCAACCCCCTATAATCACATCAGTGGGCCATATCCCCATCAGGAAAAAACCTTAACCTCTTTATCTGAATCGGTCACTAAAATTCATTAGGAATAAACACAAGTCATCCATAAAAAATAAGTAGTCCATAGGATCTAGGAAAATGTACCAAAAACCAATCTCATTCAACAAAAAAATTCATATAGACATAAAAAAATTTCAAGAAACATAGACTCCCAATGAGAACCAGCAAGCATAAACTGCCTACTGAATTGGGCGGAACAATAATTATAACAAAAAACTTATGTTAAAAAAAAACCATCTTCATAAAGAATAAAATAATGAAGTGTCATTTCCATGGATATTATCTAATGTTTTAATATAGATTTTTCTAAAATTACCACACCAATTTAATGAACACTCTCTTTATAATTTGAAAGTAGGTATTGGAAGTCATGGCTGCATTTTTATATTGATGTAGCTGAATTATATCTCGATCCACCATAAAAGATTCTAGTTCATCCAAGAAGTTTTATTTCTCCTTAATTTGATATGAATCCCTAAAAATAAGTCATCCTCACAGTCACTAATATTTTCTTCTGAATCGTCTTCATCATAGGATATATTTAAATGTTCGCAACCATGGTCTGTGTGTGTGTGGGGGGGGGGGTTATATATTTTATCATTCATAGAGGACAATAAGGATCTTATGGAAATATTTCTCTCAATTATAGAGTAATACTTAAATTTTCAAGTCTTCTTAGTATTCATGGTGATTAAACTATAAAAATAAACTATTTGTTTTTTTAAAATTTTTAGTACTCTATTTCAAGATTGCATCCTCAACCTGACAGAATTTCCGTAATCATTATGTAGAGAATCAAAAAAATAAGAATGGTGACTCTTTTCCTCTCCATGCGAGGGATGGACCACTTTTTAGGTCTCAACTGAAGATGTTAGAGACTTATTAAGAATCCCCTTGTTTTAATTATTAGATTAATAATTATGCACATCCTCTATGAAAACTGATAGATTAACATAGTAAAGTTGATTATTAGACGAACCATAAATATTCTTGTTGATATTCTTATCAATAGGATCTACCTGATTACCTAAGGAAGAAACTTCCATCCATTTATGTTATCCTTTTTAACACAAATTTTATTAAAATTAGAAAGGGGGCATGAAAAATAAGGCCTAATATTATATTCCCCTATTGAATATCCAATCTTAAAAATATTTTTGATAGTAATATAGAACTTTTTAAAAGAAAAAATCCTAAACATATCCATAATAACCATTTTGAATAAAAAAATGAGATATCAAAGATTGTGATATATATGCTTATACACAGATTCTGGTGACTGATGGTCGAGATAGGTACTTAGTAGAAGTATCAAATTTCAGGGGTTTCCCAAAAAACCAGCAAAAAAATATTAATCATAAAAATTTGAATAGGAAAAAAAAGAAATTCAATTCAAACAGGGAAAATGGGGGGCTCTGAATTGATACGAAAATAAAAAAACCATTTTGAAACCATTATGATATAACCATTGATGTCCCCCCAATATTCTCATCAAAATCCTATAGTGATCATTTTCAGACATAAAACAAAAATCCACAAGAGAGGAATTCGGCAGACCGATATGAAAATTAAAAAATCCAATATTTTCCATGGTATTTATGAGGAATATTAGTGAGGCAATTTTTTAATAAACTTTTCAACAAGAACAACATAATGATCATAATAGCATAATTGTACATCTTCCTTTGAAAAAGTAATTGTTGAGAGTCCTCTATGATGGTATTTCTTTGGATTGAGGAATGTCATGGTCTTGGAATCTTCATGAGCTAGATGATCATTCCCTGTGAAGACATATATGAAAGAGAGGAGATTGGTGTTAGGGATTCTTCCTGATTTTGATGAGGGTGTTCTCCAGTGTAGTCTCCATCTACCTATTTTTAAATAAGCCTTTTAATTTTATTTTTATATAATTTTAAAAAATGGTTGGAATGATTTTGAGATTCTTTGATTAATTATTTTGATCTCTATGAATAATCTTATGATTTTTTAATCCTCAATAAGTTATCATGTATATTATAAAGGTAGGTGGGTCTAAATATCTCCATTTATTTAAATAACAATGTGCTCTTGAGACTTTTAAATATTTTTTTTATATAAATTTTAATTTATATCTATGGTGATTGTCAAAGATTACATTTTTTTCCCTTAATTTTAAAAATGTTATGGAATAATGGATTCCTTAAAAAGAGTGTAAACTAATTTTATGGAATGTGACATACACACACATT
Organism: Viscum album; assembly: GCA_963277665.1. NCBI lineage: Eukaryota > Viridiplantae > Streptophyta > Magnoliopsida > Santalales > Viscaceae > Viscum > Viscum album. The sequence goes on from OY728150.1 coordinate 255,412,643, forward strand.
GATTTTATAAATACTAATGATTTTTAAACTTTTTAATTTAAGAATATTTTTTAGAGAGAGATGTAATGATTTATCATGAAATGGTGAAATGATTTAATGAAAGAATTTATTTATGATGGGGTGTTTTTATTATATAAAATGTTTTACTTAAATGTGAAATTTTTGGTTTCTTATGCCTAAATTACTTGAGGTACTAATTTTTTACTTTATTTTAACGAAATGTGGATCTCTTTAACAAATAAATGATTTTATGACTTATGAGTGAGCTATTAATAACCCTGGATCGAAAACATTCCTCATGGGAAACCTTGGGTACATGGTGGATAACCAAGACATGTTCCATAATGGTTTTGGGAAATCCCCTCCCAATGTATGTCATTCGTTCTACTTTAGATGGGCCCACACTAGTTCATCTTATACCATGGCTAGTGGAATCCCCTTATATCTAGCCTATCATGTGAGTTTTTAGTGTGTAGGGACAACTTTGATAGGAAATTACCAACTCAATTTTTTTTTTCATTGATGATTAATATTGGATGTACATAGATGAATAATTATATGACAAATGGAATTGAATAAAAGATTAATTGACATGGGAATTACAAAACAAAATGTTGGATCATCACATAATGATTTAAAATTAATTAATGTAGTTAAAGAACTAACTTTTAATGAATTATTTCTTCATTGACGAATCTATAAACTTCTCTACATTGTACCATAATCGAATCAAAGGAATAAATTCTAGATTCACTCTAGTGGTTATCCACACATGTACTAAGAACCTCTAAGAATCACCATTAGAATCTATAAGTTCTATCATAGAGGATCCTAACTCTTGGGTTGTTCTTATTTAATCACAATGAGAATCACTTCCAATATGGATTCTCCTATATCTCTCTAGATTCTAGTGGGGAGGTGGAGAAGATCTCTCTCTGATCTTGAGGGAATTTTGAGATATGGGTGCTCTAGGGATAGAGATAATTCTCTTTATCATTGGTCTCAACAAGAAATAGTCGTAGGGTTGAAAACAATATAATTAGGTTTAAATATTTCTAGAGTTAAAAAATGATAATTACCCATTTCCTTTATTATTACTTTAATCTTAACGAAACCTCATGTCTATAATAAAAATAAAAGTATTATTATTTTTTCATGACATACAAAAATCTAGTTAATTAATTAAATATTATTTCTTGTATTTTTTTTTAAATTTATTAAAATAATATGTAACATATATTATTTCACCCCAAACCTTTCAACATGGTCCACCATTAATCCGTAATATTTATTGGGCCTTAAATAATGATAATTTATTTAATAAAAAAATATCATAGCATTATTCACCAATAAATAAATAAATATTATTTTCACTTAATAGAAAAAAATATTTATTAAATATTATACTCAAAAAATATTCTATTGAATAAATAGTAATATAATATATTTGATCAAGTAAACACGAATAATTATAAAAACATGTAGGGGAATAATATTTATTCAATTGGTTAAATAAAAAATAATTTTATTATTTAACTAAGGATCTCGATAGTGTTAGTATATGACCCTCTAGGCATCTATTTCAGGGCCATTAGGTGGACCCTCACAAATTAAAATGTTAGCATATAGAAACACATCACATCACCCATATAGAAGTAATTTAATGTATCTATGACATAAAATATCATATCAATTCTTACCATGTAATATAATCCCTTTATCATAGTATCTCTAACCATGTGGGTTTCATGATGTTGTCATCGACCAATGTGCTCGATGTCTCCTTATTTGAATTTCCAAAAATGAACCTTCCTAAAGAACACCATGGACACATATTTATTTAGATAGTTTCATTCACATCAAATGTACTAAGATTTCGACTTTGTTTAAATAATAAAGGGTAAAAATCACTTCTCATTTTATTTATTAATGTAATATTAGTTGTGATACACCCAACACATCCTACTTCATCATGAACATATGCTATCATTGTTTTATTCAACACTTCATTGTATGTGACTAATAATATTCATTAATAGTAATATTAATTTATTTGGATTAAAACAAGATTTTGTGTATAGGAACATCCAATGAAACATATAAATGGGGATTTTGTATTGGAAGAGAATGTTCTCATAATCTCTTACACTAGAAATTACCAAGGGCGTACACTATGAGAAAGTTCCTCAATGTTATATGAGTCACCACCCCAAATATCATGTATAATTTATTCCACAAAAAACGATATCAACTAGATATAGAACACATATTTAAGAACACTATCTTAAAACTTATTGGTTCTCATCATAGTTGTGAACTGAAATGACCTTTTTAACACCTAGAAGTTTTTATGAAATATTTTCTTTAAAAAATTTTTATTCTTCAGTAGAATTCTTTACATGTAATCATGAGTTTAAATTAACCACAAGATTCCCTTATTATAAAATTATTGTTATAGCCTAGCTGTTAGGTTAGTGGGGATAATTATAACTAACTTTTGAAAATGTATTGTGAATTATCGGGCTGTTAATTATTTTCAAAAATATAAATCAATTAGATATTTATATTTTTGAGTGAATTACTTTCTGAAATGAAATAATTTTTTTATATTCATAAAATGGATATTTTAGTCATAGGGTATGGATAAAACCCAATTTCATGTATAAAACCCCATTTCACGGAAAAAAGTTTAATTTTACACCTTTGAATGTTGAACACCTTTTAAGTTACAAATTTTAAATATTAATACTTCTTAAAAAACAAAATAAAAGTTTTATTTTGAAATTTTATATAAAAAATAACTTTGGATGAATTTTTTTTATTTTTCTGATAACTTTCATGTTTTGATGAATACTAAAAATATGCTAAATTTTATTTGAAAACAATTTTTTTTCATCGAGATAATTTATATTGTTAAATTATAATATTTAATGGTTTTAAAGTATTAATATAATATTTTTTTATCATTAAATATAATCTATGTGATTATCATTAATTTTACATTGAATTCATAGGTAAAAACATTTCAAACATTTTCAATGTTGTAACTCTTAAAACCCATTTCCTCATTTCAACAATGTGATTAATTTTAAATTAATTACTGTGAATTATCTGTCTTAAATTTTGAAAAATGGATTCCATATTTGGAATCATTAGTTTCAAATTATGTTAATAAGCTACTTCTATTTTTGGGCATTATGAATTGTTACTTTGGTAATTATATTTATTACCATGGTTAATGGTAAATCTGGTAATTAAGGGTAAAAATAATATTATAGAATTACCTTAACACCTGTAAAAATCCTATAAGATGAATAAATTAGAACCTTATCACATAATTTTTGAAATTTAATCACTTAATTAACACTTACTTATAAATGTGACATGATTTTAATAAAAACTAATGAATGTGACAAAATGTCACCATCTCATTTTATATAAGTATATTATTTTTAATACATGGATAACTAGGAGATAATATGAACTATATATAGTATATATAAAGATACATTAATTACTTACATCATATAAATTTACTTATAAATTATAGATATTAAATTATTACCATTAATGGTGACACAATAGTGATGTAATAATTGTTTTATTAATAGAAATATCACATAAATGGTTTTAAAAATATGAAACTGTAAATAATATGAACTAATTAATGTTCCCCAATACTTTTCTAGGTAACTATGACATATTTGGAGTGTATAAATGTTTTTGGTTATAAATTATCTATTTTATTGATTTTATTTAAAGACAAATAAATCAATAGTGTCAAAATTGAAACTATTGATAATTAATAAAAATTGAATTTTATTAAATTATTTAGTAATCATATAAATATTTAAAAATTACAAAGTGATCATTATAAGAACCAAAATTTCATAAAATATCCATTTATTCTCAATTAACACTATATAAGTAAATATGTATAACCATTAAATAGGTAGAATATTGTTACCAAAATTAAATTTTAATAGAATAACTAAGTGTCAATTAAAATGATAAGGTTTTAATTGAAAACAGAAATTGTCCAAAATTTATTTTTTGATGATATTAAAACCCTATATCATCTCATATTAAATTAGGGACACTTTGGAGGTTTTTGCGTAGGGTTTTATTTTATTATAAATTATTATTTATGGAGTTTCAAAAGTGACCCTCGCCTCAATTATAAAAGGGATCCTCATCCCTCACCCCATAAATACATTTGACCATTCAAGATCAGACACCCCCTTAAAAGTTTCTTCTAAACATTCTTATTTTAATTCTATAGGTATTGGTAATCTTCAATGACCAAATCTAGTGCTATATGAATAGATTTAGAGGAAGCACGTCGAGGAAGAGGTAATCTCTTCAACCGATTCATTCAAACTTCTTTCTTCTTCTACTTCCTCTTAATTAGTTTTTTCATTAAAATTTAATAAAATAAGTATCCATGATATACTTATATGTTATTAAAAATATAAAAAAAATATATTTCAACATCTAGACACCCTATGAAAAACGAAATCACCATGGGTGTATACGTACGACTTACCGTCTCCATGTTGTGGTGTAATCTATTTTCCACCACCAAATCACTTGTATGGGTATAATATATGAAATAGAAAATATATATGATTATTATAACATGATACTTATTTTGAAATATTATACACCATTCACTTCAATACCATTTAAAAATTTTGGAATGATATCATCACTCGTCTGTACGTACAGCCTATCACCACCACAATGCGATGTGATTCATTCCACATGATCTTCATTAAAAAATTATTTTATAAATGAAATGAATGAATAAATATGATATATATTATAATAATATCATTCTATAAATTATATAACTATAAATTTAAAATAGGAATAAGAACTTATTTGACAAAACCTGCATAAGAAGATAAAGTAGTTAATACCCAAATAATGAGTAACAATGAAATGTTAATAACAAATAGATAAAAATATGATCATAAATGTTACTAAAAAAATTATTATGATTCCATAATAAATCATAAAAATTATTTAAATCATTATACAAGAGGTTCAGATACATACGAAGCATTTCAGACTTAAGGTAAGGGATATCTTTGCAAATCTCATTTTTATTTGAGATTGTTTATTCATAAGTATTTTCTAGGGTATATTTATCATCCACATCCATGTTTCCAAAATATGTATTTCAAAATATTATTTATATCCTTCTATAATTGTTAAAAGTAAATTTTACAATTGGTAAATTTTTACAAAATTGTATAAATGAATCTTTTGTCGTTTTTGGTATGAGGTAATTTTTGGCTTTTCCAGAAAAAGTACGAGTAGAATGTTTTTTAACATGCATGACATGAAAGGGTTTTTACACTTTTATAATTACTTATTTCCTATAATCTTACCTTAAAATATTACAAGGTTATTTTCACATAAAATTATTTCTTCTAAAATTTTGTGGAATTTTGAGGAAGGAAAACATTTTCAATGAAGAAAAGATATTTTCCTCGGGAATTAATTTCACGTGTTTTCTAAAAATTAAATTTCATCTAAGACAAAACTATTTAAATTGGGTTATATTTCTATACCTATTATTAATATTATTTGATTATGTTTGTGATGGAATGTTATTTAGGTAATCCAATTGTTTTATATAAATTATGATGAAATGATGTTTAATAAACCCATTTTATTTCATCGGATATGCTATGGTAAATGTTTTTATGTTTTTGTGGAAAATGTAAGAATTATTTCATTATGAGATGGGTGGGAACTATATCTCCATTCAATGAATTGGGTAAATATTAATATCTCAGGATATAGACATGAATGGAATGGAAAGTAAATCCAGTTCAGTTATATATGGTAGGAATGTGGAGTGAACTCAGTTTAGTAATGGAATTTGTCCGCTATGATGGTCTCGACAATGCGCCTTGACTAATATGAAATGATTTTCTATCCTTATGTGTGTATTCCATGAAAGTTCATGTATTATGTTATGACTATTGGGATTACATTTCATTTTTTTTATTTTTTCCATGACATGATATTGTGATATTTTATATGCAGGATATTATTATCAAATGTTATGTTCTTATGATAATGATATGAATGATATTTCCCTTGTTTACCCTTACTAGGAATTTGAGATCACCCTTTCATGTGATTCTTTTCCCCAGGTCATTAAAAAGGGTATTAAGTAAGATATGTCTGAAATGAGTCTAGTTATGAAGAAATAAGCAGGAGACAATGTGGATGTTTTATGAACCAGTTGTTTATATTTCTATGTTTCTAAAGACACTAAACCTATACAGCCATGATGTGGTTTTTTTATGTTATATAATAAATATTATTCAATATTGATGGAATATTTATATGTAAATAACGAACCGTTATATATGGTATCAAAGAAAAGGTATAGTTAACCTTTGGAAAGTATGATGAGAGAACCTATGTAAGAACCCTAAGGATATGTCTAAGTATAGGTTACAATCCCATCCTAGTGTTATTGAGATATTCGTGAATAAGCGAGGATAAAACCTTAAGTGTCATAAATTGAAATTTTATTCTTGATTATGTGGTTTTCCAGTTATGATTAGTGTTCATCACACAATGCTTCTTGATTTTAGTCAATGACTAGAACCGGAAAGAACCACATTAATGATGAATGTGACAGGAAATGAAATGCTTGTCCCACTAGGAAACCAAATGTTATGGGATATGGAATAAAGATTTTTGTTTCCATGTACACACAACATTCTCAAGAGATGAGTCATGCATGACTTGCAAACAAGTAATAGAGGGAGAGAAATTTTGTTCAGTCCTTTATGAGACAACTTCTACCTTCATTTAGCGGGTCTTCTGATCCATTTCTGGATGAAAAATGGATCAGTAAAACTAAAAATATATTTTTAGTTATACAATGTTCTAAACATGATAAATTCATCTTAGTAGTCTATCGTTTTAAAGTTGAAGCTGATAAATGGTGGAATATTATCAAGAATACGAGGTAAAGAGATGAAATTGAGTCCATGGAATTGGACACGTTCAAGAACTTATTTTTCCATAAGTACTTTACTCATATTCTTTAAAAAAATATGGATAAGGAGTTCTTTGAACCAATAAAATGACAATGAATCTGTTGGTACCTATGAAGCAAATTATACAAGAATTGCAAGGTACAATTCTGGAATTATTATCCAACCTCATAGTAAAATTGATTGATTATTTAGCTACTTAAAACCATGTATTTGAAGGGCATTATCCATAAGGGACTTCAATAGATACGAGGGAATTGTTATATGTTCTCTCAAGGTTGATATGGATATTTGAGTAACCCATTAGTAATATGGGATTGATTAGAAGAGGAAAATGGAATTAAATAGAAAATCTAATGACCACCCTGAAAAAAAGATGATTTTTCCCTTATGCTAATAGTGTGGAAAGAAACATGGAGGGAATTTCCTTAAAGGGACTAGTAAATGTTTTACGTATGTAAAAGAAGGTCATGAGGAAGTAGAATGTAGAGGTGATGGAAAAAAATGTCTAATGATGTGAAGAAAGAAAAGGCTACAGATAATGAACCTACTACACTTCAATGTTACAAGTACAAGGAAATGGGGAATTAGGCCAATAAATTCCCTAATACAAGGGTTATTGATGATGAACGACGTCAAAAAACTCTTAAGTGCAATGAAAAAGGAAAGTAACATGAAATAACTATCAGAAAGGTGGAGTATGATAATGAAGTGGTGAAAGGCACACTTACCATCCACTCAATTGTAAAAAATGTTTTATTTGATTCTTGGTCCACCCAATCTCTCATTTATCTATAATTATCTAATGGTATCACCGTATTACCTCAAAAATTAGATGTTTAGTTAGTCATGACAACTCCTAATGGCACAAAAGTCGCATCAAAAGTTTATAATTATTATCTGGTTGAGGTTTTTGGGATTGTGCTTCCTGAAAATCTTATGATCCTTCCTAAAGTGGAATTTGATGTGAGTTTTCACATGGATTGGCTTTCTCTATATGGAGATCATGTCACTTTCCAAATAAGGGAAATCACATTTCATATTCTAGATCAATATTTAATAAATTAATCGATGCAAGGATGAATATAACCTTCTAGTATAAATTAAATCCATCATATGGGTCTTGATTCCAATAACTAAAGGCTATTTATTTCAAATGGTTGGGGAGAATCTCACAATTAAGAATTTTTCCATTATATTAGAGTTTAATTATGTCTTTCCAGAGGAATTTCTGGGTCTTCCACAAAATCATGAAGTTGAGTTTTCAATAGAACTCATACATGGTTCTATGCCTATTTCAATGAAACCTTATAGAATAACCCCAATTGAGTTTTCGGAATTAAAGAAGAAACTCCAAGAGAATCTTGATAAGGGATTAATACACCCTATTGTGTTAACTTGGGTAGAAACTGTTCTATTTTTTATGAAAAAAATGGATCAATAAAACTATACCTTTATTATCAAGAACATAACAACATCACTATCAAGAACAAATATCCTCTTACCCAAATTGATGACTTATTTGACTAACTATGTGAAGCTCAATACTTTTACAATATTTATCTTCATTCAGGATATCATCAACTAAATTTTAAAACGGAAGATATACCAAAGTTGGAATTTCGTAAAAGGTATGGACACTATGAATTTATAGTGATGCCTTTTGGTATTACTAATTCCACTGCTATCTTCATGAATCTAATGAATAGAGTCTTTAGAGACCATCTTGATCAGTTTGTTGTAGTCATTATAGATGATATTCTGGTCTCTTAATAGAACAAGTAAAAACATGAATATCACTTGAGAATTATACTAAATACCTAGAGAAAGGAGAAGATATATTCCAAATTTATCAAGTGTGAATTTTGGATTCATAAATTTTCATTTTTGAATCACATAATCTAAAGAGAGGGGATATCTGTGGAACTAACAAAAACAGAGGTTATTGATAGATGGTCAAGACAAAAAACGGTAAGTGAGATCCAAATTTATCTTAGTTTGGTTGGATATTATTGAATTTTTTTGAAATATTTATCACGATTATCTAATACACTTACCATGTAGAGTCAAAAAGAAGTTATGTTCGTTTGGATGGAGGAATATGAATAGAATTTCAAAGAACTAAAAAGATAGTTAGCCATTTCACCTGTGCTCGCACTAACTTGTACTGGAAAAAGGCTTGTGATATATAGTGATTCATCCAAGAAGGGGATGGGATTTGTTCTCATGCAAAATGATTTGGTGATAGATTATGCCTTACGACAGTTGAAAATATATGAGAAAAATTACCCAACTCATGATTTGGAGTTAGCTATAGTAATCTTTTCATTAAGGATATTGATGCATTATATTTATGGTGAAAGGTGTGATATTTATAGTAATAATAAAAGTTTAAAGTATACTTTCACAGAAAAGGAGCCTAAAATGCACTAAAGAATATGGTTGTAATTTATTAAAGATTGTGACTATTCAATACAATATCACCAAGGGAAAGCGAACAAGGTGGGAGCTACTTTGAGTCCAAAAGACCATGCTTAATTATCAATGATGAGGATCACAAAAGATCCAATATATATGGATTTTCAAAGGATGGATCTTGAAATTTTAATAGAATGGGAGAAATATTAGCTTTCTCAAATGAATGTTCATCCATCTATACAAGTGAAGATTAAGGAGGCGTAGAAGGAAGATGTAGAGCTACAAAAGAAGGTGAGAAATTTTCATGAATTCAACCTAGATTGTGATGAAATAATAAGGTTCATGAATTGGGTTTTTATTCCTCCCATAATAGAATTAAATAAGTATATATTTGATAAGGCTCATAGTTCTTTGTTTTCTATTCACCCTAGAAGCACACAGATGTACAGGGACCTGAAATAGTACTTATGGTAGGATGGCATGAAAAGAGATGTATCAGAATATGGCACTCAATGCTTGGTTTGTTAGCAAGTTAAGGTTGAGAGATAGAAGTATAAGTAGATGTTACAACTATTAACCATACCAGAATGGAAATGGGAAAACATCACTATGTACTTTGTCATTGGACTTCCCAAAAAATCCAAAGGAAATAATGCAATCTGGGTTATAGTTGATCGCCTTATGAAGTCAGCACACATCAGTTCTATTAGACAATATTTCTCTATTGATCATATTAACAGGATATATATAATGTAAGTGGTAATATTTCATTGGGTAACACTATCAATTATATCCGATCAGGATCCGAGGTTTACCTTAAGGTTATGGAGAAGTCTTCAGCGTGATCTGGATAGAGATTTATGTTTCATCACTACTTATCTTCCTTAGACAGATGGTCACTCTAAAAGGAAAATTCAAACTCTAGAAGGCTTTTGGAGATCTTTCTATTTATATTTCATGGGTGATTAGGATCAAAAACTACTTTTGGTGTACTTTTCATATAATAATAGCTTTCATTGTAGTATTCAGAAGGATCCTTATGAAGTCCTCTGGAAATAAGTGCAGAAATCCAACTTACTCGGATGAAGTTGGAGAAAGAAATCTAGCTGGACCTGATCTTGCTAATCAAATGGTAGAGAAGGTCAGATCAATTAAACAAAAAATAAGAGCATCTCAGATAAAAAAACGTTACGCTGAAAACCAATGGAAAGACCTAGAGTTTGAAGTGGTTGATAAGGTGTTCTTACAAATATCCATTTGGAAGAGATTAATGAGATTTGGAAAGAAGGGAAAGCTAATCCCTAGGTATATAGGTCCTTTTGAAAATTTAGATCTTTTTGGGAAGGTATATTACTAATTGGAGATTCCACCGAATAACTCTCAAGTTCATGATATGTTCCATGTACCTCTCCAGAGAAATTACATACTCGATCCTTCACATGTACTAGGTTCAGAAGTCGTACCACTGGAGCAAGATCTTTATTATGAAGAACAACTGAAAGAGATTGTGGATCATAGAAAAAAAGATCTATGAAAACAGACCACTCGCTCGGTTAATGTTTTATGGAGGAATAAAAAATTTGAAGAAGCTACATGGGAACTTGAGGATATAATGAGGGGAGGTATCCTCATCTTTTTGTTTCCAAGTCAAAAAATTTCAGGGGAGAAAATCAGTTTAAGGGGGGTAGAATGTAACACCCTGATGTCTTTATGAAATGTTTTCTTTAAATAATTTTTATTCTTCCATAGATTTATTTTCACACAATTGTGAGTTTAAACGAACTGTGAGACACCCTTATTATAAAATTACCATTATAGTCTAGCCATTAGGTTTGAATGAATAATTATAAATAACATATGAAAATGCATTGTGAATTCTTTGGTTATCAATTATTTATTAAAAATATAAATCAATGAGATATTTTTATTTTTGAGTGAATTAATTTTGGTAATGAAATAAAATATTTTTGATATTCATCCAAAGGAAATTTTAGTCATAGGGTATAAATAAAACCCTATTTGATGTATAAAAACCTATTTTTTAAATTTTTTAATTTAATACCGTTGAATGGAGAACCCATTTAAAATTAAAAATTTGACACATTAATAAGTTTTATATGTAAAAATAAACATGATATTTTGAAATGGGGTTTAAAAATTTACTTTGGATGAATTTTTGATATTTTTCTGATAACATTCATGTTTTGATGAATAGTAAAAATAAGCTAAATTGTAATTTAAAATTTTTTTCATCCAGATATTTTATATGGTTAAATTATAAAATTAATGGTTTTAAAGTATAAATATAATATTTATTTATCATTAAATATAATTTATGACATTATCATTAATTTTACATTGAATTAATTGGTAAAACATTTCAATCTTTTCCAATGTTTTTACTTTTAAAACCAGTTTCTTCATTTCAACAACAAGATTAATTTTTAATTAATTAAGGAAACTTATATGTTTTTAATTTTGAAAAATTTATTCCATATTTTGGAATTATTAGTTCCAAATTATGTTAATAGGCTACTTTTATTTTTGGGCATTATGAATAGTAACTTTGGTAATTATTTTTATTACCATGTTTAATGATAAATCAGGTAATTAAGGGTAAAAATAAAATTTTAAAACTACCTTAACACCTATAAAATCCTATTGGATTACTAAATTCAAACCTTATCATCTATTTTTAGAAATTTAATCACTAAATGGCCACTAACCTGTGAAGATGACATGAATGTAATAAAAACTAATGAATGTGACAAAATTTAACAATCTCATTTTATATAAGTATATTAATTTTAATATATGGATAAATAGGAGATAATATCAAATATAGATAGTATCTATATGTATAAAATAATTACCTACATCATAGAAATTTATTTATAATTTTTAGAGAGTAAATAATTACATTTAATGATTATCCAATAGTGAAGTAAAAATTATTTTATTAATAGAAATATCAAATAAATGGTTTTAAAAATATTTCAATAAATATCATATGAACTCATTAATGTGATCCACTAATTTTAGAGGTGAATATGGAATATTATGAGTGTATTAAATATTTTATATTCAAATTTATCTTCTTGTGTGGATTTTATTTAAAGTCAAATTAATGAATAGTGTCAAAATAGACACTATTGATATTTTATAAAAATAACATTTTATTAAATTATTCAAAAATCATGAAAATATTTAAAAATTATAAATTGTTTATTATAAGGCCTAAAACATCATGAAATATCCATTTATGGTCAATTAACACCATATAAGTAAATATTTATAACCATTAAATATTTAGAATGTTATTACCACAATAAAAATTTAAGAAAATAAATAAGTATCAATTAAAATATATGGTTTAAATTGACAAATTAAGTTGTCGAAAATTTATTGGTTGATGATATTACAACTGTATCTCTTATCATCTTCAAATTTGGTACAATTTGGAGGTTTTTTTGTAGGGTTTGATTTTATTATAAATTATTATTAATGGATTTTCCAAAAGTACTACCACCTCAATTATAAAAGGGAACCTCCTCCCTCACATCTTCACTTCATTTTGAGCCTTCAAGCTCACCCAAACCCCGCCCTGTTTCCTTCTAAAAATACCAATTTTTATTCTAGATATTGTTTTCATCTTCAAAGAGATACTCTAGTGCTCCATGAAGAGATTTAGAGGAAGCACGTTGAGGAAGAGGTAATTTCTTCTACCGATTATTTAAAACATCTATCTTCATCAACTTCTTCTTCATTAATTGATTAATTATAAAGTAATAAAATAAGTATCACTCGTATATTTATATATTATTATAAATATTAAACAACTAGTTTTCACCTTCTATTCACCCTATGAAAAATGAAATCACCACATGTGCGTACATACAACTTATCATCTCCATGAGGTGGTGTAATCTGTTTTTCACCAAGACCTTACTTGGATGTATATAATGATGGAAATAATATCTATATATTATTATTATAACATTATACTAATTCTGAAATATTTTACACCATGCACTTCAATACCATTCAACAATTTTGTAATGATATCATCGCTCGTGGGTATGTACGACCTACCGTCTACATGTGGCGATGCGATTCATTCCACATGTTCTTCATTAAAACATGATTATATACATGAATTGAATGAAGAAATATGATATATATTATACTAATATCATTCTATAAATTATATAACTATAACCTAAAAATATTAATAGAAACTTATTCAACAAAACATGCATAAGAACATAAAGTAGTAAATACCAGAATAATGAGTAACAAAGAAATGTTACTAACAGATGAAAATATGATCATAAATATGATCATAAAAATTATTATGATTCTATAATAAATCAATAACATTTTTTAAATCATTATACGGAAGGTTCAGATACATACGAAGCATATCATACCTATGGTAAGTGATAACTTTTCAAATATCATTTTTATCCGAGAATGGTTATTCGTAAGTATTTACTGGGGTATATTTATCAACCACGTACATGTTTCCTAAATATTTATTTAAAAATAATCTTTATATCCTTTTATAATTTTTAAAATTCATTTTTACCCATTGGTAAATTTTTACTAAATGGTATGAATATAATATTTTGTGATTTTTGGTAAGAGGTACTTTTTGATTTTTCCAAAAAATGTACAAGAAGAATGTTCTTTAACTTGTACGAAATGAACGGGTTTTTACACTTTCATAATACCTTATACCATTGAAAATTCCCCTAAAATATCATAAGTTTATTTTCACATAAAATTTATTTTTTTCAAAAATTATGTGGCATTTTGAGGGAAAACATTTTTGAAGAAGAAAGGTTATTTTACTCACGAATTAATTTCAAGTGTTTTCTCAAAATTATTTTCCATATAAGATGAAAATATTTAAATAGGGTTATATTTATATCCCTATTATTACTATTATTTTATTCTTTTTATGATGGAATGTTATTTTGGAAATCTATTTTTTTAATATCAATTATGATGGAATGATGTTTAAGAAACACATTTAATTTCATGGCTTGGGCTATGGTAAATGTTTTTCTATTTTTGTGTTACACATAAGAATTGTTTCATTATGAGATGTGTGGGACCTATATATCCCTCCAATACATTGGGTGAATATTTATTTATCTTGAGATAGACATGAGTGGAACAGAAATTAAATCTGGTGTAGTAATACAGGGTTGGAACGAGGAGTGAATTCAGTTCAGTAATGGACTTTGTTCGCTATGATGGTCTCGACAACGAGCCTTGACTAATATGAAATGATTTTTTATACTTACGTCTATATGCGAAAAAAATAATGTCTTATTTTATGACTATTGGGATTACATTTCATTTTAATGATTTATCCCATGACATGATATTGTGATCTTTTATATGCAAGAGAAGATTTTCAAATGTTATGTTCTTATGATAATGATATGAATGATATTTACCTTGTTTAACCTTACAAATAACTTTAGCTCACCGTTTCATATGTCTCTTTTCACCCAGTCATGAATAAGGGTATTAAGTATGATATGTCCAAAAGGAGTCTAATTATAAATAAATAAGTGGGAGATAATGTGAATGTTTTTTGAAGTAGTTATTTATGTTTCCCAGTTTCTAAAGACACTAAACCTATATGGTCCTAGCATGGTATTTTTATGTTATGTAATAAATATTATTCAATTTTTACGTAATATATATATTTTAACAATGGTCTGTTATACCATTTCACTACAATAGTTACTCTTAATAGATTATCACATTTTATGTCACATAATTGAACAATCATAATGTGATAAGAAGATTATTACTATAAAAAAACAATGAATATAGGTAGTCATAAAGTATAGTGAATTTGGTTGTAGGGAACCAAATATAACATAAAGAGACTCATTCTTGGACATTTTGAGACTCTACCTAGTGAATTTTACATTCACATGGGTATGATTAGTGCAGTTACCCTACCATTCCCTAACCATGGTTAACTATGGCCTCAATAATGATAATTATATGATCTCTATTTTTTAGGCATACATTTACTTATTAACACCCCTTTGATTAAAATTAAGAACATTTTTTCTATTTAATCATGTTTTAATAGTAACTTATCTAAGATATTTGGTTCATTTAAAATAAAAAACATCTTTTAAATTTATAATTCAAACTAGTATGTCATGGTTTTTAGTAGTTTTTTAAAAAGGGAGTATGGTGGAATCCTATTGAGATCATTATCTCACACACTACATATACCATTCAAGTGTATGTATATATCATTTTGTCTTATTTTGATTTATTTTGTAAGTGAAGATATGAAAATTTCTCTTTATATGTATTTTACCAATAACATAGGCTTGGAGTAAAGGAGGTAGTGTTATATGAAGTATCCCCATCTCCTGTGGTATTATAAGGGAATCCCTTTTTTTATTTGGTATTATATCTTTTATAAGGGTTTTGTAGTCCTTGTATTGAAATCTTAGTGTTCCATATTTTCTAATTTATGGATTCTAATTAGATATAATGTTTCTTTATTATTTTGGTCTCATTACTTCATTATATTCAATGGGGATGAAATCATTCCCTTCATTAATAGTATATTCCCATTGTAATTTTCTCTGGCCTCTATTGATCAAGAGTGTTCCCAGTGTGTTGTGAAAAACCATCTCTTGTGTCAATAATGGTTATCATGGTTCTATTTTTTACAACTATCCATTGTTAGTTGTGTGGAAATATAATAGATAATATAATGGGACCTTTGGAGGTGGTATTTTAGGATGGTATGTCGAGAGCATACGATGTGGGGTTTATTTCCAAATAAAGGAATAAAAACTGTGTTGTCTTAATATAGACTATATAGATGTAAAATATGTCAGGGGTTAATATATTTTTTCATTACCTTCTCATTTTTTCATAATTTCTTTTTTAATGAAATTTAATTTTATTTAATTTTCTATAGGAATTTTTTTGTGGAAAAAATAAATATTTTAGAACATTCTACTAGACAATATTAGTAATATCTATCTATCCTACCCTTTTTTCCATTATTTACTACTTAAAATGTATTTGAGAGGAAGAATCATATTCTTATAGGGGAGGATATTTACTTTATTCCAAGAATTGTATGTTTGCTTATGTTTTTATATTTGAATTATTTGTGTATATTGAGCTTCATTGAACATTACTACCATTTTAATTTATTAATCTGTTATGGAAATTAAATAAATTTTTTATTTTCAATATTCTGGTCACTCATGATATGATCTTTAACAGAATATAAATTTGAGCTTTAAAGTAATTTTAATAAAATGTGATGCTCATGTTTACGCACACTATCTAATGATATATTTCTTATTCTGAGAGGTTTCAAATCCTTTGTCTCATTTTATTAAAATTATTTAATTTTTTGGGGGAACATGGAATATGTTTAATAATCTAGTTTTTTCGTGGTTTCTTTTCCAAGACTCTAATAGTTTGTGATATTATTTTAATGATAAAAGGGAATATTTTCTTTATTGTACCTTTATATATGCTTTTTGGCCACCTTGCAAACTGAGTCCTTTTTTTTATGCCTTAGAGACCATGAATTTCATGTTAAGGGAAAAGGTTATGAATGATATCTGAATACACCTTTCCATTTTTCAAAATTAATTTAGAAAATGTAACGTGTGGGGTGAAATTATTTTTCATTGATTTTTAAAGTATAACATTGTTAGAAAAACATTGTTAGTGAATTTTCTGAGAAATTGGGAGTAGATTTTACACTAATTACTAAAATTCATGTTCCCTCAATGTTTCTTAATATTCTGTTTTAAAAACAATGGTAATAAAGAAATACTACTTTGGAGGATAAATACTTTTAATATAAAAATTCTAGTTTATAGAAAAGCATGAAAGGCTGGAGAAAATTCTTAGTGATATATGAAGGAATATGGAAGAGGAAATTATAGTGGACTTAAAATATTATGATATGAATATTTACTCATGTGAAAAGACTTATATTTATAGTGGGTTATTTTAAAATTTTAAATAGATACCTTGAGTACCAGAACAACTAATCTATGACCTTTTTATTATCACAAAAATTTCTCTTGCGAATGGTTTAATTAGGAATGTACCATACCTATGTACAGTTTACTTTATTTTATGGTCAAAAAAAACCTTCAAATCACAATTTCTATTGAGTTTGGGATATACTTAACTTGTAAGGTAAGCATGAAATACTTATGGATGAAAATGGAGATTAAAATGAATTTTTATTAGAAAAAATAGAAAAGGAGACAGATTATATATGAGTCATGATAGATTAACTAACAAGATGAACAATCCATAAACATTTTGGATTTGGGAATTTGATTTGGTTTTGGTGTACTAAATGAAAATGTAATTTTATACTATTTTACAAAAGGGGAAAATTTTGAATTGGAAGGGTACAATATATTAAAGGGGCCTAAAGTTATAAAGAATAAGGGGATGCCCTCAGATGATAAAAAAACATGTAGGTAGGGAGAATAATCGTGAGAAGGTGTTTAACTTCACTGATTAGTCCCCTCTTGAATACATATGATCTATTTCCATATTCCCCACTCTCTAAGTGTACTAGATCTCCACTTCCAAGGAAAGATAGCTCAATATTTACAGGTAGTAAATGTGATTCTCCAATGACTCAGGTAATGACCCAAATAATATTTGAAAAGAATGAAAAAATCAAATTCAACAGAGGATAAATAGATATTATTAGACTAAAATGATTTAATCCAGATGGTATAACATTAGCTTTAACTTACAATGGAGTTACCTCTTCATAGTAGGCCAAGAAGGCCAGGATGAACGAGCTACAAAAGTCCCAGACCAGGTCACCTTCTCTTAAAATCTATTGGATACATGATCCATTGATGATTAGTTTTAGGCCAAGACTTATATAATTCTATTAGATCCAAGAGCCTAGACACCTTGTTCTATTTGTGATACTAGCAAAAATTCCAGGAGGGATCTAGATATTGAATGTTTAGTAAAGTATTTCCTACTTATATAGAGAATGAAAATGATAAGTGTAGTGGAGTGATGAAACACAAAATTTAAATATTTTTATTTTACAATTCATTTAAAATATAATAATTCTTTGATATTTTATAATAATTTTTTTATTAATATATTTTTATGTCAATTGTGAAAAGAACCTAATATTGAGATTTAACTAGTTTAATTTTTATTATTTATAAAATGTTATTGTTGACCCTTGGTTGAGATGTTTTGATGTGTAATATGAATGTAATATAAATAAACCATAATGAAGTTTAAAATAAAAATGGAAGAAAAAACTAAGAATACCTGGATTATGATAATCCCATGTCTATACCAACATCTTTATCTAGGACTACAATAAACTAGTGTCACTACCCATGTGGAAACCCTGGAAGTTTCCCTAAGATAATCTATTTTCTATATATCCCAAAACATGTGGATTCAAAAGATTAATTTCAACACTTCCACACATTATTTTTGAAAATCTCAACAGACTTCATTAAATACATTCTTTTACTAGAATTAAAATAAACAAGTGTTTTGAATGTTTTTATAGGAAGGATATTTTACTAGACATAGAAATATTTTATCGAAGAATAATTTTTTTCACTGGATGAGCATGAAATTATTTATATCGAATGAATACAATTTCATTTGAAATTGATTTATAAAGTCCAACTACTAAAGTATAATAAAGTCACACTAGATGTTGTTCTACCAAGTCCACTAAAAAACATTAATTGGATTGAGTTATACATGCTCTTCAGATGAATCTTTGTTAAATCTACCAGATGAAGAATTCCATCCCACTAGATGAAAAAAATTAAATTCCACTAGATTAAAAAGGTCATTCCATTGGATGAACAAATTAAATTCCCTTAGAAAAATAAACTTCATTCTATTCAATTGATTTATAAAGCATTACAATTTTTCTACCAAGGCGACCATTAGAAAAAGTAATACAAAAGATTATAATAGATGAATGAGTTCATCTGAAGGTATTGAAAATAACTCCAAATAATTAAGAATATTACTATTGGATATATTTTTATAAATATAAGAAATATTCCTAGAGGTGTATGAATTTTCACCATAAAAAAATCTTTTGTTTATATGAAGCTTTTTATAACACCATATTACTTTGAGAGTCCTTCATGATAATATTTTCTATTTTCATTTTATTAAGGAATAAATGTGAGGTTTCTATTATAAATTCCTTAATAATTTCTATGATTGTAATATTTATGTGTCAGATCTATGTGATCTAGGTATATTTGGGTTTTAAGAGATGGATATTTGTTTATCTTGCTAAATTTATGGTTCTTAGGTACATGGAAATAGAATATATGTATGATCTATTGATGAAGGATTTCCTTATATGAAAGTTGGACCCAACCATAAGGTGATATATCATAGATATCTTGAGTTCAATTAAAAACCCCTTTACACGAAATGATAAAGTGTGAAACCTTTTGTTATAAATATTAATTAAGTTTTTCTTTATGGAATTTATACTTATTGTATTTCTATATGACTTTTACAATTTTATTTAAATTATTCTTGTTTTTAGGAAATTTTATTTTGTATATTACAAACTTTTCCTAAACTATGATTTTATAAATAATCAGTATAAAATATTTTACAGTTACTTTCTTATAAATTTCATAATGGTTTTTCCAAAATACATATATAAAGGGGATATGTAAATTATATGTTTTATTTTGTAAACTATAATTCACCCATCTTTTTTCTCTATTCATACTCTTACGATCCTAAATTTTATATTAAACATGATATCATTGTTCAATTCATCTTAATTTAAGATTAAATTAAAAATATTTTTAAAAAATTGCTTAATTATGGTTGATTGAATATATTTGAAAGATGCTAGGAATGGTCAACATAAAGTGATCATTTATCTACTTATTATTTAAAACAAACCTAATTTTTATTACAATCCTAAACATGAATTATTACTTAAAATATTCACCTAATAAAACCTAGAATATCGAGAGGTCTAGTGTCTTTGGGGCTTAGAAACATTACATAACAACTTAAAACATGAAACACAACATCTTTATTGAAAACATCCTTTACATGACCACTACATTTCCCCATAATTAACATTACATGAGATAACCTGAGGACATGAATAAGAAAAGGGTGAGCTATAAATCCCAGTAAGGGAGTAAACAAGGAATAACATAAAGAATAAAATACATGTTAGTCAATAGAAATATCAAAGGATCAAAAGAGAAACATGAACATAAAGGAAAGATAAAGCCTGATTATCATAACATGGAAATGTGGAAACAACACTTAACAAGGTATTAGCATGATCCTAGGATCATTACACATGGACCATGAGTAAACCATAATTTTACTTTAATTAGCATGAGTAAAACCTCATTACACTTGACGTATCATGATACTAATCTTTACCCAATGCATTGTAGTGCTATCAGGGCGCACCCTTCTTAAACATTTCATTTCATGCATAAGTGTGCCTCAATATCATACAACATAGATTCATTGAACATCATAATTTATTACACGGTAAAGGAATGTGTAATTCATACATGAAACTCTTACATCAACATGTAAATGTGTATAAATGTGAATACCCTTGATGGAGAAATGGGAATGGTATTCATTACATAATGATCTTGGCTTGGAAAATGGAAATGCAATTTCTGTAGCATAACGACGTGACATAAGACTTCATAAAAAAGGTTTATGAGAGATAAATTGGTCTCTCATCATATGTACATGAAATGGATAGTAAGGGGGTAATATAGATACATTTTTTAACATAGGTAATGGAATTTGGAATCATAATACAAAATAATTTCTTGAATGTAAATGAGGAGGGAGAAATTCCTTACGGAATTTCTGCATGGTAACAGGTTTACATGGGAGGCAATAATGAGAGAGGAAAGGGGTATCTCATCATTAAAACATAAATATAGAAGTATGGGGGAGGTTAGAAATCATACCCTAACATTTATAATTGAAAATAAAAGGGAATAAAAATATTAATAAACTTGGATAAAATGAGAAAGGAAGGAATACCTTACTTGGATGTGTGATCCAAAGGGCATGGGAGAGGATTGAGAGAGGCTTCCTGGGAGAGTGGGGTGACTTGGGAGGGTTATATAGAGATAAATTCAAAGGTTTTATGAATTGGAAAGGCTTTTAGTTAAGATAAAGTGCGATCTTGGGTGGGTTTATATATGAAAGGATATGGAATTATTTATTAATTAGGTTTTAGACCCTTCACATTAAACTAATAAAAAACACAAACAGTCCAATGTTTTTTGCCCATGTTTTTTTCCAAAGGGGAGTGGAAAACAATATTTATAAGTCCAATGGCCGAACTTCTTAAAATATTAGGCTTTCTTATGTGGAGGTGAGTCACACTCTCAAGGAAATCGTTTTAAAAAGATAAAATGTTTTATAAGTCAAGTAGGGTCCACCAAGGATTTCTAAAATAAATCAAATATACCTAAAATCAATTTATATTAATGTTAAAATATATATTGTACGAACAAAATTTTTATAATATTTTATTACATCACTATTGGGTCATTATTGTGTCATAAAACACATTATATAATTAAACAATATTTAATTTTTACCCAAACATTTTACTATCTTAGAAAATTATGAAAAATTTACTTTTAGATAATTTCAATGTTCTTATTCCAAAAAAGTATTCAGTTTATGTAAATAATTTTCAAAATATGTGAATTTTATCTTTTAAAATAAAAACTGACATTTTTTGAAAATTGAAGGGTTTTGAAAAAAAAGCTTTCAAACCTTAATAAAAATCATAGTGGTATTCATAATATTTATATGGTCATTTATATTTAATAAAAATTAATTTAGTAATAATATTTAATTAAAATATTATTTAATTCCAAAATCCATGAATTCATCCAAATAGATTTCTTAATTAACTAAAAAATGATATTTTTTATTTAAAACCTATTTACAATGTAAACATAATAAAATGATTGTATACTATTTATTATATACAAAAATGTACATAATCATAGTGCTAGGGTCTCATTACATAACACCTTATAACACCCACATACAACTGAAGGGTATGGTGTGCGGTGATGACAGACTCTTGGGGTAGCTCAAATAACATCACTTGTGTTGTAATCTCTATCAACTTCCACTCCTCTGGTAGGTGGTTCCGTTCGAGCTAAACGTGCTAAATATTGGATTGGGATTGGTCAAGAGTGAATCCCAATGATGCCACCTCCTTTCTGAGCTCCGAAAAATGGGCTTTATATGGGGAAACTCTATTGGATGAGGCCATCACTTCCTTTGTCTGAGTAAATAGGATTTGATAAAGCCCTATATTTACACTAATCATGTGATCAATGATCAAAATATATATTATAAATAGTAACAATTCTTAATAGTATTTTGAAATAAAAAACATAAAACCAAGGAAGTTCATATTTTATATAAACATTTTACGAAATAGGACATTTAATTAGATTAAAAGGAACTTACATTGAAACAAGTCTGGGTCATTACAGTCTTCCCCCGTTAAGAAATTTCACCCTCAAAATTTCCTTTTCCTACACTAAAATAGATGTCGGAAACTCTACTTCATCACTTCCTCCAATTCCCACGTCGCTTGTTTTAACTTTTTCTTTTGATACAACACCTTGATGAGTGTCATTGTCTTATTTCGTAGAACTTTTTCTCTACAATCTAATATCTTCCCCGGCTTCCCTTCATAGGAGAGGTCATTCTACAGTGGTACCAGCTTTGGATTGAGTACATGCGATGGTTCAGGTATGTACTTCATCAAGTGTGATACATGGAATACATCATGTACATGAGATGGGTTGGGTGTGAGAGCTAGTTGATAATCCACTGCTGCAATGCGATTAAAGATCTCAAAAGGGCCAATTCACCTTGGACTAAGCTTTCCCATATTCCAAAATCTCATAACTCTCTTCCACAATGATATGAGGTGGAATACTATGTCTCTGACATCAAACTCTAGGTCTCGTCAACGATTATCCGCATAGCTCTTTTGTCTACTCTGAGTAGCGTTAATGTGCTACTCGGTGGTCTTAACCTTCTCTATAATTTATTTTACCATTTCAATACCTAGGATGTTTCTCTCTACAACTTCATCCCAACATGCTAGTGTTCTACACCACTTCCCATACAGGGCCTCATAAGGATCTATTTGGATGCTTGAGTAGAGACAATTATTGTAAGAGAAATCAATTAGAGGAAGATGTTGATCCCATCCTCCTTTGAAGTCCATTGAGAATACTCTCAACATGTCCTCAAGTATTTGAATATTACTCTCAGATTGGACCTCAGTTTGAGGATGATAAGTCGTACTAAAGTTCAGATTAGTATCTAGATCATGTTGAAGACTTCTTCCTCTCATCCTTCACTTGCTGGAATATCAGGCACTTTGATGTATACTAAGAGATCTTCTTCTTCATGTTATCCCACCAATAATAATCTAGGATATCACAATACATATTTGTTTTTCCTTGGTGAATGGAGAAATTTGAGCTATGTGAATCATCCAAAAGTTTCTTCTTTATCTTCGGCTTCGTTGAAACACATAGTCTTGACCCAAATCTCACAATTCCTTCTTCATTAACATTGAACTCCGAGGATTTACCTTTTCTAATAGTTTCCACATTCTTCTTTAATTCCAACATCATCCATTTGAACATCAATTATCCTTTCTAAAAGAGATGTTTGAGAAATAATTTGTGAAAGGATTGATGATTTTACCTTCTTTATGATTCCCATGTCCATCCTCATCAAATCCAATAATATTGGATCCTTTTCAATTCTCATTATTGATAGAATTCTAGGATCCTTTCCACTTATATCATCCGTCTAATTTTTTGCTTTCCTAGGGTGGTAATGTATTGAGCAGTCATAGTCATTGATGAGATCTAACCATCTTCATTGTCTCATGTTCAACTCTTTCTATGTGAATATATACTTGAGGATTTTGTGATCCGTGTATATTTCCCACCTCTCCCCAAAGAGGTAATGACACCAAATTTTCAAAGAAAATATCACTAAAACCAAATCCAAGTCATGTTTGGGATAGTGTTTCTCATGAAATTTCAATTTACTTGAAGCATAGGAAATGAATTTGTCATTTTTCATCAACAAAAAACCCATGCCCTTCTTGGAAGAATCCCTAAATACCAAAACAATTCTCCACTTGTGGGTAGTGTGAGCACGGGCACAGTGATAAACCTCCTTTTAAACTACTTGAAGCTCTCTTCGTATTCATCACTCTAGGATAACTTTAATCCCTTCTGAGTTAGCTTGGTAAGAGGTTTTGAAAATCGTGAAAAAATTATACAAAATCAGCAATAATATCAAGCTAACCCTAAGAAGCTATGAATATCGGTCACTGATGATGCCCTCAACCATCCATAAATTCCAACTATCTTGGAGGGATCCACAAATATCTCATTAATTGTGATGATATAACCCAAGAATGAGACACCCTTTAACCCGAACTCACACTTTTTGTACTTGTCATAGAGCTTCTCCTTTCTCAAGGTCTCTTGTATAGTTCTTAGATACTTATCAAGCTCCTCCTTGTTTTTAGAGTATATTATAATATCATTTATAAAGATTATCAAAAATATATCGAGGTAATCTATAAATAATCTATTCATCAGGTACATGATGATTTATAGAGAATTAGTGAGTTAGAAAGGAATTACTATGAATTCATAGTGCATGTACCTTGAACGAAAAGCAGTCTTGGGGATATCCTACTTATTCACCCTTGGAAATATCCCGACTGTAGATCCACCTTGGAGAAGTATTGTGATATACGTAACTGACCTAACAAGTCATAAATTCCGGGTAGAAGATACTTATTATTTATCCTGATTTTTTTTGAGATCATGATAATCAATGTAAAGGTGCATTGACCGATACTTCTTCTTCATGAAGAGGACGGGTGCACCCCATGGTGAAGCACTTGGGCATATAAACCCTTTATCCAAAATCTTCTGTAGTTGTTTCTTTATCTCCTCAAGCTTCAAAATAGCAATTATATAAGGAGTTTTGGATATTGGCAATGCCCCAGGTATAAGTTGAATTGAAAACTCAACATCTCTTCAAGGAGGAAGACCAGACAATTCCTTGGGAAACACTTCAGCAAATTCACTCATAATAGGCCTATCTTCAAGGATGGTTTATTCCTTAGACTCAATTATCTGAGCTAGATATATCTACTCACAGGTCAGTAATATCCACACATGAGATAATGGTGCTAAATGAGGTTCATCTTCATCCTTCTACTTGTTTATAATCGGGGGATCTTTTCTTAATATGGAGAGTAATTTCCCTCGCACAGAAAGTTATGTTGGCTCTATATAATGAAATCCAATCAATGATGATAATTGAATCAAATTCTACTAGAGGGAGTATGAAGTGGATCACCAAGACGTTCAATCCACAAATTATGATAGGCGAGGATTTATAATCATGGGATGCAATGATTACCCCATTTTCCGTACTCACCGACATCTTTACTTTCCTGATTTTTTTGTGGTGTGGGGATTGTTCTACTAAAATTTCAGGATATAAAATAATGTGTAGAACCCGAATCCAAAAGTATGTTCTTTATTGCTGAATGATTAACTAGATTATATGTCACCACTTCTTTTCCGGGGTTCACTTCAGTGGTAGTGATGGAAAAAGTTCACCCTTGCTTCCTTCGAAGTTGTTGGTTGCCTTCGAAAACACTTGGATTAGGTCCCTGATTTGCAAGGTTCCCTAGTTCTTTGCAGTTTATGCATTGAACAACACATTGAGGGTCAAATTAAGTGTTCCTATCATCTATCACATTCATAGGTTTTTCTTGTCGGCATTTAATGACTAGGTGACCATCTATTCAATACCTAAACTATTTTCTTGTCCCCTTCAAGCAATTTTTGGGGTGCTTCATTCCACTCCTTTGGCATGTGGGGTGCTTGATTTTGTAAACACTATTGGATTTATCCATTGGAACTCTAGAATTAAAGTCCACCTTGAACATATTATCCCAATGATTCCCTTGAGATTTTTCGATCTCCATTTGAACTTTGAGGGAATATCAGACAATTTCCTCATAGTTATCGAAGTCATGGATCACAAGGGCTTTCCGTAGGCTAGGTTTCATCCCACCAAAGAAGTGATTAACCTTGTATTAAGGGATAGCGACGAAGCCAGACGAGTATCGTGCAAGTCGTGTAAATTTTTCATTGTACGCTCTGATGGATTCGTCTTCTTTTTTACTTGAGGGCATGGAAATCCCTTTCCACATTAAGTCTGTGTGTGTGAGGAAAATATTTGATGAAAAATATTTTCTGGAAATCCTTCAATTCAATGTCTCAATCTCCTACTTAGACTTAATATTTTTGGCCAATGTCTACCATTGATCAACTTCACCCTCCATATGATAAGATTCTAGAAGTACCTTCTCTTTTTTGGATCATTAAAGGATGGAGAAGATCTTTTCAATGGAGTTGATCCAATGTTCGACGATTGAGGGATTAGATGATCCATTAATAATATGACGCTTTAGTCTCATGAAGCTCTTGATTGTGACTTTTTATATCTTAGTGGGGTTTAAAGATCCTCTTGACCCATGTTTCTATTCAAATATTGAGTTAACTGAGAGAGTATCATGAAAAAGTTCACAATTCCTACTCCCATCAAATTGGGCATCTCATTAGAACAGTCATCACATTGATCATTTTATGGGGTTTTAGCCCGAGTCCTCTTATTACCGACCATTGGATGGAATAAAAGGAATGTTAGGGGTAACACATAAAGGGTAATCCAAGGAAAAAATGGATTACTTATAAATTACTTTTATTTTCTATAACTTATGAATCTATGGGCATCAATCTATGTTATCCTTGATATACTTCCCAAAATTTATTCTTATGGGCATTTTTTATTCCCTTAATAATGTTTCACACTAAGATTGTGAATTTACCAAAGCATAAACCCTAGGATTGTCATAACCAAGAGTGCATCATGAACCATTTTTGTGTACCAATATACCCCAGGTCAAGCCCTAAATTTCTTATCGGAGTTTTCACTACTAGGTACATCTGTGCTAGAGCCGCCTCTGCCTGATCGTATCCAGACATGGATGTATTTTCTGGATAATCCACTTACTCAATATTCACCAAAACATAGGGATATTTATTTATACATAGTTGTATCCCTAAGGATTTCAATAGAGTTTTCTAATCCTAATCCAAAAAATAACTAAACCTATCCTCTGATACCAACTATAACAACCCTACTTTTTATTACACACTTAGACATGAATTATTACATAAAATCTTCACATGATACAACACAGAAGATCCAGAGGTCTAGTTCAGGTTTAGGAACATTACATAATGACTTAAAACATGAAACACAACAGATTTATTGAAAAATCCCTTTACATGACCACTACATTCCCACGTACATAGTATTGCATGGGATAACCTGAGGACCTACATAAGAAAAGGGTGAGATATAAAGCTCAATAAAGGAGTAAATAAGGAATAACATGAAAATACAATACATGTTAGGAAATAGGCATATAAAATGAGTATAATAGAAACATGAACATAAAGGCAAGATATAGCATGATTATCATAACATGGGAATGTGGCAACAACAGTTAACATAGTGTCAACATGATCCAAGTCTCATTTCACATGGAGCATGAGTAAACCCTCGTTGCACTTGATGTATCACGATACTAATCATTACCCAATGAATTAGAGAACTATCGGGGCACACCCTTCTTAAACATTTCATTTCATGCATAAGTGTTCCACAAGATCATACAACAATGATTCATTAAACATCATAATTTATTCCATTGTAATGGAATGTGGAATTAATACATGAAACTATTCCATAAATAAGTAAATGTGTATAAAGGTGAATACCCTTGATATTTAAATAATAATGGTATTCATTACACAATGATCATGGATTGGAAAATAGTGGTGCAATTTCGGCAGTATAACGACATGACATAAGACTTCCTAAAAAAGGTTGATGAGGGGGAAAATGGTGTCTCGTAATATGTACATGAAATGGTGACATAAGACTTAATAAAAAAGATTGATGAGAGAGAAAATGTTGTCTCATAATATGTACATGAAATGGAATTTAAGGAGGTCATATAGATACATGTCCCAACATAGGTAATGGAATTTGGATTCATAATACAAAATAATATCTTGAATGTAAATGTGGAGGGAGAAATTCCCTATGGAATTTTGGCATGATAAAAGGTGTTCATGAGAGGAATTAATGAGAGAAAAATGGGTCTCTCATAATTCAAACATAAAAAGGGAATTATGGGGGATATGATAAATCATACTCCAACATTTATAATTGAAAATAAAAGGGAAAAACAATATTAAGAAACTTGGATAAAATGAGAAAGGAAGGAATCCCTTACTTGGAAGTGTGATCCCAAAGGATTGGGAGAGGCTTGGGAGAGGATTATTGGGAGCTTGGGGTGACTTGGGAAGATTATAGAGAGAGGAGGTCAGAGGTTGGACCAACACCAAAGGATTTTAGTGAAGAGGAAGTGGGAGCCCGGGTGCGTTTATATAGGAATGGAGAGGGAATTCTTTATTATTTAGGTTTTAAAACCAACACAATAAAAAAATAAAAACCACAAACCATAAAATGGTTTTTCCCATGGTTTTTTTCCAAATTACAGAGTAAAACAATATTTTATAGGGCTAATGGAAAAACTTCTTAAAATATTAGGCTTCCTTATGTGGAGGTGAGTCACACTCTCAAGAAAAGCTTTTTAAAGAGATAAAATGTTTTATAAGTCTTGGAGGGTCCACTAAGGCTTTGTAAAATAAATTAAATAGACCTAAAATCTCACTATTTTCATGGTAAACCATATATTGTCCGAAAATAATGTTTTTAATATTTTATTACATCACTATTTTGTCACTATAAAGTCATGAAACACATTATATATTTAAATGGTATTTATTTTTTACCCAAAATTTTGACTGTCTCAGAAAATTATGAAATATTCACCATTGGATAATTTTGACATCCTGATTCCAAAAATTATATCCATTTTATCTAAATAATTTTCTAAATATGTGAATTTTTACTTTAAAAATAAAAACTGACATTTATAAAAAATTCATGGGTTTTGACAAAAACAGATTTCCAACCATAATAAAAATCACTGTTGTATTTATAATAAATATTTGGTCATTTATAGTTAATAAAAATTAATTTAGTAATAATATTTAGTTAAAATATTGTTTTATTCAAGAATCCATTAATTCATCAAAATAGATTTCTTAATTAACTAAACAAATGCAATTTTTTCTTTAAAAACTATTTACAAAGTAACAATCATAAAATGAATGTATACTGTTTATTTTATAAAAAAATAATTTACATAATCATAGTACTGGGTTATCATTACATAACCCCTTATAACACCCACATATGACCGAAGGGTAAGGTGTGCGATGGTGACAACCACATGGGGTGGCTGTAATGACATCGCTCGGGTGCTAATCTCTATCAGCTTCCACTTCTCCCGTTGGCGGTTCCGTTCGAGCTTAAAGTGTTGAAGCTCGGCTTGGTCTTGGTCAAGAGTGAATCACAATGATGCCACCTCCTTTTCAAGCTCCAACAAATGGGCTTCGTACAGGGAAAGTCTACTGGATGAGGCTATCGATTCCCTTTTCGGAGTAAATTGGTTTTGTTAATGCCCTATATTTATACTAATCATGTGATCATTGCTTAATGAAAATATTAGCAATGACAACAATTTGTAATGGTATTTGGAAATCCAAAAACATAAAACCAAGTAAGTGCATATTTTAAAAAATCATTTTACACAATAAGACATTTATTAGATCCAGAGTAATTTTCACTGATAAAAGTTATGGTCATCACATTATTTAAATCATATCCTTTAGGTAATAACCCACTAAAAAAGGGGGAGAATATTTTTTTTTCAAAATTTATTTAGTTTTATTAATTTTTTAATTGTTTCATAGAAATATATTTTGAATAAATTTTTTCACAAATTTTATCAGAAATGATTTTACATGAAATGATTTTGAAAAATATTTTCCTCAAATTTTTATAGAAAATCTTTTGATTTCCTAATTATTGGTTTCAGATTAAATAAGTTTATAAAACCTAAGAAACTTTCATAAATAATGTTTATACATTTTTATAAAATTATAAATTTTTATTTTCCGTATTTGTTATTGTAACATGATCTATGATGTTATATAAAATTGCTATACAAACTTATGTGTTTCACCAAAACATATGTTTATCTGATAGAACTTATATCTTCAGATTTATAACATTTCAAGTGTTCAAACATTTTTTCAATATTTTGTGAAATGATATCATCCATCAATTACAGGCATGGATTATTTTTTGAGTTATTAGATCTAGATAAGTTTATCATATTAATCCTTAAGTCTATTTAATAGGGGTGTGGGTCTCCACTCTGTCAGTTCTTATCTCTAATAACAACACTCATAAGTATGATATTTCTCTTTCTGATTCTCTTAGAGTTCATATGATTGTTTAAGCTTTGTCTGATTAGAAAAATCCCTTACCCAAGTGATATTACTAAAAACCTATTTGAGAAAGAAATACTCAAAGGAAGAATCAGGTATAAAAAATATGACTCTATACTAAATATTGTTATTATTTTTCATGGACGGGTAGATATTTGTGTTGAAAAAAATGATTTTTATCTCCATTTTACAAAGACATTAATAGATTTATATTCTTCAATAGAGTTTAGTAATGAGGAAAATATTAATTCTGTCACTTTTCATTTATTTAAAGAGTAATATAAATATAATATCCATCAAGTGTATAAGATAGTTGAAGTTCCCTTTGAATGATAAGAAAAATTAGTAACTCATAAATTATCGAAAAAGTTAGAAAGTTTTGAAAAATATAAGGCATAAACTTCGTTGAATGATTATTATAATTTTTTTTAAAATTTAATCATATTTTTATGTATATTATAATTTTATCTATTTAGATGAAAAATTATCTCATTCTAAGAAGAATAGATGGGTATAGCCTCAATGTATATGAAATATATGTTTTGTAATTTTTTTAATGTGAGAAAATTAAATCATATGAGGTTTTTATTCCTTTAAAATCTGTCAATCATGGGGATATAAAGTTTAGTATTCCCTTATTAACATGTTTCATAAATATATTTTTACGGAAAACTTAATGGAAGTATATAAAATTAATAATAAAGATACTCCAAGGAGAGAGAAATATTCTTTTATTTGTGAGGGAAAAAATAAAGAAGATAGTACTTATGTTTGTTCCATCAATTAAGAAGTTTCTTGATAATTCAGGAAAATATGCATCTAAAATAGAAATATTTATGTTAATAGAAATGGTGTTATAAAAAATGGAGGCAGGTGATGTTTTCCCTCCATTTACAATGAAAAAAAATTCAAGACTATGTAGGATGAGGCATTAACTAATTTTAAGAAAAATAATGAAAGATTGAAACCTAATGATCTAACTTTAAAAATAGATAAGTTTAAGGGCTTGGATATCAAAGAAGAATCTTATGAGAAAATCCATGAATAGGAAAAGAAAAAAGACAACACAAAAATGATAAGAAATCCAATATGGATTAACGGTTTTTCCAAGAGGGGTTGAATAAGAACATTCAACAATAGATTTTTCTACTAACTTCATTCCTCAGTTCATTGTTCCTTTCTCCATTCTCACTTTTTCCATTTCACCATTTCTTATTGTTCAACTAAATGGTCAATTAATACAATTGTGAATATAAAATACATCCATTGAAAATAAAAAAGTAAAAGAACTTATAAAAGTAAAACCTCAGTTTGAAAAAGTGGAATTTGTAGTTGAGAAAGTTCATGATAATCTACGGAAATGTAAGAAAATGAAAAATTGTGAGATTTATTCAAAATTAAGAAAGGATCTAGATATTGAGGAAATGTAACCTGCTTCCTCAACCTCCATATCATTCGAATATGATAACTAATCCTCTATAATCATTTCAGAAAAAGATAAAACATCATAATAAAAATTTCAATTCTCACAAAAAAAGAAATAAAAAACACAATAATTTTAAAAATAATAAACTAATAAACACATTAATGTTTTAGATGTTTCCAAACATCAATAAAATTAGAAAAAAGAAGAATATAGAACTCCTAGAGCTCCAAATCCATTCATTCCATAAGTTTCTTCTGATTCAACTCATTCCATTCAAATAACAAGTCCTCAAATAATAGAAATGATATAAAATTGTTTCAAAATATTCATAAATAATCTTGATGATGATCTACACTAATTTCCTAAATTTCAAGTGATGTGTAAGTATATACCAAGAAATATTAAACTTTTGGAGAATTATAATTTGTTGAAACATCTTGGTGAAAATGTGATTTAGAACATGATAAACTTGAAAGATTTTATCAGAAAATATAAAATAGAGGCAATAAAATTGAAGCAATATATGAGGTGGAAACAACATAGAAAGGGATATATAAACATCTTTGATGAACATATTAATGGAATAAAAATAGCTACAAAATCAATTTCAAATCATACAAGGTATATAAATTCAGAAATGAATAAAATCGCTAGATATATTGATAATATAATGTATATTTCATGAATAAAGATGATGATATATCAAAATAAGTGAAAAAGATTAATTTTCTAGAATAAGACGTGTTGAGGCTGAAGAAAGTGAAATAGAAGATTAAAAACCTATAAGAAGAGGTATTGAAGATAAAAAAAGAGATCAAGAAGTTATAAGATCTTAAAGAGGAAGCGAGGAAGCTAAAATTAGCTATTTTTGAATCTATAAATTACAAGAAATATTTAAAGAAGTTTAAAGTCATCATTTTAAATTTTCAAATAAGGACTGATATTTTCAATTGAACACTTGATATTTTTTTTGTAATAAATTACACATAATTTATTTGGATACATTTTTCTAGAGGAATATTTCTCCAATATTTTTAGATTTATCTTTTCTACAATATATTTTGAGGATTTTATTTCCTTCTTATTCTGAATGAATTTGTTTTTTCATATAATTTGTTTCATATTATTTTCATCCCTTTAAATTTTACGTACACTTTATATATTCCCATAAATGTTTTTAAAATCAAAAAGGGGGAAAAGGGTGAGTAAAACAAACTTTCAAATAAATATTTCATATAATGTTTTTTCAAGAAAGGGGAGAAATTATGAATGTTGGAGAAATGGAGAAATAAGTAAAAAGGGTAATGTTTACAAATGAGTAAGTTATGTGTAGTAATTGTTTTCAATGTTATTTATGATTTAGATTTCCCATTGGAAGTTGTTTTTTGATACTTCCCAAAATGGGAAAATTATAGAGTTAAAAGTTTAATTCAACACCTTCTAAAATTAGTTTTTAATATTAAAACACACTTCCTTAGATACATAATTTTTATACTTAAGACTTACCACGTGTTTGGAATGTTTTTACAGGAAGGATATTTTACCGGATGTAGGAATATTTTATCATTGAATAAAACTTCCTTCACCGGATGAACTTATACTTTTGTACATCAGATAGATACAATATCATTGGATTTAGATTTATATAGTCAAAATGGGAATGTATAACCGAGTCTCATTGGATGATGTTCTACCGAGTCCACTTGATAAAAATTCATCATAAAAAGGAATACATGATCTTCAGGTGAATCTTTAGAAAATATATTTTATAAAGAATTAAATTCCATCAGATGAACAAATTCCATTCCACTAGATAGAAAATGTTCATTCCTTCAGATGAAAAAAGTTCATTCCATTAAATGATTAAATTTCCTTCCACTAAATGACCAAAGTTTGTTTCATTGGATGAAAATAGATCATTTCATTAGACGAACAAAGTTAATTCTGCAATAAGGAATTATAAATCATTACAATGGATATACCAAGGAGACTATCAGATGAAGTAATGATGAACCTTTTAATATAATATTGAGTTCATCTAGAGTCATTGAAACTAACTATAAATAATTCAGAATATGATTGTTTGGATATTTTCTTATAAAAGGTGTGACATTCAAAGATGAGGAATATTTTCCATCATTAATGGTATTTATTGGTTGTGACTATTTTTGTAACACCTTCTTACTTTTAGATAACTTCATTTTAATTTTTAGAGTGTATTTTCATAAGGCATCCATGTGTGGTTTCTCTTATAAATTCGTTAGGAATTTTTACTATTTTAATAGTTGTGTGCTGGATCTTTGTGATCGAGGTATGTTAGGATTTTGAAAGAGATATATATACCTAATATTGTTGATCGAGGGTTTTTATAGATATGGAAATGAAAGTTGTGTTAGATATTATTACTAAGGACTTAGTTTTGTATATGGAAGACACAATGATAGGGTGATATGGCATGGATATTCTGATTATCAATAAAACTCCCATTACATTAAAGGATAAAGCGTGGATCCGAGTGATAGTTTGTTTTTTCTTATGTACTTTATAAAATTTTATTTTTACTACTTGTATTTACAAGGTTATTTCAAAAATTAATGTTTTAAGGAATATTTATTTTTCATTTTAGAAATACTTTCTGAACTCTAATTTTATCAATTATAGATACAAAATTTTATCTGGCTGTTTTCTTATAAATCAAGAAAAATAATTTTCTAAAATACCTTTATAATGTTTATAAGTAAATTTTATGTTTTATTTTGTAACTACAATTATCCCCTTATTGAAATCATTTGTATACTCTTAAAACACTATAATATAATGGAATGAATTAATCACTAATGATAACACTATCATAGAGAGTAAAAGAGAGTCATGTTTGATTCGAGGAAGGCGAGAGTGAGAAAACACCTCATTTGTTTATCCATAGCATAACAAGAACAAGGATCAATGATAGAATTTTTACGATCTATGTTTCAGTTCTATCTCAAGGGATATAACTAATGAAATAGAATGTCAATATTTTTGACATGAAACAATGAGATAATGTGAACCCGACATTGACATTGATAGAGTATAATGTTGTACACGTCACTGAAGAAACTGATACTATTGTGTATGAAATACCCAATGAACATGTATAATAGGAAAATAATATCTAAACTATCTTGGGGTTTTTAAAATGTAATGTAAATAATGAAGATAGAAACCGAAAACCATTGATTAAAAGAGGATCAATTTGGACTACATGCGTGGTCCTAAAGGGACGCAATGATTCCTTGTACACAATATTTATCAAAATTAAGTAAAGGAGAAACAACTAATCTATATGAAGTATAGCATTCCATATTTAATTATGCATTTTCTTCCCATAAGATACTTTATTTATTTTTTATAATTAATAAATACATGACTAAACTAAATAATATAAGAATATAGAAAAAATAAAACCACTTTACTCAATCACTACAACAAATGTATGATAAATCATGTATACCATTCTATGGATAATTACATACCATGAATGATTACATATATTAAAAATGAATAAAATAAATGGGAGATTAAATTTAAAAGAATAATATCTTCACAATTAGAAAATCACATTGATCATCTTCACCATTGAGGATCACAAATAGTAGAACTAAACTTTTAATGAGAAAAAACATCATGAATGGGGAGATATTTTTGTAAAATAAAAAAAATGAAAAATATAGGAATGTAAGGTGTAATTTTTTGTGTTAAAATGGAATGAATTTATAGAATGTAATAAGGGTAATATAAAATTTATTTGACTACTATAAAGTTGTAATTAGTCAATGGGTATAATATAAATAAACATATTTTAATTTCAAAATTACTAGTATATAGATGATACAAATAAAGTATATTTACATACTAAAATGTACATTTGTGTTAGAGAATAATTTTTCAAAAATGGGTTAATAAAAATAAAGTAATGATAATAGAATAAGTAAATATAGACCATTAAATAATAAATGAATTACTCAAAATAATAACTTAATGATTCATAGCCAAAGAAATATTTTAATCTAAAAACATATTATAAAGACCAGACAAGATCTATGCGACCATTGGAGGGTCTGTGGTCATCTATATTTATGTTTTCTTCATATAAAATAAAATTCACCTCTAGTTAGAGAGAAATGGATCTACTAAATAACAAGACACAATAAAAACCAGATAATGATAAGAATTTATAAGGTTCACTACTAACTAGAAGTATCTAGTTCTTAGAATGAACTAGAAATAATATGAGATCACACCATCCACTAGAAAAAAATTATTTTGGTTTCAAAAAATAAGGTATATACATAACTTTCATTACACTATAGTCATTTAATAGTGTATATGCTACTTGAATAGTTGATATGTGAATATAAATTTTATAATAATATAATATACCTTTACCAATAGGCTTCAATAAATTTTCATTTTTTTGCATTGATTCTTTACACTTGATCTTCTATAAGCTAGTTCTTATTATTCTATTTATTTCATTGTAGTGAGAAAGAACCTATTATTAATTTTTATGTATCCCTTCATTATTATTACTAAAAAAATATCTCTCTCACACCAACTCATCCACTCTATCATAAAATGAAATAAATGAGAATATATATAACATACAATATCGATTACATTTTATATTTATTAAAATGTTTATGAAACCACATAAATAATTTCCAATTCAAATCTGTTGAATTCTCAAATGTGGTCTACATAATAACTTCCACAATAAATCACATTTATAACTAATTTTTACTATAGTATAATTGAATAAATATCATAAAAAATTCATAATCCTTTGAACTTGTGTTTATTCAACATTAAACCTTTGTGTATGCACAAATACATGTTTAGTACAATGATGTGATCATGGTGACTTCAATATTGGAATTATTCATGATAACTACCATCAAAACTACACATCCTTTACTCCAAGATAATTTCAAAATCCAATACATGTGATTAATATGAATGCTAAGGAATAAAATATATCATTTTATCTTTTATTTGATGGTTGAAGCCTTCAAACTTATTTATTCTAATTTTTTAGAATTATCATTTTTTGATAGATGGTATCATGATGAACCAATATCATGATATTTATCGATTTAATGAAGAAAAAATCATCTATAACAATATTTTTAATAAATTTTTAATAATTTAATACTATAAACATGTTTATTGAACTCATATAAGGTTCATACTCACATAATTTATATGTAGACAACTCATTCTTATTCACACGGAAGGTCCATATAGGTTTCTCATGGAATATCCCTACTTATTAGGCACATAGATATTTGAATTTTTGATCTTCAATGGGTTGAACATTTATTCAATGAACCTATAAAATAATCTTAGGTCACTCAACCTACTATCTGTTCCCTCAGTCACTTGACCTACCATATGGTAGATAAGTAATCCTTCATTAGTATGGTATACACTTCTTCATGGGATATGTTATATTTTCTTAATGTGGTTAGTCAAAATTACTTCATGTAGAAACTAGATTATGGTTGATTTTCCTATTGTTTTAAGATATTTTAGTCATATATTTCATGTGGTTTGTACATCAGAACTCACTTATCACTTCATGTGGTATCTACTAGTTATTAAATCAGCTAGTACACTAATCATGTATCCTCACATCACGCGGTTAATCTAGTGACCTTGTTGGACTCTTTGGTTTCATAAAAGATGTAAAATTTCCACTTTGAGAACATGTTTTTACCCTTAAGAATAGAATAACCACTATCAAAAATAAAAATTCCTACTTCCATTACATACTGATTTATATATTGATAAAAAAACAACATCATAAACACTCTTAGTTCCTATTCTTCAGCTTCTTTTATAATCCATCAACAACTAAAAACCTATTGGTCATAAAAATCTCCCCCCTTGGATTTTTTCAACTAAAGAACATAAATCAATGAAGCGCTGAAACTAAATATATAAATTCCCATCCAAGAATTTTAAGATTATGGGAGCTATTATCGTGTATGAAATAATAACCATTGAACAATAATATCATGTTGTATTTAAAGATGCAATGTAAAATCATTCCAAATGTATTTATTTTCTCAAAAAATCATCATCCAATTTAAAAAATTTAAACTGACTACAACAAGCTTTAAATAGTTCCTATACCAACTTCAACAATGTTTAAACTATTAAAAGTGTTAACATATATCACACATGCCAGCACCAAAAATTCCCCCACTTTAAAAACAACCTCTAAATTAATTCTACCTATAAATATATAGAGAAAATATTAATGGATGGATTTATGTTATAATGATCTCCTCATTTGACAATAATATCCAAATACCAGATGAGAGAGGGGAAAACCCATACACCTTATCCTTGAATTGGGAAAGTTAAAACTCACATAATCATTCAAAACATCTAAAATATATCCTTTAAAAATGGTTTAGTGAAAATATAAATGACAGTATCCATTGTATGATTGAATTCCATATTTAGTTCATTTATTACCAGAATCTCATTGATGATTTGATATTTTATATAAATGTGATTTTAACTTGAAGGTGGCATTGAATTATTTGTGAGATTGATAACACTTTTATTATCATAAACCAAGATAAGTAAAAGTTTCACATCAACAAAAAAATATTCCAACCATGTCTTAATCCAATTCAGTAACATTGTAGCTTGAGTGGAAGTGACATACATAGTTTATAAAGTACTGATATTCCCTTAACTTTTATTCTTTCTATGCCGAGTCAATCATATTTCTCCTAGAAAGAGAGAACCATGAGACATAGACCATCTATCATTGGAAAAGCCTTCCCGATATACAGATGTATTGAAAAATAGATTCAAATTTACCTTGTTTTTATAAATTATAAAACAATCAATTATTCCTATAATGTTTGTAAGAATTAATTTCCCAGAAAAATAGTATGACATTTTTTTCACTTTGAAATCCACCAAAAAGAGGAAAAGCATAAACAAGGTATAGAAAGAGGTTTTAAAATATTATAGGCATCCAATAAAATTTATAAATTCATTAGGATAATCATATTTTACAAATTTATCCTTAAAAAACAATGTCCCCCCTAAGATAAGTGCAGAAATAAGTTATGAATGTTCCTTAATAAAATTATTAATTATTTACCTGACGAATTTTTATTATGATTGGAAAATGTGATCCTTATTTTTGGGAGATTTTTAAGCTAATAAAGTGCCTAATGTATCCCAACATATTAATTTTATAAACATATTTTTCAAATTATAAATTGTTTAATATTCTTATTTATTCTTCATAGAAAATAAGATATCATCAACATAAACAATCGCAACAAGAGAAACCACTTGATTTTATTTTATATAGAGGTTGTTTCCCACTCTTCCTTTCTTGGAGTTAAGATTATTTAAACAAAAACTCATCTTGGAATACTAGTCTCTTGGGGAATTTTTTAATCCATATATATAATTCTTTAACATACATACATAGTTATCTTATTTTTAAAGTAAGAAACCACTTCGCTGGTCAATATAGACTTATTATTATAATTTAACAATAAGAAAGGATAAATTGAAATCAATTTTGAAAATTTTATATTTCAATTGATTATAAATAACTTGAATGATTAGTATGGGTTTAATTATTCAAATTAGTGCATATGAATCTTCAAAATCAATTCAACTAACCTAGGTGTATACCTTATAAACTATCCTTTCCTTTTTTACCACTTCACCTTTTTTATTCAACTTATTTTTGAAAACTGAATTTGTTCAAATTTTAAATTTTTCTCTAGGTTTGGGTACCGTATATCATTTATATTATTTCTAAATATTTTCTAATTACTCCTGCAGATCATCAATAAAATCTTGAAACTCCAATTATTCTTCAACATCTCTTTACTTAACTTGTGAAAATAATGAGGTATGTGAAGCGTTCCTCTATTCTCTTCATGTTTGAACCCATTGTCTTTAATACCAAAGGATATTTATAACCAACACTTGATTACTTATTATTGGATGAGATAAAAATTATTTCTCCCCCTCACATTAAATGGATGAATTAACATATTCATCATGTCTATCTTCCACATCATCACTTCTAGTGGAGACTTTACCATGTTTTTTAACAGAAATAGATTTCTTTACTCTATATATATCTATTTCTAATCATGAAAGCTCTCTTTTTTGAATGTTTTGGCACTTTAACATAATAAATTTCAATAATTATTATAGATACATTTTTGTAGTGTATGTATCCTCTAATATTTAGAAGGTATTAAAGAAAGATACAATCAAGACCACTTTGATCAAACTTTCTAAAATTATCACCTTTGACTTTGATGCTTTTGGGGATACCAAACATATTTATGTACTTAAAAATTAGGTTATTATTATTATAATAAATATCATATAGATACATGTATGAAATATTTCTACAGAATATGTGATTTTATAATAGGACTTATACACAGATAGCTTGTCTCCAAATAACGGAGAAGCATCATGTTCAATAAATATGGTTAGAGAATTCCAAACTAAGATTATATTATTTTTTAAGGAACACAATTTGGTTGCGGTGTGTATGGTACACTATTCTCATGATGACTACCATGATTTTTTAAATAATATTAAAACATAAAATTGATGTATTCAACATCAATTTTAGTTCAAATCATATTTATAAAAAAGTCACACTCCTTTTTAGAACTTATCTGGAAACTTTTAAATATATTGAGAGCTGAAAATTTTTGTTTAAAATAATGTACATGAAATACTAGTGAAAGAATCAAAATAAATAATTTCCAATAGATGCTATGTGTGTATCTTAACTTTATTGTGTGAAGAATTTAAGATTTTATATAGATTTACAGAACAAAATTAATATCCCCTTATTTTCATATTAAGGAAATCAAAAAAAATTCCTTTATGATTAAAGGCATATATATTTCTCTATTAAATATATCCATGTCATATAGTTCATAATTGATTTTTTTATTTCTTACTCAAATAACACGACTTTGGTGCATTTGAAACCTGGAATAGGGTTTTGCTTAGTTCATTTTCCTCTGGTCACAACTTCTCCATATTTAAGACTTTAAACTATAATCCCATTTTTTATAAAGATAACATCATTTACATCATAATAATGATTATAATAACTTAAAAAATTTCGTTTTAGTCAATAAAAAAATAAGGTTCTCTGGGTTTTTAATTTTTAATTTGTAATAAAAGAAAATCCAATACCTTCAATTATAAGAAAAAAAGCATTCCAAAACGTTACTTTACATTTTTATAGTATATTAAATTATTTAATAGTTTCAAGTCTCAAATAATATGTGTATAATACCCACTATTCATAATTTAATGTCATTCTCCATTAGTATCCTTTAGAGTAGTATCAATAATTAGAGCCTTTCCTTTTCACTTTACTTTTTTTCTTAATGCTTTTGAGTTTTGTCATCAAAAACTTGTTCGGTAGGAAATATCAGAAGACAAAATTTTAAAAGGTGTTTAGTCTGGTAAAAATTCTCCTAGATAGTTTATAGAAGTAAAATCCTATTCTTAGTATTTAAATTAGATTTTTTGGATTTCTTTTGAGTATGTATTTTTTTAGTAGGATGATTCCCCCTGAAAATATAACTCAAATACCTCTTGGATCCATTATAGTGATGATGATTGAATAAATAAATTTTATTTTGATTCTAAAAGCCCTCAAAGTGAAATCAATATCCCTAAAATAATATTTAATTTCAAAATGTGCATGTTGTCCAAAACTATGTATCTGACTTGCTACATATTTCTAACCATCAATCTAGGATCCTTTTTGAGAACCAAAATTTTTGTAGAGTAATAAAATATTTCTATTCATATTTTACTTCCTCTAAACCTTATTAGACTCTCTATTTATATTATTAATTTCTTAAATGTTTTATTTCTCTGAAATTCATGTTTTTTTTAAAATATTTTTTCAGGTACATACATGATCCTCTTGACTTCTTCTTAGATCATTTCCCAGTATGTTTGTCCTTAATATTATTATTTTAGGATTATCTTTTATCTTTATAGTATTCAAACACTCATTAGGTTTCACCACCTTCTTAAATTGAATTTTTAAAGACAAGTTTCCCTTGTTCAGACTCAACTAGTATCTATTTTACAAGGTTAAATTATTTATTTTTTCCATTATCTTTTCTTATATATGGTTTTTCAGTATTTTATATTTATTAATTAACCTATTTATATTTCCAATATCTTTTAACAATATATATTTTTCTTCTCTATGAATTTTTTCCAAAATGTTATTTGGTCGGAGATATTTCATTAACTTTGACTCGAAATTTTAGAGAGACATTGTTTTAAATATATTTTATTATGAACTAAAAAACATTTTACAATTATTATTCTTCACAGTTTCTAGTATCATCACTGGTTAAACTGTCATCATTCACCTTTGCAAAAAAAAACATCTCAACACCATCATCACTAGAATTATCTTCTAAAACTTATTGTTGGTTGTCATAATATTCCATGAATTTGGATAAAAAGTTTCAATTTTTATATTTATTAAAAATATTATAAATTCCCTTTACGTAAAAAATCAATTTTTATAACTTATTATTTAGTGACCATCTTTTCTTTCTACATTTTTAATCTCTATCTTGTTCTTCGTTTAGTTTTTGAAAATTTATTATCAAATGTCTAATAACTTCACAATTAATGAAAATCAATGGTAACTTTCCTTTATACTTACCTACACCTATTTTTATATTTCAAGAAAAAGAAGACATGAATTCACTGAATTTATTAATAAATTCATCATCTGAATCAAAAAATGTATTCTTTTATAAAAAATTTCTTTGACTTGTATTTTTTATTGTATTTGAAAGAGATTTCATGATTATCATTTCCATTAATTTTGATAACATTCTCTATTATCATCTTATATGTAATGATAATACTATAAAAATAATCTAGATGGATTGTTTCAGGATATCTATATTATAAGGATGAAACTTTAGCATAAAATCCATCATGAATAACTCAAGATCTCTATAATTGTTGAGTCTTCATGTTTTTTACCAAAAATTCTTATAGTTGTTACACTAGTGTTAATACTTTTAATGAACTCACCAATAGATTCATCATGTCCCATTTTTAAATCTTTATACTTCAAT
This sequence comes from Viscum album, assembly GCA_963277665.1. Taxonomy (NCBI): domain Eukaryota; kingdom Viridiplantae; phylum Streptophyta; class Magnoliopsida; order Santalales; family Viscaceae; genus Viscum; species Viscum album. The sequence continues at coordinate 255,456,372 of OY728150.1, forward strand.
CTACAAATTTTTTAGGTTGATTTATTCACCTACATGTTTAGTTGCTAATTAATTTTCAACTTTTCCCATATTTCTTTAGTGGTTCTGCTTCATTTAACCCCCAAGAATTCACATTCTTAGAGGAAGGAAAGTGAAAAATTTATACCTCATCTATCATTCTCTAGATTCTTCTTATCAGTTGTTGTTATGGGAGAACCCTAAATGAGAGGAGTGAAACCATCTATAACAGCTCTCAGAACTTTATATAAAATGGATAATTGATGGGGGTATCATTCTATTCTTATAGATATAATAGATCTTTCCATAAAATCAAGAATATCTTCATTGTTAACAGTGTTTTGAACATTCAGAGAAAATATCTTATTTAATCTTCACATAGACTAGAGTTAATAAAGGGAACTAGGGAATTGATACCTACTTTAAGGACTAGATAGGAGAGGTGGTGGTGGTGGTGGGGGGGGGGGGGGGGGGTTGAATTAGTGGTCAACTATGTTTATGTTCACTTATTTCAAAACAACCATTGGATCAATTTATAGAGAAATGAATATGATGAATCACAACAACAATGAACATCCATATAAACACATGAATTTACAAGGTTAAATCCACAACAAGAGTAACTTTTCCTTTTTATATGCTCGTTTAATAGTTGATATAATAATAAAAAAAATTCAACAATGTAACTGTCCTTTACAAAGAGGTTTCAACACATCTTCACTGTGATGCTTGGATTCTTCACACTTTCACTTATGCAAGTTTTTTTTTATTATATTTATTGCACAATAATGAGAAAGAACCACTTATTAAATTAATTATTTATTCTTTCTTATTCCATAGAAAACATTATCTCTTACACTCATACAAGTAAATTATCAAGAACTTAAGAAATTTAAATATATTTTTCATGCAGTGTTAGTTACCTCTTCTATTTATTCAAATGTTTATGAAATAACATTAGTACTTTGGAATTCAAATTTTTAGAATTCTAAATTACAGTTATTACAATAACTTCAATAATAAAGTGATTCCATAATTTATTGTTTCTACATATATACATGAAAGTATTATATTCTATTCAAAATTCTTTGAACAAATATTTATTCCACATTAAATCACTATGTATGCATCAATATAAGCATGTTACAGTGATGTGATCATGGGGACTTTAATCTTGGGATTGTTCCTCTTAAATACCATATATATTTCACCTCAATCACTACAATATATTTGTAAAACAAATTGTATAGAATTAATATAAAAATTAATACATGAAATCCATCATGGAATCCTTCATTATTGGTTCATCACTTTCATTGTTCTTCATCAAAATTTCCGATACTTGTCATTTTTTTAAAAAGGTATCACGATGAACCAAAATCATGATATGCATGGTTTTAAAGAATACCAAATCATGAATAATCATATTTTTAACAAATATTCATGAATATAATCAATATTTTAGTTATTTATATTAAAATAATGTGTGGTTTCTACTCATGGAAGTTCCATACTCTTGAATGATCAAGGAAGATAATTCATTCCCGTACACACAGAAGGTCAGTGCAGGTTTCTTATAGATGATTTGTGCTCATCATGTTCTTATATATTACAATTAATGATATTCCTTGTGGTTAATCAACCTTATATGCATGTATAGAGTCACTTGACCTACTGTGTGGTAGATAAGAAATCCTTCAGGTGGTAGATCATATTTCTTAATGAGGTTGGTTCTCTTTCCTTTATGTAGTTAGTCGACATTACTTCATGTGGTGACTTACTCATGTTAGATTCACCTACCATGTGAATATCATTGAAATTCATATCCTTCATGTGGATTCGAAATAAAAGATGACTTATAAATTTATGGTAATGGTATTGGTTCTTCATGCAGTCGGTATGTTGACTGTGACACCGCGCATCATGCAGTTAGTCCAGCGACTATGCCGACTACTTTATTGTTGTAAAAAATGGGAAATATCTACTAATAGAACATTTTTTTGAACCTTAATAACACAGAAATCATAATATATGAAAATTATTCATACTATTAATTAATTATTTAATTTTTGAAAAATTTCAACACCTTAAACAATCCCAGTTCTTGTTCACCAACTTCTTGACCAATCCAACAATAGCTCATAACCTCTATGTTTAATCAATTTTTATCATATATTTTATTTCATATTCAAATTTTAACATAATAATATTATAATTAGGAAATTTAATGTAATGTATTATATATATATGTAAAAAATGAATTAACATTATCACATGTGTTATTAATTATCTATAAATAAAAAATGAAACAATTTAATTTTAAAACGATACATTTCTAAAGATTATTTTTTACATGCTACGAATTTTTATTTTAAAAAACTAAATATATTAGGATTTAAGGGTGAAATTAATAAAATTTTATTTTTATGATTTTATAAAATATTTTATCATGCATGATTTATTATTAATTAATTTGAAATAAGAATAAAAAATAAAATTTTTAAAATAAATTTTTCACTATAATAAATTTTTATTTATATTTAATATTTTCATTTAACAATTAAATTTATCATACTTATAAAATGAATTATATTAATGGGAGTAAAAGTTTAGAATTATAAAATCAAAATTATGCAATAGGGGTAATATTATTAGTAAATATAACAATTATCATGGTAAATAATTAAACAAGGTAAAAAGCAGTAAAAATAGGTGAAAATCACATGAACTAATTTTTTAATAATTAAATTGAATTAAAATATTTTTAAAAGATTATTTTTAGGTTTTTAAGTCCTTATTAAAATTATCACCATATGTTTCCTACCTAAATACTTTGTGATTCCATCTTTACCCATTACCCGACTTATGTTTCCCAGGAAAATGTTCCTTATATTCACCTATATAAGATTCTCTCCTCCACCCCTTCTCGAACAATTATATAATTTTATTTCCTCTTTAATTTATGAAAAAATAACCTCTAATATTGTACTATCACATTTATTTATCCTTTAGTCAATATAAATATTCTTAATCCCTTCATTCCGTACGAAGATGTTGTGAGAATAGGAGACTTAATCAAAGTTAGGAGTTTTCATTCATTTCATTTAATTTATCCTCACCAAACTTCCAGAATGTTATTCTCGTCTATAATGATATAATATTAAACTCAATATGATTATGTAAAAATTATATTATCATAATATATCTCTACTCTCTTTCTTATTTAGTACTTATAATACGTTTTTTTATTTGGTTTGGTTTTAGCAAATAAATGAATGATGTTATAACATTAGCATTATGGATGATTAGGAAAATAGTATTTCTTGTAATATGTGATAACCACTATTAATTTAAGACATGTATCAAATTTTGGATTGGTAATATGTATATGTAATTTCATTAAAAAATGATTTTTAACTATTCATTATAAACCAACACCAATACTTCCATGAAATAATCCCTGGACCTCAGAACTATATTAAAAACACATATATAATCTCCATGACCATTATGGATGTTATAAACACATGATAAAATATATGTGATTGGAATTTCTATATTATAGCTAATATAGATCTAATGGGACAAATAACCCAAGAATATTAATCTTTGAAAAGAATGATTGAAAAATTTATAATAAAAAATTAAAAAGTAATTTTATGATTTAAAATAAATATAAATTATTTTATAATATATATAAAGAATATAGAAACCCTATTTTTTCTTTTTAATACTTTGAAATATATCAAGGAATAATTTTAGAGCCAAAGACAGAGACAGTGCGAGATTTCCAGGCCCGATGTGCCTAAAATTGATATTTTAAAAATATTAAAAATAATAATATCATGTATTCATAATTTTTAATAAATAATTTAATAGCACATGAAAATTATCTCGAATCAGAAATCTGAGACAACAGTTGAATTTTGAATGTAGTGATTACCATAAGCAGGACCTAAAGTTGGCCACCATCAAACATCTAGTTAAGGCAGTCATTGGAACATGAATTTAATTAAGATAATTAACTAAATTTTTAATTTTTTTAAATAAACTAATTAAATAATCTTAAAAATATATATTATAACAATTATATAGTGTTATCCACATTAAATATGGGAGAATTTAGAGGATCTTTAATGGACTTCATTGGATAATCAACATTATAAAATGATCAGTGATTAGATCATTGTAACACCTGAGACTTTTATGTGAAATATTTTGCCTTTATGTTATATAAATCATCAAAGGAATATTTTTCTACACAACACTTTCTTGGCTTTCTTTACACGAAATCGCGACCTTCCTCGATACCTTGCGTCGTACTCAATACCGAGTTTCACTAAACAACGATATGCTATTAAAATATTTTTAAAACTAGCCGTTATGAATAGTAATAACCACTTTTTGAAATTTTATAAATTTTATTTTTCAAAATGGACTTCATTTTTGGATTCGGAATATCGAAATTAGCCTAGGGTGAAATTTTGGTATTTTTCTGAAAACTTTCAATTTTTGATGAATAGTGAAACCACTAAGTGGTAGTTAAAAAACTGGATTTTTTCATAAAACTTAATTTTACCACTTCTGTGAGTGGAATTTAGAAAATCCGAGAGACACGGTTAAAATCAAGGACTAAAATGTGGTTCAATGAGATGAAAATATTTTTTGGTGAATAGTAACTTTTTACTTTTTTTTACCACGATTAAAAGTAAATAGGGTAATTAAGGGTAAAGATGATATTATTATTACCCTAACACATGTACTAATTCTATTGGATAAGTTTAATTTGACCAAAAACAAATTTAGGAATAAATTATGACCATTTAGGCCCACTTGGATTAGATTAGGACATTTATTATTAATTTATTTAAAGAAGGGTTATAATAGTAAAAATCAAAGTTTAATAAGTAAATAATTTTTAATATGGGTTTATACATAAGATAAATTCGACTATAAATATTAATTAGAAATATAAAAATATTTCCTACATAATTGTATTTTATTTTTAATTTTTATACATTAAATAATTTAATTTATTTATGACACAAAGATGATGCAGTAATTATCTTATTAATGAAATATTGACATAATTAATGTTATAAACAGCAAAATAAATGTAATTTGAGACTTTTTATGAATTCCACTAATTTTATAGGTTAATATGACATGTTAGTATTGATTTAATTAACTTGGTTCGAACTAATAATTCTGTTATTAGTTTCACAAAAATCAATTACTAAATAGTGTCAAAATTGACATAAAATAGTTTTTAAAACAAATATTATATTAGTAATTGTTATTTTATTCCTAAAAATATAAGGTTCGGAACAATGACTTAGATAAGGTTATATATATTAATAATAAACAACTTGGGGTTCGTTTGGCTGCTTATAGTAAGTTTATTAACCTTATAGTATAAGAACACAAGAAGACACGGTAAAAGTAAACTTATTTAACTCAATGTTAAATCTAAATGATAAGGTTAAAATAGGAACCTAAACTTGTCTAAAATCTATTTTATGAGAGGATTTCGACCCATCCCCACCTTAGTTTCGAAATATATCAATTTGGAGCTATTTAAAACCGAACTTGACTTTATAATAAAATAATATTTTTAGTTTTCCCAAAGGTACCCCTCTCCTCCCTTATAAAAGGGCATCTCCTCCCCCTCTTCCTCACACAACTTTGAGCCTTCAAGCTCGGCCAACCCCTGCCACTTTCTCCTCTACACTTCCTTAGAGACATCCTAGAGGTTCTGGTCTTCTTCAAAGACCAATTTTAGTGCCCTAAAAGAAGGCCTCAAAGAAGAACTTCAAAGAAGAGGTAATGTCCGTTACCGATTCTTTCATCTTTATTTCTTCTTCCACTTCTTCTTCTTTAGTTGTTTCATTATGAAGTAATAACATCAGTATAACTCATATACTGATATGTTATTATAAGTATAAAACAACCCTATTTCACCATCTATCCATCCTACGGAAAAATAAATCACCGCGCGTGCGTACGTACGGAATACCGTCTCCACGCCGTGGTGTAATCTATTTTCCACCACCACCTTACTTGGATGGGTATAATGGTGTAAATAATGACTATATATGACTATTATAATGTGATACTAATTATTAAATAGTATACATACACTCCAATACAATTCCACGATCATAGGAACGATATCATCACTCGTGCGTACGTACGGAATACCGTCTCCACGATGTGATGCGATTCGTTCTACATGATATTCATGTCATAATGATTATATAAATGAACTTAATGAATGAATAAGATATATATTACACTAATAACATTCTGGAAATGAGATATCTATTACCTAAATATAAGAATAAGAATTTATTCGACAAAACACGCATAAGAACAAAAAGTTATAAACACCCGAATAACAAGTAGCAATAAAATATTACTTCTAAAATGCTATGAAAATGACCATATATGATATCATAACAATGAATATGATTCTGTAATAAGTTAATGACATTATTTAAATCATTATACAGGAGGTTCGGACACTTACGAAGCAAATCAGACTTAAGGTAAGGGAAATATCACAATCTCATTTTTATCCGAGATTGTTTATACTTTGGCATTTACTGGGGTGTATTTTATCATCCACATCCATGTTTCCTCAATATGTAATATTATTTACATCCACCAACAATTGTTTAAATCCATTTTTACTCTTTTGTGAGTTTATAGTAAAATATATGAAAGGAATCTTTTGTCATTTTTCGTACGAGGTACTTTCTGACTTTTCCAAAAAAAGTACGAGAAGAATTTTTTCTTTTAACTTATATGGAATGAATGGATTTTGAAAACATTATTTCCAAGAATATTCCTTTACAAATTTTCAAGTTTATTTTTAATCAACTTCTTTTAGTTTAAAATTGTATGACATGTTAAGAAAGGAAAAATGTTTTGGAAGTAGAAATGATATTTTCCTCAAGAATGGAGTTTAATTGTTTTATCAAAATTATTTTCCATCTAAGATAATAAAGGGTTCTGTTTTTATCCCTATTATTACATTGACTTGATTATGTTGTTATGGAATTATTTTTATGAATTTCTTTATCTTATATGAATTTTTTTATGATGTCATGTTGTTTAAGAATCCCATTTTTATTACATGGATTATGCTATGATGTATGGTTTATGATTTTGTGTCCCACATAAGAATGGTATCATGATAAGATGGTTGGGACCTATATCTCCCTCCAATGCATTGGGTAAAGATTTTATATCTCATGAGATAGACATGGCTGGAACGGTAGGTTATACCGATTTAGTGAAACAGGACTGAAACGGGGAGTGAACTCGGTTCAGAAATGGACTTTGTCCACTAAGATAGTCTTGGAAATGAGTCTTGACTAATAAGAAATGATTCTCTATGATTATGTGTGTATGACAGAAAGTTTCATGTTTTAAGTTATGATTTCCATTTCACTACTATGATTTATCCCATGTTATGAAATTATTCTCTCTTTTGCAGGTTAAGATTTCAAAAAGTTATGTTCTTATGAATATGATGTGACTGATATTTCTTTTGTTTACCCTTACTGAGCATTTGATCTCACCCTTTTGTATGTTTTCTTTCCCTAGGCCAGGAAGAAGGTTATTAAGTAAGATATGCCAAAAGGGACTATAAATATGATGAAATAAATGGGAGACAGTGTAGACTCTTTATGAACCAGTTATTTATGTTTCCCAGTTTCTAATGACACTATACCTATACGGTCCTTTCGTGGTTTTGTTATATGTTGCAATAAGTATGCTTCAATTTTGAAGTATTAACAATGTATGTAAAGTATGGGTCGTTATATTTGGTATCAGAGGAAAGGTATAGTCAACCTTTGGAAACTAGGATGTGAAAGCCTTAGTAAGAACCCTAAGGATAAGTCTAAGCATAGAACACAATATTAGTGTTTTAGAAATGGCCATGAATAACCTAAGATAAGACCTTAAGTGTGAAATTTTATTCTTAATTATGTGATTTTCCTATTATAATTAGTGTTTCTCACACTATTCTTCTTGGTTTTAGTCAATGGCTGGAACCTGCAGGAACCGTGTTAATGCGGAATGCGACGGGAAATGCAATGATTGTCCCCCTGAGCAACCAAACATTATGGGAGATAGAATGCAAAATCTTATAGCCGTGATCACACAACTTTCTCTAGCTATGAATCATGAAGGACTTCCAAACGAGCAAAGGAAGGAGCAACATTCTGTTGAATCCTTCATGAGGCAGCGTCCACCTTCTTTCAGCGGGTCTACTGATCCATTAGTTGCTGAACAGTGGATTAGTACTACTGAGAAGATATTTTCAGTTCTTCGATGTTCTGAGCATGATAAATTCATCTTAGCAGTGTATCATTTGGAAGGTGATACTGATCAATGGTGGAATCTTATTAAGAATACGAGGCAAATGGATGAAATTCAGTCCATGGAATGGGACGAGTTCAAGAACTTATTTTTCAATAAGTACTTCCCTCGTATTCTCCGAACAAAGATGGAGAAAGATTTTCTTGAACTGAAGCAAAAGGATGATGAATCTGTTGGTACTTAAGAAGCAAATTTTACAAGACTTGAAAGGTACGCCTCTGGTATTATTATCCAACCTGAGAGTAAGATCGATCGATTCTTTAGTGGCTTAAAACCAAGTCTTCGAAGGGCCTTAGCCATAAGGGACTTCAATAGCTACGAGGAAGTCATTCGATGTGCTCTCAAAGTTGAGATGGAGATTGGAGTAACCCATCAGTCATATGGGTTTGATAAGAAGAGGAAAATGGAATTCAAAGGAAAATCTAAAGATCACATTAAAAAGAAGATGAGTTTTCCCTTATGCTCAATGTGTGGAAAGAAACATGGAGGGAGTTGTCTTAAAGGGACAAGTAAATGTTTCAAATGTGGAAAGGAAGGTCATCGGGCATTTGAATACTACGATGATGGGAAGAAGATGTCTAGTGATGCAAACAAAGGAAGGGATACACAGAATGAACCTACTACACTTCAATGTTTCAAGTGCAAGGAGATGGGACATTATGCCAATAAATTCCCCAATCCAAGGGTTGATGATGATGGTCGACGTCAAAAAACTCTTAAGGCTAAAGACAAAGGAAAGTCACATGCAATTTCTATCAGTGATGTGGAGTACGATAACGATGTGGTGAAAGGTACACTTATCATCCACTCTAAAGTAGCAAATGTTTAATTTGATTCTGGATCTACCCACTCTTTTATTTCTGAAGAATTTGCTAAGGGTATCACCGTATTACCTCAACAATTAGATGTTGAGTTAGCTATGACAACACCTAATGGCACAACAGTCGCATCAAAAGTTTATAATTCATCTCTGATTGAAGTTTGTGGGAAAGTAATTCCTGAAAATATTGTGATCCTTCCTATAGTGGAATTTGATGTGATTCTTGGCATGGATTGGATTTCTCTACATGGAGCTCATATCAATTGCCAAAGAAGTGAAGTCACATTTCATATTCCAGATCAATCTATGATCGTCTATCGATGCAAGGATGAACATAACCTTCCAGTGGAAATTTCTTCCATTTTATGGGTATTGATTCCACTAAATGAAGGTTATTTATCTCAAATGGTTGGTGAGAAACTTACGATTAAGAATATGCCCATTGTACAGGAGTTTGATGATGTCTTTCCGGAGGAATTACCGGGTCTTCCACCAAATCGTGAAGTTGAGTTCTCAATAGAACTCGTACCGGGTGATTTGCCTATTTCAAAGACACCTTATAGAATGGCCCCAATTGAGTTGCAGGAATTGAAGAAGCAACTCCAAGAGAATCTTGATAAGGGATTCATACGCCCTAGTGCGTCACCTTGGGGATCACTTGTTCTATTTGTTAAGAAGAAAGATGGATCAATGAGACTCTGCATTGATTATCGAGAACTTAACAAGATCACTATCAAGAACAAATATCCTCTCCCACACATTGATGACTTATTTGACCAACTACGCGGAGCTCAATACTTTTCCAAGATTGATCTTCGTTCAGGGTATCATCAATTAAGGGTCAAAAGGGAGGATATAACAAAGACGACTTTCCGTACAAGGTATGGACACTATGAATTTATAGTGATGCCATTTGGTCTTACTAATGCCCCTGTTATCTTCATGGTTCTGATGAATAGAGTCTTTAGAGACTATCTTGATCAATTTTTTGTAGTATTTATAGACAATATTCATGTCTATTCAAAGAGAAAGGAAGAACATGAAGATCACTTGAGAATTATATTGAAGACCCTGAGAAAGGAGAAGCTTTATGCCAAATTTACCAAGTGTGAATTTTGGCTTCAAAAAGTTGCATTTTTGGGTCACATAATCTAAAAAGAGGGGATATCTGTGGATCCAGCAAAAACAGAGGTTATCGAAAGATGGTCGAGACCAACAACAGTAACTGAGATCTGAAGTTTTCTTGGTTTGGCTGGATATTATCGACGTTTTGTGAAAGATTTTTCACGATTATCTAATCCACTCACCAAGTTGACTCGGAAAGGAGTTAAGTTTGTTTGGACAGAGGAATGTGAAGAGAATTTCAAGGAGTTGAAAAGAAGGTTATCCAGTGCACCTGTGCTCACACTGCCTTGTAGTGGAGAAAGGTTTGTGATCTATAGTGATGCATCCAAGAAGGGATTGGGGTGTGTTCTTATGCAAAATGATATGGTGATAGATTATGCCTCACGATAGTTGAAAATCCATGAGCAAAATTACCCAACACATGATTTGGAGTTAGCTACGGTAATCTTTGCATTAAAGATTTGGAGGCATTACCTTTATGGGGAAAGGTGTGACATTTATACTGATCATAAAAGCTTAAAGTATATTTTCACACAAAAGGAGTTGAATATGAATCAAAGAATATGGTTGGAGCTGATTAAGGATTACGACTGCTCAATCCATTACCACCCTGGGAAAGCAAAGAAGGTGGCAGATGAGTTAAGTCGACAAGACCATGCTAGTTTATCCATGATGAGGATCACAAAAGATCCAATATTTATGGATTTACAAAGGATGGATCTTAGAATTATAATGAAAGGGGAAAATTCTTATCTTTCTCAAATGAATGTTCAACCATCTATACATGTGAAAATTAAAGAGGCACAGAAAGAAGATGTCGAGTTACAAAAGAAGGTGAGGAACGTTCCTGAATTCAACCTTGATTGTGATGGGATAATAAAGTTCAGGAATCGGGTTTGTGTTCCTCCCATACCCGAATTAAAGAAGGAGTTGCTGGATGAGGCTCATAGTTCTTCATTCTCTATTCATTCTGGAAGCACGAAGATGTATAGGGACCTGAAAGAGTACTTCTGGTGGGACGGAATGAAAAGATATGTTGCTGAATTTGTCTCTCGATTCTTGGTTTGTCAACAAGTTAAATCCGAGAGACAGAAGTCTAAGGGGATGTTACAAACATTACCCATACCCGAATGGAAATGGGAAAACATCACTATGGAATTTGTCACAGGACATCCTAAAACATCCAAAGACAATAATGCTATATGGGTCATAGTTGATCCTCTTAAAAAGTCTGCGCACTTCATTACTATTAGAGAGGATTACTCTCTAGATCAGCTTGCCAGGATATATGTAAAGGAAGTGGTAAGATTGCATGTAGTACCACTTTGTATTATATCTGATCGGGATCCGAGATTTACCTCGAAGTTCTGGTGAGGTCTTCAGCATACTCTGGATACATAGTTGAGTTTCAGCACTGCTTATCATCCTCAGACAGACGGTCAGTCTGAGAGAACAATTCAAACCCTAGAAGATATGTTGAGAGCTTGCTCTATGGATTTCAAACGTGGTTGGGATCAACACCTACCTTTGGTGTAATTTTCTTATAATAATAGCTTTCACTCCATTATTCAGATGGCTCCTTATGAAGCTCTCTATGGAAAGAAATGCTGGACTCCAACTTGCTGGGATGAAGTTGGGGAAAGAAAGCTATTAGGACCTGATCTCATTGATGAAATGGAAGAAAAGGTCTGATCTATTCAACAACACATAAGAGCAGCTCAGAGTCGACAGAAAAGTTATGCCGACAACCGAAGAAAAGACCTAGAGTTTGAAGTGGGTGATAAAGTGTTCTTATGAATATTTCCCTGGAAGAGGGTTATGATATTTGGAAAGAAGGGGAAGTTGAGCCATAGATATATCGGTCCTTTCGAAATACTGGATCGTGTTGGGAAGGTAGCTTACCAATTGGAGCTTCCACCGAATCTCTCTCAAGTTCACGATATGTTCCATGTATCTCTCCTGAGAAAGTACATACCTGATCCTTCACATGTACTCAGCTCAGAAGTTGTACCGCTGGAGCAAGATCTTTCTTAAGAAGAACAACCGATAGAGATTCTGGATCGTAGAAAAAAAGTCCTACGAAACAATACCACTCGATTGGTGAATGTTTTATGGAGGAACCACCAATTATATGAAGCTACATGGGAGCTTGAGGATATGATGAGGGAGAGGTATCCTCATCTGTTTGTTACAAAGTGACGAATTTCGAGGGAAAAATTCATTTTAAGGGGGGTAGAATGTAACACCCGAGACTTTTTTGTGAAATATTTTTCTTTTATGCTATATATATCATCAAAGGAATCTTTTTCTACACAACACTTTCTTGGATTTCTTTACACCAAATCGCGACCTTCATCGATAGCTTGCGTCGTACGCAATACCGAGTTTCACTAAACAACGATATGCTATTAAAATATTATTAAAACTAGCAGTTATGAATAGTAATAACCACTTTTTGAAATTTTATAAATATTATTTTTCAAAATGGACTTCATTTTTGGATTCGGAATATCGAAATTAGCCTAGGGTGAAATTTTGGTATTTTTCTGAAAACTTTCAATTTTTGATGAATAGTGAAACCACTAAGTGGTAGTTAAAAAACTGGATTTTTTCATAAAACATAATTTTACCGCTTCTGTGAGTGGAATTTCAAAAATATGAGAGACACAATTAATATCAAGGACTAAAATGTGGTTCAATGAGATGAAAATAATTTTTGGTGAATAGTATCTTTTTACTTTTTTTACCACGGTTAAAAGTAAATAGGGTAATTAAGGGTAAAGATGATATTATTCTTACCCTAACACATGTCATAATTCTATTGGATAAGTGTAATTCGACCAAAAACAAACTTAGGAATAAAATATGACCATTTAGGCCCACTTGGATTGGATTAGGACATTTATTATTAATTTATTTAAAGAAGGGTTAAAATAGTTAAAATCAAAGTTTAATAAGTAAATAATTTTTAATATGGGTTTATACATAAGATAAATTAGACTATAAATATTAATTAGAAAGATAAAAATATTTCCTACATAATGGTATTTTATTTTTAATTTTTAGACATTAAATAATTTAATTTATTTATGACATAAAGATGATGCAGTAATTATCTTATTAATGAAATATTGACATAATTAATGTTATAAACACCAAAATAAATGTAATTTGAGACTTTTTATGAATTCCACTAATTTTATAGGTTAATATGACATATTATTATTGATTTAATTAACTTGGTTTGAACAAATAATTCTGTTATGAGTTTCACAAAAATCAATTACTAAATAGTGTCAAAATAGACATAAAATAGTTTTTTAAAACAAATATTATATTAGTAATTGTTATTTTATTCCTAAAAATCTAAGGTTCGGCCAAATGACTTAGATAAAGTTATATATTTTAATAATAAACAACTTGGGGTTCGTTTGGCTGCTTATAGTAAGTTCATTAACCTTATAGTATAAGAACAGAAGAAGACACGGTAAAAGTAAACTTATTTAACTTAATGTTAAATCTAAATGATAAGGTTAAAATAGGAACCTAAACCTGTAAAAATTCTATTGTATGAGAGTATTTCGACCCATCCCCACCTTAGCTTCGAAATATATCAATTTGATGCTATTTAAAACCGAACCTGACTTTATAATAAAATAATATTTTTAGTTTTCCCAAAGCTGCCCCTCTCCTCCCTTATAAAAGGGCACCTCCTCCCACTCTTCCTCACACAACTTTGAGCCTTCATGCTCGGCCAAACCATGCCACTTTCTCCTCTCCACTTCCCTAGAGACATCCTAGAGGTTCTGGTCTTGTTCAAAGACCTATTTTAGTGCCCTAAAAGAAGGTCTCAAAGAAGCACTTCGAAGAAGAGGTAATTTCCGTTACCGATTCTTTCATCTTTATTTCTTCTTCCACTTATTCTTCTTTAGTTGTTTCATTATGAAGTAATAACATCAGTATCACTCATATACTGATATTTTATTATAAGTATGAAACAACCCTCTTTCACCATCTATCCATCCTACGGAAAAAGAAATCACCACGCGTGCGCACGTACAGAATACCGTCTCCACGTCGTTTTGTAATCTATTTTCCACCACCACCTTACTTGGATTGGTATAATGGTGTAAATAATGACTATATAAGACTATTATAAAGTGATACTGATTCTGAAATAGTATACATACACTCCAATACAATTCCAAGATCATAGGAATGATATCATCACTCGTGCGTACGTACGGAATACCGTCTCCACGATGTGATGCGACTCGTTCTACATGATCTTCATTTCATAATGATTATATAAATGAATTGAATAAATTAATATGATATATATTACAATAATACAATTATGGAAATGAGGTAGCTATAACCTACATATAAGAATAAGAATTTATTTGACAAAACACGAATAAGAACAAAACGTTATAAACACTCGAATAACAAGTAGCAATGAAATATTACTACTAAGAAGCTTAGAAAATGACCATATATGATATCATAACAATGAATATTTTTCTTTAATAAGTTAATGACATTATTTAAATCATTATATAGGAGGTTCAGACACTTACGAAGAAAATCGGACTTAAGGTAAGGGAAATATCACAATCTCATTTTTATCCGAGATTGTTTATACTTTGGCATTTACTGGGGTGTATTTTATCATCCACATCCATGTTTCCTCAATATGTAATATTATTTCCATCCACCTACAATTTTTTAAATCCATTTTTACCATTTGGTGAGTTTATAGTAAAAGATATGAAAGGAATCTTTTGTCGTTTTTCGTACGAGGTACTTTTTGACTTTTCCGACAAAAGTACGAGAAGAATGTTTTCTTTTAACTTATACGGCATGAATGGATTTTTAAAACATTATTTCCAAGAAGCTTCCTTTACAAGTTTTCAAGTTTATTTTTAATCAACTTCTTTTAGTTTAAAATTTTATGACATTTTTAGAAAGGAAAAATATTTTTGAAGTAGAAAGGATATTTTCCTCAGGAATGGAGTTCAATTGTTTTATCAAAATTATTTTCCATCTAAGATAATAAAGGGTTCGGATTTTATCACTATTATTACATTGATTTGATTATGTTGTGATGGAATTATTTTTATGAATTCCTTTATCTTATATGAATTGTTTTATGATGTCATGTTGTTTAAGAATCCCATTTTTACTACATGGATTATGCTAGGATGTATGGTTTATGATTTTGTGGCACACATAAGAATGGTATCATTATGAGATGGGTGGGACCTATATCTCCCTCCAATGCATTGGGTAAATATTTTATATCTCATGAGATAGACATGGTTGGAACGGTTGGTTATACCGGTTCAGTGAAACAGGACTGAAACGGGGAGTAAACTCGGTTCAGAAATGGACTTTGTCCACTAAGATAGTCTTGGAAATGAGTCTTGACTAATAAGAAATGATTCTCTATGATTATGTGTGTATGCCACAAAGTTTCATGTTTTAAGTTATGATTTCCATTTCACTGCTATGATTTATCCCATGTTATGAAATTATGCTCTCTTTTGCAGGTTAAGATTTCCAAAAGTTATGTTCTTATGAATATGATGTGATTGGTATTTCTTTTGTTTACCCTTACTGAGCATTTGAGCTCACCCTTTTGTATGTTTTCTTTCCCCATGTCAGGAAGAAGGTTATTAAGTAAGATATGCCAAAAGGGACTATAGATATGATGAAATAAATGGGAGATAATGTAGACGCTTTATGAACCAGTTGTTTATGTTTCCCAGTTTCTAAAGACACTATACCTATACCGTCCTTTCGGGGTTTTGTTATATGTTGTAATTAGTATGCTTCAATTTTGATGTATTAACAATGTATGCCAAGTATGGGTCGTTATAATCATGGTGGAACAAAAAAAGCAAATGTAGTGAGTCATATTTATTATTGAGGAATGTTTTCTTCATCAATGAGAAATCCATAGTAAAGTAGGGCTCATAAATTGCAGTTCCTTCCCCTTTTGACCAAAACATTTTTGATGGATTTCATATTTTTTGATATGTTATAGTTATTCCTTATATGAGCACTTTAATTTATTGATTATATTGATCTAGTTTAATTCTTCCCTTGTTGCATATGTTATAAACCCTAATAATCCATGATTTATTATCATTAGATATGAATAGTTGTCCAATGAAAGTTTCACTTTTTCTATTTACTTCATCCCCTCAATTATTTATGTTTTTCACTATTGGCCTACGATGTCATGCTTCAACTTTTATAGGGTGGGTTCAAGTGTGATCAAACCCCCAAATTCATGGAAGTTGTCTTTTTGATAAAAAAAATAGAAATTTGAGGATAGATTAGGAAATATCATGGGTTGTGTGTAATACTCCATGGATTTGTGATCTGAACTTGAGACATAATTGGGTGGTAGTGGTGTTGGGTGATATGCAGGCCTCGTGTGAATGACCATTCTTTAACTTCCATCTGTTAGAGGGCCAAAATTGATAGATAGAGGGAAATAAAAATATTTTTGGTGTGTCAAATAGCAGGGATCATGGTGTTTATTCAGGATCTAGAAGACATAAAAAGGAAAAATTAGGATTATGGAAGATTCCCAACTATATGACATGGGACTTGGAAGAACACACAGTGTGTAGCCCATAGCTATGGTGCTAGGGTTTTAGGAATAAATAAGGATAACACAACATTTGGATGATCCCACACATTGTATGGCCTGCCCTGGGTGGCTAAGACATGTTCCAACTACACAGGTATAGGAACCCATATGGGAAGACACACTATATAATCTAGGAATATAGGGTAATGGTCCTCTACTTGGGTAAAACCAAGTACATGGGCATGGATAGAAGCACAAAGATAGGCCTTGGGTGGCTGATACATGTTATGTGGCCCCCTTATATTCCATGTAAGGTGACTTGGACTTCAAGCCATGTTCATAAGAGAAGAAGACCATGCATCATTGCGGGACTACACACTATGTGGACCCCGTAAACATTGTTCACTCAATTTGTTAATCTTCCACCTTACGTATCTTCCTTATCTGGAGTTGGATTTTCGTTTTCAAGTAGCTTGTAAGGATAATTTTTCCTTATTGAACTTTATGATATCATCTATAGTGGATTTAAATATTTGACTTGGAATGTTCTGATCATGAAACTTATTTAGGACATTTTTTATGATGGTAATGATTAGGTGGGATCATAAGAGATAGGCCAGGTTGGTAACCCCTATTGGATTAGTGTGTGGGTCCCCCATACTCTCTGAACAAGTTTGAGTGGATCCCCATGATGGAATACTATGTGGAATCCCCCTAATTTTCTTGGGCACAAGTCATCTTCCTACTAAGTGGTACACAACTAATGGTCAAGGGAGTGGGTCCTTTACCTACTGAGTGGTGACCCCCTGATGGACTAGGGCATGGGTCCTCTACCTACTATGTGCCTTCAATAGAATAGGCCAGGGGTCCTCTACATATTTAGTGGCTCCCCCTGATGTACTAGGGTGTGAATCCTCTACCTATTGGCTGGAACCCCCTAACAAACTAGGGCATGGGTCCTCTACCTACTGAGTGGCACCCACCATAATGGACTAGGGCGTGGGACCTCTATTGGAGATTTTTCCCCCTCTACTATAAGACATAGTGATGAGGTGGGGGTCCTCCACACATTTATATTGATGGATACATTAGATGTGGGGCATCGGTGGTGGATTTTTGGAGTTGGAAGACACATCGAACTGGGAAGGTCTATGAGATAGAGATCCCCATTATCCCTTTCATGGGTTTCATTTATAAGAATGTTTATGTATTATTGGGATTAATTTCCCTCTTTCTTTTGTTTAATCTGACTACTTCTACAATATCTTAAATTTCCCCTTTATATTTTATGGAATTATACTAGGCATGTATATACTCACCCCTATATGGGGTTTTCCCACATATGTCATGTCATATGCAGAAGATGGACATATCAGTGGTGATTTTTGGTGGGTCTTAGGGATACTCGGGGTCATAGATCTTGTATGGGGGTAGGTCTTGGAGATAAAGAGGTAGGATATCTCAGATTAATTTTCTTCTAGTTTTCTCTAGGTTGGAATTTCATTTCTTATTGGGTGAATATTTTGCCCTTTTCTTTTTGGTAGTATTATTTCATACTCAAATGTATTCCATAAAGATTTTTTTCATGCATGGTTTATCTCTAGATGTTATAGTTATTCCTTTCTATTCCTTTGAACTATTTCATGGAGACAGTTTGGTGTGTGCATATAGGAAAATTATGCAAAAAATCCCATTTTTGTTATTATTTCTTGATGCTTATCTTGAGCCGTAAGAATTAGGCCGTGTTCTTAGGGATTATGGTAGTTTGGCCTTCCTCCATCCAGGTGGGCCCCAATGGGTCGTGTCCTTACAGATTAGTTTTATAGGAATTAATTTCTTAGGATAGTGTTTGTATATTCCCCATATAAGGATTGGTTGGGACTTATGGAAAAATAATTTATGTGTCTCAAGTAAGGATTTTCGGACAGGGAACCTAGTGTTCATGCGGTAGATGAATTATCTATTCACAAGGACTTTGATATCCTGCTTACCAACTTAGTATATCAAGACATTGGTTTCAATGGTCAATGGTACGTGCATCATATAACATTGAGTCCTTGGAATATCCCATTTGAGTTGGTTCCTTGGATATATTTTCACATCTAAATATGGTACATATTTGTTATGTTTATGATGTATATATGAAGACGACCAACTAGGATAAAAATTCATGTTCTTGGAGATGATATGATGAGCGATGATGCCTTATTTTAGAGGCCATATAATGAGATCTTTCCTCCAGGTAGGTAGGCAGAAGCACTGTTTCCCATCGACCAGTAGATTATACTAGTAGAGTTACCTGATGATATAATTAAGTATAGTGTACTCCTCGAGTTACAACACTATAGTCCATTAAGGTTCCATGATGGTCCAGATCCACAAGAAGTGGATGATTGGATTGAGTTAGGGATCTATGCCCTAATGATCGTCTGGACCACTAATGATCAGACGGTTGTGCCAAAAGCCAATTTTTCCATGGAGTAGTAGGGTAATGGGTGATTCTAGTCACACATATGTATGATGAATTATCACCCTCATGGACCGACTACCAGAAGATTTTTTTTGGAGGAGTACTACCCATCATGAATTTTCTTAGTTTCGAATTAAAAATATTTTGGAGCTTAAATAAGGTAGTATGTCATTTTTAGATTATGCCATGAGGTTCATTGACCTTATGCAGTACTCCCCCAACATGGTTCGGGGAGGTTACTTTTGAGTGTATAAGTTAGAGAAAGGCATTCACTGAGGCATTTATGCCAGTGTGGTCACCCTATGAATTCCCACCTATACTGGTGTGTTAGAGTGGGAATTGGTGATATAGAGATCCCTATCTAGGGGAAACCTGATATACAAGATCGAAGTGTCATGGAATTGAGTCATCTATTGTATATAGCAGGATCTGGTCATTAGGATCATAGCATATTCGATCATCCCATGGATGGTCTAAGTCATGTGGGCATGTAGTGCTGGGTTCACATAGAGGACTAGGTCAACCCAGATAGGGGTGATGCTATTCTTATTCTTGGTGTTGTCACATGGTATGTGATTTCCCAACCCGACATTCCAAGGGGGGTAGGCAGGCAATGGATGGACCACCATGGCAAAGGCAACACTATGATCAGGGTTATCCCAGGCATAGCTAAGAAGACCCACAGTGAGGAAGACCTAGAAAAGGAGTATATGAGGAACAAATAGGAGGAACTTATGGTAGTAGAAGATTATATGTTCTAGTTCCCCCACTACCACCAAGTGGCCAATTCGTATCTTAGGAATCCAGAAATTGGGGTTGCAGGTAGCTACAAGCCATAGAGGAATTTGACTCGGTATCTCATGAGATGATATGAGTTACTATATGTGTTTAATTTAAAATTAATCAAATACTTTTATACCTTGTTGAGATTCATTTTTTTCACATACATTGTGTAATAGCTAGATATACATGTTGAGACCTTATCACAAAAAAAATCTAGAGGTTCAAATGGGTGCGAATCTTCAATATTTTTATCTATCCCAATTGTGAGCTTTAATTTGGTTAAGAGAGCTTCATGTGTGATTTATTTCTCATCACAGTGAAACCGTATGAAATTATCCTTGGAATAAAACTATTGTACATGGTTCAAGACTATATTTACTATCATCACAAGTGGGTTATATTTTTCAAGATAGATGTGATGTGATTCTCCTTTGTGGGTGAGAGAGATCTATTGGCTATGTAAGTGGGTATTATGTGCCGAAAGCTACAAACCATCGCCCATCAGTTTTTGAATTTAATAATTGGTATATTAGGATCCTTAGGAATCTTTATTCCTTCATCCATGGATTATTTCATGTATGTATTCCCCGAGGGTGTTCTAGGACTACCACTGTGGTGGGAGATGTAATTATTCATTTATATGCACCCTAGGACCACATTGATATCTTCTACGGCATATAGGATGTTACCTATTAAGAAATGTGATCTGATTCTGTAGTTGGATGACCTTTGGGATAAGGGATTTACCATACCTTGTGTTTTCCCCCAAGGCCACTCATATTTTATCATGAAAATGGAAGACAAGATATTGTGTCTTTTTATTGATTATCACTACCTAAACCAGGCATCGACAAGGAACATGTACACATTTACGTTGATTGATGACCTCTATGATTCTATTTATTTGAGATTTGGTTCTCAATTATTGATCTCAAGTCTAGCTACCACTGTTTGAGGGTTTTCAAGGGAGATATTTTGATGTTGACATTGTGATGTCACTATAGACATTATGAGTTCCTGGTGATACCTTTGGATGTGAAACATTCCCCTCAAGTGTATGGATTTGATAAATCATATCTTCTAGCCACACTGCGTCCTTTTCATGGTTTTATTCATTTACGAAATACTCATGTACTCTTAGTCAGAGGAGGATTATCCGAGATCTTGAATATAGTCACATATTTACTTAAGGAGAACCATATTTATAGTAAGTTCTCAAAGTGAAAGTTCTAGATCTATGAGTCTAACTTTATAGGTAATGTAATCTATGAGCATGGATTAGGTGTGGAACCAAAAAATATGGTTACAATACTTTCTTGAGAGGCACCTAAATGCATTTTATAGGTGCTAAGTTTTCTTGGCATGATTGGGTACTATAGGAGGTTTATGGTGTACTTCTTAAGGATTGAATCCCCTTTGACCACACCGACATGGAAATGGTATCGATTTACATAGAACAAGTAGTGTCAAAGAGTCATTAATGAGTTAAGGTGAAGGCTGAACAGTTCTCATGTTTTGAGACTACTAGAGGAGGGTGTGGAGTACGTAGTGTATTCTGATTCCTCTAGAGATGGGATTGGCTACATGTCAATGCAGAGTGAAGTAGTGACCATATATGGGTCATGGTATTCGAGACCCCATGAGAAACACCATACGACTCATGACCAAGAGTTTACAAGTATAGTGGTATCATTGATTATGTAGAGGAACTATCTTCCTAGAGATAAATTAGTTCTTGACTCAAACAATTATAGAATTAGGTATAACCTCACATAGAGAGATCTAAATTTGATACAGAGGTGTTGGCTGGAGTTCCTCTAGGACTAGGAATTCAAGATAGTCTATACAACTATAAAGGGTAATGTGGTGGAATATTCCCTAAGTAGTATTTCTTATTCTAGCATGGGAATGGAGGAATACACGTAGTTAGACTCTTTGAAGCTCACCCAAGTAGCGGGGATATGTACAGTTTTTCTTAAAACAATGGTGTTAAATCCATCACTTATTCAATATGTTTGAGTGACTCAGTTGGGAGACATCGACTATGAGGTCCTATATGACCTGATATCCTCAGAAGATTCACAATATGTATTCCCTGATGGAGTGAATCATGTCATCCATTTCTATGTACAGATTGTGGTTACGGTCACATTATGAGAGGATATGATGAGGGAGTTTCAAACTTATCCTTTTGATGTGCATACTATTGAAGGTAATATTTATATGGAACTTTAGTGGAGGGTTTAGTAAAATGTAACGAGGTGGATCATTAACGAATTCATCTCTTGTAGTCTCACATGTCAGTAGGTGAAGGATGAGCACCAGGGTCTCGCAGGTTTGTTACAAAATCAAGAGATCATGGAGTAGAAATTGGATGGAATATCCATGTACTTTCTAATGTCCCTTCCCCAAACAATGAGAGGCCATGATTACATTTGGGTGATTATTAACCAACTTATAAAGTAAGTTCAGTTATTTTCCTTCAGGGAGTATAGTTCGTTGGATAGTTTGGGACATGTTTATATGAATAAGATCATCTAATATCATAGGGTTCCCTCATTGATTGTACTCAACCATTATGAATGGTTTACATCATAGTTTTGAAGAGGTCTATAGGATTAATTTAGGACCCAGTTGAGGATTAGTACAACATTCCACCCCTTGTTGATGGGAAGACCAAGCACACCATCTAGCAGTTGGAGGATATGTTGAGGTGATGCATGTAGGAATTCAGCTAGAGCTAGGAGGCTCAATTCCCATTGGTGGATTTTTCTTATAATAAAATATACCAATCTACTATAATCATGGAAGATTTTGAGGACTCTTAAAGGAGAACCTATTGGATAAAATTATTCTAGTCTGAGGTGGGTGATAATTATTTATTGGATCATATATGGTTCATACAATGATTGAGAAGGTTCAGATAATCCCAGAGAAGATGAGGACAACCTATAAATTAAATAAATCTTATGATAATTGATGTTATAGGTCTTTGAAGATTGAAAAGGGAGATCATGTTTTCCTAGGAGTCTCCTCATGATGATCATTTGGGAGATTCATCCATGGAGGAAATTTATCCTTGAGGTTAATTAGGCTAATCGAGATCATATGGTGTGTTGATGAGGTTGCTTACAACTTTGTCCTACCACCATTATTGGAAGGGGTGCATGATGTCTCCTAGGTTTCGTTGTTGAGGAGATACATTCTTGATCCTATTAAAGTTATGTAGTGGGATGATCAATAAATTGAGGATGGATAAACATTCCTGGAGAACTTTTTAGTGATCAAGGATTGGGAGGATGTGATAATGTGTGGAAAAACCATCCATTGGGTTCATGTGATGTTGCAGCGCAGGAGCATGTAAGAGTTATCCTGGGAGTGGGAGAGTCAAACATGAGCTTAGTATCCCCATATTTTTGTTTAGATCATTCTTTTCAAGGATTAATATATTTTATGGAGGGAATAATGTAGATATCGTATTTTTCATGTATGATTTGAAATATATCAGGGAATATTTTCAGAGCTAGGTGTTGAGGTGATGCAAGATCCTAAGGCCCGATGAGCTTGAAATTGATATTTTGAGAATATTAAAAATATTAATATTATATTATTATAGGTTTTCATAAATAATTTAAAATCTCATAAATGATATCTCCAATTATAAATATGACACTACAGTTGGATCTTGAACATGGTGTTTACCCTAAGCATGACCTAAGGTGTTCGATTATGGTATTCGTTGATGGGTGAATTAATTAAAATAAATAAATAATTTATTTATTTGATTTATTTAATGACATAAATAAATCTTCTTCAAAAACTCAGTTATACAAAATCTCCAGTTTTATCCAAATAAACCCTAGGAGAATTGAAAGGGTCTATGATTATCTTCATTCAAGAGTCAAAATAGGACAACGATCGATGATTAGATCGAGGTGGAATGACAGACAGTGAACATGATGGATCATCATAATCACTGGATAACATGTTATTTATCTATTATTGATCCATAATAAATATATGGATCATAAATTGTAGCATCCACCCCTTTTGATTAAAATGTTGAATATCGATTTCATCGAATTTTGATTTGTGATAATTGTTCCCCACAAGATCCCCACAATTTATTGATTATATTGATCCAATATAATTAATTCATTGTTTCACTATTTTCACCCATGGTAATTACCAATTTTTGATCATTGGACAAGAATTCTTGGCCGATGAATGTTTCAATTAATTTATGTGATTATACCTCCTCTATTCAACTTGTTCTTTATCGTTGGCCTATGGGGTTGCAGTTTGACTTTTCTAGGGTATTTTTCAAGCACGATCAAACACATAGATTCATGGTAGTTGTGCATGAGATTAATGGATTGAGAAATAAAGTATTCATAAGAATGGATAAAGGGTTTCATGTGATGATCAATGGATCCAAAATCTGGATAAGTGATGGGATCGAGTGGGAGAGATGTTAGGTAGTGTGTGGGCTTCGTGCGAATGACCGATTTTTGATTTCAAGAAACTCTAGCGATAGAATTGGAAGGAAGAGGAAAATAAAATCATTTTTGGGTGCTAAACCGATGGGGATCATGATAGATAAGCTGAATCAAGAAAACACAAGATGAAAAGATTGGGAATTTGGAAAAATCCCAACTACACCCCATGTTACTCAGATGAACACACAATGTGTAGTCCCCATAGGTACAGTGGAATAGTATTGGATGGAGTTAAGGATATCATGTCAAGTGGTTGGGAACACATGCTAGGAGGTCATCCCTAGGTGGATAAGTTTTGTGCCACATTCACACATCCAAGAACACATGTAGGAAGACATGCCATGTACTTTGGGAGTCCACAATCATGGGTCGGTACCTAGGTATGGCCAAACACAAAAACATGACCTGGAGAATAGAAACATGCCTCGGGTGGCCAAGACACACCTTTTGGGTCCCTCACATGTTATGTAAGGTGTCATGGCCTCTGATCTGTTTTCATAAGAGAACATTACTAGGAAGAAGAGTGGGACCACACACTGTGTGGACCCCATACACACCATGTACTCTCATTGATATACTACCCCTGGCATGCATCCTTCGTCAAAACTCTAATTTTGGCCTCTGAATAACTTATCCTTAGAATGTTTTTACATAGAAATCAATGGTATCATTTTTATTGTCATCCAAGATATGAAGTGGAATGTTCTGAGCATGATGCTTATTTAGCCGATTTTTGATGATGGAAATGATCTGATTGGATCATCAGAGAGAGCTTGGGGTTAGAAACCTCCCTATTACATAAGGGATTGGCTCCCCCATACACTTTCCACTACTTTGAGTGAATCTACCTTGATGGAATCTGGTGTGTGTCCTATATCTACTAATTAGAACCCCCTGGTGGACTAGGTCATGTGTCCTCTATGTACTGAGTGAAACCCCCTGAAGGAATAGGGTGTGGGTCCTCTACCTACTGAGTATAACCCCCTTCATATACTAGAGCATCTATCCCCTACCTATTGAGTGGAACCCCCTGATGTACTAGTTCATGGGTCCTGTACATACTGAGTGGGACCCCACTGACGAACTAGGGCATGGGGTTCTCTACCTATAGAGAGGCATCCCCTGACATACAAGTTTGTGGGTATCCTACCTACAGAGTGGACCACCTGATGTACTACAGTGTGGGGTCTTATACTTACTGAGTAGAACCCACCTAATGAACTAGTGTGTGGGTCATCTATAAGAGATTGTATGGAAATAATTTTGTGGAATAGTGGTGAGGTGTTGATTCTCCATACAATTACCTCTCTTGATACATGAGGTGCTATGAATCGAAGATGGAATTTTAGAGATATTGATAGAGTCATCGTCTTGGTCCAGGACATGAGAAGAAAATCCATTTTCTATCTCTTATGGGTTTATTTTATGATAATATATATGTGTTTTTGGGTTTCAGTTACCTATTTCTTTGGGTTTATATGACTACTTCTATTGTATCTTATATTTCCCCCCTTCGGTTTTCAGGTATAACGACCCAAAGTTTCAATAATGGAAATACATCTTGATCTAATTAAATGTCTCTTTATGATAAATGTTTATATAAAATGTCAAATTCTTTGGGTTTATGTTATGAATTGTGACCGTTGCTTTTATAGCCATTGAACAATGATCACATGATTAGTATAAATACATGGCTTTAACAAACCCAATTTACTCAGACAAAGGAAGCGATGGCCTCATCTAGTAGAATTGCTCCATATGAAGCCCATTTGATGGAGCTTAGAAAAGAGGTGGCATCTTTGGGCTTCGTCTTGACCAATCCCAAGCTGAGCTTCATCATGTCAAGCTCGAACGTGACCGTCTACGGGAAAAGTGGAAGTTGATAGAAATTACCACTCGAGCGATTTATCTGAGCCACCCCAAGAGTTTGTCACCATCGCACACCTGACCCTTAGGTCTTGTACGACTGTTTTAAGGGGTTATGTTACAAATCTCTAGTACTACGTTCATTTACATTAATGTTTTGTATATAATAATGAATATACTTTCTCGTCATTTTTGATACATCGTAAATAGTTTTTAAATTGAAAATAGTGTTTTTAGTTATTATTTAATTAAGAATTCTATTTTATAAAATTAAGGGATTTTTTAGTTAAATAATATTTTAATAAAATATAATTATTATTATAAAATTAATTTTATTAAATTTAAATGATCATATAATTTTATGAATGCAATTGTAATTTTTATTATGGTTTGAAAGCCATTTTTGTCAAAACCCGTGAATTTTTGATAAATGTCGGTTTTTATTTTAAAAGTGAAAATTAACATATTTAGAAAATTATTTAGATAAAATAAATGTTATTTATGGAATTAGGATGTTGAAATTATCCAATGATGAATTTTTCATAATTTTCTGAGACAGTAAATGTTTTTGGGTAAAAATTAAATACTATTTAAATATATAATGTGTTGTATGACATCATAATGACCCAATAGTTATGTAATAAAATACTATAAGCTTTATTTTCGGACAATATATATTTTAACATTAAAATAATGTGATTTTGGGTTTGTTTGACTTACTTTTCAAAGCATTAATGGACCCTTCAAGACTTATTAAACACCATGTCTTTTTAAATTTTTTTCCATGGGAGTGTGACTCACCTCCACATAAGCAACCCTATTATTTTAAGAAGTTTGGACATTGGAATTATAAAATATTTTTTCCTCTTCCCTTTTCCAGAATCCATGTGCAAAAACCATGGGATGGATTGTGGTTTGGATTAATTTAATATAAGGGGTCCCAAACCTAAATAATTGTGAATTCTCTCACCTTTCCTATATAAACCCACCCAAGATCCCACTTCTTCCTCACTCAAAGCCTTTGGAGTTCGTCCAACCTCTGACCTACTCTATCTAGAATCATCCCAAGGTGCCCCAAGCTCCCAATAATCCTCTCTCAAGCCTCTCTCAAGCCTTTGCAAGCACACTTCCAAGTAAGGGTTTTTTCTTCCTTTCTCATTTTTATCCAATTTTCATTAAGTTGTTTTTCCCTTTTAATTTAATTTATGAATGTTGGGGTATGGTTTAAAAACTCCCTCATACTTCCATCTTTATGTTTCAATGATTAGATACCCCTTCCTCTCTCATTAAATTCCTCCCATGTACACTCGTTACTAGGCCAAAATTCTGAAAGGAACTTCTCCCTCCTCATTTACATTCAAGAAATACTTTTGTATCATGAACCTAAATTACATTACAATTGTTGGGACATGTATCTATATGACCTCCTTACTTTCCATTATATGTAAATATGATGAGAAACCCCTTTCTCTCTCATCAACCTTTTTTTATGAATTCTTATGTCATGCCGTTACGCTGCCGAAATCACACCGATTTTTTAAGCCAATGCCATTGTATTGTGAATACCATGCCCATTTATCCATCAAGGGTATTCACCTTTATGCACATTTACTTATTGATTATAAAGTTTCATGTATGAATTCAACATTCCTTTATCGTGGATTAAATGATTATTTTTTATGAATCCATGTTTTATGATCCATGTAGCACACTTATGCATGAAATTAAATGTTTAAGAAGGGTGCACCCTTATAGTGCTCCAATGCATTGGGTAAAGTATAGTACCATGATACGTCATGTGAAAAGAGTGTTGAGTCATGATAATTTAAGTGCAATGAGGGTTTACTCATGCTTCATGTGCAATGTGGATTTAATCATGCTCTATGTGCAAGGAGCCTTGGCTCATGCTAATTCCATGTTAAGTGTTGTTGCCACATTTCCATGTTATGATTATCATGATTTATCATGCCTTTATGTTCATGTTTCTCTTGTGCTCTATTGATATGCCTATTGTCTAACATGTATTGTAATCCTCATGTATTAAATGTTTATTCCCTTACTGGGCTTTATAGCTCACCCCTTTTCTTATTCATGTCCTCAGGTTATCCCATACAATGCTAAGTACGGGGGAATATAGTGGTCATGTAAAGGAAGTTTAATATAAATATGTTGTATTTCATGTTTTAAGTTGTTAAGTAATGATCATAACCCCCAAATACACTAGACCACTCGATCATCCTTGTTGTATCAAGTGAATAGTTTATGTAATAAATCATGTTTAAGTTTGTAATAAAACCAGGGTTGTCATAGTATGTATCAGAGGATAGGTTTAGTTATTTCTGGGATTAGGATTAGAAAACCCTAGTAAAGCCTTAGAGACAAGACTAAGTATAATAAAAATATCCCTAAGTATTAGAAAGTACTGAGTAAGTGGTTTATCAAAGAAATACATCCTTGTCTGGATATGAGCAGGTAGAGGTGGCTTTGGCACAGATGTATCCTAGGGGTAAAACCCGAAAACACCGCTTTGGGCTAGACTGGAACTGGAACTGGTGCACGACAATGGGCCTTTCTGCACTCTTGGTTACAACACTCCCGGGGATACGTTTTGATAAATTCACAAGCTTAGTATGAACCCTTATTAAGGGAATTAAAAAAATGCCCCTAAGAATATATGTTAGAAAGTAGATCATGAAAAGCCTAGATTGAATCCTATAGACTCATGATTTATGGAAATAAAAGTTTGTTTATAAGTCATCGAATTTTGTCTTTGGATTACCCTTTATGTGTTACCCCATAACATTCCTTTTATTTCAGCCAATGGCTGGTAATAGGAGGACTCAGAATAACAACGAGTGTAAAGATCAATGTATGACTGTACTAATGAGATGCCCAATCCAATGAGAGCAGGAATCGTGAACTTTGTCACGCTTCTCTATTAGCTAACTCAATATTTGAATAGAAACACGGGTCAAGAGGAACGTCCAAACCCCCCTAAGAAGGAACACGTCGCTATCGATAGCTTAATGGGACAAATGCCTCCTACTTTTAGTGGATCATCTGATCCCACAATCGCTGAACAATGGATCAACTCCATTGAAAATATCTTCTCCATCCTTAAATGTTTTCAATAAGAGAAGGTTCTCCTAGTGGCTTATCATATGGAGGGTGAAGCTGATCAATGGTGGATGGTGATAAAAAATAAGAAGCCTGAGGAGGAGATCGAGGCGTCGGAATGGAAGGATTTCTGGAAGATGTTTTCTGATAAATATTTTCCACGCACCCTCCGGCTTAAGATGGAAAGGGACTTCGTTTCTCTCAAGAAAAAAGAAGAATAATCTGTTGGAGCGTACGAGGAAAACGTCACAAGGCTTGCACAATACGCTTCCGGATTTGTCGTTACCCCTGAATTCAAGGTTAACCGCTTCTTTGGTGGGCTGAAGCCTAGCCTGTGGAAAGCATTAGTGATCCGTGACTTAGACATCTATGAGGAAATTGTCCGACGTGCCCTCAAGGTCGAAATAGGGATCTGGGAATCACATAGGTATCATGGGGACAAGAAGTGTAAGGTGTACTTCAATGCGGGTGGTCCGATGGATAAATCCAACGGTGCTAAGAAGACCCAGCACCCCACTTGCCAAAAGTACAGAAAGAAGAACCCTGGAAATTTCCTCAAGGGGATGAGGAATGCTTTAGGTGTGGAAGAGAAGGGCACCTGGTTGTTAACTGTCAGAAATAAAGACCCACAGCTGCGACAGAGGAGAGGAACGCTCCGTTCAAACCTCAATGCATTGTTCATTGCTACAAATGCAAAGAACTGGGGCATCTTGAAAATAAGTGCCCTAATCCAATGGTTTTCAGAGGAAACCAACAACCTCCAAGGGAGTAAGGAAGATATTTTGGCATCACTTCTGCAGAAGTGAACCCCAAAAACGAAGTGGTGACAGGTAGGCTAGTTATTCATTCAAGAATAGCGAACGTACTTTTTGATTCTGGTTTTACGCATTCTTTTATATCTCGAAAGTTTAGTAGAACAATCCCAGCACCACCAAAAACCTTGGAAGTGATTATGTCAGTGAGTAAGGAAAATGGGGAAATCATATCATCCCATGAATATAAGTCCTCCCCTGTTATAATCTGTGGAATTAATTTCTCAGTGAACCTCGTCATACTCCCTCTGGTGGAATTTGATGAAATTCTTGGCATGGATTGTCTTTCCTTATATATATCCAACATAAATTGTCAGGAGAGGGAAATCACACTGCATATAGAGAATCGATCCCCAATTCATTAAAAGTGTAAGGAGGAAGATGAATCTCCATTAGACCCATCATCTCAATCATTGATATTACTGCCCTATGAGCACGCGTATCTGGCTCAGATGATTGAGTCCAAGGAAGAAACCATCCATGAATAAATGCCTATTGTGAGGGAATTCACTGAAGTGTTTCCCTAGGGACTTCTTGGTCTTCCTCCTAGAAGAGATGTTGAATTCTCAATTGAACTTATACTAGGGGTGCTACCAATATCCAAGACTCCATATAGAATGGTTGTCTTGGAACTCGAAGAGTTGAAGAAACAACTACAAGAGAATCTGGATAAAGGTTTTATACGCCCAAGTGCTTCACCATGGGGTGCACCAGTCCTCTTCATCAAGAAGAAGGATGGGTCAATGCGGATTTGCATCAATTATCGTGAACTTAACAAAATCACGATAAAGAACAAGTATCCTCTGCCACAGATCGATGACTATTTCGATCAGCTGTGTGGAGCACAATACTTCACCAAGGTAGATTTGCGGTTGGGATATAATAAAGTAAGGGTGAATAAGGAATATGTCCCCAAGAATGCTTTTCATACAAGATATGGGCACTATGAATTCATATTAATGCCTTTTAGACTCACCAATGCTCTAACAATTTTCATGGACTTGATGAATAGAGTCTTTAGAGATTACCTTGACAAATTTGTGGTAGTCCTTAAAGATGATATTATAATATACTCAAAATCCAAGGAGGATCATGAGGAGCATTTAAGAACTGTACTGGAGACGTTTCACAAGGAGAAGATCTATGCAATGTATAGCAAGTGTGAGTTCTGGTTGAAGGACGTCTCATTATTGAGCCATATCATCACAAGTAATTAGATATCTATGGATCCCTCCAAAATAGATGCAATCGAGGGATGGCCGAGGCCAACATTAGTAACGGATATCCGTAGATTCTTGGGGTTAGCTGGATATTATCGACGATTTGTGAGAAACTTCTCACGATTTTCCAACCCTTTTACCAAGCTAACTCGAGAGGGAGTAAAGTTTTCTTGGAGTGATGAATGCGAAGAAAGCTTCAAGGAGTTGAAAAAGAGGCTAATCACTGCGCCCGTGCTCACTTTACCCACAAGCGGGGAATTTTTTTTGGTATTCAGTGATGCTTCAAAGAAGGGATTAGGCTATGTGCTGATGCAGAATGATAAAGTGATATCATATGCCTCATATTAGTTGAAAATCCATGAGCGAAACTATCCAACACATGATCTGGAGTTGGCGGCGGTGATCTTTGCCTTGAAAATATGGCGTCATTATCTCTATGGGGAGAAATGTGAGATATATACTGGATACAAGAGTCTTAAATATATATTCACATAGAAAGAGCTTAATATGCGCTAGAGAAGATGGATAGAACTCATCAAGGATTATGACTGTTCAATACATTACCACCCTGGGTAAGCGAACAAGGTGGCAGATGCCCTAAGTAGAAACGACCCGGTGATTCTATCAATGATGAGAATTGAGAAGGATCCAATCTTCTTAGACTTGATGAAGATGGACATGGGAATCATAAAGAAGGGAAAATCATCAATCCTTTCACAAATGATTTCTCAACCGTCTCTTTTGGAATGGTTAAAGGATGCTCAAAAGGATGATGTGGGAATTCAGGAAAAAGTGGAAGCTATCAAAAAAAAGAAATCCTCAGAGTTTAATGTTAATAAAGAAGGAATTATGTGATTTGGGAAAAGGCTATTTGTTCCTTCACGTCTGGAGCTGAAGAAGGATATTTTGGATGATGCACATAGTTCAAATTTCTCTATTCACCTAGGGAGCACAAAGATGTATCAAGATCTCAGAGAAAACTTTTATTGGGATAATATGAAAAAGGAGATCGCTGAAAACACATCAATGTGCCTGGTGTTCCAGCATGTGAAGGCAGAGGGGAAGAAGTCTAAGGGAATGATAAAACCATTGCCCATACTAGAATAGAAATGGGAGAAAATCACCATGGACTTTGTCACCAGACATCAAAGGACATCTAAAGGCAACAATGCAATCTGGGTTGTTATGGATCGTCTTACAAATACTGCACACTTCATTGCTATTCGGGAGGATTTCTCTTTGGATCAACTGGCACGGAAATATATTAGGGAATTGTTAAGGCTGCATAGAGTGCCACTATCTATTGTGTCTGACCGAGATCCAAGATTCACCTCTTTGTTTTGGAAGAGTCTTCAACATGCTCTGAATACTAAACTAAACTTCAGTACGGCCTATCATCCTCAAACTGATGGCCAATCTGAGCGGACTATCCAAACATTTGAGGATATGTTGAGACCATGCTCAATGGACTTTAAAGGAGGATGGGATCAACATCTTCCTTTGGTTGAGTTCTCTAATAATAACATTTTCCACTCGAGCATCCAAATGGCACCATATGAAGCCCTGTATTGGAAAAGGGGAAAAACACCGACATATTGGGATGAGGTCAGTGAACGTAAGCTGCTTGGACCAGAAATGGTTGAGGAAATTGTGGAGTAGGTGCAAACCATTCAGCAACATATCAAGGCAGCCCAGAGTTGATAGAAGAGTTATGCAGATAATCATCGATGAGAGATTGAGTTTAAAGTCGGAGACATGGTTTTTCTACGCATATCTCCGTGGAAAAAGGTAATGAGTTTTGGAAAGATAGGGATGTTTAGTCCAAGGTACATCTTCCCCTTCGAGATTTTTTATCGTGTCGGGGCTGTGGCCTATCGACTAGCACTTCCACCTACCATGGCCAAAGAACATTATATCTTTCATGTATCCCTCTTAAGGAAGTACATACCAGACCCTTCACATGTACTCTCTTCGGAGGTGGTACAGTTGGAGGATGATCTTTCTTACGAGGAGAAACCATTGAAGATCTTAGATCATAGGGAAAAGGTTCTACGAAATAAGACAATGCCCCTAGTCAAGGTGTTGTGGAGAAACCACATGTTTGAAGAAGTGACTTGGGAATCAGAAGGAATGATGAATCTGAGTTACGCACATCTGTTTTAGTGTGGAAAAAAGGAAATTTTGAGGGAGAAATTTCTTAAGGGGGGAATATTGTAATGACCCAATGTTTCATTAATGGAAATCCCTCTTGATCTAATTAAATGTCTCTTTATGTAAAATGTTTATATAAAATGTCAACTTCTTTGGTTTTATGTTAATAATTGTGACCGTTGATTTTATAGACATTGAACAGTGATCACATGATTAGTATAAATATATGGTTTCAACAAACCCAATTTACTTAGACAAAGGAAGCGATGACCTCATCCAGTATAATTTCTCCATACGAATATCATTTTGTCGGAGCTCAGAAAAGAGGTGGCGTCTTTGGGCTTCACTCTTAACCAAGCCCAAGCTGAGCTTCATCATGTCAAGCTCAAACGTGGACTTCTACATGAAAAGTGGATGTTGATAGAAATTACCACTTGAGCGATGTTATTTGATCCACACCAAGAGTATGTCCCCATCGCACACCTTAACCATAGGTCTTATGCGACTATTTTAAGGGGTTATGTAACAAATCACTAGTACTATGTTCATGTACATTATTGTTTTTTATATAATAATGAATATACTTTCTTGTCATTATTGATACATAATAAATAGTTTTTAAAGTGAAAATAGAGTTTTTAGTTATTATTTAATTAAGAATTCTATTTTTTTAAATTAAGGGATTTCTGAGTTAAATAATATTTTAATAAAATATTATTATTATTATTAAATTAATTTTATTATATATAAATGATCATATAATTTTATGAATGCAATTGTAATTTTTATTTAGGTTTGAAAGCGATTTTTGTCAAAACCCGTGAATTTTAGATAATTGTCGATTTTTATTTTAAAAGTGAAAATTAACATATTTAGAAAATTATTTAGATAATGTAAATGTTATTTCTATAATCAGGATGTCTAAATTATCCAACGGTGAATTTTTCATAATTTTCTGAGATAGTCATTTTTTTGGGTAAAAATTAAATACTGTTTAAATATATAATGTGTTTTATGACATCATAATGACCTAATAGTGATGTAATAAAATACTATAAGCATTATGTTCGGCCAATATGTGTTTTAACATTAAAATAATGTGAATTTTGGTTTGTTTTACTTACTTTTCAAAGAATTAATAGACCCTTCAAGACTTATTAACCACCATGTCTTTTTAAATTGTTTTCCATGGGAGTGTGACTCACCTCCACATAAGAAACCCTATTGTTTTAAGAAGTTAGTACTTTGGCCTTATAAAATATTTTTTCTCTATTCCCTTTTACAAAAACCATTGGAAAAAACCATGGGATGGTTTTTGGTTTGGATTAATTTAATATAAGGGGTCCCAAACCTAAATAATAAAGAATTCCTTCACCTTTCCTATATAAACCCACTCAAGCTCCCACTTCCTCCTCATTGAAAGACTTTGGAGTTCGTCCAACCTCTGCCCTACTCTCTCTAGAATCCTCCCAAGTTGCCCCAAGCTCCCAAGAAGCCTCTCTCAAGTCTCTCTCAAGCCTTTGGAATCACACTTCCAAGTAAGTGGTTTTTCTTCCATTCTCATTTTGTCAAATTTTATATAAGTTGTCTTGCCCTTTTAATTTCAATTATGAATGTTGGGGTATGGTTTATAACCTCCCTCATACATTACACTTTATGTTTCAATGATGGGAGACCCCTTTCTCTCTCATTAAATGCCTCCCATGTACACCTGTTACTATGCCGAAATTCTGAAAGGAATTTCTCCCACCTCATTTACATTCAAGAAATAATTTTGTATCATGTACCTAAATTACATTACAATTGTGGGGACACATATCTATATGACCTCCTTACTGTACATTAAATGTAAATATGATGAGGAACCCCTGCCTCTCTCATAAACTGTTTTTATGAATTCTTATGTCGTATCGTTATGCTGCCGAAATCACACTGAATTTCTACGCCAATGCCATTGTGTAGTGAATACCATGCCCATTTCTCCATAAAGGATATTCACCATTATGCACATTTACTTAATGATTATAAAGATTCATGTACGAATTCCACATTCCTTTAACGTTGAATAAATGATTATGTTTTATGAATCCATGTTTTATGATCCATGTGGCATACTTATGCATGAAATGAAATGTTTAAGAAGGGTGCACCCTTATAGCGCTCCAATGCATTGGGTAAAGTATAGTATCATGATACATAATGTGCAATGAGTGTTGACTCATTCTAATTGAAGTGCAATGAGGGTTTACTCATGCTTCATGTGCAATGAAGATTTACTAATGCTCTATGTGCAATGAGCCTTGGCTCATGCTAATTCCATGTTCAGTGTTGTTGCCACATATCCATGTTATGATTATCATGATTTATCATGCCTTTATGTTCATGTTTCTCTTGTTCTCTATTGATATTCCTATTTTCTAACATGTATTGTACTCCTTATGTATTCCATGTTTATTCCCTTACTGGGATTTATAGCTCACCCCTTTTCTTATGCATGTCCCCAGGTTATCCCATGCAATGCTAAGTACATGGGAATGTAGTGGTCATGTAAAGGATTTTTTCAATAAAGATGTTTTATTTCATGTTTTAAGTTATTATGTAATTATCCTAATCCCCAAAGACAATAGACCTCTCGATCATCCTTGTTGTATCAAGTGAATAGTTTATGTAATAAATCATGTTTAAGTTTGTAATAAAAGCAGGGTTTTCAAATCAGGGCTTCCAACCGGGTTTGTATATACTTACCCATATGTGGGATTTTACTGGACATGTGGTGCCTTATATAGATGATGTAAATAGCAGTGATGATTTTAATGGATCTTAGGTATACTTGCAAGAATATACCATGTACGGTGATCAGGATTGGAGATTAGGATCCAAGATCTACCAACTTTCATTTTTTCCAACTTTTTTTAGGTTGGGACTTCATCTCTGGTTGGGTTTGTATTTTTTTATTTTCATTTTGGTTGTATTATACCATACTATGATGTATTCCATAGAGTTTTTTTTTCATTCATGGTTTATCTCTAGATGTCAAAACCATTTATTTTTATTCATATACACTGTTGTATATTGATGTTGGTTGTTTGAAAGTAGATACATTACGAAATGGCCTCCCATTTATGTTATTACTTCTTGGTCCTTGTTAATAGCCTATGGCCTAAGGAGGTGGGATTGGGATTTTTATGGATCGACATTACACCGGACAGGTGGACCCTGGTGGGTAAGGTCATTACAGTGTGGTATTAGAGGGGTTCATTTCTTAGGATAGAGTTGGGTTTTATCCCCTTATTAGGATTGGTTGGGGCTTAAGGAAGAAATTTATAAGTGTTTCAACTGTGGGTTCTAGGCTAGGGGACCCAATGTTGGTGCAATGGCTGATGTATCCATTCACCAAGACACTAACTACCTACTTGTCAAATAGTTATACTGATAAATTGGTTGTATGGAATAATTTCACAAGAATAATGTAGGATTGAGTATTGTGAAAATATCAATTGAGTCAGCTCCACATATATATATATACTCATATGTCCATGGAATGTCTTAATTACTTCTAGAATTCCTCAATGGATATAGATATCTAGTTACCATTTTTGGATTGTGATAATGATATATTGAGTGGCGAGGCCTCATTTTAGGGGCCATATCATGAGATATTTTCTACAGGAAGGTAGGTCATAGCACCCTTTCCTATCAGACAATATATTATACTCTCAGAGTCGGGTGATGATATACACAGTCTTAATGAACTCCACGAGTACCAATTCTAGAGTCTTTTATGTTTCACGGTGATACAGATCCACAGGTAGTGGAGTATTGAATTGTTTTAGTGTTCTTTTTCCTCTCTCTTGTGACAACCTCAAATAGTTAGATGGTTTCACTAAAATCTAGTCTTTTCCATGGTATAAAATGTCATTGGTGTTGTCTAGTCACATAGACAAATGATTAGTTGTCACTCTCATGGTCCAAATTCCAGTAGTTATTTCATGAGGAGTACCACCCTTCATTCTTATTATCAGTTTGGATTCACATGATTCTCGAGATATAGTAGGGTAGTATGTCAGTTCGTATGTATATCATGAGGTTTACAAACCATATGTAGTACTCCACAGAATTATTATGAGATGGTTAATTTTGAGTGAAAAAGTTCGAGTAGGGTCTTTGTTGAGACATTTTTACTAGAAAGGTTCCTCTATGAATTCCCACATTTTATGGAGTGTTATAGTGAACCATGGTGACGGAGAGCTTCATAGCTGAGGGATTCCATGCAACTGGATCTTGTAGTGGGTTTCATGAGAATAATTTGCCTGTTACAACTAATATGTGTTATTCGTTAGGATCATAGTATAGAAGATATTCCCTTGGCCAGCCTCAGTCATGTGTAAATGAAGCGTAAGGTTACCATAGAGGACCAAGTCATCCTGGAGAGGGGTGATTCTATGCCTGTTTTCGGAATGGTCCCATGGAATTTGATTTCCTAACCCAACATACTAAGGAGGGTAGGAATGTAGTGGATGGAACACCACGGTTGTGGTGACACCATGAATAGGGTTCTCCGGGGGATGGATAGGGTGGCCCTTAGTGAGGAAGATATGGAAAAGGAGCATGTGGATATCAACGAGGACATGTTTTTCGTGGAGGATGATTCCAAGAGCTACATATACCACCACCACTAGGCAATACACACTAGTAAAAGGGAGATAGAGGATGGGGCCACAAGCAGCTACATGCCATGGAGGCATATGACCCGGTAGAACATTAGATGATATGATGTATGACCTATGTTTTTTTCAAAACCTGATATGGTACTTTTAGAAAGAAGTCCAAGTCACTCCTTTATTTCAGTATCCCCTATCCAAGAGCTATATATACCTTTTGATACCCTAGAACAATAACATTTTTAGAGGTTATAATCAGGTGAGACTCTTCAATATTGTTTATCAATCGATAGTGTGAGATATCATTTGGTGGAAGTAGTTTCAATTTGGAAATATTGGTTATCCTGATGAAAGCTTATGGAATTATCTTGGTTATGGAATGGCTTTCCACATTTCTATCCCAGATCAAATTTCATCATAGGTAGGTTACATTCCTTTGGATAGATGGTATGAGATGACCCTTTACATGTGAGAGAGATTTCTTGGCTAAGTGAGTGGGTCTTTCAAGGAGGAATCTTCAACCCATCACCCATCCATTATTTAGTTTATACCTTGTAAAAATGAGATACTGAAGCAACTTGATTCCTTCATTCCAGGAGTATTTTATGGATTTATTCCTAGAAGATGTTCTATGACTACCATTGAGGTGGGATATGGACTTTTTAATTGACTTGTACACCAAGACTACAATGTTTTGTTTTTTTGGAATATCGGATGGACCCTATAGAGCCATAAGAGCTAAGGGTGAAGTTGGAGGACATTCAGTAGAAGGTCTTCATTAGACCAAGTGTTCCCCCTTGGTAGTTCTGGAATTGTTCATGAAGACGGTGGACTAGATATTAGGGATTTTCTTTTATTATCATCGACTGAGACAGAAAAAAATAATGAAAAATTAACCATTCTCGAGTACTGATTACATCTTTTATTAGTTCAAAGGTGTCAGTTAGTTATCGAAGATTGATATAAAGTCTATCTACCACTAGTTAAGGGTTTTCAAGGATGAAATTTTAAAGTTTTCATTCCGATATCATTATAGACACTATGAGTTCTTGATGATGCATTTTGGTGTGACTAATGCCCCTAAATTATTTGTGTCTTAGATCAATGAGATCTTCCATCCATACTTGGAATGTTTTTATATTGTCTTCATTTATTTAATACTCATATACTGTGTATTATAGGATGAGTATATAGAGTACTTGAGGATGGTCCAAGAATTACTCTGGGAGAAAAAACTTTGTACTATGATTTAAAAGTTCCGATTCTGAATCCATGAGGTTCACATTCTAGTGAATCTCATTTTTGATCATGAATTATATATGGAATTGAAAATATTTATTTAGTGATTTATTATGATCCATCTAAGAGTGAGTTAGTGGTGAAAAGTATTTTTGCATTTATGGGGAACTATAGGAGGTTAGTGGTGTACATATCTATGATTATAGACACTTTTACCACCCTGACATAAAATGGTATCCATTTACCTGGAATGAACTCTTTCAGTTATCCTTTGAGGATTTGAGGATAAGGATAAATGGTGATCCTATTTTGAGAATACCAGAGGATTGTGTGAAGTATGTATTGTATTGAGATATATCTGAAGTTGTGATCGACTGTGTTTTGATTCAGTATAAGGGAGTGATCATATATGTGTTGAGGTTGTTAAAATACCAGGAGAAGTGCTTTGTGACTCATGACATGGATTTCAGAGAGGAATTCTTCTCTTTTAATATGTGGAGGCACTAAATTCTTGGATACCACTTGTTTGTTTACACAAACCATTAGAGTCTCAGGTATAACTTCACGTAAAGAGATCTGAACATGAGACAGAGGTGTTGGTTGTGGTTCTTGAAAGAATATGACATCAAGATAGTCTATACTATTGGAAAGGGAAACATGGTTTCTAAGTCCATTTGCAAGGATTATTGTTTTATCTTGGAGGAGGTGGCATTTATGTAGTTGGATTATTTTTTACTGACCTTGGTATAGGAGAGGGGGACATTCTTTCTTCAGTCTATGGTGTTGTCTCCTCCCCTTCTTCATCCTATGAGAGTGGCTCGGTTGGGTGACATCGACTATGAGGTCCTACATGACCAGATATCCCTGTAATATTCAAAATAAGAATTCTCTAAAGGAGGTAATCATGTCATCTTTTTCTAAGGATGGACGGTGGTTCCAATCATGTGGTTAGAGGAAGTGATGAGAGTGATTCAAATGCCTCCTTTGGATTTACATCATGATGTAGGGAATATATACAAGGACCATAAATGGTAGTATTATTTTATTGTAATAAGGCATACCATTTCAAATTTAAACACTTGATGTCTCACATGTCAGTAGGTGAAGCCTAAGCACTAGATTCTGAAAGGTTTATTATGGCCTCTTGAGATACCAGAGTGGGTATGGGATGGAATATCCATGGAATTTATAATGAGGATTACATATAAAATGAGTTTCCATGATTCCATCTTGATAATATTTGACCTACATACCATGTTAGTGGACTTCCTTGATATTACGGGGCATAGGTTTCTGGATATTTTGAGGAATTTGTATGTCTGTGAGATAATCTAGTATGATAGGGTTCCCTCGATGATTGTCTCTGACCGTGACACAATATTTATGTCATGATTGTGGAGAGGTCTATAGGAGGTATTCATGACCCAGTTGAGGATGAGTACAACATTGCATACCTAGATGAAGGGGAAGACAGAGTGCACCATCCTGGTGTTGGATGATATGATGCGAGAATGTGTGTTGGACTTCATCCGTAGCTGGGAGGATCCATTACCATTGGTGGAGTTTTCCTATAATAACCACTATCACCCTCCTATTAGTATTTAATTTTTCAAGTCACTGTATGGGATACACTATAGGTCCCCCTTGTGCTAGTTTTTTGTGGACTTGAATTCTCTTTTCAGAATAGAGATTGTGTAGATGATGAATAATATGGTTTAGGTGATCCATGGGGGGATAAGGACAACCCAAATATAATTGAAATATTTTGATGACTGACATCATATACCTTTAGAATTTGAGTAGGGAGATCATGTTTTCATAAAATTATACCCACAATGAATATTATATAGATTCATATGAGGATTCGTGTTATCCTCAAGGTTTATTAGGTCATTCAAGGTCACTATAATGGTTGGAAATGTGGCTTATCACATAGCCCTATCACCGTAGTTGGACCAGGTGCATGACATCTTCCATGTGTCAAAGATGAGGAGATATGTAAATTATTATATGAATGTTATTGACTAGGATGACATTGAAATCAAGGACAAATCCACATTCATATAGTACCCAATGGTGATCGGCGATTGGATGGAGTGGATTCTACATGGATGGACCATCTCTTTGGTTCATGTGTTGTGGTAGCACAAGGGTGTGAAAAAGAGTTCCCTAGAGAGGGAGAGTCAAATACTGGATGAGTATCCCCATATTTCTATTTATATTGCTCATTTAAGAGATTAACATATTTTAGGTTTGGAATATAGTAGAGAACCAATTTTTTATAAGACTTTTAAATATATCGAAAATTATTTTCAGATCTAGACACTCATATGATGGGAGATCCCAAGGCATGATGATCCTGGAATTAATATTTTAAAAATAGTAAATATAATAATATAATTATCAATCATTTTTTCATAAATAATGGAATATATCTTAAAATTAATGATCAAATCAGAAATTTGAGTCCATGGTTGAGTCCAAAATGTAGGGTTTACCCTTTGTGTGGCATAAAGTTGGCTAGCACCAGAGGTACAGTTAAGGCATCCATTAGTGGGTGTTTTTAATTAAAATAATTATATAAATTATTTATTTTTTAGATTAAATGACAAAATTAAATCGTATTTAAATAATATATTATTAATGTTTTCCTTATTTTTCCACATTATCCCAGATAGAATTGAGAAGAGCTCTAAGGATCTTCATTTTCAAATCGATATGAATCAAATATCAGTGATTAGATCTAGTTGTAATGATATACTGTGAAAAAAGGGTCATATTTTTATCTAGAGAACATATTATTCACTAAATATTGATCCATAATCAAATCAGGTCACATCTATTCAGGTTTCCACCCCTTTTAATTAAAATATTGATCATGGATTTTTTTACTTTTGATCTATGATGATTTTCCTTGGGTGAGGCCAATAATGTATTGATTACATTGATCTGGTATAATTCTTCCATTATTTAATATGTTATCATCCTTGGTAAACATTGATTTATGATCACTGGGAAAGAGTTCTTGTCCAACAAAATTCTCACTTTGTTTATGTGCTTCATCCCTATCTACTCCTCACTCTCTTCACCGTTGGCCTATGGGGTTGCGGTTTGACATTACTGTTTAGGATTTGACCATGATCAAACCCCTGGATTCATGATAGTAACATGAGTGATGGAAGAATTTAAAAATTGATAATGGATCATGAAAAATAATTTGTTTCAGGTGATGCTTAGTGGATCTAGGATCTGGTGTGGTGGTGGGATTGAGTGGTAGCGGCGTCAGGTGATGTGGGGGATTTGTGTGAATAACCAATTTTCCATTTCTTGCAAACAAAGGTAAGGAATAAATGACTAGAGTAAAAAAAATTTGGTTTTTAATCAGGGGAGATTATGGTCTGTATATTGGGTGAGGAAAACACATCAAGGAAAAATTGGGAATCTTAAAAACTTTTAACTGCACACTATTTAACTCAGAAGAAAACACAATGTGTAGCTCTCCCTAGTTGTAGTGCTTGGGTTTTAGGAGGTGTTATGGATCAAATTGTGTTTTTATGGGCCCACATGCCATGTAACCCTCCCCTGGTGGTCAATCTATGTTTCAGATGCACACATCTAGGACCCAATGCAGGAATACACGGCTTGTACTCTTCGAGTACAAGGGTATGGGCTAGTACCTAGGTTCTTCCACGTAAAAATGCACATTTAATAGCCCATGTTCATTACCTGGGTGGATGATACATGCCATGTAGGACCCTTACATTCCAGATTTCCTCTGATCCATATATATAGAAGAACACAATGAAGTGGTGGAATAGGACCACACGCTGTGTGGACCCCATATGCATTGTGTAGTCTCTTTATGAAATTTCCCCTCGCATAACTCCTTTATTTGGACTCAGATTTTGGTCCTTCGGTAGCCTATCCTGAGTAGTATTTCATATATAACGTGATGATATCCTTTGTAATGAATTTTTAGAAATGAATTGGAATGTTCCGAGCATGATGCCTCTTTAAAATATGCTTAAAAATGACAGTGATAATGAGGGATCATCAGAGATAGTTCAGGGATGGAAACCCCCTAATCAAATCAGAGTATTGATCCCTAATACTACTTGCATTGGTTTGACTGGAACCCACCTGATGGACTAGGGTGTGGGTCCTCTACTTACTAAGTGGAGCCCCCCCTGATGGACTGGGGAATCATTCCTATACCTACTGAGTGAAAGCCCCTAATAAAATTGGGCCTCGGTCTTCTACCTAATTCATAGAACCCCTTAATGAACTAGGATGTGGGTCCTCTACTTATTGAGTTTCACCCCCTGATAGACTATGGTGTGGGTAATCCACCCACTATGTGGAACCCCCTAACGGAAAAAGAATGGGTCCTCTATTCAATATTATCCCCCCTCGATTATGTGAAATAATGGTGAGGTGTGGGTCCTACACTTGGTTAAATCGACAGATACATATGATTTTGGGCATCGATGATGAAATTTTGGAGCTATTAGTAGACTCATTGACTAGGGATAACCTATGAGATGGAGATCCCCATTTTCTCTCATATGAGTTTCTTTATTGAGAATATATATATGTGTTTGTTTTTGGATTTTGTTTCTCTCTTTATTTAGGTTGATATGAATACTTCTATTGTATATTTTAATAATCCCACATTAGTTTTCAGGGAATCCTACTAGGTTTTTCTATAGTCATGCATGCATGGGATTTCACCACAGGTGTGATGTCGTATCTGGACAAACAAAAAATCAGCGATGATTTCAATGGATCTTAGGGATACTCAAGTGAATAGACTACGCCTGGTGGTTGGCCTATGTGATAAGTAGTCTGGATCTCTCATATTTCATTTCTTCTAGTTGTTGGTAGGCCTGGACTTCATTTATGATTGGGAATTTATTATTAGCCTTTTCATTTTGGTTGTATTATATCATATTCTGATGTATTACCTATATCTTTGGCACGCATGGTTTATCACTAGATCTTATAGTATTTTTGGTTACTCCCTTTAATTTTTTAATGGAGATTTTTGAGTGTGTTCATACAATTACATTAGG
This sequence comes from Viscum album, assembly GCA_963277665.1. Lineage (NCBI taxonomy): Eukaryota > Viridiplantae > Streptophyta > Magnoliopsida > Santalales > Viscaceae > Viscum > Viscum album. The sequence continues at coordinate 255,501,199 of OY728150.1, forward strand.
AAAATACCTCCAATTTATGTTATTTCTTCTCAATGGTTTTCACTTTCCCCTAGACCAAGGAGGAATTCTGGGGGTTGAGGTGGAATAGCCTTTGACCAGCTAGGTGGGCCCTAGTATACGATGTTTTTATAAATAATAAACTTAAATTTTTTATAAAAGATATTATATCATGTCCAACAAAGCATAAATCCAAGGTAAGGGTTTTCATCTCAATTTCCCTTCATTGAGGCTTGTTTTCATATTATCCACATATTATTCTTTTACACAATTTACCTACTACATATTGATTTATTGTTATTATAAATCACATTTTATTCATGTGATTTACAATTAAATTTCATATTATCTCTTTCATGTTCATTTTAATTCATATACTACAAAAATTGTAAGGGTTTTTTAAGACTCAATCTAATTACATTGAGTTATTCCCCATACTATTTGACTATTCATTTCTATTTATTATATTCAACCATTTCTATATAATATGTTTTATTCTATCTTCCTTTCTAGGGAAAATATATTTCATTACGAAAATAATCTTTTTGAATGATTTTTTACTTTATAATGATGTTCCATTATAGAGGAAAAACAATTTCTCTATATTTTGTGCATTTTTATTACTTATTTCTCATTAAAATATTGAAATTAAAATATGTATCATCTTATATACCCTTTATAGTATAAATTATTTATTTTTAAGATGTAAATTTTATAATTATTTAATTATCGTGGAGTTTTTTTATTTAAAATTATTAAACCAATATATGAAAAGGATATCCCTATTGCAAACATTGGATGACAAAGATTTGTGCAACCAAACAATATCGTACATATACAGATTTCCCAATTCATTAACTTTGGTGGTATCATGAATTGGAATAAACCGATCTTATTTTTTCAATCTGGCATCACTACTGAAATAAAAATTTTCATTAAGGAATACTTATAATCCCAACAATGAATTCTATTGAGATCTCATCCTACTTTTATGTTGGAACATAAATGGGTTGATAAAATCCGAAAGGAAACTAATTCTTGGCCTTTATTTGATGAAAAGTATAACAATAGGAAAACATATTAGTGATGTCCTATTTCATACCTAGGAACTAGAATCAAAACCTCATATCATAAAATATATTAGTCATGACTGGGTGAACCGCCCACTGGGAATGATGGTAATCCCCTATCAAATAATTTCTCACATGCGATATAATGACATGATTTTTCTTAAATAAAAGGATTCCCTATAGAGAAAGAGACCATTCACTTATGGTATCCCCACCATATAGAGAATTCATGTTACCTTAGAACTCATTATGATTATATTGTTCCTATATAATCATATAAATAAGAGATGAAGTCTATTGACCACTCAATAATGAAAACATGGTTTCTTCCTTTAAGACTCTTAATCAAATATGAGAAAATATTTCCATGAGATTGTAGTCATATGATGATTCTTTCATTACTTGGAATAATAAATTATGGATAAGATAGTCAACAACAATGTTCCCTTACAAAGGATATAAGAAATATCAAAGTAAACTGATTTGAGGCACTCACCCATCACATCAGATGGAAATTATAATATTTTTGGGGAAATATGTAATTCCATCTTTTATGATCATAGTAAATATTAAACCATTCTTTTGAAAGGTAGTTTCACAAAATCTTAATAGGTTTCAACATAGTTGTGAGTTATATATTGTGTGTCGAGGTAGTTTTTATCATGTGGTTGAATAAAATGAGAACCATAAGCCACCCTGTAATCACTGCGCATGAGAACGTAGAAAAAACTGAAACATAAAGAATATGAAAATAACACATATCCCTTTATAGCCTCTAGGAGAGTCAACATTGGATCAAAATTCAAACAAAACATAAAATAATCAAAGGAATTTTGAAATTTTGAATCCCAAATGAACACCACTCCCTTTGGAGTGAGGCCAGTCAAGAGAGAATCTAGCTTGGAGAAATATTTTACGAACTGATTATAATACCCTACCAAGGATAAGAAGACTCAAATCACAATTATATTCCATTCATTCTCACATGAAAATATATCTGCCACATTTATAGAATCAGTTGAGATACCACATTCTGAGACCATAGTTCCCAAGAACTTCTCCTCCTAAATCCAGAATTGGAACATTGATAGTTTAAATAATGTTAGTGAATCCTCAAGATATCAAAATTTCATCTCAAATGTAGTATATGATACTCCTCATACTTTGAATAAACCAAGATTTTATCAAAGAATACCATGATGAAAGTGTAAAGATATTGGTTGAAAATACTATTCACCAGTTCTATAAAAGCAATAAGAGAATTTGTGAGGATCAACGGAATAACCAAATACTCATAGTGGCCATAGCTACTCTTAAATTTGGTCTTTGGGATACCTGACTTCTTGATCCTTAAGAGGTTATAACCAAATAAATTATCAATATTAGTGAACTGTTTCTTCCCTTTCAACTGATAAAAAATATTCCCAATTTGGGAAATTGGTATTTGTTCATTACTATAACCTTATTGAGTTTATGGAATTAAACACATAAGTGAAGGGTTCCATCTAAATTCTTGGTGAAATATTTTGTGATACCTAAGATCACACAGTTGGTTGAATAAATCCCTTGGAAATCTCATTATCCAAAAAATTATTTAATCCCTTCTGTTTATCTAGTGCCATATCGTATGAGGGAATATTCAATGGTTGAGTACTCTACACCAAGTTGATAAAGAACTATACCTCCGTCTACAATGGTAGACAATAAAATTTTGACAAAAATAATTATATGAAATCAAAAAATACTTGGGTATGATTACTACAAGGGATTTCACATGTAAAATCCTGAAATTTTAATTTAATTTTTTCCCTTTAAATAAATGTTATAATTAAAAAATATTTATACAATTAAAAAAAGATGAAATATGTTTTATGTGAACTTTATGAAAATATTTTTAGATATTCACTCAATATTTTGTAAGATAAGATTCATTATTCTCATTCAATATAATTAATTATAAAGTTATAAAATAATTTCTTTTGATGTTATTTTTTAAAATATAATTCATTTTCAATATGAGTGAATTTTGAGTACATGTTATTATTAATCACATAAAAGTAATTTCATTTTATTAATAATTTATAATTTTAATTAAAAATAAAAAACATTATGTTTTTAATACTGTTCATTTTTAATATGTTGTTATTATTCAAGAAATAATATATACCTAGAAGTTTATTGAAACATAACTTCATTATGAAATATATAATTTAATCAAAAAGAAGTTTATAACAGATGATGGTAATATTATATTAAAATTTAGTGAGGAATTAGAAATATTGTTACATATGAATTTAAAATATTAATCATGGTATTAAAATTATTTTTATGGAATGAATATAATAAAATAGAAATTAAGTGAGAGATAGAATATATTAACATGTTAATAAATTTATGGATTTTATGAGTTTTAGAATTAAAATTATTTAATTATTTAGTTTAGTTGTTAAAATATTTTTTTAATAATAATAATAAATTCTACGTAACGGTAGGATGTGTAAATTCAAAAGGGAAACATGTGTTTTCCTTGTGGTGTGTAAAGGTAGAGCTCATTTTCTTTGAGTTTTTTAGACATAAGCTACTTTTATTATTGTTTGTGCAAGGGCAGCTTGTAGATTTCCTTGATCATGTAAATGTATCCTAAACCTACATAAGAGTGAGTCTAATTTTTTTTGACACAACTAAGGTTCAAACAATGATATTAAATGCTTCATAGGGGTTATCTAATGGTTCCCCAAGGGTAACCCATGAGTTTAAATCTTTCATAAAGGTCTACTGGTACTCACGTAATGGTAGCATTGTATTTTTGAAGGTTTTTTAAGGGTAAACCACTCCATCGACCAACTATCTCAAGGTAGAATAACCGTTATGTGAGGGTAATCTAGATCTCACATACACATTGTAAAGGTAGTTTGATACTAACATAAGTTTATGTCTGAGACTTCCATCCTATGTAATGGTATAATGACCCCCACATAAAGTTCATACCTATAAATAGAAGCACACTAGAGGGTAGCCAATGCATCACCATTGTTACATAAGGGTGAATGAATCCCTATATAAAGGTAACCTCTTTTCACTAAAACCTACATGGATGTAATCTTAAAGGAATGTAATGGTATGGGAAAACTCTCAGATTTAAACCTAATGCATCATCATCATTTTTCTCATGTGAAACCTATTGTTAATCGAAGGTTATATATATATATATATGGAATGCATTAATGAAATTACTGGATAGTGGAAAATAAAATTCTATATATTAAAATAAGCCACAAATATAATCTTTTAGGTGAAACTATTTTGGATAAAATCAGAGAATATATATATATATATATATATAATATTATCATTTTATCAATTTACATATGATTTTTTTTGAAAAAGAAGGTAAATATTAGTGAAATATGATATGAATATGAACATAAGAAGTTATAAAATCTTGTTTTATATCTCTAAATGACCCACTAATAGTTTCTAGATTACTCTGTAAGACAACAATGACTTTACGTAAATGAAATATATGCATTCATATCATCATAGATTATAAAATGGGTAGAATATTAGAATGATATTGTGAATAAATTTTATGTTGAAGATAATTTTTAAATGGTACAACTTAGTCTTGGGTAATATATAAATAACAATGGAATATATTTTTGAATGGAGGGTACCGTAAGGGAATATTATCATACATTTTGGCTGTAATAGGATAACATTCTATTCCATTTGGAAATCATCTAAGCCATAGAAAATTCCCTACTAAAAAACCTAATAATTATTCTTAGTAATAGGTTATATGAGAAAGATAGTAAAAATAATAGGGTTTGTTCATGGTATGACATTATTTTAATAAGGAAAGTTTCATAGGATAAGTCTTAGGGTTACACCGAAGTGATCCTTAGAATGAAATTAAATTTAGTAGCAGAAAATAGTAAGGGAAAATAATTTTTGATAAAATCTTATTTTATCATTTTCAAAAATATTTTTATAATGGAAATCCATTTTCATAATTATTTATTTAGAAACTCTTATTTGAAAATCAGTTTGGTTTAAGAATTATATTTCTATAGTTTTTTAATTTCAATAAATGGATTTAGAGAGTATAGAAATAACTATTACATGAGTTAAATGTTCTATATAATTTATTAATAACCTTCATTATTGTATGTATTATATGTTCACGGACTATATTTCAACTAACATTAAATATTTTTATAAAAATCATCTTCTTAATTTCAAAGAATCATTTTTAACTATTTCCTATGATTTTTATATCACATCTTGTTTTTATGAAAGTACAAATCCTCAATTAAGGAAACATTGGTTAATTTTATTAGATATCTAATTATTTTATTCATTGAAAACAAGTTACATAGATATGAATATTTAGAAATTTTATTATTAGTTTATTTATAAAACTATAATAAAGCATAAAAATGATTTATTTAATATATGTAACATGTGTATAGATTATGATATTGGGAAATGGGGGAGTGAACCAATTACTATAAGAAGAATTTTTCAAAAAATTGATGTTTATACCTTTAATATTCCTAGTTTTCACAAGGTTTTATTAAATATTTATAAATATCATTAAATTCAATATATATATATATATTATTCTTGATCGTAAATTTTAGAAATTTGAAAGGAGAAAGGTAGGTTTATTTCAAAGTATATTATTTTTATAAATAAAATGGGTTTTAATAATAATATTTCTTTTAACAAAAGTTTTTATAACCATATCCTATTATGGATTTTGAAATCCTTAAATTGTGTCAAGGGATAATTAAGTGTTAAAAAAATATTTTAATTATCTCAAAATAGTAGATATAAAATGAAATATATTTGGAAGAGTTTTTATATAATTTTAAATGATAAACGAGTTCACATATTTTTTAACACCCCCTAATGAGTAATTTTATGGTGTCCCTAAATTTTAAAATGTTTTTGACAGGTACAATGATGAGTAGAGGACTAATGGGGAATGGTCTTAATTAGAATTCTAACTTGAGTGATGTCAGATAAGTGTTCATTGAATTTTCCATAAAAAATATTATATTTGATATTTATTAATTTTTTTAATTCCCTATAACTATAAACCTAAAAGGAATTTGGGTATTTATGTGTTAAAATATTTCCTTTTGAGGTTGTATATTTTGGATATTTGAACTTGGGTCACATTTGTTTGTTATCAATGATAGAAATGTATAGTTGATTTTTTCAAAACTAGACCCAATAGTGTGTGTTTAGGGATATTACATCTTGATCTTGTTAAATAAAAAAATTATAACATCATATCCATCATTATAAGAGGTGGTCTGGTTCAGTAGGACCTAAGGTCCCATTCTCCCTGAAAAACATGAGAACCCCATTGGGGGTAATAAGGGACACCATATGATGATAAAATTCGATCCAAAATTTAGTAGAAACAAGATAGTCCATCCATATAATAACACCCAAAGAATTTCTTTTAATAAATAAAAAGTATTAGATGAGCTCAATCAGTGATAATGAAAAAGCACAAGAGTGGAATTAGGAACCCTACTCTCTCTTCATCCCCAAGGTGTTGTAATATCTATCACATAAGGCATTAAATCCATTAGAAGATAAAAAAGTACCACGATTTGGATTGATAGGAAAGAATGAAATGTATCAATATTAAAAAAATTAGTCACCAAATAAGAATTAATATAAATTTCACCTATCACTATCAGATGACCCACATCAGTTCCCATAAGAGATTTTTCCACTACATGAAGTTTATTTATTCCTAAAGCATATGGAAGGAATAAAATTTTTCTTGTAACATCTGACTACTTCATAGTTTATCTAGGTACTAACAGGCCCATTCCACTACATGGGATAGTAAAAAGATGGGAAAACCACTATAAGTGGAATGAACATCCTTATGAGCTACAAATATTTTCAACCTCATTTTGAGCATGCATCAAGTACTCGATCTTACCACACTAGAAATAAGTTAGTGGGACCTTAATAGAAACTACAACAGATCTAGAGGATGTTTATTTTCAAGGAATGACAGTATTGTTTCAACCATGAGTCATATTTTTATTTATATTCTCTTTGAAGGAACCACTAAAGATACCACTAAGAATGGGGTAACTCTAATTAGCCTTGACATACTAGCTAGTTCATATTCCTCCATCAGTGCCCAATCTAGAACATCATCATAATAGGTAATATTTGAAAGAAATACCCAATAATATATATCTAACAAGACACTCATATAAAAACAATGGTCTTTTAGCCTCCAATTCAAAACCACATTAGGTAAAAAATTGAGTAAGTGTATTAAAACAATTGGAATACTGAGTCACTGTTTGATACACCTGATGAATGTTGAGGAACATCATGTAATTACCCAATACCATCGAATATGGTTAGGATTTATTCTTGAAAAGGGTCTTTATCTCATTCCAATCCACTTTCTCATCCTTCTTCTCTGTAACCATTTCATCCCACTATCTCCTGCTAGGCCATTAAATCTTGAATATGGAACACTTCAGATTAATGGGATTTGACATTTTGAAGGAATTGATGATTCATTCAAATTTCCCAACCAATCCTATGCCTCCCAAGGATAATTCATTCCATAGAAGGATGGTGGTTTTTAATAAATAGAATCATGGGAAAAATCTCTAATATTGTACCTTTTAGGTTCCACCACTATAGACTGAATGTGAAAAGGTTTGGAACCTATCCCGGAGATTGAACTATGTGTACTATTACCTCTACGAGGTTCTGGTCAATTGTAGGGTTCTATTGTTTTGGCTCATCATCCTCTCCATATTAAAGTTTGATTGGACATCTTTATGGTGGAATGGTACTACATAATATCAATATACAAAAATGAAACATTATTCAAGAGACACATGAACATCAACTCTACAAAATATAACTCAACTCCAGAACATAGAACTCTGATTAGAGATTGATAAAAGTGTAGAATCATATCAATTAGTACCTCAATGATACCTTTTTAAAACCACTCATGGTAACTTAAGGATTTCCATGATAATATTTGGAAAAGAAATCCCTCATATCCTATGCCTCGGGTCCAAAACATCTCATACCCTTTCAACCAATACATCTCAAGATGTTTACCGACATCCAAGTAGAGACCAAACCAAGACTAATATAATATTTTCATGAAAAAACCTAGTTAAACCACTAAAATGGTACCGGAATTATTCCTGATATATCCTAGAGGGTGTGATCGATCCCCATGGACTAGAAAGTAGTTCATGGGCATAAAAGACAATCAATTTGAATAATTTCTCCATAAGAACAAAACAATAAAAAGTAGTGGTAAAAAATCCATAAACAATTAGTATGAAAAAAAACTCAGTAAGAGAAATTTTCCATAAGGGAGAGAGAGATAGGGAGGGAAATTATAATAACCATGATGGAACATCAAACCATAGAATCATATAAACCAATGATTATGTATACTCTATGATTTACACATAACATATGGATCACATTCCCTCCAGTCAGCACCAACTTCCAAGTTCTTTTTATAAATAACACCCATCACCTATTAATTGAGATTTTTCCTTTTCCCAAATATAGGAAAATAAAATCTATATACTATTAAAGGTACTTGTAGGGCGTGAGAAAGTATTTTTCAATATGACCCCACTAAGATATTTTATATGTAGTATATAAATAATAAATAACAAATGATCAATTTAAAATAAAACAAGTCATGGAAATATTTTTAAAATATATAATCCAACATTCTTTTAAAATTATTTTAATGGAATGTATAAAGTAGATATAATTTATCATTTTCATCAAATAGGCATGAATAATCATCTCATTCAAAACAGATATGATTTAATTAATTTATAAAAATGGGCATGTATAAATCATTATTAATCATAGAACTATGGTTATAATCTAAGGGGTTAGTTAGTTCAAGGATGATGTGTCCTCACACATCTACCTAAATATGTCTATAGGTGTGCACACTTGTATAGATTCTTGGCCTCTATGGAATAGGAATCAACCCCAATGAATGAACTCCCTTCCCTCATCATAGTTTTGCAACTTTTTCATCATCAATCCATGGCTACGTAGAGATAATAAAACACTAGCATGATTTTATTAGACTACCAACATAACTACTCAGGTTCCAATATGATTTATGTACATCATTCAAGATTAAAACAATTAATCTCAAAATAATTTTCATTATTAATCATTCAAGAAACCAAAAATTAAGTTCCAATCATGCGATTTCAATTAAAAAACCAACATCAAGCAGTTTTCATTAAAACTCATTCTATTAATAATAAATTATTTCATTTAATTTCTATCCAACATTTCATTCCCTCATTTCTCAAAATTCACCAAGAAAATCATTCTTTAAATCATTCATTTCATTTTCAAATAATTTTCAAAAAATAAAAACATTTTTTTAAAACCCATTTATATAGAGGTTGAAACATGTACACTATTAAATTCAAAATATTTATTTGGAAATCAATTTAAAATCCATTTAAAAAAAATAAAGAACAATTTCGATTGATAGGGACTAGATTTTGAGACAACCAACCTTATGAATAAGTATGTCCCCCTACCTCTAATACTAGTGATGGGGGCGTAAGACTTCTTCTCCTCTTGAGTAAAAATCTATAAATAAGAATCCCAAGAAGGAAGGGGTAACCCTAAGCTGCTTCTTGAAAAAATAATAATGAAGAAACTCCTTCCTTGAAATCACTAAATCTGATATTCATGATAAATTAATGTGATAAATTGGTTTTGTGGATGGGAAACAAATTCGAAAATATGCATTAAAAACCTAATTAATGTTGCACATGGCTATTATAACCACCTCTAAAAGATTAGCAATTTTCCAAGAATTTCAAATTATAAAACCACCATCACTATGGCCTAGTGTTTCCCACAATGACATGATGGATTTTCAAAGGAGAATGACCGGAGGGTCTAGAAACAGAATGGTGGAAATATAAAATATATTTTATCCCACCACATCATCCATCATGTTTTGGTCATGGCCACACTACAAAGAAGATGGAAATTCTCTATGATCTATGTTGTAGACCAGGTCTAACATTGAACATGGTGGCTTTGGTCATTTTATACAAGAGGATCCATGTCACATTGTGGACTTCACCACAGAAATTCTCATGACTATTTTTGTTATGTGGAACATATATTTATGGTTTATCATTTTGTGATGTGTGTTCCCAAATCTATATAGGCCTCCAATGTTTTGGGTAAAGAATTTTATATTTTGAGATTACTATGGAGGATGTTTAGTGATTGTCGATCCATTATGTTATTGGATATGAGTAGGTACCCCAAATTTACAATGTTATAGAATGTGGGTAGTGATCCCAAGTCCACTGTGTTATGATGAACTTAGAATAGTTCCTTGATATATGATATGATTTTCTATTGTTATGTTTCCACCATGTTCCAATGTTATGGTTATATGGATCATGATTATTGTGTTGTTTTTCTACATTTCTACATTATTTTATATGTTATTATTTCATGAATACCTTTTTGTGTATTTATGTTCTTACACTATATTCTTTTATTATTTTTATATGAATTATGATTAACTATTATGATCCCATATTATTTTTCGTCAGACATTCCTCTCATGTTATTATTTTATCACATGTTTTTTATCTAATCCCCTATAGACCATTCAAGTTTTTCCCTTGTGGGTCATTTGAGAACCCTAATTTTTGTGTTTACTATTTCCTTAGGAAATTCTATATAGGAATTTTTCTAGGAAAATGATTTATATGGAGAATATTATGGGAGATGTTGAATATTTATTGTGTAATAAGATGGTTACAAAGAGAATCTCCAAAGACACAAAACCATTGGGGAACAATAGAGTGGTTTATTAATGTATGAAAAGTATATTTATGTAAAATTATGTGTTATATATTTATATATTATTATTGGGTTTTCTCAAGATCCTAGTAATGAAAAAATGAGGATGAATAAGATCATGAGAATTGAATAAAAAATTTATTGATTCTTTATTATAAAGGAAGGACTCACTATTTGGGTAGAAAAATCATGTAACCAAAGGGTTATTATGGGGTGTCTATAAAGTGAAGATTATTTCTTTGGTTATAGTTTCCCCCTTAGAGAGATTAACCCAAAGAATAGATAAAGTGTACTTTTGATTAATTTATGATGTCATTTTTTATTTTCTTTTTCCCACTTATAAGATTAATATCTCTATGATTTTTGAGAGCTATCACCCTAAGGTTGAAACAAGGGTAAGTAACCCGTGTGATACTTCAATGTTTTGATATATTGACCATATATGTATTTTTATTTTCATAAGGAGATGAATAAGTGAGTTATTTGAGTATAATAATATGTTATTTTCATTCTTATTTTTCATAATTCAAATATTCCCTTAATTCTTCTACTATGGGTCAATGAAAGATTATTTTACTATCTCATCCTTAAAATGATTGAGTTGTGCAAGATACTGGGTATTAGTTCATGATTTTGGGCTTTGTATTATTCTATGTTTCTATTCTAATAATCTATTCTATGGAGTTTTGATAATGGGAACCCATAATATTGAGTAATGATTTCAAAAACCATATATAATATTTAATAAGGGATATTGGGCATGTGATTCCAATATACATACACTATATGTTTGGGATAGTGAAAATGATCCAATAAATGATACAATATTTGAATAATGCGTGAAGAAAAGAATGTTAAAAAGGTTTTCTAAAAAATGAAGATAATCCCAGGGTAATTTATCAAGGTATTCCCACTTTTATTAATTAAAAATTTCATTTTCATTTATTTATGTTTATTTTTTTCTCCATATAAACATCCCCTTAATTTCCCTATTTTTATTGAATATAAATAAGAGACAATAAAAATATTTAGTTATTATAATGGATTAATTTGAAGAAAAAATATGTTAAAAATTATATTTAAATTTGAAATGGATCATTAAATTCTACTTTATTAAAATACACTTCAGTAAGATTAATCATGTAGTGATTCACTATTCATTTCAACCCTTATACCACTATGTTAAACTGACTTTGTATCACAAAATAAAAATTTAATAATAAATTTAATTTCTTTTTTTTTCAATTATTTTGTGTTGACCACTTTTTAATTGGGTGATTTCTCTTTTCTATATGGTTTCTATATAGGTGGAGGTGACTTGGAGGCATATGAGAAAGTTGAAGAAAAATGGGCCAAACTGTGCAAGATTCTAAGAGAAATAATGGACTCAAGCAGGCATTATAGCTGATCCATTCATCCACACGGGATTAAATTTTTTAGGTTGATAAAAAAATTCAGTGTTATATTATTTTTGTGAATAAACCCAATCAAAACTTTTCAATTACAGGGCCCAACCAAAAGGATCTACCAAAGAAATCAAATCTGCATGAAGTCAAATATTTTGTGTTGCATTTCATCAGTATCTAGAGCTTTTAACCTCAAACTAATTCCATATGTTTTGTGGAGATATCCAATAGGCGGGGAAAAAAGTTTTTATTTTTATTATTAGTGCTATAATATTTTGTTTCCACCAAGAAACAAGGTCTAAGTGCTTTGTTGATATTTGGGTGCTAAAAACCACATTCCACTGTGCCTATAAAATTGCACCTTGGGAATCCCATTTCGACATTTGATTAGGAGGAATAGTTCTGGTATTTTGTAGAACAAAAGGAGTCATATCCTTATCCAAGATGTTCTTGAGGCCCTTATCCCTATAGGGGGATCATGGATGAAGGAGAAGTTCCACCTGAGCCTCCTCTTCCTCTCGATGGCGAGATAAACAGTGAATGATCATTTCTAGAGAGAAATATATCTTTTTAAGTGAGTTATGAAACATTTTATTCTTATGATTTGGTGTAATTTGTGTGAAAAACATTTCATTTAAGTGTTATCTTACTCTCATTTTAATGCATTTATTTGGTACACTTATGTGTAACAATTTTTGATTTCAATATTGAATGGGTTGCGATTTATGTGTGAGTCAGGGGTTGTTCTGATTAGAAAGAAAGTCATCTTATTTTTCAAACACTTATATAAGATTTCAGTATGATTTGGCAGCACTAGTTCTTTTCTTTGAGATCCAAACCTTGACAACACAGTTTTTGTGTTAAGGGTTGTCTCTTTCTGCATCGTTTTAAAGGGCATGAGGGTAATTAAGATCTTTATTACCCTCAACCAAAGGATTCCATTAAATCGTGTGTAATTTTTAAAATAATTAACTAAAAAATATGTTTAGTGAACATTAAATGACATCCAACTCTCATAAATCTAAAAAAATCACTTTTCTTTTCAATTATTTAACCCTTTAATTTAGCCATTTTATTTCAAAACCACCCCTATTTTAGTCTATTTTATTAAATATAAACACTTTTAAACCCCAAATCTCTTAAATATATGACCTAGGGTCTTATATATACTATAAATAAACTATAAAAACATAATAAATGTGATATTTCATGACAATGCAGCCAAATGTTGGTACCATTTCCCGAGAGTGCTTTGATTTTTTGTGTGTGTTTCTGATGAGATATTTGTATATTTTGTGAATATTTATTTTTTTCATATTATACCTTTTCATATGTTTTTCTGTTATGAATTGTTTTTTATGTAGGTTATGTGCATGATGTGTTCGACTTTGGGATATTTACCTCATTTTAAATCCGAATCAGATAGGATCTTATGCAATTGACACAAAGACACATAGGATGACCCCTCGAAAGAGGAAACACCAAAACTTGAGAATTGTCTAAACCCCTATTATTTTGGAACCAAACTAGAAATGAATCCTAATGTGTTTAAATGGATGAAAATAAATAAATATTAAAATAACTAACCTCTCTATATGTTTATATCCAACACACATACATTCAAATACAAGGAGAGGGAAAAGTTTTGAAATTTAATACATTTTAATTCACTTATTACCAAGATTCCATGGACTTGTAGGGTAAGATACACATAACAACCAAAACTAATTTCATATAATCTATTATAAATTAAATCCTCTTAATGTGGATGAAAAACATATAAATCTTAGATTATTACCTTTTTTATTAGAAGAAATTGAAAAAGATTGGTTGTATTATGTTAATTCTCCCATTACAGACTGGGTGACATGAAATGCAATTTTCAGGAAAAATAATTCCCAGGCTCTTGATTTAAAACTATAAGAAAATAAATTTTTGCGATAAGACAATCAAAAGTGGAAACACTTATTGAATACTGAGAAAGATTTAAAGGTATTTTATCAAGTTTCCCACACCACTAAATAAGTGACCGACTTTTAATACAATATATTTATGAAGGTTTAATTCATATTGATTGAATCATTATTGATGCTACTATAGGTGGTTCACTAGTTGAAAAAAGACCAATTACTATAAGGAACCTCATTGAGAACCTAATGTAGAACACTCAGCAATTCAGTTCCAGGTCTAGTGTACCCATTCATGATTTCCATGAGAAGATACGTTCTAAATCCGAGAAGAAGGCATCATGATGTTAAAAGAGGTAATAACCCTTCTACAACAACTTGCTCTCTTCCAAGGGAAATCCCCATATCCTCCACCCATCCATTGTGGTATCATTTCCTTCAACACCCACTATCCTAACCAATTACCTCAACTAAGAAAAACTTTTGAGAGTTCTGATACAATCTTCCCAAGACGCCCCTATAACTAAACCATTAGAAATAAACCGTAATACCCATCAAACCCTGTGTGTAAAGAAAAAAAACTATAAGAAAGGGGGTAGTCAAACCAACCTCATCAACCATGGAACCAACGAGGGTATAGTAGTCATCCACCACCAACAATAAATCCCCAACCACCACAAAGGCCTTTCTAACAACCCCCTCTAAAACCCAATCCTAGACTAGAGGACATGATAAAACAAATGGCAATAAATAATCTCAAATTATAATAAACCATCCAAGTATCTATATGAGATCTAAAAAGCTAATTAGGATAACTCACTAACTCAGTGGGGGAAATCTAAAGTCATGGGTTGGGTAAACTACCCTCTCAACCACTATTCAACCATAGGGATAAGGGAAATGTTAGTTATATAAACAATAATAGTGAAAAACAATTCAAAATCCAAATAAACTATCTATTAAATTCATCCCCTTATAAGGTAATCACCATCCCAACTTGTAAAAATGGTTTAAATATCAAAAAACCATGTCTTGAGAGAAGTCCTTCAAAAGGAAAGAATATTTAATTTGATGAACCAAAAAACCAAACCATTCCTCTTCAATTTCCCCAAAGGGTCTTTAACAAAAGAAAACACAAACAAATAGAACATGATAAAGAAATATTGTAATCTTTAAAAAAAGTCCAGGTTAACATTACCTTGATTGATTCTCTAATGAAAATTCCATAATATGCTATATTTTTAAAGGAGATGTGTACACATAAATAGAAAATTCATGGTGATGAAATGGTGATCTTGGGGAGTAATGTCTAATTATTTATAGAGCCATCACATCCCACCAAATTTAAAAACACTAGATCATTAACGATTCCATGCACTATAGAGGATTATTTCTTTTCCAATGCTATGATTGATTTGGGTGCTTCAATAAAAGTGATGCCTCGTTCTATTTTCTCTTCAATATAGGTTGAGGAATTGAATCACATGGCAATTATTGTTCAAATAGAAAACTAGAGTACATCACACCCTATTTTTGTGTTAGAGTATGTTTTTTGGGGGTGACAATTTTAATTTTCCCTACCAAATTTTATGTGATTAAAATGGAAGATGATAGGATGAATGGACATGACCCAATTATATTAGGGATACCTTTCTTGAAAAAATAAAAAACCCTAATTAATGTCCATAATTCTACATTATCTATGGAGTTTGGTGGTGACATTATCCACTTCAACATCCTTATGGACTTAAAGCATCTATCAGAAGAACCTTCACCACTTTTATTTAATTCAACTAATGCAATACATTCCCCTAAAAAATATTTATTTATTTTCAGTTGATCCACTTTCCAAGTTTTTTTCATTGATAGATATTCTAGGTAATGAATAATTCATTGAATGTTTCATTAAGCTAGAAAAATTTCTTGCATGTTTATCAATTGAGGATTTATTGAGCATTGAGGATCCCATGAACATCAATGATACTACTAACCTTGTGAAAGATCATTCCTCATTTGAGGATATTACCACTGGCTAGTTAGATGAGGCCCGCAACCTCTCACTTTCACATTCACTCCCGTAAATCCCAAAAAAACCATAAATTGGAACTTAATACCATACCTCAAATTTTGAAATATCAATATCTTGAGAATAGAAAAGAAGATTCCTATCCTAATTTCTAGTTCACTCCCTCTAGATAATTAATTGGGAATTCTTGACCTTTTGAGAGATTATAAATAAGCATCGAGATGGAAACTTGCTGACATTCCGGGTACTAGCCTATAAATCTGTATGAATCATATATTGTTAAATGATGAAGCTAAAATAGTGAGTACAGAACAACATCTACTGATCCCAAATCATCCTATATATTGTTAAAAAATAGTTAACACAATTATTGGATAATTGAATAATTATCCCATATCTGATAGCAAATGGGTCAGTCCAGTTTAGGTAGTTTATAAAAAATTGGACTTATGATAATTAAAAATGGAAACAATGAATTGGTTCCAACTATTATTCATAATAGTTGGCTTGTCAGTATATACTTTTTCCAACTAAACCAAAACACTAGGAAAGAGTATTTCCCATTTCCGTTTATTGACCAGATTTTAGAGAGATAGGGGGTAAGTCTCACTACCATTTCCCTGATGGATATTCTGCATACTTTCAGATACATATTTTCCCTAAGGATCAAAAAATATAACCTTTACTTGCTTCTTGGGCATATTTTTATATTGGAGGATGTTGTTTATTCTGTGAAATGCTCCAGGTACCTTCCAATGATACATGGTTAGTATTTTTTCAGATTACCTAAATAATTTCATGGAAGTATTCATGGATGATTTCACTATTTAAAATTCCTCTCTTGATCATTGTTTGAGTATTCTTGGTTCTATCCTACATCATTGTATTGAAATGAATATCTTATTAAAATATCATAAATTCTATTTCATGGTGTGATAAGGTACTGTACTAGGACATGTATTTTATCGGAAGGGTATCCAGGTAGATAAATCAAAAGTGGATATAATTTCTTCCCTACCATACCCAAAATATGTGCAGGATGTGCTGTATTGCATAGGTCATACTAGATTTTACAATCACTTAATTTGTGCATTTAGTAATATTACACCCCGTCTCCCAATTTATCCAAAATAATAATTTGTTTTTAATAAATAATGTGAGGAATATTTTAATAAATTCAAACAAAGCCTCACATCACCCCCAGTAAACCAACCACCTTGGTGGGATTTACCGTAGGTCTCATGTGTGATTCCTCTGACTATGTATTTGGGGAAGTCCTATAATTGTAGGTTGACCAATCTATGTATGTCCTTGTCTATGCATCACTCACACTAGACCATTCCCAAGAAAACAACAACACAATTGGAAAATAATTCTTTGACATTTTTTCCTTGGATAAATTTAGGTTATACCAATTATGGTCTAATGTAATTGTGTTCTCAGACCATGAAACCCACCAGTATCTACTTATGAAACTAAAATACAAAACACATCTCATTCATTGGATTATACAACATAATGAATTTTACCTAGATATTAGTGATAAAAAAGGAGAATATAATGTGGTGGATAACAATATCAGTAGGATCCTCCCATCCTAGGACATTGACTCATCCCCCTATATTCCTATAAAGGAAATGTTTCCTGATGATAAATTGTACTGAGTGTAATATTCTATTCATTGGTATCATAAAATTATAAATTATTTTTTATTATATTTCATTCTTGTTGATTTCATAAAAAACCATGATTATCATCTAAAACATGAGTCCCATTGGTGCATCTGGGATGAACCATACCTTTAGTGCATATATAGCAATCAAGTTCTCAGTCATTGTATTCCCGATTGTGAGTTTTAGTATATCCTTAGGTTCTAGAACAGTATTTCTTGTGGGGTCCACTTTAGACCCTATTACATCCAAAAAAATTTCATGGTAAAAATATGAAAAGAACACAACAATGCGAAAAGGGCCTGCTTCATGAAGCAACGTCATGAAGCCCTTCAGCACCATGGCTGGTGTAAAGCCCTTCAACACTGCGGCCGACAGAAATCCATTCAGCACCGCGGTTGAAACAAGTCACTTCATCAATATGGATGGGAAAATCCCTTCAGCATCGCATCCGAAGAAAAGCCCTTTAGCAATGTTGCCAGTGAAAATCCCATCAACACCATGGTTGGTGCAAATCCATTTAGCACTACATTTGGAACAAATGCCTTAAGCACCACGGTCACCACAAAGCCCTTCAACACTACGGCTGGTGAAAATCCATTGAGCACCCCGGTTAGTGAAAAGTTAAGGCCTCATCTGTGATCACCTCATATGAAAGACATGGTTGATTCTGCAGTTTTTAAAAAATTGATGGATTTATTCTCACTGCGGAGGGAATAAAATCGCCTCTACAATTCCTTGGACATTTATGGAATCCTTTACGAGCACTACAGATGGAATAAAAGAAGCTTCTACACTAGGTGGGAGGGGGATGATAGTAAAATTTTCAGTTATGATGAACATTGAGGCAATCCACCTCTAAGAGAAATGTGTAAGTAGATTTACAATTTGGTGTCAGAGCTTCGCCCCACCTCTTGCCTATAAATACCAGGATTCCCCGAAACCCAAATGACAAATACCCTGACCTTTCTCCTTCTCATCTCTCTAATTGTGAAGCACTCTCTTCTATATGAATCATT
Organism: Viscum album; assembly: GCA_963277665.1. Classification (NCBI taxonomy): domain Eukaryota; kingdom Viridiplantae; phylum Streptophyta; class Magnoliopsida; order Santalales; family Viscaceae; genus Viscum; species Viscum album. The sequence goes on from OY728150.1 coordinate 255,520,200, forward strand.
TAGAGAATGAACACTTCAAGGTATTTGAGAATTGCAAAATACCCTTCCTTTTTCTCAGATTCAACTCATCTTCAAGTAGTGATGCCCTTCATGAAGTCCACAGGACATCAAAAAGTAAAGAGATCCCTATGGGAACTCAGGTCTTCATAATGCACTCATGCTTCAGAAAGTACCTTCCATGATCATGTTAACCCCATGCTAATACAATATCACTATACTTTGTGATGTACATTTCTTCACATTGACGTACTGTGAAAGATTCCCATGCTCCGTGAAGTCCTACTTCACAAAAGAACATGCACATCATGAATCACTATTCATATGCATGTATAATGCATGAACATTCTGGAACACTTCACAAATCATACCCCTTTGTGGAGTCTCTCCACTTTTTGGAAAACCATAGCTTTGAAAGGTCCCTTCCTGTGAACCCCTTTTCTCTACAAACCCTTCTCCCATAAGACCCTCCAGGTTTGTGCGCAGTGATTTCAAAGTCCCTTGGGTGGTTCTTCATGTTGTTCTAAATTGGATTATGCATCTTTACATTGTAATTCTAATAGGTATTTATTCTTCACATAGACATGGTAACATGATCCCCTCAACAGATCAATTCACAACCTCGTCTCCCCACTGCATTTTTGGTGCCTTCCCTTCACCAAGGGTTGAAGTGCACTAGTTATGTTTGTCATACGGGTGAGGAGTGAATACTAGTTTCCGAGATATGGGATGTTAATCTTCCAAGAATCATCATCACAAGAACATGACATTAAACTATATCCTATCCCCATGCATTATACATGGGGTTCCCCATCTCAGACATTTTCCATGCCCACTCATCTCCATGGGAGTGAGATCTTCCTCACATGGAATGAGATCTTCCATGTATAGAACAACATTTATCCGTCGGGGAGGGAAACCATCCTAGTGTAAGCCCCCAACCTTTCTTGCTGGAGGTAGAACCATTTCAAATCCTCTCATCTTTTGTGCACAAATATGAGAGGAGAAATGGGCACAATGGACTCTCGATACCCTGTCCCTCTCCCTTTGGAATTTATCACCATCAGGCCTCCCTCCTGGAGTAAGTCCCAATCTCCATCTCCTTGGGCCAATAACCATGCGTAAGCCCTATTCCATTACTTACAAACACACCTTTCACAACTTGATTTTCAGGTTTTTTTGCCTCTTGTTTCTCACACGTAGCATGACTCACGTGAGCTTAAAGCAAGAATTGACCATGACACCCTTTTTGGGAAACCATTATGTGAAATCCCCTTTCCTCACCACCGAAAAATGTTGACTTTGATCATTTCCCTCTCCAAGAAAGGTATGTAGGAAGCCTCCCTCAGGTTTATTCCCATCACACATTGGTCCCAACAACTTTACATCAGTTCACCCCCATCCAGCATGATGTTAAACTATATACCCCCTTTTCTTCTTGCATAACGCTAAACTGTATGCTTACAAACTACTTGGGGTTTGAACCTTGTCTCCTAGATAGGGTATGTTGGAATCATCCCTAAGGATCAACCTAAAACAATATTAAACCTCAGTATCCCCTTTGTTGGGACCTATATCCTTGGTTCGCCCCTTATTGGAATCAGACCAGCTCTCGGGCTGCTAACTACACGCAAGACCCAGCATGTCTTCGGGTAACTATCTTTTGCATACACCTTGATTCTGTGCCCCATTCTGAACTATGTGGACATGTATTCTCTACCAGAGGGATACGTAGGAAGACTCTTTGAGGTTCAAGGCCATCACCCATGTCCCATCCTTGAATCTCACTTGTGTCTTTGTGTTTTGGGAAGTTCACGCCCCAACCCAGAGGTTCTACTTCCTCCGAGTCTCATATATATGTCCATTCTCACGGTCCCCCTCCTAAGGTTTCCCATTTCCCCAAAAAACTATGTGGACTTTGATTCCTTACCATAGGGATACATAATAATCCTCTATGAGGTTTAAGAACAACATCACCTCTATTTACACGTTGGTTCCATGCCATTCCCCTCATCCACTTTGCTCAACCATCCATCTTTCATACTAATTCTAACCCAGGACATCACATCTCGGTGAGATCATGCCATTCCCTTGGGAACTTAACCATGAATAATCTCCACATAGTCCATAAGAATACAACCAAGAGTGTCCCTCTACCAATATGCCACTATCCATGGGTATGCCCCAACATGTCTCTAGGTTGTTGTCCTTTTTGAACACGCCGATTCATCAACCCTTCGAACTATGTAGATTTTGACCCCTATCATCTACATAGGGTACATATGAAACCTCCCTAAGGTTTATTCACATCCAATGGTAAATCTTGGTGTTCCACTTCTGGGGAGAATTCACCCAGATCCTCCCTCAGTGGTGTCCAGATCAACCTTCGTGGTGTGATATATTCCCTCTATGGGACACGCCACCTCGGTTCCGTCCTCATTGGGAATTCTAGTCCATCATAAAGTAAAACATCTATATGATCCATCCTAGGGATCTACCAATATCATCCTTCTATATGGGATGTTCTGATCAATCTCATTATATCACTTCAATACATTACAGTCATGGCTTAACTCATGTTAAACATGAGATTCCTGAGGAAAACCTCGGTAGACGCGCCTCTTGAGTGACTGCCTCTACTAGACATTAAACTTGCAGAAACTCTATGTTAAACACCGGAAGCTGAGGAAAAACTTATGGAAATGCCTATAACATATAATTTCCCACACTCTATGTGGGATGGCTCGGGCTTCCACACCCATAAGAAGCCCTGTCATAAAGGGAATAAACCCAGGCATATCACTGTTTCCGCATCCAGACATGCCATCGATGACCAATGTGAGTAATTCCATAATAAAAGGTCACTGCCCAAACTTGACCCCTGGGAATTCCATGATAGAAGCAGTGTAATTAACTGGTGTCCAAGAAGATATAGCATTAGGAAGAGTTTCATCAACAACATCTTAATATTTAAGGGAGAATTAGACTAAGCAACGAATTATGAGGAGGAATCCACAGAAGGAGAGACTGAAATTGCATAATCCTAGTTCTATTTAGGAAAAAATGTCCCTAAATAAGTGATGGATGACATCCACCTTTGGAATGTGGGAATAGGGGGAAACACACAGCGTGTCGCAGCATGACGACACACACCCTGACAAAAGCATAAGAAATAGAATTGTTGAAGCTGACACTAATTTTATCATCAATGTGGAGATTAGTAGCATTAGAGATATTGGTAGATAAGCGTGTCACTAGATACAACTATTCGAGGATAGGTCCCACCAATGAAATAGCGGTCCTGGCATGAAACACACCTGAGATCATGACAGTTGAACATTGGAATTCCTGGTTTACAATGTTGTAAGTGTGGATCCTCCTTCCCAATAATGGGATATAGAACGATGTTGGGGAACTAGTTGTCATTTTCCTCCTTTAACTTCTAATGAGAAAATCTTCCTACATTGGAGGACCCAGGACACTATGTTTGGAAACCGATCACCACCCACCCACTGATGCAAGGGTTGGGGAAACACCAACACTGCAATCCCACTTGGATCTATCTCTTATGTGATGATTTCCACCTCCACTATTTTTGGGATCCCACACCCTATCTCACCATCTGAACTCATTTAGAGGTTAATCAACATCCTCATCCAAAGTTATGAGGAATAAGGGATTATCCCAACTTGGGATATGGCCCATCAGGACCTATAGGTTTCTACACCTCACCATCGACGTCATCCCCAAGGTCCGTGTAGGGATCCACTTCTCCCCACTCCATCCGATAATCATTTTAGGAGTATCTTTTCTTAATTATTTGACGAATAACTGCCTTATGCCAATGAGATAAGGGATGTCTGGGCCAGACCAATGGTGGTCCCATATTGGGGACTTCCAAGGAGAGATCCCACCAGGTCATGTTAGCACCACATCCTAGTCCCACAGGATGAGGAGTGGGTGAATTACACACCTACACCACCGGCCCTAGTTTGGTTAACCCGACACCAACGTCAGGTGAAAGCTGAGGAGGACACCCGCTTGGGGCATCATCATCAATGGCTTTAGTGGTCAGTGCCACCATCGACACATACTATCAATGCCTCATTTTCACAGAATAGGGTCACTTAAACTCTCGACTCAGATAGAGACCCCAATGTGAACACAGGAAGGTTGGGATGACAGTCTTGGTTTTCGGCATAGGTAATACCCATAGAGGGATAACCCACAACATTTACATCCAACACAGAGGTCCTCCCCATGCCACCATCAATGAGAGTGAATGCCCTTCCTGCTCTCAATCTCGGAATAGAGGCACTCCCCATGCCACCATCATTCTGGGTGAAGGCCCTTTCTGCTGCACTAACATCCGGTACCGAGGATTATTTCACACCCGTTATCCCAGGTATGGAGTTTTTCCTCTTGTCGTAGGTTGCCAATATGAAGATCATCCTCTCCCAGTCAACATTCATCATGGAGGTCTTCCCCATGTTCTTATTTCGGTTGAAGAAGGTCCTCCCCATCTCAAAAATTAGAGAAGAAGAGGTCATCCTCGCTTCATTTTCATTCAACATGGAGGTCTTCCCCGTGTTCAGTTTGATCGGTACGAAGGCCCCCCTCATACCATCACCACCATGGAAGAAAAACATGGAAGAACTTACAATGCCCCACCAGCTCCAACAGAGGTTCTATACAATATAACACTTCCCGCGGAGGTTCCTCCCATGATCATAGTAGTAGACACAAAGGAACTCCCCTTATTCCTTTTGAAATTTGTCTAGGTGATCCTCGCACCCCGACTCACGCACGCGAAAGTCCTCTTGCCCCCAGTACCAGTTGGGTAAAAGGTCCAACTCATGTCGAGAACCTACCCTACCCAAAAAAACCATCCTGGGGTAGGAGGGTGGGTTTCCAACACCAAAGGAAGAATACTAGGATGTTTAAAATCATGATTAAACCTTTTTTACTTTTTAGATTCTGAGGCGAAGTCTGATTCGGTGATGGAACCCTCAACCTGATCATCTTTGTTAGGGGCTGGGGTAGAAACAAGGAATATACAAATCATCTTTTCAGAAAGTGAATACCACCAGATCCGTGCATCCCACCAAAGATACATCTTGTTGGATGAAGAGTTGGCATCTTTCTAGGGCATGGCCGTGCAATACTCCCTATCGTCAATAGGATCATTCTCTACCTCAACCAGAGATCACATAGAGTTATTTGGGAGGCCAATAGAGGATGAAAAATAGCATGAACCATCGCCAAAAACTGTAGTCCCGGTACAAGAATCAGGGGTTGTTATTAAATCTTACTGAGATGTGGTGGAACAATCAACGAACTCTTCGAAAGACAGTCCAAGATGCGGCATCTTGTCAGCTCATGCTCCGTATTCTCCACTACTCCATCTACTATCGCAACGGTTTGCTTCAGTGTTGTTACCGGTCCATCAACTACCCACATTCGATGAATGGGGAAATGAAGGTCCGGATCCTGAGTCATTCTGAGGATCTTGTGGGACATCCTTGCAGCGGATCAGTTCCTAGAGAAGTTTTGGCGCATGGAAATGACAAGTTTTAGTATTCCGGAATTACTCACCCAAGAGGAGGTCATGTGCTTCTGCCAAACGCTTTGGGAAACACACTTCTATATCCATCATAGATGGGTGAGTTACCCCAAGATCCTAGAATACTTTGAAGACATTGTCCAACAATGCTGCATGGTCAACTTGGTTGTGCTTCCTGTGGCTCAGCTCCTTGAGTCACCTTGTCATCATCAGACCCTCTAGAAATTATGCGTCCAAATATTTACTATTCTCCATAGAATTATTAAGATGGATTCCCCCCATATTCATATTTGTGGTTGGGGGAAGTATGCTTACCTTCATCTCAGTTCTAACTAGTGCTAGCCTGACTTGCGAGGTGATATTGAAGATTTGAATTCAGGTACAATCACTGTTAACATGACTGACCTATCAAAGGAAGAGACTGAGCTAGTGATTCTTGAAGATAATTTACCAATTGGGGTGGCTCAACACCTGATGGATCCTTTGGGAAGGGTTAATCATCATCAAATAAATTTATCGAGCCTTTCTACACCTTCTGAGTCATTATCGGTCAGTCAAACCCCAATTAGGGTAAAGAGCATGTTGGGACTGTCAAACCCTCTGACCCATCTAGATCAGAGAAAAAGATAGAAGATGACCCTGAAAAGGATACATTGCATCAACATAAAAAGGAACATAAAAATTTGGATGATGGCCTTCATGGAAAACATGCTACGGAATAATGACCAGACTATAGTATTCCTCGATCGGGGTAGCAAAGGCAGGTATAACCTGCCCTTTACGAGTTGCCTCTAGGTGACCTCGACCATCCTACCCATATGGATAGGGTATAGGTTAGAGTTTATATAAATATGGTGTGATTTGAATCACAAAATCCACACTAGTTTGACGATAACCCTCTCCAGGACCCAACTCAGGTTCCCCCAACTGCTCCACAGGTCGTCCCTCTGGCAGACCCGTAAGTCATCCCACCAGCCGCTCTACGATCCACTGGACTTGGTTATAATGTTTAAGAACATTACAATGCATAGGTGGTCATAGATCCTCATCAACACATGAATCCTTGTCCATACGATTCAATGGAAGCCCCCATATCCTTCCTTGAGGCCCTAGAAACTCAACAGGTGGAAATCCTGCCTAATGGCATGCCGTATCTGGCATGGGTGGATTATACGCCAGTGCCCTGGTTTCAAAAATCAAACATTCTCCCCCTTTAATGGGATGAGTGAAATATTTAATAATAATTCCCACTTTATTTCAAGGTATGGACCCATGTTGGGAACTCCAGTGCAGTAGGAGGCAGCCAAGCTCTGTTGTTTGGTACATACACTGGAAGTGACTGCATTTGTCTGGTACAACTAGCTACCTATTGGGTCATTAGCTAGTTGGGAGGACCTTCATAGGTAGTTTCTTTATGGGTTCAATCACTACCTCCAGAAGATGAGTATTTTTTACATCTTCAAATGCAAGAAGAGTCTTGATGAATGCATAGAAGACTTTTCTGTCAGGTTAAAAGGCCTCACATACTCTCTAGATATGCCCCTGACTCAGGAAAATATGCTAAAAATGTGTATGGGGAATGTCAAAACTGAATTGGTCCCTTTTATAATCACTAAAAACTACCCAGGGGGATTTCAGGATTTCTTTGATAAAGGCCTGCATCTAGAGGAAGCCTTGTATCAATCCAAACATGCATGTCCTTTGCCTGTTGCTGTTCCTGTGAGAAGGGCCGCTAAGGGGGAGCCCACTACGGTAGCACAAATAGAGTCCCCTAGGAAGCTGGAGTTATTTCTAGTGGAATTACCTCCATAACCCCACTGAGGATAAACACCTCAGGAGCAACCTCCAGCACAGTAGCACCCACCTCAGAATCCAAAGATACCTCCATGTAATGCGCCACCACCACCTAGGAATGATAACGAGGTTCCACCTATTCAACTGGTTATTCCATCCCCTTGTTAGGGATAGACTCATAGATCCCCATTACTAGATAGAAAGAACCAGAACTTCCCATTTAATGAGGTTTGGGTCCCTTATTATTTCTGCAGTGCCTTAGACTAGAGAATCCTACGGCTGCCAGAATGCAGGAGACCCAATGAGGTAGATCTAACTGATCATCTCAATTACTACCCTTATCACTAAATCCATGGGAACACCCTCAAGCAGTGCTATGTGTTTAAATACTGGATCAAATTCTAGGTCAATGATAGTATAGTCGGGTTAGCTCTACCCCCACCGTATGTGGCATGTGTGTTCATAAATCCTGACAATGATAGTGACATCAAAGGTTAGTGGCAGCAGGTTTCTAACTGCGGGCCTCAAATATATGATGACTAAATGGTTCAAAAGGTATTTTCCCATTCCCATGGTATTATACACACATGTTTGAACCAAATTGAGCCTTTAGAATTTTTCGCATTACCCCTAACCACTACTTATGAGTCAACGTCTCAGTCTTCCTCTTCCGAGAAGGGAAAGCATAGTCAATGCAAGGGAAAGCAAGCCCCCCACCGATGCCATCCTCACCCTGTACTCTCAGAGATTTCATGCCTCTTTATATTTATATTATCCTGATAATACCCCCAATGATGGACTATTCTTCAATAAGTGATCAAGGGTTCACTTTAGTTAGCACCATTGAGATGGTAAACCCCGTAACCGCATCATGATTCACTACTTTCTTTCACCCATACATCACTATTTAAAACTTTTTTGGTATTTAAAATTAAAAATATTATCTCAAGTTTCACACCCCATTTAATTGTATTATTAATTTTTTTATCACAATTAAAATGGAAGTTATTATTGTTTTGGTGATTTCGTTGTAGGAGGATGTGATTTGGAGGGTCAGAGAAGATCTAGAAAGAAAATGGACCAAACTATAAGGAAGGCCAAGGAAATCATTCAACAATTTTGTTCATTTTGAAAAATACGTACCTTCAAAAGGGATGAACTTTTGTTGACCTCTCCATTAATTCATGGGATACAACTCCTCTCAAAAAACCAAATATCAATTCATAGATAAATGTGTCCATCCAAACCAATCAGTCCAGGGGAAATAATATGCCCAAATTAAAAGATTTCGTTCAATATTTCCACCATACCTCACACTTTAATTCTCTATTTTATTCCCAATTTGACATGGCGATAGTCAATATGCTGTCCTACAACCTTTTTCTTTGGTCCAAGTTGAGATAAGTCCACTTACTAACCCAAAACTGAGACACAAGTGGTTTCTGGAAATATGGGTGTGCAAAACCACTTCTTATTTTGGATATAAATTGACACCTCGAGAACCTGATTTTCAAGATAGAACAAATAGTAAAGTGATTCCAATTTAGAGTTCCATAGGAGTCCTCTAATCACCTTGAAGGTATTGAAACTCTCTACTTCTTTGTTAATTTGTTATTTCTTCTCTTTTATTCGGTTTTTTTTTCAATTATATTCTTATTTACTCATCCTATTTCGGATGGAATTAAGATTAGTAACTATATTGGGTTATACGCTTTCTAAACATTTTCACATGAAAAACATTTCTACGATGACTACACTACCCATGGGAGAGTAGTTCTTTTTCGTAATCGATCTACCTCTAACATTCTTCATTAATTTTTTTGAATCTGTGAGATACACTAATTCACATAATTTGATCTATTAATTGAGTTTTAAATTTAATTTAAACTAATTACGAAATTGGATGATTCATGCAAAGAAATGTGAGGTCGAGTAATGTGTGAATTTTGGGAGCGTGACCTTAACTGGTGAAACAAAAGCACATGGGATAAATTTTTAGAGTTAGAATACAAATCCTAAACACAATTAAACCTCTTTTTACAGAATTTATACGTTCTCTAATTTACTAATGAACATAAGCAAGACTTAGAACGTCAATCCAAGCATGGTTCTATGATTTATTTTAACTCTCATCGGATTCGAGGGTTAAAAAATTTGGGGATCATAATTAATTTTATATTAATTATATTTTAATGATTAATAAGTAAGTTAATATGTAGATTTAGATCTATTTCACCTTATAAAATATTTTTTAAAAAAATAATCTTCTTGTTGTGTTTTATTAATCAAATTTCATTTGAAAAACAAAAACAAAAAACAAAATCTTTTTCCTAAATGCCTCTTATTATTATTTTATAAACATTGAACAACCCACACATACTTATAAGTTTTTATTTTGTTTTATTTTACTTTCAAAATATCATTGATATGTTGTTTTTAGTAACATTCTCCTTTCAGGGATGACCTTGGTCAGCCACTCTCATGCACCTAAATAACATGAAATTGAATATCATTTGAGAGCACCCATGATAGCACATTTAAAATTGGAAGTTTTTCTAGAGAGGAAATTAATTTATTCAACTAATTAGAGGTATTTATTTTATTTTCATTTTATTCTTTTCTTCTCTTATTTCATTCGTGTTTTCCCTTTCTCAAGTTATTTTTCTCTTTCTCTCTTCTTTTATTTTTATCGGACCAACTCAAACATCATGTCTTTTTATTATTTTCCAATTTTTTCCATTTTATTTTTCCCTTTATTTGATTTATAACATGAACTAATCCTGAATATCTCTTAGATCTTGACCCTAAGATTGAGCGCAACGTAAGGGATAAAATCAGATAGTCTCAATCTATGTGAAGTTTAAACATTTACCCAACTGGAGAATTCCTACACTCTAAGAAAACTAAAATTGTAAAAACTTCTTAATCCAACATAAAACAAGAATAAATGGATGAAAAATATAATAATTAACTCAATATAACCATTCGAGAAGTGGTTTCAGCAGAACATAACAATCAACCAAATTGTATTGCATACCCAAATCTTGAATCAGACATTGAACTAAAATGTGGGTTAATTCATCTTCTTCCAAAATTTCAAGGCCTCTCTGGTGAGGATCCCAATAAAAATCTAAAATAATTTTATGTGGTTTTATCAACCATTAAACCCTGAAATCTCTCAAATGATAAAATAAAACTAAGGGAATTCCCATTTTCACTTGATGGAGCTACAGAGGATTAGATTTATTATTTACAACCTAAAGATGTAACATGTTGGAATGATTTGAAACCTATTTTTTTAGAGATTTGTTTCCAACATCAAGGACCACTTCCATTATTAAAGAGATCTTTGGGATCAATAATTTTCAAGGGAATTCAATGTATGAGTAATGGGAGAAATTCAAGAAGTTTTGTGCAATCATCCCACATCACCAAATTAGTGATTAACTATTAATCGAGTACTTTTAGGAATGACTTGCCCCTATGGAGAGAATAATGGTGGATTAAACATATAGAAGATCATTGGTTGAAAAAGTACTAACAGTTTTACATGCATCAATCAACAATAAGTCACCAAACTCTCAACAATTTTGTGATCGAGGTACACCACATGTTAGACGGGTACACCAGGTAAGTCCATCTTCTATTGAAAGTCATTTGGTTGATAACAAGTTGGAATAATTGACCATTATGGTGTGAATTATTTATTTGGCTCAAAATAAATCCCAACCCACTCATGTGAGACCTTTTGGAATTTTCACTAAAATAGACCACCCAACTGATTGTTTCCACCCAACTAAAAGTGACAGAATATTATTTGGCAGTATTCCCTAGGAGACCATATCAACAGTAACAACAACCACATCCCTAGATGAATTTTGATTCATTTTCACCAACATACAACAAAGGGTGGAAGGGTAAATAAGACATAAGGTATAGCTCTGGACAACAACAAAGACCCCCATTCATCAAAATATCTAGTGACCTCCACCTTAGCAACAGGGTTTCCAACAACCCCAAAAGAGATTTGATGCTCAAGAATCAACAATAAACAACAAGGGAATTATCAACCAAAGTTAGATTCTAATACTGATAATATTTTGAAACAAAATCATCTTAATCAAAAAAAAGATCTGAATAGTCAAGGTTCAGAGCTAATGGAGTTGAAGACACTAATGATCTAAATTGCCACCACCCTCCATGAACTGGTAAGTAATAACTTTGGAATTATTTCTTCCCAACTAGTCTAAACCCCAATATAAATGTTATTTCCATCACATTGAGAAGCGAGAAGCAAAAAAATGATACTTCTACACCCACCATTCAATCAGGATTCACCTTAACCCTGGATAAGCCCCATTCCACACCAACTAATGAGAAACCCAAGGAGAAAGATAATAGTAAGAAAAAAGATTAATGATATACCTCCTAAATGCCTTTATTTTCCAAATGGAGTAGTTCAAACCAAAAATATTGTTGAAGATGCGATGTAAAAAAGAGATTTTTGATACATTCAAGTGTGTTGAGATCAACATCCCTTTACTTGAAGCAATAAAGAAAATTCCAAGGTATGCTAAATTTTAAAAAGAACATTGTACCGATCGAAGAGGGATCAATGGAAATGGGAGGATTAACATTGGAATGAGTGTGTCACCACCAATTACACCAACTCTAGCAATGGAAACAATGTGAAAGGATCCAGGGACATTCACCATATAATGAACCATATGAGAGTTACACTTTTCTAATGCTTTATGTGATTTAAGAGCTTCTATAAAGGTGATGCCTCACTCTATATTCTATTGTTTATTGGTTGGTGAGTTAAAGATGATGAGATTAGGGGCATAGTTGGAAAATAGAACTACAACATACCCAGTGGGAGTCCTTGAGGATGTACTTGTTTGGGTAAGATACAAGATCTTTCCAGTACATTTCAATGTTCTTAAGATAGAGGATGATCAGGTAAGTTGTCATGATCCCATTATCTTAGGAAGGAACTTCCTCAAGATTGAAAAAATTATCATAAATTCCCATTAGGGTACACTTTCTATGGGGTTTGGTGATGAATTTTTGATATTTCATGTTATGCACTCCATGAAGTAACCCTCAGAGGACCATTCTGCTTTTGTTATCTCCCATTTTGAACAACCAAATAAAAACCCCATGGAATTTTATTATCCTATTCTTAGGGAGAATATGAGTATTGGTTCTTTTTTATTTCAAATAGATCTTACACACATATTCCAAATGAAAACCCACTCTTAGATTTTATTTTTTAAAGGATTAATATTTGGATTTTGATCATGTAAACTCTGATTTTGACATGGCTATTGAGTATGTTGATGGATTTGATGCTTTATTCTCTGATTTTAATGATGCTTATTATGATATTGATGTTCTTTGTACACATATTTTAGTTAATTTAATGTATCCATCCATACATCACCCCTTGCATTGGAACTCAAGCCATTACCACCAAATCTCAAATACTCATAGTTGTTGAGTGGTGGTATATTACCTGTTATAATTGCTAACAATCTCCTTATTGAACATGAAGAAAATATTGGAATATTTTGAGGGAGACCATTAAAGAAATTAGGTGGACCTTGGATAACATATCAGGTACTATCCCCTCTATTTTCATGAATAAGATTATTTTTTAGGATGGGGATAAACCATTTAGGAATCAATAAAGGGGACTGAATCTAACTCTTTTGGAAGTTGTTCAAAAAAGAGATGAAAATTTACAGAAGGCCAGTATAATTTTTCCCATTTCAGATTCTCAGTGGGTGAGTCCTATTCAGGTTGTGCCTAAGAAGAGTGGTGTTACTATTGTTAAAAATGATAAAGAAGAGTTAGTTCCAATAAGGTTTCAGAATAGTTGGCGTGTTTGTATTGATTATTGGAAACTAAATTATTTCACTCACATGAACCATTTCCCCCTCCCATTTATTGATCAAATACTTGAGAGACTGGATGGGAAAGCACACTAATTTTTCATGGATGGATTTTATATATATTTTCATGTTCCTATAGCCCAAGAGTATTAGGAAAATAAATTATTCACTTGTCCATTTGGCACATTTTCCTACCAGATGATGCCATTTGGACTTTGCAATGCACGATGTACTTTGTAATGGTGTAAATTTAGTTTTGTTTCTTCTAATTTTATTGAGACATAAATGGATGTATTTATGGATGATTTTGCAGTGTATGGGTCTTCATTTGATGATTTTATCCCTAGTTTGGGAAAGGTTTGGATTCATTTTATTGAGAAGAATCGGGTCTTAAACTTTGAAAAGTGTCATTTCATGGTAGAACATAGAATTATCTTATATCATGTAGTTTCAAAACATGGGATAAAGGTTGATATATCTAAGGTAGATATTATTTCTTCCTTACCCTATTTTTCATTTGTGTGTGATGTTAGATCATTCCTAGGGCATGCAAGATTTTATCGGCTCTTCCTCATAGATTTTATTAACATTGATATTCCTATGTCACAATTACGTCAAAAGGATTCTGATTTTGTGTTTGAGGATTCTTGGAGGACTTCCTTTGATGAGATAAAGAAGTGTATAAACACTCCACCATTTATATAACCCCAATGATGGGATCTTCCTTTTGAGCTTATGTGTGACTCCTCCATCTTCGCGGTCAGAACTGTCTTATATCAGATGGTGGAGGGGTGCTCACATGTGAATTCCTATGCATCAAAGACATTGGATTCAGACCAATAAAATTACACAACCCCAAAAAGGTGTTTCTTTCCATCATATTTTCTTCATATAAACTCTGTTCATATTTATTGGGCTCTAAAGTAGTTTATTTTTCTATCCATGTATTTCCGAGGTACCTCTTGATAAAGCCAGATGAAAAAAACTAGACTTATCCGTTGGATGCTCCTTATATAGAAATTCGATATTTAGATAAAGGACAAGAAGGGGTCATAGATCTTGGTGATGGACCACATGAGAATGCTTAATAACACAATATAGGCTGATGCATTGGACCAAGTCCCACTTCAGGACACTTTCCCCAATGAGCATCTTTTTTCCTTCGCTGGTATGCATCCTTGGTACTCCAATTTAGTTAAATACCTCCTAAATCAGAAATTCTAGAAAATTTAACGAAATATCAAGTCTAAAATCTAAAGAGTGAGTCACAATTTTATTTTTGGTATGATCTATACCTTCGGCGCATGTGTAGTGATCGTGTTATTGTTAGGTGAGTTTCTAATCACGAGTTTGAGTATGTTCAACATTTCTGCCACACACTTTCATGTAGAGGACACTTTGGACACCAATGAACAGATAGAAAAGTCTTAAACTCTAGATTATTTTTGAATAGCTTATTCCACAATGCCCATGTGTTTTAAGTCATGTTCGCATTTCCAACACCCTGGGAATATTTATTGAAGAAACGAGATACCCCAATAACCCATATTATTATTTGTGATTTTTGATGTTTTTGGAATTGATTTTATGGGTCATTTTCCTATTTCATTTGGTATGTTATATATTTTGGTATTTTGTAGATTATGTGAGTAAATTGGCAGGGGATAAGGGAACCAGTACTGAGGATTCTCATGTTGTAGTGGACTTTGTCAAGACACCAATTTTTTTGCAGGTTTTGAGTACCAAAGATTGTCATCAGTGACTAGGGGACACACTTCTATAATCAGAATTTGGATTCCCTATTTCCGAAGTATGGGGTGACACATAAAACAATAACACCATACCACTCCCAAACAAATATTTAGGATGAGGTTTGAAATAGTGAGTTGAAACAAATTTTGGAGAAAACCGTGCAGCCGAATATGAAGGATTAGAGCAAGTAATTGAATGATGCATTGTGGGATTAAAGGACAACATACAAGACCCCCATTTATATGTCCCCATTTCAGAATGTTTTTTGGAAATATTTTCATCTCCTTATAGATGTCAAGAATTAGGAATATTGGGATATAATGAAATGTAACATGGATATAGACCAATCTGGAATTTAGAGGAAGTTGAAAATTCAAGAGCTTTAGGAGATCTGATTGTCATCATATGGGAACTCAAGGCTTTACAAGGAAATATCAAAAGAAAATCATGAGAGAATGATCCAAAAAAGTGAGTTTTTTGTTATAGTGAAAGTAATACTCTATATTTTCAGACTAAAGCTGATGCTCATGGATATCACACAAGAGGTCCCTGGAAAAAGATTTACAGTCAATGGGAAACGTTTGATGAAATACATTGAAAGAATTTCTACTGATTTAGTGGATTTCATCACATCGTATGTCCCCATCATCACTTGATAATATCTGGCTGTTCCAAACCCTTTCACTTTTATATTATTATATTATTTAAAATTATGAATTTCATGGGCACATATCATCTCATGGGTTCACATCGAGGACAACGAAATATTTTATGTGTGGGGGAGGGAACCTTTAAGTTTAGTAATTTCAATTGTTTTTCTATTTTTCAAAAAAAATTGGGTTATTTTAAAATTGTGTGTGTTTATGAATCTTTTGAGCTAAAATGATTATCATCCACATTTTTAAATCCATATAAATATGGGAAACAATTTATCCAATGAAACTAAGATTAAATGAATACTGAATGTGAATTTGTTTCAAGTTCAAATGTTTAGGAATTTTATGAAGAGTTCTCTGAATTTAGAATCCCATGCCACATCTCACTGTCTCTATATTTGAAATCACATTCTTTTGAGGCTTCTGAACATTGTTTTTCATATTATTTACATTTACCTCACATCTTGAGAGAACCAAACTATGCTTGATTTAACTATGATTTGATTTATTTCTATCAAAACTTGAGGGATGGAGGTAATTCTGTTTTAAATGATTGAGGAGGTTCTTTAGTTTTAAATACCCTTTTCTAATAATCCCTTTTAATGGTCTACCTTGAAATTTTAATCCTCGTATACCAAAGAATCTATGATCAACCTATTATGTTAGCCACATTACATGCCAATTCTCTCCATCCAACCTTCTTTTGAAGTGAAATTGCATGTTCTAGTTAAACTTAGGTGTGGGGGAAGCTATCTAGTATTGTGCTACCTCATTTGGTGATAAATGTGGGGGGGAAATGTTAAATAGATGTTTGGTGCTAAAAAATCAGTTTTTTGGTAGTTGTTCCTTTCTTGAGCTTTTTTGAAAAAATAATTTTAGCCTTTCTCAAGCATCCAATGAGGTCAGAAAGTTGTGCCTATCTAAAGCTTTCATTAAAAACTATGTTTGAGAAGATTGATCTTTTTTTGCTGAAATGATGAATGATGTAAAATCTCGATGAGTTTTCATGATGGTGGAGCTTAATTGATACTAATGAGAGTGAGTAGGGGATTATACTTGAGTGAAAATTAGAATAATGCAATTTTTCTTCAAAACGATTCAACCCCTCCTCATTTATCCTTAGAATTTTTCACATCTAAATCCAACCAACCGAAAGCCACAAAAAAACCATGAAAGGACATCATGATAAACATATGTCCTTGAATCACATTGGGTGTCGATGTAGGAATTTATCAAGCCTATGGTGAATCTTGTGTGAGTTTAGATGAGTAAGACATTGCTGGAAAATTAACATTTCTCTCATAAGAGAAAATGAAAGTGAGGTAAGTGTTTTGTGTGCGTGGGATGATAAATGAATTGGAAATAAATTTAATGATATGAATTACGAACATGAAATAATTTTTTAGGAGGAATGATATCTTTTGATTATTATTTTCACAATTTTTTGGAATACATGATATGATTTGTTTCCGAGGACTGCAAAAGGGTAAGTGTGGGGGTGTGATCACATCACTATTCACTACTTTATTTCACCTTTACATAACTCTTTTAAACTTGTTTTGTATTTTAAATTGATAATATTATCTCAAATTTAACGTCCCAATTGATTCAATAATTAAATGTGTTTCACTATTAAAAATGGAATTTATTCTTGTTTTAGTGATTTTGTTGTAGGAGGAGGTGATTTGTCAGGTCATAGATGATCCAGAAAAAAATGGGTCAAACTGCATGGAAGGTCAATGAAATCTATCCACTATTGTGAAAATTTATCAAAATCTATGACTCCAAATAGGTTGAATTTATGTGGGACACTCCATAACTTCATGGTATACAAATCATCTCAAGAAACTAATGCCCAATTCCTTGATTAATGTGGCGTTCTAAACCAATATTCCCATGGGACAAAATCTGCATGAAGTCCACAATTGGGTTATATATTTCGGCGATGTCTCCTGATGTAATTCTCCATTGGACGAAAAATTTTACAGGGAGACAATCAAGATGCCAGAATTTAACTTTTATCTTTTTTTCATATCGATATAAAGTAATTTACCATCCCAAAACTGAGATAGAATTTTATATCAAAATATAGGAGCCCAAAACCACGTACGAGTTTTTCTCTAAATGGACACCTTGGTTACCTCAACTAGATGTTCGACCAAGGAGTACTATGCTACCAATTTGGAGTTCTACCGGAGTCTTTGCATCATCTTGGAGGTTCTTTAACTCTATATACTCATAGGGAAAGCTATTTAAGCAAGGATCTCTTCATTTAAGCCCTCTCCTCTTTCTCTTGCTGAAATGTTTGTGTTTTCATAATAAACTTATTTTTTCACCTTCTATTTCTTATTTTTTCTTATTTTTTCATCAATTATCTTCTTATTTACTCATCCTATTGATACTGGAATCAAGAGTATAAATGAGATTGGGTTATACCATTTCTAAACCTTTTCACATGAAAAACGTTTCTACGATGACTACACCGCCCAATGGAGAGTATTTATTTTTAGTAATCAATCTACCTCTAATATTATTCATTAATTTATTTTGAAAAAAATGAGCTACTGTAATTCACTTAATATGATATATGAATTGATGTTTTTATTTAATTTACACTAACAAATCAATTTAATTATTCATGCAAAAACACACAAGGTCGAGTAATTGTGAATTTTGAGAGTGTGACCTTAACCTGCGATACAAAAGCCCACGGGTTAAATTTGTAGAGTTCAAATATAATCCATAAAAAAATTCACCCTCATTTCCTAGAATGGATATATGCTATAATTTAACACGAACAAAAATCTAGACTTTGAACATCAATCAAAGTAGGTTTCTACGATTGCATGTTCTGATGCTAGCCTCAGGTTTAATTCATTTCATCTTTGTGGTTATGTTAACCCCTATAGGGTTTGAGGCTTAACAAATTGGGGGATCATAATTAAGAGGATACTAATTTAAATGATAATGATTAATAAGTATGTGAAGAGGTAGAGTTAGATATATTACTCCTTTTAAAATATTTTCTTAAAAATATATTATCGTTGTGTTTTATTAATCAACATTAATATAAAAAAATACAATATTCTTACAGCATGATTCTTCTTCTTATTTTATAAACATTGAACAAGCCCCCTAACCCTTATATGTTTTTTATTTTATTTTATTTTTACTTTCAAAATAACTTTGATATATTGTTTTCGATTACTCCCCCCTTTGAGAGATGACCATGGCCAGCCACTCTGTTGCACCTAAATAACCCAAAACTAAATATCATTTGAGAGCTTCCATGACAGCGCCTTTCACCCCTACGTGGTTCTCATTGAAAATGAGTTCGTGAAAGATCCTCCCAACATCCCCAAACAACACCCGCATCGATGAAGCCATGGGTATGTGATTATTTGGAATGCATTGGTTACTATATCCAGCCATGTTGTGTATGCCACTGAAACTAGACAAAAGGTCCAGCGTAGATCTCAGCATGCGCAACCTTATCAGCTTGTTTAATCTGATCTGAATCAACTGGTGTTTTAACTTCTTGATCTGGCCAAGCCATGATGATAATTCTACGATCTACCATGTTTTATTGTGGATCAGCCTCAGTCATATTCCCCTCATCTGGTAGTTTCTCCACGTATTTTAACAAGTGAGCAACGGGACATTCCCAGCACCAGTCATCCGCTGGTTAAACCAATAGGTTCCTTCATACCTCCTGCCACAGAGCGACTTAATATCGGTAAAATTTCATTCATGGCATGGTAGTATGATGTTCTCAAGAATCATTCATACATTACTGTGAATCCCTCTATCCACTAGTGTCTTCACCTGTCATCGAATATGCACAAAGCCCTTACAGAGGTTTTAAGATGCCCCATCCAGTTTGAGGTAGAGGTAGCATGCACCTAAGCCTTCCATGATGAGGCAGTAGAGCTTGGAAAATGTCATGATATTATCTATTTTTCTAGATAATATGAAATATCCTCTATACAAGGCCACATCCATTAATTTTACATCACTGGCCATTTCAACGGTGTAGAGGTTCTCTATTGTCTTGTCGACACAAGCTCTGGGATCAACCTTTTCCTAACCTGGACACTCCGAAAGATGGGACTGTTTGAGGATTATTTGATTCCATATGACCTAAAAATTTAAAGGTTATGACAAGACATAGTAGACAAAAATTGAAAAGATTTTCCTAAAGACCCAGTTTTATGGCCTAGTTTCCCACCCCATGTTCATGTTTGTCTCACAAGACACAACTTATAATGTTTTGATGGGTAGGACATGGCTCCACCTGCACACACCAACCCCTTCTTCATTTCACCAATGCCTTAAGTACTCCCTTAATGGTAGATTAGGTATAATCCAAGGTGATGGATCTCTCTTTGACTCTTGTAAATCCCAATATATTGATGAAATCTATTACAGGTGTAAGGACAAGAAGATTCAGTATAACAAGGTTGAACATTCTATGGCCACAACCGACCTGTGGACAGATCCGGATGAAACCTACTTTTCCCTGATCCACTGATTGGAGGCCATGACATTGGATTTGGGGAAATATTTTTTGTCTCTGGAATGAGGGGGAAGCACATTACCTAGACTAAGGAATACCGAAAGATCACCATGTATTCCTATAAAAATCAGTCTTGGGTGATCCGAGAGCCCCATGCTCCCAAAAGATATTAGGATGTCCATCCCATGGTAATGACAGTGTACCAACCTTACTTGTTTCACCAAGCTGTGACAAATAGGATCTAGAAGACATGCCACTCATGATTTTATATCATCAAACGTGGCCACTTGGGTTAATGTCTAGATGGGATCAGGTCGACAGCTTTTTTCATGAGGGTTTTAGCAGTACCAGAGCTCCCCGATGGGGTGTCCACTACCACCAAGGCTAGAACTAGTGTAAGATCAGGATTTTTTACTCAGAAGAACCACCTCCTACCGATAATATCTCCTCCATGGATGAAGAAGGGGATTTGGAGGATAATCCTCCTACATTCTAATAGGGTGTCACTACCACGATGGATGAACTGGTTCAAGTGAACTTCAGAAACGAGACGGATCCAAAACCAATGTTGATTTGCACCAATATTCTTATAGAAGATAAAATGTTATATGTGTATTTACTAAAGTAGCATCCTCATGTATTCTCATGGTGTTATGATGATATTCTAGGGATATTTCCTCAGGTCTCTGTCCACTACCTCGGTCTTTCGGCAAATCATCACTGGCTGAAACAACCTCCTAGAAAGATGCACCCTTCTCAAAATGCTATGGTCAAGGCCTAGGTTGATAAGCTCATCTAAGAAAACTTTTGAAAGTATGTATAGTACCCAAGATTATTAGATAACATTTTTTTCATCAGGAAGAATAATAAAAAAATTAGAGTCTGCATCGTCTTACTGGATCTCAACCTTCACTTCCCAAAGGATAACATTCCCCTTCCTATGACAGAACTATTTAATGATGCCACTACTGGGTTCCAGGATATCTAATTTATGGATAAGTATTCCATAAGTAAATAGATCCAAATATCCCCTGAGGATAAAGTGTCTACCTCTTTCAGGGAACCACAAGGTACATTCTTCCACCAGGTGATTCCTTTCAGTCTAAATAATTTAGGTTCCACCTATCAGTGTGAAATGCACCGCATATTCAAGATAATCCTAGGATCATTGGTGGAATTCTACATGGAAGATCTAGTGGTCAAATATTTCCAGAACTAGGACCATCTGAAATCTCTTGGGGAATTGTATGGCTTCCTCCGTTTTTGCCATCTGAAAATGAACCATTTGAACTGTGCCTTCGAGGGTCACATCTAGAAAGTTTCTCATATTCAATATTAGATATAGAGGCACTATGATCAATTCAGATAAGATCAAGGCCATCAGTCTAATGTATCCTTTGAGACACATTTGGAAGGTCTGAGTCTTCAAAGGCCACTTAGCCTACATACGTTGATTCATCAAAAATCTATATAGGAAGTGTAATCTCTTTTCCTAGCTCATGAAGAAAGGTGTCGATTATCATTGAGATAAAGAGTGATAGACTGATTTTGAGGATATCAAACAGCACCTAATACAATCTCGGATTCTAAGGACCTATAATCCCAAAAATCCACTGGTCCTTCATGTGACCACATTGGAATAATCTCTCGGAACCCTTCTCGACTAGAAGAATAATGAGGAAACAAAGAACTATTTATTCTACCTCAGTTATATACTCCTAAATATGGGGACTAGATATTATTCTTTCGAGAAGAGATCCCTAGAATTTGTATTCACAATGGATAAATTGAAGCATTACTTGTAGTTCTATGAGATACAACTAGTGTTTTGAGTTGATCTGCTAAAGTTCATTCTGAACTGCCCCCTGTTGACAGGCCGTCTAGCTCGGTGGGCAGTGATCCTTCAATAGTTCGACATTAGGTTTTTACCCCATAAGGCCATAATAGGACATGCATTGGAAATTTGTTTTTATCACCCATCCAACCTCCACAGAACAGTCTACAGGTCTTGATTCTCCATATGAGGCAATCCTCATAGTAGATCATGCCATTCCATGTAGGAAATTTCACATTGATTGGGCTTCTCGAATCCCTACCAGCAGAAGGATCAATGATCCCAGACTCAATAGGGTGGACCTATGTATTGTCTTAATCATGCATGCATGAGATTTCCTACCATATTCATTCCCATTTTTAGAAGGCTATACCAATAATGAGGTAGAGTATTGGGCCCTCATCAACATTCTCGAGCAGGCCCTCGAGATTGAAGTTTCCCACCTATAAGTGAAGGAGGACTCTAAAATGGTCATCAAGAAGATCAACGGTGACTACGTCATTGGGAAGATGAAGCTCATACCGCTGTTAGAGCATACCCGATAGCTAATGGCCCGGTTCCCTTCTCAACCAGATGTTACTCATGTCCCTCGTTCATAGAACAGTCAGGCCAATGCCTTGGCCAGCTTGGCCACATATTTTTCAGAGCCTGGCCAGGATGATTTGATTATCCATGTGGCACATTGAAGAGTAATCGCTCCCATCACTCCAGATGATGATGATAGCCCACATGTGAGCCACCTTACAGCCAATTCCTCCACATTAGGACCTAAAGGTCCCCCTTCTATGGTATTGGAAGTGACAACTGATTGGAGGACCCCCTTTATCGAATATCTCCGACATTGTAATCTCCCAGTATATCAAGCCGAGCGTGAGACAATCCAACGACACATTCTGCAGTTCACCCCCAGAGAGGTCCCAATTTTAAGTAGGTCCTCTACAGAGGGGTTTTTAATGGGATTATCCATCATTGCATTCAATGAGGTGATATTTATTAGGTTATGGAAAATGTTCATGTCAGTTCCTGTGGGGCTTATCAGACGAGTTCAAAACTCTCTCATCAGATCTGATGATTGGGGAATTTTTGGCCCACCACGAACTGTGATGGTATTGGGTTTTCCAAGAGGTGTCATCCATGCAAGATCCATGATAATTTTGTGCATCATCCTCTAGAACCTCTCCATACTACCAAGTACTATTATCCCTTTGAAGTCTGGGGACTCGATGTTGTGGTACCATATCCACCAGTGATAGCTCTCCAATGCAGGTTTATCCTGACATCAATAGATTTATTTTCCAAGTGGGCAGAGGCAGTTCCCATCATGTGAGTCAAGGCCCACTATATTGTCAAGTTTGTGATCTATAATATCATCTACCAATTTATAGTCCCTCACACCATCCCCAATAATAACAAAACCAAATTCTAAGTAGCTAAGATGAAGAAGTTTTACTCCAAGTACAACATCCATTCTAATAATACATCTCGCTATCCTGAACAAGAAAATGGACAGATTGAGGTGTTAAAAAAAACCCTCTCTAACATTCAGCAGAATAAGGTTGGTCAAAACAGGAAGAGTTGGCCAGAAAAACTCTCCAATTATCTCTAGGATTATTGGATGATGAATCATAATACCACTCAGGTGACCCCATAGTCCCTGGTGTAAGGAATAGAAGTATCCCTACCCATCAAAATTCAGTTACCCTCATTACACACAACTTTCTACAATCAACAGACACCAAACAAAGTATCTGAAATCCATTTGGTTTAACTGGAAGCACATGATGAGAATAGGCTTTGCGCCCTCCACAATATGGAGAGGCATCAGAATAAGATATCCAGAGCTTTCAAAAAGAAAATTTTCCTTCACTCTTTCTTAGAAGGTGACATGGTGCTGGCCCTGAGAATGCCAATAATACCCATCAGGAATCCACCAAATCTAGAGGCCAAATGAAAGGTACCTTATCTAATTCTAAATGTTTAACCCAATGTTTAATAATCATTAGTCACCATGGATGGTGAGTGTATTAATCCTCCCACCAATTCTAAATTCATCAATTAGTATTTCACTTATTAATCCCATGTGATATTAAATTGTTCCGTCTTTACCGCACGACGTTAAACTGAATGGTCCATCCAGGATGAAGGATGTATAACTACCAAGAACTCTTCTCTCATTACATTAAATAGTATTTCTATCCTACAAGATATTAAACTTCTTACCCCCATTCTGGGAGACACTAAACCAACACCATCATCTCGTATGATGATAAACTGCAAATTGATCTAACCTCTACAACCTTAATCTAATATCTTCTACATCTTTTTCATATGACGTTAAACCACATGGAATTTCATAACTACCTGTGGCTTGATTCCCATACTCATGGGATACGTAGGAATGCAGAGTGTTTTATTATGTGGACTAGCCTCAGGTCCATTGACCTTTTTGGCCTCATGGACTATGTTCTAACTTAGGATTGTGCTATGTGGTATAGACTTTGCATCTTCATTCACATCAGGCTATTTTCTCCACACCACACACATCCCCTTGAGACACCCCTCCTTCATCCCACGTTCATACTACAAGATGTTAAACTAAATGGGTACCACCACACTTCACACATCCCACGATTTGGGTTTCTATCATCTTTCTTATCTGAAAGGACCCCTTAAAGGCTTGGTTTCACACCACCATGGCACACCTACTATTTTGGGCCAACATCTCAGAGGATTGAAAATGAAAATTCGACACAAGTCCTGCATTGAGAATATGGTCAGTGGTTGATGCTCATTTGTTTGTTCCTATTCCAAGTCAGATGTGAGGGATTGTTTTTTTTGAACACAGTCAACAATTTTCCTTAATTGTTTTTGCCGCACCGTGGTCTCCTCAATGATGGGCATGGTGATTTAAATTTTCCGCCCTTATGTCCCATGCACATGACACTAAATTGGGCATCTACGGTCTGAGCTCTATTACCATAAAATATTATCTACCATGTCCTTGTTATATGATGTTAAACTATAAGGAATCTCGAGAACAATGTATGTATTTATTCCCATCCTAATGGGATACGTAGGAACGCCCGAATATTTCATTTTTTGGTCCATCCAAGGTTCATCTATTCTTTGTCTCAGCCACTCGACCTGAGTTCTCTCCTGGAAATATGAACATTGTGGAATATTTTGGATTATGTCCTCATTCATTTTGTGTTATTCACCACTCCATACACATTCCTCTTTGAGATACCCGTTACCCACGCCCATGTCGTATGATGTTAAATTATATGACACTTCAAGAACTATGTATGCCTTGGTTTCCATCCTCATTGGATATGTAGGAATGACTAGAAATTTTTTCTTCAAGTCAACCCATGTTTCTTATAAACCTTATCTTCCTCCTAGCCACTTTTCATATGTCCTCCAAGGGTGGTATGTGCTGCAGTTTGAGATTATGTCCTCATTTACGCCGGGTTTGCAATAACAATGCCACATACATTTCTCTTAAGAGATCTCCATCCCACATTCCTCCAATCATATTCTTGAGTCTTGTACTCCCAAATTGGTTGCCTAGTCCATCTTTGGAAGTTTACCAACATGCTAGATGCACCGTGGTTTGGGACCTATAGTGTGGGGTTCTACATGAAAATGTTTTCATCAGTCTCCATGATTCATGTGTTCCTTTATTTGGGTTTTCATCACCATTAACCTCATAAAGGACCCCAAAATGACATGGATTCTAAGAATTAGTGCTCTTATACCATCTTGGCCCAACATCCCTAAGGATTTTGAACCAAAATTTGACACAAGTCCCACATTTCAAATATGGTCAGTGGTCGATGCTCATTTGTTTGTTCTCATTTTAGGTTCCATGATTTGGATGATGGGTTTAAAACATGGTCAACTATTATCCTCCATTGTTACGCCACCCCCATTAATCCTTAAATATAGGTTTCATGACTCACATCTCTTTCCACTCCATCATGTTGAAGCAGAATTTCGACACTCTTGGTGTTATCCTCAGTGCACATTTGCATGTTAAGAGGATGAATCCACGACGTGGTGTCATTAAATGATTCACGCCATTCCCCTTATATCTATATTTCATGTGTTGTGAAGATCATATCTCTCCTTGTATCCCACATCGAGCATAGCTCACATGTGCTTAGGGACCGGGTCATGGTTTATACCTGCTTGGAAGAATCTCACATCCTTCGGTCTGAGCTCTATGACCATAAACTAATACCGCCCATCCTTATCACATGATGTTAAATTGAACAAATTTAGAGTACTAGGTATATCTTGATTCCCATATTTATGTGATATATAGGAATTCCTAGACATTTTTCCTTCAGGTCCAACCCCATATCCTCTTATCTTTTTTTCCTCTTGTCCTGAGGTTCCCTCCCTCTAGGGTTGTTTGCGATGTGGTGTGGATTGATTTCCTCATTCACATTGGGTATGCTTTGTCACACAATGAGAATTCCCCTTAGAACCTTGTTCTTATATGAGGGTCAATGATATAGGATGTAAAAATATAATGTCGATTCCCACATGACATTAAACTATTGCATCTTTGTCGCACAATGTTAAACTGCATGGGTAGGTCTTATCATACGACCCTAAACTGTGGCACTACCATCCTGGACACACGAGGAAAAATGACACCAAATTTTGGTGTAATTGCTCAATGGGACATCATGTTTTCTATCGGTCATCCACCATGCCATTTTTAAGGCCTACATATGGATTTATTCCCACAGTAAATCCAATATTCTCCATCCTAGGTTTTTTATTCAAAAAAAGGAAAAACATCCTTAAAAAACAAACAAGATCAATAAAATGACACTTATTTTGGTTGATGGGCCAGACCTACATGATTGTATTGTCCCTGGAATTGGTACACTACCATTCCTTCTTTAAGAACTACATGTAGCTTGATTCTCGTCCATTTGGGATACATAGAAATGCCAAGACATTTTGTCTTTGGGTCCAGCCCCAGGTAACTAAAATCATTCCCTCTTTCTAGACATTTAGCCTGAACACTAACAGAAGAATGTGGTGTGGTGAAGAACTCCTGGGTCCTCATTCATGTTGGGTTTATGATAGCCATTCCATGTATTTCCCTTCTGGGATCTTCTTTACATTCTATTACATCCTAATTGCATGATGTTAAACTGCAGGAATCCATCCATAAATACCTAAATAGTAATTCCCAACCTCATTGGATATGTAGGAACACCCAGGTGTTTCACTCTGGGTCCATCCCAAAATTCAACCTTTGGTCCCCCAACCTAAGGTTTCCCCTGGGAGCATGTGGTATATCATGGACTTCTACTATCCTTATTCAAGTAGGTTTTGGTCGCAACTGCACCATGTGTCTACCTTGTCTCTTCCCATCCCGTTTCGATTTCTCCAAACATTAAACTATTATCTTCTCATGAGAAATACATATGGATCGATCCCCATATTCTTGGGATACATAGGAATGCCAAAATGTGTAGTATTTGGGTCCAGCATCAGGCAATAAAAATCCTTCATTCATCCACATGCATGAAGATAAAATTCATACCGTTGTCTAAGCATCATGAATTTGAACTCTATGTGGGTTTTCATTAGGAAGGTATCATGATATGGAAGGACTCTTTAGTCCTCATCTACATTATGTTTTTCTACCTCACCACCCTATGCACATTCCATTAAGCTAAGTCCCTTAATAATGGTCCACTCTTTGACCTTAAACAGAGAGTTTTTATCCCTAGGACCCTTGTCCTTGGAAAGGGATTCAACTCCCCCTATCTGACACATTTCATTACCATACTCAAATAATCCATGGAGTGGAGCCCAAAGTGTTGGATTCCATATGTATATTACCTCACATCATGTCCATGATTCTTTTTCCCTTTATTAGAATCTCTATCCTCTTCCATTTATGAAGGAACCCCATTTAAGGCATGGTCTCATGCCACAATACCTCACCCATCGCCTTGGGCCAATGCCCCAGAAGGCGTCAGAAGACATTTTATGAAAGGTCCTATATTTTGAACATGGTCAGCAGTTGACTCGCATTTGTATGTCCCCATGCCAGGATAATGTGAAGTAGATGTTGTTTTTCAAACATGGTTAATAGTTATCCTCCTTCACCATGCCACCATCATTGTGATCTAGATCTCGGGCACTATGACTCATATCATTCAACATCCTTATGTTTAAGTGAAATTCCAACATACTCAGTTTTACCCTGCAGCACATCTATGTGATTTAAGTAGGCACGTTCATACTATTATGACATCATTCACCTAGAATTATATTTCCCCTAATGTGTGCCACACTGTACTCAGAATATCCCATCAATACCCCTTGTTTCCCACATTAATAATGAATCATGTGGTCTTAGTGGTTTTGGTAGGATGTGTACTCGCGCAGCTGAAGCACACATGACTTTCATCATGCACGACGTTAAACTAAACTCTCAAATCTATGAGTATCTTGATTACTAACCTCAAGGGATACATAGGAATACTAAAACATTTTTTTCTCGGGCCTAGCCTATATTTCACGTTCTTCAGTATCTCGACCAAAGATTTCCCCAGGGATTATGTGGTGTTGTATGGACTATTTTGGTCCTCATTCACATCGTTTCTACAATGGCCACACCACATACTCCCCCATTTGGGATCTCCCCTTTCACTATACATCCTACCGTATGATGTTAAACTACTCAGGTCCTCCAGAACAATGTATGGATTGATTTCCATCCTCATGGGATACGTTGGAGTGCCTGATAACTTTCCCTTGGGTCCAGCCCCATGTTAGGCCATCTTTGGTCTAAGGTATAAAGAATCCCACTAAGAACACGTGGTGTGGTGTGGACTATTACGGTCCTCATTCACATCAGGATATGTACCGTACCACACATTTCCTTTCTAGGTAACCCCGTCTTCACCGAATAACGTTACATTATTTGTATATCATCTTGATTGACATGAAATAAAACTACGGGACTCTCTAGGTTCTCACCAGAGAGATCCTTTTTAGAAATGTATGCAATCCCTGATCCGACTGATGTTCTCAACTAATGTTTTTATCATGGTGGGGTAATTTCAAGAGTGTTGGACTACATTCGAACAACCCATCACTCCACCTTCCATGTTTTTCATGCCCCTTTATTTGGATCCTCATCCTCTTTCACATCTAATAGAACCCCCTAAGAATAATGGTGCTCAGCCTATGGCTCACTTACTATCCTGGTCCAATGTTCTAGAAGACTATGAATGACATTTCGAGTCAGGCCCCTTGTTTTGAACATGGTCAGCGGTTGGACCACATTTATTGCACAACCACAAAACTGGGTTTCCACGGTTCCACCCTTCATCAGCACTAAAAAAATTGTAGATAAAGAGAACATTTAATAGTGATAAAAAAAGTGATGTTAAAAGTGACCCTTTATCATCCCCTTTTTTAGCACAGATAGCGGGGACCCCTTTATCAGTGCATTTTTAGTAGCATTGATAGTTGTCTTTATCAGAGATTTTTTCTAGCGTTGATAAAGTGTATATTTAAAAAAATCATGAAAAATAATATATTATTATTATATATGTATATTTATATTAATATTAATATAATATATATTTTTTAAATATGTTTTATATAGGTATAAATAGAATATTACATTTATTATATAAGAAATTTAGTCAAAATGGGTTTTAAATATTTTAAAAAATATTATAAATTAATATTTTTCTATCTATCATTGATTAATAAACATTTAATAACAATTTGAACACAAAAAAAATCAAAAAAAATAATAAAAGATCTAAAATAAGTTGAAAATGTAACTCAAACATTAGACAACCATAAATTTTGATTTGGGTGTCTGTTTGAGCTCTAAAACATATCAAATCAAAGGATACGATGATCTCTACGCGCTGGTGATTGAAGGGAACCATCTGTCACATTTTGAAAGGCCCAAAAGGCCTCAAAAGCTGAGTTTTTAGTCAGGATACCCCAATTGTTTAACATTCAAATAGGTATAACTTCTGATCCGGATGTCCTCTAGGCCTGTACCACATATCATATCGAAGAATTTTTAATTTTATTTGATTTTTATTATTGTAATCTTAAAATGGACTTCTGGATTAGTATTTATGGTCGTTTTAACATTCTATAGCTTTTTCACATACACATATATATGTATTTATTCATAAATATATATATGTGTTTGTGTCTGTATGTTTCTGTGTGTGTCTCTATTTGTGTGTGTGTGTGTGTGTTGTATATATATATATATCTATGAATTTATTTATTTATAAAATAACATAAAAAACATATTTTATAAATGTATTTAAAACTAATCTTATAAGTATATATTAATGTAGAAATAAATATACAAATAAAAATTTATAACTAAAAATATATACGTAAATAAATATAAATGTATACTAATATAAAAATAAATAAATATTTACTAATATAGGAATAAATATATATGTATTAATATATCTTAATATATTTATATTAATATGAATCTATATTAATATAATAATAAATATAACTATATATATATATACACATATAAATATAAATATATATTAATATACGAATATATATATTAATATAACAAAATATATTTATATTAATATGAATCTATATTAATATATGAATAAATATAACTATTTATATATATATAAAAATAAATAAATATATCAATAAATAGAGAAAAACTAAATAGCTTAGTGGTTAAGGTTCAAGCACACATGGGGGGAGGTCTTGGGTTTAAGTTCGGGTGGAAGTAAGGGTGTGCAAGCAAGTAGTGGATGCGTTGGAATGTGTAGCACACAGAGAGTGGGAGGGGGTCCGCCTAACACTGATAAGGGGGGGGGGGGGGTCAAGCACTATTAAATGCTCCCCAAACATTGTATTTTATTTCTATTTTTTTAATTTTTTTTTAACTTTTATCAGCACTAAAAAAGGGCTAATAAAAGGGGTATTTTACATCCCTAAAAAAAGGGCTGATAAAGGACCGTTTTATCAGGTCTTTTTTATCACTCGTAAAAGGGTCCTTTATCAGTGCATTTCTAAGCACAGATAAAAGGGACCCCCTTTATCTTCTCCTCGATTAACAGTGCATTTCTAGGACTGTTAATACCCTTTTCTAGTGCTGATAAATGCCATATTTACAGCAATGTTGTCCCATTTCGGGCTAACGTAATAGGAGCACTGTGTTTTGAACACAGTAAAAAGTTATCCTTCATTGTCATGCCATCCCGAAATTGTTCCGAATTCCAGGTATTATAATTCACATTATTTGTTCCCCTTTGTTAGGATTTATTCCAATACCCCAGGCGTTATCCCGCTCATGCAGTAGAGCATGTTGGGAGAGGGCGGGTTGGCTGTTTCGAGAGACTTTTTATCTTATAATGACCCCTTGTTCTTCCTGGAAACTCAAAGTGGTTGTTTAGACCCCAAATTCCTGGAGATTGGTTGGACCTCTCATATTCATATATAATAGTGATGCGTTCATACCTTGTTTCTCCCATTGGGCACGACCTACATGAGCTTTGGGATTGACCACTGGATATTTCAGGGATATGATGGAAATATAACAATGAAAATAGATAATGGAACTCATGCACACAAAAAAAATAAACAAGAAAAGAATAAAAGTACATTTATGTGTTTATACAAATTACAATGCCTTGAAAATGGCCCCTCCCATAGACGGATCCACCTCTTCAATGGAGTATCCCAGGTCTGCTACCCTCTAGCATGTGGCATCAAATATTTTTTGTTGCCTGTTAATCTCTCGCTCCTCCTTGATGGAAATGGGGCCTCGTTCATGGACCTTTATTTAGGACTGATCCTCTTCGGTTCAGATAGTAGCCATCTCTTGAGAAGCTCACCTCATCTGTTCCTGAGTATCTACCAACTTGGCCTTCAGTTAGGATATGAGTCCCAATTATGCATAGAGGAAAGAGAAATGATTGTTCACTCACACCCTCAACCATTGGATCACATGCTCAGCTTCACGGAGACTCTTAATGTTAACAGACTTCCACCACTACTAACCCACACTGAGGCCGTGATCATGTTCCCATATTTTATCTACCATGTAGTCCCAGATGAGCATATGAGGATGCTGGGCATCCACCCCTCTAGCGCATAGTTCACACAGCTGGCAATGAAGCCTCCACATCTGGTATATACATTGCGATTGCATGGTATCCCCAATGAAGCACTTGATTAGATTTCATGACCGGCGAAGGAGGAGCTTTCTATCCTCTTCTTCGAAAGATGTCTCATCCCAATCATCGGGGTGGGTGGTTTCATATGCGGGGAACACCATCAAGAATTCATTAGCATGATCTTCCTCTATTGTATGGTTGAGTAGGCTGGGTCACATGTCATCCGACTGATCCCCGTCATCGGATTCTGCATCAAGGATCTCAGGTTCCATCCTACTGATGGTCTCACCTATAAACGAGAGTGCTATGGTTTCGTTAGTATGGGCGTCCACTACTATGAACATCGATGTTCCCTTATAAAATGCAGTTCCAAGGCCCCCAACCATCCTCGCCGATGCAGCCCATGCCATTTGAAGAACTGTGCATCTAAAAATGCACAGACATTAGTTAGCATGGTTCAGTTGACAACAGTTACAAATTCTATGAAGAAGATATATAGAGATCAAATAGTCTACCTTTCCCTTGAGCTGTTTCCACTAGAACCCCACGGCGTGGACCCCCATATATGGTTGGGAAATTCAAAGGCTCTAGGAGAACCAACCTAGGTGTCGTAGCCCTGCTAGATGTGGTAATCACTGTTGTCACAGGTGCGGACCCGAAAGCTACATCTACCATTCTGCAGGAGCAAGTTTTGAGTATGTGGCTCTCTTGCATAGGAAAAATTTCAGTTGAGTAGGTCTATGTGACCTGAATGAGGACCACATTGAATTGGTTTAGGGATTACATCAAGATCCACTATGAAATCTACTAGCTTTGAGTTTTGAACTTCACCTTCCTCTAAAGGGATCCCTCTACCAGACTCTTCTCCCAATAGGATTCTTTTGATTCTTCCTATAGGGGGGACCACTCCCTTAATTCAGTGGCAGACAACTGCAGATGGAATTTTTGATGGAGAAGTTCTTTCACTTGATCTGTAATTAGATGTAGAGTACCCTGAGAGTGCACAAAGTCTTCCAGCTCAGTGATTTACTACTCCCCTTCTACTTGAGATATCGAAAAAGTTTCCCTAGTAAGGCCGATCACCGACAGATCCTTCCCAAGATAGTTCAGAGGGTCCACATCTGGTAAGGATTGAGGAATTCTCTATTAATATCCCTGGTGTCCCATGCCATTGGGAAAACAACATCGTTAGGCATATCTGTACAGTGTACCTACTTCCATGGAGCATGAGTTTGTATCCTACGCAACCCCCTGGGTGACCTCACTTCTTGCTGACTTTGCTCCTCTGGGACCGCCAGGTCTTCCTCCGTCACCTTCCCCTCGATTGATGCAAGTCTCACAGCTTTTGTAGCCCCAATACCACATCATGTTCTTTCCACTTTCCATCCCTGACCTCAAGGTTGAGGAGGCACCCCATCCGTAGAATGGATGGTCTACTTCTTCAACAACTCCCTTATCTTGGACAACATCAAGATCCCCAGATTGATCCACTCCCCCATCACCATCATGGATTCCATGATGAATGTTCTCATTCAAACACCCATGTTTGTGTCTCGGATCAGCAACATCCAACCGCAGATCAACACAAAAATAAACCCATCCAACCTAACCATCGCTTGCTGCTCAGTGTTGACGCTTCACCCCCACAACTTAAATTATATGTATTCCAGGGTTCGCTAATAAGAGTTATATTTACTGTTTTGGGATCCCTTTGGATAGGTGAGAGGCATGACTGGAAGTCTCCCCGATGCTTCCTCCCCTTCAGCGGTAGGCCCTGATGGGAAGTTTATTAAGCTCTTAATCTAAAACGTGAAGTAGATGTCTCTCTCCGACTACTTTTCCTCTCCTAAAACCAGATCCATAAATTCCTTTTCTAGTAGCAGCGTATTCTCTAGGACCCACCGTGTATTATCAGTGGGGAGGAACTTGTCATACATCTCCCCCAATATCGAAATCTCCGATATCTTGTAAAGGTCCCATAGATTGATACCGACCTCACGATGGTGAAGATGAAAAGTGTTGGTCCTCGACGAACACATTCTCAACAACTTTGGAATATGGTTCTTTGGTTGGTAAATATGGAATTGGGAGGCCCTTGCAGCTTCATACAACAATACTTGCTTCATCTCTTCCTGAAACTCCTCACAGGAGGCACAAACCGAGTATGCCCATGTCTAATCATCCATAAAATTACCTCCCTGGAGAAAGTCCCAATAATCAGTCCTCCCCTTCTCCGGTTTCCACAAAGCTGTCTTGAGGATGGTGTGGTACTGTAGGGTGGATTTCTCTGGCTCCAATAGAATCCCTTCAACATTCTTAACTAGATTATATAAGTCGTCAGCATTGATTAGTGTGTGATCTTCCCATGTATGACAGTCGACAACCTTGAACAACTGGTGTTGGAACAATATACTCCTGAACCATTAGTTTGTATCTCCAATACATTCTTCAAGAATGAAAACATCATTCCTCATACCAAATCTGTACAGAGGAAATCATTTTCATAGATGGTAATTCTAATGGATTTCTGACAATAGCTCCACTAGGGATTCGGGGTTGGAATGGCTCTGCACACATTCCCCAATGCCAAGGTTATCCTCAATCACTTTCATCTGGGAAGCATCTGCAAGGACCCCCTAGAACCTTCTTGGTGAACCATTCTATACCAAGTCTTTAGATTTTTTTTCATGGATCACATAGCTAGATCACAAAGACAAGTCGCATAGCTTTTCCACATACCTTGCAGACACAACTCAAGGAGCGTACAATCACAGAGTCTAAAGAATCATTGTGTGGTGAAGAGAAAAAGACATCATAGTTCACAAAGAGTGGTCGTAGATCATGCGTAGATTTAAAAATCGAGAGATCAAGAACAAAGATATGGGGAAATGTAAGGAAACAAGAGGGCTCATACTCCCCTATTTATAAGAGACGACCTTCGAACTTCGCAGATCATGTGGCCATGGGAAGCTTTGCGGAACGCCTGGCCACAATTAGCTTCACTACGTTCTCAAACTACACATCACCTACGAACAATGCAACCCTTCTTCGCAATCTCTATTTCTGACATGCCTAAA
Organism: Viscum album; assembly: GCA_963277665.1. NCBI lineage: Eukaryota > Viridiplantae > Streptophyta > Magnoliopsida > Santalales > Viscaceae > Viscum > Viscum album. The sequence goes on from OY728150.1 coordinate 255,555,467, forward strand.
ATTTTGGTGATCTACCCTCATAATTAGACCCTCTATTTCTCCATGGATCTATGTATGAGGGGGGGATTTGTTGGTTCCAAAATATTTTCATGGAAATAATATACAAAGAACACAATAATGAAAAACTTTTATACTTCTTGAAGCAACTTCCAAAAGACCTTCCACACTGTGGGAAACAGAAATCCATTTATCGCTGTGGCTGATGCAATGACCTTCGGTAATATTTCCATGGAAAATCTCCTTTGCAACATGGCCAGTACAAAGCCCTTCAACACCGCAGCTAGTGAAAATCCATTTAGAACTGTGATCAAAGAAAATCCCTTCAGCACTACGGCCAGTGAAAATCAGTTCAGCATCACAGTAGGAAAAAATCCCTTCACCACCCCTTCCTGCACAAAGCTGTGGCCTCCTAAGTGATCACCACATAGGAAATTAATGGACAACTCTACAGTTATGAAGAAATTGTTGGAAGACTTCACACCACAGAGTGAAGATGATCGCCACTATGATTCCTGGGAAATTGACACAATCCTCTTCGGGTGTGGTGGAGGGAATGAAGGAAACATTTTTTCCACAGAGGGGATGACGTTCGACTTCACGATTACGATGCACATGATGTAATATGCCTCTAAGGGAGAAGCACAAGAGGCGTCACAACATTTCATTAGAGATTTTCACCTCCTGTCTCCTATAACTACCATGCTTCACCAAAACCCGAAGGACGGATAACCTCACCATTCTCCTTCTCAGCTCCCAAATTGTGAAGGCCCCAATTCTCAATGAATCATTTATAAAATGAACTCTTAAAGGTTTTTTAGAATTGAAAAACACCTTTCCCTTTTCTAATATTCAACCCCACTTCATGTAGGGATACCATTCGCGAAGCCCATGGGCCATCGAAAAGGAAAGAGATACCTATGGGAATTCAGGTCTTCAAAAATCACTCATGCTTCACGAAGTACCTTCCATGAACATGTGAACCCCAAGGTAAGGCATGATCTCTGTGCTTCACGAAGTACATTTCCCCAAAATGTTGTATTCTACAAGGCACTCATGCTCTGCGATGTCCTACATTGTGAAAGCACTTGCACATCGCGAAGCACTCTTCATATGCATTTATATTCAATTCCTAGGCTAGAACACTCCATGTCTCAAAGAATATCCCTTTGGGGAGTCTCTCCACTTTGTGGAGCACCAGATCTTCGCAAGGTCCCTTCCTGTGAACCCCTTTTCTCCACAAACCCTTCCCCCATACAACCCTCTAGATTTGTACAATGTGATTTCAAATTCCCTTAGGTAGTGCTATATGTCTATCTATTTTTCCTTATGAATTTTCACAAAGTCATGCTAATGACTATTGATTCTTCGCATAGACACACCAACATGATCCCCTCAATGGATCACTCCTCAACCTTGTCTTCCCACCACATTGCTCGTGCCTTCCCTTCACCTAGGGATGAAGTGCACCAATTATGTATGTCCAAGGGGGGAGGATCAAATCCTCATCATCCTATCTATAAGACGTTAAACTACCAAGCATCATCATCCCCATCACATGACATTAAAGTATAGCCTCGATCCATGCATTATAAAAGGGGTACCGCGTATCAGACATTTTACATGCCCACTCGTTTCCACAAGAGTGATATCTTCCTCCCATGGAATTAGATCCTTCTTTCATTGAATGAAATCTATCCATTGGGGAGGGAAACTATCCGGGTATAATCCCATAGCCTTTATTTCAGGAGGTAACACCTTTTCTCCTAATATCTTCTTCCCTGCACAAAGGCTAGAGGAGCGATGGGAATAAGGGACTCTCGATACCCCATCCCTCTCCCTTGATTTAGCGCCATCAGGCCACCGTCTTGGAGTAAGTCCCAATATCTATCTATTTAGGCTGCTAACCACACATAATTCCCAATCCATTCCTCGTAGATGCACCTTTCAGGATGTGATCATCAAGTCTTTGTTTATTGTTGTTTCTCACACCGAGCATGAATCATGTGAGTTTAGAGTAATCATTGACCATGACACCCTTTTTGGTCTGTGCTAGTGTTTAAGCCCCATCCCTCACCACAAAACTACATGGAATTTTTTCTTTTCCCTCTCTAGGAATGGTACATAGGAAGCCTCCATGAGGTTCAAGCCCATCACCCCTCAGTCTCGACCACTTCACGTCGGTTCACCCTCGCCCCACATGATGTTAAACTATATTCCCACTTTTCGCCCCGCATGATGACAAAATATATGCTTACAAACTATGTGGGTTTTGATCCTTATCTCCTAGATAGGGTACGTAGGAAGCCTCCTTGAGGTTACACCCCAGACACTAGAAAATGATGGTGTCCCCTTTGTTGGTACCCGCATCCTTCATACGACCCTTAGTGGCATCAAACCAGCTATTGAGCTACTAACCATGCGTAAGACCCAACATGTCTTTGGGCCATTGTCCTTTGCATACACCCTGATTCTATACCACATCCTGAACTATGTGGACTTTGATTCCTGGCCACGGGGATATGTAAGAAGCCTCCCAGAGGTTCAATCCCATCACCCATGTTCTATCCTAGTCTCTGCCTTCAGCCTTTTGTGTATCTGGAGGGTCATGCCCTAACATAGAGGTTCTACTTCCTCCGAGCCCCATCCATGCATCCATTCTCAAAGGCCACATCATCAGGTGTCCCATTGCCCCCATCGAACTACGTGGAATTTTATTCCCAAGCACATGGATATTTAGGAAGCCTCTCTGAGATTCTAGCCCAACATCAAAATAATCTTCATATTGGTTTCATCCCATTCATCTCATCCACTTCGTTCAAACATCCATCATCCATCCTAATTCCTCCCCAGGCTGTCATATCATAGTGAGGTCACTACAGTCACTTGGGAAACTAACCATGCCTAAGTTCCATACAATCCATAACCATTCAACCAAGTGTGTAGCTCTTGCAATTTTCTTCTATAAATGTGTAAGCCCCTGCAGGACACTGGGTTTTTTTCCTTTTTGTACACCATGATTCATCACCCCTTCGCACAACATGGGTTTTGATCCCTATTGTCTATACAGGGTACATAGGAAACCTCGCTAAGGTTCATTCCCAGCCAATGGTAAACCTTGGCGTTCCTCTTCTAGGGGGAACTTGACCTGATCATCCCTCCATGGTGTCAAGATCAACCTTCATGATGCGATATATTACCTCTATGGGACACACCACCTTGGATCCATCCTCATTGGGCATTTTGGTCCATCATTCAGTAAACCCTCTAGATGATCCCACCTAGGGATGTACCAATCTGATCAGTCTCTATGGGATGTTCAAATCACTCTCATTCTATCTCCTCAAGATTTTAAACTCGTGATTTACCTCATGTTAAAAATGAGATGCACGAGGAAAAGCTCTGAAGATGTGCGTGTAGCATAACCGCATCCCCAAGATGTTAAACTCACAACAAACCTTGTGTTAAACATTGGAAGCTATGGAAAACCTCTAGGAAATTCCTATGAAATATAATTACCCACACTCGATGGGGGATTCCTCTGGATTACTCACCCTTCAAAATCCTTATCCTAAGGGGAAAAATCCCATGCACATCAATTTTTCATTTTCCAGACATGCCAGTGATGTCCAGTTTAACTACTCCCCCGATCGAGGTTTGCTTCCCTAACTTGGCCCCTTGGAATTTCTTTACCGAACCAGTGCAATTAATTGGTGTCCATGGAGATATGGAATCAAGAATATTTCCATGAACACCGTCTTAATCTATAAGGGAGACTAGAATTCTAACGATGAATCCACAGAAGGAGAGACCAACATCCCATCATCCCATTTCGATGAAGGACAAAACTTCTTTGAATAAGAGAAAAATGTTGCCCTCATTTTGAAAGAGGGAATGTAGGGAAAAATCCATCACATTACAACACAATGGAGTGCATGTATTTTAATGCGTCAGAAATAGACCCCAATAGACTACTCACTAGGTCCTCGATTTAGGTATCATTTTTACAACATTATTTCAAGATACCCATGATTTCTGTAAATGTTTTTCTCAGAGTAAAATTATGGGGAATGTATCTAATAGAAATGAAATTCCATAACTACCCTTTCTCATTCATTAAATATTCAATTTTTGGGGCATTGACTTTATGGGGACATTTCCCAAATAATTTGGAAACTTATACATTCTTATGGTAGATGATTACATGCCATAATGGATAGACGAACAAGAGACGAGGATAAATGATTCCAAGAATGTTGTGGAAATTTTGATAGCCCAAATTTTATATAGGTTTATATTACCAAGATTCATCATCAGTGACCAAGTTTATCATTTTTTCATCTAAAAAATACAATCATTTTTTCATGAATATTGGGTCGATCATCAAGTGTCTACAACATATCCCCCCAAAACCAATGGTCAAGCTGAGGTGTTAAATAGGGAGGTAAAAAATTATTGAAAAAATTATTCAACCCAACCAAAAATATTGGAGCATTAGACTCTATGATTAATTATGGACATACCATACTACCTTCAAATTTTCCATGGGCATGTATCCATATCTTATTGTTTTAGGGAAGATTTTTCACCTCCATATGGTATAGAGAAATGGGCCTACTAGGCCATTAAATAATGAAATTATAATATTTCTAGTTTATGTGCTCATAAGAAGTTATAGATTCATGTGTTAGAGGAAATGATAATAGACTCATATTGGAACTCCTATATTCATAAATAGATAAACAAAGCTTCCCATGACCACCTCATCCTTCATCGTCAATTCCACATTCGGTAGATGGTACTCATTTTCAATGAAAGGCTGAAGTTTCATCTAGGTAAGATTTGTTCGCATTATTTTGGACCATAAATGTTTTCTAAATTTTATCCATTTTTTGTAGACCACATTAAAAAAAACTATCACTATCAATGGGTAGTGGTTGAAGAACTTTTACAAACCCATTCTAGAGTCCCCGACAGAGGAACTCAAAGTTCAAGAAGCATCCTACCAATAGACCCTACTAGGTTTTATCCTTTTTATACACATTTTGTTTTATTTCAGTGAGGAAACTACATGTGATTGGTGTGGGGGATGGGTATATTCCTAGGTTAGTTAGGAATTTTCATCATTTTTTCCTTTTTCTTTTGTTTCTTTCTGAATAGTGTTGTTAATTTCCCCTCCCACTCTCACTTTTGTGCTAGAGTATTAATTTTTTATTCCCACATAAATATGTAAAATTTTGACTGATTAATCATGGATGTTATTAAAAATGGATGAGGAATTTTCCTACTACATATTTTTTTAACAAAAAATCACAGATAGAATGTGGGATTTGGCATGAATTTAACATTGATGAGTGATTTTTTGTAGTTAATTGGTTGTTTATTGATGATATAAATGGTTGTATAATTTTGAAACCTTTTAGGATAATGTTACCATTTGTGTGATTAGTTTATAGGTAAATAATGTCACCTAATATCTCCAAACATATTTTCACCCAACCATGAAGTGTGAATATTTATTAAATAATAGAAGGTAAATAAAAGTTAAGTTAATTTTTATCTACTTTCCAAAATTATGTATCCATATGTTCATTTCTTATCTTAGATTTTTCATTAATATTCTAGATTGAGCTATTTGTGTGTACCTATTATATTACTATTCTATTCTTTAAAAAATAAAAAACAAAAAAAAAACAAAAAAACTATGTTTTTTCTTGGGAAGGTCAAAAACCACTCTTCCTTGACCTTTTATCTTGTTGTAACTATTACAATTAATGTCATGAGGAGATCAAAAAATGTTTGATTTATGAGGGTGATATTTGTTTGATGTTCTACTTTTTAAAAGAAAAATAAAAATCAATGAGGGAGGTGATGAAATATTCAACATATAGGGATATCTAGGTAAGAAGAATAAGGTTTTACTTCCATGAATTCTGTAGCGAGTGGGTCATGAAATTTGGTTTCAAAGGATATTGGGGAGGTTTGGTGGATATAATCATTTAAACATAAAAAACATAAAAATAACATATATTTACTGGATATAAAGTGGAAATAATTTCATGAAACAGTTGTCACAAAAACGCTCATGTAGAGTGTTAGTGACATTGTTTACTTTTGAGTTATTTTCTTAAATTTTCATAATTCATATCCTTGAATTTTGTTCAGATTCTATTTAGGATAATATTTATCCCTGAACATCGAGAATAACAAATTCATGGGGTTTTTATATGATCACATTGATATCGATAATTACATTTTCAATGTGTGTAAAATCTTCATAAAATCAGGAATAACTCCCTGAATATTTTTTGTATATTTGACTTTTTATTATAGTGAAAATATTTTGATGTTGTGGTGTGATTATGTAGTGATTATATATTCAATTACACCCTTATTCCAATGTGTTAAACTTATTTTCTATCATAAAATACAAATTTAACAACAAATTTAACATCATGTTTGACTCCATTATTTTTTTAATCACTATTAAAAAGGAAAATTTAATTTGTTTGGATGATCACATTGTAGTTGGAGGTGATTTGGAGGCACATGTTGATGATGAAGAAAAATGGTCCATACAGTACAAGATTCCAAGAACACTAGTGGACTCAAATAGACACTTTAACTGATACATGCATTCAATTTGGCTTAATGTTTTTGTGATGATCCCATTAAAAGTTTCAACCAAACTAATTTTCCCAAGAAAATGAATCTACATGTAGTCAAAAATTGTGTTTTTTATTTTGTCCATATCTAAATATTTTTCCCTCCAAATGATTCTAAATATTTTTTGAAGATATCCAATATGTGGTAATTTTTTTAGGTTTCTAAAAAGTGATGTAAGCCATACTTTCCACTGAAAACCATGGGTCAATTTGTTCTTCGAAATATGGGTTCTCAGAACCACCTTCCATATTGCCTATAAAATGGAAACTTTTAAACCCCATTTATAAATACTATGAAGAGGAAAACATATTCTATTTTGGAGTCCCAAAGTAGTTGTATCATAATCCAATAAGTTATAGATTACCTTATCCTCATAGGGGGATCAAGGATGAAGTAGAAGTTCCACCCGATCCTCCTCCTCCATCGATGATGATCTAAAAAGTGGACGATAAATTCATAGGATCTACACATATTATTAAGGGAGTTTCAACACTTTTTCTTGTGACGGTTTGGTGTAATTGTTTTGTGTAATATTTCATTTTAGTGTTATATTACCATTAATCTCCTTTAAATTCATTTATTTGTTACCCATATGTGTAACACTTTTCATTTTAATACTTATTGGTTTGAGATTTAAGTGGGAATCTTTGGTTGTTCGGATTGGACAACACGAGCATCTTATTTCTCTCAGACATACATAAAATTTCAGTATACATTGGTATCCCTTTTTTATTTTCCGAAAATCCAAACCTTGAAAATCTATTTTTGTGTTAAGGGTTGTCTCATTGTGCATCGTTTTAAATGCATTGAGTGGAGCTGAGATCTTGATTACCCTTACCTAATGGATTCCATTAGATCATCTGTAATTTTTAGAACAATTAACTAAGAAAATTTAGTAGTGAACATGAGATAACCTCCTTACCCTATAATTCTAAAAACTGCACCTTCATTTTCAACTATTAAACTCTTTAATTTAGCCATTCTATTTCGAAACCACCCCATGTTTTATCCATTATTTTTTAAAATACACACTTTAAACCCCCAACAATCTATTAGATAGGACCTAGGTTATTCCCTATAATATAAATAAAATTTAAATACATAATCAATTTGATGTTTCATTACAACGAGGTCAAATATTTTTCTCATCAAAATTGGTTTCATTTTTTTGGAAGATTTTCTATTTATTTACTATTTTCTAGTCCTATGAAAATAATAAATTCATATTTTCATTTACTTCATTATTTTAATTTTTCTATAATTTAATATAACCTAAAAAATTTAACTTAATCATGAGACTCCAAAACTTATTTTTTTTGTAAAAAAATATTATTACATTTGTTAAAAACACATTAAATAATTAAAATAATAACCAATAGAATAGTACACATATGCATATATATTGGGAGGTGATAATCAAATTATCACCCATAAAATAAATATTTGTTTTACTACTCTATATATGAAGGAGAGAACTTCTGACAACAATAATTACAATATTCTGTATATAAGTTGAATATTAGCTAAACACATATGAAATTTTTGAAGTGATACAACTTGAAAACATATATAAATGTTAATGGATAACACAATACCTCTACAACCTCCATGAATTAGATAGATAAATAAGAATGAAAGATGAATTAAAATTCTATTTGGTTACTAATGAAGAACTCAATTATGTTCAATAATAACTTGATAATCATTTTTTCATCAGTTTTTATCTTCTAGTGGATCATAAAGAAAATAATCTCTGAAATTTGATCATATTTGAGAGCGTAAAAGTATCTTTGATTTAATAGTGAGAAAATTATGTTTAGATGTAGTAAATAAAGACTCTTTCACTTCAAGATGAAAGAACCAATGTATTTATTACTAGCTCTAGATTCTAAATAAGATACCATAATTGAAGTGGTATATTTTGAAGAAATATTGAAATTCAAACTTCCTATTATTATATGTTATTTCCTATTAAAATTTCATAAGGAATAAAAGTAAGAATATAATAATCCTAAGGGGGAGAACTATAAATAGTTTTCTATTATCTATACATATAATGAAACTAAATTATTACATGATCTTATATATGTTATTATTATTGATTTATTTAAACTATTACAAGTCATAACTGATGATTTGGAAAAACAATCTATATAGGTAGTGGCTGACATTGATAAAAAATTCGATAAACCTTTTTTGATAAGCATTATGATGAATTAAGAATTATTTGAGTTAGAGAATAAATAGAAACAATTTTACCAAATAAGAAACTAATGATGCACTCCATGGTTATTAATAATTAGAACATGGTAAACATTATAACTCTTTAAGATGATTTGAATGAGGCATCTAATATCATTTTCCTCCCTAAATAAGAAACTTATTATTCACTTAATGTGGGGTGGACATAAAGTACATATCACATGAAAAGCTTTGGAGGAGGACTTTTATAATGGGTTTTGTATAGTAAATTATGTGGTGATTATTACCAAAGAAGAATAATCCCAATTCATATCAGGTATGACCAATGGTACTAAGGCACCCCAAACCCACACTCCTAGGCCTAGTGCTAAAAAAAATACATTTACAACTGGATTGAATAATAATATAAATTTCCCAACCCAAATCTACATATATCTCAATAATTTAAACATAAAATCTCATTATAAAATCAAAATACTAAGAAAAAAATTTTAGTGTGTATGAGGATCATCTATATAGATAAATTATTTTAAGATACTTGTAAATATTTCTCAATGATTAAATGAAGGTAAACTATATTCACAAAATATCATCAGTTATAATAATATTCATTACTATGGAGTGGAAACATAAGGGGTGAGATAATTTTATTAGAAAGGGAAACATATCAAAATTTCATCAAGGGTTATATCATAAGAATAGGAGAAAACATGTGTTGGGGATAAATTTCTTATTGAAAAGAATATGGAGTAATATGAGTTAGTAATAAGTCATGATATAAAGTATGTAATGTCAAATGATCTAACATATACCATGACATAAGGGTGCAGAAACATGAGATAATAATAATTATCCATGGATCATAACACAAGAATGTTCCATATATTTATGTAATTTTATAGGAATATAAAACCACAACATTTTGAACATAGCTAACTACATTTATTTTACACTCATTCTCGTGAATGTAGCTAATATGGATCATGTCTATGATAAATCTTGTGAACATAGTAAATCCACATTATGTACACACAATTTTACATTCAGTATTGGGACTGTAACTAACTATATTTAGTTTACACTCAGTCTTGTGAATGTAGCTAATATGTATCATGTCCATGATCAATATGGTAAACATAGAAAATCCACACTATGACCACACTAAATTTTATGAATGTATCTAATCTGAATCATGTTCATGATAAATCTTATAAAGGAAGCTAATCTACATCGTATCTATTATCAATATTGTGAGAATATCTAATTTGTATCATTTCGACACTCAATCTTGGCAACTTTGCTAATCTATATCATGCCCATAATCAATATTGTTAACAAATATAATCGTTATTATATTAAAGTTAAATCTTGTGACCATATATAATTTATATTGTGTCCACTCTCAATGTGGTCAATGTAGATAATCTATATCATGAGCACACTAAAACATGCAAACATAACTAATCTACATCATTTACTCACTCAATATTGTGAGGGTACCTAATCTACATTGTGTTCATGATCAATTTTATGAAAATTTCTAACCTTATCAAGTTCATTAATAACATATTTATCTCATGGGGTATAAAAATTAACTAATACAATGAGGGGTAGTATATGACCCCACCCATTAATCATACATAACTATGCACATCACTTCAAATCAAACAAATATATATTTAATAGCACATAATTAACCAAAAGAATAGAGGAGGGTTTCACAGAGGCATTTATAGAATATATCATAACCCATCCCATGAAAGAATGTGGATGATATCATAACAACATATCACAAACATAATATAAGTAACATCAAAGGATGTAGAAATATATATATATATATAACCCTTTTAAAATTATTGGATAAATCAATTCAAAAACATAAAAAGAAATCTTTTTGGAATTCTTGAAAAAACCCTAAAATATATTGTATTTAAAGTGAAATACTTTCTGTTGCATTAAACATCTTGAAAATTAAACTTTAAAACCAGAAATGATTTTAAAAAATATTACAAATGAAATATTTTTTCAAAAACATTATTTGAGAATATATAAAAACTATTTAGAAACAAATATCTCAAGGTAATTTTTACTATTTGTAGATTGATTTGTGTTTGTTGAAAAATTATGTTGAAAAAGGTCAGTTGTGGAGTTCTAGTGTGTTTTTTTACCAATTATGTGAGAAAAGATTTATAAAAGTGGTATGGAAGATTTAGAAGTTGTATAGAAAATTTCATGTTTATGGTGGCGTCTTTTCCTAGTGATTTCCAAATTTTTTGGGGCCAAAAGTTATAACAAGGGACAAGTTCCTAAAATTTGGATTTCCAGGGATGACTGATAAAAATATTGAAAAGATATAGAATTCCAAAAAGTTTGGTGTGTCATGAAATTTTTGTGTTTCAAGAAGTTCTGGTTTTGTGAAGGATTATAGATTTGAGAATGAATGTTTCACAAATGATGTCTGAGTCTTGAAAGAAATAAAACATGTTACACTATTATAGGATGTTTTTTGAGCATAAAATTTTCATGAAGTTTTATGAAAAAGGATGTTTTACAGACCATAAAAAAATGTTTCATGTGAAATAAGGGGTGAGAATGAAAGTTTCATGATGAAGTGGTAACATCTATAAGTAGAATTCTACCCCCCTTATTTAGAGTGAGGAAGCCGAAATGAATATCCAAAGTCACTAAATTCATAAAGAATATTCATTAAATATTTCTGTGTGCGAAGAATTCATAAGAATATCAGTTTCATGAATGAAGGAACTTCCACATAAGTGAAAGTTTCATGAAAAAATTTTTGGTTCATGAATGTAAAGAAATTTTTTCAAAATATTGTGAGTTTCCTAAAAGGTGAAGATTCATGAATGTTTGAAATTTTCATACGTTATTTGATTGTCTCACAAAATTAGAGAAATGGGTTTTGAAAAAGTGAATCTTATGCCAATCAGAAGGGATTGTGCAGCAATTATATGGTAAAATGGTATACATCAAGTAGATGAAAGTGAAACTTAAAGATACAAAAAATGAGATGGAAAAAATATTGATTCAACTGATTAAAATTAGAATCTTATGAAGTATAAGTGATAACACTTCAATTATAAGATAAGTGATCTGTCCAATAGTGATTGTTTATAAACAAGGTGGGACAAAGTGTCTGCTCTGAACATTGTAATAGTTGTGTGGTTTAGTGAATTTGTTACATTGAAACATTTCCTTTGTATACTCCCTGGACATAGTGTAGTATGGGTGAACAAAGGAAAATTATTGTGTCTCGTGATTTCTTTCATTTTTTCTTATACATTACTATGAGAAAGGGAGAGAAGAGTGTCGTTTTATAAGTAAACAAGATCCAAAGGTATAGTAGTTATAATATTTCATACCATGATTCACTCCCTTAGGGTATTTAACCTATTTGGTCTAAAAAACACTTAAGACATCTATTGACCTCACCTGTTTTGATAATCCAAATTATGCCTTCACATACTTTGATCATCCCAATCAATGTTTATCTATATCCTATTTCTCTCAATATATTATATTCTATTATCAAGATGATAATAATATTAAAAAAATCATTGAAATATGTTAATCATTGTTTATTCTAAGTTTATATGAGTTTTGAAGTTCTTCTAACCCATTCGGATATGTTTTGCAAAAAATAGAAAAGTATTAAGTCACTGGTCTGCGTATGGCGACTAATATAGACCTACCGGTACTCAGTCTAACGATAGGCAGATTCATCGATAAGCTATGTTCACTGATACGTAGAGTCACCGATATGCATCAGTCTACAGATAGAGATCACTCAAAGCTACCGATACGAGCTACCGACAGAAACCGAGCTACCGATAGAAGAAGTCTGTAGGAATGCTTAAGTCTTCCAGTATACACTTGATTGCTGATATGCACAGAGCTACCGATAAGAAGAAGTCTACCGATAAGAAGATGTCTACCGATAAGAAGAAGTCTACCGATAGAACTAGTTCACTAACAGCCTACTGATACAAGTACAGAGTTACCGATAGCCCAAGATCTACCGATGGATTAAGAGCTACCGATAATAAGAGTTACCGATAGAATGAAGTCACTGATATATACAGAGCTACTGATACAAGTTCAAAAGAGCTAACTATAAAAGGTCATGCTACAAAAATTCCACCATACACATTTACTACCATGAGCTTCTATTGATTGACCATCCAGTCAAACTCTATACTCTCAATAATATCTATTTATTTAGCAAACGGTAACATTTGATGTTTTTAATGTATTTAATGTTATTTAATGGATTATGTTGCCATGTCAGGGAACCGTACCAAGTACCCATGCAAAAGGTGATCATTCCTTTTTTCCGGAGCTAAAAGTTGTTAAGGGAAGGAAGGAGAACACTGAATACAAAAACCAAAAGGATAGAAAGAGAAGAGTTGATACGAGCATGGAAGAGAGGATCTTTACAAATCAATCAAGGCGCTTAACATGTAGGGAAACTTGAAATTGGTGCATACAGAAATACTACATCAAGACTCCAAGAACACTGAACGTACATCAAGAAATCTTTTGCTAGAGGAGAACATAAGCTGCAGTCTAAGTGAAGAACAACAAACGCTTCATACACATGGGCTGACAAGTTGAACCTGGAACCAAGAAAGAAAATGATACTTTGTTTTCTGAACAGAAACCAGAAAAGGGCTCAGAAGTTTTTCTGACCAACCAAACGTGTCCAGAGCTGCACTGACAATCACTAAAGATTTTCTAAACTTATCAATACTTTCTTTTAGTGATTCTTTCATTTACATTTCGAGCAGTGTGTGTACCCTGTTTATCTTACACACACACACACTGTCTCTTAAGATACACTGGAGTATTCTAAAATACTCATTCAAACCCCATTACTCTTTTTTCCCACTGTGGATAGTGGTAGAGGTCGAGTAAGACCTGGAAAACTATGAGCTGTTGTCTATTTTCCCATGTAGAACTGTGGCATAGGTCTTTATACCTGGACAGTGTGCTCACTGTTGTTAACCCCGATCCAGTGTGTGGATCAATTTATATAAATTGTTGAGAGGACTACGTCTCGACTTGAGATTGATCATCTGGGTTACATCTACAGTGCATTTTAGTTTAATTATAAGTATACTATATACATTTCATAATCCGCTGCTTACTACTTTGAAATAAAAAATTATTTTAAAGATACTCTCATAGTTAAATTAGTATGTGTTTATATTTATTTTAAACCAGCAAGTTAGTTTCAAAATTCAATTTAATATTGAGATTAAATTAACTGAGAACTACTCAATCTTTGAGAAACTAATTGAACATTTATAATCTATATAAATTCACTATAGTTTAAGTTTGTTTTTTAATTGAGGGATTTTAAGAGAAATATTTCTAACAAAAATTTGAATTGGAACTCAATTCACACCCCCCCTCTTGAGTGTCCACTCCGACCAACATTTGGTATCAAAGGATTTTTTTATTAATTCCAACATTCAAAATACTGTATTTTTCAACTGTGATTTTAGTTGCATCATTAAATATATTAAATTTCTGTTAATTCTTAATTTTATCTCTTTAAAACTATTCTATAAAAACTAGTTATGGATAACAGACTAGAGGGTGCTGCTACTAACAGGCCACCTTTGTTTAATGGCACAAACAATGCTTAGTGGAAGCTTAAAATGAAAATTCATTTAGAGAGTATGGGTTTTGATATTTGGACTGCTATAGTGTCTCAATATAAAATTCCAGAAATTGAAAGAAAAACGTTGGATGAAACTACAAAGACTACATACAATAATAATTGTAATTCCATGATTTCTCTGTATTGTGCTTTAAGAGATGAAGAGTTCAATATAATATCTCCTTTCAAAACTGCTTATGAAATATAGGATACTTTGGGTGTTTCTCATGAAGGAACGACCAATCTTAAAGAAATGATATTGAATAATTATACTATAAAATATGATAATTTTAAAATGAAGACTGATGAACCTATTTCTGATATGTATCTCAGGTTCAATCTGATTGTCAATACAATTGGTTCACATGGAAAGGTTGTTCTAGAAATGGAACAAATTATGAGGATACTGAGATGTTTTCCAGACCGATGGAGGGGAACATATGTTTCAATCAGAGAGTCATGGGACATTGGAGCTCTTCCTGTCAAAGAACTTATTGGTAAACTAATGATGTATGAGGAATAACTCAAGGTAAATAAGGAGGAATATGATGAAACTAAAAGAAAATCATTAGCTTTCAAGTCTACTGGTTCAAAGAGAAAAGACAAGGAAAAAATGCATGCCCCTACTGAATGTTCAACCAGTGAAAATTATGATTCAGACAGTGATGCTGAGATGACTCGAATAGCTAGGAGATTCAAGAAGTTCTATAGGAAGAAGAAGTTCATTAGAAAATCTAACTACAAAGGAAAATATGACAACAAGGTTCATTGGAATAAGGATTGGAAGAAAGCTAACAAGAATGATGAAGTAGTCTGCTATGAATGCAAAAGGAAAGGACACATCCATGCTAATTGTCCAAAATTAAAATTCAAAAAGAAATATGATTATAAGGATAAGAACTACAAGAAAGAATAGAAAACTACTTGGAGTGCTTCGGAGGACAGCACGAATGAATCTGAAGTTTCTGATTCTGAAAAGAATCATGCCAACATGTGCTTCATGACCAATACCTCTAAGGTACCTGTTTCCCCTATGCTGAATGATTATTATTCTAGAAATAACAGTGGTTAAGACAATGATGAAAATATGTCTAAGGCTGAACTGTTTGAATATTGTAATATGCTGGAAGAAACATGTAATGAACTTAAAGACAAGTATAAGTCACTAAAGAAACAACATGCTCTCCCTCTCAATGTTAAATATTCCCTTGATGTAGAAAAAGAAAAGAATGCTCAACTGTTAAAGGAAAATACAGAACTGAAAATGTCTAATGAGAAACTTAGAAAGGACCTAGAAAAATTCACAAAGGTAAAAGACACACTTACTCAAATGTTAGGTAAACAAGTTGCACCTAAATACACTACTTTTTTGGGATACCAACCTGGATAGAGACAGTTTACTAAAACTCGATTTATTCCTAAGTCTGGAAAAAATTCGGCTTATTCCACTTCTGGAAATTCCTATGCTTTAACTAGTTATTCAGGTGGTTATAGATCAAATAAAGTGTATATTTCAAAATCTATTTATTCTGTAAATTATATGAGACCCATAAGACAAATATGGGTACCTAATGTTTTGATTTCTAACCTTTCTGGACCCAAGACGATCTGGGTACCAAAATCAATTTCTGTTTAAATCTGTTTTGTAGGAAACCTGTTTGAAGAGTTCTCACAAAAAGGTATGGTACTTGGACAGTGGATGTTCAAGGAATATGTTTGGAGATTATTCATACATAAAGAGATTAATAAAGGTTGATGGAGGTCATGTCACCTTTGGTGATAACTCTAAGGGAAAAATCATTGGCCTAGGCTAGATTGGTAACACTAATTCTGTTTTAATTTAAAAAGTTTTATTTGTTGATGGACTTAAGTATAACCTGTTAGGTATTTCTCAATTATGTGATGATGGTGTATTGTTAATTTTGAAAATTATTCTTGTAATGTTTTTAACTCTAAGAATGTTTTAGTATTTTATGCTTTAAGAAATGAAAATGTTTATTCTGTTGATTGAAATTCTTTAGCTTAGAAAAATGTTACTTGTTTAAATACTTTTCATAAAGAATCTTGGCTATGGAATAGAAGATTAGGACACTGCAACATCTATTCACTTAGAAAATTGACTAGAAAAAACCTAGTTAGAGACCTACCTAAACTTGAATTCCCAAATGACAAAGTTTGTAATCCTTGTCAAAAGGGAAAGCAACATAAAGTTTCCTTTAAATCAATGAATGAAGTCTCAACTTCTCAACCTCTCGAGTTGGTTCACATGGACATGTTTGGACCTTCTAGAGTTTCTCGTTTAAATGGGAAGAACTATTTCTATGTTTTATTAGATGACTTTTAACGGTATACTTGGGTATACTTCTTAGCTCACAAGAGTGAAGATTGTTCTTTGTTAAATACTCCAAATCTGCAGAAAACCATAGTGAAATTAAGATTAAAACTCTGAGAAGTGATCATGTCCGTGAGTTTGGAAATCATGAATTTGAATCTTATTCCTCACACAATGTCTATAGTCATAAATTTTCTGATCCTAGGACACCTCACCAGATTGGTGTAATAGAAAGAAGGAATAGAACCCTGCAAGAAATTGCAAGAACCATGCTTAATGAGTATGACCTGCCTATATATTTTTAGGGTGAAGCTGTGAATACATATTGTTATATTATTAATAGAGTATTAATTAGAATTGTTCTTATGAAGACCCCATATGAGTTATGGAATAATAGAAAACCCAAAGTTAGTTACTTTATAGTCTTTGGATGCAATGTTTTTATTCTTAATACAAATGATAATCTGGAAAAGTTTTCTTCTAAAAGTGATGAAGAAATTTTCCTTGGTTATTCTTAAACTAGAGAAGCCTATGAAGTCTTTAATAAAAGAACCAAATGTGTGGAATAATCTATTCACATCAATTTTATGAAACTGATCCACAAGAGCCTAAAACGTCTCTTGAAAATATTGAAGAAGAATTGAGTATTCTGAACGTTAATGATAAAAATAAAGAACCTGCTATAAAAACATCCAGTTCTTGACATATTCCAGAATCTACTTCAGTTGAACTTGAACCTATAGATGAACCTGAAATTTCAAGTCCTACCTTTACTAGATCATCTAGGATTCTAAAGAATCATCCTTTAGATGCTGTTGTTGGAAATCTTGATAGAGGGACATAGACTAGAGATTCTCTAAGAAACCAGGTTGAAGATCATGCCTTTCTTTCACAGCTAGAACCTAAAAATGTCAATGATGCAATCAATAAAGAATTTTGGGTAATGTCTTTGCAAGAAGAGTTAAATCAATTTGAAAGAAACAAAGTCCGGGAATTAGTTAACAGACCCAATGACACTTTGACAATAGGAACTAAATGGGTTTTTAGAAACAAAGTTGATGAATCTGGAAACACATTTAGAAACAATGCAAGATTAGTTGCCCAAGGATATAGTCAAGAGGAAGGTATAGAATATGAGGAAACCTTTTCACCAGTAACACCCGAGACTTTTATGTGAAATATTTTGCTTTTATGTTATATAAATCATCAAAGGAATCTTTTTCTACACAACACTTGCTTCGCTTGCTTTACACGAAATCGCGACCTTCCTCGATAGCTTGCATCATACGCAATACCGAGTTTCACTAAACAACGATATGCTATTAAAATATTATTAAAACTAGCTGTTATGAATAGTAATAACAACTTTTTGAAATTTTATAAATTTTATTTTTCAAAATGGACTTCATTTTTGGATTCGGAATATCGAAATTAGCCTAGGGTAAATTTTGGTATTTTTCTGAAAACTTTCAATTTTTGATGAATAGTGAAACCACTAAGTGGTAGTTAAAAAAACTGAATTTTCCATAAAACTTAATTTTACCGCTTCTGTGAGTGGAATTTCGAAAATCCGAGAGACACGGTTAATATCAAGGACTAAAATGTGGTTCAATGAGATGAAAATAATTTTAGGTGAATAGTAACTTTTTACTTTTTTTTACCACGGTTAAAAGTAAATAGGGTAATTAAGGGTAAAGATGATATTATTATTACCCTAACACATGTCCTAATTCTATTGGATACGTGTAATTCGACCAAAAAAAACTTAGGAATAAAATATGACCATTTAGGCCCACATGGATTAGATTAGGACATTTATTATTAATTTATTTAAAGAAGGGATAAAATAGTCAAAATCAAAGTTTAATAAGTAAATAATTTTTAATATGGGTTTATACATAAGATAAATTCGACTATAAATATTAATTAGAAAGATAAAAATATTTCCTACATAATGGTATTTTATTTGTAATTTTTAGACATTAAATAATTTAGTTTATTTATGACACAAATATGATGCAGTAATTATCTTATAAATGAAAT
Source organism: Viscum album (assembly GCA_963277665.1). Classification (NCBI taxonomy): domain Eukaryota; kingdom Viridiplantae; phylum Streptophyta; class Magnoliopsida; order Santalales; family Viscaceae; genus Viscum; species Viscum album. The sequence continues at coordinate 255,574,393 of OY728150.1, forward strand.
ATTGACATAATTAATGTTATAAACAATGAAATAAATGTAATTTGAGACTTTTTATGAATTCCACTAATTTTCTAGGTTAATATGACATGTTAGTATTGATTTAATTAACTTGGTTCGAACTAATAATTCTGTTATTATTTTCACAAAAATCAATTACTAAATAGTGTCAAAATTGACATAAAATAGTTTTTAAAACAAATATTATATTAGTAATTGTTATTTTATTCCTAAAAATCTAAAGTTCGGACAAATGACATAGATAAGTTTATATATATTAATAATAAACAACTTGGGGTTCGTTTGGCTGCTTATAGTAAGTTTATTAACCTTATAGTATAAGAACACAAGAAGACACGGTAAAAGTAAACTTATTTAACTTAATGTTAAATCAAAATGATAAGGTTAAAATAGGAACCTAAACTTTTATAAATTCTGTTGGATGAGAGGATTTCGACCCATCCCCACCTTAGCTTCTAAATATATCAATTTAGAGCTATCTAAAACTGAACTTGACTTTATAATAAAATAATATTTTTAGTTTTCTCAAAGGTGCCCCTCTCCTCCCTTATAAAAGGGAACATCCTCCCCCTCTTCCTCACACGACTTTGAGCCTTCAAGCTCGGCCAAAACCTGACACTTTCTCCTCTCCACTTCCCTAGAGACATCCTAGTGGTTCTGGTCTTCTTCAAAGACCTATTTTAGTTCCCTAAAAGAATGTCTCAAAGAAGCACTTCAAAGAAGAGGTAATGTCTGTTACCGATTCTTTCATCTTTATTTCTTCTTCCACTTCTTCTTCTTTATTTGTTTCATTATGAAGTAATAACATCAGTATCACTCATATACTGATATGTTATTATAAGTATGAAACAACCCTATTTCACCATCTATCCATCCTACGGAAAAAGAAATCACTGCGCGTGCGTACGTACGTAATACCGTCTCCACACCGTGGTGTAATCTATTTTCCACCACCACCGCACTTGGATGGGTATAATGGTGTAAATAATGACTATATATGACTATTATAAAGTGATACGGATTCTCAATTTGTATACATACACTCCAATACAATTCCACGATCATAGGAATGATATCATCACTCGTGCGTACGTACAGAATACCATCTCCACGATGTGATGCGACTCGTTCTACATGATCTTCATTTCATAATGATTATATAAATGAATTGAATGAATGAATATGATATATATTACACTAATACCATTCTGGAAATGAGGTATCTATAACCTAAATATAAGAATACGAATTTATTCGACAAAACACGCATAAGAACAAAAAGTTATAAACACCCGAATAACAAGTAGCAATGAAATATTACTACTAAGAAGCTAAGAAAATGACCATATATGATACCATAACAATGAATATGATTCTTTAATAAGTTAATGACATTATTTAAATCATTATAAAGGAGGTTTGGACACTTACCAAGCAAATCAGACTTAAGGTAAGGGAAATATCACAATCTCATTTTTATCCGAGAGTGTTTATACTTTGGTATTTACTGGGGTGTATTTGATCATCCACATCCATGTTTCCTCAATATGTAATATTATTTCCATCCACCTAAAATTGTTTAAATCCAATTTTACCCTTCGGTGTGTTTTTAGTAAAGTATATGAAAGGAATCTTTTGTCGTTTTTCGTACGAGGTACTTTTTGACTTTTCTGACAAAAGTACAAAGAATGTTTTTTTAACTTATATGGCATGAATGGATTTTTAAAACATTATTTCCAAGAAGATTACTTTACAAGTTTTCAAGTTTATTTTTAATCAACTTCTTTTAGTTTAAAATTGTATGACATGTTAAGAATGGAAAAATGTTTTTCAAGTAGAAAGGATATTTTCCTCAAGAATGGAGTTCAATTGTTTTATCAAAATTATTTTCCATCTAAGATAATAAAGGGTTCGGTTTTTATCCCTATTATTACATTGATTTGATTATATTGTGGTGGAATTATTTTTATGAATTCCTTTATCTTATATGAATTGTTTTATGATGTCATGTTGTTTAAGAATCCCATTTTATTACATGGATTATGCTATGATGTATAGTTTATGATTTTGTGGAACACATAAGAATGGTATCATTATGAGTTGGGTGGGACCTATATCTCCCTCCAATGCATTGGGTAAAGATTTTATATCTCATGAGATAGACATGGTTGGAATGGTAGGTTATACCGGTTCAGTGAAACAGGACTGAAACGGTGAGTGAACTCGGTTCAGAAATGGACTTTGTCCACAAAGATAGTCTTGGAAATGAGTCTTGACTAATAAGAAATGATTCTTTATGATTATGTGTGTATTCCAAAAAGTTTCATGTTTTAAGTTATGATTTCCATTTCACTACTATGATTTATACCATGTTATGAAATTATGCTCTCTTTTGCAGGTTAAGATTTCCAAAAGTTATGTTCTTATGAATATGAAGTGATTGATATTTCTTTTGTTTACCCTTAATGAGCATTTGAGCTCACCCTTTTGTATTTTTTCTTTCCCCAGGTCAGGAAGAAGGTTATTAAGTAAGATATGCCAAAAGGGACTATAGATATGATGAAATAAATGGGATACAGTGTAGACGCTTTATGAATCAGTTGTTTATGTTTCCGAGTTTCTAAAGACACTATACCTATACGGTCCTTTTGTGGGTTTGTTATATGTTGTAATAAGTATGCTTCAATTTTGAAGTATTAACATTGTATGTAAAGTATGGGTCGTTATAGTTGGTATCAGAGGAAAGGTATAGTCAACCTTTGGAAACTAGGATGCGAAATCCTTAGTAAGAACCCTAAGGATAATTCTAAGCATAGAACACAATCTTAGTGTTTTAGAAATGGCCATGAATAACCTAGGATAAGACCTTAAGTTTGAAATATTATTCATGATTATGTGGTTTTCCTATTATATTTAGTGTTGCTCACACTATTCTTCTTGGTTTTAGTCAATGGCTGGAACCCGAAGGAATCATGTTAATGCGGAATGCGACGGGAAATGCAATGATGGTCCCCATGAGCAACCAAATGTTATGGGAGCTAGAATGCCAAATCTTGTAGCCATGCTCACACAACTTTCTCAAGATATGAATCATGCAGGACTTCCAAACAAGAAAAGGAAGGAGCAACATTATGTTGAATCCTTCATGAGACAGCGTCCACCTTCTTTCAACGGGTCTACTGATCCATTAGTTTCTGAACAATGGATTAGTACTAAAGAAAAGATATTTTTATTTCTTCAATGTTCTGAGCATGATAAAGTCATCCTAGCAGTGTATCGTTTGGAAGGAGATGCTGATCAATGGTGGAATCTTTTTAAGAATATGAGGCAAAGGGATGAAATTGAGTCCATGGAATGGGACGAGTTCAACAACTTATTTTTCAATAATTACTTCCCTTGTATTCTCTGAACAATGATGGAGAAAGAGTTTCTTGAACTGAAGAAAAAGGATGATGAATCTGTTGGTACTTATGAAGAAAATTTTACAAGACTTGCAAGGTATGCCTCTGGTACTATTATCCAACCTGAGAGTAAGATCGATCGATTCTTTAGTGGCTTAAAACCAAGTCTTCTAAGGTCCTTAGCCATAAGGGACTTTAATAGCTACGAGGAAATCGTTCGATGTGCACTCAAAGTTGAGATGGAGATTGGAGTAACCCATCTATCATATGGGTTTGATAAGAAGATGAAAATGGAATTCAAAGGAAAATCTAAAGAGCACATTGAAAAGAATATGAGCTTTACCTTATGCTCAAAGTGTGGAAAGAATCATGGAGGGAGTTGTCTTAAAGGGACAAGTAAATGTTTCAAATGTGGAAAGGAAGGTCATCGGGCATTTGAATGCCGCGATGATGGGAAGAAGATGTCTAGTGATGCAAACAAAGGAAGGGATACACAGAATGAACCTACTACACTTCAATGTTTCATGTGCAAGGATATGGGACATTATGCCAATAAATTCCCTAATCCAAGGGTTGATGATGATGGTCGACGTCAACAAACTCTTAAGGCTAAAGACAAAGGAAAGTCACATGCAATTTCTATCAGTGATGTGGAGTACGATAACGATGTGGTGAAAGGTACACTTACCATCCACTCTAAAGTAGAAAATGTTTTATTTGATTCTGGATCCACCCACTCTTTTATTTATGAAGAATTTTCTAAGGGTATCACTGTATTACCTCAACAATTAGATGTTGAGTTAGCTATGACAACACCTAATGGCACAGCAGTCGCATCAAAAGTTTATAATTCTTCTCTGATCGAAGTTTGTGGGGAAGTGCTTCCTGAAAATCTTGTGATCCTTCCTATAGTGGAATTTTATGTGATTCTTGGAATGGATTGGCTTTCTCTACATGGATCTCATATCAATTTCCAAAGAAGGGAAGTCACATTTCATATTCCAGATCAATCTATGATTGTCTATCGATGCAAGGATGAATATAACCTTCCAGTGGAAATTTCTTCCATTTTATGGGTATTGATTCCACTAAATGAAGGTTATTTATCTCAAATGGTTGGTGAGAAACTCACTATTAAGAATATTCCCATTATACGGGAGTTTGATGATGTCTTTCCGGAGGAATTACAGGGTCTTCCACCAAATTATGAAGTTGAGTTCTCAATAGAACTTGTACCGGGTGCTTTGCCTATTTCAAAGACACCTTATAGAATGGACCCAATTGAGTTGCAGGAATTGAGGAAGCAACTCCAAGAGAATCTTGATAACGGATTCATACGCCCTAGTGTGTCACCTTGGGGAGCACCTGTTCTATTTGTTAAGAAGAAAGATAGATCAATGAGACTCTTCATTGATTATCGAGAACTTAACAAGATCACTATCAAGAACAAATATCATCTCCCACGCATTGATGACTTATATGACCAACTACACGGATGTCAATACTTTTCCAAGATTGATCTTCATTTAGGGTATCATCAATTAAGGGTCAAAAGGGAGGATATACCAAAGACGGCTTTTCGTACAAGGTATGGACACTATGAATTTATAGTGATGCCATTTGGTCTTACTAATGCCCCTGTTATCTTCATGGAACTGATGAATAGAGTCTTTAGAGACTATCTTGATCAATCTGTGGTAGTCTTTATAGACAATATTCTTGTCTATTCAAAGAATAAGGAAGAACATGAAGATCACTTGAGAATTATATTGAAGACCCTGAGAAAGGAGAAGCTTTATGCCAAATTTACCAAGTGTGAATTTTGGCTTCAAAAAGTTGCATTTTTGGGTCACATAATCTCAAAAGAGGGGATATCTGTGGATCCAGCAGAAACAGAGGTTATCGAAAGATGGTCGAGACCAACAACAGTAACTGAGATCCGAAGTTTTCTTGGTTTGGCTGGATATTATCGATGTTTTGTGAAAGATATTTCACGATTATCTAATCCACTCACCAAGTTGACTCGGAAAGGATTTAAGTTTGTTTGGACGGAGGAATGTGAAGAGAATTTCAAGGAGTTGAAAAGAAGGTTATCCAGTGCACATGTGCTCACACTGCCTTGTAGTGGATAAAGGTTTGTGATCTATAGTGATGCATCCAATAAGGGATTGGGGTGTTTTATTATGCAAAATGATATGGTGATAGCTTATGGCTCACGACAGTTGAAAATCCATGAGCAAAATTACCCAACACATGATTTGGAGTTAGCTGCGGTAATCTTTTCATTAAAGATTTGGAGGCATTACCTTTATGGTGAAAGGTGTGATATTTATACTGATCATAAATGTTTAAATTATATTTTCACACAAAAGGAGCTGAATATGTGTCAAAGGAGATGGTTGGAGCTGATTAAGGATTACGACTGCTCAATCCATTACCACTATGGGAAAGCAAACAAGGTGGCAGATGCATTAAGTCGACACGACCATGCTAGTTTATCCATGATGAGGATCACAAAAGATCCAATATTTATGGATTTACAAAGGATGGATCTTGGAATTATAATGAAAGGGGAAAAATCTTATCTTTCTCAAATGAATTTTCAACCATCTATACATGTGAAGATTAAAGAGGCACAGAAAGAAGATGTCGAGTTACAAAAGAAGGTGAGGAACTTTCCTGAATTCAACCTTGATTGTGATGGGATAATAAAGTTCAGGAATCGGGTTTATGTTCCTCCCATCCTCGAATTAAAGAAGGAGCTACTGGATGAGGCTCATAGTTCTTCATTCTCTATTCATCCTGGCAGCATGAAGATGTATAGGGACCTGAAAGAGTACTTCTGGTGGGATGGCATGAAAAGAGATGTTGCTGAATTTGTCTCTCGATGCTTGGTTTGTCAACAAGTTAAAGCCGAGAGACAGAAGTCTAAGGGGATGTTACAACCATTACCCATACCCAAATGGAAATGGGAAAACATCACTATGGACTTTGTCACAGGACTTTATAAAACATCCAAAGGAAATTATGCTATCTGGGTCATAGTTGATCGTCTTACAAAGTCTGCACACTTCATTGCTATTAGAGAGGATTTCTCTCTGGATCAGCTTGCCAGGATATATGTAAAGGAATTGGTAAGATTGCATGGAGTACCACTTTCTATTATATCTGATCGGGATCTGAGATTTACCTCGAAGTTCTGGCGAAGTCTTCAGCATACTCTGGATACAGAGTTGAGTTTCAGCACTGCTTATCATCCTCAGACAGACGGTCAGTCTGAGAGAACAATTTAAACCCTAGAAGATATGTTGAGAGCTTGCTCTATGGATTTCAATGGTGGTTGGGATCAACACCTACCTTTGGTGGAATTTTCTTATAATAATAGCTTTCACTCCAGTATTCAGATGGCTCCTTATGAAGCTCTCTATGGAAAGAAATGCAGGAATCCAACTTGCTGGGATGAAGTTGGGGAAAGAAAGCTATTAGGACCTGATCTCGTTGATGAAATGGCAGAAAATGTCAGATCTATTCAACAACACATAAGAGCAGCTCAGAGTCGATAGAAAAGTTATGACGACAACCGAATAAAAGACCTAGAGTTTGAAGTGGGTGATAAAGTGTTCTTACGAATATCTCCCTGGAAGAGGGTTATGAGATTTGGGTAGAAGGGGATGTTGAGCCCTAGATATATCGGTCCTTTCGAAATACTGGATCGTGTTGGGAAGGTAGCTTACCGATTGACACTTCCACCGAATCTCTCTCAAGTTCACGATGTGTTCCATGTATCTCTCCTGAGAAAGTACATACCTGATCCTTCACATGTACTCAGCTCAGAAGTTGTACCGCTGGAGAAAGATCTTTGTTATGAAGAACAACCAATAGAGATTCAGGATTGTAGTGAAAAAGTCCTACGAAACAAGACCACTCGATTGGTGAAAGTTTTATGGAGGAACCACCAATTATAATAAGCTACATGAGAGCTTGAGGATATGATGAGGGAGAGGTATCCTCAGCTGTTTGTTACAAAGTGACGAATTTCGAGGGAGAAATTCATTTTAATGGGGGTAGAATGTAACACCCGAGACTTTTATGTGAAATATTTTGCTTTAATATTATATAAATCATCAAAGGAATCTTTTTCTACACAACACTTTCTTGTCTTGCTTTACACGAAATCAAGACCTTCCTCGATAGCTTGCGTCGTACGCAATACCGAGTTTCACTAAACAATGATATGCTATTAAAATATTATTAAAACTAGCCATTATGAATAGTAATAACCACTTTTTGAAATTTTATTTTTCAAAATGGACTTCATTTTTGGATTCAGAATATCGAAATTAGCCTAGGGTGAAATTTTGGTATTTTTCTGAAAAATTTCAATTTTTGATGAATAGTGAAACCACTAAGTGGTAGTTAAAAAAACTGAATTTTTCATAAAACTTAATTTTACCGCTTCTGTGAGTGGAATTTCGAAAATCCGAGAGACACGGTTAATATCAAGGACTAAAATGTGGTTCAATGAGATGAAAATAATTTTTGGTGAATAGTAACATTTTACTTTTTTTACCACGGTTAAAAGTAAATAGGGTAATTAAGGGTAAAGATGATATTATTATTACCCTAACACATGTCCTAATCTATTGGATAAGTGTAATTCGACCAAAAAAAAATTTAGGAATAAATTATGACCATTTAGGCCCACTTGGATTAGATTAGGACATTTATTATTAATTTATTTAAAGAAGGGTTAAAATAGTCAAAATCAATGTTTAATAAGTAAATAATTTTTAATATGGTTTATACATAAGATAAATTCTACTATAAATATTAATTAGAAAGATAAAAATATTTCCTACATAATGGTATTTTATTTGTAATTTTTAGAAATTAAATAATTTAATTTATTTATGACACAAATATGATGAAGTAATTATCTTATTAATGAAATATTGACATAATTAATGTTATAAACAACGAAATAAATGTAATTTGAGACTTTTTATGAATTCCACTAATTTTCTAGGTTAATATGACATGTTAGTATTGATTTAATTAACTTGGTTCGAACTAATAATTCTGTTATTATTTTCACAAAAAACAATTACTAAATAGTGTCAAAATTGACATAAAATAGTTTTTAAAACAAATATTATATTAGTAATTGTTATTTTATTCCTAAAAATCTAAGGTTCGGCCAAATGACTTAGATAAGGTTATATATATTAATAATAAACAACTTGGGGTTCGTTTGGCTGATTATAGTAAGTTTATTAACCTTATAGTATAAGAACACAAGAAGACACGGTAAAAGTAAACTTATTTAACTTAATGTTAAATCTAAATGATAAGGTTAAAATAGGAACCTAAACTTGTCTAAAATAAATTTGATGAGAGGTTTTCGACCCATACCCACCTTAGTTTCGAAATATATCAATTTCGAGCTATTCAAAACCGAACATGACTTTATAATAAAATAATATTTTCAGTTTTCCCAAAGGTTCCCCTCTCCTCCCTTATAAAAGGGCATCTCCTCCCCCTATTCGTCACACAACTTTGAGCCTTCAATCTCGGCCAACCCCTGCCACTTTCTCCTCTACACTTCATTAGAGACATCCTAGAGGTTCTGGTCTTCTTCAATGACAAATTTTAGTGCCCTAAAAGAAGGTCTCAGAGAAGCACTTCAAAGAAGAGGTAATGTCCGTTACCGATTATTTCATCTTAATTTCTTCTTCCACTTCTTCTTCTTTAGTTGTTTCATTATGATGTAATGACATCAGTATCACTCATATAATGATATGTTATTATAAGTGTGAAACAACCCTATTTCACCATCTATCCATCCTACGGAAAAAGAAATCACCGCACGTGCGTACGTACAGAATACCGTCTCCACGCCGTGGTGTAATTTATTTTCCACCACCACCTTACTTGGATGGGTATAATGGTGTAAATAATGACTATATATTACTATTATAAAGTGATACTAATTCTTAAATAGTATACATACACTCCAATACAATTCCACGATCATAGGAACGATATCATCACTCGTGCGTACGTATGGAATACCGTCTCCATGATGTGATGCGACTCGTTCTACATGATATTCATGTCATAATGATTATATAAATGAATTGAATGAATGAATATGATATATATTACACTAATACAATTCTGTAAATGAGGTATCTATAACCTAAATATAAGAATAAGAATTTATTCGACAAAACACATATAAGAACAAAAAGCTATAAACACCCAAATAACAAGTAGCAATGAAATATTACTACTAAGAAGCTAAGAAAATGACCATATATGATATCATAACAATGAATATGATTCTGTAATAAGTTAATGACATTATTTAAATCATTATACAGGAGGTTCAGACACTTACGAAGCAAATCAGACTTAAGGTAAGGGAAATATCAAAATCTCATTTTTATCCGAGATTGTTTATACTTTGGTATTTACTAGGGTGTATTTGATCATCCACATCCATGTTTCCTCAATATGTAATATTATTTCCATCCAACTACAATTGTTTGAATCCAATTTTACCCTTTGGTGAGTTTTTAGTAAAGTATATGAAAGGAATCTTTTGTCGTTTTTCGTACGAGGTACTTTTTTACTTTTCCGACAAAAGTACGAAGAATATTTTTTTTAACTTATACGGCATGAATGGATTTTTAAAACATTATTTACTAGAAGCTTCCTTTACAAGTTTTCAAGTTTTTTTTAATCAACTTCTTTTAGTTTAAAATTTTATTACATGTTAAGAAAGTAAAAATGTTTTTGAAGTAGAAAGGATATTTTCCTCAAGAATGGAGTTCAATTGTTTTATCAAAATTATCTTCCATCTAAGATCATAAAGGGTTTTGTTTTTATCCCTATTATTACATTGATTTGATTATGTTGTGATGGAATTATTTTTATGAATTCCTTTATCTTATATGAATTGTTTTATGATGTCATGTTGTTTAAGAATCCTATTTTTATTACATGGATTATGCTATGATGTATGGTTTATGATTTTGTGGCACATATAAGAATGGTATCATTATGAGATGGGTGTGACCTATATCTCCCTCCAATGCATTGGGTAAAGATTTTATATATCATGAGATAGACATGGCTGGAAGGGTAGGTTATACCGGTTCAGTGAAACAGGACTGAAACGGGGAGTGAACTCGGTTCAGAAATGGACTTTGTCCACTAAGATAGTCTTGGAAATGAGTCTTGACTAATAAGAAATGATTCTATATAATAATGTGTGTATGCCACAAAGTTTCATGTTTTAAGTTATGATTTCCATTTCACTACTATGATTTATCCCATGTTATGAAATTATGCTCTCTTTTGCAGGTTAAGATTTCCAAAAGTTATGTTCTTATGAATATGATGTGATTGATATTTCTTTTGTTTACCCTTACTGAGCATGTGAGCTCACCCTTTTGTATGTTTTCTTTCCCCAGGTCATGAAGAAGTTTATTAAGTAAGATATGCCAAAAGAGACTATAGATATGATGAAATAAATGGGAGACAGTGTAGACGCTTTATGAACCAGTTGTTTATGTTTCCCAGTTTCTAAAGACACTATACCTATACGGTCCTTTCGTGGTTTTGTTATATGTTGTAATAAGTATTCTTCAATTTTGAAGTATTAACAATGTATGTAAAGTATGGGTCTTTATATCACCCGTATCCAGATTAGAAGCCATTAGGATCTTACTTTCCTATGCTGCTCATCTGAACTTCAAGTTATACCAAATGGATGTTAAAAGTGCTTCTCTAAATGTTTTTATTGTTGAAGATGTTTTTGTTGAACAACCACCAAGATTTACAAATCTTCATTTTCCTAATCGAGTTTTTAAACTTTCTAAATCTTTATATGGTTTAAAACAAGCTCCAAGAGCTTGGTATGATAGACTTAGTAATTTTCTTATTTCAAAAAGTTTTACTAAAGGGATTGCTGATCCAACTCTTTTTATTAAAAGAATTTCTAAAGATATCTTAATAGTTCAAATATATGTTGATGATATTATTTTTGGATCTTCCAAACACTCCTTATGTACTGATATTTCAAAGAGTATGAAAAATGAATTTGAAATGAGTTTAATGGGAGAACATAAATATTTTCTTGGATTATATGTTTTTCAAAATTAAAATGGTATTATTTTGAATCAAATTAAATACAAAAAGGATCTTTTAAAACGTTTTGGTTTGGATAGTATTAAAAAAGTGATTATTTTATGAGTATAGTCTCTAAATTTGATGCAGATGAAACTAGGAAACCAGTGGATCAAACCAATTATAGAGGTATTATTGGAAGCTTACTTTACCTTACTACTAGTCGACTAGATATTATGTTTAGTGTGTGTCTATGTGCAAGATTTCAGGCTAATCCTAAGGAATCTAATTTATTAGCTGTTACATGAATTTTTAAGTACCTTAAACACACTATAAACTTAGGTTTATTTTACCCAAAAAGGAAATATTTTGAGTTAATGAGTTATTCAGATGCTGAATTTTTTGGTTGCAAGTTGGATAGAAAAAGCACATCTGGAACATGTCATTTATTGATAAAATCCTTAGTATCTTGGTGTAGTAAAAATCAGAATTCTGTAGCTTTGTCCACTGCTGAAGCGGAGTACATAGCTGCTGGAAGTTTCTGTGCACAAATTCTATGGATGAAACACACTCTTTTAGACTATGGATATGACTTTAAGAATATTTCAATAAACTGTGACAACACTAGTTCAATTAACATATTGAAGAACCCTGTATCTCACTCTAGGACCAAACACATTGATGTACGACTCCACTTGTTGAGAGATCATTACCAAAAGGGTGATATTACTATTTAATTTATTGGTACTGAACATCAATTAGCTGGCGTTTTCACCAAACTGTTAATTTCGGATAGGTTAAGTTACATTAGACATGAGTTAGGAATGATTAACCTTAATCGGTAGCTACCTCACCAATGTAAAATTCTCACCGATGTAAAATTCTCACCGATGTGAAATTCTCACCGATGTCAAATTCTCACCGATGTAATGTTCTCACCGATGTGAAGTTCTCACCGACGTGAAATTCTCATCGATGTGAAATTATCACCGATTTGAAATTCTCACCGATGTAAAATTCCCACCGATGGACCTCACTTATAGTAATTCTCACCGATGAGTGCGCTGTTTTAAAATGTCTGCCGCCAGAATCTGAATTGTTTTTACATTATTTCTTTTTATTAATTTATTTTATAATTCCTAAATGATAAAAACTACATCCTAGCAACGTCTCAATCCACCGAGTCTCAAACCCTTACCCTTGTACCTTATCTCTCGAATCTCTTGAGAACCCTAAATCCCTCGAACCAGCGATGGCAAGAACCAAACTTCCTACCGTCAGAGATGACACTGTTGAGCCAATAGTAAAGAAGAAAAAGATTGGGCAAGAAGAAAGTGGTACTGTTTTTAAAACTAGGCCTGGGAGGAGACCATTGAATCCACATTTGCAGAATAGGGTTATTGTAATTGAAAAAGAACTCTGCGTGGAATGGTTTCTGCCTAGAAAATCTCTAGTGCTCGAAGTGATGAAAGACCAAATGGGGTTAGATTATTTTTCGAAAAACAACGGTCCCTAATATCCGAAGCTTGTGAAACAATTTTATGACCATGTATGTTTTGAGAAATCTGAGGATGAGAACCGAGTAATGACATTTGTGAATGAAAAGGAAATATCTTTCTCATATGTTGAATGGGATGAGTGCTTGAAAGTTCCACATGAAGGTGTATCTGGATATGTCTCGAGAGCTATGCCACCTACTAGTGATATTTTCGATTATGATACTTCTTTGGAAGAGCTGACTGGTGGTGGAAATTAAAGACAAGTAGCAGCTGCTGAAATGGATGGAGAGAACAGATTACTGTTCAAGTTTGTTCAACATGTATTAATACCGAGGAGAGGATACATTGTTAACTTAAGATATCAGGATATCTATCTCCTTAATCTTTTGAGGCATGGAGTTAAGGTGAATCTATGTAGATTGATGATGACTCAAATGGAAGATATGATTAGACCCAAGTCAAAAACCAATGCCTTGTTCTTTTCCAAATTGATCTCTATGATGATCAAAGTCAAAGGAATAGCCGAGTCTCAAGATGAGACAGTGGTAGTAAGGAATAATTTCTATATCCCAAATACAGTCTGTAAGTACATGAAAATAAATTGGAACCCTTGGAGAGGAGAATGGGTCACTGATGACCATAGGGTGTATGATAAGTTCAATCCTGTGGATCACCCTTCAAGACCGATGGATGTGAGGGATCCAGGTCTGGGACCTGATGAAGAGGAGCCAGAATATAGTGATGATTCAGAAGAGGAAGAGTCCAGTGCTGATGAAGGAGGATACCCTGACTTTCCACCTAGCCCCGCTTCTGAAAATCTAGATCAACATAAATCTGATAAAGAAGAAGTTTCTTTAGAGGCTGTTGAAGTGGCTGCTGTAGAAAATGAAGAAGATGTTCATGAAAGTGAGGCATTTATATCAGCTGATTTGAGACTTAGTCTAGTGATTGTACAATCTTTATTACCTGCTAAGGATGCAAGTGAAGTTGACAAACCCTTTTATATTTTGGAAGACCCTCCTGCTGTTGCCGAGAAATAATTGATAGTAGAAGATTCTCCTCAGAAAGGAAGACCTATTGAGACTGCTGCTGAAAATGCTATTGTTATGCTTGAGGATGCACCCATTGAGGGGGAGCATCAAAACAAGTTTGGAAGTGTTATAGTGGATGTTAATATAGAGGACTGGGCAGAAGACCCTGGTTTTAATATTTGTGGTTTAGACTATCCTGATTCTGATAATGAAGCATCTCTAAATAGACCAAAAATCGTTTATGATGTTGAGCCTGAGTTGCTACCAGAATATGTGGTCAGAATGCATGACCTGGATACTTTAAATAAAAAGCTTAAGGAAAATTTTGTAGAAGAAGTATAGAAGATGGAAGTTTCTCTGGTCTCTTTAGTTCAATCAATTATGACTGACTCAGTGGTCAGTTTAGCCTCTAGAAGAGCATCTGTAGCAGTTGCACCTACTGACCTAGTCACCAAAGCTGATCTGGAGTCCTTAATGGATGAGATGAAAGAATCTTTTAGTGTCTTGGTGGCTGAGATGAAGTAGAGTTTTGCTGAAGAGATGAATATTTTCCAAATATCTTTTGAGCTTTCTCTTGGTTGTAATTTATCAACCTTTATGGACGAAATAATGGAAGAAGTTAGAGACTTCCAAATTCAAATATCTAGACTGGAAGAAGATCTTGAAGCTTTAAAAGAATTGGTTATCTCTTTGGAATCTTACAAGAGCTCAAAATACCAAGCTAACAAGAACTTAGACTATTTCAAGAGTGTTATAAGCCAGATGGTTTCAGTATTCGAAGGTTTTAAAACTTCCTTGAAAGATCATGTTAAAACCCAGGATTCTAAAGTTCAAAATCTTATCAATGGGTTGACCAAGAACTTCAAGGAAACAGTAATCTTCTCTATTGGTTCTTTTGCATCTAAACCTTCAGTAGATTTGAATCAGATTCGAGCTATGATGAAGGAGGAGCTTGGTTCAGCCTCAAACAGTGGCTCTATGGACTCATCTGACCTGAGCAAAGTTGTGCTCTCTACTTGAGATTCAACAAGAGAAATAATGAAGATAGTCCTAGACTATATGAGAGAAGCCTCTACCACTCAAAAAGATGTGAAAGATAAAGTAGACTCCTATTTACAATAGATTTACACGAAGAACCAAATGTCCAGTCACTTCAAGCTTCTGATAGAGAATATGAAGCAGCCTCCTCTCAATCAAGCCTTTAGAGAACAAGTTAGCAAGCTCAGATAATTTACTCCCGCGTTGGAAAAGTTTATGGAGAACAAGGATGACTTCATATCTGCCATGTAGAGAGGAGGAGTAATAATTATGGATTTTAGAAATCTGTTACTGCCTTTTCTTCATATTGATACTAGGCCAATGATTGTCCCTACTGCCTTACCTACCTCTGCCTCTACTACTTCTCTAGTTCAGTTGACTCCTACACAAGCAATTCGCAGCCTCACACCAATGATCACACAAAGAACTACTCAGTACAGGACATGCATATTGTCAGTTGCTCAGCCTCCTGTGGTCATTTCTGGAATTACTAATCCTTCATCGACATCCTCACCTCCTGAATCCTCTTCTGATCCCAAGGGAAAATCTCACATTGAGGATGTGGATAGATAAAGTGTCTAGACTGTCTGATAGGAATCCTTTGTATTTTTTTTTCTGTCTTTGTACCTTTTTGTAACATTCAATACAAGTGACTTTCTTCTATTTCTTATTGTTCCACTTCTCTTTGTTATTTCCCACTTCTTGATTATCACAAGGGGGGAGAAATATTTCACAAATATTTTATAAAGGTAGAGAATACATAATGGGGAGAGATATTAATAAAAGGGGAGAAAGTATCAAAGGGGGAGAAATTTTATCTAAGAGCTATCTTGCTTTTCCCCTCTGATACCTGTGATTTTACTCTCATCCTCTGATACCATTACATTTAGTTCACTGATACCATTTTGTTTAACTCTCAGATACCACTAAATTTTACCTCTGATATCATGGAATTTTCTTTTATCTCTGATACATTTAATTCTATCTCTGATAAATTATGTTTTATAATATACTGTTTTCTCTGAGAAAATTGTGTTTAATTATATATCCTCTAATACAATTATTTTTTTTCAAAAAAATGACAATATCATAAGTTATGATTATCAAAAAGGGGGAGATTGTTGACATCGCCTGTTTTGATAATCCCAATTATGCCGTCACATAATTTAGTAATCCCAATCAATGTTTATCTATATCCTAATTCTCTTAATATATGATATTTCTGTTATCAAGATGATAATAATATTAAAATAATCCTTTTAATATGTAAATCATTGTTTATTCTATGTTTATATGAGTTCTGAAGTTCTTCTAACCCATTCAAATATGTTTTGCATAAAACAGACAAGTATTAAGTCATTGGTCTACGTATGGAGACTAATATAGAGCTACCAGTACTCAGTCTACTGATAGACTCAGTCTACTGATAGACAGAGTCACTGATAAGCTAAGTTCACTGATACGCAGAGTCACTAATATGCATCAGTCTACCGATAGAGAACACTCAGAGCTACCAAGACGAGCTACCGACAGAAACCGAGCTACCGATAGAACAAGTCTACCAGTATGCTTAAGTCTCCTAGTATACACTTGATTGCTGATATGCACAGATCTACCGATAAGAAGAAGTCTACCGATAAGAAGAAGTCTACCGATAGAACCAGTTCACTAACAGTCTACCGATAAAAGTACAGAGTTACCGATAGCCCAAGAGATACCAATGGATTAAGAGCTACCCATAACAAGAGATACCGATAGAATGAAGTCACCGATATATACAGAGCTACCGATACAAGTTCAAAAGTGCTACCGATGGAAGGACCTACTACACAAAGTCCACCATACACATTTACCAACACGAGCTACTAATGACTGACCAACCAGTCAAACTCTATACTCTCAATTCTATCTATTTATTTAGCTAACGGTTAAATTTGATGTTTTTAATTCATTTAATGTTATTTAATGGATTATGTTTCCATGTTAGGGAACCGTACCTAGTACCCATGAAAAAGGTGATCATTCATTTTTTCCAGAGCTAAAATCTCTTAAGGGAAGGAAAGAGAACACTGAAAAAAACAACCAAAATGATAGAAATAGAAGAGTTGATATGGGAGTGGAAGAGAGGATCATTAAAAATAAATCAAGGTGCTTAATGTGTAGAGAAACTGGAAATTAGTGCATACATAAATACTACGTCCAGACTCCAAGAACACTGAACATACATCAAGAAATCCTTTGCTAGAGGAGACCATAAGCTGGGACCTGAGTGAAGATCAAGAAATGCTTCATACACTTGGGTTGACAAGTTGAACCTGGAACCAAGAAAGAAAACGATACTCTGTTTTCTGAACAAAAACCAGAAAAGGACTCAGAAGCTTTTCTGACCAACCAAACGAGTCCAGAGCTGCACTGCGAATCACTAAATCTTTTCTAAACTTATCAATACTCGCTTTTAGTAATTCTTTAATTTACATTTCGAGTAGTGTGTGTACCCTGTTTATCATACACACAAACTGTCTCTTGAGCTAAACTCGAGGATTCTCAAATCCTTATTCAAACTCCATAACTCTTTTGTTTCCCACTGTGGATAGTGGTAGCGGTCGAGTAAGACCTGGACAGCAGTGAGTTGTTGTCTGTTTTCCCATGTAGAACTATGGTAGAGGTCTTTGTACCTGGACAGTGTGCTTATTGTTGTTAACCCCGATCCAGTGTGTGGATCGATTTATATAAATTCTTGAGAGGACTAAGTCTCGGCTTGAGACTGAACCTCTTGGTTACATCCCCTGTGCATTTTAGTTTAAATTATAAGTATACTATATACATTTCATAATCCACTGCTTACTACTTTGAAATATAAAATTATTTTAACGATACTCTGATTGTTAAATTAGCAAGTGTTTATATTTATTGTAAACCAGTAAGTTAGTTTCAAAAGTCAATTTAATCTTGAGATTAAATTAACTGAGAACTTATCTATCTTTGAGAAACTATTTAAACATTTATAATCTATATAAATTCACTACAGTTTAACTTTGTTTTTAAATTGGGGGATTTTAAGAGATATATTTCTAACAGAAATTTGAATTGGAACTCAATTCACCCCCCTCTTGAGTGTCCACTCCGACCAACAACATCTTTATTAAAAATGTAATTATTTAAAATACATTTTTTATATCACAAATTCATTTTTAAAAGAAAACTTTTACTTATAAAAAATAAATCAATATTTCATTTTCTCTTCAAAAAAATTAATATTTAAAATTGCATGGAACCCCATTTTAAAACATCAAAATGAATATTTATAAATAAGAATTATCATAATGGTAAAATAATATGTAAGAGTTTCTTTAGGAAACACTTGTAACATAGTCAGAAAAGAAGTTATAGGTCACATTAAAAAGTCATTTTCCCAAAAGGTGGAGTGAAACTTCTAAGAAATTTTAGTTTTAAAAATAATATTTATTAATGTTTCTAAAAAACATACATAATGGTTTTCTATAAGAAATATGGATTTTAAGATAAAAATATGAACATGAATGGTAAATCCTTTTTAATATTTTTAAAATACCTATATTGAAACCCTTGTCGTAAAGAGAGTGATAAATATTTAATTATAAAATAATTTAGTATAAATTTTAAGATAATTATAAATAAAACATATTTGTATTTCAAAACAATAAAGTAGAACATTATCTAAAAGAGTGAATATTTATATGGAAGAAAAATATGTCAATTAATATGGATGAGTATTATTTTTAACATCGCCAAATTTTATGAAGAAAGAAATCCATCAATGTAATTCCCTAGAATTGAAGGAGGAAAGTACTTTTAAAATAATCATATAATATAATAATATCGTCTTATAGAGCCATAGTCAAATAGGAGTAATTATTATTCAAGAAAATATATTTAGTTAATAAAACCCATTACGACTTAAGAAACATTTTAATAGAAACCGACTAAAAGAGATAGATTTAAATAAAAAATAAAATTCCAGGAATAAAATAGTATTTATGATATTATAAATCTTATAGAAACTATTTACATCAACTAAATGAAATTGGGTTCATAAAAAAAACATGTCTTAAAGTTAATTGAGACAAAACACACTTACCATTACTATCAACTTCCATAAAATAACTTTAATCTTTTATATCATTAACATAACCATATTATGAACCTATTTCATAATCATTTTCATGTATATTACCATTTCTTGTTCTTAATTATAATAATTTATCATACACTTTTTGTTAGTTATATTTTATTATCATCATCATATGGAAGTATTTTTTATTGTTTTACACATTACTTAAAGTGTGAATATCGATTCTAGTTCATAGATAGAAAGTTTATCATTAATGTATAGTCCAAGATACTATTATGTATTGATTATAATGATTTAAAATTCTCTAATTTCTTTCCATGATAATTTTATTCATGATTCGAGAAGATATCATCACTACAATCTTATTTTGGTAAATTTTGATGAATAAAAGTTGGTACATAGAAAATGAAATAAATGTTTATATAAAAATCACAAAAAAATAAAACAAAATATTATTTTATCACTTATTTATAATCATACTTGTATTTTGGTTTCCATACACACCCATGACATAATTTTATATCATTGTTCACATCGGTGGTTAAACAGACCCAAATAAGAATAAGTTATAATTGGTGGATGATTATAGTTAAGAAAGTGATTTCCTTAGAAAAATATCATTATTATAGAAGTATAATGATATTATTTAGATTTTTAAATTTTTTTAATCATATTTAAATATATTTTTATAAAAAAATTATTCATAAAAAACTAAATATGTTGCTTCGTGGAGGAGGTAGTTTGCACGTATACACAGGCGACATTATCATTTTACAGGAAATGAAAATAAGGTGGGAATTAGATTATATTTTAATAATCACAGTAATAAATTAAATATCATATTTTTTTATTAAATACCAATTTTAACCCTACAAAAAATGTGGTTATAAAAAGAGGATCTCATTGTTTACGGAGGTGGCTGGCCACACGTACCACAAGTGAAATTTTCATTTCTCATTTTTTTAGAGAATGGAAGAAAATAATTATAAATTTAAAATAATAATATTTAATTATAATTACCTTCTCTCTGAATATTCAATTCCAACATGATATGATCGTAAAATATCACTTAGATTGCTCTTACATATAAATCTTCTCTTCACCATTCTTGAGTGTGTACAACTTGTATTATATTATCACACTCTGATGTATTCTCATTATATCCCAATGTTCTTCATCTTATTTGAGATACTTGAGACCAATATATACCATAATTGCTTCGTTGAAATACTCTACTCTTATTATTTATTCAAATATGGGTTCTCATTACCATTAATGTTTAGGAATTTAGTTCTCTTTCCATTTCTATTAAAAAGGTAAAGGACTAATCTATATAAGGTTTTTAGATTTCTTGTTAAATAAATAGAGTATATTATATTCTTTTATATTTATAAAACCTTAAAATAAAGGGAATGTTTTGGTATCTTATCTACCATTAAATACAAGGGAATCATATATCAAATCCTTAAGAGATGTAGGTGGAAGATGTAGGCGATTTTTAGATCTTTTTTTGACCTTCCTTACCAAATATTATTCATTATTTACTTAAAAACAATTCACATTATTATCACTTCAATTTTTTCAATTTTTAATCCATCACACATACTTATTATATTTATTCATAAATCACTCTTTTTTCTTATAATTTTATAATTAATGTTCCAAAGGATCTGATAACAACTGAGAAAGTGGGGGGGGGGGTGGATTAGTAGTTAACTCTTTATATGATTCAATAATTTTTGAAACTCAACCCTAGTAACCTTCTAACACTTATTTCCTTATCAAATTTTTAGTAAATAATCATGCATGTAAAAGAAGGAACAAAAGTAAAGAAAACAAGATTTACAAGGTTCATCATCAGTTTGAGAACCTACATCCCTTCGATAGCCACTATCACAGGTCTAGAAATTCACTATTATGAATTAGTGAATACAACTTGTGAAAACAACCGTTAGACAACTTCTATCTTCCGATATGAAATATTATACCGACTTCTGTTACATTACAATGTTTCCTAAAAAAATTGAGCCAAAATAAATGAATAAATAATTTTTTTCTCAATAAATGCTCAGTCTAGAACATAAATCCAATTTGGATGGATCTAATTGTCTTAATATGATTAGGTCAATAAAATTATACCTTACTCAATCTAAAATTCTCAAACTCTTATAAAACACTCAATCTAAAATTCCCCAAACTGATTGAATCAATACAATGGAATCAATATGATGAACCCATTCTCAATCTATAAATCTAAAACTTTTAAAAAATTCACAATATAATGTTCCTCAATACAATGGGAACTTTCACTTTAAATTATTCACTGCTCTTCCTTTTACACTTTATTTAAAAGTTATAATTAATGAATGATTTGAGCAAGTGATTTTAAGAGACTTTGAAAAGAAAGAGTGGGAAAATTTTAAACCTTCTCTAATTCCTAAAATATCAAAACTCTAAAAATATCTCACAATTAAAATTCAATTTGTACATCTTTAATCTTATTTATATTTCTCTAAGATTTACACAAAATTTAATATGACATTTCACCACTTCAACTTTTCATAAAACGTCTAGAATATTATTATTAATCATCATTCTCATATTTTCTAACCATTATTCTATATGATGTAGCTTCATCAACATGAATGAGATTTATCTTCCTCATCTTAAATATTATGTATCTTCCTTAGCTTTAATACAATTTATCTTCCAGAGGCCATTATCATCTTCCTTTCTTTTTCCACTCTTTACGGTCTTCTATTCCTTATCATCTCATTATGATCTTCCTTTCTTTCTCTGATCAATACGTTCTACCTTTCTTTCTCTTCTGATTATGATCTGAATTTTTTCTCATCTCCTTACAATTTGAATTTATTTCTCAAATCATTACGATCTGCCTTTATTTCTTTTCTCATTACGATTTTCCATTCTTTCTCAGCTCATTACAATATGATATTCTTTCCCATCTCAATATGATCTTCCATTATTTATTAGCTCTTTACAATCTACCATTCTTTTTTATCTTATTATGACAAAATTCCTTATCTTAATCCCGATCGAATCCTTATAATGATGTAATTATCCTTACGATGGAATTCCCATTATGATAGATTTTCCCGTTATAATGGAAATTAGATTATGTACATTTTTCCATAAACATAGAAAGTATTGAATGATGAATTCACTATGAATAATTTAACATCTTCAAACTTCATTAGCTTTACACATTCTAACTTCTGGATCTGATCTTCTATGTTCAGATTTCTCGAATCGGATGAAGACTTTTTCTTGATCATTGGAACTGATTCAATCATTACGATTCCTCGATTTCTTAAAAATATTTTTATCATGAGTATTTTTCAGGATTTATAAGAACTTATTAATCAGTAAAGAATCATATGAATTATTTATAAATTAATAAAAATTTCTAACTCATAACTTTGGAATCTTATTTCAAAAAACTTCAGCAACCATATGACTTTATAAAATGATAACATCCGACTTTCTAACAAATACCGAGTCTGATGGATCTTATAATTCATACTAATGGACCTAAGATAGATGATGGATTTTATCAACAACTTAATATTTATAGCCACATTTGTAACTGATTTTTTCTCAGTACAATCCTCTAAATCTGAAAATAAATTCAAAAAAACAAAAAAAATCTCCCTTTTTTTGGTTTGAACATTTTTCAACTTTATGATTTCTTACATAACTCATTATGATGGACTGATTCTTATTCGTGAAAAAACATTCTTACAAAAATGGTTAGTTTTCAAAAAATACAAAAACTTTGTTAAATCAATTTATCACAATGGTTCTTAAATCTCCCCCATAGGATTTGTTAACAACCCTTGTTAATAACTTTTTCAACTCTCATAATTTTTTCACAACTCAAATTTTGAAAACAACTAAAGATCATTTTTTCTTTTATCAAAATATAGCCTTTTTGAAAAGAGAGTGTCTTTACACCAAACATTGGATAAAGTAATGTTTTTGAAGCAATTACATCCCCCAATGACAAGAAAATTATACGGCCCTGTAAATATAACATTTCCTCACGTTTTCTCTTCTCCTCCCACTCTTTTCTTTTTCTCTCCCCCAGTTTATGATAACCACAAATTTAGATACATAAAAAGGACAACTAAAAACAACTTATAATAGAAATTTGTATGTTATTTTCTCTCCCCCTTCATCAAAATAATACAAAGCATTGATAGGGTATCGTCAATATGAGGTTTATGAAGTTATAAGAGCAGGATAAAATTTAATTTTCTGCCTCAATTCCACAAATCATTCCTTCAGCATGGATTTTATAAAAATATCATCAATTTGATAAAATGGTGAGATATATTATAACATAACATCTCCAGTAAAATATTTCTATTTTATATAGTGAAAATTTATATCAATGTGTTTTGATCAGGAATGTTGGACACTATTTTAAGAAAGATCAATTCCAATATGATTATCACAATGTTTTTTCAATGAATTAGAAAAATTTCTTTCAAATAATCCATCTAAACTTTCATCCACAACATTTGAGTGTAAGCCTAAGTAGTTGGAACATAGATTCATCTATGATGAAAGTTATTGAACATTGTTTCTTACTATGCCAAATCACACAACATTAACCCAAGAAATTTTTTTCCTCATGAGGTAGATTTTCTATCATTATAATCTCTTGGGTAATCATCATTAGTATAGCCATTAAACTTTATTTCACAATTTCATTTGAATTACAACTCATGCAATGTTTTTTCTTTGTCATATCTCAAAATCCACTTTGTTTCCAACAAATGTGATTCTTTTGGTTTACTTTGATACATTAAATACAAATCCACAACATAAAAAATATCATGCTTTGAGTCTATAAGGTAAAAATGGAATCCTGTCAGCTTTTGAATGTATTTTTGATTCACAATTATTCCAGATTCATCATTACTCAACTTTGTGCTCACTGAAATAGTAGTAGAGACTTCATTCAATTCTACCATCCAAAACATCTCTAACAATTATATGGCATAATTTTATTGAGATAATATATTTTCTTTTTTCTGTTGAACTTGTAATCCATGGAAGAATGTTAATTATCCTAACATATAAATTTCGAAATTATTTTTCATTTCCTTTGAAAATGTTCTAAAAACATATTCTCTATCAAAAAAAATCATATAATCCTTATTAAAAATTACAATCAGAGTTGTAGAGTCAATATATTTCACATACATGATGCTATCAACTTTTCAATCAATTAAAATTCATCTTTCTCAATCATTTATCACCTTTTTAATACCAATAATGTGGAGAATGTTTCATCACTTATAAATAATTATTCAGTTTACAGACTTTTTTTTTCATCTTCATCAAGTACAAACACACAAGGTTGTTCAATTAAGAATTATTACACAATCTCAACATTTATGAAATATGAATTAACATCCATCTGATAAATTTTTTAATTCCAATGTATGACCATTAATATAAACATTCTAATAGTTTCTAATCTTGCACCTTGGGAAAAGGTTTCTTCAAAACCCTCAACTTCCACCTATGAATATCCTTTACAAAAAAAATTTCCTTTGTTTCATGAAAACAATCCAGCTTCATTTAACTTATTTATGTAAACCCACTTCATTATGATAAAATTTTTATTTGATAGAAATTTAATAAGTTCAAATCTTTCATTTTTATCAATATGATCCAACTCTTCATTCAGAGAATCCACCCATTCTTTTTTTTTGACATATTTTAAACAGATTTTGGTTCACCTTTTGAGATAAGTGAAGTCTAATTTTCTTATATCACATTTATTATTGTCTAAATAGGAGCCTTATGATTTCCAATAATATTTCTAGACTCAACAAGTTCTTGTAAAGTATGAAATTTAAAATTTTCCTTCCCAACTAAACTTTCCTCATCAAATGCATTTTTTAAATCTTGATAAAGATGTTTGAATTACTTTCACTATTATTGTAAATCTCTAGTTTATCCTCCCCAGCATTCTCTACAAATTTTGTTAAGTAATTTGTATTTTTAATTTCCTTCACATCATATGATTTTAAAAAAATTTGTAATCATTTGTCCCAAAATTTGTAACTTCTTCCATTTATGGAATAACCCACACATGTTCCTTACTTATCTTTCTTGTCAAACTTTCCCAAATATGGAATTTTTAATTTACGTATTCAAGGAATTCAAAAAACATTGAATTAGTTTAATGAAGGTTTTATTATATAACATTTAAAAAGAAGTCATGTGGGATTTTTATTATGAAAACACATATTCTGAATATATACAACAACATTAACAGATTCTTTCCAACAAAACATTGGAATTCAATATTCTATTAACATACTTATTCCCATTTCCACCAAGATTATATTTTTTCTTTATATTAATCCATTTTTTGGAGTATAAGGAGCATTATACTGAATTATGATACCATGTTTTTTCAGATAATATTCAATGGAATTATTGGTGAGTTCAGTCCCATTATATATTCCTAACTACTTTATATATACCTCCATTTATTTCTCAACTTCTTTTCTAAAAAACACAAACATTTCCAAAGGCTATAAATTTTGAGTCATACACATGATATTTTTCATCCGAGTGAAATCATCAATAAAATTGATAATGTATAAATCTATTTTTGTTGATTAATTTCACATTGACCCACATAAATCAGAATGAATAACTTCCAGAGGTCTAGTATACCAAATATCAACTCTCCTATGACTTTTATTAGACACATCTCCTTTCATACAAGTAATAAAATCAATTTTTTCTTATTTTTAAATCTATAAAGTTTCTGACAACATTATCTTTAGAAATTTTGTTCATGTTTTTATATCCAAGATGGAAAAGTCTTTGGTGAAATAATTTATTTTTATCATTAGATGTTAAGTAACATGAGTAGTTACATTTTCCTATTTAGAAGGATTTTCCTTAGTTCTTTCTTATTTTCTAATCACTTTTCCATCATTCATTATATTGATAGAAAATATAATCTTTTGTGATTTATACCTCTTTTCCATCATCATAAAGTCACATTAAACTAGGTAAGTTATGTTTTATGCCATCAATAAATAAAACTTCTTTAGATTTCACCTTTTCTTCTTCAATCTCATCTATTCTGATTCCATTGAATTTTAAGGAACTATCATTACCAAAGATAACTTCCCCTCTATCATGAATTAAAAAAAAATTCAATAATTTCATATCACTTACCCTATATAAAGAAAAACCATTATCAGTTATCCTTAGTTTTTCACTTTTACTTGCTTTTAAATCCATCTCTATAATAAAATCCATTTCTTTAAATTTATTATTTCTAAGTTACTTTTCTTTCCCACCATAAGAAACAAGACCTAGATTGAGTTTCATGCATTTTTAGGTATAAGGACCAGCCTCATCACATCTTCCATAATCCTCTTCCCTACATTCAAATTGATTTTTTGTTGGAATATGTTGCACATATTGAGATTTTTCTTTTCTAATATCCTATCTATTAGGAAAGTTATTCATTTTTATTTCATCAGACCTTCTTTTAGGAATAGATAGGTTATGCTAATAATTGTAATATATGTCTGGATACATTCTAAACCAATAATAGCAATCAAATATTTATTTCCTGTTAAAGTAAGATCTTTATTTTTAGAAGCCTTATTGAGGATGATAATTTATTTCTCTTTCAACATACTCTAGTTGTGGACCATCTTTCCCCTAGGTGATTTTTCAACTTTTTTAGATGTTATATATTTCTCACATCCTTTTACCAAATAATATTTCCTAATACCTTTTTTTGGAACCTAAAATTTTAGAAAAAACAGAAAAAACATTATTTTTGGTGGGTAATGATTTCAACTTATTCTTGATTTGATTATTCTCAGAAACATTAGAAGTATCACCTTTTACTGAAAATGGGTTTTTAATCTTTTCAATAGTCTCTATCAAGGTATTTTAATACTTTAGAAGTTTTGATTTAAATTTTGTTAAATTATTCTTCCTTAACTTCTAGATTTTTATTGAGATCTTAAACCATATTTCCCTACACAATAATTATATGTTTATAAATTATGATCTCTTGAATGTATCTTTCCCCCATCATGATGACATCTTCTCTTCCATTAGTAAATTTTCAGCCATCATTATTTATCATTCTAATTTCTTTCTTGAAATATTTTTTTTTTGTTCAATACATGCAGGAAGGTCTATTCTAAGATGATACTAGATATAATATTCTTCACCTACTTCTTATTCACTATTTATGAAGTCTTCAACCTTCTCAACTTTTACAACGAGGGTTCTGAATTTTTATGAACTTCAATATTCTTAAGAATTGTTTTCAGTTGAGTTTGATTCATATTTCTTACCCAAAGTAGTTCTCTTGTTCCAAGTAAACTTCATTTTTGAATTTTTTTGATGAATTTTCTTCTTTATAACTTTTGTTCCACTTTTTCCATTAATGTTTTTCATCAGAATAATATAAATATTATCCAACTTTATTATTGGGTAAATTCATAGAAAAGTGTCTAATTCCACTACACTCAACAAAATTTATTTTAAGTTTACCTCCATAATTTACTCTACCTCTATGATAGTACATGGATAAAAGATACATGATTTTATCATTCAACTCATCATCATCTTTACCTTTGGAGTCACAAGGATCAACATCTTCAATATATATAATTTTCATCTTTCTCATAGATTCAAAATCCATTTCATCTTTCACCTTCTTTTAAACTTATGATATTATCTCATTTCATAAGATACAAGAATGTCATGAAATTCTTCAAGAGGAAAATTATCCTTATTTTTAAAATATGAAATTTTAGAATCAAACATGCCTGAGAAGATTCATATAAGTTTCTTCACAATTGTAGAATCTTCTAGGATATCTTCAAATACTTTATATTGAAAACAATTTCATCTACAATGGTGATGTATTCCTCAATAGTTTCTTCAACTCTCATTATGATGTCTTCATACTTACTATGCCAGATCTATAGCTTTGCTACATTCACTTTAGTATTACCCTAAAAAATAATTTCTAACTTCTCCCACATACTTTTTGAAGTATTGAGACCCATAAATTATAGATAAAAATAATCTGATAAGGGAATAAGGATTACATTTCTAGAATTTCAGTAAAATTTTATATTTATCAAATCATCAAACGTCGATGGACCATCTTTCGCAATAAGTTGAAAATAAATACTAGCAACATCAATAACATCCAGGATGAGAGATATGAGATAAATAATCGAGATATTTCTCCATCCATAATAATATTTTCCATCAAATGAAGGAATTCCTATACTATTTATAGAGTTGATATTATCCATGAAAAGGATTCATCAAGGGACGCTTTTATGATAAAAATTGAAGTTCCAATGGATCAAATAACAACTGAGATGTGGGGGGTGTGATTTTTTTTACTTTTTATAAGTTTTTAATACTTTTGAAAACATAAGCACTGTAACCTGTTATTATTTATTTCCTTATCAAATTTTTAGTAAATAATCATGAATTAAAAATTAGTAAAGCGCCTAATGAACATAAGATTTACAAGGTTTAACCTCAGTGTGAGAACCTATATTCTTTCCACAATCACTACCACGAGTCTATAGAAATTCACTATTATGAAGAAGTGAATATAACTTTTTCCAACCCCCATTAGAGACCTTCTATCTCCTAATAGGAAATATTATACGTAATTCCATAATTTTACAAAGTTTCCTACAAAATAAAAGAGAGAAAACAAAATAATAAATAATTTATTCTATTTTATCCATAAATGATCAGTCTAGATCCTTAGTCAAAAATGGCTGGATCTGATTCTCTCAATCCATTGACATCAATACGATACTCACTTACACAATATGTACTTTTAAAACTCTTCTCAGACAATAAATATGATCTTCCTCGGTATGATCGAATCAATATAGTGGACTAAATATGAAAAAACCATTCTTAATATAAAAAATCGAAACTCTACTAAGATTCTCAATATGATTATCCTCCTTCTGATGGGAAATTTCACATCCAATTCCTGAGTGTTCCATATTTTATGCTTACATTAAATGTTACAATAAATGGGTGATATGAGAAATTATTTATTGGTGGCTCAGAAAAGAGTTAGTGGGAATTTTTTAAACATTCCATACTTCATCATATTTCAAATCTCTAAAAATATCTTTCATTTAACCTTAATCTTCGACTTTTTCAATCCTCCTTAGATTTCTACTAGATTTACACAATATTTAATTTCAAATTTGACCTCTTCTACTCATCATAAAACTTATGGAATTATCTTCATAATTAACCTTTTCATATTTTATAATCTTCATTCAGTCCTACAAAACTTCAAATGATTGAATAAAATTTATCTTTCTCAACCTAAATATGGTGTTTCTTCCGGAGCTTCAATACAATCTATCTTTCTCTGGTCATTTTGATCTTATTTTATTTCTTAGATCATTATAGTTTCCTCTTATTTCTCAACTAATTATGAAATACCTTTCTTTGTCCCCTCATTACGACCTGACTATATTTCTCAGCTCATTATGATCTTCCTTCATTTCTTAGTTCATTACAACCATCCTTTCTTTCTTATCTCATTATGATATTCATTTATTTCTCATATAATTATGATCTTCCTTTCTTTCTCATCTCATTAGGATCTAACTTTTTTCTATTCTCATTATGATCTATCTTTCTTTCTCAGCTCATTACATTCTTTCTTTCTTCTTCATCTCATTATGACTAACTTCAAAAACTTCATCCAGATGGAATTGTCATAATAATGTTATTCTAATTTTGATGAAATTCACATTACTATATATTTTACCATTACTATGGAAATCCCATTACAAGGATTTTTCCATAAAGATAGAGAGTATTAAATGATGAATCCTCTTAGAAATATTTAACATCTTCAATCTTCTTTAGATTCACACATTTAAATTTTGGATCTGATCCTATGTGTCTAAATTTCTCAAATCTAATGAATACTTTGTCGGGAAAATTAGAATCGATTTAATAATTATGATTCCAATTTTTCTTCAAAATCACTTATCATGAGTTTGTTTCATGATTAATAAGAACTTTAGGATCAGAAAAGCATCATCTGACATACTTTAGAATGTATGAGAACATTCTAACTCTTAACTTAAAAGTCATTTTTCAAAACTCTTCATAACCAATACGACTTCACCAACCAACAACATCTGAGTTTATATCAAATGACGAGTCTGATGGATCTCTACCTTCATTCTGATGTACCTGAGATAGATGGTGCATTCGATCAAAAACTACATATTATTTTACCTCCTTTTCAAATGATATTTGTTCAGTCTGATCCTCTGAATCTAGAAAAAATATTTCTTAAAAAATCTTTCCCCCCTTTATGTTTGGGTTTGAACATTAATAAAATTTCATCTATCTTACAGAACTCATTATGACGGAATTAGTCCAATTCCTAAATATCAAACACAATGTTAAACAATTGGGTAGTTGTTATCAAATAAAAAAACATTATTACAAAAGATGTATCACAAATGTTCTGTAGTAATTAGATATAATTACATTTTTAATATTCACTCTCGATTCCTTTCTTTTTATTAAATCTTTTCTAAATATTTTCAAATATGGATTTCTTAACTTTAATTATTTTATTTGAATTCACCTCTTTCGATTTTACACTAATATGATCAATATTTGGTATTATAGGAGGCTTATTTATTTTCAAATTCTTTCAAATATTATTTTGTTTTCTGAATAGTTATTTGTTTTGAAGAAATGTTCCTTTTGAAGATGGGTTTCAAAACACTCATGGTTCTCTAGAAGGAAACTATATAGGTCATGAAAGATTTTTTTGACAGTAATAATTATAGTAATTAGAATACTTTAAAGTCAATTTTTCATTGATATATTAGTTATGTGGTACGAAGAATTGTTATGCATCATTACACACCAATTATTGAAAAATAAAATAAATAGACTCCTAATGATAGTTATGCTTTTAAATTAGATCATAAAATAATGAATTCTTTTCATTGTAGTTTGGATCAAATTGAATGTAATCATATTTATACATGAAAAATGGATCATGAAATATGGAAACTTTTATAGGCACTTATAAAGGAATTGTAGAAGTAAATGATACTCATCTAGATTTTTTTAAGAAAAGTCATTTGGATATTTTAATCTAGGATATTTTATTACTAAAATGTTTACTCTATATAGTGATATTGTAATAGGTGAAATTATCTTGGTGATTATGTTTCTACAAAAACTCTACATAAGAATATCCTTAAATTTTTACAAGTCATTGGTCACCTAAATTAACAACAACCCCATAAGATAAAGACTTAAAAATATAGTTGTCAAGGAACTCATTCATTCCCCCATAAACTATGATATAATCATGAAAAAACAATATGAAAAATAAGTTAAGGAGGTCCAACAATATAAAAATACTATTAATTTTAATTCAATAAACAATGATTCATTTGAAAGTGAATCTGAGACTACTCAAATTCCAAAAAGGGGGAGCAATTACACAGAAAAGACAAGGGTTACTCAATACATCAAAAATTGAAATTAAGAACTGAAATTTTCTTGGTTGGGTTGAAAAAATAAGGGTCACATACAACCAAATTAACCCATGAACAATAAGAAAAAAAATGAGAACCAAAGTATGAAATATAAAAAGGTATCTACTTGTAGTGTGTGTGAGGATTTAATTTCAACATATAAATCAATACATGAAATTCCTATGTGCTTGGTGGATAATGTCAAGGTATGTGATGAAGTATATTCAACTTTTTATAGTTTATAATCTTCTACTATTTCTAACAATTATTTTTTTAATTAATATCTTAATTAAGTTATATATCAACATCAAGATGGGTTTTGTGAAATTATTTCAAAATTTAATTATCTGAATAAGATTTACAATAAATATTTTTTATAAAATATATTATATTTTTAATGATAAATATGATTTGGTTTTAAAATTAGAATAACAATATAATGTGGCAGATTTTGGAATATCAATTTAAATATATTAAAAATGTTATATCTCATTTTCCCCAAGGGAAAGATAATTTGAATAAATTATTGGGGTCTCAAAAACAGATTAATAATCATTATGGTTTTTCTTTTACAAAACAATATTGTTTTCCCAATAATTATAAAAGGAATACATTTGTAATGGAAATTTCTCAGAATAAATTTTATAATTATTACAAAAAATTTGGTCAAAAAATTTAAGAATGAAATTATAAAAAATATACGAAATATTATCCTAAAAATAATTCACCTCTCTTGCAATATTTCAAATAGAAACACCTATGCCAAACAATATTTTGATTCCAAAATATTTTTGGCCAACTTAGGTGGCCCCAAGATAAGTATAAAAAAGCTATACATTTTTAATATTTTGTATAATAAGAGAAAAATCTAGGAATCGTCATGGTATATAGATGACAAGTTATCTTGGAAAATGTGTGGTGATCCTTCTGAATTAAATCCACTAAAAAACATTAATGAATGTATTATCACATATAGAGATTATTCAATTAGAAAAATTACCATTAAATGTATGACTGCTATCTCTGAATTTTATTTTATTAAATTTGTTTTATTTGTTAAAGGATTGAAGCATGATTTACTAATTATTAGTCAATTATGTTATAGTTGTATTAAAAATTATTTTAAAAATTATTTTTAATGTTATAAATTTTAAAGGGAAGGTTTTATTTACCACGTATAAATTTTAAAAATGTATATATATTTTATTTAAAATATATTTTAGGACAAAATATTAAGTGTTTAATTGCTCAAGATAATGATTCTTGGATTTGGATTCAGTTTTTTGGTCATTATAATATTCACATTATTACGAAGCTCAACTGTACCAGACTATTATTAGATTTACCAAAATTGTGTTGTAAAGATAACTTAATTTACAAAACATTCCAACTTGTGAAGAAACCAATATTTTCTATGAAAACAAAAAACCTTGTTTCCTCCTTTAAATCCATAGAAATAGCCATCCTTGAAATTTTGAAACAACCTTGAGTTTATAGTATTGTATGTAAAAATTAAAACTTTTTTATTATCGACAATTGTAATATATTTACATGGGTTTTCTTATTATCTCTAAAAAATGAGACTTTTAATGTCATTATAAACATTTAAAAGAAATTAATAAAATGAAAAAGATACAAACTCATTTACCTTTTAAGTGAATATGGTTGAGAATATGGTAACAAAACTATTATGAGTTTTTTTATTCTCATGGTTATCATCACTCCTTCTCCACACCTAGTACTCCTCATAAAAATGTGGTTGTAAAATATGAAATAAGATCCTTAAAAAAATGTATAGGAATCTCTTAAACGATTTTAACTATCCTAAATTATTATGTCTATGTTGTTAACACTTATTTATTTGTTATTAATTGTGTTATGGTAAGACCCATCTTAAGGCAACCCCCTTGTGAACTATGGAAAGGAAAAAAATATAAATTTTTTATTCTTTAAAGTCTATAATTGAAAATTATTTATCCTTAATACCAAGGATAATAAAGGCATGTTTTACCTAAAATACGATGAATGAATCATTATAGTTACTCAAAATCATGTAAAATATTCCAAGACTTAAATAAGAGGATCAATACCTTAAAAGAGTTAATTCACATCAACTTTAATAAGAATCTATCTAAATCACATCCTTAAAGTGATGATAATATTGACCAACCTAGTTTTTTCTTTCCTGAACATAAATATTATAAAGTAATTAATGATTTTCAAGAACCTATTTCAATCCATTACCATAGGTATGAGTTAAATCCAAAGTCCATACCCATGATAATATTACCAGTGAATTATAATTTGGAACTAGTGCTTGAAGGATATTCATAAATGAGTTCAAAGATTAAGATTTTACACCTCACCTTAAACCTCATTCCCTTGATGATTCTATTAGTGGAGAGAATTGGATACTCTATATGCACGAGGGGTTATACAAATTTAAAAGGAACAATGCTTGGAATCTCATGGAATAATCAAATAAACATCCTATTATATCCAGTAACTAGATTTTTGTAAAAAAATTATGATTAAGGAGTTATAATTCATAAGAAGGATCTAATTTTTGTTAATATCGATAATCATAATGATTAAACTTAAAATTGTGAAAAAAACCCACCCATTATTCAACATGAATCCATAAAGAATCTTGTTGCAATTCAACACTCATTTAAATTTAATTGTTTTTCAAATTAATATCAGAATTGATTTTCTAAATGGTTTTATTTCTAATTTTTTTGGGGACCATCCACCCAATATTGAAAATAATATATATTAAAATAATATTTCCAAGTTAACAAATGTTTTATACATTTTAAAACAAGCCCCTAGAGCTTGGTATTAGAGGTTACCTAAATTTGTTTTATCAAATGATATCAAAATGGAAAAATATAATTCCACTCTTTTATTATTATTTTCCAAATGACTTATTGATCATTAAAATTTATATTGATGATCTTATTTCCAGATTGATAAAAAGAGTTATTTTTAATGAATTTTATTATTTGATGAGTAATGGGCTTTAAATGAGATTTATCAGAGAACTTAAATTCATCATTGGTTTCCTAATTTTCCAAAATCCATATGGAACATTGTAAAACCAAAGTAAATACACTAATGAAATTTTAAATAATTTTTTCAGGATTCATGCTAAAGAAATTATAAATCCCGTGATTATAAGATAAAACATAAAATTGGATGAAACCATTCAATCAGTAAAAAATAATATTTATTGATGTATGATTGGAAGTATACATCTTCTAACTATAACCCATTTTAACATCATGTTTAGAGTATGTTTTTGTTCTTTTTTCAATCAAATAGAAAAAAATCACATTTAAAAGTTCTAATTTTTTATATTTGAAAGGAACTAAAAATATATGTTTCTTTTATCCTAAGAAATAAAATTTTGAAATTACATTTTCCAATACTGATTTAATAGGATGCCAACGTAAAATGAAAAGTACAGGTGGAACTTAAATTTTACTAGGAAAATACCTTATCTCATGTAGTAGTAAGTAGAAAAAATATATTTCTATTATAAAGCTGAAGCATAATCTATAATTATAATAGTTCTTTGTTCTGAAATTATATAGAGAGATATAATATCATTAACATTATGATAAAATTTTAGTATATTACTATAAAGTGTGGAAACACAAGTTCAATTAATATCTCTACAAATAATATTCGACACTTTGGCACTCAAAACACTGACACGAAATACTAGTTTATTCAAGATCACTCTCCAATGCATTATATCATTATTGAATTTATTTTTAATAACCTTCAAATTTATAATATATTCACTAAACCCCTTCCTCTTGATCACTTTTAATTCCTCAATAGTGAGTTGGATATGATTAATTGGTTATAATTATCACATAAACATGGAATACTTGATATTTTTTCAGTTTGTTTTGTAAAAATTATCTCCCAAAATGGATTTAAATAAAATGTTTTCAAAATATTAAATATTTTGGAAATGTAAAGTATGTTTTATAATCCATGGAAAACCACCATGTCTGGATACAAATAATTATATGTGGTTCTTACATAAACTATCATATAGATTTTATCCTAAAAGGAGATTATTGGGTTTATAAATCTTTCTATATCCTAGAAACAGTGAGTGGAACTTTACTCCACACCTAGTTTTAAAATATGGTGTAATTTTCTATGGTTTATTAACATAATATTTACTAAACATTAATTATGGAATGACTTAAAAAATATTTTCTTTTTAAATTAAATATTTCATTATTTGTCTTTATATGATTATGAAATCTTATCTCATATTATGCATTATTTTAGGGGGATATAATCCTTATAATATTGAAATGATCATATAAGATGCACGTTTATTTTTTAAAAAAATTTATAAAACTTTTATTTAACACTTTTTTTAAAATTGATTTCAAATTTCAATTTAACCATTTATTTTCTTCAAAAACTATTTCAAAATTTCATTTATCTGTAGATATTTTTTCAAAATATAAATAAAGGTTTTATTTCATTTCTTTTCTTTATTGAAAATCACTATATCAAAATTTTAATGGGTTTCAGATTTTGGAAATATTGTGTTTCCTCTCTAAAAATATCATTAATGATGATAATAATAGTTTTTTAAATTTAGTTTCTCTAAATTTTTTTCTACCCCCGTATATGATTCATTTGTTATAATCTCAAAATTGGTGAATTTTATTAAGGGGATAAATTTTTATCTTATGGGTATCAATTTTATATTCTTGGGAGAAATTATTATGTTATGGGGAGAAGTTTTGATGTTTTCAAATGGGGGATACATATCAGGTATATATGTTTGTTATGTTTAGAAATGTTATATTATTATTTTAAGCACATATTATGTATGTATTTATTATCACGAAAAATGGGGAGATTATTGGGATTCTCAACATCTTTTATTATAATGATCTCTAACAATATATATTGTTTATAATGTTTTCTTTCAAGTGATTAGTCATTGGACTTCAATACATCTTTTTAGACTCTTGAATGTTCCATGAGATATCATTATAAATATCTTAGAATGCTTATTGAAATCATGAAGTCATATACGTAGAAATTTTTAGGGAATGAAAGTAACCTATTAGGGGCATAAAGATGTTCGAACAACAACATGAATCACTGATTAATTGATGTAGTTCACAAGCTAGTCAGTAACATGTGTAAGTAGCACAAATTTTAAAAAATACCCACCAACTAGTCGGTAGTAAATGAAGTATAATTAGTGATCAATAGTAGTCTAATGGAAAAATAGTTGAGGAGAACTAAATAACTGATGGTCGTAGAAATAAATTTTTTCTTAGATGGTAGTCCACTGGCAACCCATTGATGGATACCGGTTAATTGGTTGGGTTGTGATAGTATCTCTAAGCATAGTATTTATAATGGTCAAAAATCATATTATTTGTTCTTTAATGAATTCAGGAAACCCAATGAATTAAAAAAAATTCATAATGGTTATTGAGGCTATATCTATACCTCTTAGTGGACTTGTAAAATTATATTCTCATCAAATATCCCACACAAATGTGCTATGATCAGAAAATATCTCTCAATGTGCACTGATTTCTAAATTATCCCTTCTATATTATAGAATTTGTAAAAAAAATTATTATCATATCACACTCTTATTTATTATCATTCTTTCATTGTGTTCTTCATATTATTTAAGATAACTGAGGCTAAGATGAAATAATATTTGTTCCTACCAATCCTCTCCACTTTCTATTTATTCGAATATTACTTCTCACTACCATTAATGTGAAGGACGTTGGTTTTGTTTTTATTTACATTAAAACTATAATGGAATTATTTATTTTAGGTTTCTAACATTATCATTAATGAGATAGTGTATATTACATTCAGGTTTCTTTTTATAATAATAAAAATGAGGTAATGCTTTGGTTTCTTGGTTACCATTAACACAATGTGACTAAAAAAATTATATCCTCAAGTGATTGAGGTGGCAGGCAATAGGGATATTTTAGTGATACTAGTAAACTAACATATCCAATCTTATTACATATTTATTATTTTGAAATTCAATTATTCAACACTTTGGTCATTCATTGGTTCAGCTGTTTAATACACCAAACATGCTTAATTTATTTATTCTAAAATATCCTTTTTTCTTATTATTTTATTAATATATATAATAATATTATTTCTCTTTCAAATTTGATTATTTTTTATTTATTAAATATGTTATAAATAATTTTAAAATATCATTTTCTTTCCTTTTATTTTTAAAAGGTAAATTCACCCCCTTTTTTATTTTACTCTACTCTGACCTATAATATCCTCTTATAAATCCTACATTTTGACCTATGATACTTTTAATTCCACTATGATATAATTGGATCCACCTAAAAATCCTTTAGTTTAACCTAGGATTTACATGTTAATTTTCATGTTAATTTCTATAACTAAAATATATTAAAATCCCTCATAACGGTTCACAATG
The DNA here is from genome assembly GCA_963277665.1 of Viscum album. Taxonomy (NCBI): domain Eukaryota; kingdom Viridiplantae; phylum Streptophyta; class Magnoliopsida; order Santalales; family Viscaceae; genus Viscum; species Viscum album. The sequence goes on from OY728150.1 coordinate 255,612,722, forward strand.
TGCATTTTGAATTCCCAAAGAATATTCCCCTAAGAGTGTCAAACCAGGTGTGCAGTTAAGTTTCCTTTTCATTCATCGAGTGATGATTTGGTTAATACCCAATATACCATTTTTAATGTTTCTACCCAAAGGTATATTTTTCCTAGATCCTGCATGTAATGATATAAACATTTCCTTAGAATAGCGAGAGATTATCTAAAAGGAAAAGACCCCTTTATGAAATAAAAAAAGTTTACAAAAGTCTAAATGAATATTTTCTATAATAACCCTTTTTCAAAAAATATAATAGGTTATCAGGTATGTTATTTCCCTATATAAACATTTGATCAGTAACCCATTTATTGGAATTCTATCATCAATATAGCTTGCTTCATGATAAGTATGTGTGATGATATAATTCATGGATTGAAGCATATCCATACAATTTCTCCTTCTTAAAGTCAATTTTTGTGATAGACGAATGATATCATTTTTTATACCTATGATAATGGTATTGGAGCCATACTCAATCTAAAAATTAAGATTGCATCATTTCTTTGAAATATCAACCATGTTGATAATACCAAACATTTTGACATCAAAGGAATTAGTCATACCCCAACGACCATAAAGTCCTCCCACTCCTTCACCACATTGATTTCAGAAAATCACACCATAACCAGGACCTAAATTTCATCTTGATGCAAAATCTGTGTTGAATTTGTTCCATCCTAGAAATGGAGTAATAAATATGACTTCCAATGTCCCAGAAGGAGGGAAATAATTATCTATAATGAATTTTTTTAACCATAGTAAAATCATGAATTTGGTTTTTATAATAGCAATTTTTTCATCATTTTCTTATTTCATTGAAAAGAGAATATGGGAAAAATTAAAATTAAAACTGAAGGTAGTTACCTCATGTATCACTTTATTCCAGCTATTACATATAGAATTAATAACATCCAAAATGACTGAAAGAAAAGGGCATCACATCTATTGAGGAAGGGACTGATTATTATAGGCAATCAAATAATCCTTGATTTGGATTGTGATGGTAATACTGATTTCCAAATAGTATGAAAATATAGTCCATAATAGAGAGCTATTAAAACATCCTAATAATATATGTTTGATTCCCTATATGTGTTTATTACAATGTGTACATTTAGAGAAAAGACTAATACAAACACCCTTCAAAAAATCATCAGTATGCTGTTTTTGATACAAGACTATCTAAGAAATAGAAAATATAGATGGTAGAATACAACTTGTTCTCATTAACTTAACCTAATTAATAACATTCCATTTCAAAGCCTCATGGTAGAATTATTTTGATGAAATTATCCCATGTGAGGTAGGTTCCTAATATAGAGTGTCATCTGCATTAAATAAATAATAGTTCAAAACCAACTCCTTGATTTCCATAGGAATAACAACCAATTAATTCTCCAATTTCTCTTTTATTGACACATTTGTGTCAAAAGGAGTATCATGATAAAAAATAAAGGTGAGAAGAGGCATAACTGTCTTGTAATCTAATAAAAAATTTAAGGATGATTTGATTTTGGACAACAAGTGAGCATCAACTAATACGATACAAAAAGAGCTTCTGAGAGAAAGTAAAATAGAAGAACCCACATAATATAAATTCTCAGGGTTAATCATGTTTAAAAATCATATTCTCAAAAAAAGCCCATGACATCTTATTAATTAGTCTCCACATGAAATTATCCTATAAAGATTCATTGAATTTACATTGATTTTTAATTCAATGACCACCATGATATATTTGTTTACAACATTGATTCCAAGGAACAATCACAAGTTTTCTTATAAGAAAAAATCCAATAAAGATATATATTTTTTGATATAGGTATTTATACTATTAATAAGTAAATTCATCTATTTTAAACAAAATAGATAAATAAATTTTGATATAATCACAACTTTTACAAGGCTAACCCTCCATGCTATTGAGAGTGTCTTCCCTTTCGAGGAAGGCAACTGATTTCTGACATGGACATAAATTTTAGAAAAATAGTCAGCACATGGGTTTCCCAAAAGCATAGGTATACCAAGATAAATGAAAAGAATCACATATTATATAATTACAAACTCACCAATGATGTGAACTTTTCTAGTTGAAGCGATATTCTTTACAAAGTATAAGGATGTTTGATTCTAATTTATCTCTTAACTCAATACTCTCTAATAATAATGGTTAGTGGATTTAATTTCATTGATGTTTCTTCTATCAATTTGAGTTTAAAAATGATTTCATCATCATATAATAAACAAGTGGGATAAACAATCCCTTTGGAAAATATTATGGACTTGAGTTTATTATCATCATCGATGTTGGGAATGAGCCTTCTTAAAGTAATATTCAGAAATGGATAGGATGATTTTTAAGAGAGGATCAAGTTTCCAAAAACCTCCTATAGATGTGAAATAGTCTTCATGGGATCCATTAATAAGAACTGAGATATGTTCTGAGTTGAAGATATTTCTTACCCAATTAATAATTATGTCATCATAGTGAAAATTGAATAAAACCTTATAGATGAAACCCCAGTTTAAAGTATCAAAGGATACATAAATATCATGATTGAGGGACTGTTACCCCTATTGAGTATTTCCTAAGATGATTTTCATTCAAAATTAGTAATAAAGAAATTTTGAATAGTTGGACCATTGATGAAACCAAAATGGTTTGGAGACACAATCATAATTCAAATACTCGAGACCCTATTGAAAAAAAGTTTTGAAATAATTTTATAAATAGCTTTGATAAATTCCATTGGTCTAAAAAGGTGAATCTCATTTTCATTGACAACTTTTGGAATGAGTTTTTGAAATTGAGAACTATTTCCCTTTCTAAATTATACGCCCTTGAAAATGACTTAAAATAATAAAAATTTCATAATGAATAATATCACTATAAAATTGAAAAAATGAGTTTGTGAACCCATTTGGTCTTGGATAGCTTCTAATGTTTAATCTAAAAAACTACATCCTTAATATCAAGTTCAAAGGGAAGAACATTGTGGTTTTTATTGTCTTTATCATTAAAAATTCTGGGAATAATACCTTCCATAAGATCAACACTAAAAATAGGACCATTAAAAATGTTATTGTAGAAATAAATAGCACGAGCATATAAGTACTATCATTCATCAAGAAACACCCCATTATCATTAAGAATATCCATGTTTCAAATGAGCTCCCTAATTCTTTGAAGAGAGTTAGTTTTTTTTGGTTACCTTATATAATCAATTTTACTTTAAGATCCTCTATTTGTATGAATTGTTTGAGGACTAAAAAATTATTGAGATCATGTAAAATCATGGTCACTTCCTCAAAAACTGCTAAAAAATAACCACTTGTATCACTCTCTTTAATGTTATATATAAAAGTATTTAGTAGAGTGATATTTTCCTTGAGGTATCAAATGTTATATTGAATCTAAATTAGTAATATTTTCATAAGAACTTTGAGCTTGAGAAAAAAATCCAAGGAATTGTCATTATATTTTAAGGAGTTACATGTGTCTTCAAAAACATTTTTTATATTCAGGATGAAATGTCTAGGAAATATTGAATATATATGGAAAAGGTGGTTTAGCCTCTCTAGTGATAAAATTTCCAAAATAGTGTGATGATCTGAGTTAATTCTTGCAATACTGGAACATGAAATGGAGACCCAAACATATAGTTACACATCATTATCATTATCTATCCAATATACTAGCAACCACTTAATTTTGGTACTTCTTATAGGATTATATTTATCACCAACTAGTTTGACATCATCTATATAATTATACTTAATACATTCCATGAAGTATTTTGTTGAAATAGAAGATCTAACCATGCATTATTTATCATTTATATTGACAATAACATTAAAATCTCCAACAAAAAACCATAAATCCATAATTGTAATTGTTAAGTAAAGTATATTCATCCATATATTTCTTCTTTATTAATATCCATTATAAAAAATGAAGGAAAAAATTGTGTTATTCTTAAACAATTATTACTTAGAGTAACCAGATATTTTATAGAACTTCTAAGTGTTACTATATCAAGTCTCAATTGGGAAAAACCACAAAGCTTTTTATGTCATTAGTATTCTGATTAGTACTAACTAGATGGTATCTTACATTATCAAGAGTAGAAACATTATTAAAAGACCGTGTTAGGCTCAAAAAGTTCTAAAAGATTAGGGTTGTGATTATTTTAAAATATAATAAGAGAGCTAATTATTTCTAGGTTGGCTTATCCCTAAAAATTGCAGAATATAATCCTCATTTATATTTACATTTAGAGATTGAGATCACTTTCTTTCTACCACTAGGATGTTTTTTCCTAGTTGATATTCTTGTTGAAAAAACTTTATTTTCATCCCTACTTGGAGTGAAAGAATGTTTCTTGCATAGAATTTCTGTATTAGAGTATCCCACAACTTTTTCTTACTGTGAATAAATTGGAATATTAGTGTAAAGGCCCATTGAACGTCCCTTAGATGTGGGAACTAAAATAGAATTAACTTGAACAGTGCAACATGGATTAAAAGAACTGAGAGTCTAGTATTAATGTCTGTAGTATCAGTAGAAGCATACATTTGCATGAAATGTTCAGCTGGTTTTGGATTATTTTGATATTGTGAAGGAACATGCCTAGACACCTATTATTTGAATCTCCCATGAGACAATGCATTGGCATTGTTATTTTCTTTAATAGAATTCACTGAGTGTCTCTCCTTTAATAGATCATTAGTTTATAGAGTCATCACAAGCATGGAAATAGCATGAAGACTGGAAACATTAATAGTTTTTCTAGCAGGATGCATAGTATCCTTGTAAAGGGTGTCCCTTTCCCACTATTTAGATATGAAAATATACGAGGTATTAGTCTCAGAGATTAAAACAGTCTTCTATTGGAAATAGATACCGTCGAAGGGTTCATTCATCAGAGATTCAATAATAAACATTATGTCTTGAGAAATTTGAATATATATAGATTCAACTTCATTATCCATGATGCTAGTACCTTTAAGATTTCAACCGATAGTATCATCAATGTTATAAGTAGGTATGGGAACCTCAATTTCCTCAGCATCTACAAGGGAGCCCAAGAGTCTTTAGTAGATTTATTTAATTCCAAATAAATTGAATATTTTTTAACCAATTTCCTAGGTTCAACCTCTCTTCTAGGATCACCCATAATAATATATCCACTACACATTTATCATATGATAATTGTTAATATAGGGTTTTGATCAATCTAATTGACACATACAAATAATGTTATGGACTCAAGTAGTATGACATACCGAATTAAGCACTTTAATCGGTGCTTCTTATGGAGCTAACATCATTGATATTTTCCCTTGACCAAGACCAAGATGATATCTAAAAAATAAAGAATGACTCAAACTATTTACTGGATAATTTTATCCTCATTGAGATCATGAACCAAAACATTTATACTGAACCACCCCATGAATATCCCACCAACGCACACCTTACCCTTAGGGAATTTACGGGTGTAATAAAGGTATATGTATTAATACCATAATAAGATCAATATTAATATTTTATTTTAAATAAAATAATTCGTATATTTACTTCTTATTGTTGTTACACTATAAATGATTTTTATTTCGATAAAAATGTTATATTTTAGGGTTATATTAAATTTAAATTAAGACATTATTTTTGATGATTTAATGAATTTGTTAAATAATGATGCTTAAGTAAAATATTATTATTAAATAATATTTATTTAGTGTTGTTTATAATATAAATTTACAAAGATGAAAATAATTTTTATATGGTTCAGAAACCTATTATTATAAAAATAGACTTTTTCAATAAAAGGAATTTTTTAAATTTCAATTTCACTTATTTAGATATTTATTTGGATTATATAAATATTATTTTTGGATTCATCGCATTGAAATTACCATATAGGAAAATTTTCATAATTTTTTATGAAATTCAAATTTTTGTGTACAAATTAAATATGGTATAAACATAATGTGTTTATTATGACATAATAATGACTGAAAAGTGATGTAATATATTCTATAAAAGGTATCTACAACCAAATTTCTATTTTCACTTTAAAATAATTTGTTTGTAGGTTATTTTATTTAGTTTTATAAAGCCCTTCCGAATCCTCCAAAAGCTATACTATATATTAAGATTTTAAAATAAATTATTAAAAATAAGACTCACTTCCACATCACCAAGTGATATATTTTTATAATTAAAACCCATGGAAATATAAAATAATGAAAACCATAATTATTTGGTTGAAATATTTGGAAAACCCAAGAGATGGTTTTTGGTTGTTATTATTATATTATATAGTCTCCAAACCCAATGTTTTCGAAATATTTAAGAACATCCCATTCTATTCCTACATAATCCCTGAAACACCCCAGGATTCAACGGTACACTTCCCTTTGAATAATACAGTATCGTGTGTTGTACGCAACTTCCAGATTCTAACACGCCGCGACCAATCAAAATAGCCGTTATGAATAGTAATACCTACTTTTTCAAATTTTATACATTTTATCGTTAAAAATGGACTTCATTTTTGGATTTATAATATCGAAATTATCCTAGGATGAAATTTTGGTACTTTTCGGATAACTTTTATATTTTGATGAATAGTGAAAATTTCTACATTTTTATTAAAAAAAACTTTTTTAATCGAAATAATTAATAGTGATAAATTATGAATTTGAGTGGTTTTAATGTATATTTAGAATATATTTTTACCATTTAATACAATGTATGTCATTTGATATAATGTGACATTTAAACCAGACATAAATAGGTGTCAATATTTTGATAGTTATTATCTTTTAAAAACACGCTTTTTGTTTTGATAGCAGGAATTAATTTTAAATTAATTTCTGACAATTATGTGTTTTGAATTTGGAATAATCGAATCCATATATGGAATTAGGATTTCCAAATTTTGTAAATAGGAAACTTTTATTTTTAGACATTTTGAATAATTACTTCAGTAAATATTTTATTTACCATGGTTAAAGGATAAATCCGGTAAATAAGGGTAAACAAATAATATTATAATAATAATAAATTACCCTAAAACGTGTCTTAACTCTATTGGTTGATACATGTCCGACCATGTGCATATTTGGGTCGATTTTGGGACCCCATGGATCCACTTGTAAGTGATAATGACTCTTTATATTTATTATGTTAAAGTAAATACAAAAATGACATAAGCCTATATCCTTTAGGAAAACAATTTTTACATAGGGTTATATATGTTATATTTTAGACTATAAATATTAATTAAAAATTTAAAAAGATTTCCTACATAATGGTATTTTATTTACAATTTTTAGACATTAAATAATTTAATTTATTTATGACACAATAATGATGCAATAATTACCTTATTAGTGAAATATTAAAATAATTGATATTATAAATACCCGAATAAATATAATTTGAGACTTTTAATGAATTGAAAAAATTTTATAGGTTAATATGACATGTTAGGATTGATTTAATTAACTTTTTTCGAAGTAATCATGCTGTTATGATTTTTACAAAAATCAAATACCAAATAGTGTCAAAATTGACATAAAAGAGTTTTTAAAAAACATATTATATTATTAATTGATATTAAATTCCTAAAAATCTAAGGTTTGGATGAAGGACTTATATCATAATAGTTGTATCATTAATGTACCACTTGGGGGTCTCTTGGAGGTATATATTATGTTTATTAACTATATAATATAAAAATACAAAGTGACATGGTAAGTGTCAAACTAATTAACCAAGAGTTAAAACTAAAGGATATGGTTAAAATAATGACAGAAACCTGTCTAAAATATATTGGTTGAAAGGGTTTAGGCCCATCCCCACCTTATTCTTTTAATAAACAACTTTTAATACATTAGAAACCGAATATTAATTTATTATAAAATAATACATTAACTTTTTCCTAAAGAGCCCCTCCTCACCCTTATAAATGGACACCACATCTAAGCAATTTTTCACACCTTCAGATCCATTTGGATCAACCAAAATCTAACCAAATATTCTCTTAACTTCACTCCATTAAACCTATATGCCTTAGTTTGATCATAATGCCATATTAAGGATCCCTTTTGATCAAATCAAAAGGAAGAACCTGAAGAAGGGGTAATGTTTTCACCACCCTTATTCAAGTTCCTTTCTTCTTCATTTCTTCTTTCTTTGTTATTTACTTTTTAAATTAATAACCCCAGTATCTTCTATATACTTTGATGTTATTATAAATATGGTACAACCATATTCATTATTCTTTCCATCCTTTGAATGACATGTAACCATACGTGCGTACGTACGGCTTACCGTCTCCACGTCGTGATGTAATTGTTATTCCAAAAATTATTATTTGGATGGGTATAATAATGATGGGTAATTCATGTAAATAATAAATATAACATGATAATGATTCGTTATATATGATATAATTTCTAATTATAGAATATTTTAATATCAAAAGAGTGATATTGTCGCTCGTGCGTACGTACGGATTACAGTCTCCACGAACGCGATGAGATTCATTCCCCATCGTATCCATGCAATTATAATTCTCATTTGATGATTAAAAATAATTTTTAAGGACTTTATATCATTATTTATATGAATAAGATACAACATATCCATAATAAATACAACTTATATAACAAAATATATAAATGAAAACGAGTAAGTTAACACCTGAAACGATGATAATACTAAGATATTATTAACAAATCTATGTTAAAAGATCATATATGGTATCATATTAATGTATGTGATTCTTTTATAATTTAATAACAATTATTTCACCATTATAAAATAGGTTAGCCTACCATTAACCAAGGAAAAGTACAAGGTAAGGGGTTTTCATCTCACTCCTTATTCCTGTGAGATTCATACCATATTTCCACTATTAACTTTTGTGTGGTGTATGTACCGCCCATAATTGTATTATTTGTGTAATACACTTTAATTTATGTGTATTTACAGATTCATTGTATGATAACTATTTCATGGGGTGTATGTTTCGTAATTTACCAAATTGGTAAGGGTTTATTTCACAATCTCTGCATTATCTTAGGTTGTTTATACGTAATTATCTACTGGAACCTCTTTTTCATCCACATCCATGTTTCCTAAAAATGTATTTCAAATAATTCTTAATATTTTATAGACTATGGGTTAAAGTAATTTATACCCTTCTTGACTTTTTATAAGATGTTTATAAAGGAATCTTTCTGTCGTTTTCCAAACAAGGTCCTTTTTAACCTTTTCGACAAAATTATGGTAAGAATGTTATTTTTTAACTTATATGGTGGGTGCAGATATTTTCCACCGTTATAAAATCATCAAGATTCCCTTACATGCTTACAAGAATATTTTCAAAGTAATTTTTTTCTTTTATAATTATGTGACTTTTAAATGATTAAACAAAATATATTTCTCTCAAATAGTTTTGATTTCATCTATGTCAACATCCTTTGATAAATTTTCCACTTGTTTGAAGTTGATTTATTATGATACAAATATTCTGTATTTTATTTAAGGTTTTTGATATGTTTGACTATGGATGAGTTATTTTTATTCCATTAATGGTTTATGATTAATTTTTTGGCATTTCATATGCTAGTTTTAATATGAATGTTTATGTTATATTTCATCCTCTTCTTAAGATGAATGTGTTAGACTAGTATGTTCCGGGTTGGGGACTGGTAAAAGTAAGCCATCCGGGTTGGGGTCTGGTTATAGTAGACCCTCCGGGTTGGTGTTCGGTTATTAGAGGCACTCCGGGTTGGAGTCCGGTTACAGAGGCTCTCCGGGTTGGAGTCCGGTTACAGAGGCTCTCCGGGATGGTGTCCGGTTACAGAGGCTCTCTGGGTTGGGTTTGGGTTACATTAATCCCTTAGGTCTTAGAACGAGGCCTTGATATAGAAATCAAAGTTCAGCATTATGCATTCCCTTGTTATGATAGTGGTTATTGATATTTCATGTGATTAATCGATTAGTATAATATCCATGTGAATTATTAAATGGCATTATTTAATTTTATCTATTCCATATTATGATGAAGTTCAAGTTTAAAAGGCTTTTTATTTATAAATTACCTTAAAAGTTTATGTTTATTTATGCAAGTTTCTACTTTATATTTATCCTTACTGAGAATTTGAGCAAAACCCTTTCTATGTTTTATTTTCCCAGGATTCCAAGAAGTGCATTGTGATTGATATGCAGGGTTAAGCCAAGGGAATAATGGTGTTCATAAAGGATTATTTATGTTGTTTTGTATGTTATAATGTGTAGCGTATCATTCATGTATGTAATCTATTTTCCAACACTGCTAAACCGATCAGTCCTTCGAAACTTGATTCCTTGTGATAATGCCAATGTATTAAAATAATGCACCGACTCTGGGTAACTGGGGTCTGAGCATTACAATCCCACAGAATCTTAGATTAATATAAAATCAATAAACTTAGATAGCATCATTATTTTTTACAACATTATCTAGAGTTATCCCAAGGTACCCCCAAGATCTCAAGAATCTTCCCCCAAGCTTTTTGAATTCCCATATTAAGGTAATGAACCCCTCTACCTTCTTTACAATTCAATTACCTTATTTGTATTTATCATTTTGAACCTATTTCATTATGGTTTTCAGGAATTTATAAAGATATCAATAATTTAAAATTTATTACATAATAATTATAAATATCTCACCCCCATTCATTTTACTGTCATCCTAAGCTGTTAATATACCAAAATTTAATAGGGGACATCTCTATCTTATTTTCAATTCAAGAACCTTCTTTATATTTAGAAATTTGTTCCTTAATTGGTTATGTTATATTGATTTCATAAATATCCATATACTATCAAATTTATTTCCAAATAATGTGATATCATTTATCCTCTATAATTATGTAATTTACAGATGTTGTTAAAATGATGAAATTTAGTAAGGGTTCACTCTCTCACTACAACAAAATCGAATGATATTGGTGGTTTAGACAACTACCATATTGTTCTGTGAAGGTTTCCAAAAAACACTGCTAAATTTTGTGTTGGTATCAAACTTGTATTTGTTAGATCCATTAATCAATTAATTTTTGGAACCATTGAATAATGTTTATATATCAGCATTTACCCTCCAAAAAATTATGAAAAAATAGATGTGATTTAAACCACTTCCATTGCCTCACCATTTTTTTGTGGGGAAACCAGCCCAAAAACAAAAACCACCACTAACTTTTTTACCTTATATAGATGTGTTTTAAAACACCTCTAAACAATAATTTGGAATATAAATTGGTAATTGAAACCACCTCTATATATCACTTTACAAAAAAATATAGTTACAGAATCTACAGCCTTAAGGCAACAAAAACAACAACAATGATATAATAATATATAAAACATAATAATCTGAACAATAATAATAACATAACCAAAACATTAATAATTATATCAAAATCATTATTCATCTTAAAACCCAATATTTCAATCCTAGGTGAATAAATCAACAATTCTTTTGAAACCATTAACTAAAAATCACATGTTTATCAACCAAGTAGTGGATCCACCACATTATAAAATTACATTATAAAACAATTAGAAGGTGGACATACAATTTTTTTTAAAACAAAATGAAACCAATTTATATCATTCAAAACAATTCACAAATTCAATTTTCATAAAAAATTAGATATAAACCAATCCATTAAATAAATTATGAAAGTAATCAAATAGGAAAAATCATGTCAATAAATTATAATATAAACAAACAAAAATAAATAAGTAGTAACATTGAGATAAGATGAGTACAAGATGAAACAAACATTGTGAACAATGGAAATAACAAAGATAATATCATCTAAAAATGAATATGAATCATTAAAAACCCATTAAGAAATGATTTTCACAAAAACAGATACCTCAATTAACCAGAAACCACTCTCCTATAATGGTGGAAGCAAAACCTTTTAAGGAAAGGACCTCTACAAGACTTATTAAACGAATTCAATAAAAGAAGTTCATATTGTAACCTAAACTACACTATCACTACTATTAAGATATATAGGGTAATATAAAATAAAGAGGGAGGGGAATGAAGAAGGGTAAATAATATGAATGAAGAAATTACCTTCTGAATCTAATATAAATTTTAGAAGAAATGGGATGAGGTGGATCCCGTTTAGTGGTTGATCTTATTGAATTCACATTCTAGAGTACGATATCTAAAGGAAATGTTCAAAATCAACAAGGAACGATACCTTAATTAGGGAAGAATAAGATTCAATCATTAGTAGAAGGTGTTGGTGAGAGTTTTTTCCATTTATTTGAGATGGGAGATTGAAATGTCTATTTTCCATAAAACCCAAATTTTATACTTAAATTAGAATAAGTGTTGTGCTTCTCTCATTGATATAGGATGGAATTACAAACAATTTAATACTTATGAATTGTGTTTGTACTTTTTTCAAATGCATTTTTTCGTATTCATATTTATTGTAATTTGTTGTCTATTGGGAAGTCTATGAGGATGACTAAAACCATATGTGAGGAGAGTTTATATACATAGTGTTTGGGGATCCTAGACAACCTAGTTCCTTATTTTTAACTACTAGGGATATTCTATCTAATTTTTTATATAATATTATTCCATATACTGTGTTTTCAGTTGTTTTATTCCATTGATCGAACATTCTACATGGTCCCAAAAAATTGGTACCATATCCAGGTTATTATGATTGGTGATAGATCAAAGTATTATGGATTTTAACGTGAAGTTAATCAATGTTTTGGGACACGGTTATCATAAGAAAATGGAGGTATATAATTCTTATTCATGATATTGAAATTGTGTGGGGAATGATTTTGGTTTGGGACATGTTTTGTCATTTTTGAATGTTAGGACATGTTTTTAAGACTATTGGTTTTCTCTTGTTAAGTGGATTACTTTGTTTCTAATTAATTTTCACCCAGTGTATTGAAAATGTATGAAGTATTTTGGGATTTCTAAAAGGGCTCCCATGTTTTTTTTGTTAATATCATACCATTTTTGGTTCATCATATTATCATTTAGATATTCGTTGGTAGACTATAAAATAATTTTTTACGTTAGAATATTTATCTTTATATTTTCTCGATTCATTGAGAGTTATATTTATTGAGGATAATGTTTCATGTTTTTGGAATTACTTGATTTTATAATGGTGAATTTTTTTGATGTTATAAGATTCTAGTGATACAAATCATAGAGTGTTTTAATGGTCAATTAGATAGAATAATTATGTATATATGTGGTAAAAAAATTGGAATACATCCTTTAAAGAATATATGGATTATTCCAAATAGTTTAACGTGTCTGATTGAGGGATTTCTTTGAAGAAGGATTCAATGATGAATTTATCTGATTATTTAGTTTCTCAAATTGATTCAATTTAGTAAGTTTCCCTGAGAAAGAGAGATTGTGATAGTACATATTAAGACTTGTAGCTTTATTATTTTATAGATCTGTTTCCAAATATTGTATAAATTCAATGGATGGTTTGGGGTTAATTATAATTTATAACATGTGTAATATATCCTGCATAGAGTTAGGTTAAGTGACATTGGGGTTCTTATCACTCAACATTTAAAAGGGGATCATGTGTAATATTCTTGAAACATCATGATTATTAGTGTGGTGACTCTATCATGTTTTGGAATGAAATAATCATAATTGGATGGTCCTAAAAGATAAAATAGGGAATAAATGAATATTTTTTAAATGTCATGGGATTCATGGTGGAGGTTTTATGGTTTCCATTAATTATTGAGAACATTATAGATTGATAAGAGGCATATAGATGGATTGATGGGATTTCAATCATGTAGATTCCCATAATATGGTGTTTATAGCATAACTTTTATGAGCTCATAAGAACGGGTGGAAGAAATGATACAATTACTTGGTTTCTATATGATTTTTTAGAACATAATGTTTGCGAGTAAGGTATTCAGAAGTAGTGATATGAATTCCACATCCATAAGGTGTTATGAATTTGAATAAAACCTTTAAATGTTCTGATATTATCATAGGATCCATTATACTATCACATACTTTAATAAAGAAGAATTATGATGAATGAATTGGAAAATAATATTGGTCCATAAGATAATAGAGTCCAGAGAATGGTGGAGTTATGATAAGACATCGGGATGTATTTACCTATAATTTGAGGAGAATAACCAGGAACATTGAATGGGTGTTAAAAAAGGAAATAGTTTTTTTCAAGGTAATATCATCTGAATATACTGTTGAAGTCAATCAATTTTTCATTTATTTCTCTATTATCATAAAATTATTATATATGTTAACCACTAAAATGTAAAAACCATCGATCAACATCCCTTGTCTATAGAAAATGTTTCTTTGCAATGGTAATAATATTTTTTTATTTCATCAATCACTACGGATAAAATCATCAGAATATGATCATAGCAATAGAAAAAAAAATTCTTGATGGCTTTGGACTCTTGAAAGGTTGAGTGTAGGCTAGATGTAGTAGTATAAATATAATTTATTTCCATAGTTCACATAGAGGAAGTATAAATGAGAGTTTATAATTTTTATAACATTATACAATAGAGAAAGTGGAGTGCTAGATAGAGGCTGGATCCAATTGTTTTATTGGAGATATGTGTATCATTGTCTCTAGTATTATTGATCAATGGGACTAGTGTCATAAAAATGAAATGGCCATATGTAGTGTTACCATGGATATAGTACATGAAAAAACATGTTTATAGGGATTCAAAAAATAAAGAGGATTATAAATCAGTACATATTATTTTGGAAGAAATTTTACATGGATTCATGAACTCAATTAATTATCATATCATAATTCTAGAGATTTGGGGATGTGTTTCTTCAATTAAACACTACACCAAATTAAACTAAAATCCTCATGTGTTTATATTTCTACGTGGTTACTAATCAAATTCACATGGTCATGTACTAACCTTGTGCCATAGTGAATTCATATACATAAGATCAATATTCTCTATTTTCCCCCAAATATAAGAATTTATTCGCATGCACACATATCCATATAGAAACGTTTCATTATAAAAAGTCCTCTGAAAATTCAAATTTATTTCAAAAAAACACCAAAAAAATTTAAATATCAATAATTATATAATGTTTAATAGAAGACTGGCATGGGTTGTCATAATTTATCATCTAAAGAATATTCATGTAAAACAAATCATAAGGTAAAATTAAGAATAAAACATAAGAAATCATCCAAGCACATATATTTTCATGTAATGTAAGAGAAATATAGATATCCCTACTAGAAACCCCAACAAGGTTTCCGAATCACCATATTTGTGTTCTCCAATCATAAGTTTAGTTACACATCATCTCTGAATTTGTTGTTAACATTAATCACTACCAGATTAACTTTGATCGACACCCTCTTCATCTCTGTCTTCACTACTTGCTATTGGCACCAAATTACAATTATGTTGAAAGTTTAATAGTATTGTATATTTAAATGTAAAAAACCTGATAAAAGTTTATATACCTAATTATTTTGATGTTTTTTTATTTACCTGCACACTACCATTCATCTAGGAAATATCACGAGGCAGAAATCTAGTTTCATTCTGATATAATTAAATCAATGCTTTATAAATAGAAATTAACTTTCCATCTTTCATCTTTATATATTCTCCATGTTCATGAAGGTCCTTCAAATTGCAACAAAATCCCTCAGAAAATATTATTGTAAGGAGAAACTAAAACCTGGGGTTGATGCTGCTGCAATTCTCAGTGGCCTCCCAAAGACCTCCAAAGGTAATGGTCCCAAATCTATCCCATGCACATGACCAGGATGCTCCTTCCTGAGGGCTAGACCACTGGGATCATCCTGGGATAATAAGAAGGGCTTCATGAGGTTGGAATACAATAGTTCATTTATTTTTACCTATAAATAAAATATCATTCATATTTGAATCAATACATATTAACATATTGACAACTAACAACACATTGTTACAATTAAAAATGAATTCATAACCCAACTTCTTTGGTGGGGTCATTAACATAACTCTGATCAAATTTTATATGACCATCCATCCAAAGTTTTATACAAGAGAATTTGTTCCCTATGTTCTTTGACAACATTAAACAAAGATAAATTCATAATATAATATTTGTAATAGCTAATTTTACCTTATAAATATTCAAACTAATGAAAATATTACTAAAGTTGATCTCTTTTAGGAATTACTATTTGACCTAGTAGTGTGTGTAATGATTTATTTTTCTTGACATGATTTATTTTTTATTGAAACATCTAGAAATAAATAATATTTAATTTAATAGTAATGAAATAAATATCATGTCCTTTTCAAATGAATGTATATATATATAATGAGATTGATTTAAAAATATATTTTTCAATACCATGTTCTTCTCATGACGATGGCTATCAATAAAAACTCACATTTCTCTCAAGGTACCAATTCAGGTTTCTTATCATAAAACTATTGAGTGGATAAAAAGAAGTTTTTAATACATTCCATAATATCCATTTAAAATACTTCCATTTCTTACCCAATTTACTAATGTACACTTCTGTTTGATAAGATCTGTAGTGGTAACTTTTAATGACATGTGTATAAATTGCTATATTTTTAAAATATTAGTATTTAATAACATAATGACATTTAATTACACCATAAATTATTAATATTACATTTATATTGGAATCAGAGACTTCCATTTTACAATATTGAGGCACATACCTCCAATCCACGTAGGTAATGGGAAGGGTAACCCACATCATTGCCATACAACCTATAATCCAGAAATATTATCCTATAGATCCATCCATTGGGACCTCATAGTAGTCAAATGTGACATCTATCTCTATTTAGTTCATATTCCATATATCTAAACTATTCATATTTCTCTCCATTGTAACATTTTCTTCATATATTATGAAAAATAGTTAGTATAATAAAAAAGTTCAATAACATTATTCACATTAGAAGTTATATCTATAACTCTCGCCCACTAATATTCTCATGAATAAATAAGATGGAAAACCTATTCCCTCATAGTTAAAATAGGTGAATGTAGAGTCACTATCTAATATGTTTATAGGATGGATAAAGAGGTGTACCAGACACTTACGTAATGGATGGTGTGAGAGACACTGAAGGGAGGGGGATTGAGGGTGTCTTAGATGCTGTAGGGAGGGAGGCAAGTAGATCATCAACTGTCGGTGTGGTCGAATGAATGTCGACAGGGAGTTAACTGAGATTGGTTATATTCGTCTTCTTTTTCATTCATATAGTATAATAAAATAAAATTATCTTTATAATATACAATTCAAAAAAATAATGTAGAGAAAAATGAAATGATAGAACATTCACATTACTTACATGAAAATCATTCATAGAAATGGTAATGAATGACTTCACATCTAAAATAAGTGATTGAGAAATTAATGGATAACTATACATTTAATCATTTTTTTCTCCAATAATGTCATTATTATGTTCCATAATTACCCAATCTACTTCATGCACCCTTATAAAACTAATATTTTCAATATCATGATGGAAAAATAAATTTATATTAATTTGATGCTGGGATTTAATGGAAAATGGAAAATCTTCCGCTTCATCACCCATATCATACAAGCCTCTTTGTTTTATATGAAGAACCACACTCTACCCTTCAACCACGACAACTTCCTCATAATATACCATTTTATCTTGTGGTGGGAAGATATACAGACATGTAATTCATGATCACATATATACATCAAGAGAGAGAAGTTCACAAAATTAAATTGCAAGGAATCTCTTTTAATACCATTGGTAATATTGACCCACATAAATTTTAATAAAACAACTAAGAAAGGCTCATGGTATTTTAATTTGAAAATATCATAGAATTTTTCTAAGTATCCCAATTCATAAACTATAAGTATAATACTATTTTGTGTTTTTTGACCCACTTCCTGATCCACTATACAAAATTTAAATCCATTAACATTGTATAAATAGAGTTTTGTCTTAGCTGTTTTAGAGGACCTTATGCTAGAGACATAAAACCTTTTTACAACTCATCATGAGTATCAGTATTCATGATCCATAAAAAAGAAATATAAATTAATAGATTAAAAAAAAATTCATCCTAATATCTATAAATATTTCAATATTTATGAACTTGCATAATGTGAAAACTATTATACAAGCGTTTATTAACAAATTTTGTTATATCATTCTCATTGTGTGTTCAGCCTCACTTGTGTCTCTTTGTTTGTATCTTTATCTCTTCCATAAATTAATATGAAAAATCAATATTTAACTTAAAATATATATGTGCCTATAATAGTTCTATTTCTATCATTATAACATTTGAGACCCTGCCAACTGATCAACCAATAGTGGGAAAGATTCTTGATTTCCCATATAGTTGATATTGATTAAATTTTTAGTTAATGGATCCCAATAAATTGAATATTGTCTCAATATCATCCATTTATCTAGAACAAATGGTAAGGAACTCCTTGGATAAATATCCTTTACAAATAGAGCCTTTAGGTTAAGATTTATTTTTCTTTTATGATTTCAAATGTCCAAGATAATTGTGAAATAAAATAAATAAAACATAATTAATTAATTAATTAATTGCTAATAATTTTTTAATTAAGATGAAAAATATAGAATCAATGTACCTCTCAATTGGATACATCAATAGATAATGTAGAAGAACTGCTAATTTAGTTTCCCTGCCCAAATGCATAGTTAAATTTATCATGACAATAAAAAACAATAGAGGAAATATCATATCGGTTTCACAAGGTGTCCACAAAAATATATTCTAGTGGCTCTCAAGATGAGCTGGTCGTAGAGTTTTCTCACATAGTTGTCTATAGAATGTTCAAAATTAGAGTTCAACTACAGTAACCTTTTAATGTAATAATGTACCCAATGCCAATGATATTAACTACTGTAACAAAATATGTGAATCATTATTTTTAAATCCATGTAACCTATGAAGGTTTAAGTTGAAACACCTTGATATGATACTTCAATACCCATCAGATACGTTCACATATTGTAAAATTTTATAGAATGTATCTTTATCCCTATTTTTCATTGAAAAAATTATTAGAGCATACTTCCTATTCTCATTTGGGAAGATATCATGCTTTATGTTCATTTTTGTGTATGTCCTTTTGAGCATTGAGATAGTTCTTCGATTTATTTTTCTCATTAATCAATTTGGTGATCAAATTTCCAAAAAACAATCTTCTAAATTTCAAAAAATAATAATTTTTTTATATCAAAATAAATTCCAAATATGTAAGTTTAAATAATATACTTTTTTATCCCAATATTTCATTTTAATTTCAATTATAAATGCACTTCAAACCCATTTCCAACTATAATTATAATGGTGAACTTTCCAAAATTTTGTTTCAACATTACCAAGTTTTTCAAATATTTAAAAACCTATCTAAAAATTTTTAGGTGGTTTAGAATCAATATAAAAATTTAATTTTTACTTGATTAATTTAAATATATGAGATGCATCGATAAATATTCGATGACACAAGAAGCATAATTCTTTACTATAAGGATGTCATTCGGGCTCAAAATCAAAGATTCAAAGAGGAAAATAAAAACAAATGTAAGTGTTCCAACTATATAATTTTCCAAGTCTAGGGAATTCACTAATGGCCCACATTAGACAGGAATTCACTTTGAACATTTATATAGAATATTCATTATATATCTCAACATTATTATTTCATAACTCCTATAATTGTTCAATTAGAGGCTTCTAGTATACATCAATTTTATTTACACACATTTGTTTTCCACTAATAATAATCAAAATGATAAAATACATTCTTTTCATACACATATATAGAGTTATATTATAAGGGATCAAAACAACCGTCCAAATTCTATAGCTAGTGCTCAAATTCAAAAATGGGGTGAATCCATCGACCACCAATCCTAGCGACACATTCCTAGGATCTTATGGGAAATACGGATTTAATGAATCAAATTTCTTCTATGATTGTTAATATCATGGATGTTTCATTAACCCATCATTATTATTATCAATAAAATGATACTTCATGTTCTCAATTTCAACACCCCAAGCTTCCATGGTACTCTTCACATTGAATAGTACAATAGCGTGTGTTGTACGCAACTTCGTGTTATAACACACCACCACCAATCAAACAAGTCGTTATGAATAGTAATACCCAATTTTTGAAATTTTATAAATTTTATCTTTCAAAATGGACTTCATTTTTGGATTCAAAATATCGAAATTATCTTAGGGTGAAATTTTGGTGCTTTTCGGATAACTTTCATATTTTGATGAATAGTGCAAATTACTAAATTTTAATTAAAAACAACTTTTTTAATCAAAATAATTAATATTGATAAATTATGAATTTGAGTTTTTTTAAAGTACATTTAGAATATATTTTTACCATTTAATAAAATGGTTGTCATGGGACATAATTTCACATTTAAACCAGACATAAACAAGTGTCAATCTTTTGATAGTTATTATTTCTTAAAAACACACTATTTGTTTTGACAACAAGAATTAATTTTTAAATTAATTAATGCAACTTATATGTTTTGAATTTTGTAAAATAGAAATAATTTTTGAATTCATAATATAAAATATATCTTAGGCCGATTTTTTGGTATTTTTCTGAGAACTTTCAATTTTTGAGGAATAGTGAAAAATACTGAGTTATAGTTTAAAACCGAATTTTTATTTAAATAATTATTTATTTTATTTTAATTTAATTAAGGTCAAAATAGATACATAATACCTATATAAGTTCAATGTAATTCATTGAAGTTAGTTTAGAATAATTTTAGATATATAAAAATTTTATTGAACTTTTCACCGTCTTTTACCCACATCCTAGGAGAATTTGGAAATTCACATAAAACATAGTTTTACCGCTTCTGTGAGTGGAATTTCGAACATCAGAGAGACACGGTTAATATCAAGGAGTAAAATGTGGTTCAATGAGATGAAAATAATTTTTGGTGAATAGTAACTTTTTACTTCTACTTACCACGGTAAAAAGTAAATAGGGTAATTAAGAATAAAAATGATATTTTTATTACCCTAACACATGACCTAATTCAATTGGCTAAGTATTATTCGATCAAAACCAACCTTAGGAATAAAATTTGAACCTCTTTGGTCCACTTGGATTAGATTAGGACATTTATTATTATTTAATTCAAATTGGAGTTAAAAGAGATAAAATAAATGTTAAATAACTAAAACATTTTTAATATAGGCTTATACATAAGATAAATTCAATTATAAATATTAATTAGAATTCTAAAAAGATTTTTGACATCGTAGTATTTTATTTATAATTTTTAGTCATTTAATAATTTAATTTATTTATGACACAATGATGATGTACTAATTACCTCATTAGTGAAATAGTAAAATAATTGATATTATAAATACCCAAATAAATATAATTTGAGACTTTTAATGAATTCCAAGAATTTTATTGGTTAATATGAAATTTTAGGATTGGTTAAATGAATGTGGTTCGAATTAATAAAGTTGTTAATACTTTAACAAAAATCAATTATTAAATTGTGTCAAAATTGACATAAAAGTGTTTTTAAAACAAATATTATATTATTAATTGATATTATATTCCTAAAAATCTAAGGTTAGGCCAAAGGAGATATATCATGATAGGTGTATCATTAATGGACCACTTGGGGGGTCTCTTGGATATATTTTATGTTTATTAACTATATAATATAAAAATACAAAGTGACATGGTAAATGTAAAAATAATTAACTAAGAGTTAAAACTAAAAGATAATGTTAATATAATGACCCAAACCTGTCTAAAAGTTATTAGTTGAAAGTATTTCGACCCATTACCACCTTAACCTCTAAATAATCTACTTTGGAGCCATTATAAATCGAATATGAATTTATTATAAAGTAATATTTCTAGCTTTTCCAAAGGTGACCCTCACCCCTCTTATAAAAGGGAACTCCGCATTCTCTCAATTTCAGATCTTCAAAGCCTTTTGGCTCGGCCAAACTCTACCCAAATATTCTCTGAACTTCCCTCACTTATCCTTAGAGGCCTTAGTTTGATCAGAAATCCAACCTATGGAACCGTTTTGATCAAATCAAAAGTAAGAACCCGAAGAAGAGGTAATGTTTTCACCACCTTTTTTCATGTTCCTTTCTTCTTCAACTTCTTATTTATTTGTTATTTCCTATCTAGAATAATAACTCCAGTATCTTCTATATACTTTGATGTTATTATAAATATGGTACAACCATATTCAGTATTTTATCCATCCTTTGAATGACATGTCACCATACGTGCATACGTACGGCGTACCGTCTCCACGTCATGGTGTAATTGTTATTCAATATATTATTATTTGGATGGTTATAATAATGATGTGTAATTCATGTAAAAAATAAATATAAAATTATAATGATTCTTTATATATTATATACTACCCAATTATAGATTATTTAAATATCAAAAGAGTGATATTGTCGCTCGTGCGTACATAAGGACTACCCTCTCCACGAACGCGATTAGATTCATTCCCCATCGTATCCAGGCAATTATAAATCTCATTTGATGATTAAAAATAATTTTTAAGGAGTTGATATAATTCTAGATATGAATAAGATACAACCTATCCATAATAAACACGGCTTATGTAACAAAATATATAAAGGGAGACGAATTCGTTAACACTTGAAACGATGATTATACTAAGATATTATTAAAAAATAAATGTTAAAAGAACATATATGATATGATATTAATGTATATTATTCTTTTATAATTTAATAACAATTATTTTACCATTATAAAGGAGGTTAACCTATCCTCATCCAAGGAAAAGTACAAGGTAATGGGTTTTTATCTAACTCCTTATATCTGTGAGATTCATGCCATATTACCACTATTACCTTTTATATGGTGTATGTACTGCCCATAATTGTATTATTTGTGTAATACACTTTAATTTAGCTGTATTTACATATTCATTGTATGATACCTCTTTCATGGGGTGTATGTTTCGTATGTTACCGAATTGGTAATGGTTTATTTCACAATCTCTCCATTATCCGAGGTTGTTTATACGTAATTAACTACATGGACCTCTTTATCATCCACATCCATTTTTCTTAAAAATGTATTTCAAAAAATTCTTAATATTTTACAGAATATGGGTTAAAGTCATTTATACCCTTGTCTGAATTTTTATAAGAAGTTTATAAAGAAATCTTTCCGTCGTTTTCCAAACAAGGTCCTTTTAAACCTTCTCGACAGAATTAAGGTAAGAATGTCTTTTTCTAACTTATACGGAGGCTGCTGCTATTTTCTGCTGTTGTAAAATCTTTGAAGCTTCCCTTACAAGATTATAAGAATATTTTCAAAGTAAATTTTTTCTTTTATAATTTTGTGACTTTTAAATGATTTCAAAAAAGAGATATTTTTCTCAAATAGTATTGATTTCATCTATGTCAACATCCTTTGATAAATTTTACACTTGTTTGAAGTTGATTGATTATGATACAAATCTTCCATATTGTATTTAATGTTTTGTGACATGTTTGACTATGGATGAGTTATTTTTATGCCATTAATGGTTTATGATTAATGTTTTGGAATTTCCTATGCTATTTTTAATACGAATGTTTATGTTATATTTCATCCTCTTCTTAAGATGAATGTGTTGGACTAGAATGTTCCGGGTTGGGGACCGGTAAAAGTAAGCCCTCCAGGTTGGGGTCCGGTTACAGCAGACCCTCCTGGTTTGTGTCCGGTTATTATAGGAACTCCGGGTTGGAGTCCGGTTATAGAGGCTCTCCGAGTTGGAGTCCAGTTACAGAGGCTCTCCAGGATGGAGTCCGGTTACAGAGGCTCTCCGAGTTTGGTTCTGGTTGTAGTTATCCCTTAGGTCTTGGCACGAGGCCTTGACATAGAAATTAATGTTCGTCATTATGAATTCCTTCAATATGAAAGTGGTTATTGATATTGCATGTGAATATTAAACTAGTAGAATATCCATGTGAATAAGTAAATGGCATTATTTCATTTTATCTTTGCTTATGTTATGATGAAGTTCAAGTTTAAAAAGATTTTGTTTTAGTTATACATTGCCTTAAATGTTTACGATTGTTTATGAAAGCTTCTGCTATATTGTTATCCTTTCTAAGAATCTGAGCTGACCCCTTTCAATGTTTTATTTTTCCCAAGATGTGAAAAATTAATTTATGAATGACCCGCAGGGATAGTATGATGGGATATGAAGACAGGATGTTGTTTTAGTTTTTTTTTACTTTACAATGTAATGTAAGACTTAGGAA
Source organism: Viscum album (assembly GCA_963277665.1). NCBI lineage: Eukaryota > Viridiplantae > Streptophyta > Magnoliopsida > Santalales > Viscaceae > Viscum > Viscum album. The sequence goes on from OY728150.1 coordinate 255,637,216, forward strand.
TGAATCTAGTGTTTCCAAGTCTACTAAACTAATCGGTCTTTTGGTACTTGATTCCTTGTAATCAAGCCAATGTTATTAAAATAATGCACCGACTCTGGGTAAATGGGGTCAGGGCGTTACATCAATGGTTTTCAATGACATGAAAAATCTCTTCAATCAAGTCTTTAAAGAGAAGGAACATAAAATATTTTCAGGTGTGTTCTTCTTCTTCTTATTCATAGTTGTATGTTGGTTTAGAATTCCAACATCACCCATTTAATTCAATCTATAAGAATAAATTTTTTTGTAATCCAGTCTGCTTGAATCCTCCACCCAATAAAGCATATAATCATTAGGAAAATCATGTATTTTTGTATAATTTAGACCAACATTATTATCAAATTTTCTTGTATAAAAACGAATTAGGTATATTATCTTTAGGAAATTCATCTTTAAATAACTCTGATATCATGGATACCACCATATTTGTAATTCTAAAAAGTAATTTGAAATGGTAAAACTTCAGTAGAAAAGAATGTTTTGAAAATTTTGATAATCCACCATACAGCTTTTGATTTCCATCATCAGCTAAATCAAGAATCACATTTGTCTACTATGTGAAGTTATCCATTAAATTAGTATCCACATAATCAATCATAGGATCCAATTAGATGTTTTAATATTTATCTAGGTGTCATATATTCCCAAAACATCCCTTTTTAATTTAAAATTTGTTGCACCCTCAATTGGTTGTCCTGATATGTTTCTATGTTGATGTTGTTGTCTTGCAATGATGAAATAATTGTTTATAAGGTATTTCATTTCATTTTATACTATTTAAAAAGTTGGGATCTAATTCTGTTGATAGATATCAGTACTCAAACATTCTATAATGTTCGATTCTCCATGCCAAATCTATCACAAATATTGAGCAAGTAATTTAGTCAATATCATGTGTTTATATACATTATGTATCTTAAAAAATCTCCTAAATTTACATTTAGTACATAGAAATATTATTCACCCATCAAATGATCAATTTTGAATCGAAAAATATAATAATTTTTCCAAACCCTTAGTATTCTAAGTTTTGTTCCTCAGTAATGTTATCTAGATTTTATCCATATATATTAAAATATTCTGACAGATTATTAAAAAAAATTAAAACACAATCATATTTTAAAGTAAAAAGATAGATAAATGGAAGTGAAAAAAACAAAACACAAGTAATTGTAAGAATAGTCATATAAGTACTAAAATTGTCAACGTAAAATAAGGAAATCAATTATGGATAGAATTATATAAAATGGAAGTAAGGTAAAAGCATACAATCATTAATTGAAAACAAGAATCATGGGAGAAACACCCTATGTTCACCAATTCTATGTGAACATAGTAATTATCTATCACCAAAGTAGTTGATTCAGAGTTATTACACATATCTATCTAGAGGGGGTGTCACATAATACTTCACTAGCACTACTAGTGATGTAAGAACTCTTTGTGTCTAGGTTAGCCTACCCAGGGACCCTTGGTTTCTCATAAGGTTTAACATGAAATAACAACTGATAACATAAAATATTTTTTATGTATTAAATTAAAACGTCTCTTTAGAATACATATAATCATTTATAGATACAAATAAATAATCAATCCTCATGTTAAATGTCACTATTTTTATTGTTATACCTATATAAATTTACACATTTATGTATATTGTATATCACCTTTCAAAACATTAAATTTTTCCAAGTGAATTTGTATAGATAGACACTTGTTCGTAAACTTGTGTACAAGTTTTGAACCAACACACAGACAGACATACACACACACACATATCTAAAAATACATTTTAAAAAATAATAACATTAATAAAAAATTTAAAATAAGAGATAAACTCATTTTCAAAAGAAAAACCTCTCTGAAAACATTTAACATATTAATTAGATGTAGTTCTGGAATATAACAATCATTCAGAATTTGAATAGAATTAAATTAGTATTAAAAAAAATTCAAATTTGAGAAAAACCTTAGAACTTTATTAAGTTAAACTTTATTTACACATCAGATACATTTTGAACAGAATTGTCTTAATAATTTGATATCCCATTGAATGATTAGTAATACAATCAAGAAACATTCTACAATTTAATGTGCCAAAAAAGGGTCACTCACCTGGAACATGTTGTCATTGAAAATGGAGGAACTAGCCCACCTCAACAAGATCCAATACACTATTGAGAACATATTGGAACCTAAAATCAAGAAAACCATAATTTATATCAATCTAAGATGGAATAACGAACCAAAACACAAACTGAAATCAATGTAAATTTATTGCATTCAATTTTCATATTAAGGAATGGACTCAATTGGGGATTACGAACCATATAAAACAAGAATAAACAAATAGAACACCCAAAATTTCATTAGTCTTTTCCTGGGTTGTGTGAGAAAAAAAACCTATAGAAAAAAGTGAAATAGAATCAATTCCCATTGTCTACATAAATAATGTTAACAATAGGGAGTCAAGAGGTTGTGTTTGATATAAACTTTCCCAAAAATGGTTGGATGTTTCTGTATTTCTCCTAATACTTTCTCTGATTAACCATTCACATGATTCCTTTAAAAACTAGAAAAAAATAATTTTATGATATTCAACCCTTTGACATGATAATATCTAATTATTACAGATGAACATACCAATCCCATAAATAGTTTTCAGTTTTAAAACAGATGTTTTTGTTAGTATATGAATGAACTGGTATAACTGGACTAGTTAGTTTCACTTTTACAATAGATAAAAAAAATAATAAATAGTCTAGTCCTTTTTCAAGGAGAATAAAATTTATACAAATAGATGATATGTAAAAAGAAGAAATTTTAAAGCAATACCTATTAAACAAAACATGACCCAATCATCCAAGAATCCAAACCTGACAACCGAACATAGTTCAAGAAATCATTAATATATTAATAAACACACACAATTCAATATTCATAGAAATATTGAAAGTGAATATAAATATAAGGGACACATTGATTATTTATAGCCAAGTAACCCTCAAGAATTCATTAAATTCAACATAAAAATACACAAAATAAACTAAAATTAAACAAAAGAGACATAATCATGGCCATAAATTCAATATCTAGCATTTATGACACTATTTATTCTTACATTCATCTTATTCACATAGGGATATGTGATGAGGATATATGATTGATGGGGATGGGGTGGTGGGGAGGGGAAGGGTTATCAATGAGTGGGAGCAATGGTGGGGTAGCGATGAGGGGTAGTGGTAGTAGTGAGTTTTCAAGGGAGAGTGGGGATGGAGTCTTGGGATCATGCATGGTGGAGAAGGGGGCTAGATATTAGGGATATATTCTATGATTAGGGGAGAATGGTGTTGGTAGAAATATATCCGTGGACAATCCCAGTGGAAAAAGCTCGTGCTTGGGGGGCTCGAGGGGATCGGTGTGGTGTAGTGGGGGGGGGGGAGAAGTGTCTTTAAAAAAAACTAAAAAAATTAGTGGTCCTTATTCATAATCCTCCACGATGTTTTTTCAAATTTTTAGAGGTCATTTCTGAAACGTCCACTAATAGATGATTTTGGTGTACTGTCTCTCTTTTTTTTCAATTCAAGCACCTTCTTTATATTTTTCCTTTTGATTCTAAATTTCAATATGTTTTTATGAATATTTAAATATTTTTATACCCTCTTATTAATGTTATAATAATTAAATATTATTAATACCCTCTCACAATATCATTTACATAAGAATTTACTATGCTAAAATTCAGTAAGGGTCCCTCTCGTTCATCTCCTTATTCAAGAATATTATCTATTTTATGCCTTATTTTTCTAATTCCAAATTTTAGGATAAGTTTTTTCACATAAAATTTATGATATTGTTGATATTCAAATGATGAGAGACACCTTTCACTTTCATTAAACCATTTTATGAATCTTTATGTACTACTCGTATGCTACCAAAATTACACTGTGCTTTTTCATTTCAAATGACTTTGTTGTGAATATCCACCCCCATTTACACTTAGTGGTATTAAACTAGTTTTAAATATAATTCATCACTTTGGTACTCCCATGTATGTAGCCCACACTCTTTAATAATGGGGTTAAAATTGATGAAATACATCCTTATATTGTATGATCTATTTTCCATACTTATGCATGTACAGGATATGAAATCGATGAGCACAAAAATAATTATACAGAACAACAATCTGCTTGGTAATGTTTTAGTCTCATGATACCTCATGTATGTGATTTGAGAGTGAACCAAATCCAATTTGGGACTTCTTTTACAATTTTATAATGTTTTAGATATTAGTATTCACCTTGGTTTATGATTTTGTGTTTAATTTCATTTCCACATTCGCATGTTTCCATTATGTTATCATGTTATATCATGCCTCTTTGTTCATGTTTATGATTATAACCCATATTATATTCCATTGAAATTCCTATTGTCTAACATGTGATTCCTTCTCCATGTTATTCTATATTTATACAATTATGGATCTTTATTGCTCAACCCTTTCTAATGTATATCCCTAGGTTATCCCATGCAGTTTCAAGAATGATGGAAAATTATGATCATGTTAATGAAATGTTCAATAATACCAATGTACCACATGTTTTAGGTTATTCTGAAATATAACAAATTAACAAAATTAACTAGGCTTATCTATATTCTAGATATTATCATGTGTATTCTTATGTAATAAATAATTAATTAATGTGTAATAAACAGAAGATATTTCATTATTCATATTAGTTTAATGTATAGTTTTTTTTGAATTATGATTAAAAAACTATAGTGAAAGCCTTTGTGATAAGTCTAAACATAAGAAAAAATCTATAAATAATTGTAGAATATAGATTATGTGTTTTCTATAAAATACATACCTATCTAGATACAACAAGTTAATTTGGATCTAGCACATATGCACATAAGGATAATAATCCAAAAAAAGAGAATTGAGTTAGACTTGATCCTCACCTAGTGTACAAAAACAAGTCTTGTTGCATTCCTAGTTTCAAAATCTGAGTGGATATGATTTTGTAAATTCTCAAGTTTGTTATAAACCATTATTAGGGGAACAAAAATTCTGATAAGACTCAATGTTAGTTATTTGATCATGTATAACATAGATAAATGTCTATAAATTCATATGTTAAGGAATAAATGTAATTTACAAATTATTCCTTTAATATTATTGGATTACCATTTTTGTGCCTAATAGTTTAAAATTAAAATTCACTAATATTTACTTTATTCCATCCAACGGCTTGAAATGAGAGGAACTGAGGAAACAACCAATGTGAATGGAAAAGTGTTGACTACCCAAATGAGGTTCCCACCCCAATGGGACCAGGAATCGTGAACTTCGTGATGATATTCTCTCGGTAGAATTATGTTTTGAATGGAAACCATAATAATGAGTAATTCACATACCCCCTAAGAACTAACAGGCCACAATTGAGAATTTTATGTGAAAATGTCCTCCAACAGTCAACAGATCATCTGATCCATTAATCACGTAACAATAGATCAACTCCATTGAGAATATCTTCTCCATCCTTCAATGTTCCAATCAAGAGATTTTCATACTAGATTTTTATTAGTTGGATAGATAAGATGATCAGTGGTATAAATTTATCAATAATATGATGTATGACGAAGACATCAATGTGATGGTGTGAATGGAATTCCAGAATTTTGTTCCAATAAATATTTTCCTAACACTGTCAAACATAAAATGGAAAGGCAATTACTTACCCTAAATAAAAAATAGGTTGAATCCATCGGGGTATGTGAGGAAAGCATCACAAGACATAAATTATATGCCTCTATATTTTTCATTAACCAGGAATCCAAATTTTACTACTTCATTAGTGATATAAAATAAAATCTATAAAAAACCATGGTGATCCACGACTTTGATAGCTATGAGTAAATTGTCCAATGTTCCATCAAATTCAAAATAACGATGTGTAAATATCAAGAATCACTTGGGGATAAGAATTATAAAGTGGACTTCAATTCTTGTGGAATTATTAATAAATCTAAAGGTAGTATGCAATTTAAATATCCCACCTATCAAAAGTACTGAAATAAGCACCCAAGGAATTTCTTAATGTGGGAGAATAAATTCTTTAGTTATGAGAAGTAAGGTCACCTACCTAGAGATTGATGATGAGAGAAGCCCACTAATGTGATGGAGGAATAGAATGTTGCATTAAATCCTCATAGTATAATTCATTTTCAAAACTTAATTAAGAATGGAAACTTTCAAACCAATTCACCATGCCATGGGTGGTGAGAGACAATAAATTCCAAAAACCTCTAAGGTAGTAAGGGTGATCTTAATCCATCACAACCACTAAAGAGGATCCCAAAAATAAAGTGGTTATGGGTACACTAGTTATTTATTCTAGAATAACGAGCTTACTTTTTAATTCTAGTTTGATGAATACCTCCATAAGATTAAATTTTAGTAGAACTATTCAAACATTACCATTGAGAGTGGTGTAGAGTTGTCTGTGAAAAGGAAAATGGGGAAATTATTGTATCCCATGTGTATGAATCCCCCATCAAAATTTATGAGATAGACATCCTAGAAGACTGTGTGATACTCCCATTAGTGTAATTTGATGCAATTATGGTTATATATGGAATTTCATTATATAGATTCAATATAGATTTCCATGAGACTAAAATAACTCTATGTATCTTGAATTTCCCTCTGATTCGGTACAAGTGAAAAGAAGAGGATGAATCTTATTTAGAACCACCATCTACTACATGGATATTATTTCCCTATAAACACGCATATCTAGCTCAAATGATTGAGTGTATGGAAAATACCATCCTCAAATAAATGCCCATTATGTGGGAATATTTTGATGTGTTTTCTGAAGAATTTCATTGTTTTCCTACTAGTAAGGAGGTTGAATTTTCCATCATGTATATACCTGGGGACTTTCCAATATTGAAGAAACTATATAGAATGGATTTTGTTCAATTTATAGAGCTTAATAATAAACTATAGGATAATTAGAACAAATGGTTCATACACCTATGTGCCTCACCATGGGGTGAATCTTTCCTCTTCATCAAGAAGAATGATGAGTTAATATTCCTTCGCATCGATTATCATGAGATCAATAAGATCATGATAAAGAAAAAGTATTTCATACTATAGATTGATGACTTATTCAACCATCTATATGGAGAATAATAAATATACAAGGTGTATTTTTGGTTGGTAATGTTTTAAGTAAGGGTGAAGTATGATATTTCTAGGATTGATTTCTGTATAAGTTATGAACACCATGAGTTCATAATAATAACATTAAGAACAACTAATTCTCTATAAATCATCATGGAATTTATTAATATATTCTTTAGATATTACCTCAAAAACGTTTAAGTAGTATTTAAATTGATGATATTCTAGTATACTCCAAAAGAATGAAGGATTTTGAGGAGCATATGAGAAATGTGCTAAAGACCATATGAAAGGATTAGAATTATGTAAAGTACATAAAATTTTATGTTTAGTTTGAATTAATTCTCATTATATGGCTTAATTATCATAATAAATGGTATATATTTTCTGCCTTTGAAAATAGAAGTAACTTAACGATGTTTGAGTCCAATATCAATGATAGATATCCAAAGTTTCCTTGGACTAGTTAGGTATTATCAAGGATTTGTAATAACTTTATCACTATTGTAAAACCCTCTAACCAAGATAACATGGAAGGTAGAAAATATTATTATGAATAATGAATGTGAAGAGAGCATGAATGAGTTGAGAAAATTTTCTCACTGTGCTACCCATAAGGGGGAAATTTTCATGGTATACAACGATGGTTTGAACAAGGTATTGGGCTATGTGCTAATGCAAAATGATAAAGTGATAGTATACTCTTCCATAAAATTAAATTTTCATTAACTAAAAATACTAATTTAGTATTTGGATTTATATTTAGTAATTTTCACATTGAATATCTGGTATCATTATCTTTTTGGGTAAAAGTGTAAAATATAAATAAATCATAAGAGCCTCAACTATATATTCTCATAGAAAGTTCTAAATATTCACCAATGGAGATAGTTAGAGAAGATTAAGAACTATTACTACTCAATTAAATACCATATTTGGAAGGAAAATAAAGCATCATATGATCTATTTAGAATGGATCTTGTAATTTTATCATTGATGAGGATTGAGAGGTTTTTGATCTTCTTAGACTTGAAATGTATTGGAATGAGAATCATAAAGGAAGGAATATCATAAATACTTCCATAAATAATTTCTAAACCATACCTTCTAGAGAAGAAAATGGATAATCAAAGAGATGGTGTTTAAATATTAAATAAGGTGGACGATAAAAGAAAATGGAAATCCTCAGAGTTCAAAATTAATGAATAAAGAGTTGAAATATTTGGTCCATGACTATGTGTACCATCGAATCCTAGGTTAAAGAATTATCTTTTTGATGATGAAAATATCTCAACCTTATCCATAAATCTAATGAGGAAAAAATTTATTTAGATCTCTGAGAGATCTATTAGTGGGACAATATGAAGAAGGAGATCAAGAAATATACATCAATGTGTCTTGTAAGTCAGCAAGTGAAATAAGAAAGGAAAAAAATGCAAGGGGATGATCAAACCGGCACCCATACATTCATAGAAATGGAAAACCATAACCATGTAATTTTCAATAGTATTTTTTTAAGAAATAAAGTGGAAATAATACACTATGGATTTTGTTTGATCATATTTCAAAGACAACTCACATCATTTAAATTCTAGAGGACTTATCACTTGATCAACTTGCATGGACATACATTAGAGAAGTGGTGAGAATACATGGAACACCACTATTGATAATATCTGATTGGGATCAAAGATTTACCTCCATGATCTGGAAGAGTCTACAACATGCTCTAAATACTATGTTGAATTTCATCATGACCTATCACCCTCAAACTAATAGACTGTCAGATCAGACAATCTAAACACCTGAGGATATGTTGAGATCATTATAAATGAATTTGAAAGGAGAACGGGATCAAATGAAATCCGATAGTCCAGTTCTCATACAATAATATTTTGTATTCAAGAATTCAAATGAATCCACATGAATCCCTTTATAATAAGATATTCATAACACTGACAATATAGGATGCATTTTGTGAATAAAAACAACAAGGTCCTAAAATGGTTCAGGATACGGTGGACAAGGTCAAAACCTTTTAGTAGCACATCCTGGCTACTCATAGTTGATAGAAGAGCTATGATGACAAATTTCAGTAACACCTAGAGCTCAAGGTTGGGGATAAATTATTTTTATGAATATATCTATGGAACAAAGTCATGAAATTTCGGAAGAAGGGAATGCATATTCAAAGTCACATTGGCCCCTTTGAGATCCTTGATCTCATCGGAGTAGTGGCATGTCAACTAGAACCCCCACCTAACCTATGTCAAGTACAAGATATGCTTCATTTATACCTCTTGAGGATGTACATACCAGACCCCTCACTTGTTTTGAATACATAGGTGGTGTCATTGGAGAATGATATTTTATATGTTGAGAATTCGATAAATATATTAGCTCATAGAGATAATGTTCTATGAAACAAGAAAATTCACCTGGTCAATGTTCAATGGGGGACACCATAAGTTTGAAGAAGTGATGTGAGAAACCTAGGAGGTGATGAAACATAAAAACCCTAATTTATATTTGTGTATGAAATGAGAATTTCAAGTGTGAAATTTCTAAATGTGGGAATATTATAAAGACCCAAAATTTTATAAATAAAATTCCAACTGAATTAAATGCTCTATTATTTATTATGGTTATAGAAAATAGTTTCACATTATTGTTTTGAATATTACATCCTATCAAATTTAAAATTTTATAAAGCATCATAACCATTGATAATATATCCATTGATCACTGATCCTATGATTATTTTAAATATAGGGTTTTGATAAATCCAATTGACACAGAAAACGTTAGTGATGGCCTCAACTAGAATGATCATACCCAATGAATCCAATTTATAAAATCTTATGAGGGGGATAGAATACATCATCCTTTAACTTCACCAAGCACATGATAAGATCAATGTGCTAAATTTTGTAAAAATACATTTAGAGAATATGTTCATGATCATCAATATTATGGTCCAAACCATGTATGCTAAACCAGACCATGTAAATCTCCCCATCACACACCTTACCGTTTTGAAAGTTTCCACTGTAATAAAGTTATATTTAATAGTACACTAATTATATAAATATGTATACTATATTTTCAACAGAAATATAGCTCTAGTTTCTGGTGTAATAATGATTTATTTAACAATACACCGATAATGTAAATATGTATAGTATATTTTCAGCATAAAATTTGTTTTATGTACTTATTATTTTTGTGACTTTATAAATGATTTTGATTTTGATAAGTTAAAAAAATTATTTTTGAGTTATATTCAATTTTAATTAGGGTATTCTATTTGAGGAAATAATTAATTTTTAAACTAAAATATTTTTTAAAAAAATATTTTTATTAAATAATATTTGGTAATTATATGGGATGAAATAGTTTTACGAAGTCAAAAAAAATTAATAATTCAGAAAATAGTTATTTTCAAATAACGATAACTTTCAATTAATAATTTTTCTAATTTAAAGGCGTAATTTAACATAGTTAGATATTTTCTCAGATAAAATAAATATTATATTTGGATTCATCATTTTAAAATTACCCCAGGGTGATTTTTTCATACTTTTCAGTGATAATTGAGTTTTCAGGTAAAAAGTCAAAATGGTATAAACATACTATGTTTATTATGAAAGAATAATGAACCAAAAGTTATGTAAAATAAACCATAAACGTTATCCACAAAAAAATATAAATCTAAACATTAAAATAATGTTTTTTAGGTTATTTTATTAACTTTATAAATCCTTTTTGAATCCTCCAAAAATTATATTATATATTAAGGTTTTAAAATAAATTCTTTAGGAATATGACTCACTTCCACATCACCAAGTGTGATATTTTAATGGTTTTGGACCTCTTACTAATAAAATAATAAAAACTGATCCACTTTGGTAGAAATGATGTGAAAAAACTATGGTAAGGTTTGTGGGATTGATTATTTTATTATATGGAGTCCAAAACTTATTTTTGGGAAATAATAAAGAACTACCATATCTTTTCCTATAAAAACCCACCTTATATCCTAGTCCTCTTCATTAAAAAGTCATTTATCACATAATTAATCTTCCATACCCTCTCTATATTCATCCCATGGTTCCCCAAGCTCTCAATAATCTTCTCCCAAGATTTTGGAATCACACACTCAATGTAAGGGTCCTCTCTCTCTTCTTTTAAATTCAAGCACCTTCTTTGGATTTATCCTTTTAAGCATCAATTTGTTTTGTTGTAATGAATTAATAAATATCACTATACTTTAAAGATTATTTTCTAATAATTATATATCATTTATCCCCTCTCATTATGTAATTTACCTATCCTGTTACTCTACCAAAATTTGGTATGGGACTTCTTTCCCTTATTTTTAATTCAATAACCTTCATTGTATATGTCCTTTAGAACCAAAATTAGTAATGCTTTTATAGATTTATAAATATCCTTATACTATCCAATTTATTTTCTAATAATTATATATCCTTTATTTACTCCCATTATATCATTTACCTAAGCCATTACTATGTTGAAATTTTTTAAGGTATCTCTCTCTCTTCTTTTCCATTCAAGAACCTTCTTTGTATTTATTGTAACACCTCAAGATTTTTTAATTTTTTTACAAATTAATTTGAACCTTTTGATATTTTTTATTTAACGTGACACTAAATATTGTTCATTTTATATTAAAGCATTCTGTTTGGATTGTGTTATATGCAACACCAAGATAATCGTGCACTACATGCAACATAAACGTTGGCCTACTCTACATGAAATAATGATGTTCACTTGTGTTATTCAAAATAATGAATTTCATCGATGAATTGCATAACACCAAAGACTGAGGTTTCTGAACTATAATATATTATTTAACTATGATTATTAAATATAATAAGATAAAACCCAAACGTTAAATTAATGGTTATGAATATTATCAACTAATTTATTAAAATATATGGTTTATACAATATAATATGAATTCCTAGGTTACCAATTATTTATAAATGAAATTGAAAACTAATTGAATAGAAAAGTAAATATTATTATGGTCATAAAGCTATTTTCCCTAATAAATTAAATTTTCATTTATGTCTTGTAGTGGACTAAGTCAAAGATTCCTTTCACACAGATCCCACTTGGTATATGTCATATGAAACACCAACTTTCATTCTATCAACGCGATAATTAATCGGATATAACATTCATGCATACGTACAACATACCATCTCTCTGAATGTTGTATTGAATTTCATACTTATATATTATATGGATTGCTATATTACACATATAATATATATAAATGATATTTTTATCATGGTTTATGTTCTAGAAATCATGATATAAAGTATAAATACCAAAGATAAAACAAATTAAAACACATGAAAATAATAAAGTGAATATTTCCTAAATTGAAACCTTAATATAGGATTGTTAATAAGACAGTAATATAAGGTCATAATCAAAACATATATGGTATTATATAAAATAATATTATTATATAGAATATTTATAATAAATTAATATTTATTATATAGGTGGTTTTAACGTGTACGACGAGAGTCGTGACACAGGGTAAGGGGATTTCACTCAATTTTTATAACTCTTAGATACATACTAAATTCACCACTCTTTCCTTTTTTGTGGTGTATTTAATTCACATGATAGTACTATATATATATAATACCTAAATTTATTCTTATTAACATATACGTTTTAGGAACTTTCAATCCTGGGGTTTATGTTACAAAAGTTACCAAATAGGAAAAAATGGTTTGTCTCAATTATCCTTCTTTAAGACCTAGGTTTTTTTATGCACCTAAAAATGTATGAATTTTTTTAGGTAAGAACATGTGTACAGAAAACTTGTTTTCAAATATTCCAAGTGATTTCTTTTTCTTCCCTATAAAAGGTCACAATATATCCATATTATTCACACAATTTAAACTACAAAATATTGGCAAAGAAAAACCCAATACAATTCCCATAAATCCTCACTTCTTCTTAGAATCCCCCCTTGGGAATAAGGAAATCTAAGGAATCATTTTGTCACAAACCAAAATAATAACCCTGATTAAGAGGTAATGTCGTCTCTCAATTATTTTCTTTTATTTTAATTCTCTACCCCTCAAAATCCATTAATTTTATTCTTATATAACAAAAAATTATATCCAATATGATATCATGTTTTTATGTAAATATTTTGACCTAAAATACACACACCTCCATCTAATGGGTATTGAATATATTTTTTCTATGTATGGAGAACTACATCCGCACGAAATGATGATTGTTCATTTCACCATTACCACCAACCTTTGTGGACATTTTGATGGGAACTCTATTTATATTTTTTCATATATCAAATTTATTATGTCTTTAATCTTATTTAATATTTTTTAAAACAAATATCCTCTTACTTTATATTTTGTGTTAATATGATAATTTTGTTTGAGGAAGTGTGGACTACCACCCCCTCAACACGATATGATACCTTAATACACCTAAAGGATTGTGTTAAGGATGATTTTAGTGAATATATAATATATAAGTGATATAATAAATCTAACTTAATAATTTTGTATATAAATTTATATATATATATTATAATTTCATTCTATCAACGTGATAATTAAATAGATATAGCATTCATGCGTACGTACAACCTACCATCTCCATGAACGTTGTATATTATTTCATACTTATATATTATATGGATTGTAATATTACACATATAATATATATAAATGATATTTATATCTTGGTTTATGTTCTATAAATCATGATATAAAGTATAAATTCCAATGATATAACAAATTAAGGCACAAGAAAATAATAAAGAAAATATTAACCGAAGTGAAACCTTAACATATGATTATTAAGAAGACGGAAATATAAGTTCATAATCAAACCATATATGGTATTATATAAAATAATATGGTTATTTATAATATTTATAATAAATTAATATTTATTATATTGATGTTTTGAATGTGTACGACGAGAGTCAAGACACAAGGTAGGGGGATTTTACCCAATATTTATTCCTATTAGATACGTGCTATGTTTTCCACTCTTTCCTTTTTTTGTGGTGTAAGTAATTCACAAGATTGTATTATATATATATAATACCTAAATTTATTCTTTTTAACATATCCTTTTTATGAACATTCATTCCTTGGGTTTATGTTATGAAAGTTACCAAATCAATAAAAATAGTTTGTCTCAATTTTCATTCTTTGAGGCCTAGGTTTTGTTATTCACCTAAACTCATTTTTGAGGTGTATATAATTATATTTTACATGTTCTATAATTAATATATATATTTTCATCATATTTTAAGACTCATTTAATTTTCCTTTCATACATTGTTAGTATGATCCCATGTTACTGAATGATAAATGTTTATTGAAATAATCTCACCACCTTCCATGACTATTTATATTAATGCTTACATTGATGAAATATTGTAACCCATATCTCAAGCAATTAATGAATTTTCATATCCTCTGGTTATTTATGAAATACTCATGTATTGGTCCAATTTTTATACTCCATGGTTAAAAAGATAGATAAGAAAGGTTTTTTAAGAAATCTTTTTGTTACCCTACCTTCAGTTAGAATTCTATGTTTTCTAGAAACGGTTTCAAAGAATATTATACCATTATCCTATAATATCGAAATGAAAATTTTACCCTTTTTATATCATACCAATCTATTCAAAGGAATCTTCTTACAACTTTCAAACAAGGAATTTTCTTAACTTTTTACCATGTAAAAAGAATATTCTTTTTTACCTCTTACGATATGTACGGATTTACCCACCTTCATTTATTTGAATCTTTGTTTTCATTTTTAAAAGTTTAATTTTTATGATAATGTTTTTAAAGGTAATTATTGAGGAAAATTGTTTTCCAAATGGTTTGAAGCTTATTTTATAAATTTCCATGGAAATTTGATTTCAAAATGTTTTCAATCCTTATTTTTATAATTTCAAAGTATTTTCTATTAAATGGTTTTAAAAAAATATCAAGATTATTTCAAATGTTTTCAAGAAAAATGGTTTAAAAAAATATTTATTTATAATTTCTCAAAGTGTCTTAAAAAAGGAATTTTAAAATGTTTTGATACATATTTTATAAGTATTTATAGTAAAACGGTTTTCAATTAATTTCAAGTATTATTTATATGTTTTAGAGTTATTTTCTATAGAAATGATTTCCAAATGGGTTTATGTATTAAAAATTATTTTTCAAAGAATAAAGGAAATTTTAGTCAATAATTGTTTTTGAAGGATATTTCCAAAATATTTTCCATCTAAGATGAAATATGTTGATGTTACTCATTCCCTTATATGAAATGATCTAAGGGTTCCATTCATATCATTTATATGAATTATATGTGATTAATCTCATGGTCTTTAGGAAACCCGTTTATATTTTCTATGTTTTATGTTTAAGAAATTCATATCTTTTTTATGGGTTGTATGTTTATGAAATATATTTATCTTTCGTGAGTTATTTTTCTGATGAAAATATTATTAAACCTACATCTCTTTCCATAAGTTATGATAATATTACATGTATATAGTACCCATTTCATTTCATGTGTTATGGTATGATTATTTATGATCTAGGGTAACATGTTTTTATTCATTAACTATTAGATGGGTGGGACTTATATGTCCCTAAAATGAATTGGATAATGATTTATATCTCATGAGATAGACTAATATGGTCTTGGGATCAGAATATTTCTACTATGATGTCCATGGGAGTAAACCATGATTACCAGAATGGTTTGACGAGTGAACTCATGATACTAAAATGGCCATGGAAGGGAACCCATACTACCAAGATAGTGTTGGAAGAAATTTCTTGGATACTATGGAAGAGATATTTTATGGATAGGATTCCTCCACAATCCCATGTTTATTCCTATGTTATGATTTCATGGATTATGTTATCTATGTCCTTATGATTAATTTCTTATGAACTGTCATTATTTATTCCATGATTCATGTATATGATCTTTGATATGCAGAGTATGATCTTATACATTCACGATCATATTTGCATACCCTAATTCTCATAAATATGCTTACATATCTCCCTTATATACCATTAATAAGCATTTGAGATCACCCCTTTCTTATGTTTTATTTCACTAGGTTATAATGAAAGGATTTATGTAGGAGTACTAAAGGTGGAGGTCTTTTTGGGAGTTGCTGAAGATCTTTCACCAGGATAAAATATTTTAATTCCGTGTTTCAAAGGACACTAAACTATTACAATCCTCAGGCATGTATTTTTTTAATGTATAAAATATTTATCCAAAATGATGTGATATCCATATATGATAATCCTAGGTCACAATAGATGGTATCAAAAGAATGGTTTAGGCAATCTTTGTAAACTATGATGAGAAATATTTAATGAGATACCTAGGTATATTTATAAGGATATGTCTAGGGATGTATCTATGGATAAGTATAAGGATGAGTCAATGTTTATTAAAATGCCCTGGAATTTTGGTAAAGGGTAGAGTGAGTAGTTTTATAGATATATATCCATGTATAGATACTATAAGTGTATGTGGATCTAGAAAAATGTACATAGGGGTAACATCTCTAACAAGATATTTTTGGCATGACTCAAGGTAATCTGTTACATGAAAATGGGCCTTGTTGCACATATGGTTTAACACTCTCATGGGATATGTTGTGGAAATTAACAAAATATTAAAGAACTCTCATGAATTATTTTGATATAAGTTGGCTATGAAGAACCTAGAATGAACCAAGGGTGTCCTATATTATGAAATTTGTCCTGATTTAAAAATCCCATAATTAGATATCTTCATGAATATGTGGTTTTATACTTTGATATGTAATGCTCACAATATGCTTCTTGTCTTAGTCAATTAAGAGAATCTAAAGGAACTAGATTGTTAATGAATGTGTTGGATGATTAGTTGATGAGAAGTCAACTGGGATGATCACTAGAGTGAACGATGTAGTGATCATACCCAATTAGTTTTCAAGGAACATAATTTAAAATGTGTACCTTAACCAACTCTTGGACTCACCAAGGAATAGAAAGAAGATGTTCTTTGAGAGTTTGGGTAATAGAGACCATTGAGGAATGAATATTCAGTTTCCTTTTTGTCAAGAATGGGGAAATAATAACCTAATTGAATGTATAAGAATTAAAATAATGTGTTTTGACTATAGAAATTAAGGACACAAATCAAGTGACTATAATGAAAAATATGTAGAGTTTAGTTAATAAAAAGGATAAGAATATTGGCCTCCCTATGACATCATTGAAGGATAATTATTTTAAATGTAGAATAAATGGTCATTATGCAACTCAATTTCCCTAGTGGAAGGCTTATTAAGAGGATTATTAAGGTGGTGTTAGTAATGATTATATTGTTGATGATGAAGAGACTACAAATGAAATGTAAAAGGAAAGAGGTATTGTGAAATAGGATGATGTTTCCTTGTTAATTACATAAGGATGAAGTAGAATAATCAAAGTTTATATGTATTTGGATTGAAAAATTATGTTATATTAATGATGAAAAATAAAATGTTTGTTCGACTCATGTTTTTCTCTCATTATTTAAATGTTTATGTTGAATGTTCCTAATGGAGTGGTGGAGTGATTTAAGGACACAATGATAAATTGACTAATGGAAGGTTACCCACAATATGTTCTTTATATTAAGATAATTCTATTATGAATTTGTAAATTGGATGGCCCTAATTTCGATGGAACTATGTAAGGATATGTTAATAGGTGTGTTGTGCTTTCATTGATGAATTTTAGTGGATTTTTTGATTTAATGAATATATCCAATATACGTTAGAATAAGGAAGAATTCATGTTTTTCAAAAGTTTTTATAGTAATTATGGTTATTAAAATGTTTCATAGGAATACACATTAATGTTATTCACATGTTTGAAATGTGATAATCAAATGTTACTTTGTGATATATGGGGGATCAATGTCAAAATTATTTTATTTCTAAATATTTGGATTTCTAAATTTTGGAAGGGTTATAAGGTTTAATATTCATGAAAAATTGAAGATTAACTTTGGAGGAAGTATTTATGTATTGATTTTGTAATAAAAATGTTGGATAAAAGGTTATAGAGTGAATAACCTTATTTCAAGGATGTACATATTATTTATTTTAGAATTCATATTAGTGTGGTTTTAGAAAAGGAAAAATTGTTTTTTGGGTGACTACTAATCAATTCTGGAAAGGCTATGGGTCTTGAACCAATGACCGAATGATTATAAGGGTTTCAATCCTACCACTTCCCTACGCAATGTCCTGGTTAATGTATAATTATTTATATTGAAACAATATTTTACTTTTTATGTTTATAGATTAATCTGTTAACCCTATTGATTTTCAATAATAGTTAGAGACAATTTGTGATACATTTCACTCTTTTAGGGTCCATAAGATATGCTAAAATATTATTTTATCCCTTCAGGCATCAAAATTAAATTCTAGAAATCCATTTCTTGAAGTAATAGATTAATTAGAAATTGGTAAAATTGAATCTAATGAATGAAATTTTGTTTATAGAAATTTTTCATGTAAGTATATTTCCTTATATTCTTGGGAAAAATAATAATACGTCAATGTTAGTATAATGGTCAAAACAAAATGTTTTGTCCTAATAACTTAAATTTTTGTTGAACTGAAGGACTTATAAATCATCACAGATTTAGGAATTTGAGGCCTTGAAATTTTCTATTTCTATTCATCTATTTGTGATTTTTGACCTCAGTCACTCCCTATAAATATTTACTATTTTCATACATTCCCAATCTTCACTCCCAACTTATGTTATCCTGTGGGGAAACCTATTTATATGTCACTTAAGGTAACCATTATGGTTCCAACATTCCCTTTTAAAAGGAATAGTTAGTATTCAATATTATGAAGTGGGTTTCAATTAATTAAACTTTCAAGTTTTATACCATTGACAACCTGGATAAATTTTTTGGTTGAACCTAAATTTAAGTGGGGTAGAATGTAACACCATGATATTTTTTTATTTCTTTTAAAATTAATTTATCATTTTTTTATATTTTTCATCACATGCAACATTAGAGATCATTCATTTTATATTAAATCACTATATTTGGATTTTGTTATACGTAACACCAAGTTAATCATTCACTACACGTAACATAAAATTTGTACCGAACTACATAGAACACTGAGGTTCACTTATGTTGTATGCAACAATTACTTTCCTTTATGACTTGCATAACACGCATGATCGAGGATTACCAAACAATAATATATTATTCAAGTGTTATTATTTAGTATAATAAGATAGAAACTTGATGTTAAATTGTATTTTATGAATAAAATTAACAATTTTATGAATATATGTGATGTATACAATATAATATGAGATCATAGGTTACCAATTAATTATTATTGAATATGAAAACTCATTGCATATAAAAAGGAATTATAATTAAGGTCACATAGTTCTTTTAATCAAATAAATTAAATTTTCATGTATGTTTAGAAATGAACTAAGTCAAACTTTCCATTCACATAGAACTAACATGGTGTATGTTATAAGAAAAACTATCTTAGAATACATTACACATAACATGGACTTGGCATATGTTACACAGAACACTGACTTGATGTACGATGCACACAACACTGAGTTTCAACGAAACAACTTTTTTAATATAACTATTTAAACCATATAATTATAACATAACCATAAATATTATTTATATTAATTATAATAACAACTTATAAAATATTTCTAATAATTTTTTATATAAATAAATCGAATTTATAATGAAAGATGTGATTTTTGGTAAAGTCCTTTTATGTTTAAAAATATCATTTTCTCGAATAAAGCTCTTCTAATAATAATATCATTTCGAGAAAAATTTAGAAATATATTTGGTAAAGTAAAATTGGTTTTTGAATTCATAATATCTAACTATCCTATGGTGAATTTTTAGGATTTTTCTAAGAAACTTCATTTTTTGATGAATAGTGAAAAATACATATTTTTTGTAAAAAATTGTTTTTCTGATTAATTATTTATTAATGATAAATGAAATTGTAAATTTATATGGTAAAATTATATAAATATTAAATATGTTAATAAAATTTAATTCATTATAATCAATTTCACTTTGAATTTTAATATAAAACCATAACAAAGTTTTGAACATTTTTGTACTTTTAAAAACTGTTTATTTCATCCCATCTTTGGGATTAGCATTAATCATAATTTTAACAATTATATTATTCTAATTTAGAAAATTATACATCCACTGTTTTATTCAGTATAATATTCGGATTATAATAAGACCAAGTTAAATTTTTACCAAAATGATTAGTAAAAGTGATTAAAATTAATCACTGCGATTAAGGCCAAATTAATCTTAATTAGGGACTAAACCATAAAATTAGGGTCTCAAATGACCTATTAACTTTTAAAAAACCCATTGTATATCCCTATTTAGAAAAAAAACTTATTTTATTGATATATGTTGGGTTTAATGGCTATTTTATGTACTCTCATGTGTACAAAAAACTTGTTTTCATTGATTCCAAGTGAGTCATTTTCCTTCCCCATAAAAGGTCACCACCTCCCCCTCTTCCTCACCCCTATCAAATCACTTAAGTTAAAACAATAAATTTCCAATAATCTTCCTAGAAATCCTAAATTTCAAATATAATCCTTCTATTTGGAGTAAGACAATCTAAGTAATCCTTTTGGCATAAACCAAAAGGAGATACCTGATTAAGAGGAAACATGTTCTATCAAATACTTTATTTTATTCTCATTATGCACCCCCTCTAATTGAATTTATAATATTGTTATATAAAAAAATAGTATCCCCATAATAATATGATTTTATTATGTAAATGGTTCAACTAACTCTTACATAGACCTCTATATAATGGGAAACAAACATATTATTTCTGTGTACGACGAACTACTGCCTCACAAAATGATGATTGTTCATTTTTCCATTACCACATACCATAGTGGACATTATAATTGAAACTATTTTTATATATGTAATATATTAAATTTATTTTTTCATTAAGATTATTTATTCCTTTTTACAACACATATATTTTAAAATTTCCATTTTGTGTAAATACGATAATGTCATTTGTGTAACTGTGGACTACCGCCCCCACAAAGTGATATGATTCATTCATACACCACATGGATTGTATTAAGGATGATTTTAGTGAATATATAAGATAAATATGATATTATAAATATATTTTAATAATTAGATATTTATATTTTACATTGATTCTATCGATATGAAAATTAAAAGGAAATAACATTTATGCATACGTACGACCTACCGTCTCCATGAATGTTGTATTTAGATTCATAAGTATATACACTATGAATTAATATAATATGAATATACTGTATCTAAATTATATTAATATCATGATATCATTATTTAAATTATGATATAATTTATAACTACCAAGGATATAACAAATTAAGGCATATGCGAATAATAAAGCAAATATTACCTAAAGTGAAACATTAACATAGGATTGTAAACAATAGTGTTATATAATGTCATAATAAAACCATATAAGGTAATAGATAAAATAATATAGTTATTTAAAATATTTATAATAATTTTATATTTATTATACATGTTTTTTGAACATGTACGACGATATTCAAGACAAAAGGTAAGGGGGTTTCACCTCACTTTCTATTTCTATGAGCTACATACTATGTTCACCACTCTCTCCTTTTGTGTGGTGTAAGTACTGAACATGAATTTTTTATATTTATATTATACCAAAAAATATTGTTATTTACATATCTATTTTATGAACATTAATTCATGGGGTTTATGTTTCAAAAGTAACCCAATTGGTAAAAATGTTTTATCTCGATTTTCATTCCTTGAGAGTCATGTTTTGTTATGAACCTAGAATTCTTCTCGAGGTGTATATAATTTCCTTTTAAAGGTTATTTTTATAATATCCTTATTTTAATGATATTTAGTTCTTCATTTAATTTCACTTTCTTACATGGAGTGTATGATCCCAAGTTACCAAATGATAATATTTTATTGAAAAAATCTCATAACTTTTCAAGATTGTTTATATTTATGATTCCTTTGATTAAATATTATAACCCATATCTCAATAAATTCATAAAGTTACTTATCCTATGTCTATATATTAAATAATCATGTATTGGTACCATTTTTCTTCTCTTTAATCCATAAGATAGTTAGTAAAGTGTTTTTAAGAAAGCCCAACATTACCCACTCTTCGATCCGAAATCTATGTTTTCTAAAAAGGTTTTCCAAGAATATTATACCATTATCCTATAATATCTAAATGAAAATTTTATCATTTTTGTATTTTAAAAATCTTTTTAAAGGATTATTCTTGTCACATTCTGAACAAGTCATTTTTCTGACCTTTTTAATAGGTAAAAGAAATGTTGTTTTTACCTCATAAAACATGTATGGATTCACACACCATCATTTCATTGATGATTACAATGCATTTTTAAAAAGTAAATTTTTATGAAAATGTTTTTTCAAGGAAATTTTAACGTAAAATTATTTTAAATTTTTTTTCAATCTTCTTTTTTATGTTTCAAATGAAAATTGTGTTCATTGAATTTTCAAGGAATATTTATATGTCTTCAAAGGATTTTAAAAGAACTGGTTTTCAAACCATTTTCAATATTTCTTTTTATTTTTTATATTATTTTCAATGAAAAATGTTTTTTAAAAAATATGATTCTTGTTTTATATGTTTTCAAGGAAAATGTGTTCCAAATTACTTCAACTCTTCTTTATAAGTCTAAAATATATTTTCTAAGAAAATTATATCACATCGTTTTATGTATTAAAAAGCCATTTTCAATGATGAAATAATATTTTCGTCCAGAAATGTTTTTGAAAGTTGTCGAAAAATTATTTTCCATATAAGATGACATCCATTTATGTTACTCATGTCATTATAGGAAATTATCTAAAGGTTCCATTCATATCCTTTCTATGAATGGGTCATTCTTAATATCATGGTCCTTATTTGAACCATTTTTATTCCAGGAGTTTTATGTTTATAAAATATGTTTCTCCGTATTGGGTTATATGTTTATGAAATCCAACACTCTTTCAGTAGTTATTATTTTGATGAAATGATTACAAAACATGTATCGTTTTTAGTAGGTTGTGATAAGATTACATGTTTATAATATCATTCTCATTTGATGGGTTACGATGTGCTTATTTATGATCTTGTGGAACATGTATGTATGATATCACTATGCGAGAAGTGGGACCTATATCTCCCTCAAATTCATCAGGTAATGATTTATATCTAATGAGATAGAATTAGATGGTCTAGGGAGTAAACCATGACTAAAAGATGGCAATGGTAGAGAACAATGACTACCAAGATGGTATGAGGAGTAAAATCATGCTACTAAGATGACCATGGGAGTGAACCATGACTAACAAGATGGTATGGGGAGTGAACCCATACTTACAAGATGGTCTTGGAAGGAATTCCTTGGCTATTTTGTAAATCATATTACGTACTTTTGTGTCTACCAAAATCCCATGTTTATTCCAACGTAATGACTTCATGTCTTAGGTTATCTATTTCGTTTTGATTGATGCCTTATGAACATCCATGATTTATGTCATGATTCATATTTATGATTTTTGATATGCATGGTATGATATTTTATTTTTATTATCATGTTGTCATAACCTTATTCACATAATTATGATTATATATCTCCCTTATTTACCCATACTGATCATTTTAGCTCACCCATTTCTTATGTTTCCTTTCCACAGGTTATCAAGAATGGTTTTATATATGAGTACTAAAGGTGGAGATCTTTATGGCAGATGTTGAAGATCTTTCATCATGAGAGAATATTTTTTTCCAAGTTCCAAAATAAATTAAACTATTATAGTCCTCAGGAATGTTTTTTGTAATTTAAAGAATATTCATCTAAAATGATGTAATATCCATGGATGTTAATCCTAGGTCTCTATATTTATCTTTTTGAATATAAATAAGTTATGTTTTCATAAATTTATAAAGATACATATACTATAAAACTTTTTTCCTAATAATGATATATCATTTATGTTGATTCAATAGGGTTTCCTTATAAATTTATCATTCCTCTATGTTTTAAAAATAAAAAACATGTAATCTTAAGGAAAATTATTTTTCTCTATGGATTATTTTCATAAATGAAATATCACCACTCTAAGAAATGTTTTACCCTTACCTTGGTTTTCAATATCTTATAAAATGTCTTCTTAAAACCAAGTCTAATTTTTTTACTAAGTCAAAAATTTCAGATCCTTATCAAAAACCTCAGAATCATACTTTTCCTTAAGGTACCAATTATTTCTATTTTTAGACACCAAATTGTCTAAAATTATAACTATGAATTCAAGGAAATTTGGACTACTAATTCATCAGAATATAGACATTTAATTCATCAAAATTCAGACTCTGAATTCCTCATAATTTAGACAACAATACTCCTCGAAATTTAGACTCCGAATTCATCAGAATTTTGACTCGGAATTCATCAGAATTCAAAATCCAAATTCATCAAAATATTGACTCAGAATTCATCAAAATTCAGACTCTTAATTCCTTAGAAATCAGACTCCTATTTCATTACAAATCAGACTTTGAATTCATCAGAATTTAGACTCCAAAAATTATAGAATTTAGATTCCAAATTCTTTGTAATCAAAATATACATTCTTTATAGAATCTGATTTTTTATATATTTAGACTTTGATTTCAATTTTCCCTAAATTAATGATTTTTTATATTTGTCTATGCTACTTAATTTTCCTCACACAAGAATTTATCATTTAATGATGTCATACAATTTGTTTCTAACTAACTGTTGGTTGAGTGGCATGTTGACAGGTCACTCCAAAATTCAAGGAAAAATAAGACTGTTGGAGGAGGGATCCGACCATTGATTTTTTTTCATATAAATATGATCTCATTAGAATTAGAGCATTATAAATCTGAATATTAAATTATGTGATGTTGTGAAGTGATTTCCAGAGATATAATCTCCTGATTTTTTCATTTTATGAACAGCTTGTTCAACTGTGAATAACTTGTTTGGCTTTCTTCGTGTGACTCTGATTGATGTTGAGTACAATCGTGGGCTTCTGGGGATCGAAAGACAGAGGTTCCGACTACCTTAAAGTTAGAGGACGTGTGAGGATAAAAAGAAAAATTATGATATTTTTATTAAGGGCTTACCTTGGTGTGGGTAAGGCAAACTTTCTTGAAAGTATAAATCAATGGACCTTTATCCAAGGTTGTTGGATACCATAATATTTGGGTTAAAAGATTTCGTACTTGTAACTTGTTATTATTTCAAGTTTTATTTTGGCTTTATTTTATTTTAGAAAGAAAGTATAACTTTTTTTACTTTCTTTTAATTTCACTTAAATTGATAAATATTATTCTATACTCTTTAAGGAAGAATCATTCTCTAAAAACGTTTTCCTTATGTTTCTATTCCAGATTAATATTTTTGGATACAAAGAATGTTTATTTCATTGTTAATCACTAAAAGAGGATTTGTGAATTTACCTTGTTTAACATTTTTAAACATAGTTTTCCTTAAGGTTTAAAATGAATGGTTTTAAAAATTATAATTCAACCCCTCTTGAAATTGAGAATCAACTTATACTATTTATATCCTACAATAGGTATCAGAGGAGGCATCTAAAATACATATACTCACATATATTTTTTTGGCTCAAATTTTCCTTGTTCTAAATTCTTCTTGCTTAAATTTTCTTGATCATGTTTTTCTTAAAGATTCTTATGTTTTCTTATAATCTTTTACTACTTACAAGTATTATGGAAAAAACTTTCTTATAGAATGGAAGGTATAAATGTTGGATCCATTGAAAATCTAAACCCTAATAGACCACTAATTTTTATGGTAATGATTATGAGTATTGGATATATAAGATGAAGACTTTTGTCATTAACATTGGAGTAGACTAATTTTTCCTTCTCACTAGAGACTAAAAAATTCCAGATAAAGAAGTCAGAACATTCCCCAATCAATAGAAACAAGAATATCAACTAAATTACAAGGTACATAATAATTTTTTGGGTTATATGACCATGCATATATATAGTCAAATATTTTCTTTTGATGTTTCTAACATAATCTAGAAGAAACATGATGTTACACATTTTGGGACTTCTAAAGTGATAGTAAGTAGAAGAGTTATGTTAAGAGCTGAATATCATGGATTATTATTTTCTAATGGATTACCTGTTTGAAAAGTAAAAAAACATGATTTATGACCATTTTTAATAGTCTATATATGGGAGAGAAAGGTTGGGATGATGTTTTTCTTATAGATAAAATAATTGACGTTATTCACAATGAATTGGAATCAAAAAGGAAATCTATTGATGAGAATAGAAAAGTGTATAACATTACTCTTGATGAGTTATTTGGAACTCTTCTAAATCATGAAACCAGAATGGAGAGAGATAATCATTTTAAAAAAAGAAGAATGTTAATGGAAGTGTTGATTTCACTAAAAAAATCTAATGCCAAGACTCTATATATGGTAACTAGATATAAAGTTTTGATATATGTGGTTATATCTGATTTAGTGACAGTGATCATTTAAGGAATTAATTATCCAATATTCCTTGAAGGATGAACAGGATTGTTGGAAAGAAAACTTTACAGTTTAAATATAAGAATAAATAATGAAAGGATAAGAAATATTTTCATGTAACCTTCTATGAATGTAAAAGGGCAGGAAATATCATACCTGATTTTCCTTTACTAAAAATAAAAAATAGGAAGGAAAATAATTCTGAGAGAATTAGAAAGAAGTATTACAGGGCCAATGATATGAATGTTTTGAAAGGAAATGACACCTGGAGTGCTAGTAGTGGTGATTCTTAAGATTAATCTGTAGAATATGAATCTTATGTTTACAAGAATATTGGTCTTATAGGTAGAGTACCTATTAAATATCATTATCTTATAGCTAAGGTACATAATGATGAATCCTTGACGAGTATTTCTTAAAATGAAAATTTTCCAAATTAATAATATTAAGAAACATTAGATGATGAATCTTACTCATCATAAGATAATACCTTACCATTATTTGAATTAGTTTCTAGATTTCATAAACATATTGAGAGTGAAAATTGTATGATAAAAACGAAGTTAGAGAAAGAAAATTCTAGAGTTTCTATTTTAACTAAAGAAGTTTCAAATAGTTATGAGGATCTTTATCAGAAAACTTTTGATTTTCAGAGTGTTTCTAAAAAACTTAAGGAATTTAATTCTGAGAAGGATAAGCTTTCTATGGATCTTGAATGTGTTATTTCTATGAAAAAAAATTTAAGGGATAACTCATGTTCTAAAAATAATTACTTTGAGGATATGAATTTATCCATTATACAAAAATTTTAATTTTTTTCCTTAAAGAAACATTTATCAAATTTTTCTTTAGGAAGGAAAGAATTTGATAAAATATTTTCTCAAATTCATCCTATAAAGAATAGTTCTTGATTTTTTTATACTCATTCAAAACCTATTTTTAGTAATATCTTTTTTGATCCCCAAAGTGCACTCCTTTTCACTAATTTTCAATGTTGTTAAAATTGGGATAAAATTTTTCTATAAATAAAACCCTATCTTTATATTTTCATAATGACTATTTTTCTATGAAAATGTGGATTCTTAAAATTGTGATTTTGGAAATTTCCCAATCCAATAAGGCTTAAATTCCAAAAGCCGAACTCTTTTATTTTCAAGAAAATAAAGAAAGTACCAACAACAATACATGGTACTAGGATAGTTGATGTTCTTGACATACGACTAGTAATAAATATTTCTATGAAAATATTATCAAGACAAAAAAAGGAAAAGTAACTTTCAGAGATAATGCAAAGGGAAAAATTGTTGGTATAAGTAACATTGTTTTTATTTGAAAATCATTTATTTCAAATAATTTATTTTTTAAAGGTCTTAAGAAAAACCTCAATAGCATAATCCAATTATGTACTAAATATTACCTTGGAAATTTTAGAAATGATAAATGCTTAGGACACAATTCCAATGAAGGGTTTATTCTTTCGGCCCATAGTCATGAGAATGTTTATACACTAAACATAGAAGAATATAGGAGCCAAGTTATACATTTCCTCAGTGTAGACGATGATCAATCTTGGTTATGTTATATAAGACTGGGACTTTGTAACCTTAGAAACACACGAAATATGTTGAAGAAAATACTTGTTAAGGATCTAATGGAGCTTATATTTGATTCTTCAAAAGTCTGTGGTCCTTGTCAGTGTGGAAAGAAAAAAAATCAATTTTTAAATCAATCAGTGAACTCTCAACTACTGATTCATTATAGTAAGTGAATATGGATATTTTTGTCCAAAAGAAATTGGAAGTATTGGGGGAAAATATTCTGTATTTGTTTTAGTCGATGATTACACTATATTTACATCGATATACTTTCTAACAAAGAAATATAAAGCATTTTCTTATTTTAAAACCATTATAGAAAATGTTAAAAATGATAAAAATGTTCAATTGATGACTATTCATAGTGTTCATAGGGGATAATTTCAAAAATCAGATTTTGAAACTTTTTGTAGTAGGAAAGGAATTACTCATTACTTCTTATCTCTAAGAACTCCTCACCAAAATTGTGTTGTTAAAAGAAGAAAATTAATTCTTAAAGAGTTAACTAAAATTATGTTGAGGGAATATTCCGTTGGTAAAACATTTTGGGCTGAAGCTGTTTGTACTACATTTTATACAATAAATTGAGTTTTAATCAGATCTTTTCATAACAAAACACCTTATGAATTTTGGACTAGTCGAAAACCTATAATTTCTCACCTTAATGTATTTGGTTCCAAATTATTCATCCTGAATACTAAATATAACTTAAATAAATTTTCAACCAAATCTGATGAAGAAATTTTACTAGGAAACTCCACTAATTCTAAGGGGTATAATGTTTTTAATAAAAAATATTGTACTCTTGAAGTATTAGTTCATGATAAATTTGATGAAACTAATCCTTTGGTTTTTAAACAACCCCAACCTACATCATCAGATGTGTTTTCCAAAACTGATTATGATACTTTGATAAAAGATTCTTCTTAAATAGGAAAATACTCAAGAAAATTCTTCTAAAGTATTTATCCTAGAAGATTTGCTACCGTATGTTGATGAAAAAGTTTTACAAAATCGAAATCAGTTGTTTCATAAGAATCATTCCAATGATAATATCATTAGTGATGTAAATGAACTAGTAAGTACTAGAAGTTCTTTAATAAATGAAGTAGAGCATCTAGGATTCCTTTCTAAATTAGAAAAAAATAACTAATGATGCTTTAGTTGATGATGATTTTATTAAATCCATGCAAGATGTGAGAAATTAATTCGAATGGAACAAAGCCCGGACCTTGGTAGAAAGACCTAAAAAACGTCTGTAATTGGTGTAACATGGGTCTTCAGAAATAAGTGTAATGAAAATGGAATCATCGTAAGAAATAAAGATAGATAAGTGGATAAAGGATATAACCAACAAAAAGTAATAGACTATGAATAAACCTATTCTCTAGTATCTATACTTGAATCTATTCATATTTTACTTTCCTTTACAGCATTATTTAATTTAAATCTTTTTCAAACAGACATAAAGTGGGATTTCCCTAATGGATATGTCCATGAGGATGTTTATGCTATAAACAGTCCTAGATTTGAAGACAAAAAACATCCTGAACATGTTTTCAAACATACCACATGTTTATATGGACTCAAACAAGCCCCTAGAGCTTGTTATGATAGACTTACATGATTTCTGTTACAAAAGAGTTATGTTGAGGGAACTGCTGATCTAACTCTTTTTATAAATAAATATAATAAAAATGTTTTGATTGTTCAAATTTTTGTTGATGACACTATATTCGGATCAACTCAGAAATATTTAATCGATTCATTTGCAAATCTCAAGAAATCTGAGTTTGAGATCAGTGTGATGGGTGAGTTAACATTTTTCCTAGGTTTTAAAATTTCTCAAAACTATAAGGAACCTATATACCTTAGAATAAGTATATTAAATATCTTCTTAATAAGTATAGATATTACCCCACTAAAATTATAATCACTCTAATCAATACCTCAAATTCTCTTGATCTTGATGATGTAGGGAAACTAGTAGACCAAACATCTTTTAGAGGTATGATTGGAAGTTTACTATACTTGAAAACTCTTCATCCATACATAATGTCTTCAGTTTACTTATGAGAAAGATATAAATCTAATCCAATGGAATCTCATTTAAAATCAGTGAAAAGAAATTTTCTCTACCTAAAGGGAACCATGGATTTAGGACTTTTCTATTCTTTTCGAAATGATTTTGTTTTGAAATGTTTTTTGGATTCTGATTTTGGTGGATATAGAATGTATTGAAAAAACTACATATATAAATTTTCACTTATTAAGAGATTCATTAGTTTCTTCGTCATGTAATAATCAACACTCAGTATCACTCTCCACTGATGAAACTGAATGTGTAGTAGCTGGAAGTTGTTGTGATCAATTATTGTGGATGCAACACACACTCACAGATTATGGCATGACTTTTTACCAAAACACATATATTGTGTGATAATAAAAGTGTCACTACCCTAAGAAAAAACCCTCCACATAACTCTATCTCAAAACACATAGATATTAGGAATCACTTTTTTAGGGGTTACACACTTAAATGATATATCATTCTTCAATTTACCATAAGACCATATCCACTTGCTGATATTTTTACAAAATATTTACCCTCTGATAGATTTGAATACATTAAACAAAACTTAGGAATCATAACTGTATGGTAATATTCCATATTAACTTATTTTGTAAACCTATCTCTTTACATTAAGAAACTCCATTTTACAAAGGAATACATTTTATAGTTAACAAAATTTTTTCTTAATAAAATTTTGAAGGAAAATTTATTCTTAATCAAATTTTACATAACCAAAATTTATTATTAATCAATTTTTTCATAACAAATTTTTTTTCATAATCAATTTTTTTGTAACAAAATTTTTATTAAGAAAAATTTTTGGTAACCAAATTTTTTCTTCTGTTAATAACTTTTCTTCAAGAATAAATTTTTTTCCTTTATTTAATAAAATTTTTCAATTATAATGATCTTAAAGAAGAATAATTTTAATTAATGACAATATTTTAGGTGAAATATTGAAGCTTTGTTTCCTTACTTAAATTTTCATAATTTATTTTTCATTAGTATTTTTATCCTGTTTTAAGAAAACTCCACCAGATTCACTTTCTGTAAATATGATTTTTCCTTAAACCCGAAAATGATCAAAACCTACTAAATCATTTTTCAACCTTCATATCAACTGTAATAATAGATCATGTTGATTTCAACCATTGTATAAAATTGGTAATTTGAATCGTCACCTTGAATCCTATATAAAGTCCCTCATATTACTCATCCCGTATCAGTTTTTCACGATTTTTTATGCCGAAGCTCTTATCTTCTTCAAATAGGTTGCTATGTTTTCCAAGTATTCTTACACTCAAAATATCACTGGATGCTTCCCCATAGAAATAGGTGTCTTCAACTAATGAAATCAAAGATTATATAATCTATAGGGAAAGGGTGGTTGACCCAAAAGTATTTTCTAAGTATAACTCCTTGATTAAAAAAAATATCAACCTGAATGGATGAGAGAGTTTTTGGATTGCTAAGCCCAAGACTAAGGATCCGATTTACCCTGACATACTTATAGAATTCAATGATTCATTATGTTTTTATGAGGAAGGTGGAAGGGAGATGTTCTCATTCAAAAACTATAGGAAAACCTATTCCATATCTTTTAATTTGGCAGCAAATATTCTTGGAATTTTGTATGAAGGTGAGGTAATTTTCTGCACTCAGAAGTTTCCAGATCATTCAGGATGTTTTGAGAAGTAAAAGGAAATATAGTGCTTTGGACTCAAAGGAGTAAAATAATTCATGATTAACTAACTTTCAACAAATTTTAGAATGTTAACCTTGTGGGTACAATGTTTCCTCAGTCCATGAAATGGAGACAAGGACTCTTTAAAGAAAAGTGATATCTTTATTCCATACTTTTTGGTTTACCTTAGAATGGATAACCTGGTGAAGTAAATTCTTCTCAAAATCACCAATATTGAGAAATGGATCTCTTAAATCCCGTATCATCATATATTCGACCAACTTATCAAAAATTATAGTGCTCTACTTAGAATACCTCAAAATTCCCTACAGCTCTAAACCAAGAACCTATAAGATCTTGTTTCTATGTGATGATACCTTGAGGAGAATGAATTTTGATTTCAATACCAATTATGATTAGTTTTATGATCATTATTAAAGAGAGATTTAATATTTAGATAATAAAGGGGAAATAAGAGAAACTTCCAAGAAAACCTCAAAAAATTGATAAGAGAAGGAACCAGATACCAATGAAAAATCTAGAGTTTCGAAGACTCAGTCAGCTCCTCCAAAATCTAAAAATAAAAAAATTAACCTGATGAAGTGGTAGAAAAGTAGAGAGAACATAAAAAGAATAAGAAATAAGAAAATATATGTTTTTTCCAAGATCCTGCTGAGGCAAATGCATTAAAAATTCAATCTTCTAAGAAAATTGAATGAAAAAAACAGAATAAGTGGAAAAGGAAAATGTTTGAAGCTGAGATCTTTCAAGCCCATATAAAGGTTATAGAGAAAGCCTTTAAATAGTTTCAGGTAGAAGAATCATTTCTACAAGAATCAGTTCTAGTAGAGACTCTATGGAAGGAGATTCCAGTTTCAGAACCTATTATGGAAGAAGTGATAGATCTAGAAGAAGATGTAGAGGAAGAACAAGATGGAGAAGAAGATTAAACTGATGAAGTGGTAATGAAATTAGAAGAATACCATTATAAAAGAAATTCCATCTTACAATCTTACTATCTGAACATCTCAAGTATCCTCAACAAAAACTATTACTCAAGGAAAAGAGGATAAGGGACATGAAGAGGTTGATAAACCCACTGATGATGAGAGTAGAGACCAAGATTTAAATATACCTGATGATGTTAAGAAAAATTATGAGAATGAAGTGGTTGATGTAGATTAAATAGTAAAACTTTCAGATAATGATCATGTGTGTGTGAGGGTTGAAAATTTTATTTCCAAAGTCGAAAAAGGAAAATAGGTGGTTGATGATACACTTAAAAAGGATGTGGTTATAAAGAATAAGAAGGATGTT
The DNA here is from genome assembly GCA_963277665.1 of Viscum album. Classification (NCBI taxonomy): domain Eukaryota; kingdom Viridiplantae; phylum Streptophyta; class Magnoliopsida; order Santalales; family Viscaceae; genus Viscum; species Viscum album. The sequence continues at coordinate 255,670,869 of OY728150.1, forward strand.
GGTGGATCATCCAATAAAATATTTGAAGATCTATAAAATGTATCCTATCTTGTAAGAGAATCATATTATGAATATTCATCTTCATTGCGTTAGGATTTTTTTGTTCAGTCATTGAAGAAGTTAGTGAACACCATTCCTTTGTTTTTGGGTATTGATTCAATATGTTAGTTTCTTCAACACTCTTTCAGTAATAAGGATGATTCGGTAAGCATGATCATGAAAAGTCAGCATGCTTGAGGTATATTTCCAAATATTCCTTATTGGTTATGATGGTCATAGGAGACCGTGTTAGGAAATTACAAAATGGTCTAAAAGAATAATTGAATACATGAGAATTTTTGATGACTTCCAAGATTAAATGAATGACGTTTTTGATAAGTAGGATGATAGAATAAATAACCTTTAAACATGTTCTACTGAGGACCTGAATTTTGATCAAGTATCCTAGAAGTAATAAGATAAAGATCTAAATGGGAAGTTAAATTCATTTTCTTTAAATCTGAAGAGAGAAAGATAACTCAAAAAATATTTAAAAGAAAGGTTCAACTAGTAAGAAGAAGTCATGATGTCTCAGGAAGAAATCTTTAAATCTCAAGATGACAAAATCAAGGCTCTGGAAAAGAAGAATCTGGATTAGGAACAATATCTCAATATGTCTGAGTAAGATAATAATGATATGAGGAAGTAAATGTCTACATTGAGGAAGATCATGATGAAGGAAAAGAAGGATGAATAATTTTTTGGGGTCAATTATGATCTTTTATTTTATTTTCTTATCCTGTACAATTTTTTTAATCATAATGAAAATTTTTCTATCATTCAATTATTGGGTATTGTATAGTTCTAATATTTCAGGTACCATATTTCTCCATTCTCTATATTCCATTTTGAAAATCACAACAGGGGAGAAAAGTATGATCAAAAGAATATTGATTATAAAGAAGAGAATTCCCTATATAAGGATAACTTTAAGTAATTTGGAGTATACTTAAAGAATACATTCTTATAAAAGAAAAAAAGTAACTTCTATAAGAATGAAACGAATACGATCCTTATGGATTTAAAAACCTAAGGTAAAGTTAGTCATATTAATTTAAATTCATAAGTAATGGGAGATAAGTTTTTCTTTTAAAACTTCAAAAAGAAAAATCCTTATCCCTTATATTCTTTTTCAAAAATATTTTTGTGCATTCCAAAAAGGGGGTGATTATTGAGTCAATAAGTCTTCCTTATTAATTTTCCACTCCTCTATGATTTGAAAATCACAAACACATTAACTTAATGAAAAATTATTTTTTTTCTCTAGGGATTATTTTCTTATGGAAAATTTCCCTTCCCTAAGAAAAGTTTTATCCTTACCTTGGGTTTCAATATCTTATAAAATGTCTTCTTAAAACCAAGTCTAATTTTTTTAATATGTCAAAAAAAACTTAGATACTTATAAAAAACATTGGAGTAATATTGTTCCTTAAGATACCAAGTCTTATTGTTTTTAGCTCCAAATTCTCTAAAATTCAGACTTAGAATTCATCAGAATTCAGACTCTGAATTCCTCCGAATTCCACCACTCAATTCATCAGAATTTAGAATCCGAATTCATCAGAATTCAAACTATGAAAACTATAGAATTCAGATTCCTTAGTCTTTATAAAACATAATCTGAATATACATTCTTTCTAGAATCCTATTATATATATGTTTAAACTCTGACTTCTATTTTTCCTTATATTCTAGATTATTAAGATTTGGATATGCTACTTCATTTTCCTTACACATAATTTTATTAGGAAATGATGTCATACTATTTTTTTCTGACAAAATGTTGTTTGAGTGACATGTGAACAGGTCCCTCCAAAATTCAATGAAAAATAGGACCATTTTAGGAGGGAGTCGACCATTGAAGTTTTTCCTATAAATATGATCTCATTTGAACGAGCTCATTCTCGATCTAGATATTACTTGTTGTGATGTTGTGAAGTGATTTATATAGAGAGAATATCATGCTTTGTGTGTTTAATGAACATCTTGTTCAACCGTGAACAACCTGTTCACCTTGATTTGTGTGACTCTGATTTTTACTAAGTACAATAATAGGATTTCAATGATAGGAATATAGAGGTGTCGGCGACCTTAAAGTTATAGGGGTTGCAGGGATAACCAGACATATTCTGATATTCCTATCGAGGTCTTACCTTGGTGTGGGTAAGACACAATTTATTGATTGTATAAATAAAGGGACCTTTATTCTAGATTGTTGGATACCCTACTCTTTGGGATAAAATATCTCTTAGTTGTTACATGTTATTTTTTCAGGTTTTATTTCCACTGTATTTTGTTAAAGAAAGAAAGTATAACTTTCTTATACATTCTTGTACTTTTACTAACTCTGATAAATAAGATTCTATACAATTTAAGGTATAATATTTATCTATGAAATTTTCCCTTAAGTTTCTTTTTTAGATTCATATTTCCATATCCAAATTAAGTTTATTTCATAGTTATGAAATAAAAGACGCTTTATGAATTTTCCTAATTCAACTTTGTCATATGTATTTTTCCTTAAAGTTAAAAATGAAAGATTTTTAAACATACAATTCACCCCCCATGTTGCACCACATTTTTTTGGTATGTAGACTTTTTTATTATTTTTTATGTGTTTAGAGTGCTTAGGATGAGTTGGGAAGTGGTTGGGAGAGTTAGGAATGATTTTGAATAAGTTTGCAGGCTTTTATAAGGGTGCATTGTTTGAGCAGGGTTAAAGGGAAACCATAAGAATTCTCTAAGAAACTGTGTAGGGGGAGATAGTAGGCTTCGTATGGTATGTGCATGGTTTTCCAAACAATTCGAGGATACCATGAAGAACACTTATCTCGGGGCAGTGGCATGCACATGATTGGCTCACGGTTTTCTAAACCATGCGGGCTAACCATGCTTCCAGTTAAAAAAATAGGGTTTTAAATCCGAGCTCCCTGAGGGTTGCCTTATTTCACTCCAAATCTTCCCCCACTCGATCCTAAACCGGATTTTTGGTTCTCAAAGGTTGGAGGTTCTCTCCCATATGTTTTAGAGGAAAATCAAAGGTTTTTTAAGGTTGTTTGAAGTTGTATTCTCCAAGGTAAGTCTCTCCTCATGGTTTCTATTTGGTTTTCTTATTAGGACCACTAGTCTAGATACCCTGAGAGGGGGGGGGGGTGAATCAGGGTATGACAAATTAAAACAAGTGCCCCTTTTTGATCTTTTTTTCTGTTAGAGAAAACCATCTTCTCTCTCCTTCTCGATACAGAGTATGAATATACCTTAAAGCATGAACATGACACAGTGATTCTTACATGATTAACCATCATTGGGTTACATCGAAGGAGCATACAATGGTAGTGTGCTGATGTACCAATTCCACTATAAGCGCACTGCTGTTTAGAAGTTTGAAGTGGACTCACTATCCCTCCTAGTTTAGAACCACTCACAATATGAAAACTCACTAATCTCTCAACAGAAGTGTGCTCACTGTTTCTTCAGAAGATCCACTCATAGTTTATAGACCTGTAGGTCTCTTCATTATAACTAATGAAATTTGCATCCTTAACTATTGATAGATGCTCTGTTGACGTCCAACTTTCACCTGAAAATGAATCTCACTTTGCACAGAGTGTACCGAGAAACTGCAATTTTTACGTGCACACTTCACTTGGCCTTGCCCGTAATTTCTTGATTTTGTGAGAAATTCACTTTTCACGCAACACCGCTTTTACGTCCAACACTCCTTTTACACGCAACAAAATATTTTATGCGCAATACCTTTTACATGCAGCCTCTACACTACCTTGTGTGGAATTCTCCGCTTTTACGCAAAATTCACTCTTCACGCAATAGCCTTATTTTCGTGAAACTCTCTTGGGAACTCCAATTTTGTGCCCCAGAGCTTGGATACTCTCTATATCATGAGCTCTATAATGAGGGGGTGGGGGGGGGGGGGCGTTCACTCATATTTATAGGCAAAACTAGCCCCTGCATGAAAAACCCTCCTCGAGTGCTCTTTGAGAGCGAAAAAGACATCTTCCATCCACCACAGTTTTTCGTGCACTTTCTCTAATATTTCGCTCACCTCATGCCCTTGAATATTTTTTAGCATTGGACCTTGAAATACCTCTTGCGCGAAAAACTTCATTCCACTATTTCGCGCGTCACTTTTCGATTTCGCGCACTGGGAAAATATTTCGCACAACCCGCTAATTTTTCGCGCGCAACTATATTTTTCACGCATTGCTCTGATATTTCTTTCTCCTACCTTTTCCAAAAACGCATCTCTCCATTTTCCAATTTTCAGGCCAAAAAATTTGGTAAATACTAGAAAACGGTGCCACCTTGTATCTGCTCTTTTTGTAGAACTTCCAGATCATCCATTCCTTTTTTTGTGGTTCTTCAATCAATCATGGATTGTTGAAACCATCCCTAGAACCTACCCAATCACCATGTAAACCCCCTTTGTCAAAACACTCATACATCATGGTCTACTTTGTCAACAAACACAACATGGAGGCCCACTTTGTCAACAAACACAATCACCTCAAAAATGCTTTAATGATGCCATGAGGGAATTTTTTCCCAACATTTATCTAGTTCTTCTCTTCCTTCTTTCTTAGTTTTCAAGATCTACATCTTTTTATTGTATATCTAAGGTTTTGTCTACCTTGGGTGTTGATTTTAAGGCTTGTTGATGATAGGGAATGAGATCTATTGTGGTTTTCGTGGAGTGTTTTACGAATTGGGGTGTGGTTTATTGTGGGTTGATTACACCATAACCCTAAATAGAAGTGGATTCTCTCTCGACTCCACTATGAAAGAACTTAAAATTTGATATAGATAATTTGTTTTTCTTGAAATTAATTGTGTTTTTTATGTGAAAAATTGGTTTGATGTCCCTTGGTGATGTTAGGGGATTTTTTGGAAAAGTGGGATTTTTGGTGAAATGATCTTTTTGTGGGTTTAAAAATGTAGGATTTAAAATGGATTTCCAGGATTGATTTGGGAAAATGGTTTATGAAAATGGTTTTCAATAAATATGATTTTACTGAAATTTTATTGGCCAGTTATAGAAATGGTTATTTCCATGTTGTTGTTGCCTTGGTGGGTAATATGTTTGGTTGAGTCTTGATGAAATGTGATGTGAATGTGGGTAGGATGTCTCACTATTAAATAAAATGGATAGTGGTTTAATGAACTACCATCAAAGGATATGTGTATGGGAAGCACCACTAGTTGAGAATGGGATGAACAGGATGGTTAAAAGTCCCACCGCAATGGTTTCTTTGTTGTGTGTGGATTTGCAAAGACAGAATTTGATGTGCTAATGTGTGGTGGGGATATGGTTTATGGCATGGTTGAGGATTTCCATTGTGTGACATGGCTTGATAAGGGTATGTTTGGATGGTGGTAATGGTTTCATTATTGACTGTTTTATATAAAATGTTTTATATAAATGTGCTAACGATTTAATCTTAGTGGGTTGTGTAGGGAAGTAATTTGGGAAAAACCTACTGAGTATTAGTACTCACCCCCTACTTTGGCACTTTGGTACTTTTGAAAATGTCGTATTCTGAGACATAGGTAAAGGTAAACCATCTCATTGCTAGAGGCTGATGGTGATGCTTGGGATATGTTTTGGTTCTTGGAGCATGTAGCTAGGTGTGGAGTAGTAGAGTGTGTCTTGGTTTATTTTGGGGTATCTTGTTTAGTCTTCCACATAGTATATTGATCTTTTTTGGGTTTCATTTTGGATTAGTTTGTATTCTTTTGGTAATGTATGAGCTTGGTCGGTTTGTTGACATGCATCATATAGTTGTGGATTGTTTGGTTCGCTAGCTTTGTCTTAAGGGAAATTGTTCCAAAATTCTTTCTCGAAGCCCGTGGCATTTATTGCCAGCCTTTGGCATCATGGGAACATCATTTAAGTCCAAGTAAAATTCCTCCTCCATATCAAGACAATAATATGGGGTGGGATTTTACAAGTGGTATAAGTTTCTTTGGTCATTGGCTTTTATGTGGGAGTAGTTTTTCGATCCTTAGTGTTGATCATTGGCCTTGGTGTTGACATTCGTTCTTGGAGTGTTCACTGAGTCAGGATGGTTTCAACGTGTAGGATTGTCATAACATGGAATGTATAGAATAAAAGGACGTACCAAACCCTTTTGTGTTGAACTTCATGTTACTAGGGTTTTGGGTACATAAGTGTTTGGATACACTTATAGGCATTGGATATCTCATTGTAGTGGGTATAGCCAATGAGATGAGCATGACATGCATGATATAAATGACTTCCCACTAGAATACATATTTCATTTGGGTATAATGAATTATGATGTGATATGAATATGTGGATTTTGAAAAATCTGAATTGGGTTTCGAAATAGAAGGATTTAAAACCTGGAAAGTGGTTGTATTTTGAAAATGGGTTGATTTTCAAAACATGGTTGATTTTTCAAAATAGTGCAATATGGGAAATGTGAACTTGTGTAAAGATTGGTTGTGATAGTGGTTATGTGATTAAATTTTAAAATTGTATAACTTTTCTTGTTAAGGGAATGAGACTTATCATTGTTTTTGTATTAATATAAATGGCACCGGTTATTCATCATAAAGACTAACTAGAGGAGCCTCCTAAAAATGTGGTTGCACCTATGCCCTAGGTGAACCATCAGCTAGTGCGGAGTATAGTGCATGCCATCCATGTAGTAGGGTGTTCGAATAAAAAGGATGATCCAAGGTATGTGGATCATGAGGCTCATCTTCAATGGAAAATTCCTCCTCTCTTTAGGGGTGATTCAGAGCCAGAGGGCGATGAAGTGTGGCTGAACATAATGAATCAGATATTTCACTTCTTGAGAACACATGTAGAGTAGAAAGTGAAACTATCCACCTATATGTTAGAATATCATTCCCTTTAGGGGTTGGAGATGGTAGTCCAAGCTGGGATGGACCAAAGTGTGACATGGGAGGGGTTTTAGGAATTGTTTAATAAATAATTCTACACTCAAACGTTCAGAATTCACCATATAATGGATTTCTTCAATTTGAAGAAAGGGAACAATGTAGTGACATAATTTTGGATAATTTTATGAATTTAGAACGGTTTTCACCTGATGTGGGGGGGTAGTACACCATTGAAGGAACAAATATTTGAAGCTATGTTGAACCAGGAAACTCATTCCCAGATTATGGTGATGTGTATAGATTATTACATAGAAATGGTGAATCGAGAAATAGTGGCTGAGCGGGATCTTCTGGGGGCTATAGGTGGGGGAGGTATTTCGGTACCCACAAGGAATGGTGGGAACTTGAATGCTAGGTTCAAGAGGAAGAGGGACACTAATTTCCATGGTGGGGGTATGGTTCAGAATTCCATACCAGGATCGGTGAATCTTCTTCTGAAGCCTCAAAGTAATTCGGGATGTTTTTGTGTGGTTCTACGTGCCAAATCAAGTGGGATTTTACGACACAACCTCAAGCATGTCATAAATGTAAGCAGATGGGGAATCTGCAGTGTTATTGTAAAAATGCTCTGAGGTCAGTGGTCTGTGACACTCACCATGGGTCACAGGGGTCTTATGCCTCAACGGTACAAGGGAAGCTACGTTCCCCTTGACAATAGAGTAAAGTTGGTAATAGTGATTCTACGAATACCACGACGCCTTAGATGAGTAATAAGAAGTGGAGTGTGGAAAGTAAGAAGATTTTTGGAGCTGAGCTAGCGGTGATGGAAGATTAGTTAGGACTATCCATAGTGTGAGGTATGGTTCTTTATATTCAACATTGATATAAGATTTTTATGATATAGGTTCTTCACATTCTTTTCATTCTTCTTGCATCATTGGTTTTTGGGGTTTACAGGTGGAAATGATGCCTTCTGTTTTGAAACTAAAAACTCTTCTAGGTCAAAGAGAGTGTCAAGCCTTCTTAGGTAGAGGATATTGTTTACTTGTCGATGGAACTGAATTTATGTGGTATTTATTAGTGCTTGAGAAATATGTGTATGTTACAATCCTCAGAATGGATTGGTTGGTAATTTTTAAGTCCCACATCTATTGATATGCACGAACAGTTAGTATTGTGACAGAGGATGGCATTACACATCATTTTAGAGGGGAGAAGAGTGAAAATATGGGTGCAAGAGACCTGTAGGCACCAATGGTTGGAATGATCTTGCATCAGTTAAGGGACTTATCATTGGAATTAGTGGAATGTGTCGTGAAGAGTTTTCTTCTAGAAGTTCTAGATCAGGTATGGATGTTTTTTCCTAATAGTCCGTAGGGTTTCTAGAAGTAGAGTTTGTGATTGATCTCCTTCTGGGGACCAGTCCTATCTCAATTCCATCTTACCAAATGAAACAAGAAGAATTTTGGGAATTAAAGGTGTGGTTGTACGAATTTGAAAATAAAGGGTTCATCCGGCCTAGCATGTCTTTGTGGGAATCACCGATTTTGTTTGTTAAAACGAATAATAGAACCTTGAGAATCTATATTGACTATTTTAGACTAAATCAGGTTACGATAAAGAAATGAAATCCACTTCTATATATTGATGATTTGTTTTTCTAGTTGAGGGGAGCCCAGTGGTTCTCCAAGATTGACTTGAGGTCTAGGTATCACCAATTGCGGGGGAGGAAGGAGAATATTCCAAAAAAGCTTACAAAAGTATATATGGCCATTATGAGTATACGGTTATACCCTTTGGTATAACGAATACACCAACGATGTTCATGGAATTGATGAATCAGTTACTTCAGAGATATATGGATTATTTTTTCATGGTATTTGTTGATTATACACTCGTGTATTTGATGACAAGTGTAGAACATGAGCAACACTTGGCGATGATGTTGGGGATCTTGAAGGATCATCAGTTGTATGTGAAATTGTCAAAGTGTGACTTTTGGATATAGGAGGTTCATTTCCTTGGACATTTTATATCTGAGAGGGGTGTTTCAGTTGATCCGAAAAATATAGAGGCTGTTATCTCATGGAAACCGCCAAAGAATGTTTTCAATATATGAAGCTTCCTTGGTATAGATAGGTATTATCGAAGTTTTGTTCGTGATTTCTCACGATTGGCTTCCCTAAAGTTGATTTTGACAAGGAAGAATATCCCATTTAGATGGGATGAGAAGTACAAGAAATGATTTTAAGAGTTAATGGGTCTCCTTACATCAACCCCAATCACGGTTTTTCCTGAACCAAGGAAAGTGTACATGTTGTATTGTGAGGCATCAGGATCAGGGTTGGTGTGTGTTCTCATATAGGGGGATCATGTGGTTGTGTGTGGCTCATGATAGTTGAGGTTTAATGATAAGAACTATCTAACACATTATTTGGAGTTGGTGGCAGTGGTTTATGATATTAAAATGTGGCATCATTATCTCTTCAGTTAAAAATTTATAGTGTTTACCTATCACAAGAGCTTAAAGAATATCTTTTCACAAAGGTATTTGAACCTAAGGAAAAGGATATGGAAGAAATATCCCTTGATGTTATATTTTGACTTAATGTACACATAGGTTAATGGAAATTCAGTGGAATATGAATTAAGTAGGAAACCATATTCTCAAGTTGTGAAGAATGCATCAGATCAGTGGCAATTGATGTCGGTCATAGATGACATGCGGTTGGAATGTGAGGACCGGGGTGATAGAGTGGTATTCTTTCGAGTAATGTTGGTTCCTGACTTGGTTGGTTTGGTTAGAGAGGTTCAAGAATCTATTTCTGAATGTGTGGCGATGAGTTCGAAGCTCAATAGTGGGGATACCATTAAGAACTGGGAGCTGGATTAGAATTTAGTCTTGTGTTTTTGGAATCGGATGGTGGTACTAGTGGCTTTTCAGGGGGAAATTCTTAGGAATTATCATCATTCCCGGTGGGATGTCCATCCTAGAATTCAAGAAATGAATAAGGTGTTGAAGGCACATTTTTGGTGGGCTGGTATGGAAATGTATCTGGTCGGGTTTGCCTCGGGATGTTGACTTGTATGTAAGTCAAGGCAGAGCATCAGCAGCCTGAAGGCATGTTGTAGTCTTTACCTATCCCAATGTGGGAATGTGAGTATATAGAAAATGGTTTTGTGATATGTCACCCAAGAAAGATCTAGAAAAACGATTTCATATGGGTTATTGTGGATTGGCTCACAAATACGTCACATTTCATTCTGATTCGTGAATATCATAAAGTGGATGATCTATCCAAAATATACATCCAAGAGGTGGTAAAGAGGTATGGTGCTCTAGTTTCTGTTATATCAGATAGAGATCTAAGGTTCACAACTGGTTTCTAGAAATACTTGCAGGAATCCCTTGGGACACAGTTGGCGATGAGCATGGTGTATCATCCTCAGATGAATGTGCAATGTGCAAGGACGATACAAACCTTGGAGGATATGGTAAGAGCTTGTGTGAGGGATTTTTCTGGTTCATGGGAGGATCACATATCATTGGTGGAGTTCTCCTATAATAATAGTTATGAATTTTCGATACATATGTCTCTGTTTGAGATATTATAGGGGCGTCCATGTTGTTCTCCACTATGTTGGGTTGAAATAGGCGATAATTCGATGATTGGACCGACCCTTGTCAAAGATACTACAGAGAAAATCTTGTTGATCTGGAAGAGGATGGAGAAAGCTTAATGTCGTCCAAAATCATATGCTGACCATTGTCGATGGCTATTGTCGTCCAAGGTGGGTGATCATGTGTTTTTGAGAATATCTCCTATGTTGGCACATCAGTGATTTGGGAAGCAATGTAAGTAATCTCTGTTATATATTGGGCCTTTTAAGATACATGAGAAGATTGAAGAGGTGGCTTATTTTTTTTCATTTCCACCACTGTTTGGGGCGGTGCACTATGTTTTTCATGTGTCGCAGTTGAAAAATTATCAGTCGGATCATGACTATGTGATTCATTGGGATCATGTTGAGCTTGAACACGATGCTTCCTTGGTGCACATGTTAGTGCATATTTTGGATAAGAAATTGTATGTCTTTCATGGTAAAATCATTGGTTTAGTTCATGTTTTGTGGTAGCATGGTCAGATTCATGAGTTTGCTTGGGATTGGGAGAAAGAGATGGTTGAGCAATGGCCTGAGCTCTTTCGGCAAATCAATGGTTCCCAAATTTCCAAGGAAGTAATGTCCAATAGAGGGGAGAATGTAGAACCCCCGGTTTGAGGTATTTATCCATTTTATTCTTATTTATGTGTTTAAAGTTCTTGCGATGATTTGGGAAGAGGTTGGGAGATTTTAGAATGATTTTGAATAAGTTTGGAGGATTTTACAAGGGCGCATGATTTAAGCATGGATAGGGGGAAACCATGAAGATTCTTTAGGAAAACACGTAGGGGGAACTACTAAAAAAACGGGAAAGGGAAGTGCTAATCCTCTATTAGCGCTAAAAAAGCACTGATAAAGGGGGTATTTAGCAGTGCTAGAAAAAAAATGCTGAAAAAGGGGGCCTTCATTAGGGCTCAAAAAAAGCGCCGATAAAGGGGGGCTTTATCAGCGCAAAAATATTTATATTTAAAAAAAAATTCATGAAAAATAAATTAATTTTATATAAGTATATTTATTTGTATATAAATATAATATATATTTTTTCAATATTTTTTATATATGTATAAATAGACTATTACATTTAATATATAATAACTTTATTGAATATGGATTTAAAATATTTAAAAAAATATCATTAACTAATAATTTGCTAATTATTATCGATTAAAAATCATTTAATATCAATTTGAAGACCCAAAAAATAAAAACAATTAATAAAATATCTAAAATTAGTTGAGAATGTAACTCAAACTTCAAACGGCCATAACTTTTGATCCGTGTTTTTGTTTGAGCTCTACAACATATCAAATCAAAGACTGCGATGAGAACTACGCAATGGTGACCTAAGAAAATCTTATGTCACATCTTTTGAGCCTAAAAGGCCTAGAAGGCCTCAAAAACTGAGTTTTTAGTCGGGATACCCTGATTTGTTAACATTCAAACACATGTAACTTCTGCTCCAGATGTCTGTTTGCCCTGTTCCACATATAATATTGAATATTGTTTCATTTTCATCGATTTGACTGGTTGTGGAGTTGAAATGGGATTCTGTATTATATGTTATGATACATTAAACAATCTATGGATTTTTAAATACACACACATATGTATTTATTCATAAATATATATATGAGTGTGTGTGTGTCCGTGTGTGTGTGTATGTGTGTTTGTTGTATATATGTATGTATGTATTTATTTATTTAATTATAAACACACATAAAAACATATTTTATAACTGTATTTAAACCTAATCTTATAAGTATATATTACTATAAAAATAAATATATGGATAAAAAATTATAATTAAAAATAGATATATAAATAAATAAATATATATATATATTAACATAAAAATGCATATATATATATATATATACTAATATATGAATAAATATAAATATATTAATATGAATCTATATCAATAGAAGAATAAATATAACTATATATATAAAGAGAGATATATATCATTAAATAGAGAAAAATAACAAAATAGATTAGTAGTAAAGGTGCACCCGCGAAAGGGGAAGGTTGCGGGTTCGAGTTCAGGTGGAGGAGAAGGTGGTGCGTGCGTGTGAGGATGCACGGGAATGGTAGCGTGCAGGAGACCTCCTAGCGCTAATAAAGGGGTGGTCAAGCGCTGATAAAATCTCTCCACGCGCATTATTTATTTATTTATTGAATTTTATCGTCTCTTTTTAAAAAGCGATGTTAAAGGACCCTTTTATCAGAGCTAAAAGAAGATCTGATAATGGGGTCTTTTATCAGTGCTTATTTTTAGCACTGATTAAAGTGGCATTTATCATCGCTTTTTAGAGCGCTGATAAAAGGGACCCCCTATATTAGCACTGTTAAAGCCTGTTTCGAGCACTGATATAGGCCATTTTGTAGTAGTGGGGAGAAGGTAGGCTTAGCACAACCTGTTCCCAATTTTCCAAACCATGTGAGGCAATCTTGTAGACCCCTTATCTCAAGGCGGTGGCGTGCACACAGTTAGCACAGGGTTTTCCAAACCATGCAGGCTAACTGTGCGACCACATAAAAATACAGTTTTAAATATGGTCTCCCGTAGGGGTGCCTCATTTGATTCCAAATATTCTCCTACTTGAGCCTCGCAAGGGATTTTGGGTTCTTAAAGGTTGGAGGTGCTCTCCCACACGTTTTAGAGGAAAATCAAAGGAGTTTCATGGTGGTTTGAAGGGTGTTTCTCTCGAGTAAGTCACTCCTATTAGATTATATTTTGTTTCATCTATGTCTTCTCTTCCCGCATTATTGGTTTTATAGATATACATTTGTTCCATGTAGATCTAGGGTTGTGGCTGCATTAGGTTTTTATTTTTAGGCTCCTTGATGATAGGGAAGGAGATCTAGAGTGGTTTTCATGGAGCTTTTGTCAAATTGAGGTGAGGTTTCTTGTGGGTTGATTTCACTGGATCCCTAAAGGTAGGTGGATCCCCTCCCGACTCAAATTTTCTAGAAAATGAATCTTAGTTACAATTAATTTGTTTTGATTGAAATTAATTGATTTTTTGATGTGAGAAATTGGTTGGAAGTCCATTGGTTATGGTTGGTGATTTTTGGGAAAAGGGGGCTTTGTGGTGAAATGATATTGTTGTAGGTTTAAAGATGGATGCTTTAAAATGTGTTTCTGGGATTAATTTGAGAAAATGGATGATGAAAATAGTTTTCAATAACGTTGTTTTATTAAAATGTGCTCTTTCATGTTATGGAAATTGTTATTTGCATGTTGTTGTGGCCTTGGTGGGTTATATGTTTGACTGTGGATTATTGAAATGTGATGTGAAAGTGGTTAGGAAGTCTCACTGTAATAAGAAATGGACTGTGGTTGGATGAACCACCATCAAATGATAAGTGGATGGGAAGCACCACTAGTTGAGAATTGGGGTGAACGAGAGGGGAGGAAGTCCCACAGTAATGGTTGCTTTGTTGTCTGTAGATTTGAAATGATTGAATTTGTTGTGCTAATGTATGATGTGGATATGGTTTATGGCATGGTTAGGGATTTACCTTGCATGACATGTCTTGAAAAGGGTATATTAGGCTGGTGGTAATGGTTTCACTGTTTACTGTTTTATATAAACTCTTTTATATAAATGTGGTAACAATTTTATCTGATAGGTGTGTGTAGGGAAGTCATTTTGGGAAAACCAACTGAGTAATAGTACTCACCCCTACTTTGGAACTTTGGTGCTTCTGTAGATGTCGTTTTTCAAGAAAAAGGTCAAGGTAAAGCATCTCATTGCTAGTGTCTCATGGTGATGCTTGGGAGATGTGTTGGTGATAGAAACATGGAGCTTGGGGTGGATATGTGGATTGTTCCAGGGATTATTTTGTGGTCTCTTATTTAGTCTTCGACACAGTACTCTGATATTGTTTTTGGGTTGTATTGTGGATTATTTTTTCTCTTTTCGTAATGTATAAGATTGATTGGTTTATTGACATGAATCATATAGTTGTTTATTTTTTCGTCAGTTAGCTTTTTCTCAAGGGAAAATGGTTTCCCAATTTATTATCAAAGCCCTTGGAATTTATTGCATGCCTTTGGCATCTTGGGAATGTCCCTTAAGGCCAAGTAACATTCCTCCGCCCTCTCAAGACAATGATATGGGATAGGATGTTACACACCCCTCTTGTAATTGAGCATCTACATATAATATTTCTATCCTACAATTGTCCCCTCTCGTTATACGATTTACCTAAACGGTTTCAATATTGAAATCTAGTAAGCGATCCTCTGTTTTTCCTCCTTATTCACGAATCTTCTTTATTTTATGCCTTATTATTCTAGTTCATAATGATGGGATATGTTTTTATAAATCCTTATTAAAATCCTATCGATGTTAAAAATAATGATATACCCCTTTTACTCTCAATAAAACATTTTATGAATCTTTATGTACTACTCCTATGTTTCCACAATTTCATTGCGAATTTTCATGCCAAACGATTGTTTCATGAATATAAAACCCCTTTTACACTCACGAGTATTCAATTATATGTACGTATCCTTCATTTATTTGGGAATTATATGTACATTACCTACACTCCTTGATCATGGGTTTAAAATTGATGAAATACATAATTTTGTTGTTTGATCTATGTAGCACACTTATACATGAACATTATATGAAAGCGGTGGGTGTGCCTGAAATTATATTGAACTCTAATACATTAGGGAATGATTTAGTGCCATGATATGTTATGTATGGGATTAGTGAGTATGAATAATCTATTATGGGACATCTTTCACCATTTTATGATGTCTTGGTGGTCATCCTTGACCTATGTTTATGATGTCTTGTTTAATGTTGTTTATATATTCCCATATTGCCTTTATGTTATCATGAAATATCATTCCTATTTGTTCATGTTTATGATTATCACCCCTTTTATGTCCCATTGATATATCTATTTTCTAATATGTGATATGTGTTTCATGTTGTGCTATGTTTTTTCAATTATTGGGATTTATATATCACCCCTCTATTATGTATATCTTGAAGCTATACAATGTAGTTTTAAGAACAATGAAAAAATATGATTAGTATATGGATTTTTTTCAATAATACCAATTTACCCCTAGTTTTAAGTTGTTATAAAACTTACTTAATTATGAAAATAAACTAGGCCTCTCAATATTTTGGGTTGTATTATGTGTACTCTTATGTAATAAATCATGATTTTTTTTGTAATAAAAACAAGGGATGACATACTGCACCCACTTATAGAATTCAAATATGTATTTCCTTCCTAGGATAATATCTTTCAATATTACAAAACTTTTATGAATATATCCAATAGATAGAGTTATCTGTTGGGTTTTTAGTAAATTTATGCCATCCCAATCCCCCAAAATAATTAAAATAATCCTAAAAAATTAAAAATCCTTTCATTGATACCAAGGAATGTGCCCCATAACCACCCTTTATGGTCTTTTTATAAAAATATATAATTGTACAATTGTATTCGATAATAATTGAGGTGTCCCAAACTAATATTACATATATTTAAATAATTTAAATAGTACAGATCAAAAATTATACACAATCCCTAAAATGGAAGGTTATGTTTCATTGAGGATAAATAACATAGGTAACTTAATATATGATAATTGTGAACCTTTATAGATAATCAAACCAAAATATTTTCTCCTTTAAAATTCTCATATATTCTAGTTATCTTCATAACCTAGTGAATAGAAACACAAAAAATTAGTGAGATCATATTCTTATTAAAGGAAAACCTATCAACATTTTATAAAGGGTAATATCATAAGAATGTGAGAAAACATGTGTAAGGGATAAATATATTATTAATGAGAACATTGAAAAATAAGTGTTTTACTAAATTCATGAAAAAAGGATATGTAATCTCAAATGAAAAATATGAACCATGACATAATGGTGTGCAAGCATGTGATAATAATCATGGGCCATGGAGCCTAAATTTTTTTATAACATATAATTATGGCATAGTCATATTAATTGTAAACCATAACATTGTAAAAACAGCTAAACACGTCGAGTTCACACTCAATATTGTGAACCTAGCTAATCCACATCATATGTAGGTTCAATCGTAAGAATGTATCTAATCCACATCGTGTACATGATCAATATTGTAAACATAGTTAACATGCACCGTTTCTATTCTTAACCTTGTGAGTATAGCTAATTTGTATCATTCATATGGTCAATATTGTAAATATAGATTATCTTTATAATGTTCAGACTCAATCCGATGAACATATAAAATATTCATTATGTATATACTCAATATTGTGACCATAGCTAATATGTATTGTGTCCAGGCTCAATCTTGTGAATGTACCTAATTCACATTATGTTTATTCTCAATCCTGTGAACATAGATAATTTGAATTTCTTCCACTATCAATACTGTTAACTTGATAATTATGTATCCTTTCTATTCTCAATCATCTGAATATAGAAAATATGCATCAGTTTCAATCTCAATATTGTTAACATAGCTAATATGTATCACATTGACACTCAATCTTGGGAACATAGCTAACTGCATCGATTTCACAACAAAATATTAATCTCATAGGGTTTAATGATTTAAACAATTAATTGGAGGGTGATATATGTCTCAATCTATCAATCATTAATACATATGAGTGCCACTTAAAATCAGATATACATTTTTAACACTACAATTAATTAAACTATGGAAAGAAGATGGGTTTCAAGGAGACATTCATGGAAAATTTCATAGTCCATCCAGAAAAAGGAGGTGGATGATATCATAATAATATACTACAAGTGTAACATAACGAATATCAAAGGATGTTGACTTAGATGCAAAACACCCTTTTAGAATTACTGGATAAGTTACTTTAAAAAAAGAATAATAAAAAAAACTTTTTGAAATTATTAAAAACCATCTTAAAATTATATTATTTAAAGTGATGCACTTTGTGTTTATTAAATGTTTTAAAAAAATACCCTCTAAACAATGTTTTTGACAAAACAATTTCAAAAGAAAGATTTTTTTTAAAACATTATCTATAAATATATAAAAAACTAAAGACTACTTCTTAAAAATAGAATACTTTATAATTAATTTTCAAATCAATAATTTCTTTAAAATTAAAATTTTACATTTGAAAAAAAATATTATTATTTCATTTTATTTTTAAAAAAATTTGAAATAAAATAATTTAGAAACTAGTTTTAAAATATAGAATGAAATCATTGTAAAGAATAATTCTCATAATAGAGAAAGAAACCATAAATGAGTTTTTAGAAAATTCATTTACTATAGTTGTAAAAGAATATTTCATGGGTTCTAGTCAAAATTCAATTTACAAAAAGGTAAAGTAAATTATTTTTTAAAAAAATTTGTTTTTTAAATAAAATTAAATAAGGAAACCTTGAAAAATATATATTTTTTTCTAGATAAAATTTAGATTTGAAGATGAAGATATGAACTTGATTGAGAAATACTTTAAAATAATATGGACATTCCTTTATTGAAACACACATTTTAATGAGAGTGATAAATAAATCATTTTAAAAGTTTTAAAGTTAAAATTAATGTTCAGTAGAAATAAAATAATTTTATATTTAAAAATAATAATGTTGAATATTATTGGGAAATGTGAATATTGATATAGAAGGAAATTAGCTCATTGGGGAAAGATATGTATTATTTTTTACAAAATAAAATGTTATGAAGAAAGAAATAAAACAAGATAATTACCTAGAAACAGAATGAGGTAAGAAATTATAGTATCATCATATAATAATAAAAAGGAATCTTATAAAACCAAATTCAAAGATGAATATTTTTGACTTGAGAAAATAAACTGAGTCAAGAAGAGCCCTTACGACTTAAGAAACGTTTTAATAGAAACCCCTTGAAATAGAGATATTGAAATTGAAATTAAAATACCAAGAATAAAATATAATTCAAGATTTATATATTTAATAATAATAATACATTAAATTTAAATGATATTATCTTCCTAAAATAAACATATCTCAAATAGAAAAAACTAAGACGAAACACCCTTAACGTTGATCTTGACTTCCACGAATGAACCTTAAAATCCAATATCAAAAACATTACCATTTTAATAAAATATTTCAAAATATTATTAATATATATGACTATTTATACTTTTTAAATATGATCATTTATTATAAATTTTTTTGTTTGTTATAGTTTATTTATATCATCTGATGTTAGTAATTTTGATTGTTTCACTCATGCCTTAAAGTTTCAATGTTGATTTAGATTTATTTATACCATGTTCATAATTAATATATTATCTAAATTACTATAATTTATTATTTCTAAAAATTTAAAATTCTATAATTTGATTCTATGATAATTTTATTCTTGATTTATGAAGATGAGATCAACGATATGCTTCTTTTTGTAATTTCAATGGAACAAAAGTTAGTATACTAATAAAGAGTTAAAAAAATAATATAATATTTCTATAGCATTAAAACAAATTTTATTTTCAAATATATTTCTTACAATACCCTTATTTATGTTTCAGTAGTCATCCATGATATAAATTAATATCATTGTTCACAAAGGTGATTAAACCAATCCAAACAAGACAGATAGATGATTATAATTAAATAGTGTTTACATTGGAATAATATCATTATTATAGAAGTATAATTATATTATTTATATATTTTCAAGGTTTGGTATTATATTTTAATAGATTTTGATAAATAAAAAAACTTCCATGTAAAATAAAATACTTGTCTTTATGGTGGTGGTAGTCCATAGGCACACATGGGTGTTGTTATACTTTTCCATAGAATAAATAAAGGTAGAAATTGGTTCATATTTTCATAATAATAATATTTTTTTAAATATCTTATTTATTTATTAAATATCCCATATTAAATATCCATGTTAGGAGACTATAATAAATAGATCACGTCACTTACGGAGGTGATAGTACACATGTAACACAAATGAGATGTTAAATTTTTAAATGGTTTAGAGTAAAGTGGAAACAGTTATAACATTATCATAATAACAATTTAGTTTACATATAATACTAATTTAATTATTCAAACATGGGTAGATGATAGAGAAAATATTTTCAATGAAATTTACATTGAATTTCATTATTTTAAACCCAAAAAGTGTTTCTTTAAGATTCATTGCTGCATTTTTAGGATACTGGTGTTCTTTTGAGCTGAACTATAAAAATGGACCATTTGATATTTTTAACTATTTAAAATTATTTCTATATTTTGGACATAACATTTTCTCCAAAAATCCAAATTACAAAATTATTTTTTTTCAGATGGAGCAAATCCAGGGCTGCATTTCGTCCGTTTGGACTAAAAGATAAATCGACCTTATGGAAGCTCAAAATTAGCTCACACGTTGGACCAAGAAAACTATGTACAGATCTACTGAGTTTTGGTGTGGGGTCTATAGATCATTTATGGTGGGCCCAAATGCTTTGACATTCGGTGGGTGGACACACAAGACATTTGTAAAACATTCCATGAAGGAGAGGATGCACGAATCGGCCATTTAAGGGTCTTTAAAGAATCCTAATTTGGAGGTTGGTGATTTGGAGAGTCTAATTGGGCAGAATAAATGTTCAGAGTAAAATGATCATAATTCTGGGAATACTTGTCTAAATCCACATATATTTTGAGGGGAAATGAACAGTATAATTATGAACAACATTCAAGAAGGGTGAAACATGTGATGATGTCATGTAATAGGGCTACAATACATCAAAATTCGGGGGACAAATTCTGGCTATAAAAGGAGGGGAGATCCACCCTCTAAAGGCGTATCTCATTCCGTCCCATTCCTTCTGGGACACCAGGTAGAATAACCTTTCTTCTTTCTCTCTTTTATTTCATTTAATTTCCATAGTTTTTCAATGCCTTATTCTTCCCCATTCATATCGATTACCCTTTCCATGGTGGGGTAAACATTTGGCATAATTGGGGAAGTGTTGGTTTTTTATTTTGTAATGCTTGAGTCCTTGGACATAATTGAATCAAATTTCATTCTTTTTCAAGGTTTTTTTCAATTTCATATAGCATATTTTATTATCGAGAATGATCGTTCATGAATTTTAATTCCGTTATTGATTTTTTCCTTGGTAAATTAATAATTATCTCCCTACACTAATTTCTTGTTTATATACGATGGAATAGACCAGAGATTAGTGGTGAAGTACTCGACGATCGTCAGTACGTGTAAAAGGGGTAGTGAATGTTCTTTATTGTTTGGGATAAAAAAGACGTGATTGGGTATTTACCATGTAAATTGAGGATATTCAATAAAAATATTTTTCTCACTGAAGGAGATTAGACCAAACAAAGATCTTGGTATTGTTTTCTCTCACTAACATAATTTCACCAAGGAAGTGAGAGGAAATGATTGTGGAAACTCACTTTAATCAAATAAAAAGAAGATGTTTTAATTAAATTGAACAAGGATATAATTAGAATATGGAAAGAAACCCCGACCGGATCATGCTTTTAATATCATAGTTTTTCAATCATTTGAATTTGAATTTCCACTTAATCATTTTTCTATAAAACACATGTTTTTACCTCATTTAAATGATAAAAAACTGTTTTGTGTGCACTCCTCTTCGAGAGAAATCCCAGTTCAACCACATTACTGCATTTTAACTTTGGAAATAATTGCTTTTCCATTCCCTATGACAGTTTTGCATCAATATTGGTGTCGTTTCTGGGGAGGCAGTGTAACAAAAAAGTATTTTCAAAATTGAATGACCCAAAACTCAAAAGAACCATTAATTTAATTTGATCTAGATATTGAAATAATATTAAACCAATTAATAAAAGGAAACCTACCAAAAATATTTGATGAAATGGATCCCTCATATTCAAGTGAAACTCTTAGTGTTCACTCTCAACCTGAAATCATGGCTAGAAATTCCAACCAAACCCTGCATGATCTATGTGCACCTCAATTTGCAATTCAAAATAACAAACTAATGGAACCCACTAAACCAAATGATTTTGAATTACGTGTCAATATGATTATTATGCTTCCAATGATTCATGGTTTGTAGGAGGAGATCCAAATCGGCACATGCAAGAATTTGTATACACTTGCTCAAGCTTTAGGCCTATAGGAGCACCTAATGATCAATTTCAGTGGAGGGAACTCCCATTCTCAGTCGAAGGAGAGGCTAAATAATGGTTGTTCATTCTACAACCAGGGGATGATTAATGATTGGGAAGACATAAAAAGGTGTTTCATCCAAATATTCCTTCCCACATCTAGGATCACAACCATCAAGAAGGAGATTTACATCATATGACAATCATCTGGAGAACCCCTCTATGAGTATTGGGAGCTATTCCAGAGGGTATGTTCCTACTACCCACATCAAGAAATGGAGGAAAACCACTTAATTTTGTTCTTATACTATGGACTTCTACATAATGATTGAAATATTCTAGATTCCTCATCTGGGGGATCCCTGATTGATAAGTCCTCTGCCGATATCAGAGTACTAATTGAGAAGATTCCTCAAAACTCACAACAATTTGTATAAGAGGTTCGGGAATAAGAGGAATCCATGAGGTTAGAACATCTTATTCAACGGAATTAATTAGCATCGAGATGGGAGAACCCACCAGGTTAGTGTGACAGACGTCTATGAAAGAAATGAACGAACAACATGAACCAAATCAGGTATGTGGTTTATACTCTTCTAATTATCAGTATACTTACTAGTGTCTAGAAGTACAGGGAACCGAATTTTGTTCTTCAACCTATCATCAAGAGAAATTCTAGCCAAATCCCCCACA
Organism: Viscum album; assembly: GCA_963277665.1. Taxonomy (NCBI): domain Eukaryota; kingdom Viridiplantae; phylum Streptophyta; class Magnoliopsida; order Santalales; family Viscaceae; genus Viscum; species Viscum album. Next base: position 255,693,293 of record OY728150.1, read on the forward strand.
TCAGCCCCAAAACCAACTAGGATATGGATTCCAACAGTCCCATGATAGTCATCCTTTTCCACAGCAATACCAGAACCCACCTTCATTCCAACAGTCCTATAAACGACCTTTTCAACAACAACTACCCTTTCAAATACCACCATTCCAAATAAAGACATATGAGATACTGCCCACCAGTTCCCAACAATCATGTGAGAACCCACATCTACAGTCAGATGTTGATGGGCTTAATGAAAATGTGAAAGAATTATCCAACCAGTTAAATCAATTTTTTAATTCTAACCCAAAATATATGGAATATTCCATCCCAAATAGTTCCAAATCATAAAGATAATGTCAATTAAATCTAAATAAGAAGTGGAAAATAAATCCCACCTCCATCAAACCTTGAACCTAAATCAATACCACATATTCTGAGGGAGAATGATGTTGAAAATTTAGAAAATCTCCAAGAATGAGAAATGGAAGAGGAGGAAGAGAAGTATAGGCCACAAAATAAGAAACAAGAAACTCCAACACAAAGGAAACAAAGGGAGAAGAAAGACTTACCCAGAACATTTAGAATAAGAAAGATTGAATAAAAGAAATTTCATAAAGAAACACTTTAAAAATAAATTCCAGACACTTTTCAGAAAGTGGAAATCAATATCATCCAACTTGAAGCTGTTAGACAAATTCTAAGGTATGTTAAATTATTTAAAGGTCTTTGCACCAAAAAGATAAGACTTCATGGGAATGAAAGAATCAACATGGGGAAAAGTGTCTCAACCCTTATCACACAACAGATTCCAACCAAATGTCAAGATCCATGGATGTTTTCTATTCCATGCACCATTGGTTCATTAAATTTCTCTAATTCTTTGTCTGGTATAAGTGCTTCAATTAATGTATTGCCTCACGTTGTTTACACTTTTTTATAGATGAGAGACTTATAGCCGACAAGAGTGGTGGTCCAGCTTGCAAACAGATCCACATTTTTCCCAGTGGGAGTTCTAGAGAATGTCCTGGTAAAAGTCCAAGATCTCTTAGTCCTAGCTGACTTTTATGTGCAAAATATGGAAGATGATAGGAACCCGTAAAACTCACCAATAATTTTGGGGAGACCATTCTTGAATACATATAAAACCATCATTAATTCCCATGAAGGTACACTCACCATGGAATTTGGAGATAGCATTGTCCACTTCAACCTTTTTTTAATCCATGAGGTACCCATCAGATGATCACTCCCTTTTTTAACTCCCCCATGAAGTTAGTACTAAACCCATTGATGAATCAGGTATGTGCCATAAAATTATTATACTTAGGAGATAATTTTTTTCATTAATGAAAATGTGAATTCCCAAAACACTAGAGATTCTGATTTAATATGGGAATAAGTGGTAAAATATGATTTCATTGATGATTTTTAGATTGATGAGGAATATGATATTATTTCTTGCGTGAAAGAGGTCCACCCATTGGAAGTGGGGAATGTCAACTTAATTTCATCCCTTGATAATCCCCCTGAACTTGTATTAAAACCACTCCCCAATGATTTGAACTATATGTACCTTATGGAAGTAGGGAAATTACCAGTGATAATTGAAAATTATCTATCTAAACCCCAAGAAAAATATTTGATTGAGAATTTTGGAGATAATTTTCAGGTAATAGGGTGGAGCATAGGTGATATCCTAGGAATAAACCCAAAAATATACTCACATATATTTTTTCTTGAGGGAGATTCCACACTTGTTAGATAGCCCCAAAGGAAGCTGATTCCCACCTAAATGGAGGTTGTGAAGAAGGAGATCAAGAAGATCTTGGAAGCTAGGATCATCTATACCATTTCAGATTTATAGTGGGTTAGCCCTATTCATGTGGTTCCTAAAAAAACTGGCATGACCATTGTATGGAATGAAAAGAATGAGTTAATCCCTCTTACAATTCAAAACTACTGGAGAGTATTCATTGATTTTAGTAAATTGAACGTGGTCACTCAGAAATATCATTGCCCCATCCCCTTCATTGACCAGATGTTAGATAAGTTGGTAGGGAGAACTCATTATTGCTTTTTGGATGGATTTTCAGGTTACTTCCACGTACCCATTTCTCTTGAGGATCAATAGAAGATGGCATTTACATGTCCCTTTTGTACTTTTTCATATAAACGAATTCAATTTGGATTATTTAATGCTCCAGGTACATTTTAGAGGTGCATGGTGAGTATATTTTCTGATCACATTGAAAATTTCTTGGATGTTTTCTTGGACGATTTCATAGTTTTTGGATATTCTTTTGATATTTTTTTGAAAAATCAAGAAAATGTTTTGAAAACCTTCATTGAAAAAAATCATGTTTTAAATTTTGAAAATTTTCATTTCATATTTAAAAGTGGAATTGTGTTTGGTCATGTCATTTTCCAAAATATAATTGAATTGGATAAATCAAAAATTAAAGTGATAAATTCATTGTCTTGCCCAACTTTTTGTGAAAGATGCTAGATCATTTTTATGACATGTAGAATTTTACAAGAGTTTTATCAAAGATTTTAGAAATATTTGTCTCCCTCTCTCTATATTATATTTGAAAGATGATGATGTTTATTTTAATGGTGCATGTTGGGAATCCTTTGATGATTTCAAGATGGAATTTATTTCACCACCCGTGATGCAACCGACAATTGGGAAAAACCATTTGTGGAACTTTGTGATGCCTCTAACCAAGCAATTGGAGCAGTCCTTTATCAACGAATTGAGGGTAGACCACATGTCATTTCATATTCCTCGCGAACCTTAGATGTGGACCAATTCAATTACAAAACCACTGAAAAATTGTTCTTAGTTGTTGATTTTCCTTTAGAATGATTTTGATCATATCTTTTTGGAACTAAAATCACTTTGTTTTCTGATGATGCAAATATGAGGTACTTGATGAAGAAAGATGATACTAAACCGATGCTATTAAGATGGATGATACAACTGTAGCAGTTCAATATTGAAATCAAGGATAAGAAGGGATCTTAGAACCCTGTGGATGATCACTTAAGTAGACTACCAAACACCATGGAAATTGAAATTCCAGAAAGAGACCCATTGAATGATCAAATTACAAGATAGCAGTTGAACTTGATTGAAGGAGAAGTGCCTTGGTATTTTGACATGGTAAATTTTCTGGTAACATATCAGGCCCCATCTCATTTCAATTATCACAAAATTCCAAAACTGAATGCTGAATCTAGGTATTACATATGGGATGATCCATTCCTTTGGAAGATTTTCAATGATTAATTAATAAGGATATGTTTTCTTGAGGGTGAAGTTAAATTTGTCTTTGATTTTTGTCACACATTAGCTTGAGGAGGCCACATTGGACCTAAATGGAAAGCAATGAATGTTTTATAATCTGGAATTTATTATCCCATCATTTTTAAAGATACTCATGAATTTTTCAAAATATTTTAAAATTTTCAGTTTTCATGAAATATTTCAAAGAAACAATTAATGCCTCAAAAGCCACTGAATTTTTGTGAAATTTTTGAAGTTTGGAGGATAGATTTTATAGGGCCTTTCCCAAATTTAGTTGGAAGTTATTATATCTTTCTCAGAGTTAATTATGTTTCCAAATGGGTGGAAGCAAAATCCACTAGGACTGATGATGCTAAAGTTTTTTGTGATTTTGTCAGGTCTAACATATTTTGTAGGTTTGGAGTGACCAGAGCAATCATCTTGATCATGGGACTCAGTTATGCAATTAGAGAATGAAGACTTTTCTGAATAAGTATGGAGTTTATCATAAAACATTATCTCCCTATCATCCATAGACTAATGGGAATGTTGAAGTTTCCAACAGGTAAATCAAAGGAATTTTGGAAAATATTTTTAATCCAAATAGGAAGGATTAGAGCCAATGTTTGGAAGATACCTTAGGGTCTTACAGGGTTGCATACAAAACCCCTATTGGAATGAGTCTATATAGGCTGATTTATGGGAAATTATTCCACTAAACTCTAGAATTAGAGCATAAGGCATATTGGGCTATGAGGAAAATGAATTTGGACCTTGAAAGTGCTGGGAAAGAAAGAAGATTGATGTTACAAGAGCTGGAGGAAATAAGAAGGGAAGCATTTGAAAATTCAAGGATTTACAAAGAAAGAACAAGAGTATCCCATGACATGCTGATCTAACCGAAAGACTTCTATCCTCTAGAAAAAGTTTTGTTATTCAAATCAAGACTCAAGATGATTCCAGGTAAACATCATTCCAGATGGGAAGGTCCATTTATAGTTACTCATGTATATCCTATTGGTGCTGTTCAGATTATAAAATTTTGTGAGATAGATGCATTCACTGTGAATAGACATAGGTTGAAGAAATTCTTTGCGACCCTGCAATCAGAGCCAGTGGTGGAGATCACACTCCTCCAACTAGTTTATCAATAAAATATATCAGGTTGTACCTCTACTTTAAACATTATTTCTTATTGTGATTCATTTTAAAATCTTCATAAATTTTAAAAACATTTGAATGCACTGAAGATGGTGTATCATTTATGTGTGCGGGAGAGAACCTTTTCAGTTTAGTATTTTTATTTCTTATTTGGTATACAATTTTTTTAAGATTTGTTTTTTTAGATATTGGTGTGTTTATTTTTATAATTTAGTGTGTTGTCAGAAAATTTGAGCAAAAATTATTATCATTTATATTGTTGAAACACATGTTAATGAGTTAACTAATCTATACCATGCAACTTATCTTAAATTAATGCTGAAATGAATTTGTTTCAAGTTCAAAGCTTTTGGAATTTCATTAAAAGTACTCTGATTTTTAAATCCCATGCTACATCTCACTATCTTTATTTTTGAAATCACTTTCTTGTGAGGCTTATTTCACATTTTATTTATATTATTTACATTCACTTCATTTCTTGAGGGAACTAGACCATGCTTACTTTAACTAGAATTTGATTTATTCTTGTCAAAATAAGAGGGTTTGAGGTATTTGTGTTTTAAATGACTGAGGAATTTATTTGGTTTTAATCCCCGGATTAAAAATAATCATTTTCATTATGCCCTACATTATACATTAATCATTTAGCCCATAGAATCCATGAAAAAACTTATTTTTTTAGCCTCATTACAAGCCAATTTTCCCTATCCAACCCGCTCTTGAAGTAAAATTGCATGATGTAGTTGAAATTATGTGTGGGGGAAGATGTCATGCGGTGTGCTACCTCATTTGGTGATACTTTGGGTGGAATATAAAATGTTGAAGAGATGATGTTTCTACTGAAGATTTAATTTTCTTAAAATTTGTTCTTTTTCTGGAGCTTTCATGATAAAAGAAGTTCTTCCTTTCTAGAGCTTCCAATGTAAAAAAAATTTGTGCCTATTAGAAGATTTCAAGAAAAAAAATGTTTGAGAAGAAATGATTTCGAGCAAAATGCTAAATGGAATGAACATTCCTTGAGTTCTCAAAATGATTAAGCTTATTTTATAAAAATGGGATTATAATGAGACCATTATTGAGTGAAAATTAGAGTCATGCAATTTTGATTCAAAAAGAGCCAAGCCCTCCGTTTTTGGCCTCATAACTTTTAACATCTAAATTCTACAAACCAAAAGCCACAGAAAAACTCTGAAAAGACTTCATTAGAAACACATTTCCTTCACTCACATTGGGTGGATATGTAAAAATTTATCAAGCCTGCGGAAACTCTTGTGTGAGTCTGGATGAGAAAATCCTTGTTAAACATTAACATTTGTGAAATGAGAGATTATTCATGTGTGGTAGGTGTTTTTTGTGCATGGGATAAGAAATTAAGTGGAAATATATTATATAATATAAAATGGAGAACATTAAATAATAGGTATTTATGAGGCATGATATCTTTTTGTTTCATAGTATGGATTTGGCAGATCACATTGGTATGTGTTTTGGATTTGATTTGATTTGATTTTTATTTAACCTATCCATGAGTCTAAGTGCTATGTGTGGGAGAATCGATAGAGAAAATATTTTTCATTAAATTTACATTGACTTTCATTGAATTAAACCCACAAAAGTGTTTCTTTAAGATGAATTGCAGCATTTTTATGATACTGGTGTTATTTTGAGTTGAATAGTAAAAATTTCCCTTTTGGATTTTTAACTATTTTATATTATATTTTTATTTTGGCCATAACATTTTCAAAACTAATAAAAATTAGAAAATTATTTTTTTAGATGGTACAAATCTAGGGATTCATTTCATCATTTTGGACCAAAAACCGAATCAACCATATGGAAGCTCCAAAGAATCTAACACATTGGATCAAGAAAACAATTTACAGATCTACCTAGTTTTGGTGTGTGGTACATAAGTCATTAATGGTTGGCCCAAATGTGCTTAACATCGGTGGGAGGATGCACAATACATTTGTGAACAACATAAATGACTTATAGAATACATGAATTGGTCGTTTAAGGGGTCAGTAAGGAATACTAATATGAAGGTTTGTGATTTGGAGAGTCTGAATGGACAGAATAAATGGTCAGAGTAAAATGACAATATCTCTCGGAATACTTGTCCAATTCTTATGATGTTTTGAGGGTACACGCCTGAGATATTTTTGAAAAATATTCAATAATGTTTCGATGAGTTAAGATTTCATTTAATGGGGATAATATGCGTCTTAATTTAGGGAACAATTTCTGCCTATAAAAGGAGGAGAGCTTCTCCCCCTCAAGGCATCTCTCATTCCCTCCAATTCCTTCTTGGACACCAAGGAGAAAAACATTTCGGATTTTTCTCTTTTATTTCGGTTCTTTTCAATAGTTTTTAATACCTTATTCTTCCCAATTCATCTCGATTACCCTTACCATGGTGGGGTAAATATTTGGAGTGATTAAGGAAGGGTTGGTTTTCTATTTTGTAAATCTTGAGTTCATGGACGTAATTGAATGAAATTTATTTCTTCTTAAAAGTTGTTTTCAATTTCATATAGTGTATTTTATTATCAAGAATGATCGTTCTTGAGTTTTAATTCCATTATTGATTTTTTCCTTAGTAAAATAATAATTATCGCCCTCCACTAATTTCTGGTTTATATACGATGGAATAGACCAATGATTAGTGGTGAAGTATGTGACGATCGTCTGTATGTGTAAAAAGGGTAGTGAATGTTCTTGATTTTTTTGATAAAAAAGTCTCGATCGATTATTTCCCAGCTCAATTGAGGAAATTCAATACAACTATTTTTCACATGGAAGGAGAGTTTACCAAACTAAGATCTCGGTAAGGTTTTCTCTCACCATCATAATTTCACTAAGGAAGTGAGAGGAAACGATTTTGGAAACTCAAAAGAATAAGATGTTTGAATTAAATTAAATAAGTATATAATTAAAATTGAAAACCAATCCTGACCTAATCACCCTTTTAATATCATAGTTTTTCAATCATTTGAATTTTACTTTCCATTCAATCATTTTCTTTTCAAACACATTTTTTATCATCGTTTGAATGTGAAAAAAAATGTTTTGTGTGCACTCATCTTCTTGAGACATCTTAGGTCAACCACATTACTATATTTTAACTTAGGAATTCATTTTTTTCCACACCCTAGGACAGGCGTGCATTAGTGTAATATATTTAGAGGGGGTTTAACGATATATAAAAGAAATGAAATAGAAACTAAGTGATAATCTTACCTTACTCACAAGAAGTGAACCTTTATGAATTTGATTAAGGATTGAATATGTTATTCTTTTTAGAAGACTAAAAAATATAAGAAGTGTCTTGGAGTGTTTTGGATTTATATGGGAATATTTTGCTCGATTATTAGAGGATATGGTTGTGAGGAGAATTGGGGTTGTGATGTCTCCTTTTATAAGAGAGAAGAGCGGCATTTCTATAATAATATAAATGGTATAGTCTCTATTCAATGGTCACATTAGACTAATAATGAAAAAAATGGATTTGAGGAATGGATAAATTCATTTATTTTCAAACATTTATTATGACATGATTTTAAGTCTTTTACTCGTATATTTCTCACAATTACTATTTTTTCTTATTACCTAAGTAATTGGTTTTTGCCTAAGGTATTAACATGTAATGCATAAAGTAGAATTGAGAAAAATTAAATAATTTATTTCCAATTATTCAAGATATAAAATCCAATTTTTCAAATAAAATTCATATGATTTATAATAATTAATTTTAATTTTAGCACACATAACTTAAAAAAACTATTTTTAGAAAGCATTTTCGTATCATTAAAATTTATGATTAATATAAAATTGTAAATTTTATTAATTTATATGACATTAATTGGATTGTTATTAAAATAAATAAGGGTTATTTTTCTTCTAAATAAATTTATAAATTGAATTCTATCTTGTTGATACTTAATTAAAAAAAACAAATCAAAAATAGTTTTTATTAAAGAAAAATATCAATTATGTTTATAAAATAATAAATGTGTGTTTTATAAATTGAAGATTATATTATTTTAAAATTTTTTATTTACTTTATAAATATATACTGCTTGTAGAATAATGGTTTCTAAAAATTTTAAACCATTATTGGATTTTGATAATGTAATAAAAGTGGTAGTTTTTGAAATTTTTTTAACTACTCTCCCCAAAAATCCACCCTTTCAGAAAAATATCCAAAATTAATACCAAGATAATTTTATCATTATAAATAAAAAACTAATTTACTGTTGTCATATTCAATTTAAAAAAATTATAATTAAAATTCGTAACAATAATATAATGATAACTATTTTCAGAGAAATTTTTTTTAAATATTATCTATTCATACTATTATTTCCTATCAACTAAAAATTAAATTTATGTTAAACTATTATTCATATTATTAATATATTTTGTACTAGATATTTACAGTTTCATAAAATAAATCACAACAAAAATAAAGTTTTAGATAAAATATTTTTTTAGCATTAAATGATCTTATTAGTTATTTAGATGCATAAATTTAATTGTATCAATGAATTATCATTAAAAATAATCTAATTTGTTACTTTAAAATTGAAAATGTGTAACATATAAAACATATGTGATATATAAATAATTTATTATTTTTATAATTACATTTTTATATCATCTTAATTTATACTTATATAACCCATCAAGATCTCAGCGTAAGGAATAAGTATAAGACATACTATAGCTGCAGTTATGGTTGGCTGTTTAGCTAGCATGGATATCATGGAAATTTCTACAAGTTTAGACTTTTCTTGCAAATTATTTCAATCATATAATAAATTTTCTATTTTATATTTTTCTTCATCTATAGTAAACATTTGTTATCCCACTCTTATTCTATGTCCGGACAGGTGAGCCTCATATGGAAGACTCAGTCTATGTGATTCCATCATTTGCCCTTTATGTATAGTTTTAATAGTGATGTTACCATCAGTCATATTCCTTAATTTATCTACTATATTATAATGGAAAAATTTAATAATTTTATTTTAATGTTTCATGGTTATATTTTAGTTTTGTTTTTCCTATAAAGTATGATATTCAAAAGAGTATTTACTTAAAACTAAATATATACTAAAATATATAGTCATTAAAAGAAATCCATCTCTAATAATTTTTTAATCTTTTTAGTTAATACACATTTAAGATTGAGTGGGAACTATTATAAGCTTCTAATTGAATAACTAATAAATTTTTTCTACTAAATCATTGACAATCCAACTAACAAGGAAAAATTGATGGAAAATAAAATTAAAAATTAAAAACAACAAAACCAACTGTACCTTGAGATTTATTCCATAAAAATCTGTTAGCATAACCAATGGGGTAGGTTATATCAATCCATCACCACAATAATAAAATTGTTATCCAACTGTCTTTAGGCTACGCCACTGACCACCAATACAAGGATCGTAGGAAAAATTTTTGCACCACTAAACCTTTAGTAAAATAGCCACTAAAATACAAAAAAAATGACCATTAATGCAAAATGACTACCGTTTCTCAAACAAACCAACTACAAAAACAAGCGTAATAAATAAAAACCTACATGAAATCCATATTTAACATTATATCAACCTAATCATATATCAAGGGAACCATTGAAGACTAATATAATAGACCTCATTGGTTTACCCCCAAAGTGAAAAAAGATAAGACTGCAATAAAAACTAAAATGATCAAATAATGAAAAATTCACAATTGACAAATTCCACCAACAAAATCCAATACCCCCATATTCTCCATCACACTAAAAAATTATGGGGTCAAGGATAGTGGTATGGACATGAAGAGTAGGGGATATGTGCAGAAAACCATGTAGAAATTTATAATTCCCATCAAAAATCATATCTAACTCTAAAAATGATAGTCACAACCACTACATCATATTTTACACCATATTGAATACCAAAAACATCAGGAAAATAATGAGTCAACACTTGAAATGAATTTTAATCCTTTACTAGAAAAAATAATTCTACCAAAAACCCCGTCATCACATAAAAACAAATTTATGATTCTAAGACGAAAATAAATCACTAGACCATAACAAACACTGGGGAAGAAGAGTTCCACAAGACTGATAAACACGACTAAAAGGGGATGCAAATAAACTAATTATGCCACTGTCTTCTTCAACCCATGTAATCCAAAACCACCATAGACACCATAGATGACTAATATGGGTTTAATAATGATGTAACTCGAAACAATGATAGTGGTAGATAAGGAAAATGTGATCATAGGAAAACAACAACAAAATAACACCCATAAAAACCCATGGAATAAACCAAAAAAGAGTTATAAGGAAAGATAATAAACCATAAATCATATAACACTCTGAATAATGATCCACCACTGAATGCTTCCAACCAAGAAATAGAATACCACAAGCTCACCATCACATTTGATTGAAATGAGGACTAATATGGGCTTAAATTATAATGATAATGCATATAAATTGAATAATACTATACCAATGTAGGATGAAATAAAACCCTAAAAATACATAATAAATTCTATGATGGAAAGAAAAAAATTGAGAAAAAAAATGAGACCAATAGAGCTTATAGGAAGGGATAAATCCCTTATAACATTAATGAGAGGAAATTATATATATACTAAATAGGGGTGGTATGTAAAGAATAAGAATACATTGTTCACCAATATGAAGAGGAAAACTGTGTTAGAATATATCCACTTTCTACCTTGTTTCCCCCATGAAAACTGAAACTATCTCACTATAGTCAGTATATGTACGACACTTATTTAGAGGTTAACTAATGTTTTTATTCACATTTTCCTCACTTTTTTAGAGTTTAATTTTAATAAATTTTTATTTTTTTTCTGTTTTCTTATAGAAAACTAGTGTGGAAAGAAGCTATATTTTAAAAAATAATATAATAAAATATTAGTTTTTTGTATCTACCCTTATCTTTTATTTACTCAAAACCAATATATGATATCTTGAAATTAAACTTAAATGTAGTATCAGATAAGTATAGGAGAATTAATTTTCATAGTTTTAATAACTACATGATTTTTTTATTTTTATTTCGTCAATATATTTATTATTCCAAGCCTCATTAAAATCCATTTCAATATTGATTTCTTGATCAATTGTGGAAATTATATAATATTTTTATTGTCAATATTCCTATGATTTTTGACATGATCCTTCCTTTAATATTGTTACTATATTTAATGTATATTTAATCATATGTGAAGTCCATGTTTATGATAATGTTCCAATGGTATATATATTATTTTCAGAGGTTTATGAACCTTAGTTTTATTTTATTTAAACTCTACTATTTCTTTAGGGAACATGGATCATGTTTAATAATAAATAACTTTTGATAGTTCCTTTTATAATACTATATTGGGTTATGATATTTGTAGGCCCCAAAATTCAGGATGAAGAAGAGGCCCGAAAAAGGCCCCAAAAGACTGTCTCGCAAAGCCCCTTCCTGGAGATCCCCCAGCACCGCGGCCACCGCGAAGCAAGGAGGCACGACGCTCCGCAACCAAACATTACGTTCGTGAGCCCGCCACGAAGCCACCCAGCCCCTCTTCGCGCCACGTGAGCCCCTCTCCGTGGTGCCACTTGCCTATAAATATTGGGCTCCCCGAGAGCCCAAACGAAACGGAAAATCCGACCTTTCGGCTTCCCAGCTCCCGAATCGCGAAGCATCTTTCTGCTCTGCGAGCCATGAGCTGTGCGAGGTACTTCTCCTCCGCGATGTGACTCCACTTTGTCCTGTTTTGATCCCCTCTTCTGAGAGGGATACGTTTCGAGCAGCCTAAGGGTGTTCATGAAGGAAGGGGATCCCCAAGTGGACCCAGGTCATCGCGGATCATTTATACTTCAAGAAATACCCTTAATGTACACATGATCCACATGCTAAAAAAGGGTCACTGTACTTCGCAAAGTACATTGCTTCCCAAAAACTTGCTACATGAGGATCATTTGCTCTGCGAGGCTGTGCTACGCGAATTCCCTTCCACTTCGCGAAGCACCTTCTATTTTCTCCTCTGCCTCAAGCAATGGATAAGGAACCCCACTTTGCGAAGCACACCCCTTCAAAAGTTCACTCTGCCATGCGGAGCAATAGAGCTCCACAAGGCCCCTGCCTATGGACCCTTATACATGGAAAATCCTTTTCCCGTGCGACCCTTCAGGTTTTCACGATGTGACTTCAATGTCCCCTGGACGATACCGCCCATTATGTTGCTTTGCCTAATGCTTCTTCCTATAGGCAAACTAATGGCTACTGCTTCTTCCCATAGACACTCTCACATGGACCCCTCGATGGTTCGCTCCGTGACACCCCCTCAGTATGGCGTTGCCGATGCCTTCCCTCCCACAAGGAGAAGAGGGTACCGGTCATGTAAGACCTTGGGGTGTGGAGCGAACCCACTACGTCCGAGCTTCAGGACGTTAAAATTCCATGCTCCATCGTCCTCAACACATGACATTAAACAGTGACCTCTCCCCATGTCTCGCACATGGGTTCCCCCACCTCGGACATTCTATACTCCCCCTAGTCTCCACAGGGGATGATATCCTCCTCCTGGTAGTGACGTTTGTCCGTGGGGGAAGGGAAGCGACCTTAGTGTATTCGCCAAACCTTTCTTGCAGGAGGCAGCACCCCTGATTCTCCTCACTTCCTCGGTCCCAAGGCCAAAAGAGGGCATGATAGGGAACATGGCTCCTCTTTTCTTCAGTCCCAAATCCCTCTCCTGCTGCGCTTTGTCGCCCTCGGGCCTCCATCACAGAGAAAGCCACGAAACGTCTTGGGAAGCCTAGAGTGTAAGTCACTCTTCATTTCTTATGGACACGCCCTACGTGATGTGGTCGTCAGGCCTTTACTGCCTTTTTTTCTCACACCGATCATGACTCACGTGGGCTTAGAGTAAGCATCGACCATGACAACGCCTCCATCCCGCATGACATTAAACTGTAACCCTCTCTCGAACTATGAGGACTCTGATCAATGTCAAGGAATGGTATGTAGGAAGCCTCTATGAGGTTCAAGCCCCACCACCTTGGGCCACCTTAGAGCCTAATCCCCAATCCATCTCGAACTATGGGGACTTTGATCCATGTCAAGGCATGGCACGTAGGAAGCCTTCCTAATGTTCAAGAACACCACCACCCGGTCGTTCAAACCCCATTCACGTCGGTTCCCCAGCACCTTGGGAAACATAGAGTGTAATCCCCATTCCCCTTTCCCGAACTATGGGGACTTTGATCCATGTCAAGGCATAGAATGTAGGAATCCTCCCTGAGGTTCAAGCCCACCCCCACATGGTCGTTCTGACCCCATTCATGTCGGTTCACCAGCACCCTGGGCAGCCTAGAGTGTAAGCCCCATGCCCCTTTCCTGAACTACGAGTACATTTATCCATATCAAGGCCTGATAAGTAGGAAGCCTCATGAGGTTCAAGACCAACAACCATCGGACTCCAGGTCCATCTTCACATCGGCTGGCCATCGGAACCCATTCTAAACTACTAGGTCTTTGATCCTTGCCAAGGTAAGATACGTAGGAAGCCTCATCAGGTTCAATCCCACCACCCATTGGTCGCTCTGACCCCCCATTATGTCGGTTTCCCCCCATCCCACATGACGTTAAACTATATTCTCCATCTGAACTACGACGTCTTTGATCCATGTCAAGGAATGGTACATAGGAAGCCTCCATGAGGTTCAAGCCCACCACCCAGCCATTCCAACATCCTTCATGTCAGTTCGACCCCATCAAGCAGTAATCCATTGTAATCCCATCCTGCGGTAAGCCATTGTGCCCTTATTTAGTGGTAATCCATTGACATCCTCGTCCAGCGGTAAGTCGTTGAAACCTTATCTAGTGGTAAGCCGTTGCAACATCCTTTAGTGATAAGTCATTGTCAACCTCATTCGATGGTAAGTCGTTTCCAGATGAACTATACAGACTTTGATTCCCTGCCATGGGGATACGTAGGAAGTCTCTTCGAGGCTCAAGCCCAAAACCGTCGTCCATCCTGATTCTTACCTGGGCCTTCACATCCCGGTGAGATCATGCCACCTCATTCCCTCCCACAGCATTCAGGAAGCCGCCCACGTGTTGGTCCCAATATTGGGGTCCCCTCCGGGGGTTGCGCCCATCTGATCCACACTAAATAGGGTTCTGATCAGTCCGATCCATCTCCACTGGACGTTAAACTTGCAGCGTACCACGTGTTAAAAAATAGGAAGTTGAGGAAAAATTCAGATACATGCCCAAGGTATACGATTCCCCGCATCCGATGTGGGATGCCTCGGGCTTCCAAGCCCTCGAGAAGACCTATAATAAGGGACAAAAGAGAGACACACCAATCCCCAGTGTCCAAACACGCCAGTGATGCCTCATGTGACTACTCCCCTAACCGAAGGTTTCTTCCCTGACTGGACCCCTTGTAATGTCCTGACAGAAGCAGCGTAATTAACCGGTGTCCATGAAGATATGGTGCGGGGAAGAGTTTCATGAGCAACGTATTAAATCTATGAGGGAGACTTGAACTAGGTAAAAAGTTCCTAGGAGGAATCCACAGAAGGTAGAACCGACATCCCATCATCCTGTTTCGATCAAGGAGAAAACGTCCCTGAATAAGGAACGGATGTCGGCCGACTTTGGAAAGTGGAATGCAGGGTAAAAAATCCGCACCTATCAAACTCAATCAGATGGATGTGTGCGCCCCGACGAAAGCATCAGAAACAGAAATGGTGAACCCGACTTGAAGATATTCTCCTCAAAATGAAGATTAGTAATGCTCAGGGAATCCATGGATTGACGTGTCACCAGATCCAGCTATCCGGCACTGGGTCCCGCCACGAAAATAACGGACCTAGCGTGAAACTCACCAGATGTTGGGGCAGTAGAACGTTGGATATCCTGTTCTGCGACTTTGTCAACGTGGATCCCTCTTAACGGTCATGGAAGGCGGGATGGCGTTGGGGCATTGGTCGTCGATTCCTTTTTCCTTTCAGCACCGACGAGTTCATCTTTCTACTTCTTAGGAATCAGTTTGCTTCCACAAGAATGTGATCACCCCCGCCTACGCAGGGGCTGGGGCAACTCCATCACAGCTACTTCACATGGATTCACAGCTTCCGCAATGGCTTCTGCATCCATGACAGTGGGGCTCCTACGTCCCATCTCCCCATTGGATATCATCCAACAAAGGGTAATTAATGACCTCGTACGTCATTACGAGGAGGAGGGAATAATCCAAACCCAGGATATGGCCAGCCTAGATTTGGAGGCGTCTAGGACCCACCGTCAATGCCTCCCCTGAGGGCCACGCAGGGAGCCACTGCTCCCCAGGCCAACATTCAATTGTTTCGGGAGCCTGTCCCCAGAGTGCTTTGATGACTCCCTGCCTTACGCTGATGAGGTGGACGACGTCCGGCCTAGCCTGGTCAGAGTCTCAATCCTGGGGCTCCCAGCAAGGGCCCCCACCCATCCATGTCAGTGCCGCCTCCCATCCTTACTAGAGGAGTAGGTAAGTTAGGCACCTGCACCACCAGCACCAGCTTTCCCAACTCGACGCGAGCGTTAGGCACAAGATGAGGACGCCTGCCAAGGGGCATCAACAATGATGGCTACTGTGGCCTGAGCCACCTCCGACGTTTATCATCATGTTCCTGTACACACTGAGCAGTGTCGCTCCTACGCCCAACCGGGATTGAGACCCCAACCACCCCACGGACAAGTTGGGTCGACTCTCCTGGTCACAGGCACGAGCAGGGGTTGTCGTGAACCTACCCGAAGTGATGACACCGCGTACGGAGGTTGTCCTTGTACCACCACCACCGAGAGTGTGGGTCTTCCCCGCTTCGTGACTTGGAATGGAGGTCCACCCCATGCTACCCCCAATCCAAATGAAGGTCTACCCCGCATCGGTGATGTTTGGTACGGAATCCTCTCCCGTTCCCATCACACCAGGTATAGAGCCCTTCCTCCTGTCCCCGACTGTCGACATGGAGACATTACCCATCATGTATCTCTCTAACGTGGGGATCCGCTTTATGTCCTCTCCGCATCTATAGAAGGTCCTCCTCACCCCGAAAACTAGAGGGGTGAAGGCTAGCCTCACTCAACCCACACCAAGCATAGAGGTCCTCCCCATGTTCTCGTTGGTTCTAGCGAAGGTTTCACCCACTCAGGTTCTGTTCATAGAGGTCCCCCCCTTGTCTCCTTCAACATTTTCCCCAGTGCTCCTCGCATCCCAGCTTTCTCAAGTGAAAGCCCTCTCCGCCCTGGCACCAGGGTGGCCGAAGGACCACATGTCGGAAATCATCCCTATCCCAAGGAGCCACCCAAGGGATGAAAGGAGAGTCTTCGCCACTAAATGAAAATTCCCTGGAAGGCCTAGACGGAGATCAAACCGGTCCGATTCTCGGACTCTGAAGTAGAGTACGACTCAGCTTAGGAACCCTCCCCTCGCTTATCCAAGTCAAGGGATAGGACCGGGATGAGGCACATCAGCCTGGTACTCCTAGAATGCGAGGTCCATAGGATTCCCACTTCCCTCCGTTAGTTTATCCAGGATGATGAAAATCTAGTGACTTCACAGGTTACAGTATTGTAGTTACCACCATCGACGCCGGAAGCGCTTTCTACCTCCACAAGAGATCACATAGAGCTATTCTGGGGACCAATTGTGGGAAAGCAGCAGCGCGACCCACCACCAGTAGGCCTGGCCCCTGAGCCAGGAATGGTGGCCGTCAGCCCATCCTATCGCAATGTAGCGGCCAGGTCGCTGCACTCTTCAGAAGAAATGCTGAAATTCGGCTCCCTGTCAGCCCGTTTGCTATATTCTCCACTGGGAAACCTACATTCCCAGCAGTCTGCCTCAGTACAGCATCCAGTTCCTCAACCACCCCAAGTTGGCGAGTGGGGAAATCAAGGGCCAGACCCTAAATTTGATATGAGGAGCTTCTGGAGCATCCTTGCAGTGGACCACTTCCTCGAGAAGTTCTGGCCCGCAGGAGCGCGAGATTTATACATACCCTAGTCTATCACTCCATAAGAAGTTGAGTGTCTTCTCTACACCCTCTGGGTGACGTATTTCAGTCTCCTTCATCAAAACGTGGTTTATCCAAGGATCCAAACGCATTTCAAAGACAACAGTGAGCAGTGTCGTCTAGTCGATCTGGCCACACTCCCGGTGGCCCAGCGCCCTAAGTAACCAGGCCGCCGTGAGGCCCTCCAGCAGCAATGCATTGAGAGTATCAAGGTAATCCAAAAAATTATCAGGGAGGCTACCCACCACGTTCAAGTTCATGGCTGGGGGAAACATGCTACCCTCCTCTTCATCCCTATCCAATGGAAGCCCGACTCGCTATGCGATATTGAGGACATGCCCCCGGGAAGGGTCACGGTGCACATGGCCTACGTCGTGGAAAAGGAGGAAGATCTGGAGATTCCCGATGGAGACATACCCACCTGAGGGTGTGCCACCACTGCTGGACCCATCAGGGAGGATTACTCATCAGCAGAGGAACCTCCTTGGTCTCCCTGTGCCCACTGAGGCATTGGTGCTCAGTCGGAATTTCAGTAAGGGAAAAGAGCATATTAGAGCTAACAAGCACTCCGACCCATCCTCCTTAGTGAAGAAGATGGAGGAGGACCCTGAGAAGGCCGTGTTGCTCTAGAAACATGCTGAGTAAAAGAGGTTGGGCGATGAACTCTTGGTTGAACGCGTTGTAGAGCGACGAACCGACTAGGGTGATCTTAGGCCGGGGCAGCAGGGGTAGGAACAACTACTCCTCTGTGGGATGATTCTAGCCAACCCTGATCATGCCGCTCCTCTAACAGGGTTGAAGCCGGGGATCACAAAAAAAAAGGCATGAAATGTCTAACTAAACCCTCCCAAATGGCGCGACAATCTGAGGAATCTATCCCGGGTCCCCCCAGTTGCCCTGCATGCCAGTCCACCAGTTGCTCCACGAGCCGCTGAACCCATCTACCGTGTCGAAGAGCCTGAAAACTCACTCATGGTAATGGATCCCCATTAAGACAGGCCCCCACTTGGATGATCCTATGGTGGAACTCATATACCACCTCCTGGCATCATAAACGCGGCAGGTGGAAATCCCACTAGATGGAAACCCATACCCGGCCTGGGTGGATGATATGTCGGTGCCTCTAGGTTTTAGGAATCCCACTTTCTACCCCTTTAACGGGACAGGGGATCCGCCAAAATAACCGGCACACTTCAAATCAAGGTGTGGGCCCATGTTGGGGACTCCAACATAGAAGGAGGTCTCCAAGCTCCGCTGTTTCATTCAGACTCTGAAGGGGCCAACATTCATGTTGTATAGTCAGCTCCTAGTCGGATCTGACACCAGCTGGGAGGACCTTCGCAGGCAGTTTCTCTACCATTTCAGGTCTACCATCTGGAAGAATATAATCACAGACCTCTTTGAGTGCAGGAAAAGTCCTGATGAGCGAGTCACAGACTTTATCACCCGGTGGAAGGGGCACACATACTCCCTTGACGTACCACTGACTTCGGGGAAATTACTGACGATGTTTGTAGGGAATGTCAATACGGAACTGGTTCCCTCCATGGTCACTCAGAACTATCCCAGAGGGTTCCGAGACTTCTCTGACAAGGCCCAACGCCTTGAGGAAGCCCTGCAACCGGCCATAAAGGCACGTCCGTTGCCCCTGTAATCACAACAAGGAGAGCTTCTAGAGTCGATCCCGCCGCGGTGGCACAAAAGAGGCCCCCAAGAAGCTAAAATTGGTACCAGTAGCACTAGCCCCTCAACCTTGCAGAGGTCCTCCACCTGAGGCATAGCCTCCAGCTCCGCAGCGTCCTCAGAATCGGCAGGCACCCTATGGAATGCGTCGCCACCGCCTAGGCAGGACAACCACGGTCAACCTCCTCGACAGGCCCCTCTGGCTCCTCCTTAAGTCGAGGCTCCAAGGGATCCCTATTCGTAAAGAAGACACCAGACATACTCATTCAGTGGGAATCAGGACCCCGATTACTTCCATAGCACCCTATAGTAGGGGATTGTAATTTTGCCTAAGTACAAAAGGTCGGCAGAGGTGAATCTCACCGATCACCCTAACTAATTCCCCTATAATCAGATTTTGGGGAACACCCACAAGCAGTGCTTTGTGTTTAAGGAATAGCTCCAAGACCAGGTCGATAACAACACACATAGGTTGGGCCTGGCCCCGTCACAAGTGGCGGGTGACATTGTGAGTTCAGATAGCAGTAGGGACAGTGAGGGTGAGTGGCAACATGTTTCTGATCATGGGTCCCAGAATTATAATGACAGGATGTCTTGTAGGATAGTCACTCGCACCCATGGCATTATCCATGCATGCCTGAATCAGCCATAGCCTTTAGATGCTTTGGCCGCCACCTCTGCATCATCATCTCAGCCATCCTCTTTCCAGAAGAGAAAGCATCAGTAGCGCAAGAAGAAGCAACACACCCCACCAATGCTGTCGTCGTCCCACACTCTCAGTGACTTCATGCCCCCTAAGATGGGGATCCCTATCAGAATCCAACTAGTTGTGGATGATTTTTCGAGTGACGGTCAAGGGTATGCTTCGGTTAACATAGTCGAGTTGGTAAACCCCTATATGACTCCCGACGAGGGGGAATGCCAGGTGAACCTCCCCAACATCCCCAGTTGACACCAACGTCGGCGAAGCCGCGACTATATGGGTCATCGAGGTGAAATAATTGGAACCTCCATCCAGTCCGTGCATGCCACTAAGACCAGAAAAACAGGCCCATCGCATAGCACAACACTCGTAGCCTCTTCATCTGGTGTCGTCAGGACCGCCTCCACTACCATTTGTGCCACTGGATCAAGCAGATCAACTTCGACTATACTGTGACAATGATCTCCCCACTACAGGTCGACCTCATTCGTCTGGACCTCATGTGGAAGCTACTATTCAGGATTCGACTAGTGAACAACAGAATGTGCCCAGCACCAGCCAGTTTCCAGTCCAGCCGACAAGGCCCACCAAGCCTCCAATCACGGATCGACCTCTTATAAGCAAACATTCACGCCTAGCACGAAAGTATGATGTTCTGTAGCACCTTGTCAGCATCCCATCAAGTCTTTCCATCCTCAAAGCCCTACACCTATCATCAGATATGCGCAAGGCCCCCGCTATGGCTTTAAGAAGCCCCCTCCAATTTGAGATGGAGGTAGAAGCTGCAAAAGCCTTTCATGATGAAGTAGCTGATACTGCTAAATACCAAACCATAATTTAATTCTCCGGATAGGATGAAGTCTCTACCATACAGAGGCACATCTTCCTGTTGTACATCACCTACCAATTTAATGGCGTGGAGGTTTTCCACTGTCTCATTGACAACAACTCTAGGATCAACCTTATCCCGACACAGACGCTGCAGAAACTAGGGTTATCTGAGGATGACCTAACTCCCACCAATTTAAGGATCCAGGGATATGGCAGGACAGAGAAGACCCTGGTCAGCAAGATCCATCTGAAGACCCAGTTCAGTGGACTAGTTTCCAGTACCAAATTTATGGTCATCTCATAGGATACCGCGTACAAGGCATTGATGGGCAGACGATGGCTCCATCTGCATGCAGCGGTCCCCTCGTCATATCATGGATTC
This sequence comes from Viscum album, assembly GCA_963277665.1. NCBI lineage: Eukaryota > Viridiplantae > Streptophyta > Magnoliopsida > Santalales > Viscaceae > Viscum > Viscum album. The sequence continues at coordinate 255,714,415 of OY728150.1, forward strand.
CTCAAGTACTCCCTTAATGGACAAGTAGGCGTAATCCAATGTGATTCATCTCCTTTAAACACTTTTGAGGCATGTTATCTGGATGGAGACTACTACAATAGCTAGGAAAAGAAGATTCTGGAAAGTGAGGTTGATCCATCCCAAGTCACAAGTGACCCCTGGGAGGTATGGATGACGCCTACATCTTCCCAATCCCTCGATTGGAGGCCACGAACCCCAACATGGGGAAATTATTTTTTGTCTATGGTACAAGAGGATGGAATATTCCCAAGTACAAGCAACGGTGGAAAATCACCTCGTACTCCGACAAAAACCAAGACCCGGTGATCCCAGAACCTCCTACCCCCATTTGGTGTCGGGGCGTCCACCCCATGGAAATGGAAGTACGTCATACGTGTATATTTCACCGGGCAGGGATTAACCGGTTCAAGACGACGTTCCACTATTTCTTTGATATCGTCAAGCGTGGCCCCTTGGGATGAAGGCAAGATGGGATTGGATTTACTTCCTTCATTGCAATGGTCTCAGCGGTGTGTGAATCTCCTAATGCGTTGTCCACTGCTGTCCAGGATAGTAGCAGCCTCCCATTAGGGTCCTCCAACCAAGGGGTAGCCTCACCCGCAAGGAATTCCTCCTCCGCAAGCAAAGAAGAGGATCTGGAGAATACTCCCCCCGACTTTGAAGATGGCATCTCTACCACAGTCGATGAAATGGTACAGGTGAACCTTGGTAGTGAGGCAGATCCGAGACCCACATTGATCAGTGTCACCATGTCCCTCGAGGAGCAGCAGCAATACGTGGACTTCCTTAAATAGCACCGTGATGTGTTTTCCAAGAGTTACAATGAAATTACAGGACTAAATCCTCAGGTAGCTATCCACCGTCTCGTTCTCCTGAAAAACCATCGTGGGTTCAAGCAGCCTCCCATAAAGATGCACCCTTCTCACGGTGCCATGGTCGCAGCCGAAGATGAAAAGCTCATCAGAACCAACTTCATCAAGGAGGTCCAGTACCCCAAGTGGCTATCCAAAATCGTGATAGTTAGAAAGAAGAATAGACAGATCAGAGTCTATATCGACTTCTGGGATCTCAACCGCCATTTTCTGAAGGATGATTTTCCCCTTCCAGTAATGAAATTGTTGATTGATGCTACAGAGGGGTTCCAAGCCCTCTCCTTCATGGATGGTTACTCTGGATATAAGCAGATCCGGATAGCCCCTAAGGATAAAGAGTCCACCACTTTCAAGGTGCCCCAAGGTACTTTTTGTTACTAGGTTATGCGCTTAGTCCTGAAGAATGTAGGTGCCACCTATCAACGAGTCACGCATCGCATATTCAAGCCAATACTTGGGACATTGGTGGAATGCTATGTGGACAATCTAGTGATCAAATCTCTCCAGCACCAGGAATATCTCAAGGACCTTGGGAAAGTGTTCGGATTCCTCCGCTCCCACCACTTGAAGATAAACCCATTGAAGTGTGCCTTCGGAGTCACTTTCGGGAAGTATCTTGGCTTTGTTTTCAGGCACCGAGGCATCGAGATCAACCTAGAAAAGATCAAGGAAATCAACTAGATGCCTCCGCCAAGCAATATCTGATAGCTTCGAGGTTTTCAAGGCCACATAGTCTATATACGCTGATTCATTGTGAATATGACTGTTAAGCGTAAGCCCTTCTCCCGGCTAATGAATAAAGGCTCTGCCTACAAATGGGACGAAGAGTGCAGATCGCGTTTAAGAAAATTAACAAGTACTTGCTCCAGCCTCCGGTCTTGATGCCACCCGTCTCCAGTACACCGCTAATCATGTACGTGACTGCCCTGGACCGATATATCGATGCCCTTCTCACCTAGAAGAACAACGAGTTGACAGAGAACCGTCTCTACTACCTCAACCACATGCTTGATATAGAGACCAAACAATCCCCCATCGATAAGAGCTACCTTGCGTTTGTATTTGCTGTGCAGAAGTTACGACATTACCTACAACACCATGATGTACAGCTGGTCTCTCGGGTAGACCCGATGAAGTACACTCTAAATCTCCCCATGTTGACCGGCTGTCCAGAACGATGGGCGGTAATCCTCTAGCAGTTTGACATCAGGCTCGTGCCTCAGAAGGCTATAAAGGGGTAGACATTGGAAAACATTCTAGCTACCCATCCAACCTCCACAGAACTGTACCTAGACTTGTATTTTCCTGACGAGGAAATCCTTTTGGTAGATCATGTCGTCCCATGTTGGCAGATGCACTTTGATGGTGCCATCCAGAGCCCTACCGATAGGAGGCTCAATTATCATTGACTCAATAGAGTGGGCCTTTGTATCATCTTCATTACTTCGGCGCAAGCCGTTCTTCCATACTCATTCCTATTTTTAGGAGGCTGCACCAACAACGAGGCAGAGTATCAGGCTCTTATCACTAGCCTCGAGCTGGCCCTTGAGATCAATGCACCCCATTTGCATGTGAAAGGGGATTCCAAGCTAGTCATCAAGAAAGTCAACAATGACTACGTTGGGATAAATCCAGATCCCATACCATTTTTGGAGTGCACCATCCATCTAATGGCCTAGTTTCCTTGTCGACCGGAGGTTACCCATGTCCCTCGGTCATAGAATGGTTGAGTAGATGCTTTGGCCAGCTTAGCTGCATCACTGGCAGAGCTCAAGAAGGATGATCTGATTATACATGTGGCACACCAGAGATTCATTTCCCCCATCACCCTAGAGGATGATGACAGCCTTTGAGTAAGCCATCTTACCACCAGATCCTCCATGTTAGGACCGCTAGATTATTCAGATGTAGTGGTTGAAGCGACTCTTGACTGGAGAGACCCTTTTTCGAGTATCTCCATTATGGTTGCCTCCCGGCTGATCGGGCCGAAGTCGAATGAATATAATGTCGTGCGTTGCAGTTTACCCTCCAGAGTGGTCCCAGTCTTGAGCATATCCTCTCTAAGTGTAGTTTCGATGGTGTTCTCCTTCGTTGCATCCAAGGAGTAGAGATTCCACAGGTCATGCAAGAGGTTCATGCTGGTTCCTGTAGTTCCCATCAGGCTGGGCCAAAACTGTCTCACCAGATTCAGAGATTAGGGTACATTTTGCCCTCTATGTTCCATGATTGTATTGAGTTTTCCAATAGATGTCACGCATTCCAAGTTCATGATAACTTCCTGCATCGGCTGCCAGAACCTCTCCACTCCACCAAGTACTCTTGGCCATTTGTGGTGTGGGGACTCAATGTCATGGGACCATATCCACCGGTGATAGATCTCCAATGCAGCTTCATCCTGACCGCCATAGATTTCATTTCCAAGTGGGTAGAGGCAATTGTGGGTTTCAATATCATCCACTAGTTTGGAGTCCCCCACGCTATCCTCACTAATAACAACAACAACTTCTGAGGAGTTGAGCTGATGAAATTGTACACCAAGTACAATATCTATTCAAACCATACCTCCATATATCACACGCAGGAAAATGGATAGATCGAGGAGTTCAACAAAACCCTATCTAACATTGGACAGAAAATGGTTGGCCAGAACAAGAAGAGTTGGACAGACAAGCTCCCCAATACCCTCTGGGCTTATCGGACAACGACTCGCAATTCCAACCAGGTGACTCCATATTCCCTAGGGTACGGGGCTGGGGTTGTCCTGCCCATTGAGATCCAGCTTCCTTCATTACTCACTATGGCCTATGACCAGCATGTGCCATATAAGATGTCCAAAATCCGTATAGCTGAATTGGAAGCACTTGACGAGAATAGGCTCCGTGCCCTATAAAATCTAAAAAGGCTTCAGAATAAGATTTCTAGAGCCTTGAATAAGAAGGTTATCCTCTTCTCTTTTCTACAAGGTGACCTGGTATTGACCCTTCGAGCACCAATGATCCCTGGAAAGAAACCCCCCATGTTAGAGCCCAAATGGGAAAGACCTTACATAGTCCACAGAGTTTACCCCAATGAAGCATACTCCTTGGTGACCACGGATGGTGACTGCATAACTCCTCCCACCAATGCCAAGTTCCTCAAACAATACTTTTCATGAATCTGATGGTCATGCACGACCTTAAAATGGAAGGTCTTGCATGACCTTAAACTGTCTAGTCCTGCATGACTTTAAACTATGCATCGTCAAGCATGACGTTACACTATGTTTAGAGAACTGTGTATGGATTGATTCCCATCCACATTGGATACATAGGAATTATCAGATGCCTCATCTTGATCCCAGCCCCAAACTCTTCTTCTTGACTATCCCCCTTGGTATAGTTCTCTCGTAGAATCCACCCATGATATGATGTAGGCTTCCTCGGTCCAACTCATACCAGGATTGTAATGGTCGCATCATATCCTGACTTCTGATCTTCTATCCTCCCACGTCTTCACCGCACGACGTTAAACTAAAAGGCCTTCAAGAACTATGTATGTCTTGATTCCCATCCTCATGGGATACATAGGAACGCGCAGACATTTTGTCTGTTGGCCCAACCCAAATGTCAGAAGCTTCCCCTCTGGTCAAGACATATGGTGGGGTGTAGACTATTTCCCCAATTCACATCAAGCTAACCCCGATCTGGTTTTAAGTCATTATCTAGAGTGACTTACACATCTTTCATAAGATGGGTATAGCTATGCTTCACCCACTTTTTGACAGGGACTCCATCACCTTCCCCATCCAGAAGGGCCCCTGAATGGTATATATTCTAGGCCTAAGGGACATCTTACCACTTCAGGCCAAAACCCTTGAGCATGTCGAGAAACAAGCCGATACAAGTCCCGCGTTTCGAATAGAGTCAGTGGTAGATGCTCCTTTTTTGCTCCCATTTCAGGTCACTATTGGGACACTTTGTTCCAAACATGGTCAATAGTTGTCCTCGACTGTTAGGTCCACCCCAAGATGTCCCAATCATCGAGGGTAGTGGTTAATTCTGCCTCGTTGTATCTCGAAGTGACAAGCTCTCTCCAGGATATGCCAACCATCTAGCCCCTTGGCCTTTTCGAGCCCCTATCCCAGGTTCTCACTTATGGTATTGTGCGGTGTGGTATGGTATTATGTTCTCATTCATGTCAGGTTGGTCACCGCGCCGTACACATCCACAGATGAGACACCTTATCCCTGATCCTAAACCTCACTAAAAGATGTTAAACTACAAGTTGGTCAGACCTCCCTGACCGAGGCCCAGCCTCAGGCCCCATTGGCCTTCCCGGGCCCCCGACCCTCATCCTCACAAAAGGACGTTAATCTGAAAGTTGTTCATGAATTTCTGACCAAGGCCCAGCCTCATGCCCCTTGGCCTTCTCGGGCCCCCGGCCCTCATCCTCACTACAAGACGTTAAACTTCAAACTGGTTAGGCCTTCCGGACCAAGGACCAGCCTCAGGCCCCTTGGCCTTCTTAGGCCCAGGTTCATGTTCTTACATGGAGTGTATGGTGTGGTGTGGGATTATGTCCTTATTCATGTCGGGTTATTAAACATGTCGTACACCCACCTCGTTGGGGTATATTTCCCCCGGGTGCCTCTAAGAAATATGTGTGGCTTGATTCCCACCCCTCTGGGATACGTAGAACCACCCGAATGCCTAGACTTCGGGTCCAACCCCATCTCCCGGAAATCTCCATTTCACCTTGGCCCCTTGGCCTACCCTTCCCCGGGGAGGGGAGTATATGGTGTGGCATGGGATCATGTCCTCGTTCACGTCGAGCTTGTAACAGACACGTCATGCGCCTCTCCCTCCTGATCACCCTCGTCGACCCTCTTCGGTGGTTCGTCAATGTGCCTAAGGGTACTCTGGTTTAGTACCTGGAATGTCGGACTCTTCTCGGACATGCTTCCACCAACTTTGTAAACTTTGTGTTCCCCTTTATTAGTGCTTTCATCACCTTTCACACCTGAAGGGACCCCCCCGAGTGGCATGGATTCTAAGCCTACGGGATCTTCTAACATTATGGGCCAACGCCCCTGAGGGTCGCAGACAACAAGCCAATACAAATCCCGCATTTTGAATATGTTCAGCAGTCGATGCTCATTTGTTGTCCCACTTTAGGCTAACGCGATATGGATACTGTGTTTCAAACATGGTCAAAAGTTATCCTCCATCTCCATGACAACCCCAATAAGCCCAAAATGATGGTTACAAGATTCACATCCTCCTCCACCTCACCATGTCCAAGTAGAACTTTGAAACTATTATTACTATTCCTCAGTGCGCATCCGCACATTAGGAGGAAAAAGCTGTGATAGGGTGATCATTTGTGGCTTCACTGATTTTCCCCTTGCATACATATCATGTATCACAAATATTGTATCCTCCCTTGTTTCCTACACCGAGTTCAACTCATGTAGGCTTAGGGATCGGGTTAGGGTTCACCTTTACTTTGGATAGTCCTGCTTATCCATGGTCTGAGTTCTAAGAACTTAAACTAAGATCCTTTCGTATTGCCCCTTTTATAGAAATATGTGTGGCTTGATTCTCATCCAAATGGGATACGTAGGACCACATGGACGCCTCTTTTTTAGGTTTAGCTCAGTTGGGAGCTAGTTTCTCCTGCCCCTTTCCCTCTTACCCCTATTGGAGCCCCTTGGCCTAAGGTTCCCCTCTTGGAATTGCATACGGTGTGATATGGAATTATTTCCCCATTCATGTCGGGTATGTTTTATTGCACTGTAAACATTCCCCACCTAGCATTGTCTCTACTATGTCTGCACTGCATGTGGTTAAAATGTATTCCTGGTCCTATCACACGACCCTAAACTGTGACATTATCGTCCTGGCCGCATGATGAAAAAAATAGCACTGCATCGTGTTTTTCTCACTCAAGGAGACACCATGTTTGGTATTAGGCACACACCATACCATTTTTTAATGCCTTCTATGGCTTTATTCTTGTGGTGATTCCAGGGCGTGCTACCCTAGGCCTATTTCATTACAAAAAACCACTCACCTTAAATAACGAACAATATTTATCAAATACCACTGCTTTTGGGCGTGAGGGCCACACCCATACGCCCCTTTTTCCTTGGAAATGTTACCGTACCATGCCACCTAAATAACTACGTGGATCTTGATCCCCATCCTCTTGGGAACGTAGGAATGCCTATGCACTTTGCTTCAGAACCAGATCAACTCTCGTTTTTGGTTCCTCACCCTAAAACCTCTCCCAGGAACATGTGGTGGTCGGAACCCACGGTTCCCATTCACGTCGAGTTTTTTGTAGTTACCCCACCATGTGTCTCCCGTGTTTCCTACCATCTATGGTCCGAGTTCTACACCCCTAAACTATGATCTCCCTATGGGAAGGGACTCGACTCCCTCTATCTAATACGTCTCGTTGCCGTATTCAGATGCGTTTTTGACAAAGTTCCCAAAGTGTGGAATTTTCGTGGGGTCATTCCCCCAGTTCCATGTCCATGATTCAAGAGCTCTATATTTGTATCCTCATCCTATTCCTTATCGGATAGGACCCCCTAACATCCTGGTCCCATTCCGCATCGGCTCACCTACCATCTAGGGCCAATGCCCCTAAGGTTCTTTGACGACATTTTCGACAGGTCCCGTGTTTCGAACATGGTCAATGGTCGACCCTCATTTTTCTGTCCCCATTCTAAGATAACGCGATGTGGATGCTATATTTCTGCCACAGTCAACAGTTATCCTCCATAATCACACCTCCATCATTGTGGTCCAGATTTTGAGCGTCATGATTCACAAATTTTTACTTCTTCATGTCCAAGTGGAATTTTGACATACTTGGCTTTGTCTCTTCGTGCGTCTAGGTGCACTACATGGACAGGTTAGCAACATTGGTCCGGTATTCACCGAGTGTCCTTTCTCCCTAACATGTTCCATCCTGTGTCCGAAAAGTCCCACCACTACTTCTTGCTTCCAACAGTGAGCACGACTCACGTGGGATTAGTAGTTTTGGTAGGATGTACACCGGCGCAGCCAGGTTTCTCATCATCCTGCACGACGTTAAACTCTGCTTCTATAACTACATATGGATTGATTCCCATCCTTATGGGATACGTAGAGACTCCATGGTATTTCACCCAGGGTCCAGCCCCAGGAATCATATTGTCCTGTTCCTCCCCATTTTCTGCCCTCTGGCCTAACCCCTTGTGGGGAACCATGTAACTACAACTCTGCCCTGAACAAGTTCAGAATTCCCCACAATGACATTAGGAAGCGATGGATACCTCACCAGAGAGGGTCTGTCTGAAATAATGAATGATCCATGATCAAACCGATGCATCCATCTAGTGTTCTTCCACCATGGTGGAATAATTTCAAGAGTGTTGGATCCTGTTTGAATAAACCCTCACTCCACATTCGACGCTTTGTGTGCCCCTTATTCGGACCCTCGTACTTTTTCACGTCTAGAAGAACCCCCTAACAATATGGATGCTCGGCCTATGGCCCATCTATTGTCCTGGGCCAACGTTCTGGATGACTAACTGATGACATCTTGAGTCTGGTCTTGTGTTTCGAACATGGTCAATGGTCAACACTCATTTTCTATCCCCACTCTAGGATAATGTAATAATAATGCGCTGTTTCGAATGCGGTAAACAACCATTATTTATTGTCACACCACCCCCACAACGTTCAGAATATTGGGTATCGTGATTCAAACCTCCCATTCCCATCTGTTCGGATCAATTCTGTGCCCCTGGCATTACCCCATTTGTGCACGAGAGCACGCTAGGAAAATGGTAATTCAGCTGTTTTGAGAGCTTCATTTTCCAGACAGGTCTCTCCTATTTCCTCCCAGAAATCAGGACCAGTTGTCCAAACCCTAGATGCATGAATCTTGGTTTTCACTCCTATGTTTGGATGGTGTGACAAGGTGGCCATCCCTTATTTCTTGCATCAGGCCTGAGCCACGTGAGCTTAGGGAGTGGTCGCAGGACGCTCCGTGAACATCACAGGGATGCGGTAAACCAATGTAATCAACGGAAATCATGCGTGCTATGGCATTCTGACAATAAAATCATGAAAGTACGTTTCAGGGTTTGTAATCATAACAGTACCCAGAGGTTGAATTCCCCCATGGATAGATTGACCTCGTCAAAGGAGCGTAGAAGCTCCGCCACCCTCTGGCTGGTGGAATCTAGGAGTTGTTGCTGCTTGTTCAGCTCCTGCTCCTCCTCGGCGGTGAGAGGGCGCAATTAGTTTGCTGAAATCTGGGACCGCTCCACATCGGCTCGGATAGCGATCATCTCCCCAGAAGCTCACTTCATTCCCTCTTAGACTTCTTCCAGATGGGCCGTCAATCACAATATTACCTAAGATTGCGCATTGAGGGAGGTCGAGTGCTCGTCTGCCTGATTCTGCAGCCGCTGGACCTCGTCTTCAGCCTTCTGGAGCCTCTTGATGTTTATTGCCTTCCTACATTACCATCCCACGCCAAGGCCACAGTCATACTCCCAAATATTTTCTTCCATAAGATCTCGGATGAGCATGTGAGGACGCTAGGAATCCACTCCCCTAGCACACAGATTACGTAGCCGCAAGCGATGTCTATCCATGTCATCCAACCATAAAGCATGGGGGTGTTATTGATCAAGCGCGTGATCAGCTTCCACGATCGGCGGTGGACAATCTTGTTGTCCTCATCAGAGGCCATCTCATCCTAGTCAGCACGATTGGTAGGCTCGTATACAGGGAATTACCCCAGGAACTCCTCGGTCGGGTCCAAATATGGCGTTGGATCAGGTGTGGTGGGGCTTGGAATGTCTGGTTTATCCTCATCATTGGATCCCACCTCGATAATCTTTGGCACAGTCCCACTAGCTCTCCCGCCAGTTATCGGGAGCACTGCAGTTCCTTCAGGCTAGATGGCCACCTCCACGAACATTGGCATGCCCCTGGGAAGGGTGCTACCACAAGCCGCGACCAACTTCGTCGTAGTAGTCCAGGCCAATTGAAGGACTGTACCCGCAAAGAAGGGGACATGAATGTCTGTTAACGTGTTCAGGGGATGGAAGTTTTGAATTCAGTAGATAATACTTATAGAGGTCAAATTCATGGTTTATCTCTTGAGCTGATGTCGTCGGAACCCCGAGATGTGGCCCCCCGTATATGGTTAACAAGTCTAAAGACTCTGGGGGAGCCACCTTGACTGTCCCAGTCCCTCCAAACACAGCAGTTGATGCAGCAACAGGCGTGCAGTCCTCCCGGGCATGACCATCGGGTGCCCTAAACCATTGGTGCAGACACAACGTGCTTCGGAACCAGTAATTTTGATTACCCCTACATGTTTCAGGGATTAAGACGTCATCCCTTAGCTCGAAGCCGTACAAGGGAAACCTCCTACACTGCAGGTAGTTCTTCTAGCTCTCTGACAGCACCTCCACTAATGAACTATGGTCTGATTGGCTCCAGAATAACTCTCCTAGCCCTAGACTATTCACCATTTCATCCCTCTGGGCAGCTTCCCCAAGGAACCCCTGGGAAGCTTCTTGGTGGGCCATTCATTATAGAGTTGTGATGTTTTTTAGGCTGGTTCGCAAAGGTCGTTCACAAAGCGCATTCGCGAAACCCGCTCGTGAAGAATGTTCTCAAGGTGCTGCCTCAATGTTCAAATCTGGATCGCGGAGCACAAACGCGGAGTCGAGGACTCGATGTGCGCTGAGAAGACTCGATTCGCAGAGAACAATTTCAAAGTACGCCGAGCTTCATGAATCAAGAGCTCAAGAAGAAAAATTCGCAGAGAAGGGAAAGGACAAAAGATAGGGCACAACCCCTATTTATAGACAATGGAATTCGGAGCTTCGTGACACATCTAGTTCGCACGGAGCTTCGTAGCGTGCTCAGCCCGAACGTCCCTTATTTTCCTCACAAGTCCTCTTCACGAGTCATCACCATGAATGACGGAGGATTTTGGAGATTTCCCTCAAACATAGACCCTTGATCTCATCGTGGCTTCATGTATGAGAGGGGGAATTCGTTGGCGCCAAAATTTTGGATGAAGAAGAGGCCTGAAGAAGTCCTCAAAAAACTACCTCATGAAGCCCCTTCACAGAGATCCCCCAGCACCACGACCACCACGAAGCAAGGAGGGGGGAAGCTCTACGACCTCACTTGACATTCGTGCACCCGCCGCGAAGCAAGGAGGTGGGACGCTCCTCGACTGCACTCGTCGTTTGCGAGCTTGCCGCAAAGCCACCCATCCCCTCTTCACGCCGTGTGAGCTCCATTCTACGGTGCCCCTTGCGTATAAATACTGGGTTCCCCCTGAGCCCAAATGAGATGGACAATCTGAACTTTCTCTATGAGTCATGAGCTGTGTGAGGTACTTATGCTCCGCGAAGTGCCTCCCCTTTGTCCCGTTTTGATCCCCTCTTCAGATAGGGATGCCATTCATGAATCATAAGGGTCTTCGCGAAGGAAGGGGATCCCCAAGGGGACCCGGGTCATCACGGAGAGTTTATGCTTCGCGAAATACCCTTCATGTACACTTGATCCACATGCTAGGGTAGGGTCACTATACTTCGTGAAGTACATTGTTTCCTGACACATTGTTTCGTGATTCTCCTTTTCTCCACGAGGCTGTTCTCCGCGAATGACCTTCCACTTCATGAAGCACCTCCTATTTACACCTCTACCCCATTCTATGGCTAAGGAATCCCACTTTGCAAAGCACTCCCCTTCGCAAGTGACCTCGTCCACGCAGAGCAACAGAGCTCCACAAGGCCCCTACCTATGGACCCCTCTGCTTAGAAAATACTTTTCTTGTGAATCCCTCTAGGTTTGCATGATGTGACTTCAAATTCCTCTGGATGATACTGCCCGTTGCATTGAATCGCCTAATGCTTCTTCCCATTGGCACACTAATGGCTATTGCTTCTTTGCATAGCCATGCTAAAGTGGACCCCTCGATGGTTTGCTCCGCGACACCCCCTCATTACGGCATTTCCAGTGCCTTCCCTCCCACAAGGAGAAGAGGGTACCAGTCAAGTAAGCCCTCGGGGTGTAGAGTTAACCCACTTCATCCAAGCTGCAGGATGTTAAACTGCCAAGCACCATCATCCTCAACACATGACGTTAAACTGTGAACTCGCCCCGAGACTCGCATGTGGAGTACCCCCACCGCTGACATTCTCCACATCCCCTGGTCTCCACAGGGGATGATGTCCTCCTTCTGTGAGGGGTGTTTTTCCATGGGGGAAGGGAAGCCACCTTGGTGTAATAATCTAACCTTTCATGTAGGAGGAAGCACCCCTGCACCTCTTCACTTCCTCAGTCCCAAGGCCAGTGGAGGGCATGATAGGGAACATGGATCCTCCTTTCTTCAGTCCTAAATCCCTCTCCCTCTGTGCTTTGTCGCCCTCGGGCGTCCATCATGGAGCAAGCCCCGACACTTCTTGGGCAGCCTAGAGTGTAAGCCTCTCTTCATTTCCCACAGACGCACCCTTCACGACGTGGTCATCATGACTTTTCTACCTCTTGTTTCTCACACCGAGCATGACTCACATGGGATTAGAGTAAGCATCAACCATGACAATGCCTTCGTCCCGCATGATGTTAAATTGTACCCCTCTTTAAAACTATGGGGACATTGATCCATGTCATGGCATGGTATGTAGGAAGCCTACAAGATGTTCATGCCCCTCCACCTTGGACCGCATTGGATCGTAAGCCCCAATCCATCTCAAACTATGGGGACTTTGATCCATGTCAAGGCATGGTACGTAGGAAGCCTCCCTGAGGTTCAAGCCCACCACCACCCGGTCATTCTGACCCCATTCACATCGGTTCACCCACACCTTGGGAATCCTAGAGTGTAAGCCCAATTCCCCTTTCCAAAACTATGGGGACATTGATCCATGTCAAGGAATGGTACGTAGGAATCCTCCCAGAGGTTCAAGCCACCACCACCAGGTCATTCCGACCCCATTCACTTCAGTTCACCAGCACCTCGGGCAGCCTAGTGTGTAAGCCCCATGCCCCTTTCCTAAACTACGAGGACATTGATCCATGTCATGGCATGGTATGTAGGAAGCCTTATGAGGTTCAAGCCCAACACCCATCTGACCCCAGGTCCATCTTCACGTCGGTTCGCTGACACGACCCATTCTAAACTATGAGGACTTTGATCCTTGACAATGTAAGGTACATAGGAATCGTCATGAGGATCAAGCCCACCACCCATTATTCGATTAGTCCCCCTTCATGTAAGTTCTCCCCTGTACCGCATGATGTTAAACTGTCTTCACCATCTGGACTACGTGGTATTTGATCCATGTCAAGGCATGGTACATAGGAAGCCTCTCTGAGGTTCAAGCCCACCACCCGGCCGTTCCAACCTCCTTCACGTCAGTTCGACCCCATCATTTGGTAAGCCTTTGTGATCCCATCTAGCAGTAAACCATTGTGACCTTATTCAGCGATAAGTCGTTGACATCCTTATCCAGCGGTAAGCTGTTGCAACCTTATCTAGCAGTAAGCCGTTGCAACTTCCTTCAGTGGTAAGTCGTCGCTAGATGAACTATGCAGACTTTGATTCCCTTCCATGAGGATACGTAGGAGGTATCTTCGAGGATCAAGCCCAAAACCATCATCCATCCTGATTATTACCCAGGACACCACATCCCAGTGAGATCATGCCACCTCATTACCTCCCACAATATTCGGGAATCTGCCCACATTTTGGCCCCAATATTGGTGACCCCCCTGGGGGTTGCGCCCATCTGATCCACTCTAACCAGTGTTCCAATCAGTCTTATCCGTCTCCGCTAGACGTTAAACTTAAGGCGTACCCCTTGTTAAAACAAAACAAGCTGAGGAAAACCTCAGATACATACCCATGGAATACGATTCACTGCGTCCGATGTGGGATGCCTCGGGCTTCCGCACCCTTGAGAAGCCCTATAATAAGGGACAGAAGAGAGACACCCCAATCCCCAACATCCAGACATGCCAGTGATGTCCAGCGTGACTACTCCCCTAACCGAAGATTTCTGCCCTGACCGGACCCCTTGGAATGACCTGACCGAAGCAGTGTAAATAACTAGTGTCCATGAAGATATGGTGCTGGGAAGAGTTTCATGAACACCGTATTAAATATATGAGGGAGACCCGGACTAGGTAATGACTTCCATGGAGGAATCCATAGAAGGAAGAATCGACATCCCATCATCCCATTTCGATCAAGGAGAAAACGTCCCTGAACAAGGAATGGATGATGCCTGCATTTGGAAAGCGGGATTGCTGGGTAACAAAGTCGTGCCTATCGCACTCAAGAAGACGGACGTGTGTGCCCCGACGAAAATGTCAGAAACAATAATATTAAAATGATAAATAATCTTTTGATCCAATAACACTTTTTGTATCCCTTTCATCCATGTTGACATTTTACCACTTTTTGTAATAACAATAAACCATCAGTGACCTATTAGTATCCTAATTTTAATCCAAATCCCAACCCACCTTCTCTTTTATGAAATTCACCTATATAATATAAATTTAGTGTGGGAGAAAATCATTTTTCACGTAAATTAAAAAAATTTATATTGTTGGGGAAAATATCTTGGTGATTCATTTAAGAAATCGGTAGTGAAGAATAAATGAATTTTAGAAATTCATGGTCCCACAATGTCCCCAAAAATACATTATAAAAAATGAATAATGAAAATAGATGAGAATAATGTATGAATCCTTTCATGATGTAAATCCTAGTGTGTATAATTCCATTTAATATAGAAAAATAGTGTTGGAGGTATATGAAGAGAGTTGGAGGAATAAATTATAGTGAATGAAAACTATCACAACTTATATTTTCCCTTACTGTCTAGGAATTTATTTTAAGTAATTTATTTTAAATTGTAAACTACCAACCAAGAGCTTTAAAATACACCATGAAATTTCCTTCTGATTAGCATTCTCTATTCTCGTGTGATTGAAAGATTTAGGAGTGCATCAGGAAAATGTAAAGTATATACGAATTCATGTAAGTGAAAAAACATGAAAACATAATTTACATTGAGTATGAGAGATACATGTATATAAATATGTAAATGTAAAATAGTAATGGGTGTAATAATAGATCCTAATGAATTTAGAAGATAAAAAATAGGATAGGGGATGGGTTAGTTATGTGGCATGATGGATTAAAAAAATGATATTAACTATTAACTATATATTTTTATTTAATAATTTCACTTATGTTAGGTGTATATTTTTTCTCAAGAATGAAAATATAAGTGTTTAGGAGTTATGAAACACAAACTTTCAATATTTTTTTCTTATAATTAACTAGAAATATCTCTAAAAATAAAATAATTTATGGCAGAATCATATTTTAATTATAATAGTATATTTTTGAGAAAATTGTGAAAAATAATATTGTAAATTTATTTGTTTTTATTATATAAATTTCAATAACTGATTCTTGATTGAGAATTTATTATTTATAGGAAGCTTGGAAGAAGTTTCATTCATGAAGAAGTAAAAAAATGGTTGAGGAAACTGAGATAACACAGAAACAAATAATCTCATGAAAACCCCTATTTTGAAAATTGTTTCCCTATACCCAACATGAACAATAATTTTTCATAGATTTACCATATATAAATATATTTATGCATGATACATTATTACCATAAAAGTTTTGATACTTTCACATCCACTATTAATAGGGTAATGCCCTGAAATTATTTTTCATATTAAATGGTTATATTTGTTCCAAACTATAATGAAAACTTTGAGATACTAGGAAAACAATATTAAACATATGTACTATGGTCTTGATATTTTTTAAAAATAGAGTAAAATATTATTCCTTACTATTAGGTGTTGGGGTGTCATATACATTGTTACTTATTCTCATATTGTTCTCACTTGGTGATCATGAGTAGAGGATATCAGGGGGATTGACCCACTAACAGGAAAACCACATGTACTGGGTATTATTGGTTGTTCATATTTATAAACCTATGTACTTGTCACTTGACTAAATATCATTATAAATGGATAACTTTGATCTTTTTATTTTATGAGATATGAAAACCATGATATTTTCATTATGGTGAGGTAGCTTTCATTTGGTGCACAATTGGTGGCATGACATTGACTGAATGATTAAGAAATTATTTCTAACTTCTGATAGGAAGAGATATCTTGGACATAGTTGACCAAGATGATTTTACCTTAACAAAATCCCTGTCCATAGTAGAATATGGTATGTCTGTCTAGTATGGTCATAAAATAATAATGAAATAGAGGATGATAACACAAAGTGTGAAAACTAGTTAATGAGTTATCATTATAGAAAGAGATTGTATTAAATGGTGTGTGTTCATATGATGTTTTTTATATTTTTAGTAAAACTTATTTCCCTAGGGTAAATGATGTGTTTCTATATACCACTCTTGGTCATTGGTTATCACTCAGTGTTATCAAGATAAGGGACTATAGGGTCACAAACAATTCGTATTCAAAATCATACACAATTCTAATGAATTGGTGTTTAGGACATAGTGGAAAATATAGTGTATTCTATGATATATTCAAGTTTAATCGATCATAAGAAATAAATAAATTCAATATTATTGTGGTTTAGAAGATTGGGGTTTGAATTTATTTACTCACGATATTAACAAGTTATTAAGTGAATATTGTTAACATATTTTATGAACATATATTATTTGTATTCAAGGTTTAGAAAATTATATTGGGAGGGGTGAGTAGAGTAAATGACTTGAATTTCATCATGAATTATATATATACATATATATATTAAAACATTTTGATCAAATATTTATGACATTTTTGACAAAGTTACTTGGTCATGAGTGTTTTTATTATTTAATTATAAGATTGTAGTTTCATGGAGGTTATAAGAAATTTTTTATAAATGTTCACATACCTATTAAAGCAAGATAAATCCAAAATTTATGTCACTATTTTTCATGGGAATTTGAGAGCTCCTATATCATATCTCTTGATTCCTAGAGAGAGAGAGGGATTTCTTACATGAATCCCAATATGAATTATCCTTCCTTTATAAAGGGAACAATATTGTGGAAATTTTTAGGGCATCAAAAGCTTAATTTATTCCCTGTACTAGCTCCCACAAATTGAATATTGATGTACCTAAAGGATTTTGGCATGTGATTTCAAGATCTAGATCACTCCAAATCACTTCCTTCAAGCGATGATCTATGGTAGTGATTGTACCCATGTTTGATCAAAATCAAATAAGGTACAATTTTGCTTTGGATTTTTTATACCTAACTTAATTCACATGAGATCCTTAGGTTGATAAATAGGTGGTGTTACACTATAGATTCAATCATGAAATAAATTTAGTGATAAAATTTTAAAATACTGAATTTTGAGGATATTACTACATTCTCAGTGCCAACATGTGGTATTTGAGTGTTCATGTTATTACTTGACCTTATTTAGAGTCAAATTTTAAGGAATTATTGTAGAGGGTGGTGATACTATCCCAATTACACTCACTAACCTTTTATATGAGTCTGGAAATCTGAATGTTAATCTAAAGACTGAAGAAATGTTTATTTGTCTAAAATAAATATAAAGATAATATTTGAATCTAGATGAATAGTATCCCATTGCTAGTATTCATTTAGCAGTTGGATTGTTCAAATGGGATGGATTGAGGGTCTTCCACAACCATTGAAACATATATATGTATTATTTGATATATAATTAAACACACACACACAGAGATATAAATAAATAAATAAATATATATATATATCCATGGGAATAATAACATGTGAGTGAGGAGTAACCCGTGAAATGTAAACATTGAATAGTACTTATGAATTATACCTAGAACCCCTCTGAGGGTTTTAAATACCCAAGAAGACTAGAAATTTAATAAAAATTATAACAAATATTTTGAAATTAGTAAAATATTATTCAGGATAGTGTTACATAATAGTTATGAAATAAAATTATTTAAATATATTTTATTTAATAATTTATTTTATTAAGTTGAATTATCTGTAAAATTAACGTTTTTCAGTGAGTTTAGTGAATGAAAACAGATCATGATCAAGACCTATCAATTTTTATGTAGTTTATTTTTTATTATTTAGTTATTATAATATTCGTGATGTTTACAAAAATTATTTAATAATTGAAATTCTATACATCATCTCTTTCCCATATAATATGTTTACAGTCCTTTAGGTGCATGAAAATAATTATTTGTCTGTATCTTGCATCTATGAGACTCCCTCAACTATGTGTGACTATATTTTTTTATAAGGACATGAATTATGGATTCCAAACTGTTCCAACACTTGTAGAAATACCATATGCAACATAGTTACATCAGATGGGGTGGGATATGTAACTTGAGTTAGAGATGAATCAGGAAGTTACCCCTAGGGTCTCTGTTGATCCATTGTCAACGTAATTGATTAACCAGTTGTAATCACTCAGGATTATTCACTTTATTTATTTATTTTTGTGGGGTTTATTATTTTATGAATATGTTATATTTTTATGATCACATAAAATAATAAACTATAATGTATTGAAAAATTGAATTATTACATGGTGAATGTTTTATATTATGAATTGTTAAGTTTTGATCATGATCACATAGAAAAAGCATGCAAAATATAAAAGGACGATAAACATTAAGAATAATAAAAAACACTCAAATAAATTTTGAAGTCATTATCTTTTTCCGTCATGTAAAATTGATCAAAACCATACATTTTAGGTCCTAATCATCCCTTGTTAAGGGTTTCTCTTACTATCATGATATTCTTAAGAATGTGGTGGATTGGGTTAACAAATGTTGGAAACAAAGATGTATCCATAGGTATCTTTTTTGAATTTGGATTCAATATTGAGAAATTCAAGGTGAAATTTTATAGGTGATGTGATAATACTAAAAAAAGAGATGTTAGTTAATGCAGTTGGCCAGCCAAAATCCCACCTTGAGTAAATCAAATTCATGGTGTAGCTATGGATTTTCCAGTAAGGAGATGTTTTAAGGATCATTACTGTTAGAATAATCAACTGACTGAGTAATATGAATCTAGAATTTTAGGGATATTTGTATTTGATTAAATAGTGAGAAAATTTTATGATTAACAAATTTATATTATCTAATTAATGGTAATCTAGATAAAAGTACTAATATGCTTATGATTTGATTTTTCTAAACATCACATAATATCATAGAAACACTATGATCAATAAATGATAGTTAATATGTCTAAAATGATACTAATTTTCAAGAGTGTTAAATTAAATTGTACATATTACTATGATACGAATGATAATAATATGTGTTGTAGTCCACAATACCTATTATTTTTCCATATCAAGAAAGTGAGAATGATAAATATTATTATAGGAGACACAAAGATGATTAATTAACTGTTTACATCATAATTATATCCCTAATGTGTAGTAATTTGTTGAAAAAAAATTAGTAAATGGACTTTAATACCATATTTCCTTATCTCTAAAATGTTTTCAAGGTGAAAGTGTGGTAAAAAATGAATGAGATTATGATTACACTGGAAACGTATAAATTTGAAGAAAAATTATGATATTCCAATACATCCCACTATTCCCTTATTTTCATATAGTTTTTACAGTTTATTTTAGAATTATAAAATGAATATAATGGAAAACCCCATTCAATAAATTTTAGATAAGGTTTTCCAATAAGATAAAGACATAAAGAAAGATAAATCAATAGTTCAAATGGTGAGAAATAAGAAATATATGGTGGAAATGATAACAAAAATTGAAACAGAAAAGGTACCATCAAAATGATATTTATGAAACCAAAGACAAATAGGTAGAGTATCAAACATGATATTATTTGGTTCACATGTATCAATAAAGAATAGAAAGTGAGAAACTACAATGAGTTGAAGTAGCAAGTAGTCACTTTTACTTCAGGAATACTTCTCAATAAAAATTAGTAAATCTATTATAATTATTAGGTATCAAATAGAACATGATTATTTAAAAGAGGAATTTGTTTCTCAAATAAAATGTTTCTTCACCCTAACCTGAAGAAAAATAGTTTTATAATACTTGAGTCATCAATAATAAATAATGAATATGATATGTAAGGCTCAACAAGACCTAGATGTGGTAAGATAATTCCATGTTCAATAAAACTAAATTTAGTTTTCAAGGATATAAAAATATGGAATTTAGACTCTCCAGAGTTAGAAACCTTATGTATTATTTACACCCATGCATATTTAGTTTTAGAAAGGGATTTTTTTAAATAATGGTCAGTCGTAATCCTTATAAATATATTTTTACTTTACCACATGAAATATTCTAAGGAGAAGCTATAGGTTTGTTTATATACTTCATAATATTTCATTAAGATCTAAGGAATTTAAAAGTGAATTATGTAGAATAAATTATTATAATATATGAGTTTCTACGGGCCTATAATATGAATAATATATTAACCAATAATTTTTCAGTCATGAAAATGATGAGGGTATTTATTACTAAACTATCATTTTCTTAAAAAAATAAGAGTCATGATATTAATAAAATGAGGATAAATATTTAGTCTTATATGCATATATTGATCATTAAAATGTATGGTGGCTTCATTATTGAAGTCAAATTTCCTCATACACATGAGATCCATGATGTAAGTATAATCAGGATCAATGATGTGACTTATAAGTCATGTGATGTCTTCAATTATCTTTTCAAGACATGATGAACCAATAGTGGTTTAAACCCAAAATATCATGACAAATATAATAATGAATGGATATGATATGAATTATAATATAAGATAAATCCAGTATGTTACAGAACATGTGTTTATATATATAGGGTTTGTTAAGGTTATGTTAATAAAAAACTTATATCAAGAAAAAAATTATGTCTTAGTTGTCAGTCCTAAAGTATTTTAAGGATACCTTATATATCCATAAGTTATAAAATTGTTAGTAATGTGATAGAATATATTTCTATAAATGGTCGAACATCTTTATTTCATATAGTGGGAGAAACTTTGACTTTGATAAATTCAAAGATCGAGATGCAAGAATAGTTTTCATGGGAACATGTTTCATAAGATATCATGGAAAATCGGTTTTCTAGAGACACATACTATGTTTTATTATTTAAACCATAGGGGTGGTTTAATATGAACCATAATGGGTGATACACTATTCATTATGTGTAATGAATTCTACAAGGAAGTAGTAAACAGAAATAATCAATGAATCAAATGTAAAATATAAATTCAGAAAAATGGATTCCATGTACCACAATCAATTTATTATTTTGGTGGTTTCTGTAATTGGTGTAGATCCAACAGATGGTATTCAAGAGAAAATTTTCATGGGTGGTACCCATAATGCTTGATTGGTTATACCAAGTTTTCATGCTTAAATACATTATAATTTTACTCTTTGAACAACTTTTCATGATCATTTTATTGTGAATTGGATGTCAAGAATACAATTCATGGAAGATATCTATATGATGAAACTATAAAGTGTTTGTGACATCATATAATAAAAAAAATGCAATGAAAATTGTAATGATCCATTTATAGATCAATTAAAATATAAAGATAAATAATTATTTTATTGGAAGAATATTTCCCATGTTTCTATAAGAGGATACTATGAGCATCATATTTTTTTCAGGTAAAATATTTTCATTAATTATGAAAAAATTATTATTCTTACAGTTAGTTAAGACTAGTTTGAATGTATTTTTCCAAACATTAAATCAAACTATCTGTTTAATTTCTTGGGAATGAGATCTATTTAGGTAGATCTATGGTTTTCTTAAAAAAATTCAATGTATATATACTTACAATGTATTGAAAAATACTATTTAGATCATTTTGAGAAATACTTTTTCCCAATGTCACATGGTGTATATCTCTCTCACAAAACAAGAATAAAGAATATTAATAGATTTAAATTGTTTGTATAACTACATATTCTTTGAAAATGGATCTATCACATATTCCATTCTATATACTAGACATGATGTTTCCCATAAAAAACTTATGGTAGGAAAATATCAAATAAATCTAGGAGTACTACATGGGTAAAAGTTAGAACTATTTGGTAGTACTCAAGATGGTATAGTAGACAATTACCTAGTGCATGGAAGGGATGGAACCCTAGTTATGAATGGGAAAATACATTTTTCTTAGGGAGTTTTCTTAATATTATAGTTAGGGATAAGGTAATGATAAATAGTATATCATGTCATGTTGTTACCATGTTAATAAATACCAAGAACATTGTATATTATGATATAGATTAATAAATACTATAAAACAAATAACTATTTTTATAGTTCTTTGAATCAGACATAGTAATTAATGTAATATAATAATATAAATTATAATAAAATTACAATATCAGTGATACCCACGTGGTCAAATATAGACAATGGGAAAAAGTTATATACTCAGGGATGTCACCTCTTGTTTTATTTTACATAAGGAAGTGAAGTAAAAGATAGAGGTTTATAGATTAAATAACATTTGGTAGGTCTAATGACTAAATTCATGTCTCAATAAAATCATGATTTAATCGAGTGATAGAAAACAGGTTGATGGTTTGAATGTTGGCTCTAATTCAAGTGGGAGTTCTATGCAGGTCGGTTCCCTTGATCTAACTATAATAATAATTTTCTATTACCATATCAAATATATATAGTTACTCTAGATACATTCATACCATAATAATGTAGATACATCTATATCAACTGTTTACCTGATAATTTTCTTTGATTATTTTTGAATCAAAATGTTATAAAAGTTCCCATCTATAATGAGAACCTTAAGATACTATGATAATGTTTTTAAAGATATGTAATTTTTTAGACATGTTATACTAAAGATACACAAGTGATTTCTAAAAAATAGTTTCTCAGAACTCATATGCATTGATACTCATCATGAAGTTCTCCAATGGTGATATCTAGTAGAGGATATCAAAGGGAGTAACCCAAAAATAGGAACACCACATGTATTAGCTGTCATTTCTTTTTCATAATCGTGAGAAATTGTGTTGAACCCTTTAATTAAAATCATTTTCAATGTGTACCATTTGATCACTTACATTTATGAACAAAAAATCATGATATTTAAATCATGGTGTGGTATCTTGTTTCAGGTGTTTCATTGGAAGTATGACATTGATTGAATGAGACATATATGATTTTCCCCATCTGATAGGATGATATATCTCAAGACCAGTTGATGAGGATGATATTACCTTCAATAAATACATTACCCTGGTATAATAAGGCAAGTATATCAAATTACGTCATAAAATAATAAATAAAGGATGATGTCATAAGGTGTGTGTCCTTTTTTATGTGATATCATAAGGAAAAGCGATTATACTACACGGTATGTGCTTCTTGGAGGTTTTCAAAATTCTGACTAAACATTGTCTTCGTAGGGGACATGTTGTGTTATTATATACCCCTATTGGTCTATGGATAACAATCAGTACTATCGATATAAGTGACTAGAGTTTCACACAGAAAGGATATTTAATAACTTTCCCAATTCTATTTAAATAGATTTTAGGACACGATGGACCCTCTAGCGGGGGCATGGATATCTATTAGTTTAATCGATTATAAGAACTAATTAAAATCATTATTATTAGTGTTTATAACAAGGGGGTTGAATTTCTTTTCTCACAGTATTAGCAGGGAATTATATGAATCTTTTAAAATATTTTATGAATGAATAATATTTTTTTCAATATTAACTAAAATATTTTTGGAGAGGTGAGTCAAGTTAAGGAAATGTATTTCATCATATAATATATTTTAAATATTTTGAAAATATGTGATGGAATATTTTTGAAATTTGTTACTTGGGTACTTGGTAATTAGTGTATTTTATGGATTAATTAGAATATTATACTTGTGCAGGGTCCATAGTGTAATTTTAGTAAGTATTCACTTGTCTATTTAATTAGGATAAATCCCAAAATTTCAAAAATATACATCCTATTAATTTGAGATCTCATATCTCATCTCCCATGATTCCTAGAGAGTGAATGAATCATTTTAAGCATCCTGATCCAAATTCTTCATCATGGATCAAAGGAATTGAATTGTAGGGAACAATGATACATTAAAATCTAAATTTCTTATTAGCACTAGCTCTTAAAAATTGATAATTGATGTATTTTTAGGCTTCTAGAGTGTGTATGGATGATCTAGAGGGTTAAAAATATGGTTACATTGAATTTGGATTTCTAGCAGTGATCATACGCACATTTGATCAAAATATAATGATGTATGGTTTAAATTTCAATTTTTCACATTTAATTTATTTTACATGAGATCCTCAAGTTGATAATCGACCATTGTTTCACTAAAGATGCAATAATGACATCATTTTAGTGATAAAACATTATAATGATGAGTTTTTTAGATTCATCTATAAGATTGATACTAAAAAAACATGTATCATAATCAAGGATTATAATAAGAAAATATCATCAGATGTATTTCAACCTTGGAAGAAACCATGTGACAATGTTATATGAGAAAAATCCCCACACTATAGTAAGGCTAATTCATTTAACATTAAACTATCATTATGGAAGATAATATTATGATAACACCTGAATTGTATCAAAACAGGGTGGGAGTGACACATCACATCTTGTATCAATTCCCAAAAGGTGTTAATGGTAGAAGTACAGTGGTTTCCTTGTAACTAAAGAAAGAGTTCCACTATCTATAACTTAATATTATCAGTGCATGTAGTCCCAATAAAGATAGTGAAGAGCATAATGTTTTCTTCATCACTGTGGAAATTTATATAACTACATATAAAATTCACAATCAATGAGGATAACTGTAACGCCCCGACCCCAGTTACCCAGAGTCGGTGCGTTATTGCGTATCATTGGCAAGATCACAAAAGATCATGTCTCGAAAGGCCAATTACTTTAGTAGCCTTGGAAACACTAGATACATTCATAAATTTTACATTACATCATAAAGTGAAAATCTACAATAACAAAGTCTCCATAGTCCACACCCATATCCTCTTCTGACTATCCCTGCAGGTCATTCATAAAATACTTCTTCACATCCTGGAAAATACTAAAACATTGAAAGGGGTGAGCTAAGATGCTCAGTAAGGATAACAATATTGCAGAAGCTTTCATCAGTAAACATAACATTTAAGGCAATGTATAACGAAAACAAAAGCCTTTTAAACTTGAACTTTAACATAATATGGAAAAAGTAAAATGAAATAATTCCATTTACTTATTCACATGGATATTCTACTGGTCAAATAATCACATGCAATATCAATAACCACTTTCATAATGATGGAATGCATAATGCTAGACTATCATAACCATGTAGGCAAGGCCTCATCCCAAGACTACAAATAAGATTTTGTCAAGGCCTCATGCCAAGACACTAGTTTGTCTCATGAGACCTACCGATGTATCGAGGTGCTATAGAGGGCTCCACCTGTCACTTATTAAGTCCAATGCATTCCTCATATGAACAGGTTTAAACATATCATAAACCATAACATAATTGTATCACATAAAACATGCATAAAGGAAACATAACATTTCCACATTTCAATCATAAGATATCAATACAACACATTGATATAATAAAAACATTATCAAAATCATTTTCAATACCAAAATAAAAGGAAAGTAAAACATGGTATTTATTTTTCATTTAAAAAAAGTTATGGCTTAAAGAGGAAGCTGAAAGTCAAATAATAGTCACGGCGACGGAGAAGTCGTTGTCGACGCATATGTAAGAAAAAAACATTCCTTTTCTCATTTCGTAAAAACGCTTTGTATAAAAAGATTCCTTTTGAATAAAAGTAGAATTCAATGGGGTTTATACACCGTAAAAAGGAAAGTTGTGTATAAAACCAAATATGCCTCAATGAAAGGAGATTGAGACGAAGTCTCTTAAAAAGATAATTTTTTTAAATAAATATATTTTGTGTATTCACTATAAGTACACATAATGAAGTAAAAATACAAGATAGGACATAATAATATCATGACATATTTTGAAATTATGAGATTAACCCAAAGAATGGAAATTGGGTTAAGAAGATCCCTTACCTCGTGTCCGACTTGACTCGACCGCTCTTTAACCTCCTGAATAATAAACTATAGTTAATCTCTACCTTCTTAAGAACCTTTTTCATGTTAATTATTCCTTTTATATCACTTATTACCATGTTATTAACATTATGTAATTACTTAAGTTAATAACTGTCATTTTGTCGATCTTAGGCACTTGAGTCAAAAAAAAAACTTCTTATAATTACACTTTGTTCATGTGGTAATATATCCATTATATACATAATTATATTCATGATGTATATATCATATAAATCATATATATCCAGTATATACATTCATTTATAATATTACATAACATTTAGAGGTAAGAAATGAAATGCACCGTTCATGGAGACGGTAAGCCGTATGTACGCATGAATGCTAATTTCATTTCTATTTCTTATTTAGTGGAATTAAGATATAATTATATAAAGTTATAATATAATTCCAGTATAATATATTGTATAATACTATTTACTCCATCCTTTATACATCCCACATATGGAATTAACGATTCAAATCACTTTGAGGGGGCGGTAGTCCGCACTTCCTAAAATGAAAATATCGCATTTACCCATAATGGAAATCATAAAGGTATGCCATAAATGAAAAATACATAAGCTTAAGGAAAACATAAACATATTATATATCATATATAAATATCGTGACATCTTAATGGCCACCTTTGAAGGTGTTATATGAGTGTTGAACAATCATCATTTCGTGAGGCTGAAATTCACCATCCACAAAAACATTATGTTCTGTAACCATTAGATGAAGGGGTGCGTAATATTATCTCGAATACTTCTTATAAAAACATCCTAGTATATTTATGATACTGTTTTTGTTACAAAATAAATGAATAAAAAGAGTTTAAGGGGTTGGAGAAGCAAAATAAAATAAAATAACATAAGAGAAGACATTACCTTAAAATCGGGTAACTCTTTTTGATTTGAGCCAAAGGCTTCCTTGGGAAGACTTCTGCCCAAAGTGAGGATTCTAGGAGTAAGAGAGGGAAGTTTGGAGAGTATTTGGATAGAGTTTGGCCGAGCCAAATGGCTTGATGGTGTGAATAAGGTGGTAGAGGTGGGGGCCTTTTATAAGAGGAGAGGAGGGGCACTCTTGGAAAGATTGAAATGTTACATTATTATGAAATGCTTTTCGGATTATAAAGGTCCTACAATGATATATTTCGAGGATAAGGTGATAAGGGTTAGAAATATTCTAATACATTAGGTTTTAGACAAGTGTAAGCCTTAGATTTTACATTATCTTTCCATTTTATTTAAATCGTTAATTAATGAGGTAATCATTGCATCATCATGGTGTCATAAATAATTCAATTTATTTAATGTCTAAAAATTATAAAACAAATATAAGGATCTAGGAAATATTTTTATCTTTCTAATTAATATTTATATTAAAAAATATGACTTTTATAACCCCATTTAAAAATTGTTTTAGTAAAACAACTTATGTTTGTGACATTTTTACTTTAACTTTAAATAAAAGTTATTTATGTCATTTTCCTACCAAAGTGGCTCCATGGGGTCCCCAAGTTGACCCATGGATTGTCTTGGTCGGCCATAACTCATCCATAGGGGTAGGACATGTTTAAAGGTATTTTCATATTTTTATAATATCATTTTTTACCTTAAATTTCACTAATTACCTTTAATTGTGATTAATTAAACTTAAAAGTTACTATTCACCAAAAATTATTTTAATCCCATTGAACCAAATTTTAATTCCTAATGACAACCATGTATGTCAGATTTTTGAAAATCAAATCACAGAAGTGGTAATGTTTCATTTAAACGAAAATTCAGTTTTTTAACTACCACTTAGTGGTTTCACTATTCATCAAAAATTGAAGTTTTTCAGAACGATGCCAAAAATTTCACCCTAAGCTATAATTGATATTCTGAATTCAAAAATGATGTATATTTTACAAAATTCCAAACATATAAGTTGGATTAATTAATTTTATAATTAATTCCCGCTGTCATGACAAATAGCGTGTTTTTAAAAAACAATATATATTAAAAGATTGACAACTGTTCATGCCCAATTTCAATGTTAAATTAATTCTAATGACCACCATTAGATAAAATGGTAAAAATATATTCTAATTATACTTTAAAACCACTAAATAGTATAATTTATCACTATAAATTATTTTCATTAAAAAAGTTGTTTTAAGTATTTTTCACTATTCATAAAAAAATTTGAAGTTTTTAGAAAAATACCAGAAATTCAACATAGGCTAATTTTGATATTCTGAATCCATAAATGAAGTCCATTTTGAAATATAAAATTTATATAATTTAAAAAATTTGGTATTACTATTCATAACTTCTACTTTGATTGGTCGTCGTATGTTAGAATCTCGAACTTGCGTACAATGCAAGCTATTGCATTATTGAAAGAGAAGTGTATCGTGGAAGATCGGGGTGTTAAATTCTACCCTCCTTCAATAAATTGCGTCCTCGCAATTTGAAATTATTCATTGAAAATAAAAGTTTTAAAATAGAATATACCTTTGTGGAAAACCCACATCGGAAATAAAGTTAACAAAATTTAGCCTTAATAAGAGGGAAAGAGAAATGAAAAAGTCACCACCAAATTATGATCTCGATAAGGAGAACATTGGTGGAAATTAGAGACATATAATTGGAGGAAAAACATAAATATTTGTAGGGAGTGATTGAGGTCATCAATTACAAACAAGTGTAAAATTGAGGGCCTCAAAGCCTTCAATCTATATTGATTTAAAATATTATCAGTTCAACAAGACATAAGGTATTAGGATAACACATTTTTTTGTTTTAATACCCCTTTACAAAAGTTTAAGAATTAATTTATTCATAGAATAAGAGATAAGTATATATATATTTATGCTTGACAAGTATAGTTTCAAACTTCAACTAATTTCTACCACAAAATCATCTTTCACTCTAAAAGACAATAGAACTCAAAAATATTATATTTATCCTAATCGTACAAGGTTCAAAACATTAACACATACCATTTAGATTAGGAAAACATTTTGTAATAACCTGGGACTTCTTGTAGGATAGTGGTAGGTAATAAAGGCATGTCGCACTATGGTTGTGGGTTCGATTCCTGTAGCTTTGTCCGACGCGACGAGTTATGCCCCACCCTACAGGTTGTCCTTTTCCTAAAAATATAGTATTATAATATTCCAAAAGTAATTTTCAGAAATGTTTTAACCTTAAACAATACTATTCAAAGTTCAACTTAATCCATCCCAACCTTTATAGTTATCCAAAATACCTCTGTCCATAATTTCTCTAAAAGGTCACTTAATTCCAAAATCAATTTATCAGATTACCCAAACAAAGTAAAGTTTCTCTTATTGTCACATACTAAAAATATGATTACCTTCATAATATTAAAACCTTAATGAAAACAACAGGTACTGCAGTACAATCCTTATATATATCACATTATTCTTATAACCAGAATATAATCCTTGAGTCCAAAAGCACCGATACATTAATTATTCCACTTCAACTATAGTAACAACATAAGACTGTCTTTGATCCATTTGCTTTTTCTGAGGTAAGATTCCATGATGCTTAGGACATTCATTTGCATAATGCCCCTTTTCCCTACAATTGTAGCATTCAACATTGATAACCTCTTTCTTTCCCTTGCAATCATGAGCCTGATGACCTTTTTCTCCACATTTATAACAAACTCTCATTCCTTTTAGGCAATCATCAGGGTGATTCTTCCCACAATTATCACATAATGGAAAATCCTTCTTTCCCTTTTTCCCATTATCTGTCTCTTGTTCCACCGTTCTCTTCTTCTCTTGCTTTACTTTGTTGTCATAAGACTTAGAGAATTCCTTTTCTATCTTGATAGCACACGAGACAATATCTTCGTACGATGAGAAGGATTGTGATACTAAAGATCGACGGAGAAATGGTTTTAACCCATCAAAGAAACGATCAATCTTACTTCTTGGGTTACGTATATAATATGCATCATACCTCACTAACCTTGTAAATTTGGCCTCATACTTTGTGACATTCTCATCCTCCTTTTGTCTCAGACTCAAAAATTTCCTTTCCATATCTGCTCGATGGTCAAGAGGAAAGTATTTTTCTATGAAAAGCTCTTTGAAATCTCTCCATTCTATACTTGATACTTCTTCATCTTCCTTTGTATTTTGAATCAATGACCACCATTGATCAACATCTTCAGGGAGGTGGTAAACTGCCATGATAACATTTTCCCTTTCACTACTCCCCAAGGCATGGAATATTTTCTCTAAGGAATTTATCCATTGCTCAGATACTAAGGGATTTGTAATTCCATAGAATGATGGTGGTTGTTGCCTCATGAAGCGGTCTAACATTGATCCTCCACTTTGTGGATCAGGGTGCTCCATACGAGTAAGGTTATTATTCATAACCTGAGTGAGTTTTCCCAGTATGGTGATAAGTTGATCAGCACTAGTTGTATCTCTAGCTCCACAATAATTATCTTGAGTTTGGGGACAATCCCTACATGGAGTGCATGCATTGATATGGTTTCCATTCCTCCCACTAGGTGCCATTTCTAAACAATGGCATAAACTAGATTAGGTTATGAATTAAAATACATAATTCCATACTTGTAAAATAATTAACATAAATTGAACTATTTATGGATATAATCCATAATCAGAAAAATGTTTTCTTTAAGAAGTATATAATCATATCCCTTCATAGTGGTTTGTAAATAAAACGATAATTATCCAAAGCATATCCCCCGGGAGTGTCGTAACCAAGAGTGCAGCAAGGCCCGTTGTCGTGCACCAGTTCCCGTTCGAGTCTAGCTCAAAGCGGTGTTTTCAGGTTTTACCCCTAGGTACATCTGTGCCAGAACCGCCTCTACCTGCTCATATCCAGACAGTGATTTATTTCTCGGAAAACTCACAAAATCTCTAGAATACCAAAATTCTAGGAAGTTCTTCTATACTAATCCTCAAAGTCTATATTTGGGATATGTGCTCTAATCAGAGTTTATCTAAATCTAGCTTCTAAGGATAGTACTAAACTGCCTATGATACCAACTGTAACGCCCTGACCCCAGTTACCCAAAGTCGGTGCGTTATTGCGTAACATTGGCATGATCATAAAAGATCAATTCTCGAAAGACCGATTAGTTTAGTTGCCTTGGAAACACTAGATACATTCATAAATGTTACATTACATCATAAAGTGAAAATCTACAATAACAAAGTATCCATAGTCCACACTCATATCCTCTTCTGACTATCCCTGCAGGTCATTCATAAAATACTTCTTCACATCCTGGAAAATATTAAAACATTGAAAGGGGTGAGCTCAGATGCTCAGTATGGATAATAATATTTCGGAAGCTTTCATCAATAAACATAACATTTAAGGCAATGTATTACTAAAACAAATGCCTTTTAAACATGAACTTTAGCATAATATGGTAAAAGTAAAATGAAATGATTCCATTTACTTATTCACATGGATATTCTACTGATCGAATAGTCACATGCAATATCAATAACAACTTTCATAATGATGGAATGCATAATGCCAGACAATCATAACCACGTAGGCAAGGCCTCATGCCAAGACTACAAATAAGATTTTGTCAAGGCCTCGTGCCAAGACACTAGTTTGTCTAATGAGACCTACCGATGCATCGAGGAGCTATAGCGGGCTCCACCCGTCAGTTATTAAGTCCAATGCATTCATCATATGAACAAGTTTAAACATATCATAAACCATAACATAATCATATCACATAAAACATGAATAAAGGAAACATAACATTTCCACATTTCAATCACAAGATATCAATACAACACATTTATATAATAAAAACATTATCAAAAGCATTTTCAATACCAAAATAAAAGGAAAGTAAAACATGGTATTTATTTTTCATTTAAAAAAAATTATGGCTTATAAAGGAAGCCAAAACTCAAATAATAGTCACGGTGGCGGAGAAGTCGTTGTCGCCACATACGTACGAAAAAAGTCCTTTTGCGTTTAGTAAAAACTCTTTTTATAAAAATATTCCTTTGGAATTAAAGTAAAATTCAATGGGGTTTATACACCGTATAAAAGAATGTTGTGTATAAAACCAAATATGCCTCAATGAATGGAGATTGAGACGAAGTCCCTTACAAAGATCATTTTTTTTAAATAAATATATTATGTGTATTCACTATAAGTACACATAATGAAGTAAAAATACAGGATAGGACATAATAATATCATGACATATTTTGAAAGTAAGAGATTTACCCAAAGAATGGAAATTGGGTTAAGAAGTTCCCTTACATCGTGTCCGACTTGAATCGGCCGCTCTTTAACCTCCTGAATAATAAACTAGAGTTAATATCTACCTTATTAAGAACCTTTTTCATGTTCATTATTTCTTTTATATCACTTATTACCATGTTATGAACATTATGTAATTACTTAAGTTAATAACGTTCATTTTGTCGATCTTAGGCACTTGAGTCAAAAATAAACTTCTTATAATTACACTTTGTTCATGTGGTAATATATCCACTATATCCATAATTATATTCATGATTTATATTTCATATACATCATATATATCCATTATATACATTCATTTATAATATTACATAAATTTAGAGGTAAAAATGAAATGCACCGTTCATGGAGACGGTAAGCCGTACGTACGCATGAACACTACTTTCATTTGTATTTCTTATTTAATGGAATGAAGTTATAATTATATAAAGGTATAATATAATTCCAGTATAATATAATTTATAATACCATTACTCCATCCTTTATACATCCCACATATGGCATTAACGATTCAAATCACTTTGAGCGGGCGGTAGTCCGCACTTCCTAAAATGAAAATATCGCGTTTACCCATAATGGAAACTGTAATGGTATGCCATAAATGAAAAATACAGAAGATTAAAGAAAACATAAACATATTATATATCATATATAAATATAGTGACAACTTAATGGCCATCTTTTAAGGTGTTATATGAGTGTTGAACAATCATCGTTTCGTGAGGCTCAAATTCACCATCCGCAAAAACAGTATGTTCTGTAACCATTAGATAAAGGGGTGTGTAAGTTTATCTAGAATACTTCTTAGAACAACATCCTAGTATATTTATTATATTGTTGTTGTTACAAAATAAAGGAATAAAAAGTGTTTAAGGGGTTGGAGAAACAAAACAAAACAAAATAACATGACATTACCTTAAAATCGGGTAACTCTTTTTGATTTGAGCCAAAGGATACTTGGGAAGACTTCTGCCCAATGTGAGGCTTCTAGGAGTAATATAGGGAAGTTGGGAGAGTATTTGGGTAGAGTTTGGCCGCGCCAAATGGCTTGAAGGTGTGAATAAGGTGGTAGAGGTGGGGGCCTTTTATA
The DNA here is from genome assembly GCA_963277665.1 of Viscum album. Lineage (NCBI taxonomy): Eukaryota > Viridiplantae > Streptophyta > Magnoliopsida > Santalales > Viscaceae > Viscum > Viscum album. The sequence goes on from OY728150.1 coordinate 255,747,952, forward strand.
AGAGGAGAGGAGGGGCACTCTTGGAAAGATTGAAATGTTACATTATTATGAAATTCCTTTCAGATTCTAAAGGTCCCAAAATGATATATTTCGAGTATAAGGTGATACGGGTTCGAAATATGCTCATCTCATAGGTTTTAGACAAGTGTATGCCTTAGAGTTTACATTATCTTTCCATTATATTTAAATCGTTAATTAATGAGGTAATCGTTGCATCATCATGGTGTCATAAATAATTCAATTTATTTAATGTATAAAAATTATAAAACAAATAAAATGATGTAGGAAATCTTTTTATATTTCTAATGAATATTTATAGTAAAAATTATGACTTGTATAACCCCATTTAAAAATTGTTTTAGTAAAACAACTTATGTTTGTGACATTTTTACTTTAACATTAAATAGAAGTTATTTATGTCATTTTACTACCAAAGTGGCTCCATGGGGTCCAACATTTGACCCATGGATTGTCTTGGTCGGCTATAACTCATCCAATAGGGGTAGTACAAGTGTAAAGTTATTTTCATATTTTTCTAATATCATTTTTACCTTAAATTTCACTAATTACCTATAATTGTGATTAATTAAACTTAAAAGTTACTATTCACCAAAAATTATTTTAATCCCATTGAACCACATTTTACTTACTAATGACAACAATTTATGTTGGTTTTTTGAAAATCAAATCACAGAAGTGGTAATGTTTCATTTAAACGAAAAATCAGTTTTTTAACTACCAATTAGTGGTTTCACTATTCATCAAAAATTGAAGTTTTTCAGAACGATGCCAAAATTTCACCCTAAGCTATAATTGATATTCCAAATTCAAAAATGATGTCTATTTTAAAAAATTCCAAACATATAAGTCGCATTAATAACTTTTATAATTAATTCCCGCTGTCACGACAAATAGCGTGTTTTTAAGAATCAATATATATCAAATGATTGACAATTGTTCGTGTCCAATTTCAATGTTAAATTAATTATAATGACCACCATTGGATAAAATGGTAAAAATTTATTCTAATTATACTTTAAACCACTAAATAGTATAATTTATTGCTATAAATTATTTTGATTAAAAAAGTTGTTTTAAGTATTTTTCACTATTCATAAAAAAATTGAAGTTCTCAGAAAAATACCAAAAATTCAACATAGGCTAATTTTGATATTCTGAATCCAAAACTGAAGTCCATTTTGAAATATAATATTTATAAAATTTCAAAAATTGGGTATTACTATTCATAAATTCTATTTTTATTGGTCATCGTGTGTTAGAATCTCGATCTTGCGTACAATGCAAGCTATTGAATTATTGAAAGAGAAGCGTATCATGGAAGCTCAGGGTGTTACAATAACATGCATGTTATCCAAAATCCCCCTTATTATTTCTAAAATTTAATAAAATTATGGAATATATAATCCACAACCATTGATAAAATGGAGGTTCAACTTATTATACATACACAATCCCATGGGATAAAATTAATCCATATACACACTACCTAACTAAATTGGGAATGGGAGTATCAACTTAGTCAGGTGGATCCCAATGATGGAAAGTTAATGAGAAACAATATCATTAGAAATTATATTGAAATGTAAAAAAGTTAAATTTTAATGTTTTAATGCATTTTTCACCTAGATCAATCATTGACCCCAATAGAGATTGTTAAATTGATATAAAGAGAAGAAGATACTTCCAAAATCAGAGTTATATCTCCCATAATGATTATATTTATGAAGAGATATAGCTTTATTCTACTTTTTATGTATTCATTCTATATTTTTTGTTCCTCCCCTATAATCTCATATTCTCAATGATTATATAGAGATAACCCCAATACATTGACCAAGTGGAATGAACTTGTTTGGTGTTTCAGAGTTTAAATATATTCATTATATTATTAATTCTTTGTTATTAATGGGATATAGTAATGAGTTATTCGAGGATAAAAAACATGTATTTTTATTCTTCATTTATTATTTCACACTTCCTCTTATTCTTAAATTATCGGTCAATAAAATCTAACCTTCACTCTCTTTTCCTTAATACGATGGAGTTAGAAAATAAAATGGGGAGCAGTTCATCATTATTGGCTATATATTGTGGTATAATTTTATAGATTGATGAGTTGTGCCAAGGGGAATTCACATGATTAATTTATGAATCCTTCTAATTTATAAAGGAGGAAATGTATAATCATACACATGTGATTATAATGTATTATCTTTATATATTGAAGACAATTATTGAACAATAAATGAATGATATTTATTTTTTATAATGAGCGATAATAATAAAGTTAGTAAAATGGTTTATTGTACAATAAAGATATACTGTCGGTAAATTCTATGAGTAATAACCACTATTATTCAATGTAAATTATGTTTCCATTTATACATGTTTACTTCCATTTTCACATCATAGAAACACCATCATTTCCCTGTAATTTTATAAAAAATGTAAAAGACATAAATATATGACAATAATGAAAATCGAGTGACTATCTAGTCTTCCTTATATAAAAAACAATGTTTATATACCTATCTTTGTTCATAGGGGATCATTAAATTCTATTTTTAAGACCCTTTGAAGAGGAATTTCTCATTAATAAACATGGTTATAAAATAATTTTGTGGTTAATTAATTTTTTCATGAATTTTTTTTTAAAAAAAATTATTATCATGAATTAGTTCAGATACCATAATACCCAGATACCCAAGCCGATTTTAACATGGATCAAAGGGAATTTCTGATCACCAGGGGTTGGTGACTATAACTTATGACAATACAAGAATAAATATGGAGTTTATTTTGAAACAAAAAATAGACTACAAAAAATACAAGTTTTTATGATCAACACTCCAAAGGGTGAGACTAATATAATCAGAAAATTAAAAAAGTACCCAAATAGTATATTATTAAAAAAGTACCCAAATAGTACATTATTAAAAAACATGATGCTTACCAAAGATAATGATAAAATATAAACTCGTTTAATTGGTGGATCGCAAATTTACCAGTCAGTTCCAACACTCTGTGTCCCATAGATCAAGAACATCCACCACCTCCAAGTGGTTCTTTCCCTTTTCTCAGAGCTGGCATATGAAAATCTAAAACCACACAAAAAAAGGTAGATTGTGAGATATAAATCCCATCAAGGTCTCACTATGTGTTTCATAATCAATTCTATAATGATTAGAAAATATGTGATTTCCATTTAAATAAAATAACGATTGGAATTGAAATTACATATTTTCAAAAAAACATTCTTTCTATAAAAAACATGTAAGATATATAAAAACATGATTAAATAAAAAATTATATAGAGAAGTTCACATGGATAAAAAAGTTCTATAAAACAATGTAATGTAAAAACAAAATAAATTATTTAATAGAAACATGTATTACGCCTTCTGGTATGTTAGTTTCTAGTAAAAGGATCCTCACACTACTTATCTCCGATATCGACTTAATGTGTTCACATGTCCCATGACTCAGTCCCTTAAGACTCATCTCCCCATCATTGAAACAATTATTCCATAGTATGTCTATGTCATTGTTTTAATCATCAGTCCAATTCTAGGAGAATAACCTAGCATGGATGTCCTAATTACTGACAAAATGTTGAGGCTTACATGTGATTCAGTTAGTCAATAAATCAACAATGGGTTAATCAATCATTTCTAATCAATTCCAAATATTGTTTCTTTATTTTAGTTTTCAAAATGACTTTATAATTTCAAAACCAAATATTTAGATTTTATAAATTCATTCCTCTTCAATGCATTTTTCAATTTATGTCATTTAAAATCATTTCATCAAACCAATTTTCTAAATCATGAAATCAATTTTATTATATCCACCAAAAAATTTTAATTCCATTGAAATTGGTGGTATTTCACAATCTTAATAATTTTTTAAAAACCATCCACTAATCATGTAAATTCTTATTTTTATGTCTTTTTAAAAATTCATTTCAAATCAATCAAGAAATTTAAGATTTCACTTATCAGACAAAATCCTATAGAACCACCCTCCATTAATCAGTGATCAAATTCACACCTACAATGGGGAAATTCCAATGAAGAATAAAATTGAAAGATAATAAGAAGTAAATCCAAGATCATAAACACTAATATAAAATTCCAATTCCATCAGGAAACAAAAGATCATACCTCCACCAAAGAGGTATCGTGTAGTGAAGGATAAAAGCATCGTGTGAAAACTCATTGGAGATCAGAAGCCAATCCAAATCATTCTAAAGGGAAGAAATCATCCAAAAATATCATGGAGTCTCCATAGGGATTGATGGAACATGATACATGATAATTGAAATATTTTTTATGATTCACCATACACAAAATCAGAATACTCAAGTAATTTTTATTGTGAATCTTAGATTCATCACATTAATATCTCTAGTGGCATAAACCAAAAATGATTCTTCTTAGGTAAAAATTAGGATCCTTAAAATTTCATGTCATGAAACCAATTCATGACATATATATCATTCATGTCATGAAACTACTTAATTGATTCTTATGAGTGATGGACTCACATCATCAATTATGTTCATGGTGTGAAACTTTATTAGAGATAATTCACATCCATAACATAAAGATAATACTTAGAAAATACTCCAATGAAAGATGAAACCAGATAGAGACATATAAAACCTTTGATTCATTTATACCTAGACTCTATTTATTCAACCAAACATGTATCCCTGAACATTAGTTCATTTTACCTGAAGAACACTCTCCTTCATTGAAAGGCTCAAAATGAACAAAAAACAATGGGAAACAAAAACAGATAAAAGAAGTACCAAAAACAAGGTAAAATGATGTTAAAAACTCCCTACCATAAACACTTTATATTCCCATAAATCATTTCACGAAGATTCAATATCAAATAGATGAGTCCACTGATCTCTTATTATTTCATCATGATCCTAATTATCATGTGAATTAGAACCATGAATCCATATAATAATGACCCAAGGTATCATATTCACATGAAGAACCACTGTATCAGAATTGAAAACCCTAACATGATACTCAATAACAAATAAACCAGGCTCCACTTTAATATCCTCCTAGACCCCTACATGAGAAGTGTAAAAAAGATGATTTCATAGATGGAATATGTGAAACACTCCGTGGAACAAGGGAAACTACAAGGGGAGTTCCAAATGGTTTGACACTTTACCTAATCACTCAAAAAATGAAAAAGGACCCATAAACCTTTGTGAAAGTATTCAAACATTCCTAAGATATTGATGACCCAATTGAGGAGAAACTCTCAAAGACACCTGGTCAACAATAAAAAACTCTAATACACATAAAAAATGATCAACATAGGATTTATACCAGCTTTGTTTTATCAACATCCATTGAAAAATCTTTGGAATACATACCATCATAACTTAGGAAAAACTCAATTCAACTAAGGAACTTTCATCTATATTCCAGCAATTAAATGCATATATATAAGGCTGACAATATAGGGCCTCAAAAGATTCATTCTGATAGAGGACCATTAAATTTTGTTGTATGAAAACTCAACCAGTCCCAAATAGTCATCCCTATCCCTATAAAAGTCAAGAAAGAAGTCATGTAGAATGGCCTAAAAAATATGTATATCTATATTTATCAAACCATCCATCTATGGATGATATTCCATGCTTTAATGTAACTAGGATCCCATAGCATCTTCATGGGAACTCTATATGTTAAAAGTGAAAAGAGAATCCTTATTAAAGACTATAACATATAGATATCCATGAAATATGATAATATCCTACATGTAGGGACATCCCATGTCCTCAAATTAGGCTATATACCAAATGGTTATGAAGTGATATAATTTTGTTAGCCAGTTGATCCTAAACCATATCATGATATAATCTAGAGGGGTACATTGTAGCCCAACCACAAAGTCCATTGAATTCTCATCCCACATCAAATTCGGAACTTGAAGAGGATGAAATGAACCTAAAGGTATCCAGTGATCATACATGACATAAAGAAATGTATAATAATAAGAAAAAAAGTTAAAAGTTCCTCATTTCATATCTAGCCACAAGAATTCTCACGACATACCATATAACTTATTTGTGGTTCAAGTGTTCCCAATCCACTAGGAACTATTAAGGTCCCCCTTCATAGCCATTCTCATAGGTAAATGCATAAAAAAATTCCAAAAATGTTGTATTATGTCTAAATATAATGACCACCCACAAATGGTATCCCACCAAAAGGAGAGTCCCTAATTCCATAGAATTCATCATCAAGTTGACGATTATAAATAATAATCTAGATAAGAGGGGAGATCAAGTGAAGACATTCTAAAAAAACATTGGGATTATTCTTATAAACTTCCAAATACAACTGAGAAAGGATAGATAAAAGATGACACTATTATGATAATTCATCCATTCCATAGGTCAGAATTTTCCTACTCAATAAATCCTCAATGATATTCCCCTTACTAGGGTTATAGGATATGTTGAATCCAAATTTCTCTAGGTACTCCACCCAATGTCACTATAATATATACAAATATTATTCATAAATGATATAGTTCAACATTTAGTGGTACTAAAATATGGTAAACCTATTAATAAAAACATAATGTTTCCATATATTAAGAACATGAATCACATCTAAAAGTTCAAGATCATGGGTCAGATAAATATTTATGTGTGGCATAAGCTTTCCGGAATCATATGTTACCCCCGGAACACCCTACAGAAGGAATCAAACCAAACCATAACCAGATGCATCATATAAGACCACATAGCGTTGAATGACCTCTAGAAGAGTTAACACAAGTTTTGAAATCAATATGTGTTTTATCTCAATAAAGGAAATATAAAATTTCATATCATAATCAAGCTCCACTCCATTATATGTGAGAGAATTTATAAAAGAATAAAACTTCATGAAATTTCTAATGAGTCTGCGATAATATCCTATAAAACCCCAGAATCACTAAATCTCAAACACATTATGCAATTTTTTCTAATTCATAACAACATTCACCTTCTAAAGATCAATGGAAACACCATGTTCCTAGAATATATGTCCAAGGATCATCACTTCCAGAATCCATAAATATTATTTTGAAAACATCACAAAAAATCAATGATTTCTCAAGGTTTCCAGATATTATCTCAATTAAATAACATGTTTCTCCTCAATCTAAAAGAAAAAAAAGTACCTCATCCATTAATAACATAATAAACAGATCAAGATAATAAGGGAATAGCTTATTCATTGAATCCATAAAAACTACAGGAGAATTTTTTAAACAAAATGACATAAAAGTATACACATAGTGTTCACACCTACTCCTAAATGCTATCTTCAAATTTTCATTTTCATTTATTCTCAATTGGTTAAAACTAGTTAAAATATTGATCTTTGAGAACTACTTCTACACCATTATCCAGTGAAACAAATAATTAATCTGGGATAATTGTTACTTCTTCTTCACCATAAATAGATTGAATTTTTGAAAATTTACACATAAGAAAGTTTTCCCATCATCATTCTTCACAAAGTGAATATGTTACACCTAAGGTTACACTCTAGATCATATAAAACCATTCTCTATATAATAATGTAGCTATTATTTCAACTATTTCTGGTCCAGTAATGCCCTAAGATAATAATGAATACCCACTTACTGAGTACTAGGTACCAAATCAATAGGAAACCACATCTCCCTTTCCTTTGGAAATATCTATAAATTATAAGGAATAATATTGGGAACTCAATGATAACTGGTGGGATATCATAACTCAAATATGACACTAAAATGTGAAATAAAAAACTGATTTTACCTAACCCAACCCTGAAAATAAGGTTTAAATCTACATAACCTTAGGTCTGATTCTCTGTAAAAGACATGACACACCCTATCAGGTGTAGAATTAGAGACCCAATGAATGTAAGAATCATTTTGAGAATTATGATATATAATACAATACATCCCAAAAATAAAATCAAGTAGTTTTATTTCAATTACTATAATACTATTCGTAATCTCAATCTCTGATAAATTGAAGACATATGCAAGAAACTGAAGACATTTCCCTCTCTTAATTTCATGGGGCGTGGTAATATCCTTCCCATAAGAAAAAATATACATAGGAATATTTAGAAAATTCATGCCATGGGTTGATATAAATTAATTAGGCACACCAATATAAAATAAAAAAGTTATTAATGATAAAGATAGAGTGATAATACATCTCACAGTCACCAGACTCACATCATCTTACTTCAAATAGTCTTAAACATCATGGAGAAGTTTCGACCCAAATGTATATGGATGAAACCCCTTAGTTATTTAACTATCTGATAGCACGATATTAATTTTTTATCGATGAGCCCATTCCACTTTATGGAGTAGAAAATAAATGGAAGAACTTATATAGTTGGCCTAAGCGACCACATAAACTATAGATCTTGGGTGCCTCAATGAAAACCCCTCTTGAATACCCATTATTACCACACTAGAAGAAAGTAAAAGGGATTCCTCCATGAACCAAATGAGGTATAGATGATGTCTACTATCAAGAACCACCATGAAACACATAATTATTAATTTTTCAATTTAAAATAACTTATAGAACTTCACTTGGGAGAATAAACTCCCATCAACCCAAACATACCAACTAGGTCAAGCTCAACAATCAATGCTCTATCTAGTACATAAACAGATTAAGTGTACTTTAATAATATAAACAAATATCATATATCTGGTTGGAGTACCATCTCGAACCATTGATCCCTCATGAACTCATTGGATACAGCCTTAATAGAAATCTAAACTAACTTAGAAAAACAATTTTTATATTCTTTGAAAGTATTTTTCACTCTATGGGAGGTTAAAAAATCCTTGGATTCTTCCAAGGCCCTTGAATCTAGATAGAAATGGCTAGTTAAAAGAAATAAAAATTCCTTCCACTCCAACATTTATGTTTCTTCTTCATCACTATCGAATCCCACCATCATCTACTAGGACCTTCCATCTTAATGGTATTACACTTCACTTTAATCGAATCCAGAATTTCCAAGAACTCAAAAAATAGATTTATCTATATCAAAAAATCCTATGAATCTTGTGGATCATCTGAGCTTCGAAACCTCAGTGGTTTCTAATGAAAAAAATCTTGAGAGTAATCTCTTGATTCATATGTTTGAGGTTCCATAATTGGAGCCTGAATATGAACAAATGTCAATCCCTATCCAAAATAATGTATAACATGCACCACTCTCTAAATAATATTTTTGTCAAAAATAGGATTTTTCTGATGTTGTACATCAACTACCTCCTCCTATATCCAATAAAAATGTCTCCGCAGAGTCATGATGCTACAAAACATCAAATGAAAACACTAAAACCATCAACATGGAAAAAAAAATCACTAACTCAAAAAGATATAGATGAATATAAATTCAATCAAATAGTATAAAATATTGGGTTTTCAACAAACATAGATAAAAATTAGTTAAAAGTCTAGAAAAAAATCAAAACATTCCTCAAGATATATTTCAAAACACCAGGGTTGAATTTAGGCTCATTACAATGAGATATAGACAAGAACACGCTCACAACTACCTACTAAGTACCTTCAATCATACACCTTCCAGGACCACCCACTTCCTAATAAAATAATGAAAATATGAAATACCTAAACCATTTATTCCACTTCTTCATGAACCAACCCTGATACTCTAGTACCATTATACCCATGCCAGCTTTGACATGGCCCAAAGGGTGTTCACAATCCCCAGGTGTTGGTCACTAATCTTAGAGTTGGTTCCCTAGAACTAAATTCTATGTACTATATTATAACCTTTATTTATTGTTTTGAATATCAATAAACTCATTATCACGCCATCATTTTTCTTCTTCATAACAAAATATGTGGTAATGTCCTATGAGTTATTGTCTCACTAAAAGGTCAGAGAATTTCCACACTATGATGAGAAATTGGATGTGAAATGAAACTATTCTTAAATTTATGTTCTATAGTTGGATGATATCATTTATGGGATAGAAATGATATAGTTTGTTAGGGGTGGATACTCATAGGACTTTGAGGCACCTTCTCATGGTGTGTTCCCTTGGTAATATCCAATATAATATTATGAGAATGAGACCTTCCAGTAGGAAATACAAATTTTCATGTGTAATTGGATGTTCTTATCCAGGAATGCATGGGTTGGTCCTTATACCTTAAGATTATAATTAATGAGTATTATGAGTTTCATAATTTTATTTATTGATGAAAAGCGTGATGATGGATTTTCGCAGAAAGGTAGGATGAGTTGGGTGGGTCACGAGTAATATTTCATTAATGAAAAATGTTAGAAAGGATATATCCCTTTAGTTATTTAATGGATGTATATGTCTATGGACCTTTTATAGAAATGATATAGATTTATTAAATCCTTTTCCATGGTGTTCAATACGAATGTTCAATTTTTGAGAAGTCATAGAAAGAGACATCAATCACATAGGTTGATGACCCGATCATGAATCCTACTTGATTATAAATATCGTGATAAAGGGAATATTTTACATAGTAAACGTTCATATGATGTACTATGTCATTTAAGTATTAACGTTTTTCTATATGCGTGTCTGGGTGTGTTTCTAGACACTAACCATGGACTTTAGGCTGCTTCGTCTAATGCCAGTAAGAAAGAGGCCTAGAGGGCCACACACATTGTGTATCCATGATCTCAGTTAAATAATAACATTATTATGTATTATTTAACAAAATGAAAATATATTATTCCCACACATGGTTTAATAATTATTAATGTTTTCATAATCACATTTATCCTGTCACCTGTTATTTGAGAGAATATAATGTGAGAAGAATATTTAATAACTATTTATTTTCTATTTCATGATTATAATATTTATTTATTTATTTTAGAATAATGTAGTGCTGTTTATTTAATAAATAAATAGTAATTCCTCAAGACCTGATAAATTTTGTGGAGAAATAGTGGATCAAGTTTAATAGTCCGCTGTGAAATAATAAATATTGAATATTATTTAATTAAATAATTTTTAATTTAATATGCGTGTTATGTGAATTTGGATAAATAACAATATTATTATTATTATTTAACATGGGGTTCTGTAGGAATTAAAAAAATAATAAGCGGATTGTGTAAATTTAATTATATCTGACCCTAGTGGTAAATAAACCCAATATGTTATTTTCTCAAAGAGCCAATTCATTTTTTTGGTTGTGCATAGATGATTTGAAGAATCCTTTCAGGATGAAGAGAGATAACTTCTCCAAGAACACCTCAAGGAATAGAGAGTGATATTCCACCACATCGTACTATCTAGTCAAGAGATATCAAGGAGAATTATTTGGAAGCGGTTCTCAAGGCGATCAAAAGAAGATGACAAAGGTGATTGGATCTGTCTTGCAAGCACCTAGGGATTCCTATAGTGACGTTCAAAGATTTTTCGAAAAGATGTGGATAACCAATAGAGGGGATCTTCTCATGATTCCTCAAATGTAATGATAGTTATATTCCTTGATTCAATTCTATGGATCATGATGTTTAATATTGTGTAAATCACAGATTGATAATCGATCATGAAAAAAATTAAAGTTTGGAAGGACTTTTCGCACACTTCGATTATGCCAAGAACCTACAAGTTGTATCAGAGAATTCACATATTATTTAAAATTACTTAGAGATCTCTGATTTATTTACACATTTTTTATTTATATTTCAATTCAATTATTATAATTCACATTAACTGAATTGTGAGATCTACTTCATCCCCCTTAGTGTCTCATACATAGGACAAACATGATTAATTTTTTGAATGAAATAAAATTTAAGATCTCATTCGTAGGTTTCAGTGATTTTGGATGGATAAAAAAAGTATTTGTCTGGTAATAAATGTTAGACACTATGAATTCTGTTCAATACATCCAAAATTAATTTAGTAATTAATCCAAACTATCTGGGATGATGAATCATGGTGTATTTATTCTTAAATTCTATGTTTATTGGGACAGAGTTTCACATAGTCAGCTTAATCACATGCTGTGTAGCCCACATACATTGTGTGTAGACACTCTGATTTACAGATAGGCCATGTATTACCATACATGACCTACCAGACTAGTGACTGTGTAACCTAATGACCACACACCTTGTAGTCGCTTATACACACCATGTAATCCAATTGTCTGGGTAATATTTCCAACACAAATTCCCTAGGAATGTGCCTTAGATAAATGGTGAGAGATGTACATGCCGTGTATCTCTCTTTTACACACCATTTACCCATACAAAATTATAGATATTTATAAATTTATTTATTATATTATGTAATCCCTATCAAGATGTGCTTTTGTCTGGTCATTATGTTTATAGGAAACACCTTGCGATGGGTTTTATTTTATTATATATATTAAATTTTAGTTAGAATCTAGGTAAGGTTCAGTTCTATATATCATGTATTACTCATATTATATTTATTACTATACGTTCATTAAATCATAACACATGACCTAAAAATCGTATAATTCGTGTGATCATTATGTTGATACAACACATAATTAAAGTATGAGATAAGTCATGTATGATATATGTCATAAGAGTAATTAGTATACAATTATAATATATGTTGGGTAGATTTTAATGGGTACTCACCATGTTTCCTCCAAGTTACATTTATTTACATAGTTAATTTTAAATGAATTTATTTAATTTTCAAAAAATTATGATGTATGAAAATTCCAAGGAATTATGGACGAGAATTCAGATAAAAGAATTGATTAATTAAAAAATTTTCTTAATTTATTCGTGCATGATTTATCTTAAATAAGAATGATTAATAATAGAATTATAGTTTTATTAAATTCATAATTCATTTCATGCATGTGGATGATCAGGAGCATAGACCAAACCTTTTCATGTGATTGGTTTCATTTAATTTATTATTAAATTAAATTATTGGATTATGTTTCTTCTCTCCTCATATTATGTAAATGCATGTGTGGCCATATATTCTTTTATTTAAACCCTTTTCCCCCCGCAAACACGTGATTAAAATCATATGTAATGCGTGGAGATCCAAATATAGTGGAGGCAGTTCAATTTTGGAGCCAAGCCAAAACCAATACAAGGGAGATACATAGGTGGACTTGTGAAAAGCTATAAAATGAAACTATATGCAACCATGGGTATGCTCATCATAGTGAAATGTCAGTTGGTTCTTTGGTTTTGAATTCTAAGGGAGATGTGTTCCAAAGTAATAGAGATGGAATATCTATGGATAATCAGGAGGGGGAGCTGCCAATGCTTGGGGAAAGCAGGCCGCTTAGTCCCAATCAGGGCTATAATCTAAGGAAGCCTCTGGCCTACATCAATTCGAACAAATGCTTTGAGGTTTTCAGTTCTGATGGAGGGGCTGAATGAAACTCTTTTTTCCCCCAAAAGAGTCTGAAGGAGAAAGACAAATATTAGATGACAATGTTATAGGAGGGATCAAAAAGGCCCGAACAAACTCAGGAAAAAAGAATGATAGTAAAGAAAAAATGGAATCGGGGTGTGGCACGGTATCTAAGAAATACAAATAAAATGGTCGTAAAGACTAATCATATATCCCTAGGATAATGGAGACTCGGTCAGACAAAAATGGTGGTATACCCAAAGAACACGAGGTTCTGACAGAGGTAGGTGCGGAGGCGCAACAAGTCGATGACATCAGGTCTCCAGAGCATGGAAAGAATTTTTCAAGGATGATAATTGCATGGGTATTTTGGTGAATCCTTTATGGGATGCAGTCGAGAGGTTAGTGGTTTTTCAAGGGGAGATTCTACTTCATTTCGAAGCTATGGTGATGGGTAAGGAGACTAAATTTTCTCCTAAACATGAGGGCATAAGGGAGATATGGAGAGTTATCATCCATTCCAAGGAATAGATGTTGGAGAAAGTGATTTTATTCAATTCCTCAAAGGAGGAGGATTATAAGATGTATGATAGAGCACTTCGGGTGGCCACCAGTGTGGTGCAGACAAAGTGGATCTACAAGAAAGATTGCATTTTGCAACAGGATTTAACCCATGGAAGATAAACATGCAGAAGTTCATACATAAGTGGGAAAATTTCGCTTTTTGGTTCAAGGGCCTCATCAAAGACGATTCAAATTTAGAGGTTAATGGACTTATTTGGAAATTACGTAGGATTAATACATCTAATAGAATTAAACTTGAATTCAATGTTTATTCTATATCGTTTATGGTCTGATACTGCGTTTTTTGTACTAACATGGGTTATCACTTACCCTTAAAGGTGTTTAGAAATGAAAAAGTAATTTTCATGTCAATATAATGTGAGTGGAATATTAACTATATATTTACTTTCTATTTATTGAATTTAATATTGATTTATTTATTAACAAATAATGAAGTGATATTTATTTTATAAATAAATATTCATTATTCAAGTCTTGATAAATATTTTTGAGAAATGGTGTACCGAGTTTAATGGTTCGTTGAGAAATAAGAAATAATAAATATTATTTAATTAAATACTATTTAATTTAATTTTCTAGTTGAGCACATGTCGAGAAGTAAAAATATTATTTTTATTTGACATGGGGTTCTATAGGTATTAAAAAAATAATAACGGGAACTTATGAAATTATTTATTTCTACCCCTAGAAATATATGAACACAATTAATTTATTTTTTCAATGAGCCAATTAATTTTTTTAATTGTGAATAATGAATTTAGAGAATCCTCTCAAAACCTAGGGATTTCTCTTCTCCAATAATTCTTCCAAGTAGAGAGAGAAGTCTTCTTCTATGTCCCACTCTCAAGTCAACAGAGATCAAGGAAAATTATTTGGAAGCATTTCTTGAGGCAATCAAAGTCCGACAATTCATGTGATATGATCTACTATGTTGGAACCCGAAGAATACTATAGTAATGTTCAAAGATTTTTGGAACACTTGTGGATCACTACTAAAGTGAATCTTCCCTTGATTCATATAACATAACAATGGTACAACACATATCTATTGTCAGATCCATCAATAAATAAGGAACTACAATAATGTAATTATTTAATTAATTAAATTGATTATAAATAATATTTGACAATCCTATGTATGGTTCTAGGAAACTATTCCTTATCTATAATATTTTACTCATTTCCATGGATCATGAAATTTATCACTGTGTAAATCTCAAATTGATCATCGATCATGAAAAATGGAAAAGTTGGGTAAGACCCATCACATGCTTCTATTGTGCTCAGAACCTACAAATAGCATCTAGAATCATACAAGAATAAAGAGGGAATGGTTTTTACAAAAAAAATAGTATATAAAAAATAAAAGTTAGTATTCTCAAAAATCCAAAGGAAGAATGTATAATAATGACACCTAAAATGTACAACCTAAACAGAAATTCATTAAGAGACACAACCTCTAAAAAAGATAAATCTCAATAATAAACTCATTAAACTAGTGGATCAAATCTCCACCAATAACCTCTGTAGGGTACTAAAAAATTCACAAAGGGGAATGGGAATCACACCCTTTTAATTTGAGAAAGTGTTCTACCCAATTTACCTTATAATATTGGGAAAAACATGAAGAATACTCAAAATTGACAAAGGACAGATTGGTCCATGTACTGGTTCAACTTCAGTGGCACGCAACCAGTTTAGCGAGCCCCCCGCAGACCAGCGTTGTCCGAAAAATAAGGGTCGGAGCCCCTATGTGGGTGCGGACCAGGATGAACGCCATGCCGGTCCAATTCCATGAACTTCCCCAGCAGTGAACCGCGCTACACCAGCCCATGCCGAGCACGCTATCCTTCACGGAATAGAGGTTGAGCCCAGTGCAGCCTCGAAGTGCCCCTCGAACCGACTTGGTTCACGGGTGAGGTGCACTCAATGAACCCCCGTGAACCTCGGATTGACCAAGTCATCCATAGGCCGGGTTTTCTGTCATGGGCACCCGAAATATATGCTGCATGACCACAATACAACACTTTCGCCCCCTCTATAAAACGACGTCGAGGGGGGAGAAGAAAAGGAGGATTCGGATTTAGATTCGGATTCTTGGATATTCGGAGGCTGGAGGAGATTGAAGGAGCGACATTTTGAAGGAAGGAGCTTAGGATTCTGTGAACCGAAATGTTCCAATTCGCGAACCAGTACAGGTATAGAATTGGAAACGAATTGATAAAGAACCGAAAAAAGCATAAAAAATTTGTGAATTGTGAACTAAAATTAAAATTCGAGAGCCTTGGCCCCTACGAGAATGTACTCCCCGCAGAACAGGGAGTTTATGCCCCATTTTCTATCCAACACGCCGCCTAGCACCCTCCTGCGTAGACGCATCCCTGACCTGTGATGCCAAGGGCCGCCGCTGCTCGCGCGGACTCCAACACCATGTATAAACTTAGTACGCAAGCCAAACCTGAATCTATGTACCGCCCTGGTACGCAGAAGGACCATTAGTCCGCGTACCACCCTGATATGCAGACAACCTCTCCAACTGCATAACACTCCCCTACGCGAAGGGCGCCACACCTCATGCACCCATGTGGCCTACCAACTCCTTCAGTGTTTCCATTCCACGAGCCAGATAAAATGCTTCCAATTTGGCCCGCACCTCCGCAACCCCTTCATTGACCAACTACCTGGACCCGAGCCAAGGCCTCTACTGAAGCCCCCAGACCCATATGATGAAACCTTCAGGCACGTCACCGTGACACCGTGATTTCACATACCCAGGGTAGGAGAGGACAAAGAGTTTTCCCCGACCCTTGAGCAGATTCTTAAATCAATCCTGGGTTCACATTCCCACGGTAGTGTAGGGTCCGAGCCTGGGAGTCCACTTTGTGCCTCTCCACTTTCCAGGATTGAGGGATCCCTTTGGCCTTTCCTTTTGATGAGGGCCAGTGGTGAGAACTTCTCCCCTCTCCTGGGAGTGGCTGGGTATCCCTTCTTGAGTAATCCTCACACCATCCTCACCAGAAGTCAACGGCCTTCCCCTCCCTTTTGGGAAGGTTCATTGCTACACTGCCGTATCCTCAGCCCCTACTGGTGTGATTTCTACCTCCCTCCAACATCGGGAAGAAGGAGAATTCAGCGGCACCGGCCCTCTCTCTCCGCCTCTAGAGCCATTGTCTCTACCGCGTGAAAACTACCTTTGCCCCGCTATGACATCAGAGAGAAGGATAGTCTTGCAGTTCCGGCCACCTTCCCTTGAGGAGGAAAAAGCGTGAGGCTGTCCAAGTCTATTTAATTCTCTTTTTTCTCACACCAAGGATGACTCACATGGTCTTAGAGATTTTTGGTGGCCGTGGCATCCGCACAACGATATAAATTAAAGGAACTACGTGGGTTTTGATCCCTGTCTCTCAAATAGGGTATGTAGGATGCCTCCCCAAGGTTCAATCCCAATAATAGGTAACTCAGATGTGGAAGCCCCAATCTTCCAATACTATGTGGACTTTGATTCCCGGCTAACTGGGATACGTAAGAAACTTCCCCGAGGTGAAATCCCGATCTTTAAGTCTTACATACACCTTTTTCCTGTCAGACTATGTCCTTATACCCCAGTAAGACCATCTTTAGGCCCAGTAAATCACTTCCCTTGGGTCTCCCAGGCAGCTTCAGCATATGTCCCGCAATATTTTTGACCTGACATCTCTCGCCTGAGTGTCCTTGCCATATGACATTAAATTGTATGGTTGGGTCCTGGTCACAAGACCTTAAAAGGTGATGTTTCCCATTGAGTGGAATCGAGCTATATGGATTCTGATTCCACTCATGAGGATACGTAGGAAGCCTGTATCTCAGGTTCGATCAAAACACTCAAGTCGTTATCTGTCCCCCCTAGGTGGCAATAAACTCCAAAGTTCCCAATTATGAGGATTTAAACCTGTACTATCACAATGAGTCCAAATTCCCTGGAGTCATTAATCCAATGAGGGATGGTAAACCTCAGGCCTAAATGATTCTGAATCCCTGCCTTCAGTTGATCATTGCCAACCAGTCATAATCCAGGGATACTATTCTTGGGGATAAACCAAAGATTTTCGAACATATGAATATGTCATAAATCTATAAGAGAGTCCCAGAACAGGAAATAATCCCCCCCAAGAGGGTGAGATGAGCCCGACTTCCCGTCCTCTCGACCAATGTGAGTTCATAAGTGTCACTGGTCAAATCACCCAGCGAACACCTGCCTTTGGAAAATAGGTCCACGTATCATTGGATACGGAACCATTGGGTGTTTCGAAGCAAAAATGATGCACCTGACATGACTGATTAAACAGAAATCAGCCTTCTTAAAATCAACTGTCAGTAGCAGCCCCCCCCCCCCCCCCCCCCGAGTCAAAACAAAAATGGTGAACCCGATATGAATCATTAACCAGCATGACAGATTTACCCTAATCCCACTTTTTCCCCTCATACTCACGAGGAGGGCCAAGCAAGGTCATTAATTACACATGGAATTATGAGATGACGCTTTCACAGGTTTTCTATTTGTATTTGTTAAAATATTTTATAGGTACTAATCATAACTCCCTTCGATCCAATGGAGTCATGAAGGAACTCTCAGACGCGTACTTCAAGCAACACAATGACCGGGTATTCCCACCAATGAAGGACCCCATCACCTACTCAGTGCCTTCAATGTTGGGTCTCGAATGCATTGATCTGAGAGTACTACTTGAATGGTACTCTCCGGATGGTGTAGGTGGCCGTACATGCCCACCGGTCAACCAAGAACCTCCAGCTACCTACCCAGCAAAGGCCGTGAAAGCAGATCCAGACGGCTCCTGTTGCCGTCTCAAAGAATTTTGGGAGTCCATCCCTAGAACGGGACAAAACATACCTCCCTTTTCTTAGGGAGGCGGATGAGGCTGACAATGAGGACTTCATCCCTATTGAACGGGCGTTCCGCTCTAAGGCCCCTGCCAGAAAATGTCATCACGGTTACCCCACAACTTAATATCCTCACACCAGGGAGGATATCACCCCAAGGATCCAGGACCATGCTCCCCGAGATCCAGCTCGTCAGACCGCCCAAATAGGGAGAAAACGTGCAATCAGGAACTAGTCAACACCCTTGTCTCTTCAGAGGAGATCTGCTGCCCATTCATAGAGACATATCACGAGCAGGCACATACACCCTTCCGCTCCTCCAAATCCCTCCATCTCGACATGGGGTCATCATATGAGCAAGTGAGCATTCCAGTCGAGCTTCGTCAAGCCCGTCACCCACATAGGACAACACCTACCAAGCCAGCAATTCTCCCTACCCGGGGTCATGAAGCCCACCAACCAGACGTGGTGGAAACCCAATGCCTGCACGACCAGCTCCTAGAAGATTCTCCTGATGCCTACCATCCTGATATGGTGGAAATCAACAAAACCCACCATCCAGATGTGGCGGAAATTAATAGGCGGGCACGTCTCTCTGCCAACAAAGGCCACCGAATCCATACGATGGGGAACCATCATATACAAGGCCAGCTCCCTATGGATGCAAGTAATGTCTGCCACCCCGATGTAGCAGTAAATGGAGAAGTGAACTGGCATATCCCGGCACATGGGAAGACTCGTTCACCTACCCTGACACAAGAGAATTGTCAGTACCCACTGACCATTAGAGGACATGAGCAAGATATTCCTACTCCGATATCAGAATGGGCCTACATACCCGTTCTAGCCAAAGATTTCTCTCTGATTAACTTATCAATGATGGAGGAGTAGGTATCGATTCCACAACATATCTTGCAGACTTTCCAAGATGTAATTGCATCGATGGAAACAACAAAGACTCAGGCCCATGAGCCCATCTCCCCAATTGAGGCGACTCATCTAAGAGACGAGATAGACACCTCGGAATAGATCTCCATCCCTGCATCCACCTAGCAGGGTCGTCAGCCATATCCCGCGATAAAAGGGAAACCGAATAGAGCACCTTCACTCGTTCCAACTAGGGGACACCCATCCATAATGGTGGATGGTCCATAGCAGGCAAATATACCTGCTAAAACTCAAGATGTTTGTCGGTATATCTCGGTGGCATCACAGGGCCCAATTAGATGAGGACCCAAAGGTGAAGGTCATTATCAACAACAGACAGTCCCCGCTGCCCGCAAGAGAGCGCCCCGAACGCGTCGAAGGCAACCAGAAAATAAAGAGCGGGTTTATGACTATGCTTTCCTGGAAGCTGGGTTCCCGATGCCGTTAAGAACATGTTGAAGTATCAGAACCATGGCCACCCATTACCGTATTATGGGAGTGGATGTAGCAGTTGTGGAGGTCCTCCCCGCAATATTTCTACCAGAATCTCTAAAGGTCCTCCCAGAGCACCCGTGGGGGCCTCCCCTGTAACAACCCAAAGTTTCATTAGTGGAAAATCCCTCTTGATCTAGTTAAATGTCTATTTATAAAAAAATTGTTTTTATAAGATGTCAAATTCTTTGGTTTTATGATAAGAGTTGTGACCGTTAATTTTATAACCGTTGAACAGTGATCACATGATTAGTATAAATATAAGGCTTTAACGAACCCAATTTTACTCAGACAAAGGAAGCGATGGCCTCATCCAGTAGAATTGCCCCATACGAAGCCCATTTATCGGAGCTCAGAAAAGAGGTGGCATCCTTGGGCTTAGACCTTGACCAAGCCCAAGCTGAGCTTCACCATGTCAAGCTCAAACAGGACCGTCTATGGGAAAAGTGGAATTTGATAGAGATTACCACTCGAGCGATGTTATCTGAGCCTCCCCAAGAGTCTGTCACCATCGCACACCTTACCCTTAGGTCTTATGCGGATTTTTTAAGGGGTTATGGAACAAATAAGTAGTAATATGTTCATGTACATTATTTTTGTATATAATGATGAATATAATTTCTAGTCATTTTTGATACATTGTTAATAGTTTTTAAAGTACAAATGGTGTTTTTAGTTATTATTTAATTAAGAAATTTATTTTATTAAATTAAGGGATTTTTGAATTAAATAATATTTTAATAAAATAATATTATTATTAGTAAATTCATTTTTATTAAATATAAATGATATTATAATTTTATGAATGCAATTAAAAATTTTATAAAGGTTTGAAAGCCATTTCTGTCAAAACCCGCGAATTTTCGATAAATGTCGTTTTTTATTTTAAAAGTGAAAATTCACATATTTAGAAAAAAATTTAGATAAAATAAATTTCATTTCTGGAATCAGGACGTCGAAATTATCCAATGGTGAATTTTTCATAATTTTCTGAGACAATTATATTTTTGGGTAAAAACTAAATACTGTTTAAATATATAATGTGTTTTATGACACCATAATGACCCAATGGTGATATAATAAAATACCATAATCCTTATGTTCGGCCAATATATGATTTATCATTAAAATAATGTAATTTTGGGTTTGTTTGACTTACTTTTTAAAGCATTAATGAACCCCTCAGGACATATTCAACACTTTTCCTTTTTAAATTAATTTCCATGGGAGGGTGACTCACCTCCACATAAGAAACCCTAATATTTTAATAAGTTCGGACCATGGCCTTGTAAAATATTTTTTTCCGCTTTCCTTTTCTAGAAACCATGTGCAAAAACCATGGGATGGTTTGTGTTTTGGATTAGTTTAATATAAGGGGTCCCAAACCTAAATAATAAAGAATTCTCTCACCTTTCCTATATAAACCCACCCAAGATACCACTTCCTCCTCACCAAAATCCCTTGGAGTTAGTCAAACCTCTGGACTACTCTCTCTAGAATCCTCCCAAGGTGCCCCATGCTCCCAATAAGCCTCTCACAAGCCTCTCTCTAGCCTTTTGAAGCACACTTCCAAGTAAGAGTTTTTTCTTTCTTTCTCATTTTTGTCAATTTTCTTTAAGTTGTATTGCCCTTTTAATTTCAATTATGAATGTTGGGGTATGGTTTCACACCTCCCCCATACTGACCTCTTATTGTTTGAATTATGGGAGACCCATTTCTCTCTCATTAAAAGCCTCCCATGTACACCCGTTACTATGCCGAAATTCCGAAAGGAACTTCTCTCTCTTCTTTTACATTCAAGCAATACTTTTGTATCATGAATCTAAATTCCATTTAAATTGTTGGGACATGTATCTATATGACCTCCTTACTGTCCATTACATGTAAATATGATGAGGAACCCCTTTCTCTCTCACCAACCTTTTTTATTAATTCTTATGTCACGCCGTTACGCTGCCGAAATAGCACCGATTTTCTAAGCCAATATCATTGTGTAGTGAATACCATGCCCATTTCTCCATCAAGGGTATTCACCTTTATACACATTTACTTATTGATTGTAAAGTTTCACGTATGAATTCTACATTACTTTATCTTGGAATAAATGATTATGTTTTATGAATCCATGTTTTATGATCCATGTGGCACACTTATGCATGAAATGAAATGCTTAAGAAGGGTGCACCCTTATAGTGCTCCAATGCATTGGGTAAAGAATAGTATCATGATACGTCATGTGCAACGAGTGTTGAATCATGCTAATTCAAGTTCAACAAGGGTTTAATCATGCTTCATGTGCAATGAGGGTTTACTCATGCTCCATGTGCAATGAGCCTTGGCTCATGCTAATTCAATGTTAAGTGTTGTTGCCAGATTTCCATGTTATGATTATCATGATTTATCATGCCTTTATGTTCATGCTTCTTTTATGCTCTATTGACATTCCTATTGTCTAAAATGTATTGTACTCCTCATTTCATTCCATATGTACTCCCTTACTGGGCTTTATAGCTCACCCTTTTTTTATGCATGTCCTCAGGTTATCCCATGCAATGCTAAGTACGAGGGAATGTAGTGATCATGTAAAGGAATTTTTCAATAAAGATGTTGTATTTCATGTTTTATGTTTTTATGTAATGATCTTAAGCCCCAAATACCCTAAAACTCTCGATATTATTTGTTGTATCAAGCGAAGTTTTATGTAATAAAGCATGTTTAATTTGTAATAAAAAGCAGGGTTGTCATATCCCCCACGAGCATATAACGATCGATCATAAGAGCTTCCCTTTTGATGTGAGTCATGGAAGCCCTCCACCTGACTAGAAGATCGAGCACCAAGAAGGCCCTCCACTTGTTACGGTCCTCCCTAAAGGTCTTCCATGGGGTATACACTGCAATCACTCTCCATGCAGTGGGACCACAGATTATGATAGTAGCACTCACTATCATAGTCGCAACTGCGGATGCCCTCCCCACAATGACGTCTCATCATGACAAGAAGGCCCTCCCCTTGTCGTGGCCTACCCTGAAGGTCCTCCCCAGGGGTTAAGTTTCAATGAAACTCCGCGCTGCCAGGCATCAGATCAATGGGTTAGTCCTCGCCACTCTGATAACAGAGGTCCTACCCACAGAGACATAAAGTAACAAGAAGGCCCTCCCCTCATTATAGTACATTTTTAAGGCCCTCCCTAGGGCGTACCCCGTAGATATTCTCCATGTGGAAGCTCTAATGGTAGTCCCCAACATTGCGGCAGCTGTGATGGTAGTCCTTGACACCACTGCCGCCATTGCGAAGGACCTCCCCGCAATGGCCCCCAGTAACAAGAAGGTCCTCCCCTTGTCACAGCGTGTCTTGAAGATCCTCTCCAGGATACACATCAAACGTAAAACCATGATGTTCATCCTTACCATGATGGCAGTTGTTGCGAAGGTCCAACCCAAAACAGTGCGACGTAGCCAGATGGTCCTCCCCTTGTTGCGATACGCCTTAGAGGTCTTCCCTAGGGTATGCACTGCAAAAGTCCTCTATGTAGTGGGGAATCCAGCGGTAATGGTATCCCTCGCCAGTACAACAAGGATATCAAAGGTCCTCCCCACAGTGACATATCATATAGACAATAAGGTCCTACCCCTGCCGAATCAAGCACAGAAATTCCCTCCTATGTCGAGGCACTCATAAGGACAGGATCCAGCATATCAGATTCCCAGCCAGTCACCAACGAAATCCTTCTTCAATTAGGGGGTAGACCGGGACCACGATCATCTTCTGAACTACCCCTGAATAACCCACATGATAGTTCGATACCTACCAGCCCCACTACCTCTGACCACACTCTCGGTGAGCATCTCAGTTGGTCTGACCAAGTCAAGGAATAACTGGTGGAGTATCATGCTGACATGTTTCACCTGAGGAAACAATTGGCCAGGGATGATGTACCAGTTATGTTTTGGCCCACGACCACCTCTCAATTCGAGATACACAAAACTTTATCAGAAGAATGTGTAACCGACATCCGCTCCAATATATGGAAAACCCAATGTCGTTTGAAATCATGTTTCCAACCCTATGATGGGTATGTAGACCATTTCAATATGATAGGATTCCACCTACGTCACATCAACCTAGAAGCTCTTCATTCTGCGCGGCAACTGCGATCAGAGAGTTGTAAAGGAAACCTTGAGTTAGCCTGCTTTCGTATACTACACCAGTTGCGCTACCTCATTGGTGAAGCCCCAACAAGAGTCTATATCAGAGGATGGGGAGAACATGGAGCTCTTCATTTCACTCCGCTCACCGCCCAACAGAACCCATTCGACATAATGTCTTGCAACATCATCGCTTCAAGACACCAATCGAGTGGGGTCCCTATTCAGGAAAGGGGACCCACCCGACAGAGACAGTTATTGAGTAAGTATCGGAACCATCAGGATTGAAGGGAAAAATCCATTCATGAACTCCTAAATTAGGCCACCAGAAGCATACAACAAGATTGTTGCCTAGGAGAGGCAAATCAGCAATCATTTCTTGCCTCCCTACTGGGAATTGATTCACAGGTGGACTCAGAACCAGATTGAGTTCACCCCCGAATCGGGGCACGCAAGATCAGGTAGGTAGCAATAGTAGTAGACACTGTTGAAATCCGGGGCCAACCCCAGCCTACAGGGCTGGGGGAATTTTTAAAAACAAATCCACCATAAGACAAATAAAAGCGGGACGAGATGCAACGTCCAAGGAATGGAGCCAACCCCAGCCCCTAGGGCTGGGGGGCATTTTTATTACATCAACAACAACCTCCCCATGATAATAAGTATTTTATTGTCTAGGGAGGACAATAAAAAGAGGGGGTTCCTACCCTATGCAGTCCTTTGAATCACCATCCCTTCCGAGAGGGAGGCATACTGTAATGTCGCATGAAAGAACTCTCTGCATCACCCTTCGTCAAGGATCCCAAAAGCAATCCTGAGATAGGAAGGGGAAGACCATTAAAAGGTGAGGAAGATCCTCTTTTTATTTGGAAGATGACATCTCCTCCACCCCACGGTCTGCATCCGTCAATACCATAGAGGTTAACCCCATGGGTGACACCGAAGATGATGCAAATCTGGATAGATCAGGAGACGATAGTTCCATCCAGGCTGTGACCCACAACGAACCATCAGGTGTGCACACCTAGAACCAGAGGGCCACCATAAATATGGCCGCCCCTCTAGCCGCCCCTCCTCCACTTACCCTGCGAGTCCCCAACAAGGATAAGAACAAAGGCCCGGTTACCCTTAACCTTCCTCCTCTCAGTAAAAACGAGCAACTTACGCTCGAGGAGAGATTCATTCGATAGGAAGAGGAGATGGAAGAACTGAGATGGATCAACGATGAGCTGCTCTAGAAGAACCGTCTTATTGAAAGTGTTTCCCATGAAGAGCCGCAGCTTGCACTCCCAGCAATTGAACCTCAAAGACTAGGTTTTGTTGCAGCAAACGAAGCACGGTCAGAGCCCTCATCCTATACGGCTCATGACCCGTCCAACTATCTGAACCTGGATTCAAATGAATACCAAGACTTCCCTCCACTCAGGAAGCATCCAGAGAGAGTAATTTTTAACCCTCCGAAGGTGCCGCAAACCGCATATGCACCCTTGGTGCCAGCTGAGCCAGATCCTATGCAACGCCTTGGGCTATACCCGCCCAAGACCGGGCTCAACAAGATGCAAATCAGGGTCTCTCCAACACTATTGAGGCACTGATAGCTCGACTAGACGTGATGGAAGGTTGGCGCGCATCGATACAGCTAGAGAGAAATCCCTATTCAGATTGGGTGAGTGACATGCCTCCTCCGACCAACTTTGGGAGCCCTGTATTCCCTATATTTAATGGATCAGGCGATCCAGAACAACATTTGATGCACTATGAATATTATTGCGACCCCATGATGGGAACTCCGAAATAACAAGAAGCAATTAAACCCAGATGGTTCGTGTGAACCTTGAAAGGATATGCCTTCATCTGGTATACGAGCCTTCTAGCTCAGTCAAGAAAGAGCTAGGAAGACCTTCGACAATAGTTCATGTTCCACTTCAGCCCAACGCTGCCTAAAACAATAGTCAGCGACCTCATCAATTGCAAAGAGACGGATAACGAGAGGGTCTCATACTTCATCGCCAAATGGAAGGGTCTGACCTAATATATGAATAGGCCACTACCCTAGGATGATATGCTCTCGATTTGCATCGATAACCTCCAAGATGAGCTTTGAACACCGCTCATACCTGTAGAGTGCCCCACTGTCTTCCGCAATCTCTCTGTCATCTCCCAGATAATTGAATACTCCCTGAAGCGGACTAATATAAAGTCCCAAATAGCCTCACAGTCTCCTAGAAAGAGAAACGTTAGGGATAAACCATCCTATGTCATGCTCAATCCAGCCCCTGTGCCAACTCCACCGCCAAGGCCTCCACCGAATCGTCAAGTACCCCCTGCATATCAGCGGCCGCCTCCGCCCTGGCAGGATGATCAGAGAGGACCTAAGAGGAACCGGTTTGAGGAACGAAGACATAGATTATACTCGTTCCAAGAAGACCAATTCTACAGCTACTTCATCACCACCATGAATTGCAACTTGATCTACCTCACGAAGCCAAGGAAACACGAAGAAGTCGGTCGCGACGACAGAATAGATTAATGTCCCTACCACTGAATGTTGGGACATAATATCCAGGAATGCTTCATCTTCAAAGACCTCCTATAAAGGATGGTAGACTCTAGGAAGGTTGATCTTGGACCACCCACGGCTCACATAGCATAGGTTTCTACCACCAACCCCGACAAAGGAGAGGGGTGGGAGGAAGTCACCATAAAAAATAGGTAGAATAGAGGCTGAAGTCGATAAGATTATCAAAGAAGGATTCATTCGGGAGGTCTAATACCCCACATGGCTGGCCAACATTGTTCCCATCAAGAAAAAGAACGGAAAAATCCACGTCTGCATCAATTTTAGGGATCTCAGTCGGCATTGCACGAAAGATTTCTTTCCCGCTCTCGATCACTGAGTTATTAATCGACACAATGGCTAGATATGAGACCCTCTCCTTAATGGACGTTTATTCTGGGTATAATCTTATCAGGATGGCTTGAGAAGACGAAGAAGCCAATACCTTCAGGGCCCCCAAGGAATATTCTGCTACATGTTCATGCCCTTTGGTGTCAAGAACGCTGGCCCCACATATCAATGTGCCATGAATCGTATCTTTAAACCATTCCTGAGGAGATTCGTAGAATGTTATGTAGATGAATTAGTGGTCAAGTCAACACAGTGCTATGATCACCTGTCAATCCTTGAAACTATCTTCAGCAAACTTCGACAAAATATCCTGAAGATGAACCCCTTGAAGTGCGCATTCAGGGTTACCTCAGGGAAATTACTTGGCTTCGTCGTACTCCATCATTTCATAGAAGTAAACCCTAAAAAGACAATGTATTTACATGGTTTACCACCTCCCTGTAATATCACCAAGCTAAGAGGACTAACAGGAAACATGTCCTACATTAGGCGTTTCATAGCCTACCTGTCATGTAAATGTTTTCTTATCACCAGGTTAATGAAAAAAGGTGGTTACATACCAATGGATAGACAGTTTCCAAGAAGAATTTGAGAGCCTGAATAAGTAAATCTTAAGCCCACTAGTACTCATTCCATCGGTTGAAGAAATTCCTCTTATCCTATACGTGACGACCATGGAGCAGTCACTGGGAGCCTTCCTCACGTAGAAAAATGACGCCTGCAGTGAAAACAACCTCTATCACCTCATCCGAACCATGATTGACACTGATAATCGATACTCAAATATCGATAAGAGTTATTTGGATTTGGTATTCACAGTTCAGAAATTGTGACATTATCTCCAACATCATAAAGTCCATTTGGTCTCACGTAGTAACCCACTAAAATACATCCTCAGTCGTCCGATGCTGACTAGGAAACTATCATGATGGGATGTCATCCTGCAACATTTTTACATCCGGTTTATGCCTCAAAAATCCATCAGAGGCCAGGGATTATCAGATTTTCTAGTAGAACACCCCTCGACTGGGACCACTGCACCGAACATCGAGCTACCTGATCAAGACATCTTCTCTGTTCAAGAGAATCCCCCAACATGGGAAATGTACTTCAATGACGCATCCCAAATCCTGATAGGGAAGAGGATGGAGGATCCCAAATCTAACAAAGTGGGGTTGGGGATCATACACATGTCCCTAGAAAATGAAGTTTTTCTATATTAATTCCTCTTGTCAGAAGGATGTACGAACAATGAGGTGGATTATCAAGCCCTCATTTTAGGCCTGGAGATCACACTCTAGGTGAAATTGCATCACCTTGAGGTAAAAGGTGACTCGAAACTAGTCATCAAGAAAGTCAATGGTGACTATTCTATTAAAAAATAGGAGCTGATCCATCTATTTGACCATGTCCCAGGGTTAATGGATGAATTCTACACAGAACCAACATTGACCTATATTCTCCAGTCTCAGAATGCCCAGGGCGATGCATTATCCAATATAGACACATCCCTAGATTACTCAGACCAGTATGAAACAATTATCAGTATTTCTCATCATTAGATGGTCTTACCGTTTGTCCAGCTTAAGACGGAATAAATCAATGAAGTCAGTCCAGTCCCTGAGCCATATGCTCTTGTAACCGAATGGATGACCCTCATTGCAAACTACCATTAGAAGAGATAAATTCCATCAAACAGGTAAGAGTGAGAGAAAATATGAATAATGGCAATCAACTTTGTCCTATATGGCGGCACGGGTCAACAAGAGGTCCTCTACAAGCAAGGCCTCAACAGAATTCTTCAAATATGTATTGATTTTGAAGAAACCATTACCATCATGAACGAAGTACATGCCGATGTATGTAGAGAACATCAGTCAGGGTCTAAGCTTTCCCATTAGGTTCTAAGGCTTGGATACTATTGGGCCACCATGACACGAGATTGTGCGCACTTTACCGAAAAATGACACTCCTACCAAACTCACACCAACTTCATTCATGAGCCCCTAGACATACTTCATAAAGCCAAGTACTCTTAGCCATTTGTCGTCTGGGGAATGGATGTCATGGGACCATACCCTCCCACCACGACCAAACAACTGAAGTATATCCTCATAGCAACCTACTTCTTTTCCAAATTGGCAGAAGTTGTAACCCTCAATGATGTCGGGGGAAGAAACATTTTCATCTTTGTGAAAGCTAATATCATCACCAGATTTGTCATCCCTCATACCATACTGATGGATAACAGCACCAACTTCTGCTCTGATGAATTGGAGAAGCCGTACCAAGATTATGGTATGAAAACTAACCACTCATCCTGCTACCATGCAGCGGCCAATGGACATATAGAGGCTTTCCACAAGGCCATGTCCAACATACTCTAGTAAATCGTGGAAAAAATACAAGATTTCATTGTCGAAAAAACTCCTCCATGCATTGTGGTCTTATCGAACCATAATTCATATCGCTACCCGGGCTACTCCATAGTCATTAATATACAGAACAGAAGCGGTCCTACCCATTGAGCTCCAACTGCCTTCGCTCCAAGATTCCATTTGTGATCAATTATTCAATGATGAGAAATCAAAAAAACGTCTAGGTGAATTGGAAAAACTGGATGAAAATATGTTGCACACTTTTCACTTTCTGGAAGAATATCAGAGACGGATCGCATGATCCTTCAATAAAAAGGTTCATCTTCTATCTTTCTTGAATGGAGAATTGGTGTTGCTCCTTCAGACCCCAATGATACCTGTAAAGAAGACTCCAAAGCTCGATCCCAAGTGAGAGGGATCATATGTTATACAGAAGGTCTACTCCAATGGAGCATATGCCCCAATCTCCATTGGATGGTAGTTCACTACCGCTCATACAAACGCGATATTACTAAAGAAATATTTCGCATAACCACACCCCATTCGTCCGAGCTGTATGACGTTAAAATGCCAAGCCCCATTCTTCCGAGCATCAGGACATCAAACTGCCAAGCCATGTTCGTCCGATTTGCATGATGTTAAAATACCAAGCCCCATTCTTCCGAGCTGTAGGACGTTAAACTACGAAGCCGCATTGGTCCGAGCTGTAGGATGTTAAACTTCCAAGCCCTGCACTGGTCCGAACTCTATTACCCTAAACTAAGAGTATTTCATCCTTACCTCATGATGTTAAACTGCACAGATTCCAGAGAACTATGTATGGCTTGATTCCTACCTTTGCAGGATATGTAGCAACGCTAGGATCCCACATCTTCGCCTAGCCACCCCCAAATGAAGTTTAAAATTCCCTTTTCCCCCGTGTACGGACCAACCCTGCAGGGGGAGTATCCCTTTCAATGAAATATGTACAGCTTGATTCCTATTCTCATGGGATACGTAGTGAAACTTGGACCCCATGATCAGGTCCAGCCGCCACCTTAATCACTGCCCTATCAGCATGCCTATTCTCATACCACGCAACCGGGACCTCCTCTATTCATTGTTTCTCACAACGAGTATTACTCACGTGGGCTTAGGAATTATGGTCGGGTTCCTTCGTGTGAACACATGCCGAATGGAATCTAAAGAACTATGTACGTCTTGATTCCTGCCCACACAGGATACGTAGCGACACCAGGGTTCCACATGCTTGCCCAGCAACCCCCAAATGAAGCTCGAAATACCCATTTTTTCCCATGCACGGACCAGACCTGGATAGGGTGTGTTCCTCGAAAGTACTATGTGCGGCTTGATTCCTTCCCTTGAAGGATATGAAGTGATGCCAAGATTCTATATCTTGGCCCATCCGCCATTAAAAAATGGGAGAATGCCCCTTTTCCCCCGTGAACAGACCAGAACAACACATGGTGTATTCCTCTAAAGAACTACGTCTGGCATGATACCTACACTCATAGGATACGTAGCGATGCCGAAGTCCAATCTCCTGGCCCAACCACCGGTCTTTTCTGGTCCTTACCGCATGAAGATGAACTGCACGGAGTTAAAAATACCCTTCTTCCTTATTGTATGACGTTAAACTGTACAGTCCAGTGTCCTTAGCGCATGATGTTAAACTGCATGGAATCTCCCTTTTCATGCCGGGTCATCATCATCCTCACCGCATGACGTTAAACCACACAGAAATCATCCTCACTACATGATGATAAACAACATATAAATTGGTGTGACCCACCCAAGATATACGAAGAAATGGTATAGGAATAATCCTTGTGCATTTGGATGCATCCTTTCCATACATCAGACTCCGTGACCCGGAAAATTTCAGATCTTAATAACCACCCATGGCCATCAGAAGGGGAAAGTCGTCGACCTATGGACACCTTGGCATGACTATGAATACCATTCCCTCAACGGCTCTTCATATTGATAGCCCCTGGCCCATCTACCAAAGGCATTATTTCCTCAAGTGACACTCTTCCTAGTTCCTTATGCTTACTATCCTCAGAGCCCCCATATCATATCTCGCGATCCAAAAATTGTTGGAGCTGTGGTTTATAGGTTCGTTCCCCCACTCACATCCAATTATTTCCAGGGTACCCCTACCTGGTTATCCTATGTATCCACCCGTGGTTCATATGATGATCTACATCCACAAACACCAAGACAGGGCTGGGCTAATTTGACTCAAGAGACAATTGCAATGAAGATGTTTCTTGTATGCTCGAGCACAATTATCCCCATATGCCAAAATATGTTCTATGAGAAATCGCGAATATTCATAACCATCCATGGCCATCGGAAGTGGAAATTCATCAACCCGTGGACACCTTTGCATGGCTATGCATACCATTCCCTTAGTGGCTCTGCATATTGATCACCCCTAGCCCATCTACCAAAGGAAAGATTTTCCTCACGCGATACTCTTCCAAGAACCGTACGTTTACCAGCCTAAGAGCCCCCACACCACATCTCATTATCCAGGAAACCATAGTGTTAATGTTAACACCCTCAATTCCCCACCTTTTTAGAGTATACCAGAGCATCTTAACTCAATTATCCTTAAGGTGATTATAGCAATAGTCACCCAGTGGTCCGAACTCTACGACCGTTAAACTAAGAGAATTTCATCCTTACCGCACAACGTTAAACTTGATGGAGTAAAGGTACACCCCATGCGCGAGACAAATCAGCACAGGGAACCCTTCGTGTTTTAACAGCAACCAGGGGCGATCATCCTCGACATGTCCAGATATTTCCTTACCAAATGACAAACTCCATGGCTCGGACAATCGCGGATCCCCATAAAACTCCAAGGCCATCATACATGGAAAGTCATCGACCAACGAAAACCTTTTCATGACTATGAATACCATGACCTAAGCGGATTTGCATATTGATCGCCCTTGGCCCATCTACCAAAGGAAAGATTTCCCCAGGAGACACTCTTCCTACCTTCGTAGGCTCAACGACCCCAATGCCCCCATATCATCTCTCATAATCCAAGAAGCTATGAAACCATGGTTTACACCATCAACCCCTCTCCACGTCTGGGAAATTCCGAGATATTTGAGCCCAGTTACATTCTAATCAAGAGTGGCCTTTGCAACAACATCCTTACTAAATGATGTTAAAACTGCACAGATCATGTCTTTGTCGCTTGGCATGGAACTGCAATGACCGAGCATTAAACATCCAGGGAAATTACCTTAACTAAAAGAATTTTTATGGATTTAAAAATGCCCCTGTCCTCATTGAACGACGTCAAACTGCACAGAATTTAAAATACTCCCATGTCCTTACTGCCTGACCATAAACTGCACAATTTCTAATAATAATAATTCCCTCCGTCCTCACCGTATGACTGTCAACTGCATGGAATTTAAAATTCCCTTGCCATCACCGCATGATGTTAAATTGCACGGTTATACCCTTCACGGGATCAGTCAGGAATGGAGGCTTTCCTATGTCCCTTAGTGCACGTGCCGGACCTGCAAAAACTACTGACTCACACTAGTGTGATAAGGGACGACTTCACCCATTCTAGAGAAATTCAGCCTAGATATTTCTCTCGTATCGAGGCACCCTCTCTTCACAAATCACACTCTATACTCAGAAAGAGTTGAACTATTGTAAGCCTCCCCTGGTGGTCCCGAATCTCGACTTCCCTGAAGTTTCTTGGCTATCGAGAG
This sequence comes from Viscum album, assembly GCA_963277665.1. Lineage (NCBI taxonomy): Eukaryota > Viridiplantae > Streptophyta > Magnoliopsida > Santalales > Viscaceae > Viscum > Viscum album. The sequence goes on from OY728150.1 coordinate 255,781,479, forward strand.
AATACAATCATTGACCTAAGGACACCATTGCATGATTATGCATGCCATTCCCTCATTAGATCTTCATATTGATTGCCCCTGGCCCATCTACCAAAGGCATGTCTTCCTTAGGTAATGCTTTTCCTACCTCTTTACGCCGTCATGGATCATATGCCACGAGAAATGCCATGCATGTTGCTCAAATTTAAAAATGTCCCCTCACATGCATCTGAAAGGTAATAAGACATCATTTAATCAACCATGATTCATTGGGGACCTCTCCCCACCATATCTGGTCAACACTGTTCGACCTAAAACATCCGTGATGATAGTCTTATCGGAGGGCCTTTAAACCACTCAAAAAAAGAGGCACAAAGCTCGTTAGGCCAAAAACCTAAAAAGGGTGACCTAAGAAAAAGCCGAGCTATACCCGCTAGGTCTACACTAAAAGGGCCTGGAAAAAAGTTAGGGTATCATTGGAAAATACAAAATGTTTTTAGGGGGTTTTTTCTACAAAATCCCATCAATAGTCATACTAGGCTCGCTGGATCACTTGGTCTAGGAAAAAATTAGAGCACATTTATATTTTATCATTTTTCTGAACCCTGATTATTCTATGTTTGGTGAATTATTGTTTATACAACAACTGTGCGAGACAATTTGCATCCCAGGATAAGGAATCAAAGAGTGTTAAAAGAGAATAATAAGAAACATCTTTTGCTCTTTTACGATATTCATGAGAAGGGATTCCATAATCTGGAACCTCTTCTGGAAGATAAAGGTTATTACAGGAGACTCTCAGCAGATTCACAAAGTTGTATTAGGAACTGGTGAGAATCCTCGATCGGTTGACAGAGATTCTGCAGCAGGGCCGTCTTAGCCTCTACATCAGCCTGTAGTGCTTCTGCCTCTTGTGTTTCCTTTAATGTCGCCCTCATCCTCTCCTCTATCTGCCACACCCCTTCTTCTATTATGGCTATGGCATTAGCCTGCTCTTGTCATAGCCGCTGCATGTCACTATTCAACACGTCTATTCGAGACTGCTGTTTAAGAACTTCCCCCCTGAAATCTCGTAACCACCCCCGCATGGTCATGAGCATCTACATTATGTAGTCGTTGGGTTATAGTAAGGTAGGATTTAGACTTAGCAGTGGATAGGCAATACTCAAAACTTCCAATACTCTCCTGGTTAGTGACCACCTGTTTGACTATGTCATAAATACCATTGTATTCAAAGATTTCGAATCCTAGAAGCATAAACAAATCGTACAACTTCGACAATTTGGTTGGCATCTCGGCTAACGACATCTGAGAAATCTGCTTCCAGATCTTCTCCCATGCCCTTTGGCGAGAAGCTCGAAGACTGTAGAAGGCCCATTGATCAGGCTTGGAGTCACTCCCAGACAAAGAGGTATACTCTGGGTTGAACATCACTAGGGAGGGACCCAGTACGGCTTCAACCGCAAGCTCTGACGCCGCAACAACTTCGCCCCCGACGGTTGTGGTCAAGGGAATGATTGGATCCAATGGAACAATCTCCAGCGCTGACGGTTGTGGTCCTAAATCCTAAAAGACAATAAGGTGGATAAGTATACCTAATCAGAAAAGGGAATAGATGGGATTCAGTGGAAAGAGATCAAGAATCTTACCCCCGATCATCAAGGCATCGGTGCCCTCAAGCTCTACACCACCGCTACCGTTTGAGGAAGACGCTACATTTTCAATGGGAAATGGAGTCCTAGAAACCCCGAGAGGTTCCCAAGACCTAAGGCCATGCCTGAGGCCAGAAACTCCCCAAGAAGTCTCCAAGTAGTCATCTACGGTGATCATGCTCGGGGAAATTACTCCTCCAGTAAATAGAACAATGGCCCGCTCTGGATTCTCAACAACTAGAATGATAGTATTCTCTTCCTCCAAAAAAATGGGATCCAAGGGATCCGATATAGCAGAACCCATCAGATCTGGGGCCTCCTCAGTAATCACAAGCATCCCATCCTCCCCTACAGCTATGGAGGCTGTGTGATTAGCAGGAGTCTAATCTTCCAGCTGCGTGTCCACTATCGTATTCTCGATTGTTGATGACAGAATCTAGGCATCTAAACCACTACCTCCATCGGTAGGTCCCGCCACCTCATCATGCTAATATGTGGCCGTGGGTGGTCCCTCAGATAGTAAATGTGTGGGAGGTAGAACCACTTGGGCAGCCATGACTAGTTCACTGATCGGCTCTGCACCACATCACCAAAAAAATTTAATAATTGGTGGAATCAGAACATATGAGTTGATAATCGGGGAAACAGAAATCATAAATACCCGTTATTCCTTGTCTGATCCATTCCCATAATCGGGATGCCTGTCGACATTTCGGGATCTACTGAAGGGACAATTCCCCTCCTGGAGCGCTAGGAGGATCTAGAGGAGGAAATACCCAGGTCAGATCCACAATAGTCGCTTCCATATGCTCCACTGTGCCCAAAGACCCTTCCTCGATGACCCCTGTAGTCAAAGGCACATCTTTGCCTACTGCAGTACCCTGGGGAGTATACTCTAGGGAAGGAATTTCCCCCTGACATACCTTGGAACCCTGCGTAAGGAAAAGAAACGTTAGAACCATCACAATGAAGAAGGGAGAAGACCAGGATGGATGAGTAGGGCAACATCTTCCTCGACATCGGACGATTCAGGATGCATTATCATCATGGACACTCGATTAGACCTGTAAAGTCTGTTTTAGAGTGAATTCACATATGAGTCTATGTCTTTCAAATAAGGGACTATTTCATCCAGATGTTCTTCCAACGACAAATAAGGATGAGGAAAGATAGTCCCGACACCTGGAAGATGGAGAGGGGCCGTTTGAAGTTGCATAAAAACCCCTTAATTTGAGCCACTAACCCTCAGGTCATCCCACACCCTCCACGTGTCTAGAAACACAACTGTAACATGAACAACTAGTCGGGGAGGATCGACCTGAGATGGTTGGGAAGTGATGGGGGAAAGTGGGGGTGCCATTAGATGCGGTTGTTTTCTAGGTCTCACAGCCCCCCTAGAACTCTCAGGAGCTACCTGTGGGCGGTTCCTGAAAGACAGAGAGGGATATCCCCTTACCTCAGCCGCGGTAGGGGAACCAGTGGAATCATAACCCCCTGAAGAGAGATCGCTCCCATCCTCCTCCTCATCAATCACCAACCGTAGCATGGCTTGGACATGGTGAGTTAACACCGCATAACCCCGGCGTGCATGATTGTAGGCCTCAAGGTCTCGGAGATAATGATCGACCATCTCTGGGTCCACATCATAAAAGATGTTAGCAGGTGGAGATATGTAGCCCAGCCCATAGAACACCATTTCCACTTCCTGTAGATGCTGCCATAAAGAACGGGGATACTGGATGCGGAAGGGTGACTGGAATTTGAATTCTCCACATTGGCCCCAGGCCGTCAGGAAGGCAGCATCAACGAGTATGACCAACTGTCCCCGGGCAGCTTCAATGGAATTTGAGGAGATACCTCTGTCTGTTGAAACCTTCCCCAAAAGCATAGGACTGGTAGGGTTACGAAGAACCATTCCCGACCCGAATAAGGCACTACCCCCTTCCAATTCCTCTCGCTCTTCGATGGCTTGGAACTCGGGATAATGGGCACCCACAACCCTAACTGACCACCCAGGTATGATTGCATACAGGAGTCGGCATAATTTTTTGATAAGAAAGGCATAGGTTCTGCAAACGTGGGGTCATAACCTCGCAACCGTTGTCCTCCCGGGTAAAATCAGCCACAGTTTCCTAGCCACCGTCAGATGGTAGTTCCAGCAGGCTCCATTAAGTGAAGGGGGACCTAACAACTGGACGCAGCCAAACTGACGTCCGAATCGAAAGGGCGCACACCCCTCGCAGATCAGTTCCCCACCAATACAAGCCACTATGATACCCTCTCGTATGGAAAAGAGGCAGCCCCGCTTGTTAATAACCTCTGATATGGAATTCATGATTGAGCCATATAGGGAGGGGTATTGCTGGAAATTGAAAAGATCGTAGCTCAAGATTTAGATCGACATCAAATGCTTATTCTGAACTGTTTGGTTCCCATTCTTCACTTGGGTTGACCATACCTTGGGCATAACCCTTCTGGTCAATTGCAGATACTTTAGGAACGCGTTACCCGGAATCTTTGAAGGATTGATGAAAGTATAGAAATTATTCACATGTGATCCCAGCCAGCCCCAAAGGATCTGAAAAGGTCTGGCCACCCATTTTGGTCGTTTCCCCATGGGAATGTTGCCAGGAAGCCTGTAAATCCTTTCCAAGATCGGAATGGCTATATTGATAACATTTATTGTGTCCAGCTATGCCACCATGAAAAAAGTATAGACCTAGACACCGCCAAACTCACGTACAGAAAACAACCAGTCACTCAAGAACATGGCTAGAAACGCCGCCAGTCGGAGCAGCTGATCAACGCCTGGAACAAGTTCCCAGCCCCAACGGTTGAATTGGCCTTCCTCCAGAGTCAGCCAATAGCTGTCCCTCTACCTTTGGGACCCCATTGATGGACAATTCTTGGGCCTGCACGGAAGAGCCATGGATCTTGCCTCTCTAGAAAAAGCTTTGATCCCTTCGCGATATGGGACGAGCTATTTCAGGGATATCTACGACGAATATTTTTGGGCCTGATCAATGAGTTTTCTCACCAAGGGGGGATTCATCTCCTCATCATCACATACAGAAGGGTGATTCAAGAATTCATCATACATACCTCTGATGATTGGAACTTCTGAGATCTGGAAGACGTCTCAAAGACGGATACCCACTTCCCTATGGACTTGGTGGAATGTGTTGGTATCCGGACTCCAATGGCTCATAAGTTGTTTTGAAAGAGAGATAGGATGATTGGTATAGGTCTGGGAAACCCAGGAAGCCTCATACAAACCCATGACTCGTAGTTCCATTTCAAATTCCTCACAGCTCTGGCGAACCCAAGAAGGACACCCCCAATCCAACAACTTAAATACCCCTCGAGGCCGGAGAACTTGGTCTATTGACCAACCTTGTGGGTCGTTAACCATAGTGTTTTGGGAAATACTCTGGTACCAATGAATTTCCCCATCCTTCCAACATTTTTCACCTGTCAGGGACACAGGGAGGTGATTCAGTGTAGACCCAACATCCGTGTCCTTTGGGATAAGCCACCCCCTGAACGATATCACGACCCGGGGGATAGTAATGGAGAAAATCCATGCCGCAGGATGATTGTCACGAGATGGAATTGGGATCGGTGTAGCAGACAGTATGTTGAACCCATAAGAAGGTAGGCTGTTGGAAAAAGGATACTCTTGGTGCGACTCGAAAAGAAAGTTTGCAAGGGGTTGGTATAGTGAAGTGATGCGAACTCCGTCCTGGACAGAGCAAGCCACATCCATTAGGCATTGATCACCAATTGGAAGAGGCTCAGCGGCAGGCCTGAGTGTGGGTCGAGGAGGAACCATATTTTCTCCCTGTATTATGAAAACCAGACAAATGGTTAGTCCAAAAGAATAAAATTTGGACAAAATTCCAAGTATTTGGAAAATGACTCCATCAAGGAGTCTTCATGATGAGATCCACAAGTTGGCCTCAAAATGTTGTTCATGATGGCTACATCTCATGAACTAGCCCTATGTAAAAGAAGTCAGTGACACTCTGGCCTATGGAGCGTTGGCCCGTCAGCCACGAACTAGGCTGCTCCATAGAATCTCAATTCCAGATTTAAATGTTTATGTTCGGAATACCTAGAATGTTTTCAAAGTTTGGAGGATTTCCAATCCACGAACCATTCGAAACCACATAGCAATTTCCTACATGTCCGTCGTGACTTACTTTTTAATTAATAAAAATTTTTAGTTCGCGGCTGGGGAGATTGGTCCGCGGGTGACGGAAAGCACGAATGGGGAGTGGTTCGCGGAAGTGGATGCAGGCTCATGGATGAGGGTTTTCGCGAAGGAGGCATGCGCGCGGAGACAGAAAGTGAGAGTTCCTTTTTTCATGAGGAATCTGGTAAATGAAAAAGGCATGGACCCCACTTTTTTATATGTGTGGTCCCCTACTGGGTCCACCCCTTTACTCCAAACTACCCAAGTTTCAGGACTGATCTACATCAGAATAGCCTCCTCTTCGTTCCGACCAGACCCCATTCTGATCAGGGGGCATTTGTAGGGTCTTGAAAAATATGCAAAGGGGAATGGGAATCCCCCCTTAATTTGAGAATGGATTCTACCCAATTTCCCTTAGAAGATTGGGGAAAACATGAAAAATACTCAAAATTGACAAAGGAATGACTAGTCCGTGTACCTGTTCAACATCAGTGGCATGCGGCCAGTTCAGTGAGAGCCTCGCGGACCAGCGTCGTCCGCGAAATGGAGTTAGAATCCCCTAAGTGGGTGCGGACCAAGATGAACGCTAGGCCAGTCCACCGCCATGAACTGCCCCAGCTGCTAACCACGCCAGACTGGCCCATGCAGAGCATACTGTCATTCACAAAACAATGGCGGAGCCCTGTGCGACCGTGAAGAACCCCTCGAATTGACTTGGTTCGTGGGTGAGGTGCATTCAATGAACCCATGCGAACCTCGAATTGACCAAGTCATCCGTAGTCCAGGTTTTCAGTCATGGGCCTCCGAAAAAGGTGTCGCATGACCAAAATACAACCCCCCTCAATAAAAGGACATAGAGGGGGATAAGAAAAGGAGGATTCATATTCGGATTCAGATGCTTTGATATTCAGATGCTGGAGGATATTGAAGGAGCGGCTTTTCGAAGGAAGGAGCTTAAGATTTCATTGACCGCGATGTTCCAATTCGTGAACCAGTACAGGTATAAAACTAGAAACGAATTGATAAAGAACCGAAAAATGGATAAAAAATTGGTGAACCGTGAACTAATATTAAAATTCATGAGCCAGAGCCCATCCATGAATGAAATCCCCACATACGAGGGATTTTATCCCCCTTTTTTGATCCAATGTGCCGCATAGGACCCCCCTATGAGGATGCAACCCTGACCGGCGATGCCCCTAGCCGCCGTTCATCAAGCGGACTCTAGCGCCGTGTACCAACTTAGTACGTGAGCCAATATCGAAGCCTCATACTTCCCTAGTATGTGGAAGGCCCATCAGTCCGCATACCACCCTGGTACGCAGATGACCTCTCCAACCATGTAGCACTCCCCTATGCGAAGGGCGCCACTCCTCATGCACCCATGTGGCCCGCCAAATCCTTTGGTGTTTCCATTCCTCAAGCCAAATAAAACCCTTCCAATCAATCCAAATCCTCCACAATTCCTTCATTAGCCTATTCACCGGCCCCAAGAAAAGTCCTCTACCAATGCCACCTGACCCGTATGATGAATCCTTCACGTGCGTCAGTGCGCCACTGTGAGTTCACATACCCACGGTAGGTGAGGAAAAAGGTGTTGCCCCGCCCCTTGAGTGGATTCCTGAAGCATTCTTGGGATCACATTGCCATGGTAGTGTAGGGTCCGAGCCCAGGAGTCCCCTTTGTGCCTATCTACTTTCTAGGATTGAGGGATCCTACTGGACTTTCCATTTGATGATGACCAGCGGTGAGCACTTCTCCCTTCTCCTGGGAGTGGCTGGGCATCCCTTCTGGAGTAATCCCTACACCGTACTCACTAGAAGTCAATGGCCTTCCCCTCCCTTCCGAGAAGGTTAATTTCTAGCTGTCGTATCCCCGTCCCCTACTGGCACAACATCTACCTCCCTCCAACATTCAGAAGAGGGATAATCCGGCGGCACTGGCACTTTCTCTCCACTGCCATAGCCATTGTCTCTACCGCGTGACTACTACCTTCACCCTCTCTTACATCAGGATGAAGGAGATTATTTTGGTTCCAACCACCTTCCCTTGAGGAGGAAAAAGTGTGAGGCATTCCATGTCTGTTGCATTCTCTTGTTTCTCACACCGAGCATGACTCATGTGGGCTTTGTGATTTTTGGTGGCTGCGGAATCCGCACAACGACAGCGGTTAAACGAACTACTTGGGTTTTGATCTCTGTCTCCCAAACAGGGTATGTAGGACGCCTCCCCAAGGTTCAATCCCAATAACAGAAAACTCTCACGTGTAAGCCCAAATCTTCCAGAACTACGTGGAATTTGATTCCCAGCCAACCAGGATACGTAAGAAACTTCCTGAAGGTGAAAGCCCGATTTAATGTCTGAAATAAACCTTTGTCCCTGTCCGACCAAGTCCTTATACCCGAGAAGGACCATATTTGGGCCCTGTAAATCACTTCCCTTGGGTCTTCCAGGAAACATCGGCATAATTCCCACACAATATTTAACCAGGCATCTCTAGCCCAAGTGTCCTTAACACATGACATTAAACTGTATGTTTGGGTCCTTGCCACAGGACCTTAAAAGGTGATGTGTCCCAATGAGTGAAATCAAGCTACATAGATTCTGATAGCTCTCACGATGATACGTAGGAAGCCCATATCATGGGTTCGATCCAAATACTCAAGTATTTATCTATCCCCCCTGGATGACAATAAACTCTAGAGTTCCCAGTTATGAGGCTTTAAACCCGTACTGTCTTAATGAGTCCAAATTCCTCAGAGTCATTAATCCAATGAGGGATGGTAAACCTTGCGCCTAAATGATTTTGAATCCCTATGTTCAGTTTATTATTTCCAACTAGGGATAATCTGTGGATACTGTTCTTGGTGATAAACCAAATATGCACGACATTATGAATACGTCTTAAATCTATAAGAGAGTCCTGGAACGGGTAATAATGCCCCCCCAAGAGGGTGAGATGAGCCCGACTTCCCATCCTCTCGACCAATGTGAGTTCTTAAGTGTCACTGGCCAAATCTCCCCGAAAATGTCTGACTTTGGATAGTAGGTCCACATATCATTGGATATGGAACTATTGGGCGTTTCGAAGAAACAATGATGCACCCGACATGGGTGATTAAATAGAACTCAGCCTTCTTAAAATCAAATATCGGTAGCAACGTTCCCCCCCTCGTGCCGAAACAACCTCCATCACTCTAGGTCCCAAATATCCAGAGAATAAACCACCACTACGTGTCTTTGTCCCTTTGTTGAGATGTGGTATAAAAAAATATACAAGCAAACTAAAGAAAGGGTAGTTTGTGAGATTTAAATCCACGTAGGGTCTCACCAAGTGTTCCATAATTAGTTTCATAACAACTAAAACAATTATTATTTTAATTTGAATAATAAAAGGAATGATATGATATTTAAATATTTTTTAAACAACATGATTTCTATTTAAACATATAAAATATAGATCAAAACTATCATAAATGAACATTTTATATTGGAAATTTGGCATGAATAGAACAGTTCTATAAATTAATGATGTGAAATACTCAAATAACATATATCATTGTAACATTTATCAAGACATACAGTATATTATTTTTTTGTAATATAATCATCACACTAATCATAAGTGATCTTGGATCAATGTGTTCACAGATCCCATGACTCAACCTGTCGGGACTCAACTCACCATCAGGGGAAAAATCATGCAGAAGTATGTTAATTTCAATGATTTCATCATTAATCCAGTTCTAGGGGGAATATCCTAGAATTCTTGTTCTAATTACCCACTAACTACCTAGTATCGCATGTGATTAGTTAATAAATCAATCAATCGTGGGAAAATTAGTCAATTGAAATAAATTCCAAATTAAATTTCCCACTTTTAGTTTTCAACATGCATTTCTCATTTTAAAACCAAACAATTGGTTTTCATTATTTCAATAATTTTCAAATATTATTTCAATTAGGTCCATATAAAATCATTTTATCAAATCAATTTTCCAAATCAAGACAAATAATTTCTTTAATCCAACCAAGAATTTCAATTTCACTGAAATTGGGGGGTTTTCACATTCTCCATGAATTTTTCAAAATCATATACCAATCATGTCAAATATGGTTTTCAAATAATTTAAATTATCACTTCAATTAAGTTATGAAATTAGTGGATTAAATTTAAGGGAAAAATAATATAGAACCAACTACCTTTAATAAGTTATCTAATTAACAATTGAAATAGGGAGACACTAATAAAGAATTAAGGTGAAGGAGACCGATATGAAAATAAAATATTAGAAACATAAAGATCAAACTACAATCCCATTGGAAAACAAAATATCAGACCACCACCGATGTGGGATTGTAGATACGAGGAGAAAACCAAAGTGGGGAAACTGACTAGAGAAAAAACGACAATCCAAGATGTTTGGACATGAAATAATCTCAAAAAAATCTCTACGATTCACTCTAAAGATCAAAAGAATAGGTTTCATGGGAAATGAAATTTCTTTTAAGCTTCACCATACAAAAACAATATGGATTCAATGAATCACTATGTGAATCTTATATTCATGATGTGAATATCTAGAGTGGCATATACATCGAAAAAGGCATCACCTTAGGTTAAAAACACAAATCCTGACCATTTAAAATCATTAAAAAAATTCACAAAATTTTTGTCATTCATGTTATGAAACTATTTCATGTCTTTTTCTGAGAAATAGTCCCACGTCATGAATTTTTATCATGACTTGAAAATTTCTTAGAGACAGTACAAAGCCAGAACAAGCTGAAATAACATAAAAAAGACTTCAACTCAACTGAGACCCAAAGATATCATCTATTTTAACACCTTGAGACATTATAATATATTTATTTTTATATATTTCAAATCTCTCTAACAACTTTTTATTTATATCACACTGGTTTTATAAAAAATGTTATACTTTTTTAAAATATTATTTTTTAAACATGGCCATTATAACATAGCTATTAAATTAGTGGGTATGAATTGATATTACTAAATAATAATCCTTTTATTGTTTAAACATGTATAAAAAAATTCAACGGGTTTCTACTGATTATAAATTATTTTAGAACAATTTGAACAAAAATAAATTGTTTTATATAAAACATTATTTTTCTAAAAGGCGGTTTAGTGGAACTTTTTACACATAATTTTAAATTAAAATTTTCCACTTTTAGAAAATTTATTTTTAAAAATAAACTAAATTTTTTAAATAAACATATTAAAATTATCATAGAATAAATTTTTTGGATTTTTCTGTGAATTTTATTATTTAGTTAATAGTAAAAAATATAACTTTTTAAAAAATTTCATTAATTTTTAATAAAATAAATCACATTATCATTTATATTTGATTTAAAATTAAAATAAATATTTTTTAGTTATATTAAATCAAATTAATTACATTTAAATTATTTTTATAATATACTTTAGTGAAAGTTTATCTTTATGCTTTGAAGCACTTTTTTCTTAAAACTATTTTTTTGTATGTAATGTTTCTCCATTTTAAATCATTAAGATAAAATCTAATTAAGAATGAATTAAAGGAAATTTATATGTAATATATCTATAAATATTAACTTTTATTAATTTAATTATGAATACTTGGCACGTATTTAATATGAGATCATATTTATTTTGACAAGTGCATAATTAAAAAAAAATTAACACGTAATAAGAATTATTTTTAAATTTAAATTTTCCTCTTATGTGAGTTGAATTTGGATAAATAGATTCCATATATAGAATCATAATAATTTATATTATTTCATATTTAGGCTTCCTTTTTTACCATAATGAATTTAAAAAATTGTAAAATTATTTACCACAGTTAAGGTAGAAGCCTGTTTACTGTGGTTTAAACTAAAATGGTAAGTGATAGAAATGACCCAAAAATTGTAAAATTATTATTTTATAGTCATATAAGGGACTTATATATTATCATTTTCTAAAATGGTACAGTTTTTATCCTTGTGTTATAAAAAACATGGTTATAATTATTTCTTTTAAAACAATCCAGTTGTGTCCTCTCCCCTCACTTACAAAGGCCACCCCTCTCCTATCCTTAAAAAAATCCAAAAACCATTGGTTCATAACATCAAATGAAAAATAACATCTATAATTCCATTAAATCATCATATAATCCTTTGTTTCTTCATAATTATAACCTAGTAATGAATTGGTTCTAAACCAAAGATGTCTTCGAAAGAAGAGGTAATGTCCTTAACCAAACATTTTATATTATTTCTTCTTCTTACTTAATAAATATAATTTAACTATGTTGATATAAAAACCTACATATATTAAACATAATTATATGTTATTATTTTAATTTCATGATCTAAATCCATCTCATCTTCTCTCAAATGGGATTTGAAATTGTCAATATTTTGTACAGAGGACTACCGCCTCTAGAACCGATGAAATTATCTTTCCAAAACCACCTATAAAAGATAGATATAATGATTTATATAATTATTATATATCATTTTTATAATATTATTATACTTATGTAATTATAATATCACATATACCTTCTTACTTTCTATTATGTAGAGAATATGTTAACATCGCTTGTGTGTACAACAGACTACGGCCTCATAAAGCGATGTGATTCATTTTTCACATACGTTTTATATGAAAGGTAATGTGGATTAATGTAATATTTATATATGATAATAATGTTTTATTAATAATTATTTAAATAAAATATATCATATTCTTTTTTACCTTACTGTCCTTTAAATAAAGGATAATGTCGTTCGTTTGTACGGTGAACTACTGCCTCACGAAATGATGTGATTCATTTTAATTACCACATCAAATGGTAGATATATTTAAGTGTATTCAATGAAATAATATTATAATTATTATATAATGATAATAATATAATGAAAAAATAACTTTTACCTTCTTCCATCACGATCCTCAAAAAATGGAAACGTTACTCAGGGGTACATACAAACTACCATCTCAATGTTTGTAATGTAGTTAATTTTCCATGAACATATTTCATGGTAGGTATAGAAAGTATAATTTATGTGTAAAAATTATAATTATTTAATTAATACCTTTCTGGATATTAATAAATCATAATCTATTTGACCTTATTCAACCTACCAAAGTTATTTTGGACATATGATCCGTTTATCATTAACACATCCAACGTCAAATTATTTTGTTAAGTAATATAATGTGGCCTGGTAAAAAATAAAATAAAATGCATAATTAATGTTAATAATGTTTTTAAGAAACTAAATAATTAAAAAAGTTTAATAATTTAGGAAGATAAATAACATAAGATAAAAATTGGGCTCTATGTTATGGATCTTTCTAACTTGCCATTTTTTGGAGTTATGACCATTTTATATCAAGATAATTTTATATATCATTTAAGTTATGGAATGATTAAAAATTATTTATATATGTATGTCTAATTGAAACAAAGATTATTATTACTTTCATTGACAAGGTAATACATTCCTTATGTTCGTTTCTCAAATGCCTTCATTATGGTATTTACTTTCATTCTGATATGAGATAAGATTATCAACACATTTTCTTTACATGAGTAATTATTATGGTATTCCTTATGATTGAGACCTCTTATTTGGCCCAAATAGATCATGAAAACTTTATGATTGGTTCACATAGATAATTCTTTAATGCATTAGGCAATGTTACAATCACATGAGAAGTCATGTATGGGATCATAGAGTAGGCCTAACCCATTAAGGGACTTTGACCACCTTGTGATATTGTTTAGGAAGTTAGTCTGGACTCATGTTTATGTTTTTTATAAGGGTTTTCAACATTTCCTATGATTCCATTATCTTATGATACCTTTTTGTTTATGATATTCTTCTATGTGATTACTCAAAAGCCTTATCTTTAATGATATCAGGTTATACATTTAACTAACAAGTTATGTTTCCTTATTATAGTTATTTCGCTTATTGGGTTTTTAGCTCACCCCTTTTTTAATGTATTCCATAGGTTACCCCATGAATTTTTTTGAGATAAAATGATTTTAAGGATCTCACTATAGAGAAAAAAACAAATATGTATTGTTTTATGTTTCTTTGGTGTATTATGAACCTAGAATTTTTAAGACACGAGGCCTTTAGAATTATTATGTTGTATTAATGGATATTTATGTATAAAAATAATGAAATAATATGTGTAAAATGATTGGGTCACTATACTCTATAGCCTTCAACAAATTTATAATAATACTCACTTAATTCATATAAATATACATCCATTAAATTTTGGTTATTTTTGCAGACAAAATCTCTTTATCACCGAATGTCCCAAAACACACTGAAATAAAAATGGAGACAAACAGAGAAGAAAAAATTACCAGAAATAAGGTAACATGATGTTACAATTATATTTTGGTTTATATAATTTTTTTTAAGATGACATTTTTTATAATAAAAATGTTTCATAAAATTGAGAAATGTTTATACTACATTTGCACATTCTAGTTCCGAAACCAAAATGTTCAGGGTTTATGAAAATGATATTTTTATGATATTAAACGATGACATAAAATTTTAACAATCTATATTGTATGTTTAGTCCATAGAAAAAATAGCATGTTTTTTTTGTAAACAATATCATGGCCCAAGTTAGGACCTTCGAGAAATCCACTATCCAAAATTATGTGGAAAGTGAATACATGAGATGAGAGATCATATGACAAGTATTATTCATTAGTATAAATTTATAAATCTATTATATTTCATGATAAATTAATTAATTGTTCATTTACTTATAAATTAAAAAATTAATATTCATGTATATAAATTATTTATAGTATGAATTTTTCATGATTTAATTTTGATTTTATAAGAATATTTTTATAATTTCTATGTCTTGTATATAATAGTTTCATGATAGGCAAGGCATAAAAAAATATATTTTGTTCAAATATACTAGGTTAATCCATTCTCTCACAACTCTTTAATTTATTCTAAATTTGGTCTTCTATAGATGAAAATTATTTGGTAATATATCTCCTAGTTTGAGTCTAGTAAATTACCTTGAATTATTAGTGAAACTTTAATACCACACTCAGGAAAGCTAAGAGAAAACAGTGCATCATTTTCTCAGTGAAATACGTGAAATTATTCAAATCCTTTATTTCTAAAAATAAAAAGATATAATTAGGCTATTTGGGGAAAAATTCACATTATAAAATAATAAATAGGGTACCAAGAGGATCGTTCACTATCTTGACAGATGTATCTCTATCCTCCAGGATATTATAGACTTTTTGAACATGATGGTAACCCACATGCCCCTGGTTAACTCATATCACGCTCCCCTTCTGGTCCAGTTAAATAGATTGGAGTATGTTAATAATCCATTATAATTATTAAATATTTTCAGTAGTAAAATGAATTAATATATGTTGAATAATCATTAGGGAATTCATCAACCCATGGATAACCAAGGGTATTTATACAATAGATGTTCAAATGCTTGAAATAGGATATCCTTTCATTTTCATTGAAAAATGCATCACATAACTATACATATAAAGCTTTTAATAATTATATCCAAGCCCTATAATAAAAAATATATAATGGATTCTTTGATGGTTTCATACCTATTATAACATACAAACAAAGACTTATATCAAACTTGTTATTATAAGAGAATTAGGCATATGAAAAATCTAGGATGTTTTTCCTTAAGGAGGATAAAAAGAACACTATATTTTTCCATTACCATATTATATAATATAAATTACTTGGAAATATAAATATATAGCTATAAAATGGTACCTTAATATCTAAATATAATGTTAATAGGTATATTAATGTTGAGTGCTTCTCTTCTTTAATTACTCTTTGGAGTCTAGATTCCATTGGTGGCAAACAAGGTGGGGAGGGAAAGTAAATCTTCTTTGAAGTCACCCCTTATTCTCTATCTAATACATAAAAAAAATCTTTTGAATATATCATAGAAATAAATGAAATTATTTGTTCTTTTAAAAGCCTAATTCTAGATTACACCCATGTCCTTGGTGGTATTCAAGACTCCCTCTAGGTAGTAGCCTATAAAGTTATCAAAAAAGAAAATAAAGCTGTTATCCATTACTTCATTAATGGTGGTTTCTTTCTTAAGGAAATATGTTCCATTTGGATTATTCAGATGTTAAAGGTATCAAAAACCTACTCCTTCCAGAAATTTCATTTTATTAGTATCCTCAAATTCTATTATAGGATTCTCACTATTATTTTAAATATTAGACTACCCACATTTTCCCTGAGCCCAGTTTCTGATCAGAAACATTTCTTTATCAAATGAAGTGTTTCTAATAAAACCACATATCTCACCTGAGGGATGATAATTTACCAATATTATAGGGATAATTATGGAATCATATTTATTAAGATCAATATATGAAATTAGGTTTAAAAAATAGAGTATAGATTCATTCATAGAGTCATATAGAACTATGGTGTCTTTATGGGGTTCTATGATCACATTGACCAATGGTGTCCCACACCATAGTTTTATGTGTCCCTAATGGGTAGATTTATTTTCTTCTTAAGATGTTATGAAGTCATAGGTAATGAGATCGTTTTTCACTAAGTCTATTTGTTATATCCCAAGTTGATTTTAGAAAATCTATTACCAATCCAGTGAAAGAGGGATCATTGGGATCCTTTAAATTTTACTATGGTAAAACATGTATTACTCATCTCATGTTTATATTTGACATGAAAATTCTCCTTGAAATTAGATGACACTATATCAAATATATGATGTTTATACTTTCCCTTTAGGAATTCTATACTAGGGAAAATAGGAATCTAATCAATACCATCTTAGATACTCATCTACTTGCACATACAGAATAATCCATCTTATGGAAGGGTGAATAAGAACCCAAATAAATATATCCCACTTATTACCTCAGGGATAATCATTTATATTAAATTATTCATATAAATCACATCAATAATATAGTTTAAGAAAATTATTGATGAATCTTGGACTAGAATAACATTTTATTATCCTTTCTCGGGAGGATCATGTTTATCAATAGTTTTCTACTATCAATACCTATCCTCTTTATTTCATGTTTAGTGTTCTAAATACATTTCTGATATCTAGAGAGTATAATTTCTCAAACATCCTTTGTTGTTCCTATTTGAAGAATTTTTTCCACTAGGAAAATTATGGGATATTTTAAAATCCATGGAATATTGGAGGCACTATTGTTTATGTCCTGGAGTACACTATACCTGATATAAATATGAAATTATATTGGTACTTCATCATTGGTTTATTTCATTGGGAGAATTTTTAGAGACAAATATAAGACCCCAATTGATTATGTGAACAACATGGGTCACCTGACCTCTCTAATTTGTTGTATTCTCATTTTCACCCCTCCCAGTGGACAATGATTAGTTGATTAGGGGGGATGTATCTCTTTTCAGAATGAAAACATTATAGGCTTAGATCTCTAAAATATATTATATCCAACCCCTAAAATCACATTAATGCTGGATTAAAAAAAATTCGTAGCCTCTCAAAATTTCTCACCTTTGAGTGGAAGGAAAACATTATGACCATCCAGATTATTGATGATAATGACCATCAAATTTTTACTCTAACCTCATTTGGATATTTTAACATTAAAAACGATAAATATTTGATGAATGATAATAATAGAGATGTTCACTATTCTAATTGTCTTTTGGACCCACCTCGTTCAATCAATTATGTGATTTCAAGTGTGGTGTGTTCATGGAAATTCTTTTCTATATGATATAATAGTTACGTAAAGCGGAATTTCAATGGATTTGAAAATATTATGCCTTCAAAATCTGAAATATGAAATAGTTGACAATATTTTCATTCAAGGTTACTAGGATAATTTAATTGTGGACTTTATTAGATGAAAATTAGATATTTCACCCATATTTTCTTCTATTATTCACCTCCTCATGGTTTAGTTAAAAAAAATTGATCCCAACTCAACCGTAGGTTTCTAAGATGGTGCTAAAATAAAGGCCTATTTTTAGTAGTTATGAGAATCTCAAAATAAATACCAGAATGGTGCAACCCCCAGTTATAGAATCATCCTATGGTTGTAAACACTCTCCACTCACAATTACCACTTTCGAGTATCTGATTGTATGATTAATCTAATCACATATATTAACCAATGTAGGTCCATTGATTCAAACTATAGTCTTATAAATAGTGGTTGTTAGATTGGCTAGAGGACACCAACTATATGGACTGAAAACAAACTCAAACATATACTACATAGATAGACATATTCAATATTTTAGTATCATTCATGTATCCTAGGTTATGATATTTTTAGATTTTAGGAATTTTTATAGTGTAGGGAATCCTCTCTTGGTAGAGACTCGAGAACTATGTGATGACCTCTCCCCACAAGGAAAGGGGAATCCATTTATAATATGATGATATGGACTAGATTTTATTGGTTAAGAACCTATCGTTCCTCTCTTAATCTCATTTGACCATCACTTATACAATTCATACATATTTCTAGATATTTGAGTGGAACACACTTTTCCTTCATACCTGGCACAAATTCATAATGGTAGCTAATAGAATGAACGTATGTGGAGATCCCAATTAAGGTATTAGGATCATCTACAACCTCATGTATCTCCCTTATGGATGCAAATTTATTTTTTGTGTTGATATTTAGAGCCTCTAATTTTTTATAACCACTATGTTGTTTTCTTTGTATGCCTTTAATTAGGAACAATGAATAAATATTTAACATTAAATCAACAAAAATTATGATTTTTATTTTAGTTAAGATTTAATTAATAATGGATAATTATAATTTATGCATATTAAGTGTTAAAGTTTTATTAGAATTGAGGTCCATAATTGTTATTTATCTATGGATGGTAGAACATTGGATCCCGATTCTCACTATACTTGGGGCATAATCCCTTTCTAGAAAAGTGGGACTTGACTACTTTCCATTCCATAATTTCTCTTGTGGGGGTTTTCCTTATATATTACTCTTTGAATTTACATTAAAGAGTTTCATATAACATATAAATGGAATGGATTTAGATATGTTCAAATATAAATGGATTTTTTTGGGTAAGTAACACAAATAATGCCTTGTACAAAATTATATACATTTATATTTTTGAAATATATTATTTTAATATTGATGTTATAGGATGAAAAATCTATATATATTATGGCATCCTGAATTTTTACTAACTTACTTTTCATTACAATTTACAAACAGAGGATCATTAAAGTCTAGTGTCTTGGAAATCAAAAACATTAAACATGAAAAAAAACATATTAAAATTCTTCTATTCCACTTTTAGAGATTCATAATAAGTTATTTATAAGTAAATTTTTTTGCATTTCATAACCTGGAGGAATATATCAAAGGAAAGGGTGAGCAGAAGGCCCAGTAAGGAAGAAAATGGAATCAGTTTACTTGTGAAATCATTAAGAACATGAAAAAAATATAGACATGAGAAATGGAAGTAGAGGAATTTAATAATGAAAATAACTTGAATATTAACTGGAATATGTGGCTAAAAAACTTATTTAAGACATTCATGAACATGCCCGCAAGGTTCGTCCCCAAGGTGTCATAAAAATTACCAAGGTTATTCATTAGGGTATCGTGAAACTTGTCAACTATAGAGATTAAATTATTTACCCAATGCATTGGAGTGCTCTCGTGGCACACCCTTAATATGTATTTTTCTCATGTTATACACATATATAATAATCATACATATATTAAATAAACCTTAGAGAATAAAATAAATGGGTTTCATGTAAAAATCGTGACGTTTTTAAAAGGTGCTTGAAGACGAGATCATTTTGTCATTTATAACCCATGGAAAGGGAGTGAGGGTTATATGTATGTAAATTACAGAATAAACTAGATAAATTTTATGTACTAATTAACACCCTGAGAAATGAAAATATATTTGGGTATTCACATAAATAATACAAGATAATTTCTTGAGAAAAATAGAGATACTTTGAGGCGAAAATTCTGCAGCATAACAGCTATATAACAAGGTTTTAGGAAACATTGAAAAGATAGGGGAAAAGAGTCACCCACTCATAAATAACACATAATACAGTATCATTATAGAAAAAAAAATTAATATCATGAAATACCATATGAAAATGAAACTCTAAGGAAAAGAGAAGATGCGATTTCTTTTACGAAAATATTGCAGCCTGACAACATCACTTGAAAATTAAGAAAATCTGTTGATGAGAGGGGATAGGGTCTCTCATCAATTTAACATGAAGTGTACAGTAATAATGATATAGAAGAAAATACACCCAAATAATAAAATGAAAAGAGAAGACATAACATAAAGGAAGTCATGACTAAAAAGAGGAGGGTTAATGTTTCCCATACCTTGAAGAGTAACTTCGAAAGCTTGAAGGATGGGACCATAGGGGCTTGAGGGAACTTTGGTAGGACTCTTTTGGAGGTAAAAATACCAGAGCATCATTGATGAGGATATTGGAATGAAATGAATGAGGTAATGGCATTGTATTTATAGGAAAAGTGAGTGAATATTTAATTAATTTACAAGGGACACCTCATCAGTGGTATTTACAAAACCATGGGCTTGCCCATGGTATTTTACCATGGTATTTTCCACTTGGGACACCTAAAAGCATATATTAGTATTAAAAATTCTGCCATATTTCTTACATCATGATTACATCATCAATGACGTCCTTAAACACCCGAAACATAGAACTGTATTTTTACTATTCACTGAAAATTCAACTGTTTCAGAAAAATCACAAAATTTCACCCTAACCTAGTATCGATGCTCTAAATTTAAAAATGAACTCCATTATATGAAAATAATTTTCTAAATATTTTAAAATTAATTTTCTAATAAAATCATTATTTATTAATAAAACTCTAAAACTATAACTTATTTTGTAACACCTTAAAAAAGTAATCACGGTCCCATAAAATTATCATATAACCATAAGACAAAAAATGCAAAAGTTATGGTTACATTTTATGAAAATAAATTTTTATTTTAAATTATTAAATTAATTAGAAAACTATAATAAAAATATTTATGACATACAAAAATACCAAAACTTATATTTTGATCATTTTTCACGTTTAAGATGTCTAAATTATATTTATACATTAATGGGTGAAGTTTCTATTTTTTCCTAATTACTATTATTACTATTCATTATTATTCATAAGGGTATATTACTATTCATACTTTACTATTCACCTAAAATTAAGTTGATCTTATTATAGTATAAATTTCATACTGGTCATAATTGTAGAAGACCATTTTCTGAAAATCATTTCACATTATTAATTATTTAATGTTTACCTAAATATTTTAAAAACCCTTTTTCGGAAAATCATCAATAATATTAATCCCATATTGATCAAGACATTTAAAAATCCAAAATTTTACCAAAATAAGAAATAAAAAATTTATTTATACCAAGGGATTACAAAAAGTATCTATGCCCTTGTTACATAGCCCAATATAACACCTGCATAGAACCTTAGTGTAAGGTGTGCTGTGATGATAGAATCTAGGGGAGGCTCAGAAAACATTCCCCAAGCGGTGATTTTTATCAGCTTGAAATTCTCCCTTAGGAAATTCTATTCAAGCTGAAAATGTTGAAGCTCAGCTTGGGATTTTCTAGAGCAAAGCTGAGAGATGTTACCTCCTTATATGTGCTTCGTATGGCCCAAGTATACTAAATGAGGCCATCGACTCTTCTTTCTGTATTAATTAACCAAGACCACTTGTATTTATAAACAATAATTGTAATGTTAAGAGTTTAGTTTCTATAACACCCCAAGATTCCACGGTACACTTCTCATTGAATAATATAGTAGCATGTGTTGTACGCAACATCGAGTTCTAACACACCGTGACTAATCAAAGTAGCCGTTATGAATAGTGATACCCACTTTTTAAAATTATAGAAATTTTATATTTCAAAATGGACTTCATTTTTGTATTCTTAATATCTAAATTATCCTAGGTTGATTTTTTTGTAATTTTCTGAGAACATCCATTTTTTATGAATAGTGAAGAATACTTAAAAACAACTTTTTTAATCAAAATAATTTATAGTGATAAATTATACTATTGAGTGTTTTTAAAGTATAATTATAATATATTTTTACCATTTTATCCAATGGTGTTCATTATATTTAATTTCACTTTGAAATTAGACATAAACAATTGTCAATCTTTTGATATATATTGTTTCTTAAAAACACGCTATTTGTTGTGACAGAGGGAATTAATTATAAAATTAATTAATGAAACTTATATATTTGGAATTTTTTAAAATATACATCATTTTTGAATTTGTAATATCAATTATAGCTTAGGGTGAAATTTTGGAATTGTTCTGAAAAACTTCAATTTTAGATGAATAGTGAAACCACTAAGTGGTAGTTAAATAACTGATTTTTCATTTAAATGAAATATTACCACTTCTGTGATTTGATTTTCAAAAATCTGACATAAATGGTTGTAATTATGAGGTAAAATGTTGTTCAATGGGATTAAAATAATTTTTTGGTGAACAGAAACTTTTAAGTTTAATTAATTGCGATTAAAGGTAATTAGTAAAATTTAATGTAAAAATGATATTATAAAAATATTAAAATACCTTTACACTTTTCCTACCCCTATTGTATGTGTCATGGCCGACCAATAAAATTAATGGGTCAACTTGGGGACCCCATGGAGCATCTTTGGTAGTAAAATGATATAAATAACTTTTTATTTAATGTTAAAATAAAAATGTCACAAACAAGATTTGTTTTAATAAAACAATTTTTAATTGGGGTTATACAAGTCATATTTTTGACTATAAATATTAATTAGAATGATAAAACGATTTCCTACATCATTACATTTTTTTATAATTTTTAGACATTAAATAAATTAAATTATTTTTGACACCATGATGATGCAACGATTACGTCATTAATTAACAATTTAAATAAAATGAAAAGATAATGTAACATCTAAGACTTACACTTGTCAAAAACCTATTGGATGAGTATATTTCGAACCCTTATCACCTTATACTTTAATTATATAAGTGTGGGACCTTTAAAATCCGAAACCCATTATATAATAAATTAACATTTCATTACTTTCCAAGAGTGCCCCTCCTATCCACTTATAAAAGGCCCCCACCACTACCACCTTACTCACACTCTCAAAGCCATTTGGCTCGGCCAACCTCTGCCCAAATACTCTACCAACATCCTTCTATTTCTCCTATAATCCTCAATTTGGGAATAATTCTTCCCAAGTAATCCTTTGGCTCAAATCAAAAAAGAGTTACCCGATTTTAAGGTAATGTCTTCTCTAATGTTGATTTGTTTTATTTTGCTTCTCCAACCCCTTAAACTCTTTTTATTAATTTCTTTTGTAACAACACCAGTATCCACAATATACTAGGATGTTGTTATGATATGTATTTGGTTTACACTTACACACATCTTCGTCTAATGGTTAAAGAACATATTGTTTCTGTGGGTGGCGAAATACAGCCTCACGAAACGATGATTGTTCAATATTCTTTTAACACCTCTAATGGTGGCCATTTTGATGAAACTATTTTCATATATGATATATATATATATTATGTTTATTTTTTCCTTATTCTTCTGTATTTCTCATTTATGGCATACTTTATGATTTCCCTTATGGGTAAACGCGATAATTTCATTTTAGGAAGTGCGGACTACCGCCCCCTCAAAGTGATTTGAATCGTTAATGCCATATGTGGGATGTATAAAGGATGGAGTAAATGGTATTATAAATTATATTATACTGGAATTATATTACACCTTTATATAATTATAACTTCATTCCATTAAATACGAAATATAAATGAAAGTAGCATTCATGCGTACGTACGGCTTACCGTCTCCAAGAACGGTACATTTCATTTCTTACCTCTAAATGTTATGTAATATTATAAATGAATGTATATAATGGATATATATGATGTATATGATATATACATAATGAATATAATTATGGATATAATGGATATATTACCACATGAACAAAGTGTAATTATAAGAAGTTTATTTTTTACTCAAGTACCTAAGATCGAAAAAACGACCGTTATAAACATAAATAATTACATAATGTTCATGACATGGTAATAAGTGATAAAAAATGAATAATTAACTTGAAAAAGGTTCTTAAGAAGGTAGATATTAACTGTAGTTTATTATTCAGGAGATCAAAGAACGATCGAGTGAATTCGGACATGAGGTAAGGGAACTTCTTAACCCAATTTCTATTCTTTGGGTTAATCTCCTACTTTCAAATTATGTCATGATATTATTATATCCTATCTTGTATTTGTAATTTCAGTATTTTTACTTATAGTCAATACACATAATATATCTATTTTATTTAAAAAAATGCTCTTTGTAAGTTACTTTTTCTCAATCTCCATTCATCGAGGCATATTTTGTTTTATACACAAATTTATTTTATATGGTGTATAAACCACTTTGACTTTTATGTTTATTCAATAGGATTATTTTTATATGAAGCGTTTTACTAAATGACAAAAATGAATGTTTTTCTTGTCGTCCGTATGCGGCGACAACGACTTCTCTACCGTCATAACCATTATTTGAGTTTCGGCTTCCTCTACAAGCCATAACTTTTTTTAAATGAAAAATAAATACCAAGTTTTAATTTTCTTTTATTTTGGTATTGAAAATGGTTTTGATATGGTTTCTATTATATCAATGTGTTGTATTGATATCTTGTGATTGAAACATGGAAATGTTATGTTTCCTTTATGCACGTTTTTTGTGATACGATTATGTTATGGTTTACGATATGTTTAAACCTTTTCGTATGAGGAATGCATTGGACTTAATACGTGACGGGTGGAGCCCGCTATAGCTCCTCGATGCATTAGTAGGTCTCATGAGATAAACTAGTGTCTTGCCACGAGGCCTTGACAAAAATTTTATTTGTCGTCTTGGCACGAGGCCTTGGATATGTGGTTATGATAGTCTGTCATTATGAATTCCATCATTATAAAAGTGGTTATTGATATTGAATGTGATTATTTGACTAGTAGAATATCCATGTTAGTAAGTAAATGGCATTATTTAATTTTATTTTTTCCATATTATGCTGAAGATCAAGTTTAAAAAGGCTTTTGTTTTAGTTATACATTGCCTTAAATTTTAATGTTTATTTATGAAAGCTTCCGCTATATTGTTATCATTACTAAGCATCTGAGCTCACCCCTTTCAATGTTTTTACATTTTCCAGGATGTGAAGAAGTATTTTAGGACTGAGCTATAGGGATATTCTGAAGGGGATAGAAGTGTGGACTATGGAGACTATGTTATTGTGATTTTCCACTTTATGATGTAATGTAACATTTATGAATGTATCTAGTGTTTCCAAGGCTACTAAACTAATCGGTCTTTCGAGACTTGATCTTTGTGATCATTCCTATGTTACACAATAATGCACCGACTCTGGGAAACTGTGGTCGGGGCGTTATAGTTGGTATCAGAGGAAATTTAGTACTAACTTTGGAAGGTAGATTTAGATAAACTCTGATTAGAGAACAAAGCCCAAAGATAGACTTTGAGGATTAGTATAGAATAACTTCCTAGAATTTTGGTATTATAGAGATTTTGTGATTTTTCCAAGAAATACATCCCTATCTTGATATGAGCAACTAGAGGTGGCTCTAGCATAGATGTACCTAGGGGTAAAACCCGAAAACACCGCTTTGAACTAGACTCGAACGGGAACTGGTGCACGACAATGGGACTTGCTGCACTCTTGGTTACGACACTCCCGGGGGATATGCTTAGGATAATTCTCATTTTCTTTACAAACCACTATGAAAGGTTATGAGTATATACTTCCTTAAAGAAAACTTTTTTATGATTATGGGTTATATCCATAAATAGTTCAATTAGTGTTAAGTGTTTTATAAGTATGGAATTATGTATTTTGATTCATAAAATAATCTAGTTCATGCCATTGTTTAGAAATGGCGCCTAGTAGAAGGAATGGAAACTGTATCAATGCACACACTCCGTGTAGGGATTTCCCTCCTGCCCAAGATAATTATTGTGGAGCTGGGGATACAACTGGTGCTGATCAACTTATTACCATACTAGGACAACTCACTCAGGTTATAAATAATAACCTTACTCTTATGGAGCACACTGATCCACAATGTGGAGGATCAATGTTAGACCGCCTCCTGAGGCAACAACCGCCAACATTTAATGGGGGTACAAATCCATTAGTAGCTGAGCAATGGATAAACTCCTTAGAGAAAATATTCCACGCCTTGGGGAGTAGCGAAAGGGAGAAGGTTATCATGGCAGTTTACCGCCTCACTGGAGATGTCGATCAATGGTGGTCATTGATTCAAAATACAACGGAAGATGAAGAAGTATCAATTATGAAATGGAGATAGTTCAAAGATATTTTCTTAGAAAAATACTTTCCACGTGACCATCGAGTAGATATGGAAAGGCAATTTCTGAGTCTGAGACAAAAGGAGGATGATAATGTCGCAAAGTATGAGGCTAAATTTACAAGGTTAGCGAGGCATGCAGCAGATTATATACGTAACCCAAGAAGTAAGATTGATCATTTGTTTGATTGGATAAAACCATTTCTCCGTCGAGATTTAGTATCACAATCTTTCTCAACATTCGATGATATAGTCTTGTGTGCTATCAAGATAGAAAAGGAATTCTCTAAGTCTAATGACAATAAAGTAAAGCAAGAGAAGAAGATAATGGTGGAACAAGAGACAGATAAAGGGGAAATGGGAAAGAAGGATTTTCCATTATGTGATAATTGTGGGAAGAATCACCCTGGTACTTGCCTAAAAGGAATGGGAGTTTATTGCAAATTTGGAGAAAAAGGTCACCAGGCTCGTGATTGTAAGGGAAAGAAAGAGGGTATCAATGTTGAATGGTACAATTGTAGAGAAATGGGGCATTATGGAAATGAATGTCCTAAGAGTCAGGGAAACATACCTCAGAATAGGCCAAGGGATCAAGGACAATCTTATGATGTTACTACAGTTGAAGTGGAATAATTAATAAATTGGTGCTTTTAGACTCAAGGATTATATTTTGGTTATAAGAATAATGTGATATATATAAGGATTGTACTAAAGTACTTGTTTTTTCATTAATGATTTAATATGATGAAGTTATTCATATTTTTAGTATGTGACAATAAGAGAAACTTTACATTGTTTGGGGAATCTGATGTTACAATTGATTTTGGAATTTAGAGACCTTTTAGAGAAAGTCTTGATGGAGGTATTTTGGATAACTATAAAGGTTTGAATGGATTAAGTTGAACCTTGGATAGTATTGTTTAAGGTTAAAACATTTATGAAGATTATTTTTGGAATATTATAATACTATAGTTTTAGGAAAAGGACAACCTGCAGGGTGGGGCATAACCCGTCACGTCGGACAAAGCTATAGGAATCGAACCCACAACCATAGTGCGACAGGCCTTTATTACCTACCACTAGCCTACAGGATGTCCCTGTTTATTACAAAATAGTTTTACTAATCTATATGGTATGTGTTAATATTTGGAACCTTATAAAATTAGGATAAATAGAATATTTTTGAGTTCTATTACCTTTTAGAGTGAAAGATGGGTTTGTGGTAAAAAAATTATTAAAGAATGAAAGTCTACATAACAAGTATGTATATTCCCTTACATTCTTAGTAAATCGTCTAAATAAATTCTTCAATTTTATGAAAGGTTACTTAAAACAAAAACATTGTTGGTTAACTTTTCCAACTGGGGATTCAATGACCGTTTAACCAAACACAAGGTTGTGATTTTCTTATGGTTAACTTTCTCCTAATCCTGTTTCCTACAACTCTCCATCAGACCTTGATGGTTTGTTTCTCCTCCATATCCATATTTTCATAGAATCCTAGTATGGGATATCTCGGGTGACCTTTGTACTTCTCTTTCTTTCATTTTAATGTTATATTTTTATTAACCCTATTTCCAATGTGGGTTTTCCACAAAGTTATTTTCTATTTTCAACCTTTTATTTTCTAAGAACATTTTCAAATTGCGAGGACCCAATTTATTGAAGGAGGGGAGAATGTAACACCCCAAGCTTCCACGGTACACTTCTCATTGAATAATATAGTAGCGTGTGTTGTATGCAACATCGAGTTCTAACACACCACGACTAATCAAAGTAGCCATTATGAATAGTAATACCCACTTTTTAAAATTATAGAAATTTTATATTTCAAAATGGACTTCATTTTTGTATACATAATATCGAAATTATGCTAAGTTGAATTTTTTGTAATTTTATGAGAACTTCCATTTTTTATGAATAGTGAAGAATACTTAAAAACAAATTTTTTAATCAAAATAATTTATAGTGATAAATTATACTATTGAGTGGTTTTAAAGTATAATTAGAATATATTTTTCCATTTCCTCCAATGGTGTTCATTATAATTAATTTCACTTTGAAATTAGAGATAAACAATTGTCAATATTTTGATATATATTGTTTCTTAAAAACACGCTATTTGTTGTGACAGTGGTAATTAATTATAAAATTAATTAATGCAACTTATATGTTTGGAATTTTGTAAAATAGACATCATTTTTTGAATTTGGAATATCAATTATAGCTTGGGGTGAAATTTTGGCATTGTTCTGAAAAACTTCAATTTTTGATGAATAGTGAAACCACTAAGTGGTAGTTAAATAACTGATTTTTCGTTTAAATGAAATATTAACACATCTGTGATTTTATTTTCAAAAATCCGACATACATGGTTGTCATTATGAGGTAAAATGTGGTTCAATGGGATTAAAATAATTTTTTGGTGAATAGTAACTTTTAAGTTTAATTAATCGCGATTAAAGGTAATTTGTGAAATTTAATGTAAAAATGATATTATAAAAATATGAAAATACCTTTACACTTGTCCTAAACCTATTGGATGTGTCATGGCAGACCCAGAAAATCCATGGGTCAACTTGGGGACCCCATGGAGCCACTTTGGTAGGAAAATGACATAAATAACTTTTTATTTAATGTTAAAATAAAAATGTCACAAACAAGAGTTGTTTTACTAAAACAATTTTTAAATGGGGTTATACAACTCATATGTTTGACTATAAATATTAATTAGAAAGATAAAACGATTTCCTACATTATTATATTTTTCTTATAATTTTTAGATATTAAATAAATTAAATTACTTTTGACACCATGATGATGGAGCGATTACCTCATTAATTAAGAATTTAAATAAAATGAAAAGATAATGTAAAATCTAAGACCTACACTTGTCAAAAACCTATTGGATGAGTATATTTCGAACCCTTATCACCTTTGTCTATAATTATATAATTGTGGGACCTTTAAAATCCGAAACCCATTATACAATAAAGTAACATTTCATTACTTTCCAAGAGTGCCCCTCCTCTCCACTTATAAAAGGCCCCCACCACTACCACCTTACTCACACTCTCAAAGCCTTTTGGCTCAGAAAAACTCTGCCCAAATACTCTCCCAAATTACCTCTATTACTCCTTGAAGCCTCAATTTGGGCAGAATTCTTCCCAAGGAAGCTTTTGGCTCAAATCAAAAAAGAGTTACCCAATTTTAAGGTAATGTATTCTCTAATGTTGATTTGTTTTATTTTGCTTCTACAACCCCTTAAACTCTTTTTATAACATTATTTTGTAACAACAACAGTATCCAAAATATACTAGGATGTTTTTATGATTAGTATTTTGTTTACACTTACACACACCTTCGTCTAATGGTTAAAGAACATACTGTTTCTGTGGGTGGCGAAATACTGCCTCACGAAACGATGATTGTTCAATATTCTTTTAACACCTCTAATGGTGGCCATTTTGATGAAACTATTTTAAAAAATGATATATATATATATATATATTATGTTTATTTATTCCTTATGCTTTTGTATTTCTCATTTATGGCATACGATATGATTACCATTATGGGTAAACGCGATAATTTCATTTTAGGATGTGCAGACTACCGCCCCCTCAAAGTGATTTGAATCATTAATGCCATATGTGGGATGTATAAAGATGGAGTAAATGGTATTATAAATTATATTATACTGGAATTATATTATACCTTTATATAATTATAACTTCATTCCATTAAATACGAAATAGAAATGAAAGTAGCGTTCATGCGTATGTACGGCTTACCGTCTCCATGAATGGTGCATTTCATTTCTTACCTCTTAATGTTATGTAATATAATAAATGAATGTATATACTGGATATATATGATGTATATGATATATACATCATGAATATAATTATGGATATAATGGATATATTACCACATGAACAAAGTGTAATTATAAGAAGTTTATTTTTGACTCAAGTACCTAAGATCGACAAAACAACCGTTATAAAATTAAATGATTACATAATGTTCATGACATGGTAATAAGTGATATAAAAGTAATAATGAACTTTAAAAAGGTTCTTAAGAAGGTAGAGATTAACTCTAGTTTATTATTCAGGAGATCAAAGAATGGTCGAGTGAATTCAGACACGAGGTAAGGGAACTTCTTAACCCAATTTCTATTCTTTGGGTTAGTCTCATACTTTCAAATTATGTCATGATATTATTATATCCTATTTTGTATTTGTAATTTCATTATGTTTACTTATAGTGAATACACATAATATATATATTTTATTTAAAAAAAATTATCTTTGTAAGGTACTTTGTCTCAATCTCCATTCTTCGAAGCATATTTTGTTTTATACACAAATTTATTTTATACGGTGTATAAAACCCTTTGACTTTTATGTTTATTCAAAAAGAATCTTTTTATACGAAGTGTTTTACTAAAAGACAAAAAGGAATGTTTTTCTTGTCATACATATGCGGCGACAATGACTTCTCTGCCGCCGTAACCATTATTTGAGTTTCGGCTTGCTCTACAAGCCATAACTTTTTTTTAAATGAAAAATAAATACCAAGTTTTAATTTTATTTTATTTTGGTATTGAAAATGGTTTTGATAAGGTTTTTATTATATCAATGTGTTGTATTGATATATTGTGATTAAAACTTGGAAATGTTATGTTTCCTTTATGCACGCTTTATGTGATACAATTAAATTATGGTTTATGATATGTTTAACCATGTTCATATGAGGAATGCATTGGACTTAATAACTGACGGGTGGAGCCCGCTAGAGCTCCTCGATGCATCGGTAGGTCTCATGAGACAAACTAGTGTCTTGGCACGAGGCCTTGAAAAAATATTATTTGAAGTCTTGGCACGAGGCCTTGGATACATGGTTATGATAGTCTGGCGTTATGCACTCCATCATTATGAAAGTGGTTATGGATATTGAATACGATTATTCGACTAGTAAAATATCAATGCGAGAAAGTAAATGGCATTATTTGATTTTATTTTTTCCATATTATGCGGAAGTTCAAGTTTAAAAAGGCTTTTGTTTTATTTATACATTGCCTTAAATGTTAATGTTTATTTATGAAAGCTTCCGCTATATTGTTATCCTTACTGAGAATCTAAGCTCACCCCTTTCAGTGTTTTAACATTTTCCAGGATGTGAAGAAGTATTTTATGACTGAGCTATAGGGATATTCTGAAGGGGATAGAAGTGTGGACTATGGAGACAATGTTATTGTGATTTTTCACTTTATGATGTAATGTAACATTTATGAATGTATCTAGTGTTTCCAAGGCTACTAAACTAATCGGTATTTTGAGACTTGATCTTTGTGATCATGCTTATGTTACGCAATAATGCACCGACTTTGGGCAACTGGGGTCGGGGCGTTACAGTTTCCAACAGTCATAATGACCAATGGTCAAATAAAAGTCAAAACTCATTGGTATCACCTCACTAATTAAATGATATAGTTTTCTAGAGAATAAAATGAAATAACACACAAATTTAGGAAATAAATATTTCTCAAAAGTTTGGGTCATTACATTTTTCCCCCATTAAGAAATTTTGTGCCTGAAATTTTACCTCATACCATCAGAAGAGATAAGGTGTGGGTAATTCTCCCTCATAGACTCCTCTAGTTCAAACATGACTTCTTCACATTTGTGGTTCCTCCACAACACCTGGACACGGTGGGTAGTCTTACTGCGTAGAACCTTGTCTCTACGATCCAAGATCTCTGTCGACTGCTCCTTATAAGAGAGGTCATGTACCAGTTGTACCACCTCTAGAATTAGTATATGTGAAGGGTTAGGTATTTAATTTTTCAAGAGGGATATGTGGAAGTCATCATGAACTTTTGTTGGATTTGGAGGAAGTACAATCTGATAGGCCACTTCTCCTACGCGATCAAGGATTTTATAGGGGACAATGTACCTATGGAAGAGCTTCCCTTTCTTCCCAAACCTCTTGAATCTCTTCGAAGGTGAAATTTGAAGAAAGATTTAGTCACTAACATCAAACTCTTGGTCACTTCGATGGTTGTCGGCATAGCTCTGTCGCCAACTCTGAGTCACCTTAATGTGTTGCTGGATGGCATTGAACTTTTCTATAATCTCTTGCATAAGATCATCCCAAGAAGCATTCTCTCACTAGCTTCATGCCAACATGTAAGAGTTCTAAATCGCTTACCATATAGATCTTCGTAGGATGCCATTTGAATGCTTGAGTGGAAGCTATTGTTGTAAGAGAATTGAACTAAAGGGAGACGTTGATCCCATCCACCATTAAATTCCATTGAGCATGTTCTCAACATGTCCTCAAGTGTTTGAATAGTCCTTTCATATTGGCCATCTGTTTTGGGGTGATAGGCCATACTGAAATTAAATTCAGTGCTCATAGCATATTGAAGACTTCTCCAGAATTTTGATGTGAACCTTGGGTCATAATTAGATATGATAGTAAGTGGAACTCCATGTAGCCTTAGCACTTTCTTCACATAAATCCTGGAAAGTTTATCAAGAGGGAAATATTCCTGAATGGAGATAAAATATGAATTTTTGATGAGACGGTCCACAATAACCCCAATTTCATTGATTCCCATGGATGGTCTCAGGAGACCAATGATGAAACCCATAGTGATATTATCCCACTTCCATGGTGGTATGGGTAGTGGTTGGAATACCCCTTTAGAAATTTGTCACTCTGCCTTTAATTGCTGACATGCCAGGAACCTTGAATTGTAGTCAGAAATATCCCTTTTCATATTATCCCACCAATAATAATCACGAAGGTCCCTATACATTTTTGATCTTCCAGGTTGTATATAGAAGGTAGATCTATGAGAATCATCCATCAGATCCTTCTTTATTTCCATAATAGATGGAACACATAGTCTTAAATGAAATTTTAGTACACCTTCTTGATCAATATTGAACTTAGGAAACGTCCCATCTTTTACAGCCTCAAATTTCTTCTCTAACAAATGATATTTTTTCTGTGCTTTCTTGATCTTATCTAGTTATGAAGGTTGAGAAATCATTTTGTTTAGGGTTGATTATGTCCCTTCCCTTATAATTCCCATGTCCATATTCACTAGTTCATTGATCGAAGGATCTATTTGAATCCTCATCATGGAAAGAACAACTAGGTCTTTTCTACTTAATGCATCAACAACTTTGTTTTCTCTTCAAGGATGATAATGAATTAAAAAATCATAGTCTTTGAGAAGATCCAACCATCTCTTATGCCCCATATTCAATTTCTTTTGTGTGAAAATATACTTCAATCATTGATGGACTGTGTATATATCAAAATTTTCTCCATAAAGATAGTACCTCCATATCTTCAGGGAAAAAATAACCGCAACCAGCTCCAGATAATGCGTTGGCTAGTTATGCTAATGAGTCTTCAACAATCGAGGTGCATAAGCAATAATTTCATCATTTTTCATGAGGATTCACCCAGGCCCTTCCAGATATGCATTGATAAAAATAAAGAATCCTTCTCCATTTGAGGGGATAGTTAACACAGGTCCAGTAACCAATATCTTCTTCATCTCTTGGAATCTTTCATCACACTTCTTTGTCCAGATGAACTTGACCCCTTTTCAAGTTAACATGGTTAATAGATTATAATATCATGAAACGTTTTTTAGAAACCTCCTATAATATCCCACTAATCCAAGAAAACTACGAATCTCAGTTATTGTTGTATGCTGAGGCCACTCCTATAAAAATTTTGTCTTTGTAGGGTCAATTGTGATTCCATCATTGGAAACAATGTTCCCCAAGAAAGCAACTTGTTTCCACCAGAATTCACATTTGCTGAACTTCCCCAAAATACTTTCCTTCTGTATAGTTTTCAAAATAACACATAGATGATTCCCATACTCCTCATGACTTTTCAAATATTTCAAAATCTCATCAATATAAACTACCACAAAGATATCAAGGTTGTACTTAAAGAATATATTCATAAAATCCATAGAAATAGAAGGTGAATTAGTCAGTTGAAATAGCATAACGACAAACTCATAAAGCCCATATCTTGATTAGAAGGTAGTTTTTTGAATATCTTCTTTCTCCACCCTCAATTGATTATAACCAGATCGAAGAACAATCTTAGAGAAGCATTAATCCCCACAAAGTTGTTCAAATAAGTCATCAATTAATGGAAGAGGGTATTTGTTCTTTATTGTTATCCCGTTCAGTTCTCGATAATCAATGCATAGCCGCATCAATCTATCCTTCTTCTACACAAAGGGAACCAGCCCTCTTCAAGGAGACACACTCGGTCGGATAAACCCTTCAGCAAAAGATCTTGGGTTGTTTCTGTAATTCTTCTAGCTCCACATTTTCCAACCTATAGGGGGTCTTAGATATCAGATGAGATCCAGGTACGAGTTTGATAGAGAACTCTACCTATATTTCTGGGGGAGGCATGGGTAACTCCAGAGGAAATACATCAATATATTCTTGGATGATGGGGACATTTTCTATCCTCGAGCTCTCATTTCCTTCTTCTTCATCACTGATAAAATCTATAAGGATTAGTATAGGAGGTTCATCTAGACAAAGATCAGGTTGTGATATCTCTCCTTGTAAGATAACTATAGGTTTTCTATTTAAGAGTTCTGATATTTCCTTGCTTCTAAATTTGATCTTAGAATTATACTTTGAGAGCCAGTCCATCCCTAGTATAATGTTGAATTCCATCATGGGAATGAAAACTAGATTTGAGATAATATTGTTCTCACTAATGTAAATACTAGAGTTTTTAAAAACTGGTGAGGCTTGGATAATCCCTCCAAGAGTCTTTACTGATAACTATACTTTTAGAAAATTGGGGGTTGATTCTAAACTCTTTTCAAACATAAATGAAATAAAAGAATGCGTAGAACCAGAATAAAAA
Organism: Viscum album; assembly: GCA_963277665.1. Taxonomy (NCBI): domain Eukaryota; kingdom Viridiplantae; phylum Streptophyta; class Magnoliopsida; order Santalales; family Viscaceae; genus Viscum; species Viscum album. The sequence goes on from OY728150.1 coordinate 255,816,799, forward strand.
AAACGTAATTTCATGTTTGATATAACATCAAGAGTACCTTACACCACATCATTCAGAGCTTCAAAATCAGTTGTCGTGGTAGAAAAAGCATGACCTTTCTCTTATGGCCTATGCTGAGGCTGATGGTGATTCCCCTCGACTACCCTCTTGTTTGGACAGTGATTGGCAACGTGCCCAAGTTGCCCACCCTTATAACATTGGACATCAGGTAGGGTTTGCACCATCTTCCCTTTACCTTTAGTTTTGGAATGTTATGGCTTCACCTCACTAAAACAATTCTGTTTGATATGGCCATCTCTTCCACACTTGTATCATTTCCCGCTACTGAGCTTGCAGTTCCCTGAATGATTCTTCTAACATTTATTACACATGGGACGTTGCATTTTCTTGCCTCCTCTTTCCTGATCGAAGCTTCTCCCTACACTTGGCTCCATATATATCTTCTTGTCATTGGATTTGTGAGACTATTGTGTCTCACCAAACTCCAGTTTGACTTTCATCGCACTTTTCACGATCATCTAATAGCTATCATAATCTCGGCTGGCTAGATTCTTCTAGAGATGACATATTAGTCCACCGAAGAATCTATCAACCTTACCATTAGTATCCTTAAAAAATATTTAGGTGTAATGTGAATGCCTTGTGAATTTCATCTCGTAGCTTCCCACAACTTCATTCTTTTTCAGCTTTAGCTCGACGAACTCCTTATCCATTCTTGTTCTCATCCATTGAGGGAAATAGTTGTTGAAGAATATCCCTCTAAACTCTTCCCTCTCCATTTCTTTAACTTCCACTCTTGGACTTGTGTTTTTAATTATTTCCCATCATGGATCAGCTTCTCCCTTTATGCAATAAACAACCAAGGTAACCTTCTCTTATTTAGAACATCAGAGCACAGAAAAGATATTCTTGATAGAGATGATCCAATGTTCTATAATCAATGGGTTAGTAGATCCACTAAAGGTAAGTGGTCGTTGATGCATAAAGGATTAAATAGAAAGTTGTTCCCTTCACTGTGAGATAGGTATTTTATCTTTAATCAAGTTATTTACCATAACATGAGTTAGTTGGTTCATTATTTTCATGAAATTTTCCATTCTGGCTTCCATCAGAGGGTTGTCAGCGCATGGTCCATTGTAGTCACCATTTGCACAGTTCATCCAATTTCCCACTATTTTCAAAAATAATAAATCCATAGTGAGAAACATATTTCCTTTTCATATCGTTTAACTATAATGGAATTTATGTCTTAAACCTTATTTAAGAAATTACATTTCTATATAAATATTTCATAATTATTCATAAAATGCTTATGATTAACCAAACATATCCCCAGGCAGTGTTGTAAGAATGAGTGCAGCAAGGCACTTTTTCAGGTACCAAGATACAGCATGTCAAACCCAAAACTCCTTTTTGGAGTTTTCACTCCTATGTACATCTATCCCAGAACAGCCACTGTCGGCTCTTATCTAGGAAGTGATGTATTTTCTTGATAAACCACTTACTCAATACAAACCAAATTTCAAGGATGTTTTTATATAATTAAATTTTTCTATAGGGATATTACTAATGTTTACAAATCCTAATTTCTATAAATAACTAAAATTTTATTTGATTCCAACTATGGAATCCTTCCTTTTTTCTATAGAACTTTTCATTACATTTTACAAACAAAATATCGTTAAAGTATAGGGTCTTAGAAATATGGAAGATAAAACTGGAAAACAATATAAAAAATTCTTCTAATTCACATGTAGGGATTTATCATAAGTTTTTACTAAGTAAAATTATTTCATCTCATAACCTAGATACATACAACAAAGGAATGGGTGAGCATAAGGACCACTAAGGAAGAAACGAAAATCAGTTTACTTGTGAAATCAATAAGAACGTGATAAAAAACATAGACATGAGAAATTGATATAAAGGCATTGCATAATAAAATAACTTTAATTGTAACTTGAATATGTAGATACAACATTTAATTTAAACATTCATGAACATATCACCAAGGTTCATTCCCAAGTTGTCCTAAAAATCAACAAGGTTATTCATCATGTTATTGGGAAATTTTTCATCTCTAGAGATTAAATTCCTTACCCAATGCATTAGAGCACTATCACGGTGCACCCTTAATATGACTTCTTTTTCAAGTAGTACACATATATAATAATCATACATATAATAAATACACCAAATAGATTAAATTAAATGGGTTTCATGTTAAAATCGTGACGTTTTTGAAAGGTGCTTGAGAGCGAGATCATTTTTTCATTTATAACCCATGGAAATGGAGTGGAGGTTATATGTATGTAAATTACAGAATCAAGTAGACCAATATTATATATTTATGAATACCCCTAGAAATATAAATATATTTGAGTGTTGACATAAATAATAAAGATAATTTATTGAGAAAAAATAGGGTGATTTTGAGACGAAAATTCTGCTATATAATGATTATATAACAAGGCTTTAGAAAACATTGAAAAGAGAGGGGGAAAGAGTCACCCAATCATAAATAACTCATTATATAGTATGGGAATAGAAAAAAAACTAAATAAGATCATGGTATAGATATTTTAAGGAAATTCCATATGAAAATGAAACTCAAAGGAAAAGAAAATATGTTATTTGTTTTACAAAAATTTGGTAGCCTAAAGCCACTACTTAAAAATTCAGAAAATTAGTTGATGAGAGCAGAAAGAGTCTCTAATAAATTGAAAATTAAATGGAAATTAATAATTATATATAAGAACTTACCACCACACAATGAAATAAAAACTAGAAGACATAACATAAATAAGTGGTGACTTAGAAGAGGAGGGTGAACTGTTCCCTTACCTTGATGAGTAACTCCGAAAGCTTGATGGTTGGGACCTTGGGGGCTTGAGGGAACCTTGGGAGGACTTATTGGGAGGTAAAAGACCATATATTAGTTGAGAATGATTTGGTAATGAAATTAATGAGGGAATGGCTTGGTATTTAAGGGAAAAGTGAGGGAATATTTAATTAATTTCCATGGGACACCTCCTCAGTGGTATTTGCAAAACCATGGGCTTGCCCATGGTATTTTCCCATGGTATTGTCTAATAGGGACACCTCATAAAATATATTACCATTCAAAAGTCTACTAGATTTATTAAATCATGATTACATCATCAATGATGTCATTAAACACCCGAAACTCAAAACTGTAATTTTACTATTCACTGAAAATTCAACTATTTCAGAAAAATTGCAAAAAGTCATCCTAACCTAATATCAGTGCTCTGAATTCAAAAATGAACTCCATTTTATGAAAATAATTTTATAAATATTGTTAATTTAATTTTTTTTAATAAAATCATTATTTATTAAAAATACAACTCTAAAACTCTAACTTATTTTGTATCACCTTGAAAAAGAAATAAATGTCCCATAAAATTATCATATAACCATAAGAAAATAAAGTAAAAATTTATGATTAAATTTTATGAAAATAGATTTGTTGGGTTGGAGAAAAACGACGGGAAGGATGGAAAGAGGGGGGTGAATTGCCTTTTAAAAAAGATTAACAAATTAAAATCAAAGTTGAAATGCAGCGGAAATAAATAAGGCAAGACACAAGAAATTGATAACGGAGTTCGGCCAAAAACCCGGCCTACGTCTCCGCTCCCAACTCAACCGTTGAGAGATTCCTACCGCTTGCTTTTCAATGGTTTTAGAAAGAAACCCACTAGGCTTTGAGGTAGCACTAGGACCTATTACAGCTTGCTTTTGGTGGTTAAGCAAGAACCCACTTGCTTTTAATGGTTTAGCAAGAACCCACTATCCTTCTTACAGGTGAAGGATAGCTCACCTATGTCTCAAGCTATTTAAAGGAAATCTTGACAACCTCTTCACACCTTAGTGGTGATGTGAAACCCAAAAGAAAGAGGGATTAGAAAAGGTTTGGGGTTTGTAGGCACAAACCCAATTTTAAGCTCAAAATAAATAAACAAGAAAAACCGTATTTGAGGAAGTCTTGGGCGCCTTTGATTGATTGGAGATGTTGAAGGCCGCATCCAAGCTTCTTGAAGGAGCTCCTTGGATGTGGAATTGGATGGAGCACTTGGGGTTCCCTTGGAGGAATGCACCGGAGGTACGCCAAATGATCAACAAGGTGTCCGTGGGCTTCCGTATGGTTCCGGTAGGTGTCCGGGGCTTCCTTGGCCTTTATTTATAGGCATGGAACCCATTGGGGGCCTTCGGAGCCGTTGGAGAAGGCCTCGGAGCCGTTGGAGGCCAAAAGAAGGTTGACTGGTCAAACCCAACGGCTAGTTTGACTGGGCTACCGGCTGGCCGGTACAAGTCCACCGGCTGGCCGGTGTTTGAGAATTTGGAGATGCTTTGAGTGCAGGCTGCACCGACTGGCCGGTGGAGGAGCCACCGGTTGGCCGGGGGCTTGGCAGTAGCTGATCTTCTTTTCCAGGCACCACCGGCTGACCGGTGCCAGAGCCACCGGCAGGCCGGTGGGCAGACAGTAGCTACCACTGTTGTCTGGGTGCCACCGGCTGGCCGGTGGTCAGGCCACCGGCTGACCGGTGGAGCCTGGCAGTGGGCAATGCCTCTGCCAGGTCCACCGGCTGGCCGGTGCTATAACACCGGTTGGCCGGTGGACTGAATTTCAGTCCACTTCTTGATTCTTTCTTGGGACATTTTCTTGGCAACCTTGTGCCTATCAACACAAACACTTGAAAACAAGTTAGATAAGAAAGAGGGTGATTGTGATCATGAAAATCAAACCTCGAGGGGTTCGAGAGGTACAACAATCTCCCCCTATTTTGATGATCACAATTACCAAAACAATTAATGTAAAATACTGAAATTGAAAGGAAATGCTAAGCATGATGAAAAGGATAATCCCCCAATCAATCAAGAAATTTCTCCCCCTTTGTGATTATCAAAATAGCGTGGGGCATAAAACTTGATTGAGGGAAAAAGTTTGAAAAACTAGATTTTGAGAATTGAAAAATCAATTGAGATAATTGAAATGAAAATTTGAATAACAGTTTGAATTGAAAGTTTTGAATCAAAAACCAATTGAGATTTGAAATTTGAAACCAAATGAAATTTTTGAAATTGAGAGTTTTGAATCAAAAATGAATTGAAAGATATTTTTGAATTAAAAATTCGAATTGAATATTTTGAAATGAAAATTTTGATACCAAGTGTTGAAATTGAAAGTTGGAATCGAAAATTTTGAAATTGAAGTCAAAAGGGATTAATTTGAAATTGAAAGTTTGAATTGAAACAAAAAGCTTAAACAAACCTAACTCCCCCTAAATAAAAACAATGAATCACCGGGGAGAGGGATTTTGAAAAGAGACAATTTTTGGCCCGGAGAGACTCGCTAGAAGGGATTTTTCAATCCATACTTGTCTCATGGAGGGTCTTCTCCTATAAAATTCGTCGCTATAGTAAATAGACTTGGGTTGGCCATAACGGGCATTTTTGCAATCGCATTCATAAATTAGGTGCCCGGGTTTCTTACAATAATTACAAAATTTAAAACAAGAGCTCCCCCTTACAAAAACAGTTGAAGCATGGGAGGAGGAAGCTTGGTTGTTATATCCTAGCCCTTGGGTGGTTCTTGAAATTCGTTGGGAACCAAGCAATTTTGAAAGATTTTGTTCCCCTTGGGTGAATTTGGCTAGGGATTCTCTAAGGTCCTTGATGGTTGATTCCAAAGAATCAACATTGGGAATATTTTGGATTTTTAGGGAGAGTTCCTCCTTCTCTTTGAGAAGTTGTTCTTTTTCGGAGGAGAGTTTTTTGAAAGACTTTTTTAAAGCAACAAATTTTGACGAGAGTTCATGAAAACCATTTTCAAGTTGATCTCTAACATGTTGGAGTTCCTCATAAGACAAATGATTGAAAGAATTTGAAGAACTAGAAGACGAGGAAGAAGAGTCGGAAGATGATACCTCATGATTTTCCATTAGGCATTTTTTACCTTGGTCGCTCGAGGAGAAGGAGGAGAATGAAGAGATGGAGCTATCACTCCATGTTGCCTTTGAAGCCTTCTTCTTTTTCTTCTTGGCCCTTTTCTTGTGAGGTGGGCAAACGGGCTTGATCTTTTCGTCGGGTTCTTGCTTTTGATCGGATTCTTGCTTTAGAGCCTCGCTAGTACCTTCATAGGTTAGTTCTAAAAATTTCCAAAGATCGTAAAGAGTAGTGCAAGAAGAAATGTAATTAAAAACATTACGGTAAAGACCACAATGAAGAGCGTTCATGGCTTTGCCATCAAGCTCAAAATAAGCAATGTCATTGGGGGTCCATTTAGACTCATCGGGAGAGGAGAGGGAAAATCCTTGCATAACAATTTTAAAAATTGGATAACCAATACTTTTTAAAAAAGTTGACATGCGGGTTTTCCAAAAAGTATAATCGGCTCCATCAAAGAATGGAGCACGATCCAAAAAATGTCCTTCGAGAGTTTGAGAAGAAGAAGCGGTAGAAGCCATCAAAAAAATAGGATCTTTAATTTGAAACCGGTTGAGGAATTATTCAAATACTTCCTTTGATACCAATTGTTGGGTTGGAGAAAAACGACGGGAAGGATGGGAAGAGGGGGGGGGGGGGGTGAATTTCCTTTTAAAAAAGATTAACAAATTAAAATCAAAGTTGAAATGCAGCGGAAATAAATAAGGTAAGACACAAGAAATTGATAACGGAGTTCGGCCAAAAACCCGGCCTACGTCTCCGCTCCCAACTCAACCGTTGATAGATTCCTACCGCTTGCTTTTCAATGGTTTTAGCAAGAAACCCACTAGGCTTTGAGGTAGCACTAGGACCTATTACAGCTTGCTTTTGGTGGTTAAGCAAGAACCCACTTGCTTTTAATGGTTTAGCAAGAACCCACTATCCTTCTTACAGGTGAAGGATAGCTCACCTATGTCTCAAGCTATTTAAAGGAAAGCTTGACAACCTCTTCACACCTTAGTGGTGATGTGAAACCCAAAAGAAAGAGGGATTAGAAAAGGTTTGGGGTTTGTAGGCACAAACCCAATTTTAAGCTCAAAATAAATAAACAAGAAAAACCGTATTTGAGGAAGTCTTGGGCGCCTTTGATTGATTGGAGATGTTGAAGGCCGCGTCCATGCTTCTTGAAGGAGCTCCTTGGATGTGGAATTGGATGGAGCACTTGGGGTTCCCTTGGAGGAATGCACCGGAGGTACGCCAAATGATCAACAAGGTGTCTGTGGGCTTCCGTATGGTTCCGGTAGGTGTCCGGGGCTTCCTTGGCCTTTATTTATAGGCATGGAACCCATTGGGGGCCTTCGGAGCCGTTGGAGAAGGCCTCGGAGCCGTTGGAGGCCAAAAGAAGGTTGACTGGTCAAACCCAATGGCTAGTTTGACTGGGCTACCGGCTGGCCGGTACAGGTCCACCGGCTGGCCGGTGTTTGAGAATTTGGAGATGCTTTGAGTGCAGGCTGCACCGGCTGGCCGGTGGAGGAGCCACCGGTTGGCCTGGGGCTTGGCAGTAGCTGATCTTCTTTTCCAGGCACCACCGGCTGACCGGTGCCAGAGCCACCGGCTGGCCGGTGGGCAGACAGTAGCTACCACTGTTGTCTGGGTGCCACCGGCTGGCCGGTGGTCAGGCCACCGGCTGACCGGTGGAGCCTGGCAGTGGGCAATGCCTCTGCCAGGTCCACCGGCTGGCCGGTGCTATAACACCGGTTGGCCGGTGGACTGAATTTCAGTCCACTTCTTGATTCTTTCTTGGGCCAATTTCTTGGCAACCTTGTGCCTATCAACACAAACACTTGAAAACAAGTTAGATAAGAAAGAGGGTGATTGTGATCATGAAAATCAAACCTAGAGGGGTTCGAGAGGTACAACAAGATTTTTATTTTAAATTGTAAAATTATTTATAAAATTACAATTAAAATATTTATGATGTAAAAAAATACCAATACTTATATTATGACCATTTTTTCACTTTTAAGATTTTTAAATTATATTTATAAATTCATGGGTAAAGTTTCTATTTTTTGGCTGAATCACTATTCATTAATATTCATAATGGTATATTACTATTCATACTTTACTTTTCTCCATAAATTATTTTGATCTTACTAGACTCTAAATTTTTATTGGTCACAATTTAGGAATACCGTTTTCTAAAACTCATTTCACATTATTAATTATTTAATGTTTTAAAAAATATTTTAAGATACCCTTTTTTCAAAATCATCAATAATATTCATCACATATTTATCCCGAAATTTGAAAATCACAAATTTTACCATAATAAGAAATAACAATTTTATTTATACCAAGGGATTACAAAAAGTATCTAAGGCCTAGTTACATAGCCCCTTATAACACCTGCATATGACCTAATTGTAAGGTGTGCTATGGTGATAGTATCTAAGGGCGGATTGGACAACATTGCTCGAGTGGTGATTTCTATTAGCTTTAACGTCTCCCTTAGGCAATTCCATTCAAGATTCACATGTTAAAGCTTAGCATGGGCTTGGTCCAGAGCAATTCCCATAGATGCTACCTCCTTAGATGGTCTTCGTACGACCCAAGTATACTAGATGAGGCGATCGACTCTTATTTATGTATTATTTAACCAAGATCACTTGTATTTATAAACAATTATTGTAATTCATAGAGTTATGTTTCCAATGGTCATATTGAACAACGGTCATATTGACCAACAGTCAAATAACAGTCAAAAACCAATGGTATCACTTCATTAATTAAAGGACATAGTTTTTTGGAGTATAAAATGAAATAACACACAAATTTAGGAAACAAATATTATTAAAAATTTCAAGTCATTACATATATAGGAGAAAATATATATGTATTTCATAGAATGTAAATATTTCTAGAGATTATATAGTTACAAATAATATTCATGTGAAAATTTTGAGACTAAAAAAACCATGAAAATATTATTTGTAAGATTCCTTCCAAAGTGAACACATATCAATACCTTAATCATTCAAATGGGTAGGTCATAAAAATGATAGAGGCCCGTATATTAATGTATATAAGGAATATATTTTATGGGATAACTTAATAGGATAATGTTCCCATATTAAATTTTATGGTTTAAGTTACAATTACAAAGATTACCCTTATATGATTGATTTCCCAGTGAAATTTTGTTAGTATAATTAATATAATGAATTGGGCATGGAGTGCTATGAACCACCACCACTAGAACCTATAAAACCCTTAGAATATAAAATATTTAAATGTTAGAATAAATATATTTTGTCTCTATTTTTATGAAACACCATATTAATCTTACGCTATAGGCCACACTGAGTTAGCTTGTCTTACATACAAGACTGTGTTTTACCACCTTTCAACAGTGAGTCTATTCTAAAAATAAATTTTGGAATGTTTATAAACATTATTTGTAAAAAAAATCATTTTTGAATTCTTATTGTCAAAATTGTTTAAGGCTTATTTTTTGTTATTTTTCTGAGAAGTTTCATTTGTTTGATAAATAGTGAAAAATACTACTTTTTTGTAAACAAATTCCTTTTCATTTAACTAATTATTAATGTTAAGTTGTATATTTAAACGTTTTTTAAGTCAAAATAGATCAATTATAAATATTTTAATCTAATTTAGATCATTTTAGTCAATTCTAGCTTAAAATTAGATATAAAAACATAATGAACTTTTGAACATTTCTATTATAAAAACCTACATTCTCGCCACGTGTGCAGGATTACCATTAACCATAATTTCCCCACTTATGTGATTTGAACATTGAAAAATGGACATAATAAAGTTGATGTAATTTAAATATTTTTGGTATAATATTATCATTTAAATTGTTACTAAAAAATTAGTGAAATTGATTAAAATTAATTACGGTGATTAAGGTAAGATAAATCTTAGAAAGGGACAAAACAGTAATCATAAAAACCAAAATTACATAAACTTTTCCAAAAGCCAGTGGATGAAAATAATTAGACCATATCCTTGCTTGGATATAATTTTATGGGTTATTTGGATATTATTAAACGAATGTTCACTATATAAAAGGTTATGTAAGGAAAACGAAAAAAAGGGAGGAAAGTTTCCTTACCTTTAACATTAATTAAATTTTTTGATATGTACAGAACATCATATTTTTAGTTATACATAAATTATTTAAAGATAAATGGCTTATTTTTTCACAATAATTTTTCGATAATTTTTATAGAGTTTTTAGTTACTTAAAATGCTTAAGAAATGCCAATGTAGTAATTATTTAGTTAGTAATTCACAAAATGAAATAATACTATAAACATTAAAATATTATTTATTGATTTAAATATTTTCTTTAATTATTTTTTAGATTAATATATAATTTCAAAAAATTTAAACTTAATATATTTCAATTACAATATTTTTTCACATTTTAAAATTACAATTAAACTAATAATGCCAAAATTGGCATTATTGTTATTTTAAAATAAATGATATTTTATTGAATGATTTAAAATTTTTAAAAAATAATATATTTAATAATATATTTTAAGTTTCAATAGACTAATTAATCATTTAAAATTAACACAATGACCTTTATATTGTAAAAACATAGTTAAAACGGTACATGATTAAGCCGTGTTTTAGCGCGTCCCATACGCTTGTTTTAATATTAATTTACCAAAAACATTCTATTTTTATTTTATATATTATATTTAATATTTATAATTCAATGGTTCTATACTTTATAATAAATCACACTTTATTTTATTATTAATTGTAAAAATACTTCAGTTAGAAAGCTACATGCTTTAACAAAAACCAAAATGTTAAAATTTGGGAATCATAGAAGTTAAGGAAGCAAATTTTTAAAATGAATATATTTTTTTGTTTGATGTTTTAATAGAAAATTATTCCAAATTAATAGAAATTTTTTCTATTTTGGAGTCAATTTAGGTATGTTATACATCCCATTAATGAATGCCTTTTGGTATTTAGAAGAGTTCCACTCCCCCTACACTATAAAAAGGCAGACACTCTTCCCATTTATAACACCCCTCAAGTCACTTTGGCTCAACCAAAATATTCCAAAAAAGTTTCCAAACATCCATAAACTAATCCAAGAAGCCTAAAATTGGTCATAATTCCATCCATGGGAGCCCTTTGGTCGAAACCAAAAGGAGTTACCTGATAAAGAGTTAACAAACTTCTTTAAGTTTTGTAGTTTTATTTCCCTTATCCAATCCCTAAAATATTATTATTTAATTTCGGTATGAAAACACCAGTATCATAGATATATTATTAGGTTGTTATTATACGTTTTATACCTACAATGACCCACATATACATCTAATAGGTAATGAACATATTTTCTCTATGTATGGCGAACTACTGCATCACAAATTGATGATTGTTCATTTTTCCATTACCACCTCTCATGGTGGCCATTATGATGGAAAATCCATTTATATATGATATATTTTATATTTATAATTTATTTACACATATTTAATTCTTTTTTAAATCATACCTCTATACATTAAATTTTCTGTAAATATGATAACATCGTTTGAGGAAGTGTGGACTACCTCCTCCTTAAAGCAATGTGATTTTTTCAAGCTATACATGGAACACATTAAGGATGATTTTAATAATAATATGTAATATATATAATATATATATTATTCTAGAATTATAAAATTCATATTTATCATTTATTATGAATTATTTTAATATGATAATGAAATAAAAGCAGCGTTCATGCGTTTATATGACCTACCGTCTCCATGAAAAATAGATTTCATTTCTTCTCTCCAAAATTTATAGATTATTAAAAATAAATATATAATGAATAAATAATATAAATAAGTAACGTTTTAAATTCCTTAAATGATGAAATAATGATGTAATTAATTGGATAAGAAAATTACATGTGAAAACATATTAGAGAAAACGAGGCAATTAATACCTGAAATAGAAAATAATGAAAGAGTGTTAACAAATGGGTAATAAAATATAATGAGAAAAATTTATAAGTATTTATAAACATGAGTATGAATTTGGTATAATTAATTATCATATTTTAAACCAGTATACAATATTATAATTATGAAACTACAATCTTAAGTTTAAGGTAATGTATTTTCTCTCAATTTACATTTCACTAAGACTTATTTCTTATTTTGTGTCAATTCACTTTTATTTGGTGTATATACTGGCTTTTAAAATTTAATGTCATGAATAAGATTATTATCATTATATTATACATTTAACATAATTTCATTCCTTTATTTATATTGTGATTAAAATGTTTCAATGTGGTATGTAAAACATTGGAATGTTTAATGATTATTCTCCTCAAGAATGCACTTAATGATTATATTTAAAATCTCACTTTTTTTTTGTGATTTTTAACATTGTCTTGAAATAATCAATTTATTTTAATAATTTTATATTTTAAATTTTTTAATAACCATATTATTATACAATTTATATTAGTATTTCCTAAACTATATATCATTATTACATACGGTGTTCTCTTTGTTAATTATTTGATAAACTGGGGAATTATTGATAAGTACATATTCTTTATTCAATAAAAATATTTGATAAGGAATATTATTTATTTTGATTAATTGATATGAGTAATTATTAGAAATGGAAATTAAGGGTGGGGCCATAATATTATATAGCCTCTAGATGCATCGATATGTTCTCATGTGATGATTAAGTTGTCCAAATTAAACATGTTTCTATTCATAGTTTTAAAACATTTTGTGAATGGTATTGATAGTATAGGGATTCATGTGCCTTATACAAGATGTGTGATAAGTAATAATATCATTCATATATATATTTTAGTTATTATTTTTCAATGAGATTTTGCATCGATATATCTATGGATACATTTCATTCTAATTCCATTGATTAAATGTCATGTGTTTTTGTTACTTATCTCTCCATAGTGATTTTGCTTTATCTTGTTTTTGAATATCATGTGTTCTTAGTTAATCACCTTTCTATGTTGATTCATTATTATTGATTCATTATTCAATTCACTTTACTTTCCCTTGCTCATAATTTCAGATCACCCTTATAAATATTTTCCCCAATTTATGAAGAAGAAATTTTGGAATAAGCATTTAAGGACGCAAGTTATTTCATTTAATTATGTATCATGTTTATATTTTCGATTTCCCAATGTATTATAGGTATCATGTATGTAATATAGCATTCCAATACTGCTAATACAATTGGTACTTCATGATCTTATTCATTGTAATAATGCCAATGTAATAAATTAATGCACCATCATCAGGCTTCTAGGGTCAGGGTGCTATATTTGGTATCAAAGTATGTTTAGAAACAACCTTGGAAACTATATTTAGAAATCATATATTAGGGAACATAAACCTATGATATAATTTTAGGATTATTATAAAATAAAATCATAGAATGTTGGTAAGGTATATATTATGTGGTTATTCTTAGTAATAAATCTCTATCTAGATACTACAAATGGACATGGTTTCGGCACAGATGTATCTAAGATTAATAACTACAACAAGGTGTTTCGGTCCTGACTTGGGGTAACCTGGTACATTACAATGGGAACCTGGTTTTAAACTCCTATGGTATATTCTAAGGATAGTTCACATTTTCTATACCTACAATTATGATGTATTTGAAAGTAAATATTTCTCCAAAGTAACTAAATATTATAATTCTAGGATTTATGATGCATATATTTATGTTATGTGTTATACTATATTTAAAGTTATTCAATGTTCATAATTTTCAGAGCTAATATATTATATGTCATTTTTTAGAAATGTATTTCAATAGAAGGATTGTGAACTACACCAATGTACGTTATCCAAATAGTAAGTAGGATAATATATTTTCGGGTCTAGAGATAACATTTCAAAGTGAAATAATATACAAAGTATTATCCTAATATAATAAAATTGTATCATGTGATTACAAGATAATTAAATAACACTCCTATTTATTATAAGGGAGTCAAGAGAATAAGGGGATGACATATAAAAATATGGATAAATAGAAGAATATAAAGAAGGATTTTCCCACATGTTATAACAATGGAAATAATCATCCTACTAAGTGATTAAAGGGAATGGGAGTTTGTTATATGTGTGGAGAAAAAGGTAACCATGCTGAATAATGAAAAGGAAAAAATATAAAGGATAATATTCAATGTTACAATTACAAGGAGATGAGGCACTATGAAAATCAACGTGTCAAGAGTCAAGTTAATATACCCTAAATGATGCTACTGGATATAGGTCAAGTTATACTACTACCGTAGAAGAAGGGAAATGATTAATTTTACTATTAAAGAATTATTTCAATTGAATATTATATCATCAATGTACTAGTTATAAAAATTATGGAATATATGAGGATTATACTGAAATATGTTTTTGTTAAGTATTTGAGGTCATAAGTTGAATGGCACCAAGAAAAATTATTCAGTACAAAGTTTAACATTCTGTAAAACATATGATTGAGAGAAATACAACCCTTAATATGTGCATAATGTAGAGATAGTGATAAAAATGACTGATTTGGACAATTACTGACCTCCTTTTGGACTTATTAACGACATGTTGACAAGTGTTCTATGTTATCATTGAGAGAGTTTACAACACTTCTAGATTTATGGAATATATCCAATAACATGTGTCTTAGTTATGGAATAAGAAAGAATTCATGTTTCCAAAAATGTTTATGGTAATTTATTTTACTACCATATTTAAATAGGATACTTTCTGATCGTGTTCACATGTTATGCATGTGAGGATTAAAGATATGATTCATATTTTAGTGACCACACTTCAAAATTGTCAGATCAAAATATTTTGAAACAGTTAACAATTTATGAAAATTTTCAATTTGAATATTGGATGTGTTTTTCTAAATTGATACTTCTTATCACTATATGATAAATATTGTTCTATTCAAGATGTGGGGTTTTACAGAATAGAATTTTTAAATATCAATTCCATGATTACTAATATCAAGTGTAAATTGCATGGACACAATTTGATTATGGTGGGGAGAATGTAACAACCCAATAAATTTTTTTCAGGTTATAACAAATATAATTTTGTATCTCTTTATACAAAACACCATTTTAGGCATACGCTACACACAAAACTGAATTATCTTGCGTTCCACGTAATATAGGGTTTTACAGCCTTTTAATGGTGCCCCTAGTTTAAATCTAAATTTTGGAAATTTCATTAATTTTATTTTTAAAATAAACTTAATTTTTGAATTTGTAATGTCAAAAATTTATCTTACGATGAATGTTTTGGTATTTTTCTAAGAAGTTCCATTTTTTATGAATGGTGAAAAATAGTGCATTTTAGTAAAAAACTGCATTTTCATTTAAATATTTATTAATGTTAAATTATATATTAAATTGTTTTTTAATTAAAATTTTATAAATTATACATATATTAATCCAATTTATGTACTTTGAATATATTTTTATAATAATATAGATATAAAACCATATTGAAATTTCCAATGATTTTACTTTAAAAAACAGCTTTCTCACCACATGTGCGGGATTAGCGTTAATCATAATTTTTCCACTAAAGTTATTTGAATTTAGAAATTGGACATACACAGTTGTATTAAGTAAAATATTTTTGTTCTAATAAGATAAACTAAATTTTTACCAAAAAGATCAGGGAAAGTGATTAAAATTTATTACAGTTATTAAGGTAATATTTTTCTTAATAAGGGACTAAACGTTAATATTAGGGTCCAAAATGACATAGAAAATTTTACAAAATTCATTGGTTGAAAATAATTAAAATAGTTACCAAAGTTATTCCACTTTTATGGATTATTGGGACATTATTAAATGGAACATCCCTATATAAAAGGTTAAATAGGGAAAAAGACAAATAGGGAACGTTCCTTACCTTTAACATTTATAAAAAAAATTGAGATATTTAAAAAACATCATATTTTAGGTTTTACATATCATTTTGAAATATAAATGGGTTGTTTTTATCATAGTAATTTATAAATAATTTTTAGAGTTGGTTTAGTTACATAAAATTCATATGAAACGCCAACATAATGATTATTTTGTTAATAATTAACCAAAATAACTGATACTATGAATATTAAAAGTAAAGTATATTGATTGATTTATTGTATTAAATTTTATTAGAGTATGAATATATCTTGGAAAAAATCATTAAAAGTAATATATTTGAATTAAAATATTGTTTTGATATTTTAAAATTATAATTAAATAAATAATTTCAAAATTGACATTATTAATTTTTTACAATAAATGATATTTTATCAAATGATTCAAAATTAATAAAAATCCAATATTATGAAAATGATTTTTTATTAAATATTAAATATTTAATATTAATGGATAAATCAATCTTTTATAATTAACATATTGACCCATATATTGTTAAAACATTGTTAACATGGTCTGAGTTTAAGTAGTGTTTTAGCGTGTCACATACCCTTGTTTTAAAAAAAATTAATTCACATGGGATTTTTATTTTATAAATTATAAATAATATTAATAATTCATTGGATATATATTTCCCAATTAATCTCATTATAGTTTTTCCTTAATTGATTAATTACTTAGGATGGAAAACTAGATGATTTAATAAAAACCAAAATAATAAAATTTTGGAATCACAGAAGTTAAGGAACCAAATTATTAAAATGAAAATATTTTTCTATGGTACAGGTTTTAATAGACTATTATTTCCTTTTAATAAATTATTTTTACATTTAAATTGAACTTTATGTAAGTTAGGCCTCCCATTAATGAATGCCTTTTGGTATTTAAAAGAGTGTTACTCCCCCACCACAATAAAAAATAAAGCACTCAACCCCTTTCTCACACCCCTCAAGCCACCTTTTCTTTACAGATATATATCTAAATAGTTCCCTAACATAACTTAACTCATCATATAATCCATTATATGGTCATAAATCAATCCATGTAATCCCTTTAATGAAAACCAAAAGGAGTTACTTAATTAATAGGTGACATACTTCTTTCAGATTTTTAGTTTAATTTCATTATCCGATCTATAAAATATTATTATTTCCTAATTTTATAAAAAAAGAATCCTAAATATAGTAGGATTTTTTTATTATCTATTTTTACCTTCACCAACACAAACTTCCTTCTAATGGGTAATGAACAGATTATTTCATTGTACAATGAACTACTGCCTCACAAAACGATGATTGTCTATTTTTCATTTACCACCTATCTTGGTGGCCATTATGATGTAAAATACATTTATATGTTATATATATGATAATAATAATTTATTTATACTTCTATAATTAATTTATAAATCATACTTCTATATATACCATTTTTGGTAAATACAATAACATCATTTGTGTAAGTTTGGACTACCGCCTCCTCGAAGTGGTGTGATTCATTCACACTTTACATGGAATGTATTAAGGATGATTTTATTAATACAATATAACAAATATAACATATATATGAAGTTGAAATTATAATATACAGATTTATCATTTACTTTTCATTCATCTAATATGACGAAGAAATGAAAGTAGCGTTCATGCGTACGTATGACCTACTGTCTCCTGAATGGTGCATTTCATTTCTTATCTTCAAACATTATAGATGATTATAAATACATATGTACTGAAAAAATAAGATAATAGATTCATGGTTAGAATTGTTGATATTAATATATCATTATCTAAGTAGTAGTATATTCAAATAACTAGTCAAAAAATATTTGAAAAAATAGGAAATTTACATTCAAAATAGTTAAAATAATGAAAGAGTGTTAAAATAAGGGAAATAAAATGTTATAAAGAGTTACTATATGATATTATAAAAATTATTATGGTGATGAAATAAGTTATTATCAAATTTTATTCAACTATATAGGAGGATGAATACCAAAAACCAAAATGAAGGGGAAGGTATGGGATTTGTCTCAATATACATTCCATTGATACTTATTTGTTATTTTGTGCAAATTCATTTTTATTTGTTGTATATAATAACTTTTACATGTTATATAATGAATAAACTTACTATAATAATATTTTATTTTTCATTTAATGTCATATATTTCTGGAGATTATGATTCATATTTTTTTAAAGTGGTAGGATACACTTTGGAATTTTTAAAAATTATTCTCCTCATGAATTTCTTTATTGATTATCGTTGTAATATCACTTCCTTTTATGATTGTAACCTTTTTCTACAAACCATCACATTATTGTAATAAAATTTCAATATAAATTTACTTGAATATCTGTATTATCATACTATGGATACTATTATTTTTTATATTGTATACCATTTTTACATACGGTATTGACTATGATATATGTGTGATAAACTGTATATTTATTGATACATCTATATTCTATATTAAATATAGATATTTGATGTGGAATATTATTTATTTTGATTAATTGTTTTGTGGAATTATTAGTGTTGATAATGAAGCATGGGTCCTAGACTTTGTATAGTTTCTCGATGCATTAATAGGTTCTCATGAGACAATTATTTTGTCCAACTTAAACAGGTTTCTATCTGTAGTTATAAACCATCTTGTGAAGGGTCTTAACCTTGTAGGTTTTCATGTCCTTAAGACAGGATGTTTGATAAGTAGGAATTTCCATCATTATATTTAATTTCTTATTCGTCTATGATATTTTTCATCGATATATCTATGG
Source organism: Viscum album (assembly GCA_963277665.1). Taxonomy (NCBI): domain Eukaryota; kingdom Viridiplantae; phylum Streptophyta; class Magnoliopsida; order Santalales; family Viscaceae; genus Viscum; species Viscum album. The sequence goes on from OY728150.1 coordinate 255,835,529, forward strand.
ATACATTCTATTTTAAGTCCGTTGATTAAATGACATGTATTTCAGTTTCTTACCCTACCATATTGATATTTAATTATATAGTTATTGAATGGAATGTGTTTTGAGTTAATCACCATTCCATGTTGATTTATTCTCATTGATTCATTATTGATTATACTTTACTTCTCTTTAATGATAATTTGAGCTCGCCCTTACTATTTTTCCTTTCACAAGGTTAAGAAGAATGATTATTTGAATAAGTGTTCAAGGATGAAGTTTATTCATTTAATTATGAATCATATTTTTATTTTATATTACCCATTGTATTATGGGTATCATGCATGTAATCTATATGTTCAATACAGATAAACTGACCATTCCTTCAAGATTTGATTCATTTTAACCATTCCATTTTGATAAATTAATGCACTGGATCTGCGTTTTTGGGGTTGGGGTGTTACAAAACATCTCCTGAGCTATCAATGAAGATGGGAGTGACCCATGAACCCTGTATCCAATAGTCCATGATTTGGGGACTCGAAAAAAGTGTATAAAATCACATATATGAGAGGATTAAACCACATAATAATAAGAAAATATGATAAAATCCACCAATATATTACATAAATACTAATAAAACTGATTCTAACATTTCTTGAGAATTTGATACATATTAAAGAATGTATTTAATGAAAACACCAATAGAAATATCTACAAAAACAACATTATTCACCTCTATGAAGTCGAATGATCACACCATATGTGATTCAATTATTTCATTATATTACCCATTTATTCCTATATATCTTAACTTATATGATTCACTTATATATTACCCATATTTTAATAATACCATGTAAAAGTAATGTTTCGTTTAAAACCACATTGTGTTTCCTATGTGTTTTGACATTTTATTCTAGATCCAATTACTTAGATCATGATTTACTTATTTCTAGAATATAAAAATTGATTTGTATTTCATATATATTTAGTATATGAATATTTATAATAATATAAAAAAGGTAGAAATATGAAATGGAATACACTATTCAGGGAGATGGTGGGTCGTACCTACGCATGAACAACATCTCCATTAAATTATCATTTTGAAAGAATGTAAGTAATTGAAATATATATATATACAATATATTTAAATTATAATTATTATGCAATATTTATAATTTAAGTTTAATAATCACATACATAATAAATTTCATGAAATGTATGAATTAATCACATCACTTTGAGGAGGCGATGGTCCACATGTCCACAAATGAAGTTATCATTTTTACCCAAAATTGGAAGCATGAAGGTATGATTTACATAATAATTCATAAGAATAACTAAATCATAAATAAATTCTATGTATATATATCATATAAAAACATAGTTTCCATCATAATATCCAACCATGAGAGGTGTTAAATAAAAACCGAACAATATCGTTTCATGATGCGGTAGTTCACCGTATAGAAGAACAGTAAGTTCGTTACCCAGTAGATAGATGTGTGTGTAAGTGTAGATAGAACCAATAGAACAAAAAAATATATGTATATTTATAATAATTTGGTTTTTATATAATAATGGAATATAAATAATTGTGGGGGTGGATAATGAAAATAAAACAAAAGATCTTGTGGGAGGATATTAACCCCTTTTTGGGTAACTTCCTTTGGTTTTCACCAAAGGGATTCTGCATTTGAATTTATAGAAAATAGGAGGATTAAAGGGTGAATATAGGTCTGTTGGGAGGATATTTTTGTATATTTTTTTCAATACAAATGTCTTTAAAGGTGTGAATAAGTGAGAGGGTTGAGTGCCTTTTTATAGTGGATGAAGAGTGATGTTCTTGTAAATTTTTTCAAAAGGGAATACCTCTCCTATTTTTTCCAGGTAAAGTGTTTTAAATAATGGCCCATAAAATAATCCATAGGAAGAAATGGTATAAATATGAACACAAAATGGATTTGGTAAAATTGTTAGGTCATATTGGGCAGTATGATTAAGGTTTAGTCCTTTGTTAAGAAATTTTTTTCATAATTTCCATAATTAATTTTAATAATTGTTAATAATATTTTTAGTAAAAAACTAGGTTGAATTTATTAGAAATTATAATTTTTGATGATTCCTGATTTGGAATCCAATTTTATAAATTAAAATCTTAGATTTGGTAGAAATTAATTTAACTTTAATCCCATTGATGAGAGGATGAAGCTAGTTTGTAAAGTAAAAAAGTCCAATAGTTTGAAACATTTTAATATCCAATTTGATGGTGAAATTGGTTTTAATGACCTTGATTTGATTAAATTATGAAAATATTTATAATTTAACTTTTAAAAAAATTAATATATAATTTAACTACAAAAATAAATTATATGAGAAAGTGGTTTTGAATTAAAATTCGGTATTTTTCACTATTTATCGAAATATGAAACTTCTTTGAAAATACCAAAAATTAATCCAAATTAAATTTTTTTATTGAAATTAAAAAAAATTATTTAGAAAATTATAAAATATAAAAGTGTCAAAATAAAATATAAAATGGATTCTTCTTTAAAAGGCGGTAAAATTACCACTTATAAAATACAACTTTTATTAATAAAATAGGGACTATTCGTAACTTAAACCTATCAGATATATTAAATTATTATAAAAAATGTTGATATAATATATAATATAAAAATATTATTTAATAAATTATTAAAAATTAGTTTTTTTAATTAATTGAGATAAATTTTTATTTGCACAAAAAACATATTTTCCTTAGAAAAGTAATTTCTTTATTTTTAAATTGTTCTTACCTTCACTTTTACTAATTGATAACCAAAGGATTCATTTTATACACATGTTTAAATCATATATTCAAAATCTAAGTAATATTATTAGTAATTTACATTTCAACGACTATGTGGTATCTATAATAATATTTTAATAATCATATTAATAGTAAATTATAGTTCAATAAAAACTCGGCCTTGCTTGTATCACAAGCTATCGAAGGGACTCAGTATTTTGTGTAGCACCAGACAAACATAGTATTTGGTGTACCTAAATATAATCTATAGGTTTTATGTAGTGAAATATTGTCTTGGTGTTGATTATAATGCAAGAAAATATTAATGCTTTCATATACTAAATTCATATTCAGTGTTGTATAAAATGAAGAGTACTGAAAGGATTAAATCAATTCAAAAAATAATATTTTTCAAAATCTTGAGGTGTTACTGGTACTATGGTAATTTTATAGTTTTAATAAACCCATATGGGCCACATGGTTAGGAATCATAGTATGAAAAAAAGTGTTACAACCGTGTTGTACCTTTTATCTCTTGGAAATCAAACCGCACAGTTACTTGGGAAAATCTGAACAATTAATAAATACATGCACAATTTTTGAGAAAAACCTTGGATCCAAACCCATACAATCACATGGTTTTAGTTTAACCTAATATGGTATAAAAACATTCTAATCCCATGAAATTTATTTCTGAAGCTAATATATAAATTTCATATGTTTACTACAAGGTTACTACTAATCGTGCACAAACCATGTTTCATGGTTGTTTCTCCCTAGAGTCCATATTCTCATCCCCAAACTCTTGAATGAATTTAGTTCATAAAAATATATAAACCAATACCAAAATAATAAATACCTATTGTAACATACTAAGGTTATTATAAGAATAAAATTACGTTTGATAGCATATATGAAAAGCAACATAGATCCTAAATGAACCATTGAATATTATTAATCATATATGAACATTATAACATAATCGTTTATAGAGGGGTTGAATATGAATAACCACATTATATAATGTAAAAATATAGTTCATACAAGATACAAATATATTTATTAATTCTTTGTAAATATGAATTTAATTTTTAGTAATGTCATATTTGGATTAATAAAAACATTTTCTTCAAAAATTATTTTTTATTAATTTGTGTGAGAAATTATTATATTTATTTTTTTTCTAAATTTTGGAAATTTATTTTTAAAATTAAATTAATTTTTGAAATAATCATATAAAAATTATCTTAGGTTGTTTTTTAGGATTTTTCTGAAAGGATTTAATTTGTAGTGAATATTGAAAAATACTGATTTTTGTTGAAAACTATATTTTTGTTTCAATCATGTAAAAAGGATAAATTTTATTTTACAATAAATTAAAAGGAAAAATATTTTAAAATTATTATAAATAATCTCATTGTGTTCCTTTGAATGAATTTAATGTTTTAATTTGTTACAAAAATAGTTTTATACGGAAAAAATGCATTTTCCAAAAAAGGTTTTTTTTATTTTGTTTTGTGTTTTTTTATTAAATTGGTTTTTCGAGATTAAAGATATTAAATATTGAAAAATGGATTCTATATTATGAATTATAAGGGGAAAATTTAGTAATTATTCCATTTTTGTTTTTTTCATTATGAAAAGTAACCTTTGTAATTTTTTTGCCAGTTTGGTATGGGTGAAACAAGTAAAGTGGTGTTAATACTTTAGGATAAGGCTTTAAAATTTCTCTAAAACTATCATTTAAATGATTTTATGAGTATATTTAGTCCATTTAAATAATAATATATAAAATATGTCAACCTTGTCCATTTTTTTTCATAGTTTATTTTATATTATTTTAAATAAATAGTATACAAAAACAATTCACTTTATTAACATTAAACTTTTATTTTATGTTAACATAGGGATAAAAAGAACTTTTTAACTAATATTAAATTGTAATATATGAATAATTAAATTATATTTATGATGGAATTTTTTTATTGATTACATAGTTACCTTAAATTCTTACACAACAATGACATGTTTTTTATTCAATTAATGGAAAAATAAAATAAAAGATTCCAAAAATATTAAAAGTACTAAATTTTGAGGAATTATTGTGTCAAATAATTTAATAGAATTATATATCATAATATTATTTTTAAATATTAGATCCTAATACTATCATTGTCTTGATGCCTTTAATGTCAAATAAAATGAATAGAGTCAAAAATAATAGTAATGACATTTTATGAAAGCAATATTTCATTAAATTATTAAAAAAATAATATAAATTAAAAAAGAATACAAGATAGATAATATATGGTCTATAATCTCATATTTTTTCCATTTTTATCAATTTTTGACTTATAAGTAAATTCGTAACCTTCTATTATTGAAAAATTTCTTACTGTTGTTATGGTCAAAATTTTTTAAACAAGGGGTTATTCGAAATGATAATGTTTTAAAAGACAACAAAACATTTATAAATTTATTTTTATTAGTATATGTATACATTATACTATTTCTATTTAAATAAATATCCATTTTCAATCATTTTTAATGAGAATGAATTAATTATATTTTATTATTTCTAGTAATTCAATGTGTTTCAATTCCCTCCCTAATAAAAGGACACCCCTTCCCCCACTTATTTTCACAAAATTGAGCATCATAGATCGACTAATATCTACCAATATATCTTATCAACATCATTATTTATGTTATTCATGTTATTTCCTTAAAAAAGACTAACCCGGGGTTCCTTAGGAAATCACTTAAATGACATTTCTTTTAGAAAAGGTAATCAACTTACACGAACTATTTCAATTTATTTCTTGTTCAAACTCCTAATAATATAAGATATTTATTATCAAGTAAAAATTTTAGTTCCTTAAATATACTAATATTTCATTATGATTATGAAACCACCAGTATCCACCATCTTTTGCATCAAATGGGAAGTGAAAGTATCACTCATGCCTACGTATGGCTTATCATATCTATATAGAATAATAATTAATTTTCAATTAGCATATTTTATGAATCAGTAGTAATATGGGTTTATTTTTATATATGTTATATGTGAATATATTATTCTTCTATAATTATAATATCTTTTTTACCTTCTTACCTTCTAATCTATTGGAAAATGATAACATTGCTCATGTGTATGTACAGAAGATCACCTCCATGAGGTGATGTGATTCATTTTTCAATTTTTATTTACATGGATGGTAATAAGGGTAAAATTAATTTTTATATAAGATATGTATAATATAAAAGTGATATTTTAATGGTTAGTTATTTTTTACCTTTTTCATTACAACTTTCGAAAAGAGAAAATAGTGTTCATGTGTACGTGTGGCATACCGTCTCCCAGAATGGTGTAATTCATTTTTTTCTCTATATTTTATGAATATATATATTTATTATATTAATTTTTTTTATGATTATAATTTTTGAGATGATGGAAGAATTATCAAATCACAGGGTCCAAAATGATCAAACCAAAACATACATGAAAAAAGAACTTGTTATCAGCCAAAAAATGATTTATGTAAAGAATTATTAATACTATTATGAAAGTTTATAATTAAACAATATATGGAATTTTATATATTTATATGTTTATGTAATATTTATATAACAAATCTATATTAATTATTCTTCAATTTTGGACACATATGACAGAATTCAGACATTAGGTGAGAGTTTAATTCACAACCTCATTATTTTCTAAGATTTGTTTATGTTTAGGTATCTACTGGGGATATTATTTGATATTTCTATCTAAAAAGTAATATATTTTATTCTCATCTTATTATTTATTTTAATTAAATGTTTTTCGTTAATTTTAATCTCTTTAAGTTCTAAATATTCTAATCTAATGATTTTAAAGAAAACCAACATTGTTTTCCACTGGGTTAGGAATCTCTTTCATTCATGTACATATTTTCAATAATATGTTTTGAATAATATTTTTAATATTAATCAATGATTTATTAAATAAAATTAACCAATTTTTAATTCCTAATTTGTTTAAAAATGAATCTTATTTTCATTTTCTGAATAAGGTACTTTTTTACTTTTTTACAACAGTGTAAAAGGAATATTTTGTAACTTATATAGAATAAAAAAAATTCAACCATCAGGATTGCTCAATGATTTGAATATTCATTCATATTTTTAAAATTATCCTTTCAAGTAAAATTATTTCTTTAATTTTTTGTGAAATATTTTATTATAAATAATTTATTTATATTTGAGAAGGGTATTTTCCTCAAGAAACATTCCAGTAAAATTTTGAATTATTTTCATCATTGTGAACAGAATTTAATGAATCATATGATTTATTGAGTATATAATCTAATGATACTATCGAAAATATTTATTTTGATAATGTATGATCAATTTTATGGAGGAAATTATTGATATTATGTATTATAGTACATCTAATATAGATAGTTATTGATGTTTTAGGCATTTTGATTAAGTTGTATTGTTTATTAATATAATGATGGAATTGGACATATTATGTGATATGAGAGTATAGGAATTACATATAACCTCGATGCATCAGTATGTCTGCTGAGGAAAAATAGATTGGTTATTCCGTTGATGGAATACCCATTTATATTGATGTGTTGGCATGATTCCTTTATCGTATTTTTATATGTCATGGAACAAGGATTAGAAGGTAACTTTAATATGTATGTAATTATGAATTCCATCATTATGAAATCATTTATTTATTTCCATGTGATTATTTTAATACATGTGTTATCCACAGATATCTTTTAATCTCATGTTATTATATATATTTAATTATTTGATCATCATTTATTGTGCTTGTAATATTCTTCATTCTAAATTTATTGATTAAATGTAATGTTTTTTTAGTTATTTAAATTCCCATATTGATTACTATTTATTCAAGATATATTCTACTGCACCTAAATCTTACAGTGCATCTTAGACCACCCTTCATATTTTATCATTTCCTTGGGATGCTAGGAAGTATATTATGATTGATATGCATGAATATCATAGATGAAATAATGGTATCCTCAAAGAAAATAATTTATTTAATTATATTTTTTCAAATGTAACGTGATATTAATGTATGTATATAGATTACAAATAGTACTAGATTACTCTGTTTTTAGGACGTGATTTCTTGTTTTCAGTGAAAATATAATATAGAAACCACAAGCTCTGAACCACTAGAGTCAGAGTATTTATAGATAGTATCATAGGTCTTGTAGTAGAAACATTCGGAACTAGATTTTAGTAAATATATATTTGAGAACATAACCCTATGACTTAATTTAAGGATAATTATAATTATAGTATAACATAATAATGTTTTTTTAAGACATAGATCATGTGGTTTTCCCACAAATACTTCTCTATCTAGATACTACAAGCAGGAATTGTTTTAGAATAGATGAGTCTATGGGTAATATCCCCGAAAAAAGTTGGTCGAGCATATCTCACCTGTCATTCATGTTCATGGTGAGTGTTCCCTTACTACGCACATATTTTTACACTCCATAAAAATATTATTTGGTAAAATAACATTTTATTTATGAACCATTATGAAATACTTGAAAATATTTTCATTATTTTAGAATGTTATGAAATAAACTATATTATGATTCTATGAATAATTATGCATAAATTTATAATTTATGTTTAGTAACTCACTAGTTTCAAACTTATACATTATGTTTCAAAATTTTATGATCTAATCTAGTGTGTTTTATTGTTTAGAAATTGTTCCTAGTATAATTAATAGAATAAACAAGAACATGCTTAATCACAATGTAGATTTCACTTATGAATAAGTTAACATGAATTATGTTGGAATTGAGAATATTATAAATGTATTAAGACAGATGACTTAGGTTATGACTAATAACCATGCCCATATGAAAAAAATTATTCATAGTGTCATTTATTGATGTTGTACCACATCACGAGGAAGAATATTATATCCTTTATTGGATGTAAAAAAATCCATTGATAGTAGAATATTAGATCAAGTCCATAGAAAATAGTTTTTTAGCTATAATAAGTAATGAAAGGGAGAATGTTATTATGGTAGATTATTTTGAGAAGGAATATACTGATAAATGGTGGTCATTAATTCAACATAAAAATGATTTGGTGGATTTAGATATAATGGAATTGAAATTTTGTATGTATATATTATATACAAATACATTCCCTATGATAAATGAGCAGATATACAATAAAAATTATATAATATAAGATATAAGGAAGAGTAAATGGTTGTTGCGTATGAGTAAAATTTACATGATTAGAAGGGAATTCTATGGACTATATATGTAATCGATAATGTAATATTGATCATATCATTGATTGTCTTGAGAAAATAATCTAAAGGGAAATAGTCTCATACAAGTTTTCATCATATGATGTTATAGTGTCAAGTCCCACCAAAAAGAAAAAAGAATTATATTAGTCATAGATTTCAAGGAAAATAATGAGAATAAGAGGATGATAGAGAATGACAGGAAAATAATTTAGGTGAATGAAAATATGTATAAGATGTAACTTTCTACATGTGATAATTGTGGGAAGATGCACCCTATTAATTTCTATAATGGGATGTAATTTTTCATCATGTGTAGAGAGAAAGGCCCTCAACCATATGACTGAAAGGGTAAGAAATAAAACTATAATGTTTTTTTATTAAACCATAATTATATGTGGATCTACATAAATGAATTCATTAAACATTAAGTGAATATACCATAGAATAAGCTAAGGAATCAAGGTCAAGCTTACTAAATTACGATAGTTAAAGTTGAAATCCCCTCAGTTAATATAATAGGAACATTTATTGTAAACTCATGATATATTTTCTTCTATATATATGAATACTTATGTTTTTCACATATTATGATTCATCCCATAAAACATTGATGAAATAATTATCAATCAAGACACCAAATATAAATATATTTATCAAATGGTTTCTATTAAGATGATAAGTAATTACCAAATTGAAAAAATGGTTGACATACCCATGTTTTTCTAGGACATAATCATAATTATTAGGGATTATATAGTTTTAATGATTTAGGAATTATTATATGAGGCATTAAATACTATAGTAAAAGGATTTTAGAGTAAAAAACATTATTCTTTTTTTTTCGTTCAACGGAATTGATGGACCATTAACCCATAACTAATTTAGGTTATTGGAGTCATTAACATTCTCTTGTAGATGTTATCTATAATAATTTTTTAGTAATTATACATTAATTATCTCCTCTATTTCTATATTTTAGCATCCCAACAATGTCCTCCTTTTATGAGAACTTGAATATGTTATATTTATGGGAACCTTAATGTATCCCCTTCCCATTTTCAAAGAATATTTTGTAACACATCTGTATGGTAGCGGTTTAAAAAAAAATATTTTCAAAAATTGAAACCATGATAAATTGGAAATTTTTTAAGGGAATAATTTATTTTTGGGTGTAAAATTTAACACCACGGTATTCCAAAAGAAGAATATTATGCTTAACAAATTATAAAACATTCAACACTAATCTTAAATGAACCATGACATCTTATTATTATTATTTGATTATTTTATCCTAATCATTGGATATGTGGGTGTGAATTATAATATAAACATTATAAAATATATATTAATTTCCAACTTTATAAAAATTTATAGACTAATTCTTAGGAAAAAATATTTAGTTTTTAGTAATGTTATATTTTTCTTAAAAAAACATTTCCTTCAATAATAATTTTTAATACTTATTAAGAGAAACCTTAATATTTACTTTTTTTAAATTGTTACAAAATTTATTTAATGTAATTAAATTTAGTTTTTAAATAAATTTTTGAAAACTATATTAGGTTTACTTTTTGTTATTTTTCAGAAAAGATTTATTTCTTAGTAAATGGTGAATAAACTGATTTTTTATGAAAACTATATTTTTTGTTTCAAGAATTAAAAAGTTCCATTGTTTAAAAAATGAATTTAAAGTAAAAATAGTTCTATTATATCATGAATAACCTACCTATGTTCATCAGAATAAACTTTATGGATGAATTTTGTATAAAAACATTTTCACACTTACAAAGTATTTTCCCTCAAAAATGTTTTCATAGTGTTTTTTTAAAGTGGAAACTAATTTATATGTATTATAGATATTTAATATTGAAAAAATGGAAATAATATTACGAACTAAGAAGGTAAAATTTGGTAAATAGGTCACTTTTATTTTTTCACTATGTATAGTAACCTGGAAAGTTTTTTGTGACCTCATTATTGATAAAACAACAAGAAATAGGGTTGAAACTCTAGGATAAGGATTTAAAATCTATATAAAACTTCCCATTAGCATATTTTATGAGTAATTATTGTATATTTGCCTCATAATATCTAGAATATGGAAACTTTTTTACCAATTCCTTTGATCCTTTATATTAATTTAATTAATGGAAATAGAAAATTTCACTCTCTAAACTTTATACATATTTTTTTTGTTAACATAAAGATAATTTAAGTAGTGATTGTATCTAAAATGGTATATTTAAAATAATGAAATCATGTTTAAGATGCTATTTTATTTATAATTTTTAGTGACAATATAATTACCTTGAAAACTTACACAACACTGACACATTATTTCTTAAATTATTGATAAAATTAAATGATTTTACTATTTTAGAATAATTTTTATAATTCATTAATTTTTTAGATTCATATATCATATTATATATTATTTTTAGGATTATATTAAAATTTTATCTTTCTCTTGATATTTTTGAAGTCAAATTAAATAAAAAGTGTCAAAAAGGACAGTGATGATATTTTATAGAAAGAAAACTTTATTAAATTATTTAATAATACTAGAAAATGAGAAAGGGTAAAAGATTGATAAAATTTTGTTTAAAATGTAATCCATTTTCCATTTATGATCCAATTTTTACATTATGAGTAAATTTATATCCCTTCACTATAGAAAAACTTCTTACCGCCATTAAGGTTAAATTTGGGTAACCAAGGGGTTAAATGAGAGTATAATGTTTATTATGTCACTAAAACCTATATAAATTTAATTGGATGATGAAATTTCTAACATTGGAAACTGTTCATCAAATATCCATCCATTTTAATGAATCTTACATGATACTGACTTAATTATATTTTAATTTTTTTTATAATTCTATGTGTGTCATTTACCTACTTATAAAAGGTAATTCCTTCAGTATCTTCCATAAAACAAATTGAGAACCCAATATTGTCCATGACTAACCCATTTATCTCATATCTTTGGAGTTTCTATCCTTCCCACAATAAAAACCCCTAGGTTCCTTAAGAAATGATCTAAATAAGTTCTCTTGAAGAATATGTAATCATCTTACGCGATCAATTTCAATTTATTTCATAATATAATTCATATTGATATGAGGTATTAATCATAAAATAATACCTTTAGTAACCTAAGTATATTTTAATGTTATTATTATCATTAAATGACGGTTATCCACCCCCTTCCCACCAAATGAGAAGTGAAATTATCTCCCAAACATATGTATGACTTACTGACTCCAATAACGATACAATTCATTTCTCATCACCATATCTTATTAATGGGTATCAAGAGGAGTTTTTTTATATTATATTAATGACATAATTAGGATTATGGGATTATAATATCTTATCTACCTTCTTACCTACCAATCTACTGGAGAATGATGACTTCGCTACTTTGTATGTGTGGAATGCCATATCTATGAAGAGATGTGATTCAGTTACCATTTTTTAGTTACATGTATTGTAACAAGGATGTATTAAATAAATATATATGACAAAAATGATCATGTGAAGGAAATATATTAATATCTTTTCTTTTGATCCATTTTTTAAAAAAGTGAAAAAAAAATTTTGGGTACGTACAGTATACCATTTCTATGAATGGTGTAATTCATTTGTATTTCAGAATCATCTTATTTAATTCGAAATGGAATTGGAAAAGAACGTTCTTACCGAGCTGGTGCTTCATCTTCATCTCCAATGGTTTCATCAGAAAGTGTTAGAGTGGAGGTGCCTCCACCGATAGTAAATGTTGACAAGGGTCCTTTCCTATCTGTTCCGGGTGATAAATCCTTAAAGGATTCATTGGTTGTTATATTGGTTTCTTTTGTTAAGACATGTCTCTCCTTTATTATGGCTATTCAGCTAGCACCTCACTACTCAAATAGGTTTGATGGCTTCCCAGTGATGGTTTTTTGGAGATTGAACTTCTTGATGCAGTGAACTTTCCTGATCTATGAATTGGTAAGAGATTTGGTTTCGATAAGCCATATCAAGTTTTTTTCCGGAACATTGTGTCTTCGGGGGGTCATAATCTGTTAGAGGTGGTTTTAGTTCTCTTGAGAGTGGAGTTTTGTATCAATCTTTGCAGCGAGGCAGACTTTGTTAGGGTTTGGTCCTCGAAGGAATGAAATTGTGCTCCCGGGTGCTTTTCCCTTACGAGGTGGTCATGGGATGTGCATTTAGGTAAGGAATTAAAAAACGTTGTTTGGATTCATCTACCTGGGCTTCCTCTACCTCTTCAAAACTAGGGTATTTTGGAATACTTGGGCAATGTTATGTGAATTTTTTAGTAAATAGATAAGGATTCCTGATGTTTGTAGGCTACTTAAGGCCTTGGTATTTGAATGGGATTGGATGTGGAATCTACTCTTCCTATAAAGGTTTTGATCCTGGTAGGTGCTAATTTTCTATGGTGGAAATGCTTGTGGTTTTAGAATCTTCCCCAATTATCTATAAACTTTGTTTTTTGTTGGGATTTCTGACATAAAATTTAAATAATGAAGAGAGATAAAATTATTAATGGCGGGATTTTATCAACATTAGTGGTGGATTTTCTCCCAATATTAAGGAGGAGTTATTCCCAATATTAATTGATGGAATAATGAATTTTGACCATATTAAATAGATATTTGGAAATTATGTCTATTTAAGAGGATGTGGAAGCATGTTTTTCAATGTGTACTATCAAAGATGTAACAGCCAAGAGAGAAACGAGGAAGGGGTTTCCGCGTTTGCAGTAACCGTTACGAAGAAAAGATAGTGAGAATGAAGTAGAGGTGATGACGCCGACGATGATGGTGTGTCAATGATAGTAAATGAAAGCACGTGTGTGAAGATGCTAACGTGAGATGATGGAGAGGGAATCATCAAAGATGGCACACAAAGAGAATCATGAAGGTGAAATGTATATAAAGTCCTCTTGGTTGCAGAGATCAAGCGGCGTGTTCTGGTTGTGATGATCAGCGGTACATAAAAATGGTACATTCATGGGTGTCAGTGTTGCGTTGTAAAAGGACTTCATGTGTGATGTTAGAAATTCCATCATGTGATAAAATACCTTCGGGTGGTAAAAGGCCATTGGGTGAAATATTCTCCTTATGTGTGTTTTCTGTAATGGATTTCGCTGTGATGCCGAGCTCTGGGCCCCAATTTTGGTATCAAAGGGAGGTTGAAGTGCTTGGTTTTAGAACATGGTGACCAACATCTGGTGAAGTAGATTATCAAGGACTCAGATGTCATCAGAAAATGACAGCGGTATCAGTGATGCTGTTGGAATATCAAAAGTCTTGTTGGCCGCATGTATCTTGCGGCATGTTTCATTTATTGGGTGACATTCGGACCTTGGTGAAGTTAGTCATCAAATTGGCCGAGATATTGGAGATGAATTTGGATTATTTTAATTTTAAATCAAGGTGGAGTTTGTGGGGATTTCTAATTTAAAATATAAATAATGAAGAGAGAGAAAATTATTAATATAGGGATTTTCTCAACATTAATGGAAGATTTTCTGCCAATATTAATGAAGAGTTATTCCCAATATTAATTTATGGAATAATTAATATCGACCACATTAAATAGAGATATGGAAATTATGCCTATATAAGAGGATGTGGTAGCATGTTTTGGAATGTGGGTTGACAATGATGTACCTTCCAAGAGAGAAATGATAAAGGGGTTTCCACATTTGCGGTAACCAGTGTGAAGAAAATATGGTGAGAATGAAGTAGAGGTGATGATGTCGATGATGATGGCGTTTCAAGGACAGCGAATGAAAGAATGTGCGCGAAGACGATGACGTGAGACGATGGTGAGAGAATCGTCGAAGATGGTGTGCAAAGAGATTCATGAAGGTGCCATGTATCGAAAGTCCTCATGGTTGTAGAGATCAAGCAACATGTTTCGATTGTGATGATGAGTGGTACATCAAAATGATACATTCATGGGTGTCAGTGTTGCATTGTAAAAGGACTTCGGGTGTGATGTTAAAAATTCCTTTAGGTGATAAGATTCCTTCTGGTGATAAAAGGCCTTTGGGTGAAATCTTCTCCTCTTGTGTGTTTTCTACAACGACTTCCACTACGGTGCCAGGATCTGAGCCAGAACAGTTTTTAGGGGCATTTGGATGATGTTTTTTGAAGTCATTGGGTGACTACAAAGTTGGATAATGCAATGGTGGAACTTCTTCAGATCTAGTAGATTTCAGTTTTCTCAAAATGGGTAATGTTTTGGTGGAGCATACTTGTTCTTGTAATGATCCATGTTTTCTAAGATGAGTTTTGTGGTGCTGGAGCATCCTTATTTAGACCCTCTGAGATGTTCATGAGGTTATCTGGAGAAATATGTGGTGGTGGAGGGTTGGGAGGACCCTTTCTTAGTGGATGTGTCCACAAGCGTTAATCTAGTGGGTTGTTACACATCCATACTTAGAGAAAATCATTCAATTATGAGTTTTTTCCTCCACACGCTTGGATTTTTCCTAGGTCCGTATCACGTGTCTGCTACTGTGGGGTCTGTCCTGGCTGTTGAAACATTTGGCCCGCATACTCTTGATCCTATTCCATAGTATGTAGTTCTAGATTAAGATCTTCCTACTCTGGGGGATCAACAGAAGTCGTTGGATGTTATGCCTAGTGCTCGGGCTCCGGTTTCATCACTACATCTTAGTTCTATGGATCTCATTGCCAATCTCACCTCGAGTTGGTCAGATATTGTGGATATAAATTGTAATAAATGGTCTATCAAATTAATTAATAATGTAATAAATAATAAATCGCCCAACAAGTAATATGGTAGGGTATTAATAAATGGTCCATAAATAAATATTGTACGTTATCCTAAAAATGATAATTTATTATACATGTATTTAATGTATTAAGTTCAGTTTGAAGAATTTATTTATTACATTGATGGAAATAAATCTCCATTAACACTCATTTTGTATTGATTCAATTATCGTAGGTTTTTTATAGTAGACCCCCATATAAATATAAGCCCAATACACTCGGTGGATTAAGGAAATATACACCATTTACATCCCTGTTCCTAGTATAGTAGGAATCCAAGGTATAATTCGATCATTTCCTGTCTTTAAAATGGCTAAAGGTAAGTAACATGTTTCGTTTATTAAAGAAATTTTTCAAATCCTAGAATTATAAATTCTTTAAAATTTATATCATTTGGTATCAGAGGTAGTTATACCTCTGTCTTGTAAAAGATCTTCTTATACTCTGTTATATCAAAAACACTTTTATATTTTCAGATTTGGAAATAACGGATTTCCAAGTCTACCTTCATCCTCTTCATTTCATAATTTTCGATTATTAAAGATGATTTACACATCCTTAATTCATTAGTCATGATTTTGTGTAAATTTTATTAAAATTGGGTATTTCCAAAACATTCATAATAAAATAAAATTTACATATTCAGTAAAATCGCATTAAAAGGTACATGCACTTGTTTCAATTTTAGTAATCAAAGATTTTTTTATATCATTATTTTATTTGATGAAATATTAAATTTAATTTTCATAATTTTCTTACAAGTATTATGAATATTAAAAAATTTAATATTTTTTCAGATGGTTTTTTGAATTATCAAATTATAATTCAATAATTTATGAATTAAAAAATCAATTGATAATTCTGTGATTTTTGATAAATTTGTTAAAAACTGAGTTTTTCCAAAAAATTATTGATTTAAATAAAAAATAATTGTTCATTAAATCACATTAAATGTTATATACAAAATATAATAAATTTTATCCCACAAGATTTTTTATAATATTTTTAGATGAAATAGTAAATTTAATTTTCATAATTTTCCCATAGGTATTATTAAAATTAAAATTTTAATATTTTGTCATATGGTTTATTGGATTTTAAAATTATAAATAATTTAATGAATTAAAATATTACTTGATAATAATTGCATGATTTCATGAATCTATTAAATTAAAATATCACCCACATGCATTTTTATAGTTTTTAGACTCATGTTAACAAAATTTACTATGTAAATTATGTTATTCAGACTAACAAGAATGTATTCAATTTGCAGTTATGCAATCAATATATTTTTATATTCACTGTGACATTCCTAAATTAAAGGGTAAAAACTATAAAATTTGGAAGGATGGAATTCTTCTTCATCTGGGAAGGATGAAAATTGATTATGCTATTCTAAAAGACGAACCGCATGAAGCTAGTAATGATAGCACACTAGATGGTATATCACTTTATTAACATTGGGAGATATCAAACCGTCTTAGTATGATGTTCTTGAAAACTTAACTATGTGCTAGCATTCTTGGTTCAGTCAATGGGCATAACAATGTTCATAACATGATAAAAGATATAGATGGCCAATTCATCTCTTCAGATATACCATTATCAAGAAAATTAATCATGAAGTTCTCATCTATGAGACTCACCACCATGAAAGGTGCGAATGAGCACATCATGTAGGTGAGTGATATTGTGGCTCAACTTAAGAATCCTGAGGTTGATATATCTGAGTCGTTTCTAGTGCATTATATTCACAACACTCTACCACATCAATATGGGACCTTTGAAATCTCTTATAACACACATAATAACAAATGGTTATTTAATGAATTAATGAATATGTGTTTTCAAGGGGGGGGGGGAAGGCGTGTGGTGGAAATGGGAGAGTCCAATATGATGACAATTCACCAGTATCATAAGGGTCATAAATTTCAAGCCAATAAAAGGGGAAAGAGAAATCGCTTCCTCAACCTAATATTAAGAAGGAAGTCATTTGTTTTTTCTGTATAGGAAAAGGACATGTAAAGAAAAGTCATCCTAAATTTTAGAAATGGATTTAAAAGAAATGTATTAAAATATCATTGGTTTTTTATGAATCAAATATGGTTGATAGAGTTTATAACACTTGGTAGATTGATTCTGGTTCTACAATCCATATTTTGAATACTTATAGGGTATGCAAAACCTAAGGAAAGTAGTGGATGGTGATCTTGGTGTGTATTCAAAAAACAAGATGCACACACATGTGGAAGTCATGGGGACATGCAATTAAGTATCATCCACCGGGTTTACTTTGCTTTTGGAAAAGACATTTTATGTTCCAAGTTTTTCTAGAATCTTCATTTCAGTTTCAAAACATGTACCATTGGGATTTACATTCAGTACTTGACAAACTAATTTTTCCTTGATATGTGGAAATGGGGTCCTTGGATGTGATACATTAAAGGGTCTGATTTTCTCCATTGATTTTCAAAGAAAAATTGATAATGATAACATGAATGTTCATACCGAAATTAAAATATGTTCTATAAATTAAAAATATTCTTTGTTATGGCACTGGAGATTAGGTAATACCTCAAAAGAAATAATTCAATGATTAGTTAAGAATGGGGTACTTAGTACTCTTGATTTCAATAATTTTGAAATCTGTGTGGATTTCATTAAGGGAAAGCAAACAAATAAATCAATGAAAGGTGCAAATAGAAGTTCATCCATATTAGAAATCATACATACAAACATATGTAGCTCAAATATGAATTTACATAATCATAAATTCTTGATTTCATTCATTGATGACTATTCACAATATATGTGTCTCTATTTGATTCATAATAAAAATGAAGCACTTGACGCATTTAAAAATTTTAAGGTTGAAGTAGAGAAACATTGTGGGATACAAATTATGATCATGAGGTCAGATTGAGGTGTAGAATATTATGGGAGATACACTGAGGATGGAAAATTTCCTATCCCATTTTCATGGTTTCCTCAAGAAAATAGAATAGTTGCACAATACACTATGCAAGGTTCACCTGACCAAAATTGTGTATCTGAAAGAAGAAATTGAACATTAATGGTCATGGTATGTAGTACGCTTAGTAAATCTATGATACCTAAATTATTGTGGACGAATGCACATAAAGCGGCATCATACATTTTAAATCGGGTTCCAATAAAGGCTGTTTCAAAAACACCTTTTGAATTTTTTAAGGGTTGGAAACTGAGATTGTGGAAAATACGCGTTTGGGGATGTCCTTCAGAAGTGTGTATTTATAATCCACACAAAATAATTTGTATCCTAGGACCATTATTGGCTACTTCATTGGATATGCCGAAAGGTCTAAAGGATATTTGTTTATTGTCCATCATTAAACACTAAAATTGTGGAATCATGAAATTAAAAAATTATTAAAAATTACCTGATTATTGGGAGTAATTTTATCAAAACAATTCATGATAAAGACCATTCAGAAGATCAACCCACTAACTCAAATGATAGATTGATAATTTTTCACAAAAAACGTCATTTTTGAACAAATATCATTCCCCAAATGGTGGATGATCATCCTTTGGATCAAATAGTTCAAGAATCATAAACCATTAAACAATCTTATGAACCACAAATTCTTCATGAAAATAATGGTCAAACATTGGGAAGATCCATAAGGAGGAGAAATCCATCAATTTCTAGTGATTATATAGTGTATCTAGAAGAATCTAATTAGAATATTGGATCCAAAAATGATCCTGAAACATATTCACATGCTATGAGTTGTGAAGAGTCAAATATGTTGTATTATGCCAAGATGTAGGAGTTGAATTCCAAGAAGAGTAATGATTTTTTGGATGGTGTTGAGTTTCCTTTTGGTGTAATAACTATTGGATGTAAATGGGTTTTTAAATCCAATAATAATTCATAAATCAATGTTGAAAGATACAAGGTTTTACTAATTGCTAAAGGGTTCACCCAAAATGAAGGGATTGATTATATTAACACATTTTCTTCAGTATCCAAAATTTATTCCTTACGCATAATATTTGAATTAGTATCTCATTTTGATTTTGAGTTAAAACAAATTCATGTGAAAACTAATTTTCTAAATGGTAATCAAGATGAGGAGGTTTACATGAAACAACCTGAAGGATTCCTCTCTAGTAATGGTGAGAATTTGGTGTGTAAGCTCAACATGCCTATCTATTTTTTAAAACCAGAATCCCGATAATGTTATATATGTTTTCGTGATGTAATTACATCATTTGGTTGCGAAGAAAACATTCTGTATCAATGAATATACTAGAAGGTCAGTGGGAGTAAAATATGTTTTCTTGTTTTATATGTAGATGAAATTTTACTTTCCACTAATGATAAGGGTTTTCTATATGAGGTTGAACAGTTTCTCTCCAAAAGTTATGATGTGAGAGATATGGATGGTGCATAATATGTCATTGGCTTAATGATTTATATGGATATGATTAGAGGCATTATATGCTTGTCTCAACAAGCCTATATTAAAAAATTCTGAGAGATATTTCATATGAAAGACTATCCACCAAGTATTTCACCCATTGTTAAGGGTGATAAATTAAGCATGAACCAAATCCCTAAAAATTATTTTGAATGGGATCAAATTAAATCCATCCCTTTTTCTTATACTGATGGAAGGTTAATGTATGCTCAATTCTGCAAAAGGATTGACATTAAATTTGTGGTGGGAAAGTTGGGGCGATATCAGATTGATCTATGTAAAAACCACTGGAAGTCCATGAAGAAGGTATAGAGGTACCTCAAAGGCACTAAAGACTACATGCTTATATATAAACGAACTCACAATTTTGAAGTCATCAGATACTCAGATGAAGACTTTGATGGTTGTGTTGCTTCACACAAATCAACTTCAAGATAAGTCTTTATGATGGCTGGAGGAGCTGTGTCATGGAGAAGTGTCAAACAGATGCTAATAGCAACTTCTACTATGCAAGCTAAGTTCGTTTCATGTTTTGTGGCCACTTCCCATGGTGTATGGCTAAATATTTTCATTTCAGGCCTTAAAGATATGGATTCTATTTAAATTTCATTGATTATATATTATTACAATTCGGTAGCTATTTTTATGTGTAATAATAACAAAAGTTGGAGTCGAAGTAAGCACATCGACATAAAATACTTAGCCATACGGGAACATGTTAAAGATAAAAAGTTGGCCATTTAGCAAATCAACACCAAATTGATGATTGAAAATCCTTTGACTAAAGGCATGCCTCCATTTAAATTCGAGGATCATGTAATATATATGGGATTAAGTTATACATTATAAATTTGTTGAATTTTATTTGGAACTCTTTATATTTATGTATTTCTCTCTTCAGTTTAAGTTTACACATTCACTATTTGGGAAATATTTTTGGGACTATAGAATAAAACATATGGTTAAGGTTTGTTCATCTAGGGAATAAACCATGTAGTTAAGGTTTATTTATTCAGTTATCTACAAGTACGTGGTATATTGTGATACATGAAATGGATTATCCTTTATCTAGAGGAATACCACTATGATCCATATATCATGTTTCATTCTTAAAGAGGGAGATTGAATTCATTCACATTAATTGGTTTGGACCAAGTGGGAGAAGGTAACAAATGGTCCATCAATTTAATTAATACAACAATAAATAAAAAAGAGGTCCAATAATTCATATGTTACATTATTAATAAATGGTCATTTAATAAATATCGTACGTTATCATAAATACCGTAATTTATTATATATGTATTGAATGTATTAAATTCAGTTTGAATAATTTATTTTTTACATTGATGGAAATCAATATCCATTAATACTCTTTGTTGACAGAGTAAATTGTGGTGGGTTCTTGATGGTATAACCCCCTATAAATATAACCCCCCTTCACTCGGCAGATTAAAGAAACATACACCATATACATCCCTGTGCACTTTGTATAATACATTCATGTTTTAATTCAATAATTTCCTATTTTTAGAAAGGTCAGAGGTAAGTAACAAGTTTCGTTTATTAATGAAAATTTTCCAATCATAGAATTATACATTCATTAAAATTTCTCATTCCAAAGGGTGTGCTGAAGGAGCTTCTTTCTACCAAGCGGACACTGGAAAGAATGATTATAGTTTCCTTTTAACCAAAGGGGGCACCTTCTCATGACATCTCTCCTCAGGATCTCCCCAACAGGTTCTCAGTGCTTTCATATGTGGATGATGTTGAAGAAGGGGGATTCACTCCTGTGGCTTAGGGTTCTTCTTCTTCCATGTTGTGTTATTCGGCTCCTGTTTGAAGGTCCATCACCATATCCATGGTTCGGGCATTGGCGTCTCCTGGTGAATTTTTGAAATCTATTTTGGTTGGATGAAGGGATGCTTCTCCATTTATATTATGATTTACTCTATCATTTAGAACAGGAGGGGTCTGGGGGATCAGGTTAAGTTCCCCATCATGGCTTCGAATGTTCGCAAACACCATGTGTCTATTATTGCTATTCTGGAACCAAAACATGGTGAGAATCAGGTTTCTTTTTTTGCCTAAAATATCGGATTTGCTAACTCCATTCATGAAGGAACCCAAAAAAGACATATATGGATATTTTATAAATAATAAATAACATTGGATATTGTGGAGGCAGAATCATAGTTCACCTGAACAATGATTAGTGTGGGAGGCAAGGAACTTTTCTTTTCAATATAAAGAAGTTGGACACCTTTTCTATGGCATCTGTCTCTCATATCACTAGGTCCCTATCCGATCATGCTCCTCTCCTCATGTCCTTGATGGAGGGGGATGGGGGCCATGATGTTTTTTCTATTTAGCTTCATAGCACCAGATGGATAATTTATAGAGACAGTCAAAGCTTCTTGGGATAAACTAGATTCGGTTTGGGCCTCGAATGGTCTTAGGAATCAGTTGCAACCACTGAGAAGGGAATTACAGGAGTGGATCTCATGAAATGGTAACAATGAAAATGGCATGAAAGGCTTAAAAAGGATATTTAGAATATTGAGGAGGAATTAATGAACTCTTGGAGTGATGAGCATTTTTCAGGTTGAGAAACAAAATTTGATGGTTGAGAAATTGTTGGTGATTGAAAGGGAATATAGGAAACAATATCGATCCTGATGGCTTAAATAAGGGAAAAACATGTCATATTTTTAGGCATGCATCAAGGAGAAAAGTTTGATCAGGAGGATTAACCTCAAGCTTGATGATTGATCCTTCAGTTCGGATGTGGAAGTGGTTGGGAAATGAGAATTAGATTACATTGGATATCTCTTGATAGGAACAAATGATTATAATGAATTTTGGATCAATAAACAGGCTGGAGAGGTGGATTTTATGAACAACATACCTCGGCAGGTGGAGAAAGGGGACAATGACGTTTTAATGGATATCCAGAATGAGTATGAGATTTATTCAATGGGGGTCAACTTGAATTGGGATAGTTCTCTTGGGACCAATGGTTTTCCAGGTGTTTTTTATTGAAATGTGGGATATTGTTAAAAGGAATGTGAGGGAAGTAGTGGAGGATTTTTTTCAAAGGTGGATCCTTCAAACGGGCTCTTTTGGATTCGAGAGTGGTTCTCACACCTAAAGCTAACGACCCCTCATCCTTCAACAAATTTAGGCCTATTTACTTATGTAATTTTTTCTATAAGATTGATTGCACTCTTTTAAATAGAAGACTTGGTAGTGTTATTCCTAGAATTATCTCATCTGAGCAACATGGGTTTGTGTAAGGAAGAAACATTCAGGGGGCCATTGGTATCTCCCAATAAATGGTTCATGATTTGAACAAAAGAACCGTTGGATCTAATATTAGGGTTAAGGTAGATATGGACAAGGCTTATGATAAATTAGAGTGGAAATTTATCCTCAAATTCATGAGGCTGTTTGGGTTTTATGATTGGTTCTTTGATATTTTTTTCACAAGTTATACTTTTCCTTGGATTACGATCTGTCGAATGGGGAACTCCTTTGGTTTGTTTTAATTAGTACATGGTGTTAGGACGGTTGATCCCCTCTCACCCTCCTTATTCATCTAGGCTCAAGAGGCACTTACAAGGAACATACATTGGAATCTTAAGGATGGATTTTTTTTTCATAACATGTTTGGGAAGGGCATGGCATCTCATATAATGTTTGATAATGGTATATAATTCTTTATTAATGGATGTAAAAAGTAATTTTATGGGTTCTCCATTATAATTTCCTTATATGGAAATTTGAGTGGCCAAAGTAATAACGCAAGAAAAAGTAGTGTTTACATTTCAAATAAGTGTTCTTGAAGAAATTATCTGGCTATTCAGTCCAATATAGGCATCCAATGGTGTCAACTTCCTATGATTTATCTTGGGGCCCCAATGTCCAAAGGTATGGTTAAGAAGACTATCCTTGATGATCTTATCAATCAGATAATGAGGAAAATATTCAATTGGAAAACTATGGTCTTATCATTTTGAGGCATGATTGCCTAGATTAATAGTGTCCCCATATCTATTCTGATGCATGTGGTATAAATCATAAATCCTCTGAAGGGTACTCTTCAGAACAAAGAATTGGTTTTTACTACCTGTCTTTGGGATTCTAATCAATTTGGTCAGTGTTGTTCTATGTGATGTGGAGGAGACCAAGCATGCCATGCTGGCTAGGCCGGGTTGGGATCATTTTGAAGGGACTTCCCATTGGTCTAACATCATGTATGAAAAATATAGGGAAGATTGGAGGAGTTGGTAGAAGAAGTCAAGGAATTTATCAAGCGTGACACGATGCACTATCAGCCATCTGAAGGAGTTGGATGGGGCGGTCTGATGAAAGGTTGGTCATGGAAACTTAAGTTTTTTGAATATGAATTGGTTAGGTGATGGTATTCACTTTCCATGCTGTCGAACTCTATTTATTTATTTCAGAGTAGTTAGCCTGCCCCATACCTTCCTTGAAGCTATTCTGAATAGGAAACAAATGGGGGAATTTTTATGGACCCATACCTTAGTTAATGAAAATCCATCTTGATCTAATTAAATGTCTTAATATGTGAAATGGTTATACAACATATTCACTTGTTTTGTTTTTGGGTTATAAAATACAATTATGAAATGTGACCATTTCTTTTGTAGCCATTGAATAGTGATCACATGATTAGTATAAATATGGGCTTTAACAAATCCAATTTACTCAGACAAAGGAATCGATGACCTCATCCAGTAAAATTTCTCCATATGAAGCCCATTTGTCGGAGCTTGGAAAAGAGGTGGTGTCATTGGGCATTGCTCTTGACCAATCCCATGCTGAGCTTCAACATGTTAAGCTCAAACGGAATCGCCTACGAGAGAAGTGGAAGTTGATAGAGATCATCACATGAGCAATGTTATCTGAGCCACCCCAAGAGTCTATCACCATTGCACACCTCACCCTTCGATCTTATGCGGGTTTTTATGGTGTTATTTAACAAGACCCAAGTAATATGGCTATGTACATTAATTTTGTTAAGTAATAATGAATATACTTTCATTTTATTATCGTTACCTTGTAAATAGTTTTTAAAGCACAAATAGTATTTTTAGTTAATATACAATTTAGAAAAAAAAATTGATGAATTAAGGGATTTATTTGTATTAAATAATATTTTAATAAAATATTTTTATTATTATCACTAAATTAATTTTTATTAAATATAAATTATCGTATAATTTTATGAATGCAATTGTAATTTTTATTATGGTTCGAAATCCATTTTTGTCAAAAACCCATGAATTTTGGATAAATGTAAATTTTTATTTTAAAATTGAAAATTAACATATTTTAAAATTATTTAGATAAAATAAATATTATTTCTGGAATCTGGACGTCGAAATTATCGAACGGTGAATATTTCATAATTTTCTGGGACAATCAATTTTTTGGGTAATAATTAAATACCATTTTAATATATAATGTGTTTTATGACATCATAAAGACCCAATAGTGATGTAATAAAATACTATAAGCTTTATGTTCGGACATTATATGTTTTACCAGTAAATTAATGTGATTTTGGGTGTGTTTGACTTATTTTATAAAGCATTAATGAACCCTTTAAGACTTATTAAATATCTAGTTTTTTTAAATTGTTTTCCTTGGGAGTGTGACTCACCTCCACATAAGCAACCCCATTGTTTTAAGAAGTTCTGAATTTGGCCTTACAATTTTTTTTTTCAATTCCCTTTTCCAAAAATCATGGGCTGGTTTTTGGTTTGGATTAGTTTAATGTGAGGTGTCCCAAACCTAAATAATAAATAATTTCCCCACCTTTCCTATATAAACCCACCCAATCTCCCACTTTCTCCTCACTCAAAGACTTTGGAGCTCATCCACCCTCTTCCCTCCTCTCTCTAGAATCCTCCCAAGGTGCCCCAAGCTCCCAAGAAGCCTCCCTCAAGCCTCTCTCATGCCTTTGTATGCACACTTCCAAGTAAGGGTTTTTCTTCCTTTCTAATTTTTGTCTAATTTTCATTATGTTGTTGTGCCCATTTAATTTCAATTATAAATATTGGGGTGTGGTTAAAAACCTCCCCCATACATCCCTCTTTATGTTTGAATGCTGGGAGACCCATTTCTCTCTCATTAAATTCCTCCCATGTACACCCGTTACTATTCTGAAATTATGAATGGAATTTCCCTCTCCTCGTTAACATTCTAGCAATTCTATTGTACCATGAATCTAAATTCCATTACATTTGTTGGGATATGTATCTATATTACCCCTTACTCTCCATGTCATTTAAATTTTATCAGACACCCATTTCTCTCTCATCAACCATTTTTATGAGTTCATATGTCATGTCGTTTTGCTGCCGAAATTGCACTGCAATTTTCCAGAGCCAAAGTCATTGTGTAGTGAATATCATTCCCATTTCTCTATCAAGGGTATTAACCTTTATGAACATTTAATTATTGTTTAATGAGTTTATTTTATATATTCCAGATTCATTTAATGTGGAATAAATGATTATGTTGAAGGATTCAATGTTTGATGATCTATGTGGCACACTTATGCATGAAAAGAAATGTTTAATAAGGGTGTGCCCTGATAGCGCTCCAATGCCTTGGGTAAATTATAGTATCATGATACATTATGTGAAATCGGTGTTGACTCATGATAATTCAAGTGCAATGAGTTTTTACTCATGCTTCATTGCAATTAGGGTTTACTCATGATTTATGTGCAATGAGCCTTGGCTCATGCTAATTCCATGTTAAGTGTTGTTTCCAAATTTCCATGTTATGATTATCATGCTTTATCACACCTTTATGTTTATTATTCTCTTGTGCTCTATTTATATGCCTATTTCCTAACATGTATTTTATTCCTCATGTTATTCCATGTTTATTCCCTTACTGGCATTTTTAGCTCACCCTTTTCTTATGCATGTCCTCTGGTTATCCCATGCAATGCTAAATATGAGGGAATGTAGTGGTCATGTAAAGGAGGTTTTTAATAAATATGTTTCATGTTTCATGTTTTAAGTTGTTATGTAATGATACTAAGCCCCAAATACACTAGACCTCTTGATATTCAATTTTTTTTAGTGGAGATGATGTAATAAATTATTTTTAGTAGTGTAATGAAAGATCAGAGTGGTCATAGTCGGTATCAGAGGGAGTTTTATTTATTTTTGGGATTAGGATTAGAAAATCCTAGTGAAGCCTTAGATACAAGACTAAGTATAATAAAAATATCCCTATGTTTTGGTGTGTATGGATTAAGTGGTTTATCATGAAAATACATCCATGTCTGGATACGAGTAGGTAAAGGCGGCTCTAGCACAGATGTATCCTAGGGGTAAAACCCAAAACACCGCTTTGATCTAGACTCGAATTAGAATTGGTGCATGAAAATGGGCCTTGCTGCACTCTTGGTTATGACACTCCCAGGGAATATGCTTTGGTAGATTTATGAGCTTAGTACAGACCATTATTAAAGGTCAAAAAGTCCATAAGAATATATGTTATGAAATAGATCGAGGGTAAGCTAGATTTAAACCTTAGAAATTACAAGTTAGGGTATTATTCTTATTTATAAGTTTATAATTTAATGTTCAATGTTTTCTTTTTATATTCAATGGCTATGTATTTAAGACCTCTAATTATACGTTCTTTTTCTTAGTTAATGGTGGGAAATATAAGAACTCGTTCCAACAACCAATGTGATAGGCAATGTGAAGATTTCCCTATTGATATGCCTGATATGATGGGAGCGGGTGCTCAGAACTTCATGACAGTAATTTTTCATCTGGTGTGAGTTAAGAATAATAACATGAATCAGGATAAACTCCTTCCTCCTCCACGGAAAGAGCAAGTTGTCGTAGAATCATTTATGCGGAAAAGGCCTCCCATGTTTAGCGGATCTTCTGATCCCCTCCTTGCAGAACAATGGATTAACACTATTGAGAAGAAATTCTCCGTCTTCTAGTGTTGGGAAGCGGAAAAAGGTGTACTGGCGGTCTATCATTTTTATGGGTAATCTAATTAATGGTGGACACGGATCAAGAATACAGGGTCCCAAGAGGAAATTGATTCCAGGAATTGGGAGGAATTCAAGAGGAACTTTTTCAACAAATATTTTCCTCGAACCCTCCGTCTCAAGATAGAAAGATATTTCCCCAGACTCAAGAAGAAGGAAGATGATTCCATTGAGGCGTATGAAGAAAACATTACAAGGCTTTCAAGGTATGCCTCTGGCTTTTTCATGAACACTGAAAGCAAGGTGGATCGCTTCTTTAGTGGACTCAAGCTGAGTCTACGAAAAGCGTTGGTGATTTATGACTTCAACAGTTATGAGGATATTGTCTGTTATGCCCTCAAGGTTGAAATTCATATTTGAGAGTCTCAGTGGTCTCATATGCCTAGTGACAAGAAGCGGAAAATGGAGAACAACATGGGTGATCCATCAATAAAATCCCAGGATGGAAAGAATCATCACTTTCCCACTTGAAAAAATTATGGGAAGAAAAGTATGGGTAATTATCTCAAGGGACCCAGGAATTTTTTCAAATGTGGAAATTTTGGTCATCTGGCCAAGAACTGCCGAAGGGATATGAGAAATCCTGCAAATGATGAATAAGAAAGGAATGTTCAGATCAACACTCAGCCAACAGTGTAGTGTTACGACTACAAGGAGCCTGGGCATTATGCAAACAATTTCCCTAAGCCGAGGGTTGTCGGAGACAATCAACAACAACCTCCGAGGCAACAAGGAAGGGATTACGCTGTCACTGCCACCGAAGTGAACACTGAAAAAGAAGTGTTGAAAGGTATTCTAGTTATTCATTCAAGAGTAGTGAACGTACTTTTTGATTCTGGTTCTACAAATTATTTAGTATCTAAAAAGTTTTGTAGAACAATCCCAACACAACCACAAATCATGGAATTAAACATGTTGGTGACTATGGAAAATGGGGAAATCATTGCATACCATGAATATAACTCCTCCCCTATCCTAATCCATGGATTGAACTTCCTGGAGAACCTCGTCATACTCACATTGGTGGAATTTTATGCAATTCTTGGCATGGATTGGCTATTCTTATATAGAGCCAACATAAATTGTTGTGAAAGGGAAATCAACCTCCACGTGGAGAATCGAACCCCAATTCATTACAACTGCACGGAGGAAGATGAATCTTCATTAGCTCCATCATCTCAAGCGTGGATAATACTGCCCTATGAGCATGCATATCGGGCTCAGATGATTGAGTTCATGGAAGAAACCATCATTGAAGAGTTGCCTATTGTGAATGAATTCGTGGAAGTGTTTCCCTAGGAATTTCCTGGTCTTCCTCCAAGATGAGATGTTTATTTTTCAATTGAACTTATATCGGGGGAATTCCCAATATCCAAAACCCCATATAAAATGGCCATTGTGGAGTTTGAAGATCCGAAGAAACAACTACAGGAGAATCTAGAGAAAGGGTTTATTCTCCCAAGTGCTTCACCATGGGGTGCACCAGTCCTCTTCGTCAAGAAGAAGGATGGATACATGTGCCTTTACATTGATTATTTTAAGATCAACAAAATCATGATAAAGAAAAATTATCCTCTACCACGAATTGATGAATTGTTTTATCAGCTGCGTGGAGAAATGCTTCTCCAAGGTGGATTTTCTGTTAGGATATTATCAATTAAGGGTGAAGAAGGAAGTTATCCCCAGGACTGCTTTTCATACAAGATACGGGCACTATGAATTCATAGTAATTCCTTTTGGACTCACTAATGCTCCAGAAATATTCACTAAATTGATTAATAGACTCTTTAGAGATTACCTCGACAAATTTGTGGTATTCTATATAGGTGATCTTCAGATATACTCCAAAACCATGGAGGATCATGAAGAGAATCTAAGAACTGTACTAGAGACCTTGCAGAATGAGAAGCTCTTTTCCATGTACAACATGTGTGATTTCTAGTGTAAGGAGGTATCATTCTTGGTCCATATGATCACAAGAAATGGGATATCTGTGGATCCCTCCAAAATAGATGCAATTGAGGGATGGCCAAGGCCAACATCAGTAATAGATATCCGTAGCGTCTTGGGGTTATCTGGATATTATCGACGATTTGTGAGATATTTCTCACGATTTTCCAACCCTCTTACCAAGATAACTCAGTAGGGAGTAAATTTTTCTTGGAGTGATGAATGCGAAGAAAGCTTCAAGGAGTTGAAAATGAGGCTTATCACTGCACTCGTGCTCACTTTACCCACAACTGGAGACCTTTTTATGGTAATCATTGATTCTTCAAAGAAGGGCATGGGATGTGTGTTGATGAAAAATGACAAATCCATTGCATATGCTACAAGGAAATTGAATGTTCATTAATTGAACTATCCAACACATGACATCGAGATGGCTGCAGTGATCTTCACTTTGAAAATTTGGCGGCATTATCTCTTTGGGGAGAAGTGTGAAATATATATGGACCACAAAAGCCTCAAGAATATATTCACACCGAAAGTGTTGAATATGGGCCAATGCAGATGGTTAGAGATGATTAAAGACTATGACTACTAAATCCATTACCACTCTAGGAAAGCGAACAAGGTGGCAGATGCTCTAAGTAGAAAGGATCCTGCATCATTTTCAGTGATGAGAATTTAAAAGGATCTGATCTTCATAGATTTTCAAATGATGGACATGGGAATCATGAAGGGAGTAACATAATCAATCCTTTCTCAAATGATTTCTCAACCACCCCTCTTAGAGAGAATAAAAGATGCTCAATGAAAAGATGTGGAAATTCAGAAAAGGGTGGAAGCTATTAGAAATGGGAAATCGTATGATTTAATAGTTGTTGAGGAAGGAGTTGTATGATTTGAGATGCAGATATGTGTACCATCCGATCTATAGATAATGATGGAGCTATTTAATGATTCACATAGCTCGACCTTCTTTATCCACCTAGATAGCAGAAAGATGTATCGAGATCTCTGAGAAATCTTTTGGTGGGACAATATGAAAAGGGAGGTTTCGGAATATACATCAAAGTGTCTGGTACATCAACAAGTGAAGGCTGAGATACAAAAGTATATGGGGATGATGTAACCACTACCCATACCATCATTGAAGTGTGAGAACATCACCATAAACATTGTCACTAGTCTTCCAAAAACATCCGAAGGCAAAAATGCAATCTGGGTTGTTTTGGATCGCCTTAAAAAGTCTAAACACTTCATTGAAATTCAGGAGGACTTCTAATTAGATAAAATGGAACAGATATATATTAGGGAAGTGGCAAGGATGCATGGAGTACCACTATTTATTGTGTCCGATCAAGATCCAAGATTCACCTCTATGTTTTGGAAGAGTCTTCAACATGCTCTAAATACTAAACTGAACATAAGTACGGCCTATCATCCTCAAAATAATGGAAATTTTGAGCAAACTATCCAAACACTTGAGAACATGTTGAGATCATTCTCAATGGAATTTAAAGGACGATGGGATCAACATCGTCCTCTGGTTCAGTTATCATATAATAACAGTTTCCACTCGATCATCCAAATGGAACCTTATGAAAACCCGTATGGGAAGAGTTGTAGAATATCGGCATGTTGGGATGAAGTCGGTGAGCATAAGCTTCTTGGACTAAAAATTGTCGAAGAAATGATGGAGATGGTGAAAACCATTCATCAGCATATCAAGGAAGCCCATAGTCGACATAAGAGTTATGCAGATAATCATCGACGAGACCTTGAGTTTAATGTTAGAGAGATGGAATTTCTATGAATATCACCATGGAATAAGGTCATGAGGTTTGGAAAGAAAGGGAAGTTATGTCCAAGGTACATCAGACCCTTCAAGATTGTTGTTCGTGTCGGGGCTGTAGCATATCGACTAGAAATTCCACCTATGAGGGCCAAAGTGCACGATGTCTTTCATGTATCCCTTTTAAGAAAGTACGTACTGAACCCTTCACATGTACTATCTTCAGAGGAGGTACTGTTAGAAGATGATCTTTCTTATAAGGAGAAACGAGTGATGAACTTAGATCGTAGATAAAAAGTTTTACGGAATAAGACAATTCCCCTCATCAAGGTGTTGTGGAGAAACCACAAGTTTGAAGAAGTGACGTGGGAATCAGATGAAGTTATGAAGCAGAGATACCATCATTTGGTTTAGTGTGGGAGAAGTCAATTTCGAGGGTGAAATTTCTTAAGGGGGAAAGATTGTAAGGACCCAAACCGTGGTTAATGAAAATCCATCTTGATCTAATTAAATGTCATAATATGTGAAATGGTTATACAACATATGCACTTATTTTGATTTTGTATTTTAAAATACCATTAAGAATTGAGACTATTTCTTTTGTAGACATTGAACAGTGATCACATGATTAGTATAAATATTGGATTTAACAAATCCAATTTACTCAGCCAATGGAAGCGATTGCCTCATCTAGTAGAATTTCTCCATAAGAATCCCATTTTTCAGAGCTTGGAAAAGAGGTGGCGTCATTGGGCTTCTCTCTTAACCAATCCCAAGTCGAGCTTCAATAGGTTAAGCTCGAACGAAATCGCCTACAAGAGAAGTAGAAGTTGATAGAGATCACCATGCGATCAATGTTATCCGAGCCACCCCAAGAGTCTATCACCATTACACACCTCACCCTTCGGTCTTATACAGGTGTTTTAAGGGGTTATTTTACAAGACCCTAGTATAATGGCTATGTAAATTACTTTTGTTATGTAATAATGAATATAATTTTAATTTAACAATGTTACATTGTAAATAGTTTTTTACAGCACAAATAGTATTTTTAGTTAATATACAACTAAGAAAATAATTTTGATGAATTAATGGATTTTTTTGTATTAAATAATATTTTAATAATATATTATTATTATTATTATTAAATTAATTTTTATTAAATATAAAAGATCATATAATTTTATGATTGCAATTGTAATTTTTATTAAGGTTCGAAATCCATTTTTGTCAAAACCAATGAATTTTTGATACATGTCGATTTTTATATTAAAAGTGATAATTAACATATTTAGAAAATTATTTAGATAAAATAAATATTATTTCTAGAATCAGGACGTTGAAATTATCCAATGGTGAATTTTTCATAATTTTACGAGGCATTCAAATTTATGGGTAACAATTTAATACAGTGTAAATATAAAATGTGTTTTATGACATCATAATGACCCAATAGTGATTTAATAAAATACTATAAGCTTTATATTCCGCCAATATATGTTTTACCAATAATGTAATGTGATTTTGGGTGTGTATGACTTATTTTAAAACACATTAATGAACCTTTTAAGACTTATTAAACATCTTGTCTTTTTAAATTTTTTTCCTTGGGAGTGTGACTCACCTCCACATAAGCAACCACATTATTTTAAGAAGTTCGGACTTTTTCCTTAAAAAATATTATTTTCACTTCCCTTTTACATAAACCATGGGTAAAAACCATTTGTTGGTTTGTTGTTTGTATTAGTTTAATGTGTGGTGTCCCAAACCTAAATAATAAAGAATTTACTCACCTTTCCTATATAAACTCAACCAATATCCAACATTCTCCTCACTAAAAGCCTTTGGAGTTCTTCCAACCTCTGCCCTCCTCTCTCTAGAGTCCTCCCAAGGTGAACGAAGCTCCAAAAAATCCTCCCTTAAGCCTCTCTCAAGCCTTTGGAAGCACACATCCAAGTAAGGGTTTTTCATCCTTTCTAATTTTTGTCCAATTTTCATTATGTTGTTATTCCGTTTTAATTTAAATTATAAATGTTGGGGTAAGGTTCCACACACCCCCATACTTCCCTCTTTATGTTTTAATGATGGGATACCCATTTCAATCTCATTAAATGCCTCCCATGTACACCCGTTACTATGCTGAAATTCTGAAAGGAAGTTCTCTCTCCACATTTACATTCAAGCAATTATTTTGTATCATAAATCTAAATTCCATTACATTTGTTGGGAAATGTATCTATATAACCCCCATATTATACATGTCTTGTAAATATGATGAGACACCCCTTTCTCTCTCATCAACCATTTTTATGAGTTCTTATGTCATGCCGTTATGCGGCCAAAATTTCTCCGCAATTTTTTCAAGCCAAAGTCATTGTGTAGTGAATACCATGCCATTATCTATATCAAGGGTATTCAACATTATGCACAATTACTTATTGTTTAAATAGTTTCTTGTATGTATTCCACATTGTTTATCATGGAATAAATGATTATGTTGAATGTTTCAATGTTTTATGATTCATGTGGCACACTTATGCATGAAATGAAATGTTTAAGAAGGGTGTTCCCTGATAGTGCTCAAATTAATTGGGTAATGTATAGTATCCTGATACATTATGTGAAATGGGTGTTGAATAATGATAATTCAAGTAAAATTAGGGTTTACTCATGCTTCATGTGCAATGATGTTTTACTCATTCTTTATGTGCAATGAGCCTTGGCTCATGCTAATTCCATGTTAAGAGTTGTTTCCACATTTACATGTTATGATTATCATGCTTTATCATGCCTTTATTTTTATGCGTCTCTTATGCTCCATTTATATGGCTATTGTCTAACATGTATTTCATACCTCATGTTATTCCATGTTTATTCCCTCACTGGGCTTTTCATCTCACCCTTTTCTTATGCATGTCATCAGGTTATCCCATGCAATGCTAAATACGAGGAAATGTAGTGGTCATGTAAAGGACATTTTCAATAAAGATGTTGCATATTTCATTTTTTAAGTTGTTATGTAATGATACTAAGCCCAGAAGACAAAATACCTCTTGATATTCTATGTTGTATCAAGTGAAGATCATGTAATAAATTATGTTTAATGGTGTAATAGAAGATCAGGGCTGGCATAGCATTTGATAGTCTCACTCTTGCTGATGAACCGGACAAAAGTTAATTCATGGGGTCTAATTATGGGGGGTTCTCTAGTTTGAAATTCAGGAGTTTTCTTCACCTGAAAATCACTTCGGACATGTGGGCTGCCAAACTGTGGTGCAAGGAGATTCCTGGGAAGATAAATTTTTTAGTGTGGCGCCTGAGGAACTAAGTTCCCCAAAATGAAGAGAATGACTAGAAAGGAGGATCCAATCAGGATTCCCAATGCCAGTTCTGTAATGATCCTCGACAAGAGTCAACAGATCATGTGTTCGTATATGGTGATTGGGCCATGTAGGTTTGGTTCTATCTTAAATTACAGATTAACATCAACATTCATGCTAATTTGATGTAGAACATCATTGAGGGATGGAGGTAAAGGTGAACAAGATGGTGTTTGTGGGTTCTTGATAGATTCTGGAAGAAGGATATAACAAAGTTAGTTATGGTGAAATGTTCTCCATCCTACAACTTCAGGTGCAGGTGAGAATTCTAGTTATGGAGAATAGGTTCTTGTCAAAAACACTGGCCCCTTCATATCCTTAAGGGGATTTCATCATGACTTTCGATCTTTTGTGGTTACTAGACAACCTTCTCAGGGTATATTCCATATAGGGGATGATGCTGAATGAGGATGGATCCTGTAGGAATGGGGAGATTAATGGGGGCATGATGGATCATGAAAGCCGAGGCTCCATGCTTGTGGGTATCTCTTCCTTCATCAGTGGAAGTGATTCCATGGTGACGGAGGCAAAAGATTTGGCCACTGGTTTATCCTTGTGTAAGATAAAAAATATATAGATTTCAGAATTTGAGATAGATTCTACCACAGTGGTCATGTTTCTTGTGGAAAAGGGTGATGTTCCCTTGGTGATGTCTTGCATGATCAGGTATTGCAGGAAGTATATCAACCAGAATATTTTGGTCCAACACACCTATGTGAAGGGAATTATGCAACTGATTCAATAGCTAGAAAAGGTATCTTGGGAGAGATATTTACTATCTAAAATACTTTAGGACCCCTTCCGGATTATTATAACCTTATTATTATGAAAGATTCCCTTGGCCTCCACTACTTCTTCCCCCTTGATTTATTGTTTTCCTGAATGTTGTTTATCCTTTATTGAATAAAAATTGAATTTTCATTCATTTTTATATCTATATATTTTATGGATATATATATGTATATAAATAATATATATTATATTTATATCATTATTTTCTTTCTAGGGATTATGGAACCATGATCCAAGTACCTGAACAAAATCTACCAAACCAAAACATACTTGAAAAAAAGAAGCAATTTTTATTGTGGAATCATCAGGATTCACAACGACATAAACGAGAAACGAGATAAAATGCAGGAGAAAATAAAACACAAGGAAAAAAATGATTTACATGGTTCAGGAATAATCCATATGTCCACGGTGGGGCAGAATTTTTACTAGAATCAGGAAAACAAATTATAGGGTTTTTCAAAAGTAACCCTAACATGAAAAATGGGCTACAAAATGGAGACGACGATCCACTATTTTAACAGGAAGTCTATGTAGCTACAGTGAATGGTGGACAACTTTGTCAAAAGTGTTACAGTATAGTTGACTCTGAATTCCACACTGCTACAGTGCCGGTCGGTGTCGGTTGGCCAGCTCTGCTACAACGGTCAAAGATGATACAGTGCCACAACAAAATTGGGTTGAGGCCCTTCATGCCCCAAACCCATGGAGCAGGGGTGCGTTGCCCCCTGCCACCCCCCAACAAGCTCACCATGGAGCTCGACCCACGACTATTGCAGGACACAAGCCTTCATCCCAACCAGATCAGGCTACACCAATCCTAAAATCTACCACTTGGAGCGTGATCCACTACACCGAAATGCTTCAATGCAACTGAAAAAGACAACTAACTTAATTTGAGTTCGTCCTCTTCTTCACTAACTAGTGCGCGTGCTTTCCATTCACAGCTTCAATTTCAACTTGACGATTCATGAAATAAAATTGTTTTCCCTCTTGTTCTCCCATCGTGTCCTCCCTTATTTTGTCTCTCATCCTCCGTTCATCAGTGGAGACCAACAAAGGCGTAGCAGTGCCTCAACTTCTATATCACCGTGGGCCTTCTCAACATGTCTGCCAGATTTTTGGTTCCACAAATCTTATGCAGTGTTAGAAAAAAATCCTTTATCAAGCCTCTGATGAAATGGTACTTCAACTAAATGTACTTCGTCCGGGCATGAAATATCGGGTTCTTTGTAAAATTCATAGCACTACGACTATCACAGTGCAATACATTCTCTTCTATCTTTCATCCCAATTCATCTAAAAAGACTTTCAGCCAAACCATCTCTTTCCTAGCTTCTGTTATAGTAATGTATGTTGCCTCTGTGGTGGATAAAGCCACCGCCTTCTGCAATTGTGATATCCAGCTTACCGCAGTTCCTCTATAGGTAAATACATAACCCGTGGTACTCCTCATGCAATCTAAATCACCTCTAAGGTCATCATCCACATATCCCTGCAATGAATTTCCTTTCCCAAAGCACAGTGATACCTCCTTTATTCCATTAAAATACCTCTGTATCCACTTCACAGCTTCCCAGTGTTGTTTTCCAAGGTTATCCATATACCTGCTCACATCTCCCACTGCACATGCGATGTCAGGTAGAGTAAAAACTGTGGCATGCATCAGACATCCAACAGCTGATGCGTATAGAAGTTTTTCCATGTGCTCAACCACGTTGGTCATCTTCGGTGATTGATCCTTTGATAGTTTGAAATGGCTCTCCAGGGGGATCGAGACTGCCTTTTCTTCCATCTTACTGAATCTTCTCAGAACCTTCCCAATGTAATCAGCCTGTGACAACATCAACGTTCTAGCTATGCGGTCTCTCTTGATCTTCATCCCCAGAATCTATACTGTTTTTCCAAGATCTTTCATTTCAATCTTCTCAGCCAACATCCCTTTCAGCTCATTAATCCTTTTCACACAAGATCCTACAATGACCATATCATACACATATAGAAGTAATATAAAGTATTCATCACTAAAAAACATTATGTAGCAACATTGATCCATGACACATCATTTATATTCATTTTTGACATAAATAAATCAAAATACTTGTTCCACTGCCTGGTTGCCAGCTTTAGTCCATGTAAGCTCTTCTGGAGTTTTCACACCAGGTATTCCTTCCCAGACTCAACATATCCCTCTGGCTACTGCATGTAGATATCTTCCACCAAATCTCCATAAAGGAAAGTAGTCTTGATATCAATCTTCTCAAGGTACAAGTCCTCTGACACCACAATGCTGAGAACCACCTGGATGGTGGAAGGATTCACTACTGGTGAGAATATTTCAGTGAAATCCACTCCCTCCTTCTGTAGGAATCCTTTCACCGCCATCCTTTCCTTGAACCCCATCTTTCCACCATATTCTTCCTTGAACCGGTAGACCCACTTGTTCCTCAATGATTTAATTCATATTAGAAGGGGTGTCATCTCCCAAGTGTTTTTATCAAGTAAGGAGTAAATCTCATCCTTCATATCCAACTCCCTCTTGCTCGACTCCTTCAGCTGCATTCCCTCATCGAAGCATTCTGGTTCTCCACTATCAGTCAATAATAGATATTGCATGGATAGTGAATACCTCTACACATGCCTTCTCTCCCATGTTGATCTCCTCAACTCCACTAGAGTAGTAAGTTCCATGGGTTCAGATCTCTCATGCTCAGATACACCTTCAAGATCCACTCATTATTTTCACTTTGATTCAATGTTCCCATTTTCATTTTCAGCTACACGACAATCTTTTTACATGATACCTTCATTGAATACCACGTTTTGGCTCATCATGACCATATTCTTAAGATCATCGCAAAAGAGGTAACCAAACTTGTCAGCACCATAGGAAATAAATAAACATGGCTTGGACTTAGCATCATGCTTGTCCCTTGCATTAGCATCAATATCAACATATGCCAAACTACCAAAGACTCATAAATTTGAGAGTCTTACCTCCTTCCCAGACCAGAGCTCATTGGGTAGATGTTCTCTCATTGGCACAGATGGACTCATGTTGACCATATATGCTGCCATATTTACTCCATCATCCCAGAAGGTTTTGGGAAACTAGGAGGGTAACCTCAAACTTCCGGAACGTTCATTAAATGTCCTATTCATTCTCTCTGCCACACCATTTTGTTGTAGTGTACCTGGAATTGTATTCTCACACTGAATTCCATTATTAGAAGAAAATTCTCTAAACACATGATTTTCATACTCTCCACCATTTTCAAGCCTCAAGCATTTCAGCATAGCTCCTGACTCATTCTTTTCCATGGCCTTTCACTTCTGAAACATCTTAAACACATCATATTTACTTTTCAGAAAGTAAACCCATACCTTCATTGTTGAGTCATCGATGAATGTCACATAGAATTGTGACACTCTGAGAGAAAGTACTAGTGCAGGCCCCGAAACATCTGTGTTCACCGGGTCCAGATTCCCTGCCTTTAGCATTCTTCCTCCTTTTACAAAATACACCTTCTTCTACTTTCTGAGGATACAATCTTCACATAGTCCATCCTCCACTAAATTCAGCTCCAATAGCAGCCCCATTGTTTCCAGCACCATCATCCCCTTCTCACTCATGTGGCCTGGCCTGTTGTGTCATAGTTGTGAGTCTCCTACAACTTTTAGTGATACATCCATTTCCATGAAGGTTTTTGTCATGTTTTATAGGTCACCATTCTTTGCTCCCTGAGCTATGACCATAGCTCCTTCGGTGATTTTCCACGCACCACCAGTGAAAGTGGTACTCAACCTTGCATCATCATGTTTTCCAATAGAAATGGTATTTCTTCTTAAACCAAGGATATACATCATGTTATCCAGAACCAATAATCTCACACTATTGGTCTTGATATATGCATCTCCTTTCCCCACAATCTGCAAGGGCTCATCATCGGTAATATGTACCTTGCTGGAATTTACAAAAACGCAATTTTCCAGACATCGCTTCTCCAATTTAGAACAGAAAGATGACCCAATGTCTAAAATCCAAGACTCCATCGTGTTGTCCATGCTCAACAGCAACGCATCATCAATTCCTTCAACCGCCTTGTTTTCTCCACTAGTTTTAGGTCCCTTCCTTTTTTTCTCAACACTCCTTCATGACATAACCTTTCTTTACACATGTCAAACAAGTAGGACTAGCCCCCATTGCCTTGTCTCGAGTTTTCCCTCTTGATCGTGATTGTGCTCTATGATTGTCTCATTGTGGGTATCTTCTTCTTCCTTCAACATTCAGAGCAGAACATGAGAATCTACATGATCCTCTTATTCGCACATCCTTACTTAGGATTATGTCCCTCATATATTTCAGAAGTAGTTTGGTATTCCCCAAGGTACTGCTCATAGCTGTTACAGTTGCTTCTCAAATGTCAGGGTAAAGGACAACAAGAAAAGTGAACATACCTCATCACC
Organism: Viscum album; assembly: GCA_963277665.1. Classification (NCBI taxonomy): domain Eukaryota; kingdom Viridiplantae; phylum Streptophyta; class Magnoliopsida; order Santalales; family Viscaceae; genus Viscum; species Viscum album. The sequence continues at coordinate 255,876,351 of OY728150.1, forward strand.
AAGATCAATCTACACTGATGTCAGCTAACTTATGATGGTTTTGAATTCATTGAAGTGGTCAGAAAAAATTCTTCCTTCATCCATTTTTAGGTTGAACAATTGTAACATCAATTGCACCATGTTTGTTTCAGAAGGCTTCTCGTACATATTCACGAGAGCTTTCATTCGGTCCACCGTCATCTTCTCCTCTCTGATATTGAACGCCACTTTTTTGGCCAACGTCAGGCACACAACACCCAGAAACTGTCAATCCAGCAAATCCTACTCCGACTGATCCATGCTCGTTGGCTTCAGTCCCAGAAGCAGCAAGTGCATATTTTTTTTGATAAAGAGAATCCTCGATTTTCATCCTCCAGAAACTGAAATCAATTCAATCAAAGCGATCGATCTTCACTTTGCCTTCATCCAAAGCCATCGTTCGAGAATTATGAACTCACCCTCAGATAACAGTTGTTGTGGAATCATCGGGATTCACAATGATGGAAATAAGAAATGAGATAAAATGCAGAAGAAAAGAAAACACAAGGAACACAACGATTTGCGTGGTTTGGGAATAATACCTACATCTATGGAGAGGCATAATTCTCACTATAATCGAGAGCACAAATTATAGAGTTTTTATGTAGTAACGCTAGCTTGAAAAATGGGATATAAAATGGAGAATATGATCCATTGTTTGCATAAGATTTCCATGTTTCTATAGTGAAAGGAGACCAGCTTTGTCAAAAGTAATATAGTACAGTTGACTCTAAAGTTTGCACTGCTACAGTGCCTGTTGGTGTCGGTCAGCCAGATCTGGTATAGTACAGTTGACTCCAATAGTTTTGGGCCACAAGCATTCAGCCTAACTGGATTGGGCCACAACAATCCAACAATTATAACCTAGAATAGTGACTTTAATAAAGAATTGTTTAAAAAAGCATGATAAATGTTATAAGTAAATCATATACATTATGATATATATGATTATGGACATATAATGGACATATAATAAATCTATATTTATTATATTGGAATATTTGACACCTACAAAGAATTTTGGACCTGAAGAAAAGGTTTATTTCACAATCTCATCGTTATATAGGATTGATTATGTTTAAGTATACATTGTGGAAATTATATGACATTTCTATATTAATACCAATATATTTTATTTTCCACTAGTATTTTTTACAAATTAGAATATTTGATTTCATTTTACTCTCTTTATGTAGACTATATACCATACTAATTTATTTAATCAAAACTGAATTTGTTTTTTACTCTGTCAGAAAACATTTTCTTACATGTCCATATTTTCATTAAATTATTTTAACAAATATTTTTAATATCATTAATTGATTTATTAATGAAATTTATACCCATGTTTTAATTTTTACATAATGTCTTGAAAGGTATATTCTTTTCATTTTTTTGAATGAGGTATTTTTTTGACTTTTTTTACAAATATGTGAAAGGAATACTTTTTTAACTTATATGGGATGAATGGAATTTACTACCATCAGAACAATTCAATGATTTAACGATTACATTATATGTTTGAAAGGATATTTTTTAATTAAGTGGTTTCATTAATATTTGGTAAATTCTAATATTTTAATTAAGTGATTTCATTGTGAAAATATTATTTTTATCAAGAAACATTCCAGTGATCTTTTAAAGTATTTTCATTATTTAAGAATCCGTTGACGAATATTATACTTTACTGAGGATATAATCTAATGATACCATCAACCATATTTATTTAGATAGTGTATGGACAGTTTAATTGACGAAAGTATTGGCATTTCATATGCTAGTTTTTCTAATCTGGACAATTATTTATTTTTAAGGCATATTGATTATGTTGCATTATTTATTCACAAGATGAATGCATTAGACTTATTAAGGTGTAAGTGGGTAATATAATTACATATCCCTTTTATGCATCGATAAGTCACATGAAACAAAATAGATTGGGTATTTTTCTACGGCCTTACCCGTTTATGTAAATGTCTTGGCACAAGCCCTTGAGGGTATTTTTAGATGTCGTGCCACATTGCCTTAATAGTAACTTTTAGATGTTGAAAATTATTCATTATAAAATTATGATCTTATAAATTGATATCCATGTGATTATAAGAATAAATATTATATACATAGATTTGTTACAATTTTATTTGATTATTTATATATAATTGTTTGATCATCATTTATTGATACCATATTACCCTTTGTGCTCAAGATATTTATTAATTGAAATGTTTTTTAGTTTTTTACCTAGAAATAATGATAATCCCTTATTTATTCAAAATAACTTCCATTATATGCCACCCTTACTGAGAATCTATGCTCACTCTAATTTTTTTCTCTTCCCAGAATGTTGTGAGGTATAGTATGATTGATATGCATGGATATGTTTGTGGAAATAATGGTGTCATCAATGAAAATACTATGTTGCATTTATTTTTTAAAATTTAATATGATATTAACTTATGTATCTAATTTACTGAGAATACTAAACAATTCAGTCCTATGGGATGTGATCATTTATATCTAGTTCCAATGTAAAAAAACCACTATATCTAAACAAATGTGGTTGGGGTCTTTACACTTGTCACAGGAAGTGTGCCACATTCATGTCCATATGATTCATCCACACCACAATCACATTGTTGTAACATTATTCTAAATCCATTAAATAATGTGTATCTTAACCTCTAGATATCTCAACCTATACAATATCTGGAATAGATATTGGGTAAGGGGGAGCTGTTAGCCATTTATGACAACTCTATCCTAGATATTGTGGGAAATATCTAGAACCCATAGCCTCATAAGAGCATTAGAATGATTAAAGGACTTGGGTGGTTGTTCGTAAGAAATAACATTAAATATAATAGATATATTTTTACATCAAATGCTAATCCTAATGATTCACCAATAGTAAATTTGATTTACTACTATGGTTAGTTACAACCACATAATCTAAAAAACCTTGCACCAATAATAGCTCCATAACTATCCACTACACATTCCAACCCAGTAACTCCCCATAACAATCACAAGAAATTAAGAATCCCCAATTGGTCACATCATTACACAATTTTAGATTTACCATTTCATGTCCTTATTAAATCCATTTATCTATATATAACCATAATATATTCATTATTCATTAGTCACTTTTATTCTAACCATTAGCATTGTAGTACAACCATCCCATTTAATTTTTTTTAAATCCACTACTCATCAATCATATCTCACCAACCATATATATATATATATATATATATTATTTTAATCACAATCTATTTAACAAGAAACAATGAGACAACTAGACCAACCTCTCTACAAAACCACTTCAAATGCAACAAATTTCCCCCAAATAGCCACAAAAAACACAACCACCATATCATCCTTTTAACATATAAAGAATCCACCCTACTTTCACCAAAAAAGGAAAAGCTATCACCCCACATACATCCACAAAAATTGACCAAGACCACTCTAACTAAAATAATATGTATTAAATTAATGATAAAAAATCATATCACATCAAAAATATCCCCTACAGAAACTTCCATAATAATTTAATAAAACACACATAAGTTGGATTACTAAAATTTCAAGATTTATTCACCACCCATTTAATTACCATATTTGAGTTCTTATCCAATTATGAATGGTGACAAAGAATATCGATATTAGAAAATATATTTTCATGGTATCTCATATTAATAAACATGGATATTAGGAAAAGGAAATAACATCAAATTCATATACAGAACATGATAATCTTCTTTCCTCTTTCAATTTAACTGTTCTAGTTTTTATCATTATTAGGGAAATTATAACTATTTATCCATTGAAAAAATATGCAAGATAATTTTTTATTCATAGATAAATATAATCATATTATCACCAAGGATCAGAGTGAAGGACTGTCTTTAGTACAAGGTACTATTGTAGTAGCCTCCACCATAGTATCTGCTTTATTTGATATAGGTTCTTCCCACTCTTTCATATCTTTATCTATACTAGAATGTCATAGGATATAAATAAACGAATTAATATGGTATGATGACCCTGGATACATCCTTGGGAGTAAAATTATATGGAATAAACCAATGTATGTACTTCCCCTTGAGGTTGTCAATTATCCATTCTTATGGGACCTCTTTGTTCTCGAGATGATGGGATTGAAGGTCATTCTCGGGATGGGTTTTTTGGTTCCATATCATGCCTTTATAGACATAAATTACTATAGGGAATCATTTAAATCAACATATGGAAGTAGTTATCTACATGAGGGTGACTGGGATGTCCATGTTGGTAGATATAGACCATAGAATCAAGGCGACGTTTGAGTGACCACCCAGATTTCAAATTTCTTAATGGAAGATCAAGGTTTACTTTAGGCTTAATTTCATCTAGTAGTAGATCATTTTAGGAATTTATTTTCTAATTATTTGTTGGGTTACCTCTTAAGTGAGATTTAATGTTTATAATTGGGCTCATTATATTAGTAGATCCAATATCCATTCCTATGTATAGGATACCACCTACTGTGCTACAGGATCTCAAGACACAATTAGAGGATTTAGAGGCCAAATATTTTATATAGACTAAAACATCCTCTTGGGGTTATCCCATGATCTTTTACATGTTAGAGGATGGTAACCTTCATCTATGCATGAATTAAAGAGAGTTGAACTAGCATACCGTCAATAACCAATATCCACTACCTCATGTAGATGATCAATTTCACCACCTCTGAGGAGATATGGTGTTTTCAAAGATCAACCTGAGATCCGTCTATCATCATTTATGCATTAGACCATTATGTGTACATTGTATAAATTTATGTAGTCGGTATGTTCTGTATGAGTACCTTGTTATACCATTCAGTCTCAAAAACACACCCACTATTTTTATGGTTTTGTTGAATAGGGTGTTCCATACTTATCTGGATTATTTTTTCATGGTCATTGTGGACGGCGTCTTGGTGTATTCAAACACTCATATAGACCTTCATAAGGACCATGTGATCGTTATGAGTACACTAAAAGAGAATTATCATTATGAAAATATTTCCAAATGCCACTTATAAATAGATAAATTTCACTTCTTTGGTTATATTATCTCAGAATCAGGATTATATATTGACCCAATGAAGGTTAGAGTTCCAGTTTCTTAGGATCATAACAAGAAATTTCTTGATATAAAATGTTTATTGGTATTGGATGAATATTTTAGCAGTTTCATACTAGAATTATCTCACCATTATCCACCTCTTATTGTTCATACAAGGAAGGGTGTTATGTTCTTGTGGTCAGAAGAGTGAAAGAAATCCTATCATGATTTTAATGGGAGGCCTGTATCAGCACCTATTCATGTTCTTCTAGAGCTTGGTAGAGATTATATAGTTTTATGTGATGCATCAAACAATGGAGTAAGAGTAGTGCTAATGCAGGATGACATATTCATTGCGTACAAATATTGACAGTTGAGGCCTTATGGGATAAATCAACTGATGTTGGACCTTAAGATTGAACCAGTTGTCCAGAACATATGTTTCTAGAGAAAATATCTTTTAGGTGAGAACATAGTGGTGTCTATTGAAAACAAGAGACTCAAACATATCATTAAAATGAATGAATTAAATCTAAATCAGTGAATATGGGTTGAATATATTCATTCCTTTAATTTTTTTCTTGCCTATAAATCTAGAAAGAGAAATGTAGTAGTTGATACACTGAGTTAGAAAACTCAGGTATAGGATGTACATGAAGAAATTGATGAATGGAAAATGATGTCCCACTTCTCTATGATAGATATGGTGTTTCATGATAGTTACGAGTAGTGGTATATATTATACTTTTTAGTTACCTCTTGCCTCTTTGAGAAGGTGCAGATTATGAAATTTTTTGATACTAAAGACATTTTTATCCATGAGTCTACTTTTGGAGATGACCTGCCATTGGATTGGTCTATGAATGGAGAAAAAATTCTATATATACATGGACATGTCTGGGTTTGTATATATTGGAGAGAGGAACTGATGCGGGAGTCCCACACATCAAAGTGGGAAGTTCATCTAGGAATATCAATGATGTATGGAGATATGTGAGGCAAGTATTTTTGTCTTGGGATGAAATTCTAGATAGTAGGCTTTATCATAAAGGTTTCAACCTATGAAGGAATATCACCAACGTCTATAAGGATTTTTACAACCACTTACATTCCTATAATGGAAATGGGAATATGTTTTCATTGACTTCATATTTGTCTTACCTAGGTCTCCTAGAGGTAGAGATGTTGTATGGTTTGTCATTAACCAACAGATGAGTGTAGCCATCTTCCTTCCAATCCAAGAGACATTATTAGCTTATGATCTGGGAAGATTGTATGCTTGTGTGTTCATCTAACAACACGGTGTCCCTGATACTATAATTTTAGGTATGTATGCTCATTTAACATCATGATTATAGTAGGGTTTGATGAGATATATGGTTACACAAGTAGTTGAGAGAGAAAACAACAACCCTCACACTTATGGATAGTTTAAACAGATGATACAGGTTCTAGAAGACATGCTCTGGGAATGCATTATTGATTTCAGTAGTTCTTGGGAGAATAATATCCCTCCCACCGATTTCGACTATAATAGTATATTTTGAGGAGACAATTAAGATGGATCCTTTTGAAGACTTGTATGGTAGCTCATGTCATACACCTCTATACTGGCTAATGGTTAATGAGGTAGCCCTACTAGGTCCTCATCCTGTTTGATAGAGTTTAAATAAGGGTCAACTAATCATGAAGCCTATGTCTACTATTAATTATTGAAACAAATCTTATGAAAATCACCATATAAACCCTCTAGAGTTTGAGTTTGGTGATCATGTTTTCTTATGGGTATTTCCTAGGATAGGAAATAGATGGATATAGAGGAAAGGGAAGCTGTCACTGTGCATTTTTATGCCATTTAAGATTCTAGAGAGTGTTAGACCAGTAGACTATCAGATGCGAATACCCCATAGGTACAATACCATACATGGTTTCTTCCATGTTTCATAGCTTCACTGGAATCATGTTGACCAATATAATACTTTTGATTTGGAGGAAGTTGAGCTAGATATCGATACTTCATCCGATGACTATCTTATTTTCATCATTAACTAGAGCATTACGGTTCTCCATGTTTGGTATGTATGTCTAGTACATGTGATATGGTAGCATGAATGTGTACAGGATGAGACCAGGGAGCCGAAGGCTGACATACATGCCCAGTGTCCAGAGTTGTTTTGAGATAGGTTTTTTCAACCATCAAAAGGTGAACTTAGGGATGAGTTCATCATGGGGGAGAGACTGTAAGATCATAGTTTCTCATTTAGGTAGATATCCTTTTATATTTTCTTCAATTATTTATTTTACACAAAATATGTATTCCCTATGAGGTTATGTAGTTTTTAGGGGTGTTCGGGGTTTGTTCCAAGCTCATAACGCTGACCAGTTTAAAAAATAGACTGGCTATATGGTTAGTAGTAATCATGTCATCCGGGATAAATTGTCTCCCCTAACTGTGAATGGATGGTCATTGGGGTGAACCAGGGTGCACAGTTTTCTCTAATTATGGTCTAGGGGACATACACCCATCAAAAAAACCATAGACATGTTGTAGGGGTGTTTTTCATAGTGAAGGAATGGTTTCTCTAACCATTCATTCTAGCCATGTAAAATGCCCCTCCCTATAGTAGATGGTTCATTATTGGTGCATGATTTAGTCAGCCATGTGGCTAAATAATTTGATTCTTGTTTTTCTATAGAATTTAGGAAAATTACATTAAGTGAAATGTTTAATCACACCGTTAATCTCATTTCCTCTTCAACAGAAAACCCTCTCTCATTTTCTCCCCTTTTATATCCTTGATAGGAATTGATCCTGATTGTTTTTCTATATTCAGATTGAAGCACTGTTTGTCTCGTTTGATCCATGAAAATAAGATATTGATTCTTTTTATCCATTTTAATTTTTATTTCTATCAAAGATTCTATATAGATATAGGGTCATATTCCTTATTTTTAGAGAAATTGGTCCATTCCCCGGATTTATTCTGATTCAGGCCAAATTAGAGGCTGATTCTAGATGAAGAGAGTCATACGAGTTTGAGGCAGGTGTTATATAACTTATACCATAAGATTCATCATTTTATAAATTTCTATGTGTGAACATGTTTATTTTATTGGGAACTTCTGCAACGACCCAAAGTTTCATTAATGGAAAATCCTTCTTGATCTTATTAAATGTCTATTTATATAAAATGTTTTTATAAAATGTCAACTTCATTGGTTTTATGTTAAGAATTTTTACTGTTTCTAATATAGCCGTTGAACAATGATCACATGATTAGTATAAATATAGGTCTTTAACACATCCAATTTTACTTAGACAAATGAAGCGATGGCCTCGTCCAGTAGAATTTCTCCCTACGAAGCCCATTTGTCGGAGCTCGGAAAAGAGGTAGCATCTATGGGCTTCACCCTTGACCTAGCCCAAGATGAGCTTCATCTTTTCAAGCTCGAACATGACTGTCTATGGGAAAAGTGGAAGTTGATTGAAATTACCACTCGAGCGATGTTATCCGAGCCACCCCAAGAGTCTGTCACCATCACACACCTTACCCTTAGATCTTATGCGGATGTTTTAAGGGGTTATGTAACGAATAAGTAGTACTATATTCATGTACATTATTATTTTTATATAATAATGAATATAATTTCTAGTCATTTTTGATACATTGTAAATAGTTTTTAAAGTACAAATAGTGTTTTTAGTTATTATTTAACTAAGATTTTTATTTTATTAAATTAAGGGATTTTTTAAATAAATAATATTTTAATAAAATATTATTATTATTAAATTAAATTTTATTAAATATAAATGATCTTATAATTTTATGAATGTAATTATAATTTTTATTACGGTTTGAAAGCCATTTCTGTCCAAACCTGTGAATTTTCGATAAATGTCGGTTATTATTTTAAAAGTGAAAATTAACATATTTAGAAAATTATTTAGATAAAATTAATATTATTTTTGGAATCAGGACGTCAAAATTATCCAACGGTGAATTTTTCATAATTTTCTGATACAGTCAAATTTTTTAGTAAAAATTAAGTACCGTTTAAATATATAATGTGTTTTATGACATCATAATGACCCAATAATGTTGTAATAAAATACCATAATCCTTATGTTCGTCCAATATATGTTTTATCATTAAAATAATGTGATTTTCGGTTTTTTTGACTTACTTTTCAAAGCATTAATGGACCCCTCAAGACCTATTCAACACCTTGCCTTTTTAAATTAATTTCCCTGGGAGTGTGACTCACCTCCACATAAGCAACCATAATATTTTAAGAATTTCGGACTTTGGACTTATAAAATACTGTTTTCCTCTTCCCTTTTCAAAAACCCATGGGAAAAAACCAAGGTATGGTTTATGGTTTGGATTAATTTAATATAAGGGGTCCCAAACCTAAATAATAAAGAATTCCCTCACCTTTCCTATATAAACCCACCCAATATCAAACTTCCTCCTCACTCAAAGCCTTTGGAGTTCGTACAACCTCTTCCCTACTCTGTCTAGAATCCTCCCAAGTTTCCCCAACCTCCCAAGAAGCCTCTCACAAGCCTCTCTCTAGCCTTTGGAAGCACACTTCCAAGTAAGGGGTTTTTCTTCCTTTCTCATTTTTGTCCAATTTTCTTTAAGTTGTTTTTCCCTTTTAATTTCAATTATAAATGTTGGGGTTTGGTTTCAAACCTCCATCATACTTCCCTCTTTATTTTTTAATTATGGGAGATCATTTCTCTCTCATTAAATTCCTCCCATGTACACCCGTTACAATGCCGAAATTCCGAAAAGAACTTCTCTCTCCTCTTTTACATTCAAGCAATACTTTTGTATTATGAATCTAAATTGCATTACAATTGTTGGGACATGTATCTATTTGACCTCCTTACTGTCCATTACCTGAAAATATTATGAGGAACCCCTTTATCTCTCATCAACCATTTTTATTAATTCTTATGTCACGCCGTTACGCTGCCGAAATCACATCGATTTTCTAAGCCAATGTCATTGTGTAGTGAATACCATGCCCATTTCTCCATCAAGGGTATTCACCTTTATAAACATTAACTTATTGATTGTAATGTTTCATGAATTAATTCCACATTCCTTTATCGTGGTATAAATTATTATGTTTTATGAATCCATGTTTTATGATCCATGTGGCACACTTAAGCATGAAATGAAATGTTTAAGAAGGGTGCGCCCTTATAGCGCTCCAATGCATTGGGTAAAGTATAGTATCATGATAAGTCATGTGTAATGAGTGTGGAATCAAGCTAATTCAAGTGCAATGAGGGTTTAATCGTTCTTTATGTGCAATGAGGATTTACTCATGCTCCATGTGCAATGAGCCTTGGCTCATGCTAATTCCATGTTAAGTGTTGTTGCCACATTTCCACGTTATGATTATCATGCTTTATCATGCCTTTATGTTTGTGTTTCTTATATTCTCTATTGATATTCCTATTGTCTAACATGTATTGTACTCCTCATGTTATTCCATGTGTACTCCCTTACTCGGCTTTATAGCTCACTATTTTCTTATGCATTTCCTCAGGTTATCCCATGCAATGATAAGTACGAGGGAATATAGTGGTCATGTAAAGGAAGTTTTCAATAAAGATGTTGTATTTCATGTTTTAAGTTTTTATGTAATGGTCTTAATCCCCTAAGACAATAAACCTCTCGATCTTCTTTGTTGTATCAATTTAATTTTTATGTAATAAATCATGTTTAAGTTTGTAATTAAAGCATGGTTTTCTACAGTTGGTATCGGAGGATAGGTTTAGTTATTTTTTGGATTAGGAAAACCCTAGTAAAGCCTTAGATACAAGACTAATTATAATAAAAACATCCCTAAGTTTTGGTAAATACTAAGTAAGTGGTTTATCAAACAAATACATCCATGTATGGATACGAGCAGGTAGAGGCGGCTCTGGAACAGATGTATCCTAGGGGTAAAACCTGAAAACACCGCTTTGAGCAAGACTCGAACAGGAACTAGTGCAGAACAACATGCCTTGCTGCACTCTTGGTTACGACACTCCCTGGGGATATGTTTTGATAAATTCACAATGTTAGTAAAAACCCTTATTAAGGGAAAAAATGCCCCTAAGAATATATGTTAGAAAGTAGATCATGAAAAACCTATATTGAAGCCTATAGACTCATGAGTAAGGAAATAAAAGTTTACTTATAAGTCATAAACTTTTGTATTTGTATTACCCTTTATGTGTTACCCATATCTATTTTAGTGTGGGAAAAGAAAACTTTCAAGGGCGAAATTTCTTAAGGGGGGAATATTGTAATGACACAAAGTTTCATTAATGGAAAATACCTCTTGATCTTATTAAATGTCTCTTTATATAAAATGTTTTTATAAAATGTCAACTTCATTTGTTTTATGTTAAGAATTTTGACCGTTGCTAATATAGCCGTTGAACAGTGATCACTTGATTAGTATAAATATAGGGCTTTAACACATCCAATTTTACTTAGAAAAAAGAACGATGGCCTCGTCTAGTAGAATTGCTCCGTACAAAGCCCATTTATCGGAGCTCAGAAAAGAGGTGGCGTCTTTGGGCTTCTCCCCTGACCAAGCCCAAGCTGAGCTTCATCTTGTCAAGCTCGAACGTGACCGTCTACTGGAAAAGTGGAAGTTGATTGAAATTACCACTTGAGCGATGTTATCCGATCCACCCCAAGAGTCTTTCACCATCGCACACCTTACCCTTAGGTCTTATGCGGCTATTTTAAGGGGTTATGTAACGAATAAGTAGTACTATGTTCATGTACATTATTTTTTTATATAATAATGAATATAATTTCTAGTCATTTTTGATACATTGTAAATAGTTTTTAAAGTAAAAATAGTGTTTTAGTTATTATTTTACTAAGAATTATATTTTATTAAATTAAGGGATTTCTGAATTAAATAATATTTTAATAAAATATAATTATTATTAAATTAAATTTTATTAAATATAAATGATCTTATAATTTTATGAATGCAAATATAATTTTTATTAAGATTTGAATGCCATTTATATCCAAACCTGTGAATTTTCGATAAATGTCGGTTTTTATTTTAAAAGTTAAAATTAACATATTTATAAAATTATTTAGATAAAATAAATGTTATTTTTCGAATAAGGACGTCGAAATTATCCAACGGTGATTTTTTCCTAATTTTCTGAGACAATCAAATTTTTGAGTAAAAATTAAGTACCGTTTTAATATATAATGTGTTTTATGACATAATAATGACCCAATAGTGATGTAATAAAATACCATAATCCTAATGTTCGGCCAATATATGTTTTATCATTAAAATAATTTGATTTTGGGTTTGTTTGACTTACTTCTCAAAGCATTAATGGACCCCCCAAGACTTATTCAACACCTTGCCTTTTTAAATTAATTTCCATGGGAGTGTGACTCACCTCCACATAAGAAACCCTAATATTTTAAGAATTTCGGACATTGGACTTATAAAATATTTTTTTCCTCTTCCCTTTTCCAAAAAAACCATGGGAAAAAACCATGGTATGGTTTATGGTTTGGATTAATTTAATATAAGGGGTCCCAAACCTAAATAATAAAGAATTCCCTCACCTTTCCTATATAAACCCACCCAATATCCAATTTCCTCCTCACTCAAATCCTTTGGAGTTAGTAAAACCTCTGCCCTACTCTCTCTAGAATCCTCCCAAGGTGCCCCAACCTCCCAGGAATCCTCTCACAAGCCTCTCTCTAGCCTTTGGAAGCAAACTTCCAAGTAAGGGTTTTTTCATCCTTTCTCATTTTTGTCCAATTTTATTTAAGTTGTTTGTCCCTATTAATTTCAATTATAAATGTTGGATAATGGTTTCTCACATACCTCATACAGACCTATTTATTTTTTAATGATGGGAGACACTTTATCTCTCATTAAATGCCTCCCATGTACACCTGTTACTATGCCGAAATTCCGAAAGGAACTTCTCTCTCCTCTTTTACATTCAACCAATACTTTTTTATCATGAATCTAAATTCCATTACAATTGTTGGGACATATATCTATATGAACTAATTACTTTCCATTATATGGAAATATGATGAGAAACCCCTTTCTCTCTCATCAACCATTTTTATTAATTCTTATGGCACGCCGTTACACTGCCGAAATCGCACTGATTTTCTAAGACAATGTCATTGTGTAGTGAATACCATGCCCATTTCTCCATAAAGGGTATTCACCTTTATTAACATTTACTTATTGATTGTAAAGTTTCATGTATGAATTCCACATTCCTTTATCATGGAATAAATGATTATGTTTTATGAATCCATGTTTTATGATCCATGTGGCACACTTATGCATGAAATGAAATGTTTAAGAAGGGTGTGCCCTTATAGCGCTCCAATGCATTGAGTAAAGTATAGTATCATGATACATCATGTGCAATGAGTGTTTACTCATGCTAATTCTTGTGAAACAAGGGTTTTCTCATGCTTTATGTGCAATGAGTATTTACTCATGCTCCATGTGCAATGAGCCTTGGCTCATGCTAATTCCATGTTAAGTGTTGTTTCCACATTTCCATGTTATGATTATCATGCTTTATCATGCCTTTATGTTCATGTTTCTTATATACTCTATTGATATCCCTATTGTCTAACATGTATTGTACTCCTCATGTTATTCCATGTGTACTCCCTTACTGGGCTTTATAGCTCACCCTTTTCTTATGCATGTCCTCAGGTTATCCCATGCAATGCTAAGTACGAGGAAATGTAGTGGTCATGTAAGGGAAGTTTTCAATAAAGTTGTTGTCTTTCATGTTTTATGTTTTTATGTAATGGTCCTAAGCCCCAAAGACACTAAACCTCTTGATCTTATTTTTTGTATCAAGTGAAGTTTTTGTAATAAATAATGTTTAAGTTTGTAATAAAAGAAGGGTTGTCTAAAACATCCTATTTAATTTATGCTCCCTTCTTATAGTCTATAGAACCATGTTCTAATACCCTTGTTATATATGTTATCAATCGTTTGTGGTTACATCTACAATGTTGACCACAAAAGTAGGGTGTTATCCATAAATATGGTTTTAATGGTTTGTATTTCTATTTGTGCCACCGTTCAGGTGTGCCTTAGATTTACCATGATAATTGTAGGTCGTTCCTTAATTAAATGACTTTTGAAAAGGCTTGTAATTAGACATTGAGTAATTAAGTGTCACTTACCCATCTATGGTAAGTGTTTTAACATTATAAGTTAATATTAAATGGTTTAATGTGAATGTATAAAATGTATATGGCAAGGCCTAGTTTAATTTAATTTAATGGATTGGTTTCATGTAAGTAGAACACATTTCTATTTTTAAGGGAAGGTAGTGAAGGGAAAAACATTTAATGACTATGAAATATATTAATTATTAAATGGTTGCATGTCATTAACTCTTGTCACACTAATGAAAGTTGTGGATTGAACCAAACAGAGTTAGTAGAGGCATTAATATTACATGTCCTAATTAATTAAATGAATTAATTTAAAGGCGCCAATTATATACATACCATAAAATTATAATATGTGTGGTCAGACATGAGTAACCCTTGGATTCCCAAGGGGATTCCTTAAGAACTCGTGGAAGCCATTCTAATTCATGGATTTTAGTTCCCTTGGTTGATATCCACATTGGAACCTAATACTCATCTATCATTAGATTTATAGTATGAAACCATATGATCTATCATTCATTATTATTATAGTATTCCTTGGAAACACTCCTTGAATAAAATGTGATATCTATGTACATGCAATGGCTTGGATACACACATGGGCCCGATCACTACATATTGTGTTTTATATAGGATGAATTCCATAGAATCAGTTTGAAGTACATTATTGTGGAAAGCCGTTGGTGTTTCCCCTTGGATTACACTCCTAACCTTATATCTAGGATATAGATTATTACCTCACTTGCCTTGAACGTTGAGGTCAAGGTTTAATTTTTTATTACCTTAGAACCTCTTCATTATTAATATCATTACTATATGTATTGTATGATTTGTATCCTTTATAATTACAACCTTTTCGGGATGTTAGTGATGGTTATGCCCCATACAACTCACATATATAAACATGAACATAATTTATTAATGAGTTGGTCACATTTTTAGAAACCAACTGAAGTTGACGTAGGTACATGGGAATTTTTTCTACTATTATACATTAAATTATATATGAATTATTGCACACTATTATATTTTATATTACATGGATTTTATTTTGCAGAAGAAATTGGTGGTAGCCAACTAATTTTTATCTCACACACTTTCTAAGACACCATTGGCACCTGGGTATATTATGTGTACAAAGGTGTTGACAATGGGAGGCGTAATGATCAAGACGCATGATTTCTTACTTTCATTATGATGGAAATTTATAGTAAATGATCGGGCCAAGACTCAAAATTTTTGATATTTTTTTTGTTTCATTTGATAATTTTGTATATCATGTTATGCATAATACTTTGTGTCAAAATTTTCTAGCTTAATAGATTCATGAAATATCATCATTAACATTTATATAATTATCAGTTGTATAGTTATATATTATTCCATTCTGCTTCTGTTTTTCAATCTATTTATTCTATTTCGTTGTCTCTATTTAACTGTCATTATATTTATCAATTTTTCTGCAGTTTGGAAATGATGGAATAGTCTCTGCCATTGATACACACCAATCCATTGATGACATTTGGTAGCCTCTGGCATTTGGGGAGATTCACTTGATGCCTAGAGACTCATTAGACCCCTGGAACCTCTATGTGGAAACGAGGTCCAAGATGTCACAAATTGTTATCAGAGTGGTTCATTTATTACTATACTATTTGAAGACAACATATAGGTCATCATGAATTCTTGGAAAATTTTTATAAGTCATGTTTGGGTGTAAGAAAACCCTTGTTTGGGGAAAATTGCGAGTTACCTAAATTATAATAACTGTTGTTCGATCTTTTCCTATTACATTTGATATCATTTCTCCATTAGGTGACACACATAGTATGTGGTTCATGTATTTATTATTCTAAGAGAGGACATTATTTCATCCATATACTGATGATATGAGGGTACAAATCACTGTCCCATGCATCATTAAAGGAACCTAGAATTCACATGATATGCATATTCCATGCCATATAAGTGCAACTCACTACTTTCATTTTCTTGGTATTCCTTTGATTATTAACTGATCCTTATTAATATATTATTTTTATGTTTCTATTTGTATTTTATTTAGTGATTTCTAGTTTCAATTGACGAGGTTTATGTTCCCTCATGGGATGGAGTGGGTAATTTACCATGCCGAGCCATTATAATGAAATTAAATGGGTTACAATTTCAGTGATAATGTGTATGGGACCTGATTCACTGGGAATGGATATAAATTTCAAATGAACTATGATATATTAAAATATGAAAACATGAATTGTAAAATACAAAACATGACTTATGAAATGAAATGCTTTACATTAAATGAATAGGCAAGGTACTATTGACCTTTAATATATTGGAACCCCTATAATTTAAATCTTCAGCACTTACTACTACCTAATCTTCTAAGTTTGTAGTTGTGGTAGTGTACCATGGGTAGTGACCCCTTTACTTACATTTATCTTCCGATATTTCTATCTATCATCATAAATCTTTATTTGAGGCATGTAATAGGAATATTTATACCAATACAGCCACAAAATTATAATGTTGTGCACTAGGAGGGTGACGATGACCATGCTCTATATATAGTTGGACCTACGTCGCCAGTATTACTTCAAAGATTTACACTTGTGGAACTTACAATTGTACTTGACCAAGGAAATAAAATTCTGATTCATAATAGTTTTCTTTGTTTATTGAATGATATTAATGATTATGCACAACATAAACCAATGATGGATGATCTGACCCATGAGTTCCAGAAATAAAAACCACCCATCATCTCATGGGATGGCCATTCATAAGATAATGATTGTTTCCTTGAGGCTAATATTTCTATTTTTTTGCATCTAGATACTCATATAAGACAGAGGGAAAATATTTCTGTGTACATGTTGTGTGATTCGGACAAGCGCTGGTGGGATGTGATTACCTAGTCAGGTCACTATTAGGGCATGGTTTGGGCTGGTTTTCAGAAACCCTCCTATATTCATTTCTTTCCTAAAATGATGAAATATTACTTATCCATATATTTTCTGCATCTCTATCAGGATAATATTTCATTTATGGAGTATTTAGTGCAATTATTTGAGTTACTACACTTTTCACTACTTCTAGCTAGTGATGAGATTCTGTGTCCTAAACACTTTGATGATGAGCTCGAGTACACTATATATACTCTGGTGAGTGTCTTTCAACTACTTACCTATTCTGAGATATCAAAAATTGAACTGGTAAATAAGTGTAAATGGATGAAAGGAAACCATACTGGGTGTAGAGGATCAATGACATGGAAGGCCAATAGATATTCATGAAGCAGAAAGCAATCCCTCGAGGTTTCTCTTTAGGGAAATGGTAGATAGAGTATCCACACTAGTAGATCTGTGGTAAGCCATCGGTGTGGATGACTAGTGAATTTGAAGCCTCGAGGTGATAGAGACCCTTTATAGTGTCAGTCTTGTAGAAATATAGGGCATCATTTGAGATTATGTTGGACTTTTCCATCATATTCCAGTGGAATAGGTTCTATACTATCTCATCCTCCAGGGGTAGGTTCTATTTTTCTGTGTTAGGTGAGGAGTTGGGGTAGTGTCGACTTGAATAGTGGAGGAAGAGGTTGTGTACATAGTATCCATAATTTTTATAATCAATAGTCCTAGTAGATTGTTCATGATCGAGGTAGTCTAACCATTTCACATGGCCACAAATTAGGCATACTTTATGTATTATTGTCAATACTTGGGGATCATTGTGCCGGAACGTTTACAGTTTTAGGTACTATTATAGTTGCCTCAATTGTAGTATCTTCATTATTTGATATAGGCGATTCACACTATTTCATCAAATTATCAATTGTGGAAAGGCTCATTCTAGAAATACAGTATTACATGGTGTAATGACCTTGGATAAACAATTTGGAGTACTGTTATAGGGAATACACTGATGTCGGGAATATACTACTAAGGAAGTAAGTTACCCATTCTTATATGTCCTATTGGTTCTCTAGATGAAGAGAATTGTTAGAATTTTCCTGATTGATTATTTAGTTCTATATCATGCCTTTTAGACTGATATTTCTACATGATATTGTTTTCTTCACCACAGGGAAGACATAATCTATATAAGGATTATGGGATTTCTAGGCCAATAGAGTTGTACTAGAGAATCATTGGATATGTGGAGTGACCTCCCAAATTAAAAATATCTTCATGGGGGATTTGTGTTTACTTCTGGCTGAATTCCCTCTAGTAGTAGATCATTTTAGGGACATATATATCGAAAATGTTTCTTTCTTTCTTCTTAAGAGAGTGATAGAGTTTATGATCAATCCAATTCTGGTAGAATCTCTAGTGTCCAATACTCCATATTGGATGCAAGCTAATGAGTTCCATATTCTCAAGATATAGTAGGAGGATTTATAGGAAAATTGTTTTATACAGCCTATCACTTCCCGTTTTGGTTCACCTGCCCTTTTCGCCAAGAAGCTATATTGTACCCTTTTCCTATGCATGGATTATAGATGGTTGAAACATATTACGATCAATAACTGATATCCCATTCCTAAATAGTTTACCTCTTTGACCAACTCCAAGGATATATTGTGTTTTCTAAGATCTAATAGATATTGGGATATCATCATGTTCGAGTCATGTTTGTAGACATAACTGATACAGATTTCCATTGCAGGTATGGTGTATATGTGTACCTTGTTTATTCATTCATTCTCATAGACATTCCCACCATTTTCATGGATTTGATGAATAGGGTGTTTCACCTCTATATTAATTCTTTTTTCATGGCATATTTGTACAACATCTTAGTGTATTCTCACACTCAAAGAGACCATGCTATGCACATTGAGATCATTTTGAGTACACTGAGAGAGCATCAGTTTAATGCCAGGATATTTAAGTTCCACTACTGGATTGAAAAATCTTACTTATGGTTCATATTATCATGGAATTAGAAGTATATATTGATCCATATAAGGTTATTGTTGTTGTTTCCTCGGAGCATCCCAAGAATGTGTTTGATATATAGTGTTTCATGGTGCTCGATGGATATTATAAGAATTTCATACAGGACATCTCAAACCATGATGCACCTCTTATGTGACTTACAAAGAAGGGTGTTATGATATTGTGATTAGAAGAGTAGGATAATGTCTTCTAGAACATAAAAGTGAGGCCTACCTCACCACCTATTTTGATTGTCTTATAGCCTATCAGAGGCTATACATTGTTTTGTGATGCATCGGGAATCAGACAAGGAGCAGTGATGATGAAGGAGGATAGAGTCTTCATGTATGGATCTCGAAAGATGAGGCATCATGGGATAAATTACCTAATACTTGATCTTGATTTAGCAATAGATTTTTCTTCCTTACATTGATGGAGACATTATCTATGGGGTGGGTACATTGTGGTGTATATAGAGCACAATATCCTTGAATATATCATTACATAGTGTTAATTGAATCTCGTACAATGAATATGGGTTGAATTTCTTTATTCCTTTGATTTTGAGCATGACTATATTCCTAAAAATGGTAATGTAGTCGATTATGTGATGATTCATAAGACTAATGCATAATCCCTAAGGGTTGAAAATTATGAATGTATATTGACGTCTATCTTCTCTGAGCTACCTTTGAAGTTTCATGAAATTCACAACCATTCCTATATCTCATCATTAATAATAACATCTTCCTACCTTGAGAAGGTGAAGTGAATGAAATTTTTAGATCACGATGGATTTGTTCTCTTTGAGAGTATTTCAGGATATGGCCCACCACTAGATTTTTCTGTGGATAGAGAAGACATCTTGTGTATACATGAATGTGTGTAGATTCCTACAGATATGAGAGAAGAATTGATCTGGGAGTCCCATGAGTCTTAGTGGGCATTTCATCTACAGATCTACACGATTTATTGGTATGTTTGACACTAGTATTGGTGTCTAAATATGAAATTACATATAGTATCCTTTATTACTTGGTTTTCCATTGGATAGTCAGTGAATATAGAGTACCAGCATCCTGTAATCATATTATATAATCTTCTGGTCCCCTAATGAAAAAGGGAATATATTTTCGTGGAAATCATAGTTAACTTATTAAGGTAACCTAGCGGTAGAAATGTTGTATGTGTAGTAATTTAATGAATGAAAAACTTTACCCACTTCGTTCATATTCAAGCGACTTTCTCAGTTTATGGGATGAGAAGATTTTATGTTCATGAGATCAACCAACTACATGGGGTCTATCGTACTATAATTTAATATTGGAAGGCTCATTTCATTTCATAGTTTTAGAAGTTGTTTTAGATATCTATGGATATATATGTTCTAATGAGCATATCCTTCCTCCCTTATAACGATGGAATGTTGGAACGAATGATGAAGGTTCTATAGTACATGATTTGGACAAGAATCCTTGATTTCCATTATTAATCAGAGAATCATATCCCCCTCACCGAGTTCCCCAATGATAATAGATTTTAGGTGTCAATTTATATGGATCCTTTTTTACTTTCTATTGTAGGCCTTGTCATTCACCTCTATTCTTGCTCGATGTTGGTGAGGTAGATCTAGAAGGTCGATATCTTGTGCATGAGAATTTGGAGTTGGTTCAACTGATCAAGAAGAAATTTTCTTCTACTCAGTGAAGACATAAATTTTATGTCTATCACTATCAACAACCCCTGGAGTTCGATGTCGGGGATCATGTTTTCCTTCGAGTATCACCCGGGTAAGGGCATAGAAGGATATAAAGTCAAAGGAAGTTTTCTACATACCTTTTCAGGCCATCTGTGATTTTAGATAGAGTCAGGCTAGTGGCCTATCAAATGCAACTACCTCAGCGGTACCATTACATGCATAAAATCTACCACATTTCACATATTTACAATATCTGGCATACCCTTATCCAAAATTCAATTATGAGGATGTTGAGCTAGATGTTGATGATTAATTTGAGGAGTATCTAATAAAAAACATTAACTAGAGCATGAAGGCTCTACAGGGCCAGTCTATCCCTCTAGTATGGGTGTTATGGAATAATTCCAAGTATAGGATAAAGCTTAAGAGTGGGAGGATGATGTACATTCCCTATGTCCATAATTGTTCAAAGGTATTTTTTTGACTCCCTTGGAAGGTGAAATTTGTGACAAGTTCCTGTTTGGGGGGAGGAATGTAAGAACCTAGTTTTTCAATTAGGTATGGATCCTTTCAGATTTGGTCTAATTTTTTATTTTGGGCCTAATATGGATTCCTTATAAGATTATTTTGGTTTCAGGGGTGTTTGGGAATTTCTTATAGCTTCAAACCCCAATTAGTTTAAAAAATAGACTGGTTTCACGGTTAATATAAGTTGTGTGAGCCATGCTGCATGGTCTCCTCAAAACGTGTAGGGTTCGATAGTGGGGTGATGAAGGGAACAAAATTTTTCCTAAGATTTTGATAGGGAACACACACCCATAAAAAAAACAAAATACATTTTTTAGTGATATTTGTCATGGTTGGTCCATGGTTTCTCTAACCATCAGCCTAGACATGAAAAATTCCCCTCCCTATAGTTTATGGAGTGTTGTAGGGGCATGGTTTGACCAACCCTGTGGACAAATTTTTTGAATCTTTTTTTGGGTGATTTTTTGAAAATTCCCTTAAGGGAGATGTCTAAACACACCCTACATCTCATTTCCTCTCCAACAAACTAACCTATCCCATTTTTATCCCCTTTAATCTCCTTTGGTATGATTTGATCTCAATCATACATCTGTAATCTAATTTAAGTATGACTCATATTTTTGGATCTGTGATGGTAATATCATGATTCCTTTTTAACCATTTGTTGTTATTATTTATATCAATGATGTTATTTATATTTATACTCATATGACCTATTTTCAAGGAAATTCATCTATTCTTCATATCAATTCTTATCCTGGAAAAATTAATGTTTGATAGTAGATGAGGGGAGCCATGTGAATATGTGGTAGGTGGTCTATATCTTATCCCTTAATATTCATTATTTTATAAATTGTCACGTGCGTGTGGAAATTTCATCAAGTGATTCATGTTTATTTTGTGTATCTTTCTTATAGTAATTAAAACAATGGTCTAAGACCCTTTCTATATATATTATCTATCTTTGGTGGTTATGTCTATAATACTAACCACCCCAAGTAGGGTTTTATCCATAAATATGACATTAGTGGCTTGTATTTATATTTGCTATACCATTATCCTGTACCTTGGCTTGACCTTGATAATGATAATACATTCCATAATTAAATGACATCTTAATTGGTTTTTAATTATCCCATTAATATGTTTGTGTAACTTGACCCACCTAAGGTAAGTGCTTCAATGTGATAAATAAATATAAAATGGATAAACTAGAAAATATACTATGTATATTTCATGGCATAATTGATTGTAATTGATTGTATTGTTTGAATTTCTGTAGAACCCATTTCCATGCCTAATGGAAGGTAGTTGAGTACACCATATTAAATATTTATGAAATATATTAATTATTAAATGGTTTCATTTCCTTATCCCTTATCATGCAAATGAATGTTATGGAGTGAACCAGATGGATTATGAAGAGGCGTGAATATTACTTGGACAAGTTAATTAAATTAATTAAACACAAGGTGCATATTTTATTTGGACCATTTCATTGTTATAGGGGTGGTATGACGCAAGGGATACTCATATTTTAGTTTTAATTCCTTGATCATTGTTGTACGCCATTCTGATTCAGGGATTCTAGTTTCCTTGGTTGATACCCACCATAGAACCCGATCATCATCTATCTCTGGATTCCTAGTATGACACCATATAATCCATAATTTACTATTATTATTGGATTCCTCGGATAAAATCGTTGGATGTAGTGTGATTTCTAAGGACATGAGGCACCTTGTATACACCCTTGGGAATAATAACTGCCTCTCCCATTTTAGCTTTGTTGAATTCCTGCATCTTGGTTAGAATTAATTTATTGTATAATGTCTTTGGTGCTGCCCCATTTCCCTTATATCCATACTAAAATTTATTAATCAAGTTAGCTCAACCCTTTAGGTCATGACTTCCATGGTTATTAACTTGAAACCACTTCATTATTAAAATCATTATGGGATGGCTTTTATGATTTGGATCCTTTAATATTATTACCTTGTTCGGATGTCAGTACTAGTTTTGCCTCATGTGACTTATATATACAAATTGGGACATACATAATTAATGAATTGGTTACATGTTCAGACACCAGTTGAGGTTGAAGTAGGTTTTTTGGGTATTTATGTTATTGTACTAATTTATTTTTATATATACATGCTTGCAAACAATTTTATTTTATATTACATGAAATGAATGCTTTAGATGTCATTGGCGGGGGACTCCTATGATTTAACTCAAACCCTACCTGGGAAACCATTCATTTCCAGGTAGATTTGGTATATGTAGGTGTTGAAAAAGGGAAGTGCACCACTTAGGACACTTCATCACATACTTGCATCAGGATGGATCTTGGTAAAAAATAACCAGGCTAGGGATCGGGATTCAAGACCATTTTTTGTTTCCCTTTTCAGATTTTGTATAGTATGTAATGAATACTTCTTGGTATCCATGTTTTCCATATAATAAGAAACCTGACTTATCATCATCATCTTTTTTATGACCATCAGTTGTTCAATTATTTATTATTCCAGTCATCTTCAATTTTTCGATCTATTTATTTTGTTTTTATCCCACTAGTTTGTAGTCATTATATTTATCTGTAGTGATAAAATATAGTAGTAATGGAATTGTATCTCCAGGGACACACCATAGGCCTTCATTAATAGTTCTAATTCTTTGCATTCAGGGTGAGTTTCTTGAGTCCTAGCGACCCACTGGGATCAGGGAACCAATGAGTGGAAAATAGGCCTGGGATTTCAGACCTACCATAACCAAATATTCAATAAGTAATATATAATAATGGTGATAAAATTTGAATCAAGAACCAATAAACCTATAATGATACCCCTAAAAATCTATATACATCAAATATTCATTAGCCAATCAACAAAAAACATGACCAAACCAAGTAACATTCACTATCAAAACCACTCAGAACATGAAAAATGAGAAGAAAGTGGGAAAAGAGGGTGTGATACACACATTAGATTACATGATTTCAACAATTCCAAACCAAGGGTGAATGGCCACGAAGGTTATGACCAAAGGTATCTCAAGACACTACAAAAACACTTAGTATTTAAAGGAGTTCAAGGAAAATGAAATTATTTTTGAAAGTTTTAACACCCCTAGATTAAGGTAATTAAACCATCAATTATTTATTTTGAATTTATATAATTATTATGTTATTTTACAGAAAGTTTTTATTGTTTTAGAATGTTTTGGAATTAATTGTTATGGTGTATGGTTTGAAAATATCTAGGGGAAATTGTGCCAGGGAATATCAGAGTTATTGGATAGGCACACACCTGGCTCACATTTTCCCCATGCCATGTAATTTTGGAATTCTTTGGACATACATGTTTCTAGTAGTTGGTAAAAAACATGTAATACCATGTAGCCTTGAGGTTTTCCATTATCACTCACACATAGTGTCCATAGTCTGTTAAAACATGTGGCCTAACCATGTGATGACTTTAATAACACCCAAAAATTATATTGTTATCTCATTTCACACCCAATAACTCTAATTATTTCTTCCATGTCTTATGCTCTCAGTCAACATAATTCAATTGGTGATTTGGTGACACATACCTTTGGAGCCTGATTAAAATGAATCAAATTCTGTTAGATCTAAGATATTGAAGGTATGATCAATATCCTCTCATCATTCTTTAGTTCATTATAGATCCAAACATTGTCCTTTATTAAAAAATGTAGATCAAGGATATTATACCCAAATATATTATATCAGTCATGTTTAGACAATTCCAATTTTGGAATTGTTT
The DNA here is from genome assembly GCA_963277665.1 of Viscum album. Lineage (NCBI taxonomy): Eukaryota > Viridiplantae > Streptophyta > Magnoliopsida > Santalales > Viscaceae > Viscum > Viscum album. The sequence continues at coordinate 255,901,648 of OY728150.1, forward strand.
AAGTAATGGGAAATGAAGTAAAAATTAGCTAGATCACATCTTCATTCTTCATGTTGAATAAGATTGGTTTTAATGTTGGTTCCTTATCTCTTTCTCTCCAATCATTATACAACTTGAAGTCTTAGGATTATAATAAATTTTCTTATGATTATCATAAAAAATACATGGTCATTTTTTATTAATTATTTCTCTTTGTTTTATGATTTTAGTACCTTAGATTTATTTTTAAAGGTTGTTGGAAAAATAATTTAGTTTCATGAGTTAATTTTACCCCTTGAATTAACACATGTGACATGTTTTATAAAATAACTAAAAAAACTATTGTCCTTAAAAATGTATTTTTGGAATGGGTACATGGATTATACATAGTGGTGTGCGATAATTTTATTTTAATGAGGCCTTTTTGTTGAATACAAGGTTACCAGTTCCACCTGGGGAATGTATGTTGGTTTGGGACAGTGAAGATGAATACATAAGGTGGGTTGAATTGTATTCTTTTTGAAAGCTTATCAAATTTAAACCACCCCTTATGAAATGAATTGATCATGTCTTTATCTATTAATGATGATTAATTTAGTGAAAAATAAATAAAGAGTAGGACACAAAGATATATAGTTGTTCAAAGTATAAAAATCCTAGAGTACACTCCACTAATGTTTTCTCTATGAGATTTTTGATTTCAACTAAGAATTCCCTTTTCTCCAGAGACCTCAACAACTGAGTGTAGGTGTATTTCACCTTATAATATGTTAGGTTAATTTAATGGAAACTGCATAGATTAGTAAAAAAATATAACACTTAACCAAAGAGTGATTACAAGAATATAACACATCAAAAAAGTATATGTTATGTAGAAATTTAAAGTATATTTGACACACTCTTTCCACTGGAACTGACATATGTCTAGGATCTTCAATAAAGAACAATAGTTTTCAATAGATTTTCAAAGAGTGTGGGATTTATTCTTCATAAAAAATACCTCAGAAATAATAACATAATTATTTTTTTGGTGTTAAGAGTTTCGATATTGTATAATTTCATTTTACGTAGATTTGTTCTCTATCTTCACCACATGTCTCAATATTTATTTATAATAATTCTATCCATTATATTCCACTTATCTACCTTCCATAATTTGAAATAATTTATTCAAGAATCATTAAGGATTTACTCCTCAATTGTACTATGTTCATTGAAATATTCCTTAAATAAATATTTAACATAATCAATAAATATTTTAGAAATAAATATGTTGGAACTTCTATTAGAATTTCCATCATAATGACCTCCAAAAATACACAATAATATCATTTTACTAATTAAAAAATATTTTATCATTAATTACAGAAATATATATACATGAATTTTGTTATATTAAATGCAATTAAAATATTCAAATTTGATTTCAAATATATTCCAAATATAACTCCCAAAAAATAGCAGTCTCATTATAGTTCTATTTCTTTAAGAAATAATATTCAAAATCATTTCAATAGTTCCTCTAACAATATCTCTACTACTTAAACACTAAATATTTCCTAGGTAAATTGATTTAAAAATTTCTTTAAACATTTTTAAAACCTATTAAAAACATACTCAAAAATTATCTCCTTAAAATATTCATTTCAATAATTCTAAAAAATATAAATGAAATTATTTAAAAAAAATACTTAAATATTTTCCATATATTTTACAGCTTATCCTTTTGTTAATATATTTAGATCATTGAACTCATTAAATTCTACATCAAACTCTTGGATGTTTTTTAATAAACTTCTAATGAATCTATGAAAATTTTCTAAATAGGTAAACTAGTTAAGATATAGAAACTAAAATTATGGAAGATAGAAATACCCAAATCTTGATAAAATAGATTATTGTAACTTGTTCAAACTACATGCTCTAATTTCTGTTTAATTCATCATTCATATTTAATCATTTCTAAAAAAATCACCATGGGGTTATAATATAAATCAAAATGATATCATATATTGGGCCAGCCTTATGTTCGTTGAAAAATCATAATTTGACAAATATATACATGAGATGTGTTCTTGTGTGTTCATTGTAGATACAAAATGCATGAGATCTGGTCCACAATTATTTTTTATCTTAAGTATATAAGAATATAATATATAAATATCTAGTTATCATGGTAATTGTTTCTAGTGTATGAAAACAAGTCATTCTATACCATTACAGAAAGTCTTAGAATACTAAAACAACACGTTCTAAGTTCCCATTCATATTTGTTGTTCAAGAAGCCTCATGTGTACTAGAAAGTGTTGAGTCCCAGTTTGACAGATAACCAAATAATGGTTGTGATCCAAATAGTTTCTTCATTACATACATGTATATGAGCTTCAGAAGATCATGGCACCTCCTATGTTCATCATGCATTTTGGCATAGGGTTCACATAAGGAAATCAAGGTGAACAATTCATGTAATGTATGATATTTTATTTATATAGCAATTATCCATGACATTAGATACATGTAACGACCAAAACATTTATTAATGAAAATTCCTATTATCTAATTAAATGTATTATTATGTAAAATGGTTGTATAAAACATATTCACTTCCTTGGTTCTATTTTTTTGGATTTTAAAATAACCTTAAGAATTTTTACTGTTTCTAATATATTCGTCGAAGAGTGATCAAATAATTAGTATAAATATAATGCCTTAAAAAATCCAATTTACTCAGAAAAATGAAGCGATGACCTCAACCAGTAGAATTTCTAAATATGAAGACCATTTTTCGGAGCTCAGAAAGGAGGAAGCATCATTGGGCTTTTCTCTTGACCAATACCAAGTCGAGCATCATCACGTTAAGCTTGAACGAAACCGCCTACAAGAGAAGTGAACGTTAATAGAGATTACCACCCGAGCAATGTTATTTGGGCCACTCCAAGAGTCTTTAACCATCAGACACCTCACCCTTATGTCATATGGGGGTGTTATAAAGGGGTATGTAACAAGACCCTAACACTATGTTTATGTGATTTATTGTTTTGTGTTAACAATATACATTCATTTTATTTTTGTTACTTTGTAAATTGTTTTTAAAGCACAAATAGTATTTTTGGACAATATTCAATTAAGAAATAAATTTTAATTAATCAATAGACTTTTGAATTAAATTTTATTTTTATAAAATATTACTACAAATTTACTTTTTATTAAATATAAATTATTGTATAATTTTTTATGAATACAATGGTAATTTTTATAATGGTTTGAAAAATGTTTTTTTCAAACCCATGTATTTTTGATAAATACCACGTTTTTTACTTTAAAAGTGAAAATTAATTTTTTAGAAAATTATTTATATAAAATTAATATCACTTTCGGATTCAAGATGTCAAAATTATCTAACAATGATTTTTTCATAATTTTCAGAGACGGAAAATATTTGGGTAAAAATTAAATACTGTTTAAATATATAATGTCTTTTATGACATCATAATGACCCAATAGTGCAGTAATAAAATATTGTAAAATGTATATTCTTCCAATATATGTTTTACCTTTAAAATAATTTTATTTCATATTTTTTTGATTAATTTTATCGTGCCTTAGTGGACCCTCCAAGAATTATAAAATATTTTATCTTTTTAAAATGATTTCATGAGGTGTGACTAATATCTACGTAAAAAATACTAATATTTTAATAAGTCCGGTCATGAGAATTATAAAATAATGATTTTGAATCCCCCTAGAAAAAACCAGGGCAAAAAACAATCATTTTGTTCGTGGTTTTGGATATTTAATTATATAGATTCCAAAACCTATATTTGTGAAATATTAATGAATTCCTCTCTATTTTCCAATATAAACACAGACAAGATCCCACTTATATTTACTAAAAACCCTTGTATCACGTCCCTAGTCTGTCCACCACTCTCTAGAATCCACCTATGGTGCCCCAATCTCTCAATAATCCCCTCCTCAAGATCTAGAATTCACACACTCATGTAAAGGATCATCACTTTCCCTCCTTATTTATGTCCATGTTTCGTTATATTATTATGCCCCTTTTATATTTAATTACAAATTTTGGGGTAAACTTTTACACCTCCTATATACTTCCCACCTTATGTTTTAATTATTATAAACCCTTTTTACTCTCATTAACGCCTCCCATGTACACCCGTTACAATGGTGAAATTCCGTAAGGGATTTCTCTCTTCATCTTTTTTGGTATAAGTTTCATTATGTACATATACCATTTTACTTTTCAATTAAAAATGTTGTTGTATGATTAATAACCTCATCCATACTACCCTAATTATGATTTAAGGATGATATACCTCTTTCTCTTTCATTAATCCCTCTCATGTACACCCGTCACCATGTCAAAATTTCATAACAGTTATTCCATTTCTCCACCTTTTCAAGTCTATTTATTATGTTATGCCTTCTATTTCCAAATTCTATGTTTTGGGACATGTATTTATACTACCCCCTTACTTTCCAATTCGTGTACATTTGATGAGATACCCCTTTCTCTCACATCAACCATTTATATGAATTTTTATGTCACGTCGTTATGCTGCCGAAATTGCACTGCAATTTTCCAATCCAAAATGACCATGTAGTGAATACCATATCTATTTATCTATTAAGGGTATTAACATTTATTCCCATGTATGTATTGAATTGTACTGAAATATATGTATTCCAAATTCCTTAATCGTGTAGTAACTTATGATGTTTAATAAATCTATGTTGAATGATCTATGTGGCATGCTTATGCATGAAATGAAATGATTAAGAAGAGTTCACCCGGATAGCGTTCTAATGCAGTGGGTAATGAATAGTATCATGAAACATCATGTGAAATGGGTTTTGAATTATTCTAATTAATGTTCAATTAGTAGTTAATCATTCTAATTCATGTGAAATGAGGGTTTACTCATTCTCCATGTGCAATGATCCTTGGCTCATACTAATATAATGTTACATATTGCTGCCAAATATCCATGTTATGATAATAATTCTATATCATGATTTTATGTTAATGTTTCACTTATGATCCATTTATATGCCTATTTCTTAACTTGTATTGTATTCTTCTGTTTGTAACTTGTTTACTACCTTACTAGGCTTTATAGCTCACCCTTTTCATATCTATGTTCTTCGGTTATCCCATGTAATGCTATGTACGATGGAATCTTGTGGTCATGTAAAAGAATATTTTGATAAAGATGTTATATTTTATGTTTTATGTTTTCATTTAATGTTTGGAGTTTACCAAGACACTAGACCTATCGATCCTTAGAGCTTTCTTAAGTTCGTGTTTATGTAATGAATCATGTTTATGTGTGAATAAAAGATGAGGGTTTTTATAGTTGGTATTAGAGGATAGGATTAATTATTATTGGTATTATGATAGGAAAAACCTAGTGAAATACTTATGGATAAGACTATTTATGATAAAAAAATCCCTAAATTTTGTTGAGTATAGAGTAAGTGGATTATCAAGAAAATATATCCATGTCTGGATACGAAGAAGTAGAGGTGGCTCGGGAACAAATGTATCTTGGGGTAAAACCTGAAAACACAGCTTTCAACTCGACTCGAACAGTAACTGGTGCATGACAACATACCTTTTTGTACTCTTGGTTTGACACTCCCAAGGGATATTATTTGGTAAATTCATAATCTTAGTTTGAACCATTATTAGAGGAATAAAAAATGCCCCTAAGAATATATGTTTGGAAGTATACCATAGAAAACAAAGATTGATGCCAATAAATTAATATGTTAAGGAAATAAATTCAATTTATAAGTTATCCTTTTTTTCATTAGATACCTCTTTATGTGTTACCCCTAACTTTACTTTTATTCAAACCAATGTCCAGTAATAGGAGGACTCTGGCTAACAATTGATGTAAAGATGAATGTGATGACTGTTCTAATGGGATACCCAATCCGATGGGAGAGAGAATCACAAACTTTGTCATGATACTCTCCCAGTTAACCCATGTTTTGAATATAAACATGGGTCAAGAGAATATTACAACACCCCATAAGAATGGACATGCCCCAATCGATAGCTTTATGATACAAAGACCTCTTACTTTCATTGGATCATCTGATCCCTCAATTGTTGAAAAACGGATCAATTGCATTGAGAAGATCTTTTCCATCCTTCAATGTTCTGATCAAGAGACGGTTCTTATGGCTACATATCGTATGGAGAGTGAAGTTGATAAATGGTGGAAATTGATCCAAAATATGAAGCTTGAGGAAGAGATCAAGATGTTAGAATGTAAGAATATAAAGAAAAATATTTATTGATGATTATTTTCTGTGCACCCTCTGACTTAAGATAGAAAGGGACTTCCTTCCCTAAAGAAAAAAGGCGATGAATCCATTATATCATATGAGGAAATCTTCACAAGCCTTACACGATATTCCTCTGGCTTTGTCGTTACCCCCGAATGCAACATTGAATTCATTTTTGGTAGGCCAAAAACAAGCCTACAGAAAGGCCTAGCGATCCATGACTTCGATAGCTATGAGGATGTTGACCGATGTGCCCTCAAAGTCGAAATGGAAATTGAAAAATCTCAGGGGTATCATAGGGATAAAAATAAAAAAAGTGGACTTTAATTATGATGTATTGATGGATAAATCCAATGGTTCTAAGAAATTCTGGAACCCTACTTTCCAATGTTACGTAAAGAAGCACCTCGAAAATTTCCTGAAAGGGATGAGGAAATACTTTATGTGTGGAAGGGAAGGGTGCCTGGCCATTAATTTCTGACAAGAAAAACCCGACAATATAACATAGTAGAGGAACACTCCATTCAACCCTCAACGCATTGTTTATTGCTTCAACTGCAAAAAACCAGGGTACTTTTCAAAACAGTGCCCTAAGCCAAGGGTTTTCAGAGGCAACCAACAACCTCCAAGGAATAAAGGGAGATATTTTACATCACTACCACCAAAGAGAACCCTGAAAATGAAGGGGTGATAGGTACAATAGTTATTCATTCAAGAATAGAAAATTTACTTTTTGATTTTGGTTCTATGCATTATTTTATTTCCGGAATATTTAGACTAACAATACCAACACCACCACAAATTAGGGAAGTAAAGTTGTCAGTGAGAACAGAAAATGGGGAAATCATTGAATCTCAGGAATACAAATCCTCCCCTATAAAAATTTGTGGTTTGAACTTCCCAGCGAACATTTTCATACTCCCTATGGTGGAATTTGATGCAATTATTGGTTTGGATAGACTTTCCTTATATAGAGCCAACATAAATTTCAATGAGAGGAAAACACTCTCCATATGGCGAATCTAGCCCGGATTCTGCACAAGTTCAAGGAGGAGGATGAATCTTTTTAGCACCATCATCTCAAGATTGGATATTACTAAATTATGAGAATTCTAATATTGCTCAGATGATTGAGTCTTATGAAGGAACCATCATTGAAGACATGCATTTTGTGAGGTAATTCACTGAAGTTCTTCCCAAAGAATTTTTTGGTCTTCCTCCTAGAAGAGATATTTAATTCTTTATTGATCTTATTCATGAGGAGTTTCAAATATCCAAGAATCCATATATAATGGAAGTTTTGAAGCTTGAGTAGCTAAGGAAAAAACTATAAGAGAATCTGGATAAAGCTTTTATATGACCATGTTCTTAACAATGGGGGGGAACCAGTCCTCTTCTTCAAAATGGAGAATGGGTCAATGCGCCTTTTCATTGATTATCATGAGATCAAAAAAATCAGGATAAAGAACAAGAATCCTCTCCCATGAATTGATGAATGGTTCGATCAGCTATATGGAGAACAATACTTCTCCATAGTGGATCTGCTGTCAGGATATTACCAAGTATGGTTGAAGAAGATGGATATCCCCAAGACAGCTTTTCGTACAAGGTACGAGCACTATGAATTCATAGTAATTCTTTTTGTACTCACCAATTATCCAACAATCCTTATGGACTGGATGAAAAGAGTCTTTAGAGATAACATTGAAAAATTTGTGGTTGTCTTTATAGAAGATATTCTAATATTCTCCAAAACCAAAGAGGAGCATGAGGAGCATATAAGAACTGTCCTAGAGACCTTGAGAAGGGAGAAGATCTATGAAATGTATAACAAGTTTGAGTTGTGGTTGAAGGAAGTCTCATTCTTGGTTCATATCATCACAAGAAATGGGTTATCTATGGATCCCTCTATGAAAAATGAAATTGAGGGAAGGTCAAGGCCAAAATTGTTGAAGTATATCCATAGATTCCTTTGGTAAGCTAGATATTATCTCTGATTTTTGAGAAATTTCATAGGATTTTCAAACCCTCTTACCAAGATAATTGGAAAGGGAATCAAGTTTGCCTGAAGTGATGAATATGAAGATAGCTTCAAGGAGTTGAAAAAGAGGCTAATCACTATGCATGTGATCAATATACCAAAACGAGGATACCTTTTTGTGGTATTCAGGGATTATTACTAGAAGGGAATAGGACGTGCATTGATTCAAAATGAAAAAGTCATTTCCTATGCATAAAGGAAATTGAATGTTCATGGGGAAAAATATGCAACACATGTTATGGAGTTCACTACAGTAGTCTTCGCTTTAAAAATTTGGCGACAATACCTCTTTGTACAGAGGTGTTAAATATATACGGTTCCAAAAAACCTCAAGTATATATTCACAAAGAAAGAGCTGAATATGCACCAACGAAAATGGTTAGAGATGCTCAAAGACTATGACTTCTCAATCCATTACCACCATGGGAAAGTGAACAAGTTGGCTTATGTTGTACTTAGAAAGTATCCAACAACTCTTTCATTGATTCAAATTTAAAAGGATCCAATATTATTAGATATAATTAAGATGTAAATTGGAATCACAAATAAGGGAACATCATAAATCCTTTAAAAATGATTACTCAATTGACTCTTTGGGAAATGTTAAAGGATGCTCAAAAGGATGATGTGGGAATTCTGATGAAAGTAGAAACTATCAAAAAATGGAAATCCTCATAGTTCAATGTGAATGATGAAGGAAATGTGAGATTTGGGTCAAGTCTATTTGTTTCGTGAAATATAGAGTTCGAACATTCGGATGAATCACATAGTTTGAATTTTTCCATTCATCCAAGAAACAAAAAGATGTATCATGATCTACAGGAGCATTATTGGTGGGATAACATGAAGACAGAGATCACTGAGTATACATCAAAGTGCCTGGTATGTTAGTACGCGAAGGATGAGAGGTAGAAGCCTAATAGGATGATGAAACCATTACCCATACCAACATGGAAATGGGATAACATCACTATGGAATTTTTCACTGGACTTCCAAAGATCTCCAAAGGACACAATGAAATATGGGTTTGTTGTGGATCGTCTTACAAAGAAATCACACTTCATTGTAATTCGATAGGATTTCTCCTTGGATAAACAAGAATGAATATACATTAGAGAAGTGGTAACGATTCTTGGAGTACCACTATCGATTTTATGAAATCGATATCAAAGATTTCCCACTATGTTTTGGTAGAGTCTCCAACATGATTTGAATACTGAGATGAACATCAGTACAACTTATCATCCTCAAAATGATGGACAATCTGAGAACATAATCCAAACACTTTAGAACATGTTGAGAGCATGCTCAAAGGACTTCAAAGGAGTATGGGATCAACATATTCCTCTGGTTGAGTTCTATTACCTTAACAGTTTCAACTCAAGCATTCAAATGGATACATATGATTCCATTTATGAGAAGAGGTTAAAAACACCAACATGTATGGATGAAGTTGGGGAGAAAAAACTTCTAGGTCCAGAAATGGTTGAAAAAATGGTGAAGAAGGTTAAGTCCATCCAGAATCACATTAAAACTGCTCAGAGTCAAAAACAGAGCTATTTTAGCAATCAACGATTAGACCTAGAGTTTGATTTTGGATATATGGTATTCCTCCTCATATCACCATGGAATAGAGTTATGAGTTTTTGGAAGAAGGGAAAGATTAGTCCAAGGTACATCAACCCTTTTTTGATCCTTGATCGCATTGGAGTAGTGGCTTATCGACTATCATTCCCACCAATCCTATCTCAAGTACATGATGTATTCCATGTATCATTCTTGATGAAGTACATACCTGACCCATCTCATGTGCTCAAACTAGTGGTGGTACCGTTGGAGATTGAACTCTCTTATGAAGAGTATCACGTGAAGATTATTGATTATTAGGAAAAATATCTACAAAATAAGACGATTACCCACGTTATTGTGTTTTAGAGAAACAAACTGTTTGAAGAGGCAATTTAGGAATTAGATGAAGTGATGACGTAGAGTTATCCTCATCTATTTTAGTGTGGGAAAAGGAAATTTAGAAGGTGAAATTTCTCAAGGGGGAATATTTTAATGACCCAAACTTTTATTATGGAAAATTAATCCTGGTATAATTAAATTCATTTTTACGTAAAATTGTTATATAAAAAATATTATCTTCCTTGGTTTTATATTTTGGTATTTTAAAATACCATTAAGAATTGTTACTATTTCTAATATAGTCATTGAAGAATGATCACGTGATTAGTATAAATATAGTGTTTTAACAAGTCCGATTTACCTAGAAAATGGAAGCGATGGAATCAAGCAGTATAATTTCTCTGTAAAAATCCCATTTCTCAGTGCTCATAAAGGAGGTGGCATCACTATTCTTCTCTTGTGACCAAGCCCAAGAAGAACTTCAACATGGAAAGTTTGAATGGAACCACCTACGAGAGAAGTGGAAGTTAATAGTGATTACCACCTGAGCATTGTTATGTGAGCCACCCCAAGAGTCTGTCACCATCACAGACTATCACACTAGGTTTATGTGATTTAGTTTTTTGTATAAATAATATACATTAATTTTATTATTGTTACTTTGTAAATGGTTTTTAAAGAAAAAATAGTATTTTTAGTTAATAATCAATTAATAAATCTATTTTAATAAATTAATGGATTTTTTAAATAAAAAATATTTTATGAAAATGTTATTACTAAATTACTTTTTATTAAATATTAATGATCGTATAATTTTTTATGAATGCTTTGGTATATTTTATTGAGGATTGAAAGCTATTTTTTTTTCAAAACCCATGAATTTTTGATAAATTTCGGTTATTGTTTAAAAATTTTAAATTCACATATATATTAAATTATTTAGATAAAATGAATATCATTTTTGGATTTAAGACATTGAAATTATCTAACAATGAATTTTTCATAATTTTCCGAGACTTTCAAATTTTTGGGTAAAATTTTAATATTTTTTAAATATATAATGTGTTTTATGATATCATAAAGACCCAATAGTGACGTAATAAAATATTATAAAAGGTATATTCAGGATTTTTTATATAACACCCCAAACATTTTATGGAATTCTTTTCTTAAATACATTCTATTCATAGCCTATATTTCATATAACTTTGTCTTCCTTTGAAACAACACTTGGATATTTAAGAGATAATCAAACCTAGTCATTAAACATAAATTTTCCACTTCTATGATTTGAATTTCGAAAAATGGTCATCTATAGTTACGACCAGTAAGTCATTTGCAGTCTTATAGAACTAACTTTATTTTTTTTGATGAATAGTAAGATACCCCTATGAATAGTGATATGAATAGTAATATGACCCTTATAAATATTAAATAATGATAATATTTTATCTTCTTATGTTAATAAGATAATGAGATCTTAATTAATTTTTGAATGTGATATAAAACTATTTATATCATTAAAATGTTTATTCTTCAAATTAACTATGATTTTTTTTAAAAAAATAAATTAAAAATTTATTGAAAATTATTTTCAAAAAATGTATTTCATTTTTAAATTCTACACATAGAAAATTGGTTATGGTGGACTTCTAGGATTTTTAAAAAATACATGAATTTTTCGTGAATAGTATAAATATATTTTTGAGTTTTTGGTAGTTTAATGACATCATAATGATGTAATAATTAAATATAAAAGGATTTTAGACTTATTTAAAATATCTTATGAAATGAGGTATCCGAATTGGAAAATGTAATGGGAAAATTCCATGGGAAAGCCCATGGTTTGGAAAAAACCACTATTGAGGTGACCATTTTAATTAATAAAAAACTCTTTCTTAATTACTATAAATACACAATCATCCCCTTTTTTTCTTTCATAAAAAACTCATTATCCTATAAGATATGGTGTTATTAACTCTCTAGGAGTCCTCCCAAGGTGTTTTCAATCGCCCAAGGTCCCAACCTTCATGTTTTGGGAGTTACTCTACAAGGTAAGAGAATCAACCACCCACTGTTTTCTTAAAGATTTCATTTTATTTTTTCACTTTAATATTCAATTGGAGTATGTAGTGATATTTCATTACACATTTCCCTTACTAAAAAAATTATTTAAGAGTGATGAGATATCCTCTACCTCCTATCAAACTATTTATTAAATTTTATGTGATGTTGTTAGGCTATCGAATTTTCGTAAGAGATTTCTCAATTTGTCTTTCATTTTGAGATTCTTTTATACTTATTTCCTCATCTACACTCATAAAAATTCTATGATAATTATAGTACCTTACATGAAATTGAATTATATTATGCTAATGGAATATTTCATCATCATCTCTCTTTTCCCCTCCTCTTATACAAAAAATAAAAACACTGTCTGAGATGTGTTAATTTATCACATTCAAGGACGATGAGTTCTCAATTTTAATTACCATATTTAATTCTGGTCATAAAACCTTTTTATGGTTGAAACATATCAGAATATATTTATTTCATCTCATTAATGTTCTATAATCCCTACACACTCATAATATGGAATAATAACACAAAACAAGTTCAGTGTACACAAAACTGCCAAGAAAAATCCAAGTGTTTATCAATAACTTTTAACTAATGATTCATCCTCAAGTATATAACCCAAAATAATTATAAGATCATTTTTATCTACTTAATTTTACTAATAATTGTTTTTAAATATTCTCTATTATTAACTACAATTCAAACGAACTTCCATTCATGAATTCAAGTAAACAAATCCTGAAAACAGGGAAGAAAATGCTTCCAAAATAATAAAATTGAACCAATTAAGCCCATAAAAAAGGTCATGAAAGAACCTAATAAGTTTATAATAAATAAATGAAATGTATATTAGGTTATTAAAATATTAATTAATGAAGATAAATTTTATTATTCAGGTTATTAAAACAAATAATGAACACATTCGCGCATAAGGTAAGGAGTTTCTCATCTCACTTTCATTTCCGTGAGATTTCCATTGTTCACCAATTTTTTATTGTATGTGGTATATTTGTATATCCATTTGATATATAATAACACAATTCACTTTATATTCATGGTATTCAATTACTTATTTTAGGGTTTTACATTCTAGTCATATGATTCGACCGATTACATTGTGGTGAGAGACTTTGTCTGAACTACTATTTTTTGGGACTAACTTTGTATTGTACACTTAATAATACTTATATGGTGTATCAAATACCCATTTGAGATCACTTTTAAATTGAAATTATATTTATATTAAATATACATCATCTCATATCATTGACATTTTTTTTCTAAACAATATACTATTTTACAAATGGTGTTTATTTGGAAAGTTATTTTTACAATGGGAATATTGATGAATCAGTATAGTCCAATCTATACGGATATTGAAAAGGCATGTTGATAATTTATTTAATAAATTTATAAATAATTATTTGTACATTAAGTTGAGGGTGGGGCCCACTATAGCCTCTATATGTATTGGTAGGTCTCATGAGACAAATCAGTTGGCGACAAACCCTTCGAGTTTGTTTCCAAAAATCAGACAGGTTTCTACCCAAAGAACTAAACCATTTTAATGGTATTATGGTATCATGTTCTAGATACATGACATCCAATTAATAAGAATTATATTTATTCATTATCATTTATTACTATCCCTGAGGGTTTCACAATGAAAAAATATATGGATGCAGTTTCATTCTCAGTAATTAATGGCGTGAGTTTTTCATTTATTAAACATGCCATATTGACTATTCCATGTTTTGTATGATTCAGTTGTTATTGATTTTTTCTTCCGATATTTGTATCACTTACTAATAATTTGATCTAACCCCTTTCATTTGTTTACCATTAATAGGTGATGAAGAGGAAAACATTTATTGAGCTTCTGGGGATGCAGTTTTTAGTATTTATTATGTATTGTATTTTGTAAACTTTTCCAATGTAATTTGAGTTACATATATGTATCTAGTTTCTTTAATACTACTAAAATGGTCATTCCTTAAGGATTTTAATTCTTTCTAACCATGCCAATATAACATGTAATGCACCAACTCTGGTCCAAAGGGGTCGGGGTGTTATAGTTGGTATCAGAGGAAGTTTAGTAGAAAACATGGAAACTGGAGTAGGAAATGTATAATAGGGAACAAAGACCTAAGGTATTATTTGAATATATATTTACTAGAACATCCAAGTATTTTGGTAAGGAATAGATTATGTGAATAATTCAAGAAAATACATCCCTATCTAGATACGATTAGGTAGAGGTGGCGCTGGCATAGATGTACCTAGGAGTGAAAGCTCTGAAAAGGAGTTTCAGGATTGACTGAGGGTATCCTGGTACCTGATAATGGGCCTTTCTCACTCTTGGTTATGACACTCCTAGGGTATATTCTTAGGATAATTCATATTTTCTTTACAAGCCATTATGAAGGATTGAAATGTAAATTATTCCTCAAAGAAACCATTTTTCTGATTATGGGATTACCCATGCGTAGGATCTCAATTTATGCTAAGTATTTTGTTATGTTAAGATTATACATTATGATTCATCCCCTAATATAGTGTGTGACATTATTTAGAAATGTAATCTAATGGAAGAAGCGGAATCAATAATCTTGGGCAACGTAGGGATCTCCTCACTGATCATGTCGACATAGTCAATGTTGGAGAAGATTAGATTATGAACATATTGGTTAAACAAACATAGGTTGTAATGAATAACCATTCAACACCTGTTTTGGATAGTTTCATGTGGAAAAGACTCCATCTTTCAGTGGGACTACTAATGCAGTGGTTGCTAAGAAATAGATCAAGTCCCTTTAAATTATATTCATGGCATTAGGATGCATTGAAAATGAAAATGTAGTACTGACAGTATATAGTATCAAGGGAGATACTGATCAATAGTGGTCCTTGATTCAAAATACCATAGAGGAATAAGAAATATAAGATATGGAATGAATGGATTTTAAGGAAATATTATTCAAAAAATATTTCCTTCCTGAGCAAAGAAAAAAATGAAGAGGAAATTCCTTGGCATAAAGAGCAGGGAAGATGATATTGTTGCAAAGTATGAGGCTATATTTACATGGTTAGCCAGGTGTGCCTTAGATTACAAATGTGACTCGGCAGACAAGATTGATCATTTCTTTAAAGGTCTTAACCCAAGCCTTCGAAGGGAACTGTTTTCTCAAACATTTTCATCATATGATGAAATTGTTTCATGTTCCATCAAAACAATGAAAGAATTTCCTAGATCAAATTTTTCCAAGGGAAAATTATATAAGAAGAGGTACTCTGATAACCAAGGGAAAGGTGAAGTTCTAAATAAGAACAATGGAATGAAGAAATTCTCATTATATGAAAACTGTGGAAAGAATCATCTCGGGAAATGCTTAAAAGGCATGTGAGACTGCTATAAGTATGGAGAAAATGGTCATCTCTCTCATGAATGAAAATGGAAGAAACAATTTGATGATGTTCAATGCTACAATTATAGGGAGATAGAACACTATTCAAATGAGTGTCCTAAGCTCCAAGGAAAAATGCCTCAGAAAAAGACAAGAGAACAAGGGAGATCTTATGAGATTACAACTACAGAAGTTGAAGTTCCTAATTATGTGGTGGAAAGTACTTTAATTGATTTCTCAATCATAGCCATTACTTTATTTGATTCTGGATCATCGCATTCATTTATATCTTCCCATTTTCCAACAAAAATAGACATGTCTAATTTTATTTAATAAAGGTGTTATTAGTCAAAACTCCTAGAGGATACATCATTGCAACAATGGAATGCCAACTAGTCCCCCTCACGACACATAAACATGCTTTAGTTTCTAACTTTATCATCATACCAATGACTGAATATTATATAATTCTTGGAATTAATTGGATGTCAAACTATGATGTGATGATTTATTGTAAGAAAAATGAAGTTTCAATTTTTGAAAATGGGGTAGAATCTATTATCTCTAGATAAGAGACCTTGGCATATGATTCTTATCTAGACCCACCTACAGTAGCTCTATTTAATGAAATTATTGGAGAGGAAGAGAACCCAATATCTATGGGTGAGTAAAGACATCATCAAATTAAAGATGTGTATATAGTGCAGAATACATTGATTTTTTTCTTGAGGATTTACCTGGACATCCTCCAGAGAAAGAAATTGAGTTTTACATTGACTTAATTCATAGTGTAAGACCTATATCAAACACCCCCTATATAGAGGAAACTATTGAGTTAGTGGAGATAAAGAAACAACTAGAGGAGTTTAGTGAAAAAGGATGTATTCGACCTAGTGTTTCTCCTTTAGGATCTCAGGTCTTGTTTGTCAAAAAGAATGATGGATCCCTGAGGCTATGCATTGATTACAGGGAAATCAATGATATTACAATAAAGAATATGTATCCTCTTCCCTGGATTGATGATTTATTTTATCAAATTCATGGATATAAAAACTTTTAGAATATTGAACTTCGATCCAGATATCATCAACTACATGTGAGGATGGATGATATTCAGAAGAAAGCATTTTGAACCCGGTTTGGGCATTACAAGTTTAAAGTGATGCCTTTGGGACTAATGAATGCACCATCTGTTTTCATTGTTTTATTGAATAGAGTTTTCACAGAATATCTTGATAACTTTTTTGTGGTATTAATCAATGATATCCAAGTATACTCAAAAAGATATGAAGACCTTGAGGATCACATACTGATTATTTTGAAAACTCTTAGAAGAAATGAATTATATGGGATGTTTAGAATGTGTGAATTCTATATTCAATCAGTTTCTTTTCTAGGACATATTGTCTCTAAGGATGGAATCCTAGTTGATCCTGAGAAGACAAAGGAAATCCATGATTGTCCCATGCCAACAAACATAACTGAGGTACACAGTTTTATTGGCTTGGAAGGTTACTATCAGTGATTAGTTCAAAATGTTTCTTGACTGGCTAACCTTCTAACCAAGTTCTCACATAAAGGGGTAATGTTTGTGTGGAAAAAAGAATGTACAAAATGATTTGAAGAATTTAAAGGAATATTTTTCAATTCTTTAATTTTGACTCATCCATTGGAAGAGATAGATTTTTAATATAAAGTGATGCATCAAAGAATGGGTTCGTTTTTTTTCTTATGCATCAAGGTATTTGAAGACTCGTGATTAAAATTTTCTAACACATGATCTTGAGTTAGTAGCTATAATCTTTTCTCTGAAGATATGAAGACATTATCTTTAGAGTGAAAAATGTGAGATATACACAGATCACAAGAGTTTGAAATACATTTTCTCAAAAAAAAGAACTCAACATGAGGCAATAGAGATGGCTCGAGTTACTCAATGATTAGGATTGTTCAATACACTACCACCCCAAAAAAGGAAAATAAGGTGGCAGATGCATTAAGCGGGAAATATCCTGGACTTATATCTCAAATGAGGATTGAGAGAGATCCTATATTCATGGATCTACTAAAGATGGATATGGGAATTGTTAAGGAATGGTAAACATATTTCCTCTTTCATATGATTGCTAAACCATCTTTACTAGAGAAGATAAAAAGATCTCAATTTGATGATTAAAATATAAACAAGAAAATTATTGCTGTTAATGATGGGAGATTGGAAGACTTCGTGTATGATGAAGGATTTCTGAAGTTTGGGAAGAGGGTATGTGTTCCATCAGTACCTGAGCTAAAAAGGGAACTATTAGACGATGCTCATATCTAAACATTCCCTATATACCCGGGTACAACAATGATTTATATAGACATAAATGAATATTTCTGGTGGGATAATATGAAGTGGGAAATTATTGACTATGTGTCAAGGTGTCTAGTTTCTCAACAATTGAATGTAGAGAGACAACATCATAGTGTGATGAAACCTCTACCAGTTCCTATGTGGAAGTGGGATAACATTACGATGGATTTTGTCACTGGACTACTGATGACACCTATAAGGAATGATGCAATATTGGTAATCATTGATTGTCTCAAAAAATCATCACATTGCTTTCTTATAATAGAGGATTTTTCACTTGAGCTCCTAGAAAGACTTTACATTAATGATGTTGTATGACTTTGGGGTTCAACTCTATCGATTGTGTCTGATCGAGATCCCCAGTTTACATCAAAATTCGGGAAAACTATCCAGAAGACTTTAAATACTGAGCTTCATATGAGTACTGCTTATCACCCCCAAACTAATGGATAATAAAAATGGTCTATTCAAACTCTAGAAGACATGTTGAGGTCATGCTCTCTGGACTTCCAAGGTAAGTGGGGTAAATAATTTCCTTTCCTGGAATTTTCATACAATAATTGTTTCCATTCTAGTATTACAATGGATCTATATGAAGCATTATATGGAAGGAGAAGTCAAACTCCAACGTGTTGGGATGAATTTTGTGATAGGAAACTTATAGGCCCATAACTTATTAAAGAGACCACGGAAAAGGTTACGAAAATCCAAGACCATATTTAAGTATCCCAAAGTAAAAAAGAAGAGTTATGCTGTCAACCGGAGAAATTATTTGGAATTCCATATGGGAGATCATGTCTTTCTAAAAGTATCTCCATGGAAGGGTGTCTTAAGGTTCGGTAATAAAGGGAAACTGAGCCCCAGGTATATCGTACCATTTGAAATTATGGAATGGATTGGAGTAGTAGATTACCATTTAGCAATGCCTCCAAGTCTCTCCAATGTCCATGATGTGTTCCATGTGTCATTGTTGTAGAAATACATGCTCGACCCAATGCATGTACTCGCCTATGAAGAAATAGAATTGGAACCAGATTTATCATACTGTGAAGAGTCTATCGGGATTCATGACGTAAGGGAGCATGTATTGAGAAATCAGATGACCTTCCTAGTAAAGGTTCTTTGAAAAAACCAGAATATAGTGGAAGAAACATGAGAACCTGAGTATGTTATGATGAAGAACAACCCACATATTTTTGGTGGGCTTTATATATAAAATTTTGAGGATGAAATTTCTGAAGGAGGGAATAATATAACACCCCAAACATTTTCTGGTATGATTCTCTTAAATACATTCTATTCATAGAAGGTATTTCATAAAGCATAGTGTTCCTTTGAAATAACACTTGGTTATTTAAGAGACAGTCAAAACCTATCCAATATACAAAAAGTCTCCACTTTTATGTTTTGAATTTTAAAAAATGGTCATCTAGAGTTGTGACCAGTAAGTCCTTTCGAGTCTGATAGAACCAACTTGATTTTTTGATGAATAGTAACATACCCCTATGAATAGGGTTATGAATAGTAATATGACCCTTATAAAGATTAAATAATGATAATATTTTATCTTAATAAGGTAATAAAATAATGAGATCTAAATTAATTTTTCATTGTGACATAAAACTAATTATTTCTTTAAAAGGGTTATTTTTTGAACTAACTGTGATTTTATATAAAAACAATATTAAAAATACCTATAAAATTATTTTCAAAAAATTGATTTCCTTTTTGAATTCTACACGTCGAAAAAAAGTTAGGGTGAAGTTAGGGAATTTTTATAAAATACTTGAATTTTTCGTGAATAGTAAAAATACAGTTTTGAGTTTTCGGTAGTTTAATGAAATAATAATGATGTAATAATTTAATATTAAATGTTGGTAGACTTTTTTATAGTATCCTATGACATGTGGTGTCACATGTGGAAAAACCATGGGCATATACCATGCACCATCCGATTTTTTTGCAAAAATCACTAATGAGGTGTCCGTTTTAATTAATAAAAAACTCCCCCTTAATTACTATAAATACCCACTCACCCCTTCGTTTTCTTTCATTACAAAATCATTATACTCGACGATATGGTATTATTACCTCCCTAGAAGTCCTCCCAATGTTTCCTCAAACCCCCAAGGTCCCAACCATCATGTTTTGGTAGTTACTCTACAAGGTAAGAGAATCAACCACCCTTCTCTTGTCTTAAAGATTTCATTTTATGTATTCTATTTTATTTTCAGTTTGATTATGTGGGGATATTTCATTATATATTACCCTTACTTCCCATATTATATAAGATTGATGATATACCGCCTTTCTCTCATCAAACTATTTTATTAAATTTTAAGTGACGTCGTTAGGCTGCCTAATTTTTGTAAGAGATGTCTCAATTTTTCTCTTATTTTGAGTTTCATTATTCTATAATTATTTCCTCATTTCCACACATACAAATGATATTATATTTCAAGTACCTTACATGAACTGGAATTATATTAATCTAATGGAATATTTCATCATCAATTCTCTTTAACCCTCCTCTTATACTAAAAATAAAAACACTGTCTGAGATGTGTTAATTTATCACATTCAAGGACGACAGGTTCTAAATTTTTTTTACCGTATTTAATTCTGGTAATTAAATAATATTTATGGTTGAAACATATCAGAATATATTTATTTCATCTCATTAATGTTTTGTAATCCCTACGCACTCATAATATGTAATAACAACCCAAAACAAGTTTATTGTACACAAATCTGCGAAGCTAAATCCAAGCATTTATCAATAACTTTTAACTAATGATTCATCCTCTAGTATATAACCCAGAATCATTATAATATCATTTATATATATTTAATTTCATTAATAATATATATTAAAAATTCTCTATGTTTAACCACATTTTAAACGAACTTCCATTCATGAATACAAGAAAATGAATCATGAAAACCAAGGAAGCAAATGCTTCCAAAACAATTAAATTGATTCTATTAAACCCTTAAAAATGGTCGTGAATGAACCTAATAATTTTATAATAAAAAATAAAATGTATAATGGGTTATGGAGTTATTAATTAATGTAGCTAAGTTTTATTATTCAATTCATTAAAACAACCGAAGAACACACTAGAGCATAAGGTAAGGGGTTTCTCATCTCACTTTCATTTCTATGGGATTTTCATTGTTCGCCAATTATTTCATATATGTGGTATATGTGTAATTCCATTTCTAATATAATAAAAAGATTATATTTATATTCATGGTACTCAATGAATCATTTTAGGGTTATTATGTTCTGGTCATATGATTCAGCCGATTACATTATGGTAAGAGACTTTTTCTCAACTACTATTTTGTTGTGACTAACACTGTATAGTGCACATAATAATCATTATGTGGTGTACCTACTGACCATTTGTAATGATTTTTCATTTTAAATTATGTTTATATTAAATATATTTAATCTCATATCATGGATTTGTTTGTTTTCTAAGTCGTATAACATTTTAAATACGGGGTTTATTTAGAAAGTTATTTTATTTTTGGAAATATTCATGAATTTGTATAATGTACTCTATAAAGATATTGGAAAGGACTATTTCTCTTGTATTTAATCAATTTATAATTAATTATTTAGACATTAAGTGGTGGGTGGGATCCACTATATCCCCTCGATGCATCGGTAGGTCTGATGAGAAAAAATCAGTTGGTGAGAAACCCTTCGACTTTGTTTCCAAAAATCAGATAGGTTTATTCCCACGGAACTAAATCATTTTTAATAGTATTATGGTATCATGTTCTAGATACATGACGTGTAATTAATAATAATTCTCTTTAATCATTATTAGTTATTACTATCAATGAGGTTTTCACTATGAAAAAATCTATGGATGCAGTTTCATTCTTAGTAATTAATGGCATGAGTTTTTCATTTATTCACCATGACATATTGACAATGCCATTTTATTTATGATTCAGTTACTATTGATTTATGATTCTTCCATTTGTAATCCTTCACTAATGGAAATTCCAGATTTCCCAATGGTTATGAACCGTTTAGAAAGGATACTGAACCATTGGTATATATTATGCCAATGGTTCTGCAAACTGTAGGGAAGTAAGCCATTGGGAAAGCTTTTCCAAATGGTTTACACTGAACCGTTGGGATAGGTTAGAAAAAATTAACCTATACCAATAGTTGTTCCAAACCTTTGGGATAGTTTTTCCCAATGGTTTGGCTTGAACCGTTGGGAAAACCAAGCAGACGGCCACTTTCCCAGCGGTTTCTAAACCGTTGGGAAAGCATTTTTACCAACGGTTCATAGTACCATTGGTAAAAAAAATACTCAGAGAGGCTATGCCAATGGTTTCAAACCTTTGACATAGCCTATGCTGTGAAAATTGCATAGAATCCTGCAATTTGCACAGCAGCGACCCTCTCATTTTTGTGAAATTTGCACAGCAGCCAGTCCATTCCCTCTCATTTTCAATCATTTTCCAATTATTGTACCTCTAAATAACTAACACATACATATAAAATTATTATACCTGCAAAAACCAACTAACACATACATATAGAGAACAAATTCATACACATTTAACATATAACGCATCCTAGAACTATACACATCCAGAATTAAATCAGAATTCGTAACATAATTATAAACATGCATAATTAATTTAGAATTCATTTTAAAATTTAGATGACAATTTTATGTGGAATCCAAAATTCAATTCATAATTTCTTCTGTTTTTCGTATACCATATGTTTTGACAAGAAATGATGTCCATTTTAAACAAAATACATACACCTGGAGTTATACCGGCCACACCGTACCTCTGATTGAGGCGAGGTTAACCCGTATACGTCACAAATGACCCATGGATCGTTTTCTTAAAGTATCAACATATTCCGAAAGCGTTTTTTCGGTTTTCCGTATGTCAGTTGTTGTTTTCACGTAAAATGAAGTGCTTTTTATATAGAAGAGAGACACTTTGAGTGGTTACGACCACACCATGCCTCGGATTGAGGTGGGGTTGACTCGTACACGCCACAAATGACACATGGATCATTGTGATAAAATATCAACATGATCCGAATCCGTTTAGTCAGTTTTCGGTATGTACTTAAAATGTTGTCCATTTTAAACATAAGAGAGACACATTGGGTGGTCCCGACCACACCGCAACTTCAATTGAGGCGCATTTGACTCGTACACGTAACATATGAGGCATGGATCATTTTCCTAAAGTTTCAATATATTCCGAATGCGTTTGGTCGGTTTTTCGTATGCCAGTTGTTCTTTTCAGTTATAATCATGTCCATTTTAAACAAAAGTGACACAGTTAGAGTGGTACCGGCCACACCGTGTCTCAAATTTAGATGGGGTTGACTCGTACATGTCTCAAATGACCCATGGATCATTTTCCTAAATTATCAACACTATACTAATGCATTTGGTTGGTTTTCCGTATGTCAGTTGATGTTTTCACATAAAATGATGTCCTTTTGAAACAAAAGACAGACACTTTGAGTGGTGCCGGCCACACTGCATCTAATATTGAGGCGGGGTTGACTCGTACAGGTCCCATATGACCCATGGATCGTTTTGATAATGTATCAACACAATCAGAATCCGTTTGGTCTATTTTCCGCATGTACTTAAAATGTTTTCCATTTTAAACAAAAGAGAGACACTTAGAGTGATCCTGGACACACCGTGCCTTGGATTGAGGCAGGGTTGACTCCTACACCTCACATATGATCCATGGATCATTTTCAGAAATCATAAACAAATTTAGAATGTGTTTGGTATGTTTTTCGTATGTCAGTTGTTGTTTTCACTTAAAATGATGTCCATTTTAAACAAAAGAGAGACACTATGAATGGTGTCGGCCACACCATGCCTCAGATTGAGGCAGGGTTGACTCATACACATCACATAGGACCCATGGATCGTTGTTCTAAAGTATCGATAGAATAATAATGAGTTTGGTCAGATTTTCATATTCTAGTTGTTGTTTTCACTTAAAATGAAGTCCAATTTAAACAAAAGAGAGACACTTTAAGTGGTGTCGGCCACACCACGCCTCAGATTGAGGCGAGGTTGACCAGTACACATCACATATGACCCATGTATCATTCTCCTAAATTTTCAACTGAAACCGAATGCGTTTGGTCTGCTTTCCGTATGTACTTAAAATGTTGTCCATTATAAACAAAAGAGAGACACATAGAGTGATCCCGGCCACACCGTGACTCAGATTGAGCCAGAGTTGGCTCGTACATGTCACATATGACCCATGTATCATTGTGATAAATTATCAACAGAATTTGAATGTGTTTGGTTGGTTGTCCATATGCCTGTTGTTCTTTTCACTTATAATCCTGTCCATTTTAAACCAAAGAGAGAGAGAGAGTTAGTGTGGTACGGTCCACACCGCGCCTCAAATTTAGATGTGGTTGACTCGTACATGTCTCATATGAGACATGGATCGTTTTCCTAAAGTATCAACACAATAAAAATGTGTTGGGCCAGTTTTCCCTATCCAGTTGATGTGTTCACTTAAAATGATATCCTTTTGAAACAAAAGAGAGACACTTAGAGTGGTGTCGGCCACACCGTGCCTCATATAGAGGCAGGGTTTACTCATACACGTCACATATGACCCATGGATCATTGTTCTAAAGTATAAACACATTTTGAATGTGTTTGGTCAGTTTTTCATATGATAATTGTTGTTTTCACTTAAAATGATGTCCATTTTAGTCAAAAGAGAGACACTATGAATGGTGTCAGCCCCACCGCGGCTCATATTGAGGTGGGGTTGACTCGTACACGTCACATATGACCCATTGATTGTTGTGATAAAGTATCGACACAATCAAAATCCATTTTGTCATTTTTCCATATGCTAGTAGTTGTTTTCACTTAAAATGAAGTCCATTTTAAACAAAAGAGAGACACTTTGAGTGATGTCGGCCACACCGTGCCTCTAATTGAGGCAAGATTTACACTTAAAATTCAAATATGACCCATGGATCGTTATCCTAAAGTTTCAATGTAATCCGAACGTGTTTGGTCAGTTTTCCATTATACTTAAAATGTTGTCCATTTTAACCAAAAGGAGAGACACTTGAGTGATCCCGGCCACACCGCGACTCGGATTGAGATCAGGTTGGCTCGAACATGTCACATATGACCCATGGATCATTGTGATAGATAATCAATAGAATCTGAATGCATTTGGTCAGTTTTCCTAATGCCAGTTGTTCTTTTCACTTATAATCCTGTCCATTTTAAACAAAAGAGACAGAGTTAGACTGGTACCGGCCACACCGTGCCTCAGATTTAGACGGGGTTGACTCGTACACATCTCAAATGACCCTTGGATCATTTTCCTAAAGTATCAACACAATCCTAATGCATTTGGTCAGTTTTCCGTTTGCCAGTTGATGTTTTCACTTAAAATGATATCCTTTTGAAACAAAAGAGAGACACTTAGAGTGGTGCCGGACACACTACGCCTCAGATTGAGGTGGGGTGACTCGTACATGTCACATATGACCCATGGATAGTTGTGTTAAAATATTGACACATTTCGAATGTGTTTGGTCAGTTTTTCATATTTCAGTTGTCGTTTTTAGTTAAAATCATGTCCATTTTAAACAAAAGAGAGACATTGTGAATGGTGTTGGCCACACCGTGCCTCGGATTGAGGCGTGGTTGACTTGTACACATCACATATGACCCATGGATCGTTGTGTTAATGTATAGACACAATCAGAATCCATTTGGTCAGTTTTCTGTATGCTAGTTTTTGTTTTCACTTAAAATGAAGTCCATTTTAAACATAAGAGAGACACTTTGAGTGGTGTCGGCCACACCGCTTCTCAGATTGAGGCGACGTTGACTCTTCCATGTCAAATATGACACATGGATCATTCTCCTAATGTTTCAATGGAAACTGAATGCGTTTGGTCTGTTTTCATATGTACTTAAAATGTTTTCCATTTTAAACAAAAGAGAGACACATAGAGTGATCCCGGCCACACCGCGACTCGGATTGAGCCCAGGTTGGCTTGTACATGTCACATATGGACCATGGAACATTGTGATAAATTATCAACACAATCTGAATGCATTTGGTCGGTTTTCCGTATGCCAGTTGTTCTTTTCACTTATAATCCTATCCATTTTAAATAAAAGAGACAGAGTTAGAGTGGTACCGGCCACACCACGCCTCAGATATAGGCAGGGTTGTCTCGTACACATCTCAAATGACCCATGAATCGTTTTCCAAAAGTATCAACACAATCTGAATGTGTTTGGTCAGTTTTCCATATGCCAGTTGATGTTTTCACTTAAAATGATATCCTTTTGATACAAAAGAGAGACACATAGAGTGGTGCCGGACACAATGCACCTCAGATTGAGGCGAGGTTGACTCGTACAAGTCACATATGTCCCATGGATCGTTGTCCTAAAGCATAAAAATATTTCAAATGCTTTTGGTCAGTTTTTCATATGTCAGTTGTTGTTTTCACTTAAAATGATGAACATTTTAAACAAAAGAGAGACACTATGAATGGTGTCGTCCACACATCGCCTCATATTGAGATAGGATTGACTCTTACACGTCACGTATGACCCGTGGATCGTTTTCCTAAAGTATCGACATAATAATATTCCGTTTGGTCGGTTTTATGTATGCTAGTGGTTGTTTTCTCTTAAAATGAACTCCATTTTATACAAAAGAGGGACACTTTGAGTGGTGTCGGCCACACTGCACCTCATATTGAGGAGAGGATGACTCATACATGTCACATATGACCCATGGATCGGTCTCCTAAAGTTTCAATGGAAACTGAATGTGTTTGGTCAGTTTTTCATATGTACCTAAATTATTCTCCATTTTCAAAAAAAGAGAGACACTTACAGTGATCCCAGCCACACCGGGACTCAGGTTGAGTTTGGGTTGGCTCGTACATGCCTCATATGACCCATTGATCATTGTGATAAATTATCAATATAATACGAATGTGTTTGGTCAGTTTTCCGTATGCCAGTTGTTCTTCTCACTTATAATCCTGTCCATTTTAAACAAAAGAGACAGAGTTAGAGTGGTACCGACCACGCCTCATCTTAGATTTAGACAGGGTTGACTCGTACATGTCTCAAATGACCCATGGATCATTTTCTTAAAGTATCAACACAATCTGAATGCGTTTGGTTGGTTTTCCGTATGCCATTTTATGTTTTCACTTAAAATGATATCCTTTTGAAACAAAAGAGAGACAGATAGAGTGGTGCCGGCCACACCACACCTCATATTGAGGTGGGGTTGACTCGTACACGTCACAAATGACCCATCGATCATTTTGCTAAAGCAGCAACACATTTTGAATGCTTTTGGTCAGTTTTTCGTATGTCAGTTGTTGTTTTCACTTAAAATGATGTCCATTTTAAACAAAAGAGAGACAATATGAATGGTGTCGGCCACACCGTCCCTCGGATTGAGGTGGGGTTGACTCGTACATGTCACATATGACACATGGATTGTTGAGCTAAAGTATCGACACAATCATAATCTATTTGGTCGGTTTTCCGTATGCCAGTTGTTGTTTTCAATTAAAATTAAGTCCATTTTAAATAAAAGAGAAACACTTTTAGTGGTTTCAGCCACACTGCACCTCAGATTGAGGCAATATTGACTTGTACACATCACATATGACATGTGGATCATTCTTTTAATGTTTCAACAGAAAACGAATGCGTTTGGTTAGTTTCCCATATGTACTTAAAATGTTGTCCATTTTAAACAAAAGAGAGACACTTAAAGTGATCCCTGCCACACCGAAACTCGGTTTGAGGCCGGTTTGGCTCATACACGTCACATATTACCCATGGATCGTTGTGATAAATTATCAATAGAATCCGATTTTGTTTGTTTGGTTTTCCGTATGCCAGTTGTTCTTTTCACTTATAATCCTATCCATTTTAAACAAAAGAGACGGAGTTAGAGTGGTACCGGCCACACCGCGCCTCAGATTTAGATGGGGTTGACTCTTACACATCTTAAATGGCCCATGGATCATTGTACTAAAGTATCAACACAATATAAATGCGTTAGGTTGGTTTTTTGTATGCCAATTGATGTGTTCACTTAAAATTATATCCTTTTGAAACAAAAGAGAGACACTTAGAGTGGTGCCGGCCACACCACACCTTGGATTGAGGTGGAGTTGACTCGTAAAATTCAAATATAACCCATGGATCATTTTCATAAAGCATCAACACATTTCAAATGTATTTGGTCTGTTTTTCATAAGTCAGCTGTTGTTTTCACTTAAAATGATGTCCATTTTAAACAAAAGAGAGACACTATGAATGGTGTCGGCCACACTGCACCTCGGATTGTGGCGGGGTTGATGTGTACACATCACATATGACCCATGGATCGTTTTTCTAAAGTATCGACACAATCAGAATATGTTTGGTTGGTTTTCCGTATGCTAGTTTTTGTTTTCACTTAAAATGAAGTCCTTTTTAAACAAAAGAGAGGAACTTTGAGTATTTCTGGCCACAACACACCTCAGATTGAGGCTTCTTTGACTCGTACACATCAAATATGACCCATGGATTGTTCTCCTAAAGTTTCATCAGAAACCGAATATGTTTGGTCGGTTTTCCGTATATACTTAAAATATTGTCCATTTAAAACAAAAGAGAGACACATAGAGTGATCTCGGCCACACCGCGACTCGGATTGAGCCTGAGATGACTCGTGCACATCACATTTGACCCATGGATCGTTGTGATAAATTATAAACATAATCCGAATGCATTTGGTCATTTTTACGTATTCCAGTTGTTCTTTTCAATTATAATCATGTCCATTTTAAACAAAAGTGACAGAGTTTGAGTAGTACCGGCCACACCATGCCTCGGATTTAGACAGGGTTGACTTGTACATGTTTCCAATGACCCATGTATCATTGTCCTAAAGTATCAACACAATATGAATGTGTTTGGTCAGTTTTCCGTATGCCAGTTGATGTTTTTACTTAAAATGATATCCTTTTGAAACAAAAGAGAGACTCTTAGAGTGGTGTCGGCCACACTGTGCCTTGGATTGAGGCGGGGTTGACTCGTACACATCACATATCACCCATAGATCGTTTTACTAATGCATCAACACATTTCTATTGTGTTTGGTCAGTTTTTCGTATGTCACTTGTTGTTTTAACTTAAAATGTTGTCCATTTTAAACAAAAAAGAGACACTATGAATGGTTTGAGCCACACTGCACCTCTTATTGAGGCGGGGTTGACTCATACACATCACATATGACCCATGGATTTTTTTGATAAAGTATCGACACAATCATAATCCGTTTGGTCGGTTTTCCGTATGCTAGTTGTTGTTTTCACTGAAAATGAAGTCTATTTTAAATAAAAGAGAGACACTTTGAGTGGTGTCGACCACACCTCACCTTGGATTGAGGTGAGGTTGTCTCATACATGTCACATATGACCCAAAGATCATTCTCCAAAAGTTTCAATGGAAACCGAATGCGTCTGGTCTGTTTTTCGTATGTACTTAAAATGTTGTCCATTTTAATAAAAAGGGAGACACTTAGAGTGATCCCGGCCACAACGTGACTTGGATTGAGCCCGGATAGGCTTGTAAACATCACATATGACCCATGTATCTTTGATATAAATTATCAATAGAATCCGAATGTGTTTGGTCAGTTTTCCGTATGCCAGTTGTTCATTTCACTTATAATCCTGTCTATTTTAAACAAAAGAGACAGAGTTAGAGTGGTACTGGCCACACCACACCTTGGATTTAGACGGGGTTGACTCGTACACATCTCAAAAGACACATGGATAATTCTCCTAAAGCATCAACACAATCTGAATGAGTATTGTTGGCCTTCCATTTTCCAGTTGATGTTTTCAATTAAAAAGATATCATTTTGAAACAAAAGAGAGACACATAGAGTGGTGCGGGCCACACCGTGCCTCGGATTGAGGCGGGATTGACTCGTACACATCAAATATGACCCATGGATCATTTTACTAAAGAATTAACACATTTTGAATGTGTCTGGTTAGTTTTTCGTATGTCAGTTGTTGTTTTCAATTAAAATGATGTACATTTTAAACAAAAGAGAGACACTGTGAATGGTGTCGGACACACCATGCCTGGGATTGAGGTGGGGTTGACTCGTACATGTCACATATGACCCATGGATCGTTGTTCTAAAGTATCGAGACAATTAGAATCTGTTTGGTTGGTTTTATGTATGCTAGTTATTGTTTTCACATAAAATGAAGTCCATTTTAAACAAAAGAGAGACACTTTGAGTGGTTTCGGCCACACCGCACCTTGGATTGAGGCGAGGTGGACTCTTCTATGTCACATATGACCCATGGATCGTTCTCCAAAAGTTTAAATAGAAAATGATTGCGTTTGGTCAGTTTTTCGTATGTACTAAAAATGATTTCCATTTAAAAAAAAAGAGAGACACTTAGAGTGATCCCGGCCACACCGTGACTCGGATTTAGACTAGGTTTGCTTATACACATCACATATGATCCATGGATCGTTTTTATAAATTATCAATAGAATATGAATGCATTTGTTTAGTTTTTTGTATGCCAGTTGTTCTTTTCACTTATAATCCTGTCCATTTTAAACAAAAGAGACATAGTTAGAGTGGTACAGGCCACACCGCACCTCGGATTTAGACGGGGTTGACTATTACATGTCTCAAATGATCCATGGATAATTTTCCTAAAGTATCAACAGAATACGAATGAGTTTGGTCAGTTTT
Organism: Viscum album; assembly: GCA_963277665.1. Taxonomy (NCBI): domain Eukaryota; kingdom Viridiplantae; phylum Streptophyta; class Magnoliopsida; order Santalales; family Viscaceae; genus Viscum; species Viscum album. The sequence continues at coordinate 255,932,574 of OY728150.1, forward strand.
CCATATGCTAGTTGATGTTTTCACTTAAAATTATATCCTTTTGAAAAAAAAGAGACACTTAGAGTGGTGCCGACCACACCGCGCCTCGGATTGAGGTGGGGTTGACTCGTACATGTCACATATGAACCATGGATCGTTTTCATAATGAATCAACACTTTTTGAATGTGTTTGGTTTGTTTTTCGTATGTACCTTGTTGTTTTCACTTAAAATGATGTCCATTACAAACAAAAGAGAGACACTATGAAAGGTTTCGGCCACACCGCGCCTTAGATTGAGGCGTGGTTGACTCATACACATCACTTATGACACATGGATCGTTGTGCTAAAGTAACGACATAATCGGAATCCGTTTTTTTGGTTTTCTATATGCTAGTTGTTGTTTTAACTTAAAATGATGTCTATTTTAAACAAAAGAGAGCCACTTTGAGTGGTGTCGGCCACACCAGGCCTTGGATTGAGGCGGTTTTCCGTATTCTAGTTCTTGTTTTCACTTAATAAGCTTACCCAGACATTCATATAATTCAAGACATACAGAAATGGAATAATCCTAAACAACATTTCATGATTAGAGAAATAAAACAATCATGTGAAATCAAAGAGGGTGGGGGTCTTGTCTGGGGGTCCAGGGATGAGGGGGGTGTCCTGGGGGCTGTCTAGGGGGTTGTCCCGGGTCCAGGGAAGAGGGTGGAGGTTTTGTATGGGAGGATGTTCAGGGGGCTATCTAGGGGATGTCCGGGGGGGGCTATCCGGGACCAAGGAAAAGGTGGGGGGGGGGGCTGTCCGGGGGTGTTCGGGGGGTTGTTCGGGGTCCAAGGAGGAGGGTGGGGGCTGTCCGTGGTCCAGGGAGGAGGGTGGGGGGCTATCTAGTTTCTGTCCGAGGGGCTATTTGGGGGCTATCCGGGGGGTTGTCCGGTGACCAAGGCGGTAGGGGGGGGCTGTTTGGGTGGCTGTCTGAGGTCCAAGGAGAATGGTGGGGGGTTTTCCAGGGTCCATGAAGGAGGGGGGCTATCCAGGGAGTTCCCAAATATATAAAACTCTATAAACATGCTCTATATACATCGTAACCACTTAAAGACAACAACATCCATGAAAACAGACAATATATAAAAATAACTCCACTACAATACTATACTATGGGTCTAGATAAAACCAACAACTAGAAAAGATTAAACATAAAATATTAGTAATATTAGTCAGGAATGTAACATATCGATTTGTCCCACATCACCATCATCATCACCCTCTTCCTCGTCCCCATCATCATCCTTGCCCTCCTTAGCACCCTCCTCCTCGCCCTCGCCATCCGCTTCCCCCTCCTCCTCTCCCTCCTCTTCCGCATTAGACTCCTCGCCATCATCATTGTCAGGCTAGACATCATCTTGACCAACACTATAACTGCAACCTAGTGCATCATATATAGAACGTATCGATGACATATATTTATCAAAAACTGGACTGGCCTCTGGTGGAAGTGTTGGACATAGAACTTCAATAAATTTCATAAATGCACTGTTTGTCCTAGCAAACTATTCTGCCGTCTCGGTGGCCCTTTTCACAGCCTATTCTGCTTGTGCCCTAACTTTCTGCATCTCGGTGGCAATAATACTCATACCTGAGGAGGTCCAATACCTCGTTGGGGATATCCTAGGTTTGCAGCGTACTCTGCGAGGATGATCCTCTCCCAACTACTGATGTAAGTGATCAGTGGGCCCAAAATTGTCTAGTTCTTGGGCATCGAGGCACTCATCATTCAATTTTTTTTATTTACCAATATAATGACATTGAAAACTAAAGTTATATGAAAACATTACCACACTATTAAATAATTGAGGAAAAAAATAATGTGTAAGTCGTAAATAAAACTTATAAACAATTTCCATACCTTCTTCCTCTCATGATCTGGCATCGTAGTTCGTCCTAGTGTGTGGAGGAATTTTTTTTGCATCAATGTTTTTCTCAGATGATTCCTAAATAAAATTCATTAATCAAAATGATAATATTAATGAAAAACATGAATTTTATTATTTAAATACTTCATATGTAATTCATACCTCAAACTGGGTAGTTGTCCAATGAGTAATCATATGACAATACTGCACTACAGGACAATCATCCATGATTGGTACTGCCTTTAACTCCATGCCAACTCTACCATGCAAGCTAATATACAACTCATGCTTGTGGGCTCTCCAGTGCTTACCTAAATCCTTTAGACTTTCTGGTCATGGACCCTCACCATCGGGAAAATTAAGTCGAAGCTAACATCAAAATATTAATTCATATAAATACAAAAATAATTCATGGAATTAAATACAACCGATTTTTTTACCCATATCTCTGCCCAAGCTCCATACTCGACCTCATGTGGCAAATGTCTCCATGATAGCAGGTTGACGGGAATGATGTCGGAGTATTTGGCCAACGTCGCCAAAAAACTCTTACATTGCTTCCCTGTTTTCTCAACCATTTGGTTGTCTTCATTGTAATCCTCCATAACCTGTGTGCGGCGGTTTCACACCGAACGCATGCGTGTATACCCCCGCCCCTGCCTCCTATTAGTAGATGTATCTGTCATTAAATAAAAACAAATATTTTTTCAAAACATATAATAATGAAAATAAATATTGCTATAAATGTTTTTAGGGTTATATAAATATACATGCGCCAGTCTGATTGCGGAGCACCATAGGATCCATAGAAAATGATTGAACACCCTGTGGTGTAACAGTAGTCGAACATGATGGAATATAGAAGCTCAGAGAGACAGAAGTATAAGGAAAAGAAGATGGGATAGCTGTATGACTGGATTCTGACTGGGGAGTGAGAATCATCATCGGATATGAAAATGATGGGCCAGAAGATGCAAAAGGTCGCGAAAACGTGGGAGGCCTAAATATCCAGTGTATCCCTAATGACACACCGGGATCAAAATGTGGGAAGGATGACATGTCAATGGGAGGGACAGGGTGTAGTCAGGTATGCGAAGATGCTCATCCAACTCTGGTACGAACCCTCCTCGTACCACCGGCCTGAGTACTAGGACCAATACTAGGATCCTTGTCGAAAAAAATTAGGCTTATACACTAATAGGTTGTTCAGGGATTGTAAAAAGATTTAATTTCATTAATTATATACAAAAACATTTATTTTTAAATTTGAGATTAATAATAAAGTATGTCAACGATAACAACATTACTAAATTAAACTTGTGACTTATCTAATATTTTCATGGATGTCTACACATGCCATCATGGGTAGTGAGAAACACCCCACCCCCATAAAAGTGATTATTGGCCAATAAGGACACATAATATACAACATACAATGATAACCATATTTAATTGACCCTAAAGTTATATTAGTACATTCATCTTGGGGGAAATGGAATATATGATCCTGGTTAACTAATGAATTCAAAAGCTCGTATTCCATATGTTGGGCACTATCTAATGTAAGAAATCATGTGAGTATGGGTTTACATCATTCAATTTCTTACATGCTATTGAGAATTAAGGATTGAATTAATTACTTGAGTTCACTGATTAAATGAGTGTAGATGTTTCATAGGATGTATAAGCAGAATGATTAAATAAGGGTAGAGGTTGCCTACACTGATCATGGTGGGGGAGTCTCACCCAATTTAGAAACTAAAATAAATTCCCTTCATAGGTATCAATAAGAAACATCTGCATCAAAAGAAACTCCAAATAAAAAATGACTAAAAACATCAAACATTTCAATAATTTACTATTATGAATGGTTTATCCACATGTTTAGCAGTAATTACTTGTCTTAATCATGAACCACCTCTACAGCACCCAGTTTTCACCAATAAACATAAGTTAAATATCTCAAAATATTTTTAAAACAACTCATTAACAGGATCAAAACATAAATATAATCTTTAACCAACCATGAAATCTCTTTCACAACACATTATCACACACCAGTTATCTCACGTGTTACTAAATACCAACTATATCCACATAGTGTACTATTAAAAATTACATTACACAAGCCTTATTATTATTATTTTCATTTAAATAAATCACTTTCCTCAAGGAATTTTAAGGAAAACAATCATAAAAACTTTTCTAAAAATTAATAAACACATATAAATAAATTTCCAAGTAACAATTATGTGAAAGATGAAGAAAAATCATTAAAGCACATACTTAGAAAATCTAGAATCCAACCGAAATGAATTTTAGATATTTCTTCTTCAATGGAGGGTTAAATATTTAATTAATTAAATGGATTGGAATGGAGAAAGTCTAGATAAAATCAAAACACAAAAAATGATGTACACATCAAAATCAAAACTTAAAACAATAATGTGAGATGAATAACAATAAAAAAAGGTATCACTAAAATATTTTATGTGTATAAAGTATAAATACATGATTAGAGATGATTCAGATGGATTTTCAGTGGTTCGGATGGGGGAATTCATGAGAGGAGTCGAGCCCTTGAGAGATTTAGGGTTCTGTCACGAATGGGGGAGAGGAGCGGCGACCGACTGTATTTGGGGTAAACATTTACCAACGGTTTTTAAAAAACCATTTGTAAAGGGGGGGTCCAAGGCACCCTTTCCCAATGGCTCAGTAGAACCATTGGTAAAGGGTCACCCTTTCGCAACGGTTTACAAGAACCGTTGGGGAAGGGTGTCTTGGACACCCTTTTACCAACAGTTTCTTAAAACCGTTGGGAAAGTGTATCCTGGACCTTCATTACCAATGTTTTAAGAAAACCATTGGTAAAGAAGAATTGGTAAAGCCTCCATTCCTAGTAGTGCTTACTGAGCATTTGAGCTCACCCCTTTCATTTTCTTACCTTAATAGGTGATGAAGAAGAGATCATTTATTGAGTTTCAGGGGATGCATTTTTTAGTTTTTGTTATGTATTGTATTTTGTAACCTTTTCCAATGTAATTTGAGTTACATCTATGTATCTAGTTTCTTCAAGACTACTAAACTGATAATTCCTTTGTGATTTTCATTCCTCTGACCATGCCAATATAACAAGTAATACACTGACTCTGTTCTAGAGGGGCCGGGGAGTTTCCTATTACCTTTAAAATAAAAAGATTTTAGTTTTTTTGGATTAATTTTATGGTTCCTTAGTAGGCCCTTCATTAAATATAAAATATATTATCTTTTTAAAATGATTTCTTTGAGAATGTGACTCAGCTCTACATAAGCAAGAATAATATTTTAATACGTTCTGTCATTGGCCTTATAAAATATTTTTTACACTCCCCTTTGGCATAAACCATGATAGAAACCCATGGTTTGGTTTGTGGTTTTGAATATTTAATTATATAGATTCTAAAACCTATGTTTGTGAAATATTAAAGAGTTCCCATCACTTTTCCTTTATAAACCCACCCAAGATCCCTCTTCTTGTCACTTAAAACCCTTGGAACACGTCCCTAATATTCACTCATAGCAGTATAATCCTCCCAAGGTTCCCTTTGCTCTCAATACGCCCCTCCTTAAGCTCTTGAAGTCATACACTCAAGTAAGGGATCCTCAATTTCCTTCCTTATTTATGTTCATGTTTTATTATATTTTTATGCCCCTTTAATTTTCAATTAAAATTGTTGGGATATCATTTTTCACCTCCCATATATTCACTATTTATGTTTTAATTATTAGATACCCCTTTGTCTCTCATTAATTCCTCTTAGTTAATCCCCTTACTATGCTGAAATTCCATAAGGGATTTATTCATTTCTATTTTTTACCAAGTTTCTTTATTTTGGTATAACCTTGTATTTATCAATTAAAAATGTTTGGGTATGATGTCAAAATCCTCCATATTTCCCTCCTTATATTTGAAATAGGAGAGACCTATTTCTTTCTCATTAATCCCTCCCATGTACACCGGTTACCATGAAAAGTTTTATTAGTGTTATTCCATTTATCTTACTTCTTCAAGTTCCTTAGTATGTTGCACATTTTATTTCCAAATTCCATTTGTTGGGACATGTATCTATATGACCCCCTTACTTTCCATTTCTTTTACATATGATGACATACCCATTTCTCTATCATCAACCATTTCTATGAATCTTTATGTCACACCATTTTGTTTTCAAAATTGCACCCCAATTTTCCAAGCCACAATCAACATTTAGGGTATACCATACCCATTTCCCTATCAAGGGTATTAAAATTTATACACAAATACATATTTTATGTTACTTACATATATTTATTTTGAATTCCATAATAGTAGAATAACTTATGATGTTTAATGAATACATGTTTTATGATCTATGTGGAACACTATGAATAAAAATGAAATGATTATGAAGGGTTCCCCCTAATATAACTCCAATGAATTGGGTAAAGAATAGTATCATGATGAGTCATGTGAAATGGGTGTTTACTCAAGCTAATTCATTTGAAAAAAGGGTTTAATCATGCTAATTCATGTCCAATGATGGTTAACTCATGCTTCTTGTGTAGTGACCCTTGGCTCATGCTAATATCATGTTAAATGTTGTTTCACATCTCCGTGTTATGATAATGATGATATATAATTCCTTTATGTTGATTTTCTCTTATGATCCACAGATATTCCTATTTCTTATGATCAACCTTTTCTTATGTGTTTCCTTAGGTTATCCTATGAAATTATAAGTACGAAGGTATGTTGTGGTCATGTAAAAGAAGTTTTTAATAAATATATTGTATTTTAAGTCTTATGTTGTTATGTAATGTTCCTAATTTCCCAATACTCTAGACCTCTCGATTCTCAGATATTTCTTAAGTGAATGTTTATTTAATTAATCATGTTTATGTGTGGAATAATGAGAAGCATTGTAATAATACATGTGATGTTCTATAAAAGTACGAATCTTGAGGATAATCTTAAATTGTAATGCGGGGTTCAACAAGAGAGACATGGAAATAATTTCATTTTAACAGAGGGATGAAACCTTATGAAAATATGTAAAACTCACAATCACCAACTTATGCCAATTTTTATATAATTTCAAAGTTATATTAATCATATAGAAGAGAATAATTATACTTATATAATTTTTAATACCAGTACTATGCAAAATAATTACCACAATATGATTTCTATATATCAAGATATCATTGAAATAATGAGAAAACGATAATATGAAAAATAATAGATTCGAAGAAATGTTTTAGAACACTAGATAATTTATATAGAACAAAAAACATATTTAACACTTTCATGTAAATTAATGAAATGAAAATAAATGTCAACTATAACCATCAAAACATGTTTTAAATGACTCACATATTTTATCCTAAATAATCCTTGAAAAAATGTAGCTATAAAACTAAGTAGACTGCAGAATTAGAATAAATATTTAGAAACTTTTGGTAAACTTTAGAGAACCCAAGAGATGATTTCAGTCTTCATAATAGAGAAATGAAATTTAGATAATTATATTTTATATATAACATGACATGTTTCATATAAATATGAACATATTATATTGTTTTATCATCAATATACACATGCCACTTTAAACTAAAAAATTGTAATGTCAAAAAAAAAACATTTAACATCTTATAGGATAATTTTTACACATTAAAATAACTTATTTAAAATCCAATATAAATAGATAAAATATGGAAAATCATATTATATTTTTAATGAGTCAAATAATTTAAGAGTTTGATCACTATATCTGAGATAAAAACATAACACAAAGATATAGTAAAACTAAAATTACTAAAACAAAATTATTAGTAAACCAAAATGGTTTAAAGTAATTTTCAAACCCAACATGAGAATTCAAGGAAAAGGATCTACTTAACAATCTACCGCTTTTAACAATTCAAAACATGAACTATGTACTCTATTTTGTATGTATAAAAATAATTACATAATGATAAATTAATGAAAAAGGTAATACATTTTCAATACATGAAATTTTATAGATTCTCCTTAATTAATGCTTCCTTTAAAATGAATATAGGTTATACTCAAGGACTATGAAAAAATGTAAAATATTATTCATAGAATATTTTCTTGAAAATAAAATTTAGAATATTAACACATTCCATGGAATTTAAATAAAATATTTTCATAAAATTTGGATATAAATATTTTATCACATGAAATTCATGAAAAAAACATCCGAATATAATAATGGAATAGTTTACCACATACAATAATAAATAAATATAGAACATATTGGTAATTTAAATAGTAATAAATTAAACACATTCCAATAAGAAAAATAACATTTAATTCATTAATAAATGTCAATATAAAATTTTAAAGAGCATGCGTGATGGTCAGAAATTAACAAAATAATTCAAGGAAATAATTCATCAGATAAAACAATAGAGTGAAAAAATATTAATAATTAATGAATAAGAATAATCAAATAAAAAGGAATAAAATATAATAAATTTAAAAACCCTTCTCTAATTATATAAAACAATTATTTTATTCAAAAAATAAATAAAATACTTCCTATATTTATATAGTTCTATCTCTAAGGATATTTCCTTTCAAATGACGAACTACTTCTTATTTTTTAAATATTTGAAAAATAATTTTAAAATTCATCAAAATAATAATAAATAGAAATATAATAAATCTATATATTAATTATTCAACAACTTAATGACATAAAATTGAACTTATATTTCATAAACCTATAAAAAATAAAATAAAAGTGCATTTTGGGGCCCATATGACATCAGGTCCAACTGTGTCAGCAACTAAAGACACAGGCAACAAGATCTTTTTATTTTGATCATAAATTCTAAATTTCATTTAATATAAATCTTTTGAATAATTATCATTCCTGGTACCAAAAAATTGAGTATTTATGAAATATATGTTATTAGCACAATTTCCATTAATACCACAATGAAAACATCTAACACTAGGCATATGTTTTATTATACAAAAATGAAGAAAATAAATCATATATAACTTTGACATTTCACCATTATTAAAAACAACTATTCTAACATTATTAATTTTATTCATACCATGAATTTGATTTATATAACCCCCCCCCATGGTGAAAATAATAGTAAATTAGTTTACAGAATAAACTTCATCCAGTAATTCTTTAATTTTATTTTCATGTGATGCTGAATAATTTTTAGAAGAATTAGATCTTGAATTTACAATATTCTTTATCACGCTATGTTTTTAAACAAAAATAGATTCATATAATTTTATGATTTTTCTATGATATTTATTTTAGGATTAAAATTTATCATGAAGTGCATAGGAATATTAATTAATTTTATAAAAAATGGTATCTATAATTAGAAATATGAGATAAAGATGAATGTGACTCATTAGCATGATCCATGAAACCTAGAGTTACCTTTTTCTTTTCATGCACAGCTTCTAATTTTGAACTAGATTCATCATTTTAATCTTTAAATAAAATCCAAATTCTTCAAATGTATTTATTTATTTAATTTTATAGTTATATTTCCTTTGAGATAATGTAAAGAGTAGTTAGGTCTGAAGTGACCTTTCTTCTTATATTTATAGAAGCTAACTTCCTTCACTTTATTCTTATTTAATCCATCCTTCTACTTTTTTACATGTTGTTAATTTATGTCAAATTATATGATGACATATCACTTAATCCCTAATAAATAGAAATAGAATATTCATCCATAGAAACATTTAGTGAATCATTTACCTTTTTGATAAAAATATAATCTTCTAATTTAGCTTTCCTCTGGGCTTCAAACATCATCAATGTTCAAATAAATTAATTCATCATTAAATAATTAAAAGGTGTAGATTTTCTGAAAATAATAGTGCTTTAATTACACTTAGAAGGTAAAACTCCTTGTACCTTTAATGCCTGATCTAGTTCTAGAATTGGAATTCCCAAGGTACCAACATCATTGAATATTTTAGACAACATACTATTCATCTGAGTAATGATCTCATCTTTTTATATACACAATGTTTCAAATTCAGGTCTATTAATATTATACCTTATTTTTCAAACATTATCAATTCATTCATAGGAAAATGCAATTGGCTCCCATAAATCATAAGTTGTAGTACACTGAGAAACTCAATTAAATTCATTAGTTCATAATCCACAAATAATATTGTTCAAAGACCATTATTCGAGTCAATTATTAGCCACATGAGTGGAACTCCCATTTTAGAGTTAAAATTTAGGAATATGATAAGGTTTTATAACTTTTAAATCAAGGTTATTCGAAGATTATTATAATATATAATCATATAATATTTCTAGAAACCACAAAAATCACAATTGAAATAATGATCACTAATCATTGAAATAGATTCTCTTAGAAAATCCATTTAAATTATTCATCACCAAGATATTTAATTCAATCTTATAAAGGAAAAAATCATTTACATTCTCTATAAGATCCAACCCATTTATACCACTTTTTGGAATGAGGTAGAAACAACAGTATATCTTTATTGATCTCTAGAAGTAGATAATTATATCTAATAACACCTGTTGGTATCATTAAAAGTATATATTCAAGGGTTATATTCCAATTATCAAAAGGAATATGTCTAATAGATCATGGCCTCTGGTACAAATTGTTTGTTCAAGATGAAAAATGAGACCCAAGGGAGAGGGGGGTTAGTTGCATACTTTAAAAAGCCATAAAATATTAAATCATCCCATTTGAAATGATACATTACCATCCATACCACTTAAGGAAGAATAATGCCATAGAAAAAATATAGTTGGAAAAAATTATGTATAGTGGTTTAGGGAACAAAAACCCACTAGCCTTCTCCACTAATGACCACTCCAAGAGTTTTGGGATTTTCTTTAAGCATGGAATTTTATCTAGAGACCTTGAAACCCGAGTTCATGAATTTTAAACCTCACAATATGTTAGCCTATTTTATAGGGAAACTCAATATATTAGTTTGAGAAGCCAACACACAACTCATTACTAAGTAAAAGTAGTAAAAACTTCATGATAATAGATGGGATAAAAAAGTTGAAGTAACTTCATGCATAGTTTCATCCAAAACATGAATGATCTAAAAAATAATAAATAAATAATTGGAGTAGAAAATATATTTTAAAATACTGTGTAATTAATACATATTAGACTAATATAATAAAAACAATTAAATAATTATTAACATAGCATCCAGAGTGTTGTTTTTGTGAATTGTCTTTTTAGGTTAGTATTCTCTCTACCTTTATCACCAATTTCAATATTTTTGTATAATAAATCTATCCATTTTCGTTATTTTATATACCTTAGATAATTTAAAATTCTTGATTCAAGAAGATTCATTGGGTTTTCCCTCAATTCTAGTGTTATGTTTTTAATATTGTGGAAATAAATATTAAAAAAATATAAATAACATTTTAATAAAAATAAAATTTTAGCGATTCCATGAAAATTTCCAACATAGTGTCCTCTAAAAATCCTCAACAATATTATTTGACTAATTAAAAAATATATCAATATATATTACAAAGAAATCTCTCTATAAACTATGTAACCCATATAGATATTAATGTTTTAATTTGAATATATTACAAAACTAACTCATAAACTATAGTAATGTCATTACAATCACATTTCATCAATAAATAGGATTCAAAATTATTTGAATATTTCCTCCATCAATATCTCCACTGTTTTATCACTATTAAATAATTACTTTGAAAAAAATTATAACTTTATCAAAACCTTCTCCATGCTTATTGAAAACTTTCTCCAAAATTAGCTCCTTAAAATATACATTTCAGTCCTTTCAAAAAGTACAGTGGAATTTTTTTTAAAATACTTCCTTAAATATTTTCCTTATATTTTCATATATAGAATATCATTAATATATTTATACTGTAAAATATTATAAAATCTATATCAATATCATTTAAATATATTCATTCAATAGCATATGAATTTGAGAAAACTTCTAAATATAAAATCTTGACAGAATATAAAAAATTAAATTCTAGTAAATAGAAACACACAAATCATGATAAAATGAAGTACCCTAACTTGATCAAACTACATGATCTAGTATTTATATACTCCAACATTCATAATTATTCATTTAAAATAAAAAAACATCCATGGTGTTTCGATATGAATTAAGATGACACACTGTAGTGGTCTAGCCTTCTTTTCATCGCATCATTTCTATTTGATATAATATATTCCTCAGATGAGTTCATGTGTGTTTGTTGTAACAACAAAATGTGTGACCCCCAGTCCACATGATATCTTTTTATTTCATGAATTTAACAATATAATATAAATATATATATATATATATATATTTGGTTTTTCATGTCCAATGCATGTAGTCATGTTATTCGTCACCTTTACAGTAAGTTGAACTTCATAATACTAAAATACTATGTTCTTAGTTCTTATTCATCTTTTTAGTTCCAGTATCGTCATGTGTACTAGCATGTATTGAGTCTTAGTGTCATATATAACCACATAAGGGTTTTTATCTAAATATATTCTTCATTATGTACACCTATATGAGGTTTATAAGATCGAAATACTCCCACGGTTCATCATTTGGTTCGATGTATCATGAACACATGGTAATAAAGATGAATATTTCATGTAAATTTTGATGTTGTAGTTGTGTTCTAATTAACCATGATACATAATACATGTGATTATCTATATAACGAAGTAGTGTTAGGTTCAACATCAACTATAATATGGGGTTCAACATGAGAAATGTGGGGATCATATCATTATCTCATGGGGATGAAACCTTTTGAAAATCACTACATCTCACTATCACCAACTTCTCTGTAATTTTATAGAATTTTAAAATTTGATTTAGAATCCGACCAAGAAGAATTATATTTAGATATGTTCATCAAAATTACAACAGATCAAGAATCTTCTCAATATTATTTTTTAAGATCATGATTTCATTAAAATGTAAATGGAAAAAATAATCTGAAAAACTATATCTTATAAGAAACATTATAGAACATTGGTTAATTAATAAATCACAGAAAATACCATTTCAATCTTCCATTAAAGTTAAAAAATCAAGATAAATGTTTTTTTATCCATCACATTGTGTTTCATGTTATTATTATATTTTTCTCTCATGTATTCATTGAAAAACTATAGACATTAAAATTTTAAGTCTTTATAATTCCTACACTTTTACAACTTTGATGAATTTTAAGAGCACCCAATAGATAATTTCAAACATTCCTATTTGATGAATTAAATTTATATAAATATCTTGGCTATAAAATTTGATTTTTTTTTCAAAAAATATGATCACTTTATCTTTATTTGTCGTTAAAATATATTGGGGAACTTAAATTGAAGAAACACAGTGTCACTGAAAACTTATATAAACTTTGGAGAGATTTTACCCATCAAAAGAACTGATTTAACATTTGACATAATAAAATAAAATGGAGATAATATTATTATGTTTCCATCTGAATAAAAAGAATAAGAATCTTATCACTGTATCTTTGATATAAACTAAACATAGAGACTTAGTAAATCCAAAATCCCTAAAACAATCTTCTTAGTAAAAGATGCTACAAAGTAATTATCAAAACCATTATGATAATGGAAAGGATAAAGAGTGACCCAACAACACAGAGGATTATAAAAAATGGTCGACATGGTGGATTGAGGAACTAACACTCATATATATTGGGACAGTCACATCAGGAATGTGTGTGTGTGTGTTTGTGAAACATGAAATGGGCATGCCATGAGGGAAAATGTATATATGGTTTGTTATTTTTATGATTAATTTTCTTAAATGAGTATACATATTTATTTTACTATCAATTTTTTAGTAATATTTATAATTAAGATCTTATTTTTTCTTTTATAATTGGTTTGAGTTGGTAAGTATATTGGGGATTACATTTTGGGTTTATTACTTACCCATGCATATGAACCTTGGTGTGTATAGAGACATATATATTCATTCTATAGGAAAAGGAAAATTATCTTATTTCTCTGATAGAGAATCATGATACTAAATTCTCATGATGGTGGATAGATATTTTATATTTTCTTGTGGGTGGGTTGGGGTAATTCCACATTAGTGTTTCTTTGTTAGAATATCTTTTAGTTATTGGTGGGAGGTCTTATTTTACATTTTTATTATACAATGATATGATTGTTATTCAGTATTTTTGGGTTTTATATTTTTACATTAACATGAATAATTTTGTGTATAGGGTATGTCACCTATGGTAAGTGCAACATCAACTCTTTCTAATCCCACAGTTAGAGTCAGTACGTTACAAATGGTATCACTTTGGTCGATTTATCATATTGGGATAGTATAATGGAGATAATTCATTTAATAACTTGAAATTTATAGAATAAAAAGATATATCGGACCTATATATACTAAAAACATTTTTACTAGTGTTGTTTGGGTATAAAAATTTATTTTTAGACACCTATAGGAGTATTTTAATCTCATCAATGTTGGTATAACCAATGAGTTTAGAATATCATTTATAAGTAAGGAGACTTCACAATAGAACTGCATTACACATATAATGTTTGATGATTCTTGGAAACTGGTTATAATTATTATTTATTTTGATGATTTGGAATATACTAAAACATTAGATTACTAGTTAGGCAGTGACCAAATGGTACTTTTTATGACTATAGAGAAATGGAATCGGTTCAGTGACCTAGAAACATTGAAGAAGAGTTCATAGTTAATGTGTTTTCACTTGAGCTATGGGTGAAAAAATAAATTATTCATAGTGTCTTCAAGTGTTTTATGTTATTAATAAATGGAATAAAAACTTTGAACCATAAAATGTGGATCATTTTTTTCTATTTTATAAATTGAATCCACCAATATTTTAGTGGGATTTGAAACATAAAAAGGTAGATGTATGGCTTAGTATAATGGTTTTGGGATTCAATTTCCTTGGAACACTAGCTAATACAAAGATGAAGTTAGTAGTTTATAAGACAAGGGATCTTGCACACCATTGGTGGGATTTACCTATCAAAGCTTAATTCAAACAAGGCCTTACATGATAGGGATTTGAATAATTTTTCAACAAGTAAATCTTCCCACACACATTCATGATATCCATAATGATGGATTTATTCAATATTATGTGAGAAAAACTATCAGTGATGGAATATGTAGCTAATTTTATTAACATAGTTTATTGTTCTCCTATTGTGTCTTCTATTGAATCCTATAATGTCAGGTATATTCAACTCTAGACTACACATATATATTTATTATAATATTACTTGTATCTATATTAATGATTATATGGAGGGGGTAATAATGATGTAGTGGTGGAAAGGGATATTATGAGGAATCCTACTTAAGGAATCATGTCACCATTGTATAAATGGGTTTTCACATTGGGTTTTTATGATTTTTCACATTGGGTTTAAAGGGAAGTTATTGTAGGGGAATAATAATTAAATTTTTACATAAATTAATTAAACCCAATATTGTAAATAATATATGAAATTGGTTTTTCATTTCAGTTATCAAATATATGACATGAACAACAGTGCCTAATTTATTTTCATGTCGGTTACTGGATAATATAAGTGAAAAAATACTACTGACCCTTTATAATATATGGAATTTTAAATAACTAATGTCACACATGACTTTCACACTGCTTATTGGATAAAAGGCATGAAAAATAGTGTTTAATTTTTTTTTCAAATCGGTTAACTAGTAACTCAAGTGAAAAACATACACAACATTTATCATGTCGGTTAATAGATAAATGACGTGAAAACAATGCATACTTGGTTTTCCACATCCGTTATCCAAAAACCAAAATGATTTTTTTTAAATAAAATATTAAATTTATTCAGGATCCACCATAGTAGCATCCCAAAAACATCAAACAAAGAAGCAAAAAAGGCATCAGAAAAACAAATAAAAGACAAATACAATTGAACTTTCAAATAAACTGACAACCAATCCAAACAGTAAATTAATTTTCCCATTCAATTTGTAAATGTATCAACTCCTCTATAGTATTTGAGCATTAATCATAAGAAATATACAAAAATAATATATAAATAATTTAATTTTAATTTAAAATAAAAAATATTAAATATTTCAGAAAGATATATATGGAAATATAACCTTATGAATCGTTGTTACTATCTCGATTGAAATTATTTTCTAAATGAATAATAAAACATAGTATCAAAAACTTTTTCCACCTTGTTTTTTATGAAACTGTTTCATTGATATTTTAACTCAAAATTTCATTATTAATTAATATATCCACAATTTTGTAATAGTAAATTAATACTCACCTAGCTTGTTCAAATTTGATCTTCGCACACTTTTTATTTGTTGTCTCTCTAAAAAAATTCCATACCCTATTAAGAAGTAATATGAATATAATAAATTTTATTCACTATAATATATACAATTATAAAAATAATAAAACATATGTGTTCAATACATTCTTAAAATTTTCTCTCAATTCACTATGGATAGAGCATAACCAATATAATGTAGTCTCTCTTGGACAAAAAAAACAACCAACATCTAATGACCAGTATTATAAAAGAAAAATAAATATGATTTGTTAATATGTTAAGTAATATATTACAAATTTTGAGAAAAAATATATCTCACCTTTCAATTTATGGAAACATCCAACACTGAATGAAGACATTCTTATGAAATCCTTCCGCAATATAAATTATTCTTTTAGTATCGATTTTTGTCAAAGCTATAAAAGAAATATTTTATGGGTATATAAATCCATATAAATTTGTTCTTTCAATCTTTGTACACATTTTATATATATACCTAATACAAATAAGACATAATTATACATTGTTAATAAATTAATGGGATGAAAAACTTTTGTTAATCGACATAAACAGAAAAAACATGAACTGTGTTGATGCACAATTAATCTCTACATATAATCTCTATGATAAATATTTTCAAAATCACCACATTCATTGAACACCCACAAATAGTATGATAAAAAGGAATGTCATATACTCTCAAAAACAAATTTGAGTGTGTTGACATTCAATCAAGACTAGTAGAATATGTTTCTGATGTCATGGAACCTTGAATTGTTTGGTGTCTATATACTATTTCATTACCTTTAGTGCATTCTTATATGAAATTAGAGAAATATATTAAATTTAAAATGAGAAATCCAATTTAGTAACAAAATGAAATATAATATAAAATTTATATGTACATTTATGGTAATATGTCGATGTAGTCAAGATAGATAAACTAAAAAATGTTTGATAATTTTTCCTACTATACTCACTTCATCTATTAGACATTGTATTTTATTCTGATCATTCTATAACAACATGTACAATGAACCTATGATTTTCTATCTCAATATAAAGATGACGAATATTATTAGTAATATAATATATCATCCCATATATAACAATATGACGAGGATCAATAACATAATACTCATAGAAACATGGTAGGTGTGAATGAGGGGGTGTTGGGGTAGGATAAGAAGTAGTGGTGTTTGGATAAACATCTATGTGAGTAGGATAAGGAGGAGGAGTGTAGTCTTCCAGTGGAGTTGGAGGATTTGGATCTCCAGGCTGAAACTATCCTTAAATGTCTACAAACATCTCTTGTACCAAAGCTCTAACAATATCCTCCACTGTCTCTTGAATATCCTGAACTTTGGAATCCAAATATCATTTGTTTTATAAAAAATATCCATTGAAAAAGATTCCAAATGTGGAAACACTTCTCATACAAATACGCCTATTTGGTATCCTCGTACATGACACACATGTGTAGGATTTCCTAATGATATAACTAAAATATCATATCTACCTTTAGCAATAAAGACCCCCCCATGTTCTCTTCTCCTCAAGATAATCCTTAATGGAATATAAAAAAAAATATAATGAATCAAAAGTATTAAAATTTTATTTAACTTCAGTAAATAAATAAACATCTTACAATATTATTTTCAACAACTCCTGACTCTTCAATAAGATATTTTCCTTTTTCCCCATTTGATTCCTCTTCTATTTTTCATGTCTAGTATGGGGAGGAGGGAAAACCTCTCTAGATACTGATGACTCATCTCTCAGTTGTTGAAGTTTTCATTCTAGCATGCTTTACTCCAATAAACTACACCCTCACTGAGATAACATATGAGGGTATACATTTAATAATTGAATATCCTAATGAGATTTCCGTGATTTCTATAAATTAAGGTTTAAGAAAAATGAAATCACTAACATGGTCATCGATATAAAAAATTAAAAAAAGTAACATTGAACTTACTAAAAACTCTTCTCTTTGTATACTTTCAGCAATTTTTTCCATGTATCTTCATCTATAAATGGATATATATCACATGGATTTTCATTCTGTCTATTCCCACAAATGAACTATGATGTGAGGGAAGATTTAAAATCCCTCCATCTCCCAGTCTGTAATGATAAAAATTTCCTCCTATCTCCTTTAGTGTTAGGTATATCAGATGCATCTGATAAAAATGGGAACATATAAATTACTATAAACATTTCAAGATAAGTACAATAATAAAAAAATATTACAAAAATGGTCTCCTACAAATAGTGATAATGTGTCATTGTGAACACTACACCAATCTTCAAACAAAATACTATATTTACTTTTAGCCAGTACTAATAAAAATGCCTTAAATTGTTTTGAATTTGGATATACTATAATATAATTATCACGAAATTCATATTAATTCCTCAATTAATGTGTACGGTAAAATAATAATTTTATTAAATGTGCGGTTCCATGTTTTTCAAAACCTGAACTCTATTTTTCTCCTAGAGAAGTAGATGTCTCAAGTAAAGAAGGATGAGGAGGCTCATCAAAAGTAGCATGTGTAAGTTCCTCCCTAGAGTTATGAGTATGATCACATCGTAGAATATGTAGTGGATCACAAGATTAATAAATCATTATCCTATAAATCAATGTAACATCAATTAGTACAAAATATACAAATCCAACAATTACATACAAATGTAAATAAAAAATTAAAATTTATCAAATAAAAATAAAAGTTAACTAAATGTAACACATTTTTATTCATATTTTTTATAGTAAACTAAAATTCTAATAATGTTAATTAGAGATGAAATGACATAAATGAATGAAAACTACACAATATTAATGAGATTAAATGACATAGTAAAAATTAACCAACCTGATAAATCCTCAAAAAATAATTGTTTGATAATATACTCTTATAAAATATATTTTTTATTGAAAATATTGAATTTAAAATAATTGGTTTTTAACAATATCTATTAATAGATAACTTACATAATTGTAAATATGGAATACTAGACAATACTAAGATAACATAAACAAACAATTTAACTTATTAGTTATAATATATATTTTAATAAACAAAATAAAAATAAAATATCCAATTTATGTTATTTTAAAGAGTAAAACAAAATTAAAGATATGTTACCTGTAATTGTAGGCTTGTACTAAATATTGTTTCCCAAATTCCGTTGTTAGAATCATTCAGTATGGCATAAACCATGTCTTTGATGTGTTCATAAATATTATTTGTTAATCGTTCCATAGATGTAGGGATCTCACATAAATTGGTATCTTCATCAATTTTATCATCACCAACATATAGGTTTTTGTAATATAATAGCTCACTGCATATATGAATGATCAAGAACATAAAAAATTTGTTTTTCCTGTGTTTCCATGATAAAAGGATCATTTTTTATTCCAATTTATTCAGATTAACTTGTGTCATTCCAAATTCATCATGTCAGAAAATTGTTATTATTGATAAAAAATTTACACATAATCACTAGGACATGAAATTTAATGTAATAAACCCCCTGTATTTCTTACACGACTCCAAAATATGCAGATTATTTGGAGATTGGGTTTTTTATTTGGCATTTAAAAAATTCATTTCTTTTACGGACACCAACACACTACTATTATGAACGACACTTATATATTCATGTTACTTCATATGAAAAGAATATACATCAATGTCATAAAAGGCCATGTTATCAAATTTAAGCTTCAACCATCCACTAAACATATCAATGTCTCTGATGCATCTAGTATCACGGTCTCTTTAAAAATTAGAAAAAATGTTTTGTTATTCCCATTAAAAATCTACGTATCTTTATTATTTGGGTAACTCTGTTTTAACTCATTAATATGAAATGTAATATATGGTTGAGAATAATCTATGTTATTCAAGATTTACAATTGTAAATTCCTTATATGTTCACCTATCAACGATTTGACATTCATGCCACTAATCCCCTTTCCCCCAAAATTAACTCATTTATGGAGAGATGTAGGCAAACCGATGTGTTCCACATCAGAAAAATATACTGTATAAATCTCAAAAACGTCTTTATAAATACACTACTCAACAATGGATGCTTTAAGTTGACATGGATTCTTAACATACACCCTTAATATCTTTATATAACCTTCAAAATAATATATCCAACCTAGATATACAGGTTTGTAAATAATAATTTATCACAAAAAATGAACCTGTAACTACAACATGATATCAAAAAAGGATAGAGGAAAATACATTTCCAATTGACTAAGTATAAGAACTAATTCATTCTCCTAAATGTTAAAAAAATAAAAATAAATCACCTTATTAAAAATTGAATTTAAAAAATAATACACCTTTATGATAATCATTCTAACACGGGTGGACAATATTTTATTCAATACAACTTATATAAGCTATTGTATCATGATGTGACATTATGAGAGATTTCATAACTGTCAACATCAAATCCCTTAAATAATTTTTTTTACATTTGATGAATAACCATATAGTACATTGATATCATCAAGACAATTAAAAAAAGATAATTTTCTACCTCCTGGATAAGGTAAGACAAGATGCGTGTAGGAATGTTCGGGTTCTATCAGGAGTGGGAGACAACACCAAACATAATCCCATTAAGATTAAATCCATTCTTGAATTCAAACAATTCTTAGTATTTCCTTTAATATATATCATTTTTCCAATCAAACATTCCTATATATTCTTCCCCACTTGAATTACATAAATTTTATGTTTCACCTCATGATATGTCCAAAATGGTAGCTCAACAAATATTGGTCATTTCTTCAAAAAATTTCTATCATTACTAGATTTACGTGTCTTTCCAGATGTCACATCTATGTTGTTCACCATCTTAAAATACTTATTAATGGATAAAGGTTTTAGGGAAATATAAATTTTTTATGAGCCATTGAAATAATTTTTCATTATTCTATAATATTTATCCATAGTCAAAAAAATTTGATGAACCATGTATATTGTTTTTCTCCCATGATGTAGTTGACAATATGATGTCTGTTGTTCACAAATTAGACAAGTTTTATGCCCCTAAATAATGTATACCGAAAAATTTCCATATATTGTGAAGTCATTTATAGTGAACATAATCATTGCATATAGTTGAAAATTTTCCATTTTATAAGAGTCATACACCCTTATACTTTCCTCCCATAATAGTTACAAATCATCAATTAATGGTGATAAGATAATGTCAATAGCATTTCTAGGCTATTTTGGTCTACAGATTATTAAAATCAATATGAAATATTTTCTTTTTATACAAAATTCAGCAGATAAGCTGTAAACTGCCAATAAAATAGGCCATCATCTTTGTTTCCTACTAAGGATTCTATATTCTGATATTTAGAAATTCATTTCCAAATATAGAAAACTGGTGATCAATTTTCCTTCACTGTGGACAATTAGATTGATGAAATATTTTTCCATTAAATATACACTCACTAGCATGCCATATTAACCTTTTTCATCATGTAAATTAGAAAATAAATGTTTGAAATGAGGAATTATAGGAAGATACCAAAATTCTTTAGCAAGGTATCATGAGCTTATAAATCTGCCTATGATTTTTTTTCAACTTATACCATGATGTCCCACATTTAAGATACTCTGATAGAAATTGTTATTATTTCTTATATTGCACACATTAATTTGGGTACTAATGTATTTTATTGTAACAAAATTCTATCGGGGATAATATTTAACTTGAATTATACTCTGAATTTGGAAGATCATTGTCTTTAAGAATAATATATTTCAAAATTTGTAGTAGCTCTATAAAACTTTAAGCAGGCCATCCATGGTTCAAATTTAGGTCTATCAATATTAACACCATTTATAAAACCGTATATTCCATACATCCCAGATACAATGGTTTTTTGGCATCACCATATAAAATTACAATTATCGGTTGTTTCTCAATTGACTCTACATAAACATCATAAATCATTTCATAAAGTGTATCATATTTATCATCTTTCAAAGCACTATCAGAAATAGATATCTAATTCTTCCCTGTTTTACCGTACTAAATCCAAGGGCTGTAAATCAAATTTAAACCATAAAAAATTAAATGATATTTGATCTCTCTTATTTTCATCTTCATTATAATTTAATAAGTTTAGTCATTGATAGAAAAAAATTTTCATTTTTTGGAACATTTCATTTAGAAAATTCCAAAAAATCATCAACACCTTCCTTATATTCATCACGTATTTGAGGTGAATTAATTCGACATTGATTCATTATCTATAATAAATATAAAAATAAATATAAAAAACAAAGGTAGTAATTTATAAAATATTGATATTAGATATGGAATCAAAAAATATTCAAAAACCAAGAATGGAATCGTTTGAAGAAAAATAGAAAATTTTGATGAGACAACTCATTCGTGTGAAAGGAATTACAAAAATTGTTCCTTTAAAAATTATCTCAGGTAAAAATAAATTATTATAACCTTATGAAATTATTAAAAAATATGTACAAAGATATACATACAATAATATCCATAATAAATATATATATAATGAGAAAAACTAATTAATAGTTGATTATTTATAAAAAAGTTTAATATATATTGTAATTAACAATATAATTTAATAATTAATTTTGTCTTATTTTAAAAAATGTAACATTAAATAAAATAAGGAACAAATTAACACATTATAGATTTAGAATTAGAATATACAGTCTCAATCCACTATGTTGTGCAACTGGAATTTGACTTTAACTTGTTCCAACATGATGCTGACCTACAAAATAGATATTGCATTTTATTTTCATATTTTTTTAACTTTATTATAATTAAATAAATAAGTAGGTAAAAAAGGGAATTATAATTTAAAATATATTTTATATTCTACTGTTAACAATGTATGAGATACACTATTATTGTGAAAATTTGAATCCATCATATATCAAAATAATCAGATCCCAAACCAGGATAAGAATTTGTCACATAGATTTAATTACAATACAATATAATGATTTATTCAAAAAATGAAAGAGTACAAATATGGTAACTATTTCATAAGTACACAAAGGGAAAATTGTTTTTCTACTTGGTTCATAAAATCGAATAGAAAAAAATAAATATTACACTATGCTCCCATGTCAAATGTATTAATTAATTTACAAAACATCAATATTTAACAAAATAAAGATCCTGGAATTAAATAGTTGACTAGCCAAAAAAATGAATTCTATTCATTATTTAACAAAAAAAAACCATCATAGTTTTCAATAATCATAAAAACCAATCCATCATCAAGTGAAAATACAGTTATAACTATTAAATTGAACATGCACGCGGAGGGCTGGGACGGTTTAATAGTCTATTGTTGTAACATTGGAAAGAATTCACAAAAATAGAAAAAGATACTAAACTATTAGTAATATGAGAATGAAAAATAAGAACAATTTGTTGAATGTGCAATGATGAACTAGAAAAAACGTGAATGTATACATATTTTAATTCAAGAATAAAGAACACTTGGTTGAACAGACATCAGTTTGAGAATATAAACCAAATAATGACCCAAAAATAGACAAAAGAAAAGTTTTGAGGCTTTCCTCAGATCTATTTTCAATGCATAACCTAAGGATGAAAAAACATTACGACTTGATTTAGATTATAAGATGAGATTTGGACCACTAGATCAAAGAAACCTGAAAGTTAGGGATTCCTTGAGAGAGAAACGATAGCTCCGTCTTGAAAATGGAAGGTTTCATAATGAAACCCGAATGTGATACATAAATTTTTAAAAGACTTTTTACATCATTAATATTATAACTGACATAAAAAAGGATATCCATACCTCTTTCAAATCAGTTATACTATAAATGATGTAAAAACTGATCTTTCATGTCAGTTAAATTATATAAACGGCATGAAAGAGAAGATAATACCTACTTTTTCAGGTTAATTTTTATAAAACAATCATGAAATGGTAATATAAATAGATTTTTTACATTGTATATAAATAATCAATGTGAAAACTACATTCTAAGAAAAGATTATTTCTACTACTGTGTTCATCTACAAGGGTATAGGTCGATACTCGAATGCAGAACATTGGAAGAAGTGGGACACCTACTTCTAGGCAAAAATACCCTCACAAACCCAACCTAAATGGATCAGTTAACTTTTCACTATTTGCTAATAATAAGACCATATATCCCCAATGTGGTTTGTTAGAGCCTAAGAAGAAGGATTATACAAAACTACCCAATCCTTGTAAAAAAATTAATGAAATGGGAAATATTCGATGTTATATACCTAATACTAGAATAGTCAATTATTAGTTATACCTATCATGCAACTTAGACATCTAATAGTTCTACTTGGAGATCATTTTTGAATAGTTCCCATCCATAGAACTGATCACAATAGGGTGATTCCAAAAAAACACCCCAACTTCTCATGTGAACCACAAAAGGAAACCAAGAGAAAAAAATGAAAGAGTAACACTTTTATAGTTCTAAGTAGATGAACATGGAGGATTTTTCAGGTTCTTCAATAGTATGAGTTACCATTATTATTAACTCAACTCTTATGAAAATTCTATTCGATACTTTTCATTCAAAATATTTTATTTCTTCTTTTGTTTTCAATCTAATAGGGATGCATATCGATATGATGCTAAACATGGTGAGTATCCAAACATCTATTGGCCAATAATAGTGCCTAGGATTTAATTGTTCATCTTGTTTAAAAACCATCAGTGGAGTCCAATTTCTTTGGGAATATTATAATATATATTTATATATTTTACAAAATTGTGGGAATTGATTGGTGAGTTGGTTTTAGGGATCATATCAATTTTTTTGTGTGAAAATGAGTGAATTTGACATATCATGATGGGATGATGCATCTCTTTTCTAGATAATTGGCATGTGAATATTGGAAGGGTAGGACAAGTATCATCGATGGTTAAAAATATTCCTCTTCAATTTCTAATGGTATCTTGGGATTCTAGTTTCATAATTTAGATTATAAATTTTCCTAACATTTTATATGGATATCATGGAATATTTGTTGGAAATTTCACTTGTTTACCACCTAAAAGAGAATTTGAATTTTTTATTGATATATTTCTAAGGAAAAATAAAATTTCACTTCCATTATATATAATAATCCCAACAGAATCAAGGGAATTAAAAGTCCAAATTGGGCTAATTGGATAATAATGGATTCACAATACTAACTATATCACCTTGTAATTGTCTAGTTTTTTAATGAAAAGGTAGATTTATTGTTATAAAATTTATATTGATTATCATAAACTAAATTAAGTAAAAAAGAAAGAATATGTTTCAAATTACATGTATTGATTATTAATTTGATCAAATTAATGGATAATTAATTTTATATAAGATTCATCTATGGTTTGTGTAACACCAACTATGAGTTACAAAATTTTATATTCCAAATACATCTTTTAAAAGTGAATATAGTCATTTTAAATATATGGCCACACTCGTTGTTTTAAAAAATTGATCCATTATTTTTCAAGGAATTGATGATTTTTTTTTCAAAAGTACATAAACTTTTTCATTGTGGTATTTTTGGATTAAATTATGTTGTATTCTTAAAGTTGAAAAAGACCAGGAATAGCATTTTCAAATTGTTTGGAGAACGTTTGAGAGAGCATTGACTATATAAAAAATACTCTAAATATGATTTCTGGATAAAATAAATATTTTCCTTGTGAATTTCATTTATAATAAATGTGTACCGGTAGACCCTAAAAATATAGAAGTTTTAATCTACTATAAACCATACAAAGAACATATTTGAGATATGAATATGTTTTGTATTAGTAGGTTAAAATCACCAATTCACTATTCAATTCTAACATCGTGAATCATGTATAATAGGGAAAACAAGACATGGATATTCATTACACTAATTTTATAACTTTTATAAATACTTTTTGGATATTAAATTCAAACTCACATTGGTTCCTATTCATTTAATTCTTGAACCAAGGAATGGTTATGTACTTGTTTTATGAAACTGGGTTATAACTCATCTATTTTCTCATGAAAGTAGGCCATGTCATAACTTATAGTTTATGAATATTATGAATCCATGAAAATAATTTCCTACACTATGAATTGGAATTAGTTTTGGTGGTTCTTTTTTTTTGAAAACATGGCATCATTATCTTTTTTGTGAGAAGTTCACCATATTCACTTTTCAAAAAATCTTCAAGTAAATCTTTTCACAAATGGATTTGAACCCGAGATCAAGAGAATGGATATAATATCTCTAGATGTTTGAATTTTAATTAGTTTATACATCGATAAATGTAAATTATATGGTTTTTGTTTTAAACAAATATTTGTTTAACAAACTAGCTAAAAATATTGTTCTCAGTATAAATTAATGAGTATGTATACTGATATTAGTTTGGGTTTCACAAATCATAATAAAGTTACAACATTATTTCTGGTGACTCTTATACTTGATTTAGTTTAGGAAGTCAAGGGGGCACAAATATTGGATCCTAATTGGATGACCATTGGGTCTAAACATAATATCGGGCTGACAATTAATGGATGGAAACAAGATATGAACTAGGTGATTAATTTTCAGGATCAGATAATAATTTTATCATATTTTCATGTACAAATTCATTCTGTTTATCACCATTGTAAATGGACAATTCATCCGAGCATCAAAAAGATATACAAGGCTATAAGAAACCATTTTTTGTGTCCATGTATGAATTGAAATGTGGTTAATTATATAACTAAAATTTAACGTAACAACATGTTAAGGATGAGCATCAATGACCAGCTAGAATGTTATAATATTTACCTACAACTGTATGGAAATGGGATAAATTTTATATAGATTCTATAGTGGGTTTATTGGGATCTATTTATAATTATAATTAAATTTAGTTCTTTGCGGGATAAATCAAAGAGTCATCCCACTTCATTTCGATACATAAATAAAATACATTAAATTATATATAAAATATCTACATTCTAGAAGTGGTAAAATTTCATGAAATACCCATTTTTAATTTCATCATTCAAGGACCAGAATTTGCCTCAAAATATTGGAAATCATCTTAGTATTCTTTGGTTATCTAGTTGACTATGATCACATTGTATCAACCTCAAATGGAATGAATGTTGGAGAAAATGACTGAAACACTAGAACAAATGATCATGGATTATATTATGGACTTTAGTGGTTCATGGGAGGATAGTTTTTTCATAGTACAGTTTTGAATAATTACAGTTATCATCAAATGATACAAATGGAACCATTCAATTCATTGTATAGTTTTCCTTTTCAATCTCCACTTTCTTGGGTAGATATTTGAGAAACATCACTTATGAGACCGATCCATATTCATTAAATGACTAAGAAAATTTAAATGATAATGAAATTCAGGGTTTTGGCCCCAACTGACTAGAAATATTATTTGGATCCTAATAATAATCCTTTCTCTTTTTTGTTGGAGATAAAGTATTCTTGAATGTAGCTCTAATACTGGGGTGTCATTGATTATGTAAGAAAGGGATGTTATCACCTTGGTATGCTGGATCATTTTATGTAATATAATGAATTGATGATCCTGATCATCCATTGGATTCACTGCCATGGTTTTTTGGGTTCCTAATTTCTTTCATATTTCCCAACTAAAAAATTACCATTTTGATTCTAGCCATGAAATTCTATGGGACCATATTGATCATGAACCAGATGAAACATTTGTTCATCCACAGATTTGTATATTGGATAGACAACATAAATACTTGTACGGAAAATGTATTCTATTGGTTTGGAAATTATAGAAACATGGAAAAATTCTAAAAAATACATGGGAAAATGAGAAAGATATATTAGATTAATGTTCATAACTATTCAAAAGCGTAACCAATCTCCAATTTTCTTGGGATGAAAACCATAATGGCGGGGAGAATATATCACACTTGGTTTTAGGTACATCACCATTTTATTAAAATTTTTTATGTTATATAATGATTAAGTTGAGTAATATAAGTTTCTAGATGGTTTTAGAATGTTTTGGAATCATTATTAATAGTATATAGTTTTAAAATAGTTACGGGAAACAATTCCTAGTTTCCAATATACCATGAAAGGGAATATAAGAGTTACTCAGTAAACACATGATTGGCACACGATTTCAATAAACAATGTGAAAACCCATTTGATTTCGAAATTTTGGGACATGGTAATTTTTTGGTGTGTGCATCGTTTTCTAAATAGTGTGGTTCAAGCATGGGACCCTACAGTTTTTCCATAACACCCACATGGTTGGTACATGAATTATTAACCTTTTCAACCTAAATACTAGATAAATTTAATAACACCCCAAAATTATATTGTCATCCAAATTCCTACAAAAAAATACCTCATTATTTCTTTTCAAATAACTCTCTTTATTTTGTGATTTTTGATCCTTGTGTTTTTTTTATGTTTTTTGTGAAAAAATACTTATGTTTCATGATTTAAATGTTATACCTTGAATTAACTCATGCAGTATATTTGATAAAATGAAAAAATAACTATTCACCTAAAAGAGGGATTGTTGGATTCTGTACATGGAATATATGGGAAGGTGTGTGTTTATTTCATTTGAAGGGGCCTTATTGGTTTAGAATTAGAACATATTACCACATAGAGAACATAGAGGGTTATCATCGATGTCTAGCATGGTGGATGGATTATTTAACACTAATGAGTATTGGGACTTCCATTGTAGGATTATATTGGTGTTTGTGAAATGTGGAATAGGTATTTAATGTATAATAAATGGATAAATGTTTTTTATTTTTTTTATGTTTAATTGATTTATATTGGAAAAGTTATTTGGATATTCCACTCATTAATTTTAGTTATATATTTCACTATGAGATAACATGTTATTGTCATAGTAGCATAAGTTGGGATGTCTCTTAGGGATTTCCTACTAGGTTTATTACTCACCCCAACATAAACACCTTGGTTCATATATAAACTATTATTAATGAAATGTGTAAAGGAAAAGTATAATATTTCTCCAATGGAGAATCATGATGATACATTCATCTTAGGGTGGTTGGATTTAGGATATTTTCTTGTGGAATGGTTGGATTAATCATGTATTAGGATTAGTTTGTCATTATATATTTTAGTTTTTGTTTGGATTACTTGTTTCAACTTTTATTTCCACAATTATATTGTTTTTATTGGTATTGTTGAGTTTTATTATTTACAATTCATGCACTATATAGTTTAGGTTTAGTTGTTTTTATTTTTTTATTGATAGGTTGTGTTTGCTAAAGTGGAAAATCACCCACAATGATTTAGTCATCACATGGCATTTATTTCCAACCTTTGGTGTCTAGGGGATGTAAGATAAAGTTAGTGAAACCACATCTCTTTTCATGATAACGGATTATTTAATTAGATTACTAAATAATCCGAAAAATATAATTTAATAGTTGAGAAGATATAATCATGGTTAAATCATAATGGTCATGCTGAAACAGTGTTCTGATCTGGAAATCATGATGTGATCATCCAAAAATACCTAGTATTAAACCTTATAAAGTCAATGAACCCAAAGGGCGTCACAACACAATTGGTTCCATTATTCCATAACACTGGTTCACCTGATAATCAATATGAAATTCTCATCCTTGACATCAAAACTTGATTGAACCAAGACATAAATCACAGTGTAGTTCCATCCAACGTAGCACAATGATCCTATAAATGGTTGAAAATTCAAATTCTCAACCAATAATCCCCTTAAATAATCAAGTAGTATAAAAAAAATTAACCTTATGTACAATTATTACAGAACCCTTCACATTATAAAAAAACATGATAGTACAACCATATTCCCAAAACTAGGTAGAATGAAGACTAAATATCATAACCTAAGTTCAACACTACAACTCAACCTTACTCATCATGTACGAAAACACAAAACTATATAAACCTATATTCTATAGGAAAATGATTTCTAAGAAATTCCAACTAGTTCAAACCAAATTTAGGCTATATACTAATAATTCAGCTAGAACATGCCTTTTCTCCCTAGAATTACCTTTGAACATCCCCTCAACACTCCCAAAACATAGATAATAAAAAAGGAAAGGTATAGAAATTCATGAGAGATTAAATTAGGTACATATTAAATGATTCACATCCTTGATAATGAAAACCAAACCCAGGTAAAGGGAATATCCTAGATCATTAAACCTAAGGAAAATGTCTCGCAACTGAGAACAACACTATAGATAAGCCGAAAAATTAAATCTCCATGGAAATACCAAGGAATGCACCCTATTATTCCTTATATCATACATCATTTATGTCATAATACCTATATTCTACCAAAACAACCCTAATATTAATGAAATACCCCACCTAAAAATATTTATTCACTAAAAGAACACTGAATACTCTTAGTGATTAAACTATACTATATAATTAACCATTCTACCATAAGTGATGTATTAAATATAAATACCACATGAGATACCTCTAAAAATGGAATATCAACATAAAAAAATCCCAAACATGAAATGGAAAATAAAGGATAATTTTAATCACATCAACCATTAACTCAACCCATTTCCCCCAACCATTAATTTATTCATAATGGAAAAACAATTTGATGTTTGTTAATAATAATTTACAATTTACCTATTAAACAAAACGTCCTTTAAAATAAAACTAATCAACCATATTCTTAATTAGAGGAAATATATTACCAAAACACCATGTGATTATTTAAAAAGGTATAGTAATTTTCATCAAATGACATGAAACACATAAATAGAAAATCTGGGAAGAGTTCTCAAAATCAACATGTTTAAATATAGAACAGCTTTTCCAAAAATATTTCATTAACAGTTATGAAGGCTCAATTTTTCATTAAATTATATAAATATATTTTTATGCAAGGAAGAATATTAATATTCAAGACATCACTGTATTAAAATTTATTATTATTTTGTATTTTTAAATGCTTTCCAATAAGTAACATGACAATTTTAAGAAATCTAAAACATACAAAACATGTCGTCTAATATATAAAATCAAATATACATACTTAATAACTCCCATGTATCCAAACTATAAGGATGATATATTTTTAACTTATTTTAATTCAACACATATATTCCATAACATGCCCTTAATCTAACAAATATCCTCTTTCTTAACTACTAATTCAATAAATTTATGTTTATACATGGAATACTCTAAAAAAATAAAATAAAAATACAAAAAACAGAACTAATAAATTTGAAATGTATTTTAATTGTACATTAACTATTAATAACACAGAAATAATAAAATTCAATTAACACATTTAAGAATATTTCATAAAAGCATGAGGTTTAGTTCTAGATTATCAATGTTTTCAATTGCCATTAATAATTTGACTTTTATAAGAGTTATACATTCTTAGGGTTATTAATTAACACAAGATCCATGTCCTATTAAACAATATAAGAAAATTTAAAAAAAATATTAATATAATTAGAGTTAGAAAAAATCAATATAAGAACTAACATAACACACAATATAGAGAAAAACATACATTTCCCTAGAAACAATAATTATTTCATTATAAATACCTCATAGTTGAAGAACATAAATCAATAATCTATCCCAATAACTCCCTTCATACTCCAAAAATGTTAACATAGGTCACAGGTGCTAGAAAATCCCAATTTCTAGAACATAGATCTAATTTAACACATTTTAATTAGACATTCCATAAAAATATTCCTTGAATAATCCGAGTTCAAACATAAGGAAAAAACAAACATGATGCATGTTCCTCTCATTGGCCACTACCCTGCAATTAGTACCACCTCACCTAGTATTTTTTTTAATCATTACATCCCTCTATCGAATAAAATGACTCCTAAAATCATGTATCTTAACTAGTCTCCCTCACCTATATCTCTACTAAGCTTGAGTAATATTATTACCCTAACCAATCCATATAGTCCTCACTAGTACCTCAATCCGAACTCCATACTAACTGCCTACCATAGCTCTAATACCAGTCTTTAATGAACCTATCCCACTAAACCTCTCCTAGGCCGGTAGTGAAGATTGTTGTGATCCTCAATGTGTGAATCCATTAGGTTATGGTTTGTTAACAATCATTGAGGGTGAAAAATAACACATATGATATAAATTACCCTCATAATCCTAGGAGCTTATGATAAAATACACAGATAAAATTTATCAATATTAATAAAAATAATCCTAAAAATGCATGAAAATTGCATACATAATGAAATAACTCATGGAAAACACCAACAATTGCTAATATGGTTACAACATTCTGCGCATATATGAACTCCAATGGTCACTACAAGATTGTAATGCCTAGCTTATTGGAAAACTGTATCCTAAAAATATCGATATATATATATATATATATATGGGTTAGAATACAAGTATAATAACAGATACAAAACTTTTATATATTTTAATGAGATCTTTCATTCCCTTAAACCAACCCGTTTATCATTTTCAATCATATTTTCTCCTAGTGGAAGTATAATAGTATTTTGGGATTTAATGTTATAATAGATTAAATATTTATTTTTTATTGTTTTATTTATTATTTTGAAATAATAGAACAAAAAATATGTTATTTCATTAGTGTTTTGATGAAAATATTAGGTGTATGGATACTTTTATAAAGATAACTTAGTGATTCCGAGTTTTTCTATAGTTCCGAAGATTCTATAGATGATCAACCATGATGAAGTCTTGTGGATAACTGAATGTTCCGGGAATAGAGGAAGCGTGTTTGGGTCGGCACGCAATTTTATGTTTTACCATGATCAATGATTTTTCTGGGATCAATACGACGGTGAACGCCAGTCCCCACAGAATATAATCAAATATTTTGATAAAAAAAAGAGGCCTGAAACCGTTGGAGAGGATCTTTAACATAATGTTTATAATTAATAAATTTAATTTCATAATGAAAAATAATACCTAGATCATTGGTATTTTACTTCATTGATGATATTGATCATCCGGAATTACCCATCCAAAATATCTTATTGTCCTTGTAAGTATCCAAACTAGAATCCCTCTAGTGGTGATCCACATGTGCTCTGTTGGCTTCCGATTGACACCACTCGTTCTCTGGGTTCCAGCTCGGTGATGTGAGTGTCTTGTATCAATCATTGATGATCACTTGTTCTTTGGCCTTGAAGAATGTATCTCTTTCTAGAAAGGGGAGAGAAGAGGATTTTAGAGAGAAATTTTTTGTCTCAATAATTATCAATTCACCAGGTGTGCAGTGTGTTATATGGCACAATAGGCCTACTTGTCTATTTATATACATTGAATTCCAGTTACAATATATAATTTGCATAGAAATAATTAAATTCATTCATGAACATAGAGAAAACCAATGCTCATAATAATAATACAACATCATTATATATGGTGCACCAACTTGGGATAAATGGAATTATAAATTAAAATTTCACGTCACAAAATAATAGCAGCGTCATTATTAAATTAACTTATGAAAACTAGTTAAATAATTATTTAACATCTTCAAAATAATTATTTTACTACCAGGCTGACCTTGGTCTGCTAGAACTCCACATCCATTTATTGAATTCCCTAATGAATAAATAAATAATTTCTTCTCCTAACAATATATTTTATTTACAAACTAGTAAATAAATATTTATGAAATTTTCAATAAAATAAATAAATAAATTTAATTTAATTTATGCGATCATTTTACATGAATAAAATTATTTAATGGTCTTGAGAATAAAATTTATTTCATTAATTAAATTCAAATTGAATTTAACAAATACCACAAAAAGCACTGTGTGTAACCCTCTAGGATTATTTCTCATTGGAATTAGGTGGGCTACCCTAAGGTCTAAGAGTACTATCTAGAAACAGGTCAAGGCACCCAAGATAAAGAACGTAAAGTCGCAACAATGACATCCTCATATGAACCTTCACTATGTAATATAATCCCTTTGTTGGAATATCTCATAATGTAGGTTTCATGATAGTTTCATCAACTTTTATGCTTGATACGTCATTCTTTGAATACCTGAAATAAACATATCGTTACACCATGGCAATGGAATTTCACACGACGGTTCTATTTTAATCAAAAGGTCGAGATATCAGCTTCCAGAAATGGATGTGACAAATCCTTCCACGACTTATACATTAATAACATGCCACTCATGACACAACCAATGTACCCTACTTCCCTCCAACTGCCGGCATGATAGTTTTCGTCAGTAAATCAAAGTGCGCTAGTTGTGACACGTATTAATGATAATTATAAAGTCTAAGGATCATTACACCTTCTCGCAGATAGAAATATCTGATGACACCAAAACATATGGAATTCCTACTAGCGGGTGTGTTCTCATAATCCCCTATCTTAGAGATTACCAAGTGTGAACTTCATGATAGGAAGTCTCATCTGCTTACAAGTACTCGTAGCTGACGGTCTGCATGCTATGTTACTGATCATAGTATGTCATCCAACCATATAAATATTTTTTATAATATTATTATATAATTGTATGTTTATCATCATAGCGGGGAACTTCCATGAACTTATTAATGTAACAAATACTCTAGGACATTATTACATCATAGTCATGAATAACAATGAACAGTATGTAATAATACATTAAATATCCATGTAATCAAAGTAAAACCAGTTAGTTCTAGGACACCAACTCTTACAAACTCTCACTTGGACTAGAGCCAACTATCTACGACTTTCAATCTACTAGACCTCACATTATGATCATGTTTCTACTGAGTTAAAGATTTCGTCAAGGGGTCCACCACGTTGTCTTCTTTGGATGTACTACACACTGCAGCTTCACCTCTCAGAGAAAAATACCTCAAGAGATGATACTTCCAAAGTATGTGCATCATTTGCTGATGTGACCTTGGCTCTTTTGAAAGTGGTACTACTATAGTATTATCACAGAATAGTGTAATGGGATCTTTACTACTAGGTGTCACATCTAGTTCGTGGGTGAAACATTGCATCCAAAATTCTTCTTTAGGTGCCTTAGAAGTTGTGATATAATCAGACACTGCTGTAGAATCCACGACCACACTCTTCTTTGATCTCATACAGCTCACTACACCTCCATTCAAAGTAAATATGTATCTTGTTTGCATCTTCATGTCATCTTGATCAGTCTGGACACTGGAATATGCATATCCTCTAATGACTAGTTCGTCATATCCTCTATAAACTAGGAAAATATCCTTAGTACACCTCAGATACTTTAGGGTAGCCTTGACTGCCATCCATTGGCGGTCACCTAGGTCTGCTTGATATCTGTATACCCCACTCAATGCGCAAGAGAAATCAATCCTAGTACGTAGCATAGAATACATAGGCCCAAAAATATCTTGGATCTATCATAGTGGATCCTGATCCCAAGAATATATGCTTCCTCACCCATGTCTTTCATGGAGAAGCATTGATTCAACCATTCGTTAAAAAAATGTAATACGGGTATCTCCTTTCCAATAAGTAATATGTAATCAACATACACTATTAAGAAAACAACTTCAATCCCAATAAACCATTTATAGACACAACATTGAAATCCATTCTTGAAAAAACCAAATTCTTTTATGGCTTCATCAAAACAAATGATCCATGACCTGAATTCTTTCTTTAATTCATAAATGGATTTTTGCAACTTGAATACCTTATTGGCATCCTTTGGAGTCACAAACCCATCAGGTTGTGTCCTGTAGAAATCTTCATAAAGGTTCCCATTATGAAATGTTGTTTTGACATCCATTTGAAAAATCTCATAGTTATGGCAAGATGTAGTGCCAAGTAGAATTCTGATGGATTTGAGCATTGCAACGGGTGAGAAGGTTTCATCTTTGTCAATTCCACGACGCTGTTTAAACACTTTTGCAACCAGTAGTGCCTTATAGGTACTACCTTTTCTTTCCATGTACAGTTTCATCTTGAATACCCATTTTCAACCAACAGGATTTACATCAATTGAAGGATCTACCAAAATCCAGACTTGGTTTTGGTATATGGAATCCATTTCCATATTCAAGGATTCTTGCCACATGGCAACGTCATTCCCACTTACTGCTTTCTTATAGGTTATAGGATCATTATTATCAACTAAAAATGAGGCACCATCATCGGTAACTAGAAAACCGTACCATTCAGGTTCTCTAACCTCTCTTGTACTCCTACTCAGTACTTGTGTCTCTAGAAGAGATTCTTCTTCAATAGGGATTTGTGTAATCTTTTCTTGTACCAACTCTTGTGTACCTTGAGCCTTGACTTCTTCGAAGTCTATCTTGCTCCCACTATCTCTTTTTGATATGTTCTCCCTCTCAAGGAATATGGCATGTCTTTCTAATATAACATTATTTTATGAGGGCTTGTATAGGTAATATACCCTTGTTTCCATGGGGTATCCTATAAAGGTAAACATTGTTCCTCGAGGTTTGATTTTGTTACATGGAGAGGCCTTAAAGAATTCTTCACAACCCCACACATGTAAATTTGATAACATGACTTTTCTTCTACTCCAGAACTCGTATGGAATAACATTTATTGATTTAGTTGGTACTTGGTCTAGTATGTGTGCTGTTGTTTGTAACGTATACCCCCAAAAGGATAATAGAAGACTTTCATGACTCATTATTGATCTCACCATGTCCAACAAAGTTTGGTTCCTCCTTTCTATTACACCATTCCATTGAGATGTTTATGGAGGAGTGAGTTTGTATTGGATTCCAAACTCCAGTAAGTAATAAATGTAGTCCGGATTAATATATTCCCCACCATGGTTTGAGCAGAGTTTCTTAATATTCTTACCAAGCTGGTTCTCAACATCATTCCTGTATTCCTTGAATTTATCAAAGGAATCTGACATATATCTCATTAATTAGATATATCAATATCTACTAAAATTGTTAGCAAATTTTATGAATTATGAGTACCCACCCTTTTATTCAACTGGAAATAGTCCACACACATCGGTATAAACCAATTCAAGAAGTTTTAATTACAGGCTGTGTACATTATAAGTACACGCCATGTAACGGCCGTGTAGACAGCCGTGTGTGGTGACCTGGAGGCCGCCTAATATGGGGGCCTGGTAAGGTAATGTACATGTCGTGTACTTTTTTTCATTAAACGGACCGGGGTAACTTCAAATTGGAAGAAGCATCATTTTCATCGCCTTCTTTGTCTGAGAGCGTCCGTATGATGTTGATATTTCCCATATCCCCCGATCGACCATCTATTCTTCGATTTGACCATCATCGATTGAATTGAGATCGCCATGGTAAACTCTTCCTTCTTCTCGAGCTTCGTTTCCTGATTCCTCTTTTTCAAGAGTTATCCTAAGTTGCACATTTTTAGTTTGTTTAGGTCTACGGTGTTCTTGGGAGATTGGAGGCTTGAGTTTCACTTATAGTGATCCTACAATACCGAGGTAGGTGGTTTGTGACTTTCCGTAGATTGTCTTTGAGTTATACGTGCTAAAGTTCCCAATACCATTGATCGGGGTATTTCATGTTTAGGGTTTTGACCCTGTTAATGCTTACTATGCTTAGAATGCTTGAGTAGAGGTTAATTGTTGTGAATATGGTTATTTAACATGTTATGGATATGTTTTCCCATGGTTGTACCATTTATGACCATTTGGTCTAGGTTTTCCAAGTTGGATATTGCTTTTCGTTCCATGCCTAGTACTGTAGGATGAAGTGGTTGTATTCTGACATGTTGTTATGATGTAGATTGTTTAGCCAAGTAGTTCTTGAGGTTCACCTTGGCCTCTATGCATTTCTATGCTCGATTGAATTACACAGGGCCATGAGAACCTGATGTAGTAGACCATAGGGAGAATGGACGTCGAGGTCTTCTCCAGAGTGTCTATTTACTGTTATGATGTAAGACCATATGGGGAATTGATGTAAGTGATTCCTCAGAGTGTCTACAGTTCCTCGACATGTGCCACATGGGGAATGTGATGTTTAGTTCTTCCCGAGTGTGCCATTTAGTTACCGATACAAGACTATAGGGGGAATTGATGGTGAGTTCTTCCTCATAGAGTCTGTGGAAAAACTGAACTAGATGGGTTAGACTCTGTGTACTTCCCAGAGGGTTTCTTGTTCTTGTTTGGTTGAACCAGAGGGGTTTGGCTGTGAGTACTCCCAGAGGGTTACCTACTTTGTTTAGCTACTTATTTGATATATGAAATTGAATGTATTTGAACTGTAGGATTTTTTACTTATGAGTACATTTTTATTCACTTCTCCATATTGATTATTGTCTGCCATATATATTTACTGATCGTTAGGCACAGTTCTTTGCAGGGTAGCCTACTAGGATTTAGTCTGATACCCTACTTGGGCCATTCTTTTGAGCCCAAATAGATTATATTAATGAAGGTATAGATCAGGGAAAGCGCCCTTTTTCTAGAGGAACTTGATTATTGAGGAGATGGAGAGCGTGGGACCAAGCTAGGCTTGCGATACTATTGGATTTTATCTATTTTCATTGTAATTTTGTAAATTTTTTATTCCAGCATTTTGAATTGTTTTGCTTCATTCCAAGACATTTGTATCATGAATCATTTATATATATGTGCTGTATTTTTTTATTACATCAATCTACCGTTGTCTAATGATGTATGGTATTATTACTGCTTCCTCTATTGTATATCTTTTTTACTTCCACTCTGTTACTCTTCAAATGCGGACATAGTTTCCCCACTAACACACCCAAGGACCTCGCTGCTAGTCGGCAGTCTCTGGCATTTGGGAAAATACACTTGAGGCCATGTGATCTATCGGGTATGGGGTGCCTCTCTTCATATTCCAGAACTAGGATGTTACAAAGATGTATCAGAGGATTCTTTTCTTCTTGACTTACTGTTTGGAGCCTATAGTCAGGGATATGATGTAATAGGTACTTGGTAATAAGTTGTTCCTAGGAGTAGCTAACTCTTGTATAGGGAAAATCCAATTTACCTCGATTATTGCAATTTTCCTAGTTTTTCAATTTTACAGTTGATTTGAATTTCACTGTTCGATGATTCACATGTATTGTGTTGTTATTGTTGATGTTATTGAGGTTTTATTTCTATTGCAACCCAATGAGATGAGGGTATTCCATCTCATGCATCATATAGGCACCTACTAGAAATCACATGTCATGCATTCTTTCTATGCCATTTAGGGTGCATTAGTGATTGAATGTTGTTGTGATAGATGTTGTGTTAGATATGCTTACTGTGATGATATACACCATGATAGTATATCAGTTTTTTAGGGTATCGATTTGCGTTAGGTTTTGTTTGAATGAATGCCAAACATCGGTTCTTGAGTTATTATGGGACCTCATGGATCAGAATTTGGTGGATCATTGCCTTGGTTTCCTTGTATATGACATGTATAAGATGCCAAGATTTGATTCGCAGGGAGTATGGGCCTTCAAAGATCAGAATTAAGCACCGTAATGTTCGATTCAGTGTTTTAGGGGTGCCAGAGTAGTTTCCGAGTCTTACTGTTCAGAAAAAACCCAGGATAGACGGCGTTTAGTGAGGAATACACGCCCTGTGTCCTTCTATTCGGGAAGGAATTGGTTTTCATAAGTACACGTCGTGTACTGTATGTAAACTTCGTGTAGTCTCTAACTGTGTTACTGAATGTGTGGGAAGAAACACAGGTTTGGGAAATCATTAGTGGGATACGCCATATGCCGGATGTATACACCACGTTGCATAGACCATGTTTCCACCCGTGTGACTAATGACACAAATGGCTGAAAGCTTACGTTATACACGGAATTTCATGTTTGAACACGCCGTGTAGTGTAAACCATGTATCCGAATGTGTAGCGAACAACACGTGTCAGAGAAACCTTTCTATACACATCGTGTCTGGCACAAACACGCCATGTATTGTGAGTCTTGTAGCCTGTCATGTGACTAACAACACGGGTTGGTGATGTTTGTCTAGTACATGCCGTTTCTGGAACAAACATTCCATGTCATCTTGTTATAGGAGAACCGAATGGATTAAACATGTAGAAGAAATTGGTCATGGAAAGAGGATTCATGTACATGCCATGAGTTAGGACAACACGCCATGTGTATGGGGTGTTTCATGACCTAGGTAGGCAGAAGTACATACCCATGTGAAGGCATTAGGGAGAATGCTGTGTCGGCATTATACACGCCATGTATATATGTTTTGAAAAACATGAATGCTTTATTTATTTTTTTCCCTCCTTGTACTTATAGATTTCATCACTTTATAACCATGATCTAATGTGTGTGATTGACCTTGTAGAGCCATGCCATCAAGATGTCCTCCGGTTGTCTGCCAATTACATGGCAGTGATCAGACGCCGTACAAGGCTGATCAGGGACTACCAGCAGATCCTCCAATTGTGCCAGTCTTGGAACTATCCATCATTCCCGACACAGGTGATGATACAGATTTTTGAGAGGGATTTATAAGGTTTATGAAGACCTTATGAGTAGTGAAGAATCCTACCCCTTCTAGTGCAGAGATGATACATGTTTTACAGCAGCAGCTTCCTCCCACCTTCACATGGGAAGGAGGACCTCAGGCTGCTGAGTCAGTGAAAAATCTATGCTTTATTTCTTCAAGCACATAGAGATTCCTCTAGAGAGGAGTGTGAATCTCTCTACATAAATGCTTCGGGATTCCGAAAAGAGATGGTTGGATGTGATCTCACAGGTGGGACGCCAACAGGTTATGGCGTGGGATGAGTTCGAGTGTGACTTCTATGACTACATCTACCCGGAGATATTGAGGGCTGATCGAGCCCGAGTGTTCATGAGTCTATAGCAGGGTAATATTTATGATATGAAGTATTCTTCTCACTTTACAGAGAAAAATGACTTGACGACCATACCAGGATGTGATAATTAATTCTTGGAAAGGAATTTTGAGGATGGTCTCAGGCACGACATTCGATCTCACATGAAAATATTCAGGTTGAATACCATCACTTCTATCGTCAACCGGACACTGATAACAGAGTGCAATCTAAGGGATTCTGGAGTTGTGAGTCATGGAGGCTCAACATCCGGAGTTGGTATCCCTCCTACTGAAAGTAGGAAGCGTCGCAGAGAGTTTACGCGCGGACATCCAAGGAGGTGGGACACTTTTTATGGTATCCATGTGGTGTGCTACCAGTGTAGAAAGACTGGGGATATGAGGCCACATTTTCCGAGAGAC
Organism: Viscum album; assembly: GCA_963277665.1. Classification (NCBI taxonomy): domain Eukaryota; kingdom Viridiplantae; phylum Streptophyta; class Magnoliopsida; order Santalales; family Viscaceae; genus Viscum; species Viscum album. Next base: position 255,974,227 of record OY728150.1, read on the forward strand.
CTAGTGGAGTGCCGATCAAGCAGAAATATGGGAAATCACTAGCATTTCTGTTAGTTTTTCTCACCGGTAGTTGGCGAGAGGGGTTTTCCTATGACTCCTCATTCAGGAGAAGCACCACCAGTTTCACACCAATATGGGAACTAGAGTTATTTCGGCCATTCAGGCAGAGGTGGAGGTCATGGTCGTGGTAGCTAGTCCCTAGGCTTTCAGTGACAATAGGGTGGGTAGGCTCAGAGTGGTCAGGCATGGTCAAAGGGCCGTAGTGCAGGTCAAACTTTTGCAATGGAGAAAACCAAGTAGGAGAAGGATCTCAGACCCTGTACAGTCTGAGGTATGATCATAGTTGCCTCATCTTTAGCTTATGCTCTTTCTGATATGGGGGATTCCCATAGCATTATATCTGTTGCTATTTTGGAGAGAATTTGGATCTGTATACTTTCTTATGCTAATATCTTAATGCTAGACACACCATTGGGGAAAAGAACGACTAGTGTACGACAGTGCATGTAGTGCCCTCTTGAGGTTGTTGGGTGTCACTTCTTTTGGGACCTTTATGTCTTAGAGATGACAGGCTATGATGTCATTTCCAGAATAGACTGGTTAGTTTCTTTCCAGGAAGTTTCCGATTCATATCACCATAGGGTGAGTTTCACATTACCAGAGTGTAGATCGTTTCTTCAAAAGGGAGAATAGGATGTCCAGGAGAGCAGAGAGGGACCTAAGCATCATGGGTTGGGAGGAGTTACAACCCATATTGCTAGTACATATCAAGATTACCAGGGGAATTAACAGATGTTCTTTCCTCCAGTGGTGGATTGTTTCAGGGACATCTTTCTAGAGGACTTTTCAAGTCTTTCTCCAGAGCGAGAGGTGGAATTTTTTATGGAGCATGTTCTAGGAGTGGAAATGGTGTCCATACCTTCTTATAGGATTACTACACTTGAGTTGCAGGAGCTCTAGAAGAAATTGGAGGAGTTACATGCAAAAGGATTTAATCCAACCTAGTACATCTCATTGGGGTTCCCCCGTCTTATTTGCAAAGAAGGTGGATGATACCCTTAGACTTTGTATGGATAATCATAAGTTCAACCAGTTGATTGTCAAGAACTGATACCTCTTGATGAGGATTGATGATCACTTCAATCATCTTTGAGGAGTTCGAGTGTTCTTGAAGATTGACTTGAGGTATTTTTACCCTCAGTTTCGCCTTAGACCATCTAATATACCTCTTATAACCTTCCAGAGTAGGCAAGGTCTATACGAGTATGTGGTTATGAAATTAGGTCATACAAATTCACATGAAGTCTTCATGGAACTGATGAACCGAGTGTTCCATCCATACTTTGATTCTTTCATGGTAGTCTTCATGGATGATATCTTTGTGTACTCTCACACTAGACATGAACATGCTACCAATCTTGAGATCATTTTGAGTACACTGAGATAGAATCAGTTATATTATTTTTTCTCATAATTCCACATTTTGATGGACCAGATTCACTTCCTGGGTCATGTTATCTTAGAGACAGAAGTATCAGTAGACCCAGAGAAAGTAAGAGTAGTAGTTTTCTGGGAGCATCTGAATAATTTCTTTGTGGTACAAAATTTTCTATGGCTGGTTGGATACTACAAACGTTTCATACAAGACTTTTCACACTTAGTAGCGCCACTGATGTCCTTGACTAAGAAGAGTGAAAAATTATGGTGTTCAGTTTCTTGTGAGTCCGCCGTTCAGGATCTGAAAGGGAGGTTTAATTCATCACTGATACTGGTATTTCTGGATCCAGGCAAGAGCTATACAATTTATTGTAATGCTTTAGGTATTGGGCTTGGATCTATCATTATTCGGGGAGAAGGAGTCATTGTGTAAGGGTCTCGTCAGTTGAGGCCACATGAGAGAAATTACCTAACACACGATCTCGAGTTTGCTGCAGTTGTTCCTGCTTTCCCTCTTTGAGACATTATCTTCTGGGATATAATTTCATCATTTTCACTAACCACAAAGGTCTCAAGTTCATCTTCACTCAGCGTGACCTGAATTTGAGACAACGAAGGTGGGTTGGGTACCTTCAGTCCTTTGACATGAGCTTGCCTATATGCCTGGAAATGGAAATGTATTGGTTGATGCACTGAGTAGGAGGACACAAGTATATGCAGTTATGGAGGCCATTAGTGAGTGGAAACTTACGGCTCTATTCATTGAGATGCATTTTGTGGTGCATGAAAGACAGGGGTAGACATTTCCCTCTTATGTAGCTTCTACCTTTACTATTCTTGATCATGTTCGAATGAGGGGGATATCAGATTCTAATGGCCTATTACTATAGGAAAGTGTGTCATGAGAGGGCCTTATTCCTAGATAGATCATAGGAGAGGATGTGATCTTCTGTTTTCATGGGTGCGTATGGGTGTCAGCAGACATACACATGGAGCTGATGTGGACTTTCATTCCTCAGTTTGGGTAGTTCATCCTGGAGTCACAAAGATGTATCATGATCTACACTATCAGTTTTTCTGTCCAGGTATAAAGAGAGATGTTTCTGGGTTTTTCATGAGATGTTCCACCTCTTATTAGGTGAAGGCGGAGCATCTGCGACCAGTAGGGCTTTTGCAGCATTTACCCATTCCCGAGTGAAAATGGAATAATGTCGCGATGGATTTCATGATGGGTTTTCCAAGGTTTCCAGGAGGGAATTATGTTGTATGGCTTATCATTGAAAGACTAGTGAAGGTTGATCACTTCTTTCTGATCAAGGATACATTCAGTGTTGATGAGCTGGAAATTTTGTAATCCGATAGATTGTATGTCTACCTGGGGTTCCACACTCCATTGTTTTAAAAAGGGATGGATGTTTTACTTCTCAGGTCTGGTAGGGGCTACAGAAGGCTTTGGGTACACAGGTACTATTGATTACATCTTACAACCCCTAGACAGATGGCCAGTCTGAGCATATGATTCAGGTGCTTGATGACATTCTTCGAGCATACATCTTGGAGTTTTTAGGTCCTTGGGAGAAGCACATACCTCTTGTGGAGTTTTTGTACAAAAATAGTTTTCAAGAAACTATTCATATGGAACCTTATGATGATTTCTTAGGTAGGCCATGCCGATCACCTTTATGCTGGCAGGATGCAGGAGAGGTAGCTATGCTAGAACCTGGACTTGTCCAGGAGACCATTGAGCTGATAGAGTTAATTCAAAAGAAGATGACTACTACACAATTCTGACAGAATACCTATGTTGATCTACGGAGATGACCTATGCGGTTCAAGGTCGGAGATCAGTTTTCCCTACATGTCACACAGTGGTTGGGAAAGGAGAGGTTTGGGAGGCAGGGTAACATTTTTCTGAGGTACGTCGGCCCGTTTGATGTTTTGGAGAGAGTTGGGGTGGTTTCCTATCGGTTGCAATTACCTCATTGGTACGAGGCTATCCACGACTTATACCACATCTCTCAACTTTGACGTTACTTCTAAGACATGTCTCTTGCTTTTCAACCTGAGGAGGTTGAGTAAGAGGTGGACTCCTCATTTGAGAAGCATCCAATTCAGATTTTTGATCGAAGTGAGAGGGCTCTTCTTGGTCAGTCTATTCCTCTAGTATGGGTGCTATGATAGAACGGGCGAGTACTGAACATGACCTAAGAGAGGGACGATGATGTACGATCTCAGTGGCCAGAGTTTTTCGAGGATTATTTTTCTATGCAGCCTAACTAGTGAAATTCAGGGACAAATTTCTTTAAAGGAGGAAGTTTGTAAGAACCCATATCATCTTATCGATTATTTTTGCCTTTTTCTAGTGTTTTTGTGATAAAGAGGAGTTTCTAGAAATTTCATAAGCACACATCATGTACTTTCTATATAAACGTCGTGTACTTTATATGTACATGTCGTGTACTCAGTTATTGTGGGTAGATGTGTTTTGGTCATGTAACGGTTGTGCTCATGGTTGTGTGTGGTGACCTGGAGACCGCCTAATGTGGGGGGCTGGTAAGGGAAAGTAAACACTGTGTACTTTTAAACTACATGTTGTTTACTTTATTTTTTTTGATTAAATGGATTGGGGTCACTTCTAATTGGCAGAAGTGTCTTCTTCTTCACCTTCTTTGACCAAGAGCATCTGTATGATGTTGATCATTCCTCAAGACCCCAATCAGGAATCTGTTCTCTGATTTAACTTATGTCGATTGTGCTGGGATTACCATGGTAAGCTATTCCTTCTTCTAGAGCATCGTTTCCTGATTCCTCTTCTTTCAAGAGTTATCCTCGGTTTATCATTTTTAGAATATTTGTATATCCAGGTGTTGTTAGGAGATTCAAGGCTTGAGGATCACGTATAGTGATCATACTACAACATGGTAGGTTGTTTGTGCCTTTCCGTAGATAGTCTTTGTGTTATATGTGAAAAAGTGCCTAATACCCTTGATCAGGGTATTGCGTGTTTAGGGTCTTGACCCAGTTAATGCCCGGTATACCTAGAATGATTGAGTAGAGGTTAAATGTTGTGAATATGTATATTTACCATGTTATGGATGTTTTTGACCATGTTTGTACCGTTTATGACCGTTTGTTCTAGCTTTTCCTGTTAGGATATTTCTTTTCTTTTGATGCCTAGTACTCTAGGATGAAGTGTTTGTATTTTGACATACTGTTATGATGTATCATTTTTAGCCATGTATTTCTTGATTTTTAACATGGAAACTATGCATTTCTGTGCTCTATTGACTTACACAGGGCCATAAGAACCTTATGAAGTAGACCATAAGGAGAATGGATGTTAAGGGCTTCTCGAGAGTGTTTATTTACTGTTACAATGCGAGACCATAGGGGGAATTGGCGTAAGTACTTTTTCAGAGTGTCTGTAGTTCCTTGACTCCAGCCACAAGGGTAATGGGATGTTGAGTGCTTCCCCAGAGCGCCTTTTAGTTACCGATATGAGACTATAAGGGGAATAGATGTTGAGTTCTTTCTTATAGAGTTTGTGCATAAGCTGAACCAGAGGGGTTAGACTATGTGTACTTCCCCGAGGGTTGATTGTTATTGTTTGGTTGAACCAAAGGGGTTAGGTAAAGAGTACTCCCAGAGGGTTACCTACTTTTTTTAGCTGCTTATTTGATATATGAAATTTAATTCATTCGAACTGTAGGATTGTGTAATTTTGAGTACATCCTTTTTTACTACTGAATCTTGATTATTTCCTACCATATATATTCACTGACTATTAGACATAGATCATTGGGTGGTTTCCTACTGGTATTTAATCTCACACCCTATTTAGGCCATGCTTTTGGGCCTAAACAGGTTATATTTCTGCAGGTATAGATATGGGAGAGCACCCTTGTACTTAAGGTACTTGATTGGGGAGGAGCGGGAGAGCATGTGGCAAAGCTGAGGCTTGCGATGCTATTGGAGTTTATCAATTTTCTTTGTACATTTTTCTTTTTGGCATTCCATCATTATGACTTGTTTGGCTGCTTTCCTAGACATTTGTATAATACATCATTTATATATATGTGCTTCAGTTATTTATTACCTCTGTATTTAACTGTTTACTAACATATTGTATTATTACTGCTTCTGGTATTGTACATCCGGTTACATCCACTGTGTTACTCTGCCAATGAGGGAATAGTTTCCGCACTATCCCACCCATGGAACTCATTTCAAGTTGGAAACATCTAAAATTCAGGAAAATTCACTTGAGTCCTTGTGACCAACCGGGTACGGGGCGCCTCTTGGCGGATTCTAGAACTAAGATGTTACAACATATGACAAGTGGTTTTAGTTAAAAATAATCTAAATATACATCTTCATGTAACATTGTCAAATGTTTCTCATTAAATGACATAGCCAGTGATGCCAAAGTTGGGTGTGGTATGAGTCCTGTGAAGTATATTTCTCATCAATTTCCATTACTTGGTTTTTGTAAACTAACACGTAAATACTGTTGTATAAATGTGCCCTACCAAAACAAATGTTATCTTTATAAAAGAATCAAAATTCATTTCGAAACATGAAAATAAATACATCTATATCTAGTCGGGATATAGAAATTATGTTGTTGGTTACAAAATGCACATAAAACCCCATGTTTAACACCAAAATCATCCCAGTTGGCAATGTGAGGTGGTATTCCCTGATAGATACAATAGCAAGTCTGGCTCCATTGGCTACTCGTAGTTATACCTCCTCTCGATCAATCATCTTCAATCTACATAGTTCCAGTATTTGGATACATATGTGTGCACCAAAAGATGTATCAAATACCCAATTCTTAGAAACATATAGATTTCATTCGATGAAAATCACACATAAAGCCTCCCCTTGTTTATTAGGTTGTGTGTAGTTATTTTTCCAGTGGCCCTTCAGGCCACATGTGAAACAAATATCCTCTTGTTCCCTTATCCCCCTTTTATCATCCTTTTCTTGGAAGGCTTGGAAAAATCATTAGGATTAATTCTCTTCTCCTTCCCTTTCTTCTTATTCACTATAAGGATAGAAGGATTTTCACACTTCATATCTTTTTGCACTTGGAGAATGAGGATAAGAAGATCAGAGAGAGACTTATCAATGTTTCTCATATTGAAATTGACAACAAAGATAGAGAAGATCTGAGGGAGTGATACGAGAATGAGACCAGTGCCCAGTTCTTTAGGTATTTTAAACCCTAGAACTTTCAGGCGCTCAATGTAGCCAATGATCTTGGCTACATGAGGCCCAGCTAAGGAACCTTCTCCAAGCTTTCTCTGAAAGCGTTCCATAGAGATCTGAAACCTTTCTTATTTTTCTCTCTCCTGGTAAAGACCACGGAGGTGCTCAAGCATGCTATAAGACTCCATGTTTTCATGAGACCTCATGATCTAACTATACATTGATTAAAACATAAAAAATTGAACATAGACCACATAGTTATTTTGTTTCTCATAGACCAAAAAATCCTCATCCTTCAACTCTTTGGTAGGAAGATCAGTTAATGTTGACTCCAACATCTAAGACTTCTGTTCATGGCATAGGATAACTCGAAGCCATATAAACCAATCCTAGATGTTAGTACTGGTGTTGATGTTGTCTTTATCCATAATATACTTCTAGGATAGTGTGGTTGATTAGATTTTAATTTTTATTCTATAATTATAAGATAAGATCATTAGTACATTTTTAATTACATTTCATGAGAAATAATAACATTTAATTAGTCTCCCACTATTTTATCAATTCCCAATGCCCCTCACCATTGAACATGGAATGTCCAATTTCCATTACATTCTAGTTGCAAGGATCTATATTCCCCTTCGCATAACCCCAAAAAGGGTTGATCAAGCTAATAGAAGGTATTTAGGTAGGAAGGTCTTTTCCAACTGCGGGCTTGCTGCTCCTTGATCTGTTGAGTGCACTCCCTAATCCTGAAATCATGTCTTCGTATTTCCTCAACTCTTGCCCCAATATTACACCAAGTCTAGCATGGGATACTCCTCTTGATGTAATATGGTTAAGGAAAACTGAAACCTTTCATAAGGTCTTCTTGTATAAAAGTACGTTTCCCAACAAGGGTTGGTCAAACACATAGTTTTATTGAGTTTTTTCCTTAATCAAGTATCAAAAGGCTTAGTCTGACTTAATATTTTATTTGAGGGATTTTTATCTCTTATGCGTGAACTGTTTATTATTACATGTTTGTTAATATTAATTGGAACTTACATAAGTGATTAACCATGACTTGATAAAGTTTACACATAAGTTTGGTTTATTTTAGTTCCATCTTACATTCTTGTTTAATTCATTAATTATGCGGTCGAAACAAAACATCCATAATGATAAACCATGCAAATGACAAAAATAAAATAAATTAAATGGAATGATCATGAAATTTTCTAATGGTTAGTTTATCTAGTGGTTGATAAACTATCCCTATCCTATATGAGAAACACCTTGAACCTTTTGGGTTCGTGTTTACAACTTTCACCAGTTAACCTATGTATCTCCTGTGATTGGTTTCATATCTGTTCCAGCTTGAACCACCTCCACTAGATTGGGAGTTCCATCCATTACATATTCCATTTTTTAACTCACATGTAAATGAAGGGTAAAAGGGGTTTTACCAAAATAACCCTTGGGCATGTAGGCCCTACATATTAATGAGAATAAGGCTCACAAGCCAAAAAATTTAAATTATATAAATAAATTAAAAGCAACCATCCAAATACAAAGGTCTAAGTCTAGCTCATGATCATCCATACATTCAACAATATTTATGCATAAATAATAATATAATTCAATTATTTAATCGTACATGTTTAAGATAAATCATGATCGAATAAATTAATTATCATCTTTAATTAATCAATCATTTTATCTTAAATCCTTTTATGAATTTCCTTGATATTCTCATCCATCATAATTTTAGACAAATAAATTCATTTAAAAATATCTTTTTACAAATGTTGTACATTGGAGGCAACTCAGTGAATTACTATTCATAACTACCCAATGAGTAGAAATGAACATTACACGGATGTTAAATTAAACACACATATATAATACTCCTATCATGTGTTGTGCCTTAGCATTATACCAGCACGATAGTACCCATCAAAAGGGTTTGTATATATAACAACAAATATTAATAAATCCGTATAACTTGGATGAGTACATGATGTGTAGTCCCAACTACACGACATGTACTATTGTTCATTGTCCATCCGAAGTACACACCTAAGGAAACAGTGCAATATTGTACTTCGAAAATTTTCAGAGTATATGGCATGTCCAGTTGGCTACACGTCGAATAGTTCCTCGTTACATGGTCTCTAGTCGGGCTATCCATATACGGGGTACACGGTCCAATCCTAACCCGAAGGGACTACACACAATGTCCATTTGGGCCACACGGTGTGTAATCCGAAAACAGTGTGCCACCTTCTCGTGGTCAACACACAAAGTCGTTTAAGACTTAGAAAGAATATGACACACAGCTTGTTTTGGCGGACCAGTCTGATGCAATGATTCTTGACTACATTGCATGTACTATCGAATACACCCCGTGTGTTCTGGTGTTGTAGGGCTTCGAAGCTTTGGCACCTCGGGATGAGAAACTTTAATTTATTTTAAACAAAATTGAAAGAAAAGATAATTTCTGTAAGGTGAATGAGAAATGAATGTGGAGGAATATATATCAAGATTTAGATTTATAGAACGATTTACTTGAATAGAAATTACTAAATTATTTAATGCTTAATTCATCAACGAAATATTTAAAAAATTATAAACTATGATGTAACCCCTCTGATACAACTTTAGGGTTCCGGGTGCAGTAAAAGCATGGTTGGGATGAGACCCAATTTTGATTTTTACAATGATCAATGATTATTCTAGGATCAATACAATGATGAACGTCAATCTCAATGTAATATAATCAAAGATTTAGGTAAAGAAGAAAGAGGCCTGAAACCTTTAGAGAGGATCTTTTAAATCATGTTTATAATTAATTTAATTAATTTTATAATGAAAAATAATACCTAGATCTTTGGTATATTATTTCATTGATGATGTTGATCATCTGGAATAACCCTTTCTGATTATCTCATTATGCTTGTAAGGATATAAACTAGAATCCCTATAGCGATGATCAACACATGCACCAATGGCCTCTGATCGACATTACTCGTTCTCCAGGTGCTAACATAGAAAAGCAAGTGTCTTGCATCAGTCGTTCTTGATTGCTTGTTCTTTAGCCTTGAAGAACGGCTCTTGTCCTTAAGAGGGGAGAGAAGAGGATTCAAGAGAGAAATTGTTTGTCTCAACAATTCTCAATTCACCAGGCGTGTGGTGTGTTGTATGGATCAATAGGATTACTTATCTATTTATATAAGTGGAATTTCAGTTACAATATTTAATTTAATAGCAATAGTTAAATACATTCATGATCATAGAGATATCCCATTCTCATAATAATAATACCGTGTCATTATTCATCGTGCGACGACTTGCTGAAAACGAAATTATAAAATAAAATTCCGAGCCACAAAATAATAGCAGCGTCATTATTATTTTAACTTGTTCCAACAAGTTAAATTATTATTACCATCTTGCAAATAATTATTTTACTACTGGACAGAACTTGGTCTGTTCGAACTCCACTTCCATTTATTTAACACCCAAATAAATAAATAAATAACTAATTCTATAAAATAAATATTTTATTTACAAACTAGTAAATAAATATTTATTAAATGTTCAATAAAATAAATAAATATATTTTATTTAATTTATGTGATCATTTAAAATGGAATAAAATTATTCCATGGTCTTGAGAATAATATTTATTTCATTTATTAAATTCAAATAGAATTTAACCGAGACCACAAAAAACCCATAGTGTGTGACCCTCTTGGATTCTTTCTCATTGGCATTTGGTAGGCTTCCTAAAGTCCAAGAGTACTATCTAGAAATGGGTCAAGTAACCCAATATAAAGAATGTAAAGTCACTTTAATGACTTCCACATATGAACACTCAATGTGTAATACAATCCCATAGTCGCAATTTCTCATCAAGAAGGTTTCATGATAATGTCATCAAATTTTATGCTTGATATATCGTTCTTTGATTATCTAAAATAAACTCATCGTTACACCATGGCCATGGAATTTTACGTGATGGTTCAATTTCAATCAAAGAACAAAGATACCAACTTCCATAAATGGAAGGGGTAAATCCTTCATTGAATTATCCATTAATAAGATGCTACTCATGACACACCCAAAATACCATACATCCCATCAAGTGTCTACTTGATGATTTACGTCAGTAAATCAATGTGCGTGAGTCGTGACACATATTAATGATAATCTTAAATTCTAAGGATCATTACACAAGTTCACAGATATAAATATCCAATGTCACCAAAACATGAGGAATTTCTACTAGCAGGTATGCTCTCATAATCTCTTATCTTAGAGATTACCAAGTACGAACTTCATGAGAGGAAGTTCCATCTACTTACGAGTACTCTCTCCTGATGGTCTGCATGCTATGTGTCTGATCATAGTATGTCATCCAACCGAAAAACTATATTTATGAATATTGTTATAGCATTTCAAGGTTCTCATAATATCGGGGAACTTCCATGACCTTATCAACGTAAAAAATACTCTATAACCTTATTACATAACAGTCATGCAAAAAATGAACAATATGTAATAATATATTTAATATCCATGTAATTAATGTAAAACGAGTTGGTTCTGGACACCAAATCATATAGAAACTACCATGCGGGATCTTATCTATTTTGAAGTTGATCTGTAACGCATAAGAATAGATCAATTTACTGAAATAAGAACCTAAAAATTGATCATGCATATCAATTTACCACATAATTGTTGGTCATATGATCAATCCATCAGCTGAAATATGGGTAACTAATAAACCATGTGAAGAGATAGACCTCAAGTAAAAAACATGAAAAAAGTCATCTGACCACTTATTTTTCTCTATAAACTTTAGTATTCCAATAGACCACATGAACACTTTATTGAACACATATTTAATCTTTCACATGGTCCGTTGTCTGTCATGAAGTCCCTCACACCTCACAACCAATAAAAAAATTATCCAAATAGTTGAAATTGTGAATAAAATATTGAAGGTCATTTTAAGGATTCATGATACTCATCCATACGTCACTTTAGGCTACCATGACAGCATGCACGTGACCAATAAGAGGCTACCACATGAAATATTGTACGAAATATATTTTTGAAGGAAAAAAATAAAGAAATTTGAGAGTTCCATGGAGGAAAATTTCTTGAAGGAGTAATGGACAATGGAAAAGTGGAAAAATAAAGAATTTTGAGACGAATAATATTTCTTATGTTCTAAAAATAATAAAACAAAGGATGTTCAAATCTTGGGAGAAGAAATTAATTCCTTACCATTATCTTTTAATCTACATTTTCCTATAAATGGAGGGTTAATAAATAGAATGATCACGGAAGGTATGCCATTCCTTTATACTATTTAACCCCTTGCACATTGTTTAATAATGTTTTTTTGAATTTACTTTGGTTCCTTGTGACATACCCAACCTAGATACCCTCACAAACCAGTACCCAACCCAAAATGTCACATACCCAAAGATATTTCTTGATCCCCATGGGCCAATGACTAATACCTTGACATCAACAATTACCAAAGGGAACCATTTTATCCAATCTAAAGATATAAAATATAATACATATATATGATAGGAAGAAACACAGGAATAGTAAAACAAGAAATATATGTCACTGAAAAATTGGAATAACAAAAGTGATACAACATAAAAGTAGATAAATAATAACCATTGTACAATTCTAATAACAAAGGAAAACTAAAATCGAAACAACTACTAAATAAGATAGTGTGGGGAAACTCCCACCATATCACCACCAACTACCTAGACATACCTGATAGAAACATCACTTCCTCACTATAGCGTCTCTCTTTTCCTTGTATAAGAATTCATAACATGGTCCAAGTACTACCAAAGGGGTGTATAGGTTGTGAGATAAACATGCTTAAAATGATCCCACCCAGGTGTTCCATATTAAGTCTCCGTATAAAAATACAGACATGATAATATTTTAATAAAATTCATGATAATCAATTAAAATATTTTTATATCGAAAGGATGGTAAAATATTTCCTTCATTTCTATATATCCATATAATCTAGTTAAAAAACTTTCAAAGAATATCACCCATATAAAGCAGGTAATAAAAGCTAAACAATATAACTCAAAAGCATAGGTAACATCACGGTAAGGATCGCTATAGTTATAGATAGTTAGAACACTCATAACCAGATATAAAAAACTTCATGAAAAAAGTATCTATATATATGCATCAAATATGGAGAGTAGATGAACACTTCCACAATGGAACATCTTAACAGGTCTATCAGTTCCCAAGAACAACTTTCCTTGTTAATATAAGAACACCACATGAGTGACCCCCCTGATAGCATCAACGTACTAGTCCAATTACCACATATTATACCTATATACCCATATCTTAGTATGTGATAAATTTTACAAACCATTTCATTGAAACCATGCTTTTATAACTATTTCATAAAACCATTTCACAATTCTTTGAAAACACCTTTTCTATTTATAAAAACAAGGGGAAACCCATATTTTCACAAAAACCCTTTTCCACACACATAATTAAATCATGAAAATTCATTTTTAAGAAAATTATAAAACCAGAGTAATATAGTTCATACAATATAAGCTAGAGATAGAACCACCTACGTCAATCTTTGGTCGCACCAACCCGAATGGGATCCAAAATCAAAGAAGAATGTAAATACAACGTCAGAGGCTTGAGAATCAATACTAAAATCATGGAATCAATTCAAAAATAAAAATGGTCGACATATAAGATAAAAAATGTACCTCAAGAAACTCACATGTCGTATTAAAACCAACACAAAGGTCATTTTTTAGAGGATTATCACACAAAACAATTTTTATGGATAAAGAATAATAAACACCCCAAGACCAATGAATATAAAAATGTCATGAAATGGAATTGATGTGACCAATGAAAATGAATAATATAAATATCACCTACCAATAAATACCCAACAAAACCAAAATGATGAATAATCCTAGAACGAACGAAAAATGCAAAAAAAAATAGTAAAATGAAAAGATAGATGATAAATATCAAAAATAAGGTAATGGGATGTTACAAAATCTCATCCATAATACTTCTCATCCCATTGGAAGTCATGTGGAATAATGGTATCCAGATAGAGGTGAGACGACTACACCGTCCTCTACAGATCACGCTCCCATGTCTCATGAGAATATGATTTGTGTCTCCATAATACTCTAACCAACAAAATATACTTCCCACACAATAATTGTACTTGAGAGATGAAAATCTCCACCAGTTACATTATAATAGAAATTTTTGGCTCAAACATGATTTTTCCCAAGTCAGAACTTGAGAGGGGACATGATAGTACTTCATGCGCAGATATAGGTGGGAACCCATTTGAATACTCCTAAAATGAACTAAGAATTCTGTCTGATATAAAAAACATAATATTTTCAGTTACCATAAATGGTCTAATATATCAAAAATCTAGAATTCCCTATTTTCCAAGTCAATGGAGACACAATAGAGGAGAAACATTTAAGAGAACCTGATCACCAATGGAATACTCCAAAGGAATACACCAATGATCTGCAAATGATTTCTTCTGAATATGTGCTATAAATAGATGTTGATGTATTTCCCGAATCCTTGTTGATGACTCTAGAATGAGACTTTTTCATACTAAAGAGGCCATTGCGAACTCTTCCAAACAAATAGGAAACCTATACGGGTCACCATACCAATGTTTAAAAGGATACATTCTGATTGAGGTCTGATAACTATTTTTATAAGAAAAGTCAACCAGTCTTATGTGGATATAACATAATCCACCATAATCCAAAATATGGGCACATAGTATATCCTCCAAGATCTAATTAGCATGCCCCTTCTGTCCATATATCTATGGATGGTATGTTGTAATCAACCAAACCTGAGTCCTCACCACCACCAAGAGATTCTTCCAATACTATGATGTAATGTTAGGATACCTTTCAAAAACAGTGGTATATGATACCCATGGTAATCTTACATCTTCATATACATACAAAATTCCCAATTCATCAACTTTAGTTGTGTACTTGACCAGAATGAAGTGATATGACTTCTTTCACCAATCAATCACCATCAAGATGGAATTCATCCCTCAGGGAGTTAGTTGTAATCCAAATAGAGTATATAGAAACCTCTACCTATTTCAGAATCAGCATCGAAAGAAGTTGGAACAACCCCCAAGGGTTAAAATTCTCCACCTTTAAATTTTTGTAGGTATAATAAAGGGACAAAAAATATACAATTCCATGGTTTTTACATGTACACAAAAATATTTTTCTCATTTCAAAATAAATATTTACAGTTCTCACATGAATGAACCATGATGAAATATGTCATGTTAAAAAACTGAACTCCATATAGATGCTGGGATGAAGAAATGATACCTGATGCAGAAAATACCATCTTAAGGGAGAGACTAACTAGAAACAGTATCCCCACTATAATGGGTTTCTCGAATTCTTATGATCTCATTATCCATATATCGATCATTCCAAATAAACCAATGAGAGATGATCATAATTGTGAAATGGAGAGAACCAAACCTAAATCATCTTCTTAACTATCCAGGCATATCTAATTAAAGGGACCCATAAGGCTTTACACCTCCTTCAATTCAAGAATATTCTGTAATGGTACTTTCTTAATGAGTGCTCTTTTAAACTACATTCCCCTTCCCCAAAGGTGTTGGTGATGTCAATGTAAAAGATATAAAGGTATTCCAGCCATCACCAGTATATGATATTCGAGTATTTCTATGAAATAATATATCTCAGACTCATATGGTCTGAAAAGACCTTTATCCACTTACCGAAGAGATATTTCTACCAACATTTAAGCTCATTCATAACCATAGAAATATATAAATCATGAGTGGGATAATTCCTCTTATGTGGTTGAATCTAGAGATATTATTAAGACATCTCTCAATCTTCTGGAATAAGAAATAAACTCATACCAGCACCACAAGCATCATAAAAAACCACATACCCCTTATCGAGCTTAGGTAAGATCAGAATAGAATATGATTTAATATTTTGTTTCATCACTTGAAAATAATACTAAGACATTTTATCCCATATGAATTTCACCCTTTTCATATATATAACATTCAAAGGTGATTTCAACAATGAAAAATCCATGATGAACATTCAATAGTACCAAATAAGTCCTAGGAATTTTTGAATCTCAATGTCATTTTATGGATTTTCCCACAAGAGGACAGCCTTCACCTTATCAGGTAAAACTCATAATCCATAATCAAGAAATCACATTCTCTAAGGACTTCACTTCTCAAATCCATAAATTAAATTTTGAAATATTCTCTGAAAAATGGTCACTCCCCAGGATTTCTAGAAGAAAAATCAAATAGCTATCTTGCTCGCACTACAATGACAAATAATCCAAGATATCATCGATGAAAAATAACTAAAAAGTTTCAAGGCACTCAAGGAATATATGATTCATAAAAACCATAAAAATTATAATAGAACCAGTTAGACCAAATAGTATAATAAAATATTCATAATGGACATAACCTCTCTTGAAACCCATCATTGTTATATCGAACTCCCTAAGTCTGAGTTGATGATAACACGGATAAAGATCGATCATCAAAAACCACATTCCCCCCATTAACTAATAAAACAAGTCATCCAAATGAAAAAATGATACTTATTATTAACTATAACCTGAGTCAACTTCTGATAGTCCCCACCTAAACAATTTAAACCATATTCCTTCATAGTAAAAGAGGACATGGGCTACCTATGGTGATTAAGTTTGAAAAAAGAAACATTTCTCCAATAGATCATGAAACCGAATCTTGATCTCTTATAGATTAAC
This sequence comes from Viscum album, assembly GCA_963277665.1. Taxonomy (NCBI): domain Eukaryota; kingdom Viridiplantae; phylum Streptophyta; class Magnoliopsida; order Santalales; family Viscaceae; genus Viscum; species Viscum album. The sequence goes on from OY728150.1 coordinate 255,990,769, forward strand.
CCGTGGAATATGATAAATGAGTATTGGGACTAATTACGTATATTGAAATAGACAAATTATAAACTCCACCTCCCTCTCTGGAGGAATACTATAGAAACCATCTGGGAAAAAATATAGAAAATCCCAGACAACCAAGGGAATGATACACAAAAAAGAAATTTCATCTACTTTAACTACAACAATAGATAAATAAACATGATATCTGGGTGTTAAGGTCCTAAAAGACCAGATCACGGATCCCACACTCCTAAAACCACCAATCATCAATAAGAAACAAGATACACAGTTATTAATAATCAACTGCCACATGATGAGGGATAATCCAATCCATCCCAATGATTATGTTTGATATATTCAGATCAGGAACAAAGAAATCCTAGACAAACTCTACATTGAGTAAGGATAATGAATAATAAGGAAATTGAAAAAACTACCTTTTCCTCATTCCATGATGATCCACTAGATCCATAACAAGGGACATAAATTCCACTGAAATATTAAGCATATCCACAAAATAGGAAGATATTAATGAGTGGGAGATGCTAATATTAAATAATGTAGTCTATATTGAATAGTAAACGAAAATGGTACCTCTCACTGTCATTAAAATTAAATCCATATTTATTGTAAACACATCCACTGTGTGTAGGTGCTTCACTCTTAAGGCCTACAGATGAAGTCCTATAGACTTTGAAGTATATGACTGTGCCACAATAACCTTTAATTAGAATGATCCTTGACTATAGGGAGGTATAGACATAGCCTACCATAAATACTGTAGATGGGCATAGAGCCCCATCTATCACACATTCTATTAGTTACTGAATAATAATATTGGTTGTGCCCAATCATTCCACACTAATAAAATATAGGTCATGCTAACAGCTATTACTGATGGTGGAGAGGAGGCCCACTATTGAGATCTACCCCAATTACTCCTATGAAGGTCATGCCATTTTCTCTTCTTCGTCTATATGCTACCAAATCTTACATTAGGTGGAAAGTAAGGGGTACAATAACAAACCTTTCCTACCATATATACATCTTCCATCATTTCCCAATCTGTTTTCTTCATATTAGTAGAAATATTTAGCATAACAACCTATTATATCGTATCCAGTCGCTCACCCTGTAAGTACTTATGATCCTATAGATGGTCATTGTTAATTACCTCTAGAGAGAAAATAACAAGAATCATGAACCAATTTTTGTACACTAATAATGAATTCTCTCCCTAATGTAAGGAGATGAAGGCTTTATACTTTTTCCATCACCCACAAGTCTAGAGAAAACGACTAAAATATGTGGGTCTATAAACCCTAATAGTCCAAGTGTGCATGTCTATATTCTTGTATCATGGAACCCTGATATCACTTGTTGGGACCCTCAAGTATGAACACCAAACACTTTACCATGATATTCTTAGGTGTATCTAGGAATACAAATATTTTATTAACCTTGTCCAGCTAGTCCCCCACCTCTTGAGGTTCATTCGTACCCTTAAAGGGTATTGGATTCTCTTCTATGAACTCCCATGATCATTATGTTTTTTCTATAGCTTCATGTTATACTTCAATAACATCATTTTTGACTTGCAGTAAATTTTGTTCTACATCATAAACTTCTCGTATTATAGCCTCAATATGATTCTGATCTAGAGTTTGATTCCCTTAATTTGCATACATTGTACACTCATAAAAAAACCCATGGAAGACATCTTAGAGGCATTCCATTGCCCAAAGAAATAGGATAAATGACCATCCAATGAGATATTATTATTTAAATCTATAAAACCATAAAAAACAAAGGATATCATCATGAATGAAAAATATGAGACATAGATCCCAACATCCCCTGGTAACTTGAGTCTCTTTAGGGAATGATTTGGCCATATACTCACCAAAACCAACCTCTCCAATCCCAAAAATCCAATATCCAATCCACCAAATTCCCAAGACAAAAAAAAAGTATTCCTCTGATACCAAACTATTATGAACATGACCTGGATACCCACAAAAACCAGTACCCAACCAGAATCATCACATAAATGAAGGGAATTCATGATCCCCACTGTCTAGAATCTAGAACTCAAGCATCAACAATAACCATAGGGAACAATTTCCCCCAACCTGAAGTATAAAACCTATTATATATATATATATATATGAATGATAGGAATAAATATTTTGAAAGTAAAACCAGAAATATATTTCAAAGAAAATAGAAAATATCAGAAGCCATATGGGTCAAACATATAAAAAATATCAAAGGTAAAAATTCAAAATAATACGTAAAATAAAATTTAAACTACTAATACATATGATAGTAATGTAAAACTCACACTATATCACCTACAAAAACCAAGACATAGCTGACTGAAAGGTCACCACCTCACTATGTTGACCGGATATCCAATGCCTGAAAAGAAATTACAAGGTTTATACACCGTTGATGAGTAGCATAGGGTGTGAGAAATCATGTCCACTAGGATCCCACCTAGATGTTCTATATCTAGTATATATACATCAATCTGGACATGCTCATATTTAAATAAAACAAGGCATGTTAATCAGTTAAATATATTTTATATTGTTTGAAATAATCTGGGTAAATCATTTTCTAACCATACCACATATATAAAGATGGTAATCAAATCCAAGTAGTATAACTCAAAATAATAGGTAACATCATGTTAAGGATCGCTACAGTCCAAGATTGACAGGACCATAATACCCAGAAAAAAACATTCACATGAATCAAAGATCTATAAGTATACATATAATGTATAGAGAATAGAAACACCCAAAAAGTGAACCTCCCAATATGTATAACAAGCCCATAGAACAATGGGATTAGGGAACAGAGGAACACCCAGGAGTTAAAACCCTGATAGTATCAATTGAAAAATGTTAATAAAAAACATTCCACTTAAGTACCCAAGCCTTCTCATGTGCAACATATTTTAAACCAATTCATAACAAACATGCTTTTATAACGATTTCATAAATTCATTTCACAATGTTTTGAAAATACATTTCCCTTTTACCAAAATAATAAGAAAACCATATTTTAAAAAAATCCCACAAACACAATTCAATCATGCTAATTAATTTATATATTTTTTAAAAATAGAGGAATATTGTTCAATAAACATTGTCTAGATATAGAACTACCTACATCAAACTATGGTCACACCTATCTATAACAAGATCCAATAACAAATAAGAACCCAAAAATGGAGGTTATAGGATCAATCCTTCTCAGAATCAACTGAATAAGAAAAATTTTATGTGGAGATGATAAAACATACATACCTCAATAAACTCACACATCACACCAAAACCAATACAAATTTCATCCTCTAAAGTAAGATAACACATTGTATCTTAAAATTATGTAGAAGAATCAACAACATAAGACCAAAAGATCTGAAAAAATAGTGCAATAAAGTTGTTTTGACCAATAGAAACAACTAATTGGAAAGACAACTTACTTGAAGGGAATCATCACAACCAAAATGATGATTAATCTATGAATGAAATGGTGTATAAGGATAAAAGATCCCCAAAATTTCATGGGAGATATATTAGTTTTTGAAAGAAGAGTCTACAGTCAAATGAAAATAAATCAAATGTGAAATTCATAGAAACCTATAGGCCATGCACAATTCAAAACATAGTACTGGGTTCAGGAAATAAAATCCATGAAAGGTGTAAACATTGGGAAATGCATCTACTCATTTATAAAATTCACAGATGTAACATTTCATAATGTGAACCAGTTTCATGGCATATAACTTCTCACACTTTAGAATAGTTCATGGTATAATCTCAATGAAACATTGTGTAACTAGTTCATTATGTGAAATTTCCCAGATGGATAATTCCTTAGAAACATTTAGAAGAAATCCATCATGTCAAACTAGACCCAAAAGTAAATCTTTTTAGGCCTTTTTCACATTTATACCCACACTCAATTAATTATAATAAACTTAGAACACTATAATTTAAGACATTTTAATTATAAAATTATATTCTTTCTCAGAATTCTTAAAAGGTACCCAAACATAGAGTCAAACTAAAATAGATATGAGAAATACCATAAATATGGTAACAAGATGTGGATTTCTTAGTGACTATTTACATCTTTGAATTTAAATTTTTTAGGGTTTTGAACTAGTTTATTATGGGTTCTTGGGATGATAATCGATAATCCCCCCTCTTAGTATATTTTTTCATTAATAATCATGTTGTATTAGGAGGAAAGCGTCTATAAATTTTGGGAATTTTTGTTGGGTAATGAGTTACTTTTTTATTTCCTAATAACACCAATACCCAATTGTTTGTTTCTTATTTAATTGTGAATGTTCCTTGTTGAATTTCAAAACACAAATAAAGGGATATTGACTGTGATGTAATCACTATTTTTCTAATATAAGAAATATCCTTTAACATAACGTGTCTAGATAAATAAATAATGGCATGTTTCACTATTCAATTAAAAAAATAAGGATGAAAAACCATTTTAGGGAATTGATATAATTATTTTTGTAAACCTAACATAGACATGATCACACTTTTTATCTACTAATTCCAATTAACAACTTCATATTATCATTATTTTTAAAATAAAAAACCCATAAAAACCCTTATTATCTAAGATAAAGTGACAATATGTTTGTATACACTCTTATACTAGAGTCAACTTAGGTTAACCACTATTATTTCATTTAATTTATGAAATTAATTTATTATTTCCATGCCCATAATATATGGGTATCAAATCATAGCATCATTTCATGGGAGAATATTATAACAACCTGATTTGTAATTACTATGACTTAAAATCCAAAAAACAATTATTTTTAATTTGAACATGAAGTTGAAAGAACCTTGGTAAGACATAGGGTCCCAAATTTACTAAAACATTTGGAGGGGATCGCCTTTATATACTTAGGTGAGTCATTTAGTGATCACTTTATGTCTGCATTCATTGATTTAAATCCCAACCAAAACCTCAAATACCTCTATGAACTATAGTTCAATAATAATAATAATCAAAATATTATTCCATAATTACAAACTAACTTTGAGATTAAAACTATATTAATTCAATTAATTCCTAAAATCTATGTATTTTTAGAAGAAGACCCCAGTCATTATACTAAAGAGTTCACATATGTGTGCTCTACATTTAGGCCAAGAGGAGTAGTTGGGGAAGAAGTGAAGTGGAAGGAATATTCTTTCTCACATGAAAGAGAAGTAAAGGAATGGATGTACAATTGAAAACTAGGAGATATCCAAGATTTGGATAACCAATGTACAATGTTTCTTTATAGGTTCTTCTCCATATGTACATCCATCGGATTAGAGATATGTTCTGTTAGACAGTTATCCATAAGAACTCTATATGACTATTGGGAAAGGCATAAGAAACCATGTTTCAATATCCCACATCAAGAAATTTATTATCAAAGATTACTTTTATTTTATTTACAATGGTCTTTCAGATAACGATATGAACTTATTGGATGAATCATGTAGAGTATCCTTGATAGAAAATTTACCAATAGAAGCTATGGGATTGATATATAATATTTATAAATTCTCTCTATAGTTTTGGATAATAGGTAAAAGTACTATATTAGTGCATGAAGTAATAAATTATGATTAATTGTTATTAGTTAAAATAAATTTAAAAGATATATCCAATTTAGAGAGACATATAGATCTGTAACAAATTAGTCAACATTGAGAACTAACTACATTATGTGGTTTATGCTCATCTCTTAACCATTTTTCTCACTAATGCGTTAAAGTGAATGGATTGGGAAGTTGTGTAGTTTCCATTTAGCTAAAATAGTTCCAATAGAATCAATGATGAAGATATCCTAACCCACTATAATATGTATTTGGAAACCATTTAAACTATCTTAGTACCCCAACCAAATCCATATTGAAAAAAATCCCAATTTCATCGAAAAAACCAATAGTACACATTACCCTTTTTAAAAAATTAACCCCTATGAGAATCCATATACTAGTTTTCATTCACTAGTAAAATAAAAATATAACCAAGAATTTAAATGATAAATACTAAAATAGGGTAGATAAAGAATTCATTCAATGACATAATGGAATTGTTCCCATGGAATGTGGTAAAATTCCATGACAAATATTCCTTAACATGAAAAAAAATATACGCATGATAACAATTGAATATGGAAAGTAGATTCACCCCAAGACCACACTAGATATAGAAAAAAACCATCTATGAAGTGAAGAAGAAGAATGTGATACTCTTTTACCTAAACAAGTACAACCTGACCTTAAAGAACAAGCTATATTGGAATCTAAACAAGACTAAGATGAACTAGTTTCTAATGAATCTTCATAGAAGTCAAAAGAGGGTGAAGAAAGGGAGGAATAAAAATGAATTATTATTTAGAGAAAGAAGAGTTTATATACATTATTGAAAATAAAAAATGGTGAAAAAGGATCTCCCACTTACATTCTTAGCTAGAATAATTCAGACCAAAAATATCCAAGAAAAAAAATCCAAAGTTATATTTAGAAAGTATTCTAGATATTTTAGATTAATATTCGCTAACTAAATCACTTAGACATATTAAAATGTATGATAAATTTATAAAGGAACTTTTCACAAAAAAGGGGGACTTAAGGGAATAAAATAATAAATTTAGGAAGAAGTGTATCAACCTGAATCACACAACAATTACCCACAAAATTTTAATATTGGGGGACATTTTCCATCCATTACACCATTTTATCTATTATGTATTAGAATGGATTTCTTTGGGATTTAGGTTATTTAATAAAAATAATCTCTTACTTGGTTTTTAAATATTAACAAATATTATCCATTAATCCCAGAAGAGTGGTGGTCCAACTAAAAAATTGAACTACCACATTTATAGTAGGATTCATAGAGATTTATTGATAAAAGTAAGAGATATACTCTTCCCATTATACATATATTTATTTAATATAAAGGAATACATGATCCCATTAAACACAACCCTCATTTTAGAGATACCATTCATGAAGAAAACCATGTTAATCATCAATGTTAAAAAAGGAAAACCTTACATAGAGGTTGAGGAAAGAATTGTACATTTAAACATCTATGAATTCATAAGAAATTATTAATTAGACCCATAACTAAAAATATTTCCCCACATGGAATAAATTATACTTATTAAATATTGATGTATGTTTCATGAGATCATAACTTTATAGGAACCAATAATGGTAAAAAAATCAACAAAGGATAAAGTCGTCCCAAATTTTGAAGAATATGTTCCCAAAATTAGAGGATATGATAACTAATAAATACCTTTATGGATTGGTTTTTTTTCTAAATCATGTGGAATATTACATGATATATTTTTTTTTTAAAACAAAAAAGCAATATAAATGAGAACTCCCAATCTGATTTCATCCATCAAACAACCACCAAATCAAGAACATGAAACATTATACATGGATCATAAGAATTTATATCTGTTAGAGGGGGAAAATACCATATAAAATTTCTAAAAAGTAAAATAAATTTTTTGAATCATTGAGGAAAATTTAATAGAAATATGGTAGACTTTTGTGATTTACAAATAATTAGTTCAAAACTCCGTTCACAAAAAAGTCTTCATGATGTTGATTATAGACACTTTTAAAGTCCCCAAATGTGGTTAACTCCTACATTAATATAGGTACTAAAATAATATATAGAGATTATATTTTTATCAGAAATAGTATACCCCATTTTTAATCACAATGGGTCATCCCAATCCATGTAGTTATAAAAAAAGCTTAAACACTAGACAAAATAACCAAAATTAATTGATATATGTAAGAATTTATTTCATCGAGAGAGTGTGTATATATTATAGTAAGATACAACAAACCACTCTTAATGATTTACCACTCATCCCATTAATTATTCATATTATATGAAGGTTGGAATGGAAAATAAATAATTGATGTTCAAATTGTTTTTTCATGATATTTTCTGATACTCATTGTTATAAAGGACCAAGATAAGAGAAAATTCACAAGTCTTTTTGAAACCATTGATTAGAAAATGATTTCTGTTGGATAATAAAATACCCATGGTACATTTCATATGTGCATGATAATTATATTCTCAGAAAATGTTGAGTACTTACTTGATGTTTTCTTAGATGATTTCACTATTTTTAGAAATTATTTTGATCATCATTTAAAAAATATAGAATATGGTTTGAAAAAAAGAAAAGAAAACCCTTAATTTCAATTTTTTGAAGTTTCAATTCATGGTGGGAAGAGGTATATTTCTAGGTCATATAATCTCCTAGAAATGTAATAAGGGAAATAAATCAAAAATTAATGTTATAAATTCATTACTTTAACCAGTTTGTGTGAAAAAATAATGATTTTTCAGGGATATAAATGCATTTACCTGAGGTTTATAATGTAATATATTAATATATCTATCCCTATCTCTAGATTAATTTTTAATTAAGTATGTAGTTATTTTAATATTGACTGTTGGAATGAATTTTATGAACTGAATACCAAATTAATCACCCCACCAGTGATGTAGAAACAATGTTGGGAGAATAACATTGGGATACATTATGATTCTTATAACCAAGATGTGGGTGATGTTAGTTCACATTAGATTAAAACAAATAAAAATCTCAATAATCATTTCTAAAGGACATCAGATACTATCCAACTAAATTATAAAATAACTGAAAATGAGTTCTTTACAGTTGTTTTTATTAGATATTATTAGATATTATTTAATTATAACTACATTCATTCTTTTTTATAACCATAGAATAGTTGAATATTTAATGATTAATTAAGATGAAAATCCTAGGCCGGTTGGATGGATGTAATTACTTCTAGAGTTAAACCAAGATACTAAGGTGAAAAGGGATATGAATGTTACATAATTGATCACATAATTATATTAACCAACATGGATGAAGTAGAAATTCCAAATAAGACTCACTAAATGAGAACCTTATATGATAAAAACTGTGTTTGGTTGAAGGATAAGTACCTCAGTATATAGACATAGTAAATTACTTAGTGACTTCCTAGGTACCATCTAATTTAAATTCATATAAAATTTTACAAAATAAATATATATATTGATTTTACATTTGTAAAGACACTTATATGTGTAAATTTAATAATAATAAAGTTATAAGATTTAATTTATTTCAAGTGGTATTGAGTCTGATTTTATAATTTTATCACACTATAGAATGTGGAATCCACATTAAATCTCAATAAACCACAAATATGTGACTAAAATATGGAATTTATTGGACCATGTTACTTAAATATACACATGAGTTCTCCAAAAAAGGGAAAATTTAAATTTACTAGAGATATTTTAAAGATATGTTAATTCCCCCAAAAAACATCAGCATTTGTGAATTTTTTGAGGTTTGGGGAATATAATTAGTGAGACCCTTTCTAATGTCATTTAGTATGTTTTATATTTTTCTTTTGTATATTATGTCTCAAAATGGGTGGAATCAAAATCCACAAAAATTGACGATTCCCAATTTGTGTGCCCTTTCTGGAGGTATAATAACTTTTTAGGTTTGGAGTACCAATATCTATCATCAGTGGTCAAGGGACATAATTTTACAACCAAAATATGTATTATTTGCTTATAAAACGATATGTACATCATAAATACTCCATAACATAACACCCATGGCCAAATAGAAATTTTTTTGTTTTAAATAAATACTTAAGTGGAATTTTAAAGAAGAATGTAAAACTAAATTAAAAGACTATATCCAAATATTAGATGTTACTGTGTGGTCTTAGATGAAAACCTACAAGACAACCACATGAATGAGACTCTAGAAAATTTTTTATGGTAAAATTTTTATATACTTACAGAACTAGAACACAATGCCTATTTTGATGTTAATGAAGTGAATCTGGACATGGATAAAGATGGAGAAGTGTAGAAATTTATGATAAAAGAGTTTGAAGATATAAGGAGAGAAGTCTTTTAGGATTCAAAAATATATTATGAAAGGACATGATTTTCTCATGATAATTTGATTCCTAAAAATGACTTATATCAGCGAGACCTAGTGTTGTTATATAAGTCAATAACGAATATGATGCAAGGTAAACATAATTCCAGGTGTGAAGGTCATGTTATGGTTATTAATGTATCCTATCTTTGTGTCATGTAGATTATTGAAGAACAAAAGTAGAACTCATTTAATATCAATGGTCATAGTTTGAAGATGTACCATGTGAATATACCCAAGAACCTGTGGAGGAGATCACAATCCTCCACCCCTTCTATCAATGAAAACCTACCAATTAGTACCTCTTATTATCAGTTGATTTCATGTTTTGATTCTATTTAAATTCTTTTCACATGATGAATTAGTTTGAATGCATTGATATACTATATCATTTAACTATGGGGAGGATACCTTATAGTTTATGACTTTTTAAATTGTCTTATTTGTATATTTTACATCTTTTCAAACTATTTTTCTCCAATTTTTCAAATTTATTATTATTTTTGAAACCTATGAGGTTAGCTAGAATACCCTCACAAACATTAAATTAGATCAATTTTGAGAAAACTAAATATATCCATCAACTAAAATTAGAAGAACATTTAATGAAAATGTTCAAAAAATTATATGATGTAATATCATGAAAAACACATTGATTTTAGAAAATCATCCTATGTAATTTTTTCTTAAAATCATAATCATATACCTGAGAGGATTCAGAATTTTCTTTCAAATTTTGTTTCAAATTCCTTGTTTCCTGAAAAAACCAAGACATACTTGAAAAAAGATAATTTTATTGTGTAATATAATCAAAAATAAAAAAATTCAAGTAACTTTATCTTAAATGATTGATGCATTATTTTGATTTTAAGCCTCATTTTCAATAAAATATATTTCTAGGATAATTTTACACTAATCTATTTTAGCTATCATAATCCATTAATTAATTACTTAGGTACCCCAATATAGTAAATTTATCCATATAAACATTTTATAGAATCTTTATCAGGATCTATGTTGAATTACTATGTAGACGTCAGATAAAATGAGCTGAAAAAATATATTAGGAAATTTTGTTTAAATTTAATTAAGAATTTGCTAAAATATAATGCTAAATTTTTGGTAAAAATCATTATTGGGAGAATAGAAAAATATTCTTGATATTATCTAAGGTTTTACATTAATGTAACTCACTTTCTTTAAGTAAAAAATACCTCCCATTACCTAAACAATATGATCCTGAGGTGGAATTTTATATCTGAAAATTTAAAATAATTTAACTAAACAAGGAGGGAAGAGGAAAAAAATTGATTTTATGTTAGAATATTCAATGGGAATATCCTTCTTAATAATATGAACATTATTTTTGTTGTTTAATAGTATTTTTTCATATTTAAATTCAATAATTTAATGATCTAATGGAGAATAAGATTGAAGAAGGACCAAGTCACATTTGAATGAATAGAAAATCATTCATATCTTGGGAAAAGATAGTTTATATAACTATAATAGAAATTATGAATTCTTTCCAACCTCTAAGATAAAAAGAGAACTGAAATGAAAAAAATGTTTGTGAAACATACTTAAGTAAATAGGGCGATGAATTCTTTAAACTTATGAATTGATAAATGGTGTGGAATGTCCATATATAATTCAAAAAAAAAGCTGAGCTAGTGTTGGAGGAATTTTATAGATAATCGACTCTTAGAGGAAACATAAAAATCAAGAATTAAGCTTTATTTTAGATCCAAGACATCTCATTATCCCTAAAAAATCTCATTAAAATCCTACCAATACTCTAAAAACACAACATCCCTAATTAATACCTCATGATATGCATAATAACTTGACTAATTAGGTGGGGATGGAAAAATTTCATCTAGCCAATGGGGAAACTTATGTTAAATTTTAATAAAGAAATATTTTTTATAAAATCCATCATGATTTTTGAGTGAAATAATATGGGACGTTATGTAAATGTGTGTATATGGGGATGAAAAATGTGAGAATTAATATATTTTACTTGATAGAGAAACATAAACCAATAATATTGAGGAGGAATGGTAACATGTGGGATATGGTGTCAATATAAGAACTCACATTGACTAGGAATATAATTTTTTAAAAATATTTGTTAATATTCACTTAACGTGATTATAAGGATTAAGTGTGGTGGAATTGATGAAGCTGCAACTTTAATACATTTCACTAATAATCTTTATAGATTTAAAACCACCATTTTACCATTTAATGGGTACGTTTCACCTATTTATTGTAACATCCCTTGTAATTAATGAATAATAGATATTTTTATCTATGTCTATTAATGAATTATATAGTGTTTTAGAGGCTTAAAATGAAAATAAATCCAATCTTAAGCATGGAATACACTAATATTCTTAAAAGATTGTTTTACTGCCTTTTGATGGCAAACCCTTTTTAAATCAATATTTTGACAAATTTATAATATATATTTGTCAAAATAAACATATTCATTATGATTGGGAAATTTAATTTTACATTGGATAAATTTTTGGTATTTTTCTGACAATGTTCATTTTTTAATGAATAGTGAAAAATACTGCATTTTACATCAAAACTGCTTTTTCATTTAATTTAATTATATGGTTAGATTATATTTTTAATTGGTCTTAAAGTGTAATCTGAATATAATTTTACCATTTAATCCAATGGTGGTCATTAGTATTAATTTCACTTTGGAATTGGTCATAAACTAATGCCAAACTTTTCATAGATATTGTTTAAAAAAAACCCGCTATTTGTCATGATATGGGGGAATTAATTATTAAATTTTATTAATGTAACTTATATGAATTGAATTTTGTAAAATAGACATAATTTTTGAATTCAGAATATCAAATATAGCTTAGGGTGAATATTTGGTAATTTGCTGAAAAACTTCAATTTTTGATGAATATTGAAACCACTAAGTGGTACTTATAAAAACTGATTTTCCATTTAAATGAAATTATGCCATCATTGTGTTTTGAATTTCAAAAATCTGACATACATGGTTGTCATTAAGAAGTAAAATGTGGTTCAATGAGATTAAAATAATTTTTATGGTGAATAGTAACTTATTAAGTTTTTAATCGCGATTAGTGGTAATTAGTGTAGTTTAAGGTAAAAATAATGCTTTAATAAAATAAGATGAGCTTGAAACATGTCCTACCCTCATTGGTTGTGTCATGTCTGACCAAGACAAGTCATGGGTCAACTTGGGGACCCCATGGAGCCACTTTGGTTGGGAAATGACATAAATAACTTTTTATTTAATGTAAAAGTAAAAATGACACAAACATCATATGTTTTACGAAAACAATTTTTACATGGGGTTATAAAGATCAGAGTTTTGATTATAAATAGTCATTGGAAATATAAAACGATTTCCTACATCATAGTATTTTTTTTATAATTTTTAGACTTTAAATAAATTAAATTATTTATGACATCATGATGATGCAGTGATGACCTCATTATTTAATAATTTAAATAAAATGGAAAGATAATGTAATATCTAAAACCTAAACATGTCCAAAACCTATTGGATGAGTAGATTTATAACCCTTATCACCTTATCCTCGAATTATATCAATGTGGGACCATTTAAATCCGAAACCCATTTTCAAATAAAGTAATATTTCTTTACTTTCCAAGAGTGCCCCTCCTCTCCTCTTATAAAAGGCCCCCACCTCTACCTCATTACCCACACTCCCAAAGCCTTTGGCTCGGCCATCCCCTGCCCATTAACTCTCTGCACATCCCTCTCCTCATCCTAGAGTATTCCCTTTGGGATGAATCATTTCAAAGTAAGCCTTTAGGCTCAAATCAAAAAAAAGTTACACTTTTAAAGGTAATTCATTCTCTCATGTTCATTTGTGTTATTTTGATTCTCCAACCCCCTAAACTCTTTTTATTTTCTTATTTTGTAACAACACCAGTATCTTCAATATACTAGTATGTTGTTATAAGATTTATTCGAGCTACACTCTCACACAAATACATCAAATGGTTAAAGAACATAAGGTTTCCGTGGATGGCGAAATTCTGCCTCCCGAAATGATGATTGTTCAATACTCCTTTAACACCTTCAATGGTGGCCATTATGATGTCACTATTTTTATATATGATATATAATATGTTTATTATTTCCTTAAGCTTCTGTATTTTTCATTTATGGCATACCATTATTATTTCCATTATGGGTAAACACAATATCTTCATTTTAGGAAGTGCGGACTACCGCCCCTGAAAGTGATTTGATTCGTTAATACCATATGTGGGATGTGTAAATTATAAAGTTAATGATATTATATATGTTATTATACTGGAATTATAATATACTCTTATATCATTATGATTCCATTCCAGAAAATACGAAATAGAAATGGAAGTAGCGTTCATGTGTACGTACAGCTTACCGTCTCCATGAACGGTGCATTTCATTTATTACCTCTAAATGTGATGTGATATTATAAATACATGTATATGATGAATATATATGATATATATGTTATCCAAATCATTAATATCATTCTGGATATAATCAAACATTGACCAAATTAACAACATGTAAGTGTAAGAAGTCTCTTTTTGACTTAAGATCCAAATACCGACAAAATGAACATTATTAACTTAAATGATTACATGATGTTCATAACATGGTATAAAAGGAATAATGAACTTGAAAAAATGTTCTTAAGAAAGTAGAGATTAACTCAATTTTATTATTCAGGAGATTAAACAATGACCGAGTCAATTCGGTCCTGAGGTATGAGACTTCGTCTCAATCTCCTTTCATTGAGGCATATTTTGTTTTATACACAACCTTATTTTATACGGTGTATAAACCCCTTTGACATTTACATTTATCCAAAATGAATATTTTTTATACGAAATGTTTTACTAAATGACAAAAGGGAATGTTTTTGTTGTACGTATGCGGCGACAACGACTTCTCCACCGATGTGACCGTTATTTGAGTTTCGGCTTCCTCTACAAGCCATACCTTCTTTTTAAAAGAATAATAAATACCATGTTTTAATTTTCTTTTATTTTGGTATTGAAAATGGTTTTCATAATGTTTTTATATCAATGTGTTGTATTGATATCTTGTGATTGAAAGGTGGAAATGTTATGTTTCCTTTATACATGTTTTATGTGATACGATTATGTTGAGGTTCTTGGGCATTATTATGAAGACGGGTGGTTCCATGATAAACTAAGGGAAGGTGTGCCTGATATAGATCTCCAATGCATTGGGTAACGCGAAGGAGTGAAACGTTAAGGTTTCTCCGAAGATATTTAGGGAATATACTGTGATGGGTATTCCAAACGTAACCAAGAGGGTTACTCCCTACGTAAGGATGTTATGAATGCCTCAAGTTACCTTTATGTCTTATGATTTATATGATTTATTCATGGTTTGATGAGGTATGTTAAAATGCTTATGTTTTATCAGTAAAGTATGATCTCATTCTTATGTATATATGTACCCATGTTTCCTTTCCATATTTTTATATCCCTTACTGAGCTTTTTATGCTCATCCCAAGTTTTTTGAAATGTTTTTCACAGGTCAAGGGAAAGGTACATGATATGATGATAGTGTCAAGGAAGTGTCAAGAAATAATCCATGTTTTATTTTAAATATGTTTCCATTGATGGGAATGAAGAATACTATCTTTATGTAACCACTTTGATTATATGTGGAATGTAATGCAAGTTTTATGATCTTTTTCTCTAAAACTCTAAACCCAAAAAGATCCTCAATGTGTAATCTTGTAATAACTCAAGATTAAGTAAGGTTTAAGGCTAGGGGCTTATAGTTGGTATCAGAGGTCGGTTTAGATAACTTTAGGAGTTATAATTCTATTAAATGATTATCCAAAAAGATTTTTTTATGGTCAAATTGAAATGATATAGCATTTGATGATTACCATGTTGCTTCATCTAAGACATGTTTGTTCAGAATGGTTTTTCATAGAGGAAACAGAGAAGCTTTTTTGGGAAGGCATACTGAGGGAAATGACCTTTCAAATCAGCATGATGAGATGGTTAGAATCAGAATTGATCAGTTTACTACAGTGATGGCTCAGTTGAATTAGGTGATAAATGGTGGTTGTGTTATTGATGATATTTTGGTGTTTTCTAAAAGTAAAGAAGAGCATGAAAGTCATTTAAGGGTTATCTTGAAAACCTTAAAAGAAAATAAATTATATGGGAAATTCAGAAAGTGTGAGTTTTGGTTGCAACAAATTTCTTTCCTTGGTCACATTGTTTCTAAAGATGGGATAACTGTTGATCCTGCAAAAACAAAAGTTGTGGAAGACTGGCCAAGAACCACAAATGTAACTGAGATTCGTATCTTCCTTGGTTTGGAAGGCTATTACTGAAGGTTTGTTAGAAATTTTTCACGGTTATCTAGTCCAATGACTAAGCTAACTCGGAAGGGTGTTAAGATTATCTGCACAAAAGAATCTGATGATTGTTTTCAGGAACTGAAAAGAAGATTGGTGAATGCTCCAGTTTTGGCACTACCTTCCTGGAATGATGAGTTTGTTATCTACAATGATGCTTCATTGAAAGGACTTGGTTGTGTCCTAATATAGAATGATCAGGTAATTGCTTACGTTTCACGTCAGTTGAAAACTCATGAGATAAATTATCCTACACATGATTCGGAATTAGCTGCTGTTGTTTTCGCTTTAAAAAATTGGAGGCATCATTTGTATAGAGTAAAGTGTGAAATATACACCGATCACAAAAGTTTAAAGTATATATTCACTCAAAAATAATTGATCATGAGACAGAGGAGATGGCTAGAATTAATAAAGGATTATGATTGTATAATTCATTACCATCTAGGAAAAGAAAATAAAGTGACTGAAGCTTTGAGTCAAAAAAGTAATGATTCATTAACAGTGTTGCATTTGGAACGTGATCCTTTGGTTAATGATTTGATGAACTTTGGCATAGAAGTTGTTGGTGTAGGATGTCCTTCTGTTTTGTTTCAGGTATCAGTGAAATCTTTTCTATCAGACAGAATTAAGCAAGCACGGAAGCAAGATAGTGAGTTTCAGAAAAAGGTAGAGCTGGTTCAGAAGGGTATGTTGCCTGAATTCAACATTGATAGTGATTGTGTTTTGAGATTTGGGAAGAGATTGTGTGTGCCTTGTGATTCACAGTTGAAGAGAGAGTTGTTATGTGAAGCTCATAGTTCTCCATTTTCAGTTCATCCTGGCAGTACTAAGATGTGTAGAGATCTTCGGGAGTATTACTGGTGGGATGGAATGAAAAGAGATATTGCTGATTTTACTGTGAAGTGTTTGACTTG
Source organism: Viscum album (assembly GCA_963277665.1). Lineage (NCBI taxonomy): Eukaryota > Viridiplantae > Streptophyta > Magnoliopsida > Santalales > Viscaceae > Viscum > Viscum album. The sequence continues at coordinate 256,008,196 of OY728150.1, forward strand.
TCAGCAGGTTAAAGAAGAGTGGCAGTTACCGAAAGGGATGGTTCAGCCTTTACCAGTGCCATAGTGGAAATGGGAGAATATATCCATGGACTTTGTTGTGGGATTACCGAAGACATCTCGAGGTAATAATGCAATCTGGGTTATTGTTGATCTCTTGACCAAATCTGCTCATTTCCTTTCTATACGAGATACTTTTTCCCTAGATCAACTTTCCCGTTTGTATCTTAAAGAGATAGTCAGGTTACATGGATTTCCTCTCTTCATTGTATCTGATCGTGATGCCAGGTTCACTTCTAACTTTTGGAAAGGCCTTCAGAAGTCGTTGGGTACTGAATTAAATTTTAGTACATCTTTTCATCCTCAATCAGATGGGAAGTCAGAACGAACAATTCAGACCTTGGAGGATATGCTACGAGCTTGTTCGATGGATTATCAGGGAAGTTGGGACCAACATCTTTCTTTGGTTGAATTTTGATATAATAACAGTTTTCATTCTAGTATACAGATAGCACCATTTCAGGAATTATATGGGAAGCGGTGTCGAACTCCAGCTTTCTGGGATGAAGTGGGTGAAAGGAAGTTGATTGGACCAGAATTGGTAGAAGAGTTGGTAGAAAAAGTTCAGATGATACAGAAACACATGAGAACATCTCAGAGCAGGCAGAAGAGTTATGCAGACAACAGGAGGAAGGATCTATCTTTTGAGGTAGGTGATCCTGTTTTTCTCAAAGTCTCGCCATGGAAAAGTGTGATGCGATTTGGTAAGAAAGGAAAGCTGAGTCCAAGGTTCATTGGACCATATGAAATTCTAGAGAGAGTTGGATCAGTTGCATATCGAGTGGCTTTACCTCCAAGTTTACCTCAGGTACACAATGTTTTTCATGTTTCGATGTTGAGAAAGTATATGCCAGATCCATCTCATGTTTTGAGTCAGGAGGTAGTTCAGCTGGAAGAGAACCTATCTTATGAGGAACAACCAGTCCATATTCTTGACCATAGGGAGCAAGTGTTACGAAATAAGTTGATTCACCAGTTAAAGGTTTTGTGGAAAATGCACATTATTGAAGAGGCAACATGGGAATCTGAAAATCCAATGATGGATAAGTACCCCCATTTATAAAATAAGTAAATAAATTGTGGGGGCACAATTTTCAAAAGGGGGGAAGGATGTAACATCCCAAGTAAGTAATGAATAATAGATATTTTTATATATGTCTATTAATGAATTATATAGTGTTTTAGAGGCTTAAAATGAAAATAAATCCAATCTTAAGCATGGAATACACTAATATTCTTAAAAGATTGTTTTACTGCCTTTTGATGGTAAACCCTTTTTAAATCAATATTTTGACAATTTTATAATCTATATTTGTCAAAATAAACATATTCATTATGATTGGGACATTGAATTTTACATTGGATAAATTTTTGATATTTTTCTGACAATGTACACTTTTTAATGAATAGTGAAAAATATTTCATTTTACATCAAAACTGCGTTTTCATTTAATTTAATTATATGGTTAGATTATATTTTTATTTTTTATTAAAGTGTAATCTGAATATAATTTTACTATTTAATCTAATGGTGGTCATTAGGATTAATTCCACTTTGGAATTGGTCATAAACTAATGCCAAACTTTTCATAGATATTGTTTCAAAAAAACACGCTATTTGTCATGACAACGGAAATTAATTATTAAATTAATTAATGTAACTTATATGTTTTCAATTTTCTAAAATAGACATAATTTTTGAATTCATAATATCAAATATAGCTTAGGGTGAATTTTTGGTAATTTTCTGAAAAACTTCAATTTTTGATGAATAGTGAAACCACTAAGTGGTACTTATAAAAACTGATTTTCCATTTAAATGAAATTTTGCCATCATTGTGTTTTGAATTTCAAAAATCCTAAATACATGGTTGTCATTAAGAAGTAAAATGTGGTTCAATGGGATTAAAATAATTTTTTTGGTGAATAGTAACTTATTAAGTTTTTAATCGCGATTAGTGGTAATTAGTGTAGTTTAAGGTAAAAATAATGCTTTAATAAAATGAGATGAGCTTGACACATGTCCTACCCTCATTGGTTGTGTCATGGCCGACCATGACAATCCATGGGTCAACTTGGGGACCCCATGGAGCCACTTTGGTTGGGAAATGACATAAATAACTTTTTATTTAATGTAAAAGTAAAAATGAGACAAACATCATATGTTTTACGAAAACAATTTTTACATGGGGTTATAAAGATCATATTTTTGATTATAAATAATAATTGGAAAGCTAAACTATTTCCTAAATAATAGTATTTTTTTTATAATTTTTAGACTTTAAATAAATTAAATTATTTATGACATCATGATGATGCAGCGATGACGTCATTATTTAACAATTTAATTAAAATGGAAGGATAATGTAATTTCTAAAACCTAAACATGTCCAAAACCTATTGGATGGGTATATTTCGAACCCTTATCACCTTCTCATATAATTATATCAATGTGGGACCATTTAAATCCGAAACTCATTTTCAAATAAAGTAATATTTCTTTACTTTCCAAGAGTGCCCCTCCTCTCCTCTTATAAAAGGCCCCCACCTCTACCTCATTACCCACACTCCCAAAGCCTTTGGCTCGGCCATCCCCTGCCCATTTACTCTATCAACATCTCTCGCCTCATACTAGAGGATTCCCTTTGGGCAGAATCCTTTCAAAGGAAGCCTTTAGGCTCAAATCAAAAGGAGTTACACTTTTAAAAGGTAATTCATTCTCTCATGTTCATTTGATTTATTTTGCTTCTCCAACCCCATAAACTCTTTTTATTTACTTCTTTTGTAACAACACCAGTATCTTCAATATAATAGGATTTTGTTATAAGATTTATTCGAGCTACACTCTCACACAACTACATAAAATGGTTAAAGAACATACGGTTTCCGTGGATGGCGAAATTCTGCCTCCCGAAACGATGATTGTTCAATACTCATTTAACACCTTCAAAGGTGGCCATTATGATGTCACTATTTTTATATATGATATATAATATTTTTGTTCTTTCCCTAAGCTTATGTATTTTTCATTTATGGCATACCATTATTATTTCCATTTTGGGTAAACACGATATCTTCATTTTAGGAAGTGCGGACTACCGCCCCCTGAAAGTGATTTGATTCGTTAATACCATATGTGGGATGTGTAAAGGATAAAGTTATTGATATTATATATGTTATTATACTTGAATTATAATATACTCTTATATAATTATGATTCCATTCCGGAAAATACAAAATAGAAATGGAAGTAGCGTTCATGCATACGTACGGCTTACCGTCTCCATGAACGGTGCATTTCATTTCTTACCTCTAAATGTGATGTAATAATATAAATAAATGTATATGATGAATATATATGATATATATGTTATCCAAATCATTAATATCATTCTGGATATAAATATCCTTTGACCAAATTAACAACATGTAAGTTTAAGAAGTCTATTTTTTACTTAAGAACCAAATACCGACAAAATGAACATTATAAACTTAAAAGATTACATGATGTTCATAACATGGTATAAAAGGAATAATGAACTTGAAAAAAGGTTCTTAAGAAAGTAGAGATTAACTCAAGTCTATTATTCATGAGATTAAATAACAACCGAGTCAAGTCGGACCCGAGGTATGGGACTTCGTCTGAATCACCTTTCATTGAGGCATATTTTGTTTTATACACAAACTTCTTTTATACGGTGTATAAACCACTTTGACTTTTACGTTTATCCAAAATGAATATTTTTTATATGAAGTGTTTTACTAAATGACAAAAGGGATTGTTTTTGTCGTACGTATGCGGCGACAACGACTTCTCCACCGCCGTGACCGTTATTTGAGTTTCGGCTTCCTCTACAAGCCATACCTTATTTTTAAAAGAAAAATAAATACCATGTTTTAATTTTCTTTTATTTTGGTATTGAAAATGGTTTTAATAATGTTTTTATATCAATGTGTTGTATTGATATCTTGTTATTGAAAGGTGGAAATTTTATGTTTCCTTTATGCATGTTTTATGTGATACGATTATGTTGAGGTTCTTGGGCATTATTATGAAGACGGGTGGTTCCGTGATAAACTATGGGTGGGTGAGACCGATATAGCTCTCCAATGCATTGGGTAACGCGAAGGAGTGAAAAGTTAAGGTTTCTCCGAAGATATTTAGGGAATATACTGTGATGGGTATTCCAAACGTAACCAAGAGGGTTACTCCCTACGTAAGGATGTTATGAATGCCTCAAGTTACCTTTATGTCTTATGATTTCTATGATTTATTCATGATTTGATGAGGTATGTTAAAATGATTATGTTTTATGGGTAAAGTATGATCTCATTCTTATGTATATATGTACCCATGTTTCCATTCCATATTTTTATATCCCTTACTGAGCTTTTTATGCTCATCCCAAGTTTTTTGAAATGTTTTTCACAAGTCAAGGGAAAGGTACATGATATGATGATAGTGTCAAGGAAGTTTCAAGAAATAATCCATGTTTTATTTTAAATATGCTTACATTTATGGGAATGAATAATACTATCTTTATGTAACCACTTTGTTTATATGTGGAATGTAACGCAAGTTTTATGATCTAATTCTCTAAAACTCTAAACCCGAAAAGATCCTCAATGTGTAATCTTGTAATAACTCAAGATTAAGTAAGGTTTAAGGTTGGGGCCTTATATTTAACATATAAGATTATTTTGGGATTTAGTGTATAAATAGATTAAATATAGTTTTTTGATTATTTTATTTGATTAATGGAATTGTTAAAATAAATCCTACAATAAATCCTCAGTTTTTATGACTAAATCAGGTGGATGGGATCATTTTTGATGAAATATTGGTGATTGTATGTTTTATAGGAGTTCTAGAGTTTATATATATGATCAAATTTATTTCATTCATGTTGTCAGCTGATTGATCATTCTCTCCTAAATCAAACACGGTTAGAAATTTCCCATATCCCCCAAAAAACTGTATATTGAAACTACTATGTGGTCACTTGTATTCAATGTGGAAAATATATTAACTGAAAAAATAGATCGACCTTCCACAAGAAGAACCATAAAATCACTAATTTATCTTAATATACTATATTATTTTTAGTCATATGGCCTATCCATTAGTTAAAATAAGGAAAATCAATCTACCATGTGAAAATATAATCCATAAGTGAAAAATAAGAAAAGGAATCAATTGATTGAAAATCCATATAAACTGAACAGGGAAATAAAATAAACCCCATATCCACATGATTTAATGCACATGTAATCATTCACATGGTCTCCTATATTCCATAAAGTCACTCAAACCTCATGGTTAATTCAATACTTGACCAAATATTTGAAATCTTTTGGATGGAAAATTGAAGGTCATGTGTAGGATTTGTGAAACTCAACCGAACTTCAAGAAACATATGTAGTATTTAATGTTATAATTCATGAAAAAATCTAGTGGATATATTATGGATCTTTTCATTTGGATATTTATTGAGGATTAGAGAAGAAAAGCATTGGGTTTCTTTGAAAAAAAAATTCAAAGGAGAAAGTTTCCAAGGAAAATGGTGAAATAATAAAATCTAATAATAATAATATTTTATAACTTTCACTAGAAAAATAAGAAGGGATGTTTTAATCTTTTAGGAAGAAATTTATACCTAAAAATAACAAGGACCATTTTTTTAATGAAATGGTATTTTGTTTGGAATTTATCACGCATAATTTCTGGATGACTTTTTACTAGTTTTTTTTTCATTTTATTTTATGTTATCATTTTTTAATGACATATCCTTGATCTTTATTATCTTCTATCTTTTAAGTGTATGTGTAATAATTTGTGTTCTCTAAGAGATTATGGATTTACCCAATTACAATTGATCCCTCATGTGTTTTTCAATAATTTTTTAATTTATTTCTATTCAATGTGACTATTTATGTATTTGATTGAAATTGTGTTTAAGGAATTAAACTAGTTTAATATGGTTTCTTTAGTTGATAATTGATTATATCCATCCTCTTGTTGCAGTGTATATCTAATAAGTATATATTTTAAGGGGATAGTGCCTTGTAATTGTTGGAATGTATGTTCATAATAATCACACTTAGATCAATATCAAAAATATCATTCAACATAAGGTGTTTAGAAAAATCAAATTAAGAATCCTTCACATATTAAAAAAACAAGGAATGATGTTAATCTATTTTGGGACTATGATAACATTACATGTGGAAACCTGACCTATACTGAACCACCCTTCTCTTCTACTATTTTCAATCTTCTAATTTATTACTTTATTGTATTTCTAAAATAAAATCCCAAAACAAACCCACTATTTTATAATTTATGGTGATAATATGTTTTCTTCAACTCCCCACCTAGAGGGATACTAGGTTATAGTAGCCCCAACCCCAGTAACATAGAACTAGTTTTAGTTATATTACATTATCATAAGATACAAAGAATAAAATCGCAATAGACTGAATAGTTTAGTAGTCTTAGTAAATTAGATAAATACCTTATTCCCATATTAAATTAATTAATAGAATTATTCCTTCTTGAATATCTTTATATATGAATCATAGTTGACTTAATGGATTCCTAGTAAAGAAACCAAAGTATGTGTGAGCTAAAATGATGAGTAAGGCATAATTATAGTGGAATATATCATGGATCCATAGGAATAATCAGTATGAAATGGTAAATAACTGAATACACAATCCATTTAAAAAACATTACTTTCATGAAAAGGTATTGAATAATCAATATGGGAAAGTAAATAACTAATAATACTTGTCATTTAATCAATAAATAGAGAATAAAATTAATCTATATATAATATCATTATAAAAATATCATGGATAAAATTAGGTAAATCATAAACCATATGGGAAGGTAAATAACTAAACAAAAATTCCATTAAATAAATAAAATAAGAATTAAATTCTTGCATAGATAATATCATTACAAAAATATCATAGATAATAATTAATAAATTCTTAATGAAGGAGATTCTTAATTATTGGACATGATAATTTAAACCATCCTGAAAACCTCTACTACTAAGATATTTCCTAAAGACAATTTAAAAAAATGGGTAGAAATGAATTTAACTAATGCTAGATCAGTAATTTTTCTCTATAAAATAATGATGCATCAAGGGGGAATCTATTACTTGGACCCACCCATGTCTACACATCCAAATCATTCCTCACATATTTAATGACCGATTTGATTCGTGAATAATGTGCCTTCTCATAAAATATCTATATTGAATACAGAATACATACTTATCAATTTTTCCCTAGATAAGAAAACAAATTTCAATGATTAACATCGAATGAAGAAGTTATAGATGAATTAAGAAATAAACATATCAATGATAAATAATATACATTTTAATGGAAATTTAATGTCTAATGATCACATGTAAGTGAATATTTCAAGGGAAAGTTAATGACTACAAAAATTAATCAAGAATGGGGGAATCAATAATTTATACAGTCACAATGATCATAAAAAATCCATATAATGAATAAGAATATTATCAAGCCCACATATATATATTGCATTAATAATACATGGTTATTATTGTTAATGATTAAAAATACCATAAGAATATCATTTAAACATTCTTACAAGAAAGTATCATTTTAATATTTAAAATTTATTTTTAAAAATAATATTTAAAAAACTTTTTGAAAATAAATTTATTTTAAAACAATATCTGATACATAAAATATAATATTTCAATCATTGAATGTTCATAATGGTAGGGACTTCTGTACTTGTCAAATAAGTTAAAACAACTATTCCTTTCACATTTTTCGTAAAATCGAAATGGGCCTTGTTTTGAAAATGAAAGTAATATTTATTTCAAAAAATTTATAAAAATTAAAAATAGGTAAAAAAATTTAATAAATCATTTTTAAAAGGTTAAAAACTGTTTTCAGAACATTTTCAGAAATCATGGTTTTGGAAGAAAATGGATTTTCAACCGAAGAGGGAAATGAAGTTGGATTTTTTAAAAACTACATATCAATAATATTAACCACAAAAGAGTTTAAATAGTGGTACTATTACTTAAAAATTATGAAAAACCATAGGATAATATAATTAAAGGTTTAATTAAATAATCAACAAATAATTTCCATTAATGGATTTTCTAGTATAAATAATCCCGATTTAAATGAGATTGTTACATAAAACCTTAAAAATATCATAATGTTAATGTGAGAATCATCCAATGAATTGAAAATGTGTTTCAATTTTAAATACACATAAAAAGAGTGGATATAAAAAATAATATAGTCAATATTTAATACACACATAATCATAGAATATCAATGAGAATAATTAGGTAATATAAACCAATGAAATGAATTTATGTTATGAAATTCGTTACAATTTGGTAATATTCAAGTAAAATGACCATGGATAAAATAATTCAAATTTAAATTTAAAATACCATGAATTAATAATTAATCATAATATTAAAATTTAAATTTTCATTATATACACCATATAAAATAAATTATGGCCATAAAATTACAATATTCCTTAATGTTGGGAAATTGAGATGAAGTTCCTTACCACCCGATTACTTTTGGTTAAACATGATTCAACATCATATATGGTGGTATGAAAAATGTTATTAACTGATAAAGAAACCATATTAATATTTATAATGTCGTATATGATCCTTTTATAACACCTTATCACCTGTTCATTGTAAATCATTCATTATTTTTATTGTGTTAGGTGTTAATTTCCTTATTTCATCATGCGTGTTTTGTGATAAAAGTTCCAGTTTTTAAACATATTATCTAGTTATATTATCTCCATAATAATAATCATGAATTAATAATCATGTTTATATATCAAATATAATTTTAGTATAAATCATGAAATATTGTTTTTAAAAATGAAGTACGTTACGATAAGGGAGATAGTAGGACGTCCGTAGTCATGGGTAACATTTCCATTTTTCAATGTTCATAATGGAAATGATGTAAGTAAAATTTTCTCATTAAATAATTATAATAACATAATTAACACCATATTATTTCATTTAATATACTTATATATATCATCCATGTTGTGTGGTGATCAAAAGAGGGTCACATAGATTTGTGAAAATGGTACTGTACATGTATATGAATGATGGTATCATCTTTAACTGAGTGAAAAGGTATAAATGAAAATGATATATAATATTTTAAAAATTATAAATATTTCATTAATTTCATAATTATGTCATTTATATCACATATATTCATCAAATTTACCCTTATTACCTTCAATGTAAAGTGTTAGTGAAAAATTAATCACATCGCTTCGTGAGGCGGTAGTTCGTTGTACACCTGAGAGACATTATTATATTCGATACAAAATGGAAATTAAAAATTAATATATGATATAATTACTCCAATGATATAATTATGTTATAAATGTCATATATATACTTTTCATCCATCATCAAACCCAGCCGTGAGAGTTCATAATGTAAAAAACGAATGACATCGGTTAGCGAGTTGATAGTCTATCATACACATGAATGATGATTTCATAAACCATTTTATAGTGGTGGAGATTTCTGTATTTAATTATATTATTATAAAAAAACTCATTATATAGAAGATTATGAGCTTATTCTATCATCATGAATTAATAATAATTTCGAGAGGTAGAGTAAGAAATAATATAAAAATGCTCACTAATGAACGTCGCCTCTTCTTCGATAAACCTCATTAGGTTTTCTCCAATGAAATAGTTTGTATAAATAAATATTTATTTGAATTTATTTTACTTTAAAACCAATTAAAAATATAATTTAATTTTATATGTAATTTAAATAAAATAGTGGTTTTGAAATATAATTTAGTATTTTTGACTATTTATCAAAAAATGTGATATTTCAAAAATATCGAAAAAATCCTCACTAAGGTAATTTTGATAAACCGATTTAAAATATAATTTTTTATTTTTTAAAATAAATTTTATAAATTAGTTAAAATTTTATTTTTTACTTTTGTGTGGAAAGTATGACTAAAATCCCATTTAGAAAAAATACAGTTTTTTTTGAAAATGTTTTTTAAACGATTCTTATATTATTTGTATTCAATAGATAGCTGTAATTTTCATAATTTATTTAGTACTGTTAATACATACAAATTTAATGACCTTTCTGTGATGGTATAATATATTATGGTTCATTTAGTCTTTGGGATGCATTTTTCATTACCTATAAAATAGATTAAATTTCATGATATATATTTCATAGGTTGTTTAAGAATGGTGTTTCATGTCACATACGCTATCGAATAAAATATTTTTATTTTAATATTTTTGGGAACTACATAGGATAAGAACTATTACTTAATTTTACTTGTAAAAATAATCTCCTTTTCCCCACTCCATGATAAACGTGCATCATACTCGCAATAGGATCTTCCCCAAAACCTCACATGAGAATTTGGAAGACAAATGACTCTATAAATAATTATAAGAACCAAATAATCATTTATACATGATCAAATATCACCCTTACCCACTATTGATCATTCAGAAAATAATTAATACAAGTATAATAATTGGAAGAACATATGAGAAAGTTATCCCTCAAACATTTCGCTAATTAATTTGACTTCTTTACACACCAAAGACATGAATCTAGATGCTACCATTCCCTTAGTATATATAGAACTAAATACAACCTAACCACATCATAATTACAAACACAAGACCATAACCACAGACTAGATAGCACAACCCCATATCTGTAACACATCATCGCATATTCACATATAACAACCACATCACAACAGAGTAATGTGAAAATGAACCATATTCCATCAAATTTTTATAATCATACCCCACTATGTATCCTCACTATAATCACATCATAGGTACCATATATTTATTACATTAAATATCATGAATTATAAACCCAGGCCATCATTGTCTATATTTTTTCTGGAAGAGTGAGTAGGGAAATTGGAGTATAAATTTATCTATTTCTCTTTTACCCAATATGTTTATGAAAATATAATAAACCCATGACCTCATATGGTATTGGTAGGATTAACTGACTCAGGTATTTGTGCATAATAAATTACTTAAAATAAAATAGATATATATTAACCGTACAAGCCTATCCTAATGGTTGAATCACAATAACTGAAATTTTTATTATAACCTTATACAACCACATCATCTTAAGCATCTCACACTAAAAAACACTTACATAAATATACAAAACATAAGTTTACCTTGTGATCACCCTATAACAACAAAACAATAATTACAACCACCCATTTGATCAAAAAAATACCCTAGTTTAGATTTACCATTTATTATGCATATTATATTTTTTAATCCCTATTTAACATTAATCAATTTTTTTATTCATTGGTAACATTTACTCTAACTTTTAATATTTTATTTCAACCATTTAAATCCATATTTTATTAAATAGACTACTTCTAGTAAAGTATAACCCATCACTCATTTATAATTTTATTTAATTCAAACAAATTCCTTGTACTAGAAAACTCAGATAAACAAACTCTAAACTCCCTACAAAACCAAATATTCAACCATAAAATCCTTCCAACAAATTCCAGAACAAAACCACCACATCAACCATATCATAATTTTGGAACTTTTTTCATGAAAACTACAACCACATAAAAATTAACACATCATCACTTCAATAGTATTCATAACCAATACAACTCTAACCATAGAAAGAATGAATCAATGAATATAAATTATTGAGACCAAGAGGTGTTGATATGATTTTATGAGAAATTTTATATAAAGGTTGGATTAGATGTGTTTATTATTATTAATTATTTTTCAATACATAAATCACGTTCAAAATAACATTACCTCTAAGGTAAAGTTAGTTATAGGTTAATTCAGATAATGTTAAATATGGTTCAATGTTATTATATACCATGAGATGGTTTCACGATGAATGTATATTTAAGGGAGATGTAGAAGGGTTTCCAAGCATCCAAACAAGATTATATCCATAGAATCTATTTAATGAAGAATACCTCCATTAAACTCTATATACCACATAATGGAAATAATATAGAAAGGAGTGTCATATTTTAGAATATGGCCCACATTGTAGATATTTTGAATTAGTCAGTGGGATGGAAAATAGTCTATAAGACCTCACGTTGTAGAGTGAATGACTTTGTCATTGGGAGGCTCAATCAAGGGAATCTTCACTATGGAGAACTTACACACCGTATTGAAAAACAAGCTGAATTTTAGGTGTTTCTAGATAATTTTGGACATGTTCATCAAATATCAGGTTCTACAGTATAGTTAAGAGAAAATGTGTTAGAACACACTGGAGTGCATAGATCATGCCACATAAGAGGATGGATTGGGTTTTTATGGATATGAAACATTTGATACCTCCTCTTTATAGAAGCTATATCATGTCATAATATGTTTGAGTAATTAAAAAGTAAATGATTCGAACTACTACCCCATGAAGCAATTGAGGAGGTAATTTAATAGAGGATGTTTTCTAGGAAGAATATTGGCAGATCAAATAGCCATGCTAACTTGGTTTCATCTTAGTGATTTGATGGTTATTATAACCTATTATAGGTACCAATTCTAATTTAATGGTCAAAATTAATATAGAAAATTAGTTAAGGGTTTTGATTGAAGAATTGGATTTGAATTTAAAATTCAAATTCAAATCTAAATTAGTATAAGTGTGTGCTGCTGTACAGATTTGAAAAAGAAGAGATAGAAGCTGAGTGAGTAATAAAAAAGAAGATTTGGATATGTTCAATAGAGTGAATATTAAATTATTATCCAAATAAGAATAATAACATTGATGTAATTTTTGAATGTATTTTTCATAAAAAGCTAAGAAGAAACTAGTTCTTGTATAAGTTTAAAGGATAATTTCTTCATAACTTAGGCATTACAAGAAAAGTGGAAGTGAGATAATTCAGAATACTCAAAAACATAGTTAAATCCTATTTTATTAAAGAATTATTAGTTATTAAAAATATATATCTTTCAAATGTGTGGGAAGAAATTAAGTGTGAGATACACTAAATAGTTTCTAAGATACATGTAAGAATGAGTTTTAAGGATATACTCTACTAATTGGTAGTAACATGATGATTCAAGTGGTTATGGTGATATTGAAAGAATCTATATCACATCAAAGACTATCATTATAACATTAATAGGTGAACCCTGTAAATTTTTTCTATTTACATTTATTGTTATGTGAATGTTTTTGAAGATAGAATTAATTAGTACACTTTTAAAAGTGGAGAAAGTTTTTTATAAGGACCATAAAGGAATTTATCGATCATTCATCCCCCCCTCTAATTTGTCTCCTATAGATCCTTTTTGTGGATTCCCATGTGGTATCAGATGTGGTTCCCCTTGTTTTTGATCTTTTGTTTGAAGTATCTCACTAGAATAAGAGTTTCAAATCATTCTCTATTATCATCTATGAATTATCTGAATTCAGTGAGTAACAAGGGGGCTATAACTTTTCATAGGGAAGGATATCATATTTGGGGAGATAAAACATTTTCATATCTTTTTTTAGATAATTTATAATGTTTTAGAATATACAACTGATCGATTTATCCCATGTACTGAATGTTCTACATGATTAGAAAGTTATAAAATGAATATAGATAATTATGGTCATGATATAGAATATATATTATCATCAATTTCAATATTTAGTTTTTTACGATCAATGGAATAAAAATATCAAAAGTAATTTGAGAGAAACTAGGGAATATTCATAAAGTAAAAACTATAGTGAGGTGTGTGAAGATTAAATTTTTTATACATAAATATTATGATTTCCAGATGCAAGAATATGAGAAAATTGAAAATTAATTTATGAGGCTAAATTATTTTTTTAGCATAATCATGGATTATGGTGTGAAGTAAGAATATTCCTCTATTTTAGAGAATATATTTCTTATATTACTTAATATGTTAGTTGTAAGAGTATATTCTCTAGATGAAATATAACTAGGTAAAAAATCTCATGATTATTATCCTAGAACTAATATTTATTTTGAAATAATGAAATAAAATGATATTATTAATAATTAAAAATCAAAATAATATATTTCTTTTAATGTTTTAAAATTTGAGAAAAGTAAGAAGGGTTATTTTGAAGATGATAACATTTTTTCAGATATATATTCAGATGAAGATACAAGTTGTTTTAAAAATATGTCACTTCGCTATGAAAATGATAGTATATTTTAAGAAAAATTAATAAGGAATCTACAACTTAAATTATTCAATTGTATATTTGTTGGAAATTTTACTGCGAACTTTAAAAATGGAAAGAAAGGTGGAGCTAGTGATGGAGAAAATTGAAGTCAATGAAAATTCACAAAAAAGTTTTTAGTCAAGTTAAAATAATTTTACCAAAAAATTTATGAATTTATAAAAAAAATATTAATTTCATATCTAATTTTCTATAAGAGGAAATTAGTGGTGAATAAAAATTTTTGGATATAGGTAGCGATTGTAGAGAAAAAATTATAATTTCAAAGGCGAGTGATAAAACTTTTTTTAGTGATAAAGGAATTGATTCTCTAAGTGGAGTTGAATAAACTCAATGGTAGTTTATTTAGAAGATATAATTTATAGATGTCTCTTTAAAATATCAATGCTTGAGAAAGAGAATAGGAAATCGAAGAATGATGATCAATCTTTCAAAACCAACGAACTATTTTATGAAAAAGAAATATATATTCTACTTGAGTAAATTTTAATATAAAGAACTATATTAATTATGAGAATACATGAAATTAAAATATAGAATATAATTATATTGATTTAGAGATTGTTTTTTAACTTAAAAAAAACAGATCAAATCTGAAAAAGAACTGAACCAATTCAGAATCATTTTTAAAAATCCCATTCATGAATTTGGAGAATGTTCAAAGACGAAATAGTCACAATAGGATACAAAACCGACTTTTTAGGTTGATGTTGATATTTATAAAGTTAATAAATATTCAAATAAGAAGAGTGAGGTCGAGGGGGCAACGTTTTTGTGTAAATAAAATAGATCTAAAAAATCCAACAAATTCTGGGAATAATAACATTGATTACAAGACAAGTAAACTACATTATCTATAATGATTAAAATGAATTTTAATATAAAGAATAATTTTACATGAGTTCAAAAAATCATTAAAAAGGGAGTAAAAAATTAATTAAGAAAAATTATAGAGTTTATATGATCAGATCAAGGTAGTTAATAGTATATCTAATAATTTACTTATATTTTGAATGATTGTAAATTTTTTTGATAGATTATTCATCCTTGAACATTACACTGAAATGGTCTATATTATAGTTTGATTATAAATTTTTATATATGGTTTGGTTGATATTGAGTCAATCTGAGAATAAAATATCATTACAAGGATATACTTTGAAAACTACAACATTCATACTTAACTATATTATATATTAAGAACTCATAATGACATTAAATGAGACATCGTCTGGTAGTTATTAATTTTTTTTCATTATGATGTTATGGGATTTTAAAGCTTATGTAATATTTTTTAGCCAATATAAAATTCACCCTAATTTAAAAAAGGTCTTATTTGAAATTTATCCCAAGTAATACAAGGGATATTGTCACTAAAATTCTACCAAAAACAAAGTGTTTTCTCCATAAAATGGTATTTTCCTAGAGAAATAATATATAAATAAATAATTATGGGGGAGGAAAGTTGAATTTAGATAATTTTAAAACCAAAAAAATAAAATAATGGTTCTTTTGATAAAAATTGGTCTTGTTCCCTAAGTGGTTATGGAAATAATACCAACTCAAGGTACACAAAAACCATGAATTTCTAGAAACATTCATTATGTGCATGTTTGATGTGAATGTTTTTTAGAAAATAAAACTGAAATAATACTCATAGGCGATATATTTTTTACCAAATAACATTATATTGAGAGTTATTCTTTTAAGAATTTGTTATAGAATAATACATATGTTATTGAAACTATATACACTAATAATATTTGGAACATGGTAGATGTACATGAAGGGGTAAGACCCATAGACTTAAATTGGGATTTATATAAGAAAACTAACAATGATGGTATAGTGTCTAACTATAAATACATCATTATAGGGAAATTTTGTAACACCCCAAGATTTCATAGTGTGTTATTTCTTCAAAATAATTCAATAACTTGCACTACACGCAACACCGAGTTCAATTGCACCATGACTTACCAAAAAAAAAGCCATTAAAAGAGGTCATGAATAGAATTAACTACATTTTTAACTTTATATAATCCTTATAATTTTAGAATCCATATTATGAGTTTCTTAGTCATAATGCAAGAACAGATTCATTTTCAGTATTGCACTTTTATCAACTTTTGATAGTGAAACCTTTTTAAATACAATATTTTAAGCTTTTTGACTAAATGGAGACATCAAAAAATTTAGAATGAAACATCCCAAGCTTCCACGGTACGCTTTCCTTTGAATAAAACAGTAGCGTGTGTTGTACGCAACGTCGAGTTTTAACACACACCACAACCGATCAAACTAGCCGTTATGAATAGTAATACCTAAATTTCGAAATTATATATATTTTATATTTGAAAATGGACTTCATTTTTGGATTCAGAATATCGAATTTAGCCTAAGGTGAAATTTTGGTACATTTCGGATAACTTTCATATTTTGATGAATAGTGAAAATTACTAAGTATTAATTAAAAACAACTTTTTTAATCAAAATAATTAATAGTGATAAATTATGAATTTGAGTGGTTTTAAAGTATATTTAGAATATATTTTTACCATTTAATATAATGTTGGTCATTGGACATAATTTTACAATTAAACCGAACATAAACGAGTGTCAATCTTTTGATAGTTATTATCTCTTAAAAACACGCTTTTTGTTTTGACAGCGGGAATTAATTTTAAATTAATTTCTGCCACTTCTGTGTTTTGAATTTAGGAAAATGGATTCCATATTTGGAATCAGGATGTTCAAATTGTGTAAATAGGTAACTTTTATTTTTAGACATTTTGAATAATTACTGCGGTAAATATTTTATTTACCATGGTTAAGGGTAAATCCGGTAAATAAGGGTTAAAAAATAATATTATAATAATACTAAATTACCCTAAAACGTGTCTTAACCCTATTGGTTCACACATACCGGACCATGGGCATCCTTGGGTCAATTTGGGGACCCCTTGGAGCCACTTGTATGTGGTAGGGACACATTATATTAATAAAGTTAAAATAAAAATAAAAATGGCATAAGCTTACATCTTTTAGAAGAACAATTTTTACATAGGGTTATACATGTTGGAATTTCGATTATAAATATTCATTAGAAAGCTAAAAAGATTTCCTACATGATGATATTTTATTTATAATTTTTAGACATCAAATAAGTTAAATTATTAATGACAAAATAATGATGCAATGTTTACCTCATTAATAAATCATTTAAATAAATAAGATTATAATGATTAAAATATTATCTAAAACCTGTCCAATTCTTATTGGTTGATGTTATTTAGAATATGAGTCATCTTATCTTCGACCTCAATGATTCTTGGACCATTATAAACCGAATATAATTATATTATAAAGTAATACTTTCACTCTTTCCTAAAGAGCCCCTCCTCTCCCTTATAAAAGGAGACCACTTCTACTCATTCTTCACACCTCTCAAGCCACTTGGCTCGTCCAAACTCTGCTCAACTAAGCTCCCCACATCCCTCTCCTCCTCCTTGAAGCTTCCCCTTAGGAAGAAAGCATTTCAACAAGTCCTTTGGTTCCAACCAAAGTGAGTTACCTAAATTAAAGGTAACGATTTCTCTTAAATTATTTTCCTTTATTTTGCTTCTCCAACCCCCAAACTCTTTTTATTTCCTTTCTTTTGTAACAACAACAGTATCCTCAATATACTAGGATGTTTTTTTAAGAAGTATTAAAACTACACATACACACAACTCCATCTAATGGATGATGAACATAATGTTTCTGTGGATGGCAAACTAACGCCTCACGAAACGATGATTGTTCAAATACATCTTACCAACTCTCATGGTGGCCATTATGATGGCACTGTAATTAAATATGATATTAATGATATATATTTTATATGTAAGCTTCTGTAATTCCATTTTATTTCATACCATTATTCGTTTCATGTTGTATATACATACGATAATTTCATTTGAGGAAGTGCGGACTACCGCCCCCTTAAAATGATATGACTCGTTCATACCACACATGGAACGTATAAAGGATGGTGTTAATGAACTTAAGTAACATATATAAAATATTATATTATACTGGAATAGTAATATACCTATGTATCATTTGGATTCGATTCTTTTAAAATAAAAATTAAATGGAAGTAGCGTTCGTGCGTACGTACGGACTACCGTCTCCACGAACGCGATGAGATTCATTCTCCATCGTATCCATTCAAGTATAATTATCATTTAATGATTTAAAAATGATGTTTAAGGACTTGATATCATTCTGGATATGAATAAGATACAACAAACATGACTTATGTAACAAAACATATAAAAGAAAATGAGTAAGTTAACACCCGAAACGGCGATAATACTAAGATATTATTATCAAATCAATATTAAAAGATCATATATGATATCATATTAATGTATATGATTCTTGTATAATTTAATAACAATTATTTCACCATTATACAGGAGGTTAACCTACCCCAACCAAGGAAAAGTACAAGGTAAGGGTTATTTCACAATCTCTTCATTATCCGAGGTTGTTTATACGTAATAATCTACTGGGATCTCTTTATCATCCACATCCATGTTTCTTAAAAATGCATTTCAAAACATTTTTACTATTTACTAGAATATGAGTTAAATTCATTTATACCCTTTTTGACTTTTTATAAGAGGTTTATAAAGGAATCTTTCCGTCGTTTTCAAAACAAGGTCCTTTTTAACCTTTTCGACAGAATTGAGGTAAGAATGTTTTTTTTAACTTATACGGCGGGTGCGGTTATTTTACGCCGTTATAAAATCATCAAAGCTTTCCTTACAAGCTTACAAGAATATTTTCAAGAAAATGTTTTATTTTATATGGCTCTTAAATGATTTCAAAAATAGAAAGAGATATTTCTCTAAAAAGTGTTTTGATTTCATCTATGTCAACATCCTTTAATGGATTTTACGCTTATTTGAAGTTGATTTATTATAATACAAAACTTCTATATTGTATTGAAGGTTTTGTGATATTTTTGACTGTGGATGTGCTATTTTATACCATTCATAGTTTATAGTGAAACTATTGACATTTCGTATGCTAGTTTTAATCCGAATGTTTATGTTATATTTCAAACTTTTCTTCAGATGAATGTGCTAAACAAGTATGTTCCGGGTTGGGGACCGGTAAAAGTAAGCCCTCCAGGTTGGGGACTGGTAAAAGTAAGCCCTCCAGGTTGGGGACTGGTTAAAGTAAGCCCTCCAGGTTAGGGACTGGTAAAAGTATGCCCTCCGGGTTGGTGTCCGGTTATTAGAGGCACTCCGGGTTGGTGTCCGGTTATTAGAGGCACTCCGGGTTGGTGTCCGGTTATTAGAGGCACTCCGGGTTGGGTTCCGGTTAGAAGTAACCCCTAGGTCTTGGGATGAGGCCTAGACAAAGAAATTAACGTTTAGCATTATGCATTCCAACATTATGAAAGTGGTTATTGATGTTGCATGTGATTATTCGATTAGTAGAATATCCATGTGAACAAGTAAATGGCATTATTTCATTTTACTTTTGCCATACTATGTTGAAGTTCAATTTTAAAAGGCTTTTGTTTTAGTAATTCATTGCCTTAAATGTTTATGCTTATTTTGAATGTTCCGCTATATTGTTATCCTTACTGGGCATTTGAGCTCACCCCTTTTCTATGTTTTATTTTTCCCAGGTAGTGAAGAAGTAAATTATGATTGACTTGTAGGGATATTATGAGGGGTTTATAGTGTGGACGTTGGAAACATTATGTTGTTGTAGTAGTTTTTCATTTTATGATGTAATGTAAAACTTATGAATATATCTAGTGTTTACAAGGCTACTAAACTAATCGGTCTTTCGGGATTTGATCTTCTTGTGATCATGCCAATGTTATGAAGTAATGCACCGACTCTGGGTAGCTGGGGTCGGGGCGTTACAGTTGGTATCAGATGAAGTTTAGTACAAACCTTGGAAGCTAGATTTAGATAAACTCTGATTAGAGCACGTAGACCTAAGATGAACTTTGAGGATTAGTGTAGAATAACTTCCTAGAATTTTGGTATTATAGAGATTTTGTGAGTTTTCCGAGCAATACATCCCTGTCTGGATACGAGCAGGTAGAGGCGGCTCTGGCACAGATGTACCTAGGGGTAAAACCCGAAAACACCGCTTTGAGCTAGACTCGAACGGGAACTGGTGCACGACAATGGGCCTTGCTGCACTCTTGGTTACGACACTCCCGGGGGATATGCTTAGGATAATTCTCATTTTCTTTACAAACCATTATGAAGGGTTTATGAGTATATACTTCCTCAAAGAAAAAATTTTTATGATTATGGATTATATCCATAAATAGTTCAATTTATGTTAAGTGTTTTATAAGTATGGGATTATGTATTTTGACTCATAAACTAATCTAGTTTATGCCATTGTTTAGAAATGGCGCCCAGTAGAAGGAATGATAACTCCAGAAATGCACATGATTCAAAGAGAAGGAAGGATCATATCTCTCATGGTATTAAGCTAGAATTTATAAGAGAAATAGTCTCCCATGTATTATCATCATATGAAGAAATAATATCATGTGTTGATAAGATAAGTAAAGAGTTTACTGAGTCCTATGGCTTTGAAGGGAAGCAAGAGAAGAAAAGGATGGAAGAGAGAAAGATGGATAAAGGGAAGAGGGAAAAGAAGAATTTTCCCATATGTGGTAACTGTGGAAAGAAACACCCTGGAACTTTCCTGAAAGGAATGGGAGTTTGTTATAAGTGTGGAGGAAAAGGGATCAAAGTACGTGACTGCAAGGGTAAGAAAATGGTTTCAAATGTACAATGCTTCATTTGCAAGGAGTTTGGACACTACGCGAACCTATGTCCCAGTCATCAGACTATGACGCAAATGATGCTATTGGATAATAATCAAGTTATGATACTACCACAGATGAAGAGGAATGATTAGAGTTCTTATGTTGATTATGTCAATTGAGTGTTGTATCAACAATGTAATTGTTATAATAATTATGGAGTATATAAGGATTGTACTGCAGTACTATTTCATTAAGGACTTGAGATGGTGTGGAACAAAGAAAAGTGACTCAGTAGCAGGTTAAATGTTTGGAAAATATATGGTTGAGAGAAGGATAAACCATAATATGGTTCAGATACCGAGGTGGTGATTTTAGAATAATACATGATTGATTTGGATAAATTATATTGGATATTATTGACTACCTTGAAGCTGATTAATGATTTGTATATTCCATCATTTTTGGGGTTTAAAACATTTTTGGATTAATGAAGTATATCCAGCATTCTATATGGAATAAGGGAACATGAATGTAATCAATAAGGAATATGGTAATACATGATGAAGGTATTCATATGCTATTGCGGGTTAAAAAGGATCTATATTATGTTTACCTTCCTTTTAAATGTTGGACTGTGAGTTTAGACAGAAGTATTTTGGATAGTTCTAGTTTGGATTATTTTGGATTACCATAAAAGGAAAACCCGGAGGTTGGGCGGCAACCCGTCACGTCCGGCAAGGCTGCGAGACTTGAACCCGCAACTGAAGGGCGACAAGGGTGTATCACCTACCACTGGCCCATGAGATGTCCTGGATTAAATAATGTTGTTTTTTTTAAGATCTGGTAGATGAATTATAAATTCATTTATTTTGGAACCCTGTACGAATAGTATAAATAAATAAAAAATTACATTCTATTATCTTTTAGAGTGAAAGATGAGTTTTTGGTAGAAACTTATTAATGGATAAAACTCTGATTATAAAGTAAGTATATCTCCTTATGATCTTAGCCAATCTCATAAATAAATTCCTCAACATTAATAAAAGGAACTTAGAACAAAAATGTTTCCCTAGATGGTACCTTAAATCATCACTAATTTATGGCTTTGGGATTGTTGGCCTTTTCATAGCCATGTTCTCTACCACTCTCCATCAGATAATTGATGGTTAGATTTCTCTTCCATATCCATATTTTCCTACATTGAACCCTAGAATGTGTTATTTTCGGTAATCTTCATACTTTCCACTCTTTATTTTAAATAGAGGCCTCATTAATTCATTTTTCGATGTGGGATTTCAACTAAGATATTTTGAAACGTCAAAAATGTGTTATCCTAATACCCTATGTTTTGTTGAACCGATGGTATTTCAATTCATCATAGATTGATGAATTTAAGGACCTCAATTTTATACTTGTTTGTGATTGATGACCTCAATCACTACATATAAATATTTACGTTTTTCCTCCGATTATATGTCTCTAATTGCCACCAATGTTCTCCTAATCAAGATCATAATTTGGTGGTGACCCTTTCATTTCTCTTTTCCTCATATTAAGACTAAATTTTAGTAGCCAAATTTCCGATGTGGGTTTTCCCACAAATATATTATCTATTTTCAACCTTTTATTTTTGAAGAACAATTTCAAATTGCGAGGACGCAATTTATTGAAGGAGGGGAGAATGTAACCCCCCAAGATTTCATAGTGTGTTATTTCTTCAAAATAATTCAATAACTTTCACTACACGCAACACCGAGTTCAATTGCACCATGACTTACAAAAAAAAAAGCCATTAAAAGAGGTCATGAATAGCATTAACTACATTTTTAACTTTATATAATCCTTATAATTTTAGAATCCATATTATGAGTTTCTTAGTCATAATGCAAGAACAGATTCATTTTCAGTATTGCACTTTTATCAACTTTTGATAGTGAAACCTTTTTAAATACAATATTTTAAGCTTTTTGACTAAATGGAGACATCAAAAAATTTAGAATGAAACATCCCAAGCTTCCACGGTACGCTTTCCTTTGAATAAAACAGTAGCGTGTGTTGTACGCAACGTCGAGTTTTAACACACACCACAACCGATCAAACTAGCCGTTATGAATAGTAATACCTAAATTTCGAAATTATATATATTTTATATTTGAAAATGGACTTCATTTTTGGATTCGGAATATCGAATTTAGCCTAAGGTGAAATTTTGGTACATTTCGGATAACTTTCATATTTTGATGAATAGTGAAAATTACTAAGTATTAATTAAAAACAACTTTTTTAATCAAAATAATTAATAGTGATAAATTATGAATTTGAGTGGTTTTAAAGTATATTTAGAATATATTTTTACCATTTAATATAATGTTGGTCATTGGACATAATTTTACAATTAAACCGAACATAAACGAGTGTCAATCTTTTGATAGTTATTATCTCTTAAAAACACGCTTTTTGTTTTGACAGCGGGAATTAATTTTAAATTAATTTCTGCCACTTCTGTGTTTTGAATTTAGGAAAATGGATTCCATATTTGGAATCAGGATGTTCAAATTGTGTAAATAGGTAACTTTTATTTTTAGACATTTTGAATAATTACTGCGGTAAATATTTTATTTACCATGGTTAAGGGTAAATCCGGTAAATAAGGGTTAAAAAATAATATTATAATAATACTAAATTACCCTAAAACGTGTCTTAACCCTATTGGTTCACACATACCCGACCATGGGCATCCTTGGGTCAATTTGGGGACCCCTTGGAGCCACTTGTATGTGGTAGGGACACATTATATTAATAAAGTTAAAATAAAAATAAAAATGGCATAAGCTTACATCCTTTAGAAGAACAATTTTTACATAGGGTTATAAATGTTGGATTTTCGATTATAAATATTCATTAGAAAGCTAAAAAGATTTCCTACATGATGATATTTTATTTATAATTTTTAGACATCAAATAAGTTAAATTATTAATGACACAATAATGATGCAATGTTTACCTCATTAATAAATCATTTAAATAAATAAGATTATAATGATTAAAATATTATCTAAAACCTGTCCAATTCTTATTGGTTGATGTTATTTAGAATATGAGTCATCTTATCTTCGACCTCAATGATTTTTGGACCATTATAAACCGAATATAATTATATTATAAAGTAATACTTTCACTCTTTCCTAAAGAGCCCCTCCTCTCCCTTATAAAAGGAGACCACTTCTACTCATTCTTCACACCTCTCAAGCCACTTGGATCGTCCAAACTCTGCTCAACTAAGCTCCCCACATCCCTCTCCTCCTCCTTGAAGCTTCCCCTTAGGCAGAAAGCATTTCAACAAGTCCTTTGGTTCCAACCAAAGTGAGTTACCTAAATTAAAGGTAACGATTTCTCTTAAATTATTTTCCTTTATTTTGCTTCTCCAACCCCCAAACTCTTTTTATTTCCTTTCTTTTGTAACAACACCAGTATCCTCAATATACTAGTATGTTGTTATAAGAAGGATTAAAACTACAAATACACACAACTCCATCTAATGGATGATGAACATAATGTTTCTGTGGATGGCAAACTAACGCCTCACGAAACGATGATTGTTCAAATACATCTTACCACCTCTCATGGTGGCCATTATGATGGAACTGTAATTAAATATGATATTAATGATATATATTTTATATATAAGCTTCTGTAATTCCATTTTATTTCATACCATTATTCGTTTCATGTTGTATATACATACGATAATTTCATTTGAGGAAGTGCGGACTACCGCTCCCTTAAAATGATATGACTCGTTCATACCACACATGGAACGTATAAAGGATGGTGTTAATGAACTTAAGTAACATATATAAAATATTATATTATACTGGAATAGTAATATACCTATGTATCATTTGGATTCGATTCTTTTAAAATAAAAATTAAATGGAAGTAGCGTTCGTGCGTACGTACGGACTACCGTCTCCACGAACGCGATGAGATTCATTCTCCATCGTATCCATTCAAGTATAATTATCATTTAATGATTTAAAAATGATGTTTAAGGACTTGATATCATTCTGGATATGAATAAGATAAAACAAACATGACTTATGTAACAAAACATATAAAAGAAAATGAGTAAGTTAACACCCGAAACGGCGATAATACTAAGATATTATTATCAAATCAATATTAAAAGATCATATATGATATCATATTAATGTATATGATTCTTGTATAATTTAATAACAATTATTTCACCATTATACAGGAGGTTAACCTACCCCAACCAAGGAAAAGTACAAGGTAAGGGTTATTTCACAATCTCTTCATTATCCGAGGTTGTTTATACGTAATAATCTACTGGGATCTCTTTATCATCCACATCCATGTTTCTTAAAAATGCATTTCAAAACATTTTTAATATTTACTAGAATATGAGTTAAATTAATTTATACCCTTTTTGACTTTTTATAAGAGGTTTATAAAGGAATCTTTCCATCGTTTTCAAAACAAGGTCCTTTTTAACCTTTTCGACAGAATTGAGGTAAGAATGTTTTTTTTAACTTATACGGCGGGTGCGGTTATTTTACGCCGTTATAAAATCGTCAAAGCTTTCCTTACAAGCTTACAAGAATATTTTCAAGAAAATGTTTTATTTTATATGGCTCTTAAATGATTTCAAAAATAGAAATAGATATTTCTCTAAAAAGTGTTTTGATTTCATCTATGTCAACATCCTTTAATGGATTTTACGCTTATTTGAAGTTGATTTATTATAATACAAAACTTCTATATTGTATTGAAGGTTTTGTGATATTTTTGACTGTGGATGTGCTATTTTATACCATTCATAGTTTATTGTGAAACTATTGACATTTCGTATGCTAGTTTTAATCCGAATGTTTATGTTATATTTCAAACTTTTCTTCAGATGAATGTGCTAAACAAGTATGTTCCGGGTTGGGGACCGGTAAAAGTAAGCCCTCCAGGTTGGGGACTGGTAAAAGTAAGCCCTCCAGGTTGGGGACTGGTTAAAGTAAGCCCTCCAGGTTAGGGACTGGTAAAAGTATGCCCTCCGGGTTGGTGTCCGGTTATTAGAGGCACTCCGGGTTGGTGTCCGGTTATTAGAGGCACTCCGGGTTGGTGTCCGGTTATTAGAGGCACTCCGGGTTGGGTTCCGGTTAGAAGTAACCCCTAGGTCTTGGGATGAGGCCTAGACAAAGAAATTAACGTTTAGCATTATGAATTCCAACATTATGAAAGTGGTTATTGATATTTCATGTGATTATTCGATTAGTAGAATATCCATGTGAACAAGTAAATGGCATTATTTCATTTTACTTTTGCCATACTATGTTGAAGTTCAATTTTAAAAGGCTTTTGTTTTAGTAATTCATTGCCTTAAATGTTTATGCTTATTTTGAATGTTCCGCTATATTGTTATCCTTACTGGGCATTTGAGCTCACCCCTTTTCTATGTTTTATTTTTCCCAGGTAGTGAAGAAGTAAATTATGATTGACTTGCAGGGATATTATGAGGGGTTTATAGTGTGGACGTTGGAAACATTATGTTGTTGTAGTAGTTTTTCATTTTATGATGTAATGTAAAACTTATGAATATATGTAGTGTTTCCAAGGCTACTAAACTAATCGGTCTTTCGGGATTTGATCTTCTTGTGATCATGCCAATGTTATGAAGTAATGCACCAACTCTGGGTAGCTGGGGTCGGGGCGTTACAAATTTTATAAACAATTCCATGTTATTAAAATATATTATATAGTATCTAACTATACATATTTTTCATTATGTATCTTCTTATTTTGATTATAAGATGAATTAAAATTGATATCAAAATCTCTTTAATAGTAATTAAGATTAATATTTGAACATGATAAAAATATAATGTTTTAAAGTATTAAATTATACTATTATGGTATCAAAGTAACAATGGTTTAATTTTTAAGGACAATTAAATCATCCCAAAGTAACAATATCCACATTTATTATATAGTCAAATAGTTTGGTTTCATCCATAACATATATGATTATTATGTACAATAGGGTTAGTGGGAGTTTTCTAGTGTTTATGGTGTTTTAAATTGAAGATACCATTGGGGAAGTTTAAAGATAACATATTGATTGGGGTAGGTAATGAGTATTGTATAATCTATAAATCTACAATTTAGTGATTGAATGAGGGGAATTATGAGTTTATCTAAATTGAGACACAATTAATAAGGTATTGATCTTAAATTGAGTGTTAGATTTCTCTAAATAACAACAAATTATCTTATATTAGGGTGTTTGAATTACCTTCAAATTTGATTCATTCATTGTATTGTTCCTTTAGGAAAATCATTCATGAGTTATGGAGGTTATTTTGTGTTTTATTTTTGAAAAATTGTTTATAGATGAGTTAGTGTATAATTGGGTTTCAGATGGATTGAAAATGAGTGATGTTCTTCTATGTTATATCAGATAATGATATGAAGTATATTATTAGTCATTAATGGGAATTATATAGAATAATAAATATCATTTATTTATATACATTCACATTTTAGTATAAATGTTTTTTTATGATTCATGTATCTAAGGAGTTGTGGGGGATAAATTATGTCATGATATAAAACTTGTGAGATTTTTTTTCATAATGATCTTGAAGTATAATAAATTCATGACATAATATGGTTAGTTGGGATTTAAAGTTGAAATCCATGACACATATGTGTAGGCTATGAAAATTAAGTGTGTTACTAGTAAGATATACTTTTTTATCATCACAACATAACCCAAATTACCACACTATAACAGTGAGAAAGGGAGGTATTATATTTTTTATATTCTCTTCCTTTTATCTTTTGGATATTGTGGTAACATTAGAATCCATGTATTCATGAAACAATCGATGAAGTGTCTATAAATGAAAGGAAATTTAACTTAACCAATGTGTGAATAAAATGAGATGAATCTATGAGACAATTGGTTACCCATTCTAGGAGGACTTTGGATGGTGATAAAGAGAACAAAAAGGGTTCACATAGATCCATGTTATAATTTTTATTGAGGTTAATGTATGTTAATATCAATAGAATTGTTTTCACTAATCATTCCTTCTTGTTATCGAATCGCAGGTCTATATCCATTCAAAATTACTTTTTTATTTCTAATTTAAAGTAACATGTGAAATGAGGTCACACAAATTGTTCATTGAGGATTATACACATGATATCCCAAGTTTGTAAACATTATATTCATTATTTTTTCTTGTTTGGTGTTTCTTAATCTCTCTCTTATCATTTCAGAATCACCATTTAGTTCTATTCAAACTAATATATGAGTGTAAAAACTTTGTTTCAAAGTTTGATATTGGAACTACCACTGATCCATTACCCCATATCAGTGGTAGTGGTGGAATACTATATTTGGGGCCTAGTAGTTGGTATTAAATCATTGTTGAAGAAATTCGAGGTAACTACTCCTATGGATTGGATATTAATTTTATTTCTAACATATTTTTCTTGTGTTATATATATAGACTATGAAAATAATTCAACAATATATTATTTTGTTTGTTTAATGGAATGGGATTATATCTATTGATGGATAGGATTGTTATATGTCTCAATTATCTTAGATTTAAAAATTATTAACATCACAAATAATTATTTATATATTCTCAAACTTAAGGAATATAAAAATTTTCATAATAAGAAGAATATTTATACTGATGGGAGAGCATGCAACTTGTTACATTAATCATACTCAGAGAAGGAATTTTAAAAAGTTATGGGATTAATATGGTGAATTGAATTTTTAGTAAACTCTATGATACGAATGAGGGAGAAAAAATGTTAAGGATTCATGATTATAAAAACATCATTCTAAACATTTGGATATTATAATTGGATAAGATGAATTTCTGTATGATTTCATTATTTGAGTGAAAAATATTATAATATCAATTTTATGTAATAGGGAAATTATTAATGATTCTATTATATTGAAGATATTGATGATAATCCTCTTGAATAATTTTATTATAGTATTTCTTAACTTGAGGATCATGAATCAGATGAGTAGACCACTAATAAATTCAATAATTATTTTATAACATCTGATATGAGAACATATCCCACCGTAATGAGAAATGAAAAAGCTGAGAATGATATAACCTTCAAAGCATCAAATGGTTCTACAAAAATTAAGACTAAGAATTATTATGATGAAAAAAAATTGTATGATGAAAAACTATTGTAAATATAATTAAGGATGAATATTTTGGTGTTACTTATGAAAAATTAATATATTGGAAGAGAAAAAAGGAGATATTGAGATATGATAATGATTTATTTAGGAAATATTTTTATGAATAATAAGTGAAATAGATTTTCAGCTTACAAATTGAGTTTACCAAAAATATGGGATATCTCCATGATATCCATGAAAGTAGGGTTAATAATCTTGTGATTACCATATATTATTTCACTATAAAAAATGAATATGTAAATTTACTTAAGAAAAACGTAGATTATAATGAAAATTCCTTGATGATCACTCACCCTATGTTCCAAAATTATGTGAAGGTAGTTTGTGAAAGGTTGAAAATAGTGGAAGAGTTTTTTATTTATACCAAAAAAAAATATTTTTAAATTGATACATTAAATATCAATTAAGAATCTCAAGCATGTATTACATGTAATGGAAGTAGAAAAAATGGTAAAAAGGTCATTAAATCACCTAAGAAAGAGAAAATAACCAATGATAAATTTACATTCAATTCTAAAAATTCCTAAATAATTTATATGCGTGATAATGAAGATTTATCCATTCCTAAAATAAAATCCTATTGTGTGGGTTGAATCTCTAAAGTATGAGGATTTTAAAGAAAATAATAAAATTTCAAATTGAAATGCACAACAATGTAGCTATTTTAGAGAATTTTTTATTACAATAATGGATTTTTATTTCAATGAATATATTAGTGTTATGGAGTGTAATTGAACAAATATTTTGAGTGATGGTATAAATTTTCACTTACCGAATCAAACTGAGTTTTTGAATCAAGGGGGAGTAAACATGAATTTCATATATTATAGTAGAGACAATATCCAAAAGAGAAGGATTAATTGAAAAAATATTTTAATTATCTTTATGAAACATGTGAGAAGTGTGATCAACATAGGCACACCACTAACAAGTTTCTCTCGATGATACTGATGCAACAAAATAAAAAGGATAACTCTAAAATCATCCAATGTAGGAGTAATCTAGAGAATAAAATGGTAGTTGGGGTAGTTAAAAAGATATAAAAGGTGATAATCCTTAAATACTTGATAGTTCTTTCCAATCATAGATGAACACAAAAAAAATATATCCCAAAATATTTTTGAAGGTATAATTTATGATTTTTTAAATTTAGAAATTATGGGTAACTAAATGTTAAATTAGTTGGATTCGTTAACATTTTAAAGAAGAAACCCATAGATTATCTCTGTGTCGATTGACTAAAGAGACTAATACTGAGTGTATATTAAATTTTTGAAAATGTAAATGAGGTTATCATTCACAATAATTTATGTTTAAATTGAGTAATGAAGCATGGAACAATTTTTAGGAAGTTACAATGAATCGGAAACAAATTGTTTAAATATTACAATGATCTAAAAACTTCTTTTATAAGAATGAATATGGAATTTATTTTATAAAATTCAATATTTATTCATTTGGGGAAAAAGAATGGATATGATTATAAAACATAAAGTTATTATAAATTTTCCAAATTTTAATTATTAAAGGATTGAAAATTATGAAACATTTCATAAAATAAAAATAGTGACCTTGATTTATAAGCGGAGATCATGATGAAGAAACTGTTTGAGT
Source organism: Viscum album (assembly GCA_963277665.1). Taxonomy (NCBI): domain Eukaryota; kingdom Viridiplantae; phylum Streptophyta; class Magnoliopsida; order Santalales; family Viscaceae; genus Viscum; species Viscum album. The sequence continues at coordinate 256,039,241 of OY728150.1, forward strand.
TGATACACTCAGATGATTGTGGTTTGATGTTATTGGATTAAAATAATGGATATAGGTAATTATAAACCTTTATTGATGATAACTATTAAATATCTTATATATACATTATTACGAATGAATTAAATTCCCTTAAGGGATTCAAGAACATTTATAAGAATAATGGGAACCAAATGGGATGTTATAACTTAATATTTCTGTCTGATAAAGGATTAGAATAAAATAATTCGGAGTTTAAAACATATCTAGAGAGGAATGTAATAATTAATGAATATATTTATCCCTATACACAAAATGGAGTATGTTATCCAGAAAATTAGATCATGCAGGACATGGGATGAACTATATTTTCAGATTAGGGAACCTCAATTTAGTTCTGAAGATCGGCCTCAACAATGTATTCCTACATTATCAACTCATTCTAACATCAAAAAAATTTATTCAACTCACTATATGATTTGTGTCTTGGTAATAATATTAACATGAAAATATTAATTTTATTTAACACATTGTGTAAATTTAAGATCAAAGAAAGAAACATGAGAAGGTAATGTGAGAGATATGACGAATGGATGTTTCTTGAATAAACACAGATTGTAAGAAGTTATTTATGTCACAATCAGAATATAAGAATGATAATTGATATATTTAATGTAACCATGTTGAAAAATAAAAATAAATAAAATATAACACTACTTATTGACGATGAAGTTGAGGAATCTCTTGGAGAATACGTTGGATATCATGGGAATATTCTGGATGTACAAGAATATTTTTAAAACACTTATATTAAATATTAAATATTTAGTAATAAAGATGTCTGCAAAAATAATTATATCATTTAGTCACATTTAATAACTCAAAATGTGACCATGAGAAATAATTTTTAATAAATTAAAATTAAAATAGTTTATCGGTGTCTCTATTTTCGGTCTAGTCATGCATCGGTGAGTCCTTACATTGGTAGCACCATGTCTCAGTAACAACATGTGTTAATAGCACCATGCATTAGTCGAAACATGTATCTGTAGGTTAGTCCTTCTATCTACGAGACAACTGAACATTAGGTGACTTGTTTGAACTATTTGCGAGACATGATTAAATATGAATTGAAATGATTTGTGATTATTAATACCAGAGAGGAAGGCCAAAAATCTCATTATGGGCCAAAAATCTCCCCCTTTTGATGATCACAAATCATGGCCTTAAAAATAACACTCATTTGATGTGTAATATAATAATTCTACCTGTTATCTCCCATTAATTTTGAATTTTACAATATATTAATATGGTTTAGAGGTAAAATAAATAGTAATGGTATCAATGGAAACAAAAATAATTTTATCAATGAAAAATGTCTTTTCTTCTCAAATGTAAAATACAAAAGAGTGCTATCAAAGGTAAAATAAATAAGGAAAATACCAAACTATTCTCCCAATTTTGGGATTATCAAAATGTTTGAGGGTATCGAAATATAAAATCAATAATGAAATGGAATCAATGGAAAAATATAGAAAGACACATATATCAGAGGAATAAGATGTATCAAAGAGTAATATATAGAACATAAATAGATGAAAGGAAAGAGAACTCAATTCCATCAAATAGTGAAGTAAAAGATATGATAATAGTCACTAAAAGAAAACTAAAGTACAATACATCATACCTATGATAGATTTTTCCACACTACTTATGAGGATTAGGAGGTTCCTTCCCAATCTTAGAGGGGACAACAGAATGTCCAGTAGGTGGTGGCTTAGAAGCTAGAGGGTGTGAAGAAATCTTCATAAGAGGCAGGGTTACTACTTCTGAAACATTTAATGCAAGGCTGGGTTAGTGCTAAGACAAAACAAGAGGATGGATCTTCTCTTGGAACACGGGTTGAATCTAACTAAATACCTGATCCATAGTCATCTGAGGTGGAGTAAATGATTCATTAGGTCAAATTGGTGCATCAAAAGGCACCACAACTGCTTCACTCTACACATAAAGGTATGGATTTAACAGGTTGATGAAATACTCAATGATATCACCACCATATATCATTTTTTTCTCAAAACCATCTCTATTTTGGATGAAAATTTCACAAATAGGTGTGAAGTCTTTCAATTGACTGACTTGTTCTTGGATTTCCCTTGTTACTGTGGGTAATGTGAAATTCTCAACCAAATACTTAAAGTGACTAATCAACTGGGGAATGGTGTCAATATTCAATAAATATGAATTAATCCTCCTTGTAATATCTTCATGATTGGAAGAATCATTCTTGGTATAAAATCTGACCATATCAAGCACACGATCAGTGTTCTGCACATTTTTAGAAAGACTTTTATAACTAGAGGAACCAAATAGATCTTGAATATCTTCTTTAACAACATTTTTAACTTCCTTAATGTTCATGGCCTGAGATTTATGACCAGAGGTAGAAGGATCATCTGAAGATGAGTTATTATTCTTCAAATATTTAATAATAGTCTCTAGATAGCCTTGATACTCATAGGTCAGATGATTTATTATAGAGACCAGCACACTCATTTCTTTTATCAGCTTGGTGGAATTTGAAACAATAGATTTAGAAGTTATGATTATGTTTGGTAGAATATTGGTAATAACATTTTTTGAAATATTAACTACATCAAGATCAATCACACTAACTGCTTGAAATGGAGAAAGAGAATCTCACACTAACCGCTTCATCTCTTTTATTGACGATTTGAGAGAGCTTAATTTAGTACCCATCTGAGTGTTTTCCATTATTTATTTTTTGATCCCATGGACCATTTGAGATTGAACTGGTACACTCATAACGAAACAATTTTTATCATTAAACCTCTCAAAATCTTCTTTAGTGATAGAGTCACTAGGAAGGGTCTCAACTATTGATTATATGGAAACAGGTACAAATAACTCATCATTCATTTCTTCATAGTCGAAACAATATGATACATATCTAGGATTCCTTTCCTATTCATAAATAACATCATTATCCAATGGTGTGAGTGTGTCAAGTCTCACTCTTCAAGCCTAAAACTCCCCCTCAATGTGATCTCTTTTGTCTTGATGCTATCCCTCAATTTTTGCTCTCCTCATTAGTTTATCAACCTCAATATGAGGTCTCCTATTATAATTTTCTTCACCTTCTCTTTCATAGCCCAAAACATAACCACTTTAATAATCAATATTACTTTCATCACTTCTAGATTCTTCTTCTTCTCTCTCATCTTCTTCTTCTACTTTTGATTCATCACCAGAGAAAACATACTTTCTAAAATATCCTACATTTCCTGATAAATTCATATCCATATCTCCATTAGTGCCAAGAGTGTTTTCATCTAAGGGTAAAGAAAGTGGAGGACTTGGATGTCCAATAGAAAAAGATTTTCAAGCATCAGTGGTGTCAGGATCACTTTTATCATCGATTGGTGATCCTGGATCTCTTTCTAGTGTAGTTGTCTCCTCTTCCACATCTGAAGAGTAAAAAACAACATCATCTATTCCAAAACACAAATCATCCGTATTCCATGGCCAAGTTATATGGTCCACTAGATTGAATTTGTCATATAATTTCCCCTAATCCCCAACACACTCTTTCTTCCATGGGTTCCAAATTTATTTTCATTCTTTTATAGATTTCACTGCTTTGGCAGATCCCTCTACACATAGAAAATATATTATCAGCATCACGAACACATCCCTTCTCTTTTAACATGGATGATATCATCCTAGGTTAAAATAAAGTGTTTGTTTTGTAGTAAGGCTTAATAATCTCACTGATAAGAACCACGAGAAATCTATATAGGTTTACCTTAAATCTGTTCCTCAGTACGTAAACCAAATATACATCATGATATTTTAATGAAGAAATGTCCCCTTTTCTGGGATAGATTTGGTAATGACTAAATTTGAACTGAATTCTACAAACCAAATATAATTCCTTAGCAATTGGTCTCTTGTGCTCATTATTATCAGTAATCTACTCCAGATCTTTCTCAAAGTATAAAATGCCACTCTCATGTGGAGAGGTTCCTAGTTAATCATCAAATAATAAATGATGAGGGACATTAAGACACTCACCCCACTACCTTAATGTAAAGAAATTCTCAGGAATTTTACTATGGACATAATCTAGAAAAAATAAAAACTCTCCAATATAAACTCAATATTCATGTCAAACTCGTGTACTAACTTTGGGTAAAAGGGTATTTCATTTTTTGAGGACCACTCAAGCGAGACTTGATCCTATAACACACCGAGTATTAATGACTTGGTTTCCAACAACCATTCTAAAAGAACCTATTTTTCTAGAGTCACTACATGGTTTTCCATATAAAGATTTAAAGGTCGAGAAGATTTTCTTGATTCCCCTTTCTATTTCCTAGCTGCATGAGACTCATTGCCTGAACAACATTCAAGAGCTCAATTCACACGTGCCATTCAAATATTTCAGTTTTAAATTTGGGAAGTGAAAGGTGGGGGTATAGAGAGATCAGTGACTGAGTGAATGTATGGGTAATTGTGTAGAGTGGATCAATTGGAATTTATATCATTTATGTCTTAGATCATGTAAAAATGTGAAATCATGAATCGGGTTCTCCCAAAGAAACAAAACAATTTCTTTTTGGTAAAAACACAAAATGGATAAAAATAGTGAGTCATCTGTGTCCACACGATATATTTTTGATAACACTAACAGTGTTAGAATGACAAGGCATTGGGGTCTACATGAAAATTTTTTCGGCATGATACAACGTCGGTGTCGACATGAAAACTGTGTCGGCATGACATAGCATCAGTGTCAGTAGGAAAATTGTGTTGGATTCATACTATTAGTGTTGGTATGAAAACATCACTTATAATATTCAAAGTAATAACAACAGAAGATCCTATATATTGATCATTCCTAGATCATGTCTGATATATTTCCTTCTTTCAGTGATCAATGGCTTAGTGAATATTTCTGGAATCTTATGATAGGTTCCAATGGATTATAATGTTATATCTCTTTTTAGATAATGTTATATCAAAAATAGATGACTTATATAATTTTTTTTGTTGTATAATGTGAAAAAGTCTTCTTTGAAATATTAATAGAACTTGTTTTAGAACAATTTATAGGGACATGTCTGAATTGATATCCATAATCTAGTAATGCATGTTTCATCTATAATATTTTTGCACAACCACTATTAGGAGCTGTGTATTAATATTTGGCTGTAGAAAATACAAAACATTTTTGTTTCTTACTACACCATGAAACTAGATACTGGTACAAAATGTGACATGTTCCAGAGGTGCTCTTTCTATCTAAATTACACCCACCAAAGTCTGAATCTGAATAACTCACCAAATCAAGAGGTTGTTATCTAGGATAGAAAAATTCTAAATTATTATTATATTTGAGGTATTTGAAAATCCTATTGATATAATTTAAATGATATTATTTTGGTGTTTAATGATAATGTGCACCCATGAACGCATTAAACATAATATCTGGCATGCTTGTAGTTTAGTAGAATAAACTTACAATCATTCTTCTGTAATTGTTTTGATCAATAGATTTACCATCTTCATCAAGGTCCAAATTACATGTGGTACTAATTGGAGTGTCACTACTCTAAGTTCATTCAAAGACAAATCTTCTTAAAAGATGAATTAAATATTTACATTGACTTAAAACAATACCTTCTTTATTTTGAAATAATTTAAATCCAAGAAAGAATTTGAGATCACCTTCCAAACTCATTTCAAATACACCTTACATCATATTTGAAAAAAAACACATGAAGAATTTTAAAGGATCCAAAACTAATATCATCTACATATATTTTTACTAAAAAAATAATTGGAAATTAGTTTTATAAAAAAGGGTAGGATAAACAATTCCATTTTTAAAACCATTAGAAATAAAAAAAGTGTTGAGCCTATGATACCAAACTCTTGGATCTTTCTTTAAAAAGTATGAAACCTAATTTAATTTAAAAACATTTTTTGAAAAGTGTGGACTTGAAAACTAGGGTTTATTCAATAAAAGCATCCCCAATTATATAACCATTTAATAATGCACTCTTGACATCCATTTGATAATGTTTGAAATCTAATTTTTTTTAATGATGGATGGTGCCTAGCCTGAAAACCAGGGCAATATAGAAATTAAATAAAAGAGTTACAAGAGTCTAAAAGATGGAAGAATATTACAATCTATATTATGAAATGGAAGTAAGTCATCGAGGAGTTCATCAATAAAGGTAATGTCTTGATTGACTCCTTTATTTGCAAGACCATCAGCAACCATGTCAGCTTCATGTCTAGCAACTCGGGAAATGGTTTCCTGATAGTGAATCCCTTTGTCACGAATATAACATTATGCAACCATTCTAGCTTTGTTTCTAACTATATTAACAGCTTCATCTACTTTATTCCTAAGCACCCATTTCATGCCTATAGTGAATGTGTCTAGGTTTCTATATATAGGTTTCCTAACATTATATATTTCAAAATTATTTAATTCATCTTGCATAGAAATCACCCAGAATTAATAATTTATATCATCATTGATATTCTTAGGTTCAAGCTATGATAAGAAATATTGATGTTCAACCTGATTTCTAAGAGAATATATAGTTTGAGTTATTTTGTCTAAATCATCATCTATGGCATCTAAAGTATGGTTATTGAGAGTTATAATAGGTCTTGAAAAAGAATGGATAGAGATTTTAGGCTCTTATACAGTTTTAGGTTCATCATGAAATGAGTCTGGAGAATTTTCAAAACTAGAAGTTTTAATAGATTCCATAACAGGATGGTTAGGAGATTTAGAATTGATGTCCAGATTTGACATATCAGCCACAAGAGTTTATAGAGAGGACTTTGACTCTTGTGGATATATCTAATAAAACATGACATGTGAAGATTCACACACACATTCAGTTCTATTATTAAATAAACTACATACTTTACTGGAAGTTTAATAACCTATGAAAATTCTTTCATCACTCATGGAGGAAGATTTGTCTATATTATTCTTAATTTTAAGAATATAGACTTTGGAACTTAAAAAACGTTGAAGTAGTTATTCTTAGGTTTTCTATTGTTCCACAACTCATAAAGAGACCTCTTAAGAATAGTTCTAATCAAGACTCTATTAATTATATAGAATACTATTTTGGCAAATTCTACCCCAAAATATGTAGGTAGGTCATACTCACTAACCATGGTTCTATAAATTTCTTGGATAGTTATATATCTTCTTTGTAAAAATCCATTTTATAGGGTGTCCTGGGAGTATAGAATCTATGACTATAGCCATTTTGTGAGCAAAAGGAATACAACACATGGTTCTCAAACTCACAGACATGGTTACATATTAGGGTTTTTATTATAAGACCACAAATATTTTCTATAGTCCTAGCATACATGGTGAAATGAGAGCAAGAATCAAATTTGTGAGCCAAGAAGAATGTTCAAGTATATCTAGAGTAGTCATCTATAAGAACATAGACATAATGCTTCCCACATAGACTTGAATATCTAGATATTCCAAAAAGGTCCATGTGAACCTTCTTGAAATGTTGAGAAGTTGAAACTTATTTCATTGGTTTGAAAAAGATTTTTTGTTTTTTACCCTTTTGACAAGGATTACAGACTCTATCATTTGGAAATTCTTCTTTTCGCAGATCATTGACTTATCCTTTTCTAGTAAGATTACTAAGTGAGTTTATATTGATATTCCATGATCTCATATTCTAAACCATGATTATTTATAAAAATAACTCAAACAAGAAACATTTTGAGAAATTAATGAATCTAAATCAACATTTCTAAAAGTAGAAAATACTAACTTATTTTAGAATTAAAAAATTCAAACAATAATTCTCAAATTTAATATTAAAACCATAATCACATAATTGATAGATACTAATTATGTTTTATTTTAATACATAAACAAAAAGTACTTTAGAAACTAAAATAGTGTTAGAATTACCAATATGGCCAAGTCCAATGATTTTTACCTTTGCAATACCACCAAAATTGAGAGGCCCACCATAAATCATTTTCATGTTCTTGAAGAATGAATAATCACATAACATGTGTCTTGAACATACACTATCCAAGTACCATATGATTTTATAGGAGAACTTTAAACAATAATCCTACAAAAATAGATTAGATAATAATATATTTTGGTACCCAAATTTGATTCGGTCCAATTACATTAGTAATAAGATATTTTAGAACCCACATTTGCTTCATTAGTTTCCATTAAGCGTCATGTAATGAATTGTATATATAGAATTTATTTGGCATAGAAAAAACATGAAATATTATAAGATGATTCACGGATGGAACTTGCAGAAAATTTTCTAGAACTCGGAATAAAATAAGGATTTCAAGAAGTCGATACAAAGAGAGTTTTAGTAACATTCCTCTTTCCTGGTTGGTATCATATTCTAGTAATATATTTAGGCACTACTTGTTTACCATGAATTTGAACCAATATATCTTTAACATTGTTTAAATTTTATTAATCCATTTTCAATTTCTCATCGGAAAATTTAAGCTCGTTGTTTTCCTTATGTAGTTGATCATTTTTCTCTTTTTTTATAGAAAGTTCAGATTTAATAGTGGTAGTCAAATAAAGATGTTTCTACAAAGATTTGTATATATCTTTTAGTTCATTACAATTTCCCTCTATAAGGTTTCAATATTCATACATTTCCTCGCATTTCATATAATCCAAATATCTTTAATCTCCAGAATCATAAGAATTATGTTTAGGAGAGTTTAGTGTTTCCTTTGATGTGTTTTTCAAAAAACATATATTTTCCATATTAGAATTTTCACCATGAGAGGATTCTAAGTCACATGAGATGTCCTCAAAATAACTCCAAGTTTTCTTCATGTCCTTCTTATAATTTATGTCCTTATCATCATAATTCTTCTTATACTTTGTCTTGGGACAGTTAGGCTTCAAATGTCCCTTTATTTTTCACTCAGGGTAGATTATATCATTTGAGGTATCACCTCTTTTCCAAAAATATTCTAATGGACTTTATTGTTATACTTTTCTTTGTAGTTGTTTATTACAAATAATTTATTATCTCTATAATATTTCATAAACCTTCTGTTTATTTAATCTATCTCTTCATCATTGTCTATTAAAGATTGTTCATCACTTGAACATTCAGTTTCATCTTGAGATTTGTCCTTATGTTTGGATGCAGTAGATTAGAAAGAAACATATTTTGTTTTTGGATCCTCATCATCTTATTTGTTTACTTTTAGTTCTTACTTATACATCATCAAATTTCCGACCATCTCCTACACTGTAAAATTGTGGAGTTTACAGGATTCTCTTATTGATACAGAAGTCCCTCTCCATCTATCTAGTACGATTCTATGTATTCTCATAATTTTATCCTTGGCTGTAACATCCCTTCCTATAGAGATCATAGTCTTCAAAATTTCATTATACATGAGATACATGTTAGAAATTGCCTCATCAAGCTTCATATTAAAATTATCATATTTAATAGTATAAGTGTTAAGTCTCACTTCATTAACATTAAAAGTTATTTCATGTGAAGTAGCTAATGTGTACCAAAATTCAATGGTAGATGTACAAGTATATATTTTATTAAATTCTTCATCTCCTATTGCACTAAATAGGGAATTCAGAGATTTGTAATTTTTATTATATATAGTCTTTGTGGAATCGTTATAATAATTCCTATTAGTCTTTGGTATGTCATATTGATCATTGATAGCTGTCCAAATTTCAATGCCCATACATTATGAATGCATTTTCATCTTAATCATCCAATGGGTGAAGTTTGATCCACTAAAGTAAGGTGTTATTTTTTTAGCGACACCATCCAATCTATTATCCATAACAAATAAAATATTTTTAAAGAGATAAAAATTTAAAAGTTATATAAATTTTGAGATCATTAAAACACCCCTAAATCACAGTTGAAAATATATGAAATATATTTTAAAGTACCTATGATACCAAATGTTTGTTAGGGTAGGACACTTAAGAGGGGGGGGGGATTTGGTTCCTATAAAAAAATTTGTTATAAATTTTGTTTATATGGTTCCACCAATTTAAAACAACACATGACATTTAATCAAAGTAGTGAATTTATAATAGTATAACTGTTCAACTAATTTCTCAGAAGATTGATCATTTATCTATTGTAACAATATGACATATTCATAAAACTTTTGAAACTAAAATAATATGATTTAAGTAGTTATAAACACTATCCAAGACTAAATATCAAAGTGAAATTTATTTTAATGAAATACAGGTAAAATTAAAGAAAAATAAATATGAAAAAATAGCAGATACAAAACAAGAGGTTCATTATCAAGGTGATACTTATATCTCTTCACTTGGCGATCACCTACCACCATGAAATATATATAGATAATGGTTTTGATACACACCCTTAATTAGGGTTTACACAACATTATGTAGACTTTCGAGGTAAAATTACCACTACCATAGTTTTATACGGGAACACAAATACAACCAGGTCACACATGACCTCTTACACAATTATTCATGGTTTAAACAAGTTCATAAAGATAGTTTGGGGAGGATATATAATATCCTCTAGTTTAGTGAAAGATATGGTATGTGTTTCATAGACAAATGCACACACTACATGAAAAATTCAACAAAATGTCACAAAATAGAGAAATAAAGATTAGATAGTGTTTAAAAGGATATATGGGTTATGCAGTTCCATTCAGGACTCTTTGATTTATCACAGTTGATGATAATGTACTATTCTAGAAGTAGACACTAAAGATAGTGTTTTGTGGAGCACTGTGTTTTTTATTCTAGGAATATGAGATGTTATTATCTTTATTGTTAGTTGAATGTGGAAGATATTTTGGATCATCGATGGACAACAATTATCTAGTTTACAAAAAAGAGGAATGAAGAGTTCCTCAGGTGTAATTACTTTACGCATGTTGTTCGTGTGGATCTGCTAATGTGTCTATTCATATCTTTATATATCTATTTCATGCACTACTTTGTATATCGCTTTCACTTTGAGTCCTTTCCTTTTATATTCTTGCATCCTGACAATGTTCGTGTTTGAGCTTGATGATCCACCTCATATTTCTGAAATCATCATTAAAGATGTCCTAAAAAGCATTAAATTAATTAGTCACATTAATTAACTCATTATGTCACCATTATATATAATATTAAAAAAATGAAATTTAAACATTCTATCAGTGACTCCTTTGTTGGACTATTTATGTGTCGGAAAATACTTATGTCCATAGTACCATGTGTCGGTAGCACTAGGCATTGGTGGCACAATACATCAGTGGCACCATACGTTGGTCGGCCAATACCTCTATCGGTGAGACAATTGAACTATGGGTGACTCATTTGAACTATCGGGGTGTCAATTTCACTGTTTTTGAGTCATCTATCAATGATGCATTAACTCTGTCGATGTTAGCTTCTCATACTTAGAAAATATTTCTACTTGTAATGTTTTACAACATAAATATTATTAGAATGTGGTAAACATTCATGTGATCATTAATGATCAGAATCACCCATATTAAACCTTAAATAATCATGATTTAAAAGATTATACATGATTAATAATAATTGAAATTATTTGTGATTATTAAAACCAGAGAGGGTACCCAACAATCTCTAATGGGCCAACAGTTTCCCTTTCCCCATGATAAGAAGAAGGAATATTTGAATGATTTTCAAGGATATAATAAATTTATTCATTTTATTGTTTTAATTTAAAATTTAATATTCAATTAATTTATGAATCATATTTCTTAGGACTACTAATCAAATCGATCATGTGTGGTGTGATCTATTGTATCTTGTAACATTGTAATAAGCAATAAAAAAATATAGGTTACTAGAGTTAGTTTTTCAATAGTTGTAATTAGAGCATGCTTAGTATGAAACATGGGAACATTATTTTAGAAGAATATAGATATTGAACGAATTATGATAATATTTTAGAGTCATTAGATCATTTTAGTGTATTTTATTTCATAATTCAATATTTAATTTAAATTTGTGATAACTAAATGAGTAGAATTCTTTAGTGATAAATCCCAATGAAATGAAGGTAATTAATAGCCATGATCAATGTAGGGATTAGCTTGTTGAGAATTTCAACACAAAATCTATAGGAGAAAATAATATCATGGACATATTAGTGAAACGAACATAGGTTATGTTTAGTATCCTTTTCTTTATAGAGAAATTAAAAAGGGGGAAATCATGGGTGAAGGATCACATGATTATGCCTAACCAACTATTACAAGTTATGATAAATTATCAAAATTAAATTTAATGTATGGACACACAAAATAATAAGAAAATGATTATTTATGGTATATCTAGAGATAAATACCTTAGAAGTAAAAAGACTCAATATCCTATATGTTAAGAATATAAGAACATGTCCTTGGGTAAATTTTTATAGTTAATTGTAGTTTTTTACAATCATGTTTAAAAAGTACTTTATAAACCCAATTGAAAATGAAATAAATAATATACTAATGTCCAATTCATTAACTGTACAGAGATCAATAATTATAGAAACAAATTCCCAGAGAATCAACAATGTACCTATTAATTTTTTGGGGACTCTAATTATGATATATTGTAAAAATATAAGAATTACGAAGATCATGTGAAATAATTGAGAATCATTCACGAATATTTTAGTGTAAAATGGTTTAATATGAGAAATTACATAAGTTTGAATGTCGATTTCAAGAATTGTTTTTGAAGATCATTTATGATGTTTTGCTAAGAGAGTTTTTTATTTGTTGAGAACTAACTTTTGTTAAAGTAGTTTTTTTGTGAACCAAGTAAATAAGAGTAGATAGAAGTTAAAAAACAATCATTAGTATGTTACTGATGTTGAATAATGTTTTAAAGTTGACGATTATTAAAATTTGGAATGATAAGAAAATTCTAAAGAGAGTTAGATGATGCTATGAGGATCTCACGGTTCCTTACATCTTCATAAATGTCTAGATACAATATTTTATTAATAAGAGAATGTTTGTGTTTTCCATGAACTGATTTTGGATGCATCATTTTAGAAAGAGAAGAAATAGATGAAACTTATATGAAAATGAAATAGATATAGAAGTTGTAAAAAAATTGGAAGTTTGGATATTTGAAAAGTTTCTGGTAAGATAATCATTCCGATTAAATAATTAGATGAAGATTTTATTATAATTTTTTGCTTTCTGATTTTTGAATTTTTTTGAATATGAAGATCATCAAGAAAAGAGTTTTCTAGAATGTTAAAAGTTGATGAATGTTAGAAAGTCTAGAAGTTAAAAAAATTTCTAAAAGATGAATGTCAAATTTTAAGGATGTTATAATGTTTACACTTCTTTTTCAGATAAGTAATTAATGAGATATACTTTTTTAATTAGACTAATTTTTTTAATCATATAAATTTTTTTCAAGTGGAATAATCATATGATTTAATGAATAATATGATTGGATAGATAAAGTGTATAAAAATATGATTAGATGGAGGATGTTTTCACAATGTAAAAAGTATCTTTTTTTACAATAGTTATAATGTTGATGTCTGTACAGAGTTATAAAGTTTATGTTTCTTGAAATTAAAAGGATTAAGTTCATACAATGTTGTGAATTTAAAGTTACATGAAATTTCAAATTTGATATTTCATGAATTTTCATATTTGATGTTTTTAAAGAGTTAAAAAGTTCAAATTTTTTGAAATTAAAAGGTTATAGTTTTTAAAGAGTTAAATTTTATTGTTTCATAAAATCACAACATTTATGGTTCCCAAAGTAACTAATTTAATGTTTTTTTAGATTTAAAAAGTTAATGTTTTAGAAAGATTCAAAGTTGAAGGTTTTATAGAATTAAAAAGATATGGTTTATTGAAATTTAAAAGTCAATGTTTTATAATTTAATGTTTTAAAATTTTCAAAGAGTGAAAATGTTGGTGTTTCATGAAATGACAAAGGTCAAGTTTCATAGGGTTACAAAGTTGAACTTTCTACAGAGTTATAAATTAGAGTCGCATAATGTTGAAATGTAAAATTAAATAAATAGTTAATGAGTTTTTGATTCAAGTTTTAAAAGGTTTATGTTATAGTTATTGATGTTTTTATTAAACATTTATTTTAAGGTAAATCAATGAAGGTTGGAAACGTTATAGAATTATTGAAAATTATCAAATATTCCAGAAAAGTTTTGAAAAATCCCAGTTAAATTCAAGAGTATAAAATTCTATTTTATAAATGTTATTGAGTAGGAAAATGAAATTAGTTCCCCACTTTTACTATTCTTGGATAACCTATAAATATTAGTAAAAATTACATTGTACTTAACATTTTTCACATGAGTGAAAATTTAAATTTTTTGTTGTTTGTATATGAGTGAGTTTTTAACCAAAGTTAAGTTTAATGTTAGAAGACTTTTGGATAGATTTCCTTTATCATAATAATCAGATAGATTATAGTTCAGTTACTGGATAGATACAATGGATATAGTTTACATGTAGAATGTTTTTAGGGAACATAGTTTTTTTGAATCAGATAGAAAAGAAGTTTGTATTAGGTGATGTTTAAGAAAATGTGAATCATACGGTGACTAATCGATGAAGGAAAACTGAATAGAGAAATTGGATGGAAAAATCAGATTAAAATTATAAAAGAACTTTTGTAGATCTGAATTCACAAAGTTACATTATTCTGGTTGATCATGTTTTGAAATCAATTTTTTAAACTGATAAGAGCCAATAAAATCATACCTATAAAAAGATAAAAGAATTATAATGAGAATTTGTTCAAATTTTTACTCACTAATTTAGTATAGTGAACTTTTGTTGACCCGTAAAAGTGTCCATGGAATGGATATAGGTTCTCACACCGAGTATGAACCCTGTAAATCCTAAATTCCTTGGTTATATTCATACATTTTCATGCATGATATATTTTCATAAAACTATTAATGGAATAAAAATATGAAAATTTGTAGGAGATAAATTTTATAAAGATGGAAATTTTTAAAAAGGAAACCACTGATTCCACACCCTCCCCCATCTTAATAGTTTAATTATTCTTTGGAACTTTAATTACCATAAGAGGGAGGGTTCCTTTGTCAATTACTTATCACGGAAAATATCAATTCCTTCAATTGTAGAGATATTCAAAAAATTGATGGAAATAATTATCATGGATAAAAAATAGGATGATCCCCTATCACATTTCACTTAGCCTAATGTTTATTGATGCATCCATTATTGCGTTTCCAACCATTGAGAATGATTCTCCAAGGAATTGTTTTTTCCAAAGAAACATAGAGGTTGATGGAATGTCTAGAAATTTTATTCTTATGTCTTTATTAGAATTTGTATTCCTCAAGATAATGGGTCTCAAAATAGCCAATGAAACATGGTGAAAACAAGGAAGTTTCATTTTGGGAAATATTAAAGTTAAGGAAGTAAATTTTAAAAATGGGAGAAGAATATTTAATGATATAATGATGGGTGATGAAGAAACTATTGATTAATATTTCATTACGACCAATGATGTTGTTTGAAAAATCATACATTCAAAAATTCCTAGAATGATTTTACAGCTGTTAAGAAAATTATTTAAAATTCATTGATTGGTTTCATTAAAAAAATAAGCTTCACAAGATAAATATTAATTCTCATATGATGAATTAAATAAATTTATTATTGGTTGTGAGATGAGAAGTTCCCCAACATTTAAAAATAAGAAAAATGATTAAATGAATTTTGAAGCTACAAGAAAGATAAAAATCCACGATGCTGAACATAAAATTATTGAAAATAGTGATTTCGAAGATAATGAAGATGTTTAAATTAATGACAGGGTAATTTCTATTATCTCTAAGAATTATAAAATTGGTTAAGGGATGTATGGAGAAAGTATTCCACCCAAATATTTTTATGGCGGTGGAATTAGATATTTTTTATGAATTTTAACAATACGAATGCTGCAGAATATCAAGGTGATTATGAAGTAAACCCTTGATGGAAGAAAGATAATAAAATTTTTAATGAATAAAAATAATAAAAAAAATATAATAATAAGTTCAATAAAATCAAAAGATGAATATTAAGTTATAAATTTGAATATAAATTAACTAAAAAAATATTTATATGAAGAAGGTTCCTAGAATTCTTTAACATTCATTGAAAAATTTGATAAAACAAAATATTTTTCAAATAGTGAAGAAGAAGTAGGGGTGAAGAATCATACATAAAATATCACCTTATATCAGAACTTATTGCCTGTATTGAGAATAATAAAAATATCAATAAATAAATTTTAATGGTAAAGAATGATGGTTAGAGGATGTTTGATGAAAATAAAGGTCTTCAAAAGGAAGATCCATACATTGAGGAGATTTCAAACCTAAAACTGAAAATTTCAGAATATGGGAAAATAAGAAAATATATTTGAATGAATTTTTCTTCATGGATGACGAGGTTCATTAAAATCCATAAAAATTTATTAAGGTTTAAAATAATTTAATAAATATGGATAAAATTTTCATCAATTATTCAGATGTAAAATATTAGTCATCTAATATTATGGAGAAATCTCATAACTATAATCAGGTGAAATCATCACCCAATAAATGTGATAGTTCATATAATTTTTCTAACAGTGGAGTGTTTAATGTATTCTAGAAAACATGGGTTGATACATGATTTGATAAAACCATTACATTAGTAAAATTTGAAATAACCCCTTATAATAAAGTCTCTCCACGATGGGAGGTATCAAAAATAGAATGTTATTACAAACATTTTAAACATTTATATATGGAATGATATTATGTCTATAAGTGACATAGATTTGATGGTTTTTGGTCCAATGTAATTCGTGGTCACCAAGATTATAACAATAGGTACAACTTGTATCTACCATTAAATAGTCAAGTATTGAGGGGGAGAAACAATAACACAAAATTATGTAACATTCCTAACTCAATAAATGTTGGTAAATCAAAATTTCATGATTTTAGAAACAGTACAACAAAAGAAGAAGATTGATTATCTTCTAGGAAATGTATAAAATATGTGAAAAACTAATTCACTTTGGGGAAGAATGAATAATATTCATTATAAGTAATGTTTTTATGGACGAAAATAAAAAGAAATATGGAAATAAAAATGTTAGGGAAATATATTTTTTTGTTGAGAAAACTCTAATGGAAAGAAAAATGAATAAATAATATATTATTAATAGTTGATATTACTCACATATGATAAGTGATTTGAAGATATTAATGGATATTGAAAATCATGATAGAGGAGTAGTAAATTTTGATAATTATAGTTCCTTAAAAATTATATGATTTGGAACAATTTAGATAAAAGACAAAAAAAATTAAATTCTAAAGAAGTTTTATCTGTTATTGGGCTCAAACCTAAATAAATTACTGTGAGAAAACATTGTGATGATGGAAAATAATTGATATTAATAAAGTATTCACATATCATGAAAAGTTTGGATGATGGTAATGTTGTTACCATGGGCGAAACAAGTAATGGAAATATCTTTTAGATAGAATAACATCACAACACAATTTACAAAATTGATGTAGAAGAAAGGAATTTATGGAATAATATAATTTCTAACCTTGAAAAAAAATATGATACTTTTATAGACATATCAAAATTGAAAAAATGAATATGACTTTTACATTACATTTTGGAAAGGTAAGATAGTTAGTAAAATCCACAACAAAGTTGAGATTCAATCTACTAGAACTATCGAACTTGTTTACTCATATCTTTGTAGGCTGATATGATATCAATAAAAAAGGGAAATATTATAATTAATATCTTTAATTGATGATTTCACTAAAATGAGTAATATTATATTTATGAAGCACAATGTAGAGGATGAAAAAATTCTCAGATTCCTTAGAATAGATATTGAGTGACAAATTGGTGTGTATGTAATGAAGTTGAGATCTAAAAAGTAATAGATATCTAAATAACCATGGAATAAAACATAAATATAGAGCTCTAAAACCCAATGAAAAAAATGTAATAGTAGAAAATAATAATATATTTTTTGTAGAAATTGGAAGAGTCATGTTAGAAGAATATAAAATTTCAACATTAAACTATAGATAATATGTTAGTACTGCTAAACATGTAACAAAATAGATGTTTTCTAATGTTGTAATAATAAATGACTCCTTATGAAACCTAGTACAATAAAAAACTTTAGAAAAATAATTCATGATTTTTGGAGGTCCCAGTTTACAAATGATCAAAAATCCAGATCATAGAAAATGTAACAAAAAATATTAGGATGATGTTTTAATGGGATATTCACCCTATTGAAGAATTTGTAAATGTTAGAACAAATGCTTATAAATGTTGGTGCATTCCTAAATTTTGAAATCTATTTATAATCAAGATTCCTTGACAATGGTTTTTTAAAATGATGTGGATGAAAATTGAAATCCACCCCTTGAGAATAACAAAACTGAAGATCAAAGTGAGGAAAAATACTTAACTAATGATTCATAAGAATCATATGATAAGGAAAGAGAATAAGTAAGTAAAAAAATCAAATTTCATACCCGGTAAGAACAGGTAGATTAAAAAATCACCAGAAAAAAAATTCATAGATCAAACTAGAATAAATTTGAGATTAAAGAATAATTCATCAGTTATCTCACAAGTTGAACCAGAATTAGTTTCAATGGATTTTGAACACAAAATAAGGTCCAATAAATGAATGATGATTTATATCAAATTAGGAAAAATGTGTTTGAATTGGGTACCTATAACCAACTTCTGTGTTCTTTATGATAACCTATATATATTTTTATGAATATTAATAAACTTTTTATCACATCATGATTGTTCTTCTGAGTAACATATTATATGATAATACCCAAATAGTAGTTATTTCACAAAAAGTTCAAATCAATTTCGCACTGTAATGAAAACCCAAAAGGGATAAAAAAAACCATTATTAAATATATGTTATATATATTGATGATATAATTTAATGGACACATGGGATATTGTGTATCAAGGTTTTAGACTCATATAACTTGGAGTCACCATTGCATGGGGTACTACCTTGGTAATATTCAGTGTAGGATATTATGAGAACATGACCCACTAGTAAGAAATTCATATTTATATGTGTAATTAGATGCTCCTATCTGTAGATATGTATATTGATCCTTATAATTTATGTTCATTATTAATAATTATTATGAATATTGTAATTTTAGGTACTGACAAAAACTATGAAAACATATGTTCGCAGTGATGTAGGATACATTGGGTGTCTCACCAGAAATATTTCATTAATGAATAATGATTGAAAGGATTTATCACTTTTGTTCTTTAACAGATGTTTTTATCTCAGTCCCTATGATAAAAATAATATAGCTTAAATAGATACAGGGGCATGGTGTTCTATAGGCAAGTTCAAATTCTTGAAATTCAAAGAAAGCGACATCAAGCACATAGGTCGATGACACCAACGTGCACCCTTCTGGATTAGAGATACCAAAATAAAGGGATTTTATTACTCAATAAGCATCTATATTAGGTATTATTTCATTTTGGTATTATATTATTTCTCTATGGGTCCCTTGGAATGTTGGTAGATTCTAATCTTGGACTTTCAATAGCTTCGCCTAATGCCACCGAGAAAGAGGCCTGGAGAGTCACACACTAAGGGTATCCAGAATCTCAGTTAAATAATATATTATTATTTATTATTTAAAGAGTTGAATAAATATTATTACCATATGTGGTTTAATAATCATTCATTTTCTAATTATCACATATATTTTCTCACATGTTATTCAAGAGAATATATTGTACCAAAATATTTAATAAATATTTATTTTCTATTTAGTGAGTATAATATTTATTTATATATTTTTTAATGTTGTAGTGGTATTTATTTATAAAATAAGTATTCATTATTCAATGTTTGATAAATATTTAGGAGGGATTTTGGAAAGAGTTTTTAGGTTCGGTGATAAATAATATATATTTAATATTATTTGATTAAAATTATTTAATTTAACTCCCATGTTATGTGCATTTCATGGAAATAATAATATTATAATTATTTTAGACTTGGGGTTCTATAAGGGGTTTAATATATATTAAATGGAACTTGTTAAAATATTCATTTCTAAACCCTAGTGGTATTTAGATCTAATTATATTGTTTTTTACAAGAGATAAAATAAATTTGTTCAATGCACAACGACAACCAGAGAGAATCCTCTCATGTCTAGGAAGCTCCCTCTCCAATATGCTCCCATGAATAGAGAGAGATATTTCTCCACCATCCACTATAGAGTATAGAGAGATCATATAGAATGATTTGTAAGTGTTTCTTGTAGAGATCAATGGTGAATGATGAGAGCGATGGGATATGTCGTGTTTGCACCGGAAGATTCTTACATCAAAGTTTAAAGATTTTTAGAAAACATGTGGACAACCTATTGATGGAATATTTTCTTGATACATACAGAAAAATAACAGTACAACACAAATCTATTTCATATCCATCAAAGAATAAATAATTCAATCAATGTTATTTTTTAATGGACTAAATTAATTACAAATAATATTTGATAATCCTACACTTGGTTCTGGAATTATATCTATTGTGTATTCTCTTTGATTCAATTCCATTTATTATGATATTTATCATCATGTATATCTTAGATTGATCATCAATAATGAAAATAATAAAAGTTGGGGATGACCCATCATATGATTTTTTTTCACACCCAAAATCTACAAGCGGTATTATAGCAGTCACATAAATATTTAAAATTATTTAAAGATCATTTTTTGATTTAGAAATCTGTGATTTACGTTTCAATTCAATTTTAATCATCATTTAAGTCAAATTTTGATATTAGTTTTTCTTCTATAATTTCTCATAGATCTAATAAAATTGATTAATTTTATGAAAGAAATAAAATTGAGGAACTCATTCGGAGGTGCTGAGGAATGTAGTTGGACAATAGAAGAGTTACATACTCTGTACCAGTATTCAATGCACCTGGAATTATTTAATAATTAACTAAAACCATGTGCATTGAATACACGTTGTCCATTTTATTCCATACACGACATGTTTACTAGGACAACCTAGAGCATGGTTAGATGTAGTACATTCTATGTGTCCCATATACATGGTGTGTAGTACTTTATGTTAGAGACAGACCATGTATTTCTATACAAGTCTTACCAGACTAGTGAATATGTAACTCAGATACCAGAAAACATGTAACCCTTTCTACATGTTGTGTACTCCAATTATTCCAAGGCACGGTATACATGCTAAGTCCTTAGGCGTGTGCCTCAAATATATAGTGAGACATTTATATGAAATATAGCTCAATTTTATGGGCCGTATACTTATAAACAATTACGGAAAATTAAAATTCATTTATTATATTTTGTAATCCTTATCTACCAGTGTTTGTGTGTGGTAATTAAGTTTATTGAGCACAACATGTTAGGGGTTTTAATATATATATATATATATATATATATTTAATTAATTTATGCATAATGTGTAGAGATGCATATCATTTGTGAGTTTTATAATAGATATTACTCTACGTTCATTGAATCATAGCACATCATAGAGAACTAATGTAATTTTTTAATCATTAATTTGGTAGTACACATCATGAAAGTACATGATAAGTCATGTATTCCATAGGTCACAAGAGGAAATATTATACAAGTATAGTACATGTTGGATAGATTTGTATGGGTATTCCCCATGTTTCCTCTAAGGTATATTTATATATGTTGATAATTGTAAATATATTTATTCAAATCTGTTTAAAATTATGATGGATGGGAATTTTAAGGATATTTTGATGAGAATTAAGAAAAAATAATTTATCAATTAAAGAAGATAATTAATTAATTTGAGTGAAACATATCTTAAATAAGAATATTAAATAATTTAATTCTATATTTATTAAAATTTTAATTTTTTTATCAATGTGGATTATCATGAGCAAAGACCGGACCATTGAATCTGATAAGTTTCATTTAATTTATTATTAAATTAATTTTTTGGCATGCGTGTCTTTTCTCCTCTTATTATGTAATGGAATTCATGTCCATTTATTCATTTATATAAACACTTTTCTTTCACCTATGTGCAAGTAGAAACATATGTAATGGATAGAGCTCCCAAGATAGTAGAGGCAGTCATGTTTGGATTTGAGGTGAAACCAATCCAAGAGATATATATAGGTGGATAGGTGGAAAGATGCAACAGAAATGTTAATTGGTTCAATGTGTTTCTCCACTAGGTTAATGGTTACTCTATAGACTGATATATAAACAAACCATTTGGGAAAGAACATGATCATAGTGATTTATTATATTATTTCTTTCCAATAGCATGGTTATTTCATTATGGATTCTTTGTCATAATCACATGAATTAATGAATTTACAGTCATGTAAGATAGAATTAAAAGAAATTTTCTTTTGCCTAAATAATTTATAACACACGGTTAATTACTAATTTAAATACAGTTAATATTAAATATCTTGTGATAAAAATAATAATAGAAAATATATGCATAAAAAATGTATTTCGTCAAATATATATTAAGTCAGTATAGCCTCCCATTAATTCACTTAAAGTAAAACAACAGTTCAAAGTGCTTGACTAGCCAAAGTTGTTGTTATTTCAATTATCGGGTGTTTCTAATAATAATTCATAGGATTAATGAACTTAGTTTAAATCAAGGGTCAACTACTATAGTAGGATATAGTGTAACTGGGTGAAAAGGTTTGAGGAAATCCAATATAAGGATGGTAGGACTAGGGAGTCCACCCAAAAAATCAAGGAAATGTGTGATAATGATATTGGAATTTTTAATTCCTACCTAAAACCATTAAAGTTGCTTGAAAAAATAATTTTGGGGTAATTGGAAGGGGAATATCTACCCTTTCCATTAAAATTTCCAAGAAACTATATATTTTGAAGCATATGGTGAGGGATTTTGATAAAAAGAGTGGGAGATTAATAAATATAACATTTATTTTTTTGTATCAATTTTATAATTAATGTTATTGATATATAATCAAATTACCTGTAGAAAAAACAATAAAAATGAAATCAAACATATCACTTAAATCCATAGTTGATAATGATGACATTTTCATCATCACAAATTTTCAAGAGTGGAAATAGAGCTTACATGTTAAACATCTCTATGAAAGAAAATCGAATGTACGGGAAGAACCGATTCTTAAAGTTCCTATTAATGAGGAAACTGGGGAAGAGTTGTCTCTTTATGAGAATAATTTGGAAGATGATTCAAATGTTTAGTGTTTTATGCTATCATCCATGACCAATGAGATTTTGAAGCAACATAAGGACATGGATGCATATAGCATGATATCTCATGTGAGATCATGGATTTCTCCATAAGATATGGTCTTGTTTATGATTCATTTTTAGTCCCATTTTTAGGTTAATTAAATTTTTTTTCCAAGTCCTTAAGAAGTCTCGAGAGCGTTTTGTGGGTTCGGGACATGAAAAAGGGGAAATGGGGGGTTTTCTATGAAATATGCATGGTTTGTGCATGGTTTGGTAAACCGTGCGATGGGAGACCTTAGAAGCTGCAGAAATTCACATGGTTTTCACATAGTCTAGGAAACCATGAGAGAGAGATAGTGTGCTGGTAGTAGCCTCTACACAGTTTGCACACAATTTGGAAAAATGTATGGGTAACAGTTCGGAATGGAAATTTCTAAAAAACTACAAAAATGCCATTACGAGATTTCTTATACCAACACAGGATTTCTCCCCCGTATTCATCATTTAACCCTACTGAAAATCCAATCTTCAATGATATTACAATAGTTATATCTTATTTGTTCCTTATATGTTTGGAGTGTCGTTAGTTTCATATTGAAGATGTGGGTAAGGCTTATCTCACTATATCTTCTCTTTTGGTTTAGGGTTCCTATTCTCTATATATCTCCATCTGAGTCTCTAAAAATCCTAATTTTTATTGGAACGATTTAGGGTAAAGATTCAAGGGTTGGATAAAATGGATTCTAAGGCTCCGGTTGAGAGGCAGTTCTCCACCAGATTCAAAGTAGGTGGTCTATAAGGTATATCCCCTTAGTTTAGAGTATATTTGTGCATGTAGGGGTTTTATTATTGCCCCATTTTTATGATTTATTGGTGCCTTTGACATGATGAGTTGTAGTGGGTCTCTAGATGGTTAATTGAACCACTCTAGATCCATTGAATGTAATGATGATGAATCGACCAAATGACGGCCACATGTGGGGTGTGCAGAAATTCACCGGACCTAGAGTTTATCATAATATGCTTAAGAAAGTTGTTGAGAACAAAGATCCCATGATGAATATGTTAATATGATTGAAGGATGTGTAATTGGTCTTCATTAATACACTTTGGTGGGGTAATGTCTTAAGAGGTTGTTTGGATGGAATGAAAAGAGGATTAATGGACTAATGGGAAAATTCTAGGGGATTAGCTTTATACTTGAATATTCTTAGTGAGATAGGAAAGGCTAATGGGAATGAGTCTTAAGGGGTTAAGTAATATTAATAATCAATGTGTTAATGTATTGAGACAAAATTATAACTTCCCATTTAATGATATTGTTGTGATGTTGTAAATGGCTTTGGCTATGCTTGTTGTGATATGGTTGATTATAGCGAATGGTAAATAGGTATGTGCCTATAGCTTGGTTGGGTGGGGTATCAACATGAGGTTCTATACCCACAGGTTGAGTTGGATCGAGGTTCTATCTCTACCCCCAAATTCATCTTTTAGGTAAGGGGATGGAGTTCTATTCCCCTAATGGTTGCATTGCACCCAGACTGAGGCTTCGAGGTAAAGATTATGAGATTATTTTAATATGATGCCTTGTGAGATAGGGCTTGATTTTATTCTCATATGCATGAGAAAATTGAATACTCAGAATCCATTGAACACATAGAAAGGGTAGATTAAACCCTAAAATATCTAATTAGTGAACCTATATTTAATGGTAGTATAAATTAAATGATCATAGTATAGAATGACTTATTGAACTATTTACCTTTATTTTTCCATTATTATAATTTAAATGAATTATCTACCTTGCCATATATTTTGTAGACACCATTGCTAGGGGACTACTAAGTTATAGTCACGCCCTTCTCAGGCCTCCATTGGGTACCTGAGAAGATTTCATGCATGCAGGTCAAGACATGGGAAAAGACCTTATTCTAGGGAGTTGAGTTTGACATGGGACAGGGTTGGGCGAGGTTCCAGACGTGGAGTCTAAAACATTTTGGGGATTATTCTTTTTTCATTCTTTTGGGATTTGTTTACTTGGAACTATATCGTAGAATGACATGTTTATGGTTGTATATAGTTGTTACCAGTTTAGGGAATTGGTTGTTTATATATGTTATTGGTTGTTTCCTATTGTTTCCATTATTTAAATTATTATCTGTTGTGGCTTACTCTTGTAATGAGGGTATAGTCTCCCAACGTGACCTGTTAGACCCTCACTTCTCGTTGGCATGCTCTGGCATATGGGGAGGCATGCTTGAGGTCACGTGGCAACCTGGATCGAGGCACTATATTAGTGGCTCCTAGGTTGGTGTATGTTAAAAAGTGGAATCAAAGGAGTTATTTTCTATTTCATACTATTTGGGGAGGGTAGACAGGAGGTTAAGAAAGTGTCGGGCCTTTGTAATGAGCTAGTGATTGGGAGTATCTAACCCATGTACAAGGGAAAACCCAAGCCACCCTAGGAGGGGATTATTGTTCTTATTGTGAGCTATTATAATTGATGTTATTTCACCATTAGGTGATACTCTTGTTGTGCGATTTGATAGTTTTGTGATGTTTCTCTCATGGATGAAAAGGTAAAAGGTTGCGTGTTCAATCATTATTCTAGGAACCTTTGTCGGAAAGTGGCATGCATCATGATAGGCGTATACTAGGGATGGGTGTGTAGGATAAAATGGTTAGGATGCATATGTTTTCTTTAAAAAGTGATGAAATTTTTTCTAATAAGATGGTATTAATGGGTAAAAAGGGAATCGAAAATGTCATGTAGTAATTATACAATGGTGTATACTAATTAATAGAAAGTGGAATAACGTGTTGTAAGAGTAAATAGAGATATGGGAATGGTTTCAGATGGGCGTAAATGATAAGGCTTGTAACCATGTGGATTAAATATTGTGTTATCCATGGCCTTAATGAAGATGGCCACGGGTAGTGACCCTGTTGTGAGTGGGCTCTTTGGGGTAGTGTGTGCAAACTGGTTTGGTTATGGCATGTGATGATCCTACCTTTATCTATTTATTTCTCAAAAAATTAATACAGATATGTACTAAAGCTCATGTTTATCATTGTAGAGAAATCCTACAACGAAGATGTGTGCCAATTGGGTAACGTGAGGATGTTGCTATGAATGCTCCTCCAGTAGAAGAGCAGGAGAATGTGGTGATTGAGGAAAATAGGGAAGATAAGTTCCATGTGATATTTTACTGTTTTATGTAGATTATGGAATGAGACATAGGGTAGGTTACACCATGCATGTTTGAGCTGACAATGGAGTTTTATCTAGAGCACCCTCGAACCTTTACTATAGAGGGTTGGATAAAAGTATAAATGTTTTGCATAGAGACACGCCAAACTACTCTTGATCATCTAGATACTCCTGTTGAGAATAGAGTCATGTTATAGGCCTATATACTGAGAGGTCAATCAATGAATTGATGGAAAATCATCATTCAAATAGAGCAGGTTAAGGCAATGATGTGGGAGGATTTGCAAGAGAAGTTTCTTGAGAACTTCTACCCAGAAACCTTCAGGTTGGAGAAGGTTGTTGTTTTTATAAGGGTTACTTTGGGGAAAATGATGGTGATGGAATATGCTAGTCGTTTCACTGATTTATGATGATTCATTATGATGTTGGATAGAGATGAGGTAGCTATGGTGAAATTATTCCAGGATGGTCTGAGATATGATATAAGATCTTAGGTGAATATATTCATCAGAAAAGGTTTGCTGAAGTTGTGGATCTAGACCTGATCTCATAGGGGAACCTAAATGGAGCATTAGGTAGTGAACTTGTTGTGTCAGCTGGGCAAGAAAGTGGTGAGGATTTGGATAATAGGAAACACCCATTCAGATCCATTCAGCAAAGTGGAAGTGCATAGTGTACTCATAAGACATGATCAACTTCTCAAGGTGTCGACCATGTCTTCTGTTATCAATGCAGCTGGTCGAGGGATAAGTGTGACTAGTGTCCCTGCCTACCAGGTAGTTGGAGCTCCACCTACTGTACTGGGAGGGGTGGTGGGCATGGAGCATCGGGGTGGGATCACCCTAACAAATAGAGTAGTGTAGTGAAGGGTACAAAGGCTAGAGGCCAGGGTAAGGGGGAAGGTCATCTCTATGCAGATCAGACTACACCTGAAGGTGGTGAGGTAATACCATCTACTATTCTAGGTACGATTATCCTATCATCCACATTTTCTAGGGCATAATTTGATACAGGTGCTACACATTCCTTTATTTTTACTCAGTTCATAGTTATATAAGGCTTAACTGTCAAAGCTGTGTGTGGGGTAATGTCGCTTGATACTCCGCTAGTGGTATGAGTTGAGGTCATTAGGCATTGTAAGGGTTATGCTCTGGAGGTTTGTGGGTATCATTTTCTATGTGAAATATTTGTCCTAGAATTGTTAGGTTTTGACTTAATCATGTGAATTGACATATTGGTGTTATATCAAGATCATGTCGACTATTATTGACATCGGGTAACACTCACATCTCTCAATGGGAGTGTTTATGTCCTTCGTGGGGAGTTGGATACATGAGTGGGCCACATAGGGCTGCTACACCTATAGTTGGGAGAACATGTATCCCAAGTGGAATTCCTTGTGTTAGATTATGGGGAGAAAGGACAACCAGTCTTCCATTTTTTGTGCACCAGTTTTAGGATGTGTTTCTTGAGGAATTCTGAGAGTTACCACGTAAGAGAAATTTGGAGTTTACGATCGATTTTTTTCCTTGGGCGGAGCCCGTTTACATTCCACCCTACTGAATGCTTCCAAAAGAGCTCCACTAACTAAAGGTCCATTTATTGGAATTGGAGCATAAGAGGTTTATACATCCTAGTACATCACCTTGTATATCTCCTGTGATGTTTTCTAAGAAGGATGATGGATCACTGTGGCTATGTGTTGATTATATGAAGCTATACCAGATGAAATTTACGAACCGATACCCTCTTCCAAGAATCGATGACCTATTTGGCTAGCTCATAGGTTCCTTATCATTTTATAATATGGATTTGTGATCAGGATATAAGCAGTTGAGGGTGATACCTTTAGACATTCCCGGATATATTTTCGAAGAAGTTATAGGTTGTAAGAATTTATGGTGATGCTATTTAGTATGTCTAATTTACCATCGGTGTTCATGGGCTTAATGAACCAGATATTCCCCCTATATCTGGATCAGTTTTTATTTCTCTTCGTTGATGAAATATTGTTGTACTCCAGAACTCATGATGATCATGCCAAACATCTTGACATCATCAAGAGGACACTAATAGAGCATTGACTTTACACAAATCTATAGAAATATCAGTTTTTGATTGATGAGGTGAACTTCATGGACATATAATTTTTATGTTTGTTGGGTTGGGGAATTTGGAAAAGGTGTAGGATGTGGGGTCTTGAGAGAATCCCAACAATGTCTCTTATATTCAGAGTTTTCATGGTTTGGTTGGTTATTACCGAAGTCTTATTAGATATTTCTCTAATTTGGCATCACCAATCACAGGTAAAACCAAGAAGGGAATTATGTTTGATTGGTTAGAGTATTTTGAGAATGCTTTTCAGGAGATGAAAAATTGGCTGACTACCACACTAATTTTGATCTTACCCAAACCAGGTAAGTGGTATACCTTATTATGTGATACATCTAATGTTGGATATGCAGTAGTGCTGATGTAGGATGATCAGGTTATAGCTTATCGGTCAAAAAGGTTGAGACCGTATGACAGGAATTATCATACTCATGACATGAAGCATGTTGGTTTGGTTCATGCCTTAATTTGTTGGAGGAATTACATGTTTGGAGAAAAAATTATGTTTTTTTACTAACTATAGAAGTCTCAAATACATCTTCTATCCTCAGGAATTGAATCATCAAAAGTAACAGTGGGTTTGTAAACTCCAGTTTTTTGATTTTGAGTTGGTGTACACACTAGGAAAAGGGAATAGTGTCATAGATTCTCGGAGATGGAAGACTCAGAATCAGGTAGTTTAGAAATCTAGTTCAGAGTGGATGACTATGGTCTTATTTGAGGAGATGCATTTGGATGTACAAGATTGGCATGTGAAGATGACCCTTGAATATATATAAATTGAATCCACACTTCTGAGCTAAGTTAAAGAGAGTCAGTCAGTGGATGCAGAGTTTTTGGATATGAAAGAAAGTCTTAAAGGTGGGGCATCACCTTCTGGTTGGACTTTCGGTGTCGATGGAGTTTCTGATGATCATGGTCATGTTGTGGTGCTAACGATGTAAGGAATGAGTTGATGTGTGAGTTCCACAAGTCGTAGTGGGTAGTGAATTTGATCTTGGCTAAGATGTATCTTGATCTTCTAACGCAGTTTTTGTGGCCAGAAATTAAGAATGTAGTTGCGAGTATTGTGGCACGATGCCTTACCTGTCAGTAGGTGAAGGCCGAACATCAGTGTCCCGGTGGGTTGTTTCAGTCAATGCCTATTATATAGTAGAGGTATAATGATTTCATGACGGAATTTGTGATGGAGCTTCAAAGGACACCTCAGAATAATGATGCAATATAGGTAGTGGTAGATTGGTTGACCAATGTGGCCCATTTATTAATGATTCAAGAGACCTATACAATCAAAAGGATGGGATAATTATATGTATGAGAAATAGTTTGGTTTCATGGTCTTCTAAGAACATTAGTTTCAAATCGTGATCCATGTTTCACCTTAGGCTTCGGGAAAGGACTACATAAGGCACATGGTACACCGGTGTATTTGAGAACGGCTTACCACCCACAGACTAACAAGATGTCAGAGAATACTATTTAGGTATTAGAAGATATGTTGAGAGCATGCGTTCTAGATTTTTGAGGATCATGGGTGAAACACTTGTCAATTTATTAGTTTTTTTACAAAAATATATTTCGAGTTATAGTTCAGATGGAACCCTTTGAGTGACTTAATGGGTGACCATGTAGATCTCTGTTGTGTTGGTAAGTGGTCGGGGTGTCTATGTTGTTAGGACCGAGTCTTATGAGGGAGACGCTGGAGATGGTTCATCTGATTCCAAAGTGTATGGAAATATCTTAGAGTAGTTAGGAGTCTTAGGCACATCAGTTTCGTAGACCTATTGCGTTCATGGTGGGTGAAAGTGTGTTTCTTCAAGTTGTCGGCAATGGTTGGTCACCGTCAAATTCGGATTTAGGGAAATATGGAACCAAGATATGTGGGGCCTTTTGAGATTTTTGAGAGGGTTAGATGCGTAGAATATCGATTGGATATTCGACAATGGTATAGTGGGATACATGATGTTTTCCATATTTCAAAACTCTGATAGTATCATCCTGCTCTGTCACATGTGATAAATGATGGGGCTGTCGAGCTTGAGGTTGATTCTTCCATTGAGGAGCACCTGGTTCGTATTGGAGATCATACTGAAAATGTTTTGTAGGCAAAGGTTGTGCCCCTAGTTCATGTTCTATGGAAACATGGAAATGTTGAGGAAGAAACATGGGAGAGGGAATCAGATATGCGGGCCTAGTGGCCCGACATATTTTTTTCCGAAACCCGATGAAGCTCGATAAGAGAGGCACAGGGATGAGCCGTTATATGGTGGGGAGGTTGTATGATCCCAAATTTCTCTTTAAGGTATGTTATCATTTATGATTCAGTTTTTGTCCCCTTTTATGGTGAATTAATTGTTTTACTATCTCCTTAGGAAGGCTTGGGGGTGTTCTGGGTTTAGGGACATGGAAAAGGGGAAAATGGGTTTTTTGGTCAATCAGTAAGGTTTGTGCATGGTTTGGAAAACTATGCGAGGGGAGACCGTGTGGGTAGTAAAAATCTACACATTTTGGGCACGATCCAGAAATATATGGGAGATAGGGGGAGTGTGGGTAGTAGACTCTACATGGTTTAAATATGGTTTGGTAAACCGTACGGTTAAACTGTGAAACCTGGAAATTTATAAAAAATTAAAAAAACACCATTAGAGGATTTCTTATATGAAGTTAGGATTTTGGACCTTTCTTCCTCCTTCAACCCTAGTGACGAGACAATATTACATGATCTACTAAGAGGTTTATCTCCTTAATACCTATTCCATTTGGAGTGCTGTTGGTTGAGATTGAAGATCCAAGTAAGGCTCATTTCACTATTGCTTCTCTTTTTGGTTAAGGGTTCCCATTCTCTTTATATCTCCATCCGAGTATCTCAATACCTACTTTTTCAGTGATATTTATGGTGATGATTCAAGGGTTGGTTGAATCATGATCTAAGTCTCTAGTTGATATTGTGTTCGCCAACAGATTCAAGGTTGGTCGTCTACAAGTTATATCCCTAGGCTTTTGAGTAGATTTGTGCATGTAGGGTTTTTATTCATGCCATATTTTGAGGAGTTCATGGTGACTTTGAAAATATTTGATATAGTTGGTTTATAAATGGTTAATTGAACCCCGCTTGATTCCCATGGGATGCATGGAGGATGAGTCGACCAAATTAGGGCCACCAATTGGGTGTGTTGAAATTCCCCAGACCTAGAGTTTCGCTAGGTAAGTTTAAGGATGTTGTGCGGGAATAGAGAGCCCATGATGTGTAATTGGTGTCTAGTAAAAAACTTAGGGTGAGTAATAGACTGAGAGTTTATTTTTTTGGCATGAGAAATGGTTAAATTGATTAATGGGAAAATTCTAGAGGGTTAGCTTTATAGTTGAATACTCTTAGTGAGATAAGAATGAAAAATTGGATTGGGTATAAAGGGGTTATATAATATGAATAATGAATGTGTTAATGGATTGAGGAAAACTATTAATTTCTAATTTATTGATTTTTTTTATTTTCAAATGACAATGGATATGCTTGTTGTGATATGGCTGATTTTGGTGAATAATAAATAAGCAAGTGCACATTGATTGGTTCAGTGGGGTGTCAACTTGAGGTTCTACGCCCACAGGTTAAGTTAGACTGAGGTTCTAGCTCCACCCCCAAATGCATGTGTTGGGGAAGGGGAAAGAGTTTTATTCCCCTAATGGTTGCATTCCACCCAGATTGAGGCATAGAGTTGGGGATTATGAGATTGTTATAATGTGATTCCCAGTGAGATAGGGCTTGATTTTATTCCAATATGCATGAGAAAATTGAATGTTCCTAATCCAATCAACACATACAAATTTTAGATTAAATCATGAAATGTCTAAATGGTGAAACTAGATTCAATTATAGTATAAATTAAATTTTCATAGTCTAGAATGACGTATTGAACTATTTACGTTTAATTTTTCATTATTATCTTTTGCATGAACTATTATCCTTGTTGTATATTTTATAGATACCATTTGTGGTGGACAACTAAGATATACTCACACATTGGCTCGGGCTGCCATTGGGTACCCATGCAGATTTAATGCTTGCAGGTCAGAACAATGGAAAGGGCCCCATGCTAGGGAGTTGAGTTTGACAGAGGACATGGTTGGGTGAGGTTCTAGGCTTGGTTTCTAGAAGATTTGGGAGATTCTTCTTTTTTCCCTTTCATTTGGGTTTTGTTCACATGGAAGTATAGCATGGGATTACATGTTTAAGGTTGTATATGGTTGTACCTAGTTTTAGGAATTGGATATTTATTCATGATATTAGTTGATTCCTATTGTTTCCATTATTTAAATTATTATATGCTATTTAATACTCCTGTATTTAGGTTATAATCTCCCCATGTGACATATTAGACCCTCGTTTCTAGTCAGAAACCTCAATCGTATTGGGAGGCATGACTGAGGTCATGTGGCCACCCAGCTTGGGGCACCAGATTAATGGATCATGGGTTGAGGGAGTTATATCTCACCTTCGATATATGTATCATGAGAAGGCAAGACAAGATAAATAAAATATATCCAACTCTTTTTTTCAACTTTTCTTAGAGAGTCTATGCCAACTAGGCCTCAAGTAGTCAATATTATTGGCTACATTTAATGCTTTAAAATAATAGGGATTAAATTCCTAGATGAGTTGTATACATATCACATACTTTACTCACTACCCAATACCTTATCCAGTTTTATTATTAATTAAAATATGTGAAATAAGGAGAACGGAATTTAATAACTTCTTAATTACATTTTTCAAGTGGATAATGAAATGGGGTCTGATAAATGGTGAGTTGTTTCACCAAAGGTATGTTATCGGTGTCCGAAATTGATATTACCCACTCTTAAACTAGTATAGTGAAAGTGAAGGGTCGATTCACATGGAACATGGTGAGTGTATGAATTCAATTGAGTTTTGAATTAATTTAATGAATTATGATGAATTTATAGTGGATTTTCTTGTTTTTGATTTTTGCAACTGTTTTGTTTACTTGAAATTATGATTAACAATTTAAGAGAAAAAAATGCGATATTAATGTGTTGACCTGGAAAAATAGCATGTTGGCGATATGGTGATTATGGATATTTTATGAGGATTTCTTATATGGTTATGTTGTTCATAATAATTCGACATTCTGGATCTTAATTATGACATGATTCCCTTGGGCCTGTTGATTTTGTCTTAGAATTGAAGAAATTGACTCCTTGGTATGGTAGTCAGTGTTTCACAATTCATACTTTTAGTTTAGTCCATTTATGAATTGATGAATCCTTTCAATGATTATGAAATAATTCCCCATTATTCTTCTTTTAGGTCCCTAAGAATTCTTTCCTTGGTCCGGATAAAAATTCTCAGTGGTAATCAGCAATGGTCAAAGAAGAATAAGAAGAATTTAAAAGAACAATCACAACCATAATAATCAATATATCATAACAAAATCATTCATTTCGACATCCCCAACACAAGTGGTGTTTATTTACACATATTGAAAATGATAAACACAAAACTGTTAATACCTGATGGAAGTATCTTGGAACATTGAAAAAGGAATGATTCTTTGGTAGACGGAATAACGGTTGTACAACCGAAAAACTTATTTCCATCAGGGATTCAACCCTTTATTCAAAAAATACCCACACACACCACACCCTTAGTCCAGAGGCCAAGGGATCGTTTTATAGAAAAAATAAGTACAAGGCATGTATAAAAAGTACATGCCATGTAATTTCGTCAATGCGTCTTTCGCTTCGTTTTCTCCGCTGGTAGGTATCCTAACATGACATATTTGACTTGGAACATGGTGCTGCATGGTAGGCGAATATACACGGCATGTAGAGCCACCATACATGGTGTGTAGTCCAAATATTCAGCCACCAACTACTTCTAGAAATGCATACACAACGTGTAGATATGGCACACGGCGTGTCCCCTTCAGTCGGCCACATGGGCGTGTTGACTCTTCTCAGACACCAACTGCTTCTAGACTATCTTACACAGCATGTAGATTTGTGAACCTGGCATGTACCTCCTTCGAGTTACTTGGGTATGTATTTGTCCGGGTCAACCTGTGTTTGGACTGGAATGTACACGACGTGTATTTAAGTACACAATTTGTAGTTGTAAATTTTTTATGTGTTCTTATCCTCTTGTTTTATTTTTTCATAAACCTAGAAATGAATAAGATCACCAAAATCAAAGTATTTGTTCTCTAAGTAGTAGGTAATTTCTGAAAACTTGTTCTTATCTTTCAATAGAATATATGAAAATGTATACACAAATTGGGTGTATCAAACTCCCCCATACATAGTCATTTGCATTTCCATTAGAAAATCTCAACATCTAATTTAATTGAATCTATATTGTAAAAGGAATAACATTAGTTAATCATAAATGTAAATAATAAGTGACATGAGAAAATTTCACAATGAATACAAAACAGTTTCAATTCCGGATATACTCTAATTATACTCCATATATAATTCAATTAACTACTTTCATTCTCTTTTAACACATGTTTCAACCTTCTAAATATAAGCATGACACTTGATGATTTACCTCACGAAGAATATTCTCAACACTCAAGATGTTTTTAAAAAATGTTACGATAAATCATAGATATATACACTCTATCCATAGGTTTGCAATAATTTTAGCTCTCCACTTTAGCAAATTTTACTCACAAAAATAACAAGGGATTTTTAATAAGGATTAGATGTTTTTGTGGCTAATGGTTGGTTGGTAAAGATGTGAAAAATAACTATGAGGCTTCAAAAAAGATGCTAAATTCTTAAATAAAAATGCATGATCTTCAAAATTAAACTCAATGTAAAAACGTCCTAAAAAATCTTAATCAAATTATCTCATCACCACCGTCTCCTTTAGCTGAGTAGGATTCAAAATCAAAAAAATGTGTATAAGGCCCCTTTGTTTGCACCATTTTTTTAACCAAAGGGAACCTTTTTGAATTTCCAATATAGAGGTTCGGAACTATTTTCTTTTCTCCCCATATGATCAACAGGTTCTCCCCCATACTTAATTTCTTGACAATTCACAAATTTATACCATGTGTTTCCAATCCATTATTTTGAGCTCAAATAAATAATAATGCAAAATCATAAAATAATTTGGTTATGAAGGGAAATAGTTTTGTAATATGGATTCTTATAAAGGATATTCATGGTCTCTAGGGGCTTCACGAAGATAAGATGTAGGGTAGGCTCAAGATAAAGGGGTTAAAACAATCTTATGCCTCAATCAATTTAATGTAATTCAAAAATTCCTCATGTTTTGAAAAGAAAGAATATAAATTCTGGTAGTTATATATATTCTAAGAATCTCTCAAGAAAGAGGGTATTAGAAATAATATGACAAAGGGGTTTAGAATACCTCTCGGGAGTGGGAAAAATAAATAAAGAGGAAATCGGGTGATGACATTCAAATTAATCGATTAGTGTAATCGATGTTATTATTCAAGGATTACAAGTTGTAATTATATATTATATCGGAAATCATTTTAAAAAACTTGTGAATTAAAATAAACATGTCATAGTTAAAATATTCCAATTTCATCTTTATTATTTTAAAAATATGGTTAACCAAAATGTCTTCAAATTTAAAAATATATATTCTAATAATGATGTCTCCTAGAATTTGAAAAGGGAAAAGACTAAATAGGTAGAGAGACACCCCCCATACTTAATATCACACGTGGTCCACCAGGTGCCCAAAAGAGTAACAAGATATGGTGGGGACACAATAGTAGACCAGACCGAGGGGAAGGAAAGAAAGAAGTGATCTAAGAAAGAAAAGTAAACAATGGAAAAAAGAATACTCCCCTTGTGTCGAGGCCTAGGAAAATGGTATGTTATGTAAAATTTCATCCCAAAACGTGCCAGAGGACCTGTAAGGGGGAATGAAAAAGAACACTGTAAGTAGGGAGAACTAACACAGGAACAAGATATCACAAAATTATATATACAATGAATGTCATGTGTCAAAAAACCATTCATGGGGTCTCCTCAGAAATGGAATCATCTAGTACAGAACCAGCTGGTAGAGATGTCTCTGGAGCCATGAAAGCGAGAGGCTCAGATGTGAAATCTAGAAGGGAAGCTGGAGAAGTAGGAGCGTAGGTACATGACTCGATAAAGGAAGCTTGGCATCCCCCTGGACTAGAAACAGTGGCAGTGACAACATTTCCAGCAGCTGGGCCCACAGTAAGGAGCAGAACGAAATCTACGGCCAGCGCTATGAAGGGAGGTGGAGTTTCAGTAGAAAATCCAGGAGTGGGGGCAGGTGGTGAAGGAAATGGAATACCCAGATGGTGAACAATATGCTCCAACAGCTGCTCCATGCGATCCGAGAATCTATCGATATGTACCAAATGGTGCTCCATCATTACCAGGTGGAGGAAAAGGGTGAGGTCGACTGAGGGTGCGGGGGTAGGTGGGAATGGTGGTGGTTTAGAATAATGAAGGCTAGAAGAAGTGGGGTAAGTAGGAAGGGTGGTGCTGAGGAAACTGGAGGTGGTGGTGAAGGAGGAGCAGGTGCATCAACTAGGGCAGGAGGATCCACATGTGGGTGGGGGTGAGCCAAGGCAAGGATATAGGCATCCCCTACTTTCGGACCAATCACATGTGAATAATCATGAGATAATCCATCTTCTGGGGAGAACCTAATAGGTCATGGGGTAAAGAAGGCTAGAAAACCCCAAGGTGGTGGACGAGGTGAGTGGCGTAAAACCCACTGTTCAGGTAGCCCTGACGGCCGGTAAACACAGCATAGAAATAGGAGGCGACTATGTAAGGGAGGTCTAGTTAGTCCTTCCAGATGACACAGGTAAGAAGATCCATGTCACGACTGGTCATGACCCCCATATCCTCATGGCAGGGGAATATAATGGAGTTGAAGCACCGGTGGGTAAAACGATGGATGGGGTCGGTGATAAGGGTACTCTTCTTCGAGGTAGGGGTGCAGCGGTGGTCAGGCCCAGCAATCTACCACCACATAGCCATGAGCTCAGAGTGCTTGGGTCTGGTCAGGGTAGAAACATGGGGTGGGTGATAGGATGGAGGTAGAAACTGCACCCTCGGACAAACTCTGTCATGGTGAGGGAAAATCGTCGGCCGCCCAGTCGGAACCGAACCACGGGCCCCACATCACTAGGTGTCTACCGGTAGTCAGCTCCATCGAACTCGAACAAGGCCGTGAACTCCAACAATAAATCATATAATATTGGTTTGTTGAACTGGAAACTAGCGAGCAGTGGAGTGTGTCCAAAGAGATCCTCTAACTCTTCCCAGATTCGTAGCTGCTGAGGAACGGTGCTGTCGAGGTAGCGGCTTCTCAACGGAATCAAATGATGAGAAAAGCGCCGATCCCTGCCATGTTCTAGATCGGTGACAGGGAACACCATGCAGTGATAGGGAACACCTACAGGTCCCGCCCCAGGTGGAGGTGGAGCAGTAGGAGCTGGCTCTGGGGGTGGATCGACTGCTGTAGGTGAAGGGCCGCTGAATGGGGTGGTCGATGAAGTTCTAGCTACGGAGGAGGAGATCTCAGGTGGAGTGGAAGCTGGGAGGGAAGGAAGGAAGGTGCTCAGACCAGCCTTGGTAGATGGATTGAGGGGTGGATGGGTGGCCAATGGGGGTAGCTCATATACCAGAGCATCGAGGTTTGGTTGTGTCGCAGGCCGCAGCCGTATCCGCCGATAAATGGGCCTCTCGCCCTTAGTGGTGGAGGTCGGCTACTTCCCATGGGAAGGATCACGATCTGCCATAACCTGAAAAAGAAAGAAAAATAAAAGAAAATAAAACATAGAAAGAGTGAGAAATATGAAAAATACAAGTACACGACATGTATATCCAGAGTACACAGCGTGGAGTACAAGCTGAGCAGCATCCCGTGTTCTCTGGATAAACACGTTGAGGGTGAGGAAGATAGACCATGTAATGGTACAAGGATTGTACCAAACAAACACGCCACATACATGAAAATGTTGTGTGAGGCCGTGTGCAAAGGGTACTCAGGCACGAAGGGGCAAATTACATGGTGTGTACCGAACATACACACAGTGTATATTCAAATTGCAAAGAATTTTGTGTGTGGCCATGTACCAGAGTACACGACCTCTATTCTTCATTTAGTTGCCAAGTACCATGGAAGCCGAACTGTCAGATGACCCCAACATCATGCTATACGAGTCTAATAACTTGAAAAAGAGGGTGTAAAAGGGGTGCATGGACTGAGGATCGCAATGCAAGAAGAATCAGAACCCGAAATGAACCAAATCGACGGATCTAGAAGTGGGGTGGTTGGGTGACATTCAGGAGAAGAAAATAGGAAAGGGGGAAGCGCCGCACGACATGGTGTGAAGCTGGGTGGCCGCGACATATATAACTGAGGTACATGGCGTGTACATATGGACTACATGCCGTGTATCACATTTTTTTATTTTTTATTTTTTATTTTTTTGATTAAGAAAACATATATATATATATATATAATTATTATAGTAAACTATGTAATAATAAATATTAATAATTAAAAATAATAAAAATGGTTATATATATATATATAATTTAAAAATAAAATTATATACGTAATGTAGTGGGCTAATACACACCGTGTGTTTAAAAATCGTAAAAAGAGAACTACAGCATTTGGTCTGGTGATTGGGGTGAGGTTTGAACAGGTGATCGGCCCTTCGAACAGATGCCCCCAACCACTGGATGTAATGTTGTACTACTACCCATATTTATTATTTATATACATTTAATCTATACATCATATACACATGGGAAGAAAGAAATGCAGGGCATGTGGTTTTTAATTACAAAAGAAGGGGATGAAGCAGGGAGATTAGCCCAGCTTGAACCCGAGTCTTTTGGATCCAGGGCCGAGACTTTTCCAATCTTCCAACTTCATCCTCATGAATTAATTTATATAGAAAAGTGTTTTTATATTATAGTTTTAGAAAGAAAATAGGGCACACACGATGTATATTGGAAGACATGCCTTTTGGTTTTATCAAAAGGGTAAATGATTGAAATGGGGCAGTTTTTCGGATTCGAACCTGGGTATTTTAGAACTAGGTTACGATCGTGGCCAACCAATCCATACCCACCATGGGTTTTATTATAAGCAAATATATATGAAATTTACAACACATGTTGTGTAAGAAAAATAAAAAAAAGGAGGAACCTCGTGTCGAAGGTAGGTCGGGAGGATTCGAATCGGAGACGGCTCGAAGAAACTCGAGTGACTTTACCATCAGAAACAACATCATCCTAGGTTATTTATTAGTTAATCTATAGATTTATACTATTAAGATTAAAAAATAAAAAATATATGTCCACGCCGTGTATATAAGTGGGACACGGCATGTAACCTCTGGGTTGCCTCCCAAGAAGTGCCATTGTTTTAGGTCGTTGGCTCGACCAACTTACCTTTTCTTACCTGAGAGGGGTGGTGCAGATTTTTACCTCTGTATCTTCTATGTGATGGTTAATCTTCTGTCATTGGTCATTCACCTTGAACGGTTGACCATCCTCTTTAGCAATTTCCACCGCTCTGTGGGTGAATACACGTATGACATGGAACGGTTCCGACCACCTCGACTTGAGTTTTCCTGGGAATAGGTGAAGACGAGAGTTGAAGAGGAGTACCTGATCACCGTGTTGAAATATTTTTCGAGAAATAATCTGGTCGCGGATGGCTATTTTCCTCTCCTTGTAAAATGTAGAATTCTCATACACCTCCCTTCTGATTTCATCGAGTTCCGATAGCTGGAACATTGGCCTCTTTACAGATGCCTTCAGATCAAAATTTATGTTCTTGATGTCCCAATATGCTTTGTGTTCCAGTTCCACTAGTAGATGGCATGGATTTCCATAGACGAGGAAGAATGGTGACATCCCTAGTGATGTATTGAAGGTAGAGCGATAGGCCCACAAAGCGTCGTCAAACGTTTTGGACCAGTCTTTCTGTGAGGTATTCACTGTTTTCTCCTAAATTTGTTTGAGATCACGGTTGGAGAGATCCACCTATCCACTTGATTGGGGATGGTATGGTCTACCCATGTGATGCTTTACCTCATATTTAGACAGCACTCCTTTCACTAATGCATTGTCAAAGTGAGTCCCCATGTTTCTGATCAGCACACGAGGAACGCCAAACCTGTTGAATAAGTGCTTATTTAGAAACTTCATGACTACCTTAGCTATGTTGTGTGTCGTAGCAGTGTCTTCCACCCATTTGGAGACGTAATCAATGCAGATGAGGATGTATGTATTCCCAAATGAAGGGGGAAATGATCCCATGAAGTCGATGCCCCATACATCAAAGATCTCGACCTCCAGGATGGGGTGCTGGGGAATCTCGGCTCTACATCCCATATTAACTATACGTTTTCATGGATCAAAATGGGCAATGAAGGCTTGGGAATATTTATGCATGGTGGGCAAGAAAAAACCAGATTGTAGAATCTTCGCTATGGTACGATCCTTCCCATGATGTGCTCCAACGGGTGAGGCATGAAAAGATTTTTGGACCCCTTGAACCTCAGTCTCTAGGATGCATCATCGGATCACCCTGCCTCCATAGAATTAGAATAGGAGTGGGTCTTCCCAGATGTATCTCTTGACATCATAGAGGAATCTTTTCTTTTGCTGGAAGGTGAGGTCGGGGTGGATGACACCTTTAACTAAATAGTTATCAATATCAGCAAACCAGGGCCTAGGGGACTCGATAATTGAAAAGAGATTCTCATCAAGAAAATCCTCTCTTATCTCTCGATCCTCTTCCCTCTCCATGTGTGGCAGCTCCAGATGGGATAGATGATCAAAAACCATATTCTCACTCCCCTTTTTATCTCAGATCTCTAAATCAAATTCTTGTTAGAGGATGATCCATCAGATCAATCGGGGCTTGGCATCCTTATTGTTTAATAGGTACTTAGGTGCTTCAGGGTCAGTATAAACAATAACTTTAGACAACACTAGGTAAGAATGAAACCTGTTGAAGGAAAATACCACTGTAAACATCCCCTTCTCTGTAGTAGTGTAGTTTAGTTGGGCCTCATTTAGATTCCTACTAGAATAGTAGGTGGGTCCAAATATTCGGCCCAACCTCTGACCCAGGATAGCTTCCACCGCATAGTCACTAGCATCGCACATTATTTCAAATTGTGCCTCCTTGTTAGGGCAAATCATCACTAGATCTTTGAACAAATGCTTATTTAGTGGCTCAAAAGCTATTGTACATGCCTCATTGAATTCTA
Organism: Viscum album; assembly: GCA_963277665.1. Taxonomy (NCBI): domain Eukaryota; kingdom Viridiplantae; phylum Streptophyta; class Magnoliopsida; order Santalales; family Viscaceae; genus Viscum; species Viscum album. The sequence goes on from OY728150.1 coordinate 256,081,261, forward strand.
AAATAGCATCCTTAGTCAGGAGTCTGTTTAGGGGCTGGGGTATCTTCGAGAAATTGTGAAACAAATGAATGTAAAAACCTGCAGGCCCCAGGAAGCTGCAGATGGATCTAATAGAAGTTGGAATGGGAAGTCGTGAAATGAATTCTATTTTCGACAGATCCACCTCTATCCCCTTTTCTGGAATTATGTGGCCAAGGACTATGACACTTTGCACCATTAAATCACACTTTTCCCAGTTCAAAACTAGGTTAATGTTTTTTCATCGCTCCAGTACTAGCTTTAGGTGCCGCAAACAGGTGGTAAATGACTTCCCGTAAATGGAAAAATCATCCATGAAGACCTCCATGATTTTTTTCGCCATGTCATGATAAATAGCCTGCATGCATTGCAGGAATGTGGAAGGAGAGTAGCACATACCGAAAGACATCATGTGGTAGAAAAGGTACCGTAGGGGAAAGTGAAGGTGCTCGTCTCCTGATCCTATGGGGAAATGTAGATCTGATTATATCCTGTGTAGCCATCAAGAAAGCAGTAATATTCATTCCATGCTAGTCTTTCTAGATTCTGATCCATGAAGGGTTGGAGAAAATGATCCTTCCTTGTGGTTTTATTTAGCTTCCTGTAATCCACACAGACTCTCCAGCCCGTGACTGTGCGATTAGGGAAGAGCTCATTCTTTTTGTTAGATACCACAGTGATACCTCTATTCATAGGGACCACTTGTAGGGGACTCACCCATGAGATATCTGATATTGGGTAAATGATGCCTATATTTAACAGGTTGATAACCTCTTTCTTTATGACTTCTTTAATGGGAGGGTTCAGAAGCCTCTGGGGTTGTCTAGATGGCATTTCTCCTCTTTCGAGTAGCACCTTGTGGGTGCAAATGGTAGGGATGATACCCTTAAAATATAAAATAGTCCATCCAATTGTCTACTTTCTTCACTTCAAAACTTGTAGGAGTACATCCTCTTGCTCTGGTGATAGTGATGCACTATGTATAATGGGTAAAGTGTGATGATCTCCCAAATACCTGTACTTTAAGGAAGGTGGGAGAGGCTTCAGCTCTAGTTCAGGTGCCTTGAGAACTAAAGGTACTAGTGGTTTTACTTCTGCCCTATCTAGGATGTGAGGAATGAAATCTCGTTTCCAGTAGTGGCCGCCCTATCCTTCAATGAATTTCAGGTCCTCTGGCGCTTCATCAGTGGGAATGTCTGGAAAAATTATATCATCTGAAATGGAGGAACATACTAGATCATCTTGGTGTCTCCTAAGTTGTTCGTCCATAATAATCACTGCATAGCAACCGTAATGTTCAGGTAACGATTCTTGTTTGAAAGCCTTTAGAACATTGTAGGAGACTCTTTCATCCCCTACCCAGAAAATGAACTCCCCCTGGTGCACGTCAATCAAGACTTTCTCTATGGCCAGGAAAGGTCTTCCCAAAATAAAGAGGTGCCTCCTGATCCTCCCCCATGTCTCGAATAATAACATTTTCAGGGAGGATCAATATTTCCACCTTCACTAACACATCCCCCAGTAGCCCCTATGTATATTTAATGGATCTGTCAGCAAGTTGAAGGGAGACTCGGGTGGGATTCAGATCGTGCAGTCCGAGCTTTTGGAAAACTACGAATGGCATGAGGTTTACACTGGCCCCTATGTCACACAGGGCTTTTCCAAATTCACAAGGTCCAATTGTACATGTAATAGTAAAGCTACCTGGATCCTAGAGCTTGGGAGGAAGGGAATGTTGTACGACTGTAGATCACTCCTTTGTTAGTGCTTTGGTGCCCAAATACTCCATCTTCATTTTATTCGAGAGGATTTCCTTCATGAATTTGACATTTTTGGGTATTTTTGTTAGAGCCTCCACAAATGGGATATTGATGTGTATCTTTCATAATTCTTCCATGAATTTTTGAAACTGGTGATCAAGCTTCCTTTGATTCATCCTCTCCAGAAAAGGTAATGCAGGATCAAATGGTTTGACGACCTCCGTGCCATTGCCTGGTTGAGCCTCCGGTGATGGATTTTTAGATGAAGAGGGGTCTGAAAATGTACCTTTGTTGTCAACAGGGAGAATAGGTGCAGTTGAATGTGCTGGTTCCTTCTACTATAGATTCCATCCACTTCGTAAAGTGCTGGCAGGGGCCTCCTCCCTTGGGTTCTTCTCGGTGTTTCTTGGTACTGTACCAGGCTGTCTCCCTGAGAGCTGGTTTGCTAATTGGCCGATTTGGTTCTCAAGGATTTGAATAGAAGCCTCCTAGTTCTGAAATCTGGTCTCGGCAGTAGATATGAATTTTTTCATAAGATCCTCTAACCATGATTAATTCTCTTGTTGAGGTGGCTATGCAGCTGGTGGAGGTGGTTTCTTCCTTGCCTGCCGAGGGAGAGGGTTTTGATACCCTTTATGATGGTAGGAGCCCAACTGGCTCTGTTGTTGCGTTGGGTATGGGTGATGATATTGTGTCTGACTGTAGCTAGGCGGTCGCTGGGGTGGAGGATTCTGCTGCTATTGGCCCCAACCTGTGTTCGAGTTTTCGCACCATGTCGGGTTCTAGTATTGTTTATACTGGTTCGAACATCTGTTTTGAGACACATATCTCACCTCACTTGTCGAAGGGTCTACTGAGGGTCGCAGTAATTCTCCCAGGACGTGGTCATTTCCATAATCACCGCATGCTGCATGGTTCTCCACATGGACTTGAGATGCGCCCTTGAGATCCAGTGCATCAATATTTTTGGATACTGCATCCAACTGGGCAGCAAGCATGGTAGTAGCATTAATACTATGCACACCTCGTTTTTGGGTCCCCCACTCAGAATTCCACTAGAAGCTATTGGAAAACATATCTTCCAGTAGTTCGAAAAGTTTTTCAGGGGACTTTCTCATTACTATACCTCCAGCAGCTGCATCAACCATAGGCTTTGTATTCGTTGTGGGTCCTCTATAAAAGGTTTGGACTTGCATCCAGAGCGGATGTATGTGGTGTGGGAATTTACGTAACATCTCCTTGAAACTTTCCCATGTTTCGTACAATGACTTCGAGTCATGCTGATGAAAGTTATGGATCTCATTTCCCAAGGTTACCATCTTTGAAGGTGAAACATATTTGGACAAAAATGTCTGGGCTAACTTCTCCTAGGTTACGATAGATCTTTGCAGCAACCCTTTGATCCAGTCTTTCGCCTTGTCCCATGGTGAGAAGGGGAAGAGGCGAAGACGAATTGCGTCCTCAGACACGCCATGGTAACAGAATGTATCGCAGACCTCTAGAAAATTGGAGAGATGGGTGTTCGGGTCTTCATTGGGCAGTCTGCCGAATTGAATGGTGTTCTGGATCAACTGCATAATAGATGGCTTTATCTCAATGTGATGGGCCTATACCGGAGGACAAACGATGCCTGAATTAGCTCCGTGGATCGATGGTAGGCCGTACTATATAAGAGATTATTGCAGATGTGGCTACTAAGGGGGTTAATGTTGCATGTATTGATGCTCTTGAGGGGAGAAATATGGCCTTTGGAATATCTTCTACGGTTTTTGAAGTTTCCCATAATCCAGAGGAGGTTTCTGTGGTGGCCTTTAATAGTTCCATGGGAGGAATTCCATGAAGCCTCCAGGTGACTGCTCCGGTATACAATCAACGAGAGGCTTCTAGTCCTGGTATGGGTGTTCAGCTATATCATCAATGGATGTTTCTCCCTCCTCCTTTTTCTCCATGGTTAATGTATTGTGTTTGTGTGTTTCCACCAACGAACGTCGACGACGAGACAAAGTCCATTTTGATTTCCAGGTCATGTGGAAAAAGAGCTGATGACTCGGCGCTCCTGGACCGTGTGAGGCGTTGGTTGATGCACCTGTGATCAGGCAAAAACACAAAACAAAAACGAGGTGTAAAAGGTAAAACAAAATATAAATTAAAATGGGATTAAGAAAGAGATTTTTGGAAATTTTTGGTTTTTCTTTTCACCTAATTAATTACTGATGCAACTACATTTCAGCACTTGAACCGTAAGTTCCCTAGCAATGGTGCCAAAATTTGGGGAGTCATTTCACCGAAGGTATGTTATCAGTGTTCCAAATTGATATTACCCACTCTTAAACTAGTATAGTGAAAGTGCGGGGTCGATTCAATGGGAACATGGTGAGTTCATGAATTCAATTGAGTTTAGAATTAATTTCAGAAATTATGCTTCATTTAGAGTGAATTTTCTTATTTTGGATTTTTGAAATAGTTTTGTTTACTTGAAATTATGATAAAAAATTTAAGAGAGAACAACAAACTATTTTTAATGTGTTAAGAAGGAAAAAGAGCTTGTTGGTGTTATGGTGATTATGGATATTTTATGCGGATTTCTTATATGGTTGTGTTGTTCATAATAATTCAACATTCTGGATCTTAATTATTACAAGATTCCTTTGCTCCGGTTGATTTTGTCAAGGAATTGATGAAATTGAATCCTTGGTCCAGTAGTCAGTGATTCACAATTCTTACTTTGAGTTTAGTCCATTTATTAATCGATGAATCCTTTCAACGATCATGAAATAATTCACCATTATTCTTCTTTTAAGTCCTTGAGAATTCTGCCCTTTGTCTAGATAAAAATTCTTAGTCGTAATCAGCAATAGTCCAAGAAGAATAAGAAGAATTTAAAAGAACAATCACAGCTATAATAATCAATCTATCATTCAAAAATCCTTCATCTTCCACAGCCCCAGCACAAGGGGTGTTTAGTTACACATATTGAAAATGATAAACACATAACTATTGATACATAATGGAATCATGCTTGGAACTTTGAAAAAGGAACTATTCTTCAGTAGACGGAATAACGGTAGTACAATGACAGAACATCTTTCCTTCGGGGATTCAAAACATTCTTCACAAAATACTCACACACACCACACCCTTGGTCCGGAGGTCGAGGGATATTTTTATAGAAAAAATAAGTATATGGCGTGTATAAAAAGTACATGATGTGTACTTTTGTCAAAGTGTCTTAGGCTTCATTTTCTCCGCTGGTAGGCGGCCTAACACACCGTATTTGACTTGGATCATGGAACTGCCTGGTAGGTGAATATAAATGGCATGTAGCGCTGCCATACATGGCATGTAGTCTCAAAATTCAGCCACCAACCACTTCTATAAATGCATACACAGTGTGTAGATATGGCACACGATGTGTCCCCTTCAGCCGGCCACATGGGCGTGTTGACTCTTCTCAGCCACCAAATGCTTCTAGACTATCTTAAATGGCATGTAGATATGTGAACACAGTGTGTACCACCTTCTCGTTACATGGGTATGTATTTGTCCTGGTCAACGCATGTCTGAACTGGAATGTACTAGGAATGTATATAATTACACACTGTGTAGTTTTAAATCATTGCTTTGTTCTTCTCCGCTTTGTGTATTTGGACATAAACCTCCTGCAAATGAATAAGATCACCAAAATCAAAGTATTTTTTCTCTAACCAGCAGATAATTGCTAAAAACATGTTCTAATTATTCAACAGAATATATGAACATGTATACACAAATTGAGTGTATCAATAAACCCATGGTCCTTATGGTTAATAAGAAAAGGAAGAACAAGGTGAAGGGGCCCAATACTCATAAAAATTATAAATCTTCTGAGCACCATTCTTATAAGAATAGAAATATCCAAAGGATGTAAAAAGAAAATGAGGATGAATTTTTTTCATGTGGCAAGCAAGGCCACTAGAAGAAGAAATGTACCTAGAATCAAAGGGGAACTAAAGCTAAATTCGTTATCGAATGTTATATTTCAATATCTACAAATTTGTTTTTAGATACATCTTTTGGTTCCCACATCTATATCAAAATGCATGAACCAGGTAGATTTTGAAAATTGTTAGAGGAGAGGTGGATTTTAGTGCTGCTAATGGTTTGAGGTTGGATGCTCTGGCCATTGGAGACTACCACCTTTCATTTACAACAATATTTATTTTGGACAGAAAATATTTTTATTATGTACCAAATATTACCTAGAACAAAATTTTTGTATCATTCCTATATTTAGATGTTTTTATTTTCATTTTTGGAACTAAAATTTGTTTCATTTATAAAGACAACATATGTATGGTTTGGGTGATTTAAACAATGGTATTTATGTATTAATTTGAGAAATTGGAAATTGAAAACAAATCATGTTCAGACTAATAAAATTATACCCATCTATGGAATCACCTTCTTGGTCATGTAAATGATAATTATTTGAAAAAGTTCCATTGAGAGTTTTTGAGTCTTTTGAGCTAAAACCACTTGAATGGTGTCATTATTTGTTAAGGGAAAATGACAAAACCTCCATTTGATGGATGGGGTGAAAGGGTCACATAACTTCTAGGATTGGTACACACTGATGTGTGTTGACTATTTCTTGTAGAATCTAGAGGTGGATATTATTACTTCAAAACATTTATTTAAGACATGACTAGATATGGTTATGTCTACTTGATGAGGTATAAGTCCGTGTCCTTTGACAAAATAAAGTAATTCAAGAATGAAGTAGGGTATCAACATGGAATGAAGATAAAGAATCTTTAATTAGGACAAGGTGGGGAATATCTTAACTAAGAGTTCATCAAATTTATACGGGAGTTTGGGATTTTATCACAACTCAATAAACCCGACACACTATATTGGAATGGTGTTAGTTAAAAGAGAAATTGTTCATTTTTAGACATGGTGATGTTGATAATGAGTCTTAAAGATCTTCCATTATCATTTTTGGGATATGTATTTCAAACTATTATATTCACACTAAACTGGGTACCAACTAATGTTGAAAATGGAATTAGCATAATGTTATAGTGTTTAAAGAAACATTCTTTATTTCATATATATGTATGGGGGTGTGTGGAATTTGTTATGGAAAAATCCAGAAACTAAATATCTCCCCAGGCCAGAATGTGTATCTTTATTCGATATCCAAAAGAAACATAGGGATACTACATAAACAACTCCTCACATAAAAATGTAACTATCGCTAGACAATCCATATTTATTGAGAGGGAGAGAATACCCAAAAAGGATACCGGGATAAAGATTTACTTAGAATAATTTGATTCTAAAGATAAAAAAGATTCGGTATCAGAATTTATTCCAAAATTCAAAAAGGAAGAAGTAGTTCCTGAAAAATGTGATGTATATGAGCATGAGAGAGGTAATAGAGCCAAAGAGATATGGTTTTCTGTTCTATAATTATTTTGACTCATTATTAGTCAACAATGATAAACATATGTCCTATAAATAGGCGGTACAGTGATCATAAGCTACAATCCACCAAGAAGCTATAAATTCTGTAATGGATTGCAAGTATCAGAACCAAGTTTGGGTTCTGGTCGATGCTTTAGTTAATGTAAATCCCATAGGAGAAAAATGGGTATTTAAGAGAAAACTGGACATGGAAGGTAATGTAAAAAATTATTAACCAAGGATAATTGATAAAGGGTTTAAAAAATCATTAAGGAGTTGACAATGATAAAACCCTTTCAAAAATTTCGACGTTTGAATCCATAATAATTCGACTAGCTATAGCATCCTACCTGGATAATGAAATTTGGAAGATGGATGTCCAAACTGATTTTCTTAATGGGAATCTTCATGAAGATTTCTATATGACATAACCAAAAGGCGTTTTGACTTTACATGATGCTAATTGTTTTTGAAATTTTCAGATATTCATTTTTGGATTGAAGAAATCATCATGGCCAAGAAAAATTTGATTTGTTGAAGTTATAAAAAATTTCAATTGATTAACAATGAATGTGAGCCATGTGTTCCCAAGAGGCTGAGTGTAAATGAAGTAATTATCCTAGTAGTATATGATGAAGACATATTATTTTTTGGAAATGATATACCAATCATAAATTCTATTAAGGATTAGTTAAAAAATATTTCTCCATGGAGGACTACAGGGAAGCATCCTATATTCTAGGGACCAAGATCATTCGTAATAGATCCAAGAGGATGTTTCAACTAATTAAAATTCATTCATTAAAAAATGACTAAATAGATTTAATAAGGAACAATCCAAGAGGGGATTGATTCCAATTCCACATGGTTTCCATATCTCTATGAAAATGATTCCTTAGACACAAAAATAGAAAGTTAAGATGAGTAATATCCCAGATAGTATGGTGATATGACAAATCATGTATGTCTTGTTGTGTAAGCGACATGATGTTGCCTATGCATTGAGCATGGTTTGTGGATATCATGTTGATCCAAGAGAACAACATTTTTCTACTTTTAAGGCTATCCTTAAGTGTTTGAGAGGAACTACAAATATTTTCTTGAGTATAGAGGATACAAGGAGTTGGTTATCAGGGGTTATACTAATTCTATATTTTAGACTAATCAAAATGACCAAAAGTCATAGTCAGAAAATGTTTTCTATCTTAATGGAGGATTTGTGAGCTATAGGAGTTTAAAGAAGCCCATAGTCACTGATTCTAAAATGGAGACTGAGTATATAGAGGATTCTAATGACTCTATTTAATTAATGGGATTGAATGATATACCAATGGATTACAACTGTTGGTATAGGCTTTTTAACCATTAGTATATCATATGCTAATAATTCTCCAAATAGTTGGTTAAAAGGATTTTATTAATGGTCGATACCAATGGTTCTTAGTGAACCATTGGTATGGGTTAATCCGAATTTCATTTGAACCAATTTTTCTCTAAGAATCATTGGTATTAGACTATACCAGTTCTTTTTAAAAAATTTGAATGGACTGCCCCCCAAAATTCCCATGTTAGATATAGCCCTAACCTGGCCACAGAACCAATAATCAAATAGAACCGACAATGCAACACAATAAATAAAAGAGTCATAAATCAATAAAAATAGAACCTACAAAAAACCAACAATGAGACCCATGAAACATCCTCAACAAAAAAAACAAGAAAATATTGAAAACAAAACATCCAAAAAATAGAGCCTATAATGCAACTATTAGAACATCATAAAAGAACCACAAACCAATAAAAAAATAATTATAACACATAAAATCAATTGATGCATATAACTAATGAAAACAAATATAAAAATATCACATATATTCATTAAGAACAAATCATAAAACATCTAATATCATAAATTGTAGTAAAAATGTAATGTATCAATCTTTCCCTCTTCACCATCACTATCATAACCGTCTTCATTGTCCTTAACCTCAACCTAGTCCTCGTCCTCATCCTCATCCTTGGCATCACCCTCTTCCTCTACCTCTCCCTCACCCTCTTCCTCACCATCACCATCTCTAAGAATGTTATATTCCCAACAAACTCTATAACTAATGCCTGATGTACTATATAATGTACACATCATGGAAATATATGGATCAAATAACGTGGTGGTATCTGGTTAATGTGATGTACATAAAAGTTCCATAAACATCATGAATTTATCATTGGAACATTGATTCTATTGATGCTTCTGTATTATCTTATTTTGGGACTTTTTTCAAGGTCCTATGACTGTGATGCATATGCATGAGATTTTTCCAAGTCAGTGTTATCAGAATCAGTACTTGAAGTTGGAAAATATCTCATCAGGACATTACACTTCCCTGGACGACAGTGTACTCTACGGTGGTTCTCATATCCCAAAACCGTATTTTTGTGTTCATATAGCCCAAGTTTGTTATCTTCCTCCTCATCAACAGCCTCCAAATCCCATTGTTACAAATATAAGTGGATCATTAAGTTAAAAAATAGATATGAAAATTTTAAATAAAAAATTAAAACTTATAATTTGTTGTTGTGTCAGTTAATTCACTATGATTTCATATTTTTTTCTTTCATCTCGATCAAGAAAAATTATCTCACAGAACACATCATTCAATATTCAAAACCACTCTTTGCAATGAAATTTAATGTTTGAAAGGCACAATTAATAACATATTATTAATAATGAGTTCATAAATAAAATCATATGGATACTAATTATAAATGAATATGAAAAGAAAAATATATATTAGATTAAATATAGTAACAAAGAATATCACATTAAATGGATTTATCTTACACCCCTTTCTAGTTAAGATATCATGTATTTAAATTTGGTAAACCATGGATGGATAAAATAGTGTTATTCATGGAGTTGGTTATAATTAATATTATATGTAAAATGTTTACATTTATCCATAGAATTTGAATTGTGGTTCTAGTGACCCTTGAGTTTATATTTTTTTATTTTCCAATGTATAAGTTCTATGAAAGGAGGATATAATTATATAATGAATATTTTATTCTATATAGTACTGTAATTCATTTTTCTATTAATATTTTAAAACAATCCATTTTAAATCATATTTTAATGTACTATAGTTCAGATTACTATAAAATCAAATCAAATAGAAAAATATAATAATTTGAAATATGTTTAATTTCATAGGGAAATATAAAAATGGAACCGAATAAAATTTTAAAAATACTGATATTAGGATTAGGTTAGAGTTCAACATCATGGAAAAAAATGACCGTGAGATTAAATAATGATTCAAATTAGATTACAATATGGTTATTTGTGTATAGGTTTACAAAGTAGTAAAATTTACTCCTCCATTAAAAGTATCTTCCATAATTTATTATTGAGATATCAGTCACTGTAATTCTATGAATATAATTCTATTTTGAGGGAAAATAATTAATAAATGATACATAAACCCTTCAATAGTATTGTCTGATGGTGAAAATATTTTTCATTTTATGATAAAGAAGATAATGTAGAGAACATAATCACATTCATGATAGTATATGGATTCGATTATAATTGAAAAATTAATCAATGCTAAATTTTCAATGTTGGTCTGAATAAGGAAAACTTGTCCAAAAATAGTAATATGACACAACATGTTAACATGAAAAGAAACATTTTAACAAACAACTTCACAAGTAGTCATTATAAGTTGATGACCTATTCAATGGAGGTGAAATGATGATTCTAACTACAAAGAGTACATAATTCATTCATGAATTTATCCATTTCTGTTAATATATATATGACAATATAAAAAATTAGTGGGAGGTTGGTAATTGTTTAAAATAGTATAAATATTCGTCATAGGGTATTTGGAGTCATGGTGGGATTTTAGTAATGTGTTTTGTGACATTATTTTATTTTAACCATGTAAATAAATAGTAATAGAATTTATAACCAGGGAACCTAAATTGATAAATAAAGAACATTTTCTACATTCATTATATAAAAAAGAACATAAATTCATTTTTCATTTTACTTTTACATAATAAAAATTCAAGTACGTCAATTTGATAATAATAGGTGTGTATAAAATGAATTAACTGACTATAAAGGTAGAATTAAAAAGAGAAATTTGTAAAAGGGAATGTGAATTACAATTTCAATAATGAATTTTTTTTGAAATTCAATTATATTATATTATTAAATGTGTGTAGCACCTACTTCCTAACATGGTCTGACATCATTGTCTACCCCAAACCGTGGAGTTATTTTTTAGTGGACATGTTTTTTTTATTTCTTCCTAAGGATTTTGAAAAATAGAATTTTCAATAATGAAAAAATTTATTATTGAAAATGAAAGAAATTTCTATTCAAAACCCTCGAATATTATTCATACCATTAACTTGGTACTTTTACAATGAGAAATAATTTCCTATTAATATTCTACTAGATATTCATTCATGACAGGTGTGGCCACTAAATCCTTACCAATTCTAGCACACCATCCACTATAAAACTCATGCTTATATTCTCTCCGCATCTCACCTAATTCTGTGATCCATGATGTCCTCATAGTGTCATCATTGATAAAATTTAAACAAAATTATTACTAAAATATTAATTTATCTAAATATAATTATATTATAACATTAAATAAAATAAATTTGTTTACCAATATCTCTTCCAAATCCTTATTATACACTCTATTTGAGAGCTGTATCCAAGAGAGTGGAATTATAGTGACTAATTTTAGAGTATTTGGAAAACATTGCTATTAAAATCCTACATTCCGAACCTATTTCTGCACTCAATTGGTTTCCCTTGTTGTACTCCACCATGATCTCTGTGGAATGGTTCCACACCGCACACATGCGTGTATTCCCACACAACTAATTCCAAGATCTATCTTTGAATGAAAAAATTAAATATTATATAAATATATCTTATAATGAAGATAAATTATGTTAAAAAATTTACTTTTGTTCTATAAATATACATAAGTATGGCTGATTAGTGGGTGATGTTGTATCATGAGGCTCTGTAGGAACATCAACCGGTACAGTAGGTGTGGGTCCCAATGTTTTCTTTAGAGACTCAGAATGTGTCGGAGAATAATTTTGAAGAAGAAAAAATGTACTATCTTATAGAGAAGGATGTTAAAAGAAAATTAGATGGAATATATGGTGGTTTAAATGCATAATATGGATGAGGAATATGAATCATCATCGGATAAGGGAAAGATAGGCGAGGAGGCTCGAGGGAAAATTTGGGTGAAAAAATGGGCGACATAAATATCATGGGTGTCTCTAAGGACACAATGGGATCATAAGGGGTGATTTATGGTATGTAGGGGGGGTGAGGTGAGATCGGGTATGCCAAGTGGAGCTTGCAGCTATAGTACACCCTTATATCTTCATCCTGAACTCTAGAACCACTAGGATGGTTGAAGAATAAGCTTTTCATAGATGGGGGTTCCGTATTAAAAGATAAAAAAATTAATCTAATAGTATTATATATATATATATATGAAATTTAATACTCACAAATGGAACCATTGGAGGGACACCCACCACTCTCATTCGACGATTTTTATCAGTCATCCTTTTTCTTTGTATCTCCAAAATTATTTTCATTTACTTCATTTGAAAAAAATATGGACTTAATTATAAATCCATAACTATTGTGTAATCAAAAAAATAAATAATATGACACCAGTATTAATTAAGAAATTCCAATTTTTAAATGATATACATGATACATAATGATATAACAACCAAATTTTATATTTATTGGGAAGCATATGAAAATATAAGAAATGTCATATAAACAAATATTTCCAAAGTAGCAAGTTTGTCATTGATATGATGTAGTCTTCTTCTATTCTATATTTGATTCAATTCAATTTTGGTTAGGTTTTTTGTTCATATTAGACAAATGATTATGTTATTTGTCCATTTTAAATTGTCTTAGGTCATTTGGTTCTTGTTTTTCAATTTATTAGGTCATTTGTCTATTATTTTTTCTTAGGTCATTTGATTCATATTTTGGGTTAGGTCATTTTTCCATTTATCCATAGGTCATTAATTTCATTGGTCAGGAATTTTATATTAATTATTTTAATATGTCCAATTAAACTTATATTGTTTTATGTTCTAATTTAATTGTTTTAGTTTTGTTTTGTTTGGTAGGTTCATATACATTTTTATTCAATATTAGATTATGAAAAAAAGATAATTGAAACCACTAAAGATTGAGAATGCACATGATGTTCAAGTTAGATACAAAATAATTGTAATCAATAGTAAAATGATTTTAATAGTGTACACCTGAACAGCACATGTTGAACTAAACCAACAGAATTGAGAACATAGATGGATGATTCTATATATTTCTCGCCACAACATCAGGTTCACAGTCAAATCTGATAATTGAACTGTTGGTATCATCATATGAAATAAATGGATCGGGACCAATTTTAGTTGGGATGGTGTCAATTCCATCAACATCATCATAAAAAATATGTATTCAAATTACTTTAATAATGACACTAAATTCTGGTAAACATTGATCTCTCACATAATTTGTTTTTCTCCATTGATTACAATACATATGTTTCATTAGTAGAAAGTGTGTGAGTCATGTCGATAACTCAAAATCCAAAATCATCAAAAAAATGTTCAGTTCCTCATCATCGAATCAAATAACCACAATTTAATCATAGTGACTCAACTGTGAGAGTGATAATCCAATATTATTATTTTCTTAATGACTTCAAAATAAGATGAATTTTCAAATTGAGGTCTGCTATCTGATACACTGGCATAACAATTAGTTGTGGTAGTTACTACAACATGATTATTTTGTGTTCTCATGCTCATTTATCATTCATTGATAATAAATATGTACCCATTTATCGCAATATATTTTCATTCACAAACAACAAAATTAGGATCATAATCCAATGCTTTTATTTTCCCTAGTATAGATTCAGTCGGAAAAATCAATGCTAAAAATTTAAATTAATATTAAAAATAAATTAATATTGATTTTGTTAATTTATTATATTAATTTCTATACATTCAATTTCAACCAAGCTGAAAATTGTTTTCAATGGAAAATATCTCTCTTTCATAAAGATAAAGAATGTTTCTTTCTATTTATCATATATTTATGCTCCTTGCTGAAAAAATAAAGAAATAGTTTAATAGATATTTGAAATTACATGATATTAGATAAGATACTCATGTCTAATTTACTTACTTTATATAGTCATCGAACAAATCATAGTAAAAAAAATTGTGTGATGTGCCAAACCTTTCCCACCAAGGACTAATGTGGTCAATGTTTGTGATCCGATAATTTCCCTTATTTGGGGAAGTGATGGAAAAAGTGTTAAATTTTCTAATAATATTATTCTTTACTTATCATTGTTCTTTTCTATCTCGTAACCTGATCATACAAATACATTGAACAAAAATCTATACATTCTTGAGCCATGTAATCATTTGTGACAGTACCTTCAATGTGATTCTTATTCTGGACATAACAATTCAATTAGTACATATTTTTTTTATTTGGATACATATAAAAAATGAAATAGGACCTCTAAGAAGTATTTTAGATGGAACATGGATAGCCAGATGCAGAATGCATGAAAAAAATAATGGAGGAAATATTTTCTCTAACTCACACAAAACTAATGGTACTTATGCAAACATTTATACAAGAAGGACTTGGAAAAATTCTTAGCACAAAGATATCTATAAAAATGGCACAACCAAATAAATAACACCCTTACATCATTGGACAAAAGATGATGAATTTTTGTTCAAATAAAATAATGTAGATGAACATGATAGTCATGTGTATTAAAAGATTTTAGATTCAACTATCTTCATTTGACCCATTTATATATATTGATTGAATATGAATCATGAACATTAATATTATCTAGTAATTATAGAAATTGGTTTTTTTCTACAGATGTCATCACATAAGAACCACACAAAACATTCCATTTTTCTCACTGACACACACATGATGTAATTCAGGGTTGATTCCCCATTCCACCATGTCATTAAAATAATTCCTATATAGTTTTTTCTTTCACATGAAATTTAGAATAATTTAAATCAAAATTTCACATATACCCTTTTTCAAAGAAAAATACGTCTAATAAATGACATAAAAAATTGTTTTACCAATAAGGAAACTAAAAGGAGATACTTATATTCTTCCAATTATAACTAGTTTCAGTGGAATCATTCATCCCCTATCTAGATTTCATCTAACCATTCCTGAATAAAAAAACAAAAATATTTAAATTAATTATGAATAATATTTCTAGAAATAAATAGAGGAGGATTATCTGACATTGTGGTATTTCAAATCTTCGACAATTATTCATATTTGGATTTTACATTGGAAAGATTTTTTAATGTCTCATAAAACTGAAACTATGATGATATTTAAGTCTTATGGATCATGTATTCTTAATTAAAATAGGACATGATTTTTTTCCCTTTATGATCCATCCAAAAATAATTGAATAAGAAGTAAAATCATTGACCGTCCACATAATCACATCACATATCTGTGATATGTCTTTTTGACATGCGTTTTATGTGCACACACCCACATTATCAATATGTTTCAATTATTTTCTTAATGGTTCTTGGTATCAATATATATCATTACTAGGAGTATAACAACTAAATATTTGTATAATAATAAAATTTAATGGTTTTTTCATCTACATCCACAAATGATGGTTATAAATATTTATGAAAATTGGCCAGGTGTTGTATGAAGTAATTGACTTCCCCAAAAGTTGAAAAAATCAAAAGAAAGACCCCATATCACATTACACACATCATCTGTGAGATCAATATATAGTGAATGAAATTTCATCCATGAAATTTTATCTTCAGGGTGAACCAACATATCATTATTCATATTTCTCTCAGTATCATGACATCACATTTTTATTGATATTTCATCATACATGAAAATATTTGGCAGTATGGGGATCAATGGAAAGTGTCATATTACATTATGTGGAACAAAATAAGGTGTTCCAAAAGCTTTCGGATTCCATAAGAGTGTTCCACCTTTTATGCAATAATTTTTTAGTAGTTTCCTCCTAGAATAAGTTGCAATCTTTTGGGAAAGCATGATTTTTTTTTGAAAATCCAAGTTCCTCAACAAACATCTATATCATATAATGGTTTGAAAGAATATATTAATCATTTTGATGTAGTTACTTCAAAAAGGTAAGAATTTGATTAATGAAAGTATTAGAAACAACATACATTGTTTTCCAATGAAACAATCAGATTAAAAATTAGAGCTTTTTAATTTTACCACATTACCGATATTCTAAAGTCATGGTAACACCATTCAATTTTTTTACCAAATAAAAATCATCATTTTCATTATATGCATCATGTGTGATCGTATTAAATTCTACATAGGTTATCAACCTTTCCTTCTCATCATGATGAATAAATGAAAAGAGTTATCTAACAACTTCCCCAATCCAATACTCTCATTTAGATAATGTGCATTTTATGATTTCATTTTCTCCCAATTATGATACCAATCATAGTAGTTTTTTTTTTGAAAACCATATTTGGTTCCATTGTAGATAACATATTCATGAATAAATAGAGGTCTTCCTACATAATTATAACAGGGGTAGTTTATGTAACCACTATCTGAAGCATTGTCCAATGAAATATCTAAAAATCTCTTCAACTTGATTTGAATATCTATTGAGATTCGATCGGTTTCATACAACCAACATGTATCGATTCTATATGAAATGTTATATTAAAATTTTTAAAATAAATGAAATATTATTTAAGTATAATAAAATATATATTTAAGGTAACATGAATTATTCACCTTATATAAAACCATAACGTAAATACAAGACTATACGAGAATCCAAATATAGAAGACAAAAAAATACTATATATATATATATATAATTTCAATAAAAAACATGATATTGAATTAAATTATATTAATGAGTAATGAATATATATAATGAAACACAAAATTGTGTTTCTGATAACTAGTTTAAATTATTTCCCTTATTTTATAAACATTTTAACAAATGCTATTCTTATTCAATAACTTTATGAATAAAAGATAACTAATTGTATGTTGGTTTGGTAAATTCTTTTTTCTTCTGGTTAAATCAATTCATTTAATTTTTTTTTATTTATTGTTGAATTTTGGATCTAGGGTACATTTCACTTTTTTTGTTTGGTTTGATTCCATATTTTTGTGTATTCCTAGTAATTTCAAGTTATTATTTTATGTTCTACTTGGTTAAGAGTTAATTTTCTTCCATTTATACCCATTCATGTTAGGTTGATTTGGATAATATCCACTAATATTAGTTTGGAATGTGTGGGTCTAAATCATATTTGTTCATATTTGTTTGGGTCCCATTAGTTTTTTTGTTTAGTTTAATGTGATTTGGTTCTGGTCTAGTTAGTTTGGTTTTATATAACTGTTTGAGAGATGAGTTATGTATTGAGTATTTATTTACAATAAAGTGATGTGGTATTATAGAATACTGTTAATGGTTATATAAGATAACGCTTTATATTTTCTTTATGAATTAATTAGTTGGGTGACTATAAGGTGACATCACCTATTAATCACCAATATACTACCATGATAAATATTATTGCATTAAATGAAATAATTTTCATCAGGATATAAAAATATTTTCACCGCCACTCATTTACTAGTCACTATTATCATTTATAAATCCTTCTTGACTTCTCCAAACTATATCATTGTGTTCTTTTCATAGTTGTCATCTATCTTCATCACACACACATGTAATTTTCACTATTTTTACTTTTTAGTTTATTTTAGGTTTTTTAAATTCTAAAACACATTTTCCTTTACTCTCATTATTCGATCCTATCAATGTTTAAATAGGAATGTTATAGTATAAAATTAAATTTCCTAGTTAAATGTCTTACAAAAGAATCTGTATGTATCCTCAAATGAAATTTTTATTCTATATATGTGAGATAATAAAATACCTGACTAAATTTTTTTTGTTGGCACACAAATAGACCAAATATATAAAATTAATTCCATATCAATGAACAACTAAAAAATTCAACCCTCTATGAACTTAAAATATAAATACCACTTTTCATAAAAAAAATTCTCAAAAATCACTAGAAATAACAGAAAATATATTTTTATATTTTTAAATAATCATTGAATATGGAAACTCATAAATTCAAAAAATACTTTTCATATTGAGTTTATAATTTCATATATAATCATACAAATCTTAAACAATAAATAATAATAAATATATTATTTTAACATATAAATTTTATTAAAGCTACCCACTTAGAAACATATTGTAATAAGTTTATAAAATCAATTTTCTAAGATCACATGTCAAGTTGTATATATAAAATACTTATAAATGTGAATGATGAGTCATAATCTATTCATAACAAATAAAAATTATACAATTTTTAGTTTTTTAATGATTTCATGATATAAGGGGATGTTACATACCTAATAATGTTACATATGTATGAGTTTAAAAAAGAAATATAGAGATTTGACTAAACTAACTAGAACCAAAATGAAGCATAACAAACAATAATTAACAAATCTATAATTGAACCGAACAAACAGAAACCATACCAATGTTGTCTAATCTAATTCAAACATACATGAATTTAATATAATAAATCCTAAATCAAACTATAAGATCAAAATATATTAAAAACCAACAGAAATTAGAATCTTCCTTGGAAAAACATGGGAGCACCAAAACAAAAAATAAATAAATGGATAACTCAAATATTTGGAACAAAATAATATGAAATTGAACAAGAATGAAATGAAATTAGTAAGAGAGATCATTGCTTGGCCGGCTAGAAATACTTGGGAGTGCCATTGTTTCTATGGTTCAGGTGGGTTTGGGAATATATCTAGATAGGAGGAGGAGAGGGATGCTTGTGAGTGTATTTTAAGAACCCATATTACAATGTTTTTTAAAAACCATTGTCACAGATATATTTATCCCAATAGTTTTTTTAGAACCATTGGGACATGATTTACATAAACAGCATATACAACATATTAGACAAACCATTGGGATATGGTAGGCTATACAAATGGTTTTTTCAAACCATTGTTATTTCCCCATGGGTATGGAATTCTTCTCCAATAGTGGGAACTTTGTTCAGAAGCATGATGTGGAACCCAATAGTAAAGATCCTATTACAATGTACTGTGATAAAACTATAGTGGCAGATCTTGTAATAGATCATAGGTAACACCAATGAAAACTGCATATAATATGAACGTATGACCACTTAAAGAATATTTCTCAAAGGGGAGAATTTGTAACATCCCAAGTAAGTAATGAATAATAGATATTTTTATCTATGTCTATTAATGAATTATATAGTGTTTTAGAGGCGTAAAATGAAAATAAATACAATCTTATGCATGGAATACACTAACATTCTTAAAAGATTGTTTTACTGCCTTTTGATGGGAAACCATTTTTAAATCTATTTTTTGACAATTTTATAAGCTATTTTTGTAAAAATAAAATTATTCTTTATTATTGGGACATCAAAATTTACTTTGTGTGAATTTTTGGTATTTTTCTGACAATGTTCATTTTTTAATGAATAGTGAAAAATACTGCATTTTACATCAAAACTGCTTCTTAATCATATTTATTTATATGATTAGATTATCTTTTGAATTGGTCTTAATGTGTAATCTGAATATATTTTTACCATTTAATCCAATGGTGGTCATTGGAATCAATTTCCCTTTGAAATTAGACTTAAACTGGTGTCGATCTTTTGATACTTATTGTTTTATAAAAACACGCTATTTGCTCTGACAGCGGGAATTAATTATTAAATTAATTAAGGTGACTTATATGTTTTGAATTTTTTAAAATAGACTTCATTTTTGAATTCGGAATATCAAATATAGCTTAGGGTGAATTTTTGGTAATTTTCGGAAAAACATCAATTTTTGATGAATAGTGAAACCACTAAGTGGTACTTATAAAAACTGATTTTCCGTTTAAATGAAATTTTGCCATTATTGCGTTTTGAATTTCAAAAATCCGACATACATGGTTGTCATTAAGAAGTAAAATGTGGTTCAATGGGATTAAAATAATTTTTTGGTGAATAGTAACTTATTAAGTTTTTAATCGCTATTAGTGGTAATTAGTGTAGTTTAAGGTAAAAATAATGCTTTAATAAAATGAGATGAGCTTGAAACATGTCCTACCCTCATTGGTTGTGTCATGGCCGACCAAGACAATCCATGGGTCAACTTGGGGACCCAATGGAGCCACTTTGGTTGGGAAATGACATAAATAACTTTTTATTTAATGTAAAAGTAAAAATGACACAAACATCATATGTTTTACGAAATCAATTTTTATATGGGGTTATAAAGATCAGATTTTTGATTATAAATAGTCTTTAGAAAGCCAAAACAATTTCCTACATAATAGTTTTTTTTATAATTTTTAGACTTTAAATAAATTAAATTATTTATGACATCATGATGATGGAGCGATGACCTCATTATTTAACAATTTGAATAAAATGGAAAGATAATGTAATATCTAAAACCTAAACATGTCAAAACCCTATTGGATAGGTATATTCCGAATCCTTATCACCTTATCCTTGAATTATATCAATGTGAGACCATTTAAATCCGAAACTCATTTTCAAATAAAGTAATATTTCTTTACTTTCCAAGAGTGCCCCTCCTCTCCTCTTATAAAAGGCCCTCACCTCTACCTCATTACCCACACTCCCAAAGCCTT
This sequence comes from Viscum album, assembly GCA_963277665.1. Lineage (NCBI taxonomy): Eukaryota > Viridiplantae > Streptophyta > Magnoliopsida > Santalales > Viscaceae > Viscum > Viscum album. Next base: position 256,102,376 of record OY728150.1, read on the forward strand.
TGGCTCGGCCATCCCCTACCCATTTACTCTCTCCACATCCCTCTCCTCATCATATAGGATTCCCTTTGGGCAAAATCCTTTCAAAGGAGGCCTTTAGTCTCAAATCAAAAGGAGTTACACTTTTAAAGGTAATTCATTCTCTCATGTTCATTTGTTTTATTTTGCTTCTCCAACCACCTAAAATCTTTTTATTTACATCTTTTCTAACAACACCAATATCTTCAACATACTAGGATGTTTTTATAAGATTTATTCGAGCTACACTCTCACAAAACTACATAAAATGGTTAAAGAACATACGGTTTCCATGGATGGCGAAATTCTGCCTCCCGAAATGATGATTGTTCAATACACATTTAACACCTTCAAAGGTGGCCATTATGATGTAACTATTTTTATATATGATATATAATATGTTTATTCTTTCCTTAATCCTCAGTATTTTTCATTTATGGAATACCATTATTATTTCCATTATGCGTAAACACGATATCTTCATTTTAGGAAGTGCGGACTACCGCCCCCTGAAAGTGATTTGATTCGTTAATACCATATGTGGGATGTGTAAAGGATAAAGTTAATGATATTATATATGTTATTATACTGGAATTATAATATACTCTTATATCATTATGATTTTATTCCAGAAATATGAAATAGAAATGGAAGTAGCGTTCATGCGTACGTACGGCTTACCATCTCAATGAACGGTGCATTTCATTTCTTACCTCTAAATGTGATGTAATATTATAAATACATGTATATGCTGAATATATATGATATATATGTTATCCAAATCATTAATATCATTTTGGATATAACGAACCTTTAACCAAATTAACAACATGTAAGTCTAAGAAGTCTATTTTTTACTTAAGAACCAAATACCGACAAAATGAACATTATTAACTTAAATGATTACATGATGTTCATAAAATGGTATAAAAATAAATAATGTACTTGAAAAAGGTTCTTAAGCAAGTATAGATTAACTCAAGTTTATTATTCAGGAGATTAAAGAACGACCGAGTCAAGTCGGACACGAGGTATGGGACTTCGTCTCAATCCCCTTTCATTGAGGCATATTTTGTTTTATACACAACCTTCTTCTATACGGTGTATAAACCCCTTTGACTTTTACGTTTATTCAAAAGGAATCTTTTTTATACGAAGCGTTTACTAAATGACAAAAGGGAATGTTTTTGTCATACGTATGCGGCGACAACGACTTCTCCGCCACCGTGACCATTATTTGAGTTTCGGCTTCCTCTACAAGCCATACCTTTTTTTTAAAAGAAAAATAAATACAATGTTTTAATTTTCTTTTATTTTGGTATTGAAAATGGTTTTCATAATGTTTTTATATCAATGTGTTGTATTGATATCTTGTTATTGAAAGGTGGAAATGTTATGTTTCCTTTATGCATGTTTTATGTGATACGATTATGTTGAGGTTCTTGGGTATTATTATGAAGACGGGTGGTTCCGTGATAAACTAAGGGCGGGTGAGCCCGATATAGCTCTCCAATGCATTGGGTAACGTGAAGGAGTGAAACGTTAAGGTTTCTTCGAAGAGATTTAGGGAATATACTGTGATGGGTATTCCAAACGTAACCAAGAGGGTTACTCCCTATGTAAGAATGTTATGAATGCCTCAAGTTACCTTTATGTCTTATGATTTCTATGATTTATTCATGATTTTATGAGGTATGTTAAGGTGCTTATGTTTTATGGGTAAAGTATGATCTCATCCCTATGTATATATGTACCCATGTTTCCTTTCCATATTTTTATATCCCTTACTGAGCTTTGTATGCTCATCCCAAGTTTTTTTAAATGTTTTTCACAGGACAAGGGAAAGGTACATGATATGACTATAGTGTCATGGAAGTGTCAAGAAAGAATCCATGTTTATTTTAAATATGTTTCCATTGATGGGAATGAAGAATACTATCTTTATGTAACCACTTTGTTTATATGTGGAATGTAATGCAATTTTTATGAACTAATTCACTAAATCTCTAAACCAGAAAAGATCCTCAATGTGTAATCTTGTAATAACTCATGATTAAGTAAGGTTTAAGGCTGGTGCCTTATAGTTGGTATCATAGGTCGGTTTAGATAACTTTAGGAGTTAGAATTCTATTAAATGAATATCCAAAAAACATTTATGGTCAAATTTAAGTGATATAGAATTTGAAGATTACCATGTTGCTTCATCTAAGACATGTTTGTTCAGAATGGTTTTCCGCAGAGGAAACAGGGAAGCAGTGCTAGGAAGGCATACAGAAGGAAATAACCTTCCGAATTAGCATCCTGATATGGTTGGAATTGGAACTGAACAGTTTGTTGCAGTAATGGCGCAGTTGACTCAGGCTATAAATGGTGGTGGTATCCATGCACGAGATCAGCTAGACCAACCACAGAGGAACATGTCAGTGGTGGAACATTTCATGAGGAAACATCCCCCATCATTCAGAGGATCATCTGGCCCTGTGCTAGCTGAAGGGTGGATTAAAGCACTGGATAAGATTTTCGATGTCATGGGTTGTTCATACGATCAAAAGGTTAGTCTTTCTATTTACCGTTTGGAGGGTGAGGCAGATCAGTGGTGGTCGATGGTTAAAAATATCAGGGACGCTGATGAGATTGATGCTCCCGACTGGGATGAATTCAAAGGTATGTTTCTTGAGAAGTATTTTCCTAAGGATGTTTTCCTTAGGATGGAAAAAAAATTCTTGGAATTGAGGCAAGAGGAAGACTCAGTGGCTACCTATGAAGAAAGGTTCACTCGATTGGCATGGTATACTCCAAATTTTATCTGAGACCTTGATAGTAAAATCAATCATTTTTACTCAGGATTAAAGCCAAAATATTGAAGGGAATTAGCTTCTCGTGAGTTTAAAAGTTATGAAAAGCTTGTTCAATTTGCTGAGAAGGTGGAAATGGAGTTTTCTGATGATCAAGTGTTCTATAACAACCGACCGAAGAAGAGACCGAGGTGGCAGGAGAAAGGTAAGAATTCTTCAGAAAAGTCTATTGGTAAGAAAACTAAGTTTCCAGTTTGTGATAAATGTGGCAAAAGGCATGCTGGGGAATGTCTTCTGAATTCTGGAAAGTGCTACTGATGTGGTAAGATGGGACATAAGGCTCGTGATTGCACTGAAAAGGATCAAGTTGAAGGTAAGAGCAAATTCAATTTATAGTTAGTTAAATGTTATATGTGCAGTGAGATGGGTCACTATGCAAACGAGTGTCCGACAAAGAGCTTGAGTGATGAGATGCAGTTACACTACAAGCAGAAACGGGTGGTGAAATCCTTTGCAACTACTTCAGCAGATGTCGGGCCATCAAATGAAGTTGTATCAGGTACTTTTTTTGTTTTTTCAGATTATGCCAGTGTGTTGTTTGATTCGGGGTCTACACATTCTTTCATCTCTGAAACCTTTTCTAGTAAAATGGGAATACCATCCCAAGAAATGACTCCTGAACTTTTGGTAAAAACACCTGGGGGGAATGTTGAGGCAAAAAGAATTTATAAGAATCTTACTATCCTTATCTGTGGAAAGAACCTACTTGAAAACCTTATTTTTCTACCTCTAGTAGAGTTTGATGTTATCCAGGATATGGATTGGCTTTCTATTTACCATTCTAAGATTGACTGTAGAGCTAAAGAAGTTTCTTTTCAGAAGTACATTCAGTTTGTGTTCAAGAATGAACCCTTACTGTTGATAACTTATCAAGAGGCCAAGAAACTTGTAAAAGATTGAAATGAATGTTACCTTTCACACATCGTTGAAAATAAAGGAACTATTCAGATTAATGATGTGCCAGTGGTAAATGAGTATCCTGATGTTTTTCCTGATTAGTTTCCTGGAATAATACCAGATCGGGAAGTTGAATTTACTATTGACTTAGTTACTGATGCTAATCCAATTTCAAAACCACCTTATCGAATGGCTCAAATTGAACTTTTAGAGTTGAAGGAGAAATTGCAAGATTTATTAGAGAAAGGTTTCATTCGACCTAGCACATCACCATGGGGTGCTCCTGTTTTATTTATTAAAAAGAAAGATGGTTCTACGAGACTTTGCATTGATTATAGGGCCTTGAATAATATCACTGTTAAGAACAAATACCCTTTGCCTCATATAGATGATTTGTTTGATCAGCTCCAGGGAGCTAAGTTTTTTTCAAAGATTGACTTGAGATCGGGGTACCATCAGCTAAAGGTAAAGGAGGCAGATATTCCGAAGACCGCGTTGTAACAACCCGAAATTTTGAATAAATATTGTTTCCTAATTTTATGTGTTATTTTATTTTTATACTCAACAAAAATGTTTCATTTGATAACATGAGTATAATTAAAATGATACTGTTGGTTTTTGACTGTTATATGACCATTGGTCAATATGACCACTGGAAACTAAACGTTTTGATTATTGTCTCTAAATACAAGTAATCTTGGTTAATTAATATAGAAAGAAGATTTGATGGCCTCAACCAGTAGTCTTGGACCAATCGAAGCCCATCTAACAGAACTTGGGAAGGAGGTAGCACCACTGAGCTTTGCTCTGGACCAAACCCAAGCTGAACTTCATCGTATTAAGCTAGAACGGGATCGCCTTCGCGAGAAGTTCAAACTGATAGAAATTACTACTCGTGCGATGTTGGTCGAGCCTCCCTTGGATTCTCTCACCTTAGCACACCTTACACTTAGGTCCTATGCTGGTGTGATAAGGGGCTATGTAAGGAGACCGTAACTGCCTTGTGTAATCCTTTGTTTTAAATAAAAATTGGGATTTCTTCTAATGATGAAGTTTATGAATTTTCAAATGACCGGATAAATATAGTATTCATATTTTTTATGAATTTTAGAAAAAGGATATTTTAAAAATGGTTGTTTAAACCTTAAATAATTAAAAATTTGTAATGATTTTTTAAAAATGGTCTTCTACAATTATGTTCTGTACGAAATTTAGAGTCTAATAAGATCAACTTAATTTTTGATGAATAGTAAATTATGAATAGTGATTTTATGATTAGGATTAGTAATGTGTCCAAATGGATTAGTAATCTCACTTAAAGAAAGTATTAATATAATCTAGGCACCTTGATTATGTAATGTGATTCAATAAAATGGTTAAATAACGGTTTCATAAATTATTATTCAAGTATTAGTTTTTTCGGGTGAATAGTGTTTTTAATTAAAAATTTAATTAAAAATATTTAGATAATTATTTTTATAAAACGGATTTCATTTTTGAACTCAGAGCACCGATATTATACTATGGTAATTTTTGGGATTTTTTCTGAAAAAAATGAATTTTTGGTGAATAGTGTTTTTATTTAAAAATTTAAATTAAAAATATTTAGAAATCTATTTTTATAAAATGGAGTTCATATTTGTAATCAGAGCGTTGATATTTGGTTAAGGTGAAATTTTGGGATTATTCTGAGAAAGTTGAATTTTCGATGAATAGTGAAAATACAGTTTTTAAGTTACGGGTGTTTAATAACATCATTAAATGATGTATTAAGTTTGTAATCAATATGTTCGAATTATGAATAGTGAGATAAGGTATGAGGTGTCCCAAGTGGCCAATACCATGGGCCAATACCATGGGCAAGCCCATGGTTTTGCCAAAACCACTAATGAGGTGTCCCTTTGCCATTAATGCCTTGTCCCCTCACTTTCTCTATAAATACCAAGCCATCCTCTCATCCATTCGACTCCCCACTCTCCCCCAACGAAGTTCTGGTCTCATTACCTCCCAAGGAGTCCTCCCATGGTTCCCCCAAGCCCTCAAGGTCCCAACCTTTGAGTTTTAAGAGTTATGTTTTAAGGTAAGGGATTCGACCTCTCTCTTTCATTTCAAGTAATCTCTTTTATGAAATTCCTTTTATTCTCCATGTTCTTATGTTGGAGGATGTTATTTTATACTCCTTTTACTGCCCTTTTAATGTTCATATAATGAGAGATCCCCTCTTGCTCTCATTATTTCGTTTTATGAAGTTTTACGTGGCGCCGTTAGGCTGCCGAAATTTTTGTAACGGATTCTTTCTCCCTTCTCTTTTTTTTCAAGATCTATTTTCATGTAAAGTATTTCAAGTTCCTTTTTATTATGTTGGGGTATGATCTCTAAATTTATCATACTTATATTTTATGATCATATGATGAGAGACCCCATTTGATCTCTTCAATTCAGTATTTTGATGTTTTAAGTGGCGCCGTTAGGCTGCCGAAATTTTAAGTGGTTCTTCACCCTTCTCATTTTGAAGTTCTACTATAATGTCAATTATTTCAAGTTCCTTTTTGTTATTTTGGGGTATTATATCTATATCTATCATACTGGAATCTTATGTTCATATGATGAGATACCCCATTTGATCTCTTCAATTCAGTATTTTGAAGTTTTAAGTGGCATCGTTAGGCTGCCGAAATTTTAAGTGGTTCTTCACCCTTCTCGTTTTGAAGTTCTACTTTCTTGTCAATTATTTCAAGTTCCTTTTTGTTATGTTGGGGTATGATATCTATATCTATAATACTGGAGTCTTATGTTCATATGATGAGAGACCCCATTTGATCTCTTCAATTCAGTATTTTGAAGTTTTAAGTGGCGATGTTAGGCTGCCGAACTTTCATAAGAGAAATATAATTTTTTGTCTTCCTTCCATGTTTTTCATTTAAAATGGTATGTCCTTGAACTTTAATTACCATGATAATGTATCCTTCTTACTCTGTCCATCTAATATTTTATGGGTCATTTATGAATGTTTGACCCATTTTACCTCTCTTTTTAATGTCTTCTAAAACCTCGTAACATAGCTGTTATGCTGCAGAATTTTCGTCTCAGAATGTCTCTCTCTTTTTCTAAAGTTCTTTTATATTATTAAGTGAATACTCAAAGCTCTTTTTTCTAAAGGGGTATTCACATATATACCAAAATGTTCTATTTTAAATTCTGGGATTTACAAACATGAGACCCACCTTCCTTTTCTGTTGGTTTTAAAGTGATGTAAAGATCATGTCTTTAAAGCAGTTTTTAAAACGTTATGATTATGAAATGAAACCCATTTACTTTATGCTATATGGGTTATTTATGAAATGTTTGATGATGATATTTGTGGTTAAAATGATAATAAAGGCAAATTTAAGGGTGCACCCTCATAGCGCTCCAATGCATTGGGTAATGATGTAACCAATAGAGATTACAATTTTCACGATACCTTGGTGAATAACCTTGGTAATTTTCAAATGACACCTTGGGGATGGACCATGGTGATATGTTCATGATTGTCTATGTTAAATGATTTAGCCACATTTTCAAGTTATGAATAATGTTATTTTAATTATGATATGCCTTTTTATTTCATTCTCATGCCTTAAAGTTCTTTTTCATGACCTTATTGAAGTATCTCAAGTTCACATGTAAAATGTTTCTCTTGTTTTCCTTACTGGGCTTTTCACTCACCCTTTCTTTTGATGTATGCTCCCAGGTTATGTGAGGCAGTAATGAACCTAGGATGAAAATGAGGAGATTCCTTTCAAGTTTTTTAGAAGAATGTTTTATGTCTTCATGTTTGAAGTTCCTGGTTTCCAAGACACTAAACCTTAAAGATCCTCGGTTTTGTAAAATGTAATGAAAGTTTATGTGATAAAGAAGCGGGATGCTATAGTTGGTATCAAAGGATGGTTTAGTTATTTGTGTAAATTAGGATATGAAAAATCTAGGAAGAACCCTATAGAAAAGTTTAAATATAGGAAATCTTCCTGGTATTTTGGTGAGTATTGAGTAAGGGGTTTCCAAGCAAATACATCCCTGTCTGGATACGAGCAGGTAGAGGTGGCTCTGGCACAGATGTACATAGGGGTAAAACCTGAAAACACCGCTTTGAGCTAGACTCGAACGGGAACTGGTACACGACAACGGGCCTTGCTGCACTCTTAGTTACGACACTCCCGGGGGATATGCTTTGGTAAATTCATAATCTTTGTATGAACCATTATTAAAGGAACAAGGATAAAACAAAATAAAGATTCACATAAGAATATATGATCATGGATAACCTAGATTGGAACCTAGGGGATCACAAGTTAGGATATACTTTTATTCTACATGTTTATCCTTTTATGCTTAAAGTTTCCTTTTCAGGATTACTAGCTAAGTAAATAAGCCCCTAATTATAGTTTCTTTTCTTAGTTAATGGCGGGAAATGGAAGAACATGTCCCAAAAACCAATGTGATAGGAAATGAGACGATTGTCGTATTAATATGACAGAGGTGATTAGGGGATTAAAATATGATTATTATTTTGGAATATGTTCACTATTTTAGGGACCCTATATGATCGAGGTAAATAAATTACTATGGTATTTTCACTGAGGAGTAAGGTTGACTTATATTTTGAAGAATCGATGAATTTGTGGTGGACTTATAGTAATTTAGGTTACTTATGGGAATGATTAACCTATCTTGGGTAAAATATGTTTAGTTTAGATAATTTTGTTATAAGATGTTAGTAGTGGTTGATGTTGTTTGGAGATGAACAATGAATTTTATTTTGGAAGACTATGTTATCAAATCCTTTTTGTATTTGGGGTTAAATCTTAGTTTGGTTTATTTTGAGGAATTTTAAGGACCGTTATTTATTTGATGGTCTATGATGAAATTTGGGTATTACCATGGAACATTGAAGTTTTAAAATTAGTTTCCATTCCTATGAGATTATTCCTTTTTGAATAGTTGTTTAACCTTACCCTTTCTGTTTTTGGGATAATGTTTAAAGATAGAAGAAATACATAGTTAATATTTTGTGGATTATGTGATTCTCTAGAAGATGATTCTTGTGTTTTTATGAGACCAAGTAGTTTTGAATGCTCATCGTTTGGGAGAAAAGATTAGTTTTGGTAGAAACTTATTAAAGGGTGACACTCTACATGAAGGTAGATATATTTCCTTATTTTTTTGTTCTATGTTGTAAATGAATTCCTCAAAATTATGAAAAGGAACGTAAAACAAAACTGTTGTTGGTTTACGTTTCCTACTAGGTAATCAAAGATCGTTTACACACATCATAAGTTTGGGATTTTATTATGGTTAACTTTCTCCTAATCGTGCTCTCTGTCACTCTCCTTCAGAACATGACCCTTTGTTTTCTCCTCCATGTCCATGTTTTCCTACATGGAATCCTAGTGTGGGCTAACTCAGGTGACCTTCGTACTTCCCTTTCTTTCTTTTAAAGTAATAGTTTTACTGACTCCTTTTCCGATGTGGGACTTTCAATGAAATTTCAAAACCTAATTTTAAAAAATTGCGAGGACGGAATTTCTTAAGGGGGGAAGATTGTAACAACCCAAAATTTTTAATAAATCTTATTTCCTAATTTTATGTGTTATTTTATTTTTATACTCAACAAAAATGTTTCATTTGATAACATGAGTATAATTAAAATGATACTGTTGGTTTTTGACTGTTATATGACCATTGGTCAATATGACCACTGGAAACTAAACGTTTTGATTATTGTCTCTAAATACAAGTAATCTTGGTTAATTAATATAGAAAGAAGATTTGATGGCCTCACCCAGTAGTCTTGGACCAATCGAAGCCCATCTAACAGAACTTGGGAAGGAGGTAGCACCACTGAGCTTTGCTCTGGACCAAACCCAAGCTGAACTTCATCGTATTAAGCTAGAACGGGATCGCCTTCGCGAGAAGTTCAAACTGATAGAAATTACTACTCGTGCGATGTTGGTCGAGCCTCCCTTGGATTCTCTCACCTTAGCACACCTTACACTTAGGTCCTATGCTGGTGTGATAAGGGGCTATGTAAGGAGACCGTAACTGCCTTGTGTAATCCTTTGTTTTAAATAAAAATTGGGATTTCTTCTTATGATGAAGTTTATGAATTTTCAAATGACCGGATAAATATAGTATTCATATTTTTTATGAATTTTAGAAAAAGGATATTTTAAAAATGGTTGTTTAAACCTTAAATAATTAAAAATTTGTAATGATTTTTTAAAAATGGTCTTCTACAATTATGTTCTGTACGAAATTTAGAGTCTAATAAGATCAACTTAATTTTTGATGAATAGTAAATTATGAATAGTGATTTTATGATTAGGATTAGTAATGTGTCCAAATGGATTAGTAATCTCACTTAAAGAAAGTATTAATATAATCTAGGCACCTTGATTATGTAATGTGATTCAATAAAATGGTTAAATAACGGTTTCATAAATTATTATTCAAGTATTAGTTTTTTCGGGTGAATAGTGTTTTTAATTAAAAATTTAATTAAAAATATTTAGATAATTATTTTTATAAAACGGATTTCATTTTTGAACTCAGAGCACCGATATTATACTATGGTAATTTTTGGGATTTTTTCTGAAAAAAAATGAATTTTCGGTGAATAGTGTTTTTATTTAAAATTTTAAATTAAAAATATTTAGAAAATTATTTTTATAAAATGGAGTTCATATTTGTAATCAGAGCGCTGATATTTGGTTAAGGTGAAATTTTGGGATTATTCTGAGAAAGTTGAATTTTCGATGAATAGTGAAAATAAAGTTTTTAAGTTACAGGTGTTTAATGACATCATTAAATGATGTATTAAGTTTTTAATCAATATGTTCGAATTATGAATAGTGAGATAAGGTATGAGGTGTCCCAAGTGGCCAATACCATGGGCCAATACCATGGGAAAGCCCATGGTTTTTCCAAAACCACTAATGAGGTGTCCCTTTGCCATTAATGCCTTGTCCCCTCACTTTCCCTATAAATACCAAGCCATCCTCTCATCCATTCGACTCCCACCTCTCCCCCAACGAAGTTCTAGTCTCACTACCTCCCAAGGAGTCCTCCCATGGTGCCCCCAAGCCCTCAAGGTCCCAACCTTTGAGTTTTAAGAGTTATGATTTAAGGTAAGGGATCCGACCTCTCTCTTTCATTTCAAGTAATCTCTTTTATGACATTCCTTTTATGCTACATGTTATTATGTTGTAGGATGTTCTTTTATACTCCTCTTACTGCCCTTTTCATGTTCATATAATGAGAGATCCCCTCTTGCTCTCATTATTTCGTTTTATGAATTTTTACGTGGCGCCGTTAGGCTGCCGAAATTTTTGTTACAGATTCTTTCTCCCTTGTCTTTTTTTTCAATATCTATTTTCATGTAAAGTATTTCAAGTTCCTTTTTATTATGTTGGGGTATGATCTCTAAATTTATCATACTGATATTTTATGATCATATGATGAGAGACCCCATTTGATCTCTTCAATTCAGTATTTTGATGTTTTAAGTGGCGCCGTTAAGCTGCCGAAATTTTAAGTGGTTCTTCACCCTTCTCGTTTTGAAGTTCTACTTTCATGTCAATTATTTCAAGTTCCTTTTTGTTATGTTGGGGTATTATCTCTATATCTATCATACTGTAATCTTATTTTCATATGATTAGAGACCCCATTTGATCTCTTCAATTCAGTATTTTGAAGTTTTAAGTGGCACCGTTAGGCTGCCGAAATTTTAAGTGGTTCTTCACCCTTCTCGTTTTGAAGTTCTACTTTCATGTCAATTATTTCAAGTTCCTTTTTGTTATGTTGGAGTATGATATCTATATCTATCATACTGGACTCTTATGTTCATATGATTAGAGACCCCATTTGATCTCTTCAATTAAGTATTATGAAGTTTTAAGTGGCGCTGTTAGGCTGCCGAACTTTCATAAGAGAAATCTAATTTTTGTCTTCTTTCCATGTTTTCCATTTCAAATGGTATGTCCTTGAAATTTCATTACCATGATCATTTATACTTCTTACTCTGTCCATATAATATTTTATGGGTCATTTATGAATGTTTGACCCATTTTACCTCTCTTTTTAATGTCTTCTAAAACCTCGTAACATAGCCGTTATGCTGCAGAATTTCAGTCTCAAAATGTCTCTCTATTTTTCTAAAGTTCTTTTATATTATTAAGTGAATACTCAAAGCTCTTTTTTCTAAAGGGGTATTCACATATATACCAAAATGTTCTATTTTAAATTCTGGGATTTACATACATGAGAACCACCTTCCTTTTCTGTTGGTTTTAAAGTGATGTAAAAATCATGTCTTTAAAGCAGTTTTTAAAACGTTATGATTATGAAATGAAACCCACTTATTTTATGCTATATAGGTTATTTATGAAATGTTTGATGATGATATTTGTGGCTCACATGATAATAAAGGAAAATTTAAGGGTGAACCCTGATAGCGCTCCAATGCATTGGGTAATGATGTAACCACTAGAGATTACAATTTTCACGATACCTTGGTGAATAACCTTGGTAATTTTCAAATGACACCTTGGGGATGGACCATGGTGATATGTTCATGATTGTCTATGTTAAATGATGTAGCCACATTTTCAAGTTATTAATAATGTTATTTTTATTATGATATGCCTCCTTATTTCATTCTCATGCCTTAAAGTTCTTTTTCAGGACCTTATTGAAGTATCTCAAGTTCACATGTAAAATGTTTCTCTTGTTTTCCTTACTGGGCTTTTCACTCACCCTTTCTTTTGATGTATGCTCCTAGGTTATGTGATGCAGTAATGAACCTAGGATGAACATGAAGAGAATCCTTTCAAGTGTTTTAGAAGAATGTTTTATGTTTTCATTTTTAAAGTTCCTGGTTTCCAAGACACTAAACCTTAAAAATCCTCGGTTTTGTAAAATGTAATGAAAGTTTATGTGATAAAGAAGCGGGATTCTATATGCGTTCCGTACGAGATATGGCCATTATGAATTTGTAGTAATGCCTTTTGGGCTAACCAGTGCACCTGCTGTATTCATGGAATTAATGAATAGAAATTTCCATGAGTTCATGGATAAGTTTGTGGTGGTTTTCATTGATGATATTTTGGTGATTTCTAAAAGTAAAGAAGAGCATGAAAGACATTTAAGGGTCATTTTGAAAACCTTAAAAGAAAAAAAATTGTATGGGAAATTCAGCAAATGTGAGTTTTGGTTACAACAAATTTCTTTCCTTGGTCACATTGTTTCAAAAGATGGCATAACCGGTGATCCTGCAAAAACAAAAGTTGTAAAAGAATGGACAAGACCCACAAATGTAACTGAGATTCATAGCTTCCTTGGTTTGGCAGGATATTACCGAAGGTTTGTTATAAATTTTTTATGGTTATGTAGTCCAATGACTAAGCTAACTCGGAAAGGTGTTAAGTTTATCTGGACAAAAGAATGTGATGATTGTTTTCAAGAATTGAAAAGAAGATTGGTGAATTCTCCAGTCTTGTCACAACCTTCCAGGAATGGTGATTTTATAATATACAGTGATGCTTTATTGAAAGGACTTGGTTGTGTCCTAATGCAAAATGATCAGGTAATTGCTTATGCTTCACGACAGTTGAAAACACATGAGGTAAATTACCCTACACATGATCTGGAATTAGCTGCTGTTGTTTTCGCTTTAAAAATTTGGAGGCATCATTTGTATGGAGTAAAGTGTGAAATATTTACCGATCACAAAAGTTTAAAGTATATATTCACTCAGAAATAATTGAACATGAGACAAAGGATATGTCTAGAATTAATCAAGGATTATGATTGTACAATTCATTACCATCCGGGAAAAGCAAATAAAGTGGCTGATGCTTTAATTTGAAAAAGTAATGCTTCATTAGCAATGTTGTGTTTGGAACATGATCCTTTGGTTAAGGATTTGATGTACTTTGGCATAGAAGTTATTGGTGCAGGATGTTCTTCTGTTTTGTTTCAGGTATCAGTGAGATCATCTCTAACAGATAGAATCAAGCAAGCACAGAAGCAAGACAGTGAGTTGCAGAAAAAGGTAGAGCTGGTTTAGAAAGGTAAGTTTCCTGAATTCAACATTGATAATGATTTTGTTTTGAGATTTGGGAAGAGATTGTGTGTGCCTTGTGATTCATAGTTGAAGAAAGAGTTGTTATGTGAAGCTCATAGTTCTCCGTTTTCAGTTCATCCTAGCTGTACTAAGATGTACAGTGATATGTAGGAGTATTACTAGTGGGATGAAATGAAAAGAGATATTGATGATTTTACTGTGAAGTGTTTGACATGTCAACAGGTTAAAGCAGAGCGGCAGTTACCAAAAGGGATGCTTCATCCTTTACCAGTTCCATAGTGGAAATGGGAGAATATATCCATGGACTTTGTTGTGGGATTACCGAAGACATCTCGAGATAATAATGCAATCTGGGTTATTGTTTATCGCTTGACCAAATCTGCTCATTTCCTTGCTATACGAGATACTTTTTCCCTAGATCTACTTTCCCGCTTGTATCTTAAAGAGATAGTCAGGTTACATGGAGTTCCTTTCTCCATTGTATCTGATCGTGATCCCAGGTTCTCTTCTAACTTTTGGAAAGGCCTTCAGAAGTCTTTGGGTACTGAATTAAATTTTAGTACAGCTTTTCATCCTCAATCAGATGGGAAGTCGGAACGAACAATTCAGACCTTGGAGGATATGCTACGAGATTGTTCTATGGATTATCAGGGAAGTTGGGACCAACATATTTCTTTGGTTGAATTTTTATATAATAACAGTTTTCATTCCAGTATACAGATGGCACCATTTCAGGCATTATATGGGAAGTGGTGTCGAACTCCATCTTTCTAGGATGAAGTGGGTGAAAGGAAGTTGATGGGACCAGAATTGGTAGAAAAGATGGCAGAATAAGTTCAGCTGATTCAGAAACACATGAGAACAGCTTAGAGAAGGCAGAAGAGTTATGCGGACAACAGGAGGAGGATCTCTCTTTTGAGGTAGGTGATCATGTTTTTCTCAAGGTTTCTCCTTGTAAAAGTGTGATGAGATTTGGTAAGAAAGGAAAGCTGAGTCCAAGGTTTATTGGACCATATGAAATTCTGGAGAGAGTTGGATCAGTTGCTTACCGAGTGGCTTTACCTCTGAGTTTATCTCAGGTACACAATGTTTTTCACGTTTCGATGTTGAGAAAGTATATGCCAGATCCATCTCATGTTTTGAGTCCAGAGGTAGTTCAGCTGGAAGAGAACCTATCTTATGAGGAACAACCGGTCCAGATTCTTGACCACAGGGAGAAAGTGTTACGAAATATGGTGATTCACCAGGTAAAGGTTTTGTGGAAAAACCACATGATTGAAGAGGAAACATGGGAATCTGAAAATGCAATGAGGGATAAGTACGCCCATTTATTTGATAAGTAAATAAATTGCGGGGACACAATTTTCTAAAGGGGGGAAGGATGTAACATCCCAAGTAAGTAATGAATAATAGATATTTTTAGCTATGTATATTAATGATTTATATAGTGTTTTAGAGGCTTAAAATGAAAATAAATACAATCTTATGCATGTAATACACTAACATTCTTAAAAGATTGTTTTACTGCCTTTGGATGGGAAAGCATTTTTAAATATATTTTTTGACAATTTTATATGCTATTTTTGTCAAAATAAACATATTCTTTATGATTGGGACATCAAAATTTACTTTGTGTGAATTTTTGGTATTTTTCTGACAATGTTCATTTTTTTAATGAACAGTGAAAAATACTGCATTTTACATCAAAACTGCTTCTTAATATAATTTATTTATATGATTAGATTATCTTTTGAATTGGTCTTAATTTGTAATCTGAATATATGTTTACCATTTAATCCAATGGTGGTCATTGGAATCAATTTCACTTTGAAATTAGACTTAAACTGGTGTCGATCTTTTGATACTTATTGTTTTATAAAAACACGCTATTTTCTCTGACAGCGGGAATTAATTATTAAATTAATTAATGTGAATTATATGTTTTGAATTTTTTAAAATAGACTTCATTTTTGAATTCGTAATATCAAATATATCTTAGGGTGAATTTTTGGTAATTTTCTGAAAAACATCAATTTCTGATGAATAGTGAAACCACTAAGTGGTACTTATAAAAACTGATTTTCCGTTTAAATGAAATTTTTCCATCATTGTGTTTTGAATTTAAAAATTCCTACATACATGGTTGTCATTAAGAAGTAAAATTTGGTTCAATGAGATTAAAATAATTTTTTGGTGAATAATAACTTATGAAGTTTTTAATCGCGATTAGTGGTAATTAGTGTAGTTTAAGGTAAAAGTAATGCTTTAATAAAATGAGATGAGCTTGACACATGTCCTACCATCATTGGTTGTGTCATGGCCGACCAAGAAAATCCATGGGTCAACTTGGGGACCCCATGGAGCCACTTTGGTTGGGAAATGACATAAATAACTTTTTATTTAATGTAAAAGTAAAAATGACACAAACATCATATGTTTTACGAAAGAATTTTTACATGGGGTTATAAATATCATATTTTTGATTATAAATAGTAATTGGAAAGATAATAAGATTTACTACATCATAGTATTTTGTTTTCTAATTTTTAGACTTTAAATAAATTAAATTATTTATGACATCATGATGATGCAGCGATGACCTCATTATTTAACAATTTAAATAAAATGGAATGATAATGTAATATCTAAAACCTTCACATGTCCAAAACCTATTGGATGGGTAGATTTCAAACCCTTATCACCGTATCCTCGAATTATATCAATGTGGGACCATTTAAATCCGAAACGCATTTTCAAATAAAGTAATATTTATTTACTTTCCAAGAGTGCCCCTCCTATCCTCTTATAAAAGGCCCCCACCTCTACCCCATTACCCACACTTCCAAAGCCTTTGGCTCGGCCATCCCCTGACCATTTAATCTCTCCACATCCCTATCCTCATCCTAAAAGATTCCCTTTGGGAATAATCCTTTCAAAGGAATCCTTTAGTCTCAAATAAAAAGGAGTTACACTTTTAAAGGTAATTCATTCTCTCATGTTCATTTGTTTTATTTTGCTTCTCCAACCCCCTAAAATCTTTTTATTTACTTTCTTTGTAACAACAACAGTATATTCAATATACTAGGATGTTGTTATAAGATTTATTCGAGCTACACTCTCACACAACTACATCAAATGGTTAAAGAACATACGGTTTCCGTGGTTGGCGAAATTCTGCCTCCCGAAACGATGATTGTTCAATACTCATTTAACACCTTCAAAGGTGGCCATTATGATGTAACTATTTTTATATATGATATATAATATGTTTATTCTTTCCTTAATCTTCTTTATTTTTCATTTATGGCATACAATTATTATTTCTATTATGGGTAAACACGATATCGTCATTTTAGGAAGTGCGGACTACCGCCCCCTGAAAGTGATTTGATTCATTAATACCATATGTGGGATGTGTAAAGGATAAAGTTAATGATATTATATATGTTATTATACTAGAATTATAATATACTCTTATATAATTATGATTTCATTCCATAAAATATGAAATAGAAATGGAAGTAGCGTTCATGCGTACGTACGGCTTTCCATCTCCATGAACAGTGCATTTCATTTCTTAACTCTAAATGTGATGTAATATTATAAATACATGTATATTCTGAATATATATGATATATATGTTATCCAAATCATTAATATCATTCTTGATATAATTAACCTTTGACCAAATTAACAACATGTAAGTGTAAGAAGTCTATTTTTGACTTAAGAACCAAATACTGACAAAATGAACATTATTAACTTAAATGATTACATGATGTTCATAACATGGTATAAAAGGAATAATGAACTTGAAAAAGGTTCTTAAGAAATTAGAGATTAACTTAAGTTTATTATTCAGGAGATTAAAGAACGACCGAGTCAAGTCGGACCCGAGGTATGGGACTTCGTCTCTATCTCCTTTCATTGAGGCATATTTTGTTTTATACACAACCTTCTTTTATTCGGTGTTTAAACCCCTTTGACTTTTACGTTTATTCAAAAAGAATCTTTTTTATACGAAGCGTTTACTAAACGAAAAAAGGGAATGTTTTTGTCATACGTATGCGGCGACAATGACTTCTCCGCCACTGTGACCATTATTTGAGTTTTGTCTTCCTCTACAAGCCATACCTTTTTTTTAAAAGAAAAATAAATACCATGTTTTACTTTTCTTTGAATTTGGTATTGAAAATGGTTTTCATAATGTTTTTATATCAATGTGTTGTATTGATATCTTGTGATTGAAAGGTGTAAATGTTATGTTTCCTTTATGCATGTTTTATGTGATACGATTATGTTGAGGTTCTTGGGAATTATTATGAAGACGGGTGGTTCCGTGATAAACTAAGGGCGGGTGAGCCCGATATAGCTCTCCAATGCATTGGGTAACGCGAAGGAGTGAGACGTTAAGGTTTCTCCATAGAGATTTAGGGAATGTACTGTGATGGGTATTCCAAACGTAACCAAGAGGGTTACTCCCTACGTAAGAATGTTATGAATGCCTCAAGTTACCTTTATGTCTTATGATTTCTATGATTTATTCATGATTTGATGAGGTATGTTAAAGTGATTATGTTTTATGGGTAAATTATGATCTCATCCCTATGTATATATGTACCCATGTTTCCTTTCCATATTTTTATATCCCTTACTGAGATTTTTATGCTCATTCCAAGTTTTTTTAAATGTTTTTCACAGGACAAGGGAAAGGTACATGATATAATGATAGCGTCAAGGAAGTGTCAAGAAAGAATCCATGTTTATTTTAAATATGTTTCCATTGATGGGAATGAATAATACTATCTTTATGTAACCACTTTGTTTATATGTGGAATGTAATGAACGTTTTATGATCTAATTCTCTAAAACTATAAACCTGAAAAGATCCTCAATGTGTAATCTTGTAATAACTCAAGATTAAGTAAGGTTTAAGGCTGGGGCCTTATAAAATTTGTGGTTAGAATAGTACCCATGGAAGAGAATGTATTAGAACCCTTGACTGAAATACTATCTTAGAAGAAGCATGAGTATCATTTGAGTTCTGTAGAATTAAATGTTGATAGAAGTTGGCTCTTGTGAAAGTGGGAGTCTTTTGGAGTTGGTTCCCAAGAACCAACTTTTATTTTATATTATTATAACATTAATTAATAGTTTTTAATATTAATGTTTTATCACATCATTTTTTTCTTCTGAATAAAAAAATATGTAATAATGTACTAAGAGTAGCTATCACACTAACATTTCATAGCAGTTTCCCGCTATGATGAGAACCCAAATGTGCTATGACAATATTCTTAAATATATTTTCTATAGATAGATGATTTATTATGATTGACATAAATGATATAGACTATTAGGGTTGGAGACACATAGGTCTTGAGGTACCTTCTCATGGTGTATACCCTTGGAAATATATAGTATAGGACATTATGAGAACAAAACATTCCATAAGGAAATACACATTTATATGTGTCATTGGATGTTTCAATATAGGAAGGTTTGTATTGATCGATTGAAAATAATAATAATAGTAATGAGTATTATGAGTCACGTACTTTGATGTGTTGATGAACCTACTGATGACATATGTTCTCGTCATGGTAGGATATGTTGGGTGTATCACGAGTAATGTTGAATTAAAGTATAAAGTGAGAATGGATTTATCCATTCTATTCAATAATAAATGTTGATATCTCAGACATTTTGATGGAAATTATATAGCCTAAAAAATCCAAAGTCAATGGTTCTCTATAAGAATATTTGAGTTTTGGAAATTCAAATAAAGAGACATAGAGCACATATGTTGATGGCACTAGCATGCAACTTTCTTGATTATTGATATCATGATGGAGAGATTATATTACAGAGTATGATTCCTAATTAGATATCAGCTCATTGAGATATTAACTTATATCTACATAGGTGTCTTGGTGTGTTTCTAGATGCTAACCTTGGACTTTAGGTTGCTTCACCTAATTCCACTAAGAAAGTGGCCTAGAGAGTCACACACTAAGTGTATCCAGAATCTCATTAAAATAATATATTATAATTTATTTTTTAACAGGTTAAATAAATATTATTCATGCATGTGGTTTATTAATTATTCATATTTTCCTAGTTTTATATATTGCATCACCAGTTATTCAAGAGAATATAATGTGATCAGAATATTTGGTAAATATTAATTGTTTGTTTAGTGATTATAATATTTATTTACTTATTGGAGAATAATTTATTGATATTTATTTATTAAAGAAATAGTAATTATTCAAGACATGATAAATATTTTAAAGGAATGGTAGAAAATGTTTTTAGGTCTGGTGAGAAATAATGTAAATTTTATATTATTTGATTAAATTATATTTATTTTAATTCAAAAGTTAAGTTCTTGTTAAGGAAATAATATTATTAGTATTATTATATACATGGGGTTATGGAAGGGATTAACTTAATATTAAAGGGAACTTGTGAAAATATTTATTTCTAATATCTAGTGGTATTTAATCCCAATTATATTATTTTTTCAAGAGAATAAAGTCAATTTTTTTCTGCACAATGATATCCAAAGAGAATCCTCTCAAGTATAGATATATCACTCTTCAATAATGCTCCCAATAATTAAGAATAATCTTCTTCCTCCATCAACTCTTGAGACTATAGTGATCAAGGAGAACACATTGGATGTGATTCTCATGGAAATCAATGGAGAATGATGTTGGTGATAGGATCTTTGGTGCTAGCTCCTGAAGATTCCTATGATGACATTTGAAGATTTGTAGTGCACGTGTGAATTACCTCTAGAGGGAATCAAATCTTTATTCCCACAATGTAATGACGGTATAGTGAAAATATATTTTAAGACCCATAAATGAAGAAATAACTCATGAATGGTAATTATATAATTGATTAAATTAATTATAAATAATATGTTATTATACTATGCTTGGTTTTGACATTATATCCCTTTTATTATTTCATTGATTCAATTAAATTGATTATTTATTTCATAATCATGTAAATCATGGATTTGTCGTCAATCATGATAAAAAAGTAAAGTTGGTCATGACCCATCAAAAGTTTCTACTATGCCCAGAACCTAAAAAATGAATCTTGGGAACTTTTCCCATTTATAAAAGGAAAAATTATTATAAAGAAAAATGGGTTTATAAAAATAGGCTAAATTAACATGGAAAAATTTAGAGCAATAATGATTATATGATTTTTGAATGTGATTTCCAGGTGGAAGGTGTGGATTTTGAAGAGACTTTTTTCACTCGTTGTAAGATTAAAAACTATTATAACGTTCTTATAAGTGGTTTCACATTATTGTAATAATGTTTATCTGATGGTTGTAAAGCCATCTTTCATAAATGGGATGATTAAGGAAGAAATATATATTGAAAAACCATGAAGGTTATTACTTGATGAAGATGAAACCAAGGTTTGTAAGTTGAAGAAATCCTTGTATGAGTCGAAATAAGAACCATGATCCTAATACCCCAAACATGATATTTTATTATGAAAATTTAACATTTCTAAAGGGAATGTTGGTCGCTACTTATATATGAAGGATTTAAACTCAGGTACCCTTATTGTTATATATATATATATAATATTTTAGGGGATAGGGAATGTGATTATAAATATTTTTTATAAAAAAATAAATAACAATTTTAAAATGTAAATAATCAAATAGTTAACTTTCTTTCTGGACTTACAAGTGCAACCGAGGGAAATATGCATTTTCCTATCACAAGAAATGTACACCAGGAACCTATTACAAATGTTTGGTATGGATGATTCCAATGCAGTTTCTATAACTATTTTAGAGTACATGAATATGAGAAAAGATAAATATCCAAAAAGGGTGAATTATAAATATTTTGAAAATCTTATTGGATTTTTTCTCTATATTATAGACTCAAGGACCGACATTGTATACACATCAAAATTATTCAATGAAATATAATATAGTACAGAAAAAAAATAATATTGATATTTTTTAAAGGCATATATTCCTATGATATATTATATTAATGAATTTTGATATT
The DNA here is from genome assembly GCA_963277665.1 of Viscum album. NCBI lineage: Eukaryota > Viridiplantae > Streptophyta > Magnoliopsida > Santalales > Viscaceae > Viscum > Viscum album. The sequence continues at coordinate 256,124,320 of OY728150.1, forward strand.
ATCATTCTTGGTTTTGATGAAATTTATTGGGCTTGAGATTGAAAGGATATGCAACCAACTTTAGGGGAAAAAATTTTCTTAGGAGAATGTTGTATGAACTATAATTTTAATAAAATGTGTTGAGTGACTTTGGGAATAATTGAAGTGGAATATTGTTTATTCTTAAAATCTGGTACATAAATGATTTAGAAGAAAGTAGAACTTGATGATCTGAAATTGAATGTTTTTACACCATCGATGATTATTCATGACATATAAATTGCTATTAATATTTCAAAAATAAAATAAAATATTCTAGATGAAAATATTGATATATTGTATCAATTTATAAAATAAAAACTATCTGATGAAGATGTAATACTAGAATATATTTCTACAAAATATAAATTTGATGATTTTTTCACAAAATCTATTCCGAGAGAAGCATTGGAAGAATTTAGAGTGTAACGTCGTGTTCATACTCAAAAAGGATTCCTAAACATATTAAGGAATTCCTCCACCATGCTTTAGATAATGATTAAAAAGTGTTATTGAATGTAATAACGTTTTAATATATTTTTACAATTATTTCTTTAATGAATCTGAAATTTTGGTTACTATGAATCTGGTGAGAGAACAAAAAGGGGGAGGGTGAAAAAATTGATATTAAAAAATAGGGAATATCAAATTGATGGGGAGTTAATCATAACTCGGCATAAAATTTTATTATCACTAAATGGTAGAATTATTTAAAAAACAATTCATTATATTTCAGTGTTGTGTTAGAACACTCAATTTTAACAATGGGTGTGTTTGGTAAAAGTTGAAAATGTATGAGTGATGAAAAATGATGAGTTTTAAAGGTTGTTAATTAATATTGTAAAAAAAATAAAATGAGGGATATTGAAGATATTTTACAATGTTTTGATAACAATGATTTTTATTTATTGATACATAAGTTTTATTAAAGATATTTTTTGGAAAATAGGAAAAGAAAGGTTATTGGAAGTTAACCGACGTTTTAATGATGTTGCTAAATATGTGGAAAATTGTAAATTTAGAATGTTTAGAAATTTGTAAAGATAAAAATATTACAATGCGAGTTATAAAATGTTGTATAGATTGAAAATATATTTACATGATGAAAAATCTTATGATACATAAATTTATTTTATTGACGATGTTGAATTTTTTCAGTCACTGAGTTTCGAACCAAGATTATTAGATAATGAAGCACTATAAGAAGCTTATCCAACAGAGAAGCACTGAATTTAGAAGTTTTCCAAAAATAGAAGTTCAAATATTTGAAAATTTGTTGATTATACAATTTATTAGAAAGACCAAAAGACAAAAAATATTTTAGGAATACTAATTTTGAAGTTTTTGAGTTTGAATAACAATAAAGATAATCAAAAAAATAGTTTTATATAAAGTCATGAAGTTGAATAGTGTTATAAATTTTGGAATATAGGAAATTTTTTAGATGAATAAGGTAATGAAATTTTGATTCTAGAATTTTTATACTTAATCATAAGAATAATAGTGAATCTAATGGAATTTTGTAATAAGATGTAATTTTGTGATTAGAAGAACTTTTTTCTAGTAGATACAATATAAAATTAGATGGATAGTATAATAAGATAGAGAAAGTGTATGAATAGTATTATTAGATAGATAATGTTTATGAATAATATGATTATATAGAGAGTGTTTACTATATGTAGAATGTTACTATTTTTCATAAGTTATAAATTTGATGTTTGTACATAGTTTCAATGTTGTTGTTTCATGAAATTACAATGTTTATGTTTGAATGGAGTTACATAGTTAATGTTTCATGAATTTACAATGATGATGTTTGTACAAAGTTACAGATAAGAATCTTCCAGAAATTACAAAGTTGTGTTGGAAATGAGTTACAATGTTGATGTTTCATGAAATTAAATGTTTATATTTCATAAAGTTATAAATTTATAGTTATTATAGAGTCACATATATGAATTTTCAAGAATTTATGATTTTTAAGTTTGTACCAAGTTACAAAGATGATGTTTCCTAAAATTACAAAGTTGAAGTTTCATGACGTTAAAATATTGAATTTTGTATAGAGTTACAAAGATGACGATTCATGATAATAAAAAGTTTATGTTTCATGAAGTTACAAAGTTTATTTTTGTAACGATTTAAGAAGTTGATGTCTCATGAAGTTACAATGTTGATGTCTATGAAAAGTAAAAAAGTCAATGTTTCAGGTTCTAAAAAGTTGATTTTAAAAAGAATAATGATTTTATAAGGAATAGTGTTTAATAAAATTTGTATAAAGTGTAAATTTCAATACAATTTATGAATATTATTGAATATTCTAAAAGAGTTGACAACTATCCTATTGAAACTCAAATGAGCATAATTGTAAAGTGAATTTCAGTGAGTAGGAAAACAAAATTAGTTTCCTTACTTTACTATTATAAGATTACTTATAATTAAGAGTGAAAAAGAACATTATACCTAAAATCTTCACACATTTGAAAATATGACGTGTTGTAGAGATTGTTTTAGAGTGAGTTTCCAACTGAATTTAAGTTTCATGTTTAATAATAGTTCCAAACATAATGTTTTGATAAGAACAATTTAACATATGTTCGTTTAATTAGAAGATAGGTTTTAATGGATAGATCTTCCATGACTAATGATTGTGAGACACTTAGTATTGATAAATCGGGAACAAAATATTTTTTTCAGGTTTAATTTAAGAAAATTTTCATTAGACAAAGATTACATGACGCAGGTACACTGAATGGAGAAACAAGATAGAGGAATTAGACAAACTTTCTGAAAGTATATTAATGGAGGCGAATTAAAAAATATACATCTTTTTTTGGGATAATTTTTTGCAAGAATAGTTTTTAAAATGATGGGAGATAGTATAATTACACCTACTGAGTGATATAAGGAGTCCAATGGGAGTTGTTCCAATGTTTTATTCAATTCTTTTTATTAGACAATTTACATGAACACATGGGAGTGTCCTTGTGAAAGATGTTGGTTCTCATACTAACACCAAACATTTAGAATATTCCATGCGTTGTTTATATTCTTATATTTTCTTTCTTATTAGATTTTTATACAAATTGATAATAAAGATAACTCTAACAAGTTGAAATCATTAAATTTTTTAAAAATTGAAATTTATAAAAAGGAAACCATTGATTCAACCCCCACCTTCACCCCCACCCACAACATCCACTCCATAGAAGTGGTTTATTGATCCTAAAGAACTTCGGTTATCTAGGAAATTTTGTCTCCATGGATTGAATATGTATTGATATCAATAATGAAATATGAAATCCTATATTATCCCTCACAGAAAAATGTAATATTTATGTATTTGAATTAAGGGTAATTATATTTAATTTTGAGAATATATGATCGTGATTTTTTAGTATATATCAATGTTATTTTGGTATAAGGATGAAGATAAGACATCCAAGTAATGTTATGCTAATATTTGTTTTATAAAATTTCAATATTAGAAACACATGTTGAATGGTATCAATCAACCAAACATGTGATTTTATGAAGATAATTTTGGAAGAATCTATAAATAACCATGGAGTTTACTATGTGATCTTACAAGGTGATTATTGTTGATGTTTACTAAAATTTTTGTAGATAATTTCTAATGAAGAAACCATAGTCATCTAGACAAGACACCCTTGTTGGCCTATCATGGTAGTGAGGTGCAATAAGCAATGTAAAAAAAGTCTCATATGAAACAAAATAATACATGCAACCAGATTATAAAGAGGAAGAGCGGGATACATCCATGATCCTTACAATCCATGAAAAAATAGCTAAACCATAAATTATGACAAGGAAAGACCAAAAATACCTCATGAGACCAACCATCACCTACAAACCACACCACTACAAAGGCAACTGTGAAAAAATAAGCCAACATGATACAAGATTCCATTCTATTTAATTATATCTTACAAAATAATGTCTACAACCATGCCATAGTAAGAAATAGGTTATGATCATAATTACCAGAAGGATTAGACCAAAAATAATATCCAAGGCCTAATAATAAGAATACAATAGATCTATCTTTTAAAATAAAAATAGTCTTAGAAATCATTTACATAAATCCAAAACCAATTGTTAATAATTTACTTTTGTTTTCATAAAATTCCTTCATATTAAAAATTCCATAAATATAAAAGTATAATTGAAAAAATAGGAAATAACTTCCCTAAACTATAAGGTAATAAAGTAAACTCGTATCCATGAAATAATCCATAATGTGAAACCATGAGATACAACCTCATGTGAAAAAAACATGTGAGAAATAATCCATGAAGAAATCCAATATGAGATAAAAACCCACAAATAAAAAATCACGTCGCACTGGGACCTAGCCTATGGGAATTTATCTTAGAAACAAATTAAGCCTAAACTAGGAATACTTTATTAAAAACCAATATTGAGCCCTTCTAGAGTCAATCGATATCACAAATCCTCTAGAGGCATTACACACATTAAGAGCGACATGTTTGTTCTCAAAACACACAAGGTTACAATGGTTCCATGTTTTTTAAAATACAATTAAAAAACATGATTCAAATTTATAAATCATTTTCAAATCATATAAAATATACTTATTTATTTGAAAACCCATTTATAAGCTAAATCTACCAGTGAAGCATTTAATAAAACAATTGGTGTGAAAAACCCCTATTTTTAAATAAAACCCCCTTCAAAAACACATATCTTTCAATGAAATTACTTCAAGAAAAAAAAACACTTAAATTGGATGAATAGAAAAAAGTAATGTTAAAATAAAAATAAACTATTGTTAGAATGAATCCATTGTATAAAAACACTTATGTCAAGAATGGAGGTAAAACTAATCACCTTCAATAATGGAGACCAGGGAATAGTATATTGGGTCCTCAACATCCTATATCCATGATTAAAACATGAATCTACAATAAAACCTCTTACATTTGGAATATAAATTCCATTTATTTCCAAAATTATATAGGATTATATATCAAATTATGATCTGTGATGAAAAGTTAACATTGGGTAAAAAACAACATAACTTGAGATGATCTATTAAGAATGAATGAGGTCCTAATAGAGTCCCAAGAGAGAAGAATATAGATTTTTGGGGAAGTATTAGGTTGATATAATATGAGATTAGGGGGTTATTAGAGGTTAAAATTCGGCCTTAGGTATTTTTAATTAAATCATCATCGCATTGACAACCCACAATTATGGTTTGTTGGAGAGGCCTCATGATTAGGAGTAAGAATGCGCCTTAATTGTGTGCCCTGTACAGGGAAATTTATTTGGGTGAATGATTTGGACACATAGTTACATTAATTATGCTTCAACAATGCATAACCCCTATGATAAGGGGTGTAAATTTTGAATGGGTGGCTATAAGGTTTGGATAAACCATGTGCCTTCTTCTAATAGACCATGCTTAATCATACGGTTTCTTGGGAAAAAAAATGTTTTTCCCAAAATGTTTGGAAATTTTTCATAGACCTAAGGGCTCACAAAAGTTTATGAAATCACCCTAAATGACCCCAATGATATATAAAACCATAGAATAGTAAAAAAGGTCATGAAGTTCCTAAAAATTAAATATAATGTTATAATCTTCACACTATAAAGGCATTATGTCCCTGAAAGATTTCAATATTCTAGACTCATAAAAATAGAAGGACATTTTCAAATTAACCATGATCTTTGATTCCACAACTTATAAACATCCCATTCATACTACCATAGTACCTAGAGTAAGGAATAAAGTTTACCATGAAGGACCTTATCCTATCAATCCATAATCTGAACTGGTTTCTCAAAAATGATGGTATTAGGCTGAAGAACAACTTCTTCCCATTAAATAACATGGGAAACATATTGGTTTTACATTTTGAACTAGGTTTAGGGAACATGTCTTGTATCAAATTTAAATGTGATATGATGTATGATTCCTTTTAGAGTAGCTCTACAATATCAAATGGGTAAGCAAACCTCAGTGCCAACTTATCATACATACCCAATTGATGATGGCATAAGCAAGCTGAAAAAATGATAAAAATAAGATCCCCAACATCAAAATCTAGTAGTGTACTAAGATAGACCAAAAAATATTTATGATGTATTTGTGCTATGAAAAAACAACTTTTAGGTCGACTACACCCTTTAATTATCTCTTAAATGAGTCTGATCCTGAACAAGGACCACTCTCTAAACTCTGCCCGACAAAAAAGATATCTACATGGAAAACCATAAAATGATTTTACGAGAACCATATTTATCAGATCATGACAAAATTAATTATTATAAAATTCAACCATAGGAAAATGATGTTCCTATTATGCACCAAAATAAAAAAACAGCCTTAAGCACATACTATAGAACCCGAATATCTCTCTGTGTAAATCCATTCATCTTGGGATAATAAGTCATTCTCAATTACAATTTAGAAACCATCACCTTCTATAAACCTATCCAGATATTTTATGTGAATCTATAGTACCTATTATAAAAACCCCCACAGGGAACCCCATGAAATATCACAATCTCTAAGTTGTATAGGCCTTTGAGCTATTCTACTATTTGTCGTCTCCTTGATATTTAATAAAATCTCTAATTACCTATGTTGATCAATAAACACAAAAACTACATATTTCACACTAGGATTCTGTTTAAAACTAATGATGATGTCTAAGGAAATCTCATCCCACTTCCATAGAGGAGTGGGTAAAAGGTTTAAATAGACACAAATGTCTTCGGTTCCCACATTATTTTAATGAAATGTGAGACACCATGGGTAAAAATCTATAGTCGACCACCTCATCCACAACCACCAATATTGATGCCTCAATCCACGATGTGTTACAGTTTTACTAGGTTGAATGGATCAACCTGATTAATGTCCACTATCCATCAACTCACGCCTATGATATTTCGAAACAACCAACCTTCTACATTTGATGAAATTACCAATCAGAGACCGAGACCACACACCCAAGGTATTCCCACCATAAAGTGTTTTAATAAATCACTATAACTCAGGGTGTTTCACCTACTAAATATGAACTCACTCATCAGTAGTTGAGTCATCATTCATTAAATCCAAGAATAACATTCTACTAAACTCATCCACTCCCAATAACAACATAGTAATCAAACTCATCAGAGAAAACATCTCAACTGACTCATTTATGGATTATGTTTGTAATTTTATACTAAATACATCAGAAACCAAATTAACTAATCCAAGAGTGTATGAAATGTCAAAATAAAAAAGTAGAAATATACTCTACCAATTGTATATATCAAAATTTCACTTCCCTCTGAGTGAAAATATATTTCTCTCTCTTATGACCAGAATACATTGTATAATTCTCCCAAGAGATCTAGTGATTCCATTTTTTGAGTGCATGCATAACTTATGCCAAATCAGGATCATAGGTAGTGTATTTATTCTAATTATGGAATTAATAAAGATATATATAGGCAACCCCCAATTTCCCATGTATCAAGATACATCTCAAACAAGAACTAAATTCTTCAAATAAAACCTCACAACACAAATCCAATTCCATAAAAATCAAAACTAATGATGAATTCAACAACAAATTTAGTTCCTTCAAATGACTCTAAAATATTTCATTGAATTAAATCCTTCGACACATACAGTTTAAATATATCATTGAAGATAAAATCATGGAAATTTTTTGCAATAACCATCTATATTAACCTACAAAACCCAAGAGGCTCTAGATCTAAAACACATTTTTGGGTGGCTCCTATGACATAATAGCCTATATTTTCTTTAGATAAACTGAGATGGCCCTATCAGATATGTAATTACCTATAAAAATCACTTCCTAGATACAAAACTCGTATTTTATATATTACCATAAAAATGATCTTCTTTCGTGGTTCAATGAACGATATCAAAATGGTCCATGTGCCCCTCCTCCGAATTAGAGTAGACCAAAATAACATCCATGAACACAATAAAAATAGAGTCCATGAACCGAGGAATTATTTGGTTCATTAAATTCAAATATACTATCGGATAGTTGGTGAAAAAAATTGTATAACTACAAAATCGAAATTCCATTTCCAAATCCAAAATGTTGTCTTAGGTATATCCACATCTTGGACTATCAAATTGTGGTACCCTAACTAATGTTAAATCTTTGAAAACCAACATGAACCTCAAAGATTTTCAAATATATCATCAATCCTAGGAAATAGATATTTAGTATTAACAACCACTTAATTTAACATTTGATAGTCCTCTTAAAGCATGATACACAAATATAACTTCATTACAAAGAGGACAGTTGAAGCCCATGGTGACATTCTAGGATGAATAAATCTATTAGACTAAGTATTTTCAAGATAGAAATTAATTTTTAATAAATAAATTGTTTACATTCGATAATAGGTAATAGAAATATGAATCATACCAGGGAGCAAGTCATTAGTAAACTAGACCTCTATCTATGGTGATAAATGAGAAAAAAATATCTACAATGACATTAGGGGTATGCACTCACCACTATTGGGAGAAGACTACCCAAAAGGGTCTATAACATTGAGAGGCATCTTTGGAAACTAGCATGAGATTACCCCAACATAAGGAACAATATCCCCCAACCATCCTAATCAAGAGTCCCCATCACCCTTGAAAAACATGAGTGACCCCTTAAAAGATAAAAACTAAACCCGATGATGATAACAGTCAATTCATGTTTTAACACAGATCATCCAATCCAATCCAAGTATCTATTCAAATACGTCAATACAATGAACTAAAATGTATCGTATCACCTCATACTGAGCTATCATCACCCAATACATTGGACACTTTAAACCATGTTTATAATTCTTTCCCAAAGGCACGGAAAGTTACAACAAGAATGATATATGTATTGAATACAAACCCATCACATAAATTAACATTATTGATATAAAATAATGTGTATCACCTATATCAAACAAATTTATCTCCATAGATGTCAAATCAACATTGTACCTATAAAAGTAGTCATCCTTGCTTCAGATTCCTCTGGGGAATACTCTACTATGTAATTTATACTAGTATTCGACACATGAACTCCCCCCACAGCCAGGGGATTAGACCCAACACTCGTAAAAGCATCGGTATGAACCAGGGAACCCTTGGTGAAAGTGGATCCTTTCATACTTACCTATTAAATCAGTTCAAAAAAATTCTTTCATTGATCAGACTGTAAAAATTGATGATAATTCCTAGTAAAATCTAAAAAGTTTTGATTGGTATGACCATTCTCTTCACAATGTTAGCAGATGAAATACTTTTACCTTGATGAATACCCTAAAACTAGTCTTTATGAAAACTATCCACACTAACACTTCTTTTTCTAGCTACAAGACACACCCTAGAAATGAACTAAACTAACTAAATATCCACCCAAACTAGTCTTTCCAGTTATGTTTTCCTCAGCTAAAGAATCATTGTCAGATACATCCATGAAGGTTGGAAGACACATGAGAATTAAAAACCCAAATATCATACTTCAAAACCTACTCAATTCATCGAGACTTTAGGTACTCATTGTTGAAAATCTCCAGTTCCAGATGAATTATCCCTACAAAATGGGTTGAATACTCTATAACTGTAAATTCCCCATTCTCTAAGTGTAGTATCCCTAGGTTATTCATCGCAAATAATGTCTCAGGGTAAAACTGTTTGTTGAATATTTTCTTACAATATACCTAGGTAAAGACCCTTGTGTGACATAGCTAGGAAAAAATAATTCCACCATATCATTCCTCGACACTCGAGCAAGTAAATGGAAAATCCCACATTATAGACCTTAGGAGTCTTCATGAAGTTGATTATCCGCTAAATTTACTCAAACCACTCCTCATATTCTTAGGTATAGTATAACCATGGAATATGGTAGGATATATCTTATTAAATTCCATGCCATGATCTATTGCTCATCATGGGTTCCTGACACCCACTTGACCAAAATTATGAATTGTACGAATTAGGTCTTCAACTAAAGAATGGTCACTAGAGGATACACTTATGAATCCTATTTTACATCTTACTCTTTTAGATTTGGAAGAGATATTATCAGATTCCTTATATATTAAGAAAAAGACAATGACTAATTAGTGTTAGAACATGTCCCAAAATCTTAATACCAACATCAAGAATTCACATCAATGCTCTATAAAATTAGGAATTTAAGGAGATGTGAATTATTCAAATTGGGGAAATTAAATAATAAATTAAAATTTACATTTAAATAAAAATACTATACAATTCATTTAAATGTCCCCAAGCACCAAGTATCAACCTAGGTAAAAAAACATTATAGGCACCCATGGAAACTCGAGTTCAAACATGGTAGTGAGATAGCCTTTCCCCTTCCCACACATACAATATCAATCCAGACAGTCCTAAATCATGTCTACCCAAGACATGAAACCACACTATTGAAATTTTAACACTCTTCAAACTGATCATCCCTCAGATACCATTCTACACAGATCCAACCCGAGTCAACTAGAAAAGCCCTCCAAGGTTGTCCATCACAGTGGTGAGGTGAAACAAGAAAATATAAAAAATTATCATATAAAACAAGTAAATATAAACAACCAGAGTAAAAATAGTAAAAAAGACACACACACACACACACACACACACATATATATATATATAAGATCCAAACAATCCAATCCAAACCAACTAAACTAGAAATTATGACAAGAAAAACCAATAAGTCTACATGTGACTAATCGTAACCTCCAAACCATCTTGTTATAAAGGAAATGATAAATAAGGAAGTTTAAATTATACTTCATGCACACCCATTTACCTAGTTACTGCAATAAAATTCGTTAAAACCCTAAAGGAAAATTTATGCTGCGATAACAATTCCCAGAAAGATACCAACACCGAGTATATGTAAAATATAATAACAAGAATTAATTCTCATAAAATAATTTCATTATAAAAAATCCATGAATATGAAATGTATATATGATACAATATGAAACCATATCCTCACAATATATGTTAAGAAATTGAACACATATCCATGAAATAATCTGTCATATGATATCATGCGATACAACCTCAAGTGAAAAAACATGTGAGAAATAATCCAGGACAAAATCCATCATGTGCTAAAAAACTGTAATGAAAAAACAAACTATATTGGGTCATAGACTGTGGGAATACCAACTAGGAATAAAATAATCCCAAACTAAGAATATTTTGGTACCATCCAATATCTATTCCTTCCATAGTCCATTGATATCAAAAAAACATCTATTGGCATTGCAGACACTATGAGTGACATGTTTGTTCCATACGCACCCAACCTTATCAGTATACCATATCTGTTAGGATACATTTCCAAACCATGATCACAATTTAAAAAAAATCATATCCAGAAAAATCCATTAAATGTTTGAAACCCCATTTCTGAACCAAACCCACCATACAATAAATTAATAAAACACATTTTAAGAAAACACCCTTTTTAATAGAACCCCCTTTGAAACACGTATCTTTAAAATACTTCCATTTAAACCACAAATAACATCAATTAAATGAAAAACACAAATTAAGTTTACAAGAATGACATGAATTTCATTGAATTATCCCGTTGTATAAACACACCAACGACAATATTTTGGGTAGAACTAATAGCCTTCAACAACGGTGACCAGGGAAGAGTAGATCGGGTCCTCAAAATTCTAGATCCCCAATAAATACATAAATCCCCTTTAAAACCCCTTGGATATGGATTACGCATCTCTTTATGGTTCCAAAAGATGAGAGGAGAAGAGGTCAAATGAGGATCTAAGAAGAAAAGGAAAAACTATATCCAAAATGGAACATACCTTGAGATGAACATTCATTAATGAAGTATATCCTCCTAAAATCCCATGGGAGAATCTTAAAAACCATTAAGAAAGGATTAGATCAATTTAATATTATATTATTGGTTAATTAGTATAATAAATAATTTATAGCATTAAAATTAGGTGTACACGATTTGGTGGAGAGGTTGCATGGTTAGGATTAACTATACTCCTTAACCAAGAACCCTATTATAGATATTCTACTCAAGGTGCATGGTTTGGAAGCATGGTAACTTTATCCACGTCACAACCATGAATAATCCCTATTTCTAAGGGTTCACGGTATTGAGGGGTGGTCTTATGGTTTCTCTAAACCTTATGCCTCATACTAGTAGACCATTCTTGGCCACATGGTTTTGTTTGCCAAACAACATAGTTTTCCTTAACTATACATCAATTGTCCATAGACCCAAGGTCTCTAATTGTTTTTCTAAAAATAAAAAAATGACCTCAAAGAAAGACCCGGCCAAAGCATCTTCATGACAAGGATAAATAATTACCTCAATGAATGTAACGAAACGTTAAATTATTTGGGATTATCTATATTTTGGAAAATGTAATTAAGTCATATACATATTTGAGTGGTAAATATTTTTAGGGATAAAAAATGAAATGTTTTTGGGAGATTAAGTGATCTAACCTTTTTTTGGTTTAAAATTGATGTTATCATATTTGAGGACTTATAAATTAATCCTTTGTCAATAATAATTTTTTTAATAATAATTGTTATGAAGGTTTATTCATATTTTTTGTTATTTTATCTTATTATAACCATTTTGTCTTAAATACGAGAAATAAAAATTCATCATTTTTTGGATCTTATTTCCAATTAATAGTTGAGATTAGTGATTCATACATGAAAAATTCATCATGATCATGATGATACACATAGAAGGATTAAATCAGGTTTATGGAATGTGAAGAAATCAGGTATGTAATTCTATCATATTTTCTGTCCCAAAGGAAAAATAATATCTCAATGTCAAGAAAACAAAAGCTACAAATATTGAGTCTTTTGTAGAATGTCACTCTCATCTACCAAGGTATGTTTTAAAAAACTCAGTTTTTTATTATAATCCTTATATAGGTATGTGCAAGTTAGTTTCCTGGTCATAAACTAGAAATTAATTTCAACGTGAAAATTTACATCTAATTTTTTTACTGTGTAAGGATATATTAAAGAATAAGAACTAAAATTGTGAGGATGATATTTATGTAAGGACGGAAGAATGTAATGCCATTAGATTTCAATTTATATTTTATTTTAAAATACAATTATATGTAATGACATACACTGCATAAAACCCCAAGATTAATCTGAAAAAAATAATATTTAAATATTATTATTATAACCTAGATTTTGGGTTTTAATTTATGAATATTAATAACCACATTATAAATTTTATGGATTAAATTTTATTCATTAATAAAAACAATTAATTCTGGAAATAATGTTAACTTTCATCAAATTATTGTTATTAAGAAAAAAATATTAAATAATTTATTTAATAATATTTATTTTCATATAAAACATTTATTTTTAATGTGAATAAATTATTTATATGATAGTAATTATTTTAATTTTTAATGATAATATAATTGTCGTGAACACTTACGCACTACTGACATTGTGCTTATCAAATATATAGAAAAATCAAAGAAATGATTTAAAAAACATTAAAATTAATATATTTTGAATGAATTATGGTTAACCATGAATTCATAAGACACATATAATGTATATTTGATTGTTAAATAATTTATATTCCGATTATATTGTTATATTTATTCCATTATTTTCAATATATGTGAATAGTCAAAAAAATTATGTAAAATTGTACCTAATGTTGAAAAATTATTTTCAAATCATTATAAAATAAAAAAAAATCATATGTTGGACAATCTGGATGATAAATAACTAATAATAACATATGTGTTTAATTTATGTGGAAAATTTCTTTTTTAAAATTACATTCATAACTCATAAAGAGTGTAATATGTTTTTACAATGATTAAGGTAAAAAAGGGGAAATGAGGGCGTTAAACAAACATATAAGGCTTAAAATGAAACCAATAATTGTATCAAATTTATTTTTTTGATTATATTAAGAACATATATTCCATATATTCTAATATTGTGAATCTTAGATCCATTTTAATATATTTATTCAATTATTATATATTAATATTTTCTTTTATTTATAATTTTTCCACCCACATCACTTTTAAAAGGGAACCTCCTATAAATTCTTATTTATAATAATTGAAACTATTAGTTAAAACAAGAAAAAAATTAATTCTTATATTCCTTACTCACATAAACATTATTGTATTGTTTCTATATTACCATATTTAGACGTTTTAAGTGTAAGCTAAAGGAGGATTAAGAAGAGGTAAAATGCTTAACAAGGTCTTTCATTTTATTTTTTCTTATTACTAACTATATTCAATCATAACTACAATGATATAATAAAATATTCATATTGTATATACATAAATTTTAATATATTAATGGGAAAACCCTTATTAATATTCTTCTCTATCCCATGATAATTGAAAACATCACTCGTTCATACATTTGGACAAAAACGTCCATGAAACAATGTATTTTGTTTTTCAACACTGACTCATAAGGTTGTTTATTATAATTAATTTTATTAATATAAATGAAAATAATTAAATTATAATAATTATAATATTATAATATATTACACACATTATTACGCTTACATCCATTGGAAAATGATAATGTCATCTTTGAATATGTGTGGACTACGTCCTCCCGGAAGTGATAAGATTTGTTTTTCAGGTCCACCTTTAATGAATGATTATAAAATCTGTGTTTAATGTATAAATAACAAAATTATTTAATTAATAATATATGTTTATATGATGAAACCTTGAATAATATTCATGTACCAAAACTACTGAATATAAACATTAATGAACAACAGAATTGTTAACACCTGGGATGTTGATGTTAATTATTAATAAACATGTGATAGAATCTTATTAGTGAATAATATATTGTTTTATTACTATGAATAAAGTTATATAATTTATCTATAATAAATTTAAATTTATTATTTTGGAGTTTAATAGTGCATTTGATGCATTATGGACTTTAGGTAAGGGCAATTTCATCTCATTTCAACTTTAAAGTAACATGTTTTACATTATGCGCCTAATTTATTTTTTAGAGTGTATATACTTATCCTTTGACATGTTAGAACATTAATTCCTCATTATTAATGGTATTAAAAGTTTTTTTTATTAATTTTTCTTCTTTTACGGTGTTTTTAATAAAAAGTTACCAAAGCGATAATGGACATACATTACAATATTATTTTAATTCGGGATTATTAATGTTCAGATTTCATTTGGGGAAATTACATAGTCCTAATATCTTAAACCTATTATATTTAATTATCCTCTATTTATTATTGTATTTCATATAGTTATTTCCATTTTTTCTCTTGTATGATCTGGGATCAATAAGTAGGTTACATGAATGGGATGTAAGGTAAAAAAACACGACTTAATGTTTTTCTAGAAACTCTTTTTATTTCATGTTGAAGTTATTTTAAAAGATTCACTAATTTTATTATTTAGGATAATTTTTTTAAAATTTATCTGTAGTCATATGTTTCTTTCATATAATGTTTTAAAATATATAATCTTGTCTTTTTCAAAATGAGTTACTTTTGTAATTTTTATCAAAAGTGTAAAAGTATTTATTGTTTAATCATTTATCTTACAAATGGAAATTATCACCCTCAAGATATTCTTTACTTTGAAACATCATCTAAAAATTTATATGTTTTTTATTTAATAACATTTTTATAAATATTTTGGATAATTTAATTTAATGTATTATCAAAACAAAAGTGTATTATTTTCATTAAGGCATAAATATAATTTGAAATGTGATTTATAAATTCATTATTAAAAAATGATACAATGATTGTATGAATACATTTTTTGATTATATTTTATTTTTTAATTTAAAAATTATATTTCTCATTAAAAACATTATTTTTCTGAATTGATAGTATTCTTTCATCCATTATTGATTCATGGTTTTGCAGTCACTAACTTTCCCATAATCAAATTTTGCATCTCTCTCCATAATTTCAATAGACATTATTTTCTCAACCATGTACATTTTATAAGTATCCTGGATTTATATGTTATCATTTAATCAAATTTTATTTTTTATAAATTGTATTCAATATATATATATAGTATCAGTTGAAGGAAATATATAGAAAAATTTATCTCATTTACTGGGGAAATACTGATGTTTTTTTTCCTATATTAATTCTAGATAATTGTAGATTTATAATGAATTTTGAGAATAAATTAGGTTGATCATTCAATATACATGTAATAAATTATAATTTCAAGTAATGGGGGGGATGATTATAGATATCCATCAATGCATTAATAGGAATCCTGAGACAAAAAAGGTGGCCACATTAGTGGGGTAATTAGTGTATACCAACCGATATTGTGGAAGTATCTTGACCATGATTCTAACGGTAAGATTCATGATATATTTGGTTGAGTATATGCTGGTAAGATCATGAATTTATAGATTTATTCATTTACTTTATTAAAAATTTATTTCTAATTATCCAAGTGATTGTTCAAATGATATTATCCATGAATGTCCTTTTAACTCAAGTTATTGATTGAATGAGATGAGTGTTTAAAATTAACTCTTCCATATTGATTATGATTTATAAAATCATGATAGACTTAATTATACACAACCATTATTGATAATATATGAGATCCCTTTGATTATTTTTCATTTCATAAGAAATGAATATGGAATATTTGAATGATTTTCAAGGAGGAAGAAAGGTTTTCATGTTATGTTTTTAAATTTACAATGCCATATGGAAGTATTGTATTTATATAATTTTCTAAGTCATCAAAATTTATTGAGCTTGGGTGATGTGATCCATTATATCATGAAACAATGTAATATTTAGGCATAAAATATAGGTTACTAGAGTAAGAACCACTGATGATACAGTTTTATGAAATTACAAGTAACTTTTTAAAGGTTTAAAAATTCAATTTTGTAGAAAAAAAACTTATTCATAAAAAATAAGGGTTTTAATTTAATAAATAAATTATTAAATTGATTTTTTTGATAAAATGGATTCTATTTTTGGAATTATTATATCATAATTTCTCTAGTGTTTTTTTATTTAATTTTTTTTTTGAAAATATATCATTTTTAGTAAATAGTAAAATATGGTATTTTACATTATAAGTAAAAGGCATGAATAAATACAAATGTGATGATATAAGAAACTATTATCTTATCCTAACATGAACTAATTACTATAAATAGTAACAATATTCATCTGTATTTATAAACATGAAAAAATAACAAACTAATGAATCTTATATTTCAAAACACCCATCCTTTCCCCTTATAAATAAGACCATACTCCATACATTTAAATTCCAATTATAAATCCTTACCAGGAACAATAATTATAAAAAATATATCCCCAAAATTCATTCTCATGGAATATAGGTTCTGGACTTACCAAAAGACCAATCATGGAAGGCTTAAGGTGTAGTCCAATGGAGGAAAACAAAGGGAGGAGTCAATTATCTCTACAATATTCATTTATGTTATTATTTTATTCCCCATTAATGAAGTATCTTAATTACATGTTTATATGAGATAATTAGAATAACATGTATAATTAACGTTATTATAATAATTTAATATCAATTGTCATAATCCCTCTCATAAATACTAAAATGAAATCAATGAGTAGGTTTTCGTTGGTTCCCCACCTCCATGGACGATGTTTTTATTTTTTTTATAGAAATCATCCTCAGTAGGTCATAATAATAATTTTATGGCAAAATATGATCTTAATATATATATATTATATTCTAAAAAAATTTAATTGTTAAATATGAATAAATATTAAATAACACCAATTATGCTCATCGTGGGTATAGAAAAAATTCAAATAAAATAATAATTAAATGTTAAAACATATAATATATAAAAAATACTTATTATTGAAGTTAATTTGATATTTATAAACAACAAAATTCTATAAAAACATTAACTCCATACCAGTACACTGGTGTATTTATAGACTAATTAGGAAAAAAACATTTATCATTAATGATAAACTGATGTGATCTTAGAAGTGTAGAAAAAACCCCCTCATGTTGTGAGAATAAATTTTATGTATTAATGAAATTATTATAAATAACAAATAATAATAATAATGAATTAGATATACATGAAATGTTTCCTAATCATGTATTCAATAAATTTAATTTGATTTTTCATGATGTTTAAAAAAAGTTCTGATTGGGTTAAGACCTACGGTAAGGGAACTTCTGAATTAACTTATTTATTTTAGGTTATTCTAGAAATATATAAATATTTTCCCAATATTGTTGTTATCATTTATATATTAAATATTCCTTATATATGTATCCTAAATAGATACTATGTTTATTTTAACTTTTACCATTTGGGTTATTCATGCCTTTTAAATTACCATCCCAATCCTTTCATAAAAACATGATTAAATTGAAAATTACTATTTCTTATCTCTATTATTGTAAAACTATGTTTATGTTTTAAAAAATAAATAAATTCTAAAAAAACCTTTTGTATTAATTAAATGTATTCGATTTCATTTCGTTTTTAAAGGAAATCCATATGCTCTTATTTCTTATAGAGGCTCTTTGCTCAATTAAAAAAATATTACATAAGATGTTCATTAAAAAACTTAAATATCCTCTATATTATAATTATAATACACATGAACATAATTTTAATGTCATATTCTTCCTTATTCATTTATTAACATAAAATTTTTTATCCATTATTTTTATGGGATCATTTTTTATGTGTGATTCGATAATTAATCAATACAAAATTATGAATCCCAAGTCCTTTTAATGGAGTTTTTTTATGATTATATTATATGAATGATATCATTATGTGGCACAAATTTGAAGGTAAATATTCTTATGAGATGGGTGATCTAGAATCATACATCCCCCTATCTCATTGGGTAATGTTTTTATCTCAAGAGAAACTATGTATGGTACATTGTAAGTTAGATTAGTGAATTATGCTATGTATCTTTGGAAGTGATCCTTTTTTATTACTCTTTGGAAGAGGGAAACATAAAAAAGGGGCAGCCCTTTAAGGAGGGAAAAAGTAATGAAGACCAAGGGCATACCCTTGCACCATGGTAAAACATTCAAGGGGAAGAGAGTTCAGACTATCATATATCATCAGTGACTCCTCCTGTCTGCCAAAGAGAGCAAGAGAATCTGCTGCAAAGTTGGACTCCCTCCAACTATGATGAATAATCCTTCCATGATTGGTCTCTGCCTTGAACCTTCAGATGAGATATATCAAATCCCAAGGTTTGTTATGGCTTCCATGTAACATCTTCACTAGAGCCTCAGAATCTGACTCCACCTCCATCACTTTCAGCCCTCTCCACTTACAAACCATCAAGCCAGAAAGAAGAGCCCGAACCACCACCCCAAAGAGTTCCCTAGGCCATAAAAGGCACTAAAAGCAAGAAGAACTGATCCCCAACAGTTTCGAAGCAGGCTACCTCCCCTCATGACTCCCCCCAAAGAGTTCCTTGGGATATATTTTTATTTATTCCATGCATATATGAAACTATATATGATCCATTCCTTTTATTATATCATGTTATACCCCTTTATTATGTTGTTACACTTAAAATTTATTCTTATACATGATTTATAGATCACCCTTTTCTTTTATATATTTCCCCCGGGTATCCTCTGTAGTAATAGTAGATGAATTGAATTTGGGATCACATTATTGATATTATAATAAAGATAATTTAGTTTATGTTTTATGTTTATGTGATATGTATCTAATCATCTATATACACTGGCCACTATATTTGTAGGTATAATTTTAAGGAAATTTAATTTAATGACATGTGATAAAATGTTTATGAGACTCAGGTTGTTATAATTGGTATAATAGATTGGTCTAAATGTTTTTGGGTGTTATTATGAGAAAACATTAGTAAAACCCAAAGGTAAAAGTCTTTATCTAGGAAACATATAATAATTTAGGTAAATCAAAGAGTGTAGGATTTTTTATAAATGACTATAGTGACCAACTCTAAACATTACTCAAGTAACAAAATAATCAATTGATTAAAATAATAAATCTCACAAATTTTCATAAACCCAAATACTTAATGTTTTATTTTCTTCTACTTTATCTAAATCTAAATCTTAATCTACAATCATTACTCTATAATTTTACTCCTATAGTCCCTTTACTAGACATATACAGTTAAATAATCTTATACATATCCCGAGTAATCAAAAAATAAGAAAGGGTAATGTACAAATTATAATTAATGGAAACCATTTCAACTTTTCATCAACGGTTAAATAATAATAATTTTTGAAAAAATGGACAGGGAAGACTTAATTATGAAAAATAACATGGAATGTTAAGAATTATTCATAATCCAAGATGGAAGGACATGTAATCTCAAATGAACAAAACTATATTGTGGAAAAAGTGTATAGAATCATGTGATAAAAAACATTATTGAATAAGAATAATCATAAGAATTTTTAAATATGGAATGTTATATAAATAATAATAATGGAAAAACATAATAATAAATAAATTTTATCACTGGGAATAAAAAAAATCACACTTGATTTTGTGAAGAAAAAAATTACCAAGCTTTTTATTTCTAGAAAAAATATTCTCACGCTTCATATTGTGTGCAGAATAAATTCCCAAACATCATGTTATGAACAAGAAAAATACACATTATTCATGTTATGAACAAATAAAATTCCAGTGCTTGATGTTATGAAAAAAATAATGATGCTTTATGTTGTGAGAAAAACATAATCATGCTTCATGTCCCGAACAAAAAAATTTATAACATATAATACACTCTTCATATAAGATATAAATAATTAACATATTAATTGGAGGGTGGAATAGTACCCCGCCTATAATAATCTATAAAAATGTGTTCCATTTAAAAATAATCAATAATAAACATTAATTAATGAACACGTGAAAAGTGGATGTTTTCCTAAAACCATTAAAAAACATCACATAACATGAACTTAGAAAATTATATAATAATGAAAATATATTTTTATAAAAAACATTATATCATAATCTCATA
This sequence comes from Viscum album, assembly GCA_963277665.1. Lineage (NCBI taxonomy): Eukaryota > Viridiplantae > Streptophyta > Magnoliopsida > Santalales > Viscaceae > Viscum > Viscum album. The sequence continues at coordinate 256,145,487 of OY728150.1, forward strand.
TAAAGTGTTATCAAAACGTCACTTCCGGAATGAAAAACCATTGAGGGTAAATATAAGTGAAAATAAAAATGTTTTCCCAAAACCTTTCATAACTTTAAGTGAAAATCACTTTTAAATATTATTTTTGTAAAGGTAATGATATGAATTTTCATAAAATTATTTCTAAATAAAATATATTTAAAAATACATAGGGATTAAATAAGGATGATGGAAAATACTTTGAACAATTTTATGTTTAAAAGAATCATTAACAATTGAGAATTAATAAATCCATTATTTTATTTAAAAATGATGTAAAAATATATTTAAGACCATTGATTTTCAAAGAATATTTAATAATTGAGTCTTGGAAAAGGCATAAGGACTTCATAAAATGGAATATAAAATAATTTTAAAACTATTACTATTAAAAAAAATAATGTCAAATTAAAGAAGGCATTATTTTTTCTAAATGGTAAGTGAAAATAAATTTAAAATTTTACTTGTATAAATAATATGTAAAAATTGAAACATGAAAAAATTAAATGAATATTATAAAAATAATATGTTGAGTAGATGATAAATGTTTTAGTTTTGTAATGATGGAAATCCCTTATGAACATTTTTAAATAGCATTCTTGATAATATACATCGTTAAACCTATAGAGAAACATATATTTTAAAATTAGATATCGAGAATAAACAGATAATAGGAGGTAAAAATTGTGTTTTTACTCAAGAAAGAAGGATATTTGTGAGAAGTAAAACCATGGATATAAAATTTAAATCCATTAAACTAAATAAGAATTATTCTTAATGAAAATGTATTTCAAGGAATCAATTGAATCATCAAGGATGAATAATTTGATTCAAAATTTGATATTCCTATAAATGTAAGTGTAAATAATAAATCTCAACATTATATGTGATAATAGATAAATCTTGATGTATTATAGTCAAATTAATGTTATTATGACATAAGAAAAAGATTTGAGTCACAATAACCCCATTACATATTTGTAACTTCTGAATCAAAACACCATGAGGGATATAAAATTAAATAGAACAATGAATATCCGAATATATGATATCACCATGATAAAAAATGAAAATATTTGCATACTTACACCATTGAAAATGAAACATAGTGTACATCTTAATCAAGTCTCAAGGGATTCAAATTTCAAACAAAGAAACACTTACCTTGTTTCCTCACTTAGTTGATGACACTTTAACAACCTATAAAAATACAAAAAAAACTTAATACCCAGTTAAATGACTTTACTCATAAATATTACAATTCTATAATCTTTATTATAAATTATTTATCATTAGTACATTAATTGGCCATAGCATGTTATGACTATTGGATGATAATAACTTTAACTATTTGGGACACATTTAATAATATTGATATCATTTACAATAATTTTATACCAAGTTAATTATTTATATATCATCCATATTTCTATATTATATAGCTTATATTGATTTAAAATGTTCTTATTTCATTTTATATGTGTTTTGTTTATGTTATGGGAAAATATAATTGATAAATTCTTATTTTTATTATATTAGAGAACAGAAATGATACTTCAATAATAAGTCAAATAATTATTATAATATTTTTAAAAACATATACAAATAATTTTTTATTATTATATTATAATAATATTACTTTTAATATTCCCATAGTAATTCATAAATGTATTATAATGCATCGTTCATGTAGGTGGTTAAACAGACCCAAACATGAACTCACTTTAACTCAATTGGTGAATATGGTTATAGAGGTGTTTATTTTGGAATAATGTTATTGTAAAATAATAATAATGATATTATTTTAATTATTAATAAATGTGAAGAAAATTTTATGTTTTTTGAGTAAATAATTGAAAAACTAGAAGAAAAAGGGAAAAACGATCCTACATGGATGTGGTAGCTCACACACATACATGATTGGTGTTTGTTTTTATCAGTGCATGGAAATGACTAAATAGGGGTTTTAACATTAATATAAATTCATATTAGTATACTAATGATACATAATTTAATATATTATTGTAGTGAAGATATATAAATATGATTAATATTAATTATAAAAGTTAAGAAGTATATAATGCATATGTTGGAGATTTGATTTTTCCTTAGAATTTCTCCTAAAATTGATGATATTAGGCTAACAATAAGTGAAAAGGGTCTTATTTATAGGGTATAGGGTTATAACTAGAGTGAAATTATAGATTTTAATAATTAATTCAAAAGATTGGTGTGTGTTTTAAATGGTAAAATTGATCCCCTTTTATAAGATAGGAATGGGAAACTCTTGAAAATAGACCATATGTTTTAACAATGTTAGGACACTATGTTAGAGTTGGTTCCCTCGAACCAATTTTTTTAGAACATTATTACAAGATTTTAATTTTTAATGTACTTATTTTATCACATTATTATTGTTCCTATATATGAAAATTGTATGTGATAATGTACTTAGAATATATGTCCCACAAAAAGGTCGTAGCAGTTCCCTACAATGATAATAACTTATAGGTTCATAGAAATTATTCATTAATATATGTTATATTATGAGATGATATTTTCTGATGGGACACAAATAGTAAAGTATATTAGACATAGGATACTCATAATACATTGATAAACCTTCTCATTCTTTTCTCCTTTGGAAAATTATAAGAAGATAGGTTATTAGAATAGAACCTACAAATATGAAATCAAAAATTCTATGATTCATTGGTTATTACTCTTTGAGAATGTGTGTATTGTTCCCCAAAAGTTATTATTATTTTAAATGGATGTCATGAATCATGAAATTTTATGTTTTGATGAAAACCATGATGAAAAATTCTCAGAGTGAGGCAAAATATGTTTGGTCCATACCAAGTGATATTGCATTAATGGATAATGTGAGACCTGATTTATCTCTTATATCCCTTAATATAAGGTGATATATTAGGCCCTTTGATGAGAATAGAAATTCTTAGATAAATATATTGTAATAGTGTTTGGCGGGTAAGTTAATTTTCAGAAAGTCAAATAAAGAGACATCAAGCAGAAAGGTTGATGACACTAGCATGAAACCTTTCTGATTTGAGATATCATGACAAAATGTTTATAATTCACATTAAACATTCATAGATGGTTGGATTTCATTTCGAGATTAACTTATTTATCTATGGGATATTTGTCATATTGTTAGACACTAACATTGGAACTTATATTGTTATGCATAATGTCTCTAAGAATGAGGCCTATAGGGTCACACACTTAGTTTATCCTTAATCTATGATAAATTCAATTAATGAATTTACTAGGCTAGAATAAATGAAATATATTAATTTTGGTTGATAGCCATAATTTAATCCCAATTTATTCAGAAGAATAATTTACAACAATATTAATAATAAATATTTCATGTTTGTAGAATATAATATTTTTTATAATTAACATAGAATAATGAACTGACATTTATTAATTATAAGTCATTATTTGAAATTTAGTAAATATTGATGACGAATTGTGGAATGAGCTTAATTGACTAATTATAAATGGTTAAAATGATATTTATTTATATTCTTAATATGTTCAAATTTCATGTGATTAATAAAAATAATTTTAATAGACATGGGTTCAAGAAATAATATGTATGATGTTTAGGGGATTGTGTGGGATTTTCCAACCCTAAACCTTCCATAATAAATATATAATTATATATAATTTCAAAATAACTTTTTGGTATAACAAATGGATGGAGAGAAAATTTCTAAATCACTTTTGTTAATACTATCTTCCTCCTCTCTCAATATTTTGATGAATATTTAATAGTTCTTACTTCTTTCAGAGGAAAACTGCTATAATCAACCATGAACAATGCAAGCGATCAGGATCAACTATGATAGTAATCGATGAAACTTCAAAAAAATTCAGAGATTGTGGTTGATATGGGTATCACTTCTTGATGGATTATATAGTTGGATCATATAACCCAACGACAGTATAGAAAGATCTAGTTAAATGGATTGTCAAAAAAAAGAAGAATTACATGTTAAGGTAATTTTATATTTGCTCATAAATTAATTATAAATTAAATATGAAGATCCACTTAATATGGATCATTCATATTAATATAGTTATGTAATATACTATATTAATTTGATATGACATTTTGATCATTTTAATCAATTATTAAAAAAAATTAAGCCTGAAATAGGAGTTGGTCATTCAATAAAAGTATCCTTCCAATGTGTATTGTACATACAAGTGACACAAAAACATTCACATAATTAATTTAAAATTATTTATTAGTCAGTGATTGGTTTCATGTGTTTTCATTTAATTTTGATTAAAATGATTCATTTTAATAACTAAACATCATCATATCTTCCCTTTTTTCATTCTTGATAATATAACATGTAATTGGTAAATGATTACAAATGAAGTAGTATTTGATTTATATGTTGTAGATGTTCTAAAGGGTTTTCCAAGATAAAAACCAAAATACAAGGTGTTTACTTCTAGTATATATTCCATGTAATTTTGTTTTCAAATCTGTTCCATGTGATAAACACGGATTTATCTGTGGTAATTAGATCTATGACCTAAAAAATTAGATTAATGTGTATATCTATACATACTAGAACATAGATTGAAGAACTTCACATTTTGTAACCACTGTAGACAACATGTAGTCCCTGTGTTATAGAAACAAGAAACAAGTGGTGTCCCAGAAATCCATGTGTTGGATACATGACATGAGAATAGGTGAGCTATGAAATTTTTTGGGAATTAACTATGTATTAAAAGTACAATATGTGAACATAGATATTGTTTTTAGGCAGGAAACATACCCAGTTCCAAGGCATGTGTTGCAGACCTAAGCAAAAGGCTAGTAAACCCCATGTAAAATAAAACATATTGTGTAGTTTGTTATTGATAGTGATCTGTAATTATCCAAAATAGAATAATTAAATATATAATTAAACATATTTACTATGTTTTCTATACGTTCTTAATTCAATAATAGATGTTATTTTTTAGGATTAATAATTATATTTTAAAATAATTTGCATGTAATGTTTTTTTATTAACACATCCACGTACACTAGTGTACAAGATTGATTTTAAATGAAATTAATTTTATTTAAAATTATAGATGATGGTGAGTTAAGGTTGGTTGGATGGAATTAATATATATTTAATTAATTAGATTAATGTTTGGTGCATTTTCTTAATTAATGAACAAAATGAAGTAATTTTTAACTAGATTGAAAATTTATGATCATTGATTTGATGTGTATATGGTCTTAAGATTATACCATCCATGTTATGTCACTTGTTTCTTTTAATTTACTATTATTAAAATAAAATTTATGGCATGGATTTTATCTACTCCTATATATTATTTAATAGACCACATGTTTTTCATCTATTATATGAAATTTACCTTTATACAATCCATTAGATCCCCTCACATAAATGTGTGTAAAATCATATGTAAGGATGGATCTCTTGGGATATATGAGACAATCGAAATCATATATACAAGGAGAAACCAATCGAAGAAATGTATAGGATCCCAAGGTGGACTACTTCGACAAGAACCAAGCTATGGTTGATGGAGTCCCCCCTTGGTTCAAGGGTTAGTTTGCCATCTACTTGATGAACTAACCATTATAGAATGTCACGATCATTCCACTTATGTTTTATTTATGTTAGTTTCATAGTTAATTAATTATGTATGATTGATGATATATGATCACCTAAGAAATTAATTAATAAGTACAAAAGATAGAAGGAAATATAATAAAATTATAAATAAATGTTTTATCATACATTGTTAATCACAAAAGGAAAATACATTTAATATTAACAAAATCATGTGAAATGATAAAATGGAATTTACCCATAAGGATGAAAATTATTCAACAAAATATTTATTCGTTATAGACTTCTACTACTAAAATTATAAATGAACTCATATTTAAAATTTCTCAACCAACCCATCTTGGGGCTCTTTCAATTATCATATAAATTTTAACTTGAATTTTTGGGTTGACGTATCATAGTTCACTTTAAAAATTGACTACCCAAGAAGGATTTGGAAAAAATAAGAGGGGAATGTTCAATTTTTTCTGAATGTAGTATTTTAGGATTCAGGATTCCACTCAAAGGATCTAGTAACTACTAATTAATATAGTTGGAAACATACAACTAACTAAAAACCTTCAAATGACATTTTAGGGCCACATATTGGTTATGAGAAGGGGAGTATGGATCCCTGAAACTATAATATCTAAGAAACAATGTATTCTATTATTTTTGGTGAGGGATACTTGGTTTTGAAAAATAGTGTTTGAGTAATAGAATTTATTTAAATTTTAAATTTATTAATATGTTCTTATGATGAAAACAAGAACTAATCCCAAACTATTAATTTTCTAAAATGGAAAATCAAATAAATCTATAAATATCACTAGGTTCCTTATTAAGAATGATAACATTCTCACCTGTATGAATTTACAGTAATAGTATTGGATTTTTTTCATTATATTATGTCAAAAACTAAAATTATACAATTTGGAAGACCCACTTCCAATGTTCATTTCTATAGAGGCTATTGAAAAAGAAATATATATCTATTTAAAGAATGTGGATAATTTTATGGATGTCCAATTATTCTTGTTTTCATCTATCTCTAATGATATTCTAAATCAATAAGAGTATATGGATTCACATAGAATCATTTCTCACCTTAAGTATCTCTATAATGGTAAGGAGAGATCAGTGGGATATGAGATCACCAATGCACTATGCATGTCGAAACATGGAGAGTCAATGCCTGAAGGGGAACATATAGTCAAGACGATTAGCTAAATTGAGTGCATAGACATCTTATGTTTTATGAACCATGATGATCTGTGCAAAGGTATCCGTTTTCCTCATTACCCTTGTACAAGATGATAAAGTCAAGGGTCAAAAAAACCCCTTTTTCAATATAGTGAATAAGAAGAGGAAGAAAAGGAAATGGGGCTGAATAATAATTCCGTTTTTAAAGCTATGGATCACCTCACATCCAAGTATAATAATAGACTGAGTCAATGAAAATATTATGATGAAGTATTTTTTCATGTGGAAAGTAGGGCCACAAGAAGAGGAATTTCACCTTTCCAAATATGTAAGGAGATGTTTCATGTGAGTTTTTTATTGACTAAAATATTTCCATATATAAAATTTTGCAATTATTTACATCATATAGTGAGGGAATTTCTCTTAATATATAGAAACAAATTATATTTTGATTGATTACCAGAGATGGGGTGGATCTACGGGCTATCAATGGATTTCTTTTTGATGCTTTATCCATTGGAGACTACCCTCTCATATTTCTGACAAGATTAATTTTGTTTTTAAATAATTATTATTATATGACTTGTGTTACAAAGAACATTATTTCTATTTCTTTTTTAGATATGGATGGATATTTTTAGATTTCAAAAAAAGTTTTCTACATTCACAATGATTGTATATATTATGGTATAGAAAATTTAGATAATGGGATTTATTTATAAAATTAAAATAGCACATATTAGCAATATATAAAGAAACAAGTATGAATGTCTCATTTAAATTAATTATATGAAATCATTCTGTCGGTCATGTAAATGAAACTAATTTTAAAAAACTCTATCAAAATGGTTGCATAGAATCTATTAAGAATAATCCAATTAAAATAGTTCACACTTTTTTACAAGGATATATGACCAAACCGCCATTTAGTGGTCAAAGTGAAAGGGTCACAAAGCTTCTATATTTGGTACACACTGGTGTTTTCAGACTTTATCAAGTAATTTATTGAGGGGGATTCCAATACATTATTAATTTTACCAAATATTTGAGTAGGTATGGTTATATCTACTTGATGAGGTATAAGTCTGAATTCTTTGAGGTGTTCAAGGAGGTCATGAATGAGTTTGATAATCATATTTCAAGTATGATATTAAACCATTTATTGAAACAAAGTGGTTATTATCTTAACCACATCTTTATCAAATTTATATAGCGGTATGGGATTTTATCTTAACTCAGTCCACCTTATAAAGCACAGTGGAATGATTATGACGAAAGAAGAAACTCTTCCTTATAGTAAATGATATGTTCAATGATGAGTCATGCAATAATTAAATTATCATTTAGGGGATATGCATTAATGAAAAAATTATACATACTGTGTCAAGTACCAAAGAATGTGGAAAATAGTATTCTATTTGAGTTATAGAGTGGAAAAAAATACTTTTCTGTCACATATTCGGGAATGGGGTTGTGAGGTGTTTTTATAGGTATATCATGAAAAAAATAGAACACCAAGTCAGGAAGTGTATCTTTATAGGGTATCCCAAGGGAATAAGAAAATACTATTTATAAAACCATTTGGAAAATATTCAACTATAATAAGACATGTTATCTTTCATGAGGGGGAGAACATCGAAAAGGAGGATAGTAAAAGAAATATTTAATTTAATGAAGTTGATGTTCAAGACAAAAGAAATTGTTCAGGAATTCATTCCATAGGTCCCCATGGAATAAGATGTTTCTAAAATTGATGTATTATGTACAATTAATAGAGAAGTATGATAACCAGAGAGATTATGTAATTTAGTCACTAATGATAGTTACTCTTTATTCATTGATAATAATGATCCTCTCTCCTATAAGTAGGAAGTAGATACCACTAAAGCTGCAATATGAAAATAAGACATCAATTCTAAGAAGGAATCCATGTATTAATACCAGTTTTGGGTTCTAATCAGTCCCCATGATTATGTAAATCATGTTGGGTGTAAATGGGTATTGAAGAGAAATTTGGACATGGAATGTAATTTTAATACCTATAAAGAATGACTAGTGGAAAATGGTTTTAGAAAATACCAGGGCATTGACTATGAGAAAACCATTTTTATAGTTGTAATGATTAAATCAATCAAAATTTTGTTTTCTATAGAATCATCACATGACTATGAGAATTGGGGAATGGATGTAAAAGTCTAATTCCTTAATGGGTATCATCAATAGGATGCATATATTACAGATACACATTAATTTGTGACTAAAGGAAATTCCAAAAATTTAAGAATTATGAAATGATTCATAGAATCACTAATGAAAGCTTACGCTTCATCAAGAATTCAATTTTATGAATATATAAAATAATTGGTTTCATTTAGAATTAATGTGATCCATGTATTTACATGACATTAAGTGGGAGTAAAATAGTTTTCATAGTAGTGTGTTTTGATGATATATTACTAATTGGAAATGATATATCGTCCTTATAATAGGTTAAGGCTTCGTTGAGAAGTTGCTTCTCTATGTTGGACATAGGTAAACCATCCAACATTCTAGGGATAAAGATCGTGCGTGATTTATTCAAGAGGATTCAGGGACAAATTCAAGGTATATACATTGACCATATAATGAATAGGTTCCGTATGGGAAAACCCAATAGTGGGATTAGTTACAATATAACATGGTATACCACTTTCCAAGAATATGTGTCATAAAAAATAATAGTAAAGAGAGATAATGAGTAATATTTGATATGTTTATTTGATGGGATATATCATGTATGTCTTGTTATGTATAAGGATTGATCTTTCCCATGATTTGAAAGTGCCGGGAAGACATCACAATGTTCTTAGTGAATACAATTGGACTTGTATTGAGGCTAGACTTTTGTATTTAAGGTGAACTAAGGATCTGTTCATGGGAAAGGGAAGAGATGAAGAGCTAGTACACATGGGTTATAAATATGCTAACATTCAGTTTGATCAAAATAATATAAAGACGTATTTTGGCTATATATTTTGTCTCAATAGAGGACCTATGAGATAGAAGAGTTTAAAGTGGTCAGTTGTCGTCAATTCTAAGTGGATTCTGATTATATTAAAATTTTCAAGGAATCTAATAAATCATTATGAATTTTCAATGTTTTATATGATCTTTATTTAGTACCTAGTAGTAAATACACTATCATAATTTACAATGATAACACGAGAACGATAAATCTTTACAAAGAGACAAGGTCATGCCAATGGAAAATTGAAAATACATTGGAATTTTCATCTAAAAAGATATTTTTATCAACAAGGTGAACTTTCGGTGATCAGAGTATCGACATAGTAAAACATTGTGGACCCCTTGAACAAGGATTTTCGTCAGAAGTGGTTTGGGTATCATGTGAGACCTATTGGACTGAAAAAGGTTGTTAGTCGGTTCTAGTGTATATAATATTCTGTTAGATTTGGTGTCCCAGAAACAACATGTTTAGTATATGATTACATGTATTTAATAGTTAATGAAGTTGTCTTTTCATATTATTTTTGTTCCTCTACATAAAAAATTGTATGTGAAAATTTCCTAAGAATATATGCGGAACTAAATGTTCATAAATTTTACCAGATATAATGAAAACCTAGAGGTTCCACAACACTATTCATGAATATATGTTTGATCGAAAAAAGATATTGTTTTATGAGACGTAGAAAATATAGGCTATCAGTGGTAGGAGACTCAGAAGACATTGAGATGCCTTCTCGTAGTGTTTTCCAATAGTAATCTCCAATAAATGATGTTATGAAAACATAAGTATCATCTAGAAAATACACAATTTCATTTGTCATTTGATGTTACTATATAAGAATGTGTTTTTTGATCCTTAGACGTTAATATTTTCGTTAAAGAGTTTCATGAATCATGAACATTTATGTATTGATGAAGACCATGATTATATATGATCATAGTGAGGTTGAATACCTTGGGTGTATCATGAGTGATATTGTAAAAATATATAATGTGGCAAAGGATTTATCAATCCTATCCCATAAAAAGATGATATATCATGGGAATGTGACAACATATATAAATCCATGTACATGGTGTTCAGTGGGGGAGTTCATTTTTTGAATGTAAAATAAAAATACATTGAGAATATAAGTTTATGACACCGACATGAAATCTGATTCATTAGATATGTGACAATAAAGGGATTATATTACATGGTAGGTATAGTTACTCATTAATTATATATATATTACATGTTTTTATAATAATATAAAATACATTAACAAAAAACACCTAAGAACCGTAATAGTTTAGTTCTTTTGGATACTAATTACACATTCTTCCAATTAGGTGAATGATCTTAATGATATACAAAAAATATATTCCCACATAGTACTCTTCTATGTCATTCCCTACTAAAACCATTTCTTTATAACATGGGGAAGAGAAAAATAAGAACAGGTGATATTAGATTATCATTAAGGGTAAAACAACTAATTAGGGAAACATATTTCGAGAAAAAGTGTATGATAACATGAGAATAACATATGAAAACCATACCCTTCAAATCTTTGTTAAAAATATTGAGTAGTGGAATAATGATTGGGATTCATTTATAAATGAATCATAAATGAAACAAGACAACATGATCCATGAATAAATAACACTTGAATAATACATTTAATTATGGAATATACATAATCACAGAAAACCTTATGTCAAGGATACCCACAAAAAAATTTATAACACATTATGATTAACAAAACTAGTCGTGTACCTACTTCGTGATTAGGATGACCTCCCATGTACTCTCTTTTCATCTTGGAATAGCTTCATGTGTACCCTATTTCAATCTTGGAATAATCTCTCATGTACCTTATTTTGGTATTGGGATAACCTATCATGTACAATTTGAGCTCATATAACATTATTATTTACCCAATTCATTAGAGTGAGTCATAGGTCCCACACATTGCATAATAAAAATCATACTTATGTGAACCATAAGATCATAAAACAATCATCATATCAGAACCCTTGAAAAGAAATGGGTTTCATATAAATTTTATCATTATATAACCTATATAAAAAATAGATTTCCAAATAATTTTACCATTTCATAAAAGCATATGCAATGAAAAAATAAGTACGTTTCATAATAATTTTATCATGGTATAACCCATGAAATGGATACGTGTTTTATAAACATATTTTTATCAAAAACAAAAACTATCTAGTAAAATAATAAGAATCGTATCCTTAGATCATATTCTTAGTAAATCATTAGTAATAAAAATAGATTTAATTTTAGATGGAAAATTATTTTACTTGAAACACTTCATATGGAAAATAACTTTCCATTGAAAATAACTTTTAAAACAAAACAATATACAATATATTGGAAATCATTTCCTTCGACTGTAACCATTGAAAACTTATAAAGGAAGATTTAAAAATCATTTAAATCATATCGTGAGGAAAATTAAATTTTCAATTTGAAGGAAAATTTAACATAAGAAGTCCTCCAAACAATTTTCCTTGATAATAACATTGGAAAAAAATAAAGGATTATTAAAACCAAATAATTTTAATTATGGTGGGAAATCTGATTCAAGTCGTACGTGTTGAAACAATGACTCTTTTCATATTTTTAGTAAAATTTCAATAGGAATGGTTTGGAATGTGAAATTAACATTACTTTTAAAAAAACATTGTAAAAATTTAAACATGGTTTAATTTTTAATTTTAATAATCATTTTAGAATAGAAAAATATTTTAATAATGCAATTGTTTTGAAGAAAATCAATTTCTGACCGAAGAGAAAACTAAAGATGGATTTTATTAAAACATTTACCAATTATTTTAAGTAAAAAATTATAGGAAACATGTACTATTAATTTAAAACATCATTAATTACCATAAGAGAATAATATTCATGAGAATTCATGAGAGGTAGATCATAATATTTTATCATTTGATATTTAATCAAAAAAATCTCGAAAAAATAATGAGATTATATCATAAAACCATTACAACATTGGTAACATGAAGCTCAATACCTATAAAATAAAGATCCTATAATTGATATGTATTAACCATAAATTTTTGGATAATCCTCATAAAATAATTTTATTTGTATTATATACACCACATGAAATAAATAGATGGTGAATATCACATGTTTCACACAAAAAATAAAAAGAGAGACGACAATCCCATACTTCTTTAGTAATATTCTGAATCGTAAAACCCAATAATGAAGGGAAACAATAAATCAATAAATATACCAAATATAATTAGGATCATTATATAACATTTTAATGGTTCATTATATACACCACACAAAATAAACGAGTTGTGAATTTTCATATTTATCCTATAAATAAAAGATATCCTTGAAATCCCTTACCCTAAGTTTTGACTTCGAACATATATATTATAACATCCTATATAATAAACATATGGTTATTATATGTATATTAATGAACCAAAATTATATATATCAAACCATATAGTTTTGACTTATGATCTTTTATGACTCTTTTCTAACAATTCCTTTTTAAAATCACATTTTGGGTAATAACCACTTTGTTTTTCGTATATGTTTTGATTTGTTATATTTTGTCCTCTTACTTTGATCTTGGTTCCAATTTATCTAGAATATTTACAATTAAAAAATTATAATATTTATATGTAAATTATAATTTTAATACAAATAATAAAATATGGGTTTGTGAAATTAAGTACGTTATAATATAGATATGATATGTTGTACCTACGCATGCATAACATTTCCATTTCTCAATTATCATTATAAACATAGGTAATTGATATCGTGTATTTATGTAATTTTATTAATATACTAAATACCACATTATTTATTTAAATATACTTATATATATCTTCAATGTGGTGTGGTTATTAAAACAGAGTAATATCATATTCTGAAGGCAGTAGTCAACACATACATGAATAATGATGTCATCATTTAGTAACTGAAATGGTTAGAAACAAAATGGTATATTATATTTTTATAATTATAAATATTTCCTTAATATCATAACTATTACATATATATCACACATATTCATTAACATTATCCTTATTATCTTCCATGTAATGCGTTATTGAAAACAAATCAAATCGCTTCGTGAGACGGTAGTCTGATGTTCACACGAGTAGCGTAATTGTATACCAAAAAATGAAAAATTTAAAGTTATATATAATGTAATTAAAAATAGGTATAATTTTTTTTAAAATAAAATATATAAATTATATCCATCATCATAAACAACCATGTTATATGGTAACAAAAATAATGACATTAGTTCATGAGGCGGTAGTCCACCATTCAGAGAAAGATGATTTCATAACCCATTTGATTGAAATGGAGATGGTTAAAGTATATACAATTTAAATAAAAACATATAATTATATGTAATAAACTAAATTTATTATATAATCATTTTTTAATAATAATTTTATCTATCGAATTAAGAAACAATATAAAAAAGAACATTGAAGAACATTACCTCTTATTCATGTAGCCTCATTAGGTATTCACCAAAAGCCTTCCTAGGGTGGATTATTACACAAGCTTTTATAAAATTATAGGAGTAAATTTTTTAATTTATTTGGTAATTTATTATTCAAACCATATGGGTTTAATGTTCCAAAGAAGATGTGATAGGGGTTGGCTTTTATAAGTGAGGTGAGTGACATAACTGTAATTGTTTGAAAATAAAAAGATGTAACTATGCTTTTCTCAGGAAAGAGTTCCCAAGAATAGAGTATTATATATACATAGAATTCTAAAGACCAAATTATTTATATAAAATATGGCTCAGATAAGTTTTTAGGTTTTTTAAAACCCTAAACCCTTAGTTTCACCGCCAATAAACCGATTTTTACCTTACTCAGAGTAATTGTTTTTTTACTATTTTTATTATTCATTATGGAAAAATATTAATTCAGGATTAATAGACAATATAAATTACTGTGATTAAAAATATGTAAATCATTTTTTCCAATTAAATTCATATAATTGTAAAATTTTAATTTAAAATTAATGTGTTGGTCGTGATGAAAAAAGGGGTATCAAAGAGAAAATGTTCAAAACTTTACAAAGGTTTTATAAAAACATTAAATATAAATGTTATTATGATTGAATAAATTTAATTAATAAATATATAATGGATATATTTACTTTATAAAAAATTAAAATATAATTTAACTTTATAAATAATTTAATCGAGAAGACAATTTTTAATTAAAATTCAGTATTTTTCATTGTTTATCAATGGATTTATCTTTCTAGAATGTTTAAAAAATTCATCGTAATATAGTTTTTATTTTATTCTTTAATAAATAAATATTATTTCTTATAATAAATTTTATAAAAGTGTAAAAAATTAAATTTACATGAAAAACTGTACATGCGATGAAAAAACAGGTTTTTGAAAAGTGTATATTTTTCAAGCACAAAATGAGTGTATATTTACTCTATATATAATAATAATAATTGTATTAATATATATTAAAATTAAATGATATATCATCTATAAATTTCCTTTAAAAAAATTTTCATTAGGTAATATATTAGTTAATTATAATGGAGAAACATTATGCATTTTAAAACCTTTTTTAGAAAAAAAATCCCTTCTTAAGTCCAACAATAATCTTATGAAAATATTCAATATAAAGTTGATTAAAAAGTTTTTGAGTAGATTAAATTTAACTTTTTAATAGTTATTTTACTTTAAAAATATCGGGGAATTTAAATTACTAAATTTATTGAAAATAACAGATTGTTTTTCAAAAAACAAAATTTGTCACTATTCACTAAGACACCAATATTTCACAAAAAGTCCAAATATTTCATGATATTTTTATTTCGATATTATGATTTTTTAATGGATAAAATTTTATCAATAGAATTTTCTAAAATCAATATAAATTAATTATAATTTTTTCTCACAAAAATAAATAAATAATACTTTAGAAGAAAACATAAATTTGAATAATATAATTAATTTATGAAACATTGATTGATTATTTACTAAACATTTATAATTAAATTTGTCTTTAGTTGGAAATTTGTGATTATATTTAACAAATTGTATAATAATATTCATACCCACCCATTTAATTACTTGTTTATAATTGTCATATTTAAGATAATATCATTTCATGGTTCGTAGAAGCTCAGTGCCTTGTATAATTCACCCTATTGAAGAAACTTGTTGAATTAACTAAAAAATTATAAAATATGTGTTTTTTATAATGAAATAAATCTAAAAAATTAAATTTAATTGAAGAAAATATTTCATAAAATCTCAGGATGTTAAATTTTACCCCCTTTAAAAATAATTTAATCTTCAAAATCTATATTGGTCATCCAAGGTCAAACATTTGAAAATTCCTACATTGAGGCCCATATTATACAAATGAATATTAAAAATTCCCTTAAAAATAGAAATTTGGAAGCTTAAAGGTTACCTAAATAAACACATTATCAGCTTCCATTATAAGATTATATAGGTGGGAAGTGAAAACATGAACTGATAAGTGAAAAATAACACTAAGAGAGTGATGGACGGGGATGGAGAACATGGTTAGGAGAAAGTAAATGACAACATAGCCATAAACCAAATAGTAATATAAAATAATTATTACAGGTAAAACATTTACTACAATATCAATTTCATCATGTAAAATTATTTTTACAAGAAGATATACATACTTGATTACATCTAATTTTGTAATTTTTTTGTACCTTGGTCAATTTAAACATAATCACATACTCCACAGAATAAATGTAAACATGATATTCATGAAGCACTAATGAATCACAAGTTCCCTAAATTGAATTATAAATAATTCCATCAATCTTTATTTATAATCACAGCAAAATAGTTAGCCTTATGTCACTTCCAAATGATTAAAATGCAAAACTTTGGAACAAAGGTTGCTAAATTTCCTAAATGAACATATCATTAATACCAAAAAAATATAAATTTTCTCCTAATTTTTACATAACAATCATTTAAATAAATTCATCATGTATTATCTTGAAACCTAAATTACCTTAAATCCTTATTGAAAACAAATTTGCATCCTCATTCCTTAAATAAAACACAGAATATTGGACATATTCTTTAAATCTAAAAATGTTTGAAAAGTCCTTCAATGATAGAATAAACCAATTTGTCCTAATATTATTATGGTAATCTGCGCTATCCAATTTAATGATAAATATCCAACATCTCCTTATCATAACAACATTATATCCACATATGTGACATATTAAGGGTTATCTTCCCTTAATCAAAATATCACTTTTCCATTAAATTATTTTTCTACTCTAACAATGACATTTAACATATTTTAAAAAATACTGAATGAAAAACATATACTAAATAATTCTTATATATTTAATGATTCTTATAAGATAATCCTTGAATTCTAATAATTTTATTAATCAATCATCCCAATTCAATCTCAAACCATTAACCATGCTTCCTCATCTTATTCATCAATACAACTTTCATTTCATATACTATTTTTTGCATCATCATCATCAATGAAAAATCCATTAATCATACAACCTTGATGATTCTATTAATGATATTTCAACTTAGTTCATTAATTTTCCTAGAGACCACACATTCCACATTTAAAACATTAATCAATTAATGATAAAATAGGGAGACCATTATTCTTATCCTTTTCATTAACTGAAATGTTAATTTTTATCATTGTATTTACATTATTCTTGTCCTTATTTTCCACACCAAAAAAATATTTTCATTCCTTTGATACATTCAATTTAATAATTCTCCCCACATTCTTGACATGAAGTAAACAAACTCTTCTTTTCTCCATGGTCTCCAATACCTGAACCATTAGTAAAATCTATCCTTATATTATTTGTTGAGTCTGAGATCTGGTTAATGTGCAAATTGTTAATCATGTATCCTGATATATTATTTGGAATCATTACAACATCCTTCATTTGAGTCATCATTCCATTTTCTACTCATGAATAAATTTCATGTCACATTCAATGTTTACCTAGTTCGTTCTGGTACTCACTATTGAATAAAACAAAAATTCATAGTGTGCGGAACACTAAACCTAGTGGAAAACCACATAATCATAAAAAACACTTTTATGATGTCTAAATCATGAGACTTTATTTTATTCAATTACATTTTATGTTTATCCTAGGCCATTCATGTTCAATATTTATCTAAATCCTTCATGATGGTTCATAAAGTGGCTGTGATTTTTCAAACTATATCCCTCTGTAGTTTCAATATAGTTTTCTAGTAAGGCCTGTTTTCAATCACCATGTGATAATATAGTCTATCTCAATGAACCAATTTTGGCGTTATTACCTCTATGTACCGCTATTATTGAATCTGATCCACTTCTAGTATCCAAACACGGATTTAATTTCAAAAAAAACATATTATATATCCTTTAACAAAATTTTATGAATTTTTCACATACTTTGATTCATCCTTATAATTGTCCTTATAGAACACCCTAGATATATCTTCATAAATATATTTATGGATCTCAAAAAACATTTCTCATCATATTTTCTAAGGGTTAACTATGTTTGATGGTATGTGTGTATGATATACTCAATAATACCAAATGTAGGATCAAATATGTAAACATGAGAAGCTTAAATACAAGGGGGGTTAATTTTAATTTGAAAAATTACTCTGGAAAATTTAAAGATGGTTCTGTTTAACAAGGTTAAACAAGATATTTCACAAGGCCTCTACGTTCTAATAACATGCTTGATTCTGGAAAACTGATTCCGGAAATAAAACTTATCAAAAGATTACACCAACTAAGATTATACCTTAAAGCGTATAGAATCTAACTAAATCTGATTACAAGTACGAGTAAGTATAAGGAAGTTATACTTTCCTCAACAATACAAATGCATAGTGGATAACAAAGTAGTAACACTACAAGTAACTAACAATAACTCTTTTAACCCAAAGAGAAGGGTATCCAACAACCCTGGATAAGAGGATCCTTGATTTATACTTTCAAGAAATTCTGTCTTACCCAAACTAGGGTAATTCCTTGACACGAAGATTCGAGTCTGTCTTGATATCCCTACAAGACCTCAACTATCAGGTAGTTGGCACCTCTGTCTTCCTATCCCCAGAAGCCCTCGATTCCACACTGCAATAATCGGAGTCGCATGAAGCCAATCTGAATAATGCAAAGTTCGAACAAACCGTTCAAACTTTCTGCACAATGATTGAGAGTTTATAAGAGCCTCTATCTTTAGAAAACACTTCAACATCATGTAATCATAGTTGTCTATTATTTTTTCAAGTGTTTAGATCTTTTAAAATGAGCTCATATTTATAGGCATAGCTCCAACGGTCCGCTACCTCCTCCAAATATCGTATTTTTCATTGAATTTCTCTGGGACCTGTACATGTGTCACTCAAACAACGGTTAGTTGATAACTGAAGGCACGACATTGTTTTATAATAGAACAACTGAAAGAATAACAAAACTCAAATGTTTGAAATATAAGCAAATAAAAGTTTGGAGTCTAACCAAAAATAAATTTTGAGTCTATAATACAAAGATATTCGGATTCATCATCCGAATTTGTATAAAGTTCTATCTATGAATTCAAATGATGAATTCTGATTGTGAATTATCATTATGAATTCTGATGATGAATTTTGATTAGGAATTCTCATTACGAATTCTGATGAAGAATTATGATTATGAATTCTCATTACAAATTCTGATGATGAATTCTGATTACGAATTCTCATTATGAATTCTGATGATGAATTCTGATTATGAATTCTCATTACAAATTCTGATGAGGAATTATGATTACGAATTATCATTACGAATTCTGATGAAGAATTCTGATTACGAATTGTCATTAGGAATTCTGATTGTGAATTCTTGATTACGAATTATGGATACGAACTTGTATGAAGTCCGACTCCAAATTCTTCTGATAAACAGAATCTTAATATCCTTGTGTTATAGACTCCAAATTTATTTTTGGTTCGACTCTGAACTTTTATTTGCTTACATTCCGAATATTTCAGTTTGGTTATGCTTTCACTTGTCCTATTATAAAATGATGTCGTGCCTTCAGTTATGAACTAACCATTGTTTGAGTGACATGTGTACAGGTCCCTCCGAAATTCAAGGAAAAATATGACTGTTGGAGGAGGAAGCTGACTATTGGAGCTGCGCCTATAAAAAGAAGCTCATTTGAAAAGATCTCAACACTTGAAAAAATCATTGACATCCGTGATTACATGCTGTTGATGTGATTTCTAGAGAGAGAGGACCTTATAAACTCTCAATATTAGTATAGAAATTTTGAACGGCTCATTCAAACTTTGCTTTGTGTAGATTGGATTCGTTCGACTACGATTGTATATGTGTGCAATCGAGGGCTCCCGGGGATAAGAAGACAAAGGAGTCGACTACCTGATAGTTGAGGTCGTGCGGGTATAGCAAGACAGACTCCGATCTTTTTATCTAGGGCTTACCCTGGTGTGGATAAGACATACTTTCTTGAAACTATAAATCAAGGAACCCCTTATCCAGGGTTGTTGGATACCCTTCTCTTTGGGTTAAAAGAGTTATTGTTTGTTACTTGTAGTGTTACTACTTTGTTTTCCACTATGCATTTGTATTGTTGAAGAAAGTATAACTTTATTATACTTCCTCATACTTTTACTCTGATTTAGTTAGATTCTATACGCTTTAAGGTTGAATCATAGTTGGTTTAAACTTTTGATAAGTTTTATTTCCAGAATCACTTTTCCAGAATCAAGCTAGTTATTAGAACTTAGAGTTCTTTTGAATTATCTTGTTTAACCTTGTTAAACATAACCATCTTTAAAAGTTCCAAAGGAATTTTTAGAATTACAATTCACCCTCCCTATTGTATTTGAGAATTTCATGTTTACATGTTCGATCTAGTATTTGGTATTATAGATTATATCATACTCACATACCATCTAAAAATTGGTATCAGAGGATTGGTTAAATCTGAATTAATCTCATGACTAAATTTAGAAGAGAATACTCGGAATTGATTTTCCAGAATCATATTTTCCAGATTCACAATTTTTCAGAATTTGTTTTTCGGAATCACATAGTTCGGATTCATTTTTTTGTCTCGTTCTAAATTTTTATGGTTTAATATATTTTCTCTTGTTTACAAACTCATACTACTAAAAAGTTTTTGCGCCAATTATTTTCTTAAGATGGCAGGAATCAATGTTGGTTCCATATTCAATCCCAATCCATCTATTCCATCTATCTTTGATGGAAATTATTATAAATATTGGAGAGATCGAATGAAGACTTTCATTATCAATACTGGTGTTAAATTTTTTTTATGATTACTGGAGGATATAAAATCCCTGACAAAGAAGTTAGTACCTTTACCGATCAATAAAATCATGAATGTCAACTGAATTTTAAGGTACGCAAAACTTTGCTTTTTTCCATGACTAGTAACATATATATCCAAATTTCATCTTGTGAAGCAGCAAATTCTATATGGAAGAAACTTGAAGTTTCATACATGGGAACATCCAAAGTAATTAAAACAATAAGATCCTTGCTCAGAGCTGAATATCATTGTTTCTGTTTTCTTTATAGAGAACCCATATGTAAGGTACAACAAAGATTCATGACTATTGTCAATAGTTTACAATCCATGGGTGAGAAAGGATTAGATGATGAAGCTCTTGTGGATAAGATCATAGAAATCATGCCCAATGAGTGGAAATCCTAGAGGACCGTAATTGATGAGAACAGAAAGGTTACTCAAATTTCCTTAGATGAGTTGTTTGGAACTCTTCTTTAGCATGAGACTAGAGTGAAGAGAGATACTGATAACGTAAAGAAGAAGAATGAAGATGGCAGTGTTTCTTTTACTACCACTTCTAAACATATGAAAGACAAGACTCCGGAAATAGTTACAAGATCCAAATCTAATAAAGTGGTTATCCCATCCAAATCTAGTGGAAGTGAATCCTCAGAAAATTAATTAGAAAATCTTGCTCAAAGGAGGAACAAAATCACTATACAGAGGAACTTTCAATCCATATATAAGAAAAACAAAAGGAAAGATAAGAAATATTCAGAATTCACATGTTATGAATGCAACAGATCTGGACACATTAGGCCTTATTGTCCTATGGTTAATAGAAAAGAAAGAAAGGAAAGGCATTCAAAGTTAAATAGAAAAAAGTATTACAAGGATAAATCTAAGAAATTATTGAAAACCAATGACACTTGGAGTTGTAGTGGTGGTGACTATTCAGATGAATTTTCAAAATATAAATCTTCTGGATAGAAGAATCCCGATCTAATAGCTTGACTACCTATTGAAAATCATTTCTTAACGGCTAAGGTAAATAATGTTTAATCATTGACCAATGTTTCTTTGAATGCTAATGATATTAAATATTTTAACCCTTTGGATGAGGAATATTCTTCTGATAAAGATAATACTTTACCTTCATATGAAGAAGATTCTAGGTTTTCCAAACTTCTTGAGATTGAGAATTCAAAACTCATTAAAAAACATGATATGGAAAATTCTAGGAATTATATTATTATTAAGGAAATATCAGATCTTTCTAAAGCTCATGATATGAAAATTGGTGATTTATAAAGTATTTAAAAAAATCTTTAGGAAGTAAATTCTAATAAGAAAAAACATTCTAAAGATCTAGAAAATGTAATTTCTAAGAAAAATGTTTTCGATCTTATCTCTAGTTCAAAATCAAATGTTTTGGAAGACCTGAACTTAGTTATCAAACTCAAATTCGAAATATTTTCCTTGAAGAAGTGTTTGTAAAACATTACCTTAGGTAAGAAAATTTTTGATAAAATGTATTCACAAATCCGACCTTTAAGGAATAGCTCTAGTTTTGGTTACACTGGTTCTAAGCCAATTTTTAGCAATAATTATTTTGTTCCTCAAAGTGTTCAATTCTGTACTAAGTGTCAGTGTGGTGGACATTGGCAAAGAATTGTTCCTTAAAAAAATGAAGTCTTTAGGATTTCATAAAGCCTATTTTTCTAAAAATATGTGGGTGCCTAAAATTTTTCATTCTGAAATTTCTAGATCCAAGAATGTTTGGATTCCGAAAGTCTAACTTTCTTATTTTCTGAAAAATAAAGAAGGTACCAACAGCAATACGTCATGGATAGTGGATATTCCCGACATATGACTTGTAACAAAAACTATTTTGAAGAAATTATCAAGAAAAATGAGGGTAAGTAACATTCGGAGATAATGCTCAGGGAGAAATTATTAGTATAGGTAACATCTTTCTTCTTGAAAAAACAATTATTTCAAATGTTTTATTTTTTAAGGGTCTTAAGAACAATCTTATTAAAATAAGTCAATTTTTTGATGAAGTCTACCTTGTGAATTTTAGGAATAACAAGTGCTTAGTACACAATTCCATGAAAAACTTTATTCTTTCTGCCAATAGGAAAGAGAATTTTTACACACTAAACATAGAAGACATTTGGAGACCATACTTTCCTTGCCTTAGTGAAATGGAAGATCACTCTTTGTTATGGCATAGAAGGTTAGGACACTGTAACCTTAGGAACCTATGAAAACTTTCTAAGAAAGGATTAGTTAAGGATCTACCAGAGCATAGATTTGATTCTTCAAAAGTCTGCGACCCTTGTCAATATGGAAAGAAACATAAATCATGTTTTAAATCTATCTTTGAAGTCTCAACTACTGATGCATTACAACTATTTCATATGGATATTTTTGGTCCAACAAAAACTGGAAGCATTGGTGGAAAATATTTTGTATTTTTCTTGGTTGATTATCCCACAAGATTTACATGGGTATATTTTCTAGTAAAGAAGTCTGAAGCCTTCTCTGATTTCAAAAGTTTTAGATCCCAAGTTAAAAATGAGAAAATCCTTCCATTGAAAACTATTCATAGTGATCATGGAGGAGAATTTCAAAATTATGATTTTGATACTTTTTGTAGTAGAAAAGGCATTACAAAAACTTCTCAGCACCCAGAACACCTCAACAGAATGGTGTTGTCAAAAGAAGAAATAGAATTCCTCAAGAGATAACTAGAACCATGTGGTGTGACTTTTCTATTGCCAATGATTTTTGGGCCGAAGCTGTAAGTACTAATTTTTATACTATAAATAAAGTTTTGATTTGAACTTTTCTTAATAAAACTCTTTATGAGTTATGGAATGGTAGAAAACCTAGACTTTCCTACTTTAAGGTTTTTGGTTGCAAGGTATTCATTCTAAATACTAAATATAATCTACATAAATTTTCCCCAAAATATGATGAAGGAATTTTCCTAGGCTACTCCACAACTTCTTAGGTATATTGAGTTTTCAATCAAAACACTTGTACAATTGAAGAAATAGTACATGTTAAATTTGATGAAACTGATCCTTTTGTTTTTAAACAACCCCAATCTACATATTAGGATGTGTTTTCAAAAACTTATTATCGTCCTTTGATAGAAAATCCTTTTAATAAGGAAAATTCTCAAGAAGATACTTCTGAAACATTTAGTCTAGAAGATTTCCAACCCTATGTTGATGAACATGTTTTACAAAACCCAAATCGGTTGTTTCTAAAGAATCATCCCATTGATAGTATCATTGGTGATGTTAATCAACCTGTAAGGACTAGAAGTTCCTTAAGAAATGAAGTTGAACATCTAGCATTCCTTTCCCAAATAGAAACACAAAGCACTGATGAAGCTTTAGGTGATGATGATTGGTTTAAATCCATGCAACATTAACTAAATGAATTCAAATGGAATAATGTCTGGACCGTGGTTGAAAGACCTAAGGAATCTTTTGTCATTAGTGTAAAATGGCTCATTAGGAATAAATGTGATGAAAATGGAGTAATTGTAAGAAATAAATCTCGATTATTTTCTAAAGGATATAGTCAACAAGAAGGCATAGACTATGAAGAAACATACACTCCAGTAGCTAGACTTGAATCTATTCGTATTTTACTTGCCTTTGCAGCATTCTTTAATTTCAAAATTTTTCAAATGGTTGTGAAATATTATTTTCTTAATGGTTAGGTTTAAGAGGAAGTTTTTGTTGAAAAACCTCTTGTCTTTGAAGACACAAAACATCATGATCATGTTTTTAGACTTACCAAAGCTTTGTATGGCCTTAAACAAGCCCCTCGAGCTAGGTATGATAGACTTATAGGATTTTTTCATCAAAATAACTATGTTATGGAAAATGCAGATCCAACCCTTTTTATAAATAAAGATAAGAAAAATGTTTTGATTGTTCAAATATATGTTTATGAATATATATTTGGTTCAACTCAACAATATTTAACTAATTCCTTTGTGGGCCTAATGAAATCTGAGTTTGAAATGAGTATGATGGGTGAGTTAACATATTTCCTTGGTTTTCAAGTCTCTCAAAAACCAGAAGGATTTTATATATCCCAACATAAGTATATTAATTATCTTCTTAAAATGTATGGACACGACAACACTAATATTATAAGTACACCCATTGGTACCTCAAACACAGTTGATCTTGATGAAAATGGGAAACCAGTAGATCAAACAAATTTTAGAGGTATGATAGGAAGTTTTATATACTTGACAGCTAGTCATCCATACATAATGTTTTTAGTATGCTTATGTGTAAGATATCAATCCAATCTTAAGGAATCTCGTTTAAAGGCAGTGAAGATAATTTTTCACTACTTAAAGGGAACCATGGATTTAGGACTCTTTTATACTTCTGGAAATGATTTTTTTTAAAAAGGGTTTTCAGATACTGACTTTGGTGGATGTAGAATGGATAGAAAGAGTACATCTAGAACTAGTAATTTCTTAGGAGATTCATTAGTTTATTGTTTTTGCAATATGCTACACATAGCATCACTTTCCACTACTGAAGATGAATATGTAATAGCTGGAAGTTGTTGTGCTCAACTGTTGTGGATGGAACACACACTCACAGACTATGGCTTGAGTTTTACTAAGACTAAACTTTTGTGTGATATCACAAGTGCCATGGCCTTTAGTAAAAACCCTAAACATCATTCTCGTGCAAAACACATAGACATTAGACATCACTTTCTTAGGGATCACACACGAAAATGAGGTATCATTCTTCAGATTATCGGAATGCTAGATCAACTTGCTAATATTTTCACAAAATATTTACCCTCTAATAGATTTGAATACATTAAATAGAAGTTAGGGATGATAAATGTAAGGTAGTATTCTTTGATTAACTTCCAAATGAAACAACCTCTTTATAGTAATAAAATTTGTTTTCATAGGGGGAGTACATTTCATTATTAGCACATTGAAAATTTTTCGTAGTGAGTTTTTTGTAGTGAGGTTTTCATAGAGAGGTTTTTGTAGTGAGTTTTTCGTAGTGAGTTTTTCATAGTGAGTTATTCGTAGTGAGTCTTTTGCAGTGAGTTTTTCATTGTTAATTTTTCGTAGTAAATTTTCTTCAAGTAGAATATCACCTATTATGAATAATCTTCCTATCCAATCCAAAAGGTATGATTTCTTTACTTAAAATCACGTAATCTTTTTTACTTGTTGGTATTTTCTATTAATTGTTCGGATTCGTTTCTCCTTAAATCCGAATATTTTTCTTAAAACTTCAAAAGATCGGATTCAATATTTCCTTGCGGTTATGTTTTCAACCATCAGATCAGATCAGAGAGTTTTTCAACAATTAGATTGGTTTTGGAAGATTAAAGGTCACTTCCATAACTTATATAAAGGAACCTCGAAGGGTTGTCCCACATCGGGTTTCAATGATTTTGCGTCTCTAAGCTCTGCCTTAGTTCTTAAGCCTGTTATGAATCTCTCATACTTCCTCTAGACTGAATGTCTATAGAATCTTCTTCCCAAGAAATTTCTATCGCAAATCCAATCTCAAAATGGAATGTATACAAGGAAAGGTTGGTGCATCCGAACATTTTCATGTATGATTCGATCATTTCTAAGAATATAAAGTTAAATGGATGGGAAGATTTCTTCATATTTTAGCCAGGTGATCAAGACTTGGTGTATCCATATTTACTCATAGATTTTTATGAGTTATTGTTCTTATTTAAGGAAGATAAATTTTTTCATTCATGTATTATGAAAAAACCTTCAAAGTTTCTTATACTAAGGAAGTTATCTTGGTGGGATTATCCTATGAAGGGGAAGCATAGTTCTATTCCCACAAATTACCGAATGAGAAAGGAATTTTTTTAAACGTGAAGACTTTGTAATGTCTTGGACTTTCTGAAGTCAAGATAGCAAAGATTGCCTATCTATCTTCCAACAAACGGATCCTTCAGCTTAGGGTATAAAGATTTTTAATACTGAGAAAAGATGACAAAGATACCCTCAAGAAGAGTGACATATATTTATTCTATTTCTTGGTAAATATAAGGAAAATCAATTTTATGATTCATGTTCTTATTACAATTCAGAACATCAAGAATGGAAATTTAAGAGCCCCAATTATCATGTATCATGCCTTACTTTCAAAGCTGATCGTTTGGTGTCTTGAATCATTCAGAATTTTATACAGTTCTAAGTCTGGGAATTGAAAATTTATTCTTGTTAGTGATGAAACTCTAAAAAATTGAATATGGGCTATTCTAAGGAGACATGAGTGTTTTATGATCTTCCAGAGGAAGAGGCAGAAGCCATTCCGAAAGATGCCGAAGATGCTAAACCAATCAAGAAAGCTGGGAAGAAAAGAAAATTGAATTAAATTGGAAGCTGAAGGTGTATATCGACCCATACTTTACATACATGGTTAATACTTCAAAATTGAAGCATACTTATTACAACATATAACAAAACCATGAAAGGACCGTATAGGTATAGTGTCTTTAGAAACTGGGAAACATAAACAACTGGTTCATAAAGAATCTACACTATCTCCCATTTATTTCATCATATATATAGTCCCTTTTGGGCATATATTACTTAATACACTTCTTCCTGACCTGGGGAAAGAAAACATACAAAATGGTGAGCTGAAATGCTCAGTAAGGGGAAACAAAAGAAATATCAATCACATCAAATTCATAAGAACATAACATTTTGGAAAACATACCCTGCAAAAGAGATCATAATTTGATAACATGGGATAAATCATGGTACTGAAATGTAATCCCAATAATCATAACATAAAACATGAAACATTGTGGCATACACACATAATAATAGAGAATAATTTCTTATTTTTCAAGACTCATTACCAAGACTATCTTAGTGGACAAAGTCCATTACTGAACCGAGTTCACTCCTCGTTTCAGTCCTGTTTTACTAAACCGGTTTAACCTGTCGTTCCATCTATGTCTATCTCATGAGATATAAAATCTTTACCCAATGCATTGGAGGGAGATATAGGTCCCACTCATCTCATAATAATACCATTCTTATGTGTTCCACAAAATCATAAATCATACATCATTGCATAACCCATGTAATAAAAATGGGATTCTTAAACATCGTGACATCATAAAACAATTCATATAAGATAAAGGAATTCATAAAAATAATTCCATCACAACATAATAAAATCAATGTAATAATAGGGATAGAAACAGAACCCTATATTATCTTATATGGGAAATAATTTTGATAAAACACTTGAACTCCATTCTTGAGGAAAATATCCTTTCTACTTCAAAAACATTTTTCCTTTCTTAAAATGTCATACAATTTTAAACTAAAAGAATTTGATTAAAAATAAACATGAAAACTTGTAAATGAAGGTTCTTGGAAATAATGATTTAAAAATCCATTCATGCCGTATAAGTTAAAAAAACATTCTTCTCGTACTTTTTTCGGAAAAGTCAAAAAGTACCTCGTATGAAAAACGACAAAAGATTCCTTTCATATACTTTACTAAAAACACACCGAAGGGTAAAATTGTATTTAAAAAATTGTAGGTGAATGGAAACAATATTACATATTTAGGTAACATGGATGTGGATGATAATATACACCCCAGTAAATACCAATGTATAAACAATCTCGGTTAAAAATGAGATTGTGATATTTTCCCTTACCTTAGGTCCGATTTGCTTCGTAAGTGTCCGAAACTCCTGTATAATGATTTAAATAATGTTATTGAATTATTAAAGAATCAAACTTATTGTTATGATATCATATATGGTCATATTATTAGCTTCTTATTAGTAATATTTCATTATTACTTGTTATTCGGTTGTTTATTACTTTTTGTTCTTATGCATGTTTTGTCGAATAAATTCTTATTATTCTCTTAAGGTTATAGATACATCATTTCCAGAATTTTATTAGTATACTATATATCATATTTATTCATTAAATTAATTTATATAATCATTATACAATGAAGATCATGTAGAACGAATCACATCAAATCGCGGAGACGGTATTCCGTACATACGCACGAGCAATGATATTGTTCCCATGATCGTGGAAATGTATTAGAGTGTGTGTATACTATTTCAGAATCAATACCACTTTACAATAATCATATATAGTTATTTATTTGCCCCATTATACCCATCCAAGTATGGTGGTGATGGAAAATAGATTACACCACAGCGTGGAGACGGTATTGCGTACGTACGCACGCGTGGTGATTTCATTTCCCTTAGGATGGATAGAAGGTGAAATAGGGTTGTTTCATACTTATAATAACATATCAGTATATGAGTGATACTGATGTTATTAATTCATAATGAAACAACTAAACAAGAAGAAGTGGAAGAAGAAATAAAGTTGAAAGAATCCGTAACGGGCATTACCTCTTCTTTGAAGCGCCTCTTTGAGACCTCCTCTTAGGGCACTAAAATTGGTCTTTGAACAAGCCCAGGACCTATAGTATGTTTCTAGGGAAGTGGGGAAGTGAAATGGGCAGGGATTGGCCGAGCTTGAAGGCTCACATTGGTGTGAGTAGGAGAGGGAGGAGGTGCCCTTTTATAAGGGAGGAGAGGGGAACCTTTGGAAATATAAGAAATATTAGTTTATATTAAATCCAAACCCCACTTAAAAAAATCCAAAATGACTCATATCTAAATATTAGATGATATAGGATTGTAATCTCATCAACCAATAAAATTTAGACATGTTAGGAATTTATTTAAAACATTATCAACATGATTTATCCTTATTTATCAATTTAATTTTATTTGTGGTAATAATACTCTAAATTTTAAATTATTATAAATAATTACATATGTGTTGTGAATTTTCCATAATTTTACACTTTATGACATTTTCGACCATATAACTTTTAATTTATAATTTTTAAATATTTTTGTGATTTTTAATCAATTTTATAATATTTTATTTTTATAAAATAATAATAGTGTTAATTTTGACATTATTCATTTATTTGAATTTAAATAAAATATTTACAGAAGATATGTTCGAACTAAAAGATTTAATAGATTCCTAAAATGAAATATGTATCTAGAAAATTTGTGGAGAACATTAAATAGTTCATATAATATTTATTTTAATATTTTTAAAACAATTTATTTGATATTTTAATTAATAAAATTATTTCAACATCACTATTGTGTCATAATTAATGATAATTATTTAATCCCTAAAAATTCTAAATAAATTCCTATGATGTAGATAATAGTATTAGCTTTATGGAGACTATTCATGTTCAAAGTTGCATTATGTTTATCACTAAAGTAAAATTATTATACTTATAAGCTTTAAGAAAGTGACATGTTGTCACATTCATTGGTTTTAATAATAATTAAATTATTTTCATGGACAAAAGTCCATTAAATGAATCTAATCAGACCCTTAGGTGATATGGGTCTATGTTTAGTCATCCAATAGGATTTTGGAATGTGTTAGGGTAATTTTATAGTCTTATATTTACCCTTAATTATCCGATTTACCTTTAACTATGGTAAATAAAATTTACCGTAGTTACTATTCATAATGCCCAAAATTAAAAAGTAGCCTATTAACATAATTTGAACCCACTTATTCTATATATGGAATCAATTTTTCAAAATTCAAAACATATAAGTTGCATAAATTAATTTAAAATAAATCCCATTGTTAAGAAAATAGGTTTTAGAAGTTAAAACATTGCCAAAGATTGAAATGTTTTTACCTATGAATTCAATGTGAAATTAATGTTAATTACATACATTATATTAAATGGTAAAAATATATTCGATTTATACTTTAAAACCATTCAATATTATAATTTAACCATATAAATTATCTCAATGAAAAAAGTTTTTTTTAATTAAAATATAGCGTATTTGTACTATTCATCAAAATATGAAAGTTATCAGAAAAATATCAAAAATTTATCCAAAGTAAATTTTTATACCCTGATTCAAAAAAAGTATTTTATTATGTCAAATTGAACTTATAATCATTTCAAAAACTAGATTTAATGTGGGTATTCCATCAAAAGGTGGCAAAACTGCATTTTTTGAAAAATACTTATTTTACCCGAAAAATTTATTTTGTTCTCTTACCATGGTCTAGAAAATGTGTAAGATGAATAATAAAATTCAAAATTTGGTTAATACTATTCATAACGGCTAGTTCATAATAATATATCATTGTTCAGTGAAACCCGGTATTGCATACTACACACGCTATCGAGGAAGGTCGCGATTGTGTGTAATTCAAGCCAAGTCCATATTGTTTGCTGTGAAAGATTCCATTGGTGTTGCGTATAACAAAAGACATAAAAACAATTTCTCATAAAATCTCAGGGTGTTACATTCTACCCCCCTTAAAATGAATTTGGCCCTCAAAATTCATCACTTCATTACAAACCGATGAGGATACCTCTCCCTCATCATATCCTCAAGTTCCCATGTAGCTTCTTCTAATTGGTGGTTCCTCCATAAAACTTTCACCAAGCGAGTGGTCTTGTTCTGTAGGACTTTTTCACTACGATCCAGAATCCCTATCGGTTGTTCTTCATAAGAAAGATATTTCTCCAGTGGTAGAACTTCTGAGCTGAGTACATGTGAAGGATCAGGTATTTACTTTCTCCGAAGAGATACATGGAACACATCGTGAACTTGAGAGAGATTTGGTGGAAGCGCCAATTGGTAAGCTACCTTCCCAACACGATCTAGAATTTCAAAATGACCGATATATCTAGGTTTCAACTTTCCCTTCGTTCCAAATCTATTGACCCTCTTCCAGGGAGATATTCGTAAGAACAATTTATCACCCGCTTCAAACTCTAGGTCTTTTCTTCGGTTGTCAGCATAACTTTTCTGTCGGCTCTGAGCTGCTCTTATGTGTTGTTGAATAGATCTGACCTTTTCTGTCATTTCATCAATAAGATCAGGTCCTAATATCACTACTAAAAAACCGGCCATTAGCGACCGCCATTGGCGGTCGCTTCAGCTTCATCGGTCTAGGCCAATAGCGACCGCCAATGGCGGTCTCTAAAGGTGGCCGAAAAGCCAGCCTTAAGCGACCGCCTGGGGGTCGCTATAGGCTGCCTGGGGGGCACCATTAGCGACCACTAGTGGCTGTCGATATAGGCCACCTACAGCGACAGCCACTGGCGGTCGCTAATGCTGCCCGACAGGCAACCTATAGCGACCGCCTTTGGCAGTTGCTACACTGGGAAATTTTTTTAAAAAACAAAATTCATACTGAATGAGATATATATATATATATATATATTTATTTATTTATTTATTTATTAAATAATATATATATATATATATTAAAGAAAATGTTTATATATATAATATTAAATAAAATATTTTAAATATATATATATATAATATGATTTAATATTTTAATATATATATATATATATTAAAGAAATATATATAGATAATATTAAATAAAATATTTTTCATTTTTTTAATGAGATGTACGAATTGTGTTTTTTTCTTCACAGTGCAAAATCAGAGATAAAAAATGGTAACAATCACAAAAAATGGAAAACAATTTCAAACAGCATAAACATCAAGATCATCATAAACGATAAACATGCTTCAACGATCTGAGCAGGTCCATCTATTTCAATCTTCTGCTTCAATAAACCTACAATAAGACAAAAAGCAACAAAACAAAACAAACGTAAATTGAACATAATTATTCAGTTATTATATACATATAATATAATTAAATCTGACATCAAATCATGGTGCTATAATAATTTAAAACCCCCAATTTAAGAAATTCTATCATTTCAGGTCATTCAGAGCACGTTTGCTCCGAATTTGACCGTCTCATGCTGTTTTTGGTGTTTTTTAACACCGGAAATGCGTTTCCAGTCACCGCGGTCAAACGACACCTCCGATTAACGTGCCATATGCCCGAACATTTTACAAATCACACAATGGCTGATGTCGTACGGTTTCATGACATTCTGAGGTCGTTCGGGTGGTTTTGACCCCCCAACGCGCCGTCTTAGCGCGTCGCGCTGTTGAAAACGACACAATCGGTTGTACCGCGCGCACCGCATGTCTGATGGGCATGTCGTCTCCTCCTACACGTCACGAATAATATTCCTAATGTTTTGGTGTGGTGTCAGGTCATTCGGAGCACATTTCTGAAGGATCGAAATAGTGATGTAGATGCTCAATATACAAGAGGGGGGTGAATTGTATACTTTAAAAATTCCTTTGGAACCATTAAAGTTAGTTACAAATAACTATGTTTTCCTTAAGCAAAGGAAAGGGTTATGTTTAACAAAGTTAAACTAAGAAAATTCACAGCACCTCTAACACCGAATGCAAACTTGGAAAGAGATTCCGAAAGTAGGTTCCGGAAAAATGGTTCTGGTAATTGAAACTTAACAAAAATTACACTATGAGATTCTACCTTAAAGCATATAGAATCTAAATGAAACAGAGTACAAATAAGAAATTATAAGAATGTTATACTTTCCTTATAATACAAAATGCATTGGAATATAAACACGTAGTAAAACTACAAGTAAAAAGATATAATTCTTTTAACCCAAAGAGAAGGGTATCCAACAACCTTGGATAAAGGTCCCTTGATTTATACTTTCAAGCAAGTCTATCTTACCCACACCAGGGTAAGCCCTCAATACGAAGATCAGAGTCTCTGTCTTGCTATCCCCACAAGCCCTCAACTTCAAGGTAGTTGGAAACCTCTGTCTTCCTCAGCAAGGAAGCCCTCGAACTTCAAGGTAGTCGCCAACCTCTGTCTTCCTATCCCCGGAAGTCCTCGAATGTAATCACCAACATTCGGAGTCGCACGAAGCTTTGAGAGTTAATAAGATCCTATCTCTCTAGAAATCACTTCAACAGCATGTATGCACAATAACCAAGTTATTCATCCATCCATCAGTTGTGAGCTCTTTCAAATGAGCTCCTATTTATAGGTAAGTTCGGCTCCTTATCCAACGGTCATATTTTCCTAAAAGATCGGAGGGACCTGTACACGTGTCACTTAGACAACAGTTAGTTTATAACAAAACAGACGACATCGTTTTATAACAAAACAAGTGTAACAGAATGTACAACATCGTTTTAAAATCTAACTCAAAAGTTCAGAATGAAAAATTCGAAGTGAAGGTTCAGAGTGTAAGGAAAATAATAAAGAATAGACAGATTATAACAACGTATGCAAAATGAAATTTCGGAGTCTAACCAAAGATAATTTTCAGAGTCTAAATAAATTTGGAGTGTATAAAACAAATATGATCAGATTCTATTTAATAGGTGATTTCGGAATGAGAATTCGGAATGAGAATTCGTCATCGGAATTCGTTATGAGAATTCATCATCAGAATTCGTAATGAGAATTCTTCATCAGAATTCATAATGAGTATTCTTCATCAGAATTCGTAATGAGAATTCATCATTAGAATTCATAATGAGAATTCATCATCAGAATTCGTAATGAGTATTCTTCATCAGAATTCGTAATGAGAATTCGTCATCAGAATTCGTAATGAGAATTCATTATCAGAATTCGCAATGAGAACTCATCACAAGAATTCGTAATGAGAATTCGTTGTCGAACTTCATAAGTATTCGCATCCTGAATCTGATGAAGAACTTAATTAGAGTTCGTATGTGGTGTTCGGAATGAAACTTTATTACAGTTCTCATCTGGATTTCGGAGTGAAACTTTATTACAGTTCTTATCCAGAATTCGGATCCTAAAAACAGAATACTTTATATCAAAGTTTCAAACAATTCCGAGAATATAGAAATGAATTCGAATCTTATACTGAAGAAAAATATGGATGAAAATATGATAAGGATAATTTTTCTTATAATAGTGATTTTCCTTATAAAATAAATTTTACTTATAGTAGCAATTTTCCTTATAAAATAAATTTTCCTTGTAAAAGAAATTTTCCTTATAAAAGCAATTTTCCTTAAAGATAAGGTGTTTGTGATTTTCAAAACAAGAAGGAATGGAAAAGTCATAAGGAAAAACCTTATTGACTCAACAATCTCCCCCTTTTTGGACAGCACAAACATCCTTACGAAAAAGAAATTCTAAGAAGAAAGAAAAACATTAAGGCTTATCTCCCTTTGCTTTAAGGATATTGATGAATACGAATAACTCCCCCATAGGCTTTGAAACTCTAAGGATCGTATTCTTGATTTCCGGAGTTACATTTTATTACGAATAAGAAGGTATTCTTTAATGAGAAACCCCCCCTTAGATAAACTCTTATTAGAGTTCTTTTTCTTAAGTATCTTTTCCTTCTCCCCCTTTGTGATTTTCAAAAAGAATTCGAGGGAATGGAAAAAATAACAAAGTACCTGAAACATTAGTTACAACAACAAAAGAAACGACAAGCACAAATTTCATTAAGTTTGAAATGTCGAAAAAAATAGAAAATACAAAAAAATATCAGATCTGTCTATTTTGGATCTTTTTCCTTCGCCATGAGACTCTTAAGAATAGTCTTGATCTTCTTTAAGTCTTTATGATCTTCTTCATCTTGCTTCACTAGGACCACTATTCATGCAGATTGAGCTTCAATCTTTTCTTTCTGGGCTTGAATATTTTCTTCCTGATCTTTGATATTTTCTTCCTGAGCCTTCAATTTCTATTGAAACTCAATCCGATGATCCCTTTCAAACTTCCAGTTTTGAGAGACAGAATTTAGATTCCCATTCAGATCTCTTACTTCTTGAATCCGAAAGTTATTTTCATCTGTCGGCTTCTCTTCAAATGAAGAAGTCGGCTCATTTATCTTCCTTTCCTCAGTCTCAAAGGCATCCTTGACATTGTCTTGAAATTCATAAAATAGCCTCATCTCTTCTACAGTCTTCCTCAACCAGTTTGTCATCCTCTTGCTAGATTTTCTATGGGCTTCGTAGCCAACAAAGAACATTTTGAACTAGGCCTCTATTTCAACACACTTGTCCATAACCATAGATACAGAGTCTGATTTCTGATTTAAAGCATGTTGGAGCATCTGACATCTTGAGTCAATACTTGAGAAGGTCGGAATGGTTCCCACCAACTTCTTTAAAGACTGAACAACAAATTCATACCCTACCGAAGATGACTCCGAATCCGAGACTCTTCTTGGAGAATTTTCTTCTTCAATAAGGTCAAGATTTATCTTTGAAGAACTACCAACTTCATTTCTCTTCATCACTTCTGAGCTCGGAGTATCAGCAAGAATTTTCTTCCCCTTGTCTTTTTTCGGAATAGAATCCTGTTCCAGAGTTTTCTTTTCACTATAAGAGACTTGGAAAACATTATCTTTATCATCAGAAACTTCCTGAACACCAACCTCTACGTTTTCCATCTGAGAAATATCATGTAAAAGTTTTTCTTCTTCTCCATGATAAGCTACTTCTTCTTCTCCTTTCTCTTCTTCCATTGCTGGAGTAACTAGCTTCGAAAATTCAGCTTCTGAAGTTCGGAGCGATAAGTGTTCCGAAGGTGTCCCCTTATAATCATCTACTTATTTCAACACATCTCCAGTTTCATCACTTCCTTCAGCAACATATTCTTCTTCTTCCACTTTCTCAACTTGCTCTACTTCCTTAGTAGTCTTGGAAACCGCTTCTTCCGGAGAAACAGAATTTCTTCTTGGAGTCTCAGGTAGAGATTCCAATGAAAAAGATCTGGGAATAGGAATATTGCTGAAACCATCTAATTGAATTTCAACAAAGCCTGAGCTACCTCTGCTTCAGTCATCTTCTTCTTGAGCTTCTTTTATTTTTCTATTTTTTCTATCTCATTGGTAGTCATTTCCTTCAAGGCCTTAGCCTCCGCAGGGTCCAAGCCAAACAGAGGCTCCCATTGCACTCTCTTTTCTATCATCTCCCTCTATTTATCAACAACCTCATCCGGGTAAGATTTCTTCTTGTTTGGTTTTGGAGTTGCGGAATGAACTTCCTTAGACATGGGATCCTCGGCTTCTACTTCCACTTCCTTCAGATTTCTCTTCCTTACCGGCTTAGAGGATTCTGGATCAGAAACTTTCGGAACTGATTCTTTTTGAGCAGGTAGATCAATAAACTGTCCAGACTCCTTGTCAAAGGCTACATCTATTATTTTGAGTGTACCATCAATCACCAGCATAATCTTGCAAACCCTCGGCTTAGATTTGCAAACCTCCTTGAAAGACTCAAGGCACCGAACTATCAACTTGGAGAGGATTGCTGGATACATAATAATCTGAGCTCTCAGATTTCCTTTCTTCAAATTCTCAAGATTGATAAGAATGTGCTTCATAAAATTAAACTTCCTCAGATTTATCAGAAAATCTAGGATGTAGATCTCACACTTCTTCAAGCTATATTTGTCACCCTTCCTCGGTACGATAAGACCATGTACCCATAACTCTAGAATCCGGAAATTTGTAGATAAACTAGAAATCTTCGGAGCCTTGTCATCAGCCAGTCCGAGAGTTTCTAAGGCTTTTTCCTTGTCGAAGCTACCCTTAGAATCTGGCAACACATGAGAAATAAACTCAGCTTCACCTTCATTATTTAGCCCTACCAAGATGGCTGCCTTGGCATATAAAATCTTATAATTCTTACCATAATACTTAAAAGACAATTTTTCCTTTCTATCTTCATTAAGAAAAGAAACTGTTTCATAGAATTCAACAAGTAAGTTTGAATACACTTCATCTTGATTCCCGGGTTTTGACACCGCAACATCTTCCCAACCATTAAGCTTGATATTATTGGAAATAAGAGAGTCATACTTGTTGAAGAAATCTGGATGGACCAGCCTCTCTCTGTATACTAACCACTTCGAAATCGGTTTGGAGGAAGACATGTCTTGCGAAACTAATTCTACAGACATTCGGATCTGAAGACCTATGAGAAGTTTGGAACGGAGAAAGCTGATGTTCAGAATGGCCTTAAAACAGAGGGGCATAGCTTTGGGACACGAGAGCTTGAAAACTGATGTGGGACAACTATTTGGGTCCCCTTTATATAGGCAATGAGATAACGTTTCAACTTCCACAGTTGATCGAACGGTTGTGATAAGCTGAGATCAGATCTGACGGTCGAAAATCAATTCTATTGAATCCGATCATTTGAGGTTTTTATTAAAAAACAGAATTAAGAAAATTATAATTCGAAAACAAAATATAAGAAAATGCCAGCAAGTCAAATATGACTATGAAAACTTGGGTATGGAAATCATACCTTTTGGATTGTCTTAGGAGTATTATTCGTAATGGGTAATATTCTTACGAAAACAACAAAAAAAACTTTATTACGAAAAGACAAAATTTGGAAAACTGACTACAAAAAACGAACTCAGTACGGAAAACTCAGTACGAAAATTTCATTACAAAATTTGAAAACGAAAAACTTATTATGGAAGATTCGGTATGAAAATCCCGTTATGAAAATACGAGTATGAAAATTTTCATTCTGGATATTTCCATTCCAGAAGTTTTCTATATGAAAATATCCATTCTGGAAAGTTTTAGTTCCGGAAATTCCATTCCGGAATTTTAATTATGAAAAGTTTGAAAACAGTTTTTGAAAAACTTTGTTAAACTAACAATCAAATGTACTCCCCCTATGAAAAGGAGTTTATTGCTATTAGGAGACTATTTAAACATAAATTTAATGAATAATTATTACCTTATAGTTATCATTCCTAACTTCTGTTTAATGTATTCAAATCTATCAGAAGGCAAAGATTTTGTGAAAATAACAGCAAGTTGATCTTGCGTTCCGATAAACTGAAGAATAATATCTCCTTTGAGTGTGTGATCCCTAAGAAAGTGATGCCTAATATCTATGTGTTTTGCACGGGAGTGATGTGCAGGGTTCTTACTAAGGGCAATGGCACTAGTGTTATCACACAAAATTTGAGTTTTAGTGAAGCTCAAGCCATAGTCTGTGAGTGTGTGTTTCATCCACAACACTTGAGCACAACAACTTCCAGCTGCTACATATTCAGCTTCAGCAGTGGAGAGTGCTACAGAATGTTGCTTCTTGAAGGAAAAAGAAACTAATTAATCTCCTAAGAAATGAAAAGTTCTAGATGTAATTTTTCTATCCATTCTACATCCACCAAATTCAGCATCAGAAAATATTTTTAGGATAAAATCATTTCCAGAAGTGTAAAATAATCCTAGATCCATGGTTCCTTTAAGGTAGAAAAAAATTCTTTTTACTGCCTTTAGGTGAGATTCCTTAGGATTGGATTGATATCTTTCACATAAGCATACTAAAAACATTAAGTCTGGTCGAATAGCTGTTGAGTATAGTAGACTTCCTATCATACCTCTATAAGATGTTTGATCTACTGGTTTCCCAGCTTCATCAAGGTCTAAAGAGTTTGAGGTACCAATGGGAGTACTAATACTTTTAGTGTTGTCATAACCATAATTTTTAAGAAGATATTTAATATACTTATGTTGAGATATGTAGGTTCCTTCTGGTTTTTGAGAAATTTTAAAACCAAGGAAAAAAGTTAACTCACCCATCATACTCATTTCAAACTCAGATTTCATTAGACTTTCAAAAGAGTCGGTCAAAGATTGCTGAGTTGAACCAAATATGATTTCATGAACATAAATTTGAACAATCAAAACATTTTTCTTATCTTTCTTTATAAAAAGGGTTGGATATGCATTTCCCTTAACATAGTTATTTTGAAGTAAAACTCCAGTGAGTCTATCATACCATGCACGTGGGGCTTGTTTAAGGCCATACAGAGCTTTGGTAAGTCTAAAAACATAATCAGGATGTTTTTTATCTTCAAAGCCAGGAGGTTGTTCAACAAAAACTTCCTCTTGAACTTAACCATTAAGAAAAGAACATTTCACATCCATTTGGAAAAGTTTGAAATTAAATAATGCTGAAAAGGAAAGTAGAATACGGATAGATTCAAGTCTAGCTACTGGAGCATAGGTTTCTTCATATTCTATTCCCTCTTGCTGATTATAGCCTTTAGCAACAAGTCTAGCTTTATCTCTTACTATGATTCCATTTTCATCACATTTATTTATGAAGACCCATTTGACTCCAATTACAGAAGTTTCCTTAGGTCTTTCAACCAAGGTCCAGACTTTATTCCTTTCGAATTCATTTAGTTCATCTTGCATGGCTTTAATTCAATCATCATCACCTAAAGATTCATCAGTGCTTTTAGGTTCTAATTGGGAAAGAAATGCTAGATGTTCTACTTCATTTCTTAAGGAACTTCTAGTCCTTACAGGTTGATTTACATCACCAATGATGCTATCACTGGGATGATTCTTAAGAAACGCCTGATTTGGGTTTTGAAAAGCATGTTCATCGAAATAGGGTAGAAAGTTTTCTGGGGTAAATGTTTCAGGAATATATTCTTGAACATTATCCTTATCAGAAGGTTATTCTATCAAAGGTTGATAATCAGTTTTTGAAAACACATCTGAGGATGTAGGCTGAGGTGTTTTAAAAACAAAAGGATCTGACTCATCAAATTTTACATGTTCTGTTTCTTCAACAGTACAAGTGTTTTTATTAAAAACTCTATATGCCTTAGATGTTGTGGAATAACCTATGAAAATTCCTTCATCAGATTTTGGTGCGAATTTATGTAAGTTATCTTTAGTATTCAGAATGAATACTTTGCAACCAAAAACCTTGAAGTAGGATAGTCTTGGTTTTCTACCATTCCATAACTCATAAGGAGTTTTATTAAGAAAAGGTATAATCAAAACTCGATTTAAAGTATAACAAGCAGTACTTACAGCTTCAGCCCAGAAATGTATAGCTATAGAATATTCACTCAACATGGTTCTAGTTATCTCTTGAATAATTCTATTTCTTCTTTCAACTACACCATTTTGTTGAGGTGTTATAGGTGCTGAAAAATTGTGAGTAATACCTTTTTTACTACAAAAAGTTTCAAAATAAGAATTTTGAAATTCTCCTCCATGATCACTATGAATAGTTTTCAATGGAAGGTTTTTATCATTTTTAACATGAGCTCTAAAACTTTTGAAATAAGAAAAATCTTCATATTTCTTTGATAGAAAATAAACCCAAGTAAATCTAGTGTAATCGTCAACTAGAACAAACACATAGTATTTACCTCTAATACTTCCAGTTTGTGTTGGACTAAAAAGATCCATGTGCACTAACTGTAATGCATCGGTTGTTGAGACTTCACTGATTGATTTAAAACTAGATTTATGTTTCTTACCATATTGACAAGGATCACAAACTTTAGAAGAATCAAATCTAAGCTCCAGTAGTTCCTTAACTAGTTTCTTTTTAGAGAGTTTACATAGGTTCCTAAGGTTACGGTGACCTAGTCTTCTATTCTATAACCAGGAATGATCTTCCATTGCACTAAGGCAAGGTAAATCTTGGCTCTTGAGGTCTTCTAAATTTAAGGTGTAAACATTCTTGTGCCTATTGGCTGAGAGAATAAATTCTTCCTTGGAATTGTGAACTAAGCACTTATCATTCCTAAAATTCACAAGGTAACCATCATCACATAACTGACTTATGCTAATGAGGTTGTGTTTAAGACCCTTAATAAAAAGAACATTTGAAATCAAAGTTTTACCAAGAAAAAAAATATTACCAATACCGACTATCTCACCCTTAGAATTATCTCCGAAAGTTACCTTTCCTCCTTTCGTTTTGATAATCTTTTCAAAATAGCTTTTGTTACCAGTCATGTGTTGGGAACATCCACTGTCCATGTACCATTTATTGTTGCTGGTACTTTCTTTATTTTCCTGAAATCAAGAAGAAAATTAGACTTTCGGAATCCAAACATGTTTGGATCCGAGATTTCCAGACAATAAAATTTTAGGTAACCACATCTTCATAGAGGAATAAGCTTTGTGAAATCCTAGAGATTGGGTTTTGTTTAAGGAACAATTCATTGCCTAGTGACCACCACATTGACACTTGGTACAAAATGGGGCACTTTGAGGTACAAAATAATTGTTACTGAAAATTGGTTTTGCATGGGTATAACCAAATCCGGATTTATTTCTTAAAGGTCGTTTTTGGGAATACATTTTATCAAAATTTTCTTTCCCATGGGTAAAGTTTGATAAACACTTATTTAAGGAAAAAATTTCAGACTTGAGTTTTATAACCAAGTTTTTATCCTCAAAATCATTAGTTTTAGAACTAGAACTAGGTTCGAAAACATTTTTATTAGAAATTACTTTTTCTAATTTTTTAGAAAGCTTGTTCTTCTCAGAACTTAATTCCTCAAGATTTTTTGAAATACTTTCAAAATCAGAATTTTTCTTATCAAGATCTTTAGAAAGACCTGATATCTCTTTTGTAAGAATAGAATTCCTAGAGTTTGCCTTATCAAGTTTCTTATTGTGTTTAGAATTCTCAATATCAAGAAGTTCAGCAAACCTAGAGAATTCTTCATAAGTAGGTAAAGTATTTTCTTCATCAGAAGAAGATTCTTCATCAGAAGAGTCATAATACTTACTATCATTAGAATTTAAAGAAACATTGGTTAGTGATTCAGCATTTTGTACCTTAGCCATAAGAAAATTATTATCAATAGGTAATCTAGCTATAAGACCAAGATTCTTCTGTCCTGAAGATTCATAATCAGAAGATTAATCTGAAGAGTCACCACCACTGGCACTCCAGGTGTCATTAAATTTCAGAACTTTCTTAGATTTTTCTTTATAATACTTCTTTCTGTTCCTGTCTGAATGTCTTTCTTTCCTTTATTTCTTTTTGAGCATAGGGCAATCTGGTCTTATATATCCAGCTCTCTTGCATTCATAACAAGTAAATTCTCCATCTTTCTTATCTTTGCTTTCCTTTTTCTTATACTTGGATTGGAAATTTCTCTGGCTAGCTATCTTGTTCATCCTTTGAGCAAGATTTTCTAATTCATTTTCAGAGATTTCACTCTCACTAGCTTCGGATTGAAAAATAACTTTCTTAGATTTGGATCTGGTTACTCTCTCAGGAGTCTTATCTTTCATCTGATTTGAAGTTGTTGTAAAAGCAACAGTACCATTTCCATTTTTCTTTT
This sequence comes from Viscum album, assembly GCA_963277665.1. NCBI lineage: Eukaryota > Viridiplantae > Streptophyta > Magnoliopsida > Santalales > Viscaceae > Viscum > Viscum album. Next base: position 256,188,842 of record OY728150.1, read on the forward strand.
TGATGTTGTCAGAATCTCTCTTCATTCTAGTTTCATGTTGGAGAAGAGTTCCAAATAACTCATCAAAAGAAATCTGAGTCACTTTCTTGTTCTCACCTATAGTAGTTCTTTTGGATTCCCACTCATTGGGCATGATATCAATTATCTTATCCACAAGAACTTCATCATCTAAACCTTTCTCTCCCATAGACTGTAGGCTGTTTACAATAGTCATAAATCTATGTTGAACTTTACAGATTGGTTCTCCATAAGGAAAGTTGAAGCCATGATATTCATCTCTAAGCATAGCTCTCCTAGTCTCAATCACTTTAGAAGTTCCCAAGTGTGTAACCTCTAACTTCTTCCAGATACAGTTAGCTGCTTCACAAGAAGAAATTTGTCTATATATATTTCTGTTCATTGAACAAAGTAGAGTATTGCATACCTTATAGTTGAGTTGATATTCTTTCTTTTCCTGGTTAGTAAAAGTTCTCACTTCCTTGTCATGAATTTTATAATCACCCGTAAGCATAAAAAAATTTTCCACTCCAGTATTGCTAACAAAAGTCTTCATTCAATCTCTCCAGTACTCATAATCATTACCATCAAAGATTGGTGTTATTGTAGGATTTAGATTATCAATTGAACCAACATTAATTCCTGCCATACTAAAAATAACCTTCGGCACACAAACTTGTTAGTAGAGAAGATTCGTAATAACAAAGTTCGGAATGGAAATGTTCGGAATGGAAAAGTGAGCAAGAAAAACTTATACGTGAGTACAAGTATTTCAGAGACCTCATCTGATACCAATTGTAGGATTGAAATAGTGATGTAGATGCTCAATATACAAGAGGGGGTGAATTGTATACTTTAAAAATTCCTTTGTAACCTTTAAAGTTAGTTACAAATAACTATGTTTTCCTTAAGCAAAGGAAAGGGCTAAGTTTAACAAAGTTAAACTAAGCAAATTCACAACACATCTAACACCGAATGAAAAATTGGAAAGAGATTCTGAAAGTAGGTACCGGGAATATGGTTCCGGTAATTGAAACTTAACAAAAATTACACTATGAGATTCTACCTTAAAGCGTATAGAATCTAAATGAAACAGAGTACAAATAAGGAAGTATAAGAAAGTTATACTTTCCTTATAATACAAAATACAGCGGAATATAAACACGTAGTAAAACTACAAGTAACAAGATATATGTCTTTTAACCCAAAGAGAAGGGTATCCAACAACCTTGGATAAAGGTCCCTTGATTTATACTTTCAAGCAAGTATGTCTTACCCACACCAGGGTAAGCCCTCCATATGAAGATCAGAGTCTCTATCATGCTAACCCTGCAAGCCCTCAACTTCAAGGTAGTTGGCAACCTATGTCTTCCTCAATAAGGAAGCCCTCAAACTTTAAGGTAGTCGACAACCTCTATCTTCCTATCCCCGGAAGTCCTCGAATGTAATCACCAAAATTCGGAGTCGCATGAAGCTTTGAGAGTTAATAAGATCCTCTCTCTCTAGAAATCACTTCAACAACATGTATGCACAATAACCAAGTTGTTCATCCATCCATCAGTTGTGAGCTCTTTCAAATGAGCTCCTATTTATAGGTAAGGTTGGCTCCTTCTCCAACAGTCATATTTTCCTTAAAGAACGGAGGGACCTGTACACGTGTCACTTAGACAACAGTTAGTTTATAACAAAATAGACGACATCGTTTTATAACAAAACAAGAGTAACAGAATGTACGACATCGTTTTAAAATATAACTCAAAAGTTTGGAATGAAAAATTCATAGTGAAGGTTCGGAGTGTATAGAAAATAATAAAGAGTAGACAGATTATATCAACGTAAGCAAGATGAAAGTTCGGAGTCTAACCAAAGATAATTTTCAGAGTCTAAATAAATTTGGAGTGTATAAAACAAAGATGATCAGATTCTATTTAATAGGTGAATTTGGAATGAGAATTTGGAATGAGAATTCGTCATCAGAATTCGTTATGAGAATTCATCATCAGAATTCGTAATGAGAATTCTTCATCAGAAATTGTAATGAGTATTCTTCATCAGAATTCGTACTGAGAATTCATCATCAGAATTCGTAATGAGAATTCTTCATCAGAATTCGTAATGAGTATTCTTCATCAGAATTCGTAATGAGAATTCGTCATCAGAATTCGTAATGAGAATTCATTATCGGAATTCGTAATGAGAACTCATCACAAGAATTCGTAATGAGAATTCGTTGTCGAACTTCATAAGGATTCACATCCTGAATCTTATGTAGAACTTAATTAGAGTTCGTATCTGGCGTTCGGAATGAAACTTTATTACAGTTCTCATCTGGATTTCAGAGTGAAACTATATTACAGTTCTTGTCCAGAATTTGGGTCCTAAAAACAGAATACCTTATATCAAAGTTTCAAACAATTCCGAGAATATAGAAATGAATCCGAATCTTATACTTAAGAAAAATATGGATGAAAATTTGATAAGGATAATTTTTCTTATAAAAGCGATTTTCCTTATAAAAGCAATTTTCCATAAAATAAGGTGTTTGCGATTTTCAAAACAAGAAGGAATGGAAAAGTCATAAGGAAAACCATATTGACTCAACAATTTCCTCCGAATTCAACCGTCTCACGCCGTTTTTGGTGTTTTATGACACCAGAAATGTATTTTTGGTCAACGCGGTCAAACAAAACCTCCGATTGACATGTCGTCTGCCCGACCATTTCACAAATCACACAACGGCTGATTTTGTACGGTTTCATGGCATTCTGAGGTCGTTTTGGTGGTTTTGACCCCCCCAACGCGTCGTTTAAGCGCGCGACGAGCTGCTGAAAACAGCACAATCGGCCGTACCGCGCGCACCACACGTCTGATGGGAACTCCGTCTCATCCTACACATCACGAATAATATTCCTAATGTTTTCATGTTGTTTCAGGTCATTCGGAGCACGTTTTCTCCGAATTCGACCGTCTCACACCGTTTTTGGTGTTTTATGACACCAGAAACGCGTTTCCGGTCACCGTGGTCAAATGCCACCACCGATTGATGTGACGTCTACCCAACCATTTCACAAATCACACAACGGCTGATGTCGTACGGTTTCATGGCATTCTGAGGTCGTTCGGATGGTTTTGACCTCCCAACGTGTCGTTTTAGCGCGCGTCGAGCTGCTGAAAACGACACAATCGGTCATACCACGCACACCAGATGTCTGATGGTCATGTCGTCTCCTCCTACAATCCATGATTAATATTCATAATGTTTTCGTGTGGTTTCATGTCATTCGGAGCAAGTTCGCTCCAAATTCAACCATCTCCCGCCGTTTTTGCAGTTTTATGACACCAGAAACGTGTTTCCGGTCACCGCGGTCAAAAGAAACCTCCAATTGACATGTCGTCTACCAAACCATTCCACAAATCACACAAAAGATGATGTCGTACGGTTTCAGGGCATTCTGAGGTCGTTCGGGTAGTTTTGACCCCCCAATACGCCATTTTAGCGTGCTGAGCTGCTGAAAATGACACAATCGGCCGTACCGTGCGCACCGCACATCTGATGGGTACATAGTCTCCTCCAAAACATCACAAATAATATTACTAATGTTTTCACATGGTTTCAGCTCATTCGGAGCACGTTTTCTTTGAATTCGGCAGTCTCACGCCGTTTTTTGTGTTTTATGACACCGGAAACGCGTTTCTGTTCACCGTGGTCAAATGACTGCTCTGATTGACATTCCGTCTACCCAACCATTCCACAAATGACACAGCGGCTGATGTCGTACGGTTTCATGGTATTCTGAGGTCGTTCGGGTGGTTTTGACCCCCCAACGCGCCGTTTTAGCACACGTTGAGCTGCTGAAAACGACACAATCGGCCGTACCGCACGCACCGCATGTCCGATGGGTGCGTCGTCTCCTCCTACATGTCAAGAATAATATTCCTATTTTTTTGTGTGGTTTTAGGTCATTTGGAGGACATTTGCTCCGAATTCGACCGTATCACGCCGTTTTTTGGTGTTTTATGACACCAGAAACGTGTTTCCAGTCACCACGGTCAAACGACACCTCCGATTGATGTGCCTCCTACTCGAACATTCCAAAAATCACACAACGGCTGATGTCTTATGGTTTCATGACATTCTGAGGTCGTTCGGGTGGTTTTGACCCCCCAACGCGCCATTTTAGCGAGCGTCGAGCTGCTGAAAACGACACAACCGGCTATACCACGTGCACCGCATGTCCGATGGGCTCCCCGTATCCTCCTACATGTCACGAATAATATTACTAATGTTTTCGTGTGGTTTCAGGTCATTCGGAGCATGCTTTCTCCGAATTCGACCGTCTCACGCCGTTTTTGGTGTTTTTTGACACCGGAAACCCGCTTTCGGTCACTACGGTCAAACTACACCTCCAATTGACGTGCCTCCTGCCTGACCATTCCACAAACCACACAACAGCTGATGTCGTATGGTTTCATCGAATTCCGAGGTCATTCGGGTGGTTTTGACCCCCCAACGTGCCGTTTTAGCACGAGCCGAGCTGCTGAAAACGACACAATCGGCCGTACCACACGCACCGCACGTCTGATGGGCATGTCGTTTCCTCCTACACGCCATGAATAATATTCCTAATGTTTTTGTGTGGTTTCGGGTCATTCGGAGCACGTTTTATCTGAATTCGACCGTCTCACGCCGTTTTTGGTGTTTTCTGACACCGGAAACACATTTCCAGTCACTGCGGTCAAACGACATCTCCGATTCACGTGTTGTCTGCCTGACCATTTCAAAAATCACACAACGGATGATTTTATATGGTTTCATGGCATTCCGAGGTCATTCGGGTGGTTTTGACCCCCCAACGTGCCGTTTTAGCGCGCGTCGAGCTGCTGAAAACGACACAATCGGCCGTACCGCACGCACCTCACATCCTATGGGCATACCGTCTCCTCCTACACGTGAAGAATAATATTCCTAATGTTTTTGTGTGGTTTCAGGTCATTAGGTGCACGTTTTCTCCGAATTCAACCGTCTCACGCCGTTTTTGGTGTTTTGTGACACCATAAACGCGTTTCCGGTCACCACGGTCAAACAAAACCCTTGATTGATGTTCTGTCTACCCTACCATTTCACAAATCACACATCGGCCGATGTCGTAAGGTTTCATGGAATTCCAAGGTCATTCGGGTGGTTTTGACCCCCCAACGCGCCGTTTTAGCGCGCGCCGAGCTATTGAAAACGACACAATTGGTCGTACTGTGCGCACCACACGTCTGATGGGCGCGTCGTCTCCTCCTACATGTTAAGAATAATATTCATAATGTTTTTGTGAGGTTTCAGGTCATTTGGAGCACATTTTCTCCGAATTCGACCGTCTCACGCCGTTTTTACTGTTTTGTGACACCAGAAACGTATTTCCGGTCACCTCAGTCAAATGAAACCTCCGATTGAAGTGTCTTCTACCCGACCATTCCAAAAATCATAAAACGGCTGATTTCTTACGGTTTCAGGGCATTCTGAGGTCGTTCGGGTGGTTTTGACCCCCCAACGCGCCGTTTTAGCGCGCGCCGAGCTGCCGAAAACGACACAATCGGCCATACCGCGCGCACTGCACGTCCGATGGGCGCGCCGTCTCCTCCTACACATCAAGAATAATATTCCTAATGTTTTCGTGTGGTTTCAGGTCATTCGGAGCACGTTTGCTCCGAATTCGACCGTCTCATGCCGTTTTTGGTGTTTTATGACACCAGAAACGCGTTTCTGGTCACTACAGTCAAACAAAACCTCCGATTGACGTGTCGTCTGCCAGACCATTCCACAAATCACACAATGGCTGATGTAGTATGGTTTCATGGAATTCTGAGGTCATTCGGGTGGTTTTTACCCCCCAACGCGCCGTTTTAGCACGGGTAGAGCTGTTGAAAACGACACAATCGGTCGTACCGCGCGCAACGCACATCCGATTGGCGGGGAGGCTGTCCGGGGTACGTGGTGGCTGTATGGGGTGAGTGGGGGCTGTACGGGGTGCGGGGAGGCTTTCAGGGGTGCAGGGGGGGCTGTCTGGGTTGCGGGGGGCCTATCCAGGGTGCAGGGGCATGTCCGGTGTGCAGGAGGGCTGTCCGAGGTGCGGGGAGGGCTGTCCGGATTTCGGGGAAGGCTGTCAGGGGTGTGGGAGGGGTGTCTGGGGTGCGGGGAGGTGTGTCCAGGGTGTGGGGAAGGCTGTCCGGGGTGCGGGAGGGCTGTCCGTGGTGCGGGGAGGGCTGTACGGAGTGCGGGGAGGGCTGTTCGGGGTGCGGGGACGGCTGTCCGGGGTGCGGGATGGCTGTCCGGGGTGTGGGGACGGCTGTCCGGGGTGCGGGGATGGCTGTCCGGGGTGGGGGAGGGGTCTCTGGGGTGCGGGAGGGCTGTCCGGGGTGCGAGAGTGGTGTCCGGGGTGCGAGAGTGGTGTTCGGGGTGCAGGGACGGCTGTCCGGGGTGCGGGAGGGCTGTCCGGGGTGCGGGGGGGGGGGGGGGGATGTCCGGGGTGTGGGGAGGGTTGTCAGGGATGCGGTAGGGTTTTCCGGGGTGCGGGAGGGCTATCCGGGGTGCGGGGAGGGTTGTCCGGGGTGTGGGGGGGATGTCCGGGGTGGGGGGGCATGTCTGGGGTACCGGGGGGGAGCTATCCGGGGTGCGGGGAGGGCTTTATGGGGTGCGGGGGCCTGTCCGGGGTGCGGGGAGGACTTTACGGAGTGAGGGGGGCCTGTCCGGGGTGCGGGAGGGCTGTCCGGGGTGCGGGAGGGCTGTTCGGGGTGCGGGGAGGGCTGTCCGGAGTGCGGGGAAGGCTGTCCGGGGTGCGGGAGGGCTGTCTGGGGTGTGGGAGGGCTGTCTGGGGTGCGAGGAGGGCTATCCAGGGTGTGGGGGCTGTCCGGGGTGAGGGGGGGCTGTCCGGGGTGGCGGGGGGGGAGGGGGGGGGGGTGGGGGGGTGGGCTTGTCCGGGGTGCGGGGATGGCTGTTCAGGTTAGGACGGGGACTACAAATAGTGAACTCAGCTCATTCATCAAAAACAAGTTTAATGATTTATATTAGGAATCACGTGTTTTTTTCAAACATATTACAGAACATGCAATTCTAAACATTGAAAATTAAATGAACAAAAAATATCCAAATCAATTATCAGTTTCATGGTTACTTCTCAATTCGTGCACACAAACATTGCATGAGGCCCAAACACATATGATACCCCCAAATCTAAAACAAACTCACTAGAAACACAACATAAATATCATTAACAACACCACCATTAAAATCAGAAACACACCTCGTGAATATGATGTGTCATGTGTGTTCATCACTGACCTCCATCCGGTGGGCCAGGGGCCTACATCAAATAAACATTATGAATATTTTCATAAGAAAAATAATTTAATTTAAATAAATAAATATAGTATAAACCTGCATTGTGTGATCCCCTGCACCATCACCTGGACGCACATATTCCCGTAGTGCTCTAACCTCAGCAGCCAATTGCGCATTTTCCTGCTCGGAAGCCTGCAGTCGTGCCTTGAAATCTGACAACTGTTGTGTCATCTGAGCAACAGCAGGACCGACAACCGCAGCGTGTGACACAACAGAACGATGAATCCCTGTTCCATAGGTCAAACTGTATCCATTCCCATCCCGACCAATGATGCGATGAAAGATCTCATCCCTTCGCATGAGATGCTATCGTTGGTCCTCTGGCAGATGTTCTAATTCAGCTTCAAATTTAGCCTGTGAAATATTTAAATATATACACATATATTAATATACAAATTTTATGTAAGTATTGGTAATGAGTACAAGCACTTACTATCTATGCTGCAGCCTCTAGATCATTGGATCATGAGTCCTCACCCACACCGACATTTTATCAGTTGGTGCACCCTTCTCCCGCAACTATATATGAATAGAATATAAACACGAAACTGTATTAATTAATAAAATTAAAAAATGAATAATAAATACCTCATGTCGGATCTGAGACATGTGACGAGTCCCGAGCCTGTGAGGTGGTCCCTGCAACTCTTGATTCTCAGAATGGTGTGTAGACACCTCCTACATTCAATTCATTAAAATATCAAACAAATCACACATTATTGAAAATATATACACCAAAATAAATATACAAACTGAAACACCCTCAGTAGACCAATATGCAACTAAATCACGCCACTGAGCCGGGAGGACACCTCTTGGGACATTTTCCAGAATGCCTGGGGCACCCACATTTGGTACCCAGTGGTCCCTCTTAACTTTTCCTTTATAGTCTTTCCACATCTTACAACATTTTCTCAAACACACTGACCGAAACTCATCGGGAAATACATTAAAAAATTTCTATTAAAAAAAAAATAACACATGTTATTGTTGTTTATACATAGGGAATAATGTAAAATGGTCTTCTTACCTGAACCTCCCTCTAAAGATGATATAATGTGTCCTAAGGTATAGAAGCCCAGTCACGCGTGGTCAATGGAAATCGATGTGGATCACGTATGATATGACCCAACTGACGAATAAATGTAGGTGAATTACGTCCCATAGGATAAAATACCTCATCAAATAAACCATCAAAAATCGTGTCGGAATTCCATGATAATATGCCACGACCAAGGCCTCTCCTGTGAGGGGAAGAAGCAGTCGAGTCTGATCCTGTTGAAAACAATTATTTATACAAATTGACAGATGTTATAAATATATATATATATATATATATGTTTATTAATTATATTAAAAATAGAGACAATGAAATTCCAACATACCTCGACCCTGAGACGGAGATTCCTCAGATGGATGATGTGGATCTTCTGCCTCTTCCCCTGACATGCCTGCAGTCATGGAAAACATTAGTAAGGTGACTATCCAAAGTGTCCAAATGATAAATTTGATTTAAAAAAAAAATAAAACTTGTAAAGTTGTTAATCAAACAAAAAGGAATTTAATAATTAGTTGTGAATGAATTTTAAAAAATCAAAAAGTTCACAAAACAGATATACAAATTATGTACAAAACCAATCAATGCATAGCCAAATTTCAAATTAAATTAATAAAAATTCAAGCAGCACATGAACCAAAAGAAGAATACCCCAATGGGAAGATACACTGACAATAACATCAATATAACATGAGTTAAATCACCCTAAATATTTATAACTGAATAAACTTCCAAAATTGAGGATTAAAACATACAAGTATTTATAAATTGTTTTGATAATTTAAGATATCTTAGGATGAATAGCGGGAAAACAATTATACCTTTCATTAAGCATGCAAATCGACCATTTCTCCTTCAACAACCACTCTGACCCAATAAATATCTTCTTCACGTTGAACTACGGTATGTTGATCAAGTTGTTGGGAAACAAAAGGAACAGTCTCGGGTTCATCTTGTTCAAATACAAACACTCCTCGCCGAGACATTTTGAAAACAACTTTCCAACTTGGATTCGAAGGCAAAGTAACGAAGAATACTTGTTCCACTTGTGATTTCAAAATTAAAGGTTGATTATCAACTCATTCATTTCTATATAACATATATTTAAAATTCACCAATGAAAAGAGATATTGATCATCTTTACATCCATGCACTGGATCAACCCAATTACACTTTAACAATATTTACATCAACCCGTGTGTGTATACAACTTCAATGATTTCCATCAATTGACCATAGTAATAACCAGAATCGACAAATAGACAACCGATGCCACTGTTTTGTGTTTCTCGTTTTTTGTCAACATCTTTAATGCGAAATCGAAAACCATTATCATCTATAGATTTATAACGATGAGCCGTTATAGATGGACCCTCAACTAGTTGGATAAATTCTTTAGTTAGTGTGGGGTCCCCTAACTCCCTCAGCTTATGAACCTACATAATTCATAGAATTAAATAATGATATATGAAGAAATAAATTAGTATAATACTTTACTCATAATGAAAATCAATTTACACGTACATAATCCTTGAACCAATCATGAAATGATACATAATGAGACTGTTGAATTTGCAACTCAGTCGCATGATACATCTCTTATTCTATCTCATTAATGTGTTTTCTACAAATGATAACACAATGTTTAAATGATAAAATTATGAAAAAAAACATGTAAAATTTAAACAATAAATGTGATAAGATACTTACTGCATTAATGGTGCAACTGATGGAGTATTGAACAAGATATATCGATGCGCTTGTATCCACTCGATGTTGTACATATCATATGTGGTTCCTTCTCCAACTAGACCATCCTGAATCCGAGAGGGCTTATCTAGTTTTGTTTCAATATCCATAAGATATAATGCACAAAAAGTAGTACACTCATCCATCAAATTACCATTGGCTACTGATGCCTCCAGACGAGCTCTGTTGCGTACAAATCATTTCAATATACTCAAATACCGTTAAATAGGATACATCCAATTGAATTGCACTGGACCAGCAGCCATTACTTCATCATTTAGGTGCAATGTCAAGTGGACCATAACATCGAAAAATGAGGGGGGAAATAGTTTCTCAAAGTGACAAAGTGTAAGTACAATTCGGCCCTGTAAACTTTTTAAATCACTCGTTCGTTGATTTCTTAAACAAAGCTGTATAAAAAAATTACTCATCTCAATAAACTTCAGAACAAAATTGGGGGATAAACTATCACAAATTGCAATTGGAATCAACTACTAAAGTAGTATGTGATTGTAATGACTTTTCAACCCTTGTAATGTGTTGCTCGTCAGATTCACACACTTTGAAATATTAGAAGAGTAACCATCAGGCACCTTGAGCATCTTCAAAATGGAAAGAAATGTCTCTTTCTCCATTGTAGTCATCGTATACTATGCAGGAGGCATATATGCCTTGTTTCCCTCAGCTAAATATAAATGCAACTGTTTCCTTAAACCCATTTCTTCCAAATCACGATGTGCATTAACATAGTCCTTTGATTTCCCACTGACACCTAAAATGGTCCACAATATGTTATCACAAACATTTTTTCCAATGTGCATGACATCCAAATTATGCCTCAGCATGTTAGTTTTCTAATACGGAAGACTATACAAAATACTTTTCTTTTTCCAATTGTGACTGCGCTGCCTACCCGCAGCTCGAATATTACGTACCAGAGGAGCCACCAAATCCTGAATTTCATATACAGTGTGGATGTTTTCTTCCTCAATCTACGATAACATTTCGACTCCTATCATGATCTTTGGTGTTGGGATGAACTCTCTACAACCATCAAATGCCACTCTATCCTTTCTGAACCTGTGTTGAGGGGGGAGAAAACATATGTGACCCATGTATGCCCATTTTTTGGATTGCTTAAGACATAAATATTTTTTACTTTTGTTGCAACAAGGGCATGAAAATTCTCCTTTCGTACTCTAGCCTGATAAATTTGCATAAGCTGGGAAGTCATTGATTTTCCCAAATAAAGCAGCCTGCAGTTTGAACATTTCATTCGTTTCATAGTCATATGTCATCACACCATCGCCCCAAAATTCATTCAACTCATCAATCAATGGCTGAAGGTAAACATCAATCGTATCCCCCATAACTTTTAGGTCCATCAATAAGATTGTAATGTAATATAAATTGTTGCTTCATACAATGCAACGGAGGAAGATTATACGGAACCAACACCACGGGCCATCTGCTATGAGTTGCACCAACCATAGACTTGAATGGATTGAAACCATCTGCTTCCAATCCTAATCGGACATTATGAACATCATTGGAAAAGTCGGGATGTCTCTTATCAAAATCCTTCCATGCATGAGAGTCTGTCGGGTGGGTTAACATATCACTTTCATGAACTCTTTCTTTATGACATCTCATTAAATTAGAAACTTTAGATGACATAAAAAATCTTTTCAACCTTGGTTTAAGGGGAAAGTAATGCATTTGCTTTACGGAAATCAGTTTCCCCTGTATCACAATCTGACTTTGATGAGTCTAATTTCCCCTGTTCTCTTTCCACCTAGAAGAACCACAAACCGTAAAAATATCCAAATGGGAAGTTTCCATTCTAAAAAACATACAGTTGTTTGCACATGCATCTATGGTCTCATATGTAAAACCTAAGTTCTCTATCGGCTTACAAGAATGGTAATACGACTCGGGAATCTTAGCGTCGACAGGAAGAACATTTTTCAATAACACCAACAACATGTCGAATGATGTGTCTGACCAATGATTCAATGTCTTCAAATGCAACAAGTCCACAATAAATGAAAATTTATTGAAAGAATTACATCCAGGATATAATTCTGTTTTTTCATCATCAATTGGTTCATAAAACCTCCTCGAATCACAATCTGCACCAGAGTGAAGATTTACCTCACTGGTCTTAAGATTCTGGATGTCAATGCCTTCAAGATCCAACCCATGTACCATTTCAGTAAGCATTTCATGCATTGGATCATTCATCCTTGCATCAACATCCATCTGAACTGTGTCCGTATTTTCACAATGAACATATTCTTCTCCATGACGAGTCCAACTCTTATAATTTCTCAAAAATCCATTAATGAATAGGTGCTCCCTCATAGTATCTCATGTGAATTGATATCTGTTAGCACATTTTCAACATGGACAACTAATATAGTCACTTTCAAATCCCCTGGGGAAGTCAATAAACTGCATAATGCATTTGAAATACTCTATAGACGTTCGATTTGGAAGATCAATACAACTCTTATCCATAATAATATTACTCTAACAAAAATTTTCACAAGACTTATTATATTTTCATTTTTCATATCAAATATATTTAAAATAAATACTAATTAATTGTTTGTGAACCATTTATAAAATAATAATGTAAGTGAAAGCCCATGTCATACATGATTGTACTACAAACCTGGAAGGGAGGTGAGCCGAAGGATGTGCTGCGAGGGAGAGGAGAGGCAGCGGTGGGGAGACGGAGCTGGAGCTGGAGCGGTGAGGGAGTGGACGGTGAAGGAGGGGACGGGTGGCGGTGGTGCGGCGAGGGAGGGGATGAAGACAAATGGGACAGGGGTTGGCGGGGTGCAGGGGGGGTGTTCGGGGTGCTGGGGGGAGGGACGAGGGGGCGTAGGGCCGAGGGCAGAGGTCGGAGGCTGGAGGCCGAAGGCCAGAGGGCAGCCGAAGGGCTGCCCGAGGGCTACCAGGCTGCCGGAGGTGAGTGGCGGGAGGCCCGAGCGCAGAGGGAGGCCGTAGGGAGGAGGGAGGCCGGAGACGGAGGGCGGAGGGCAGCCAGTGGAGGGCGGGGCTGGTGGAGGGAGGCCGGAGGGAGGAGGGAGGCCAGAGGGTGGAGGGCGGCTGGAGGGCAGACGGAGGGTGGCCGGAGGGTGGTCGGTGGAGGGCGGGGCCAATGGAGGGCAGCTGGCTGGAGGGCGGGGCGATAGAGGGGGGGCGGTGGAGGGCGGGGCGGCGGAGGGCGGGGCGGTGGAGGGCGGGGTGGCGGAGGGCGGGGCGGAGGAGGGAGGAGGAGGGCGGGGCGGCGGAGGGCGAGGCGGCGGAGGGCAGGGCGATAGGTAGGGTGGGGCGATGGGGAGAGCGGGGCGACAGGTAGGGCGTGCGGCGACGGGGAGGGCGCATGTGACAGGGAGGGGGGAAGGGATCGAGGGGCACTTTGCAAGAGGAGGTAGGGTTCGGGGGGCGCGGATGCATTTTTTAGGGAAATGTAGCGACCGCCATTGGCTGTTGCTATTGGTTACCTATAGCGACCGCCAGTGGTGGTCGCTATAGGTAAAGGGGCTCAAATGCCCATATTTCTAGTAGTGTAGCTTTCTTCCCCCAACTTCATCCCAGCAAGTTGGAGTCCTGCATTTCTTTCCATAGAGAGCTTCATAGGGAGCCATCTGAATACTGGAGTGAAAGCTATTATTATAAGAAAATTCCACCAAAGGTAGGTGTTGATCCCAACCACCTTTGAAATCTATAGATCAAGCTCTCAACATATCTTCTAGTGTTTGAATTTTCCTCTCAGACTGACCATCTGTCTGAGGATGATAAGAAGTGCTGAAACTCAACTCTGTATCCAGAGTATAATAAAGACTTCTCCAGAACATTGAGGTAAATCTCGAATCCCGATCAGATATAATTGAAAGTAGTACTCCATGCAATCTTACCACTTCCTTTACATATATCCTGGCAAGCTGATCTAGAGAGAAATCCTCTGTAATAGAAATGAAGTGTGCAGACTTTGTAAGACGATCAACTATGACCCATATAGCATTATTAACTTTGGATGTTTTAGGAAGTCCCGTGACAAAGTCCATAGTTATGTTTTCCCATTTCCATTCTGGTATGGGTAATGGTTGTAACATCTTCTTAGGCTTCTGTCTCTCAGCTTTAACTTTCTGACAAACCAAGCATCGAGAGACATATTCAACAACATCTCTTTTCATGCCATCCCAGCAGAAGTACCCTTTCAGGTCCCTATACATCTTCTTGCTTCCAGGATGAATAGAGAATGAAGAACTATGAGCCTTATCCAGTAGCTCCGTCTTTAATTCGGGGATGGGAGGAACACAAACCCGATTCCTGAACTTTATTATCCCATCACAATCAAGGTTGAATTCAGGAAAATGTCTCACCTTCTTTTGTAACTTGACATCTTCTTTCTATGCTTCTTGAATCATCACATGTATAGATGGTTGAAAATTCATTTGAGAAAGATAAGATTTCTCCCCTTCCATTAAAATTCCAAGATCCATCTTTTTTAAATCCATAAATATTGGATCTTTTGTGATCCTCATCATGGATAAGCTAGCGTGGTCTTGTCGACTTAATGCGTTTGCTACCTTGTTATATTTCCCAGGGTGGTAATGAATTGAGGAGTCATAATCCTTAATCACCTCCGACCATCTTCTTTGATGCATATTCAGCTCCTTTTGTGTGAAAATATACTTTAAAATTTTATGATCAGTATAAATATCACACCTTTCACCATAAAGGTAATGCCTCCAAATCTTTAATGAAAAGATTACCACAACTAACTCCAAATCATGAGTTGGGTAATTTGGCTCATGGATTTTCAACTGTCGTGAGGCATAAGCTATCACCATATCATTTTGCATGAGAACACATCCCAATCCCTTCATGGATGCATCACTATAGATCACAAACCATTCTCCACTACAAGGTAGTGTGAGCACAGGTGCACTGGCTAACCTTTTTTTAGCTCTTTGAAATTTTCTTCACATTCCTCGGTCCAAACAAACTTAAATCCTTTTCGAGTAAACATGGTGAGTGGGTTAGATAACATTGAAAAATATTTCACAAAACGTTGGTAATATGCAGCCAAACCAAGAAAACATCAGATCTCAGTTACTGTTGTTGGTCTCGACCATCTTTTGATATCCTCTGTTTTTGTTGGATCAACAGATATCAACTCTTTTGAGATTATGTGTCCCAAAAATGCAACTTTTTGAAGCCAAAATTCGCACTTGGTAAATTTGGCATAAAGATTCTCCTTTCTTAGGGTCTTTAATACAATTCTCAAGTTATCTTCATGTTCTTCCTTTATCTTTGAATAGACAAGAATATCATCTATAAAGACTACCACACACTGATCAAGATAGTCTCTAAAGACTCTATTCATCAAATCCATTAAGATAGCAGGGGAATTAGAAAGACCAAATGGCATCACTATAAATTCATAGTGTCCATACCATGTACGGAAAGCCGTCTTTGGTATATCCTCTCTTTTGACCCTTAATTGATGATACCCTGAATGAAGATCAATCATGGAAAAGTATTGAGCTCCACGTAGTTGGTCAAATAGGTCATCAATGCGTGGGAGAGGATATTTGTTCTTGATAGTGATCTTGTTAAGTTCTTGATAATCAATGCAGAGCCTCATTGATCCATATTTCATCATAACAAACAGAACAAGTGCTCCCCAAGGTGATGCACTAGGGTGTATGAATCCATTATCAAGATTCTCTTGGAGTTGCTTCTTCAATTCCTGCAACTCAATTGGGGCCATTCTATAAGGTGTCTATGAAATTGCCAAAGCACCCAGTACAAGTTCTATTAAAAACTCAACTTCACGATTTGGTGGAAGACCCGACAATTCCTCCGGAAAGACATCATCAAATTCCCGTACAATGGGCATATTATTAATCGTGAGTTTCTCACGAACCATTTGAGATAAATAACATTCATTTAGTGGAATCAAGACCCATAAGATGGAAGAAATTTCCACTTTAAGGTTATGTTCATCCTTGCATCGATAGACGATCATAGATTGATCTGGAATATGAAATGTGACTTCCCTTATTTGGAAATTGATATGAGCTCCATATAAAGAAATCCAATCCATGCCAAGAATCACATCAAATTCCACTATATGAAGGATCACAAGATTTGCAGGAAGCACTTTCCCAGAATCATCAATCGGAGAAGAATTGTAAACTTTTGATGCGACTGTTGTGCCATTAGGAGTTGTCATAGCCAACTCAACATCTAATTGTTGAGGTAATATGGTAATACCCTTAGAAAAATCTTCAGAAATAAA
Source organism: Viscum album (assembly GCA_963277665.1). Classification (NCBI taxonomy): domain Eukaryota; kingdom Viridiplantae; phylum Streptophyta; class Magnoliopsida; order Santalales; family Viscaceae; genus Viscum; species Viscum album. Next base: position 256,205,354 of record OY728150.1, read on the forward strand.
AGAGTGGGTGGATATAGAATCAAATAAAACATTTTCTACTTTATAGTGGATGATAAGTGTACCTCTCACCACTTCATTGTCATACTCCACATCGCCGATAGTAATTGCATGTGAATTTCCTTTGTCTTTGGCCTTAAGAGTTTGTTGACATCGATCATCATCATCAACCCTTGGATTTGGGCATTGATTGGCATAATGCCCCATCTCCTTGCACATGAAACATTGAAGTGTAGTAGGTTCATTCTGTGTATCCCTTCCTTTGTTTGCATCATTAGACATCTTCTTCCCATTATCTCGACATTCAATTGCCCGATGACCTTCTTTTCCACACTTATAACATTTTCTTGTCCCCTTAAGACAATTTCCTCCATGTTTCTTTCCACACTTTGAGCATAAGGGAAAACTCATCTTCTTTTCAGTGTCGTCTTTATATTTTCCTTTTAATTCCATTTTCATCTTCTTATCAAACCCATGTGACAGATGGGTCACACCAATCTCCATCTCAACCATGAGAGCACATCGAACAATTTCCTCGTAGATATTGAAATCCCTTATGTCTAACGCCCTTCGAAGACTTGGTTTTAAGCCACTAAAGAATCGATCAAACTTACTCTCCAGTTGGATAATAATTCTGGAAGCGTACATTGCCAGTCTTGTAAAATTTTCTTTGTAGGTACCAACGTATTTATCATCCTTTTGCTTCAGTTCAAGAAAGTCCTCCTCTATCTTTGTTCGAAGAATACGAGGGAAATACTTATTGAAAAACATGTTATTGAACTAGTCCCCTTCCATAGACTCAATTTAATCCCTTTGCCTTGTATTCTTAATAAGATTCCACCATTGATCACCATCACCCTCCAAAAGACACACTGCTAAGATGACTTTATCGTGTTCAGAAAATTGAAGAACTGAAAATATCTTTTCAGTGGTACTGTTCCATTTTTCAGCCACTAATGGATCAGAAGACCCGCTGAATGAAGGTGGACGCTGCCTCATGATGGATTCGACAGAATGTTGCTCCTTCCTTTGCCCATTTGGAAGTCCAGCATGATTCATAGCTTGAGAATGTTGCGTGAGCATAGATACAAGATTTTTCATTCCATCTCCCATAACGTTTGGTTGCTCAGGGGGACAATCATTGCATTGCCCATCGCATTCCGCATTAACACGGTTTCTTCGGGTTCCAACCATTGACTAAAACCCAAAAGAATAGTGTGAGCAACACTAATTATAATTGGAAAACCACATAATCAAGAATAAAATTTCACACTTAAGGTATTATCATAGGTTGTTCATGGCCATTTCTAAAACACTATGATTGTGTTCCATGATTAGACATATCCTTAGGTTTGTTACTAAGGCTTTCACATCCTAGTTTCCAAAGGTTGACTATACCTTTCCTCTGATACCAACAATAGAAATCTGGAATTACTTCCAGTTGACTATAATTGATACCTATCAGGGCACTCCATGGGCGGGTACACCCCCTGGGTGGGACACACCACCATCCCCAGTGCCAGCCATTTCTTCATGAATCCCTTGTGCGGAGAGTCATGCTTCGTCCAACGCTCACATGTGAGAGTTCCCAAGGATTAGATTCATTCCAACCTCCTTTTCCTTTGATACCAAATACAGTGATCCATACTTTACATACATGGTTAATACTTCAAAATTGAAGCATACTTATTACAACATATAACAAAACCATGAAAGGACCGTATAGGTATAGTGTATTTAGAAATTGGGAAACATAAACATCTGGTTCATAAAGAATCTACACTGTCTCCCATTTATTTCATCATATATATAGTCCCTTTTTGGCATATCTTACTTAATACCCTTCTTCCTGACCTGGGGAAAGAAAAAATACAAAAGGGTGAGCTCAAATGCTCAGTAAGGGTAAACAAAAGAAATATCAATCACATCAAATTCATAAGAACATAACATTTTTCAAATCTTACCCTGCAAAAGAGATCATAATTTCATAACATGGGATAAATCATGGTAGTGAAATGTAATCCCAATTATCATAACTTAAAACATGAAACTTTATGTCATACACACAAAATCATATAGAATCATTTCTTATTATTCAAGACTCATTTCCAAGACTCTCTTAGCGGACAAAGTCCATTTTTGAACTGAGTTCACTCCTTGTTTCATTCCTGTTTTACTGAGCCGGTTTAACCTACCGTTCCAACCATGTCTATCTCCTGAGATATAAAATCGTTACCCAATGCATTGGAGGGAGATATAGGTCCCACCCATCTCATAATGATACCATTATTATGTGTGCCTCAAAATCATAAATCATACATCATTGCATAACCCATGTAATAAAAATGGGGTTCCTAAACATCGTGACATCATAAAACAATTCATATAAGATAAAGGAATTCATATAAATAATTACATCAAAACATAATCAAATAAATGTAATAATAGGGATATAGACAGAACCCTATATTATCTTAGATGGAAAATAATTTTGATAAAACAATTAAACTCCATTCTAGAGGAAAATATCCTTTCTACTTCAAAAACATTTTTCATTTCTTAACATGTCATGCAATTTTAAACTAAAAGGAGTTGATTAAAAAAACATGAAAACTTCTAAATGAAGCTTCTTGGAAATAATGATTTAAAAATACATTCATGTGTTATAAGTTAAAAAAACATTCTTCTCGTACTTTTGTCAGAAAAGTCAAAAAGTACCTCGTACGAAAAAACGACAAAAGATTCATTTCATATCCTTTAATAAAAACTCACCGAAGGGTAAAATTGGATTTAAACAATTGTAGGTAAATTTAAAAAATATTACATATTTATGGAACATGGATGTGGATAATAAAATACACCACAGTAAATACCAATGTATAAACAATCTCGGATAAAAATGAGATAGTGATATTTTCCCTTACCTTAGGTCCGATTTGCTTAGTAAGTGTCCGAAACTCCTGTATAATGATTTAAATAATGTTATATACTTATTACAGAATCATACTTATTGTTATGATATCATATATGGTCATATTCTTAGCTTCTTATTAGTAATATTTCATTTTTACTTGTTATTCGGGTGTTTATTACTTTTTGTTCTTATGCATGTTTTGTCGAATAAATTCTTATTATTCTCTTTATGTTATAGATACCTCATTTCCAGAATGGTATTAGTGTACTATATATCATATTTATTCATTCAATTCATTTATATAATCATTATTCAATGAAGATCTTGTAGAACGAATCGCATCACATCGTGGAGACGGTATTCCGTACGTACGCACAAGCGATGATATCGTTCCCATGATCGTGGAATTGTATTGGAGTGTATGTATGCTATTTCAGAATCAATAACACTTTACAATAATCATATATAGTTATTTATTTTCACCATTATACCCATCCAAGTATGGTGGTGATGGAAAATAGATTACACCACAGCGTGGAGACGGTATTCCGTACGTACGCACGCGCGGTGATTTAATTTACCATAGGATGGATTGATTGTGAAATAGGGTTGTTTCAAACATATAATAATATATCAGTATATGAGTGATACTGATGTTATTAATTCATAATGAAATAACTAAAGAATAATAAGCGGAAGAAGAAATAAAGTTGAAAGAATCGGTAACAGACATTACCTCTTCTTTGAAGCGCCTCTTTGAGACGTCCTCTTAGGGAACTAAAATTGGTATTTGAAGAAGACCAGGACCTCTAGGATGTTTCTAGGGAAGTGGGGAAGTGAAATTGGTATGGATTGGCCGAGCTTGAATGCTCAAATTGGTGTGAGGAGGAGAGGGAGGAGGTTCCCTTTTATAAGGGAGGAGAGGGGCACCTTTGGAAATATAAGAAATATTAGTTTATATTAAATCGAAACCCCACATAAAAACTTCCAAAATGACTCATATTAGAAGATTAGATGAGATAGGGTTGTAATCTCATCAACCAATAAAATTTATACATGTTATGAATTTATTTAAAACATTATCAACTTGATTTATCCTTATTTATCAATTTAATTTTATTTGTGGTAATAATACTCTAAATTTTAAAATTTTATAAATAATTACATATGTGTTGTGAATTTTCCATAATATGAAACTTTATGATATTTTCTACCATCTAAATTTTAATTTAAAATTTTTAAATATTTTTGTGATTTTTAAACAATTTTATAATATGTTATTTTTATAAAATAACAATATTGTCAATTTTGACACTATTCATTTATTAGAATTTAAATAAAATATATACAGAAGATAAGTTCGAACTAAAAGCTTTAATAGATTCTTAAAATTTTATATGTATCTATAAAATTAGTGGAGAACATTTAATAGTTCATATAATATTTATTTTAATATTTTTAAAACCATTTATTTGATATTTTAATTAATAAAATAATTTCAACATCACTATTGTGTCATAACTAATGATAATTATTTAATCCCTAAAAATTCTAAATAAATTCCTATGATGTCTAAAATTTTATTAGCTTTCTGGAGACTATTCATTTTTGAAGTTTCATTAAGTGTATCACTAAATTAAAATTATTATACTTATAAGATTTAAGAAAGTGACATGTTGTGACATTCATTGGTTTTAATAATAAGTAAATTATTTTCATTGAAAAAAGTCCATTAAATAAATCTAATCCAACCCTTAGGTTATATGAGTCGACTTTTAGTCATCCAATAGGATTTTGGCAGGTGTTAGGGTAATTTTATAATCTTATATTTACCCTTAATTACCCGATTTACCTTTAACTATGGTAAATAAAATTTACCGTAGTTACTATTCATAATGCCCAAAAATAAAAAGTAGCCTATTAACATAATTTGGACCCACTGATTCCAAATATGGAATCTATTTTTCAAAATTCAAAACATATAAGTTGCAGTAATTAATTTAAAATAAATCCCATTGTTAAGAAAATGGTTTTTAGAAGTTAAAACATTGCCAATGATTGAAATGTTTTTACCTATGAATTCAATGTGAAATTAATTCTAATGACATACATTATATTAAATGGTAAAAATATATTCTATTTATACTTTAAAACCATTAAATATTATAATTTAACCATATAAATTATCTCAATGAAAACAATTGTTTTTAATTAAAAATTAGCGTATTTTTACTATTCATCAAAATTTTAAAGTTATCAGAAAAATATCACAAATTTCTTCAAAGTAAATTTTTATACCCTGATTCAAGAAAAGAATTTTATTTTGTCAAATTGAACATATAATCATGTCAAAAGCTAGATTTAACGTGGGTGCGCCCTCAAAAGGCGGCAAAAATGCATTTTTTGAAAAATACTTATTTTACACGAAAAAATTATTTTGTTCTCAAAACATGTTCTATAAAATGTGTAAGATGAATAAGAAAATTCAAAATTTAGTTAATAATATTCATAAAGGCAAGTTTATAATAATATATCATTGTTTAGTGAAACCCAGTATTGCGTACTACACACGCTATCGACGAAGGTCGCGATTGTGTGTAATGCAAGCCATGTCCGTACTGTGTGCTGTGAAAGATTCCTTTGGTGTTGCGTATAACATAAGACATAAAAATAATTCCTCATAAAATCTCAGGGTGTTACAAGGTGATAATCTTAATGCTATGGAAGTCCAATCCTCACCTCCTAAACCCAAGAAACAAAAATCTTATTCGGATGAGGTGGTTGAAAAATGGAGGGAAGATAAGGAAATGAGGAAAGAAGGGGAGCCACAATTCGGATTGGACCATGTAGAAGCTAAGTCTTTAAGGGAGAATACTGCTGAGTACCTTGAGAAGAAAGAAAAAGAGAAGAATATGGAGAAGATAATGTCTGAGGCTGAAGTTGTGTAATCTCTTTTGAAAGCCACAGAAGTAGCATTCGAGAATATTCCAGTGCTAGAAACTTTTCTAGTTGAGCCATTACTTGAGACTCGAGGGAAGAATTTCTTCACTCCGGAGAAATCTAAAGAGAAATAAGTTGTTGAAGAAGTGGAAGAGGTGGAAGTAGAAGAATAAGAAGAAGAAAAAGTATAAGAATAAAGTGGTGATGTAGATGATCTGAATAATCAAGTTGAAGAATATCAAGATAAGGCAAACCCATCAGAGAAATTATCACTCCAAGCATTTGAGGCCGAGTCCTCGAAGCTTTTTACTCCTGGAAAGGAAGAAGAGAAAGATGGAAAGAAAGATGAAGACAATAAAGAAGAAAAATTAAATGAATTATCTAAGGAAGAAAGTTATGAAAATCACTTTATTAAGGAAGGAGCAGAAAAAGATAAAATTTATGAAGTTAGAGTTGTTCAATTATCTGATAACGGGCATAAATCTCTAGATGGGCAACTCATACCGAAGATTGATAATGGTAAGCATCTGATTGTTAGTACTCAAAAAAAATCTATAGTGAAGAGAATGTAAGTTGAAGGAACTTCAAAAAGGATGCTTGTTGAGATTGAAAAAACACTCTCACCATGTAATGTCTCAGATTCAGAGTCATCATCACATGGTTATGATTTTGTGGAGAAATATTTGAAGAAGCTAGTCAGTTCCATTATGACTTTTACAAGCGTAGATTCTAGATGCCAGATACTCCAACACACTCTTAATCAGAAATAGGATTCAGTGTCCATGGTGATGGAAAAGTGTTTCATGATAGAATTAGATTTCAAAACATTTCTTATAGGCTACGAAGCTCATAGGATGTCATGAAAGAAGATAACTAGTTGGTCAAAGAGATAAATTCATGAAATGAGTGAGCTTGATGAATATCAAGATGGAGTAAAGGAAGATTTTGATATAGAATATGGAAAGATCAAATATCTTACAACTACATTGGAAGAAAATAAGATCCTAGAGAAAAATACTCGGAATCAACAGGTCAAGGATCTAAATGGAAAGAATAACTCTGTTTCTCAATCATGGGAGGGGGAAAGAGATCTCCGAATTAAGATCGAAGAGAAGATAGTAAAGCATGATGAAGTTCATAAGGCTCCATCTAAGGCTCTGAAGGCTGAAGACGACAGGATTAAAGCCTTAGAAAATCTAGCTAAGGAGGATCACAAAGAGTTAAAGAAGCTAAAAACCTTTCTGAAGAAGCTAATGCCCAAGGAAAAAAGAAGACAAATATACCTAACCTGATCTTTTGTTGTAATGTCTTTCCTCGTAAAATTTTGTTTTCCGACCTTAATGGAATTATTGTTCCATGACTTTTGTGTTATTTTGTACTAATATTTCAGGTACCATATTATTTTCCATTCCCTCAAACTCTTTTTGAAAATCACAAAGGGGGATAAAGAAAACGACTTCTAAAGAAGAGAAGGAAAATGATTTATAAGTATAGAATAATTATCCCTAAGTAAGGGGGAGTTTATCTAAGGGGGGTGCTCATTACGAAGATTTCCATATTCATATTGAAAATCTCATTCCGGAAATCTAGAATACGATCCTTTGTGATCCAAGCCTAAGGGGGAGTTATTCGTATTCACCATTTTCCATGAACAAAGGGAGATAAGATTTATTTTAATGTCTAGAAAATCCTTTTCTAAGTCCTTATATTCTTTTTCGAAAGGATGTTTGTGCTTTCCAAAAAGGGGGAGATTGTCGAGTCAATGAGGTTTTCCTTATAACTTTTCGATTCCTTATTGTTTTGAAAATCACAAACACCTTATCTTAAAGAAAATCTGAATTTACCCTATATTTTACTTCTATAAGGAAAATTTCCTTACCCACGGAAATATACTCTTACCTAGAATTCATTGTTCATATCAATATTTTTCATAATTATAAAAATTGGATTCATATCTAAAACCTCAAAATCGTATAATACTTAGATATGAATCATTCTGTTTTAGGATCTGAATTCTTATTACAAACTTTTATGAAGTTCTACTCTGCATTCCTTGTTACAAAAATTTATGAAGTTAAACTTTGAATTCTGATTACGAATTTGAATAAACTTCTAACTACAAATTTTGATGATGAATTCTGATTATGAATTCTCATTATGAATTCTGATGATGAATTCTGATTATGAATTCTCATTAAGAATTCTGATGACAAATTCTGATTACAAATTCTCATTATGATTTCTGATGATGAATTCTAATTACGAATTCTCATTACGAATTCTGATGAGGAATTCTGATTATGAATTCTCATTACGAATTCTGATGAGGAATTCTGATTACGAATTCTCATTACAAATTCAAATGGGGAATTATGATTACGAATTCTCATTACGAATTCTGATGATGAATTATGATTACGAATTCTCATTACTAATTCTGATTGTGAATTCTGATTACAAATTATGGATACGAACTTGTATGAAGTCTGACTCCAAATTCTTTTGAAAAACAAAATCTGAATATCCTTGTATTATAGACTCTGAATTTATTTTTGGTTAAACTATGAAGTTTTATTTTCTTACATTCTGAATATTTGAGTTTGGTTATGATTTAACTTGTTCTATTATAAAACAATGTCATGGCTTCAGTTATCAACTAATTGTTGTTTTAGTGACAAATGTACAAGTCCCTATGAAATTCATTGAAAAATATGACCATTGGAGGAGGGAGCCAACCATTGGATATGTGCCTATAAATAGGAGATCATTTGAAAAAAGCTCAACACTTGACAAAATATTTGACAACCGTTCTTAAATGTTGTTGAACAGATTTCTAGAGAGAGAGGCTCTTATAAACTCTCAAGAATTGTGTAGAAAGTTTGAATGGATTGTTCAAACTTTGTTTTGTGAAGATTATCTTCGTACAACTCTGATTGTTGCTGTGTGCAATCGAGGGCTTTCGGGGATAGGAAGACAGAGGTTCCAACTACCTAATAAATGAGGGCTTACGGGGATAGTAAGATAGACTCTGATATTTGTATTGAGGGCTTACCCTGGTGTGGGTAAGACAGACTTTCTTGAAAGATTAAATTAGGGAACCTCTTATCCAGGGTTGTTGGATACCCTTCCCTTTGGGTTAAAAGAGTTATTTTTTGCTACTTGTAGTGTTACTACTTTGTTTCCCATTGTGCATCTGTATTGTTGAGGAAATAATAACTTCCTTATACTTCCTCATACTTGTACTCTGATTTAGTTAGATTCTATACTCTTTAAGGTAGAATCTTAGTTGGTGAAAAATTTTGGTAAGTTTTATTTCCGGAATCACTTTTCTGGAATTAAGCATGTTATTAGAAATTAGAGGTATTGTGAATTATCTTATTTAACATTGTTAAACATAACCATCATTGAATGTTTCAAATGAATTTTTAATAGTAAAATCCACCGCCCTCTTGTATTTGAGCATCTAATGTTTACATATTTGATCCTATATTTGGTATTATAGAGTATATCATACTCACATACCATCTAACAAACTAAACCATTCATATGATACCAATTATAGAAATATTGTATTTTAATACATATATAATACATCTTTTTTTATGATGATATAATAAATTACATGATAAATAACCTAAGGAGAATAATAGTTTAGTTCCTTTGGAGACTTGGTACAATTTCTTCTAATTTTTTAAGAGATCTTCAATATATCCCACAATGATCGTCGCACATTGTAGTATTCTTAGACACACCTTAATTGAAAACTTTATTCTTAATCTGGGGAACAGAAACATAAGAAAGGGTGAGATCAAATTCTCATTAAGGTTGAACTATGAAATCACATAAACATAATGTGAGAGTAAAGGTACTAGAACATGATAAAAACATATAAAATCCATACCCCACTTATAAAAGAATAAAATATTGGGAAATAGAATTTGGATTGACAGTTCATATGATATGAATTATATTGTAAATCAATGAACATGATCCATGAGAGCATAAAATTTTCATAAGACATAGAAATATGGAATATTAATAATCATATAAAATTTTATGTCATGTCTTCCCATATAGACATTTATAACATGTTGGGCTTGCGATAACCACCTGTGTACTTACATCAGTCTTGGGATGATCTCACATGTAACCTCTTTGGAGCATGAGATAACCACATGTGTACCCTATTTTAGGATTGGGATAACTTATCATGTACCCTCTTCCAGGCTTCAGAAAACCTCCTACGTACACTTTCATCTCATATAGGAGTAATCATTACACAATTAGTTCCAGGGACATATAGGTAGCACCCATCACATAATAAGAATCACACTTATGTGTTCCAAACATTCATAAAACATTAATCATATAAGATTCCATGATAGGAAAAGGATTTTAAAAACATTTCTCCATAACATAACCTATAGAAAAGATGCATGTTTCAAAATCAATTCATCATTTAATAAAAGAATAATCCATGGAAAAGATGTGGGTTTCATAAGTAGTTTATCATTTAATAACCTAGAGAAGATAAATGGGATTAATAAAAATATTTTCATCAGAAACATAAACTATCCATAGAAAGAACTACAATGGTATCCTTCGATCATGTCCCCAATTTATCATATGTAACATAAATGATTATCATATTAGATAAAAAATGATTTTACTCAAAAAAATTATTGAGTAAAATAATTATTCTTTGAAAATCTCATTGTTAAACTAATAAAAAAAAATTCAATCCCTTTATTGGAAAATAATCTTTGAATGTTTACAAAGGAATATGTAAAAAAAATTTCTTGATGAAAATATCATTTTAAATTTCAAATAATAGTTTATAAACCATAAAAAAATTTCAAAATAATTTTATTTTTAAATATCCATAAAAAATATTTTTTCAACTTCAATGAATACAGTGGTCATGATGGAGCTAAATTCCATTCATACCATACATGTTAAAAAAAAATATTCCTTCTACATTTTTTGTAAAATATTAACAGGAATAGTTTGTAAAGTCACATGAAATTATTTTTTAAAAAAATTAATAAGTAAAATATAGTTAAAAATAAATTTTTTAAAATCATAGGTGAATAGTAAAAAAAATTAATGACATTTTTAGATAACAATGTTTTGGAAGAAAATGAGTTTGTAACTAAAGAGGTAAATAAAGTTGTTTTTAATTAATATATTTCCAAATTATATTAATAAACAATTAATGGTAAAATGATACTAATAATTGAAAATAACATGAATTTTAAAATTATTAAAAAAATTAAGGGTAATTCATGTGAGGTATATCATCATATTTCACTATTGGATGCATAATCATAATCAACCCCAATAAAAGATGAGATTGAAACAAAAAACTACCACCACATTGATAAAATTTTAAACATAATCCCTATGAATAAAGAATCTTAAAATATATATGTAATCATCATAATTTTTAGCATAAAAATAATAAAATAAATTCATGAAGTGTTATAAACACCACATAAAATAAAGAGGTGGTGAATATAGAATAATTCTCAAAAAACTAAAAAGTGAGCTACGAATCCCTTATATTATTAGTAATATTTTGATTGTATGCACAAATAAAGCATTATTTGAAGTGAAACAGTATATATCATGAAAATATGTATATTCATGATATAATAGTTTAAAGGGTTAATATATACCCAAAATAAAAGAAATAAGTGTTTAATTTTCATTTGTCTCATAGAAATAAAAGAGATACTAGAAATCGATTACCTTAAGTCCAGACTTCCTTCATACACATTAGAACCTCATATATAATAAATATTCATTTATTATGAATCAATTAATTGAACACAATTATATATAATATCATATATGTTTTACTTATGATCATTTATTTCCCATTTACTAACAATTCATGGTTAAAATCATGTTTCTTGTAATAACTGCATTATTTTTTGCATAGGTTTTGATTTTTTATTTTCAGTCATAATACATTGATCGTGATTAAATTATATATATAATAATAATAATGAAATAATTATAATATTTATAAAAACATTATAATTTATATACAAATAATGAAATATTTATTTGATAAATGAAGTATGTTATGATCATGAAGACACTTGGTCGTACATACTCATGGGTAACATTTCCATTTTTCCGTGATCATTTTTTAATTGAGGAAAGTAATATATTATATTTAAATAATTATAATAATATCATTAATACCATATTATTTCTTTAAATATACATTTACATATCATCTATTTGTTTTGGTGATGAAAATATAATAACATCGCTTCGTGAAGATGGTAGTCCACACGTACATGAACGACGCTATTATCCTTTAGTGTGTGAAAAGGTATGAAATAATATGATATTTTATTCTATAATAATGATAAATATTTAATTAATATAAAATTTATTTCATTTATATAACATATATTCATCAAATATATCCTTATGATATTTCATGTCAAGTGTTAGTGAAAACGAATCACATTACTTCGTGAGGTAGTAGTCCTCCATACACACAATCAATGTTCTCTTATCCCTTATGTAAGGAAAATTTAAATAGTATATAACATATAGTTACTCTAGAGATATAATTATTTTTTAATTATCATATATATATATATATACTTTATTTAAATAAAAAACTGAGTTGTGATAGGTGGTAATGGAAAAACAAATAACATCCGTTCATGAGGTGGTTGTCCTCCATACACACGAACGATGAATCAGTAACCCATGTCATGTGATGTTGAGATGGTTGTAGGTAATTAACTCAATTTTAATAAAAATACTACATTTATTAAATTGAGTTTATTATATCATCATAGTTTAACAATATCTTATAGAGGAGGATGATGAAATAATATAAAAACCCTCGTTGAAGAATATTGCCTCGTCTTTGAGTAACCTCTTTTGGTTCACAGTTGGAGATTTCATAGGTTGGATTTTTAACAGAAATAAGTATTATAGGATGAGATTATAGTGGTTTTCAAGTTATTTGGTTTTTTCGTTTCTAAACCTAATTGGTTTTATTGTGTAAACAATAGAGGATAGGGGGAGTCCTTTTATATGTGAGGTGTGTGGGGCACTTGTAATTATTAGAAACAAAATGTGTTCCCACGTTTTTGTCAGGCCATAAGAATAAAAAATGAAAAATTATCAATGATTAGACAATATAAGGATTAAAAATGTCCATAAATTATATATTATAAAAACATTTAGATCATTGTAACCCTTACCTTTTTTGTTTAAATGCCTCATAAACCCATTTTTACCATAACTACAATAATTAATTTTTATTGTTTTCATTAATGATTTTGGTTAAATAAAAATTACTAATTATTAGACAAAATAAATTATAATTATAAAAAATATCGAATCCATTTTCCCAAATTCAATTCAATGAATCGGAAAATTTTAATTTCAAGTTAATCTTACAGACGCGATGAAAAATCAGGGTTTCGAATAGGAAATGTTAAAAAACTTATAAAGATTATATATGAAATTACATTGTGAAATTGATTATGATGACTTAAATTATATTAATATATATATTATTGACTTAGTTTATTTTAAAATGAATTTAAAATATATTTTAATTTATAAATAATTTAATCAAAAATGAATTTTTCAATTAAAATTTGGTATCTTTCAGTATTCATAAAAAATAATATTTTTTTGAAGATTATTTATAATTCACCCTCAAATAATATTTATATATTTGTCAAAAAAATTAACTTCTTGTTTTCATATGAATTTTTGGAAATTGGAAAAAAATAACTTTTAAACAAGACCCGCTAATGTGATAAAAAATGGTTTTTTAATAAGTGTATATTTTTCAAGCACAAGATGATTTTATATTAAAATTATACCTAATAATAATATATTTAAAAGTATAATTTTTTTTGATATAAAATATATAGATTTAATTCAAAACATTTCTCATTATATATTATTTTAGTTAATTAAAATCGAGAAATATTTTTTGCATTAAAACATTTAAAAAACCCTGTTTAAAGAACAAAAAAATTATAATAAAACACATTATAAAGTTGATTAAAAATTAATTATATATATTTATTATAACTAAATAATAATTATGTTAGTATAAAAAACAATGTATCTTTCAAATTACTTAATTTATTAAAAATAAATGATAGTTTTTTAAAAAATCTTTATTTTCACTATTCACCGAGAAATCAATATTTTCCAAAAAAATCCCAAAATATCACCATATTTTAATTTAGATATGAAAGTTTAAAAATATAATTTTACATTATAAATTATATTTTCTATAATATGTATAAATTAATGATAATAATGTCTCATAAAAACCAATAAAAATCATTTTTGTAGATAACATATTTTTGAGGAATAAAATTAATTTCCTAAAAGTTGATTGATTATTTTTTGAAGAATTTATAAATAATTTTTATTGGGTAGTAAATATATATGTGTATTTCATAAATTAGGTAATACTATTCAGAGCTACATATTTAACATCTTGGTTATAATGTTCATATTTAAAATAAAATTATTTCACAGTTTGCTAAAGCTCAGTGTTTCTTATCATACATGTTTTCAAAGAAACATATTTTTTCATGAAACAAAAGATAAATAGGTATTGTTTACAATTAAAACTATCTTAAAGTTAAATTATTTTAAAAAAAATATATTTTTTAAAAACATGAGATGTTACAGAAATAATTTATTGGAAGATGGACGTTGTTGGAACATTTACTTATTTTTCTATGGGAGCCTTTGCATGTTTCTAAATGATAGACTTGGAATTTAGGTGTTTATTCATAGTGACCCTGAGAAAGAGGCCAAGGGGGTCTCACACCTATTGTATCCAAAATCATAGTTAAATTCGAGTAACAAATTTAACATGTTAGAATAAGTAGGATTTATTTGGTTTGGTTGATTTCCAGAATTTAATAATAAGTTATTCGAATGGATAAGGGAGTTAGAAATAATAATAAATATTTTAAAGACTATTAAATACAATATTTACTATATTTATGATAGAAATATGAAGTGAAATTTACTTATTAAAGAGTAATTATTCAAGGATCAGTAAACATAGACGAGGAAAAACAGACTATACTTAATGGGTCATTCAGATATGGTGGGAATGATATTTATTTAAATTCTTAATGAATTTAAAATGTTAAGAGATTTATAATAATATTTTTATTTCTAATGGAAATTCAATAAACTAATAATATTTAATATGGTAAGGTGATTATGAGGGATTTTCCAACCCTAAACCATCAATAATAAATATCTAATTATATATTTTTATTAAATTAAATTGTTGTGTACACAATGGAACGAGAGAGACTTACTGAAGCCTTGGTGTAAATTATTTCTTCCTTATATATCAAGCCATTGAGAGAGCATCAAGAGTTATTCCTTTTTTGAGAACAAAACTTCTGTGATCGACCAAGAATAATGCAAGTTGTCCGGATTGGTTATGCTAGCACCCAATGATTATATGGAATCAATGAGAGATTGTGGTGCACATGAAGATCACCACTAGAAGGATTATAAACATAGTTACTATAGTTAAATGATTATATGACAATATCTTTTTAACTAGATCATCAGTGAAAGAAGAATTACCAGTTGATGAATTTCAATATCTTCTTAGAAAATTGTTATAAATTATAGGTGAAGATCCTCCTCTTTTGGTTATGAAATTTATATCATGTTATGTAATCTTATATTTTCATTGTGCATGACATTTCAATCATGTGATGAAACTATTACACATAAATTGAGTCTAAAATATGATTTGGTTACGCCAACAAAGGATGCTTCCACTGTGCCTGGAACCAATATATTATTCCAACGTAAATTGATAAAATGCTACTAATTAATAGAGCTTTAGATATTTATAGATATATAAAGGCTAAACAAATTGTTTCCTTAAATTTTTTAAATATGTCATAGTTTATTTCCTATTATGTTTTTACATTTTAGTCTTTTACTCTTAAATATGATAATTTTTTAATCAAAGTAATTTTATATTTTATGAAACATATAATGTAAACCATCAAACCAAATTTGTGTGTTTGGGAACTAAATATACATTTATTTAATCTAGCTCAATTTATAAATAATATAAAATTATCTTTTAAATTAAAGAAAATAATGTATAGAAAGATTAATTTAGTATACCAATGGAATTTTAACCATTATGGATTCTTAATCTTATTTCCAATTTATTTCCAACTATATGAGTGTTAATATATTTATTTTATAGTTTCTAAATATTATTATAATCATTTTTTATATTATTAAATTTTAATTAATTTGGTATAATTTCTTATATATTAATAAAACAATAACTTTAAAATAATTGTTTCACTATTACCATAGTAATTATCATTAACCCTAAAAATCTAATTTCATTCCCAATAATGAAAATGGACATATGTAATAATATGAAAATTATTTATTTCAAATATAAGGGTTATTTAATAAAATTAAATCTCTATGTGTAGATAAATTTAATATAAACACAATAGCTGTTAATGCACAAAACCATGTTATATTATGTTTATTTTTAAGAATTAGGATTTCTTATTCGAATAGGGTTATCTAGGTGATTACATAAAATTTATTTACTATAAATTTTAAAATTCAAATAGTATTTATTAAAGATAAAATAAATCTGAAACTTCTTTTCATTATCTTATAATTAATTAAAAAAACAATCGAAAATCAGTTTTTATAAAAACACTACATGGATTTTTAAAATGACAGGAATGAGTTTATAAATTAAAAATAGTATTATAATATGATTTATTAAAATTTTTAATATATAAATTTATAGTAAATGGTTTTAAAAAATTATATTTCTTATGAAATTGGTGGTATTCAAAAAATAAACAGTTTCACAATTCACGTAAAATAAATTATTTTACAAATATACCCAAAATTCTTACTGAGATTTTTTTTGAAGGATTCAAAAATGAATTTTAATGAATAAAATTATAATTATAATATTTTTAGATTTATATTTATAAAATAAAATATATAATACAATGAAAATAGTTTCTATTAGAAATAACCTTTTTAGTGTTAACACATATTAATTATTTAACATCAAAAAGTAAAAATTAGTAATGGTTTACCATGAGAGTATTTATTATCATTATATTAATAATTTCATTTTAATATGTTTTGGTATGTTTACATTGTGTGTAATCTGTGAAACTAGTTATTGAACATAATAAGTATATTAAAGGATCCAAAATCATGGGTCGTTATAATGGCTTATTTTTCTAGATACTAAAAGTGGATACAAACATTTCCCTAGGAACTCCAAGGGGTAATAAACCAAAAAATGGTTGGTTGGGTATTAAATTAATCATTAATAAATCTAAATAATTGGGTCTAACTACACACATATTTTGAAACTCCCATGAGATATTATTTGTTAGATTCAATTTCTCTTTACGAACCATTATGAAGGATTTGAATATATATTATTATAGAATTGTATAATTTTATTATGTAATATATAAATATTTACGTTACAAAACCTAATAATAAAATAAAAATTAATAACCCAGATAGAATCCTACAAATTTAGTTGTTAAGGAATACATGATATCTATTAGTTGTTCTATCTATATTGATAATTTTCCATTTAATATGATTGTTAATTTTATTATTATCATCCTCAGATTATTCCTGTTATATAAAATTATTAGAACCTAAATCAAATAGAGAAAGGGTAACTTATTATAAATTAATTAATTTTAAATATCATTTATAGTTATAGTTCTATGAATTTTTTTATATCTTGAAATATTTTTTAAGATACTAAATAACCTACTTGGTATCATGAAGTAGATATATCTATGAAGAAAACTAGTGGTTCAATTATTGAAAGAATATTATTGTTTTATTCCACAGTTATTATCTATAGGAACCTTCTTCCAGTGATTATAAATATCCGTACACTGGTGGGATTTGATTTTGTACTTGGAATGGATTAAATATCCTTATAAATAATACACTTGAAATGATTGGAAAAGTATATCTATTTACTTATCCTAATCCATCCTAATATACTCTATAAATGAAAAAAATTGTGTATACCATTTAGAATGTCCTTATCTCACATGGGTATTGATACACAATAATGAAGCATATCACACTCAACTGATTGTTATAAAGGAACTCATAAACCTTGAAAATACTCCCAATATAAGTGACTATGTTATTTTGTCCCCAAAATAAGATCATGATATTCCTTTTAATTAATAGGTCGAGTATTCAATTGAACTCATACATGGATCTCTTCCCATATCTATTACTCTTTAGAGAATGGTGCCTACTGAATTGGGAAAATTGAAGAAGAAACTATAATTGAATCTTAAAAATAGTTTCTTACTCCCTTTTTATTCACAATTAAGGGTATTGGTCCACTTATTCAATAATAAGGAAGGGTCAATGAATGTAAATATTTATCAATGAAATTCATATTTTCTCTAAATGTACGGAGGAATATGATACTCATTGAAGTGTTGTGATATAGACTTTTATGATTGATATGTTATATGAAAACTGTGGTAAATTATATATTTTAATGAGGAATGTAATATTATAAAAGAATATTATCACCAGTAGCAGGATATCTATGGCTCCTAGAAAGATAAAGGAAATTGAAGAATGGATCAGTTCCATACTTCTAATAGAGATTCATAGTTTTCTTGGATTATGTAGGTATTATTAAATTCTTGTGAGGAACTTCTCATAATTTTCAATCCAAATAAATAAGCTACCATAAAAGAGAGTAATGTTTGACTGGGATATTTAATATTAATTGACCCTCATGAAATTGAAGAATATGATAATAAACATACTTTTACTCATTCTACCCATAAGTGGGGAAAGATTTTTTATCTACAATGATTCTTCAATGTAAGGATTGGTTTTTGTAATCATGAAAAATGATAATGTGATAGCCTATGACTATCAAAAATTAAATATTTAAAAATAAATATATTAAATGCCATGGAATTTTCTATATAATTATGTACAATAAATATTTTGAGGAATTTCCTCTTTTGAGAGAAGTGCCACATATATACGGATCATAAGAACCTCATGTATTTATTCACACAAATGGAGATATACATGAACCAATGAAGGTGGTTAGAGGTGATCAAGGATTATGAAGAGAAAATCCATTCAATATAATAATGGTGAATAATGTAGTGGATGATCTATATAGAAAATAAAAAGAAACCTTATCTGTGATGATGATTGAGAAAGATTTAGCATTCTTAGACATATGAAGGATGGACAAGGGAATAAATAATAAATGGAATCTATCCGACCTTTAAAAAATTATTTCTCAATCATCTATTCTAGAGATGATAATTAATATAAAATGGGTGATATAGAGATAAAAAAGAAAGTGGATTCTCTAAGAAATGGGTTATCCACATAGGTAAAAATTAATTAATAAAGTGTTTGAGATTTAGGTCATGATTGTGTATGTCGTCAAGCCCTAATTGAAAGAAAGAACTTGAAAGATTCACATAGCTCGACATTCTCTATCACCCCATGGATAAAAAAGAAATATAGATATATATGAGTTTACTGTAGGTGGGAAAATATAAAAAGGTATATTGTTGAATACAAATCAAATAGATTATATAAATGAGGGTACAAAGGAAAAATTACAAATTGATAATGAAATCATTACCCATACCTACATGGTAACAGGAGAAAATTGCTATGTATTTTTTAGGGTCTTCTATATAGTTCTAATGGGAATAATTCTATAAGGTCCATGGTGGATTTAAATACAATTACTTCTCACTTAATTTTCATTTGGGAGGACTTCTCGCTTGATTAACTTATAAAGATATACATTTGAGAAGTGGGGAGGTTGTATGGAACACCACTATCTATTGAATATTATCTTGATTTTATGTTCACCTAAATGTTTTAGAAAAGTATTCGACCAAAATATAACACATATTTTAACCTAAGTTCCTTGTATCACCCCTTAACTTATGAAAAATATAAAACACAATCCATACACTTGAGGATGTGTTTGGATCATGCTCTATAGACTTCAAAGCAGTTTGGGATCAACTACTTCCTCTTTTTGAGTTCTTAAACAGTAGTAAATTCAACTCAAGAATTCAAATGGCTTCATATAATTCCCTATAAGGAAAAAATATAGAACTATCATGTGCTAAGATAATTTTGTTGAATGTATGTTTTTTGGAACTAAACATGTTGATGAAATTAAAAAAATCCATCTCCATTCAACAACACATTAGAAAATAAAAAATTTGATAAAAGAGCTATACTAAAATTTATTGATGACACCTAGAATTTGATTTTGTATATAATTTATTCATTTATATATATCCATGGAATAGATTTATGGGGTTTGGGATATTGGGAAAGATAAGTCCCATAAACAACAACCCATTTGAGGTTCTCGGTCACATTGGAATTGTGCCCATAGAATAGAACTCCCAAATAAACATGGAATAGATGCATGATGTGTTCCATATATCCATCTTGAAGAAGTACATACTAGATCTATGACATTTACTGAATCAAATAGAAGAATATTTTATAAATAATCTTTCTCATGAGGAGTACCCAGGGAAGATATTGGATTTTAGAGACCAATTTGTAGGGAACAAGATAACAAAACTTGTTTATGTTCTTCAGAGGAACCGTAAGTATGAAAAAAATGACATGGGAACTTGAAGAATCAATGAAACACAATTACCCTCATATGTTTTCAAATAATTTTGTGATGTGAGAAATAATTGGTGAAATTTAATAAGGGCGTGAGAATGTAATGTACCATACTTTTATGAATTAAATTTACCTTCTTATTATGTACATGGGCCAAATTTGTTTATTTAGTACAATATAAAACCCATAAAATACATAATTAAAATAAACAAAAAAAATTATTATATTAATTTGAACATTACATTTAGAGAATAAATGTATCCATAAAAGTTTAAAGTGTTACAATGGGAAAATGAACACAGAGAAAAAAAAATAACTAGAATACATAAATTATTTTCATCTTAGTCTTCTCGAATAGTCACAATCATGAAGAAAACTATAAAAAAGATACCAAAAATAAGTAATCAAGTCAAAATTCTTGAAAATAATGAATATAGAAACTTATAAAGTAATGGGATGAATGATGAAGGATGTAAAGTTGAGGTATTTTGAGGATATAGAAAACCAATATGGCCTTAATAATAATGATATAATTATTAAGAATAGTAAGATTACATTTAGAAATAGTAATATTCTTATTAGAAGTAGTAAAAATACTATTAGAATACCTAAAAATAGAATAGTAAAATTTTATTTGAGTATAAAAATATAGTAATTTTATATCACGGTAAAATTAAATAATAGTGTTGAAGATGATAATATAAATGATTAATACAAAGAACAAAAAACTAAAATTTTGATCAAACATATTTGTTTTATTTTTGTTAAAATATATTTTTATTATAAATTTTAATTTTTTAATAAAATTTATATTCATACAATTTCTTATTAAAGAACGATTTATTATAACATAAATTATAAAAAAACATTATGCAACTAAAATTTATATTTTTAATGGGTAGAAATCTTTCAGTGTCAAGAAAACATGTATTTTTTCAATAAATATGCATTCTCATTTGAAAATTACATTTATTATATTTAGATAATTAGTTTGAAAAAATGGATTTTATTTTTGGAATCAATACATTGAGATTATCCAAAAGTTATCATTTTTTAATTTTTTCAAAATTTATTAATTTTTGGTGAATAGTAAAATACGGTAAAATATGAGTTTTACATTATAAGTTAATTATATAATTAATTATATATGGGATGTTGTAATCAATCATTATATCATATTATCCTGAACTGATTAATATATATAGTCACAAGATTCATCACTATTTGTAATCTTTAGAAAAAATAACAAAAAAATGAATATTATATTGAAAAACACTTCCCTCCTCTGCATATAAATACTACTCTCCTCCACTGATTTATATTTAATTTTGCACCAAGACCTATAAAAATATCTTCCCAATCCTCTTTCCCATGTACAATATGTTTATTTCACCAAAATATCAATCGAAGAAGGCTTAAGGTGTAGTCCAAAGGATGACAACCATGGGAATAGGTAGTTCACTTTACCATGTTATTTTAAGTTTTTTTCTTCCTCTACCTCATTTATATATCCTAAATACATAATAATATGATGATATTAGAATCATTTATATAATTAATGTTATTATATTAATTGAATATAAATTATCCTACTCTATCCCCTTAATTCCAAAATGAAATCATTCCAAATGTTTTGGTTGGTTCATCGCCTCCATGTATGGCATATTTCATTTCTCATCACCAAATTATTGGAAGGGTTATAAAATTTATTTTATGGTTAAATGTGAAATTAATAAGTATATTATTTACTGATTCATGTTATGGAATGGTTATATCAAAAATAATAATAAATAAAACCAATTATGCAGATCATTTTTGAAAAAATGGGTCAAATGAACTAAGAAAAAAAGATTAAAATTTAAACTCTATAAATAATAATTATTATTTAATAAACATTAATATTTATATCCCTTAAAAATTATAAAAACAATTAACTCCATACAATAATATTTAATAAATTATGAACTCATTTGACAAGAACTACCATAATTAATGATACACCAATTTTTTCTTGGAACTATAAAGTGAACACCCTTGGGATAGTGAGAATAAATGTGATTTAGAAAAAATATAATTATAAAAAATATATGATATATTAAAAATAAATGAAAGAATCAGGAAAATTGTTCATAATAAATTATTTAATAAATTTAATTTAATTATCCAGGAGGTTAGTCAGACGTATTGAGCATGTCAGACTAGTGGTAAGGGAAATTATGAACCTCCATTTTTGTTTTAGATTATGGTTTCTATGTTTTACCTTCTATTATATCTCTATTATTACCATGTACATATTAAATGTATTATATATATATCCCTCACATATGTACCTATTTTATTTTCCCATTCATTTCTGGTGTAATACATGCTTTTCTAGTTCCCATCTCTATCCCTTCGTTAAAGTATTCTCGATTAATGAAATATTTTCTAATTATTTCCTCATTTAAAAAACCTATCTTTTAAAAGTCTAAAACATAAATTAATTATTAAAAATCCTACTATTTTATTTAAATTTATTCAATTTCATTCTTTTAAGGAAAACCATATTAACTTATTTCTTATAAATTATTTTTTACCATTTCATAAAAACATCATTTAAAAGGTTCATTTGAAAATATACTAATCCCCTCCATTAATATTATTTTTATTCACTGGAACTTAATTTTCATGACTTATAATCGTTAATTCAGTTATGACCATCCAAAAACGAATATAACCCTCATTTTGATGGGATCATTTACTATTTTTTATCTAGTTACGCTTTAACATAGGATTTGAAAAAAAAATTCCCTTTCATGGGTTTTTTATGGCTAAAACTTATTTACGGTCTCATTATTTGGAAAATATAATCATTTAAATATTAAGATTATATGGGTGGGACTATAATTTTACATCCCCCGTTGAATTGGGGAATCATTTCATCTCTTGTGTTACCATGTTTAGAGCTCAAGAAGTTATCCTAGCAAATTATGGTATGTTGTTGTAGAGGTAACCCTTGACTTGTGCTTATGGTCTCATGTTTTATGTTTTTACACATTTTTTGATTCCATGAATTAATATATATTCTTATTTATTATTTTATTCCACATGATAATATAAGATCCTCCTTTTTGATTATATCATGTTATCTCTCTTAAATATGAATTTCACTTCATTTTTATTCTCTTATTTGTTATTATAGCTCACATTTTATTTATTTTATTTCCCTATGGTATCGTATATAGTAGTATAAGATGAATGATATATAATATAAAATTCTGTATATTTAAATAAATGTCACATAGTTTATGTTATAAATTTATGTGATGTCTATCAGATCTCCTAGTGAAACTTGGATACTAGATATTTATGTTATTTTTTAAAGAAAATGAAGTTGATATAAATGTAACAAAATTAGTATAAAAGTCATGTTTTTATATGGAATTTGGATACAAACTTGTGAGTCCAAAATTATATCTAATACCCAAGAAGTAAAAACATAATTCTTACATGTAATAATGAATTTACATTAAGTAAAATTTTATGCTTGATTCTTATTCAATAAATTTTAGCTTCTCATAAAATTATAATTCTTACCACATGAAAAAACCATTTCCAACTTGTTTATATCCCTATGAATATATTTTTATTTGATGTAAGTTTCAAAAGAACCACCAACTTCAAAATTTTTATTGTCCTCTAAAAATGTTTCTTCAGTTTTATTGTTATATGAATTGAAGATCCAAATTCCATCATTTCCATATAAAGTTAGTGAAGATTAGTTAAACATTTCTTCAGAGGATTCTCTATATTATCCATTTTATAGTTTTTAATGAAATTAGATAATCTAAATGGTAAGGATGAATGAATGATAACATTGGATAATGTTTTTTCATATAGAACCCCAATTATTTAAATTTATAGATGCATCTCATCATACTAATTACATTGTCACTATCTGAATATCTATACTTCAATTAACATGAGTGAACTATAGTGATAATATGATTTATCATTTACCAAACTCTCTCCCTACCATGATCATGGAAATGAGTCAACTATGGTGTTTACATCCATTCCTTATGTTAAATATTCACCTAAATGGATATACATGACAACATGATGCATCAAACATATGGTTCATACTCCATGAGCCTCCTATTATAATCTTTTTCACCCTAAACCTCTCTTAGAGGTTGATGTTAATGTAAAGTGTATTTTATCATACAAAACTTATTTTAATATCATAGTATGATGTGAAAGATTCAGTACAACTCGTGGATGTTATGACTAGTTAAGTGATTTTATTTCTTCAAAGATAGATCATAGGGAAAGTGTTTTTGTCTTGTGGCTTTCCATTATAAAAAATAAATTACTATATGCTTTTTTAATTTATGTTAATTGTGATTTTAAGGACGTTTTTATTAAGTGAATCATTATGTATCCCACTATTTTACCAAATCCCAACTTCTCTAACTGTTGAATTTGGAATATCCAGTAGATAGGATATACTATAGGTAAACACCCATATTTTCCTTCTCATAACCTATATTTTGGTCGCGTCATAGCTCAAAAGTACTTATGGTAGTTTCTATTCATGTTAACTACATTAACTCACAAATTCTTGATCTACTGAGTAAACTCTCAAATCGTAAATTTAATCGTTGATTCACTAAATGTTGGCATCCAATTTTTATTAAGAAGATTATATTCACTATTCAAAATCCAAATCTACTTAAGTCAACATATGATCAATGTTAAGACTCCCTGAAAATTGCATTTTCTACTAACTATGGGAAAACTAATACTTATAAATATGGTTTCCTTATAACATTGATAATAAAAGGTGATAAATGAGTTAATATTTCCTTGGATGATTTTTTATGTTTTATTTTATTTCATGGATGGAATATATTTTTTTATCTTTTACTATGTTATCACTTCGTCAACTTTAATAAGAAAAATTGAATTCCTTAATCAAGAGTTTTCTTATTTTATCTATGACTTATTGTTAACATATTATATGTGATATTCTATATTGATACAATCATACAATAATTAACCATATATCAAAAATAAATAAACTAAGACCATATCATGAGTTTTCAATTAATATTTGATCTATCAAGTAAATGGTGGATCAATGGGGTGGCTCTGTGAATTCATCGAGTCATGTAATGACTAAAAATCCTACACCCCATAATCATCTCAAACATTTTTATTGTTTGGTTCCATGCCAATTCCAGACTCAAATCATGTTATCATGTGCATCATTAGAATATGTGTATACTCATACACTGGCGACGGGAACTAAAAATGTGAGTATTATATTTAATTAAATTAAAACATGGATGTTCAAACCATTATATTTATTTATGAGGGAGGAGTGATATGAATTACAGTTATTTAAATTATTATCACATAAGTAAAATATTTATAATAATTAAATTAAACAAATAAGAAATCAATTACGAAATAGTTAGTACCATATCATTATATTAAATAGGATATAATATTCTCTAATAAAAATTTAGTAATTATAATTCTAATTAAGGGAATTTTTAATGTCTCGATATTACATTAAAATATTTTTAAATAATCAATGAGACATTCCATTGAGTTAATAAAACTAGTATATATTTTCAATTAATATTTTTTTTGAAAAAAAATAAATTATATAATCCATGTTGAGAATCAAATGGGTCACTGAGTGGTTAAATAGACCCATGGTGGGTCTACTAATATGAAAACGTCATATATTTCTAGGCCCGGGCCAACCCAACCTGGGTCAATTTGAACAACCTATGGTACTATTGGTTTCCTTATGAGGTAAGGTAAAATTTGCATCCAGAGCATGGGGTTACAATGGAAGAACCAGTCATTTTTTTATTAAAAAATGGATTTTTTATATATTCTTAACCCATAATGTGGGAAGCTAGCATCCCATATATAGGTTTGTTGGGTCAATGTGTGTATGTCATGATCTAGTAATTGTGTATCCAAAGATATTTATAGTTTTTAAAATAGAACCATATTCTATGGTTTACCCCTCCCTCAATTTGAATTTCTTTAAAAAATTATTACCACCACATAATAATAATTCAAAAAAGATATTAATATTAGTAATATTAGTTATAATATTAATAATAAAAATAATATATTATGAACCTTTTTGTGGATTTTAAAACACATGCCCCTAGACTGGGGAATTGACCCTACATCCTCATACGACCATATCTCGATGATAATAGCTCTAATAAATGATTTTTCTATGGAATTAAAATTTTATCATATCCCTCTATCCAAATTATTGAAAATATATTTTAAATTTTGACTTGAAAAACATACATGATATCTATAATACCACCTTAATGAACCAGGTCCGGGAGGAAGCGTGAATTTTAAAAAAAAAATATCAAATAAATAATGAAATAACATGCATAATGTAATATTTATCAGATCATCTCAAGGATCATTGGTAATTAATTCATGTTCATAAACAAAAAGTATATACGATACCTTATTTGATTCAAGATACCACTAAATGTTCTACTCAAATTCTATGTAGTGGATTTGATCTTAATCTTTTGATTTCATTGTTGTCACTAAGAGAGTACAACTGGAATCTCCTCTAGAAATATCCACATGTGGACCACAAATCACCTGAGACGTTGATCACCAAATACTATGTGCTAGCCTGAAGAATTAAATCATCTATAAGATCTATTAATAATATTAGAATGATCTCACTATATCTTGGGGGTAATATGAAGAGGGATCTCTTTGTTTCTATGTAGGTCTTGAGAGAAGATAGTAGGACATGTGGATCTCAATGGAGTGTCTCAATAATTTCATGTGATAAAAGTTACCTTTTGATTTAACATAACAATGGTGATTATAATTATCTTAAATTAAAATGATTTTTATAAAAGTATCTTTCATTTTATTTAACCTTAATAAATACCTTGTGTCAAACATTTTGAATAATAATAATAAAACAATTATTTAAATAAAAAAAGATATGCCTACTATGATTAAATAAATAAATATTTATTTATTAATTTGAATGATTTTATTTCATCAATTGAACCATTAAGTACAATTTTTTCCTCATAAAATTAATAACTAAACCTGGAATAATAATAATTTCATTCAAAAAAACATATAAATAATATTTATGTATTAATATGATAAAAAACATAAATTAATAATATTTTCATTCTTGAAATATTTATTTATTTACAAGCTTCTTGATACAATTAGTTTTTTCCATTTAGGTTATATTTTTATTGGTAGTAGGTCCAATACACATATGAATATCATTATCTTACCACACATGAAGGCCCTAATATAGAAAATAATATTTTTATGAAAGAAAAATGAATACCATTATGAATATTCTCATTATGTGATAAATTCTCTTTTCCCACGATATCTCATCAAGAAGAATTCATACATGTGTCACCATCATTACTATTTGATTTATCCTTATATGAATTCCAAAAATGAACATATATATAAACTACCATGAACATGGATTTATATCTGATGATTAAATTTCAATAAAAATTACAGATATAACTTCTTATAAATGTTGTAAGGGAATAAATTCTCTTATTTCTATATAATTGTTATTAGAGTAGTCATGATGTAACTTATAAAAATGACTTAATCCTTGGAAAATACACCATGTTTTTCATTATACATCATTGATTTAAATCCATGAAATACATTAATATTGATCTCAAATCCAAGGAAAAATGCACACAATCAAAGACAATAACAAATAATGACACATATGTAACATGTTGATCTTATTTTTGGGTATGTCTTGATGACCTCCCTTATTGGATATCACGAAGTATAAACTTCATGAGAATAAGTATCAATTCTGGTGATCCCCCACCATTTTATTGTAAAATAGAAATTGCGTCCTATAATTATGAGTATCTATACCAAAGGACAAATCTTTAAGAATATGATTATGGCATCTCTAGGTTCTCATTATAATAATAAATTGATATAGCATATTAATGTGATGAGTATTCTAAAGATATTAAATCATAATGCTATTAATAAATATAATAATATATGTGATAATATATATATATATATATAACATTATCTAAAATGAAAATGTAAAAAATTCATTTGGTTATATAGAACATACTCCAACAAAATGTCTGTTGTTTATCTATATATCTCCCATCAATGTATCTCTACCATAGAGATCCAATCACACTATATCATGACTTGAATAATTTTTTTTAGAGTTTTTGTTTTTAGAATCCACTCATATGATCCCCCATATCGTGGTATGGGTGTCATACCCTCTCATAGATATTTCTTATGTGGAAGACATAATAATCATAATAAATGATATCCTATATGTACATTGAAAATATGTTTATTTCGGAAATTAATTCCAAATAAAATAAACTAGTGAAGAAACATACATACTATGTATGATGATCTTTAGAGATAGATCTAATAGGATTCCATGATTGAGTTACAAAATGTTCTAATCTCTTTATGATAAGAGTGTTTACAACTTCTTTATTTTAATAATCACAAACCATTATTCTTTTAGTTATAATGATTTACTGGTTGTATGATAGAATTTAATATGATAAACATTGTTTATATGATAATTAGGCTATGTATTGAGGTGAGTCACTAACAACCTCTTGTCACTAATGATGAGAGTTACCTCCCGATGGGAGTCACATTTAAGGATGACATACCGCCAGTGGAGTCACCGACAGACTTGTTACCAACAAAATTTTAACCCACTAACAGAGTTACAATCTAGATTTTCACCACCAATGAGCTACCGCTGGGACCTATCACCATTAGACTCTAAGTCATCATTTCACTCTGAGTCACTACCGTACTGGGGTTCCATGAGTCTTTGTTACCGTTAGATGCTATGTAACCTCAATATTCACACTACAGTTGTTGTATGATGACTTTCACATGAATAGATCAACACCAATTTATATTCAAAGATAAATTGACTAAGTCATAATGAGATAGTAAAATCATGCCTGAGGAATGTGGATCTCCTTCAACAGTTTCTTATATATCTTTGCAAAGGACTATATCTCTCTAGGTGTGTCATGTATGATGATAACTATCACACAAGTCTATTGAAAATATTGCAATTACATATGTGAATATGGACAAGCCCAATGATTCATCTATTTTGAAGATAAAAAATATATAAGAACAATATCCTTTACAAACAATTCTTGAGATATCAATATCAATCGATGGGAACACCTGAAAGTTCCTACGATCCACTATTTTTCTACAACATGCAAGAATGAATCTCAAACTCATCACTAAATGAGATATGTGAAATTTGAAAATTCTTATCATACTTGAGTAAGGATCACCATCCTCTTCATATTCGTTTCATTTTACATTCTATTTTTAAAGAAGTGTGTTGTTACTTGGTTTTTTAAACACATACTATATCTGGCACCTAAACTACAGAATACTTGTTATTCTCTATTTCACATTCATATCTACTTTCTCATGGTGTTTATGGACGAGGTCCTTGTTTTCATATAATATTTTAATTTACACTTATATCAATGGAATATGATTTTTATCCTCAAAAGATTTTTGCTATTGTTAGTTTATGTGATCCAAGTTGTGGACATGTTTGACTATAATTATAATCTAATTGGCAGTAGGTGATTTCCCATTGGAGTGGATTAAGTCTCATCTTGAGACCAAACCTCTTGTTTAGTCCAATTTATTATTTTGTTTTGTTTTTTTATGTAATATATTTTTGTTTTTGGTAAATTAAAAAATTTATTACTTTTATTTATAGTCATAATGATTTTTTATATATGTTTATGTCAAAATAAATTTATTTCAAAAGCTAAAATATTTTAACAGATTTTTAACTACAACGTAATCACTCTTTGAGAAATATTTTAAAATGACATATCTTATATCAATATTTTATTTTCATTAACTAGCTAGTTTATTTTATTAATGGGATTTTATTTTAAGCCAATTTGTTATTGGGAACTCAATTCACCCCCTCTTGAGTTACTCAAATTGACCTATATTTTGTATCAATGGTTTCGAATTATCTTTTAAACTATATTTTTTGTTGTATTGTAATGATATTAAATTTATATTAATTATAAATTTTAGTTCATTATGTATATTTGAAATAAAGGATTTGCGTCAAACAAACCTCATTATTTTAATGTTACAAGTTACTATCAATGGAAAATAAAAAAAAATCATTTAGAATGTATGAGTTTTGGCATTTTACTGTAATAAAATATCATTATGAAATACCAAATACTATTAGAGTTATAGGAGGGGATGCTAAAAAAACATCATACAATTGTAATTGTAAAGCTATGAATGCCTCGTTTCGTGCCTTGTATGATGAAGAATTTAATAGAATATGTAAATAAATATCTACTTTTGAAATATGGGTTACCTTATGTGTCTCTCATGAAAGGATATAAAATGAAAAATAAATGAGACTAAATACATATACCATTAAGTATGTTACTTTTAAAATAAAATATATTGAAATTATTTATGATACGTATCTCAGGTTCAATGAAATAGTAAATTCCATGAATGAACCATGAAAACAAGTGATAGACAAAGATCATATGATAAGAGTACTTGAATTCTTACCTAACATATGGAGAGGATCATCTCTATCAATTAGAGAATCTTCTGATTTATGTAAAAAACCTTGTAAGGAATTTATATGAAACGTGATGAATTATGAAAAAGTGATTAAATTGAAAAATTAGACCAATGATGATGAACAAAAAATAAAATCACTAGCCTTCAAGACTACACCTCCAAATTAAAAGAAAAGGTACAAGATGAAAATACTAGTGAAAAAGAATCTTATAATGATAGTGATGATGGGATGGCTCACATGGCCTGAAGATTTAAGAAATTCTATTAGAATAATACGTTCTTTTGGAAATAAAATTTAATTGGAGATTATAACAATAATGGAATGTGGAAAAAGGATTGGGAATGAATTATATTTAGAATGAAATCATCTACTATGAATATAAAAGGAAAGGACATGTTAAGGTATACTACCCAAAATTTAAATATTAAAATAAATATGCATATAATAATATAAGATTAATCAAATCCATGAAATAATCTTGAAGTGCCTCTGAATATTGATCCAATTACTTATACACCATTCAAGGACATAAGTCTGAAGGAGAAAATATGTGCTTTGTAGCAAGTACATCAGAGGTACAAAATATTATTCATACCTCTCCTACTAATATTAAAATTCATTCTGACAATGAACATAATAATTATATTTAGGAAATAATGACCAATTATTATATATATGAAAAATGTATCATGTCGGATGATACCTTTCATAAACTGAAGATAAAAATAAGTCACATAAAAAATAACATGCTTTGATAGTAAATATTAAAATTGGCCTTACTGTTGAAAAGGAGAAAAATGCTCAATTATTGAAGGAGAAAAATGAACAAAAACTATCAAATGAAAATTTAAACCAATTGAAAGAATAATTTAACATAGATTCATGGAATAATAATAGTTTACATGTATATTACTGGCACAAGTTATGAACTTGGGAAGAGAAACTTTGTAAAAGCAAAATTCATGGCTAGAACCATTTTTGAAAATTGAAATACTACCATTTCTTACTAATCTTGACCTAATAATTTTTTCATTTATATAGTCTTTCAATATATGTATAGAAAACCTATTAAACAACTATTGGTGGAAAAATTTCATAACACTAATATAAATGGACCCAAAACTATTTGGGCACCAAAATAATTTTTTGTATAAACAATGATTCTTAGGGAACATATTTGACAACCTCTAGCAAAATGAAATGGAATTTGGACAGTCGGTGTTCTAGAAATATATATGTTGAGTATTATGACTTCAAGAATTTAATTAATGTAGACGGTCTTCATGACACTTTTAGTGACAATCCTAAAGGGAAAATTGTCGGCCATGACCAAATCAGTAATTTTAATTCAGTATTAATTTCAAAAGTTTCTTATGTATATGGTTTATAATACAATCTATTTATTGTTTCTCAATTATGTGATGATGGTTTTTATGTAAAATTATAAAACATTTCTTTTCATATTTTTATTAATAAAAATGTTTTAATCTTTACTACATTAAGATATTATAACACTTATTAGGTTGATTTAAATTCATTATCTTCTAAAAATATTTCTTTCTTATGTTTCTTTACCATAGAATCATGGAATTGACCTAGGATACTAGGCCATTACAATATTCATTTACATAGAAATTTAACTAGAAAATGGGTAGTTAAAGATTTAGCAAATCTTGAATTCCCAAAGGATAATGTTTGTGGTCCGTATAAAATATGGAAACATTAGAAGATTTACTTTAAATATATGAAATACGTTTCAACCTCTAAGACTATAGATTTATTTAATATAGACCTCTATGGACCATCTATAGTTTCTAGTTTAAATGGAAAACTTTATGTCTATGTTCTTATTAATGAATTGTTTAGGTACACTTCGGCATTGTTCTTAGGCCACAAAAGTGAATCTTGTTATTACTATATTAATTATGAAAAATCTATAGAAAATCTAAGTAATGATAGTATTAAACCTTTATAAGTGACCATGGTCAAAAAATTTAAAATCAATAGTTTGAATCATTTTGTTCTCAATATGTTTTAATCAAAACTTTTCAGCTCTGTGGAAACAACATCAAAATGGTGTTATAGAAAGAAGAAGAAAATTATTCAAGTGATTTACCGTGATATATGACATTAATATGACCTACCTATCTACTTTTGGGATGATACTCTTAATACAACCTGTTATAAAAGAAATAGAGTTTTTATTATACTTTTCATAAAAAAGAAAACCGTATGGGTTAAGGAATAATATAATGATATAGGTTAAATACTTTAGAGTTTCTTGTTACAAAGTCTTTATCCTAAATACAATGGGTAACCTTGAAAAAATATATTCCATGACTGATGAAGGAATTTTTCATTGTTATTAAACTTCCAAAAAATATTATTTGGGGTTTAATAAAATAACTAAAATGATGGAAGTGTTTGTTCATATTAAATTTTATAAAACCAATCCAAATGAACCAAAGACTATCTTAGAGAACCTTTAGGATGATCTTTATGATATTAACATCAATTATAAACCTTTTGAATTTTCTATTAATTATTAAGAATGGTCATCCAGTGAACTGCCAGAACCTGAACATCAAAAAGATCTTGAGGAAACAAGCCCTAATTTTAGATGAGCTATTCAGACTGATAGATATCATACATTATATTCTAATTTATTAAGCCTAGATATATGTACAAAAACATGATCTTATCTACGTAATAAAATCAAACACCAATATTTTTTGACCAAACATTAACCAAATGAAATCAGTGATGCAATAATTAATGCATTATGGGTAATACATATGCATTAAGAACTTAATCAATTTCAGTGATTTTTTTTGGGAAATTATTGATATATCAAAACATATCATAAACATTGGAACTAAGTCAGTGTTTAGAAACAAGGTTGAAAATTCAGGAAATATATTAAGAAACAAGGCTAGATTAGTTTCACAATGTTCTAATATAGAAGAAGGTATTGATTATGAATAAGACTTTCCACCTATATCCAGACTTGAAATTATTAAGATATTGGTTTCCTACGTAGCAATTTGTTTTTCAAATAATATCAAATGGATGTTAAAAGTACATTATTAAATTGGTTTATAATTTAGGATGTTTTTTGAACAACCCCATGGATTTCAAAATGGAAAATTACCAAATAATGTTTTCTATCTAATAAAAGTGTTATATGGTTTAAAATCATATCACCAAGCGTGGTATGATAGGATTACCTGTATTCTTATTTCAAAAATCATTTCTAATGGTATAGCTGATCTAAATATTTTTTAAAAATAATTTTAGAAGATATTTTAATTGTACCAATATATATAGATGATATTATTTTTGGAGCCAATAAATAATCCATATGTACTGATTTTTATAAACTAACGAAAAGTGATTTCAAAATGAGTTTGATTAGTGAACTCAAATTCTTTCATAGTTATCATATATTCCCAAAGAATGAAGGAATCGTTATAAATAAAGTAAATATATTAAATATCGTTTTAAATATTTTTTGTTACACAACACTAAAGTAGTGATATACTTATTAGTAACACATAAAAACTAGATCATGATGAAGTTGATAAATTAGTAGTTCCAACTAGTTACATAGGTATGATTGGATGTTTATTGTAAATGACTTCTAGTCAACATGATATTATGTTTAGTGTCTGTATGTGTGCTTTATTTCAAGAAAATAATAATGATACACCCTTATGATTTGTTAAAAGAAAATTTAAATTCCTAAAATATACAACTAATTTAGGATTGTTCTATCCAAGATGATTAGAGTTTTATTTAGAATGCTTTTAGATTTTAATTTTGGTGGTTGTATGTTAAACAGAAAAATCACATTAGGAACATGTCATCTTTTATGAATGTCATTAGTATCATGGTGTAGTATGGAACAAAATTTTGTTGCACTATCTACTATAGAATCCAAATAGATAGCTACATATAGTTGATATTCACAAATTATGTGGATGAAACATACTTTACTAGACATTGGATACAAATTTAGAAGTGTTTCTATAAATTTTGATAACAAAATTTCAATAAAAATCATTAAAACACATATCTCACTATATGACAAAACACATTGATGTGATTCATCACTTTTTGATAGACCATTGTCGAAAAGGTGATATAACATTAGAATGTTTTAGATCTAAACATCATCCTACTTATATCATCACTAATCCTTTTAATTATGCATGATTAAACAATACTAAACATGGATTAGGAATGATACACTTTAATTGATAATTATCTAGTGATATGTCACCATTGATGATCCATCATAGATTAGTCATTGTTGAAGATTCAACATTGATGAGTCACCAATGGTGAGTTACCATTGAATGAGTCACAATTCATTTTGTTACTATTGTTTTTTGTTGCAATTGTTTTGGTACAATGGTTTTGTTTCCATTACTTTTTCTTTTCAGATTGAAATTTTTATTTTTACTATATTTTTTTATTTCTAATCCCTAAATGATACGATTTACTTCATAAATCAAATCGATTCACTTAACCATCAAGGATTGGAACCCCCGAATCCTTCCCTTTATCTTGGAACAATCATCCTTCATTTTCTCATGTCCCTCATAAACCCTCACCTGATCTATATGGCCTGTGTGAATCAAACAGTAGAATTGAATCTAGAATAGGTGGGATAATCTAAGACATGTGAATGATCTTCAAGTAGTCCAATTTTTGTTTCATGAAACCTGTATCTGAAAAAATGGGTTGGCGAAGCATAAAAGGAGAGAGATGAATAATGGACTTCCTCAAGAAATATGCTCATATTGAAAGTATTATAATATCATAAGTCGATGAAGTAGTTTACAACAAACAACCATGTGTTTTATTTGAGGTTGGTATATAATTTCTACCAAAATGATGAGATTGTTTTTTGAGTTAAATAGGAAGAATTAAGAAGTCACATTGATGGAGAAGGTTTTCATTTCTCTACGAGAGACTGGGAAAAGGTCCTAAGAGTGCCTCATAAAGGTGTATATTAAGATTTTAAAGGTAGAATTCCTAGTGAAAGTGGGATTTTTAATTATGAAGAAGCTCTCCTATATTTAAAAGGTGTGGTACACTATGAAGACCTATTGATTCTGAATGTGATGGCGAATGTAAACTATTTTTCAAGTTTTTATAGTATGTGTTGTGTCCTAGAAAGGTATATTTCAATATTATGTGATATTAGGATGTTTACTTCCTATTTGTGATGATACAAGGTCAAAGAATCACTTTTTTTGGATTTCTGATGATCCATATATATAAAATGTGCATGATAAATTCAAAGTCAAACTCATTGTTATACCCTAAGATGATTCCTACTATGTATCATGATAAAGGACTAGTAAAATATGGTAATGAAAATACATATAATTATTGTTATTTCTGTATGTAAAAAACTATTTTCAAAAGAGTTAAAGAAAGTTGGAATCCTTAGAAGAAGTGCTGGGTGAGAGATAATGATAAACTATATGATGAATTAAACCCAATTGATCATCAAACTAGACCTAAAAACATGTTGGATCATAGTCTTCAACATCATGATTTATTTTAATATTATGAGGATGATAATGGTGGTGATAATATTGATAACTATGTGGAATAAGAAGAATAATTGTCTGTTGAAGTGGGGAGTGATTTGGAGATCCTGAAATCTACTCATACTATTTTTCATGGAACTATTAGTCAACCTCGTTCTCTACCTACCCTAAAATTCCTTTTAGATGAAGGATATAATGATGAAATAGAAGTATCAGGAGTGGATAAATTCAAGACATCTTCTTAAAATCATTAAGATACCAAATAACAAATTCAGATAATGGGAATGAAAGTAATGTTAATTCATTTATGGAAGTAAATGGTGATTCAGATAATAACAAATCAGATGAAAAAGAAAGTATTGATGAAGATGATCATGATGATGAAAATTATGAGGGTCATGATGGTGTAGATAATTATTATCATGTTGATGATCATAGAGATGTTCATATTGATTGAGTTGATAATAATAAAGGTGATCATGATGATCACGATCAAGAAATGGTTTAGTCACATCCTTTATCCCCAGGGGTATCATGTTCTATAAGGATCTCGAATCATTCCAAATATGATGAGATGAATGTTATACCACTTATTTTTATGGATGATAAGAATTCTAATAGTGAGGGGTAGTAGTCTATTATTCTAGTTTATCACATAGAACCAGTCTATATTATACCTGAACCAAGTTAATCTCATCCTATTCACAAAGAATGGCATATTCTTCCATTCAATAGACATAACATAATATTTTTGAAGAGTGGGATAAATTTTATGGTTATGATAGACTTGTACATGATTAAAATCATTAAAATGTTGAATAAAGTGAAATTACTATCATAGGAGAAGTATTTGTAGTGGATCAGATTTATCTTGCTAGTGTGCCATAGCCTTTTACTCTATTGGAAACACATAGTCTAGTTGAGGCTATTGTTCCACCTGATAATCGAGATCTTATACCTTCTAAAATTGAAGTTCTTTCTAATGTTGTGAAAATAGACGATTTAGAATTTCTTCAAAGGAGTGTGAATTATAATTTTGAATCATTGAGAAGAAATTTGGTTTCATATTTTAAAAATGTCTTGAGATCTCATCCATCTTCAGTTTCAAGAAACATTAAATAAAGAACTCGATATTTGGTTGATATTTTTTATCTCATTTACAACCAGAGGGTTAACATCATATTCAAGAAATATAAGAGGATAATATATTTTTTTCAAATGAATTGGAGTGTCCAAAATCCTTAATATAGGGAAAAACATCCACTTTCTGAGAGATTATGAATTCTCTATTTGATAAACTCGAAAGAATGTATGTTGTTTCCTCTACACCCACTGCACCTACTCCAGGCTTAGTACCTATTGATTGATATCTATTTATATTTATTATAATGGAATTAATAAATACTTATTGGGGTATGTTTCAACACATGAAGAACAATTAAGAAAAATATATCATCCTGGAGAGTATATCTATGTGATGATAAGGTAGTACTCCATTGATATTTGGATAGATAAGGACATAACAAAGAAGGATTATACAATATTATTTTTCATGAATTTATACAATTCATGACCTGAAGTAAATCTACAAATTCGTAGAATATAACCTTAGAATGACAAAATATATAAGGGTATTCAAAGAAAAAGTGAGTGAACTTAAGCTTCTCACACCAGTGTTGTAGAGAATTATGGAAGATAAAAGGTATTTCTTTAATTTTGTGGGGAGGGGTGGTAATATTATTATGAATTTAATTAACCTGAGGAAACCATTCCTAAATGTTCATAGTATATATTTTATTGTAAGAGAAACCATCCTAGTGACAATGGTTTTTTCCTGCACATCCACTAAGCAAGATCGATAAAGACCAGCATTGATTACACATTCAGATGCTCTTCTGCCTCCACCATATCGACCATTGAATGTATCACCAGTTGAATATATTCATACCCAAATTTCATCTCTTATTCAAGAGTCAATTCCTCCAACAACAACCATACCTTTCATCACAACCTATGCTCCAACGGTTACTACTGCTGCTTCTACCCCACAAGAAAAAATTAAAGGCAAAGAAAAGATCACAGACAATCCTTAGTTTACCTATAACAGAAAATCTATATAGAAGAAGTATTTGATTGGGTTATTGATCTTGTAATATTTCTCCTTATATGGTGTACTCATCACTTTTTGGCACTTATTCAATGAAATATCTTATTGTTATTTTCATTTACTTACACTTTTATGATTTCTTCTCTTTTTTATAATCTCAAAGGGGGAGATATAATGGGGAATTTACGTATTACATGGGATGAAAATAGAAAATATACATATATTGTGAAATAGTAATCATATTTTTCTGAAATTTATTTATTTTATCAATTTAATCTCTTGATAGTACATTATTGACTAATGTTTCTCTTCTTTAAGATCTTACTATTCTTTGACATTATAGTTTTTTATCACCCATATTTCTTCTAAAATGATAAGAATATTTTTCTAACTCAAATACATCTCTCATTATCTATGCCTACAGATTTTAAACATAAATTATAAAATTCCATGTCTTGTGATCATAAAAGGGGGAGAATGTTGACTTGTCCTTATGAAGAGAGAGTTTATAATGTCATTATTTTAGTAATCAAAAACCACAATTCTGTTATTACTAACTATTTATGTGTTGTATGATACCATTTAATATGATAAAGAAATGTTTTATGATAAATTGGATAAGTATTGAGGTATGTCCCTGCCTTCCAGGAGTCACCACTGAGGCGATATACCACTAGGTAGGAGTCACAACTAAGGATGAACTACCACCAAACTAGTTACCATGGTATTTGTTACGAATAGAGGATTTACTGTTAGGCCTGTCACCACTAAGGATCTTTTGTGGGGACCTGTCACTTGTAGAATTTGAGTCACCATTGGACTCTTTGTCAATCCTGTCAAATGGTACCACTAGTCTGAGTTACCATCTAATACTAAGTCACCTCTAGCTTCATTATACTGTTGGTGTCCAAGGAATTTTATCTTAATGGTTTAAAATCCATTTATATACAAAGATAAATAGACCATGTCTTAATGAAACAATAATAGTCTAACCGAGGATTGTGGATATCCTTAAACCATTGTTGTTGTATCTATGAGATGGAAAATTTATCTCTCGGTGTCTCCAGTATGAAGATAAATGTATGACGTGTCTATAATAAAATTGTGAGATTGATCATATGAATATATATACACTCCTTGATTAGTCTACTATTAAGATCTACCACACTGAATCACAATATCCCTTAAAGATAATTATTGAGATATTAATAGAGATCAACTGGGACACTAGAAAATTTCTAGGATCCCCATGATAATGAATAAACACTTCACGAAATCTGATCTAAGTACATCAAAAGTTATTAGTATACCAAACTAGGAATCACTATTATCTTCATATTCTTTTTATTTCTCACACTATTTTTTGATCAATGTGTTTGTTTTTTGAAACACATATTGTATCATGCACATAAACTAGCGTGTACTGGTTATTATCTTTTCACTTTTACATATGTTTTCCCATGGTGTTTTTAGAAGATCTCTTTGTGTGGTTTGTACTATTTTACACCAATGTATAACCATGGAAGAGTCTTTTTAGCCAAGACAACTTGTTTTTGTTGTTTTTTACCTGATCCAGGTTTTGTATATATTTAATTGTTATTATAATCTACCTTGAAGCTAGTGATTTCCACACAGTGTGGATAAAGTCTTATATTTTTGCAGAACCTCTTTTTTTCCATTTTATTATTTTGTTTTGTTTTATTACCAAATCCAAGATTGTTTTTAATATATAAAAAAACTATTACTTTTATAGTTAATCTTAGATAGTGTTTATATATGTTTTTTTCTATGTACATTTATTTGAAGAGAAAATATAATTTAACCAATATTTTAACTAAGACATAATCACTCTTTGATAATTCATTTAAATGGAAATATCTTATATTGATCTTCTATTGTGAATAACTGGTTAGTTTATTTTATAAAGGTCATTTAATTTTAATGGAAATTTTAATTGGGAATAGATTTCACCCCCTCTTGGGTTACTCACTCTGACCAACACAACACATATTGATGAGTTCATTTAATTCATACAAATTTTAAATTTTATTTCACAAATTTCATTGTTTTAAATTTATTATTAAACAAGTTTAAAATATTAAATATTTTTTATGGGTAATTTTATTTTGGAAATAAATGTTAATAAAAAGAAGAAAAACATATAAAGATACATTGTTTTATATTTATTTATTCCCATTACTTTTTTGTGTGTATTAATAATTTCATTTAAAGGAAGAAATAAGGGTCATCCAAAAATATATTCTAGTCTACACAAGACCTCAACCAATAACCATAAACCTGATATCTAGACCATGAAGTCCGGCCTGTCAAGCTAGCCATGAGGAAGGGAAACATGGGCAACAAACGGTAGTTGGGTCACACACATGAGCACACATGTTCATATATTGATCCATGTTAGTGCACTGTAGTACCACAATGACAAGACTAGGAAGAGATCCACCACCACTTCCATATCCAGAATTGCTACATCTTAGTATTTGACCTTACATAATAGTAGGCCATGAGATTTCAAACTTATAAAAGATCATAATACTGTCACCTATATGATAAACTGTAGTCCATGTGCTCAAAGAATGGATGAAATCAAGGATCCATCATCTGCCGCACAGTATTATGGCTCTATTTATCTTTTAATGGAATAATAATAATGTCTCACCATAGTGGGGGACCTGCGATGGAGAGGTGCCTCATATGAAAAAGAAGAATTATTAAGTAAAATTATAATATAAGATTACACCTGTAGCCTCATACACTACCCCGAGACCATGCATGTCATGAACAATTTGTGCTTACACCACACCAAAAACATAATAATTTGTGGATTTCAATAATTTTTAATAACCAATGACTTTTTCATTTCTGCAAAACTGAATACGCTATTGAGAAGGAATATTGAAACAGAAAGACACATACGGGGTACTCACCGATCTCCAAGGTGCCTAAAGGGCTTTAATAAACAGGGAAGGTTCGATCATGGATTAAATTATTTTTGGAATAAAATTATGGATAATTGAGAAGAATGGGATAGGAAAATAAAAATATAAAGCTTAACATATGGCATGTTTTAAAAGAGAGAAACTCCTCTTGAGAGATGTTGAGATTTCAAAGAGAGAGGTGTTTTTTCTTATAAATAAAAGAATAGACTACTATAAAATGGGAGTCAAGGCCAGGAGTAGAACCAAGGTAAAAAATTATATAGACCCTAAGAGAGGTTCCATTACTTATTTAGGATTCTATGTGGTAGATCTGAACCCAAATTATGAAGCAAGAATGGAGGAAATTTGTCTTCATCAACCACAAGGCTACTTAAATTAGGACACTGTTTTCTGCTTATTTTTTCACAATTGTAATTATGAATTAATTTTTAACATTTGAGAATAAAAACCACATGTATCCACTTTTACACCATACCTTTATTTTATTACTGAATCTATTCCTCTCCCTCAAACACACAAATTTCCCATATTAATGGAGATATTAATTATGGACAGATAAATGATCAAGGGAGTGTTGAGTTTGATTAAAGGGGATGATTATGTAATTCAATTTAATAGTACTTTGAACCAAATAAAATAACATTCTATAAATTCATAGTGAATGTGATGAATTTTAGGGGGACACCTTCAATTTCAAAAAGGGAAGTGGGGGAGTGAAAAGGGCCTTAATGTTTTCTTCTTTTTCTAGACTACTCAACATGCATCTACTAAACATGCGTCTAATTTAAATGAAAACTAATATTTATTATCAAACTCACTTCTCATCATACTATTTTATTATTTTTGAGTCCATCCAAACAATACATCCCTAGTAGTTTAGTTAAATTAGTTTAGTTACCTTATGAAAAATAGTATCAAAACTATTGAGTGATTATAACTATTTTCCATAGGGGATCAACTCCATCTCATCACAATTACATTCTCTAGTATTTAGTGTAGTTGGGTGACCATAAATTTTTATTTTTGTAGTTCTAAATAGAATTAATGATGATCATAGGTAATTTCAAAACTAATACATTTTTTAAGGATTAGGGTTATATTAATTCTATTGTTTTACAACACTTCTCTCCCTCCCTATTCTATTTTATGATTTTAGACTTGGTTATTTTTATAATTTTTATTTTTAATATGTTGGGTGATTTTTTTTTGGATTCAGGAACAAGGTACATGAAGGCACACATCCAACTGGAAAATAAATTTTCAAGCATCTAACAATGGATTGAAGAACTTAGTAAGAATATATATATCCATGTATGAGAGTATTATGGTATCCAACAGAACCAGAACCACACCCATGTTTAGAAAAATCACACCAAAGCATTAAATTCCAATTCAATGAAGGGTTGTTACTCCTAGAAAATATAGCTAAAGAATATGAGGAAGTTAAGTATCAAACCAGGGAGGAAGCCGAATTTGGAGATTAGTTTTATAGAAAAACATGTTTTTTAGTCAAACCTGAAGTATGTTATTGGTTAAATGTTTTTTATGATTTTTCTATGGAGTTAAACTATTTAGTGTTATTGAGGATGAATAAGAACAATAGAAAGAACCCTCCACTATAGAAATAGAATATAAAAAGGGGAGGAATATTAAGGTGTTGCTGGAATTTGAAATTCCACCCTCGGTATTTTGGAAGAGAAGCCTCATGGTACATAAGAATAAAGGGAGGCCACTAAAATTTTGATGTTTAGTTTAGAATTTTATCCACAAAAACTAATACAAGAGGATACAGAAAAATTTAATATGGTTTGGTCATCCCATGAGATGTTACTTGTTAAAATTTGGTTGTCCACCACTACTTGGTACCTTCCTCAACAAGAAGAAGTGGTTCTTTCAAGAAGGTGATATAATTGAAGGGATGCACCAGATTGTGCATAAATACAA
The DNA here is from genome assembly GCA_963277665.1 of Viscum album. NCBI lineage: Eukaryota > Viridiplantae > Streptophyta > Magnoliopsida > Santalales > Viscaceae > Viscum > Viscum album. The sequence continues at coordinate 256,249,197 of OY728150.1, forward strand.
AAAGGGTTCAATACAAGACAATTGTCTCTATACCATAGTATTATTTAATAAACCAAGAGGTAAGGTCGAGCATAACTGACAAATAAAATGTGATTGATAGGAGGAAACCTGAATTTTATATACATAGTTTTTAAGATTTTATCTTAGATTGTAGTGGAACCAACATCCCCCATCATTGTTTATCTTTATTTGAAAAGGTCTTTCATATTAACTATTTCAAATCTTCATGTACATGGAGATAATGAGATAAATTCCCTAATAAAAAATCTATATAAAAGGAAGAGTTTTAAAGTTAATATGGGTTTTACACAAAATTTTCAGCACTCTTTTTATGCTCCCATATTTTGTAGAATCTATCTAGAGTTTTAATGAAACAAAATGCTTTCCACACATATATTTGAAATTAATGTTTTATCAATGATTCTTATAATTATTAGGAACCTTGTGATTCAAGGATTAAATATTCATACTGGTGTAATTAAACATGTTATATGGGGAATTGGAAAATAGGGTAAAAAATAAGAATTTTAAATCAGTAAATCTTTCTTTTTTTATGGTCAGATGTTGCTGAAAATTCACTTCCATATTTCATGATTAGATTTTTAAAAGTTCATGTTGACTAATTTTTTTTGACAAATTTCATGAGTGATTGTCATTAATTACATTCTCTTATTCCCAAGGGGGTTCTTTGCTAATTATTCCAATCTACCATAGTAAATTTGTTGAGAGAACATTGGACATTTCAGCTACATGGATTTTTCATTTAATATTATAAAAATATTATTTAAACAATTGACTAAAAATGATAGTGGATTTTTTTATTTAGCAACACTACTTAAGGCCAACCTTACCTTTATCATCTTTTTCTTCCTTAGAGACCATGGTGGTATATCTATAGGAGTAACCATATTTCAATATGATTTATCCATTCCTAACCATACTCAAATTTTTTCATGATTTTCAAATTTAATGTGTGGGAAAGAGGGACTTCATGTAGAAAAGGGATGTTATTATTTGAAAAAATATGTATTAGTTGTCTCACCAGAGGATAGGATGTATCTTCAAGTAGTCATTCACTTTTTAAATATTTCACACCTATTGAGAAAATAAAATAATAATTATAACAAAAATAATTAAATGTGGGTTAAGTTATGGAGGGTCCAAAATCACCATCACTTTACAGATGAGTTTTATCATTTGGGGTTGGGTTTAAGATGTGATATTTTTCTATAACAATTTATAAAAAATTAAATCAATTGAAAAAATATATATGGGTAATTCATTCATTATTTTCATTGATCATGGAATTTACTCGTGCAAGGGATGTGGGGAAACATGCCACTTTTTTAATAGAATAATTTCATTGGATTTACTTTTTTCGTCACGATTCAAACATACAGATTAACCATATTTTTCAGATTAATTTTTATAATTTAGTCTCCTATAATCCATTTATCCTCATAATCATTTAATACAATGTTTAAAAGTCCTCTTGAATTTTAGATAAACATTTTTCTACTAAGTGGAGAAATTGTTTCAATTAAAAACTCATTAGGATGGTTCCTGTGCTCAATATATGGGAAAACATTAACATATAAATGTTTCCTTAAGTGATGGGAGAAGAAACAATGGTGAGGTAGATCACAATCTTCCATACTAATAATGATAAATTAATAGACTTGAATGAATGATATAATAATCCCCCACCATTTTTCATGAGAAAATTTGAATGCACTATGTCTATTGATGAATTGAAATCATATTCACTATGTGACACTTCAAATTACTTTCCCCGAATGATATTTTTTTATTTCATTCATTTTCAATTTTTAATATTTGTAGAATGCGGTTTCTTTTTAATTATTAATGGAGATATATACTTGATGGTAAGCATGATTAATGTGTAGGAGATCTTGTCAGTTTATTTAATGCATAAATTTTTTAATAATTAATACATTAATGTTATTTTTTTTAATTGATTATTAACCATGATTAAATCATTAAATATAATTTTTGGATATTTATAATTTGGAATGGAATTTTTGTCAAAAATGTTGGGCGGAGAAAGAAAGGAAGTGATGGCAAGAGGGGGGGTGAATTGCCTTTTAAAAAATAATTAACAAATTAAAATAAAAGTTAAAAGTGCAGCGGAAATAAAGGAGGCAAGACACAAGAATTGATAACGGAGTTCGGCCTAAAACCCGGCCTACGTCTCCGCTCCCAACTCAACCATTGAGAGATTTACTACCGCTTGCTTTTCAATGGTTGTAGCAAGAAACCCACTAGCCTTTTTATAGGTGAAGGCTAGCTCACCTATTACAGCTTTCTTTTTAATGGTTTGAGCAAGAAACCCACTAGCCTTTTTACGGGTGAAGGCTAGCTCACCTTTGACTCAAGCCTTTTAAAAGGGAAGGCTTGAATAACCTCTTCACACCTTGAAGGTGGTGTGAGAACCCAAAAGAGAGGATGAGAGAAAGAGGTGGGGTTTGTAGGCACAAACCCAAAATGAAGCTAAAAAATGATAAACAAGAAAAACCGTATATGGAGAAGCCTTGGGCGCCAATGGATGATTGGAGTTGAAGACGTGCACTCCCAAGCTTCTTTGGTGATGCTCCTTGGATGAGGAATTGGATTGGAGCAGTTGGGGTTCCTTGGAGGAAGTCCGCCGGAGGTTCGCCAAATGATGAGAAATGTGTCTGTTGGCTTCAAAATTGTTCCGACTATGTTCCTTAGGCTTCCGGGGGTTCAAGGTCCTTTATTTATAGAGGGGGAACCCTCATATGGCCGTTGGAGGCCTTTGGAGCCGTTGGAGAGGCTTTCGGAGCCGTTGGAGGCCAAGTGGACAGGCTGGTCAAAAGCCCAACGACTAGTTTGACTGGCTCCACCGGCTGACCGGTACAGAGCCACCGGTTGCCCGGTGTGTGCAAAATGGAGAGGCCTTCGGGCTCAGGCTCTACCGGCTGGCCGGTGAGGAGGCCACCGGTTGGCCGGTGGTGAGGAAGTAGCTTCCTCTTCTGTGCAGGTGCCACCGGCTGACCGGTGCTGAGGCCACCGGTTGGCCGGTGATGAGGCAGTAGCTTCCACTGTTTGGGATGGGTGCCACCGGCTGGCCGCTGGTGTGACACCGGTTGGCCGGTGGTCTGGACAGAGGGATGCCTTCAGTCCAGGCCTCCATCGGCTGGCCGGTGCTCTTCCATCGGTTGGCCGGTGGACTGAATTTCAGTCCACTTTGCCTTGTTGCTTTCGTGGCATTCTTGGACCAATTCCTTGGCACCTAAAATCATGCCTATCAACAAAAACACTTGAAAACAAGATTAGTAAAACAAGAGGGTGATTGTGATCATGAAAATTAAACCACGAGGGATTCGAGAGGTACAACAATCTCCCCCTATTTTGATGATCACAATCACCAAAACAAACAATGTAAAAACTGAAATGAAAGGCATGCTTTAAAAGATTACATGAAAAGAAGCAATGCTTTAGAGAAAGATTTCTCCCCCAATCAACCAAGAATTTCTCCCCCTTTGTGATTATCAAAATAGAACGGGGCATAAAACTTGATTGAGGGAAAAAGATTTTAAACCAATTGAAATTTTTGAAATTTGAATTGAAAGTTTTGAATCAAAAAATTTTGAAATGAAAAAATTGAATAATAGTTTGAATTGAATGTTTTGAATCGAAAAATTGAATAACAATTTGAATTGAATGTTTTGAATCGAAAAATTGAATAACAATTTGGAAATAAAAAATTTGATACCAAGTGTTGAAATTGAAAGTTTGAATCAAAAATTGAATTGAGTATTTTGAATTGAAAGTTTAGAATCAAAAGAATTTTGAATTGAAAGTTTTGAATCAAAAGAATTTGAATTGAAAGTTTTGAGTGAAAATTTTGAAAAGAAAGCAAAAATGCTTAAACGATCCTAACTCCCCCTAAATAAAAACAAAAAATCACCGGGGAGAGGTTTTTGAAACCGACACAAATTTTGGTCCGGTGAGACTCGCTAAGAGGGATTTTTCAATCCACACTTTTCTAGTGGCGGGTCTTCTACTATAAAATTCATCATTAAAGAAAATACTTTTGGGGAGGCCATACCGGGCATCTTTACAATTGCACTCATAGATTATGTTCCCGGGTTTTTTACAATAATTTCAAAATTTAAATTGAGAGCTCCCCCTTACAAAAATAGTGGGTGCATGGGAAGAGGAAGCTTGCTTGGAATAGCCAAGCCCTTCGGTGGTTCTAGATATGCGTTGGGAACCAAGTAATTTGGTCAAATTTTCTTCCCCTTGGGTGAACTTGGCTAGGGATTCCCTTAAATCTTTGATAGTTGATTCCATGGAATCAACATCGGGAAGGTTTTGAATTTTGAGGGACATCTCTTCCTTCTCTTTGAGAAGTTGTTCTTTTTCGGAAGAGAGTTTTTTGAAATTCTTTTTTAAAGAAATAAATTTGGATGAAAGTTCGTGAAAACCTTCCTCCAATTGGTCTCGCGCATGTTGGAGATCCTTATAAGACATATGATTAAATGAATTTGAAGAACTAGAGGATGAGGAGAAGGAAGATGATACCTCATTACATGCCATTAGGCATTTGTTACCGTTGTCGCTCGAGGAGGAGGAGGAGTCGGATGTGGAGCTGTCACTCCATGTGGCTTTGAAAGAATTCTTCTTCTCCTTTAGCTTGGCCGTTTTCTTGTTGAGTGGGCAATCGGGCTTGTAATGGCCTTTCTCGCCACACCCATAGCATGTTACCTTGGGCTCGGATTTTTCGTTGGACTGAGCCTTGCGGGATTTCTTCTTCTTGTGCTTCTTTATGAACTTGTGCATTTTGCGGGCAAGATTCTCCATTTCGGAATCGCCGCTTGAAGAGGAAGATGATGAGGAGGAGGAGCTTTCATCTTGTTGAACTTTGAAGGCGATGTTCTTTGGAGTTTTGATCGGTTTGCCTTCCTTTTCAGCTTGCCTCCTCATGGTGATCTCATAGGTCATGAGGGATCCGATGAGCTCTTCGACCGGCATGTTCTTAATGTCCTTTGCTTCTTGGATTGCCGTGACTTTCGGTGCCCATGTGCTTGGAAGGATCCATAGTATCTTCTTGACCATCATTTCTGCAGAAATATTATCTCCAAGAGATTTTCTACCATTGCAAACATCAGTAAAACGAGTAAACATTTCAGAAATAGATTCGGATGGATGCATGGAAAATGACTCAAAATCTTGACGAAACATATCCAATCGAGTATCCTTGACTTTGTTGGTCCCCTCATGGGTAACCTCCAAAAGTTTCCAGATTTCATGTGAGGAGGTGAAAGTGGAAACTCGATTGAACTCATTACGATCAAGGCCGCAATGTAGAGCGTTCATGGCTTTGCCATCAAGCTCGAAATTTTTAATATCGGCTTGAGTCCATTTGGATTCATCGGGGGAAGAGAGAGTGTAACCTTGCATGACAATTTTATAAATAGGATATCCAATGCTTCTAAGAAAAGTAGTCATGTGGGTTTTCCAATAGTTATAGTCGGTTCCATCAAAAAATAGAGCACGACCCAAAGAATAGCCTTCGGGGGCGAAAGAGGTGGAAGCCATCAAAAATGGACCATGAATTTGAAACCGGTTAGGGTATTACTCAAATTTTCCTCTGATACCAATTGTTGGGCGGAGAAAGAAAGGAAGTGATGGCAAGAGGGGGGGTGAATTGCCTTTTAAAAAATAATTAACAAATTAAAATCAAAGTTAAAAGTGCAGCGGAAATAAAGGAGGCAAGACACAAGAATTGATAACGGAGTTCGGCCTAAAACCCGGCCTACGTCTCCGCTCCCAACTCAACCATTGAGAGATTTACTACCGCTTGCTTTTCAATGGTTGTAGCAAGAAACCCACTAGCCTTTTTACAGGTGAAGGCTAGCTCACCTATTACAGCTTGCTTTTTAATGGTTTGAGCAAGAAACCCACTAGCCTTTTTACGGGTGAAGGCTAGCTCACCTTTGACTCAAGACTTTTAAAAGGGAAGGCTTGACTAACCTCTTCACACCTTGAAGGTGGTGTGAGAACCCAAAAGAGAGGATGAGAGAAAGAGGTGGGGTTTGTAGGCACAAACCCAAAATGAAGCTCAAAAATGATAAACAAGAAAAACCGTATATGGAGAAGCCTTGGGCGCCAATGGATGATTGGAGTTGAAGACGTGCACTCCCAAGCTTCTTTGGTGATGCTCCTTGGATGAGGAATTGGATTGGAGCAGTTGGGGTTCCTTGGAGGAAGTCCGCCGGAGGTTCGCCAAATGATGAGAAATGTGTCCGTTGGCTTCACAATTGTTCCGACTATGTTCCTTAGGCTTCCGGGGGATCAAGGTCCTTTATTTATAGAGGGGGAACCCTCATATGGCCGTTGGAGGCCTTTGGAGCCGTTGGAGAGGCTTTCGGAGCCGTTGGAGGCCAAGTGGACAGGCTGGTCAAAAGCCCAACGGTTAGTTAGATTGGCTCCACTGGCTGACCGGTACAGAGCCACCGGTTGGCCGGTGTGTACAAAATGGAGAGGCCTTCGGGCTCAGGCTCCACCGGCTGGCCGGTGAGGAGTCCACCGGTTGGCCGGTGGTGAGGCAGTAGCTTCCTCTTCTGTGCAGGTGCCACCGGCTGACCGGTGCTGAGGCCACCGGTTGGCCGGTGATGAGGCAGTAGCTTCCACTGTTTGGGCTGGGTGCCACCGGCTGTCCGCTGGTGTGACACCGGTTGGCCGGTGGTCTGGACAGAGGGATGCCTTCTGTCCAGGCCTCCATCGGCTGGCCGGTGCTCTTCCATCGGTTGGCCGGTGGACTGAATTTCAGTCCACTTTGCCTTGTTGCTTTCTTGGCCTTCTTGGCCCAATTCCTTGGAACCTAAAATCATGCCTATCATCAAAAACACTTGAAAACAAGATTAGTAAAACAAGAGGGTGATTGTGATCATGAAAATTAAACCACGAGGGGTTCGAGAGGTACAACAAAAAATAAATAAAAAAAATAAAACTGATTTTTCATATATTTTTTTATTTTCATTAGTTTATTTGTGTGTTAATTTGGAGCAATAATGGATGAAGGAAGGGTTAGATAAAAATATGGTACATCCCATACATGCCCTCAACCAATTGAAATCCTTGTAGCTATACAATTAGGAATTACCATCCATGAAAGTTCTCGAGAAGGCCCACATGGGTGGAATAATGTAGTTGGGTCATGCACCGGAGCGCACATGCATAGGTTGGGTCGAAAAACATCATGTGTGTGGGCATCGACACATCCCCATTTCTGTTATTTATGAGTGTATCCTACTCCCATCCTCACAACACACATATGATCTATTGGTTGGATGAAATAATTGTAGGTTCCAGCTGCAGTAGAAGCATGGGAGGGTCGACACCAAACTTTTGTTTTTTTCCATATTCAATGAACAATCAGGGATTAGTACGACGATGAATCCTAGTATCCATGAAAATGAATCATTGATTTAGGAAATGGAACAGAATCCCAGAATAATGAGATAGGATACATGTATTTTTTTAAAACATAATTAAATTAAATTAAATAATTGCCTCCAAGGTGATTAATTCTTCATAGATATGCTCGACCAGGAATATGTAGTTCTCCATCATTGTATTATTGAGATCAATGGTAGATCTCCACTAGTGGTGCTCTAGACATGTTTCACGTATCTCAAGATGTCGCTGAAGGAGTCTCTAGGTGCTAGCATGGAATATCCCTACTCTTGCAATGTCCTCCTCCAATTGCCTTGAGAACTGCTTCCATAGAATTCTCCTTGATCTAGCGGAGGAGGATCTCTCTCATTCTTGAGACCATTCTTGCAGAGTGATGATGTCTCTAGGCTTGAGGGATTTTCTCCAATTCTCTATACACAACCAATTGGATTCTCTTGGCAAGCCCTCAAAAAATTAGAGAATAATATAACTGGTTATTTAATTAATGAGGGTAATAAAAAATTATTATCACAAGTTCCTTAATAATTTTATTAATTATAGCTAAAACCCCATGTCAAATAATAAAAATTACATTATTATTTCCTAAAACATTCTTATCTTGCGAGTTATAATTAAATATTATTTAATCAAATAATATACCATATTATTATTTATCCCTTGACGATTAAATTGGTCCACAAAACCTCCATCATATTTATTGAACCATCAATATTGACTATTTATTTATTAGAGAGATATCACTACATTGTTTTCCAATAAATATATAAATATCATATTTACTAAATATAAAATAAATGTGTAATAATTATTCCACACACAATATATTTTCTCAAATAACTAGAGTAAAAAAATCGATCAGGTATCCATGAATAATTATTAATCCAACACTGGGAATAATATTTATTCAATATGCTAAATAATAAATAATATAGAGTATTTAACTGAGATACTGGATACCCTTAGTGTGTGACCCTCTATGCCCCTCTCTCAGGGGCATTTGATGGATCATCTGGAAGTACAAGGTTAGTATCTAGCATCATGTCAAGGAACCCATAGAGAAAAAATTAATGTCGTAATGACATGTCACCCCATACAAATTCTTAACATGTAATATAAACTCTTTGTATCAATATCTCTAATCAAGGGGGTTTCATGAATGTTCCATCAACCAATGTGCTCGATTTATCATTCTTTGGCCTCCCAAAAATTGAACATGCCTATAGAAAACCATGAAAATGGATTTATTTAGGGTATATAATTTCTATCAAAGGACCTATGATATTAGATTCTGTTATTGAACTGAAGGTGAAAATCTTTTTTCGGATTATTCATTAATGTAATATTACTCATGATGCAGCCAACATATCCTATATCACCATTAACACATGTCGTCACATCTTTTTTCAATACATCTATGTGAATGATTCATAATACCCATTAATAATAGTTATAGAGTCTAAGGAAAAATACACATGTATTTATATAGGATCATCTAATGACGCTTATGAATGTGGATTTCCAACTAGCGGGTCTCATTCTCATAATATCCTCCTAGACATTACCAAGGGCATACACCATTATAAGGTGCCTCAATTTCCTATGAGTATCCACAATTGATAGTCTGTATCATTTGTTTCCCTTCAAAGAATATCATCTGTCTATAAGAGATTTGTTCAAAAATAGTGTAATGGCACTTCTGGGTTCTCATTATAGTTGGGATCTGCTATGACCTTTTAATATGACAGCTACTCTTACGACAATATCACATACAATGTCATGCAGAAGAGTAATCATGATGTGGTAGAGAGTATATTAATATCCCTCGAATGAGTATATTTTTATCATAAATTACAGAAGAATTTGGTTCTAGGGAAACAACTCCATAATTAATATATTATATAGATGGTATCCACTAGAAGTTTTTTTGTAGGATGTTCTGATCTTGATTACTATGAAGTAAAGATGATGTAATGTTATATCACTCTGTGATCCTCTTTTTTGTCATCTAATATTTAATCTGCCCTGTTTTTTGTGTCACTGCATGATAGTAACCCCATGAACAGTGAGGGAAGATCTCCACTACCACTACTATATCCAGCTCAGTTATGCTTTAGGCATCAAATTTGTGTCGTAGTAGGAAAATGGAGTTCAAATAGATAAAAGAGACATGTTATAGAGCCTATCTTTTCTATTTCATTTTACATGTTCCTACATAATTAATAAATTCATGTTGTCTTCATTCATTGCATAGTAGAAAGGATTTATGTAACTCGTAAATAAAGAATAATGTTTCACTATTGAGGAGGACCTTCGATGTGAAGGTGCCTCATATGGAAGAGCTCATGTTTTGAGTAAATATGATTACAAGATGTCATGGACAAATACTCACACACTATAACATAACCATACATACCATAAATGGGTTTCACCACCACCATACATACAATGCCATACTGGTTGCATTTTAGGACTTTTAAATACACAATTATATTGGGATTCCATCATGGTTTAACATGATGTATCATAGAAAGAGTTAAAGAGAATTTTACATGCGGGGTACTCTTCTATCTTCAAGGTAGATGAAGGACTCCACCAAATAGGGAAGATTGTGCCATGTTTTAATAAATATGTGGAATACCATAGTGGAGATAAGAGAATAAAAATTCAATTAAATAGAAATATATAAATTAAAACACATCCTCAATATGAAAATCATGGTTATTAATGTAATTAAAATAAATAATCATTAACATCAGTATCACTACTCATCATCCGATTTTAATGTTCAAACAAATCATGATAAATAGTATAGTGAAATCAGTTTAGATAATTATTGTAAAACAACAAGGAAACTATTGAATACTTATATCCCACTTCATCATGGGTTCGACCCTATCATATCACTATTTTAGGATTTAGTAGTTAGTGTAGTCGGGTGACTATAAATTTTTATTTTGATATTTCTCTGTAGAAGTGCTTTGTGGGAAAATACATGGGTGAATAAACCAACATACTATATATAAAGATCATTAGAGAATGATCTAAAAGTGTTCTTTGATTGAGTTAGAACACATATATTAAAAATGTTCTAAATAGGTAATAGTTCTATCAGGGAATAAGTGAGATATAAATTGATAAGTGTAAATTATGGTATATAACTTTACTATAATTTTTTGCACATTTCCTTAATACTACTATAGCCTCAATAGATCATGACAACATTCTTATAAGGGTCACTCAGTTTATCTTCTTATGGATGTTGATTTGATTATAAATTGTATTGACCAGACTTTTAGTTGATATTACTTAATATAATATTTAACCACTTTTGTGTGAATGTATAAATTAAATAAGAATGTTTGTTTTTTACATGGTTCACCACTATATTCTTATTCAATGGGAATGTGACCTAAAATGTATTGATCTACCAAATAATTAAAAGTACAATGCTCTTTGATGGGGTTTATAATTTGTTACTCTTCCTTGGGGTTACTCTAGTAACATTTTTAGGGAAAAGTCACTGCTACCAAAGGGATACTCCCTCAAACTTCATTCCTCTAAATCAATGCTCCCTAAATTATTACCTTTACATACTTTTCTGACATGTGGGTCCCTTCAATAAGATCACTTTTTTTGATTTATTTCTTTAATTTAAGTTGTTTCTTTGTTGATATCCCTAAGCTTCTTATCATAATGTATTACGAAATAATCTTTGAATCGGATAAATCTTCTTCTAAAATGAAAATGAAACTCCTTCTAATGCGACACCTAGAAATTATTTCTTATTTTCTATTAAAAAGAAATATCATTCTTCATATATATTGGGAAGATCATAAATTGGTGTAAAATCATCCTCATTAATTCTATATTCTCGGTTGTAACAACATACATATAGATATGAATGTTTAATATATTTACGTATCTCCTTCTCCTGCTGGTGAAAATCCTCCATTATAAAAAACTCCATCATATGAAATTGAATCACCTCTTGTTAGTACAATTATTGGTCTTCAAACCCACCAATAACTCCTCCATTATTTACATCATCATGTATTAAAATAAATAATTATTTTTTCAGTATTTCTTACTTCCTGTAGTATAGACATAATTGAAATTTAACCAGCCATTGAATCACTAAAATATCCCTTTTATTTTTACTTAAATCATAGCCTAATATCGAGGCACATAAAAATTTAATTATTAAGTAAAACATTAATAATCATCTATCTTTTCATATTTACTTTTTATGCATATATAGCCAAACACCTCTATTTCATACACCATGGTATGTCCTGATCAATCTCTAGGGAAATCACCCACCAACACTGTCTTTTGGCTATTTTACCATTTCCGGTAGAACATTAAAAGTTGATTCCCATTTCTTTAAAAACCCACAACCACAATCATTATCAAACTTATTTTGGGTCCATCAATTCTAATAGGTATGCATTCAATTTAAAACTACATGTTATATTCTTTTATGACACACCAATAGGTATTTTAAATAAAAAATGGCAACTATTTTTCCATTTCCATCTTATGATAATATTTTTTCCCACCAACTCCACAATGCCAATTTTGGGAATACGATTTTTCCTAGGTAAATTTCAAGCATTCCATGCTCTACCTCACGACATGTTGATCTCTAACAGAACATTTTATATATCAGATATCCATTAAAATCAACCATGACTATAGAAACACCTAAGTCTAGGATTCGTAATTTATCATAGGTTCTTTGAAAATAATTTATATAGACCACCACCATGTTGTTTATTCCAAATTACCATTTTCTTAATCATCTACAAAAAAACCTAGCGTATAATCCCTACGAATTATTCCAAGATGTGGTAAAGGATTCCTTAAAAAAATTAATCTATCCATATACAGGTTGAACTTCAATGAACATCACATTCAAAGCTCCAATATTTCATATAATAAAATATGGTGAAGACATAAATATGTTTCTATATAGTATACTGGAACTTCATTTGTATACTCATTTCATATTCAACTAGAAAATCAATCATGTAATTTCAATTCATTAATATAAAGTAATATCATGGTTTCTCTTTATACTTAATTATGGGTGATTTCATGTGCATGTATTCTTTCCAAGACTTCCATGCACATTATCTTCATTATTTATCAATAAATCAAATAAAAAATCAAGAACCATTTTTCAATAATCCCATAGGAATTACATATTTTCATCAATTTAGTCATCTTCCACATATATTTTGATAAAATAATTCTTGGAAATCCATGATCTCCTCTTTTGGATGACTTTTTAGACTTCATTCCTTTGGTTCAATCTCATACAACACCAATTCCTTTTCCTATTTTCTAATTCTCCAAAAAACTGATTAAAAATATATTATAATTATTATTCTTAAAGAATCAACACTAATTTTCAATAAATAAAACTCAACCCTTTAGACTTCCAACAATGAAACACTTTTTATTTTTTTGACTATAACCAATAATCATTTTTTCAACTTCCTATTATTTTTGAATAATGAATTGTTTTTGACAAATTCAAATCAACCCTATAGGATACTAATATTACCCCCTTTGGATTTTATTGAAAATAAACAACACAATTTCTAATATTAAATTTCACCCTTATTAGTAATGGAATATAATTGGTTATTATCCTCCTTTTTTGAAAATATCAAAATAGTTTAATCCTTAGAAAAAATTGACTTTTCATTCTCTCATACTATGTGTTACTGGAGTTCCCAGACATTTATATATATAGGGATCACCAATGTTATCTTGAAATCCCCCTTTAAAAGGTTTCTTATATTTATTTTGGATAGATGTGGGTTTCCTCATGGGTTGAAACTCCAACATAGATGATAAAGATAGATTCTTATACTCTATACATATCCTCTCATCAGAAATTTACTTCATCATTATTATAAACTATCTGTTGATTAGATTAATATTATTTGAAAAAATTAAAAATATTTTTTTATTGGAATGTATAACTATATAAAACAATCATAATAAAATCACCACAACTACTGAAAACATGATTTAATCCATTGAGTGAGACTCTCACATAGCATATGGGGTGTCAGGAAATCCTCTAGTCCTACTGTAACACCCTGACATAAATCACCTAGTCTAACCATAGGTTAAATGGCCCCATGTGTAACTCCTCATATGTTTGAGGTTATTTAGAAGCGGTGAGGGACTTGGAATTAATGTAGGGTTATTATTCCCTTGGTAATGAAATAACCGCAAACAATAATACATTTCAGATAATAATAATCAACAACATAAAATTAATTAACGATAATACAATTTAAGTAAAGAAGAAAAAAAATAACCATGATCTAACAGATGGTATTCAATATTATAATCAAATCAATAATTTCCCAACATATGGTGCATAGTGGTACAAGAAATAGAAAATATATAGAAAGATACATTGATAATGATATAAAAAGATCTAATAGTCTACCCCATTATTTCCTTGGTTAACACTACCCCTCATGCTCAACCGCCCCACACAAGTCCTTTTCCCCTCACTGGATCTCTACCATAATGTTTTTATGCACATAGAGATACTCATGCAATGTGCGAGTATAATAACCTATAGGTAACTACCAATGTTTCCTTGGAATAGGTTTATCATGTTCTTATAATGGAATATTCAATGGTTATAGAAAAAGAATAAATAAACATACAACTATCCAGTTCATCATTCCCAAAGAAAACTGTCGTGAACCCTGATCATACCTACTTCAACACAATGACATAAGATACATCACATCAAGGTAGTCACATAATCTAAATAAGGTATAAAATTTAATCTAAAAATTCAACAAATCAATATGGATAACCAAAATAGTATCACAAATAGGTTACATATATCTTCCCATTACTCAACCATGTCATAATGGATAACCACGATACAGTTAGAGAAATTAATATGTTTCATCCCATGACTCAACCATATCCTATTGGATAACTACAATATAGTTAGAAATAAAGAACATATCATCATACTAGGCCAACAATAGAGTTTCCATTGGTCCATAAAAGCACCCACATGTTAATAAAATCATGTGGTAGATCCTTTATAATGCTATTACACACCCACATTCTAATAAAAACATACATCATTATACCAAGTCATAATATTGTAATGAATTTATACCTCCATATTAATAGACTCTAATTAAAAATAGTCCACCAAAAAATAAATCCCACAACTAAAAATTTATAGAATTAGGCATAAAATCAACCCAGGGGGATTATTGAATGAAATTTCAATAATAAGGAAACATCCAGGGTTATGATAGGCTTATAAAAAACGGTACTATTGTAATGAACTAATCACATAACGACTAATTTAATTAAGTTAAAACCAATGGATCCAATTTCTTATCCTTAAACTATACATTAAAACTAATAATTTCATTATGTAAACCATAGATCCTTTAATATATGAATAATTTAACATTTTATATCGAGAAAAGATGAGAAGATCCTGGAGTGGACGAAATAAATGGAGAGATACATTCAATTTGTAGATCCAACAAGTCAAGATCTGATAAAAATACATTATGGATGGAATGAATCTCTAAAATTTCTCCAAGTATTCTCAATGTTCAGGATCATGACTTATAGGAGGAAAAGTGAGATTTCATAGGAAGGTTTTAGGTTAAAAATAAAACTTTTATATTAATTACTACTATGTGTGTGGTTTTTACAATTAATTTATCAATTTTTTTTACAAACTATGTGGGATCCACTATCCAAATATATGTCAGCTCACACTGTTAAACTGCACACTTCGGTAAAATATATGAATACCATTGTCACCAAGGTATATAATTCATGGTTAACTGGGGAATCTACTCATGTTTCCCTTACCATGAGAAAATATTTTCAACTAAAACTGTTCAAAATCATCCTAAAACTACATAAAAAGTCCCCATTCCAAACCCCAACAAACAGTAGCTCAAACTGATAATGATAAGATAAAAATGAGACAATATTAATGTAAATCACCATAGAAATCTTTGGTGTTTTACAAATTCCCCCTCTAAAAATAATTCTCATCCATCAAGAGTGCTTATAAGTTTCCTACTAAAAACATTATAGAAACTAAGCCTATACATCTAATTCTTATTCCCAAGTCTCGTGCTAGGTATGATTTTTCTACGAAAACAATCAAACAACATGTACCATTTTCCCTTCAAAACCATTTCATTTTGATTAAAATTTCCCATTAGATGTTCCTTGTAAAATGGTTCTTCCTCCATTTCCATTTTTTCACTATCAATAACATGTGTAGGATATGGTTCACACTTATAAATATGTGACACAAGGAACAAATCATGCATACTAAGATATTATGGAGGATTGTACAACGTATAATCCACCATGAAAATATATTCTATGTTCTTAAATGGTCCCGAAGAACATGGTGATAACATTCCCTATCTCTTCAACCATTGATGCTCCAACTAAGGTGATATTCACATGAATACATAGTCAACCAGTATGAAATATTTTTATTATTACATTTGGCTAGAATATAAGAACTACCATATCTGAGTTATAAAATACTATATTTTAATTACCTATACCTATTCAGATGTATTTTGTACTGGGATCATTCTGATTATAATTAGCGTGCTCATTTCAAGCCAACAGAGTGACGAAAAACATAGTTGACTTTAATATTACTCAAATAGATTCTTCTAAATAAAATCATATAAGTTATTGTAGAAATAAAATTATAAAAAGAACATATGATTTTCCTTTGACCCACTAAAATCAAGTATACAAGCACTGATAATATTCTCTACAATATGGATCATCCACTCAGACTGTCTTCTAGTATATGGGAGGTATTTCGTGATCATCTTTAGTAGTGATATCAATTCCTTATATATCCATTTCCAAAACCATGAAGTGAAATGTGCATCCTTACTGACTACAACACTTATTAGAACACTGTAAAGGAACCCTATTTCCCACACATATATCCTACCCAACTCATTGACAAATTAGGTTTCAAAAATAAGAAATATTTCTGTACCATTTATTATTTTATTAAACACATACCTCTCCATAAATCCAATCTATGGAGTTCTGGGTTGTCTTCTAATGAAGTCTGTCATCACCTAATCCCTCTTCCACGAAACCACTAGAAGAGACTTAAATAATCCTCCCAATCATTGGTGTTTTTATTTTTCACTTTTATGGGCAGGGTAATGCAAGAAAAACCATAAAATGTTATTTTTCATTCCAAACCACCTGAAATGATGTCTCATGTCATGATATATATGGTTCTGTCCCAGATGAACCACACACACTGATTTTTTAGGGCCCCTCATCAAATATTTTATCATGGATGTGGGAACCAAAACTCATTCATGCATGTGTTGTTTTTCATTCCCATATATAAACCATCCTATATGAGTATCATCTCTCATCATTCATTCCCATGTCACTTGAAAATTTGAATCAATTCTCAGTTAACATTCACTCGATCCACCAGATATGAGGTGATGACCACAGTAGCATAGGTTACCTCCCCTTGATCCTATAATTCCCCGATATTCGAATCAATTCACAAGATTATTAGTTTCCAATCTTATAATGATTGATTTCTTAGTTCCTCTATCTTCCTACAAAGAGAATATACAATAATATTTTCTTTCCTTGGGGAATATTCCATCTCCATTAATGATATTTATAATTAATCAGAAAAATTCCTCTATCATTGTTTTAAGACTCATTGGGAGGAAATATATTTCATGTGTGTATATTATTTTTAGATTATACATATCTCAAAAATTAGGTAATGATAGAAATGATTCATGTCATGAACTAAAATAAGAAAATATGGATAATGAGTATGGTAGTTCTGTCCATGGGGATATAGCCGATGAGATCCATAAACAACTACATTATCTTTTTTATATTGAAAACCCCTAATAAATCATTTGATTCATTATAATAGACTGTATATCCAATACCTGAGTTTAAAAAAGTTGGAATAGGAGTTTGAATCATACACTTCTTCAGTCAATTAAAAGCATCTTCACACTAATTCCTCAAATCAAACATGACTCCCTCGTTGGTCCTCTTAGTCATAGGCATTGGAAAATTACTGATGTCTTTAATGAACTACCTATCATATCTATCCAACCCAAGAAATCTCCAAATCTAAAAAAATTTCTTAGGTCATTACTATGTCATAACCACCTCCACCTTTTTTGGATTGAATAATAGTAGTACTTTGGGGATCACACGTCCAAGAAAGGATAACTCTTGGTTATATAAATGAATCTTATAGAACATTACATATTTTCAATGTACATGGCATGTACCCAAATTAATCTTTATTTTTTTATGATGAAACTCTTGGGTTGGAGAGTATATTAATACGTCATCAATGTTAACAATGAAAAACGAGTCTAAATGGGGATGAAAAATATATTTCATGAGTTCCATGAACACCACTTCTATATTCGTCTATCCAAATGGTATTATAAAATAATCATACAATTTATAATTAATTTTAGACATTTTTTACACACATCCTTGGTCTTAACTAAATGTTTATGATAGCTGAGTCACATATAAATTTAATAGAGCCATCGAGATCCTCTCAACTTCTCAAAAATATTATCTATCCTTGGTTGTAGATATTTATTATTAATTACGACATGATTCAACTTCCTGTAATACACACACAAATAAAAACTAAAATATTCCCTTTTGGAAAACATGACAGTATCACCCCAATGAGAAGTGCTCATCCCAATAATTCCTTTCGCCTTGAGATCACCAAGATACACTTTTAACTCCTATAACTAAGTCAGTGACATATAATAGAGGAGAATAAATATCAACAATTGACCTAGCATAGTTCTATTTTTAAATTCAATTCTACTTTTTGGGGTAGTCCAAATAAATACTCGAGAAAAACATCCCAATAATGGTCCGTCGCAAAATAAATAGTATATGGAATGGTCACCTTGTATTCTCTAAAAGTCATATCTATTACTCGAACTGTAATGGTCCCAATTTGACAATAGTCTATACCCATTCTTCCATTTCCTAAATTTCATTCCCCATCAAAAAATAATCCATTACATCTGAATATGTAATGGAAAATCCCCTATATTAGTTGTCTATATGAGCTAAAAAACTTATCATCTAGTACATACCCAAGAAAACATAAAAAAATATCATTTCTAGGATCATAAAATCAAATGTTTTTCATATCCCTTAATCATAATTGGACAGACTAGGAATCTTTTAGTAACGTATATTCTATTTCCTAGTGATGTTTCAAGGGGTACTAATAATGGTTATAACGTTAATTTCAACTCTATACTAAAAAATGAATTGTATAGAGATAAAAAATAGAATATCACATATAAAACAAGGTAATATAAATCACTGAATTAACTATAAAAATGCATATCACTATCAAATATTACTCTCCAGTGCCATTTATATCATAATCTACCATATAATATCTCTTCAAACCAGATACATTGTTTTTTCCGCACTGTCCCTAGATCACATAGTACATAAAATCCCATTTATTCTACAATTATGATAGAGATTCCAATCCCGCACCATGGAATAACCTCCCTATAGTATCCTAACTATCAATTTTATAACCCCCTGAACAATGCCCTCATGCATGCATCTACCCATCTTCTTTTCATAAACATTACTGTGATATCCTGAAGAAAAAAATCTATAAGTGACCCAAATTATATGAATGACGGTACAATCTAGGATGAGTAGTACACAACTCACCATGATTCCCCCTATACCCGCACTAAAAACCTAGAAGGATACCTTTGTTCATGAATGGAGATGAAGAAACTATACTCTACTCAAACTTTCTATATCTACCCTAGTACATCTTATCCTCTCTTCGCTTTATTTCATTAGAATAGAAACCCACAACACCATTGGAAATACCACTCATTGGTATTGAAAAATCTTTGTGGTTAAATTGTTTTAAACCAAGGTTATATATTTTTTGACAACTAAAATTTTTGTTGAATAAAATTATATTTTCTAGGAATTAGACCTAGTTCAATATATTGAGGATATTTTCCAGACAGATATTTCAAAACCCAAGTTTTTGAATTGGCCTGCACAGGATACAGAAGATGTCAGAAATATGAATTTGTTTATCAAATACTTTATCACATTTAGGTCTATCGGAATTACATTAAAAATAATAGAATTAAATTGAATCTTAGAAATATTGAAGTTGCTGAAGAGTTTTGAAAGAATAATGTGATGTTAGGAGTTAGAAAGTTTTCATACTTTATAAAGAAAATAATACGATACATTTCTAATCAAGAATTTCTCATAAATATTGAAAACATTTTAGATAAAGTATTTTGATGAAATAGTGGAGTGGTTGGAAAAATTTCGGAGTCACAAAATGGGAATTCTATTTTAATGGGAAATAATTCATAATTAGAAGATAAAGAAAAGGATGTTGCTTAACCTGAGGAAGAAGAAAATCATACTGAGATTTTCATACTCTGGTTTTCGTACTCAGATTCTCATAGTAGTATTTTCATTCTAAGAAAATTGAAATGCGATATTAAGGACTAGATTTCTATATTGATATTTTCATGCTGGGAAAATAATTATGAGATTCTCATAATCATATTTTCATAATTTGTTTTTCATATTACTATTTTCATACTAGGAATATCTTACTATGATTTTCATACTCAGATTTTAATATTTGGATTATTATATTTAGAAAATTGTACTGATGTATTCATAATGAATAATTCATGCTGAGAAATAAAAACATTGTAATTAAATGAGAAAGAAAAAATCATAATGACCTGAGAAATAAAAAGATCTCAATGAGAGGAGAAACAAACAGATTATAATGAAGATAAGAAAGAAAAATATTATAATGATCTGAGAAAGAAAAAGGAAATAATTATATATGAAAGATATAGATTTTAATGAAGCTGAGAAAGAAATAAATTACAAGGAGCTGACAAATGTATAAAGAGTTAAAGTCGTCAAACATGAATTTCAATTTTGCTTAAATATTGAAAAAATCTATGGTGGTTTGAAAAAGTTAATGTTTAACTTTTAAATGTGAGATATTTTAAGAGATTTTTAGATTTTAGGAAGTGGGGAATGTTTTTATATTTATCTTCTTTTTTTGAGTCTCATATAAATTCTTCCTTATATCTTTTTTTCAATCGAAACTTTCACAAACATGCAAAATGCGGATAGCTATAAAATTCAAAGTAAATATTTCCATATGACTGAAGAATAGTTGTATTGAGAACTCTGGAAGAATATTGAGTTTTGTAGATTGATAATGAACTCATTATATTGAATCATCGTGCTCAGAAAATTTGTTACAAGATCTTGCATTATCAAATTTTGTGAATTGAATCCAAGATCCCGCATTACCGTATTCAGAGAATCGGATCCAGGATTTAGCATTATCATATTCGGAGAAAATTGATCAAGGATCCAATATTATTATATTTTGAGAATCAGATCCAGAATCTAGCAATATCATTATCAAAAAATCAAATCCATAATCCACCAAAAATTTTATAGACAAAATTTGATCCAGCATCATCACGTAGGGAACATCAGGTCTAGCCTAATCAGAATGAGGATTCATACTGAGCAATTGTGGAGAATAGTTAAAAAATTATTCATTTTTTGAATTATTTTTTCATAATAAAACATTATTAACTAACAAGAGTTAATATAATAAAACCTATATGGAGATAAAATATGTCTAACGCAAGTTAGAAAAAATTGTATTCATTTCTTATTAAGAGTGGATTTCCATAGACCCATGGGAGGGGCTACGACATGGATGTATGTTCTCACACTAAGCCTGAACCCTGTAAATATTGTGTGATTTATATTTTTTCATACTTTTTTATGCATGATTAATTACTAAATTACTATATGAAAATAAATCTTAAAATTATTTAGATGGTATATTTTTAATTGTTTTGAATCTTATAAATAGTGAACGAATGATTCCATCCTCCCCCCTTATCAATTGTTATTTGATCCTTTGTAACTTCATTTAGTATCAGAGGGAATGTTCTCTTGTAGAATCCATATCATGGATAATAAAACTTCTTTCAACAGTAGAATAATTCCTGCATTTTATGGAAAAAAGTATTATAGATGAAAAAATTGGATGAATCCTTATATCTTATATCTTAGTATTGTAGTTGTTGATGATGTAACTATTGGTTTTCCACCTAGTGAGAATGATGATCCCATGAATGTTTCTTATAAAATAAATATATATGTTGATAGAAAGGATAGAAATGAAATCCTTATATCCTTATCATAGAATCTTTGTCAGAAGGCGATGGACTAAAAACATGAAATATTATATGGGAAAAGATGGAAAGAGTTTTCGAAGTGAATACAATAGATAAAGAATCAATGCTAAATGTTTGGAATAGTTAGTATAAAGTCATTTTATTGTGATATAAATAATCAATTGATGAATATTTCTCAAGATTTAATGAATTTTTTACAACATTAGAGGAATCAAAAATGTCTTGGAAGATCGTACAATTGTGAAGAAACATATGAGAAAAATTCTAGATAAGTTTGTAAAGACCCAGAAATTTAAGGAAATTTTTTCCCTTAATTTCTTTCGAATTTTACGAGAATGCAGTTTCTAACGGCACCTGATTCTGAGATCCGGTGTGCCCAGAATCATTTTCCGAAGTTTAGCTCGGGTACATTCAGTGAACGAACGAGCGGGTTTTCATAAACTTTGAACCAGTGCTCAGAATCAAAATCCGAGGACACCGATGGAATCGCAACACTGGTAATTTCTTAGGAACACCTTTTCCAGAGTTGCGTTTTCTCTGGTGTGGTTTTTAAATTCTGGGTTAAGTAAATGAATAAAAATAAAATGGTGCAACCAATTTTATTTTATTTAAGGTTGTTTAACCTAAGCTAAGTGGTTGAAGTGGGACCCACTATATCCTACTCAACTAGGTATGATATTTGTTTGGTGGGGCCCACACGAACCCCACCTTTTCAACTTCCTTGAAACCCCCACCTTTAATTAGGTAATGCACTCTCACCCCCCTTTAATTGAGAGTCAACTCTTACCTTTAACTTATTGTTTAAACACGTCATTAATTTGGGTGGTTTAAACTTCTCAATTAATTGATTGATTCAATTTTTTTTGGAATTTCAAAATGTTTTTCTTGTGTGTTAATAAAATAAGACAAGTCTTATTTTATTAAAGGGGTTCGTTGTGTGAGTGGGCTGGGGAGAAATTACTCAAAGCCTTGAAGCACTCCTTCCTCGACGAAGAACGTGAAGAACGCGAAGAACACCGACCTCGGACGAAGGTCGACAAGAACGCCGAATCCTCGGAGATCGATGACGTGATGCCGACGAATGTTTTCTCCGTGAAGCGACGATCCTCCTTCCGCGACGCCTTCTTCCGCAACGTGCAATTCCACGATGAACCATCGTTCAACTTTTTCTCTGAGGTAAGGGATTATTTTCTTTTTTTTCGTGATTACCTTCATCGCTGATTTTCATCTTTATTTGAGCCGCCTGTTATCGCAATAACGAGAGGGGGTTGGACTGCACGAACATGGCCGACCCTCCTCCACCCTTGATTGTTGATTTTTTTGAGGCATGAACAAGGTAGCGCGGTGCCGATGCACCGCCCGGAAAATAATAAAGATTGGGCGAGGAAGCGCGGCGACGTCGCGCCGCGCTGGTCGGACCAAGGCCGCGGCGGAGCAGGAAGCGGCAGGCGGCTTCTGGCTACCGGTGCCAGAGCAGGAGAGCGGGACCCCTGCGGTCCCGCGGCAGCAGCAACCGGCCAGCCGGACTGGGCCAGCCGGCTTTCGAGAAGGGTCGGGAGTCGTAACCCCCGGCTGGCCGATAGGAGCGGCCCCCCTCATGGGGGTTGCGGTTTCACACAGGGGGGCAGAGCCCCCCCCCCCCCCAAACCCTTCCGCTCGGCCATTTCGGCCGAGCTGCCTGGCCACGCTGGCTAGGCTGAGCGCGCCAGGCCGTGCATGCCCAGGCCGGGCTGGGCCGCACCCATATGGGCCGAACCCGGAACCGGGTCGGGTCGACCCGGTTCGGGCCGACCCATGGGGTATCGGGCCGGGTCGGACCAGGCCCGAACCCCCTATTTGCGGACCTCTTACGGTCTTTTGCCCATACCTTGGGCTATAGACCTCCGATAGATGCACTGTCTACTGAGATGCGAACCTTGGATCGAGACGGTCATTTCGGTATATTACACTCAAGGTTTCGGAGAACTTTGACTATGGCCGGGTTGGTTCGGATGCGAAACCAACCGGTCTCTCGGAGCGGAAACGCTTATATCTTGAGCTCCAGACGTCTGATTGACATGCCGTCGACTTTGTTGGATTCCTCTTGATGAGACGGAACTTTTGGAATACTTCGACTGAGATTTGGAAGCATTTTGGTAGTGGCCGGGTTGGATTGTACCGAAAATCCAATCGGGCCCCTGGAACGGAAAATCTGATAACTTTCAGACCGGACGTCCGTTTGACGAACCGTCAGTGGAGTTGGTGATCACGTTGAGAAATAGTCCCTATGAGTATACCCTATGATTGTTAGGGTGTAGTTGAGATACGGCCGGGTTGGTGCGTACACGAAACCAACAGGGCCCCTAGGACGAAAAGGCTAATAACTCACAGACCGGGTGTTCGATTGATGCGTCGTATGTTGCGTTGAGACCCCTATGATGAGGCGGCCCATTGAGATACTTCTTCGTGGAACTTTGAGATACTTGGTGTATCGACTAGTAGCTCGTGGAGCGGACCCTGCCGGAGACGAGAATACGGAGTACGGAGACATTGTAGCCGACTGAGACCTGACGACTACTTGACCGACACGACTTGGAGTGAGTCGACTTGCCCAATGGAAGGAGCACTACTTTGTTTGGGTACAGACCCATGGCGGACAGAGCACTAATTAGTTTGGGTGAAAACCTGCAGTACTCATCCGGAGAGTACCTCTGCAGGCTATTAGGGGGTGTGCACTACTGTGTTTGGCTGGCATACCCCGGCGAGAAGCACTACTGTGCTTGGGTGGCTGACCCGCAGTACTTGACAGGAAGAGTACCTCAGCAGTCTTAGTTTAGTGAGCAGTATCTCAGAGTCGTGATAGGATCACTGTACACTCCAGAGATGGGGATCTTCATCAGTTACAATTTTGATAATGAAAATCCCGGTTTGAGCTGAGTCTATGATCATTGTGTTTACCTCAAGATTGAGATGGGTCACCTGATAACTTAGGTACATGTATGGGCATATACCTGGGTAGTGGTTATCTGTTTATTTTATTATCTTTGTGTTTACCTCATGATTGAGATGGGTCACTTGGTAACTTAGGTATATGTATGGGCATATACCTGGGTAGTGGTTATCTGTTGATTTTAAGATCTTTGTGTTTACCTCATGATTGAGATGGGTCACTTGATAACTCAGGTATATGTATGGGCATATACCTGGGTAGTGGTTATCCGTTGATTTTATGATCTTTGTGTTTACCTCATGATTGAGATGGGTTACTTGATAACATATGTATATTTATGGGTATATACCTAAGTAGAGGTTATCTATTGAGATATTTCTTTTTGGTTATCCATGTCGGATATAGTGAGACCTTGAGGGTCTCGGGGTCCCTACTGAGTATCGTTATACTCGCCCCTACACAGGCTATGGCCACCCCTCGTTGGGTTGGTTGCAGACGACGGGCAGCGCTAACAGAGGCCGAGTGTTCGAGGACTGGACGGTACCTAAAGATGGATCTCACGACAAGTCAGTATCCGGAGGTGGACTTCATGACATGACGATACTCGGAGGAGGTTTATGGGTGAGAGAGTTATGGAGGCTATCTATACCTACCCTTCAGGTAGGATTCGTGGTGGATGATCTAGGAGCTACGATATTTGTACCTACCCTTTTGGTAGGATCCGTGGTGGACGAACCAGGTGCTGCGCTCTCTGTACCTACCCTTCAGGTAGGACCCTAGATGGATGACCCAAGAGCGTCTTCTATTCTTCCAGCTATTGTCTTTTATATTGTAATTTCGTTCAGTTGTAGCAGTACTTTCAGTTGGGTTTGTATTCTGGCCCATATACTTTTCAGCACTTCTTTTGTACTTAGTGTTTTACTTTCGCTTGTACTATGCGGTGTTTTGTTTACTTTTATAAAGAAATTCATTCCTAGTTATCTAGATTTATTCCATTGGTGCTAGTCGCCAGCCCCTGACCTAAGGACGGCGGGCTTGGGGTAGTCACGGCATGGGCCCCGAGGACGGGTCGTGACAAATTGGTATCAGAGGAGTCGGTTCTACCACAGAACTTATAACTCTGATATTTTCTTTCTGTGAAGTGAAGATGTTAAGAGTACCGAGTGTGGTTTTTAGTTCAGGGAGTCCAATGTTGGTGTGGGCGGCCGAAGTATCCATACACTAGGACCTTAACCACTAATTTCCGACTTTGTGCATGAAAACACTGATTGCGTGTGTGTTTCCAGAGGTTTGTAAAAGTCATATCAAACTAGGTCAGCTCACCAGGTATAAACGTTTGACCGTGTCACGTTGTTTCTTTCAGGATGCCTTTCCATGGAAAATCGGCTAGATCCCAGAGGGATGTGTGTACTGACAGCCTTCCAAGCGATGAGGCTTCGGTACAGGGCCCTCTTGCAGTAGAGGCATCAGCGGTACTACCATACGTTGGTCCACCGATGCCACTATCCCCAGCAGTAGGCGATGCACGCTGCTTGAGCGCGCATCACGAGTTCCAGCGCCAGAGGCCACCCAGTTTCTAGGGATAGACAGACCCGCATGAGGCCGAGGATTGGCTGGAGGCTATGCTGAGAGTCTTCAGGCTAGTGGGGACACCAGCAGACTTCACGGTGATCTTTGCTGCCAGCCTCCTTCAGCCAGTAGCTTTACACCCCGAGCATGTTCATGAGCTGCTGCCTTTGCTTTAGGTTTTTCGATCAGTAGCTAAGTCATCTTTGTGCAGTAGATAGATGATGCAGAGGTCCAAGAGGACCAGAGCCAGCCGTACGAGGAGCAGGAAGTGTTATGAATGCGGTAGGAAGGGTCACCTGGCACGTGACTATCCGACTCCCCACACAGTTGATCCACAGACGTTGGAGGATCCACTGAGACAGAAGCAACAGTGGGTGCTTGAGCGATAGCCGAGTGGTGGACAAGGCAGTAGAGCTCCGAGAGCAGGTGGACAGGAGCGGAACTAGTGGATTCTTTTTTGTTCTTGGTACTTCTAGTTCCATGTTGCTATTGTATTTGTGTCTTTGTACTATGAGATGCAATAATAAAAGAAACTTATCCTAGTGACACTTGTTTTCCTGTCCTTTTTTTTGGTTGATACTGAGAGGTTCCGGTTAAAAGTGGTTGACTTGACCCTCACTTTTAAGAGTTCTACTAGAGGAGACCCAGTGACCTCACACTAATGCCGATAGTGTGACTCGACCATTGGAGGTGAGAGTGACAGTTGGATCTCTTGGTAGTTACGTTGAGGCCTTACGACGTCATCCATGGCATGAATACATCATTCATGTCAGGATATACTGTATTATTCATGGGTGTGGTTCATCTGGGGGATGGGACTGAGTTTCTCTCTTCAGCAAGGGAGAAATATTAGCAGCTCTTACATATCGTAGGCAAAGAAGGTGCAGATCATCCAGGAGCGGATGAAAACTGCACAGTGTAGTAAGAAACAAGAAATAGGTGCCAGTCTTAGAGACTCGGGCATGTTAAATGTTTCAAGAAGAGGATTATTTAAGGTGAGATGAGTCTTCAAAGCAGCAGACATGGAGGCAGATCTAGGAGAGAAGCATGAGGTGGTGTAAATTTTGACATGCTAAAACCACCCGCCTTAGTTTTCCCCTCCAGGCTCAGAGAGCTGGAGGAAAGGGGAAGAGTACAGTTGCATGCGGTCAAGGAGTGTGACCCAATGGTTGTACAAATGATTCAAGGGACAGTATGTGTCCACTACTAGCTGCCGTAGTAACAGAAGTCGATAGGAATCATTCCTTACATTCACAATCGTTTCCCATAACTAGAGTTTCCGGTAAGCCGTAGACTTGACCCTCATGTTTAGAGATACCATGGGAGAAGACTCGATAATCACACTTATGGCGACAGTGTGGTCAGACCCTCGAGGCGAGAGTTTCAGTTGGAATCTCTTAGTGGCAGCGTCGAGGCCTTACGACGTTGGTTTGAGTATGGACTAGGAAATCACAGTTCATCAACAAATTAAAGGTATTAGGCAAAAAGGTTGTTGTCTAACTACAATGTCGGGATGGGTTTTCCTTGGTCGGCAAAAAGGAAACCCCAGGCAGCACAGGATAAACTCATACATAAGAGGGTGCAGCTGATCACCCTTGAGTCAGCCAACCTTACCCTCGCGGCAGCAGGAGTTTTGAGTTTCAGTTCCAAACAGGAATTAGAGACCTCTAGAGTTTGAGGATGATGATCACGTTCTTATATGTGTCTCACCTCGACCAGGTTTACGGAGATGTGGCTGAGGCGAACAGTTATCTCTGAGGTTCAACGGACCTTTCTAGGTCCTCAGTAGGGTAGGAAAGGTGTTTTACCGCTTGACCCATCAACCTCAGTTGCACCACATGCACGATGACTTCCATGTATCTCAACTGAGGAGATACGAGCACGACCCTTCGCATATCATCGACCATGAGGAGCTGGACGTTGGTGATGGGTTGACTTTCCCAGAGGTTCCAGTGGGGATCGAGGATTGACAGGAGCGGATCCTATGAGGACGGTCGATTCCTCGGGTGCACTTTCACTGGCAGTACGGGATCCTCCATGGGAGCACATGGGAGCGAATGGCGTAGATGCATGCTCAGTACCACTTTTGTATCCCTAGTTTGTGTTAAAGCTTTACAAGGACGTAAAGCCCTGAGGTGGGAGTAATGTAAAGACCTGGAAATTTCAAGGAATTTTTTTTTTAATTTCTTTTGAATTTTACAAGAACGCAGTTTCTGACTGCACCTGATTCTGAGGCCCGGTGTGCCCGGAATCATTTTCTGATGTTTAGCTCGGGTACGTTCAGTGAACGAACGAGTGGGTTTTCCTAACCTTTGAACAGGGGATCCGAATTGAAATTCGAGGACACAGATGGAATCACAGCATCGCTAATTTCTTAGGAACACCTTTTCTAGAGTGGCGTTTGCTCGGGTGTGGTTTTTAAATTTTGGGTTAAGTAAATGAATAAAAATAAAATGGTGAAACCAATTTTATTTTATTTAAAGTTCTTTAACCTAAGATAGGTGGTTGAAGTGGGACCCACTATATCCTACTCCACTGGGTAGGATATTTGTGGGGTGGGGCCCACACTAACCCCACCTTTTCAACTTCCTTGAAACCCCCACCTTTAATTAGGTAACGCACCCGCACCCACCTTTAAATGAGAGTCAACTCTTATGTTTAACTTAATATTTAAATGCCTCATTAATTTGGGTGGTTTAAACTTCTCAATTAATTCAATTAATTGATTGATTCTATTTTTTTTTGAATTTCAAAACATTTGGCTTGTGTGTTAATAAAATAATACAAGTCTTAGTTTATTAATGGGGTTCGTTGTGCGAGAGGGATGGGGAGAAATCACAGAAAGCCTTGAAGCATTCCTTCCTCGACGAAGAACGTGAAAAACGCGAAGAACGCCGACCTCTGACGAAGGTCGACAAGAATTTCGGATCCTTAGAGATCGACAACGCAATGCCGAAGAATCTTTTCTCCGAGACGCGACGATCCTCCTTCCGCAACGCCTTCTTCCGCGACGTGCAATTCCGCGACGAACCTTCGTTCATCTTTTTCTTCGAGGTAGGGTATTATTTTCCTTTTGTTCGTGATTACCTTCATCGCTGATTTTCATCTTTATTTGTGTTGCCTGTTATCGCAATAACGAGAGGGGGTTTGACCACACGAACATGGTCGACCCTCCTCCCCCCTTGATTGTTGATTTGTTTGTGGCATGAACAAGGAAGCGCGGTGCCGATGTACTGCACGGAAAAAAATAAATATTGGGCGAAGAAGCACGACATCGTCGCGCCGCGTCGTTGAAGTCGAACAAGCTGCATCGCCGTCACGCCGCGCCAGAGAACCTGGAAGCGACCGCCTCCGGATCGGGGCCACGACAGAGGAGCGCAATGCCATCACGCCGTGCTGGTCGGACCAAGGCCGTGGCAGAGCAGGAAGCGGCGACCGGCTTCCGGCCGCCGGCGCCGGAGCAGGAGAGCGGGACCCCGGCGGTCCCACGACGGCAGCAACAGGTCGGCCGGACCGGGCCGGCCAGCTTCTGAGAAGGGCCGGGGGTCATAACCCCTGGCTGGCTGACAGGACCGGCCCCCCTCATTGGGGTCGCGGTTTCACACAGGGGGGCAGCCCCCCCCCCCCCCCAACCCTTCCGCTCGGCCGTTTCGGACGAGCCACCTGGCCACGCTGGCCAGGCCGAGCGCACCAGGACGAGCGCGCCCATGTCGGGCCGGGCCACACCCAAGCGGGCCAGACCCAGACCAGGGTCGGGTTGACCCGTTTCGGGCTGACCTTGGGGGTATTGGGCCAGGTCGGACCAGGCCTGAACCCCCTATTCGCAGACCTCTTATGGTCTTTTGCCCATACCTTGGGCTACAAACCTCTGATCGACGCACTGTCAGCTACGATGCAATCCTTGGATCGATACGGTCGTTTCGATATATTACACTCAATGTTTCGGAGAACTTT
Source organism: Viscum album (assembly GCA_963277665.1). Taxonomy (NCBI): domain Eukaryota; kingdom Viridiplantae; phylum Streptophyta; class Magnoliopsida; order Santalales; family Viscaceae; genus Viscum; species Viscum album. The sequence goes on from OY728150.1 coordinate 256,279,482, forward strand.
GAGTATGGCCGGGTTGGTTCGGATGCGAAACCAACCGGGCCCACGGAGCGGAAACGCTTATATCTTGAGCTCCGGACGTCCAATTGACGTGTCATTGACTTTTTTGGATTCCTCTTGATGAGATGGAACTTTTGGCATACTTCGCCTGAGATTTGGATGCAGTTGGATAGTGACCAGGTTGGATTGTACCGAAAATCCAACCAGGCCCCTGCAACGGAAAAGCTGATAACATTCAGACCAGACGTCCGTTTGACGAACCGTCAGCAGAGTTGGTGATCACATTGAGAAACGGTCCCTATGAGTATAACCTATGAGAGTTCGGGTTACAGTTGAGATACGGCCGGGTTGGTTCGTACACGAAACCAACTGGGCCCCTGGGAAGAAAAGGCTAATAACTCATAGACTGGGCGTCCGATTGACGTGCCATTTGTTGCGTTGAGACCCCTATGACGAGGCGGTCCTTTGATATACTTCTTGGTGGAAAATTGAGATACTATGAGTATCGACCAGTTTCTTTTGGAGTGGACCCTCCCGGAGACGCGCATACGGAGTACGGAGACCGTGTAGCCGACTGAGACCTAACGACTGCTTGACCGACTCGACATAGAGTGAGTAGACTAGCCCAGTGGACGGAACACTACATTGTTTGGGTGTAGACCCATGGAGGACGGAGCACTACTTTGTTTGGGTGCAGACCCGCGGTACTCGTCCGGAGAGTACCTCTCCAGTCTATTAGGGGGTGTGCACTACTATGTTTTGGTGGCATACTCCATCGCAAAGCACTACTGTGTTTGGGTGGCTGACCTGCAGTACTCGACAGGAGGAGTACCTCAGCAGTCTTAGGTTAGTGAGCAGTACCTCGGAGTCGTGACAGGATCACTGTACACTCCAGAGATGAGGTTCTTCAGCAGTTACAACTTCGATAATTAAAATCCTGGTTTGAGTTGAGTCTATGATCTTTGTGTTTACCTCATGATTGAGATGGGTAACTTTATAACTTAGGTGTATGTATGGGTATATACCTGGGTAGTGGTTATCAGTTGATTTTATGATCTTTGTGTTTACCTCAAGATTGAGATGGGTCACTTGATAACTTAGGTATATGTATGGGCATATACATGGGTAGTGGTTATCCGTTGATTTTATGATCTTTTTTTACCTCATGATTGAGATGGGTCACTTGATAAATTAAGTATATGTATGGGCATATACCTGGGTAGTGGTTATCCATTGATTTTATGATCTTTGTGTTTACCTCATGATTGAGATGGGTTACTTGATAACTTAGGTATATGTATGGGTATATACCTAAGTAGAGGTTATATGTTGAGATCTTTCTTTGTGGTTATCCTTATTGGATTTACTGAGACCATGAGGGTCTCGGGGTCCCTACTGAGTATTGTTATACTCACCCCTGCACGGGCTATGCACACACCTCGTTGTGTTGGTTGTAGACGACGGGCAGCACTGACAGAGGTCGAGTGTTCGAGGACTGGACAATACCCGGAGATGGATCTCACGACAAGTCAGTATCGAGAGGTGGACTTCACGACGTGACGATACTCTGAGGAGGTTGACGGGTGAGAGCGTTGTGGAGGCTATCTGTACCTACCCTTCAGGTAGGATTGTGGTGGACGATCAAGGAGCTGCGCTATCTGTACCTACCCTTCAGGTAGGATCCGTGGTGGACGATCCAGGAGCTGCGCTATCTGTACCTACCCTTCAGGTAGGATCCGAGGTGGACGACCCAGGAGCTGCTTCTATTCTTCCAGATATTGTCTTTTTTTTTGTACTTTCGTTCCGTTGTAGTTGTACTTTTAGTTGGGTTTGTATTCAGGCCCATTTACTTTTCAGCACTTCTTTTGTACTTAGTGTTTTACTTCCGCTTGTACTCTGTGGTGTTTTTTTATATTTATAAAGGCAATGCCTTCCCAGTTTTCGGGATTTACGCCTTTGGTGCTATCCGCCATCCCCTGGCCTAAGCAAGGCGGGCTTGGGGTAGTCACGGAAAGGGCCCCGAGGATGGGTCGTGACAAAGTTTGATTCTAAAATTTCTTCTTGAGAAGATAAATATGATTTATCTCTTGATGAATTACATAAATTTATTGTTACTTATGAAATAAATAAAGATTTATTTTTTTAATAGAATATGGAAGATGAAATGGATTTTGATGATATGAGAAAGTTGAAATTCAATTTTTTGGAGACCTTGATGTATATCACTCTGAAGATAAATAGGATTATGCGTTTAATAAAAAAATGATGTCTTTTATATCCAAGAACTGTTGATGTATAATAGGAATTTATAGAGGTAAAATTACAGTCAAACATTTTGAGTGTGGTGGAATCATACACTTTTCTACGAATTTACCTAAGAATAGAATGAATAATACATGGATCTTTTTGAAGGAAATCCTTGATTGACGAAGTGGAACAAAAATGATAAATAAATAAAATCTCCGAATATATACAAGAAGAAGTTTACAGGAAGAAAAATATTTTTTTCTGTAATAAAGATAAATGAGACTCAACCGAGACCAATTATTCTAAAAATGAATGTTTGGAACCATTTTGAAACATCCTTGGAAATGTTGAGAAAACAAAATATTCATAAGAGAGTGATGAAGGTGGCTAAGAATATTATAGAGAGTATCATATTAGAACTGAACATATTGTATGTATTGAGAAAAAAACTCTCATGAAATTAATTAGAGTTATACAAAAAATATCAAGCAGTTTCTGATGGAAGAAGGGATGTTATCAAGCATGCAGAAGAATATATTGAGGAGATTTTATGTTAGAAATTTATAATTTTTGAAAAGGGAAAAGTGATTGAAGATCTTAGTAAGAAGATGAAAACTAAGGAATAAGATGATAACAAGTTTAAATCAAAAAATCCTTAGTCTAAACAGACCTTCAGGATGATGAAAGAATAAACCAACAATGCTTCATAAGTAAAAGATGGGGCTTCTAATGTTCCATATAATGATTAATACGAGAATAAGGTGAAATATTCTTTTACCAAAAACAATATTTCATCTTATTCTTTTAACATTTAATTTTTTGTAAATATTATTGGGAATGATTTAGTGGATAAATGAAGTGAGAAACCTATCAAATTTTAAATATTGGAAAACTCACTAAAAATAAATAATGGACCACATCTTGAGTATTCTAGAGATGAAACATGTTACCAACATCAAAAAAGATTCAATAGAGAAAGATATTATTTCAATAGAAAATCAGGTTTTGATGTCTATTAATGGTGGTGTGGAATCTATGTGAATAAGGATTATATTTTTTTCACAACTTATATTTACTTAGAAGAAGGTTTGAGAATATTGTAATAAATAGTGAAAGTATAATGTGAAACATTCCTATCATTTAGAAATTTGAAAAAGGGAATTTCGTAGATTCTAGAAGGTTTCTAATAAGAATCAATTTGAATATCTAGAATAAAATTTTAGTATATGTGATCAATATAGTCATAATTCTGAATGATGTATGAACCTCCCTCTAGAATATGTTTTGTATGATTGAAATGAAATGAATGCTGAATGAAAGAAAGATATGGAGAGAAAATATGTTGTTGAAACAGCTTAAAATCATGTAAAAGTTACAAACCATGGATACATTATAGTGGTTCCTATTTAGATATTTCATGTTCAATAAAAATCTATAAAATGATTTAAATTCACGATATAAGAGAAATTACATTTAGTAATAATATTTCCTCAAAATCAAAGGAATCAGAATGGTAGGGATTATAGATAAAAAGTGGAAATATAAGATTTTTACTTGTTGATGGGATAAAACATAAATTACATAGTATAAGTCAATTTTGTGATTACGGAATGAATTTTTTAAAATATATTTTTCTATTTACAAAAGTGTGAAAGATGGAAAAGTGATTACAAAATGAGAAACAACCAATGTGAATCTCTTTCATATATGAGAATTCAATAACTCATGTTACTTGAGTGTCAAATATGAAAAAAACTTATGTCACCAAAGTCATGGCCACATTGGGATGAAATAAATGAATAAAAATTCTACTATTGATGGTGTTAGGAATTTTCTACAATTTAAAATAAGAGATGAAAATGTTTGAATTTATTTCTAAAATGAAAATATGACTACAAAAAGTCTGAAGTGAATTAGGATTCAATCTACCAAATCACTTGTTCTTATTTGTACCAATTTATTTATGTCAATGATACATCAATCGAGAAAAGGAGATTTATACTTTATCAATCGTATTGATTATTTCACTCAGATAACAAACATCATTTTTATGAAATAGAGGACATAGGTAATTGAAATTATCAAATTCATCATAAATTTTTTTGAGAATGAAATGGTGGTTTCCATAAATATTTTGAGAACATATAATGGCCTCAAATTCACAAACAGTACTTTTGAAACATATCTAAGAATGCATGGTATAAAATATCAGTATAGTGATCCATATACTTCAAAATAAAATGGAGTTGCCAAAAGAAAGAATATAAGCTTGGTGTAAATGGGATGAATTATGTTATCTCAATACCAAATTTCAAAATTCTATTCGAGAGAAGATATTAGTACTATTGTACTTGTTAAAAAATATTATTTTTAGACTAGAAACTAACATGGCTCTTTATGAAATGTGGTATAACCAAATACATTAATTTTTTTTTCTAGAATAAAAAATATGAATTAGGGAATATTTGATTAGAAAGGTGAGGAAGGAACTTCTATGGGTTATTCACTATATGAAAGAAGTTAAAAATGTTGGAACAAATGTTTAATAAATTTTTTGGGCTCTTATGATGTGAAGGTAATTTAGAATTAAAATTATTAAACTATTTTTTTAGAATGTTGAGGAGGATAAACTAGTGAATTCCAACAATGGTGAAAGTATCTCAAAACAACCTTATCAAGACTCATAAAAATTGTGTGATGAGGAAATATCAGATGGGAAAGAAGCAATAAAATTTTATACCTTACAAAAACATGTTGAATCAAAAATCATTATTGGGAATCAGAAGGATCCAGTTCATCTTGTTTGTTCGTTATCTGATCACTCCCCTCTCTGTATTTCTTTGGGTGCAGGGGCTAGCAGGGAGGATTATGGTGTTTTTCCTAAACTATGGATGGAGGAACCAGGATTTTCAGATGTGGTAAGGGAAGCTTTGTATCTTCAATTTCTGGGGATCCTGTGGAACATTCTACATGGTATGTTGAGATGCCTTAAAAATATTCTATCCAACTGGAAGAAAAATCTTCCTAGCCATGATCCAGGGTTGGTTGAAATTAGCAAGGATGTGGAATTATTGGAGAGGTGTTTGGAGAATGTTTGGGATGAGTGTTTATTTTTTGAATTAAGAGATAAAAAAGATCAACTTTCTGATAGTCTGTTGAGACGGGAGAGGTTGGCCAGAGTGGATTCCCAAGTCCGATGGCTTCGGGAGGGAGATCGCAAGTTTGGGTATTTTCATGCTTGCATTAGAGAACGTCATCGTGTTCAGCGTCCCAATATTTTTAGAGAATATGGTTCTTTTAACAGTGATCATGATAAGGTTGGGGTGATGGTTAATGGGGCTCTCAAATCCCTATTGGTTGAACCCGTCCCTGGTATGGGAGGAGGGTATCCGAGAGGAGATGCTGAAAATTTTCAGATCATCCCAAGATGTGTGTTGGAGGATGCTGATGGGGGCCTAAGGAGGTATCTGGATGAAAAAGAAGTTCGTAAGTCAGTTTTTTCATTGAATACGGATAGTGATCCAGGGCAAGATGGGTTCCCAGGATCTTTTTACAGAGTAATGTGGGATGTGGTTAAAGGGGATGTGGTGAGAGTAGTCAAGGATTTTTTCTGGGTTGGGAACTAGCCTCGTATTACTTGTGCTTCCAAGGTGGTTTTTATTCCTAAGGTGAGTACTCCCCAGTCTATTGATCAGTATCGGCCTATTATTATGTGTAATGTACCATATAAGATCTTATCCAGCATTCTTAATAAAATACTGGCTACTCACTTGGACTCTTAGAGGGCTCCAGAGCAGCATGAGTTCATTAAAGGGAGGAAAAATCAGGGTGTTAGAGGATTGGTTTAAGAAGTGGTTAGTGTTATCAACAACAGGTCCTTTAGGGGAAATCTGGTGTTTAATCTTGACATTAGTAAGGCTTATGATAGGGTGGAATGGGGTTTTGTTCTCATAGTCTGGACATGCATGGGATTTTCGAGGTGGACTAGTGACCTGATTTTCCATTGCTTTAACTCTTAATGGATTTATACCTCTTTTATGGGTAAGCAATTTGATTTTTTCAAGGCTTTTCATGGACAAAGACAAGGTGTTCCTCCGTCACCCACTATGTTCATTATCTATCAAAATTCTTTCAACTCTTTTATTAATCAAAGTATCAGTTTTGGTAAATTACATCCTTACCAGAATAGGAATGCTACAAGGGACATCTCTCACTTAATGTTTTCTGGTGACACTATTGTATTTATCAAATGTAGTAAACGTTCTGTCCAGGGGTTGATCAGCCTTATTAGGGAGTATTGTAAATGGAGTGTTCAGGTGGTGAATAAATAGAAGAGTTCCTTTTAAATAACCAGGAAGCTATTTGATTCAAGGGTTCGGGATGTGGGAGCTATTTTGAATATGGAGAGGGGATCCTTTCCCATGGAGTATCTTGGGGCCTCGGTGATTCCCTCATCTCTGAGGGTACATATTTTTGATAAACTTATAGGAAATATTTCTGGGATAATTTTGAACTATAAAAATAGGTCTCTATCCTTCAGTGGTCATATCACTTTAGTTAATAGTGTATTGTTCTCAATTACCATGAATATTCTTTCTACTATAAAGATGCCTAAATGTGTGATTATCAAATTGGAAATTATTATGGTTTCCTTTATTAGGGATGGGTAGATGAAAGGCATGCATCATTGGGCATCAGGGAGAAGTTTGGAAAGGCCTCTCTCTTAAGGGGGTATTAACCTGAGGAGTGTTTTCACAACAATGCAGGGGATGCATGCAATTCTTGTGTGGGAAGCTTTGGAATGTCAATATCTTTGAATCAGAACTATGAAAGACATATATGGTCAAAATTTGGGTGATCGGAGATCCAGTTCTTCCATGACTTGTAAGCTGATTCAGCCTCTATTGGAGACTCTGCATCATCATTCTCGATGGATAGTGGAAACATGGAATATAAATTTCTGGAATCATGATTAGGGGGTTGGTAGGCTGTTTTTCCAGGCTGTCCTGCTCCAGTCTTGTCCTTCCGTGAGGACAGTGGCTATTCCAGTTTTCTTCAGGATGTTCTGGATGAGACTCAGTTTACTGTTTTCAGCAATGTTGTTACTAGTGATGACTCTGATAAACTTATTTTTACAGGTTCATCTTCGGGCATTTTTTCTATTAAGTATTTCATTCATCTGATAGGGGTCATGAAAAATGATGATCCCTGGGGAGTGACTATATGGTGCAAAGAGATCCCCTCTAAATTTAACTTTCTTTTGTGGCATGTTCAAAACAAAGATTTACCTACTAATGAAAATTTTCAACATATGGGTGTTAATATGGTGTCCAGGTGCTTGTGTTGCAGGTCATCTCCTTCTGAATCAGTGGGTCACCTGTTTTATGGGAGTGAATGGGCTATGGGAATCTAGAAGTTTTTTGGAATGTTTTTTGGTTGGGATGAGTCTGGTGAGGTACAAGATGAATTCTTTAATTCCTGGTTTAGGGGCACAGACACTCATGGAAATGAGAGGAAGGCCAGGATGGTTTTTCTTGTGGCTCGTAGCTGGATTATTTGGGAGGCTCGGAATGTAATGTGCCATGATCAAGGTTGGGATTCTCAGGTAAGTATTTTTTTTCAGAATGAAGAATAGTGTTTTGGATTTGCTTCTTCTATGTATGGAATCCAAAGTAGCACCTTCAGTGAGTCTTCTGTTTCCAAATCTAGTATCCAATCACTCGGATGGTTCTCCAAAGAAGGGTTTGTTGGTTTGATGGTAGGCTCCAAGGAAGGGATTAATGTTGAATACTGGTGGATCCCTTATCATGGGGGTGATGCGAGGGGGTGGGGTCATGCGGGATATGTTGGGTTCATTCGTAGCTAGTTTTATAGCTGATTATGGATCAGTCGATACGCTGCATGCGGAGGCTAGGGCAATGGTTTCTGGTTTGTAGATATGTAATCAGTAGAATATCAAGCTGCGGATAGTGGAGATAGACTCTTTGGTATTGTGTAATGCTTTGATAGGAAAAGGAAATATTACTTGGAACATTTCTTATATTATCACGAGGTGAAGAGTACTAATGGGCGGTCGTGTGGAGCATGCCCATACATGGAGTGAGGGGAATATGGTTGCATATTTTCTGGCTTCAATGTTATCATCGAACCAAGACATGTTTTCTTTGTTTTCCTTGGGGTCTTTTCCGAAGGAGGGGATGAAGTTTGTAGTCAATGATTCTCTTGTATTACATTATTTTTAACCTCAATGAGGTTATTTTTTTGGGTTTTTTGTAAAGGGAATTTTTGAAATCAATAAAAATGTTACTTTTTAGTCAGATTAGATAATCAGACATCACTTATCTCAAAAATTAAACCAGAATTAGTTTTAGTAAATCTTCGACTGAAACATTGGTTGGGTGATATGATTGAATAATTGTATTCGATTGAATGGAATGAAACATGGGAAATTATTTCATGAATAGTAAATAAAAAATGATATCTTAACCAAGTGGGTTTATAGAAAGAAGTTAAATGAATTTGGAGAGGTTTAATGAAATAAGCATATAATGGTTTGTAAAGTCTATGCATAGTTGGATATTTTGTATTTTGAAAAAAAATCCATAGTTCATGATTAGAAATAATTAGAATTTTTCTTTTAGTGGGATCATATTATAATTAAAAAGTTTATCACATGAGTGTAAAGTCAAAATTCTATAATGGTGATATTTAAGAATAGGTTTACATTGAACTACCTTGTGGTATTATACTTGATGAGGATGAAAAAAATGTTAGTAAATTGGATAAATCTTTGTATATGATGAGACACGCACCATGTGCATGGTATTCTATGCTAGGAAATTGTTTGATAATGTTGAATTTATCTAAAGGAAAAGTTGATCGCAACTTGTTAATGAACGATCATGACTCCAAAACACTAATTATAATTGTTTATGTGGATTGTATAATTTATTTGGGGATAGAGAAAGTTTTTCTAAAACATTTTCTGAGTAAATGAAGAAGAATTTTAAAATTTCAATGTTGGGAGAATTAACATTCATCATTAGCTTATAAGTTCAAAAAAATAGAAAAATAAATTTTCTTCTCCCATGTAATGTACGTAATGGAATTGTTATAGAAGTTTGGGATGTGAGAATGTAAATAAGTTTCAAACCCTATTTTAGTGAGAAAAGGTTGAGAAATTATGAATATGGAACAATTTTAAATCCGAATGACTTTTAGAAGCCGATAGAAAGTATTATTTACCTCATATCTTCATGGCCTGATATTTTTTATGTTTTAACATTCTGTGAAATTTGGAAAAGTAATCCAAAAGAATCACATATTATTGAAGAAAAAACAATTCTGAGATATGTCAAAGGAACAATTTCACATTAATAGTTATACCAAAGAAATATTTAAATGATGTTTCTTGGTTATACTGATACTGATTGTGTTGGAGATTGTAATGATAGAAAATTAAACTTATGAGGAACGTTTCTCCTTGGTGAATGTCGTATGAGTTGGATTAGTAAGAAAAAAAGATCAGTAACGTTGAGCATAGCTAAATCTGAATATGTTACAGTGACCGAATATTTTACTCAAATGATGTGGATGAAAGATCAATTGTAATATTTGAATGTAAAAGTTTCTAATCCATTGAAGATACTTTGTGATAATATGAGTATAATTTATCTTTCTAACAGTCCTTTCCAATATTCAAGATCAAATAACATTGATATAAATTAATTTTTTTTAAATAGATAGTTTTTTATGGAGATTTGTTTCTTGAATACATTTTATAAAAGTATCATATAGCTGATATCATTATAAATTCTATTCAGAAAGAAAGGGTTCAGAAATTTTGGTTGAATCTTCATGTTAATCCTCCTTTCATGTCCCCCTAAACACCATAAGGAAGAACCCACACTTTTATTTGGATTATGTTGATAAAGAGGGAGAGGAATTAACAACATTTACATTGTATGATGTTTTTAATTATATTCATAAATGAATCTAAAAATATGGTTATCATAGAATGAGGGAGGGAGAAGACAAGTGAAAGGAAAACATAAAAGTGAGTGGGAGATTATCTTTACATGGACGTAAAATTTTTGATTTAACTAAGGGATGGAATTATTGAAAAAACATTACATCATCTAGTAGCATGGTTTCAACACACTCTCTTTTGAGAAAGGCTATGTTTTGGTAAAATTCAGAAACTTTGGTTGTTTACTAAAGTTGAGTTTTGAAAATTTATAAGTGTTTGAAAATTTTTAATAAGATTTTTTAACAAATAAAAATGTAGATATCTAAGAACTATTGTGGTTAAATTTTTTAACAAAAAGTCTTTGTATTTTTTAACAACTAACCATTTTGTTAAATAATGTTTTATTTTATAAGAATCAGACTGATTCCTTCATATTGAGGTTATTTTCAAGACATGTTTTCAGACAAATGATTTCATAAGGAGTTTCACTAGATTATAAGAATTCCAGAAGGTGATTTTTTTGATTAGATACATTATCGTATTTTTCTCCATCAGCATGAAATTAAAAATAAACAAATTAAAATTAATAAGAGAAATATTGATGTTACTAAAGAGTTTTGAAAGTTGAAATTGAAGTCAGGAGTGAAATGTTTTCATATATTATAAAAAAAAATATTACGATGATTTTTTAATCAAGAAGTTACCATAAATCATGATAACGTTCATGGTAAAAGATCTTGAATAAATAATAGTGATTTTTGGATTATTTTGTAGTTGAAAAATAGAATTTCCATCATAATGGGAATAAAATAAAAATGACATGAGAAAGAAAAATGTGTTGTTGTGCCAGAGGAAGAAGAAAATTTTACTTTTATTTTTGTACTCTGATTTTCATACACAAATTTTCTTAATTGGAAAATTGTACTAAGATTTTCGTACATAGATTTCTATACTGTGATTTTCATGTTGGGAAAATCATAATGATATTTTCATACACAAATCTATATACTCAGTTTTTTTGTACTTGTATTTTTATACTGTGAAAATCATACATATATTTTCGTACCTATATTTTCATAATCATATTTTAAAAGTGATTAAATCATTCTAAAGTATTAATAATGAATAATTTGTGTCGAGAAATAAAACAATTGTACTTATTGGAGAAAGATAAAGATCATAATGAGTTAAGAAATAAAATGATCTTAATGACTTGAGAAATAAATAGATTGTAACGAAGCTGAGAAAGAAAAATATTATAATGAGGTAAGAAAGAAAAAAATTGTAATTATCTATTAATGAAGTTGATAAAGAAACAGATTAGAATGAGCAGAGAAATGTATAAAGAGTTGATGTTGTAAAACATGAATTTCAATTCAGTATAAATCTTGTAGAAATCTAAGGATGTTAAAAGATATAAATGTCGATATTTTTAATGAGAGATATTTCCTAATATTTTTATATTTTAAGAAAGAAGGAAGGTATCTATGTTTCTCTGATTTCTTTTTGAGTCACCTATAAATACTTTTTAGGATTATTTCTTTATTCACAACTTTCACACTAGCTCAAAAGGTGGAGCACAAGAGAATTTGATGTTTATGTTTTCATATGATTGAATAAATAGTGTATTGATCATTCATAGAGAATTTTTATTTTTTCAAATAGATAATGAATTATTTTTATTGAATCATCATACTCAAAAAAATGGTTGATGGATCAAGCATTATTTTATTTAGAGAATCAGAAATAAGATCCATCATTATCGTATTAAGAGAATTATATTGTGCATATAAAATTATAATATTCACAGAATATGATCTAGGATCTTGAATTGTCATATTCAAATAAATAGATCCAGAATCAATAATTATCGTACTTAAAAAACCGGATCTAGAATCTATCATCATTGTATTGAGAAAATCATATCCAATTTCATCAGATTAAAAAAAATCAGATCCAACCAAATCGGACTAAGGAATTAGACATAGAAATTATGGAGAAGATTCAACAATGTATTTATTCTTTTTTTGGATCAATTATATTATAAGAAAACTTTTTAAACTAATTTTCATCATTATAATCATTCATATTGGGATATAGAATCTGTCTAATGGGTGTTTTCCCAAGTTGTATTCACTTCTTCTTAACAGTGGATTTCTGTAAACCTGTGAGAGTGAATATGGAAAGGATGTAGGTTCTCACACTAAGGTCGAACCATGTAAATCATGTGTGATTTAATTTCTTTCATACATTTTCATGAATTAGTATTTACTAAATTTTGATAAGGAAATAAATCATTATAGGTTTCAGGGGTTAAGTTTCTAAATGTTTTGAAACTTTTAAAAAGTGATCAACTGATTCAACCCACCATATCAGTTGTTATTCGATTATTTAGAACATCGGTCTACCAAAATTGGGAAAATATGCTTATGTGATGTCCTATTCTATCCCTTCTCAATCATGATATCCTAGAAAATAACTTTTAGATATTATTTTTGGGTAAAGTTCATAACCCAACCCATCACCTAGGGATATATCCAATTTTCAAATTTCCTAGACATTGAACCACATTTTTGGACAATAGAGGTTCGATGTATAGTGACTCCATGAAATGAGTGGTGTTACTAGACACTAATATTGCTCCATGATGATGTTCTATAAACTATTATGCCTATTATAACTTTGAAATATATGGGAATAATTCTTTGAGAAAATTTTCATATTGTCCAACCATGCTAGTATCTCATTTATCTTCATCGGAATCATGATGTACCACTACCTCCTAGTAGTTCGTAAATGCATATAGGTTTTTAGCTTCACCCTCTGATTAATAGTATTCCCAAAAAGATCAAAGATGAATTCTATTATCTCTATATAATATAATTAACCTTAATGAAATCATGTATCTCGGAAATTTAGAGGATAATGAAGGTAAAAATCCTTATTGAATTCCACCATTGTTAGAACAAGTCTATATTCTCCTCCACCTTGAATTGGTACTAAATGAAAAAACCCATACTAAATCAAGGATGATGCCAAGACTAGTGGTACTAGAACATTAATAGCCACATCCTCATGCACACTTACAGGCATAATAGGAGCCCATCTCACATCAGAAACCTATTAAATTTCATTTCTAGGTTGCATAATGTGATTCCATCTAGGTAGAATCTCTAAAATGTTAAAAGAAACCTAAAAACTCAAATCAATTAATACACATATCACTAAAAGGACCATTCCATAAAATAAGAATCATATCCAAAGATTCTACACATAGTTATTGGGAATATCAATTCTTAACAACCCACAACCTAAACCTATCATGGTACTTGCACGTTATTCACAATTATATACATAAAAATTTATAACATTCTTAGGTTTTATTCATCATTGGAAACAAGAATATGAAATGTAAAAACTTGTGCCTACCCATGATGAATGCACTCTCCCACTCCTACCAATAAGATTAGTGAAAATCTAGTAAACCGTAATTTAAAACACGTGTGAATTACTCAAGGTGAAACATCGATAGTAAAAGTTAAAAAAAAATATATCTTACTTCCATGGTAACTCATAGCTCCATTATATGATTACTGGATAGGCACTAGAGTAATTCCCTAACCCGAGTTTTAAAAATCTTATCTCAATCTTACCAAGTCCCATAATATAAAAAATAATACCACCTTTGATTTTACTTTGTAAAACCATAAACCAAATCACCCAATTTGGTCGAAGGTTCATATGACATCATGTTCGTCTCCCCATACATAAGAGGATGAAAACTAGTGGAAATGTCTATGGAGGCAATATGGGGAGAGTAATCCCCTTAGTAATAAAATAAATAACAAATATATGTTCATTTAAAAATTTAAAATATTAAAACACATAAAATATATAAATGATTATACAATAAAAGGAAAAAATTAAGAAAATATCGAAGATATACAAACTGGTATAAAAGAGTAATATCAAGGAAATTGAATCCCCAATTATTTTGGATCAACGCACCTGAAATAAATACAATACAAGAGGTAAATGAGGAATGAAAGAAAATTACCCATGGGTCTACCATTATGTCACCTAGAAGTCATCAGGCTCAGCTGTATTTATGTTTCTCAATGTCTTCATTCTTGACTCACATCCTGCCCCGTTTGATGGCTAGGGATTTCTTCGGTGGCATGGTGATGCTCTTACAGTCGGGAACTATGGTCTGAGGGTGTGGCTTCACCATCTTTGTTGGTTGGCAGTGTGCGGGGTGGTCCATTGTGGTCTTCATGAGAGGTTAGATGGTGGTGAAGGTTTTTCGATTCATCTCTTGTGGAATTCAATATTCTTTGAATCCCAAGGTGAGATTTTGAGGTTTCGATGTTTTCGATCTGGAAATTCGGGTTGTCATCATCACAGAGGTACCCTGCTTCGTGTATAATGGATGTAGTGGGGGGTCTCAGGCTTCGTCTGACGACTATGATGATGGAGGAATTTTCATTGGTGGAGGATTTTTGGCTGGCCTTGTATTGATAGGATTTCCACTTTGATGTTTCAAATGCTTGGATCTTCTTATTTCTATGATTTTTCTTCTTGCAGTGAATCTGCTATGTGAATCTGGTTGATTCTGGTTCGGTGGTGTGTTCTGCTATGCGGTTGGAGGTACAAGGGTTTATGTTTCCATTTCTACTTTAGGGGTTTCTCTATATGAGGTTTTGAGATGATTATTTTCATCAGATCATTGTTATTTGGAATCATACATTTTAGAGGGTATGGCTTTTTTAATCTGTACCAAGATCATGCATCACTGCACGAGACAACTAGCCAAGTAACAATGAGAATGTTCAATAGATACTAATTGTTTTATATTGGGGAGAGTCTTTCCTTGTTGATTTGATTTGGTTTTCAATATTTTGATCTTTTGGGGCATAATTTAATTTCTTATGTCTTTTATGTCATGTTGGGTTCCCCTTCATCCCTTAAAAGGGGTTTATGATATATTAAATAAATAATTTTCACCCAGTAAAAAAATAATGTAACAAATTTCATCCCATGAGTTAACCATCTAACGATGGATAACCATAATATAGTCAGATAAAATCCCATATCATCATGAAAGGGCTAAATAGAGTTGTCATTGGTTTCCACACGCACCTATATTCTAATAAAATCACATATTAGAGTTCACACAGGGCTACAGATACACCAACTTACTAATCAAAACATTCATCTTTATATAAAGTTGTAACATGGTAAGGACTCACTATGTCGGTCATAATGAAGAAAAATTTCAAAAATCCACGACCCCAATCGATCCCAGTACAAAAATCCATATAATTTTGAAAAAAAATCATCACATAAGGATTAAAGAATGAGAATAAAATAAGGAATCATCTAAGGTTAACATAGTCTTAGAAATTCCAAATGGATCTGTCATAATGAAGGGATATCAAATCAACTAAAGAAATTAATGAAAACTATAATATCTGAGTTCTTCTCCTTTAATTTTGTAAGAAAACAAGTTATATTGGCCTATAAAACATATATTAATGCATGAAAGGATGGTTTTAGGGTTCCTTTTGAGTGAATATGAGAAGATTATAGAGAAAAATAATTAAACAGATACATACATTAAATTTCAAGATCCAAAAAGTCAAGGATCAATAGAAATGTATTCTGAATGGAATGTAATCTATAAAATCACCACAATATTTATCCTAGTTCAATAACCTATTTCATAGGAGTATGAATAGGGGTTATCAAGGAGGATTCCATTTAAAATTCTAATTTTTTTATTAATTACTCCCATTTGAATGGATTGGCCACATGAGTTACAAATGTGTGTGGGAGCCACTATACAATCCTATGTAATGTCACGTGGTTAGTCTATTGTATTTTGTAAACCCAGCACCTATAATGTGGCCACCAATATCTTTAGGATCTCTACTCGTGCGGTTACTTGAGGAATCCACATAGTTTCCCTTAACCATGCACAAACTAAACACCCTATAATCCCTTTCTATTAAAAATTATAAAACAGCCTAGAAACTCCATGTGTCCAAGCCCCCATAAACCATAACACAATCCCCACAAAGATAAGTTGAAAATTGAAAACAAAAAACATCACACCTTATATATTCAAGTGGTGTTACAACTACTGTGCCTGATATTGGTTTAGGAAATAATATCCATTAAAAAACATCTCCAATGTTATTTTTATAACTCATGAATATTAATGAAAGCTCGTGAAATTAAGGAACTTCCAGTATTTTGACAACAACTTATGAAATGGATACAAATAAACAATAAATAATATTTAATGAGTATCATACAACTTATTTGAATTGATATCAAATATGAAGTTCATATTGATACCTATTGAAACTAATACCCTTAAAATTATTTATAGGCTTCTTCAATATCTATACAAGTCTTATGTCATGACCCGACCTATCGGAGCATGCCTTGTTAGTGATGACCTAAGTGTGACACCCTAATACCACCTCCAATCGGTCAGGGACTATCGACCAGTGATGAGTATACATATTTTAACATTTGAGGCCTTAAATAAAGTACCATTACACACTAAAACATATACAAATAACCATATAATTCTAAAAGGTAAAGTAAAACATACACTATAATGCATGCATATCATCTATCCCCCAATAGAGTATGATAAAAGTGTTGGAAATCATAAATGTCCAAATAAAATCCCACCAAAACTAAAAAAATTGTAAAATTAGTAAGAATTTGGGAGAAACTATCAATGTAAGACTTTAAATAAACCACAAACTATCAATCTCACTATTCTCCATCTCCTCCAGGTCTTCTTAGGACTCCATTGAAAGGTATGTCATTATCATATGGCATGACATGTATGGAGAAATCCAATATAAGGTTGAGTCTAACAATACCCAGTATGAAAGCCTAAAATAACCAAACATAATAATCAAGAGAATTGTTATATCATCTCAAGGTATGTCCACCAAATTTGATACATTGCAATTTAAATAATAAAAACCCATATTTACTCATTATAGACTCTAGTTATCAAAGTGGTATCAACTATACTAACAGCCACATGATTCAGCTCAAGCCTTCAAGGTAACAATAATCATTGATAAATCACTCCACAAGCCAAGATATTACTAATGGAACCCATCTGGGAGGTTATTATTGTCAAGACTCCCCAAATAAGTAGTCATTTTATCTCTAAATATCTCAGTGCACAAAATGGGGATCATACCCAGTTCTCATGGAGGAAATACAAACCCCAATATTAAATTATCTGGTATATAGGGGATCACAGACCTATGTAATATATTCCCAATGGTCCCTCAAATGCCACGTAGTAATGATCATATGATAGAGGATACCACCCTGGGACTTATAGAGGGATACATGAAAAACATATCCTAAAGAAAACCATAGAGGGATCACAATCCTATAATTAGTACCGAATGACTCATTATACCCTCATAATGAAGGACTAGGGTAACACACTCAACCAATACTAGTCTAAACAGGATATATAGACAGCCTAACACTATAATGGAAAAAACAAAATGGGGTGTAATTATGGGAACATGGAATTTTTAGATGGCTTTAGGGATTCCTGTGTCTCATTGTCTCACATGGAATATATTTCTCCATATACACGACATGTTCAATGTGGATAAATAAAGAGTATAGGCTGATACAACACTTGGCATGTCTTCAACCTATTCCCGTGTACATCTAGATTTTCTGGTGTACTTTTTTCAAAAACTTCTACCTAGTCATGTTCAAATACGAAGGCATGCATGTATACTTTGGTTGTGCCCCTGTGCGTGTTACTATTTATACATATGTAACCATGGATATACAATAAGACAATTGCACTGGGTTTCATGATGTGTGAAACGTTTTATAGGGTGTGTGATATTTTTCAACTCACTGAAACCCTATCATAATAGAAAGGTTACTATACACCATATGATCATTGGATTACACATCCTGTAGTATAGATGTTTCTATAAATTCTAGACTACTCCATGCATTTACCCATGATATTGTTTCCATAAAACCTAACTCAAATCATGCCTAGAAATCATAGATCTAGGGTGGATGAACCATACCATCATTGGTGGAAATTTTTTGGCAATCAGATCTACTGAGGAATTGGATCCCATCACACAAAGCTGTATGCAAAACCACAATCGTGGATCACTGATCTGATCGTGATCCACTTATGATCATCTACAATCTTTATTTCTTCCCCACTCACTACAAGGGTCATGAACCCAAACCTATTGTATCGATCCATTTCGATGAAGAATGGATGTGAATCTGTCCATTAAAAGATATTAGTCAATCCTCCGACTAAGGAAGTAATAGCGATGAACGTGTAATAAAGGTGGATGAAATGAAAAAAATACCAGATTAAATATAATTATCCATTATTTGAGTTAAATTATATTTTTTCATTTTAGTGATGAAAAAAAAAATATTATTCCCAAATCCTAAGAATATTAATGAAATCCCACAAGAATAAACAACCCGCGAATCAATCTATTGATGGATCAGATTCGCGTTTGTCATGATATTGTCAATGGAGATATAAACCAATAGAAAAACTCTCATCCTCACATTATTATTAATTACTAATGAAGATAAAAAACATTTCATTGCTGGAGAGATCTACGAACTCTATTGGAACACCGATATCCAATCCCTGATTCTTTGTCCTTCCTCCCAGAATACTCCTCCATGACACCTCTATAAATATTTAGGATTATGATGATATCTGTAGGTATTTGGAATAATATGCTCTTATAATTATTAGATTAGTTTTACTCTCTAAATAAATAAATAATTATTTTTATGATTATTTGCGCCTATGGGAAAACATTAACAAAACACCTGAAATTGATAATGTATATATCATTCCAAGGGTAAAACAGTAATTTTCTATTTAAAAATGATATTAGATTTACTATTCTAGTCCACATTCAATTTTTATTCCATTATTTTCGAAAAAATGTGTGAAAGTGATGTAATAAATTTAATATTTTAATTATATCAACATCGTGGCTAAACATGCCTCAAAATCTCACACATTAATAGTGTGTGGCTTCCAAATTATTCTCTAGTATATTCCAAAATAAAGAAATGAAAAAATAAGGATACTAAATTCTCCACATATTAGGAATTCTCATCCTAATATATATGAATACTACTAAAAATATGGAGGTGTTACGATCAAATTTGTGTCTCCTTCTCCATGGAAAAATCACGAAGATTCCAATTCTTTCATCGGACACACACTATTTGAATCTCTTTCACATGAAGGATCTACACCAACTGATGCTTGATCATTATTTATTACTCTATAAAGGTATATTCATCCTCAAATTACATCTCTCCCACATTGATACCTTGTGAAAGGTCTTGCACATACTTCGTCAGCTATGATACATGGTTGACATCCTGTACCCAATCAAACTATAGGGGCAGGAGCAAGTGGTATGCAACCTCAAAAAACCTACATAGTATCTAGAAAGGTCCTATGAAACTTACATGTATGTTATAATTATGGTTGAATCTCTATAACCATGATTGAGTTGTAACCTATAAAAACACATTGTATCTCTTCTCAAACTCAAAGGGCCTCTGTTATCTTTCTTCATCAGACTTCTGAAATCTTTTTGTAGTCTTCCTCTGCTTCTGGATGATCTACCCCTTCATTCTAATTTCTGACACCAGATTTGGGTCCATGAGTGATGAATCACCTGGATTGGTCTAACATAATGGTGACCTAAATGGTCTTCATGATAAGGCCATGAATAGTTTCATATACATTTTGTAATGGTAGTTTCTTTTGTATGAAAACTCCCCCAATGTTAGGTGATACTCCAAACTATGAATTAATTACAACATTAATTCCTAAGTAATATCCTAAAAAATATGAATGGTCCATTCACAATGGCCTTCATTTTGGTGGTGAAACTCCGTGTTCAAATAGAACTAAACCGCAAAGGCCTACTAAAATCATCTACAAACTCATGATGTGAATCCAGCATCATGGTATGAAATTATTGTCAACAGAACTCTATGAAGATGAAATATATGATTTAAGTAAAGAAATCCTAGTATCTCTACTAAAATATACTCTCAGATAGTTTTCAAGTGGATTGACTTGGTGATTCAGTATATGAGAACTTATATGGAATCGTTTTTTCTTGATTTTCAAGGTATCCATGTCATAAATTACATAGATAGACATCCCAAATACACTATGTAACCTCATGGGTTGTGATAAAACTTTTGCAATCTCTAAGCTTTCACTTTCTAAAAAATGAGGCACCAAAAGACTAAATCTTATACACACTTCTCCACCCCTGGACACTAGGACTGAATATGAAGTTCCCAATACATCTTTGCTACACCTCGATTTACCAAAAATGAGGAATGCAAGAAACTCCATAAGAACCTCTTCATCCAGTGTCACTAGTACCATAATCCATCCTATAAAGAGGATAATGTGGTCCCCATATTAATAAAATTCATCAGTATTGGGTTTGGTGAATATCTGAATATACAATGTCTCATAGTGTGTATCTCAATTATAATCCTCCATAAATTATTTAGAAGTGGAAGTGTAAGAACTATTGACTTTACATATGTCATGTCATCCTGATCCATAAGGGAAAAATATAATGAGGCTAACTGATCAAAAACCTCTTCCAATTTTAACTATCCTGATCTCCCATTGAAGTATTCTAATGCCACCTTCCCTTAATCAAGAGCGTATACTATAATGAATTTATTATCCTCGATGAACTGTATCCACAACCTTTGTCTAATGTTAATTTCGTTTGATAATATATAATTTTTACTCTTAGGGGCCCAATAAATGATAAAAGAATCACCCATGAGGTAGTGTTAGTAAATCATCGAGGCAAAGACTACTGCTATATTATCTATATTGTGAATCATGTTGTTCTTCTCTTATGGTATCAATTTCCCAGACCCATAGTCAATCACTACCTACCTCTACATCAGAACACAATCAATTATAGTCTTTGGAGAATCTTAGAATACTATATACTCAATACCCTCCCCTAGAAACCTCAATATGGGGGTGCCCATGAGCCTCTTCCAGAACACCTAAAAAGTCTTTGTGAAGTACTCCTTCAACATGAAATGGAAGCATTTTTAGGTGAATGAAGTCACAGTTTCTAATATCCACGATAAATCGTTAATGAATCTCTGATAGTATCCTTCCATCCAGAGGAAGATCTTCACCTCTTTCCTTCTCATGGGTGGCTTCCAATCTAGGACTACCTAATCGTTCACCAAATCAAATACTACACAGACTAAAGAGATGAAATTTTGTAGAATACGGACCTCTCAAATACAAAATTAAATCATCAAAAGATTCTCATAAAATGGTACTCTCATAGTATTTCAAAGACCATTCTTAAGTGTATATTCTTCTCTAATATGAAGGTTGAGTAAACAATAATGAAATTAATGAAGACCACCACAAAGATGTCTAATAAAGAATAAAATAGCTTCTTCATGAGTCCCATGAATACTTTAGAGGATTTCATCACACCAAAATGCAACACAAATTCTCATAATGTCTATGGAAACATTAGAATACCATATTTTTTTTAAAGTTTGGGGCTTAAGACTCATTTTATTATTAAAGAAAGTCAAAGACCACTTTTAACTGGGTAGAGGGAGACCCATTATATAGCCCGAAGGCCCAGTGGGCTCGTAGCCCATTAAATAGCCCGTAGGCCCAATTGTGTTTGACCCAATTTCCATTCTGTGAATTGTAACTCAGCTACTACATTACCTGCACAGTACCACCACTGCACAGTGCCCTACTGCCACTACAGTACCCGCCGATCTACAGTACCGTCGCTGCTACAGGACCGCTACAGTACTGGATAGTGCCACTGCTACAGTACCGCCGCTGCTACAGTACCGCTACAGTACTACACAGTGCCCTAACATGAGGTATATCTTTAAGAAAAATGTAATGCCCCCACCCCAGTTACCCAAAGTCGGTGAATTATTACATAACATTTGCATGATCACAAAATATCAAGCCTCAAAAGACCGATTAGTTTAGTAGCCTTGGAAATACTAGATACATTCATAAGTATTTCATTAAATGATAAAATGGGAAAATAAAACATCATAGTCTCCATAGTACACACTCCTATCCCCTTAGACTATCCCTGAAGGTCAGTCATAAAATATTACTTCACATACTGGGAAAAATAAAACATAGAAAGGGGGGAGCTCAAATGCTCAGTAAGGATAACAATATAACAGAAACTTCCATAAATAAGCATAAACATTAAAGGAAATGTATAACTAAAACAAAAGCCTTTTAAACTTGAACTTCAGCATAATATGGAAAAATAAAACGAAATAATGACATTTACTTATTCACATGAATATTCTACTAGTCTAATATTCACATGCAATATCAATAACCACTTTCATAATGATGGAATGCATAATTTCAGACTATCATAACCACATAGTGAAGGAATCGTGCCAAGACTACAAATAATATTTTGTCAAGGCCTTGTGCCAAGACTCTAGTTTTTCTCATGAGACCAACCGATGCATCAAGGAGCTAAAGAGGGCTCCACCAGTCACATACTAATTCCAATGCATTCCTCCTATGAATAGGTTTAAACATAACATAAACATTCGTAATAAAACTAGTATACAAAATGTCAATACTTTATCCACAAACCATACATGGTATAAAGATAGCACATCCACAGTCAAACATAACTAATTTGATACATTATGGAAGATTTTATAGTATTAGATTAACCTCAATCAAGAATAATGAAGGATATATGAAAATCATCCCCTTTTTCTGAAAACAATTAAAAGTCACACTATTTGTCAAGAAGCCGTTTAAAAATAGATTTTTGAATAATAGTGTCCCATAACACGTTGAATCATTTAAAATGAATTATAATTTTAAAATGTCAATGTCTATAAAAATAAATCCTTAAAACCATTTTTAAAACATGGACATTAATGAGAAATATTTTGAATAATAAATCTTTAAAACCTTTAAAATTATATTTTAGTTAGAGTTCCTAACCAGAAGATAGACACTTGAATAGAAATAATTGAGGTAATAAAAACTATACAATATCATGAGAATAAAGGGATTCAGGATATAATATGTCAAACTACATTATATACACCATATAAAAGTGATTTGGTTTATAACAACAAAAAGACTCAATGGAATGTAAATTGAGATGAAATATCTTATAAAGACCGCATCCTTAGGTTAAGGATAAATCAACATCATAATATTGTGTTACAAATATAAATACACTAAATATGATTGGATATTCATTGTAAACAAATCAGAGGACATTCACACATATTCTTGTAAAAACAACACTAATGAATTGGATGGTTAACTCCATAAATGGATATTGAGTTAAAATTACACTTATCAAGTTCATATCGATGACTTGAGAATTTATTAAAAGAGTGATTATGTGTATCAAAATTATATCCACAGAAAGGGGAGTGTAAATGTTGATATAAGAAAATGAATAGTGATTCCACACATAATCTTGGAGTAAAATAATCAATGAAGTATGCGTAAAGCTGAATGAGTGGAAATTGCAATTTCAAATTCCTTTATCTATTTGGTAACTTACAAAACATACAACCATGAAAAAAGGATCATTAAATGATTATTTAAATATACATAAATTAAAGTATATTACAAAATGAACACAATCATGTGCAGTACACACACCACATGCAATAAATATGTGGTGAACAATGGAAATCTCCAAGAATTAAAAGTGAGATAAGAAACCCCTTACTTTTTACTTTTTACTTGGTAAGGGGTAGTTTAACCTCCTGTATAATGGTTAAATAATTGTTATTTAATTATAAAAGAATCATATAGATAAATATGATATCATATATTATCTTTTCACATTTATTTGTTAATAATATCTTTGTATTATCGTCGTTTCGGGTGTTAACTGATTCGTTTTCCTTAATATTCATTGTTATGTGAGCCATATTTGTTATGGATTGGACGTATCCTATTCATATCCAGATTTATATTATGTCTTTATACATTATTTTTAACCATAAAATGAAAATTAGTCTCGAATGGATACGATGGGGAATGAATCTCATCGCATTCGTGGAGACGGTAGTACGTATGTAACCACGAGCGACAATATCATTCTTTTGATTTTAAAATAATATATAATTTGATATTATTTAATATATACAGAATAATTATCATGTGATATTTATTATTTAAATCAATTACATCTCATTATGATATCCATCTTAATAATAATGTATTGAATAACAATTACACCACGACGTGGAGACTGTAGGTCGTACATACGCACGTATGGTGACATGTCATTCAAAAGATGGGTAGAATATTGAATATGGTTGTACCATATTTATAATAAAATCACAATATATAGAAGAAAATGTAGTTATTATTTTATAGTGGAAATAAAAAATAATAAAGAAGTGGAAGAAGAAAAGAACTTGAAAAGGGTGGTGAAATCATTACCTCTTCTTCTGGTTCTTCCTTTTGATGTGATCAAAAGGGCTCATTAGCTTGGATTTCTGATAAAACTAAGGCCTCTAGGTTGAATTGAGGGATGTTTGGAGGATATTTGGGTAGGTGTTAGACGATCCAAATGGCTTTTATGGTTTTAATTTGAGAGAATTGGGAGTTCCTTTTTATAAGAGGGGTGAGGTGCACCTTAGGAAAAGATAGAAATATTATTTTATAATAAAATAATTTTCGGGTTCTAATGGATTAAAAGTGAATTATTTAAATTATAAAGTGGGGATAGGTCGAAAAAAACTCAACCAATAGGTTTTAGACAAGTTTGGGTCACTTTATTAATCATATCTTTTAGTTTTAACTCTTAGTTAATTAGTTTGACATTTAGCATCTCTCTTTGTATTTTTATATTATATGGTTAATAAACTTACTATAAACATCCAAGCGACCCTTAAGTGGTTCCGTAATGATACACCTATCATTATATAAGTCTTTTCGACAATCCTTATATTTCTAGGAATATTATATCAATTTATAATATAATATTTTAAAAAAACTCCTTTATTTCAATTTGGAAACTATTTAATAATTGAGTTTTTTATAATATTAAAAACATCATTAATTCGAAAAAAAAATAATTTAAAAAATACTATCATGTCATATTAACCAATAAAATTCGTGGATGTCATCAAAATTTTCAAATTATTTTTATTTTAACATTTATAATACCAATTATTTCATTCATTCGTTAATAAAGAAAATAATGCATCATTATTGTGTCATAAATAAATATAATTATTAAATGTCAAAATATTATAAGTAAAATTCCATTATGTAGGAAAAAAATTTAAATTTATAATGAATATTTATAGTCGAAAATATATCATATATACCCCTATGTAAACATTTGTTTTATAAAAGATATATGCTTATGTCATTTTTGTATTTACATTAACGTAATTAATATAAAGTGTCATTATCACTTACAAGTGGATCCATGTGGTCCACAAATCGACCCAAAGATTCCAATGGTCAGACATGTATCAACAAATCGGGTTAGTACATGTTTTAGGATAATTTAATATAATTATAATATTATTTTTGTACCCTTATTTACCGGATTTACCCTTTAACCATGGTAAATAAAATATTTAACGAAATAATTATTCAAAATGTATAAAAATAAAAGGTACCAATTTACACAACATGAAAATCCTGATTATAAATATGGAATTCATTTTTCTAAATTCAAAACACATAAGAGGCAGAAATTAATTTAAAATTAATTTCCGTTGTCAAAACAAAAAGTGTGTTTTTAGGAAATAATAACAATCAAAAGATTGGCACTTGCTTTTGTCCAGTTTAAATGTGAAATTATGTCCAATAGCCAAAATTGGATTAAATGGTAAAAATATAATTTAATTATACTTTAAAATCACTCAAATTAATAATTTATCACGATTAAATAGTTTGATAAAAAAAGTTGCTTTTAATTAAAATTTAGTAATTTTTACTATTCATCAAAATATGAAAGTTATCAGAAAAGTACCAGAAATTCACCCTAAGCTAATTTCGATATTCCGAATCCAAAAATGAAGTCCATTTTGGAAGATTATATGCATTAAATTTCAAAAGGTGTGTATTACTATTCATAAGGGCTAGTTTGATTTGTTGTGGTGTATTTGAACTCGAAGTTGCGTACAACACATGCTACTGTATTATTAAAAGAGAAGTGTATCGTGGAAGATTGGGGTGTTACATTCTCCCCTCCATCAATAAATTTCTTCCTCACAATTTTTAAAATTGGTCTTGGGAATATAATGAATAGTACCACATCGGAAAAAGAGTCAATAAAACTATCACTTTAAAAGAAAGAAAGAGAAGTACAAAGGTCACCCGAGATAACCTATACTAGAATTCCATGTAGAAAAACATGGATATGGATGATAAACTAATTTTCATGTTTTTATGGATATGGATAGAAAACATGATCAGGAGAAAGTTAACAACAATAAAACCACAAACTTATGATGGGACAAAAGGTTATTAGTTTCCCAGCAGGAAAAGTTAACGGAAAAAGTTTTTTTATGATACATTTCAAAAAGATGAGGAATTTATTTATGAGATTGACCAAGAACATAAATATATGTACTTAGTTTTTATATAGAGCTTCATTATTTAAAACATTTCTACTACTAACTCATTTTTGTTAAACAATGAGTATTCAAAGTGACTTGGTCACACCAGAAGAGCTTGAATCAACTTCTATAGAATCACATGATTCACAAAGGATAAACTAGACATTTACCTTATCTTTAGAGATTAATCCAAACCATAATAGTT
Source organism: Viscum album (assembly GCA_963277665.1). Classification (NCBI taxonomy): domain Eukaryota; kingdom Viridiplantae; phylum Streptophyta; class Magnoliopsida; order Santalales; family Viscaceae; genus Viscum; species Viscum album. Next base: position 256,306,622 of record OY728150.1, read on the forward strand.
ATTAAAATATCAGATGATCTCCCAAAAGTACATTCTTTTATAGAAAGAAACACTAATCTTAATTTCTAAAATTAAACAAACAATACCCAAAAGTTAAATAAATACCATTTAATAAACAATTGTCCTGAAAATCCTTCTATATAATCCAAACTAATATTAACACCCAAAACATAGAAGAATTTGGTTATGTATTATTTCACATTAAATTGTATCTCCAAATGAAATGGACTACTCTTAAAGTTACATACTTAAAATTAATTAACCTAATCACATATTCTCTATTATAGGTTAATCATTTCCATAAATAACCAAAATCACTGTAAATCCACAATAAAAACATAGATAAAAATCCATCATTACTCCTCAAATAAAATATCATATTATTCTATTTTCCTTAGGCATATAGTGTTCCCAGCAGAGCGAACGTCTTCCAAAAAAACATTTATCACTTAATCACCAAATCATTTTTCTATACTAAGGGTATTCATTTGATAAGACATAAGATCCCAGATCAACTTATTTTTTATCAATAAAATCATTTAACTAAAATTAATTAGTCACACTAACCAGGGACTTCACATAGTCTAGTGGTAGGAGATAAATACCAATCGCACTTTGGTTGTGTGTTCGATTCCCACAACTTTGTCCGACACGATGGGTTGTCACACGGTCTGCGTGTTGTCCTTTTTCCAAAACTATATTTTAAAACATTACCAAAATGAGATAAATTCCTCAAAATAACTTAAACATGATTAAACCACAAATATTATCTCATACCTTACATTTTCATCCCAAAATAAAATAACTTCTAATTTCCTCAAATTCAAGGATCATATAAAACCAAATGGTTATTTATAACTATATCCACAAGAGACAAGCAAATTTTTCCTCAAATATCATTTTTACATGATAAATTGTAGGGTTACACATATAAGGGAAAATTATTCTAAAGTAATCCCACCAAAAAGAAGCACTAATACTTTAAAACATTTCTCTAACCATTTATTTCCACATAGCTTCTTCTTTGTCCAAGAAAATATCCTATTGAATAGGGAATTCACTCGGGTAATGGCCAGGTCCCTTACATTTATAGGAAATGATGATACATGGAATCTTGGGACCATTTTTATTTTCTTCCATAGTACTCTTCATTTTTTCTTCAGCAATTCTTCACTTTATGTCCTTCTTTCCCACACGTAAATCATTTCTTTCTTCCATTGAGACAGTTTCTTGGGTGTCTCCTTACACATTACTTGCATGATACAAATTGGGGATTCTTTTCTCTATGGTCTCCACTTTTGGAGATATTATCATTCATCACCTTTATCTTCTTTATTGAGTCCAGGAGTTGGTTAATATATATGTTGTTGATCATATTTTTCAAAAACTGATTTGGCAAGAACACGATATCTTTTACGCCTATGAACATTCCATTTTTTCCTCATTTCCACCACCATTCCCACCTTGTAAATCATTCTCAAAGTTACTATGAATTCTTTGTAATCCAGCCATTGACAAAAACAAGAAAGCATTGTGTGAGTAACAGTAGTCATAAAATCATTTAGAGAATATCATGACACCATATTCTTAATTTGAAACAACTTATGATTAACCAAGTTCATTTATTCTCATCTTATATTAAATTACTTAAAATTGTTATGTAAAGAAAATGTAAATTATCCTAAGCATATCCCCCGGGAGTGTCGTAACCAAGAGTGCAGCAAGGCCCGTTATCGTGCAGTAGTTCTCATTCGAGTCTAGCTCAAAGCAGTGTTTTCCGGTTTTACCCCTAGGTAAATCTGTGCCAGAACCTCCACTACCTGCTTGTATCCAGACAGATATGTATTTCTTGGAAAACTCACTAAATCTGTACAATACCAAAATTCTAGGAAGTTCTTCTATACTAATCCTGAAATTCCATCATAGGTATATGTTCTCTAACCGTAGTTTATCAAAATCTTGCTTCCAAGGTTTGTACTAAACTTCCTCTGATTCCAACTATAACGCCCTGACCCCAGTTACACAGAGTTGGTGCATTATTACATAACATTGGCATGATCACAAAATATCAAGTCTTAAAAGACCGATTCGTTTAGTATCCTTCGAAATACTAGATAAATTCATAAGTCTTTCATTACATGATAAAATGGAAAACTGAAAAAACATATTCTCCATAGGACACACTCATATCCCCTATGACAATCCCTGTATGTCAGGCATAAAATACTTCTTCACATCCTAGGAAAAATAAAACATAGAAAGGGTTGAGCTCAGATGCTCAGTAAGGATAAAAATTTAGCGGAAGCTTCCATAAATAAGTATAAACATTTAAGGCAATGTATAACTAAAACAAAAGCCTTTTAAACTTGAACTTCAACATAATATGGAAAAAATAAAATGAAATAATGAAATTTACTTATTCACGTGGATATTCTACTAGTTGAATAATCACATGCAATATCAATAACCAACTTCATAATGATGGAATGCATAATGCCAAACTATCATAACCACATAGTCAAGGCCTCGTGCCAAGACTACAAAGAAGATTTTTTCAAGGCCTTGTTCCAAGACACTAATTTGTCTCATGAAACCTACCAATTCATCGAGGAGCTATAGCGGGCACCACCCTTCACTTACTAAGTCCATTGCATTCATCATATGAACAGGTTTAAACATAACATAAAACATTCTTACTAAAAGTAGCATACATAATGACAATAATTTATCCACAAACCATGAATGGTATAATGATAGAACATCCACAGTCAAACAAAGCTCATTTGATACAATATGGAAGATTTTATGGTATCAGATTAACCTCAATCGAGAATAATAAAGGATAGATGAAAATAATCCCCTTTTTCTGAAATGATTTAAAAGTCACACTATTTGTCTAGAAGCCGTTTAAAAATAGATTTTATATTCAAAGATTCCCATACCACTTCATAAAATTTAAAAAGAATTTTAAATTTAAAAATTTAATGTCCATAAAAATAAATCCTTAAAACTATTTTTAAAACATGGACATTAATGAGAATGATTTAGAATAATAAATCTTTAAAACATTTAAAATTATATTTTAGTTAGAGTTCCTAACCAAAAGAGAGACACATGAATACAAATAATTGAGGTAATAAAAACTTTATAATATCATGAGAATAAAGTGATTCATGATATACTATGTCAAAGTACATTATATACACCATATAAAAGTGATTTGGTGTATAACAACAATGGAATGTAAATTGAGATGGAATATCTTATAAAGACCATATCATTAGGTTAAGGATTAATCAACAGCATAATTATGTGTGAAAAATATAAAACACTCAATATGATTGGATATTCAGTGTAAATCAATCGGAGGACATTAACACATATTCTTGTAAAAACAACACCAATGTATTGGATGTTTAACTCAACAAATGGAGATTGAGTTAAAATTATGCTTATCAAGTTAATATCGATGACTTGAGAATTTATCAATGGATTTATTGTGTGTATCAAAAGTATATCCACATAAAGGAGAGTGTAAATTATGAAATAAGCAAATAAATAGTGATTCCACACATAATCTTGGAGAAAAATAATCAATGAAGTATGCGTAAATCCAAATGAGTGGAAATTGAAATATCAAATTCCCTTATCGATTTGGTAACATTAAAAACATACACCCATGAAATAAGGATCATAAAATTATGATGTAAATATACATAAATTAATGTATATTACACAATTAGAGAAATCATGGGTAGTACACACACCACATGCAATAAATAAGCGGTGAACAATGGAAATCTCACAGAATTAAAAGTGAGATAAGAAACCCCTTACTTTGTACTTTTTCCTTCTTAGAGGGTAGGTTAAACTACTCTATAATTGTGAAATAATTTTTATTGAATTATACAAGCATAATATACATTAATATGATATCATATATGTTCTTTTGACATTTATTTCTTAAAATATCTTAGTATTATCGTCGTTCCGGGTGTTAACTGATTCGATTTAATTTATATTATTTGTTATGTGAGCCATATTTGTTATGGATGGGATGTATCTTATTCATATACCAAATTATATTAAGTCTTTAAACATTTTTTTTAACCATCAAATGAAAATTATTCTTGAATGGATACGATGGGGAATGAATCTCATCGCGTTCGTGGAGAGGGTAGTCTGTACATATGCACGAGAGAAAATATCATTCTTTTGATATTAAAATAATATATAATTGGATAGTATATAATATATAAAGAATCATTATCTTGTTATATTTATTATTTACCTAAATTAAACATCATTATCATACCCATCCTAATAATAATGTATTGAATAACAATTACACCACGACATGGTGACGGTAGGCCGTACGTACGCACGTATGGTGACATGTCATTCAAAGGACTGGTAGAATACTGAATATGGTTATACCATATTTATAATAACATCACAGTATATATATGATACCTGATTTATTATTTTAGAATGGAAATAACAAATAATGAAGAAGTAGAAGAAGAAAAGAACTTGAATGAGGGTGGTGAAATCATTACCTCGTCTTCAGGTTCTTCCTTTTGATTTGATCAAAATAAGGCATCTAGGTTGAATATAGGTATCTTGGGAGGATATTTGGGTAGGGTTTGGACGATACAAATGGCTTTGAAGGTGTGAATTAGAAATAAGAGGGAGTTCCCTTTTATAAGAGGGGTGAGGGGCACTTTAGGAAAAGAGAGAAATATTATTTTATAATAAAATATTCTTCAGTTTCTAATGGATCCATCGTGAATTATTTATAGGATAAGGTGTGGATGGGTCGAAAAAAACTCAACCAATAGGTTTTAGAAAGGTTTGGTTCACTTTATTAACCTTATCTTTTAGTTTTAACTCTTAGTTAATTAGTTTGACATTTACCATGTATCTTTGTATTTTTATATTAAATGGTTAATAAAAATACTATAAACTTCCAAGATACCCCCAAGTGGTTCCTTAATGATACACCTATCATTATATATTTCCTTTTGGCGAACCCTAGAATTTTTGGAATATTATATCAATTTATAATATAATGTTTGTTTTAAAAACACCTTTATGTCAATTTTGACACTATTTAATAATTGATTTTTGTTAAAGTCTTAAAAACTTTATTAATTCTAACCAAATTCATTTAATAAATCCTATCATGTAATATTAACCAATAAAATTCGTGGATGTCATCAAAACATTCAAATTATATTTATTTTAACATTTATAATACCAATTATTTGATTCTTTCATTAATAAGGAAAATACCGCATCATTATTGTGTCATAAATAAATTAAATTATTCAATGTCTAAAAATTATAAATAAAATAATATTATTTATGAAATATTTTTATATTTATAATGAATATTTATAGTCTAAAATATAAAATATATATCCCAATGTAAAAACTGTTTTTCTAAAAGATTTATGCTTATGTCATTTTTGTATTTACTCTAACTTAATTAATATAAAGTGTCATTATCACTTACAAGTGGCTCCATAGGGTCCCAAAATGGACCAAAAGATTCCCATGGTAGGACATGTATCAAAAAATAGGCTTATTATACGTTTTAGGGAAATTTAATATTATTATAATATTATTTTTGTACCCTTATTTTCCGGATTTACCCTTTAACCATGGTAAATAAAATATTTACCGAAATAATTATTCAAAATTTCTAAAAATAAAAGTTACCAATTTACTCAATTTGGACCTCCTGATTCTAAATATGGAATCCATTTTTCTAAATTAGAAACACATAAGTGGAAGAAATTAATTTAAAATTAATTCTCATTGTCAAAACAAAAAGCGTGTTTTTAAGAAATAATAACTATCAAAAGATTGGCATTTGCTTATATCCAGTTTAAATGTGAAATTATGTCCAATGACCAAAATTAGATTAAATGGTAAATATATAATATAATTATACTTTAAAATCACCCAAATTCTAAATTTATCACTATTAATTATTTCGATTAAAAAAGTTGTTTTTAATTAAAATTTAGTAATTTTCACTATTCATCAAAATATGAAAGTTATCAGAAAAGTACCAGAAATTCACCCTAAGCTAATTTTGATATTCCAAAACCAAAAATAAATCCAATTTTGAAAAATAAAATGTATAAAATTTCAAAAGGTGGGTATTACTATTCATAGTGGCTAGATTGATTGGTTGTAGTGTGTTAGAACTCGAATTTGCATACAACACATGCTACTATATTATTCAAAGATAAGCGTACCATTGATGCTTGGGGTGTTACAAAAATCTCAACCCTATCATATAATGAAATAGGTCATAAATAATTGGTAGTGGATACGAATTCTTCATAGTTACCAATTTCAAGATATGGTAGTCCAAACAAAACTTCAATCTTATGTCAAACTTCTTGGTAACAACACTGGGGAAGCCCAAGGGGGAACACTACGTAAGACAAATACCTTCCACTAAAATTCCACCAACTAAATATCCAGCTCACGAACATATGTATGATCCAAATGATATGATATTTTAGATATCAAGGCGATCCTTAGGTTCAATAAAATTCAGAATTATATCTCTCCATGTGGAGGTAATCCTGACCCGTCTTTATGAAAGACTCCCGCATACTCTTCCACCACATTAGGGAGATGAAAATGGTAATACTATCCAAATAATGAGTAAAAAAATATTTAATCCTACATATAAAATCATTATTCTTTACCTAAATTTATTTCTCTCTCATTAAATAAAATAAATTTCTTCATCATGGATACACCACATCCTCCACCTCAAATAGCCAATATGGGAACAAACTATGGATAACCATTCCAAAACTAAGATGAAATTGCAAGTCATCATCACTGAAAAAATGAAATCCCATAAAAATATATATCCTCAGAGGGTTATTTAACAGTTTCAGCAGTAGTGTGTGATCACTAAATCCACTCCGGTTAGAGATTGCAAGAAAGTGATGAGCCAAGGGCTAAACCAGAATCTCTATGTCTCAAACAAGAGAGGTGAAATGAAAATACTGGCGCACAAAAATGTTTATTATACTAAAACTATATAATAGAAGACATAGATCATACCAATAATTTATCATTGATCCTCAATGTTGTAGGCCTCCACGTGATGTGGTTTTCCTCATCCATATTCACCCACTCCATGTGCTAGGGGTACATCACTTAGGTGGGGTGGTGTAAACATGTAAATAAATATTCAACCTACAGTTGTTATCCCTACTCCTATGCTATGTTTTCCACCCTACAGACATCCATACTCATGTTTCTATGTTTTAATGGGTGTTCCACTAACGTTTTCTCTATCAATTTAATGATGGACTCTAAAATCTTGCATGATGTTTCCCCTACCAGCATAAGAGAAATAGCACCACTCTCTAGGCAGACTAGAAACGTACTGAAATCCATGAGTTATGGACCCTCTATTCCATGACCATATCATGAATCATATTTTATACTCATAACTCTTTGTCTTCCATCATCTAAAATTTTACGAGGTATTAACTCATAGGTGTCCACTATTCGCACCAGTTGTTGGCGTGTACTCGCCCAAAAATCAATCCACCACTATGGATCACTCAAGCACACTATCATAGGTGGGAATAAAAAGTGATACCACTAAAACCCTGATATATTAGACTGGTCCCTTATCAACGGTATGTTCTTGTAATAATGGATCTCAAAACATATCAAGAGAGTATCATGAGAGGTTGGTGAACCTTAATGAGTATTATGCCATAGTAAAGTTTCCCAACTGAACTGTAAAGGATTATGTATTTTTACAACTCATGACGTAGCTGGATAGAACTCCAAAATTTAGATACATTAAAAATATGAATGCAATAGAGTCATCTCATCCTTCTTACTGATAACCAGAACACACCATTACCCTAAAGTTCCCTGAAGAGTACTCATTTCTCGGAACACCATCTGATTTTGAGTTTTCATCAATATGTGGAAGACTCGGGTAACTCTATCTAGCCAGTCCATAGCTTCCATGGAGTTTGTATCGCCACAAAACCTTGGAGGTTTCTTCCTCTAAAACTCATGGAGTGTGACCAACCTATGCACATCTTAATATAGTATTTCTTTTAAATAATGTTTCTCAATGAGTGGTGGGAACATTATAAACCACCAAGAGGTACCATATTCTATAAAAATCCCTATACTGTGGAATCCTCAATAGGTGGACCATTATCAGAATCCTACTATGGAATACTCATTGAATATCTTCATAGAGGCATCCAAAAATAAAATCAAGACATACCATAGTCGATGAGTGTATTTGGGGATATATCTTATGAAATAAATGGAAACCACAATATATTCTTATATGATGTATGTTACAATTTTGTACCTATAAAAAATGAATACATGTAATGAGTAAAAAAGAGGGTTGTTAGGGTCCTAGTTATTGGATAAAATGTCAATTTCACTAACATTGGATTCCCTATTCTATGAGATAAACTTGAAACAATTTAGAATTGTTTTCAAAAATCCCAAACCAAACCTCAGAGCTAGATAACCTCCAAACTCTTATTCAAGGATAAACTGATTTAATTATTACCCAATAGATATGGACCCACATAGAAGGTGTTTTGGTGAGTGTAACACCCCAATCCAACATCCAATGGGCCATAGGCTGGTGACCAACAACATGTTGGTATATCTAATACATTGTTGGCCTTAGAATAAGTACATGAACTCATGAAAACATCCTTAAATACCCATAAAATACAGAATGGTAAATACAACTAAAACTATAATGATTTAATAACATCAATCTCATATCAGTTTATGAAAAAAGTATTATAAAAAATAAAAGTCCAAACACAATCCTCCTAAAACTAAAAATGAGTCAAACCTGTTAAGAAAAAAGGAATGGTTGTCAATGTAACACGTGGAATGAACACAATATCTCTAGCTCATTGTGCTCTTATTTCATGTAGTCCTCTTGGGACTCCATCCAAATGTTCGTCATATTTATAAAATTTGACACATGTAAGAATATCCCATGTAAGGGTGAGTATAACAAGGCCTAATGGGACTTTCTGAAATAACCAAATAGAAGCATCAAGAGAGTATTAATCTCATCACCAGTTATATTAATAAGAAATGGGACATTGGAAAATGAATAATAAAAACCGATATATACTCATAATATTCACCATGACTTAAAGTGGTTTATACTAGAATGCCTATCACATGATTTTTCTTAATGCATCAATATAATGCTCATATGGGAGAACTCACTCCACGATTTGTGTTATCACTAATGATGATTTCCCAATTTGTCATGCTAATCGGACCTCTCCTAGTACTACATATATCTATGAAGATCTGAATACACAAACAAGGGATTAAACTCAGTTCTTATGGGGGACACTATAAACCCAAACTAGAATAACCCAATATATTTGGGATTATACTCCCATATAATTGGCCATCAAAATTCCTCAAATTCCATCAAGGAAAGTTCAAATAATAGGGGATCCAATCCTGGGTCCATTGAGAGATCCATGAAAACTCTATCCATGAAAATATTATGTAGAATAAAAACCCTATTATGGGGATGTAACAACACACTTCCCCCTCATAGTAATGGAAATTGGAAGAAACTCGACCAAATACTAGTCCAAACCGAAGTTCTGAAGGACCTCAAACTACCCTATAAAAAGTACACAATGTGTACTTGGGGGTACACATCTTGTCAGGTCTTCCTTAGGTCCATTCATGCCTTTTTTCCTGACATGACATGTATTCATCCATAAACAGTATGTTTTATCTTCATATAAATAGTCTATATAGGTTGAGTTGGAACTTGGAGAGGTGCCAATGCATGCCCATTCACATTGGTCAAGATTTTGTATTTTGTCATGTTTGAGTACCATGTCATTCCCATGTACTCTAGTATTTTATGTGTTCTAAGAAATTTCCATTTTGATGTAGCACATAGAAGATATTAAGTCTCCATCAATGATTCACTTGGTGTATGATGCATTTCATGCATTGGGTGATATTTTTATCTATGTAGAAAACCTAGAGAAATATAAGAGGGACTATATAGTGTGTGTTCATAGTACTACACACTATGTAGTAAGGAATATTCCAGAAATTCTATATGATTCCAAGAATTATCCCATGTTTTTTAAATCATATTATCTACCACAAATCATGCCCAAAAATAACAATTCTAGTGTTGAAAATTCATATCATCACTGAAGGCTAGATTTATATTGTCTGATCTGCTTAAGAATCTTACCTCGTCACTCCACACCACACACAACACTCCTAATGAATCCAGGGAACACTAATCTGATCTCAATCTGCATTTGATCATCTTTTATGTAAATCACACCTCAAACACTCTATTGATCATGATCCCCAAGCTATATTATCGATTGTTGTACTGAAGAATGATTATGAAACGATCGATTACCATGTATTGGTGGAACAATTGTCCAAGGAAATGTCACTAATGAATTGAGAAACGAAATGCACAAAACACCCAAGAGAAATGCTCCAAATCCATTTTTTGGTTTTTTATTCATTTCATTTGAATTTTAATGATGAATTATGAACCAATAAATAAATAATTTCAATTCCAAAATTCTAAAATGATAAACCCAATCATAAAAGCATGAATGACCCATGAATAGATATATTGGTTGATCAAATTTATTTTTGGTATGGTATTATCAATAGGGAAATAAAATAATGGAAAAAATTCCCTACCTTGAGTTATATCAATAATTGATGAATAATGGATTTTGATTATTGTAGTTTTTGATATCCACAAACTCTTTTGGAACATCGATTTCCAATCCCTGATCCCTTGTCATTCCTATAAGAACACTACAATATATATTCTCTCTTTATATGTAGTTTTATGTTGATATCCCTAAGGATATGGAATAATAATGATTTTATAATGAGATTAGAAGGTCACAATGATAAAACATGATATAAATTCATTAAAAAATTACTTTTTTTTTCCAGTGAATAAACATTAACAAAATTCCCAAAACCAAAAAATGATTTGTCTTTGATAGATCAATTCAATTTGGAAGTCAATGGTAGTATTGGATCTCCCATATGTGTCCCCATTTAGGAGTTATTCCATTGTTTATGAAAATTGTGATTGTGTGATATAATTCTTCTAATATTTTCATTATATCAATACAAAGGCTCAATGGGATTCAAAATCTCACTTTTTCTCAGCATCTAGATAAAAAATATTCTTTAATATATTCAAAAATCATATAAGGGAAAAATATGGACATTACAGCTAATAATACTATGATTTTTTATCATCAACTCCCCCTAAATCATTATCTCTTTCCATCAATAGGTTACTCAGTTGGTGAAAATTATTCATTGGGAACAACTTATTTAACTCAAAACCCTTTAGGATCCTCTATACATGAATAGTAGATACCCAATGTTTTAAATAATATATTTGATCATAAAAATCATCCATTTTATTACTTCAATTTTTTTCATTTTGTTATCCTAATATAACTCATTTAGCTCTTGATACCCATTGTTAAATTCCAATTTTTAAATTACACCAATGGAAACATCATATGGGTATTTAAATTTTTTTATTTCAGCATTAAAGACCTTTATACATGAGTTTTTTAGTATTTGAATTATCAAACTTTATGCATATTCAATATTTATACCAATTGATATTTGAAACACTACTAACTCCTCAAGTTTCATGAAGTTTCCTTCTTTAAGATATTTTTATTCCACTCATTTGTTATATTAATTTAATCACTCTTCCCCCATGGATTATGTCTTACCTAATTTTCTACAATTCTTCAAAAGTTTTAGAATCATTTTATGAATGTAGAGATAAGGATACCTTTATTGTCCTTAATTTGAAGAGGTTTGTGAGTCAGAAAGGACCACTAATTAACCTTTAACCTTTATTTGGGATTCTAATTTATGATTAGAATCCAAATTGATGGAGTCCAATATTTTATCCACTTATGTTGGGGTTTTCTCTACATCACAACCCAAAACACAACTTGTTTTACCTCGTATTTTTCAGCCAATGATATTCTTCTACACAATAGTTTGAATTTTCATTTTCACACCTTTTTACAACTCAACCTACATGTGAAATAACTGTTAGATTTTTTAACATATACCTATTCTTGTGATATTCAACTCTCATGTTACTTTGTTAGATAGAGAAACATGTAGAATGTTCTTATTCTTCCATGTTATTTTCATGTGTCTCCAAGAGGACTTTGATTCGAGTGTACCATTAGAACATATTTTCACATTACTTATATCATGCAGATCTTCTTCATAAAACCATGTAAATCTATTTCGTAAATAGATTGATTTATTAATGTATGAATTTTGTGTTCTTACTCTAAACCAAGTTATATATACCTAGAAATTCATACTGATGTATGGTTTTTATAATTTGAATTGTTGGATTGATAAGACTAGCTTTTCTATTATTATTGGGAGCTCCATATTTCACGATTTTCACCATATTGATATCATTTAATATATTCCCATGCCTGAGTACAAAACATATTAATGTGTATGTGCATAAAAAAGGTAGTGCATGTTTTCAAAAATTATTAGAGAGGTCATATAGGTATAATTAAATCTTTTAGGAACTATTTTAGGGTTTCTTCTATCACTACCTATAAAGTTTATTTCATTTGGATTCTATATGCTTCTTTTACTCTCATTCGTGGGAGAGGGTTAACTATATCTATTTCCAATTTTTTGTATATTTCATAGCCTTTGGCACATAATAATATTTTGAGTTATCCATTTTGATATGGAGTAATTGTCCTTCCATTTTCCATCAACTACCAAAATTATTATCAAACAATAAATATAATTCAACCTTTTTCATGGGATTACCCCTGGCATTACATTTATTCATTTTCATCAAGGCTAAAAAAATCCCTCTTATGTTTTTTAAATATTATTATTGTAATCATACATATCTTTGTTGAGCTTCTTACCTGACGACATATATTTTTATAATTAATTGTGAAGTACCCAGATCAGTGTGAATCACTGAGAGGGGGAGGGGGTGAATCATTGATCCTTTAAAACTTTTTAATAATTGATTCTTAATCAATTAAACCTCTATGGCTTGTTAAGGCCTCGATCCACTCTTCTTATGTCTCTCAACCTTTCCCGGATAATGCAGTAATGAAAAGGCACAGGACACAAGGATTTACAAGGTTCGACACCAAAGGCCTACATCCTTGCCATGCTCTCCCAGCATGGATTCTCCCATTATAATCTGTTAGTATTACAATGGTCGATACATCTTCCCACCGTATCTCTCCTGAGTCCCACAGGAGGGTCTTTATACTGCTTCACACAGTGTTACCAGAGTCCCACTGGCCTGCTCTAGAATCCCACTGAAGACTTCTTCTCCCTGAGTCCCACAGGGTCTTCTCCTGGCTCCTCGAGTCACACGATTAGCTCTTCTTCTCTTTAAGCTTCTTCAAGTATCTTCAGCAGTCTGGGATAAAGACTGCTGGCCTTGCTCTGTACCTCTGCTCACTTGTGATGAACAGGTCTTCTCGTATTGCTCAGGATTTATCTCCTTCTTCTAAGGATGACCTGGCTTCTCTCCAACTACTGAATACTCAGACAAATGATGTCTTTAACTTCAGTCTGGTCCAGTCTCAGTTCAAATCAACTTCATGCACTGAGTGCATGGCATCTCTGCATCCTCATGCACTGATTGCATGGTCTCTCAAATTCTTCAAGATCTTCAAGTCTTGGACTCCTCAGATGCACACCAATGATTTAGCACTATTCACATGTGCACGTGCATGCATGCATGCATGCACTCCCCTTCTTCTCTTCTTGGTGCAGTAAACCCTCATAGGGTGTAGTCAACTATAGCACACACCTCCTTCAAAATCTTCACACACTTTAATTCAATTTTCTTACACACTTAAAAGTGTGTTGTACTTTGTGTGGGTCTTCTCCTCTTCTTTTAAGTGAGCACACACTTCTTGTGCACACACAAAGCCTTCGGCCACTTCTTTAATTTGCACACACAATTTGTTCTTTTAATTTGTTCTTCAAAGTGTGCACACACAAGGCACTAAAGGCCTCAGGTCTTCCTCTTGTTTTGCACACACACAAATGTGGTGGCCTTCCACCTTTGCACACCCACTGCCCGTAGGGTGTTCTCGTCTTCTTGGCACACAAGCACAAAGGCTCGTCCTTCCTTCTCTTCTTGCACACACCCAAGGCTACTGCCTCTTCTTCAAATGCACACACTAGGTTTATTCTTCAATTTGGCACAACCATAAGGTATGGCCTCGGGTTCTCTTTTCCACTTGGCACACACAACACCAAGTGTGTAATGCACTTCACCCGAACCCAATCTTCAAAGGAGGCACACAAGATGCTTGGGTGCAGCGGCCTCCTTTTCTTCTCAACCGCGCAAGGCACAAGAGTGTGGCCAACTTATCTTCTGTCGCGCAAGCACTTGGGTGCATAAGGCAGGCGCAAGTGTCACTGCCACGCAAGACTCCTCAAAGGTGCAAGGCACCTCGGTCGCGCAAGCTTCAACAAACCACGAGAGCGTGCAAGTGATGCGGCTGCCTCGGGTCTTCCTGCCGCGCAAAGGGAAGGCGCGCAGGGGACCTCTCAATTCTTCTTTCGCGCAAGAGGTGTGCAAAAGGATCCTTACAGAGCAAATGGGAGCTCCGGGCTTCTGCCGCGCAAGTGTTGCGCGCAGTAATTCTTCGTGAGGCACAAGACCTCTCACGGGACTTCTCTCGAGTTTTTCAGCAAACACTCCAAGTGCTCGGGCTCTCTTTTTATAGGCGAGGAGAGCCTCGGTTCATCCGCATGTTAAATCTTGAATCACCGAAGATTTCGGATCTTCAAAATCTTTCCAAATTTTTGCGTTTTTCTCTTCGGTGCACGCGAGTTCTTTTATTTATTATCTTCTTCACGTGCATGCGACTTAGAACGCATGCACGGCCTCTTTTCATCCAATCCATGCAAATCACGAACCCTTCAAAGCCTCGGCAGATTCTCTTGCCTCGGCCGAACACGAATATCTTCATTACTGGCATGCATGACCATTTCTACGCATGGATGTGTTCGTTATGGCCAGACGATCACAATGGTGGCTTTAGCTTGATCGGATGTGGTCGGGAGATCAAATTCTGTCGTCGGGAGGCGCCTGGTTTGAAGGTGGCTGCGGGAATGTGCGGGGAGGCCTTAGCCGAGCTCGGGGATGAAGATAAGCTCAGCACCGTTGGATCCGCTCTTTGGACGGCCTGGATTTGAACGGGAATGGCGCGATGCATCGGGCGGCCGAGATCTGCCGCGCGATCACTCGGACGGCCAGGATTCACTCCTGGAATTTTTTCCGCGTCCCACATCGAAACCGCGGCCAGTTTTCTCACGGCTTATCAACCAAGCGCTGCCGAGAAGCGCTCAGTTGAACTTCTCCCTCCACGGTGCCGCCCCGCACCGTGTTCTCCCTGCGGGAGTGCTCTGCGCCCACTATGCTCCTCCTGCGGGCGCGCTCTAGCGCCCACCATGCACGCTGACACTCTTGGGGGTGCGCTCCTACGCCCCTGTCGCGCTCCTTCGGGCGTGCCCCAGGCGCCCATGCGGTGTCTTGGGTGCGCCCTGCCGCCCTGGCTCGCCCCACGGGTTCCCCCATGGGCGTGGTGCCCTAGCGCCCATGCCTTGGGGTTGAACCCCCAAGGTGCCTTGGCTGGCCAATTTTTTTGCTAGTGTAAAACACTAAGTAACTTTGTATAAAAACAAAGTACCAAGTGTAATATGCCAAATGCCACTTCTCCCTTTCCTCTTCTCAATTCTTCTTGAGAATTCAAACATTAATCTTCTTGATTAGAAACAACTCCTCAATTTATAAGTCTTCTTCATCATCTCATTTTCTACTTAGGAGAGAATTCTCAAGGATCTTCATCAACCGAACTCCTGAATCAAATAACTTCTTCAATTCTCTTTGTTGATCTAATCAGAGATCAAATTGGAACTTCTTCAAATTCACATGCACTAAGTGATAGTGCATGGACTTCATTAAACCACTTCATCCACTTAGAGTATGTGGATGGATCACTTCATCTCCTCATGCATTGTCAATACAATGCATGGTCTTCAAACATTGTTGTGACTTTGTATCCAGTTGATACAAGTTCTTAGAACTTAAAGAGCAGCTCAACAATCATCAGATGTTCATGGAGAATGTTTCAACCACAATTTCCAATACCACTTAGTGAATCTCCTAAGTGACATGCATCTTAGTACCATGGCCTTTCTCCTTTCCTTACCAACACCATCACATCCTTTGTCATTCACATATTGAACCTCCTTGACATCCATCCATTCATTCCTTGACAACAACATACCTCATTGACAACAAATGCAACACAGTGCACTTCGATATCCCCCTTTGTATTTGTTGTCAATACACTTCTTCAGCACATATGAATGGGTCAACATGTGTGCCAATATTTCTCCCCCTTATTGGCAATCAAATGCAAAGGTGTGGTGTGGTTCTCTTAAAAAAAATCTCTTCCTCCCTTTGAAAAGTATTTTCTTGAAAAACACTGAGAGAGGGATGATGTCACATGTTCTCCTTTAGCAAAGAATCTTTAGTAAATCAACTCTAAGTCTACTTGGGCTAACCCGGTGTAGAAAATAAGAGTGATGTAACCAAGATACTCAATGTTGTCCACAATTTTCTACACATGTGAGATCATGCTTAGGGGTTTAATTTTTTTCAGATATTCAATGAATTGTTGAATCCTGCACATACTTCACAAAACACATTAGAATGTTCATGTGCAAAGATAAAGCTCCCCCATTCATCCATTTTCTTAAGATGAAATTAATCTCAGAACATCATCTTCTTCAGATTTTCTCCCCTTCAAGGGGTGCACTCCGTTCTGTCCAAACCATCCTCCAGATGAGAATGATCATCATCTTCAATTCCCTGCAATGTTAGCACATGTATATACCAAGAGTATAAGGGAATAATATGGAACCTCCTTGGTTCATCAATGTGAACAACAAGGTTGAGAAGATTCTCTCAACCGAGATGCCCCATTTTCACCATTCTTCACACTTGCACATTTGATCTTCATTGATAATTGTGCTGGTGTGGATCTCAATACATCTTCGTGTGAAATCTTTTGTTTCCTTTTTGCCTTAGCAATTGCCAGTGCTTCATCTTCAGCTCTTTGCAGTTCTCTGGCAAGTTGCAACTGATTAGGCCATTTGACTAACAAGTCATTTGGATGTGAGGCCTCAGTTTTGGAAATTCCACATGGTTCTTTTGATGCTGTTAAGCTACCTTTCTTAGGCAACTTATTTTCAATCAATCCCTTCTGCTTCTTCTGGATTGATTGTCTGTTTGAGTCCAGTCTGCTTCTTTTCAGTTCCATGGCTTGTTTACAAAGATCCATGGTGTGTCCTTTCATTCCACAGTAGAAGCATGTTTTCTTGGTGGTCCTTCTGGATGCATCACCCTTCTTGGATTTAGACTCCAAGGATTTCTTTTCCTTTTTCATAATCTTCTTGGGAGCATCTTCCACTTTCTTATGCTTGCTTCCCAAGGATTCCATTTTAGCCAGGTTCAGTGATCTTCTCTTCTTTTTAGCTCTGGATACAGTTGGAGATTGACATGTATCTTTTTGATCACTTTTTCAATCATCCCAGATGTTGTCAAGTAATCCAAATCTATTTGCAGTAAACAGATGTCTCTGGACCTGTGGATGCTGCTTCTTTTCCTCTGGCTTGCTCCCCCTAGGCATGGGCTTCCTCTGTGCTTTGGCATTCAGTGGATTGTACCAACAATCCTTTTCACAATGCCCATACTTGTTACAACACCAACATTGACCCACAAATCTTGACTTTTTGATTCCTTCTGATTGTAGGGTACTTGTCTTGAATTTTTGTGCTGCTTCAGGAGAGCTCTGCTTCTTCATTTTCTTCATCCATACTTGTTTGGAATTATTTTTCCATCCTGCACTTTTTGTGGAAACACAATTAGAAGCATCAGTACAAGATGGTATGGATGGTACCTTCCTTTTAGAAGATGTTGCCCTTTTATTAGAGGATGTCCTCCTTTTGAAATCATCCTTCTCAATGCACACTTGTGTAGCAACATTTCTACTTTCAGCTGACTGGGAGGATTCAGCTTTGGGTGATTGCAGATTTTTCAATATCACCTCTAGTTCTAAGCATTTCATGTTAAGAGAGTTCTTCTCATCCTCAACAGTTCTTAGCTTTCCTTCCCAATTCTCCACCAGTTGTTTCATCTGGTCTTCATGCACCTTCATCAATTTTTGCAATGAATTGTCCAGCTCCTTCACCAATTTGAATTTTTCTTCGAGTTGAGCATCTCTGACAACCATTGATACTTTATGCCTCTTTTCCAGTGCATGGAAAACATCTTTGACCACAGTCTTAAAGAATTCTTTCTCAGAAAGGCTTCTTTGCAATTCTTCAGCAGTGTCTTCATATCTTTCATTGCAAAGAGAAACGGTTTCATCTTTAGCCTTCACCAGCTTTCTGAGAGTGTTGGTTATGCCAACCCTTTTAGCCAATTGATCTTCCATTGCATTGGCTTCTTCTTCTAACTGTGATTTTTCTTCTTGAAGATCAAGGATGCCTGTAGCTATACACATTGCTACTTCCCTGGGGACTGTCTTCCGAAGATATTCGATTGCATTTAAAAGATCATTGTTTCTTCCATCTTCATCACAGCTAGGACAGGCTTCACCAGAAGAGTGATAAAATGAATTGTCAGGTGTTTCTCTATCAGCAACAATCTTCTTCTTCATCTTCTTGGCCTGTTTCTTCATCCTGTTTTTCTGAGTCTTGGCAGATAACTCCATTTGAGGCTGGTTACTCATTTCCTCAAATCTGCACTTAATAAAGACTCACTTGGATCTTTTAGAGGTAACCTTCCCTCTGATACCAATTGAAGTACCCAGATCAGTGTGAATCACTGAGAGGGGGAGGGGGTGAATCAGTGATCCTTTAAAACTTTTTACTAATTGATTCTTAATCAATTAAACCTCTATGGCTTGTTAAGGCCTCGATCCACTCTTCTTATGTCTCTCAACCTTTCCCGGATAATGCAGTAATGAAAAGGCACAGGACACAAGGATTTACAAGGTTCGGCACCAAAGGCCTACATCCTTGCCATGCTCTCCCAGCATGGATTCTCCCAATATAATCTGTTAGTATTACAATGGTCGATACAGCTTCCCACCGTATCTCTCCTGAGTCCCACAGGAGGGTCTTTATACTGCTTCACACAGTGTTACCAAAGTCCCACTGGCCTGCTCCAGAATCCCACTAAAGACTTCTTCTCCCTGAGTCCCACAGGGTCTTCTCCTGGCTCCTCGAGTCACACGAGTAGCTCTTCTTCTCTTTAAGCTTCTTCAAGTATCTTCAGCAGTCTGGGATAAAGACTGCTGGCCTTGCTCTGTACCTCTGCTCACTTGTGATGAACAGGTCTTCTCGTATTGCTCAGGATTTATCTCCTTCTTCTAAGGATGACCTGGCTTCTCTCCAACTACTGAATACTCAGACAAATGATGTCTTTAACTTCAGTATGGTCCAGTCTCAGTTCAAATCAACTTCATGCACTGAGTGCATGGCATCTCTGCATCCTCATGCACTGATTGCATGGTCTCTCAAATTCTTCAAGATCATCATGTCTTGGACTCCTCAGATGCACACCACTGATTTAGCACTGTTCACGTGTGCACGTGCATGCATGCATGCATGCACTCCCCTTCTTCTCTTCTTGGTGCAGTAAACCCTCAGAGGGTGTAGTCAACTATAGCACACACCTCCTTCACAATCATCACACACTTTAATTCAATTTGCTTTCACACTTAAAAGTGTGTTGTACTTTGTGTGGGTATTCTCCTCTTCTTTTAAGTGAGAACACACTTCTTGTGCACACAAAAAGCATTCGGCCACTTCTTTAATTTTCACACACAATTTGTTCTTTTAATTTGTTCTTCAAAGTGTGCACACACAAGGCACTAAAGGCCTCGGGTCTTCCTCTTGTTTTTCACACACACAAATGTGGTGGCCTTCCACCTTTGCACACCCACTGCCCGTAGGGTGTTCTCGTCTTCTTGGCACACAAGCACAAAGGCTCGGCCTTCCTTCTCTTCTTGCACACACCCAAGGAAACTGCCTCTTCTTCAAATGCACACACAAGGTGTATTCTTCAATTTGGAACAACCATAAGGTATGGCTTCGGGTTCTCTCTTCCACTTGGCACACACAACACCAAGTGTGTAATGCACTTCACCCGAACCCAATCTTCAAAGGAGGCACACAAGTTTCTTGGGTGCAGCGGCCTCCCCCTCTTCTCAACCGCGCAAGGCACAAGAGTGTGGCCAACTTATCTTCTGTCGCGCAAGCACTTGGGTGCATAAGGCAGGCGCAAGTGTCACTTCCACGCAAGACTCCTCAAAGGTGCAAGGCACCTCGACCGCCCAAGCTTCAACAAACCACGAGAGCGCGCAAGTGATGCGGCTGCCTCGGGTCTTCCTGCCACGCAAAGGGAAGGCGCGCAGGGGACCTCTCAATTCTTCTTTCGCGCAAGAGGTGCGCAAAAGGATCGTTACGGAGCAAATGGGAGCTCCGGGCTTCTGCCGCGCAAGTGTTGCGCGCAGTAATTCTTCGCGAGGCACAAGAGCTCTCACGGGACTTCTCTCGAGTTTTTCAGCAAACACTCCAAGTGCTCGGGCTCTCTTTTTATAGGCGAGGAGAGCCTCGGTTCATCCGCGTGTTAAATCTTGAATCACCGAAGATTTCGGATCTTCAAAATCTTTCCAAATTTTTGCGTTTTTCTCTTCGGTGCACGCGGGTTCTTTTATTTATTATCTTCTTCACGTGCATGCGACTTAGAACGCATGCACGGCCTCTTTTCTTCCAATCCATGCAAATCACGAACCCTTCAAAGCCTCGGCAGATTCTCTTGCCTCGTCCGAACACGAATATCTTCATTACTGGCATGCATGCCCATTTCTACGCATGGATGTGTTCGTTATGGCCAGACGATCACAATGGTGGCTTTAGCTTGATCGGAGGTGGCCGGGAGCTCAAATTCTGTCGTCGGGAGGCGCCTGGTTTGAAGGTGGCTGCGGGAATGTGCGGGGAGGCCTCAGCCGAGCTTGGGGAAGAAGATAAGCTCAGCACCGTTGGATCCGCTCTTTGGACGGCCTGGATTTGAACGGGAATGGCGCGATGCATCGGGCGGCCGAGATCTGCCGCGCGATCACTCGGACGGCCAGGATTCACTCCTGGAAATTTTTCCGCGTCCCACATCGAAACTGCGGCCGGTTTTCTCACGGCTTATCAACCAAGCGCTGCCGAGAAGCGCTCAGTTGAACTTCTCCCTCCACGGTGCCGCCCCGCACCGTGTTCTCCCTGCGGGCGCGCTCTGCGCCCACTATGATCCTCCTGCGGGCGCACTCTAGCGCCCACCATGCACGCTGACACTCTTGGGGGCACGCTCCTACGCCCCTGTCGCGCTCCTTCGGGTGTGCCCCAGGTGCCCATGCGGTGTCTTGGGTGGGCCCTGCCGCCCTGGCTCGCCCCACGGGTTCCCCCATGGGCGTGGTGCCCTTGCGCCCATGCCTTGGGGTTGAACCCCCAAGGTGCCTTGGCTGGCCAATTTTTTTGCTAGTGTAAAACACTAAGTAACTTTGTATAAAAACAAAGTACCAAGTGTAATATGCCAAATTCCACTTCTCCCTTTCCTCTTCTCCATTCTTCTTGAGAATTCAAACATTAATCTTCTTGATTAGAAACAACTCCTCAATTTATAATTCTTCTTCATCATCTCATTTTCTACTTAGGAGAGAATTCTCAAGGATCTTCATCAACCGAACTCCTGAATCAAATAACTTCTTCAATTCTCTTTGTTGATCTAATTAGAGATCAAATTGGAACTTCTTCAAATTCACATGCATTAAGTGATAGTGCATGGACTTCATTAAACCACTTCATCCACTTAGAGTATGTGGATGGATCACTTCATCTCCTCATGCATTGTTAATACAATGCATGGTCTTCAAACATTGTTGTGACTTTGTATCCAGTTGATACAAGTTCTTAGAACTTAAAGAGCAGCTCAACAATCGTCAGATGTTCATGGAGAATGTTTCAACCACAATTTCCAATACCACTTAGTGAATCTCCTAAGTGACATGCATCTTAGTACCATGGCCATTCTCCTTTCCTTACCAACACCATCACATCCTTTCTCATTCACATATTGAACCTCCTTGACATCCATCCATTCATTCCTTGACAACAACATACCTCATTGACAACAAATGCAACACAGTGCACTTCAAATTGGAATGTTTTCCCATCATGTCACTTTTATCCATTCCCATCTTGTTCATTTGAGTAATAGGGACTTATAGACATGCCATATTTTATAATAACAATTTTTTCCCCTCAACATGGTTGGAAAAGTTTTCAAAAAGATCATAATTATTGTATTTCAAAATTTTAATTTCTATTGATTTCATATTCCTTTCAAACATCATTAAAATATCATTTTACTCTTCTATTTGTCATTCATTCAATTCTCTTAAATTTGGTGAATATTGTGTGAGCCTTTAATTTAAAATAGATTTTATTTTGATGTCATGGTACTTTTTCTCTTACTTCAACATAATATTTTCTTCTCTAAACCACTAATACAAATTCTATAATGAATTTAACAATTACTATTATCTCCTTCATGGGACTTACTCATCATCTTCAGTCGAAACTTCACTTATCCTATAATCATTTTCATCCATTATTACAACATAATTATATAGGAAAATAGGTAAACTTTTTTAATCATTCATAACTTCATTATGTGGTCTTATAGATTCCTTTAATATTATTTTTATGTTTCTAGAAATAGTTCCAAAATATTGAACTTTAAAAGATTTTGGATTCTTCTTATTTTTTCCTTTTCAAATAAACCAACTTTTATTTGTATTGGGTTCTTTAGAAAATTAATCTTCCAATAACATACACATATCAACTGAGAAAGCATAGTATGAAATTTTATCAAAAACATAATCTCCAAGGGAATACTTTAATTTAATTTTGAATAAAACATTAATCTCAATATTTACTTGATCTACATTAAAGATAACTCAATATTGGCTTAACTGAAAAATTTCATCTATCAAAAAATCTCATAGAACATTATTTGAATCTTCCTTGAATTCCAAAAAATTCGGTTTTGAAATTCATAAATGATGTTGATGAAATAAGAGATCCTTCACCATAGATTACATTTCCCATAAAAAAATCCAATCAAGCTAGAGAAAACAATCCAAGAATATAATGATATTCCATTAATACCGACTAACAATCCTTAAAAGGGATAAGTGTGACATACCTTTAGACGGGGTGAATCATGGTATTGTTCTTTAAATCAATTTTATAAACGTTTTCACAACCCTCTCAAATCATCAATGGATCATAATCTCTTACTAAGAAGGGTTGATTTTTTTCCTCATCTTATGGACATTGATCGGATTATAAATTCACATAACTTGAATTTAACTTGATATTCATAAATATTCCCTTCCCCAATTTGTAGTCTGCATGATGAAAGTGAATCAGACACAATTTATTTTTAATTGGTTCACCACTAAGGGATAGTCCATGGATCATGTGATTAGAAATGTGTAGATGCATCAAATCGCTAAAATTACATACTAATGATTTGATTTGGGATACAAAACACTAGATTAGGGTTACGACTCTCAAAATTTTAAGGACATCCCACTATACCCCAATGGTCAATCCCTAGAACTTCCTCCCACTCACTTATCTAAATTGTATCACCTTCACATAGTTTAAAGAAACGTGGGACCCTTAAATAGTATAACTTGTGTTGATTCCATCGTCAATTATAGGTTAATGATCTATTGATATCCACTAGCTACTTTATTAAAATGTTGTATGAATGACTCATTTGAAGTGCCACATTCTTCTTCCACAATGAAACAAGAATGCTTCCTTCCAATACATCACCGATAACTTCTTTAATCATTATTATTACACAAAAATATCCATCTTCATATCTATAAGTATGATCTTAAATGATTTCTTACTCCTCATACTTCTTCCTTTTTTACCCTATCATGGAATACTACACATAGAGATACAGATGCTCAACATCATCAGGTCTCCTTCTCTTATGGGTGTCGATAATCCTTTATAAAACAAGAAGTTAAAGTGCATTAAACTTTCCACACATTATTATCATTATGGTTCTTCAAAACCTCCCATAAAACCACCTTGATTTCCTTCATCATACATTAAAATAATTAACTTCTAATGGATCTATTTGTCTTTCATTTTATCATAGATTTATTTTAGATTTAATCCACCATTGAATCACTAAAACATCAATTCAATTTCTTCTTGAATAATGTTTTAATATCATGGAACAAGACAATTGAATTATTAACAATACATTTAAGAATATTCTATTTTTGAATAATCAATTATGATTCATCTTCATATGAAATTCCCACCAAAAAACACTTATTTCAGACATCATGTTATGGCTTGTTGAGTCTTTAGGTGAAATTCATTGCTCCATGGCCTATTGTCCATTTTACCTTTCAGTATATAAATGTAATAGTCACTATAATATTTGTAATAAAATCAGAAACCTTGAATGATTACATGCTCATTTTGGTTCAATGTTTCTAACAGGTAAATAATTAACTCAAAATACAATGTAATATGGTATTTTGAAGAAACAAAACTGTATTTCTTGAATGTAAATTGACCATTTCTTTGTTATGGTCCTCTTTAGATGGCCTCTTTTCAACCATATTCTTAAGTCCTATTTTAGGCTTCCTATTTTTCACAAGTGAACTTACAATGGACCATGACCAACATCATGGCATGTTGAACTCTAGTTGTCCTATTTGTTAATCAAATCTACATTGAAATTGATCACGGACACAGAAACACACAAGTATGGGAATGAAAATATTTACATAGGTTATCTAGATATCCACCACGGGGACTACCATAGTGTGGTATATTACAAATTTTTGTTTTTGAAATATCGAAGTCAAAAACATCATATATAGAACTTGATGATATAGTCCAAGTTTTAGTGAAGCTTTCTTTAAAAAACATTCTTATATCTATCTCCAATTTTATCTTTAATGTCCAAAAAATTTAAAGCTCAAATATTTTGTATAAAAATTATAGAAAACACTATTAAAATTTACCATATTGTAAAATGGAACTTAATTAGTATATGTATTTCATATTTTACTCCAATGATAGTCTGTTAAATTAATTCCCCCAATATTTAGTAATTTCAAGATATCTTATTTTACTCCTCCATAGGTTTTTTCATGTTCATTTCATCTTCCCATAACTGATATGAACATTATCACTCTATCTTATCAATAAATCCATTAATAACAACAATAAAGATCAATTTTTAAAAAATACTCTAGTAATTACGTATCGCCATCAGCATAAACCCCCTTCAATGTATATTTCCAAAAACTATCTCTCGAATATCCATGATATTCACTTTTATATGAAATTTTGGAATTCATTAATTATTTTTCAAAATCCTCCAAAAGAAATTCTAATTCTAATTTCTAAATGTTCTCGAAAACTGCATCATACATATATTTAAATTATTATTCTTCTGGAATCAACACTTATTATCAAAAAATACAAGTCCACCATTTGAGTTCTAACAACATATTTATTTTTTAATATTTTATGAATGTTTCATATTAGTGCTTCATGTAGTTGATATTACAGATACTCAATATCCTTCTATGTAGATAGAATGAATAAATATAGATATGTTTCATTATACATATTACATTTGATTTATCAGTAATGGAATGTTTCTTTCTCAACTTGATGTATCTTATACTTTGGTCATGACTAATTAGATTTATTCCAATACTTATAAGAGTCAATATATTATTTATGGAATATCATTTTGTTCTTAAGAACAACTAAAGATATGTTATGGATCATTATATTTTAGAATATATCATTATATAGTGATATAATAATTTATTTTTCTAATATAATACGTATTATAATAGATCGAAATAGGGTTCATCTTGTTCCTCAATCTTGGATATATTCATTACAATAGTTTTTAATAACCCATTATGGAGAGATTGACAACAGAGTTAGAGAACAAAACTACATTATTTATTATGATGGAATCTATTTGAATTGGAAATTTCATCACTAAAAATAGAGTATTTCCCAATTTCCGGAGTAGTAAATATTTACATAGACAATAATAAAGATATTTAACAAAACCAATTAACTTTTTTATCACCATTGGATCAAACATATCCTACATAATTATATCCTCTCTTGAGAAATTATTATGAGTATCACGATAAATATTTATTGGGTGGATAAAAAGTAGAATATAAAATATCATTTAATAATGAAATTAGTACAACATAATTATATAGTTTATATAAATTATTTGGGTATTGGATATATGAGATAATGGATGTAATATTTATTTTCATTGTAAATTAATGGATACCCAAGCTAAAATTACGTAAATAATACATTTATTCTATGATTTAGATAATATATCTCAAAAACAGTAACACAATGGACAAAAGGATTACTGTCTTGGATAGTAGATACATAATATTATAATTTTACAACACTCTTTAGCATTTATATATAATTATGCTCTTCTATAACCTCTTATAGTCATATCATATGATATAATCATCTTCATTACCTATGGAATGGAAACATAAGAAAGGGGTGTGATTGAATGCTCAGTAAGGAAAAAATATCAATTAGTCGTAATCATTAGTTCATAAAAATGAAGACAAACATGATCAACAGATAAATATTTGTTAAAAAGATCACTGTATCATAAGTGAAAATCATACAACGTTATTAAACATTATGGATAATGGAATAAATATATAATATCGAATAAAGGTCATTAAAAAGTGTCTTTGAAATATATAACTGATATAAATAATCATATAATCAGAACATAAGAAAGCGTAACATCATTATAGTATAGAATGTCATAAATAATTGGAATATCATGTAAATAAGGAATATCTTAGTTAAGTTTTAAAAACATAAGCATATGAAAATATTATTAACAAATACTTGAATTTCCACCATTTAATCTGTGAAAGAAAATATATATATTATAATTATTCATTATGTTTTGAGATATAAAATGATAACCAATGCTTTGAAGGGATTTATAGGACCCCACACATCATCATCCATTCTTAAGATTTCTAATTACCATCAAATAATTTATCTTATAAGAAATAATACATGAGTGGAAAATGGGATTCATGAATTTTAAAAATGTTATAATAGAATTAAAAAAATTATTTTACAGTAAAATAATGACCACCCAAAACGATTAATTTAAAAGAAAACATATTTGGGGATTAATTTTCCATTACGTCATTAGATATATTTTTTTGAAAATGGAAGTGAAATTTAAAAAATATTTTTCTTAAAAAAGAATTTATTTATATCAACTTAAAACGATATGATTTTCAGTTAAATTTTCATTTTTTTAAAATTTGATAAGAAAACTTATTGATTTTTTTTATAAAATTATAATAAAGATACCTTGATGAGAAAAAAAATATATTTCAAAATAAGAAGTTGAATTGAATAATATAAGACTATGGTAAGGAAAATTTTTTAAATATTTGAATGTGACTTTACTGAAAAGCCATATTATTAAAATGATGATTAAATATTTATTTTAAAACGAATTTTGGGGAATATAATTATTTTTTTAGATAAAAATTATTTTCCACTAGGAAAGGAAGAAATTGGTGGGATGTAAAAAAAATTGATATGGAGAAAATTTTAGTTAAAATATATGGTAAATATTTTTAATAAGATTATATTTTCATAACACAATAGGTTCATCAAGGAATAATATTTTCGTGCAGCACATGATCTACTAATAAAATAATAAGTATATACAACATAACATCATAAAATATTAGAATAATTTAATATTGAAAATTCTTAATTGAAGTGGACTGACTATGACTCAAAAAAAATTAGAGACAATAAAACTCTTTATCGTTATTCCCACTTAATTGAATGTTCTATAACCTCAAATAAAATAATAAATTTCTTTTTATACTATTTAAAAATCATATTCATATGTAAAACTATTTATAATTATCATATATAATCAATATTCATATGTATATTAGGTAGTTCTGCATATTTTCTGACATTGGGTATTTACAGTTTTGAACATATATACTATTTTTGTAAGAGTGATTTCGGTGTATGTTATTATTAAAAATTTTATTAAAATTATTATAATGTATGACTTATAATGATATATTTTATTTCAAATTCACTTTATGAGTGTTTCACACTTTCTCCCTAAAGTTGAAATCAACAAAAGCAAACTTCAGTGATTTTCATAACCAACAAAAAGTGTTTTTATTATGTATTGAATTAAATATTAATGTATCCTTTCAATAAAAAACCAGATAATTGTTTAAATATTTCAGTATCATTTTATTATTAATTACTTTTCATAGTCATTCATTATATAATTTCATAACATTGTTCATTTAATTTTTCAAACCAACCCAAACAACTACATACTGGGATTAATGCATAATTATGAGATTATTTAGTTATAACTATATAATAATGATATAATTTAGTTTTTATTAGTGAAATATAATATAATTATAGATAATAAATATAATAACTTATTAATAAGTAACAATCAAACAATATGAATAAATTTTGTTTCCTCTTTGTTTTCTTTTTTAAGATTATAAATTTTGATGTGATTATTTATCATTCATATCATTAATAGTATTTCCAATTTATATTACCAAGACTATATTCATACAATAATCTTAATTTTTATCTGATAACATATTATTTTATCCCAATAAGAAATGTGGTATTGAAATAAATGAACCTGTTACTTCATGGAAGCAGTAGTCCTCACACACGCATGATTGAAATTTCTCTTTTATTAAGTAAAAGGGGAGAGGTGGATAATGTTTCTTACGATTACATAAAAAAATTAAGTATACTATAAATAAATAATAAATAAATTAATATTGGAAAAAATAATCATTCAATTAAATGATATATGGAAGACATTTTTCTGAAAATACTGAACCTGTGTTGAGAACTTTTGGTTGATCTTAGGGGAATCATTAGAAAAAAAGGGATTACACTAATAAATTTTGACAAAATTCTTATGATAGTAAACTAACTTTATATGGGGAGTAAATATGGAAAATTTTCACGAGTAAACCTATTTTTCCTAGTGGTATATAATTGGTGGTGAGAGACCCTTTTATAAGTGGAGGGAATGGCCTTTTGGTAAATATTTCGACTTAATATAAAGAGATCACAAGTTAAACATGTTGTGTAGATTCATAAAAATAAAATAATTGATTATAGGGTGATATAAGGTCTGTCATTAAAAAAATATTTTATTTAAACATGTTTTAATCCATTTATACCTTCAATTATTACTTTTTCTATTTACTCTTTTATAATGATTACAAGTTTTTACCAATGGAAAACTGATAAATATTACTATAAATAAATGGATATATAATATATAATTTTTACCTACAAATTATAAATTTTAAATCAATTTTTATAATTCAATTTCTAAAAATTTGAAAAATTAATTTTAATAAAATAAATGTATAATGTATTGAAACAGTTTTCTGTGAAATGTATTACTTATGTTTGATAATAAAAATCATGGGTTTATAAACAATAATAAATGTTTTAAAATGTATAATTTTAATTATAAAATTTGTATTTATTCAATATATATGTTTCATAAATTCATAAGTTATACTTATATACTAATAATGACATAAAAGGCCTAGTACTAATAAAAATAGTGTATTGCGCTATTATCCTAAAAATCAATTTTTTAATAAATACATAAAAATATTTTTAATTTTATATTTTCATGATAAATACAAAAAAATTTATTTTTTTCAAATTCAAATGTTAATATTTATAATTTTTTTTAATTAAAAATATAAAATATAGAAAATATTGATTTTGTAGGGAAACAAATGTTGGTTAACTATTATTTTTCCAGTAAATCTCGAATTAATTTGGTGTTCACATATTATTCATATAAAAAATATATACTATATTATTAAATCATAATAAAACTATTTACTTGACATAAAATTATGACTTGTAGAAAATAAATTATTAAAACATAAATTGAATTGAGAAAAAAATGACCTTTCAAAAGGTATAAAAAAATTAATGATATTTCTATAAATAAAAATAATTTATTCCATTTTGATAAAGTAATAATTTCTAGACACATAACCCATTATAGTCTCTTTATAAGACGTTAACATCAGATAAACTCTGGAAGCTGTTTTAGATGGTGGTTCAACATTCATAGATCTTTTAATAATTCCCATATTTTTAGAAATCTCTCATATATGGTATTCCCACACTATTTTTATTGGTGTCAACTTGTTATTAGTTCATGTTAAACCCTAGAAAATATACCTCCCTTCCAAGGTCATTGAAATGTTCTTCAAAAGGAATGCTTCTGCTTCTAGATTCCATTTTCTCATACTTTATTTATTGACTTTGTAGTATACTTACATGAATTTATACCAGATAATTTAACAGTTATATTATAAGGATGACTTTTATTATAACACAACATGCATTAATTTTAGTTTGGGTTTTCATGTGAAATTTTCTTTTAAAATATTATATTTTTTAAGATAATATGTAGTAAAATATCATGTCGTTATAAAATATATCATTGTTTTATAATAAAATAAATAATTATTTATCATTATACTAAGCACAAAAAAGGTATTTAGTTATAGACACCTATGGAGGGAGGGATAATTAATCGATGAAAAATTATTCCATATTAAACCACATGAACCATTAAACTCTAACAACCCAAAAATTATCTTGACCTCAAGAATAGTTGGGTCATGATTATTATCTACTTATAATGATTATATAATTGATATTCTATTCATCTTTGAATTGATAAAATTTATTAAACAATTAATCAACACGCACATGAAATAATTCCTTGGAAATAATATATAATAATAACAAAATGATATAATAATTGTACTTGGTTTACATGAACTTGGCTATATATAAGGAGAAAAAAATAGTAATGTTTTAGTGCACTAAAATCTACTAAGGCGCATTTAGTGATAGGTTTATGAAATTTATCTCTTGGGAATATCCATTTCTAAAGGTTTACGGAAGTTAAACTTTCTCTCATTGTTTACCCTCTAACCCATCGCTTTATGATCAATTCTTGGGAAAGGGAAAAAATTATCATACATTCTAATATAAGAAATGAAAATATATCAATTTTTTGTTTCACAACATGTTGATGGGTGTTCTTTGAACGCATTTCCCTACACATTATTCACACTAAAATGTGATCAGTAACACCCCAAGATTCCACGATACAGTTCTCTTTGAATAATACAGTAGCATGTGTTGTACGCAACTTCGAATTCTAACACACCACAACCAATAAAACAAGCCGTTATGAATAGTAATAGCCACCTTTTGAAATTTAATAGATTTTATATTTCAAAATGGACTTCATTTTTGGATTTGGAATATTGAAATTATATTAGGGTGAATTTTTGGTACTTTTATGATAACATTCATATTTTTGATGAATTGTGAAAATTACTAAATGTTAATTAAAACATGTTTTTAATCAAAATAAATAATAGTGAAAAATTATGAATTTGAGTGATTTTGAAGTATAATTAGATTTTATTTTTTCCATTTAATCCAATGTTTTTCATTGGACATAATTTCACATTTAAACTGGACTTAATCAAGTTCCAATCTTTTGATAGTTATTATTTCATAAAAACACGCTTTTTTGTTTGGACAACGGGAATTAATTTTAAATTAATTTCTGCCACTAATGTGTTTTGAATTTAGAAAAATGGATTCCATTTTTATAATAAGGAGGTAAAAATTGTTTAAATAGGTAAATTTTATTTTTATACATTTTGAATAATTATTTCGGAAAATATTTTATTTACCGTGGTTAAAAGGTAAATCCAGTAAATAAGGGTAAAACAATAATATTATAATAATATAAAATTACCCTAAAATTTATCCTAGCCCTATTGTTGATATATTTCCGACCGTAGGCATCTTTGGGTCGATTTTGGGACCCCATGGAGCCACTGGTAAGTGATAATGACACTTTATATTAATTAAGTTAAAGTAAATACTAAAATGACATGAGCATATATCTTTTAGAAAAAAAAATTAAAAATGGATATATATGTTATATATTCAACTATAAATATTCATTAGAAATATAAAAATATTTACTACATACTGGTATTTTATTTATAATATTTAGACATTGAATATATTAATTTATTTATGACACAATAATGATGTAGTATTTTCCTTATTAATGAAGGAATCAAATAATTGGTATTATAAATGATAAAATAAATATAATTGGACAGTTTTTATGACATACACGAATTTTATTGGTTTATATGACATGTTATTATTTCTTAAATGAATTTGGATTGAATTAATAAAGTTGTTCAGACTTTAAAAAATCAATTATTAAATATTGTCAAAATTGACATAAAGGAGTTTTTAAAACAAATATTTTATTATAAATTGATATAATATTCATAAAAATATATGGTTTAGCCAAAGGAATTATATAATGATAGTTGTATCATTAATTAACCACTTGGTGGTCTCTTGGAAGTCTATAGTAAGTTTATTGTAAATATAATATAAAAATACAAAGAGACATGGAAAATGTCAAACTAATTAACATCGAGTTAAAACTAAAAGATAAGGTTAATAAAGTGACCCAAAACTATCTAAAACCTATTGGTTGAGTTTTTTTTCTACCCATACCCACCTTAGCCTTTAAATAATTCACTTTTGATCCATTAGAACTTGAGAATGATTTTATTATAAAATAATATTTCTATCTTTTCCTAAGGTGCCTCTCACCCCTCTTATAAAAGGGCACACCCCCTTCTCTCTTATTCACACCTTCAAAGCCATTTGACTCGTCCAAACCCTTCCCAAATATCCTCCCAACTTCCCTAAATTTAACATAGAGGCCTTAGTTTTATCAGAAATTCATCCTAAGGATCCTTTTTGATCAAATCAAAAGAAAGAACCCGAAGAAGAGGTAATGATTTCACCACCCTCTTTCAAGTTCCTTTCTTCTTCCACTTCTTCATTATTTTTTATTTCCATTATAAAATAATAACTCCGATATCTTCTATATATTTTGGTGTTATTATAAATATGGTACAACCATATTCAGTATTCTACCCATCCTTTGAATGACATGTCACCATACGTGCGTACATACGACCTACTGTCTCCACGTCGTGGTGTAATTGTTATTCAATACATTAATATTTGGATGGGAATGATAATGATGTGTAACTAATGTGAATAATAAATATAACATGATAATGATTCTTTATATATGATATAATATCAAATTATATATTATTTTAGCATCAAAAGAATGATATTGTCACTCGTGCGTACGTACGGACTACCGTCTCCACGAACATGATGAGATTCATTCCCCATCGTATCCATTCAAGAATTATTTTCATTTGATGGTTACAAATAATGTATAAAGACTTAATATAATTATTTATATGAATAAGATACATCCCATCCATAACAAATATGGCTCACATAACAAATAATATAGAGGAAAACAAATCAGTTTACACCCGAAAGGACAATAATACTAAGATATTATTAATAAATCATTGTTAAAAGATCATATATGATATCATATTAATGTATATGATTCTTGTATAATTCAATATAAATTATTTCACCATTATACAGGAGGTTAACCTGCCCTCGACTAAGGAAAAAGTACAATGAAAGGTGTTTCTTATCTCACTTTTAATTCCGTGAGATTTCCATTATTCACCACTTATATATTCCATGTTGTGTGTGTACTACCCATGATTGTGTTCATTGTGTAATATATTTTAATTTATGGATATTTACATCATCATTTTATGATCTTTCTTTCATGGGTGTATATTTTTTATGATACCAAATCCATAAGGTAATATGAAATTTCAATTTCCACTCATTCGGCATTACGCATACTTCATTGATTATTTTACTCCAAGATTATGAGTGGAATCATAATTCATTTGCTTATGTCATAAGTTCCACTCCCCTTTATGTGGATAAAATTTTGATACACATAATCTCTCCAATTATAAATTATCAAGTATTCGATATGAAGTTGATAAGAGTAATTTTAACTCAATCTCCATTTATTGAGTTAAACATCCAATTCATTGGTCTTGTTTTTACACGAATATGTGTGAATGTCCTCTGATTAATTTACACTGAATATCCAATCATATTGAGTGTATTTATATATTTCACACATAATTAGGTCGTTGATTTATCCTTAACCTAAGGATATGGTCTTTATAAGAAATTTCTTCTCAATTTACATTCCATTGAGTCTTTTTGTTGTTATACACCAATTGACTTTTATAAGTTATATATAATGTACTTTGACATAGTATATATTGAATCCATTTATTCTCATGATATTATAAATATTTTATTACATCTATTATTTGTATTCAAGTGTCTCTTTTTTGGTTAGGAACTATAACCAAAATATCATTTTAAATGTTTAAAAGATTTATTATTCTAAATCATTCAGATTAATGTCCATGTTTTAAAAATGTTTTTAAGGATTTATTTTTTGGACATTAATGTTTTAAAATTAAAATTACTTTTAAATTTTTCAAAGTGGTATGGGACACTTTGATTCAAAAATCTATTTTAATCGACTTCATGAAAAATAGTGTGACTTTTAAATGATTTTAGAAAAATGGGATTACTTTCATCTATCCTTCATTATTCTCAATTGAGGTTAATTTAATACAATAAAATCTTCCATTTTATATCGAATGATTTATGTTTGACTGTCGATGTGCTATTTTAATACCATTCATTATTTGTGGATAAAGTATTGACATTTCGTATGATAGTTTTAATATAATTTTTATGTTTTGTTTAAACCTGTTCATATGAGGAATGCATTGGACATAGTATGTGACGTGTGGAGACCACTATAGCTCCTCGATTCATCGGTAGGTCTCATGAGAAAAACTATTATCTTGGAACAAGGCCTTGACAAAATCTTATTTGTAGTCTTGGCACGAGGCCTTGACTATGTGGTTATGATAGTCTGGAATTATGAATCCCATCATTATGAAAGTGGTTATTGATATTTCATGTGATTATTTGACTAGTAGAATATCCATGTGAATAATTAAATGTCATTATTTCATTTTATTTTTTCCATATTATGCTGAAGTTCAAGTTTTAAAGGCTTTTGTTTTAGTTATAAATTGCCTTAAATGTTTATGCTTATTTATGGATGTTTCTGATATACTGTTATCCTTTCTGATCATCTGAGCTCACCCATTTCTATTTTTTATTTTTCCCAGGATGTGAAGAAGTATTTTATGACTGGCCTGCAGGGATTTTCTAAGGGGATATGAGTGTTTACAATGGAGACTATATTGTTTTAGTTTTCCATTTTATCATGTAATGAAAGACTTATGAATGTATCTAGAATTTCCAAGGCTAATAGACCGATCGGTCTTTCGAGAGTATATCTTTTGTGATCATGCCAATGTTATGTAATAATGCACCAAATATATGTAATTGGGGTCATGGTGTTATAGTTGGTATCTGAGTAAGTTTAGTAAAAACCTTGGATGCTAGATTTAGATAAACTCTGATTAGAGCACATAGACCTAAGATAGACTTTGAGAATTAGTATAGAAGACCATCCTAGAATTTTGGTATTGTATTTATTCTCTGAGTTTTCCAAGAAATACATCCATGTATGGATACGAGAAGGTAATGGCTGCACTAGCACAGATGTACCTAGGGGTAAACCTGAAATCATAGCTTTAAGCTAGACTCGAACGAGAACTGGTGCACGAAAACGGGCCTTGCTGCACTCTTGGTTACGACACTCCCTGAGGATATGCTTAGGATAATTTACATTTTCATTACACACCGATCTGAAGTATTTTAATATAAGTTGATAATAAATGACCTTGTTCAATCATAAGGTGTTTCAAATTAAGAATATGGTGTCATGATATTCTCTAAATTATTTTATGACTACTGTTACTCACACAATACTTTCTGGTTTTAGTCAATGGCTGGATTTCAAGGAAGTCATCGTTACATTGAGAATGATGTAAAAGGTGGGAACGGTGGTGGAAATGAGCAACAAAATGGAATTTTGATAGGCGTAAAAGATATCATGTTCATGCCAAATTAGGTTTCCAAAAATATGATCAACAAAATATATATTAACAAACTCCTGGACTCAACAAAGAATAGAAAGGTGTTGAATGATAAGAGCTCCAGTAGTGGAGACCACGGAGAAAATAATCCTTAATTTACATCATGCATGAAATGTGGAAGGAGACACCTAGGAAAGTGTCTCAATGGAACAAAGGAATTCTTTGCATACATGAAAGAAGTACATAAATTGAAGAATTTCTGAGGAAAATGATGTGTACTATGGAAGAAAATAAAAATGGTCCCAAGAATCCATTTACAATCATTTTCCGTAAATGTAGGGGATTTGGCCATTACCTGAGTGAATGCCCTATTCTATAGGATATTTTCTTGGTCATAGAAGAAGCTATGTGGACATAAATGGTTGGAGAAATGTTTAAATGTATTAGTGGTCCTTATTGATGGGATTACATTGGAATAATTTTCCTTATATGTGTAACCCTAAAATTTATCATGTGAAAACGATATTTGAGGAAGAATTATCTTTTCTCTTGGGGATATAGTAATAAATAACCATTTGGTTTTATGTGATCCTTATATTTGAGGCAATTACAAGTTATTATATTTTATGATGAAAATGAAAGGTATGAGATAACATTTGTGGTCAAATCATGTTATGGATATTTTGAGGAATTTACCTCATTTTATTAATGTTAGAAAATAAAGTTTTTGAAAAAGTACAACACGCAGACCATGTGACAACCTATCATGTCAGAAAAAGCTGTGGAAATCAAACCCACAAAAAAAGTGTGATTGGGATATATCACATACCACTGATCTATGTGAAGTCCCTGGTTAGTGTGACTAATTATTTTTAGTTAAATGATTTTATTGATCAATAATAAGTTGATTTGGGATCTTATGTCTTATCAAATGAATACCCTTATTAAATAAACATTATTTGGTGATTAAGTGATAAATGTTATTTTGGAATACGTTTGCTCTGCTGGGAACACTATATGACTAAGGAAAATAGGATACTATGAGATTTCATTTGAGGATTAATGGTGGATTTTTATCAATTTTTTAATTATGGATTTACAGTGATTTGGGTTATTTTTGGAAATGATTAACTTATAATAGAGAATGTGAGATTAGGTTAATTACTTTTAAGTTTGTGACTTCAATAGTAGTCGATGTCATTTGGAGATAAAATTTAACACGGAAGACTACATAACCAAATTCTTCTAAGTTTTGGGTTTCAATATTAGTTTGGATTATATTGAAGTATTTTAAGGACAATTTTTTATTGAATGGTATTTATTTAACTTTGGGTTATTGTTGGATTAATTTAAGAAATTAAGATTAATGTCTCTTTCTCTAAAAGAATATCCTTTTGGGAGATCATCCAATATTGTACCACTACGGGAAAATTGGGTATTTGCGACGAGTTATTTGCGACGGGGATAAATCCCATCGCAATTAGTCCCATTAGAAACTTAATTGCGACGGGGAAATTTTCCTGTCGCAAATAACTACTTATTTGCGACAGGGAAAGCTAACCTGTCGCAAAAGGTCTGGCGCGCAATGCGCGCCAAATCGCGGGAATGTTATTTGCGACGGGGGGTTACCACCCGTCCCAAATAACCGGCGGCGGTAAAAAAAAATTTCGACGGGGAAAGATCACCCGTCGTAAAAGGTTATTTGCGGGAAAGTTATTTGCGACGGGGGGTTACCGCCCGTCGCAAATAACCGACATCGGTAAAAAAAATTGCGACGGGAATATACCCCTGTCGCAAATAGTATGTCGGCAGGTTATTATTTGCGACGGGTCCCGTCGCAAATAACTATTTAACCGTTGATCGTGATAAATGCGGGCTAAAGTATTTGCGATGGGATACCCATCGCAAATAGTCCCGTCACAAATAAGTTAACCTATAAATACCCCCATCCATTGTTTTTCATTCATTCTCAAACTCTGTCTTCTACTTCTCTCAAAACTCTGTTTTTAGAGTTCAGAGTTTCTTAAGTTTAATTTTTATTTCCAGAGTTGATATTGAAGTCTTCAACAACGATCAGAGATCAACCTCAGATCAATTTTAAAGGTATTTATGTTCATTTTAATTTAATATATACTTTATATTTTTTATTAGTTTTAATTATTCTTAATAAGTTGTAATTTAATTATATTTAGATTGTTTTATTACTTAATAAATTCAAATTATTAGTATTCATTGTTCATAGTTAATGGTAATTAGGAATAATTATTAATAATTAGTCATAATTAAGAATAAATACTAATAATTAGTAATAAATACTAATAATTAGGAATAAATAGTAATAAATAGTAATAATTAGTAATAATTTAGAATAATTAAGAATAATTAGGAAATAATTAGGAACAATTATGGAAAATAAGAAAAAATACGAATAATTACTAATAATTACTAATAATTACTAATAATTATTAATAAAACTCCCCCATGTGCGCATTAACCTTTACAACTAAGCCATATCATTTTTTTATACATTTAATGATCTATCTATATATATAGTTATATTTATTCATATATTAATATAGATTTATATTAATATAAATATATTTGGTTATATGAATAAATAAATAAATATATATATATATATATATATATTCATATATTAATATATATATTTATTCGTATATTAATATATATTTATATCTATTTATATATATATATGTAGTTATAAATTTTTATTCGTATATTTATTTGTATATTAAAATATATTTATAAACATAGTTTTAAATAAATTTATAAATATGTTTTTTTATGTGTATTTATAAATAAATAAATACATACATACTTACATATATACAACACACACACACACACATATATGTATGTTTATATGTATAGATATATTTGTATAGTTGTGAATGAATACATAGAAATGAGGGGGGTAAAATCCATCGAGAATGTTAAAACGGCTATAACTTCTAATCCGTAAGTCCGTTTCAACTCCACAACCAGTGAAATCGAAGAACATGAAATGATCTTCGATATGATATGTGGTACAGGCCAAACGGACATCTAGATCGGATGTTATAGCCATTTCAATGTTAAAAAGAGCATAACTTCTAATCCAAGAGTCCATTTTGGCTTTACAATTAGTCAAATCGAAGAATATGAAACGATCTTTGATATGATATATGGTATAGGTTTATCGGATATTGGGATCAGAAGTTTTAGCTGTTTGAATGGTAAAAAACCGGGGTACCCCGACAAAAAACTCAGTTTAAGAGGCCTTATGGGCCTTTTTGTCCTCGAAAAAACCTTGAACAAGTTCCACATATACATAAGGCTGTAGAGATCATTGCAGTCTTCGATTTGATATGCTGTAGAGCTCAAACGGAGTCCCGGATCAAAAGTTATGGACGTTTGAAGTTTGGATTTCATTTTCAAATTATTTTTTATCTTTCATTATTTTTTTTATTTTTTTTATATTCAAAAAGTTATTAAATGACTATTAATTGATAAAAATTAAATAATTACCAACTAATAATATTTTTTAATTTAGTTTATAATTCTCTTTTATTAAATATCTTATAAATTAATATTATATTTCCATAGATCCTTTTGAAAACATATTTATAAAATAAATATTATATTTATATCAATTCAAATTGATTATTATATTTAAATATTAATATATAATTTTTTTAAAAGTTTTTTAATTTTTTTTAACTTTATTATTATTATTTGCGACGGGTATATATACCCGTCCCAAAAAACTCTTCGAAGAGACTATTTGCGACGGGAAAAGGGCCCGTCGCGAATACTTTGTTGCGACGGGCCCGTCGTAATTTGTTTTTTTTTAACCAGAAATCTATTTGCAATGGGC
Organism: Viscum album; assembly: GCA_963277665.1. Taxonomy (NCBI): domain Eukaryota; kingdom Viridiplantae; phylum Streptophyta; class Magnoliopsida; order Santalales; family Viscaceae; genus Viscum; species Viscum album. The sequence goes on from OY728150.1 coordinate 256,346,975, forward strand.
CCATTTTCCGTCGCAACTAAATTTTTTGGCGACGGGCCCCTCGCAAAAAAAATTAGTTGCGACGCCGTTTTCCACAACGGGTCATTTGAGACGGGGCCCCGTCGCAAATGACCCGTTGCAAATACTTGTATTTATAGTAGTGTACTAACCATTTTGGTTTGGATTAATCTCTAAAGACAAGGTAAATATGTAGTTTACCCTTTATGAATCATGTGATTCTCTAGAAGTTGATTCTATCTCTTCTGGTGTGACCATGTCATCTTGAATACTCATTGTTTAAAAAAATGAGTTAGTATTAGAAATTTTTTAATGAATGGAACTGTACTTAAAAAGTAAGAATATCTATTTATGTTCTTCTTCAATCTCATAAATAAATTCCCCATCTTTATGAAATGTAACTTAAAAAACGTTGTCCGTTTAATTTTCCCACTGGGAAACTAATGATCATTTGTCCCATCACAAGTTTGTTCTTTTCTTGTTGTTAACATTCTCTTGATCAGGTTTTTTATCAATCTCCATCAAAACATTACACTTAGTTTATCATCCATATCCATGTTTTTCTATATGGAATCCTAGTATAGGTTATCTCATGTGACCTTTGTACTTCTTTTTCTTTCTTTTAAAGTGATAGTTTTATTGACTCGTTTTCCGATGCGGGACTTTTCATTATATTACCAATCCAAATTTTAAAATTTGCGAGGACTCAATTTATTTAAGTAGGGGAGAATGTAACACCCCAAGCTTCCACGGTATGCTTCTCTTTGAATAATACAGTAGCATGTGTTGTATGCAACTTCGAGTTCTAACACCCCACAACCAATCAAACTATCAGTTATGAATAGCAATACCCACCTTTTAAAATTTTATACATTATATCATCCAAAATGGACTTCATTTTTGTATTCAGGATATTGAAATTAGCTTATAGTGATTTTTTGGCACTTTTCTGATAACTTTCATATTTTGATAAATAGTGAAAATTACTAAATTTTAATTAAAAATAACTTTTTTAATCGAAATAATTAATAGTAATAAATTTTGAATTTGAGTGATTTTAAAGTATAATTAGATTATATTTTTACCATTTAATACAATGTTTGTCATTGGACATAATTTTACATTTAAACTGGACATAAGTAAAGGCCAATCTTTTGATAGTTATTTTTTCTTAAAAACACGCTTTTTGTTTTGATAACAGAATTAAATTTTAAATTAATTTCTACCACTTATATGTTTTTAATTTATAAAAAAGGATTCCATATTTATAATCATGAGGTAAAAATTGTTTAAATAGGTAAATTTTATTTTTAGACATTTTGAATAATTATTTTGGTAAATATTTTATTTACCATGGTTAAAGGGTAAATCCGGTAAATAAGGGTAAAGAAATAATATTATAATAATATTAAATTACCCTAAAATGTGTTCTAACCCTATTGGTTGATACCTTTACTACCATGAGCATATTTGGGTTGATTTTGGGAGCCCATTGAGTCACTTCTAAGGGATAATGACACTTTATATTAATTAAGTTAAAGTAAATACAAAAATGACATAAGCATATATCTTTTAGAAAAATTTTTTTTTACATAGATATATATATGTTATATCTTAGACTATAAATATTCATTATAAATATAAAAATATTTCCTACGTAATGGTATTTTATTTATAATTTTTATACATTTAATAATAAAATTTATTAATAACACAATAATGATGCAGTATTTTCCTTATTAATGAAAGAATCAAATAATTGGTATTATAAATGTAAAAATAAAGAAAATTTGAAAGTTTTGATGACATACATGAATTTTATTGCTTACTATGACATGTTAGGATTTTTTTAAATGAATTTTTATTAAATTAATAAGGTTTTTATGACTTTAAAAAAAATCAATTATTAAATAGTTTCAAAATTGAAATAAAGGTGTTTTTAAAACAAATATTATATTAAAATTGAAATAATATTCTTAAAAATCTATGGTTCAGAAAAAGGTCTTATATAATGATATTTTTATCATTAATCAATCACTTGGCAGTCTCCTGGAAGTTTATAGTAAGTTTAGTAACCATATAATATAAAAATAAAAGTGACATGGTAAATGTCAAACTAATTAACTAAGAGATAAAACTAAAAGATAAGGTCAATAAAATGATCCAAATCTATCTAAATCCTATTTATTGAGTTATTTTCTACCCATCTCCACTTTATCCTTTAAATGATTCACTTTGGATCCAATAGAAACCGAAAATTATTTTATTATAAAATAATATTTCTATCATTTCCTATGGTTACCCTCACCCCTCTTATAAAAGGGAACTCCACCTTCTCTCTAATTCACACCTTCAAAATCCATTTGGCTCATCCAAAACCTGCCCAAATATCCTACCAACTTCCCTCACTTCAACCTATTGGACTTATTTTGATCATAAATCCAACCTAAGGATCCTTTTTGATCAAATCAAAATGAAGAACCCGAAGAAGATGTAATGATTTCACCACCCTCTTTCAAGTTCCATTCTTCTTCCACTTCATAATTATTTTTTATTTCCATTCTAAATTAATAACTACAGTATCTTATATAGAATTTGATTTTATTATAAATATGGTACAACCATATTCAGTATTCTATCCATCCTTTGAATGACATGTCACCATACGTGCGTACGTACAACCTACCGTCTCCACGTCATGGTGTAATTGTTATTCAATACATTATTATTAAGATGGGTTTGATAATGATGTGTAATTGATGTAAATAATAAATATAAAATGATAATTATTCTTTATATATGATATACTATCCAATTATATATTATTTTAATATCCAAAGAATGATATTGTTTCTCGTGCGTACGCACGGACTACCGTCTCCACGAACGCGATGAGATTCATTCCCCATCGTATCCATTCAAGAATAATTTTCATTTTATGGTTAACAATAATGTTTAAAGACTTAATATAATTCTTTAAATTAATAATATACATCCCATTCATAACAAATATGGCTCACATAACAAATAATATAAAGTAAAACGAATCAGTTAACACACGAAATGACCATAATACTAAGATATTATTAACAATTCAATGTTAAAAGATCATATATGATATCATATTAATGTATATTATTATAGTATAATTCAATAAAAATTATCTCACCATTATAAATGAGGATATCCTACCCTCTTACAAGGAAAAAGTAAAAAGAAAGTGGTTTCTTATCCCACTTTTAATTTCATGAGATTTCCATTGTTCACCACTTATTTATAGCATGTGGTGTGTGTATTGCCCATGATTGTGTTAATTGTGTAATATACATTAGTTTATGTATATTTACATCATCATTGTATGATCCTTATATCATGGGTGTATGTTTTGTAAGTTTCTAAATCGATAAGGGAATTTGAAATTTCAATTTCCACACATTCGGCTTTACGCATACTTCATTTATTATTTTACTCCAAGATTATGTGTGGAATCATTATTCATTTTCGTATGTCATAATTTACACTCCCCATTCTATAGATATAATTTTAATACACATAATCACTCTATTTATAAATTTTGAAGTCATCTATATGAACTTGATAAAAGTAATTTTAACTCAATCTCCATTTATTGAGTTAAACATCCAATTCATTGGTGTCGTTATTACAAGAATATGTGTGAATGTCCTATGATTGATTTACACTGAATATCCAATCATATTGAGTGTATTTATATATTTCACACATAATTATGTCGTTGATTTATACTTAACCTAAGGAAACTATCTTTATAAGATATTCCATCTCAATTTACATTCCATTGAGACTTTTTGTTGTTATACACAAAATCACTTTTATATGGTGTATATAATGTACTTTGACATAGTATATCATGAATCCCCTTATTGTCATGATATTATAATGTTTTTATTACCTCAATTATTTGTATTCAAGTGTCTCTCTTTTGGTTGGGAACTCTAACTAAAATAACATTTTAAATGTTTTAATGATTTATTATTATAAATCTTTCTCATTAATGTCCATGTTTTAAAAATGGTTTTAAGGATTTATTTTTATGGACATTAAAGTTTTAAAATTAAAATTCCTTTTAAATGTTTCAAAGTTGTATGGGAAACTTTGATTCAAAAATCTATTTTTAAATGGCTTCTTGATAAATAGTGTGACTTTTAAATGATTTAATAAAAAGGGGATTATTTTCATCTATCCATCATTATTTTCGATTGAGGTTAATCAGATACAATACAATCTTCCACATTTTATCGAATGAGTTATGTTTGACTATGGATGTGCTATATTTATACCATTCATGGTTTGTGGATAAATTATTGCCATTTTGTATGCTAGTTTTAATACGAATGTTTATGTTCTGTTTAAACTGGTTCATATGAGGAATGCATTGGACATAGTAAGTGACGGGTGGAGACAACTATAGCTCCACGATGCATCGGTAGGTCTCATGAGACAAACTAGTGTCTTGGAACAAGGCCTTGAAAAAATCATATTTGTAGTCTTGGCATGGGGCCTAGACTATGTGGTTATGATAGTCTAGCATTATGCATTCCATCATTATGAAAGTGGTTATTGATATTGTATGTGATTATTCGACTAGTAGAATATCCATGTGAATAAGTAAATGTCATTATTTCATTTTATGTTTTCCATTTTATGCTGAAGTTCAAGTTTAAAATGCTTTTGTTTTAGTTATATATTTCCTTAAATGTTTATGCTTATTTATGGAAGTTTCCTCTATATTGTCTTTCAGAGCATCTGATCTCACCCCTTTCTATGTTTTACTTTTCCTAGGATGTGAAAAAGTATTTTATGACTGACCTGCATGGATAGTGTAAGGGGATATGAGTGTGAATTATGGATACTATGTTGTTGTAGTTCCCATTTTATCATGTAATGAAAGACTTATGAATGTATCTAGTATTTCCAAGGCTACTAAACTAATCGGTCTTTTGAGACTTGATATTTTGTGATCGTGTCAATGTTATGTAATAATGCACCGACTCTGGGTAACTGGAGTGGGGGCATTACATGAGCACTATCTTGATAGTAGATTACCAATTCTATGAAAATATATTTAACTATTCTTCCTAGAGTAAATCCTTTTTTTTCAAAATACCTTCAATAAGTCTCTATGGAATAAGTATTTCTACTCATTTGAAATGATATATCATTGATTGACAATTCCCTCTATGGTCAAACTCTTTTATTAAATGTTTGAAAATATAAACATTAATGTAGGAATTTCAAAACAGATATATTAAATTCATATTTCATCACTTCAACATTATTCCCTTCAGCACAGGTCTTTTGAAGTTCATGTCAACCTTGGACCTCATGAACTATACACTTTAAATCTCTAACTATACCAAAAATCTTACAATTTCAATCTTATAAATCATGAAATATAAATTCCTCAACATAATAGAAAAATATATACCATTGAATAAATAATCTATAGTTGAAACACCTTTCACTATTTTATCCAAAATGGATTGGTTACCATTTCCCGATCAACTCCAGAAAACACGATAAAAAAAGAACTCCTTTATACTAAATTCTGCTCCAGCCATCAATTTTAGTTTGTCATTGGTTAAAAATTATAATCTAGAAACAAGGCCTTTTTTGGGATCCATGTTTTGTAGATGAAAAACTATGACACACCACAAGATTAAAAAATCTTTTTCAAGTCATCTCATCTAATTTATATAATACATTCATAGCCATGTTTCCACCTTTAGGCATCAAAATACCTTGTCTCACCATTTTCTATGTTGAAATTCCCTATACCATGGTAAAGAATATCTTAGATTCCAAAATTCAAGAACCCGTGTAATATATATAAGGGATCCTCCAAAATAATTTCGATTTCCACCATATCTGTTAATATATATACTATTCTATATATGGAGTATTCATAAAAAAAATATCCCTTAAAACTTATTTAACGTTCTATCAATAATATTTCTCCAATAATACCCATATCATATGATATACTTTTGCATCCTTTCACTAATTACTATCTTTTCTATGAGCTATAAATCTCTTTGTGGAATTTCAAAGCTAACACTAACACTTTTCAAATACATTAAAAATGATAATACCTTATAGAATCAGCTCCATGAAATTCAGTCAAACATTATATATTTATTTATCAATGGTCAATACCTATCAATTATGTTGAAGAAAATATAATATTTAGTAGCTTAAATTTCATATTGTATAGCAAAAAAACTCAATTTTATATATTTTCTGCACATTTCCTAAATTTTATATCATGATGCATCATACTATCAATAAAAAATAAAATAAGAACATCAGATTCCTAATAATCTACCCCTTTTGATATCAAATATAGTGTGTTTCCCATAAATGAAAATCCTTGCATTCCATTTTTCTTTAGAGGAAAGTGATTCAAATTTATTTTATGTACCAATACCATTATTCATATACCTTTTTGATTTCAAATATGAAATATTTATTTTAAAAGACATAATATTTAATTATAAATGTTATGAACCAATACTATGGAAATATACACTTTATCAATAAAATGTGCATGGGTGTCTCCAATATATCCCCTCCCCCTTTTCCAATACTTCTTTATAGACATTCACCACATATATATTCCCTCTCCCTTTTTTCTTGTTTTCTAAACACCGCTTCTTTAAAATAATTGTAAATTATTCTATGAAGATAAAAACTATCTTAGAAATATATTATCTCTCATAAATTTTTTTAGTGAGTCAACATGCCATATATAAAATATTTATCAACTAGTTATTTTAAGCCTTCTGAGGTAATACATCGTTTAAGAAATAAGGGAATTAGTTAATAAATTTGATGTTGTGCATTTCTCTTAATTATACCAATTAATTTAATATATCCATAGAATTTAAATTTTACTAAATATCTCCCTATGTGATCATGATCAAGATTTAAAAAACCATTAGTGAGTTACTCTGAAAAATTAATCATTTGGGTTATATTATTTTCCCATTATTGAAAAAATATTGATACAAGCCTCCTAAAATAGATTTCTTATTCTGAGTAGATTTATTTCCTAGGTTAATTTGGATATTATCTTCCCAATAACTAGATCAAACTCCCCTAAATGTCTCAAATATATCACTAATTATATAATATATATTTATCAAGAGATTCATTCACCTTCAATGGATTTTTACATCCCAAAAAACAATCAAATGATAAAAAAATTTAGATCAAAACAATTAAATAATAGTATTATTTTCTTTTTTATACGTCTACACCTACGTATCCTTTTCCTTGTTCAAGGATTGATACAGATTGATATGGAGAAAAATTGATATGTTATTTGGACCCCAATTATTTTATTAGACCTTGATACTAATTCCAATTGCTTCTTATACCAATTATTGAAATCATTTAATTATAATTTCAAATTTATTAGAGTTTCCATCATGTATTCTACATGGATTTTATCTCATCCTTGAACCTACACAACTAAAAACATTGTTATATCCTTTAAAACATGGGGAGAGAGGATACATAACATTCCTCAACATGAGGAGGATAGTGAATCACTTAGGGCCATAGATTTTCATTAATCATTTATTATATAATAATTCTTGAAATCTGAAATAATTTAAATTTTATCAAATGCACCATAATTCTCCTTGTGATTTATAATTTCATTGTATGGAGGTTCCCAAGTGATTTCTAGTTGGATTATCTTATCATAAATTATTTTATTATATAACAATGATTGTAATTTCCTTTTATAAAACATACTACTATTTCATTATTTTCATAAAATATTTATTATCTTTCCCAATCCATACCTTGACTTAAGATACTTATTTCATATGAGATTTATATTCATAAATTTCATATGAAATTATTTTAAATTAACAAATTCTCTTCTTATTAATCCAATAAATGTTTAGTTCAATAATTATTTTGAAATTAGGCTTCAAAAAACTTTTAACATTTTTCCATTCTTTTTCCAATCCATGTAATATATTACATGATGACATGGAACAACCATTTCATATATTATTACTTCAATAAACCATTATATATTAATTTTTCTTATGATATTCTTCGATACAACCTTATGAATTGTTACTATGAAGAAAAAAACGGTCTATTTCTTACATATAAATGAGATCTGAAATAATGGATCCCTAGGGAATTCGCTTTGATGAGACATCTTTTGTATGATTTTTTTTATTTTTCTAAATCCTCTTAATTAGATCTATGATTATTTTTAAATTCTTCTCCAAATAACATTTAACTTTTTGATCTTCTTTTTCTGATCCATGAATTCTATTACTTTATGGTATGTAATATACATTGGATATATGATTACATTTGTCAACCATTACATCTAAATTTCTGTTATGATCACCATCCATCCAACAGTAAGAAAATTTATTATAAAGAATAAAATGGTCTAAGCTCGAAAGATCATGAAGATCTAAAATAATGGATCTCCAGAGCATTGAATATGATAAGACTTACTGATGTAGGGTAAGGGATCCTATTCTAGTAAATTTAATACATGAATTTTCAAGAGAGGCCCTGGATTTTTGGAATTATGATCTCTATAAAAAAACACAATTTTAATGGTAAGATTTATTGTAATAATAACTGTAATTTACTTTCAATGGATGGTTATATATTTATTAAAATTTATTATATATTAATATTGATTATCATTTTCTAGTGGTTTACCTAAAAATCAAGAAATATGACAACAAATTCTTTAATAAAATCATACATCTCTACACCTTTTATTGATAAAACTTATTATTTATCCTTAGTACTTGTAGATAATAATTTTCATGATTTTCTATTAGGTCTAGTATTTTATTTAGAACCACTAATGAAAAGTTTATTTTTGGAATTTAGTGTTTCTCTATCATATTGAATATCAATTTTATCTAAATAATATGTTATTTTTCCACCAAAAATATATTATGTATCCCTTAAAATGTAGAATAAATATCCATCATATGGTTGTTACCAATTGATTGTTAATTGAAAAAATTAATGCCTAACATCTATTAAAACAACATTACACCTATATTTTTATTTATCCACTCACATCTAAAATATGATAAACTTTTATTTGAGTTGTTGGGTAATTCTATTTCATTCTATAAAATGTGCATTCATGTATACTTTGAGTATATTTCTTTTTAAAATTAAATCCTCCCACTAATGAGAAATTACATCTATTATTTCACTTCTCTATTTTGTCTTAGTATTCATCAAATAAATGATATCATTCATAACAATTTTATCTTTCTTATATATTGGGTTTCCCTGAACTAGTTAAATTATATATATTGTAAATTAATCATTCTTATCCTTCATTTTTTAATTTATTTTGACTAAATACCCTTAAATATAAAAAACATTAGTTTCCACAACTTCGAAGATGTTATATAGAATTATTTTTCAAGAATGTTAATATTATCATGATGATCAATAACTAATTCTAAAAATATTTTGTTAAATATTTTTTTCTTTTCTATCTTGATATTTATCCCATTAACGAGAAATTTGTATGACCGATTTTCCGATTTTAGATTAATGATTTCATTTTTATCTAAAAAATATAAATCCACAAATTAATGGAGACATTAATCCTTTAAATTTCATAACATCACATAACTAATAGGGGATCTATGAGGTCCCCTAGTGGTCTTAAGATTGGGTAAATTAGGGTGTGAAAGTGTCAAAAATATTTTATTGATTCACTTTTTGGATATTTTTTTCATGTTTCTAGGAACCATGATCAATAGATATTATTTCTAAACATTAATTCCACATCACAAAAATATATTAAAATATGATGGAATTAAATGCATAGGGAGATAATGATTCTTTATTTGGTTCAAAAATATAGGAAAATTCAAGAATAAGTTAATCAATAGTTTCTTGATCCACTAATTAACCACTAAATTCCTTTTTGTTTGGGGGATAAAAGTGTTTTACAACTCCACACCTAGGAACACTGCCTTGAGAGAATTTTTGGGACAATGCCACTTCGCTCTAAAGGCATGCTATAATTCCTCCACATTCCTGCACTACATTGGTGTAGGATAACTTCCATAGGTTTTAGATGTGTAGTTCCCATCATGTTTGGCATTATATAAAAATTTTATTCTTATATATATATATATATTATCTATTGAACTCCACAAGAATCTTCATCATAGGTTGTTATTTATCCTCCTTTGAAAATCAACTTCTTCTCTTTTAAGAATAATCCTTAAACATCTACTTTCCAGTATTAACATTGGAATACTTATTTTCACTACACGTCATTGATTACACTCTTCTATTCTATTTGGTATATATATTTAAATAATGAAAACATCCTTATACTATGTTCCATCCTCTTGACTATAACTACCCTAATTTTTGAGAATTAGATATATATAGTGTAGGAACTCAATTATTTTCTTATATTTTTTATATATAATACAATATGAATTACTTATATCAAAAGTTTAATTTCAATTCAAAATTTTAAATTAAAATATCATTTTACTTCCATCTGATTTTTTCATATAACTTTTGCAAAATCATCACCCTAAAACATTATTTTTGCAGTTAAATATGAATGCATAACTGATAACAAGTTATAGGGGATCAAAATAATAAATATTACTCATAACCTCAATAATTTTTAATCTTAATTGAGAAATTATCTTGAAAATATATTTATCCTTATTACTATAGGGTGGTGTTGTAAATCTCCTCAAAAAATGCCTTTTGATACTCCCAATACCCTAACCACAATTCATTCACATTCCTGTCTTGGAAATCTGATGTTCAACGCACCTGGTAAATGATTTAGAACATGAAACCTTAACCTGATAAGGCATATAATGAAATAAATTATAAGCTTCATTATGTTCATTATTTTCGCTTTGTTTCTTATAAGTAATATTTGTTGTTGAAGCATTGTTATAAAGGATGTAAACTCCATTTTCATTCTATTTAGCACCCTAAAATGAGTTGGGATCAACCCCTATGTAGCATTCGTATTTAAGATAGAACTTAATCAAGAATTGAATACCCTTTATAAAACATCAAACAAAAGTTTAGTGAAAAAAGGAAATAGGGGTTGAATTTCCTTTTAAAAATTAAATCAATAAAATTGAAGGAAAAATTCAAAACAAAATGATATTAAAATTATTAAATAATTAAAGTAGTGATGTCTATGGAGTGATAGATGTTAAATTTGATTCATATAATTAAGTTAATATCAAATATAAATAAGTGAGTAACTAGATTGAAAATCATAGGAATTGAATTTATGAAATTATTTTTTATCAATGTTAGATGATTCAATTCGTAAAATTAAAGTGAGAGAAAACCTAATTTGATAAGTAGTTCAGAAAAGATCACTTTTTGACCCTAAAATTTATCCCCTTGATTTAAGATATATTTATTATTATACCATACCATTATTTTTTTGGAGATTTCATGAATCAAACTTTATTTTTCTATTAGAGATATCATGAGACTAAAGTCCCTTTATTTTTAATAGAGATAATATGAATTTAACTTCCCTTAACTATCAATGGAGAAAAATGAAAATAAATCTAAAAGGTGGAATGAGAAGAGATTATTTTCTTCAAAAAAATCATTAAATTTTATTTTAATATCTCCCTAAAAGAAATAAAAAATGGAGAGATAAAGAGATATTGACAAATTTGATATAGATTAATATTTTTAAATGAATAACTTCTCTTTGAGAGAGGGATTATCGAATGCTTGATATTCAGTTTTGATTAGAGAATAAAATTGTTTAATGTTCAAATATTGATTTAAATATATGTAATTCTTCCATTTAAAAAAATAAAAAAGTTTTGGGAAAATTATGAAATATATTTTCTTATTAATGAATGTTAGTGGTAATCAAAAAAGAATTGGTCCCGTGAAATTTATGAACATTTAAAAGATAAAATTCCACCATAATCTAGCCACTCGATGATACTAATAATTCGGTAAGCTCTAGGTAATAATATGAACTTTTCATTCCCCTATCTGTAGGCCATTGCACCTCCACTGATTGGTCGGTGGAGTCATAAAAAATAATATCACTTCTATCCAATCCACCAGTTATGCCATGGAAGTACACCATATAGCTGGTTCCAACCTTTGTATATCACTTCCAAAAGTGGCACTACAACATCCATCAATGTATATCTATCAATCATCCCACATTCATTCAATGATTCAAAAATATATTAAGACATCATCAAGACATTCTCAGGTTCTTCAAATCCTTCAATAGATTTATCATAGGTGCTTTAAATTGTACTAAATAGATATTTAAAACACTGAAGTGAAATTGTTATAAATCGAAGATAGTTTTTTCGATGATGTCAACACCATGACAAATAATGGTATAACAATATACCCTTCTTATGATCACAAATAAATTACATGAAAATATATATTATGTCTAAATAAAGGGTTAAATATATTAATTTATTTTAGAGATCATTATATTCGACATTCTTATTAAATAAAAATTATATTAAATATTCTCATGACATAAAGTAGTTATATTAAATATTCTCATGACATAAAGTAGATTATCCATAAGAACTAGGAAGAACTAGCCCATTTAAAATAAAACATTTCATTCCCCTTTAACCCAAAATTCTCTCCCACATTGTGATTATGAAAAAGGAAATAAGGAGAGGAATAATAAAATTTAAAATAAGTTGGTAATTTCTAAAATATAGAACAATAGGGACATTCAAAAACTAATCTCAAATTTTTAAAATATATATATATTCAAGGAAATTTTTTAGAAATAAATTAAAATGTTAAAAAATTTAGATATGAGATGTTACCAAGAATTTAAAATTATGTACATGATTTTGAAAATGAATCTAAGAAAATAAAATTTAAAGAAAAAGAAAAAGAAAAAGAAAAACATAAAAAATATTGGTTACGAAAACAATATTAAGAGAAATATATAATAGAAAAAAATAAAAAATAAACATTTAAAATAAATACTCTACTTTTATGAAAATGAATTAAAAAATTAAGAGGGAAAGGAGATATCTTGAAATTAAGTATGAGGGAATTAATATATAAAATGACTAAAAAACATTTTACTATGTAGATCATCCCATAAGCACATTATAATTGTGAATGATAAGGTCCCCCTATATTAGAGAATATAGAAATGAGCTCAAGATGGAAAGAGTTGGTTAATGATATACTGTATTGGAAACATAATTTTTATCATGAAGACACTAAATGATATATTAGTGTAGCTTACTCGTGAATCCCTATAATAACTCAAAATAAAGCCATATTTCATACCGTTATAGATTTAGTTATGAAATTGTGATCTAAGAAAAATTTAGATGGATAAAAAATATAGATCACACAAATATTGTTTAATAAATTTTATGGATCCCATACATTTTTATAATTAGATTTATAAATATGAGATGAAAGACGAATGTATTTAGGTCTTCCATAGCTTTCCTTAAATCCTTAATTCGGTAAAATTTTATTGATTTTTGGATAATAAATTTTTTAATTTGGTTAACGGGGAAAATTTACATGACCCATAGGACCCACAGACACATGGCATAAGCACATGACCCTAAAGGCCCCAAAGATATTGGACCACAACAACCCCTTCCCAACATATTAGATACATTATTCAAACCTACCCAACCTTTGCCTAACTGTACAACAAGAATACCGCATGCATCTCTTCCTTAGTCCTAGTACTAAGGAAAAATTACATACCCTATATCTTATCCAAATATGGGAGCCCTGTGATAATGGGTGTCTCTATATAAATCCCCCAAATTGTTCTGATTTTTTTGGTCTCATTCTATAAGATTATTTCCCAAGAAATTTCTACTCCATTTTTCTTCCATCGAAGCACCTCCACTTGCCACTGATACACAACAGGGATCCACTCCCACTTTTTACCACTAAAATGCGTCTGACGACACATGTACATGCCATCATCAAACACACTAAGCTTCCTCTCGAATCACCTTACTATCCCTCTTCCACCAAGGATGAAAAATCTTCCATTCATAGTGCTCGATGTCAATGCCTTATTGTAGGCCACCACCCACCATGTCCGTCATTACTGCTGAATTTCCTACTTGTGAAACCATCAATTGGATGAGGACCCTCTCCTATATTGGATTGATCGTGTTGTTACATCAATCTCGTTCATCCCACCACCCACTGCTATAGGAATAAATTTTATCCACCCAAATATTAGATACCCCCAAGATTTGATCCTCGGTTGTGATGCGGGTTTATAAAGTGCCTTAACAATATTCCAAACCCAATCTACTCTTCCATATCATTCAATTTTTCAATCACATTTTTAAATTAAATTCCCAAATTTTCATTAATAATAGTAAAAAATATTTTTAGAAACACCTTTCATATAACTAATATTTCTCAAAGATATTTCGTTATTTTATAAATTAAAACTATGATTATTTATTTTAACATATTAATAAACTAGTATCATTTTATGATTTTGTTCACCATGGATGTATTTTTTACGATATCTTTTATGATTTTTTTTATATTTTAAAACATCAACATCTTGTAGGTTTTTTAATTTCCACAAATAATTATAATTTTTTTGAATGAGAATCTATTTCATTATTATTTTTTCATTAATAATTAATTTATTTTTTTCTAGAGAAATAGTCAAACATTAAAGGATTCCAATAAAAAAATTCTTAATTTAATCTTGATTAAAAGTGTAAGGTGAAGATAAAAGATGATAATAATTAGATGAATGAGAAATAGGAGATAAAACCACATCACATTCATAAATAATTTTCTATTAGGCATTCATGACTTGATTCTATTTATTAAGCTGAGTCTATGAATCATTAACTAGCACTCCAAGTCAAAACATTATGATATTCCTTACCTTTATTCTTATTTTCTAAATTCTTTTTATAGATTATACATTTTATTATAATATAAGCCTTATTTTTTCATTCATAACATGTTACTACCGGTAATTCAATTTTATTTTTCTTTATCAAATGGAAGAAGGATACATTATTTTGTTGTTAATTTTATTATTCTCTTGATCATATGTTTAATGTCACCTTAATCATTTGTATCATTTTCTAAAGAATAATCATATTTTATTTCCCTTGAATATGTATTATTCTTTTTTTTCCTTGGATTACATTTCATATTTTTCAACTTGGGGTTTCATTTTTCCTTGGTAATAAATGATGTATCTGATGATATTTTCATTCTCTGTTTTCATTTTTTGTTTTATTTCTTATATGTACTTGAATTTGGGTTCCCAATTTCACGGAAAACCCCATATTATCTTTTTCACTATGAATTATATAGATAAATCATCACCAATATACTTTTGACCATTTAAAATGTTATTAAATTTCATAAAAACACTAGTAATTGATTAATTATGATGAATAGAAATACATTAAAAATCTTGTTTAAAAGTATATAATATATTTTCTTTTGATTTATTCATACCTTTAAGTGTGTGTTCTAAGAGTTTCCAGATATAATTGGAGGTTTCTAAAGTATATATGTGATTAAAACCATTTTGGTCAATCCTAAAAAGGATAGTGTTCATGTTTATTCCATTAATTTAACAATCAAAAATATTTTAAGTTTTCTATTTATCTAATATCTCATCAGTATGAATATATTCACACATTACTATTTTCCTAACAAGATATCTAATGATACTAAGAAATTTGGACATGTGAATATTCCAATTAAATTAATTTGTTCCCTTAAATAAAGGGTAATGTGTATAAAAGGTATATTCCATTATAAAATGATACTTTGAAAATGATTGTGATTTTGAAAAATGAAAACTAATTTTGAGAATAACAATAATTTTGAAAAAAATTGAAACAAATAAAAACCACTCATTAATGCCAATTTTTAGTCTAAGAGAAATGTAAATAGGGAGAATTTCATTTTTTTAAAATAATGTAATAAATTTGAATGATATTCTCAAAATGAAATGATATTGAAATGATAAATCGATCAAATAAATGAAATCATTAGAGGGATAAATGAAAATTTTCATTCATATAATAAAGTTAAAATCAAATTTAATTAATTGAGTAATCACATTGAAAGAAATATGAATAAATGTTTTTCAATTTATATATGTCATGATTAGATGCTATAATGTGTAAAACAAAATATATTGAAAACAAAATTTGATAAGGCATTAAAAAATAGCACACAATGGTCCTCTACGTCTCTACCCCTCGATTCAAGAGATATAACTTATTAGATCTTCCCTTAGTTTTTAATATATATATATTACGAATAAAATGTACATTACTTTTCAATAATGATAGGATGAAAATAACTTCAATTTATTTTTATTAATTCTTACATAGGCATTCTAAAATAGCACACAAGGTTACCCTAAGTCTCTACCCCTCGAATCATTGATGGTATTTTTTATGTTTTAACAGACATGATTAATACATGGAAGGATGTTGCAAGATCCATATATGGCCATAGAAGGAATTATTGGTGCCAATATCTCAATAAATATGTAGTAGGATGCACCGAGTAGTCGTTGGTATGGATTGAAACAACCTCATCCCCAAGGATTTTACATGATAGCATTTAGAGGTGCATATACTATCTATTAGAAGATGGTAGATCAGAGTTTGTCTCTAGGATCCTAACCCATATGCTTGTTATGATACCTTTATGACACTTCCTATGAAAGTACCTATATACACTATATTTTCTCCAATAATAATGCTTACATATTTCACTAAAAAATTTTGTATAAATTTATGAAATATTTAAGACATTAGAATTAACATTGTATAAAAATCTAGCCCCTATTAATCTCCATATCTTTGTACACCATAACCACAAATTCAATAAAACTGTTTGGTCCACGAGGATTTATACCCTTAGAGGGGGATGAATTAGGGTATGACATATTAAAACATTGATCCATTTTGATCTTGTTTTTATATTAGAAAAACCCTCTTCTCTCTTCTTCCGGTTATAGATTATGAATAAAACATTAAATCATGCACATGAAACATCAATTTTAACTTGGTTCACCATCTCTAGGATACGTCAAAGGATCATACACCTGTAGTGTGCTGATGTACCAATTTGACTACAAGTGAACTGTTGTTTACAAGTTCTAATCAGACTCACTATCCCTCCTGGTTTACAAAAAATCACAAATTCAGAACACACTACTCTCTCAACTAATGTGAGGTCACTGATTCTTCCAAAGATCCACTCACAGCTTATAGACCTGTAGGTATCTTCATTATCAAAAATGAATGCATCCTCCAAATTATGTAGATGCTTTTTTGAAGTTCCACTTTCATCCACAGATGAATTCAACTTTACCACGGATGTACCAGGAAATATTCTATCTTTTTGTGGAACCCTGGACTGACAGTCATGCTTCTCTATGCATGGAACACTTATCTAATACCTGACATCCTTATTCAAGATTGGTGTGCAAGTGTCACGAAACTAATTATGCGACAACCCCTTCATCAACTCTAAACTTGGGTGACTTAAACCCGTTTACGTGCAATCCAATATTGGTGCTCAAATATCAAGT
Source organism: Viscum album (assembly GCA_963277665.1). NCBI lineage: Eukaryota > Viridiplantae > Streptophyta > Magnoliopsida > Santalales > Viscaceae > Viscum > Viscum album. The sequence continues at coordinate 256,364,637 of OY728150.1, forward strand.
GGGGAGCAACTTTTAAGTATATTTATACTCGTGGGACCAAACCACCACTTGCGCGACTAAAACCACCTACGTGACTAGGGCTCTAATTTTCTCTAAGTGTTGAACTCATTTTTTAAAATGAGGTGGGGTGGACCTCTATTTATAGGCATTTTGGATTCCCTGAGCACTGACGTGCAAGTCTCCTCTCGGTGCGCAAGTCCAGCTACCCTAGTCTTTATTTCCCTAGTCACTTGCATGACAAAACCAAAACATGGGTGACCCTCTTAACTTGGCCATATTTTGAATTTTTGTTGTCGAAAAACATATGGCATGCAAGTTTACCAGCTTCCAATACAACATCATTCAAATCCATTTTCCAAAACACTTCTCTCCATTTGTCGATTTTATCATATAAAATTTTTCCAATACGTGTATCTACTATTTTGATACCACATGTTGATTGTTCATTCCATTTTCTAGGTTCTTCAATCAGTCATGGACTCTTAACAACAACCCTTGAACTAAACATGTTGCCATGAAAACCCCACTTGTCATCAAATTTTTACATCGTGGTCTGCTCTGCCAATAAACAAAACATGGAGGTCCTCTTTATCCACAAACACAATCACCAAAAAATGCTTCAATGATATATTGAGGTGTTTTTCCCCAAAAATATCCCTCTTTGGGTTTGTTGAAAACTATTCCCATAATTATTCTATGCACATTGATACCTCAAAAAAGCTCCTTCCAACCACTAACACCATTCTCCTCCTGTGATTATGATTGCATTCAAGGATTCACTTAACACTTACTCTAAACCCACATGATCAATTCATTCCATGAGAAAAAAGATTAAATGAACATATCATCAATGAAACACTTCATTTCTGACGTCAATTGTTGATGCCAAATTGATACCAATAGCTAAACACATACCAATTGGGGATCACTGGAAACCATATCACACTATTCCAACATAAATCTTCTGATTTTATCACGATCCTCATCTTTCATGATATCTACTCATTGATCGATCACTTCTTGCATCATCAAATTTGATACTCTCACTCCCCCTTTCTTATTTCTCTCCCCCTATTTCTCTACTCCACCGGTCATCTTCTCCCCGTGTCTTTGACTAAGAAATTTTCTCCATTCCTTGGCCATAGTTTCTCTCCATTGAGGAGTCACTATTTCCCCCCCTTTTTCAACGAACCCAAAGGTCACTTCTATATTGTCTGGGACATTTGAAAGAACACAGATTATCAAATTAGGTAAAAGAAATCCCTAACTTGGGGAGGGGGGGGGGACATCCATACTTTTTAAAGTGCAGGGAGTTGACTCAACTCCTAGATCCAGTCGATGCCTCTCAAGAGTTTCCTTCGGTAAGGCATTTGTCAAGATGTTTGCAACCTGTAGCTCTGTAGGCACGTAATCCTACTTCACGATTCTCTGCTCAGCCTTCTCCTTGATAAAATGAAAATTTATCTCAATGTGATTTGTCCTTGAGCGATGGAAAATATTTTTTCTGATATTTATAGCACATGAGTTATTGCACTAGATTCTGACCAGAGACTTCACTTCTAATCACATATCATCAAGCTGCTACTTCGTCCACTTTAAGTGTGTGCATGCTTGATTGGAAGCAATATACTCAGCTTCTATGGTGCTCAAAGAAATGAAATCATTCTTATATACTAGCCAAGAAATACACAATCCAACAAGATAGAAATCACATCCTGGCATTGATTTCCATTCATCTACTGAACCGGCCCAATCCGCATCTTTATATCCCCAAAACTCTTGCTATGATTTTTCATTATATATCAAACCAAAACCCATAGTTCCTTTGATATACCGAAGTATTCTTTTTCACTGTAAGCATATTGCTTTCCTTATGATTACTTTGATATCTTGCGACCTGACAGGTAGCGAAAACAATATCAGGTCTCGTCGCTGTTAGTTACAGTAAACTCCAAATAATCTGCCAATATTCTGTGATATTAACTGCCTTGACATTATCATCTTTTGATAATTTCATCCGGGTAGCAACTAAAGTCTTCATCTCCTTGGAATTTTCCATTCCAAATATTCTTAAAACCTCTTTGGCATATTCAGATTGGGAAATGAGTGTGCCATTACTTCCTTGTGTCACTTGTAAGCCAAGTAAAATTGCCTTTTCCCCAATCATTGACATTTTGAACACACTTTTCCTGAATTTATAAAACTGTTTGCACTAAGATTCATCTTCTCCATGAAACATTATGTCCTCAACATAAACCCGCACCATCATCCTTTGATTACTACCGTTTTTGAAATAGAGATTTTAATCAACTCCTCCACACTGGATACCTAGCTTCTTTATGTACTGATCAAGCCTTGAGTACCATGCTCTGGGTGATTGTTTCAGCCCATACAACACCTTCTCCAGTCGACAAACCTTGTTCTCATTTTCATGAATGAGAAAACCATATGGCTTCTTGGTATACACTTCTTCATATAGAACCCAATTCAAAAATGACAACTTGAAATCCATCTAACACAATTTGAACTTTTGATGCACCGCAATTGCTATGAGTAATCTGATTGTATCCAACCTTGCAATAGGTGAAAATGTCTCATCGACATCTATTCCCTCTATCTTGGAGTATTTTTTTACACACTAGTCATGCTTTGTTTCAAATCATTATGACATATTCATTCATCTTGTTGCAATAGACTCATTTCATCCTGATGACATTCTTATCTCCTGGACTTGAAACAATATCCCTTGTCTGATTCTTCTCAATTTGATCTAGCTATTCATTCATAGCATGATCCCAGTTTTCATCTTCAACTGCATCAGCAAAAAATTTAGGCTCTACCTGAGATAAGATAGATGTCTGCTGTAGAGATTTCATTTTTCATGTCTAAACTGGAGCTAACTGATCACCAATGATATTATGACTATCAATTTCTGCTAGACTCCATGGTTTTTGTACAGATACGTTTTTTTCTTCTTCATGATCATCATCAGTATCTTCTTTTGAATCAACATCAACCACTTCTGCTCCTCCTGTGTTACTTTTATCCTCATCTCTTTCATCTAGAAATTTTTCATTGTATTGTTGAATACTCTCTTCATTCTCTAATACAGTGACATCATTTCTCTCAACTATTTTTTCCAGCCATTTCTTAAAACATTTGTATTCTTTTTTTTTGAGTAGCTAAGGAATATCCCATCATCTCCATACAACTCAATTTTCCTGTTTTTCTTCTTGTTGAGGACAAAGAACATACTTCCAAATATTATAAAGTATTTCACTATTGTCTTCTTTCCATACCAAATCTCATATAGAGTTTTTCCATCAATCAGACACAACAGAGACCTGTTAGAAATGTAGACAGATGTCAATACTACCTCCTTCAACAATTTCTCTAGTAAGTCTTTTTCTAGGAGAATCATTCTGGCCAGGTTCTTGATGATGTGATTTATCCTTTCAACAACTCCATTATGTTGGGGAGTTATCACTGAGGAAACATGATTACTTGTCCTGTGTTTCTCGAGATAGTCTTCCACGCGACTGTTTGTGAATTTCGTACCATTATCAGTATGAAACATCAGAATTCCTTGTCCAAGCATCCTTTCAAACTCTCTCTGGTATTGTTTTAAATAGATTAACAAATTAGACTTATGGGAAATTAAAAATACCCATGTCATTCTACTATTGTCATCTAAAAAAGAATGTAGCAACTTTTTCCTTCAATTTCTCATGGTGTGATAGGCTCACAAACATCAACATGCACCGATTCGAGCACTCTAGTTGACTTCTTTTCCTTTGCTTGATACATATTTCTGATAATCTTCCATACTTGGAATGCATCGCACATGTGAGTATGATCACATGATATCTTAGGGTGGTCTCTTGCTACATCACACATTACCAGATCTTCCATGGATAGTTGACATAGATGGCCAAGTCGTTTATGCCACAACTTGTTTTCTTCTTCTCTAGAGAGAAAGATCATATCTTCTTTCTCCACTTACCAGGTAGAGATTTCCCTTTGTTCTTTTTCCCTGTAGATTCAATTCCCAGTCTCTTCCTTTTATTATATTAGTCTTTATAGTAAGCCTTATAGAATGTCCTGAGTCATATAGTTGACTCACACTAAGAAAATTGTGATGGATGCCTTCTACTACAAAGACATTATCACATATCATCTATTTCCCCCCAAACATGACCTTTCCTAAGCCAATAATCTTCAAGCCTTCAACGTTTCCCAACATTACAACTCATTATTTGTCATATTTTACGCCTGTAAAAAGATCTTTATTACCTGTCATGTGAGATGTGCAACCGCTGTCAATGATCCACACACTAGAGAGATCTGATGCTTTAAGGGAAATTTTAGCAACCACTGCCTTTTCATTCTTTTTCTTCTTGGTCCATAATTTTTCCTTCACACACAACATGGATTGAGAATTCTGATATTTCTCAAAGTATGATGGACCAGCTTCATCATGCCAAGCTACAAATCTATTTTGTATTCTCAACTCGCGTGTTGGTTCATTGATCTGCTGCTTGCAAAAAAATTTATTCTTCTTTGTCACATTCCTCTATATGATTGACGTACAATACCTAGCCATGTTCCCAAATCCTCCTCACCAAAAATAGTTTCCTTCTAAAAAAGTTCTAGATTACCATTCTATGTTTGGATACCACCTCTATTCTTATACCCTTCGAGATCTCTTGGCTCTAGAACACACAAACTGTGAATGTACCATCTTTCCACAACAAAAACACCTAATATAAATCGCATTCTTTTATGTCACTTCAGCACTTCTAGTTTCCCTTTGGTATCTCTGAATATTCTAAATCTTTTTTATACCCAAATAAACCTTCAATCTTGGAGTAAGATCTAGCAGTCTGAATTAAATTTTCACAGTTTTTTTATTTTGATAAATCCACCCATCGGCCTTAGCATCAGAACATAATTGATGTTTCCTTTCTGTTGAACCACTATTCTTGACATTCATCTTCTTGGTTTTCTAACTTATCTTCTTTTTTGATGTCTCAGCGGGAGTCAAGAGTTTTTCTTGATCCTTAAATTGTTTTCTCAAACTGACAACTTTCTCTTCAAGTTCTTCAAAAATATTTATTTGACATTTCCTTGTGTTATTCAAGCTATCGATCTCCCATTTCTTTTCTTCAATCATTATTTTATACTCAATAACTGATTCTGAGTCCCCTGATGTTGATGACATGAGTTTCTCAATTAATTCCATCAACTCAGACTTCTTTTATTCCTAGTGTAGCATTTAGAGTTTGGCGTCATGAGAAACGTTTTTGGATTTCTTTGTTTTGGATCTCCAAATATCTATCTCATCTAGAGCATCCTCTAACTCAAGTTGCATATCGACTCTTCCCTCATCTTCTTCTTCTTCTTCTTATTCTTCATCTTTGGATTCATTCATCTTTTGAGAACTACTAATAAATTACACTATACCATTTTCTCCATGATCTCTGCAGTTCTCCATCTCTTCAACCTCCTCAACCTCAGACTCATCTGAACTGTCACATTCTTTTGAAAGAAGGTTCTTATTCTTGAAGAAATTTCTCTTGACCTGTTTCTTACCCTTCCAATAGACTGGAGGCATCTTCTTGGGAATTTTGATTTCATCAACATCATCATCCTCTTGGATATTTTTGGGCACCTTTCCGTAAGATGTCCAACCTTTCCAAATCGAAAAAAGCATGTGGAAGCATCCCTTTAAATATTCCTTTTCCCCTTTGAAGGTTTGAGGAGAGTAACGACATCACCTCATCTGTCTATTCTTCTTCTAGAGAATCTTAAATGGTGAGGTTCTTCATGGCCATGATTGCCACCTATTTGGATTTACCTTTTTACACAACATCGTTATTATCATTTCTCATTTCATATGCAACTAGGGTGTTGTTCAGGTTATCCAATGTCATCTCTTTCGGGTCTTTATCTTCCAAAACTGAAACATTCAGATTGAACCACGGTGGAAGTTTCCTCAAGATGGGATTTATAATATTTATGTCTTCAAGAACTTCTCCAAGACCTCACATGTATTCCATGACAACATTTTCCCTATCAAAGAATGCATTAACAGACTCATTCACGTTCATTCTCATATCTTCATACTTATTCCATAAAACTTGAATTTTTTTCTCTCTGACCTTTATATATATTTCATATATTTTAAATAGATTTTCCCACATAAAATGTGATGTTTTTCATAACATCGCCTTCATATAAATAGAATTTGATTGGGCTCCCCCAAAAGAATTAATTCCCTTGGAATCAGCATCGAATTATCTATGCTTAACTTCATATAATGCACCATTATTAATATCGGATGTTATTCCATGCATTGCTACTATGAACACATACAATCCCAAGGATAAAAAGTAGTGTTGCATCTGATTCATCCATAGCTGAAAATTGTTCCTGTTGAAGATCTGAATCCCGTCGTGATTGGTTACCTCCATTTGAGAGAGAAACATAGATATCAATCTTTCCCTCAGATACCAATTGTTAGGTCCCTAGGCTAGATACGATGAGGGGGGGGGGATGAATCAGGGTATGATAGATAAAAACAACTATCCCTTTTGATCTTGTTTTAATTTTTGGAAAAACCCTCTTCTCTCTCTTTCCTGTTATAGAGTATGAAAAAAAACATTAAATAATGAAAAAGACACAACATTTTTTACTTGGTTTACCCTCAATGGGATAAATTCACGGAGAATACACTGGTCGTGTGCCGATGTACCAATTCTTCTATAAGCACATTGTTGTTTACAAGTACAAAGTGGACTCACTATCCCCTGGGTTTACAACCATTCACTAATTGAGAACACACTTCTCTCTCATTTGATGTGATCCCACTCCTTCAGAAGATCCACTCATAGTTTATAGACATGTAGGTCTCTTCATTATCACAAATGAATGCATCCTCCACTGTATGTAGATGCTCTATTGATGTTCCAATTTCATCCACTGATAAATACATCTTTACCATGGATAGACCGGGAAATATATCAACTTTTCGCGGAACCCTAGACTGACTGATGCACTTCTCTATCCCTGGCGCGCATCTCTAATACCAGGATCGCTTATTCACGCTTGGCGCGGATGTCTCAAAAAACTACTTGCAAGACAACCCCTTATTCAACTCTGAACATGGAAAAATCTAATCCTTTTATTCCCAATCCAATATTGATGCACAACTAGAAAATGACATAGAACTTTTGAGTATCTTTACACTCACATGACCAAACCACCACTTTCACGACTGAACCACCTGCGCGACTGAATCTCAAGTTTTCTCTAAGTGTTGAACACTTTTTTTAAATGAGGAGGGGTTGACCTCTATTTATAAAAATTTTGGACACCCTGAGCAGAGGCGTGCAAGTCTCGTCTTGGCGCGCAAGTCCAGCCACCCTAGTCTCTATCACCCTAGTCACTTGCATGACCAAACCAAAAATTGGGTGCCCCTCTTTCCTTTTCCATATTTTGAAGTTTTGATGTAGAAAAACATATGGTGTGCAAATTTCCCAGCTTTTAATACACCGGTATGCATGTACCATTACCAAAAACACTTTTCTCCATTTGTCGATTTTGAGGCCTAAAATTTTTCCATTCGCTGGAAAATGTTGCCACCTTGTATCTGCTCCTTTTTTACCGCCTCCAGATCATCCATTCCTTTGTCGAGGTTCTTCAATAAATCATGGATTGTTAACAACATCCCTTGAACTCGACATGTTACCATTAAAACCACATTTTTCAACAAATTTGTACATCACGGTCTGCATTGTCAAGAAACACAACATGAATGTCCACTTTGTCAACAAACACAATCACCTCAAAAATGCTTCAATGATACATTGAGGGATTTTTTTCTCAACAACCACCTAATTAACTATTTATTATAGGTGAATGTACTTGTTAAAACATCAATATACATGCTCAATGCCGCTTCACTATGGAAATTTCCAAATCCAAACTTCTTTTTATAAAGTCACTATGATGTAGTACAAGCCCATATGAATTGTGGGGAAGGTTTTTAAGTCCAGTTTTATTTTATCTGTACTCCTTAATGTTGTACTTCATGTTTTTGTAATCATTTAAAATACTTCCTAGAACATCATGTCTTTAAATTTTCAATAAATCAATCATCTTTAATAAGAAAATTCCATTTTTATACAATCAACCGAGAATCAATTCTTACTTTAAAATAATTTCATATCAAAAAATTATTGTCACTTATAGAGTTCAAATAGTATTGTATATTATCAAAAAATGCAACAAATCCCTCAGTGTATCCAATAAGAATAAGAATCATTAAGAAAATTAGTCTCCTCGCATAATCATATAGTGTCCTTAAATGAATCCGAATATTTATAATAAAATTCATTCATTGTTTTCTCTTTGAAGCTTCTAGAATCATTAATCCAAATGGCAATGCCTCCAAAAACATTTCCATTATATTATTCCCTAAATATTTTTCTTAGTTTTTAGATTATGTTCCTTCACTATATCATCAAACAGATTCTAAGTAAGAATCTAAATAGATAAGAATATTACTCCAAGAATAAATCTAGTTAGTTTAATAAAACAAAATAAATGGGATATACTAATGATATGATAATAATTATTAAGATTTTATGGGTGTTCGATAAAAATACCATGATAAATGATTTAATCAAAGTATGAATACTCATTCAAAATTATACAACTCAATCCATTAAACTGTTACCACCCTAAATGATTTTGACATTAATATTAATAAGGTTATATTTATGTTTCACTTATGATGATGATCTAATTGATATTACTTTATCTTTTTTTACTTCATTTAATTAATTGAATAACTAATCTAACCATACATAAACTTATTCCTTGATGAAATTCAATAAATCATATAGACATTAAGATATATCAATTTTATACAAAATGAAAATATCCTAATTATCTGAAATACACTAAATCACATTCAATGGATGATTAAGGAAAAGTCCCTCTAAAACAATGGTTACTCCATTTACAAAGATTTAGTTAAGGCTCACCATCTCCTATTGAACACTCACTAACATTAATCTTTATTCTCACTACTAAATAATGAAAAAAATTAAATACATTCCAATACAAGGACTCAATAATATCATCATTATTTTTGTTCCACCATGTGTGGGTTCACCTTAAACTCCATTAAATTCTCCCCATTCATATGAAAAGTGTGACCATTATCATGATACTATCTTCTTCTATCCATGAAAAGATCATTGACAATAATCCAAGGTAAACCTAATTATTCTTCATTGTGAATATATTCAATAATTCTATATGTAATAACTCTTCCTTACATTGAAATATCCATTGATGAGTTCTGATAATCTCTCCTCTCTTCTCTTTAAATATTAATTTCCCTCTCAATTTTCACAGCAAAAAACTACTATATTTATAAATATGAATATATTTATGTTGTTGATGTTTCTTCTTTAAAGATATCACTTTCCCTAATCCTAGATAAATTTATAAAGTTACCCTTAATTAATTGATTAATTTCTCCTAAAATATAAAGGGAAAATTCATCCATATATGCTCTTGAAATATGAACTAGACTCATTTAATTTGAGTCATAAAATATCACTGTAATGATAGGAATTTTCAAATTTGGACATTAAATATATATTTTTTCATCATGATATAAATATCTTCATCATAAGTGGTTTAAAGTCCATGTCAACATTTGACCTTATGAACCACTCACTTAAAATCTCCAACTATGTAGAAAATCTCAAAATTTCCATAATTTAGGTATTCATAATAAAATTAGTCCACATAGAATATAATTTTAAACCATGATATAAATGATATTTAGGAGAAACCCCTTTCACCGTGCCATCTAAAACTTTGTATTTCTTATTTCATTATAAATTTCATCAAAACGAATGTGAAAAAATACATCCAACACCAAAAATTCCATTCAGACTGAAAATTAATTTTTTTATTAAGTTAAACCCCATTTTAAGGGTAAAGGGGGAAATTACCATGACATTAAAGACATAAAAAGGACAATAGTTCCCAAATGGTCCAAAATTACTATACCAAACAACTGACACTACCTATTAAAAGACCCTCCCAGCATAAAAAACATGAAATACACCTTCCAACTTCAACAGCTGATCGGCAAGCCATCCTAGGAAAACATACATGGGCCTAGAACCGATGTTCATAGCCATACCCTACAAAATATCCAATTTAAGAAAGTATTGGAACATTAGAAACTCGTTTCCTTAAACCTCATCTTGATATGCCTCATGTGGACGATATGATTTCAAAATCCATTGAATTGTAGACCACCGAGGCCAAGAAAAAACATGCAAAAAGAACCCCCAAGCACAAATAAAAACAACTAATTCACAAATTCAAAACATAAATAATTCCAAATGTAGTAAATTAACAAATAATTATTCTCCATCCCCAAATTCAATCCACCAAATTGAATCACGCAAAAATCACAACTCACATTATACTGCAACCTGAACCAAATCATGAATCAAAAACTCCAGACACGAAAACCATCACCATTGAAATTCACCACACGTTGGAAGAAGGACCCTACCAAAAGAATCTCATCACCACCTTTGGGTATCATAATAGTGCCTTGAGCCCCTCAACACCCCCACATCTGATGCCTAATCAAGGTTGTACCCACATAGGAGTTGGGTCTTGAGCACTAAATCTTCACCACGCATCTGAGGAAAGCCCTAGCCCGAGGGTGCATTATTTCAATTGAATCGTCAAGATGGAAAAGCCCTAAATTCCACAAGTCGCACTTAACAAGCCACTGAGAAAGGAAGTTGAGGAGAGGGAACCACTGATCTCTGGAGATGAGAAGGCAACGACAAGGGGAAAACCCAAGCACCGTTGAGCCCTTTATGGGCTCATCCGATCCAATTGTGGACCATAACACAAAATTACATATGAACATTCTAATTAATAATATATGAAACCTTAATGGATGTGAAAATGACCATTTTATGTTCCAAATTTATTACAGTAAAAACTATAATATGACATATTATTGAAATGACTAGTTAAAGTCTCAATATCATGTATATATTCATACTCTACAACATTGATCTCCACATTTAGCCATAAAATCTCCATATGTATCTATTTTTCTAGTTTAAATTTACTACAACATGAAATTACATTTATTAGATTCCCCATTTCTAAAACACATATAAAAACCATGAGGATTCATCAAATATACTATTTTCTTCCTCCAAAAGTGGTCAACAATACATTGTGTTCTATATTAAGCCATATAATATATGGATTATTCATTCCAAACATCATCCAATGTCACAAAATATAACTTTTATACTTTTAAAACGCACTTATATCATTAAAACCCATACCAGATGATATAATTTAGCATCATTTCACCAATAACTCACATTTACATGAGCAATAACTCTATATATAGAAGATTCAATATAACTCTATGGATTTAACAATACATTAAAAATGATAATATTATATAGTATTAGTTCAATGAAACCAAATAAAACCATATGTAATAAAGGATCAATGGTTTAAAAATATAAATGTAGTGGACAAGAAATCTAACACTCGGTAGCTTAATTTTTTTAATAAATTATTTTTCAGGCATTCGTACATGATAAATTGATTATATGAATTATTTATTGATAAAAATATGTTGAAGTATTAATTTTAGCTGTCCATAATCAATGATCCCTATAGATTATGTTGTTTTATTTATGATCATTTAGTATTAGCATGAGTATAATATTATACACAATATATACTAGACACATGCGATATTATGTGGAGTCTTTTTATCTATACTATCCTGCTAAAGTTTATAAAATTGAATGTCATATAGACATTGATATACTTGTGTTGTATACTTATTATAAATATCTATTTCTATAGGCTGATAAGATAAATAGCATGAGAACTCTCATACTTTTATAGATTTCTTATATTATCCTCTAGACTAACCTGGTCAAGGTGTGGTTGGGTATATGGGTAATTATGTCATCATTTCATTTAAACCAAGATATGATTTATATTATTGTATAAAAATTATGAAATCTAGTTCCTTGACTGATTTTATTTGAGGAAATAAATGTCCATGTTTAGTTGAGTGAAATGTGATATTCTCAAATAATTATATGTATGAGATTATATGTATTCCTTTAAACTATTATGTTTATTTTAATAAAACATGAGCGTATGAGATGGAAAATAATGGATTAACATGCTCATTGTCACTTTTTCACTTAATGTATTTGGAAATTGGGTAATATAAGTATTCACTTGCTGTTTAGAGATAGATCTTGTGAAGGACATGTTCATATAGAGATATGGATTTTTTTGATCTAGATTATGTTAGGACCCTTTGTAACGAGAGTAGAATTTTTTTTAAAGAGGCCACTCTTTTCATATAAAATTTTAAGATAATTATTTTTTTTCAAAACTAAAAAGGCCTAACAGTTCTTATAATTTTCATTGAAATAAATATTAAATTTTATATTTTAATATCCATGAATTTTAATGACTATTTTTGTGAAGTTTCTTCCGTAAGTTCAATATATATATATTTGTTAAATTAATTTATTTTCTTTTATTTTATGTGTTAGATATATAATCTTTATCACTTATTTTTTTTCAAGATATTATTAAATACATTTTTTTAATAAATGTTAATTCATGTAAATAAAAAATAATACAATAAATAAATTGAATTTAATAAGTAAAGAGACCATCGATCTATTATTTTATCAAAATAATAATTTCATATTAAGTATAAATACACTCCATAGAAAAAAAAATTGTGCAATGGGATAATTAACATATGAAAAAAGTTGAAATTTTGGTGTATTATGGTCTCCTTGAAATATCACACCCATGAAATACTACATAAAAAAGAAAAAAATCATTAGAAATATGATTTTAAAATTGTAAATAAGTATAGAGAATCATTAAATAATAACTAATTAATAAATAATTATGGAAATAAAACATGTTTATTGGATTTTTAATGGTTACATGATTGTTGAAAATATGATTGTTAGAATAGTAACATCGTCATTAGAATTGTAACAAGACTATTAGAATAGTAAAATGTTCATTATAAAAAATAATGAAATAACATTGTAATTAATTTTTACAATAAATTAAATAAATAAATATAAGTAAATAAATACCATGAACAAATTACCCAATCAATTTAATAAAATGTAAGTATATGTGTATATTTTTATAAATCTTATATTTCAATACTAAATGGAGCATTAATTTTTAAATTGGAATTAAATATTAAAATTTACTAATGTAGAAATTTGTTTGGATAAATTCATACCATTTTGGAAATAAACACATTAAAATTTTATATGGGTTACATTTTGGTATTTTTAACTAATTGTATAATAAAAAGGTGAATAGTAAAATTCTATATAAGTAACGCATTTTGAAATAGTATATATGAATGGATTTTTGAGGTTTCTATATGTTAAAGGAATATTTTAATATCTCGATTACACTAAAATCAAATTCCTATCATTATCAAATCACATGTTTTATGACCAATTATAGAAATAATATTTTATTATAATATATTGTTTTCAAACACCCATCTTTTCCAATTATAAATATAACCTCATTTATCCTAATATATAAAATATTCATTTTAAAAATACCAACAAAAATCCATTTAAAACATCACAATAAATATTTTAGTGTTTATGGTTTTAAAAAATTATTATTCCTTAAATCCCATGTGGTGTATTAATTGAGGGTATCCGAATGATGAGATAAACAATTTCAACTGGACTATTTTTTATTTTCATTTTACTTCTACCTGCAAATATCATCAATCCATCATGAAATAATAACATTAGTGTCATTTATATACTAAAAGGTAAATATATTAACGTAAAATCAATTTTTTTTATCCCTCTTATTTATTATAAAATGAAAATATCACCCATAGTATGGTCAACTCACGACCTCCAAAGATGATATAATTTATTTTTTACCACTACATACATTTATGGTTTTAATATGATATTAATATATATTATTGTATAAAGGAAAAAAAATTAATAATTTTTATCATCATTTTATAATAAAATAAATATTTTATTGATTACATTAGCAATAAACAGTCATGGTCAGATATAACATCTAAAAAATTTTATAATTCATGTTTAATATAATACATTAAACCTACCCATGCTCAAAAACATTATTTTATAGATCATTATTAACTTATTTTTCTGGAATCGATTAATGTTTATAAATTAATGTGATAAACAATGAGTGACCTTATTACTTTGATTACAGAACATCACAATATATTAAACAAAATTATTGACATAATAAACCCAAACAACCACAAAGAATATGTTATTAATGAATTGATGTAAATAGACAATAACAAGTGAAATAAGATTGAATAGGATTATGAAAAAAGTGTCTTGTTAAATTATGAAATACACTTATTTTTTGTTTTTTAGGATTAATATATTTTAAAAACACCACTCACGATATGGAACGTTTATACCACTAATAAGAGAAATAATGTTTTTCATTACCTTTTTAGTTCAGGTTTCAAAAATTTTGTCCATGTATAAGTATAACATTAATAATAAATTTATTTAATATTTAGTATATTTTAAATATAAATATTAGACTAATATTGTTGATATTAAAAATAGGTTATAATAGTTAATTAATTTTCCTATAAATAATATTATCGATTCATGTTTTTTCAACTATGAATATATTGGAATATTTATCGAAAATGAAGCTTATATACCACTAGAATGAAATAAGGAACGTTACCCTGATACAGTTTGAGATTATGAATCCTTGTAACAAATTCCATCAACTAATTCCATTATATTGAAGTGTCTTTGATACTGTGTAGAAAACAACACCGAGAAATTGACCAGACCAACATCAAATAAACAAATAAATCAAATATGATAATAAATGGATTATAAAAGATAAAATAAACATTATTAATGATATGGAGAATTAGAAAAACATATTTTATTTAATTATTTTTTATTTTAGTGCACGTCACACTACAGAAAAATAGTACATTTGGGGGGTATTTATTTTTCATTCTAGTGACCATAATAACCATCTCTACGTGTATTAGTTACTATGGTTGTGAAATACCAAAGTAAAAAAAGGTTGTTTACTACTATTAGTGATTTTTATCAGTAATTTTTGGTAAGTTAAAATATTTATCATCAGTTATATTAGTGTGCTTTTAACCCATTTTATGAATTTAAGGAGAAAATCAAATGGGAAAAAATGGTATATTTTTTTTAAAAAAATACATTAACAAAAAATATTTTTTTAAAGTATTTATAATAGTTTAAAAATATTAAATATTAATTATTTTATTAAATAAAAAATATTACCAGAGTTTGTCTACTCTCCATTGAGGTCCCCTCATTGACCTGATCTGTCTACTTACATCTCCCTACAGTTTCATCACACTCATGTTTTCGTCACCCAATGCTCCCATAATCACTACTACGAACTTGATTCCTACAACAACATGTGTGTGAACCCACACCACCACCAAGAAATTTTGGGTATAAACATATGAATGAAAATACCCCTACTTTTGAACAAAATGAGGACCTACATGAACAATGAAAACATACCAACCTTCCATGATGAATAAATTTTATGATATATATATTTATATATCCCTATAAAAATTAACCACCATGGTAAGAGGGTAACTCGAGTCAACCTAGCATAAAACTAAGTGATAAGGATACCATTTTCATATTCAATTTTATTTGTTGAAGGTATTTTGACCCTTATCACCTTAGTCTCAATATTTTTTATGGGTCATTTATCCATGAAATTGACCTATATAATATTTTATGTAAAGAAAATAAAAAATGTCAGTCTCTTGATTTAAATATCATTTATGTTTACACATAGGGACAAAAATAATTTGTGACTAACTATTAAATTTTATTGTTAGAATAATGAAATTACTTTCATTATTATAATTTATTTCTAGTCTTCTGTGATTATATAATTACCTTAAATTCTTATGAAATTTCGACACGATATTTTATTCATTAATAGAAAAATAAAATATAACATTTAGAAAATATAAAAATTAGTTTAATTTGAGTGATATATTGTGTTACGAAATTTTTATAGATGAATATATTATATTAGTGCTATATTAAAAGTATATATTTTAATTAACCCATTTTATTTATGTATTTAAATTCAAATTAAATGAATAGTGTCAAAAATGGCCTTAATGTAGTTTTATAATAAAAAAATTTTAATTAATGATTTTAAATTACTAAAAATACTATATTTGGAATATATATTGGTATATATGTAAATGTACCAACCATGGTCCTGTCATGGAGCCATATTCTTTTCATTGTAACAATCTTGACCCCTAAAGAGTAAAAATGTTATTATCATGGTAATTGCCTAAAATGGTTAATGTTGATTAAAAAAAGAGATAAGGGTAAAAAAACCTAAACATGTAAAAACATTTATTGGATGATATTATTTAAACCCACAAGCATAATATATTCTTATTATATAATTTTTTCATTTTTACAATGAAAATTAATTTTTCTTATTTTAAAATTTGATGAAATTCCAAAATGTTCCCGGTCACACAATTAAAAAACATAACCTCTTATCCTTTTTTCTTCACAAATTAAGAACTATTTAGTCTAACCAATACCTAACCAAATATATTCCTTAATTCCCTTATAACTATTTATAGAACTTTTAATGATTAGAAAAACCATATAGGAAGGATTTTTTGGAAAATCTAAATTGGTATTCGAATGAAGAGGGGTTGTTATTAACTAATCGTTATTGTATTATTTATTATTAAAAATCCCAAAAAAATATTCAAATAAGATTACATAATAAAATTAGTATCTACAAAATAGATGGAATTTATTATGTTAACAGAAAAATATTATATCCATCTCCTCTTCCATCAAATAGAAAATGAAAGCATCATTCATGTGTTTGGTGGACTACCACCTCACAAACCGATTTAATTTGTCTTCCCTAATTACCTCTCATGGATATTTATGATGATGTATTTAATATATATATATTATTAATTAAATATTTACAATTAAATAAAATTAATATATAATATATATTTTTACTTCCTCGTTCAATGAAAGTTAATAATGTCATTCATGCGTACATGTGTATTACCACCTCCACAATGAGATGTGATTTATTTTTCATTACCACATTACATGGATGATTTATATAAATTTATTTAATTAAATGATATTATATTTATTATACAATGATCATTATTTAATGGTAAAATAACACTTACCATCATTCCCTCATGATCATTGAAAGATGGGAAATTTACTAATGTGTACAAACAACTTACCATCGATATTTATTTTATTAACAAAATAGAAGGAAAGGTAAAGGAAAATTAAATGTATGAGTATAAGAGAATAGGGTCACTACAGGGGTATAAAGTTGTTTAGAACAAGGGAACTCACTTGGACTAAGTCAACTCCTTATAAATGAAATGATCCCAAGGTGGAGAAGCAGGGGACATGTAGGGAACCCTTAGATGCCATGAAATCTACAACTTAATTCCCTCGTGCCAAGTGTGTAGGATCTCCAAGCCATTTTTTATGAATATATTACATTGGCAGATACAATAAGTTATATTCCAAGGGACCCTACCTTTCTAAATAAAATATTTTTTTAGGATTTTTGAATTTGATTCCATGGCTATGAGATTAATGTTTTTGATAATGCACATCTCTAAACCCATCATCGTCAAACATTATTCCTATTGTAGTGAATATCCATAGCTAAATGATCCATAAGATGTGAGAAAAATAGATCATATTATGAACAAAAATTCATCCCTGCATTATTTCCATACTCCAAGAATCGTTTGTATGGGGTTTTAGAAAAAATATATGGGGGTTTCAGCAGATCCACCGACCTAGGGAATGATTTGTATCGTTGTTCAAGGAAATAATATTTGGAAGATCCCTGATATGAATCCCATATAGTAACAAGCATCATACCTAAAATAGAAGATCCCGTCTGGAGTGATACATACCCTCATATGGATCTTTGTTTCTAGTCTCCCATATACATTAGAAGCCTACTGAGAAGACACTAGCTTAAGCCTTCTGCTTTAGTTTTTTATTCTCAGCACCTTGAAAGAATCTTCTAAGAAATGTTTCATTGAACGATGCCTACCCGTTGATCTATGAAAACTATCCAAAAATCTACCAAACCCTCTAAGCCAAGTTAAACTCAGTGAACAAGTGACTTAGATGCAATTCCAAAGAACTTTCACAACAAGAACACTAGGAAGCAAGATGTATTCTAATGTGTTAAACTTGGTCAACGGTGGGTACCACACCGTTATAGATTTGGCACACAATGATGTTTAGTTTTTATAGTATTTCTTTTCACCGAAGGGATTAAACCTAGTAATCCCACGTAGTATGAGAAGATAGGACCTTATAGTACTATCTCCCTAAAAAACACCGGTCATAATCATTGTAAAAACAAACTAATCTGGTATAAGGTAAAAATAGTTGAGGGAGAGGAGGGTGCACTGATCCTCATCCAGAAAATTTGGGGTGAAACCCAAAAGAATTTTGTCTTTATTGACCAATATTTCTATATTAGGGTAGTTAGGAATGCACAAAATGGCACCTAACTTGTTGAGATGCTAGAAATTGAGATCCCCCTACAAACTATACAACGAGTATGATAATGAAGGTTTTGGATATGAGGGTGAACAATGATCCATAGTGGAGTGTGTGTTTTTCCTTAGTATTATGCCTATTTCTATATTTTTTCTCCATAAGATTCCCCTACAGATTGCATCCCTCTATCACCTACCTTATTAGCATTGCATACAAACTATGTTTCTCTCCAGAAAAACTCGTGAATTTTATCCCTCTCTCACTAGAATCCCTTTCCATACTAGAACCTGACCGAAATTGTAATTTAACTTCTTATTGGGAGTCCCAAATGAAGGTGGACAAGGTTTTTTTGATACTTGTGATAACACTCTTCAAAACCATTATTGCGGAGAGAATACCCCTATGAATGGAATTCAAGATTTGGTTTACCCGGGTGATATGACCCCCTAAATATTAAATTAGTTTATTTAGTTATTGATGCAACCTGTGATATTATCGATCACCCTATTGAAGTGATTGATGTGAATTCTACATGAAAATATCAGAGCCCCTAAGTAGTGAATCAGGAAGTGGCACCAAAAAATGTCCAAAATTCATTCCATGTTTCTATCTCATTTATACAAACACCAAGAGGATATTACAAGGCTACTCTTTTCCCATTTAACAACTTTCCTACTCCATTTATAGTATTATTCCAAGAGATTAAAGATTTCGAAAATTGATCTACTACTACCATTCGGGAAAATTATGGCATCATCTTTGTACATGAGGTGAGAGACACTGCTGAACTATTGTCTTCTCTTAAATGTGAGAATTGAACCATATGTGAGGATTTTGTGGTGTACCTGCTAAGGGATTATTTTCATGAGGATAAATAAGCAAGAATATATATGATATCCTTATCATAGAATAGGAAATATCTTGAAGAAATTGTAGATTATCCTCATGAAGTGAAAAATATAAAAGAACAGCTGAAAAACATATACATCATATCCACGCACCAAGAAGGGAACCCCATTCTAGATAGGACCCTAAAGATAAAATTCTACTCAAGCATATCTTATGATTTTTCAATGGCCACCTTAATGAAAACACTGGATCCCATAGCTTTGATGTTTATTTCCCTCACCATATCCTATCCCAGACCAATATCTCCATGAATCAACCACCCCTTAATATACCGATGTTGTTCATCCATAGTCCATTCGAGTAGGAAGGTGGTAAGAAATATATTGATGATACAAGATATGACCTTATACGAGAAGTTAACAACGTCGATAGGCCGATACTACCTGGGTGATGAAGGGTCTATGAATTTTGGGATTACAACAAGTTTGGAAGAATTTTCCACACAAGGAAGGTATCCACATCAAAAGTAATATTTCATAGAGTCAACAACATTAGTCTTGACTAGATCCCCTGAGGAAATGTTGGAAGAACCCGGGAACCCATCTAGAATTGGTGAGCTATCTTGATTGAGATCATACATAGATTCGTAAATCTCATTCTCGTCCACGATAGATTCAAGAAATGTGTTATCCTGAGTGGACACCATGTGGATAATGGAATAAAGTATCTATATTCCCCTTTGGATATAAATCTTTCATTCAAGGCTTCATTTCTGAAAAAAGGGTTTTAAATTAAATATCTTCCATATTCCCTACCTCATCATGATCGGTGGTGAAAGATCCATCATCAAGGTGAATATTCAGATTCACAAAATTTTTTCTTTATTTAATGAATTCATGAAAAAACATTGTATTCCAATCTCATTCTTGGAGCCATATAATTTTGGATTACTCACACAATGATTCCTCCAGTTCTATTATCATTTCAGACAAAGTTTTTTCATGGAATCCATGTCCGTAAATATCATTTATTTCTAGTTCTGTTCCAATATGGATTCCATGCTCTAAATCACCAATTTATAGTATTCTAATCCTAGAATGGGGAGGGTTGCTTGTGGGTCCAGGAGTGAAGATCACTTTTGATATATCTTAGTTTCTTGTGTAAGAAAATGAAGCAACCTCAACCTTCTCATGGAAAAGTTTCAATGACTTCCAAAGGTAAATACCCTTCACCGCCAAGTGGTATACAAACTAGATCCCCAAATTAGGTGCATTTAAATTCCATATATGTTCTATCAGTAATTCCCTATCTGATAGGTTCCAAAACCAATCCCCCGCTGTTTAAATGATCTCTCTATGGCAATATAACTCTCAAGGCCTAGGTTCATGGGTAACATTAGATTTCATAACCTGCAAGATGTCCAACTCTAATGCCTCTTTTTTGTTATCATAAAACCTAAGAAATGGTCCTCCAAAATAGAAATTTTTTCCCTATGAATAATGGTACATGATATAATGCACTCCATTCCTAAAAATTAACATATATGGTCGTTCTAGATGCCAAATTTCTCAGTGTTACTAGTCTCTTCCATATATCAATACATCCCAACTACGGTTACCATTGGTACATACGACCTATAATCTACATAATCATTATTCATGGATGGGTTTAAAAGTATTATTGAAATGTAAATACTATAATTATTTATGATTATTATTATGGAGATTATTGACAATGACCTCTTTCCAGAGTGTCTGCCAACTGATATCAATCTATACATATGAACTAAATATCAGCAAAACATTCAGTGGGAACATTATTGATTAATTAAATAAATATAATATGTTAATAAATAAGAAAGGTAATAATAAAATAAAAAATTATATTTATCATGAAAATAATAAGCATTTGATTATTATTCACGAATATAAGGAACGTACATGACATGTTAGACCATAGGTATGCGATTGATTCTCACTTACATTTCACAGAAGCATATTTTAGGGTTATACACCTAATTTATTTTATATAGTGTAAATGTTTCCCATTTTTAATTATATATAATGAATCAAAAATAAATCACTATACTTGGATTTTGAATTTAAATTATTACATCTAGGTGGATTAGAATTGAATGATTACATGTGGTAAGTGTTTTATAACTCAATTGTCATTCATTGGGTTATATCATTTCATCACTGATTATTTTATGTCAAAATTTTGTTTAATATGGTATTTTTTTTGTGAATAAAATTTATTTATTTTATTTACATTTTATATAAATAAATACATCATTTAATAATATCACTTCGATATTATGATCATTGTAATATTTCTTCATCTAAAAATGGTTTTCTTTGTGGCATATGTTATGTTATACACCAATATTATTTTATGAGGTGTATCTACTTCCCATTTGATAAGATATATCATTATTACATTTAAATTCATGGTATTTAAATATTCATTTTAATTTTTTTTATTTCAATTTATTATGATTCAATAGTAACCAATGAAGTAAGGGTTTATTTCAAAATATCATTATTATTCAAGATGATTTATGTTTAAATCCCCACTAAGGGAATTATAAGATCATTAGATCTTAAAACAAATATTTTTTCTATAATGGAAATTTTTAAATTTTATATTTTTTAATTCATAATCCACTTTCATGTACTCATAATATCAAAAAATATTTTAAGAAAAATAGATTGTATTTCCTCTTTAGTCGGGAATCTTTTTATTGCAGGTCCATGTTTTATAAAAAAGTTTTCAGTAATTTTTTAAATAAAACTATATGATTATTTAAATTTATATTTACCAATGAATTTATTTTTATAATAAATATTAAATTTAATCTTTTTATTATTTCTTGAACAAGTTACTTTTTGAAATTTTACTAGAAACGTGAACGGAATATTTGTTTTAATGAATATGAAAATAATGGGATTTCCTATCACCAACATTGGTAATTAACTTGATTCATCCTTTTTATGTTTCCATGGTTATTTTGAAAGAAAATTTACTTCTTAATAACAATGGATCTTTTACATTTTAAAAGTTTATTTCAATTTGAAAATGGTATTTTCCTCAAAAACATTTATGGTCTCTATATGGTATTTACATTCATTAAAAACAAAAAACATTTCACTATCCATTGGATATTTATTCTAATGATACCAACATTATTAATTATTTGGATGGTTTATGATCAGTTTGACATGATAAAGTATTGAAATTTTGTATGTTAGTTCTTCCTATATAAATTTTTTTCAAATAAGTAATAGTGAGTGAGTTGTATTGTTTATTCATATGATGAATGTGTTGGAATTATTAAGTGATTTGTGTGTCCTATAATTACATATCTAATAAATTCATTAGTAGGTCTTATAAATAAAACTATTTGGAAGGAATTGTTAAATCGGTGTTGTTGTATGACTACCCATTGTTTTAACTATCATTCCATAAGTTCCCCATGATATGTTTTAGATGTCTCAAATTATACATTCCATAATTATGACATCTGTTATTCTTGTCTATATTATTTTTTTTGAATAATATTGATTGATATGTTTCATGCTCATTTAATAAGTTATATGGAATTATTTGATCTTTATTTCCTCCTTCCATTTTATTCTTCTTACTTAAGTTACTAATTAGGGAAATTTATTTTTGGGTATTTACCTTTCCATATTGATTATGAAATAATTACACATAAAATATCATATTATAAAAAACCATTTATTACCATCTATGTTCACCCTTATTATTTTTATTTTCCCTAGTATATGATGAATAAATCATTGAATGAGATGGTGGACACATAATATTTACCTTCACGATGTTTTTTATTGCATGTTTTCAAATGGAATATGGTATTGAAGTATCTATCTATATTACATAGACTACTAAACTATTAGGTCAATTGGGGTTGGATTCCTTGTATCTAGTTCAAATTTAATAAAATAACCACCAACATTGGGATACTTTGGATGGGGTCTTTATAGTTGGAATCTTTTGAAATTTAGTATAATACTTTGAAACAATATTTAAGAAAACATATATTAGTGAACATAATCATTTGAGTGCCTTTGAGTATAATTCTAAGTGTAGGATGACATCCTAAATTTTTGGTAAGGTATATATTATTTAATTCTCCATGAAATACATCTCAATATTAATACTACAAGTGGATGTGGTATTGGCACAACTGTGTCTAAGGGTAATAACCTAAAAAGAGTTTTTCAAAAATATCTCATCCATGAATCTAGTTCATGGTGAGTGTTCCATTACCACGATCCTAGTTTGACACTATTGAGGGATATTATTAAGTTAATTCACATTTTCTCTATGAAAAATCATGATAAGTTAGATAATAGAGCCTGTGGAATCTTATGATATTCCATAGTTATATTGAATAAACTCGGAGGATCTTTTTTTGATAATTCTTAAGTCGATCATAAAATTAATGGTATATATATATATATCCATTTTTTAGGTCTTATATAATGATATTTTATCCTGATTCAGGATATTTTAGAAGTCCTTTATAGGAATACAAAATTTTTTTAGTATATGTTTTATTTAAAAGGTTCTTTAAGGAAAAATGATTTTATATTTTGTTGAAATAAGATTTAAGGTATTGATAACCTTATAGTTTTATATAATCTTTGATGATTGAGATTATTTTTAAGGGTGTTGACCCTATTTTTTAGGATTTTATAGGAATTATATTATTATTTATTTAATAAAAAATAAAACATGTCACATCAATCAAGGTCAGTGATTCAACCCACAACCGAAGGGATAATGGGTGTAACATCTACTACAGGCCAACACAATGTATTGGTATATATGAAATTTTCCTTTTTTAAATGATTTGAATGATAAATATTAAGTTTATTTTGGTGACATATTTTTTATCTTATAGATAAAAAATGGATTAAAAATTGATTAATTGATTATGTGAATAATTTTATTTTATATTGAGTTCACTATTTTGTGAACCTTATACGACAAAGGTAAACAGAACATTATTGAATATTATTTGAGAATAAAAGTTGAGTTATCTTTTGTATGTATATATGATTTTGATTTTGATTTATAGAGATTCAAGTAATTTTTGGGTATGACTATCATATCATGTAGATTATATGATTAGCATATATATATTTTTGGTATGATATATTAAGATTTATATGGGTCATTTAGTGATAAATGTTAAATTTATCTTGGAAGAATATTACATAAAATAATTATAATCTTTTGGGTTTGAATCTTATTCTATAATTTTTTGACCAATTTGTAGGTCAGTCTTTTA
Source organism: Viscum album (assembly GCA_963277665.1). Lineage (NCBI taxonomy): Eukaryota > Viridiplantae > Streptophyta > Magnoliopsida > Santalales > Viscaceae > Viscum > Viscum album. Next base: position 256,389,558 of record OY728150.1, read on the forward strand.
TTCAGTAACTAAAGTTTAACTTTAGGTTTTATTGTTGAGGAATTTGTAATTTATATGTTATTTCATCATAGGATAGTTTATTCATTTTGAGAATTATCTTATGAAAATATTTTTTGTTTTAGTAAATGTATAAATATAGGTGGAAGATATTATTATTCTTTATGGATCATGGGATCTATTAAATTTAAATTTTAGTGCTTCAGGCTTGTGAAATTTATCTTGAATACTCATCGTTTAGATAAAAATATGAGATTGTGGTCGAAATTGATTAAAGGGTGAAATTATATTTATCAAGTTAGTATATTTTTTTATTTTATTAATATATTTGGTAAAATAAATATTCAACTCTAGAAAAGTTTATTAAAATAAAAATATTATACTATTACCTTCATCTATATAAAATTGATAGTCTTTTCACCCATTACTGATTTATAGTTTTGTAGTAATTAACATTCTTATGAACATGTTAAGTATCTCTCTATATTAGTCCTTGTATATTAGTCTCCTAATATAATTTTACATTTTAAATTTACACTAATTTTTTCCTTATATTGTAACATTAATATGTGATATTTTATTCAATCTTTATTATTTCCACATTATTTTATTAAAAAAAGATATTTTTGTACACCTATATATGATGTGGGTTTTCAAAAAAGTTTATACCATTAATGATAAAAAACAATGTTATGATGGATTAATTTATATAATGTTTTATAATTTAAACCCTTTTTGTTTCAGAATATATTTATCTTTAAATTAATTATATTTCTTAAATAGTTTGTGATCCACAAAACATCGAGTTTAAATGAACTACGGTACACTAATAAAATAATTAAATGTAACCATATAAAATATCATTTAAAACTGGTGATTTTAATAAGAAGAAATTTTTTTGAAAATTTTATATAAATATTTTATATAAAGAAAATCTATTGGTAAATAAATTTTCAATTTTTAGTAATGTATTTATATGCTTCAAAAATATATTTTTCTTCGATAATGTGTTATCATTTTTGTGAAAAAAATATAAATTAATTTATGAAAATTTTAGAAATTGTATTTTAAAATATGAATTTAATTTGTAACCATCATTTCAAAATTACATTATTGTGAAATATTTTGGATTTTTCAGGAAATAACGATTTTTCATTGACAAGTTAAAATACTGGTTTTTGTGAAATGTTAATTAATTCATTGAAAAAAGACCCATAATATTATGAATTTGATTATGAATTTATATATGTATCATTTATTTATAAATAATATAATTAGTTACTTATTAATGAATATTATATGTGATATTGGTGTAACAATACTTTAAGTCCAAAAAATGCCTTTTTTTCTTCAGAAAACAGTTTTTCATCTCGCTCTTCAGGATGGATCTAAAATTAATTTCGACCACTTATAAATAAATATAATTTAATAAAATATATTAAATATTCATAATCATTAAAATAAATTATATTTAATAAGTTCAACATAATTTTTTGTCACAATGAATCGTTAAAATAATAAATAAATGTCACCATGCTAAAAGAAAAAAAATATGGATAACCTAGTAGAAATATAAATGATAAGGAAATAGTTTTTCATCTTCAATATTGTTGTATGAAATTATTTATCCACTTATAATGATAATCTATATATTTATTTTCTTATTATAAAATTTTCTATTAAAGCTACCTTTATAATAATTTAAGTAAACAAAAATAAAAAATGTCACTTTGTTACTTTTAAAAATCTCTTATGTGTTCATATAGGGAAATAAGTTGTGGATGAATATTAATTACTATTTTTATAACAATGAATATAATTTTTTCATAGTAATTTATTTATAATTTTTTGTGATTTTATAATGACCATAAAATCTTATGCAATGTCGACACAATATTTTCTTAACTAATAAAAAAATAAAATAAATGATTTAAAAAATGATAACATAATATAATATTACTGAGTTTGAGTGTTAAATAAATTGTATATGTGAATAAATCATAATATTGATTTTTTAAATTTTTTAATTCTAATTACCTCTTTTTATTGATGTATTTAAAGTCAAATTTAATGAATAGTGTCAAATATGTCATTAATGTGATTTAATAATAATTAATATTTTATTAAATGATTTAAAAATTATAAAAAACTATAAATAGTAAAATAATTTTTATGTGTTTTAAAAAATAAAATATGTCACATTCCTGGACCAATTTAACTTTTATAGTTACATTCCTGACACGTAAATAGTAAGAAATTTTGTTATCATGGTAATTGTGAAAAGGGTAAACACGGGTTAAAACAAAGAGATGAGGGTAAAAAAATAATCTTAACTTTTTAATATTTTATTTGATTATATATTTTTGACCCATAATAATACTATATTATAATAAAATTAATTTTGATCTTTTTTTTGAAATAAAATTAATTTATATTAACTTAATATTTTATGAAATTCCAAAACTACCCCGACCTCAATTATGTTAGTGAACATCCTGTCATCTTTTCCTCACACTTCAAAAACCATTTATATCAGAAAACACCTACCAAAATTCCTTCATTTATTATCTAAAAACTTCATAGATTTGTTTTTTATTAGAAACACCTACAAGGGAGGCTTTTTGTGTAAACATAATGAGGTTTGTTGATGAATTGGTATCGTTTATATCTTGTCATTTTTTATTTCTTCTTCCACCTCATTAACATCAAGTTAAATAATTATTATATAATATCACCAGTATAATTCATTTACTAATATTTTATTATGTTAACTTTATAACCTATATTCATCCAATATTCCATCAAATGGGAAAAGAAACCATCGTTCATGTGTACATTAAACTATTTCCTAGTAAATAGATGTAATTCGTTTTCCATCATTGCCTCTCATGGATATTAATAATTATGGATTTAATGTATATTAATGTTATTAATGATATATTTATCATTATATAAAATTAATATATATTATATATTATTACTTTCCCATTATTTGAATGATTATTATGTCATTTTTTAGTATGTGTGGATGACCACCTCTTTGAAGCAATGTGATTCATTTTTCATTACAACATCTCATGGATGGTACATATAAATGGATTTAATGAAATAATATGTTATTAATGATATAATTATTAGAATGGAAATATAAAATAACAATTATATTCTTTAAATCATGATCATTGAAAAATTTAAACGTTACTCATGAATAAGCATGACCATCCATCTCTAAGATTGTAACGTAGTTCATTTATCACAACCATATATAATGGTTAGCTTTAAATGTGTTGTTAAAAGATAAAAAAAAGTTAATTATTTAAAAATTATTATTCGGGAGATTATGGAACAATGGACACTTTTACCATAGTCAACATACTGAAGCCATTTTGTACATATGAACTGAATATCATTAGAAATTATGATGTGAACTTAACTGATTAACAAAATAAGAACAACGTGGTGATAAATAAAAAATAAGGAATAATTATGATGACCTATTTCATCATGTGTGGTGAAAATAATGAGAAATTTGAGCCTTTTTATTCTCAAAAGTGTTAATGTGGAAATGAACAATTCTCCTATAAGATGATCTCGAATAATTTATTTGACCTTCCCATTGGTCCCAGAATCGGCTATTTACCCTTGGGAAGTATTTTGGTTGAAATACGAGCTGTTGAAATTTTTATGGACTATTTGATATTTAATTTATTAAAAGTTAATTTATTCTCAAAATTTCTTTTTGTCGTATCTTTTAAAAAATTCATTGAATTGAGATTCAGTCCATGTGGTTGGGTTTATAATGGTAACCTTACACCAGTCACTAGGGCCGAGGACGGGCCCCTTTTCATTTCGTTTTCCATTTCTATTTTTTCTTTCTTTTTCCCTTTTTTTCTTTTTATTTTCTATTTTGACATCCCATTCACATCATTGAGGGATTCCTATTACATGTATGAGAGAGTTATAATGATATATGAGGGATAGAGAGAGAGGGGTGGGAGAGGGAGGAGACGCTTCTAAGGGTTCATTTGAGTTTTGAATCATATTACAACATCTAGAGGTTGATGATTCACCATGAAGCATCAATGGACTCGACCAGAAGGGGGTGTTGTTTTATGTTTTATTATATATATTATCATATTTTATTTGTTTCAATTTTATAATCCCATTTTTTTGGTTTTCGGGGACCCTTTAGAGGTCAATGTAAATATTTTGAGGTGAAATTAGGGGTTTTAGGGTGATTTAGGGGATTCCCATTCTGGGAAACTTGTGTACAAGTAACATGGATCAATGAAAACATGTCTTGTGTTCTTTCTATTCGAGGAGGGGGTGTTTTAGAAGTACACTCAATGTAATTTTAGTACACATGATATAGTAGTACATGGAAATATACATGACCACATGGAAGAGTACCCGAGATGAAGGAGTTTTGGGAAGTACAACAATGTACATTGGGTATATGTGGTGTGGAGGGAATTGGAAATGTGTCAATGTACTTGTGTAGAAACCCAGTGTTATAGGTACATAGTTGAGTAGTAGTAAACAATCATATCCCATTTATTCCCTAGCCATGTAGTAGTACACAGACATACCCCATGTCTACTCTAGCCTTGTAGAGGTACATGGTTAGGTACATCATTGAGAGTACAAGCAATATGTCATCTACTTTTTATAGCAATGGGGTTTTTGGGGGTTTTCCCCAATGTGAGAATTAAACATGTGGGTAGTCCATTGTATTTATTTTTTTCATGTCGATCATGATGGTGGAATCCATTCGGAAAATATAACAAATCCAAATGGTTATTTGGATTGAGATATTTTAGTAGGAGGATTACATTGTGGATTGGTTCTAAATACCTCCGGGGGCTGGGTTATGAAATATGAGGCCTTGTTGACGGTTGTGAGCACAATGATTTTCCTAGATTGAGTAATTCAGGGAAATCAATTTTATTTTATCTTATATAGATTCCGGAATATAGGATCATGTGGTATTTCTGAGGGGATCAAGATTTATCCCTATATGTGAGGGACTGTTGATCAAGGTTTGAGTAGTTGTGGTTTAGATTCTATTCTAGAGGATTGTATCTATTCGATCCTTTGGTTAGGGTTGACCCCATGGGATTATGGTTACAATTTTGTATTATTGAGATATTGATATGAGTTTTAGGGACTCTTGATGACGTATTAATAGGATGGTTAATGGTTAAGTGATTAGTGGTTTCTATATTCTACGGTTCGAAATGCCCATGTGGCTTAGTTTGGATTAATCTAAGGAACCCCTATAAAGGTTTCTTCATTTTAAGTGGTCTTAAGGGCTGTTGAGAAATCCCCTATTGGATGGATTTTGCTTTGGATTCCCTTTGGGCACATTGTTGATCGAGGATCAGTTTAAGACCACCGAGGGTCATTATAGATGTTTCTATATTAGATGGGACCCTCAATTCTGGATGAAATAGAGGAACCCTTAAAAGGGTTTCCTACCCAATTTGTGGAATTTTATCCATTTGAGGATGTTTTATTAGGAATTTTGCCCTGAGTGTGGGTGTATTAGGGGATTCACTAGTATGATGTCTCTTTATGATGTGACCTTGGGGACCATGTGATCTGTATATTTTAGTTCATCCCTGAGGAGTGTTATTGGGAGCCCATGGGGTCTTTTTTTAGATACTGATATCCAAGGTGTTGAGATAGGCATTGTGTTTTCTTGTCCAAGTGTTGATCGACGCTGCTAGTTCATCTATATGGGTAGAAGGTTTATGATTGGATTATCCAATGTTTGGATGGATGTTGGTCATGTTTTTGGGGTAGTTTTTTCTCAAGATCATTTTTTGAGGATGAGACCCTTGGGATATCTTCAATCAGGCATTTGACCTATTTTTTTATTTCGTTCTCTCATCCTTTTTATATACATTGTTTAAAAGACAAAAGAATCCAATGGACGATTTGGGTGAGTTCACCCCTCTAGTTGAGTATTTTCCCTTCCCAGATGTTATATGTCGTGGATATGGAGGGCTCTCGGTTCTCCAGGTGGTCCCTAGGATAGTGCATCTGTTAGACCTGTGGGTTGATTGGATCCCTTGTGATAGTCCATCTATAGAAACCATATTTATAGAGGTTCCCCTTGGATGGTTTTTACCATCAGTCCCATGTTTAGAGCCTTATTATTTTAGACATTTGGGACATGATGGTTTCTTATATGTATGTATTTTATATTTGTTTCTAGTTATATCATGATATTAGAGTCCTAGACCCCAATAGATGAACAACATTTTTTGAATCCTAGGATGATAACCTAGGGTCTAATTTTTGTTCATGTTCTTATAGTGGACATTATAGATCAAATTTTACTAGGAAGATGTACTTGATGTTGTTTAAATGTGATCCATGTCTTGGAACTATTCTGTTGGGAGATAGAATAGGGGTAGACTTAGCATGATCATAATGCTAGAGCTCATTGTTGTTCATGTTATGTATTTTGTTTCCCCCCTTTTTTGTTTTGCTTATTTTATGCGAGTTATTTATAATTTTATATAGTATGGGAATATCACGTGTTCATAAACATTTAATAATATTATATCATAGGTTCAACATTAGGGGTGACGTACTAATATTTATTTATCACCCCCTATTTGTGAAACTTAGTGACCATGCAGACCTAATTTATTCCTTCACGTTTGTGTACATGTTGCATAGTATATGGGTTCAAAGGAATTTTTTTCATTATTTAGTGGACCCACTCATGTGCAGTTTTAGTATCGGGCTGTTGTAGCTCAAGCATTATGGAGACCAAGATTGTGGTTTGGATTGATGTTGGTTGTAGTTCCCATTGTATTATATTTTCAATTTTTTATTCTCTATATGTTTTTAGACTAATAGGAGGCCATCTTTTGTAGGTTTTACATTCTTTAGAGTCTATGTGACTATGTGTTGCAATACAATTATTATATAAATCTTATTTGTTAGTTATTTATTATGTGTACTCTGTTTTTCATCCATGTGTTTGGGTTTGATTATTTTACACTATTATTTCACTCTTACCCAAGGGTCTATCTTCTCGGTACACCTTCAAGACCCTCACTACTATTTGTCAACCTCTAGAATTTGGGGAGGTGTTATTGAGGGATTGTGTTGAGCTATATCATGTGATTTGTTATCTCGACCAAGGATCATTCACTAAAAATGGTATCATAGTAGGGTTGGTTAGGATTTGTAGAGTTAGAACACATGTGGACTAGAAATGTGTCGAAAATGGTGAGGGATATTAGATTTGTATATGATGAACACCTTTGGTGATAGAGACTTCAAGTGTCTAGGACATGGAATTTCTGTTCAAGAAATCCATTTTTAAGGTTGTGTGATTTCACCAAGTGTGATGCACATGGGTTTTTTCATTTTTTTTCTTTACTCTAGTTTTGGATTTTGGTATATGGGGAACAACCCACTATTCATAAATCCATATAAACAATTAGGATTCACATGAAATATTTATTTTTATGGAATTTAACTAAAAATGTAAATTTCTGTTTTTAATGTGTTAGAAACTATTCATATAGTATTTTATTATATAACTACATGGTGGAATTCTACTCAACAGAACCATATATTTATATTTTATTATGATGTTAGTTCATGTGGATATTGTGGTGATTGGTTAACCAATGATGGATATTAAATATCTTCACTGAGGGATTCATAGAGATCATTATGGGTGAGTGCCTTGTTTGTGGATCGATGAGGGCCATGATGCTTGAGGGATCTTTGGATTGGACTCAATTTTCCCGGAGGTGGTGTTCCCACTAAAATCCCATGTTCTTGTTTATTGGGAGGGATATTTTCATAACACATGATTTTTTATGGGTCTTGTAGTTGGGCCTATGTGCCTACTATCATTGATGGCTTATGAGGGAATGGAGGTTCTACCTTAGTGGTTCTATTGAAGTTTGATATCATTAATATGTGTTCAGGTGTTAGTATTTATTTTGTTTGATAATTTTTTCACATGGAGTTATTCCTATCTTATTTATTTCTTGAAAGAGTGGGTATGGTTGGACCCCAGACCCTAGTAATTTTTTTGGTTCATTGGGTAGAGTAATGGAAGCATGTTTGGTTAGTTATGTTTTGAATTGATGCCTAAGTGGTGGGTGGTCTTGTGGTTGATCTTGGTATGAGGTAGATTCCTCTATGTTGAAGAGGTTTTTGACGGTGCTTTAGTTTTTTATAACTAACCAACATGAGGGGCATGGTTGGTGATTTTAGGCTTGTTATCCTAGTTGTATTAGCACATGTCCTGCATGATTATGTGTCCCATTTCTCATTTAGGAGCATTTTTTGGAAATTATTATGGTTGGGAGTGCACTATAGGCCATCGAAGGTCATGAGCCTTGTATCAAGTGGTTTGTTGAGCATAGATGTTTCTATTCCTAGTGATCCAGGAATGAGAGGTTTTGTTTTCATGGTGGTGCTCTAATGTGACTGGTTTGGTCTTGTCCATCTATTGAGTTCATTGATTGATATAGTGAAGTCATTTGGTTTTCTGTTTGGTAAGTGGGGAGATAATAAGGAGACGGTTATGGTGGTGATAATCATATCTATTTTTATTTAATATATCTTGTATTGGGAGAGAGATGTGTATATTGTAATAATGATCATTATGTGGTCAAGAGAACATAGTTTGTGTCAATTATTATGGTTGATCAAGGATACTAGTATTCCATTATGGAATCTTATGGGTGATAACCATTTGTGGTGATGGGGGGGGGGGTTGATGACCCATTTCATCATGGGATGTGAGAATTGTGGTAAATTTGATCCTTTTTGTTCCTCGAGTGGTTAAGGGAAAATGAAAAATTCATATATAATATGATCTCGAACAAATTTTTTGACCACTCATTTATTTTAGAAATATAGTTTCAACATTAAAAAGATATTTTAGGGGAAATCCATGCCATTCAAAATTTTATGGAATATTTAAAATTTAATTAATTAATTATTAATTTATTCATGTGTGTTTTTCTGTTATTATCTTTAAATAGAGGATCAGATTGAGAGTCTTTGTTTTTCGTTGGGTATGGAGTATGAGTTTATCCTAGGTAAGGAATAACCTTATGTTTGGTGTCAGGGATGGACATATGCCCTGTTTTCCTTTCTTTTTTATTTTTATTTTTTCCCTTTTTTACTTTTCCCCTTTATTGTTTCTGTATTAGATTCCCAAGAAATCCCCCTGGGGCCTCCCTTCATACGATTAAGAGTAGAAGATATAAATAATAATAAGTATGAGAGAGTATTAAAAGGGAGGAGACAATGTAAAATGCTCATCCAAGGCCCAGAACAAAGTGTAGTAGATCTGGTTGGAGGATTCAGAATCAAGCATCAATGGTTTCCAACCTGAGGTTAGAGCATATAATGTTTTGAGTAGTAAATCCCTATACCATATTTTTTTAGTTTTAATACCAATTTTTGGGTTATTGGGGACCCCTTCGGGGTTTATCTATGGTTTTCAAGAGAAATAATTGTTTTTTAGGTGATTCGGTGGATTCCCTTTTTGGGAACTCGTGTACACAATTTGAATTTTAGAGAGAACGTGTTATGTTTTCTTCATATTTGGGGAAGATTAGTTTTAAGATATACACAATTTGTAATTTAAGTACATGTTTTGTTGTATTAATTTTCCATGTACCTTTCCATGTGGTCGAGTACATGTACAAATGGAGTTTAGCGAAGTACACATCGTGTATTCTAGGTACGTTCCATGTAGTGGGACATGTCCATGTGACCATATAAATTGGAGGATTCCACATTTTACGGTTACTTAGTCAGGTAGTAGTACATGGGAAGACTCCATGTATGGCATTCCATGTAGTGGTACAAAGAAAGACCCCATGTCTAATCTATACATGTAGATTTACATTGCTAGGAGTATATATGTGACTACATTTCATGTGCTCAGAAGTAAATTTCATGTACATTTTCCAGAGAGCGTGTTTTGGGTCTTATTTTAAAAGTTATAATTGGAATTCTGAGTACTCTATTATGTGCATTATTTCAATATGGGTAAAAATAAAATAATCCATTCAGTGATTAGAGTTTGTCTGGATGGTTTCATGACTGTCATATTTCAGTAGGATGGTTTCTTTGAGGATTAGTCCTAGAATAATCATGGGATGGGTCTTGAGTTATAATTATTGGGTTATTTTTTAATGCTCAGTGATCATCTTGTCTTGAGTGATATAGAGAGATATAATTGATGTTCTTTTGGATAGATTCTAGAATATGGGATCATATGGTATTTCCAAGGAGATCTTGGTTTTCTAGATGTATCAGAACTATTGTCTTGAGGTTAGTGTAGTTGAGTTTTAGTTACTTTCATTAATGAAAAGAGATTTTATACCCTTTGGGCTGGGTTAATGTCATGGGATCGAATTTATAGCCTGGTGATGATGAGTTATTGTTAAGAATTTGAGGGACTCTTTAGGATTCCCTTGTGGGATAATTACTATTATAATGACTAGTGGATTCAATATTCAGAATATGAGAATGCTCATGTGTTATGGTTTAGACTTTGTTGAGGAGCCCTTGTAGAGGGTTCTTCTTTTGTGTTGGTTATGAAGACCATTGAGGATTTCCAAACTGTAGGCTTGTGATTTTGATTCCGATCAGGAACATTTAATTAATGATCAGTTGTTGTCCACCAAGGAATGATTGGAATGTTTCCACATTGGGTGTGACCCGTGATTTTGAATGATCTAGAGGATCCCAATTAAGTGTTTCCTACTCATTGTGTGTCCTTTTGGAAGTTCGTGAGTATTTTATACGGGCCTACCAAAAGATATTGGGTGTAGTATGGGACTATTTAGTAGAATTCAACATTAATATGTGGCCATAGAGATCATAGGATAATGCATTTGAATTTATCCTTAACGAGTGTTACTGAGAGCTGTTGGTGTCTATTTGTTGGAAACAATGATATATGCTACTAATAGAGGCCTCTTGTTTTATTGTATGAGAGTGGATTGATGATACTAGTATAGTTGTTTGGATATAGGTTTTGATTTTTCATTTCCCCGCATTTGGTTTCCTATTGGATATAATTATTAAGGACGTGATCCTCGAGATATCTTATATCGTGCATTTGTCCTAGGTTTTTGTTTGGTTCTCTCCAATATTTTATGGCTCTTGTTAAATATGATTATATAGCCAAAGGATGATATGGATGAGTACACCCCCTCTATTTGAGTATCCATCCTAGATAGATGTTATATATTGTTGATGTAGTGGAATCCCTTTTCTTGATTAGTCCCTTAGGATAATGTATCATTTGTACCTATATATTGATGTGATTCCCTCATATAGTACATATATTAGGACCATATTTGGTGGTGTTCCCTTAGGATGATATTTATCGTCATGTCCTCATTTTTTGACCAAATTTATGAGGCATTAATTTGAGTACATGTTGATTTATCATACATGATGAGTAGAGATATTTTTCTAGTTTGATCATTTCATTGGATTCCTAGATCCCAATAGATGAACATTAGTGTTTAGATTCCCATGTTGAGATCCTAGGGTCTAACATTCATGCATTTCCTTGTGGTGGAATTTATAACTCCTGATTGATTAGTTGGACATGATTCATGTTAAGGAGGTGTGAGACAAAATTCATAATTCATCTAGAGGGGGATAGATTAGGGGTACACATACCTCTACTATCACACTAAATCATACAGTTGGTGGTTTTCAATTGTTTTCTCCCTTTTCTCTTTATGAAGTGGTACTTTTATGCGAGCTATTGTTAGTTTAAACTAGGTTGGGCATATCATGAGTGCATGTACTGGTTATGATAGAATATTATAGGTTCAATATTGAGGGAGACTTATTGAGTTTTTTCTCACCACCCATATGTGCCCCTAGGTGTGCATGAAAACCGGATTTTTTGCTTTTAGTTTGGATCATAGGTTTCACATTTGATGGGTTTGAGGCCTAGTTTTGATAGATCGAGTGGAGATACTCGTGTTTAGTATCAATATTTAGAAGGTGAATATAAATTTTATTGGAGACCAATTATGTGGTTTAGACTGATGTCGGTTTCAGAGCATGTGGTATTTTATTCTTTAATTATTTTCCTATGTGGTCATCCTAGTGGGAAACCATCTTTCGTATGTTTTTATTCTTATAAATATGTGTGACTATGTGTTACATTACGTTTATTATACTATGTTTCTAATTCATTTATATGTTTTGTGTACTCTTCTTTTCATTGAAATGTATGATTTTGGTTATTTTTCACTATTATTGGACTCTCAATAGAATATATAGTTTCCCAATTTCACTTTTTATCCCCACCCCACTAGTTAGCAGACATTAGATTTTAGAGATGCAGGCTTGAGTCCTTACAGTGATCTAGATTGAGTGATGGGTTTGGAAAATCCAAGGTTGTTCATTAAAATAATAAACATGAAAAGGGTTCTTAAGTAAGTAAATTATTAAAAAAAAGTGTATTATTCAGGAAGATAACAAATGTACATGATGTGTCAGATCTGAGGTAATATATTTTATCTCAATTTCTATTTATTGAGGCATGTTGTAGTATTATGACCCAAATTTATTTTATATGGTGTATATGTTGTCCCTTTTAAATGTTATATTATGTATCCTTTATAATTCATTTTATTTTAAGGTTTAATTAAATTTATTTCATCAAATTGGATTTAACTTGAATGTTACCAAGTGGCCAGAGGTTCATAACTCAATTTTTTTCTACTAGGTTATATCACTTCATCATTGATAATATTATGTAAAGATTATGTGTTAAACGAAATTTGTTTAATTTATAATGTGTTTCCACTTTCTTTGTGGGGATTTAAATTTTATTACATATAATCACTACATTTATTTATTTCTACTTCAACATTTTGATCATTATAATGGTTCTTTATCTCAAATTGCCTTCTTTTGGAAAAGTGTTATGTTAAAAACCTATAATATTTTATTAGGTGTATCCACTTCCCCTTTTATATGATATATCATTATTCCATTTATATTTAGGGTATTTAAATATTAATTTGATGTCATTTATTTTATTGGGTTTATGATTAAAAGTTACGAAATAGGTAAGGGTTTACATAACAATCTCATCATTATTCGAGATTATATACGTTTAAGTCTCTACATGGGGAAGTATATAATATGTCTATCTTAAAAAATATATAAATTTTATTCTCCTATATTTATTTCTGAAAAATATATATTTTCATTTCATTTCCTCTTTGAGGTTTTCAAATGATAAAAAAATGTTTTTATGAAAAACATTTTTATTTTCAATTTAGTCTGGATGTAAGATCTTTTATGACCATGTTTTATAAAAATTCTTTCAATAATTGTTTTTATATTACTATATGATTCTTTAAAGTCATATTTACTAATGATTAAATTTTTAGATAATTTTTTTAATGTAATTTATTTTTCATTTTCGGAACACGGATATTTAGACGTTTTATCAAAAATGTGAATTGAATCTTTGTTTTAATGTAAAAGACATGAACATAGTTTCCCACCTTAATGAATGATCATAAACATGATTATTACTTAATTGGATTCTATAGTTATTTTAAAAGAAAATGTATTTCCTAATATTCATTATATTTTTATTTTTTAATAGTTGATTTCAATGTGAGTTGGGGTATTTTCCCCAAGAATATTTTTAATCATTTCTATATTGTATTTTCATTCATCAACGATAATAACCCATTTACTCTACCATGGGAATATTTTTGATGAAACCATCCATATTCTTCCTCTAAATGATTTATAATCAGTTTTATTTGTGAAATTACTAACATTTTGTATGAAAGTTCTACCTATAAAGATATATTTTCTATGAGGAATGTCAATCATGTTGTATTTTTTATTTATGTGATGAATGAATTGGACTTATTAAGTGCTGAGTGGGGACTAGAAATACCTTTCCCCTCAAATAATGAGTTAGTCTTTGGAGGAAAAGTAATTGGATAGAAATATTAAATGGATTTTGGTGTATGACTACCCATAGTTTAATTGATCTTGGAACACGGTCTCCAAAGTATGTTTTTGATATCTAGAATTTGAATTATATTATTATGGAATAAATATTTATTTTCCATAAGATTATTTTTAATAATATCCATGGATAAGTTACAAGATCATGTTATTATTTATATGGTATCATTTTATCTTAATTTACTCCTACTATATTATTCTTTATATTCATGTTATTGATTAAGTCTAATATATTTTCAGGTACTTACATCGCCATATTAAATTTTCCTTATTTAATAATGATAGATTCTATTTTATGTAACCCAGAGTAGGAAAATAAGATCACCACTTTTTTTACAATCCCTAGGATATGAAGAAGCAGTCTTTGAATGAGTTTATGGATGCCAAATATTTACTTTCACAATTTTTTTATATTATGGATTGATATTTAATTTGAGACTCATGTATTTATCTAGTTTACCAGACTACTAAAAAATATGGTCCATCGAGATGCGATTTCCCACTAGGTTCATGGTATTTACAACTTATTATTATATGATTATATATATAATATATTTAATATATTTACTATATTAACTTATAATATGAAAAATAATATATATATATATAATGTAAAATAAAATTACATAACATCATCACTTGTGTTGGGGGACTGTATAACATAATTCCTAAAATAAAGAGAATATAAAATCAAGAAACAAGAAAAATAATGGATTATGAAACCTGTATAATCCAAAAAGAAGTGGTTTCTTGAGAATATTAGATATCAATTATTTATTTGAATTTTTTATTGAATTTAATTATATTTATAGTTAATGAAGTCCTCCCACCTCTTTCCATGGAGTTTTTGGTATCACTATTTTTTATCACATTCCTTTAAAATTTGAGATTATTATATTTGAGATTTAGGGTATTTGTCATTACTGGTGAATCCACCAAATAGGAACACATTTTTTTATTTTAATGGATTACTGGCACCAAAACCTGAGAGCTTTATATATTTATTATAATAACTGTTATAGGAGTATTAGAGTAGTCCGATTGTGATATATATTTGGTCTAATTGAAAAACTTTCCTCCATAAATAATATAATTGAGTTTTTTTAACATTATAAAATACTAATTTGATTCCTTGGTTAATAATAGTCTCAGATAATTTAATAGATGTTGGCATATTTGCCTATATAATATATAATTTTCCCTCAAATTGAGAATCACCATGATCTTGCAGACCTTAAAAAATAGGTAATTATTTCACTATAACATATTTTATTTTTTGAGTGAAATTCCAGGAGTAATTACCTGAGGTGAATTTTCCAAAGTAAAACTCTTATTATTATTAGAAATGTTAAAGTAATTTTACTATTGTATCCCTTTAAGAATTTAATTAATTGGAATTCCCAAAATAGGTTGATAATAAATACCTTATCCACTATAAAAACAACATAAATAGAATAATCACACTCATTGAAATAATTATGATCCTTCGACTCAATATTTGGTTTATGAATAGACTCACCATGAACCTAGGAATTAGTAGATAAAGTTTTAGAGGAAATAATTCCATCTATAAAATCCTTTCCCTGGATGATTTATCAAAATGGTACATTGTCTCTGTTGAACTCATCCACCAAACCCATATAAATACCCTTTCACATGCTCAGGGAGGTATCTGTTGAGTTTGTGTCCAAAAAAATTATTTTCACATTATATTTATTTAATATTAAATTAAGTTAATTTGGATAAAAATATCATATCACATATACTTCATTATTTTATGTGACCTTAATTTAATAATTCCATGGAGTATATATCACATAGATAAGGGAATACCAGTTCCCTACTATGATTATATCATTGAAATTCCATGATGATATTATTAAACCTTGTTCTATGGTCAGATAATATTACATGATAGGACACATAATCTATTGACTTTCAAGCACAAGTACTCGTAAATAGATGATAATTTATCTCATGAATTTCACAGTTGGAAATATCTAAGATGGTAGATTATATGAAAATACCTTCTTGTAGGATTTATACATGTTTTCGTGTTATTGTATATTCAGGTTCTAGAGACTTTTTAATGATCCTTAGACCATAATATTATTTTTAATACACGTCCTCAGTCATGTAGTTTTATGAATTATCATAAAATTCAAGGAGATATGATCTTGGTAATGTTGGGTACATTTGATGCATCATGAATGATGTGTTATTAGTGAATATGTTTTGGAATGATTTGTCCCATCCATATTTATGGAAGATGATATATCATCCCTTTTATTAAATTGGAAACATTACATTAAATTATCTGGACATGGTTTTTTTAAGGGTTCATTTCAGGTAGTAATATGAAGACATATAAATAATATAGGTTGATGACATGGTTGTGGAATATTCTTGATGTGATATAATGAAAAATGGTTTATATTTGATAGTGTGTGTTTGTATGTGGTTGGTGTTCTTGCCACATATCATATTTTTAGATGGGTACATTTTCCTATTTCTAGACAAAAATATTGGACATACACAAATCCACGTAGTGACTTTATGAAAGATGCCTATAGGGCCACATACAATGTGTTTCCTTTGATAGCAATTAAATAATATTTGTATTTAACAATTGAAATAAATATCATTCTATGGATTAAGAAGTAATATGTAATCAGGATTTTTTAAATGATCACAAATATTAGATACATATTTGTTCACATTCAAATTATTTAATTACATAAATATAAAGTATTCATTTATCTCTTATATTCACATAGTAATAGATGATTATTTATTTATTAAGTGGAAATTTTAATTAGTTAGTTAATATTAAGTAAATATATATTCCTTATACTATGAATATGAAATTTATTTATTTATTTATTAAATAATATTTATTTAAATATTTATCTTATAATTCAATAAATATTGAGGAGGATGAGGAAAACTATTTTTTGAATAAATATTAATTTAGTTGATTGTTAAATAAGTATTTATTGTTACATTGGTTTTTTCATGTCCCAATTAAAATAATTATATTATTATTAGTTACATGGCCTAGGGATTATTGAGTATTAATTCAGATTTTATGGCGTTTGGAAAATTAATTTAAATTAAAACCCATCCCAAGGATTATTTATACATTTCTATGTAAATCTAAGGAAGTTTAATCCTTGTCCACGAAAATTTCATCTCCGGATCTCACCCTCCTCTATTCCTCACAAGTCTAAGAAGAATAATGGATGTTCTGTTAAGATGAATAGAATGTGATGTGATTATAGAGACCAATTCAATATGATAAATTGGCCACACTAGCACCAATTGTTTCAATGATGTTGTTCAAAGATCAAGGGAGGACATGTGGATCAACCTTAGATAGGATTTGATTTGGGTCCTTACTATGAAACAATGATACACTAATATAGTAGGAAAAATAAATTCTGTCAATGATGAAATATGTCATGACCAAGCGATATTAATTCTATTGTTTTAAATTATTTATGAATTAATGTTAAAAGTTCCTCTCTATTGGTTGTGGGGAAAATAATTTTTAAAAGACCATTCTAAATCAGTGTCATTATTGGGAGCGGGAGGGTTGAATCAATGATATTTTATTATATATTATTAATTCAACCACAACCATCACTTCCTATTATAGATATATAACTATAATAAAAACAAGGAAACAATAACAACCATTAGAACATAAGTATTTACATGGTTCACTACTACTTAAGAGTGTCAGCATCCTCGGAATGGTTTGGAAATAATACAAGTCCACACAATCCACTTGATTGGAATCCTTTGTACGTGGTTACAAAAACCATGGAGTATCCATAAACATGAAAGGAACAATATTCAATCAATAGTGAATATGCTCTTCATTCTGATAAAACATGTAACAATAATTTTCTAACAACATTAATTACCTTCACCAACATGCTTAGGTATTTCTTCACTATTCTACTTATACATTCTTCACACTTTTTGATGAATGAAATTATTATTATTTACTTTATTACTCAAAATCATGTAATAAATTTTTACCTATAACTATTAATAAAAAAGCATAGTCTGATCAACTATATTTTTAGTAGCTCGTGTTTGCTCTCCTGTTCGATAAACTCTATTTTGATTCCTCTGATGACTGATACAACTTCTTATGCTCTATTTTCCTGATCACCATTGAATACTATATATCTAATACCACCTGATATGAAAAACTCTATATAGAGTCTTTCCATATTATTTCTCTAATCACAAATCCATATTTTCTAGTAACATATTCTTCAACCTAGAAATTTCCTTATAGGAAACACCCCCCGATCAAACCATTTATTTTAGATCATTTTTATAGTATCTTTGTTCAATAAATTTTCTCGAACACTTTAGATTATTGCATGCATAAATAGAAATATTCTTATACCAATATTTTAACCCGTATTTATAGGTGACCCATAAGGGTTAAATGAGATAATCCAATCTTATTTTCACACCAAACAAAATATTATATATGAAAACTCTCACTCTCCTCAATTCTTGAGACATTTATCACCACTTCTAAAACATTCATTATGCATCATATAAACTCTAAAATCTATAGGCTTCAACAAACTTCCTCAACAACAACCTTAGGTACCATATTTAATCTTATAAACCATTAGGGATAAAATATTACTGAATTTTCAACATCACATCATTAGTTTTGATACCTTAATGAAAGTTTCATAATTTCCTATGAACCAGTATAAAATTATACCAATAAATCATCTGGTGAAAATGTTATTAATACTTCTTACCAACAGTACTCTATCTAATGATCATTTACAACTTTATAAGATCATCTTAGAAGTCTTCCACCGGACACTTATATCTTTTAATGAATTTAATAATAAATATTCATTTTTTACCTTTAATAACTATCCTTGGATGATGATCTTTATATAGGAATATTAGTATGATGATTTCAAATAAACAATCAGTATGATGACTTATATTATAATGATTTGACCCCTACACTCACACAAAAACCATAAAACGATTAACATTATATCGAAGCTCGTGTTTGATGACTTCAATAAGAAAATATTCAATCTGATAACTCGGAGAATTTCATCTTATCAATATATAGAATCATTACTTCACAAATTTTTACATGTCCATCTAATATGTATTTGACAATGGAATCCATCCATTAATAAAAATTCAAAAGATTCATCTAAATAAATCATAACAATGAAATTATAAAATATCGCATGATGGTCTTCATCCAAAAACATTCCCACTAAATCCTCTTTGATCTTCAAAAACATTATTTGTGAAGAAATATTAAAATATTTTCTAATAATGCTTTGTAGAATTTGATGAACACTTACATTGTGTATAAATCTGTACATTCATAGGAATATATCTTTATAAACAATAAACATAAACTCTACTAACCCAAGACTTTATCTATTTGTATCTACCTAGGGATGTCCATAAAACATCACATCGTGACCTTTTTCTAAAAAAATATATCTTATCATTATTTCATCATATGGATCGATTGTGTTGTCCTTCATTACTAATGATATTGTGAACATTTATAATAGTGAATAATTTCCAAATTTATTCTTTATTGAACAATCTTTCTGATGAACCTTATAAGAAATATGAGATAAATATTCCACACAAAAATATGAATGATAACCTCAGTCCAAAAATATTCTTTCGATGAACTTAGTATGGTATTCTTAGTGTATTTACATATGTTAAATGGAATATCAATGTGATGTAATTTAATGTAAACAAAAAAAGAAAAAATTATGAACACAACATCTTCATTCAAAATAAACATCTTCTAAATATCATATAACTTCTTCAAAACAACTCCAAACTTCTCGGTCTAGACAATATACCTATTTAGATTGTGTTGTAAAAAATTAACATAAATCAATAAAACATTGTAACTCATGAAATGGATTACTTATCAAACAATTATATGCATGGATAAGTGAATGTGATGTAGGAAACAAGAATCATTAGACCATAATACCATGATTTCCATTAGTAGTGACCTAGAAACTTTTCCATAGACCTGATAAAAAACATATTCATGGAATTGAAACATTAATTAAAAAACATTATCCTACCAAAACAACTTTTCATATATTCACTTTATAAAACTATTAAAACAATTAATACATGTTGAAATCACAGATTTCCCCTTTTTTTAACTGTCGTGAAATACATTATTTCCCTCTAATGGTAAATCACATACCAATAGATAGATTTATTCTTCAATATTTTTCCCCCATTGGACAAAACTATAAAAAGAAAATATGATATTGGGGGAAAAACATACTTTAGACTTGAAGAGGGTGAGGTTGTACACCCACGATCATCCTTAGCTATTGAAATGTTTCCTTCAGTGATGATTCTTTGAAAATATCAGCAGCTTTTTTCATTGTATGAAGAAGTTATAGATTTAGTTCATTATCTTCAACATGTACTTTGATGAAGTGAAATATAGTTTCAATGTTCTTGGAATGAGAATTTTTAACTATAATTTTAGTGATATTTATATCACTTTTATTATCAAATCCCATTAGAAGGGTGTAAAGACCTGGATTTTCCATGTAATTGTTTTTAATAATATTGGATTATTAAGAGTCTGTGAAAATTGATGGCACTTGATTCTGAAGCCCGGTGTGCCCAAAAAGAATTTCTGATCTTTTTTTGGTACATTCAGTAACCGCATGAGCGGGGTTTTCTATCTTTCGAACTATTTCTCAGATTAAATATATGCGGACAACATTAAATTCTCAGTGCCAGGATTCGCTTAAGGGGGGATTTACTTTGACCGCAGTAGTTCTAGAGAAAATTTAAGTTTTATGACTTTCTAAAAGAAATTAAATAAAATAATTTTATAATTTTATTTTCTTTCTTCTCCACCAATGGTCAATTGGAGTGTTGGGCCAGCGATGTGTCAAAGCAATAAAAGTATTGACCTGCCAGTATTAATTAATGACGTCATTAGGGGATTAGGAAGGTTCCTAATTAATGAGCCCCCATTAATTCTCCATGTCGTTACATACCCTGCCCTCTCCTACATATGTGGAGTTTGGGGAGGGGTTTCAGCAGAGCTTCACCAAGCAATGAAGTGCAGAAAGAGTGTCGAGACACCGAAACCTTAGAGGAAGGAGTCGATCCCAGCATGAGGTAATGGGTGACATTGAACCACGAACTGAAGGATGACGTATGAGTGGTGTCATTTGGAATCAGTTGTGTGAATGAAGAACATCATCCACCTCCAAGCACATGCCATCTTAAACAAGTTTTCGAGTTAGGGGGTAAAATTGTTTTACACATTTTAAATGTTTTTCTCTTCCTCATTCATGAATAATACGACGAGCATCGACCAACTGACTAATGAGTTGATCCACGATTAATTCATTTTTTTGGGAGGTTGTTGTGGGGTATCTTTGTTAGGTTTTGATTATTGTTTAATTCAATTGATTATTAAACCCTTAATCCCCCTCATGTTTATGAGAAAATGCGGAGGGCACAGGCCAAACAAACCTAACCCAAACACTCCACTATCCTACTATCCTTGAACCTCCATGGAAGACCGCCAACATGACGACACTAACCGGCTACGTTGGGGATAGTGTGCCAATGCATGCTGCAAGAGAGGCCACGATCAAAATCCAAGATGGTCATCGATGCATCCGACCATGGAGGAGTCGCGGTACGCCGTCGAGCACTACCGATGAGCAAAGGGGGTCATGGCTTGTCAGCCACGACGACTGGTGGAAGGCATCTGACATACCAGCTGACCACAATGGAATCAGCAAGACCCGCTCCAGCGGGTCCTGCGTGCCACCTGGCGGCGCCACGTGGCGCTGCCACTGCGAAGAAGACTAAACAACCATCACATATTTCGGAAAACCGGAGGTCACTCCCTAGGTGGTGGCTAGGGCGGACCCCCTTGCAGGTTGCACGGCATGCGGTCGGGCCGCTGCCCAGCAGGCCGCTTGCCCAGCGGGTCACCGCCAGCGGGCCGTCCCCTTGCGGGTCATGCCGTACACGGGTCGGGTCACCCCTTGGCGGACCTCCATTTTTGGGCTACGCCTTTTCAGGTCGATCCTCCCTTTAGGGCTTCCCATTGCGGTCTAGGACAATCTTTCGTGTTGATTTTGTGGGACGCCCCCCTTGTAGTCCATGCCTGGCATTGGCCTAGGTCAGCCGGGTCAGGCAAGGTTGGTCTGACCAAGTCGGACCGGACCTAGCCCAACCGGGCCCAGAAACACATAAAGAGCATTATCCTAATAACATGATGTCTTTTTGATGAACCACGTGTGGCGTTGGGATCCTTGGATGGAGAGGGACCTTTTGGTATAATCCTATTGAGTTTAGGATACAGTAGGAGTATGACCGGGTTGGATCGAACCCTAATCCAACCGTGCCCCCCGGAACTAAAATGCTTTTAACTCACAGACTATGCATCTGATTGACACACCGTCTGTCATGTTTGAACCCTTACAACATGGAGGCCCTTTGGACTACTCCTTTTCAAGACTTAGTGGTAGTTTGGGTACTACTGATATCTTGAGTGAAGATTCTACGGAACTCGAGCGCACTGGGTGTGAGAAAACCAGTGGCTGGCAGTGAGGTGGAGGTTAGAGACAGATCGTAAGGTGGTCAATTCTCAAAAATCCTGTGTGGGTCAATGCATACCAATCCTATGTGGGTCAGATCCTATGTGGGTTAGCATTTAGTGATCCTGTGTGGGTTAGCGCATACAGATATTGTGTGGGTCAGCGCTCAACGATCATGTGTGGTCAGTGAATATCGATCCTTTGTGGGTTAGATCCTCTAAGGCCTAGTGGGGGTTAGTTACATATCAACTCTCGGTGGTTCGGATCCTGTGTGGATCATTGCAGGGGTTAGTACCTTTCGATCATGTGTGGGTCAGACTCTGTACCATCAGAAGCTATTCATCTTGATAGAATAAGATTATATAGCTTCATGACTAATCATTTGTACTTCAATACATCACTAAAAACATGGTTTGATAGGTTACTCTTTTTGATCTGTGTCTATTACTTCGTGATATTTGATTGATGTGCTGATTTTTTGTTTTACTTTGTGGAATTATGAGATTCTTTCAGAGGTCTCATGGTCCCTACGAGGTATTGTTATATTCACCTCTACAAGGTCTTCACCCGCACCATGTTTTGTCTTGTGCAGAAGATGAGCAGCTGTGCTGAGGATAGAGGGAGATAGGACTAAGCGGTACGTTGAGGAGACAGGTAAACATAGAGTGCTGAGGAGGCAATCTATACCAACCTTTATAGTAGGATTCTTAGAAGATGACCCATGTGTTGTTTCTTTTTTTTTAATTTGTATTTTACTTTTTAGTTTCACTTGTACTTTTCCAGTTGTCTTGTATTTCGGCCCCTTACATTCAACGCTCTTTTACTGCAGTTGTTACATAGTGGTTGCTTATTGTTTCTGTATATTTGGTGTGTTTGTACAAGTTTAAAGTAAATGCCTTCCCGTTATAGGGATATGCCTTTTTGGTGCTATTCACCAGCCCATAGCCTTTGGAAGGCGGGTTTTAGATAGTCAGGGCATGGGCCCCGAGGGACAGGTCGTGACAAAGTGGTATCAGAGGAGTCAATTCTACCGAAGAACTAGGACTCCGATATTTTTAATATTGAAATAATGTGAAGTGTTATGAGTGTGGTTTTTAGTTTGAGTAGTCCAGTGTTGGTGCGGTGACCGACGTATCCATACACTATGACCCTGAATTATGATTTCTGACTTAGTACAAAGAAGCACTGATTGCATGTGTTTTTTGAAAGACATTCCCTTTGATTTGTTTTGGAGTCAGCTCACCAGGTATAACTTTTTGACCATGGATCACCTATCTTCTATCAAGATGCGGCCACATTGATAGCCATCTAGGATTCTTGAGAGAGTACGTGATGATGGACCACAGAGCGATTAGGCCTTGGTTCAGGGCCCCCTTACGGCGTAAGCACCTTCGAGTGGTGTACCAAAATAACCACTATCCATTGGGAAGTTGTTGCCAGCAGTCCTACCATCTGACGGAGCACGCTGAGTGAGAGCATTGCAAGAGTTTCAATGGTAGAGGCCTATGAGCATCCAAGGTGAGACTGGACCACAGGAGGATGAGGACGGTTGGATGTCGTAGACATAGTTTTCCACCTATTTGGGACACCAGCCAACCTTATGGTGATCCTAGAAGCCTGTATCTTTCGAATAATATCAGGGAGATGGTGGATCTTGATGCTTCATATAGACAATGAGGTGACCCTAGTTTGGGAGACTTCAGGAGAATTTTTAGGGAAGAGTTCAGCCCATCGACATTATGCCCTATGCGTATACAAGAGCTGTTGCACCTTCAACAGGGAAGCATGAAATTGGACCAGTACTCGGCGAGGTTCACTAATATCTCCCTCTACTCCACCAACATGGCACGAGACCCTTTCTTCAGGGACCAGACCTATTTATGGTCTTCTACGGGAGATCAGAGCATCGATGGTATCACTCAGCATACCGACACTAGCTGGGGTACTAGAGCAAGAACTTTTGGTGGAGAGAATCCTAGCTAAGCAGGAACCATCAGGGAGCCCCACCACTAGGTGACATGTAGCAGAGTCATCTATGGGTGGTAGTAGGAAAATGACATAGAGATCCAAGTGGACGAGGGCTTCTGGTGGACTGGCCCGAGACACAGGGTCAGAGGTGTGGAGATCATGAGGTAGAGGAAGTCAGACGATGGACAAGAAATGCTACACTGGTGGCTTGTAGGGTCACATGGCTTGCAACTGCCCGACCCACTGTACAGATGACCTGAAAATGGTCGAGGGACTACTAAGGTAGAGCCATAGTTTCTATCAAGGAGGTCCATAGGCAGTGGACGGACATGGAAGAGGAGCTGGTCGTGTATCATGCGGTGGGTGATGATACGAGGGGCTACCTCCACCGCCACCATGTGGTCCACCCATACCACAGGGAGCAGGTGGACATGGATGAGCTCAGATCTGGGATGTTGAGTTCTATGACCACGGAACTCTAGAAATGATTAGTGGTACAATCAGTGTATACTACTTTTTAGTTGTAGTACTTATAGACACAGATGCATTCCACTCTTCTACTTCCACAACCCTCATTCAGTGCTCGATGATTTTTGTGGAGTCGTTGGTTTGATCATTATGGCTAGAGACTCCCACGGGAGAAGATTCGATGATTACACACTGGTTCCAGAAGTGTGAGCTTACTCTATGAGGTGAGAGCTTCATCTGGGATCTCCTAGTAGCGGCCTAGAGGCCTTACGACATCATCTTGGAATGGACTGGTTATACATAGTCAATGCTCAGATTGATTATATTAGGCACAAAGTGTGGTGTGTTCACATAGACGGGACCAGGTTTCCTTCACTGGAGAGAAGGGAACCTTTGCAGCACATGATTGAATTACTAATAGGAGAGTGCAGCTGATTAACCATCAGTTGTCTATCCTTACCCTCAAAGTAGTAGATATTGCGAGTCCGAGCTATCCTGTTATAAGGCCCCAGCCTTAAACCTTACTGAATATTGAATTAAATGAATAATTCACATTGAGGATCTTTTCAGGTTTAGAGTTTTAGAGAATTAGAACATAACTATTACATCTTAAAAGATTACAAAGTAGACACTTCTCCTAAGTCTCCATAAAATAAAAAATCTTAAAAAGAAATATGTCTAGATTCCATGTTTTAGATAGCATGAAATTCCCTTGATCCCATCCTTGACCTTATTCCACTTTAATTCCTGTGAAAAACATTTTGAAAAACATGGGGTGAGCATGAAAAGCTCAGTAAGGGATACAAAAAGAATGAAAACTGTTAGTTTTTCAAACATCAAGTAAACCATGTATACTATATCAAAGTAATACCTTCACCTTCATGAAGTAGTAAAAAAAATCTTCACTGACTAAAGTATCATTACTTACCTTTTTGTAACCAAAGGATTACCATAAAACCCATATAAAGAACACATAGAATATATAAAGGTAACTTGGGACATAAACATACTTAAGTGGAATAACCATACGGTTGACTTCCACACATATCACTTAATAAAATAGCCATACGACCAATTTCCATACATACTTAATGGAATAGCCATACGGCTGACTTCCATACCCAATGCATTGGAGGTTATAACGTAACCACCCATCCTGGTATTCACGGCACCACCCGTCATATGGTTTATAACGTAACCACCCGTTAAAATGTCCAAGTACCAGTATAAAATCATAAAACATAAAACCAATATAAAGGAATGATAACATTTCCACATTTCAATCACAATATATGATAATAGAATCCTTTATCAAAACCATTTTCAATAGCAAAATACATAAAAGATTATATGGTATTTATTTTATTTTAAAAACATTACGGCTTGTTGAGAAAGCCAAAGGCCAAATAATACTCGCGGTGGCGGAAAAGGTCGTTGTCGCCGCGTACGTTAAAACAAACATTCCTTTTTGTTGTTTTGTAAAACGCTTCATAGAAAAAAGATTCCTTTTGTATAAAAGTAAAAGTCAAAGGGTTTTATACACCGTATAAAATAAAGTTGTGTATAAAATAAAATATGCCTCAATGAAAGGATATTGAGACGAAGTCCCTTACCTTGGGTCCGACTTGACTCGATCGTTCTTTAACGTCCTGAATAATAAACTTCAGTTAATTTATAATTGATTAAGAACCTTTTGAAAGTTTATTATTCCTTTTATATCACTTACTGCCATGTTATAAACATTATGTAACCATTTAAGTCAATAATGTTTGTTTTGTCAATATTTGGTTCTTAAGTCGAAAGTGGACTTCTTACAGTTACATGTTGTTCGTGTGGTCAAAGGTTATTTATATCCAGAATGAAGTTACCGATTTGGATATAATATGTATCATATATATCCAGCATATACATGTATTTATAATATTACATAATCATTTAGAGGTAAGAAATGAAATGCACCGTTCATGGAGACGGTAATCTGTACGTACGCATGAACGCTACTTTCATTTCTTTGTCATATTAATGGAATTAAAACTAAATGATAGGTATGTATATTTTAATTCTAAAATTATATATATCATTCATTATATATATCCATTATATACATGTACTTTTAATAGTACATTACATTTGGGGATAAGAAATGAAATGCACCGTTCATGGAGACGGTAAGCTGTACGTACGCATGAACGCTACTTTCATTTCTATATCATACTTTAATTGAAAGAAATAATAATGATATAGAGTTATATTATAATTCCAGTATAACATCATATATAATAACTTTAAATCCATCCTTTACACGTCCCACATATGGCATTAACGAATCACATCACTTTTAGGGGGCGGTAGTCCCAACTTCCTTAAATGAAGATATCGTGTTTACCCATAATGGAAACCATGAAGGTATGCCAAAAATGAAAAATACAGAAGCTTAAAGAAAACATAAACATATTATATATCATATATAAAAATAGTGACATCATAATGGCCACCCTTGAAGGTTTTAAATGAGTATTGAACAATCATCGTTTCGGGAGGCAGAATTTCGCCATCCACGGAAACCGTATGTTCTTTAACCATTTGATGTAGTTGTGTGAGAGTGTAGCTCAAATAAATATTATAACAACATCCTAGTATATTGAAGATACTGGTGTTGTTACAAAAGAAGTAAATAAAAAGAGTTTAGAGGGTTGGAGAAGCAAAATAAAACAAATGAACAAGAGAGAATGAATTACCTTTAAAAGTGTAACTCCCTTTTGATTTGAGCCTAAAGGATTCCTTTGAAAGAATTCTGCCCAAAGGGAATCCTCTAGGATGAGGATAGGGATGTGGAGAGAGTAATTGGGAAGGTTTTGGCCGTGTCAAAGGCTTGATAAGTGTGTGAAATGAGGTAGAGGTGAGGGCCTTTTATAAGAGGAGAGGAGAGGCACTTTTGGAAAGTAAAGAAATATTACTTTATTTGAAAATGTGTTTCGGTTTCAAAAGGTCCCACATTGATATAATTCGTGGATAAGGTGATAATGATTCGAAATAAACTCATCCAATAAGTTTTGGACATGTGTAGTTCATAGATTTTACATTATCTTTCCATTTTATTTAAATCGTCAAATAATGATGTCATCGCTGCATCATTATTATGTCATATATAATTTAATTTATTTATTGTCTAAAAATTATAAAAAAAATACTATGATGTAGGAAATATTTTTAGATTTCCAATTACTATTTATAATCAAAATTTGGACTTGTATAACCCCACTCAAAAATTATTTTAGTAAAACAATTTATGTTAGTGTCATTTTCACTTTAACATTAAATAAAAATATATTAATGTCATTTTCCAACTAAAGTGGCTCCATGGGGTCCCCAAGTTGACCCATGGCTTGTCTTGGTCGGCCATGACTCACCCAATAGGTGTAGGGCAAGTGTCATGGTGTTTTCACATTTTTATAATATCATTTTTACATTAAATTACACTAATTACCTCTAATCGCGATTAATGAAAAAAAGTTACTATTCACCAAAAAATTATTTTAATCTCATTGAACCACATTTTACTTATTAATGACAACCATGTATGTCGGATTTTAAAAATTCAATACACATTAGTGGTAAACTTTCATTTAACTGAAAAATTAGTTTGCTTGATTACCACTTAGTGGTTTCACTATTCATCAAAAATTGATGTTTTTCAGAAAATTACCAAAAATTCACCCTAAGCTATATTTGATATTCCGAATTCAAAAATGAAGTCCATTTTACAAAATTCAAAACATATAAGTCAAATTAATTAATTTAATAATTAATTCCCGCTGTCATGACAAATAGCGTGTTTTTGTGAAACAATAAGTATCAAAAGATTGACACCAGTTTAAGTCCAATTTCAAAGTGAAATTGATTCCAATGACCACCATTGGATTAACTGGTAAAAATATTTTTCTAATTTCACTTTAAAACCAATTAAAATAATAATCTAATCATATAAATAATTTAGATTAAAAAGAGGTTTTGAATTAAAATACAACATTTTACACTATTCATAAAAAATGAACTTTATAAGAAAGGTACCAAAAATTTACACAAAGTAAATTTTGATGTCCCGATTCTAAAGAAGAGTTATATTTGGTCCAAAATAATGTATAAGAGTGATCAAAACTATATTTAATTACGGTTCTCCGTCAAAAGGTGATAAGTGGACCTTTCGTGAAAATTAGGGTATAAATGCCTAAAATTGAACTCTTTCCGTATTTTAAGCCTTTATCTTTTATTGGGTAAATGTAAAAAACATTTAAAAACATATCTAATCATATTTTAGTTATTTCTATCCATTCCCTCCAGTACAACGGCTACTTGTTAACTAACATTTAAAATAATATTATTTTATTACTAGTGTGCTACGTAAGTTTCAAAGAAACTCATCGTTGCGTATCGGGTACGCTATCGAACATAGCAACCCCTTTAAAATAAAATTAATATTTAATTCGTAAATTTTAATAAATATGAAAATTATTTATTCTTTATTTACCTGGGATGTTACATCCTTCCCCCCTTTTGGGAATTGAGTCCTCGCAATTTTATTCACTTATCAAAATAAGTGGGGGTAGTTATCCCTCATAGCATTTTCAGATTCCCACGTTGCCTCTTAAATCACATGGGTTTTCCCCAAAACCATTACCTGATGAATCACCTTATTCCGTAACACTTGCTCCCTGTGGTCAAGAATCTGGACCGGTTGTTCCTCATAAGATAGGTTCTCTTCCAGCTGAACTACCTCTGGGCTCAAAACATAAGATGGATCTGGCATATACTTTCTCAACATCGAAACATGAAAAACATTGTGTACCTGAGATAAACTCGGAGGTAAAGCCACTCGGTATGCAACTGATCCAACTCTTTCCAGAATTTTGTATGGTCCAACGAACCTTGGACTCAACTTTCCTTTCTTACCAAATCTCATCACACTTTTCCAAGGAGAAACCTTGAGAAAAACATGATCACCTACCTCGAAAGATAGATCCTTCCTCCGGTTCTCCGCATAACTCTTCTGCCTGCTCTGAGCTGTTCTCATGTGTTTCTGAATCAACTGAACTTTTTCTTCCATCTCTTCTACCAATTCTGGTCCCATCAACTTCCTTTCACAAACTTCATTCCAAAATGCTGGAGTTCGACACCACTTCCCATATAATGCCTCAAATGGTGCCATCTGTATACTGGAATGAAAACTGTTATTATAAGAAAATTCAACCAAAGAAAGATGTTGGTCCCAACTTCCCTGATAATCCATAGAACAAGCTCGTAGCATATCCTCCAATGTCTGGATTGTTTGTTCTGACTGCCCATCTGATTGAGGATGAAAAGTTGTACTAAAATTTAATTCAGTACCCAATGACATCTGAAGGCCTTTCCAAAAGTTAGAAGTAAACCTGGGATCACAATCCGATACAACGGAGAGAGGAACTCCATGTAACCTGACTATCTCTTTAAGATACAAACGGGAAAGTTGATCTAGAGAGAAAGTATCTCGTATAGAAAGGAAATGAGCAGATTTGGTCAAGCGATCAACAATAACCCAGATTGCATTATTACCTCGAGATGTCCTCGGTAATCCCACAACAAAGTCCATGGATATGTTTTCCCATTTCCACTCTGGCACTGGTAAAGGCTGAAGCATCCCTTTCGGTAACTGTCGATCTGCTTTAACCTGTTGACATGTCAAACACTTCACAGTAAAATCAGCAATGTCTCTTTTCATTCCATCCCACCAGTAATACTCCCACAGATCTCTATACATCTTAGTACTGCCCGGATGAACTGAAAACGGAGAACTATGAGCTTCACATAACCACTCTCTCTTCAACTGTGAATCACAAGGCACACATAACCTCTTTCCAAACTTCAAAACACAATCATTATCAATGTTGAATTCAGGCAACTTACCTTTCTGAACCAGCTCTACCTTTTTCTGCAACTCACTGTCTTGCTTCTGTGCTTGTTTGATTCTATCTGATAGAGAAGATCTCACTGATACCTGAAACAAAACAGAAGGACTTCCTGCACCAACAACTCCTATGCCAAAGTTCATCAAATCCTTAACCAAAGGATCACGTTCCAAATGCAACATTGTCAATGCAGCATTACTTTTTTGACTCAAAGCATCAGCCACTGAATCATCCTCCTGACTCAATTCTAGGAACTTTTTTTCCATCCTAAGACGAACCACCTTAGGAAAATATTTCTCAAGAAAAATACCTTTGAATTCGTCCCAGTGACGATCCTCAATCTCATCACTATCCCTTATATTTTTCACCATCGACCACCACTGATCAGCTTCACCTTCAAAACGGTAAACAGCAAGACTAACCTTTTGATGTTCTGAACACCCCATGACATCAAAAATCTTCTCCAGTGCTTTAATGCACCCTTCAGCTAGCACAATGTCAGATGATCCTCTGAATGATGGTGGATGTTGCCTCATGAAATGTTCCACCACTGACATGTTCCTCTGCGGTTGATCTGGCTGATCTCGTGCATGGATACCACCGCCATTTATAGCCTGAGTCAACTATGCCATCACTGCAACAAACTGTGCAGCTCCGATTCCGACCATCTCAGGTTGCTGATTTGGAAGGTTGTCTTCCTCCTGATGTCGTCCCAACATAGCTGCTTTGTTTCCTCTGCGGAAAACCATTCTGAACACCGAAATATCTTAGGCGAAGCAACATGGTAATCCGTAAATGCTATATCATTTCAATCATATTATAATTTAACACTTTTCTAACTCCTAATGTTGTCTAAACCGTCCTCTGATACCAACTATAAGGCCCAAGCCTTAAACCTTACTTAATATTGAATTAAATTAATAATTCACATTGAGGATCTTTTCAGGTTTAGAGTTTTAGAGAATTAGAACATAACTATTACATCTTAAAAGATTACAAAGTAGACACTTCTCCTAAGTCTCCATAAAATAAAAACTCTTAAAAAGAAAGATGTCTAGATTCCATGTTTTAGATAGCATGAAATTCCCTTGATCCCATCCTTGACCTTATTCTACTTTAAGTCTTGTGAAAAACATTTCGAAAAACATGGGGTGATCATAAAAAGCTCAGTAAGGGATACAAAAAGAATGAAAACTGTTAGTTTTTCAAACATTAAGTAAACCATGTATACTATATCAAAGTAATACCTTCACCTTCGTGAAGTAATAAAAAAAATCTTCACTGAATAAAGTATCATTACTTAACTTTTTATAACCAAAGGATTACCATAAAACCCATATAAAGAACACATAGAATATATAAATGTAACTTGGTACATAAACATACTTAAGTGGAATAACCATACGGTTGACTTCCACACATATCACTTAATGGAATAGCCATACGGCCAATTTCCATACAT
The DNA here is from genome assembly GCA_963277665.1 of Viscum album. Taxonomy (NCBI): domain Eukaryota; kingdom Viridiplantae; phylum Streptophyta; class Magnoliopsida; order Santalales; family Viscaceae; genus Viscum; species Viscum album. Next base: position 256,422,068 of record OY728150.1, read on the forward strand.
ACATAATGGAATAGCCATACGGCCGACTTCCATACCCAATGCATTGGAGGTTATAACGTAACCACCCGTCCTGGTATTCACGGCACCACCCGTCATATGGTTTATAACATAACCACCCGTTAAAATGTCCAAGTACCAGTATAAAATCATAAAACATAAAACCAATATAAAGGAATGATAACATTTCCACATTTCAATCACAATATATCATAATAGAATCCTTTATCAAAAACATTTTCAATACCAAAATACATAAAAGAGTATATGGTATTTATTTTATTTTAAAAACATTACGGCTTGTTGAGAAAGCCAAAGGCCAAATAATACTCGCGGTGGCGGAAAAGGTCGTTGTCGCCGCATACGTTAAAAGAAACATTCCTTTTTGTCGTTTTGTAAAACGCTTCGTAGAAAGAAGATTCCTTTTGTATAAAATTAAAAGTCAAAGGGTTTTATACACCGTATAAAAGAAAGTTGTGTATAAAATAAAATATGCCTCAATGAAAGGAGATTGAGATGAAGTCCCTTACCTTGGGTCCGACTTGACTCGATCGTTCTTTAACGTCCTGAATAATAAACTTGAGTTAATTTATAATTGATTAAGAACCTTTTTAAAGTTTATTATTCCTTTTATATCACTTACTGCCATGTTATAAACATTATGTAACCATTTAAGTCAATAATGTTTGTTTTGTTAATATTTGGTTCTTAAGTCGAAAGTGGACTTCTTACAGTTACATGTTGTTCGTGTGGTCAAAGGTTCTTTATATCCAGAATGAAATTACCGATTTGGATATAATATGTATCATATATATCCAGCATATACATGTATTTATAATATTACATAATCATTTAGAGGTAAGAAATGAAATGCACCGTTCATGGAGACGGTAGGCCGTACGTACGCATGAACACTACTTTCATTTCTTTGTCATATTAATGGAATTAAAACTAAATGAGAGGTATGTATATTTTAATTCCAGAATTATATATATCATTCATTATATATATCCATTATATACATGTACTTTTAATAGTAAATTACATTTGGGGATAAGAAATGAAATGCACCGTTCATGGAGACGGTAAGTCGTACGTACGCATGAACGCTACTTTCATTTCTATCTCATACTTTAATGGAAAGAAATAATAATGATATAGAGGTATATTATAATTCCAGTATAACATAATTTATAATAACTTTAAATCCATCCTTTACACGTCCCACATATGGCATTAACGAATCACATCACTTTTAGGGGGCGGTAGTCCGCACTTCCTTAAATGAAGATATCGTGTTTACCCATAATGGAAACCATAAAGGTATGCCAAAAATGAAAAATACAGAAGCTTAAAGAAAACATAAACATATTATATATCATATATAAAAATAGTGACATCATAATGGCCACCCTTGAAGGTGTTAAATGAGTATTGAACAATCATCGTTTCGGGAGGCAGAATTTCGCCATCCACGGAAACCGTATGTTCTTTAACCATTTGATGTAGTTGTGTGAGAGTGTAGCTCAAATAAATATTATAACAACATCCTAGTATATTTAAGATACTGGTGTTGTTACAAAATAATTAAATAAAAAGATTTTAGAGGGTTGGAGAAGCAAAATAAAACAAATGAACAAGAGAGAATGAATTACCTTTAAAAGTGTAACTCCCTTTTGATTTGAGCCTAAATGCTTCCTTTGAAAGGATTATGCCCAAAGGGAATCCTCTAGGATGAGGAGAGGGATGTGGAGAGAGTAATTGGGCAGGGGTTGGCCGAGCCAAAGGCTTGAGAAGTGTGTGAAATGAGGTAGAGGTGGGGGCCTTTTATAAGAGGAGAGGAGATGCACTTTTGGAAAGTAAAGAAATATTACTTTATTTGAAAATGTGTTTCGGTTTCAAAAGGTCCCACATTGATATAATTCGTGGATAAGGAGATAAGGCTTCTAAATACACTCATCCAATAAGTTTTGGATATGTGTAGTTCATAGATTTAACATTATCTTTCCATTTTATTTAAATCGTCAAATAATGATGTCATCGCTGCATCATTATTATGTCATATATAATTTAATTTATTTATTGTCTAAAAATTATAAATAAATACTATGATTTAGGAAATCTTTTTAGATTTCCAATGACTATTTATAATCAAAATGTGGACTTGTATAACCCCACTCAAAAATTATTTTAGTAAAACAATTTATGTTAGTGTCATTTTCACTTTAACATTAAATAAAAATATATTAATGTCATTTTCCAACTAAAGTGGCTCCATAGGGTCCCCAAGTTGGCCCATGGCTTGTCTTGGTCGGCCATGACTCACCCAATAGGTGTAGGACAAGTGTCATGGAGTTTTAACATTTTTATAATATCATTTCTACATTAAATTACACTAATTACCTCTAATCGCGATTAATGAAAAAATGTTACTATTCACCAAAAAATTATTTTAATCTCATTGAACCACATTTTACTTCTTAATGACAACCATGTATGTCGGATGTTAAAAATTCAATACACATTAGTGGTAAACTTTCATTTAACTGAAAAATCAGTTTGCTTGATTACCACTTAGTGGTTTCACTATTCATCAAAAATTGAAGTTTTTCAGAAAATTACCAAAAATTCACCCTAAGCTATATTTGATATTCCGAATTCAAAAATGAAGTCCATTTTACAAAATTTAAAACATATAATTCAAATTAATTAATTTAATAATTAATTCCCGCTGTCATGACAAATAGCGTGTTTTTGTGAAACAATAAGTATCAAAAGATTGACACCAGTTTAAGTCCAATTTCAAAGTGAAATTGATTCCAATGACCACCATTGGATTAACTGGTAAAAATATTTTCTAATTTCACTTTAAAACCAATTAAAATAATAATCTAATCATATAAATAATTTAGATTAAAAAGAGGTTTTGAATTAAAATACAACATTTTACACTATTCATAAAAAAAATGAACTTTATCAGAAAGGTACCAAAAATTTACACAAAGTAAATTTTGATGTCCCGATTCTAAAGAAGAGTTATATTTGGTCCAAAAGAATGTATAATAGTGATCAAAACTATATTTAATGACGGTTCTCCGTCGAAAGGTGATAAGTGGACCTTTCGTGAAAATTAGGGTATAAATGCCTAAAATTGAACTCTTTCCGTATTTTAAGACTTTATCTTTTATTGGGTAAATGTAAAAACATTTAAAAAAATATCTAATCATATTTTAGTTATTTCTATCCATTCCCGCCAGTACAACGGATACTTGTTAACTATCATTTAAAATAATATTATTTTATTACTATTGTGCTACGTAAGTTTCAAAGAAACTCATCGTTGCGTATCGGGTACGCTATCGAACATAGCAACCCCTTTAAAATAAAATTAATATTTAATTCGTAAATATTAATAAATATGAAAATTCTTTATTCTTTATTTACCTGGGATGTTACACCTGTAGTGGTGGACCAGTATGCCGATGTCTTTCTTGATAATGTTCTTGGACTACCTCCAGGCAGAGAGGTAGAATTTCACATCGACATGTACCTAAAGAAGGCACTGATATCTACACCAGCATGTTGGATGGATCCCGTGGAGCTTCATGAGTTACAACTATATTTGGAATCCTTGTACAATAAGGGTTTATTAATCCCCTGTGTTTCTCCATGGGCAGCCCCGATTTTGTTTTCCAAGAAGGAAGATTGGAGTTTGAGACTCTGTGTGGAATATCAGAGGCTGAAATAGGTGACTGTGAAGAACATATATGCAATTCCAATGATTTATGATCTTTTCGATCAGTTGTTGGGAGATCGATGATTTTCTTAGACCTCATATCTGGTTATCATCAGCTCAGAGTATGAGATGAGCATGTGAGGAAGATGACCTTCAAATGTTAGTATGGCCTATATGAGTTCTTGGTAATGCTATTCGGCAGGACCAACTCCCCTGAAATGTTCATGGGACTCATGAACATGATCTTGTATCCATACCTTGATCACTTTGTGGTGGTCTTCTTTGACGACATCTTAGTGTACTCGGAGACGGTGGTGGAGCATGCCTATCATATGCAGATAGTGTAACACCCTAGGTAAATAAAGAATATGACATTTTAATATTTATCCCTATTTGTGAAAAAATATTAATATTGCTTTAAAGGGAACGCTATGCTCGATGGCGTATCCAATACGCGACAACGAGTTCCTTTGAAATCTTACGTTGCACTCTAATAATAAAATAATATTATTTTAAATGGTAGTTATTGCCTAGACATTGTAATGGTGGGAAAGAACGAAACTAACTAAAAAATGATTATGTATGTTTATCAATTATTTTTACTTTTTACAATAAATGTTATTGGATTAAAAATGCAAATGAATCCAATTTTAAGCGTAAACATTCTAATATTCTTTAAAAGGACGATTAAACGCCTTTTGATGGCGAACCTCTTTTAAATCCAATTTTTGAAAATTTTATGTGTTACATTTGACAAAATAAAATTCTTATTTAGAATCGGGACATCAAAATTTACTTTGTGTAAATTTTTGGTATTTTTCCAATAAAGTTCATTTTTAATGAATAGTGAAAAATGTTGTATTTTAATTCAAAACCTCCTTTTAATATAATTTATTTATATGATTAGATTATATTTTGAATTGGTTTTAAAGTAAAATTAGAATATATTTTTACCATTTAATCCAATTGTGGTCATTGAAGTTAATTTAACTTTGAAATCGGACTTAAACTAGTGTCAATCTTTTGATACTTATTGCTTCATAAAAACACGCTATTTTCTCTATTAGTGGGAATTTATTATTAAATTAATTAATTCAAATTATATGTTTTGAATTTTTTAAAATATACTTCATTTTTGAATTTGGAATATCAAATATAGCTTAGGGTGAAGTTTTGGTATTTTTCTGAAAAACTTCAATTTTTGATGAATAGTGAAACCACTAAGTGGTACTTATAAAAACTGATTTTCTGTTTAAATGAAATTTTACCACCTCTGTGTTTTGAATTTCAAAAATCCGACATACATGTTTGTCATTAAGAAGTAAAATTTGGTTCAATGGAATTAAAATAATTTTTTGGTGAATAGTACCATTTAAGTTTTTAATCGCGATTAGAGGTAATTAGTGTATTTTAACGTAAAAATAATGTTTTAATAATATGAAATGACCTAGAAACATGTATTACCCTTATTGGATGTGTGATGGCCGATCAAGACAATCCATGGGTCATCTTGGAGACCCCATGGATCCACTTTGGTAGGAAAATGACATAAATAACTTTTTATTTGAAGTTAAAATAAAGATGTCACAAACATGAGTTGTTTTACTAAAAAAATTACATGGGGTTATACAAGTCATATTTTTGACGATAAATTTTCATTGGAAAGATAAAAATATTTCCTACATCATAGTAATTTTTTTATAATTTTTAGACATTAAATAAATTAACTTATTTATGACATCATGATGATGCATCGATTACCTCATTATTTACCGATTTAAATAAAATGAAAAGATAATGTAACATCTAATACCTACACATGTCTAAAACCTATTGGATGGGTGTATTTCGAACCCTTGTCACATTATCCTCTAAATATATAATTTTGGGACCCTTTTTATCCGAAAATTATTTTATAATAAAGTATCTTTTCTTAACTTTCCAACAGTGCCCCTCCTCTCCTCTTATAAAAGGCCCTCACCTCTACCACCTTACCCACAACTCTCAAGACTTTGGCGCGGCCAACCCCTGCCCATTTTGTCTCTCCATATCCCTCTCTTACTCCTAGAAGACTCACTTTGGGTAGAAGTCTTCCCCAAGAAGCCTTTGAGCTCAAATCAAAAATAGTTACCTGATTTTACAGTAATGTCTTCACTTGTGTTATTTTGTTTTATTTTTGCTTCTCCAACCCCCTAAACTCTTTTTATTCATTTATTTTGTAACAGATCCAGTATCTTAAATATACTAGGATGTTTTTATAAGAATCATTCGAGATAAACTTACACACACCTACATCTAATGGTAAAAGAACATACTGTTTCTATGGATGGTGAATTTCTGCCTCACGAAACGATGATTGTTCAACAATCATATAACACCTTCAAAGGTGGCCATTAAGATGTCAATATATTTATATATGATATATAATATGTTTAATTTTTACTTAAGCTTATTTATTTTTCTTTTGTGGCATAACTTTATGGTTTCCATTGTGGGTAAACACGATAATTTCATTTTAGGAAGTGCGGACTACCGCCCCCTCAAAGTGATTTGATTCGTTAATACCATATGTGGGATGTATAAAGGATGGATTTAAAGTAATTATATGTGATTTATGTTACATAAAAATGATGAATATAATTCTGGAATTAAAATATACATACCTATAATTTAGTTTTGATTCCATTAACATGACATAGAAATGAAAGTAGCGTTCATGCATACGTACAGCTTACCGTCTCCATGAACGGTGCATTTCATTTCTTACCTCTAAATGATTATGAAATATTATAAATACATGTATATTATGGATATAAATGATATATTTGATATCCAAATAATTAATATCATTCTGGATATAATGAACCTTTGACCACACGAACAACATGTAATTGTAAGAAGTCCACTTTCGACTTAAGAACCAAATATCGACAAAACAAACATTATTAACTTAAATGATTACATAATGTTTATAACATGGAAATAAGTAATATAAAAGGAATAATTAAAATTAAAAAGGTTCTTAAGAAAGTATAAATTAACTAAAGTTTATTATTTAGGATGTTAAAGAATGATCGAGTCAAGTCGGACCCGAGGTAAGGGATCCTACTCCTCTCTTTCTTTTTAAGTACACTCTTTTATGTCATTCCTTTTAAGATCATCTTTCTTATGATTGGGATGTTCTTTTATATTAATACTACTTTAATTATTATGTTCATATTATTACAGACCCTATTTTCTCTAATCAATCCATTTTGGAAGTTTTGAGTGGCGCAGTTAGGCTGCTGAATTTTCGTAAGAGATCTAACCTCTCCCTTTCTTTTTAAGTACTCTCTTTTATGTCATTTCTTTTAAGCACATCTTTATTATGTTTGGGGATGTTATTTTATATTCCTAATACTTTACTTTTTATGTTCATATTATGAGAGACCCTATTTTATCTCATAGATCCATTTTTGGATGTTTTATGTGGCGCCGTTAGGCTGCCGAGTTTTCGTAAGGGATTTTTCATCTCACTTTTATTCTTGTGACATTTATGCTATGTTTGCCACTATTTCCATTGAGTGGTGTATGTACTACACATTATTATACACTTTTTTTAGTATAATTTCACTTATGGGTATTTACATCTTCATTTTATGACCCTTCTTCCATGGGGTGTACTTTTCAAAAGTTACCCAACTCTGTAAGGGGACCATTCACCCTCCTTTTTTAAAAGACTTCTTTTATTATGTCTTTTAATTCACATACTATAATGTTGGGATATGTTCTTATATATCCTTATTTATGTAAATTTTATGTCCAAGTTATGATATCCCCTTTATCTCTCTCATCTACCCTTTTTGTAAAATTTTTTGTGACGCCGTTAGGCTATCGAATTTTACCAAGGGAACTTCTTAACCCAATTTAGATTTCTTTGGGTTCAACATGTAGTTATTGAATATGTCATCCTTTGAATATGTGTGAATGACCATTGATTGTTTTACATTTAATATCCACATATATTGGGTGTATTTATATTTGTCACACATAATTATGAGATTGATTTATCCTTAATTTAAGGATACCTTCTTTATAATGGATTTCATCTCATTTTACATTTCATTTGAGACTTCATTGTTGTTATGATCCAATTAACTTTTATATGGTGTGTATACTTCCCTTTGACATATTATATCATGAATACCTTTATTCTCATGATATTATAAAGTTCGGATTAAATGTTATTCTGCAATTATTTGTATTCAAGAGTCTCTCATTTTGTTAAAAACTCTTTAACAAAAATATCGTTTTAAATGTTTTAAAGATTTATTTTTCTAAATCTTTATCTATAATGTACATGTTTTCAAAATGGTTTTCAGTATTTATTAATATGGACATTAATGTTTTAAAATTATAATTCCAATAAAATCTTCAAAGTTGTATGGGACACTTTGATTCAAAATTCTATTTTAAATGATTTTTGAAAATGGATTGATTAATTCAATATCTTGGAATTACTTATTTTGATTGAAAATGAAATGTTGTTATTGAAATGTTTATATTTTCAATATTTTATGTGTAATGACGGTACTTGGACATTTTACAAGTGGTTACGTGATAAACCATATGACAGGTGGTGTCGTGAATACCAGGACGGGTGGTTACGTTATAACCTCTAATGCATTGGGTATGGAAGTGGGCCGTATGGCTATTCCATTAAGTATGTGTGGAATTTGACCATATGGTTATTCCATTTAAGTATGTTTATGTCCCAAGTTACCTTTATATGTTATGTGTTCTTTATATGGGTTTTATGGTAATCTTTTGGTTAAAAAAGGGTAAGTAATGATATTTTATTCAGTGAAGAGTTTTTACTACTTCCTAAAGGTTAAAGGTATTACATTGATAAAGTGTACATAGTTTACTTGTTGTTTTGAAAAAATAACAGTTTTCATTCTTTGTGTATCCCTTGCTGAGCTTTTTATGCTCACCCCATGTTTTTTTGAAATGTTTTTCACAGGACTTAATGTGGAATAGGGTCAAGGATGGGATCAAGGGAACGTCATGTTATCTAATACCTGGAACTAGACATGTTTCTTTTTAAGAGTTTTTATTTTATGGAAATTTAGTAGAAGTGACTACTTTGTAATATTTTGAGATGTAATAGTTATGTCCTAATTATCTAAAAATATAAACCTGAAAAGATCCTCAATGTGAATTGTTCATTTAATTCAATATTTAGTAAGGTTTAAGGCCAGGGCCTTATAGTTGGTATCATAGGTCGGTTTAGACAACATTAGGGATTATGGGTTTTTTTTAGAGACATGGTTAGTCCATATATCTATTATTTTAGTTAAATCCTTATTTTATAACTTTTTTTTAGGTCAAGTAAAGTCAATTACGAATGGAAGGAGAAGGATCTGAAACGACATTCCTATCTCTTCCCGATGACATGCATGCAATAATTATTGCAAAGTCATGTTCAGATGATTGTGAAAATTGTTCTATCATACAACTCACTTGCAAGTAGTTGTTTGAGATATCAAACACCTCCACTATACCTCGTTATCATTGTGGATCATGGGTTGTATTTAGGCAAATACTATTTTCACAATATTCTCATATTTTCAAGAATGGAAAATATTATCAAGGTATTTTCAAATATTTTACCTTATCACAAGAATTTGAAGCATATTATGATTTTAAAAATGGTGCTGAGGAAGTAGACCCTTGCGCAACCTACTTATATTTGGTTTTAAAATATTGTCTCTCAGCACATACTTATGGTATTTTAAAAGGACCAATAATATAAAGTTTCAACTAAAATTCTATCCAACTATTTTATAGAAATCATGTTTTATCAGATGTTTTGGAATTATATGTCATACATGATTATTTTCCAAAACTGTTTTTCTGTGAACACCCATATGACCCATGTTGTACAAGGTGTATTTAGATGGAGGAAGAAAATGATTTTGAAGGATATCTAAATCATTGTTGTAATGCATGGGACGTCTACCTACGTGAACAAGATGACAATGAACCCGAGTTGACTCCATGATCAAGGTATGCTATTATTCATTTTGGGAATCGTTTTATTTTATCTTATGGTGGTGAAATAAGACTTCAAGAATTAAGATGTTGAGATCATAATGAATTTGGATGAAAATGAGAGGTATAAGGAAACTATTGAGGTTAAAACATGTTAGGGTTATTTTTGGAGTTTTATAAAAAGGACAACACGCAGACTGTGTGACAACACGTCGCGTCAGACAAATCTGCGGGAATCGAACCCACAACCAAAGTGCAACTGGTATTTATCACCTACCACTGGACTACATGAAGTCCCTGGTTAGTTTGTCTAGTTCTTTTTATTGAGATGATTTTATGAATTAAGAGTAAGTTGATTTTGGGTTATCTATGGAAATTTATCAACCTATCATGGAGGATATGTGATTAGGTTAATTACTTTTCAATACGAGACTTTAAAAGAAACTAATGTTGTTTGGAGATAAATGTTACGATTTAACTTGGAAGACTACGTGACTAAATCCTTCAAATATTTGGGTTTCAATATTATTTTGGTTTACTTTGAATACTTTTATGGACAAATTGTTTATCGAATGGGCCTCGTTGAACTTTGAGTTTTGTTGGAAAAATTTTGGAGATTAAGAATCGATTTTCTTTTTATAAAGGGTTATCCTTTTCTGAATTATCTGATCTTCTACTAACCTTTTTGGTTTTGGTTTTGGTTAAAGTATAAAGGAATGGGAATTATATAGTTCTCTTTTGTGGATTAGGTGATTCTCTATAAGTTGATTATAGTACTCTTAATGAGAACAAGTCTTCCTAAATACTTGTCTTTTGGAGAAAATATGAGTTTGTGTAAGATATCTAATAAATGTTGAAAGTAAACATGATAAGTAATTATGTTTCCTTATGAATAAATTCCGCAATAAAAAGTAACTTAAAACAAAAATGTTTTCTATTAACTTTTCCTACTAGGGAATCGAATACCATTTAACCCATCATAAGTTTGTGATTTTCTTGGGGTTAACTTTCTCCTAAACATGTTTTCCATCACTCTCCATCAGAACATGACCCTATGTTTTCTCCTCCATGTCCATGTTTTCCGAAATGGAATCCTAGTATGCGTTAACTCGAGTGACCTCTTTAATTCTCTTTCTTTATTTTAAATTGATTGTTTTACCAACTTTTGTTCCGATGTGGGACTTTCAAGGATGTTTCCAAGCCCAATTTTAAAATTGCGAGGACGCAATTCCCAAAATGGGGGAAGGATGTAACACCCCAGGTAAATAAATAATATGAAATTTTTATATTTATCCCTATTTGTGAAAAAAAAAATATTAATATTACTTTAAAGGGAACGCTATGCTCGATGGCGTACCCAATACGCAACAACGAGTTCCTTTGAAATCTTACGTTGCACTCTAATAATAAAATAATATTATTTTAAATGGTAGTTAACGCTTAGACATTGTAATGGCGGGAAAGAACGAAACTAACTAAAAAATGATTCTGTATGCTTATCAAATATTTTTAATGTTTGCAATATATGATAGAGGATTAAAAATGAAAATGAATCCAATTTTAAGGGTAAACATTCTAATATTCTTTAAAAGGACGATTAACCACATTTTGATGGCGAACCTCTTTTAAATACACTTTTTGACAATTTTATGTGTTATATTTGACAAAATAAAATTCTTATTTAGAATCGGGACATCAAAATTTACTTTGTGTAAATTTTTGGTATTTTTCCGATAAAGTTCATTTTTTAATGAATAGTGAAAAATGGTGTATTTTAATTCAAAACCTCTTTTTAATCTAATTTATTTATATGATTAGATTATATTTCGAATTGGTTTAAAGTTCAATTAGAATATATTTTTACCATTTAATCCAATTGTGGTCATTGGAATTAATTTAACTTTGAAATCAGAATTAAACTAGTATCAATCTTTTGATACTTATTGTTTCATAAAAACATGCTATTTGCTCTGTCAGCAGGAATTAATTATTAAATTAATTAATGCACCTTTATGTTTTTAATTTTGTAAAATATACTTAATTTTTGAATTCGGAATATCAAATATAGCTTACGGCGATGTTTTGGTATTTTTCTGAATAACTTCAATTTTTGATGAATAGTGAAACCACTAAGTGGTACTTATAAAAACTGATTTTCCGTTTAAATGAAATTTTACCATATCTGTGTTTTGAATTTTAAAAATCCGACATACATGGTAGTCATTATGAATTAAAATTTGGTTCAATGGAATTAAAATAATTTTTTGGTGAATAGTAACTTTTAAGTTTTTAATCACGATTAGAGGTAATTAGTGTAGTTTAAGGTAAAAATAATGTTTTAATAATAATAAATGACCTAGACACATATCCTACCCTTATTTGATGTGTCATGGAAAACCAGGAAAATCCATGGGTCAACTTGGAGACCCCAGGGAGCCACTTTGGTAGGAAAATGACATAAATAACTTTTTATTTAAAGTTAAAATAAAGATGTCACAAACATGAGTTGTTTTACTAAAAAAAATTTACATGGGGTTATACAAGTCATATTATGGACTATAAATAGTCATTGGAAATCTAAAAATATTTCCTACATCATAGTAATTTTTTTCTAATTTTTAGACATTAAATAAATTAACTTAATTATGACATCATGATGATGCAGTGATTACGTCATTATTTAATGATTTAAATAAAATGAAAAGATAATGTAAAATCTAAGATCTACACATGTAAAAAACCAATTGGATGGGTGGATTTCGAAACCTTATCACATTAAACTCAAAATATATAATTGTGGGACCTTTTTTATCCAAAAATCATTTTATAATAAAGTATCTTTTCTTAACTTTCCAAGAGTGCCCCTCCTCTCCTCGTATAAAAGGCCCCCACCTCTACCGCCTTACCCACACCTCTAAAGCCTTCGGCTCGGCCAAAACCTTCACATTTATTCTCCCCACATCCATATCTTACTCCTAGAAGCCTCACTTTGGGCAGAATGCTTCCCAAGGAAGGCTTTGAGCTCAAATCAAAAAGTGTTACCCGATTTTAAGGTAATGTCTTCACTTGTGTTATTTTTTTTTATTTTGCTTCTCCAACCCCCCTAAACACTTTTTATTAATTTATTTTGTAACAACTATAGTATCTTCAATATACTAGGATGTTTTTATAAGAATCGTTCGAGCTAAACTTACACACACCTACATCTAATGGTTAAAGAACATACTGTTTCTGTGGATGGCGAATTTCTGCCTCACGAAACGATGATTGTCCAACACTCATATAACACCTTCAAAGGTGGAAATTAAGATGTCACTATTTTTATATATGATATATAATATGTTTATGTTTTACTTAAGCTTATGTATTTTTCTTTTGTGGAATACCTTTATGGTTTACATTGTGGGTAAACACTATAATTTCATTTTAGGAAGTGCGGACTACCGCTCCCTCAAAGTGATTTGATTCGTTAATTCCATATGTGGGATGTATAAAGGAGGGATTTAAAGTTATTATATATGGTTTATGTTACATAAAAATGATGAATATAATTCTGGAATTAAAATATACATACCTATAATTTAGTTTTGATTCCATTAACATGACATAGAAATGAAAGTAGCGTTCATGCGTACGTACGGCTTACCGTCTCCATGAATGGTGCATTTCATTTATTACCTCTAAATGATTATGTAATATTATAAATACATGTATATTCTGGATATATATGATATATAAATGATATAAAAATAATGAATATCATTCAGGATATAATGAAACATTGACCACACGAACAACATGTAATTGTAAGAAGTCCACTTTCGACTTAAGAACCAAATATCAACAAAACTAAAATTATTAACTTAAATGATTAAATAATGTTTATAACATGGAAATAAGTGATATAAAAGTAATAATGAACATGAAAAAAGTTCTTAATCAAGTATAAATTAACTCAAGTTTATTATTCAGGACGTTGAAGAACGATCGAGTCAAGTCGGACCCGAGGTAAGGGATCCTACTCCTCTCTTTCTTTTTAAGTACACTCTTTTATGTCATTCCTTTTAAGCTCATATTTCTTATTATTGGGATGTTATTTTATATTACTACTACTTTACTTATTATTTTCATATTATGAGAGACCCTATTTTCTCTCATCAATCCATTTTGAAAGTTTTGAGTGGCGCCGTTAGGCTGCCGAATTTTCGTAAGAGATCTAACCTCTCTCTTTGTTTTTAAGTACTCTCTTTTATGTCATTTCATTTAAGCTCATCTTTCATATGTTTGGGGATGTTATTTTATATTCCTCATACTTTACTTTTTATGTTCATATTATGAGAGACCCTATTTGATCTCATAAATCCATTTTTGGAAGTTTTATGTGGCGTCGTTAGGCTGCCGAGTTTTCATAAGGGATTTGTCATCTCACTTTTATTCCCATGACATTTATGCTACGTTTTCCACTATTTCCTTTGATTGGTGTATGTACTGCACATTATTATACAATTTGTTTAGTATAATTTCATTTATGGGTATTTACATCTATATTGTATGACCCTTCTTCCATGGGGTGTACTTTTCGAAAGTTACCCAACTCGGTAAGGGGACCTTTCACCCTCCTTTTTTTAAAAGACGTCATTTGTTATGTATTTTAATTCACATACTATTATGTTGGGATATATTCCTCTATATCCTTATTTATGTAAATTTTATGTCCAATTGATGAGATCCCCTTTATCTCTCTCATCAACCGTTTTTGTAAAATTTTATGTGACGTCGTTAGGCTGTCGAATTTTACCAAGGGATCTTCTTAACCCAATTACGATTTCTTTGGGTTCAACATGTAGTTATTGAATATGTCATCGTTTGAATATGTGTGAATGACCTTTTATTTTTTTACACTTAATATCCACTTATATTGGGTGTATTTATATTTGTCACACATAATTATGAGATTGATTTATCCTTAATTTAAGGTTACCTTCTTTATAATGGATTTCATCTCATTTTACATTTCTTTTGAGACTTTATTGTTGTTATGCACCAATTCAATTTTATATGGTGTGTATACTGTCCTTTGACACATTATATCATGAATACCTTTATTCTCATGATATTATAAATTTCAGATTAAATGTTATTGTGCAATTATTTTTATTCAAGAGTCTCTCATTTTGTTAAAAACTCTTTAACAAAAATATTGTTTTAAATGTTTTAAAGATTTATTATTCTAAATATTTATCTTTAAGGTCCATGTTTTCAAAATGGTTTTTAGTATTTATTTATATGGACATTAATATTTTAAAATTATAATTCCCATAAAAGCTTCAAATTTGTATGGGACAAATTGATTCAAAAATCTCTTTTAAATGATTTTTGAAAATGGATTGATTAATTCAATATCTTGGAATTAGTTATTTTGATTGAAAATGAAATGTTGTTATTGAAATGTTTATATTTTCAATATTTTATGTGTAATGACGGTACTTGAACATTTTACTGGTGGTTACGTGATGAACCATATGACGGGTGGTTCCGTGAATATCAGGATAGGTGGTTACGTTTTAACCTCCAATGCATTGGGTATGGAAGTCGGTCGTATAGCTATTCTATTAAGTATGTGTGGAAGTCGACCGTATGGTTATTCCATTTAAGTATGTTAATGTCCCAAGTTACCTTTATATGTTATGTGTTCTTTATATGGGTTTTATGGTAATCTTTTTGTTACAAAAGGGTAAGTAATGATATTTTATTCAGTAAAGTGTTTTACTACTTCCTAAAGGTGAAAGGTATTACATTGATAAAGTATACATGGTTTACTTGTTGTTTTGAAAAACTAATAGTTTTCATTCTTTGTATATCCCTTGCTGAGCTTTTTATGCTCACCCCATGTTTTTTTTTGAAATTTTTTTCACAGGACTTAATGTGGAATAGGGTCAAGGATGGGATCAAAGGAAAGTCATGCTATCTAATATATGGAACTAGACATGTTTCTTTTTAAGAGTTTTTATTTTATGGAAATTTAGTAGAAGTGACTACTTTGTAATATTTTGATATGTAATAGTTATGTCCTAATTCTCTAAAACTCTAAACCTGAAAATATCCTCAACTTGAATTATTCATTTAATTCAATATTAATTAAGGTTTAAGGTTGGGGCCTTATAGATAGTTCTTGATACACTCTGAAAGCACCACCTTTATGGTAATCTCTTTAAGTTCCAGTTCTAGATACAAGAGATTGAATTATTGGGACACGTTATCTCAGAGGTTGGAGTTGCAGTGGATCATGTGAAGATTGAGGCTGTGCATTATTGAGATCCACCAAAGAGTGTGACCGAGGTTTGGAGCATCCTGGGGTTGGCTGGATACTACTGAGGATTCGTGCCCGACTTTTCCTGAGTTGTGGTACCCTTTTCAGCTTTTTCGAAGAATGGACCACCCTTCATATGGATAGAGATTTTCCAGTAGAGTTTTCAAGAGTTGATTCATATACTAAAGAGTGCCCCCTTCTTGAGTCTTATAGAAGAGGGTGTTGGGTATGTAGTCTACTACAGCGCCTTAGGGACCAGACTTGGGTGTGTCCAGATGCCGAAGCGAGTAGTGATCACCTATGGGTCATGATAGATGAGGCAACAAGAGAGGAACTATGCTACCCTATACCTAGAGTTAGGAGTCATTGTCTTCACCATGAAGGTGTGGAGACATTACTTTATGGGAGAGCATTTTAAAATCTACTCTGATCATAAGTTTATCAGGTATATCTTCTCTTAGAAGGACCTCAACCTGAGACATCGACGATGGCTAGAGTTCCTCTAGGACTATGGCTTTGAGATAGTATACACTCATGGGAAGGGGAACGTGGTAGCATATTCACTCAGCAGGAGGTCTGGTCTGCAGTTGCAGAGTGAGGTGACATAGCAGCTAGTTGCGATGCATATATCATTCATGGATAGAGATATAGCAACATACCACCAGTCTACGACAATAACTCCCCCACACCTTTAGTGAGTTAGGGAGGCGCAGCTTGGGGATATTGACTGTGAGGCTAGACGTTCTCAGATATCATCAGGAAAGGCACCTGAAGGATTTTCTGAGGTGGGGAGCACGCCATCCTCTTCAGAGTACGTTCTATGTTACCTATGGTTCTATAGGATGAGGTGTTGAGGGAGTTCCATACGTCCCCTTTGAAGGTATAACCAGGTGTAGTGAAGATGTACTAGGACCTCCGGCATCAACACTGATGGCTCGGGATGAAGAAGGATATAACAGATTTTGTTTCTTGATGCCTCACTTGTCAGCAAGTGAAGGTCGAGCATCTAGTTACAGCAGTCTTAGCACAACCACTAGAGGTGTCAGAGTGGAAGTGGGATGGGATCTCCATGGAAACTGTGACAGGTATTCCACATACATCCAGGGGACCTGATTCTATCTAGGTGATCATTGACTGACTCACCATGTCGGCCCACTTACTACCCATTCGAGAGCAGGGATATGTAGACGACTTGGAATACCTCTATGTAGAAGAGATTTTACGACTTTATGGGGTGCCATCGAGGATTTTCTTTGACCATGATGCAGGTTTTACATCTCGTTTATGGAAGGGATTACATGAAGAGTTCGGGAGTCAGCTACGTTTGAGCACTGCCTTTCATCCTCAGACGGATGGTCCGATGGAGCAGACCATTCCGACACTGGAAAAAATGCTTCGTTCATGCAACCGAGATTTTGGCCACAGTTGGGATGGTCACATGCCCTTGGTTGAGTTCACATACCACAATAGTTATCACTCCACCTTCGGTATGGAACCATTTGAGGCATTGTACAGTCAACCTTGCAGATCACCTCAATGTTGGACAGACTTATGGGAGTCATCACATATGGGTGAAGAGTTGGTACGAGCTACCACTGTGAAGGTGCAGACCATCCAGGAGCGGATATAGACTACACAGAGTAGGTAGAAGTCTTATGCCGATAGAAGATAGAGACCTTTGGAGTTACAGGAGGGGGACTGCGTATTCTTGTGAGTCTCCCCTCAATGGGGACTATAGAGATTTGGCCGAGGCGGAAAGTTATCACTGAGGTTTGAAGAACTTTTCAGATACATTGGAGGATATGAGAGGTTCCATACCTCTTGGCACATTAACCATAGTTGGATAGGGTTCACGACGTCTTCCATGTATCTCAGCTGAGGAGATACGTGTATGAACCATATCATATCATCGACCACAGTGATCTAAACTTCGATGAAGGGGTGATGTTTATCGAGGTTCCAGTGGAGATTGAGGATCGACAGGAGTGAGTCCGTCATGGTTGGTTGATACCTCTAGTGTAAGTTTGATGGAAGGATGGGAACCCCCAGGAGAGAACATGGAAGTGGGAGGCTTAGATTCATGTGCATTACCCTCATTTGTTTTTTATCTTATGTTGTGGCTTCTGGGGAAGAAAATCCCTAAGGTAGGGTCAATCTAAAGACCCAGATCTTCCATGTAGTAATTTTTTAATTATATATCATTATTACAAGTCTATGAGAATTGAAAGAGCCTGATTCTGAGGCCCAGTGTTCCTAAAATGAATTTATGAACATTTTTTAGGGTACGTTTCGTAAACGCGTGAGTGGATTTTTCTAACATTTTATCTGTTGCTCAAATTAAAAATCTAAGGGCACTATTGAATCCATAGTGTTTGGATTTGCTTAAGGGAGGCTTTACACTGACCGTAGTAGGTCTACATAAAATGTAAATTTTTTTGACTCTTTAAAAGAAAAGAAATGAAATAATATTATTATTTTATTTTATTTTATCTTTACCAGTGGATAAGAATAGTGTGGGGCCAACGGTGTTTAAATCCGTTAAATGGATTTACCTATCAATCTTAAGTAATGACGTCATTTAGAAATTATGAAGGTTCCTTGTTAATGAGCCCCCATTAATTGTCCATGTCATTACTTACCCTCTCCCTCTCTTATATATATGGTGTTTGGGAAGGTGTATCAGCACAGCTTCACCGAGCAACAAATTGTTGAAGGAGTACCGAGACACCAAACCCTTAGAGGATGGAGCCGATCCTAATGGGAGGTGACGGGTGATGCTGAACCATGAACCAAAGGAAGACGTATGAGTGGCGTCGTTGGGAACCGGTTGCGAGAGCGAAGAACCCGATCCACCTTCTAGTGCAGGTGCTCTCTAATGGGTTTACAAGGTAGGGGGTTTATTCGTTTATGCATTTTAAATGTTTTCTTTTTCCCTGTTCTTGAATAATATGAAGAAAATGGGCCAGCCAACTAACGGGTAAATCCGTGATTCATTCATTTTTGTGAGAGGTTGTTGTGGGGTATCTTTGTAGGGTTTTGACTATTGTTTAATTCAATTGATTATTAAACACTTAACCCCCTCATGTTACAAACTAACGCTGAGGGAATGGGCCTAATGAACCTGGACCAAACCCTCAGCTATCTTTCTATCCTTTCACCTCCATGGAAGATCGCTAGCACGATGACACCGACTAACTATGTTGGGGATAGAGCGTCGATGCACGCCGTAAGAGGATGATGTGGCACAAATTCATGATAATCATCGTAGAGGACAACAACAACCAACTGTGGAGTTGGCGTGGTGTGCCATCATGCACCGCCGGTGAGCTAAGGGGGCTGCAGCTCGTCATCTGTGGTGACCGGAGGAAGGCGGATGACGCACCGGCCATCCATGATGGAATTGGAAGAACCTGCTCTAGTGGGTCCTGTGAGCCACCTGGTGGTGCCACGTGGCACTACCGCTATGAAGAAGACCGAACGAGCTTAGAACGTTTTGGAAAACTAGTAGTCGATCCCCCGATTGCAGCTAGGGTGGACCCCCCTTATAGTACTTGCCGCACACGACTGGGACACCGACCAGCGGGATGCCTACCCAGTGGGACGCCACCCACATGGCCACCCCCTAGCGGGCCGCGCCGCCCCCTTGCAGGTTGGGTCTCCCCCTTGTGGGACACCCATTGCAAGTTGGTCCTCCCTTACGGGCCGCCTTTGTGGGACGCCACCTTACAGGCCGAGCCTGACCTTGGCCCAGCGAGCAGAGCCTTCCACAGCCCAGCCCGTACCGAGTTGTGCCAGGTCGGTTCGATAGGGTCGGTTCAACCGGGTGGGACCGGACCCGGCCCAACCGGGCCGAGAAACACTTAAAAGGCCATATCTTGAGAACTCTAAATTCATTTCATGAACCATCTAGGGTGTTGGGATCCTTAGTTCGAGAGAATCCTTTTGGAATACATCTCTTGAGTTTGGGAGATATTTAGAGTACAACTGGGTTGGATCGAATCAGAATCCAACCGGGCCCCCAGAACTAAAACTCTTATAACTCATAGACTGGGCATTCGATTGATTCTCCCTCTGTAGCATTGGAACCCTTAAGACATAGAAATCCTTTGGGTTTCTCCTTTTAAAAGCTTAGTGGTGGTCCAGGTATGACCAATATCTTGAGGGAAGATTCTAAGGAACATGAGCGCACCGAGTTCAAGGAATCAAGTGGATAACAGTGTGTCAGAGGATGGAGACAAATCATACGGAGGTCAACGCTCAGGGATCCTATGTGAGTCAATGTGTAATAAACAAGTGTGGGTTAGATACTGTGTGGGTCAGGGATCAACAATATTATGTGGGTCATTGCCTACTGATTCTGTGTGGGTAAGATCTTTTGTGGGTTAGCAGTCAGAGATCCTGTGTGGGTTAGCGTATACCGATCCTTTGTGGCATAGATCCAGTGTGGGTTAGCGAGGTTTAGTTACCCATCGACTCTGGGCATTTTGGATCCTATGAGGATCATTTCGGGGGTTATTACCTATCAATCCTATATGGCTTAGAGTTTGTATGGTTATAATTAGTTCATCTTAAGAGAATATGATGATCTAGCATTGCAACTAATCATCTTTACTTCTATACTTCACAAAAAACCTAGTTTGAGTTGAGTCTCTGTTTGAGATGTGTCTATTAATTTGTGCTTTGTGATTGAGATCATGATTTGTGGTATTCCCTTGTATAATTCTGAGAGACCTTTAGGGGTATCGGTGTCCCTACAAGGTATTTTTATACTCAACCCTGCACGGTCTTCACCCGCACCTTGTTGTGTCTTGTGAAGACGACGAGAACCTACGATGAGGTTTGAGGCAGCTAGGACTAGATGGTACGCAGATGAGAAAGGTGGATGTGGAGTGCTGAGGAGGCGATCTGTACCTAACTTTCAGGTAGGATCCTTGGAGGAAGACCAAACAGTTGTTTCTTCTTCTTTTTCCAATTGTATTGTACTTTTCACTTGTACTTGTTCATTTATAGTTGGTCTTGTATTCCGGATCCTTACTTTCTTAACTCTTTTACTATAGTAGTTACTTAGTGGTTGCTTCATGTTTCATTCTAGTATGTGTATTTTTATAGGTTTAAAGGAAATTCCTTCCCGTTATAGGGATTAGCCTTCTTGGTGCTAGTCGCCAGCCCTTGGCCTTTGGAAGGTGGGCTTAGGGTTGTTATGTCACAGCCCTTGGGGGATAGGTCCTGACAAAGGGGTAACTTCATATATTCAAAAAAATATTCTAACTAGTTCTTCATCGACATATGTTATGTTTTAGCCTGAGTGGAAACTAAATAATCAACATATAATGTGATGAGAGTCAGTAAAATTTGAATATTTCTATTCCAAACAACAAATTATTCATCTAATAAAATCACTCCCCCATAAGAAGATTTTATATCATTTACACCTTTTCACAAATTTTCATCTGTATATCCAAACAAATCAATCATTCATATATTTTCATATTTTATACCAAAATCAGTGGTTCCTTCAATATTTCTAATAATTTTATTCATAGACATGAGATGAGATTCCATTAGTGATCTTTTATAGCTTAAATAAAGTGTAATAATATATTGTATAGTAGTCCTTCAATCTGTTAGATATAATAAAATTCCAACCAATATTTTAGAGTCGTTATGATCCACCTCACTTCCATCCCCATTCTTTGACAACATTGAAATAATTGAAATCAATGTGGAATGTGGCCTCGAATATTTCATGACAAACTTCTATAGGATTTCTTTAGCATACATTTATTGAGATAGAAAAATGTTTATTTTTTTCTGTTTTTCTAAGATAAGAAATTGTTTCATTTATCTTAGCATAGGCATCTCAAAAATATTATCTATCTCCTCATCAATCTTTTCACATGTTTCTTAATCATTCCATATGAATATGATATAATCCACATAAAAAATCACAATGAGGGAAACCTTTATGATTTTATGTTATAAAGTGGTTACTATAAAATCTTCATTCATTCATGCTAAAAATCCTTAAGAAAGTATCTACATTATAATATGAAGGTCTTAAAGCTTGCTTCAAACCATAAAAATCCTTCTTTAACTTTTATATGTAAATTTAATCATTCCCAAGAACAAATACTCATGATTGATCTATAAAATATTCTTAATATATCTCTCTATTTATAAAGTATGACATGACATCCATCTGGAAAATTTTATATCATAATTGTGTAGTGATAGAAAGAAAGATCCTCATTATTTCTATTTTTCACTAGAAAAAATGACTAATCGGTGTTAATTCCTTCATTTAATACTTATAAACTATTCATTATTTGTGTCTTATCACATCTCCTTTTGAATTAATTTTTTTTTGGGACACCAATTTTTTACCAATCACATTTTTACTGTATGGTTTTGTTACAGGTTCCCAAGTATCATTATTTTTAATATGATCTATCTCTTAATTCATTGAAACAATGCATTTTTTATGCTCTAAATCTTTAACAATATATTTTGGATCAACATCTGAATATAGGATAGTATGTGATAGTAACATTAATGTTCTTATAATGTAAACTTATTTTGATTGATCTCCAATGATATTTTTCAATTTCAATTTCTTTATCAACTTATGATGATATGAACATACTTGTTCCTAATCACTTGAGATATCTTGGTCTGAATATTAACATCAGGAAGCTTTAATATTAATACTATCATTAAGAACATTGTCAATCTGATCAAACATTCCAAGATTCTCACCCTTAAATTTTATAATTCAAGGACTGCTGAACACCTTGGGTATTTCAAACATGGGGTTTGTTTATAATACATATCATAAGAATTAATACTAAATGTTTTTATTATATAAAAATCTATTTTAAATTTTAGACAATTACTTTGATAGCCCGTCTCTAAAATTATCAAGATGAATCATGTTCAATTAAAATTATTTTTTAAATCTCAACCAAACATCTATTTATTCATTCAGTAACATTGTTCTTATATGATGTGTATGCTACACTAACTTCAGGATGGATTTCATTATTTTCATGATAGTATCTAGAATTAACATTTTTAAATTCATCTCCATTATAAGTTTGAATAAATTTCAGATAATATCTACATTCTCTATCTCTACATCTCCTAAAACTCTTAATAATTTTGAGATGTTATGATTTATATTTCCAAAAGATTATACATATAATTAGAGAAAATTCATGAATAAATTAAATAATTAATTATCTCTATTTTTTACTATCTCAAAGGACAGTTAATTTTTTATAATTTCATCACATAGGGAAGAGTTGAATGTATCTCAACATTCTTATGTGCCATAATTTTTAATATTCCCTTTATGGCATATAAAGAAACCCAAATCATTCCTTCTTGTAATGTTAAGAATATAATGAATGATTTCCCTATTTTTTGTATTTTTAATATTCCTATTACACATATTCAGTAGAATTTTATTCCATAGCTAATTTTCTTCCAACATGATCTAGTTTCAACAAATCTATCAACCACCAAATTGAAATAAGTTCCCATTAGTTCTTTTCCAACATATAATAACTCTCCCATATTCAATATATTTAACAATGAAATCCAAGTTTCTAAAATAAACATCATTAATTTCATAAAAAATTTGTGAAACTCTCAATGAATTATGTTTCTGTCCATATTGAGTAAATCTCTTTTGGATTTAAAATATTATTCCCCAGTGGTAACAGATCCAACATATTTTATTCTTAGTGATTCATAATTTCAAATAATCATTGTTCCATTTTTAAAATATCTTACACTAATAAGAAACATTATCTATAATTTATATGTGAACAATCTCCACTATCAAATATCCAAGGTTATTCACATTTTAATGATTTAATAGAAGTCCCAACAACTATGGATTTTTTGTTGCCTACTTCATTTTTCTCATGTGGATTCATATAATTTTTATATAAACTTTATTCTATTGATATCATGAAAAAACAACTTTGTATAAGATGTACATGCTAATAATATCTTTTATAAATACCTTCTAGTGGTTGGAATCTATTTATAATCTTCAAAATGGATTTCAAATATTGTCTTTTTTAGGTCAGTTAACTCCCCATCCAAATTTCATCTACTTTATCTATTATTCATTGTATTATTAATGATTAAACCAAAAAATCATCATCATATTCCCAAAACCAACACAATAATAGAAATTACCATAGAAATCATAATTTCATTTATAACTAAAATACTTTCTAGAGTTGTGTACCTGCTTTCCATAAACCTTTTTACCTTCCACTTTGGAACATTATTTCACCCTAAAGTTTTGGTTACCTATGAAAATATTCTTCATAGCTTCAGTAGAGTCCCCCGTATTAGAAAATTTTGGTTCACAAATCAAAACATTATAAACATAAGGTTCATCATCTCTACTTTTTTGGCTAAATACATAGCCATGTTAACATTTGTTTATATTTTGAACGTCTTTGTCATTTTTATTAATCATAAACGATTATTTTAACTCATCTTTCAAAGTATTATGCTTTTCATAACATTCAAAACCTTCTATAATTGATATTTATAAGTTTATATTCCCTTTATCATATTTAAATAATATTTTTTGAAAAAGTTCAAATTCATCTTCCTTCACATTCATCTATTATTCAGGCTAGACATTATTGTTTTTGTTAATGTACAAAAACATATTAATATAATCAATATATTTTCTCAAATTTTATTTTTCTTCAAGAAATATTCTTGATTATGATCTAAAAAATAATCTACCTTCAACATCTTATTTTTTTTGTGTTTTATAATATTTTCAAGTTGTTATTTCAATTCCCCCTTGAGCATAAACTCTATATGAGTCTCTTGTTATTTAAAGCTACTTCTTTCATCCCATTTAAAATCTTCATTAAATAAATTTTCCAAGAGAAGAATATAAAAATATTCAACACTAAATTAATCAGCTTCATGTTCACTATCATCATCTTCCTCATGATTAGAAAAATAGTATCTCTATTTTTATTTTGATAATTATTATCATTTTTCCTAGAACAAGACTTTTATTTTTATGAATTATTCTTTAGATATATATTCATCATTCTGTCTTCTTCATCAATTTCTTCTGCATTCCCTATTATTGGATAATATTTAGAAAAAAATATGATTTCTCCTCAATCTAATAACTTTAGAGGTAATTATTCTATTTTTCATTACTTATAATCCTTTTAACCATTTTAGAAAACAAAAACATATATTCCTCAAATTGGTTACTAACGTCATTCTTGATGTCAAAGTCACTGGTTTCTTTTTACACTAAAAATTTCCTTTATTTTCATTTCTTGGCGGACATGAAAGATATTTCACAAACATATTTATACTTCTTTTTTATGCACTTTTCTCTTTTCCTTATTTATGTGATAAAAGTGTTGTATAGATAATCAAGAGAAATAGATATAACATTTCGATATTATAAGTATGATAGTTTTCCACAAAAATTATTAGTACGAATTAATAATATATTATTAGTAATGGTTGAATATTATAACTCTAAACCAAGACATCATATATTTTCTAAAATATCATTTACCCTTAAATATAATTCAATATAAGATTCATTGTCGTCCATAACAATATATGTTTACTTCAATATATGTATTTTTAACTTCACATTATTCACTATAGTATTTTGTTCATAGATATTATTTAACTTGTGTAGGATCCATTTTGTAATTGTAATTAATTGACTTACATTCATAGACTGAGTATACCAGTTCTGGATCATATACCATTCTTTATATTTTTCGTATCAAGAGCTTTCCATTGAACCCCTTTAGTATATGGAGGGAAACAATATATAACAACCTGAAGAACATCATATATAATGAATATAAGATATAAAAATATTATATCATTGTTGATATGATAGTTCTTTACATTTTATATCATAATCACCTTTGATTCACATAGTTTTGAAAAACCATATAAGATTCTGATTTGAATAAAATTAAGAAATGATTCAATGAAGGAAACCTTTTCTATGATACCTCTTAAAAGGACCAATCTGAGTCTATATGATAACTGATGTGGGGAAGTGGTGAATCAGTGATACTTCATTTTTATGTTTAATAACTAAAGTAACAAATTTCACCTCTTTTTAGAGAGCTATAACTACATTTACAATATGAATACAGGAAAAATTATAGGAACATGAATATTTTTAAGGTTCAATACTCTATAAGATTAGCTAGTCCTTGGAATGATTTGTAAATAATACAAGACCACACAATCCTCTATAAATCAATATTATGTGTCTGTCTATAGAAAAAAAGGAAGTATCCTTACACTTAAAAAGATCTATAATGAATATACATAAATTTTTTTCCTCACATAGAGAAAATATATAACATTTTTTTTGTAACATTTGTCAGAACATTCACCAACATGCTTATATTATGTTGTCACTATTCAACCTATAGATTCTTCACACATGATTTACATTCATATATTTCTTCTTCACTTTCTTTCCTATTAGTAGAAAATATCTTTCTCCATGGAATTCGGTATAAAACTATTTTTATGGTCACCTATCGGTTAATTAAGATCCATTTGATCATACATTAGATAAAATCCATATAGTTCCATGTGAATACTGATACAACTTCATACACCTTATTCATGAGATCACTATGTAATATTGTCTACTTGATTTCACATCATATGATAAAATGTGTATGATTTCTTTCTTCTTGATTCCTCTAATCAAAAATACTTTGTACAGTAGAAATGCCTTATTCAACCAATAGATTCCTTGGTTGGAAACATTACCTACTCAAACGTTGGATTTCAGTTTCTCATATATTATCTTTGTTCAATACATTTTATATTGAACATATATGATTGAAAATTAATCATATTTTACCATACATTCACTCCATATTTATAGGTTCAATAGTTGGAGTAAGGGAAGGAACTATATTTTATTTTCCCTCTCAACAAGAACTCAAATAACATAACTCACAATCAATTCAATTAACTATAAATATCTCAAAAATTATAGAATATTCATAAAGAATCATATAAACTATTGAATACATATCCTTAAATTAAATTACTTAACTTTATCATTAACAATCTTCTTTAGTCATACTAAACATTTCTAAATTAAAAGAAATTTAATTATCAAAAACTTATTATCATTTTTGATACCTTTACAAAATTTTCATAAATTACATTAATCTAGTGTATCTTTATACCAATAATTTATTTGGTGAGACTCTGTATTAATAATATATTTAGGATTTGGGCATAGTAGATGTGTCCTTTAAAGGTGTGACTAACTAATATTTTGGTTATAAATCAGGTGTAATCATATTTTTACATGATCAAGATGTCATGTCAAATGAAAACAATAGATTACATGACTAGATTAAAATGTTGTATCTTGAAGTTCAGGATCTTCACATGTATTTTATAATTAATTTAAAAGGGCATATAATGTTATATTAACTCTTAATTGTTTCTTCAATGCTGATTGGTGGAATTGATCTCATTGCACTATCATTACATTGTGTGATTCAAGTGAATAATACCCCTAGTATAGATCCATTCATGGACTGGAATCTCAAAATGACATCATAGAATAATTGGGTTATAGTAAGGTTGACCCTAATCACTTATTTTGTTCATGGTTGACCACGATAGAATGTTTCTCAAGAGAGGTGTAACCCTTGATTATATCACATTTTCTTTAGAGAGGAGGAGATGAGAGAACTCCAGATCTCTTGATCTCTCTCTAGGGATTGATAAATTCTTCTTCTTTCTGTTGTGCACCCAAAAATTGTTTTAGAAATGAAATATAATTTGATATTTATTATGGAGGGTTTAGGTTCAGAAAATTACACAATAGAACCTTTTTCACTTTATAATTTGTAATTGACCCCATTTGCAATAAAAAAATATTTTTATAATTATTAATTATAATCCATGTGAAACACATTTAATAATAGATAAATAAATATCGTTTATAGTGTTTCAAAATGGACTATTAGACTCGATCCTATTTCCATCGTCAGTATTTACTGATCCACATATAATGACTATTTAATAAACAATTTTCATTACATTATCTATGAAATATATAATAAATATTATATTCACCAACCTTTCATATAAATATTTATTATTAATATTATTGGGGTGTATAATTTTAAATACCTTGTGATTAAATTGTAGTGATTAAACAAACCAAAATAAATATTATTTCTTCTAATATGTTAAATTCAAGACTTAAATTTAATTGAGATTACAGAAATGGTATGTGTAAGACCCACTAGGAAACATTATCTGGGTAATTAAGCAAAACAACCATAATTCAAAGGTTTTCACCTAGGAAAATGCCCAATTATCAATATAGAATGAATTTAGAATCTTCATTATGTAAAAACTCTTATGAAAATTTACCATATAAACAATAACATTATTGTGATATCTCTAATCAAGTAGGTTTCATGTTTATGTCCTTAAATAATACGATTGATGTATCATTATTTGAAATTTGGGAGCTGATCTCACCCACATAACACCATGTTCAAGGATTTATTTAGGAGGTTCCATTTCCATTAATGAGCCTGAGATATCAACATCAATAAAATGATAAAATGGATGTTTCCTTTATAAAATTATCCATTAATTCAATATCACTCATGATGCACCTAACATATCCAACCTCACCATGAACAAATGTCACAATGGTTTCCGTCAATAAATCTAATACACGAATCATTATATCCATTAATGATAATATTGAAGTTTATAGACTAGTACACAGATCCACTGATAATAAAATCCAATTAATCATGGAATCATGGATATCCTATTATTGGGTATATTATAATAACCTCATATATTAGTGAATACCAATGGTAAACACTATTGGAAGGTGTCTCAACATATTATCAGACTCATACAATATCATACTCTAGGATATGTTATGAATACAAACTGCTTATTTGGATGCCTCGAAAGCCTAAATATACTCATGCCAACTATAGAATAAAATACTAGATTCTTTAAGATATTTCTTCTCACAACTCCTCATTTGAGATAAAATATATGTTCATACGATGAATTCATATCATTTGGTCTATCTAAAATCTTGTATCTATATAAATCATGATGACTAGTTCTTCATCTCCTCTTTACACCATGTTTATATATATAGATAACATCAGATACTTAAGGATCTTTTTAACAATATTCCAATGATGTTCACCTTGATCCACTTGATATCTTCCTACCATGTTCAAAGCATAGGCAACATCATACCTCGGGTATAACATGGAATATATGAAAACCCCTATTTTAAAATCAAATGTGATCTTACTCATTCCCTTTCTTTCCTCCTGTGTCTGAGGACACATTTTCTTGGAAATATGTTTACCATGTGACACTAAAACCAATCTAATCTTTGATTGTTCCACAATAAAACAATTCAGTATATTTTATATGAATATGACTGGATTCGGTCCAAGTAGCATCTTGGATCTATCAAAAATCTTCTTGATTGCTATAATATAGGGTATTTTACCCAAGTCATTCATAGACATGTACATTTATAACTATTCATTATCCTCTTGTAAGGCTGGAATAACATTTCTAATTAGTAATAAGTAAAAAACATATACTAGTTTCAAGAAACTATATTCCTACTAAACATCTAGTAAATACATGGATCCAATTCATTCTTAACAAAAACAAAATATTTTATGGTTTCATGGAATTTATTGTTCATTGACCTAGATGCTTTATTTAATCCATAAATTGAAATATGGAACTCGCATACCATTTTGTAATTTCCTAGAGTCATAAAACCCTCTATTTGTGTCATATACACATCTGCTTAATGGTTCCTATTATGGAATTCTATTTTGACAACCAATTTCCAAATCTCATAGTCATGGAAAGCTTCTCTAGAAAAAACTAAGGTATTTAAACATGGTAATTAGAGAAAACGATTCATCATAGTTCATGTAGGGATTTTTTATAAACCATTTAACCTCTATTCATTCATTATAGTTATTCACATTACCATCCATGTCTATATTTTTATGGAATATCCATTTACACCCAACCAACATTACCTAAACTGGTGGATCGATCAGAACCCAAAATTTATTTTGAAACATATAGTCCATCTCATAATTCATGGTTTCTATTAAAAAAATTTCTTTTGAGATCTATGTTACCTTCTATGGGAGAGAGGTCTTATATTATTAACCAATTATGATTCAGCATCGTCAATGACTAATAAACCATAAATATTTGGTTATCTTACCTCTCTTTCACTCTAATGATTCACTTGTGTCTTACAAACATATTCTTCCATGTGAACCTATGGGATTGGATCCTTTAGCAAAACTTGTTTATCTTGAGTGTAAGCTTCATTAAAGTCAATCAATCACCAACTATCCTCCCTATGGATGTTCTCCCGCTCAAAAATTATGGAATTTCATGGTGAAATTAATTTCTTTTATGAAGGGTTGCATATTTAGTATCATATTGTTTCCTTTGTATACCCTATAATGAGATACATTATTTTTCCGGGTGTTAGTTTGTTTCTTTTGTTAGACATAATAAACTCTTCACAACTCCATGTTGAAACATGTGACAAATATGGTTTCTTTCCACTCCATTACTCAAACATAATAGAAAACTATTCCTTGATTGGTATTCAATTTTGTATTACTGATAATTATAATTTTATTTGCTTTTGAAATATACTTTTTCGGTGATCAGGAACTAGGTCATACACAAAAATCCCAAATCAATAAAATCTAAAACCAGATTAGATGAAATCCAATTTTGATTCAAAATTTAAAATCAATATTCCAACCATGCCAAGACACTCTGGGACATGGATCCTGGATCAGTGAGCCTCCTCGAGCCATGTCCTCATTAAAGACACACCTATTTTCTTCACCATACAATCACACCATCATTATCATCGACCATCAAAACAAAAGTACATTAGATACTACTCCACCGCTACCACAACTATCGTGAACAAAAAAAACAGTTCCACTGTAAACAAAAATGAACTCACTGATACATCAAAACCACAGTTAAATAAATTTAATCACCCTAAAAATGTAACCATCATCAAGACAAATCACCCAAAAGCAGATACCAATAAACGTCACTGAAAAAACCAAGACCAATGCTTCCAGAAAAAATAAAACTAGATCAGATGATCGAAAAATAATCCTCATCCAGATCCAAATATAATAAGATGAAAAACCCTCAGCAATGATAAGGATCCAAAAAACAATAACCAATCGAAAGAAGTTTTTTCAAAAACTAATAAAAAATCCTTAAGGTTGCCAAACCAGAGAAAATCGCATCGAATAGCTTAATTAAACAATCAGCACCATATCTCACATTGAGGTCTAGATCATTGAAGAGGAAGAGATCTGAGTCCTCAGCAAAGGATAAAATACAATCAAGTCGTGCAAGGAAAACTTTTGTCCCCCAAATCCCACTACCCAAAACCCCTTAGCTAAAACTGCTCCATATTCGACAGGGTGAGGAGTTAAATAACATGAGTTTGGAGTAAGAGTTTGATTGGTCAACGGCTCCAGACTGCTGTTTGGTAATCCAAAAACCCAACACCCCATTGATCCCCCCACTCCAGATCCTCCTTGGAGATAAGCAAAGAAACTCGAGGTCAGAGCAGGGTTGTAGCGTCCTGGGAATAAATAGCTAAACCATCATCAGAACCATCAATAAAACTTGTTGGATCATTCACTGAGAATTACATCTCCAATTAATGAATACTAAGATGAATGAAGAGGAGATGGTCAGGAGGAGGTATAGGGAAAGAGGAAGGGGATATGGAAGGCACCTAACCCCCCCCCCCCCCTCTACTACATCACTGTGGGGAACCCTAGGGTGATAAAGAGAAGAAGGAACATCAACCTAGAGGACCAATCTTCCAGAACTAATTTATCCTCAAATTTGTATGTATAATGGTTTTTCAATGAATATACCGAAATGGATAATATGAATCTTGCATGCCTCGTCATCGACATTACCAGGTAAAAAATTGTATGGTTCCTCCTTTCACTTGTACCATTCCACTGTGGTGTATAATGTAGAGTGAGTTGAGATAAAATCCAATACACTAATCGAAATTCAATAATGTCTTGGTGATGATATTTACCACCTTGATCAGATTTATGTTTATTTATCTTCTTACTAATCTAATTCTCTACCTCATTTATGAGCTCTTTGATCTTCTCAAAGTATTCATACAGGTTCATATTTAAGTAGATATAACCATACCCAATTAATTTATTGGTAATAAAGTATAAGTATCCACTTATAGCCTCTATTTGAAAAGTTCCACACATAACAGTGTGTACCATATCTAGTAGCTATATATCCCATTCTACTTGAACATGGAAAGGAGATTTGTTAATATTAACTGGAAAATAAGAATCACATCATTCTAGTATCTTGATCCATAAACAATCTAAGTAACCATCTTTATATAACATTGTTAATGATTTTTGTTCACATGACCAAGATGGTGAGGCCATAACCAGGTGTTATATGATCCACACATATTTATTTCATTATCAATTGTCAATAGTTAGTTTATAGAATTTAATATATTATGACCATTATTCAATTATTCCATACCATAACAGATGTTATATTAATAAAATTAGAAACCTTTATTTCCAAATCTATAAATAAATCAATCATTATATATAGAATAAATACAAATAATTTTCTTGGTAACAATAGGCACATAATAAAAATTCTTCAAACCCAAAATCAGCCATGTTGTCAATGTAAGATGGTAGTTTTCAAGGGCCATAATAGCCACCCTCTCTCTATTGGATTCTCATAGATCCACTTCATCTATGGTAATCTTTTAAAGTATACATGGTTCTTATTTTGGATACAAGTGCGAGAACTATAGATATTATATAATAACCAATGTATAGATATGAAAAGATTAAACTCAATAACTAACGCACCCCTAGATTTTCTATGATTCTTTGCCTGGGTGAAATTCCTCTTCTAGTCTCCCTAATTACCACATGAAAAACATAATGCATCATGTTCCATTATTTTCCTTTGATCTTTAATTTCTTATAAGGATTCTGTTTCAATTATTTATAGTTGAAATGAGACTCTTTCCCATTTTACATGTTCTTACTCTTCTTATTTATGATAAGTATAGTGGTTTTTTTAATCCCCATGTATCTATTAACTTAGAGAATATGTGTAAGATGTTCTGAAAATGTCTTCTCCCTAATGCTTAGATTATAATTCGCAATAAAACTAGAGATTTTTTTATGGAGTGAGGATATAACGACAAATTTTCATAGCTCATTAGATATATTAAATCCCAATGTTTTAAGGCAGTCAATGTAGCCAATAAACCTAACTATATGTTCCCCAACTACTGTGAACTCTATAATCATGCATGGAAATAGTAAATTAGATATCCCATATCTCTCTGATCTCATCTTCTCTTGATAGAGATCCATAAAGTGAGAAATGGTGTTATTTTAATCCATATCCCCATACTGTTAAAAAATATCATTCTATGCAGAGGATATCATGAAGCGATGGAAATCCATAGTATTGTACACATGATTTAAATAGTGAGATACTTCTTCATTATTAGCCTCTTGGAAAATTAATTAGGGAGTGGGTCTTCTTAAGTGTATAATTTTTCTTCATGGTGAAGTATAACGTGCCAGACCCTATACCATTCCAAAAAATTAACATGTGTAATAATGTTATCCTTATCTATCATGGATCTCATTAATATTTTCGAATTAATATTATTTTCCATTTCTAAAATTTAAAGGTACATAATAAGTATTTGTTAGGATTTTAAAATAGATTAATAAATTTAATTTAAATTTAATTCTTATTAATTTCCTTCTATTTTTGGAAACGTAATATCCCCCATCCTTAGATTCACAATATCATTCTTATTAGATATTCTAGTAGAAAGGATTAATAATACCTTTATCATAACCCCAACATGGTCCAAAAAATTATTTGAAAGGTTTTAGGTAGTTGTAACTTTCCAACTACATTAGTCGTAGTTCCTTGATCTCTTAAGAGGACTCCCCAATTATGATATCCAATTTTTGAAGGATTTTCAAACCACTACTGCTAACTTACTCGGATTATTTATTAGATAGTAAAACATTTATGTAAGCTAAGTTACATCATTTAAAAACTAAAAAAAAAATTCCATGATAATTGAAAGGAAACCCAAATTTGTTGGTCAAGCACATTGAACTATAAAGTTGATTCGATATTATGTAGTGGAATACTAATTCCATATAATATTTTAGTATGAGGGATTTTTTTCAATATGAATAAATCCAATATTTATCTTTTTAAATAACTAAATAATTAAATAAGATGTTACATAAGTGATTGACCATTTCGGATAAAACATTTACGTATAATCTTGTCATAATTTATTCCATCTTTCATGATTGTTAATTCATTTAGCAGGTCATCGTGTACCTTAAACATAGATAAAAAATTAACCATGAAACTGAAAATAAAATAAAATATAGGTTGAATGATCATGAGAATATCTAATGGTTAGTTTTTCTAGAAGATTATAAATCAGCCCTCAACCTTAGGGGAAACACTGTGAACCATCGCTTCGTTTCTGCTGCTATATTCCACCTTTGATCCTATGTGTCACCGTAGTTGGTTTCATCATGGGTCTTTGACTCAGATCACATCCCTTAACTTGGTAGATCCATCTATACATAATTTTTTTAATCACACACTGGTGAGGCGATAAAATGGCCCGTATAATATGGATTTATATAAAAGAATCCATGGGCACGTGGTTCCATACATAATTGGAGGAGGAGATGACTTGCTGGACATCAATAATAATTTAACCATAATAAATAAAATAAAATAATCACACATAATGTCCAAACACATCTCATGATATTCTGAAAATATAGAAATGAGCTTAAATTTTCAATCCAGTTTTCAATTACATTTATTTGTTCTTTAATTAAGATAATGCACTATAAAATGAACCAATTAATTCAATTTTTCTTAGTTACATGCATCCATCCTTAATTAACCATCATATATTATTAAAAAAACTAACTTCATTTAAAATTAAAGTAGTACTCAAGTGTATTTGGATAAAAACTAATTTTTTCATTGATGATTTTAACTTAGAAATTAATTTAATAAATAATTATTAATCCAACAACATGGCATGTATTATTGAATGAATTATACAAGAAACATATAATTAAAAGATATAATTATTTATTAAATTATTCATTCTATGTAAATTTGAGAACACTATCAGAAGAATATGACACACCACATATTATATTACATGGTGTGTACTTACCTTATACTAGTGTTCACATAACACACATTGGGACTAGGTGTATTCCTTGTTTGTGATCATCATTGTAATACACAATGTATATTCCAATATACATGGAATCTGGAATCAATTTCTATATTATTCCAGTCCCCATGTCATGTATCTGATATATGGCATGCATGGGACACCTAGATCACTCATCTATGAGATAACAAGGACTACACATCAGGTACGATGGTAAAACAACAAGTAGTTCACCATTTCATGTGCAAGCATGTCTATATCTACATATCAATCCAATCAATTCGGATAATAGATCCAATACTTTCGAATATGAAATAATATAATGAAATATGGTAATAAAAAAATAATACAAAACAAGTATATTTGAAATACATGTCGTGTACTCTGGTTTTGTCTACCTAGAAACTTTGGAACCTCCCAATAGTGTGATTTGAATGCTTCTTAATTTTTAATCATTAAATAATTATTGGTTTTGTAATCATGAATCAAGTAAGAGAAGAGGTGAAGATGTTAGATATTAAAATAGTTCATTTTAATTAAAAGAAAATTAAAACAGAAGAAACCAATCCATGAATAGTATATAATTATAAATTAGACATCTAACTACTCTGAGAAAACTTTTAGGTTCTGGATATAGTAGAAGCATTCTTTGATAGTATTACCAACTCAAATTTTAGTCCTAAATTAAATATATTTGTTTCTTATCATTATCAAAACACCATGTAAAATGAAAATAGTATACTAGTAGACTGGATTAAAATTCCTAAACCATAAGTTAAGGATCATCACATGTAATTTATAATTAATTTATAATCAAATATAAAATTACTATAACTCATAATTTGTTATTCATTGATGATTGTTGGAATATATATCACAGCACCATAATTATGAAGTAGGATACTAATGTAGAATCACTCTATCATAGATCCACAGGTGCACCACAATTTTAT
The DNA here is from genome assembly GCA_963277665.1 of Viscum album. Classification (NCBI taxonomy): domain Eukaryota; kingdom Viridiplantae; phylum Streptophyta; class Magnoliopsida; order Santalales; family Viscaceae; genus Viscum; species Viscum album. Next base: position 256,458,526 of record OY728150.1, read on the forward strand.
AACGGTGTCATAGAATCACCTGTTGCTAGCACCAACTGATCCTGATCACTTGCATTGTTTATGGTTAACCATAATTGAATTATTCTCAAGAGAGGAAGAACTCTATATAATCACTCATACTCTTGATATAGGAGAGGAGGAGAGCACTCCATACCTATTGATATATATCTAGGGATTGATATAGTCTCCCTCTATCCATTATACATGCCAAAAAGGTGATTTAGGAAAGAGATATTATTAAATATATATTATGGAAGGTTTATGTTTGGAAAATTACACTCTACACCCTTTCCATATTTATAATTCAAAATTAACCACATGTATAATAATATTATTATTAGTATTCTTATTAATCACTTAGCATATAAAACACCATTAAGATTATATAAATAAATATCATTTATTTTATTTCCTATTGGGCCATTAGACTCTTCTACTTTCCGTTATTGATATTTACTGATCTTTAGTTAAAGAATATTTTATAAAAATTATCATTATATAATTATATGATAATTAAAATAAATATCAATTTCAAAAAATGGAAAATATGTTTTCAAAATTATTATTTAAATCACTTATTCTTTTGAATAAAATCAGATTAAATTATTCTGATCAAGAAAACATAAATAAATATTATTTATTCTATCTTGTTAAATTCAATACTGAAATTTAATTAGGATTACAGATACACTATGTATGTACCTCTCTAGGCCTTTTTCTCTGGGATATTATCCATAAATTCCTAAATTTCATGGTTATCATCTCAAAATATGCCAATGATTCCATAAATACGTAATTTAACATCACAAAAACATCCAACATACAATGAATAGTGTCCTGGTAATATAATAAATTTATCACAATATCTCTATCCATTATGGGTGCATGTCAGTGCCATAAACATATATTCTTGATGTATCATTATCGGAATTTCCATAATTGAACTTTCCAACCAAACACCATGGCCATGGGTTTCTATTGGATGTTCCATTTCCATCCAAGGGATTTCGATATCGACTCCCATAAAATGAAAAAATTGATAAATGCTTTCCTACATTTTTAATTAATTCAATATCCCTCATGACGCATCCAATGTATCCTACCTCACTCTGAACATATATCATCACAATTTATTAATACATGAATGTACATGATTTGTGATATTAAGTAATTGTAATATTAAATTTTAAGGATCAATACACACATTAGTAGATAGATGCACCCAACGAAATTAGGAAATGTGGATTTCTTATTTGCAGGTATTTTATGATAACCACCTATCCTGGAGATAACAAAAGATAAACACCAAGAGAAGGTGTCTTAATGTATTATCATTCTCTTATCCATATTATATTTTATTATTCTTTTCTCATTAGACAGTATAATCTATCCATTGAACACAATTCAATAATATTATCATGTGGTCTAATGGTTCTAATATTGGATGAGAACTTCTATGACCATTCAGTGTGACATTTATTCTATGTAAAATATCACATGAAAGTATTATGCATAATAAGCATCATTATGTGATATGAAAACATCTTTAATAAGAAAATAATTTAATTAAGTACTAAAAAAATTGGTTATAGGGAACCAACTCTAACACATCCATCCGATGAGACTCCATTTAATGTTCCCACACATCTTCATAAGAGCATATAAAAATTATTCCTTCATAAAGTTCCATCATATGAGGACTTTTATCATAACTCTTTATTATTTTCCTTAAAATTTCATCCATTGAATGTTAATAATCAAATAGATACATTTTTCTAATGGCTTCAATAACAAAAAATTTCTCTAATGATTCATATCATAACACTTTGACTTTAACCTTTTTAAGATAAACACTGATTGTGAAAATAATACAGAAATATGTTTTATATCAAATCAATAAAAAATCATATTTCCAATTACTCAAATAATTTTTTCTGATAAATCTATATTATCATTACTTTTCAAATTAGTATATAGTCATATAATAGAAATTGTAAAAATGAAAACATCCTTTTGAAATAATTCTAGTGTTTTTTCTGAAGGGATCAGAATGATGAAATTATAAAAGATCATTTGATGTCCTTTATCTATAAATAGTCTCATCAATTTCTCTTTGAACATTGAAAATTTTGTTTGATTGGAAATATTCAAAATATATCATTAATAACACATTGTAATTTTAAATGGACCCTTACACAGTTTATAATTTCATATATTCATACAAGAATATATTTATAATCATTGAACATGAAATACAATTCTTTTGTCTGATAGTATGTGTATGAAGAACTCCAAAAACATCATAGTATGAACATTGTTCATACAATTAATTTTCTCCCCATTTCCAATTATTCTTGGATAATTATATATTTCAATACTCTTGATGTTATATGTATTATGAAATGAACATCATAACCAGATTTATACTTCAATATACACCCCATCGATTGAACCATATAAGTAACATGAGAAAATCATTAAGAACAAAACATTGACCGGTAACCTTAGTCCAGAAACATCCATCCAAAAAACTCATATAGGTATTTTTTTTACATTTATATTTACTGGCAGGCATATCAAATTAAGGTGGTATATGTTAAATAAAAAAGAAAATATTTCGAGTACACATTCTTCAAGAAAAACCAAATTCCTATAAACTTCTTCAATCTTCTTCAAAACTCTTTTATACATCTTAGTTTGAATGTTTTTCAATATTTTTCTAAAAAAACATTATTGGTCACATCTTTCAGAACATGTAAATTCTTAATTGTCTATTTCATCTATGAAAGTTGAATTGGCCATAAGACCGATAAGAACATTCACTATTTCTAGAACTATCATGTGGTACCAAGGAAGTCACATGAAATTTAAAATTATTTAATTAATCCTTAACAGTATAAGAATTTAATGATAGTTTTCATTTCATCTGATTCTTTCTTTCATCAAATAATTGTGTTCACTTCTTCATCACTTCATTTCTCACTTATATAATCCAAATATTTTTAAATTTAATAAATAACATTCAAATAACCCATACGAAGGATCCAAGGAGTCTGTCTAGACATTGTGGGATTATATAGTGTGTGTCCAATGTTCCCACCTCATAACTCAGTTCATTTCACCATGATATTGTCCGAACTAATTCATTATGTCATGAAATAATGGATACATGTTGTATTTAATGATCTAAATATTGTGCAATCTATGATTAAACACAAAATATGGAACTACACCACCTGAAACAGGGCTACACATTGTATATTCCATGGAATTTCTTGGTGAAAACACATAGGAATTTTTTTTATGTATTAATTATGTGAAACATAATGACTAAAAGTGATTTAATAAATAGGATAAATGGTTTATACTCCAAATGTGTCTACACATCAATACATTCTCATTTCCTAGGTGTGTATCACATAATTACAGTGATAAATATACATAGTGTGTAGTTGGATGTACAAATCATTTAACCAAAGTAGTTTATGAAATAAATTAAAAAAGAAATATTACACAATGAACCTCATCATCAAGGGTTTTGTGTATCATTTTTTTTGACTATTACACACTATATGATTTGTTTTATATGATATTAAATTATTTATAAATTTATATATAAAATGTGACATATATTCCTTGTATAGTCTCAATATATCAAATACAATATGTGCATTAAATACATTACACACAATGTTAGTTAACATGTATTCCATGGGTCGTTTAATTAACTTGTACACACTGTGTAATTATGTGATAAAATGTGTATTCTATGTGTTTCATGATTATGTTTAATATGATCATAATACATACCAAGTAGTTTTGAATAGGTTCTCATCATGTTTATCCCAAGTATAACATGTGTACTTATTATATTAAATTTTTAATTAATTGATTAATTAAATTTATTAAATTTATTTAACATCACATAATATTTTTATCTACCAAATATAATGGATGAAAATAAGATAAATTAAATTAATTTATTAATTAGATAAAAAAATTATTTAATCTGAAACCATTTATCATAATAAAATAAAGAATCAAAATGAATTCCGTCTATTTATTTTAAGTGTGTACTAACTAAAATAGTCGTTGATCATGATCTTAGATTGATCTATGTATGTGTAAGGTTTCTATTAATTTAATTATTTCATGTGATTTTGAAATTATTTTTTTAAATTTGATGGTGTGTGAATTATCTCTTAATACCTATTATGTATTGGTCTACATGCCCATTTATTCTTTAATATAAACCCCCTTTCTGATTCCCTTCATATATGAGTAATGTAAAATAATTGTAAGGATAGAGATCCATGGGGAATGGAGTTGGTCTAATATGTAGCTGTGGTGAATCCATGTATATACACAATAAAAGGGTGTAATGGTGCAACATAAACCCATACCATCTTAAGGAGTGTCTTTCCACTAAGGCTAATGATTTTTTATTGTCGACTCAACATAAAAAATCCTAGTTAATTCCCATGATCATTTAATGATTTAATTATTTATTTATTTTCAAATCTAATGCATGATTTATTTTATGCATATAGGACCTCAATCACCAAAATTAATTAATTAATTTGAAATGATGGAATCAACATAAAATGATTTTGTGTAAATATTTTAACAATATCATGGTTCATCACTTAATTAAAATTAACTTAATATTAAAATTACATGTAAAAGATAAAATAAAATGTATTCATAATAAAAAAATCACATGTTAATGTTAAGTCATTAATCTTTAGATTATCTGTGTCTAAGATAGACCCATAGGTAATGTATCAATTTTGGCCTTTATCGACGAAATATTTATTATTGGGATTTATAAACAACAATTGAGGGATTAATTAACCAAGATTGTATTGGAATTAACAACCTTTGTCAATTCAATACAAATTTAGAGGCAAGTGTGGGGAAAATATAAGTCAGGATCTCATGATTAGGGAGTTTACTCCAAATAACATGAAACTAAAATACTATAGTTGGGAAGACTGTCAACCTAAATAACTTATTATAATTTTCAAGGTATCTTTCTAGATTATAAGACGAGAAATATGGATACTTTCCACTATAATTTCCCTATAATAGGACATTCCATGATTAATGGTGAGGCCCATTCAGACCATATAAAATTGTGGGAGACTTAATAAAACTAAAATTATTATGTCTCGTAGATTTTCAATGATGTATGGCACTAATAATATTCTCTATTATTATTTTATAATAATCTAATATTTATAGACCACCTTATCCATATGAAAATGTATGGTGATTCACAATATCCTAACTTATAGGAACATTGAGGAATGGTTCATATTCTTTCTAGTTGTTTTGTTCCATGAATAGATGTCTTATGTGAAAGAATCATCAATACATGATCTGCCTGCTAAGGAGATATGTGATTAGGGTTCACTATATATGAAAACAACTTGACCTATGTGTTATATGTACATTTCTTAATATTTTAAACCATGTTTTATGAACTCATGAAGTCACATAAGAACATGGAAGTGTAAAGAATGATCCAACACCTCTATGATAATTATAAAGAGAGTTCTATATATGAATTGTTGGAAATATCCAATACACTCTTCATGAGTAAACATAAGGAAAGTGTACTTGGTGGGTATCATTTATTCAAATTAATTGGTTAAATCAATCGCCTAGATATTCTAGGGTTTATGTTTCCCAAAATAACTACACACTTATCTCATTAATACATTACTCCCTCATATATTATCTAGTTTTGTTGTAAATATTTATATAAACAACATTGATAACTCTGTCCCATTTTTTTTGTATACCTCAACTAGTTACCAAGGATATTATGTGAAAAAAATACTTATATTAATAATGTGAATAAATTTAAATGCCAACTGATGAGATTCATGAATAATTCCATGTGTGAAGATTCTTAAAAATTCCCTTCTATGAATAGAAGGATCAAGGGGAAAACATGGGAACAATATGTTTTCTAATTTTCTTGTGGAAAGGACCACAACAAGAAAACCTATATCCATACAAAGAAGCAAGGGGAAGCTTCAGATGCATTTATTATTGACTGTAATCCACCTATTTATTAACAATGGGTATTATATATGACATGTGGTTCTTATATATGTATTAAAATATATGTACCACATATATTACATAAGAATGACCATGGTGTGGTAGATCTATATAGATCCAAACCCGTTTTTGTGGATATTGGGGACTACTAGCACACATTGTCGACTGTAATGATCGTGATTTTGAAATATTTGTGTTATGTTCCTTCAGTCACCAAAAAATCATTTGTATCTGTATACTTGATACATATGGATTAATTTTAAAATTTGGACATAAGTGTTTCTTCTTTTACAATGAATGAATTTGATATGGTATGGAATATTTAAATAATGGTCTTTATGTGTTGGATTATATGAACAAGGAAATAGAAATCGATAATGGAAATAGTTCAAATGACTAATATAACACCCAACTATAAAATCACCGGCTAGGTCATGTCAATGAAACTTTCTTGATTACATTACACCAAAATGGATATTTGAATTATTTTTAATTAAAAACACTTCATATATGTCTTTCATATGTTTAAGAAAAAATAACCAAAACCCCATTTAGTGGAAAGTGTAAAAGTGGTACAGTGTTTCTTTACTTTCTTCCTAATGATTTGTGTGGGCCATTTCCTATTGAATCGACATTTTGGGACTTGTAATTGAAAAGTTTTACTAATTACTTTATTTGATATAGATATATTAACTTAATGTGGTATAAGTTATATTCATTTGATAAATTCGAAGAATAAAATAATGAACCTGAGAACCATCATTCTATAATGATTAATAAATAACTCTCAGACCATGACATAGAATGTCGTAATCAAAAAATCATTCACTATTTATAGTATTTTGATATTCTAACAAAAATCACACCTCTTTATACACCACAATGGAATGGTGTGAATGCAAGGAAGAAACACACCTTGTTAGACATGGTGAGATCAATGATTATTCATGTGAATCTTCTATTGTCCTTTTGGGGAAATGTATTTGGATAGTAGTAGAGATTCCAAACCAAGTTCTGACTAATGAAACAAATGATATTTCATACGAACATTAGTGTGGAAAGAAACCCTCATTTTCATGTTTATGAGTGTGGGGTTGTGAAGTATTTGTAAGGCTATTTATGGAAACAAACACGCACTCAAAGTAAGTAAGTTTATTTGTATAGGTTTTCTTAAATAAACAAGAGTATATTACCTATATGTTACATCAAATAAGAATATTTTTATTACATACATCTCATATTTCATGAGAGGGATCACATATATAAACATTATAGTGGGAGTGAGATAAATGTCGATGAAGTCCATGATCGAGATACAGAAGAGTTGGCATAGGAATAGATAACACAAGGCCCTATACAAAATGATGTTCTAGAAACACATGCACTTTGTAGGATTTTAATATAGGTTAGAGAACCAAAATGATATTTTTTCTTCTAATCAAGGATGGTGACTCGTTTTTAGTTGATACGAATGATCATGTAACCTATATGAAATTATTAAGTATCATATAAGATTCCAAATGAAAACAAGATATTAATTATAAAATAGATTCTATATACCAAAACCATGTTTGGGTTTTGGTAGATTCTCTAGTGGTTGTAAATCCCATTGTTTTTAATTGGAAATTCGATAAAAAAAATACATGGATGGAGAAGTAATTACATATATGGATTGAATATTTGCAAAGAGGTTTAAATATAATCAAGTAATAGACTGTGATAAAACCATTATTCCATTTTCTATACTACAATAAATAAAAATTTATCTTCGCATAACTGCTTACCATGACTCTGAGATTTCGAAGATGGATTTCAAAATAGATTTCCTTAATATGAATATTCAAGAAGATATCTATATGAAACAACTAGAAGGGTTTATAAATACAAAGAATGCTAATAAGGTATGAACGTTTCAGAGATAAATTAATGGATTAAAGAAAGTATCGAAATCCTGGAACTTTAGGTTTGATGAATCCATAAATGAATTTTATTTTATATTGAATGAATGTGAGCCTTATGTCTACAAGAGATTTAGTGGGGGTGTAATCATTTTAAAAATAGTTTATTTTGATGACATACTACTTATTAGAAATGAATTTCCAGTCATGATGTCTATTAAGAATTGGTAAGGCACATGATTCTCTATCACATAATTATGAAAATTAGCATATATTCTTGGGATCAAGATCCATCATGATAAATCAAAGTGGTTATTTGGACTATATTATAATACATTTGTTAATATGATATTAAAGATATTCTGTATGGAATAATATAGAAGGTGAGTATTTCTAGTGATATATAGAGGTGTTGTTAGCTAGAAAAGATTAAAGAAACCTATGGTATTTGATTCTACAAAAGTATTCAAGTACATTTAATATTTATAGGAAGATAGAGAAATAGATTGGATTCAAAACTATGTCCAGTAGATTGAAATTGGTCCTAGAAGTAAAGTAGTTATAACATTCTGTTATGATAATACTACAATAGTGGAAAATGAAAATGAGATGAGGTCACATAAGTGGATGATTCACATACTTAATAAATATTATATCATGAGGGAATTAACTCAATAAGGAAATATTACAATAAAAAGAGTTTCTACTGATGATAATGTGGGGGAAACCTTACCTAAGGTCCTATCTCAACAAAAACATGATCATCATGTAAGAGATAGCTGAAAAAAAGTTTTTAGTTTTCTCTAGTTCAAGTGGGAGTCTATCAAAGTTAGTATCCTTGAACCAACCGTTGGTACTTTATATTAAATGTATATTCAAATTAGTGAATATTAAGAAAACTAATTTATTATATATTATTCATTTTTCTCCATGACATTAATGTAAAAATTTCATAAATTATATATCTCATTGAAAAGGGGATATCATTTATGTGCTTTGATGATAAAATTGAAATTACATAATGATATTCTTAAATCTTATTTTATAGTAGAATAAAATTATATGATAGGACACATTGTAAATTGAATTTCGGAAGTTAATAATCATATATATATTAAATATCATCTCTTTAATTTCACACTTAGCAATAATCATGACAAGAGATTATGAGAACAAACTCACCTATATTAATTACACAAGTTTTCATGTCATTCAATATTCCTCTATGGTATTATGCGTGATCCTAGGATTTTAAAAATATTATTAATACATATCCTAATTTATAAACAATAATTTAATGTCATCATCTACAAAAACATATTATCACAATAAAGCAGGGTACATTCGATGTGTTACAAATTATGTATTATTAATTAATACTTCATGGAAAGATTATTCCCTTAGATCTTTATGAAATATGATATTTAATATTTTTTTATATAGATCCATAAAATTTAATTCCATGTCTAAAGGGTATTGAAAAGTTCATTTTAGATATTAAAATAAAGACGTATCGAGATTATAGGTTGATAAAATGCATGTGATACTTCGTTAAAGAGATATACTGGAAAAGTGATTATATTAAACAATGAGAATTCATATGTTTTTTTTGTTGTGAGGTATATTTTTATGATGAAATATTTCTTATGTTTAAAATTAATTCAAACATAACATGAAAATATAATATCCCTTAGTTTCTCTAAAATAATTTGTCAATATTCTTCAAAATAATTTGTTGGTCATGACATTCATGTTAGGTACATAGTGAATGATCAATTGAATCAGAAAAAAGTGAAATTGTTTATATTTAAATAGGTCCTTCCTATAGGCCAGTAACCTTTGGATCATCCTATTAATTCTTGTTTGGGGTACTTATAATGTGGTGTAATTCTTAATTTCCTAAAACACCTTTCAAATTATTCTTTAAAAATGATATTAAACCCCCAAATTTTGAATTTGACCTTACCTGGCCCAAATATCCTTCATTTTCTCACCAAATGGATTGTGACCTTCATCTATTCTTATTTTATTTATATTTTAGAAACCATATTCCTAGACACAAGAAAAATCATTTTACCCACAACATTAATAGTTAAATACAAAAATATAAATGTCTTCTTAATGAACATATTGAATAATCCCCACTTTACCATTCTTAATCCAGATAAATTTGGGTAAACCCCAAATAACCTCAACAACAAAAAAATCTACCCCTAGAAGGACACAATAGATTGATAATTGAGGAGTGGATTTTGATCATTGAACTAAAAGAACCATAAATCTCTATAGGAGATTCTGAATGAAATATATTTAATTTAAATCCTCCCAAACCAACCCTATTGGGATTATAAATTGAAGTACATCCCTCAAAATTGTAAATTAGATGCTTATAAACTCCCTTATGAAATCCAAAAATTTATTAGATTCATTGTTGACAACATTTATAGAGTTTTTCAAGGTTTTTGAATATATGGATTTCCATATCTTCATCAGGAATACTGATATTGAAAGAGGATAATTTGAATACCTCTATTGTATATCAGAATGAAATGAGATTAGGTCAGCTACCATGACTGATCCCAACCAGCACTACGTAAAAATCAAGCGGAAGTAAGAATATATGTTTATATAAAGATGATTTTGTTTTCATGTCAGGAAAAATAGATAATTCTCTAATAAAGACCACATATTTTATGGTATTAAATATTGAAACAATGTTATTTATGTATTAAATTATGACATCCAAGATATGTTTATTAATAATTTATCAAGTTTACATGACCCATTTAACACCCTATTGTGGAATCACCATCTTAGTCATGTAAATGAGAATCATATAAAAATTCTATATCATTATTGTTATTTATACTCTATTGAGGTGAAAACACTTGAAATATTTCATGATTGTTTACATGAAATGACGACCACGCTGATTTTAAGAAAAAGGGGTGAAGGGTCAATTAGGATTCTAAAATTGGCACACAATTATGTATGTGTAACATTTCCAATAAAAGATAGTATAGGGAATTTTAACAGAATAACTTTTATAGATTAATTGAGTATATATGGATATATTTAATTGGTGAGGTATAAGTCTGAACCATTTTACAAATTCATCTAATTCAAGAATGAAGTAGCTATTTAAGTTGGAATGAAGATAAAAAAGCTTCAATCTATTAAATGTAGTGAATATATTAACCAAGAGTTTATCAAAATTATTTGGGGGGTTTGGTGTTCTATCTAAATTCACTCCACCTTATACACTGTATTGGACTGGTAAATTCCTAACAGGAACTAAACCATTATTGAAAGTGTAATGTTGATGATAAGTCATACTGATCATCCATTATCCATTTTGGGAGATAAATTATACAATTTAGCACACATTCAAAAATGATTTCCAACTATGTAAATAAGAGGAATTCTATATGAATTAATGTATGGAACGAAATATGTGTTTTCACATACTCGTAATTGGGGATGTGAAGAATTGTTTTGGTCTTACTCTTCTCCCAAACTATCACTTCAGAGAAAACCTATATCTTTATATGGTATTCTAATGATACAAGGGGATACTGTATATATAAAACCTCATAATATAATATGATCATAACAAGAGAATATTTATTTATTAATAGGTAGCACATTTTCAATAGTGGTAGAAATATTGACTTTGATGAAGTTGATGCTTAATATATAAATGAGTTGGTATATGAACTAATTCCATAAGTCCATTTGGAATTTGTTTCCTGAAATACATGTACTATGTTTTATAACTAGAGATTATAGAGAACTAAAAAGATATGGTTTTCTTTTTATCAAGGATGGTGACTTGTTATTGGTTGAAAATAATGATATTGTTTCCATTATGGGGGTAGAAAAAAGAACCAAATCTACCAGATCAAAATAATCCATAAATTATAAGATGAATTCAATTAATAAAAACTATGTCAGTGTTCTAGTCATTCCATGAGTTGATATAAAACCCATTGAGTGAAAATGGATAGTTAAGAAAACACATGACATATAAGGTAAACTGAATCCCTATAATCCAAAGTTAGTTGCTAAAGAGTTTGAAAAATTCCACATAATTGACAATTATGAAATAATTTATCTAGTTTCAAGGATTAAATCCATTATAATTATACATCAAATAGAATCTTTCCATGACTATGATATTTGGAAAATTGATGTTAAAACAATATTCCATAATAAGAACCTTCATAAAAATTCCTATATGAAAAAACCATAGGCGTTTTTGACTCTCGGTAATACTAAAAGTGTATGAATGTTGCAAATATCCATTGTTAAACTGAAGAAAGCATCTAGGTCATGGAAAATTCAATTCAATAGAGCTATAAACGATTCTGGTTTTATTAAGAATGAATGTGGCCATGTGGTTGCAAGATATATAGTGGTAGGGTGGTTGTAATCCAAGAATTATATTTTAATGACATATTAATTATTTCAAATGACATACCAATCTTATTATCAGTTTAGGAATAGTTCAACAAGTGATTTTCTATAATGGAATTTGGTGAAACAACTGATATTATATGGATCGAGATCATTTTTGATAAATCTAATAGGTCACATGGACTAATCCAAAGTACATATATTGACCATCCAGTAAGGATACTAAATATAGAAAAATCCATTAGCGTATTCATTTCAGTGTCACGTGGCATACATCTTTCTAAGAAATTGTGTCTTCAAACACAACAGATAATATAGAGAATGGGTAAGATCTCATACATTACTATGATATGATCAATCATGAAATCCATGTTGTCTACAAGGCTTTCTGTTTCCTATACCTTCATCATGGTAGTATTATATCAAATTAATCAAGATGAAAAACAATAGTCATATTTTTAGGCTATCCATAAATATATGACGATAACTAAGGATATCTTCCTTATATATAGAAGAGATTAGTAGGTATTCCTCATGGGTTATACTAATTCTCGATTTCAGAAGGATCAAAATGATATGAATTAATGGTTTGGATATGTCTTTAGTCTTAATGAATGTTTTGCGAGTTGGCGGGGTTTTAAGAAGCTAGTGGTCTCTGAATCTAGAGTGTATTATGATAATATAATGTCCTCTAGTATGACCACATAATCTATTTGGATATAATAATTTTTCTAATATATTGTTTTGGCACCTAACAGTAATGTCACGTTCACATTATAGTGTGATAATACTATAACAATGTCTATCGTAAATGATCTAGTATCATACCAACATATAAATAACATACTCTGAAAGTATTACTTTATGAGGGATTTTTTCTAGAGTGTTAAAGTTTATGTGAGTGTATTTTTCAAAAATATGAACATTTTAGCAGTTGGATCTAATGTAAGTGACAATATGTTGGATTTGGTTCCCTAGAACCTATTTTTTACTTTACTATTCCTTATATTAATTATTTTGAATATAATAATACTTATTATCCTATAATGATTGTTATTCTGCATAAACTAGTGCGTGATAATGTTCTAATAGTTACGGTAGCATTGAAAGTCATATGGATTCCCCACAATGATGAGAACCTAGAAGTGTCATGATAGTATTCTTAAACAAATGTTTTATTACCAGTGTAATTTAATATGATTTAAATGATATTAACTATCTTGGATGGAGACATATCATAATTTGAGACACATTATCATAGTGTATTCCCTTTTTAATTTATAGTGTAAGAGATTATCAGAACAATAACATCTAGTAGAAAATAAAAATTTAATTATGTCATTGAATGTTTGTATCAACGAAAATTTATATTGATCCATAAACTGTAATATTATTATTAATGAATATAATTAGTCATGAACGTTTATGTATTGATGAAAACCATGATGACTTATGTTCACAATAAAGTAAAACATGATGGGTATGTCACGAGTGATATTATAATAATGGATATTTTGAAAAAGGATTTGTCATTTTTTTCATTAATGAAAATAGATATAAGACCCTTTGAAGCCGATGGATAAACATAAATGAGTCCACATAAATAGTGTTCAACAAGTAGTTTCAATTCCACAAATTCATATAAAAAGTTATCAAAGATATAGTTTGATGACACTAATATGAACCATACTTTATTAAAGATATCATGATAAAGGTATTATATTACACAGTGATTTTTCATATGAGATTGTATGTCCTTCTGAGATTTAATTATATCTCTATGGGTAATTTAGTGTATTTATAAATACTAAAATTTACATTTAAGAGTTCGACCTAATGTCATAGAAAAAGGGTCTTTGAGGATAATAAAGTATGGGTATCTAATATCTCAATGAAATTAAATTTTAATTTGAGAAGTTAGAATTAATATTCTTCCCTTTTTATGGCTTAATAATTTTTTAGGATTTGTAATCACCAATATTTAATCCTGAGTTTTTCAGATGATTAAATATGCGAGTTAAATAATAAAAAAATATTTATTTAAAATATTTAATATATATAATATTTATTATATAGATCTATGAAGAATATAATGTTATTTTTTATTAAATAAATAGTTAGAATTCAGGGTTCAATAAATATCAAAGAGGATTAACTAAATTAGTTTAATTGTCTGCTCTGAAATAACCTATTAAATATCATTTAAGTAAATATTAATTTATTTATTAGAAAATTGATTTTTTTATTCACAACTATTGTGCATGTTAATTAAATAATTTTATTATATATATTGTTATTAAAAATGAGGTTCACGACGAAATAAAAAATTTGGTTTGGCCCTATGTGTAATTATCAACCCAATACTAGCGTTATAAGTACAAAGTGATATCACATTCTGGGAAAATCAACATGGTGGGCCCAAAAAACATAAAGATAATTCTCTCAATACCTAGAGATAATCCCCTCATAAACACGCTATAGTACAAGAGAAAAAATCCACCGCCAACCTATAAAGAAATGAAGAGATACTTTGTAACCCTTTATCCATGAATTGATTTGTCATGTGATCAACTATGAATGATATAATTGATTAGGATCAAATGTGTTAGCTCCCATAAATTATACAAAAATGTTTAAAGATTTAAAAGCATGTGTGGATCAAATATAGAGTAATTTTACCCTTAGATCATTCAACAAAATAATGGTATGATAGGAGAAGTCAAAAAATCATCAACAAAGATATAATTACAGGATATGGTAATTATAAATATATCTATAAATTAGTTATAAATAATATATTATAATATTAGATTTTGTTACCAATGATATCAAGTTAGTTAATATTAAATTTAATTCTATTATTCCTGAAATTAGTAGTCATGTAAATCATGAATCATTCATTGATTATGAAACAAAATATGAGTTGGTTATGATCAATAAGTTCTTATTCTATACCAAAAACATTCACTTTATACCATGATATATAATGATGTTATCAGGCTTCATTTTAACTTTTATGATATCATAATTATATTCTATTAATATTTATAATTCACTTATAATCATGTTCCCCATTTTTTAAGATATATAAATTACTATATTATTTGTCTTTGATTGTGTTTTAACCCATAATTACCATTTTAACTTACTCATTTGTTGTATTTCCTAATTTCCCTAGGTGAAAATAAGTGATAAAGAGAGTGTAAATAGTTTATAAATTGTATTTGATAATTTATTTGATTAAATTATATAGACTAATTATAAAATGATGATATATTGTGTGACTAGTTTTAAAAAAGCACTGAAATTATGATATGGGAATTGATTGTATCTTTTGTGATGTAAGAAATTTATTTTTGTTTAAAACCATATTTGAAAGTGCAGGTCTGGGGGTGTGTGATGTAAATAGTGTTTTCCCACAATTTTAGAGTGTTTATATGAAAAAATTATCAAATGAAATTTAGTTAGATTCACAAATAGTTGTGATGTATTAAAAAATTGTTAAGAGGATTTAGTATAAGTGAAATGTAATTAAAAATATTCATGGATGCATAAACTATGTCACTGTGAGAGTCACCATATCGTAGTTAATTCTGGAAAATGGTTATTGAAATAATGTCGCATTTTTTTATGCTTGAATGATATGAGATGTCATTAAAAGTATATTTTATGAATTATCTTCATTTAATTTTACATATGAAAAATCATATGATGATTCATAGGAGAATTATCAGTTGTTAAAGAATTTTAAAAACTATATGTTTAAATGGGGAGTTGTTTTAATGAATATAGAAATGAGATAAAGGACTTCCCATTTTATAACATATGAAATGTGATAAATTTAAGGATATCTTTTATTCTAAAAAATAATTCAATGAATGGAGTTCTTAGACATCAGTTTTGCACACAACATAGTATCCTTAAATTTATTAATATCTCTAATCTCTTATTTTCAATTTCTTTTATGAAGGGGGAGTGGGGTAGTATTCTTTTAAAAAGAAAAGGGGACGTATCATAACATTTAGTGATTTTACTAGATGTTGGATACCATTAGTGGTAGGAACCAATTAGTTACTGCCGATGTATCTTAATCAAACTTTCTATTAACAACATTCCAAAATTAAAAATATTGTATTCATTATTTTTTGTAGTTTATCATTTCATTTTATTGATTTCCCACCAGATTAATCTTGTGTGTGGGTTTTTTAACTCTTTTAATTAAATTTAGTATAGTGGTGTACCAAATAACCCTTCATAAGATGTATCCATTAAAATAAAATGAGGTAAATTGTTTCGTAAATGTCAATGGACAAACGGGAAAAATTACCACCTCTAAAAAGAATTATTATGGAACATTTTACCACATATAAATATATCAAATTATGTAGAACATATTACAAAGAACCATTATATTATTTCAATGTTTTTTTAAGTAGAATCTCGAATGGATCACTTTCAAGTAATTAAAAATAATATACTTATCCCATTTGACATTCTTGATATATAAAAGAATTATTCCTTTTGATTGAATTATAGTTAGTGGGTATATAATTTTGTTACAAATAAATAAATAAAAATATAAAAACCGTGGTGTTTTATCTTGAGATTCTATCATTAGTGATCCATATATAAATATGAAATTTAAAACATGATATTAAAATTCTTTAATATGGGTTATCAATAAAAGATGTTCTTAAATAAGCTTTTCAAATCCATTATTTCTTGATCATGATCTTATGGTAGGAGTATACAAAATATTAGCATCAAATTTATGTCCTTCATAAAGATAAGATAACTATGATAAGAATTATAACAACATGTGTCATAATAATAAAATATATGTAGAACATTAATTTTTTATTTTGGGAATTTATTAACAAAAATCCATACTACTTTAAATTTTTAGAGATTAATTTTTTTACATGGTAGTTGGAGAGATCCACCGGAACTCTATTACACTACTAATGAATAACACTTATTATGCGATATACTAAATTAGTACTATAAAGTACATAAGATGGGGGTTCTTTTATCAGTTCTAGTAAAAAACAATGATAAAGGGTGTCATTTCAGTGCTAAAAAATGGTTGATAAAGGGTGAACTTTATCATTGTTTTTAGGATTGATACAGGTAAAAAATTATCAGCCATTTTTAGTGATGATAATGGCCTCTTTTATCAACACTTTTTATGAAATAAAAAATGACTCTTTTATTAACACTTTTTAGCATAGATAAAAGGTTTCATACATAAAAAAATTATATATTATAAAAAACACATTTTAATGTATAAATATAGTCATATAGATATATATATATAATATATTTCATCAAATATATTTTATATAATATTAAATATGAATTTACACATTATATGTAATAGATTTTGAGAAATATGGTATATAAAAAAATAAATTAAACTTTCACTAATTAGTATTGAGTAATATACATTTAATAAAAAAAATTAGATATAAAAACTTAATAAATTAAATAATCTCTTATGATTATTTGAAAATACAATTTTAACTTCAAATAGTGGTAAAATTTAAATTGGATGTCTGTTTGACCTCCGTGAGATATAAAATCGAATATTGTAAAGCGATGCACATCATATAATATTAGGAGGGTCTCATGGTCCCCATTTTCCCCCATCGAAATGTTTTAGAAGTCCTATAAAATGATTTTTTAGTTGGGTTACCCTATCATTTTACACTTTAATGGAATTTAAGCTTATTTTAAGAGGGTATTATTGTATTTTGTTTAGTGGAATGTAGAATTATTCTCCGGGATTACATTCATATGAATGTTATGGTGTTGAAATATTAATGTTTTCCATAGTTTATTATTGTTTGTAAATAAATCTATATCTATATATAAATATTTTTACCCATTTACATATAAAAATTTTGTTGTGTAAATATATAATTAAACATATTTAAAATTATATATCCATTATAAATTATAATCCATATATTAGAAGAAAATAAATTTTATTTAAAATAAACATATATGGATATGTATATACATATAAAAATGTTTATATAATGTTTATATAAAAATGGGGGTGTGTGTCTATATTAACAAACATATATATATTTATATATGTATTCAAATATATACAAATAAATAATAATATATAACATATGTATTTGAATATACACACACACACACACACACACACATCAAAACATATAATTGAAATGTACTTAAAAATAATTATATAAATATATAAATAAATATATGGATTAAAATATGTATACATATAGAGATATATAACATAAAATATATAAGAAATATTGGTTGTGTAGTGGTAAGGGAAGAAGTGGGGGAAAGTGGATGTCCTTTGTTAGAATCAAGGCACAGGTGCACGCTGGTAGTTTAGTTTGGGCGGGGTGAGCACTGATAAAGGAACTCATAGAAGGGTGGGTGGGTGAGTTCAGATAGAGCCTTGGTGGGAGTCTACAGTGAGAATGCTTGGGGGTGATCACTGATTAAAAAGGGTGAGATCATGGGTTGAAAGTATTAAAAAATATTTTTTAGCATTGATAAACTACTATTTTATCAACAATTTTTTTACACAGATAAAATCAAAATTTATCAATACTAAAAAAGTGTTGATAAAACTCACACTGATGAAGGAACCCATTATTAGTGTTTTTTCTTAGCACCGATAATGGGTGATTTTATCAATGTTTTTTCATTCACTGGTAAAAGTGACCATATTTTAAAGGCATTTTCAAAATCAGTGCTTTTTTAGTGCTGATAAATGATTAATTTGTTTTAGTTGTGGAATCCTCAAGAGGACTTGTGGCCTTCTATATGAAGCATATCTCACTATTAAGAGGTTAGTGGTGGGTACCAAAGATCCGGTGGTCTCACACTATAGGAAAAAAAAGGTTTAGAGGCAATTTAAACTATCACTAAATAATTCATGATTATTTCTAAATGCACAATGTGACAAGAATATTTTCATGGTAATATTTTATTTTGTGGTGGTTTATTTAGTGATGGTTTTTTATTTTCTTATTTTTAAAATTTAATATTATTTTTATTTATTATTATTTATTATCCTAGAACTGCATATCCTCAGTCCACCACGTCCAGACCTGCCAAACCCCCCTGTAAAATCAAACAACAAAGCAATTATCACTCCATGAAGCCATTCATGTGCTGACTAAAGAAATAGTAACATAATTGTATATATAGATAAATAATTTTAAATTCATACACATGTTTACATGAATTTATTCGAAATTTATAAATACATGGATATAAAAATATAACTACATATAAATATATTTTTGTGTATATATATGCCTACATACTATATATTAATGTATATTATAAATATTCATAAATAGATATAAATATCTATAGATATATATTAATATAAACAATATATATAAATATATATAAATATATGTATATATTTATTTTTAAATATTCTAGTATATATATACCCACATAATATATGTATACATATTCAAAAAAATATTTATAATATTATATATATATATATAAATAGATTAACATAAACATATATAAATAAATTAAAAAATATATACATATAAAGAAAAAAATATACATAAATATATATACACATATTACTATATATATATATCCACATAATATATATAATTACATATAAATATAAATATGTATGAATATTTATGTATTTATATATACATATAGATATACATTAATACAAATAATTTTCCATAAATATATATAAATATTAATAAATATAGACAAATGAATAAATATATACATAAATATAATTAAAGATAATTATATATAAATATAAATATAAATAAATAACATATAAAGTTACATAAATACACACACATATAATGATATACATATACACGCATAATATATATAAATATATACATGTATATAGAGATACAAATATATATACATAAATATACATGAATACACATAAATACAAATAAACACCTATAAATATATATAACTGTAAATACATTTACATAACTATGAATCAATTCACACCTATATAGTTTAATATAATTGTATATATAAAATTACACACACACAAATATATATATTATATATATATATATATCCCCCCCACATATATATACATATATATATATAATTAGCAATTAATAATCAGTAAATAACTAATAACTAATAATTAATAATTAAACATTAATAATAATTTAAAATTTTAGATAAAAAATAATAGTTAAATAAATATATTTATTTATAATTATTAATTAATATGTAATATATAATAATAATGAAGAATGAAAAATAAATAAGAAATAATATATAAAATATACATATATAAATATACACATATATATATAATTATATATATCTATATATACCCACATAATATATATAAATATAGAAAGATATATATTAATATATATATATATAATATAAATAATTAATAATTTCAAAATAATTAATCATTAATAATTAATGATTAAGCATTCAAAATTATTTTATATTCAAAATAATAAATTATACATACAATTACATATTAAATAATAATACATTATATACAATGCATAATAAATTGATAAATAAAAATAAATAAAGAATATATAATATAAAATATATAATAATTAAAAAATAAATCTAAATTAAAGAATTAAAAATATAAATATTTTTTAAAAAAATTATATCTAAAAGTAAAACCACCGCTAAATATTTGGGAGGAATTTAAACCAATTTGAAATGAACCACTATGATAGACCTTCCTCTAAATGATGATGGTTTTTATTAATGCTTTTTGAATTTGATGTGACTTTCTACAACTGTCCCTAAATAAATAAAAAACTTAATATTTAGAAATGGTTTTTAAAATCACCGTTAACCATCATTTTTATTAAAATGTATCCAGTTATTTAGTGAGTGCACAAAACATCTTGTCTATCCTATGTGATTATTAATTTGTTCAATTATTATCATTATGTTAGGTTTATTCAAATAAAATATCATGATTTTTTATTTTAGAGTACATATGTTTATAAATATTTATTTATTTGTAAATGGTATTATTTTTTTAAATATAATGGTGATTTAATTAGGTAATTGTGTCAAGTGATAAATATGTGAAATAAAATAACTATTAAGATCAAGAACAGTTGGGAATTTTTATTTTACAAAGTGGGATGATTTTTTATTGAAATTTATGTATAAATAAATAATAATAGTTTATTTTTGACAAGTGAAAATTAATATTATTATTATTATCATTATTATTATTTTGAATAACCCATGAGACTTGTGGTTGGGATAGGGAAATGGAAATACTGGGATTCTAATCATGGTCTTTCCATCCAATGTATTTATTTATCAAGGGAGGAGGATTTTAAAATAGATAGTTGTTGAAGAAAATATTTCTTATCATTTGATGTTTCTTAATGGTAAACACAAGAGGTAATATTTGGTTTCACGTGGTGGAATGATGGAACACAAGCTGCAACATGTGATGGAAATGTACTTGGAACATCACATGATGAAGTACATGGGAATTATGCATTTGATGAATTCATGGAAACAGTTGTTATTATTTTTATTTAAAAAATGATAAAATTTGTTTCGGGAGGATAGAAATGACAGACACAGTGCAATGGGTGTTATGAAAATAATTTATTAAATTGGTTTTCCCACATGAAAAGGAAAGAGTAATTTTTTTTATAATTGGATGGAAATATATTTTTTTTTGAAATCACACATTGGTTGTGGGGTTTTTTATTCCCATGGCCTTTACCCCATAAATAGTGGCATTGAGAATTATAAATTTTTCATAAAAAGAAATTTATTCCAATATTCATTGAATGTTTTTTAAATATATATTTTTTTAAAATTTATTATAATTAAATATATATATATATATATATATAATATTGACGGATGATGAGATTAATCACGATGTTTGGATTTTTTATATTTAAAATATGATTGGTTTCTTTCCTCCAAAAGTTTCCATGTTTTGATCAAACTAAAATGTATGTTGATCAAAATAGTGATATTGAATCTGTTTGAATTACACTAGTTTTTATCTATAAATAAGTGGGACATTGAGATATTTTAAATTTAAAATCCTTAATATGAAACTCTCTAAAAAAATTTCCTCCAATGCTGCAGTAACTGGACAATGAGAAATTGTGGTCTTTCATCCCATAACCTGGGAGAAATTATTGAGGGAAATTTCCATAGATTATTATACACCAAAAAGTGGGGGTGGATAAAACCCTTTTGTAAATTTATCTTCGTTAATACTTTATGATTCATTACATTCAGCATTCCATGTTCCGCCTTTGAATTTAACAAAATTTAGAACATTTTAAACTAAGTCACAACCTTGAAGATAGATTCTAAATCCATCAATGTGATAAACCAAGACATGATCGAATCTCCACCCCATTCTAGATAATCCTACTCCAAATTCCAATTTTACCCCTCTTAGTGTGACTCATGTCAAAATAATTCATACAATAAGGAAAATTTTCAAAGACAAAGAGGTTTTTTGTTGAGGATATATTCTCAACACATTATCAAATCCTCTATTTGGATTATTTTTCTTAATTAATTACGATCAAGGGATAAGGAATTAACTCATATTTTGATAAAACTATAAGGAAAAAGATACAAATAAATTTCTTATTACAATTTATCGTTACTATAAGTTGGGTTATACCAAGAATTTTTTTAGGGAATGTTTTTCAGATTCATGTTATAAGGAAAAAGTAATTTCTAGTAAAATTAATATAATATAAAGTTTCCAAGTTGGAGTGATTATTAATAAACTACCAATTATGTGTAAATATTTTTTTAAATCACTAATTAATTAGAGTGATGTTATTTCCTTGTAATAATTGAAAAATATTTTTCTCATCGAAGATGAATCCATGTTGAGAGATGCGGGTTTGATTCAAAATTTGATACCATGTTTAATATCATTGAGAAAAAGGAACCACCGAACACTTCCACTAATGTTAAAAATAAATGACTATATTTTAAGAAGAAAGGAAATCCTTCCTTGAAGAACGGAGAATTATTTGCCTATGAAAAACAAGATTATTATTTAGAGAAATGTTGTTATTTAAAGAAACTGAACAAACCTACTAAAAATATGTTGATTGAATAAAATATAGTTTTTATGATATGAAAAGTTAATATAACATTAATGAAGATGTCATGGTGGCTTGATTCATGAGAAATAGTATATGTGTGAATGAATCGTTCAATAATAAAAACATTTAATGACTGTATTTTCTCAAAGTAAGTACATCATCGAATTAACACATGCATCAATGTAATCAGTCCTTGAAGCATAGAACTAGAATTTACTTCTAGGAAGAAGTTGACTGTTCTAAATATGTTCCCTATACTAATTAGTCAAACAAATTTATACTTTTTTGATCATCTATATAATAAGGTATTTAGTGTTTGACTAAAATCCAACAAGTGTATATTGTAAAAGGTAGGGATGTGTATTGGTAAGGGGTACTTAAATGATAGATGATGTTGACTATATATTAATAATATAAATGAATATTATTTATATTTGAGTGTGTCCTCTAATTTATGGCAAGATCATTTAGAACATTTTAATTATTATTCAATTATATTACTGTAGAATTTGAAAATAATTTACATTCTAAATCAATTCAATAAATGTGAAACTTGTATAGAATCGAATATATTTAAAAAAAATATTGCATGTTTTTTATTGAAATTATGATTTATTAGAATTAGTACATTTTTAAATTTGTGAATCCAATGGTTTGTAAATTCATAGAAGGAAATTTGATTTTATTACCTTTTTTTATGGTTTAGCATATATTGACATATATGTCTTCTTAGAACAGAAGATGAAGCATTTAATTTGTTTCAGAAGTATAAAATTGATATTGAAAAATAATTAATTACAATGATTAATGTTTTATGCTTGGATAGAGGTGTTGAATATTGTATGAGTGAATTTAATATTTTCTATTAAGAAAGTGGTATAATTCATCAAATTACTACTCATTATATACCTAAAAAATGGATGAGCTTAAATTTAAAAACACAAATTAGTTGAAATGATGAATTTATTGATTAATAAATTTATGTTACCATTAAATTTATTTGATGAATATATTTTAGATATTGGTGATATTCATAATAAAATTTCATCTTTATAAAACTATTTTATCCCAATATGAAATATAGAAATATATATGAACTAATATTTCACATTTTAAATGCATGTGTATATAGATTAATATATAGTTTTTGATCCAAAAACAACAAATATCATCTCGAGAGTGATTAATGTCATTTATGTTGAATATAAAGAAAATATAAAAGCTTATAGTGAATGGATTTGTTATCTGATCTCATTAATCATTCAAGGGATGTAGATTTTTTTAAATAAATTTTATAAATATAATTTATAGGATGATATTTATCATACCCAAATCTCTTACACTCTATATAGATTAAATAAAATTTTATAGAATAATGTTGATTCTCAAGTTGAATGAAAACAGAGTACAAGTCTAAAAAAGGTAAAACATCAACAACTGTAAATTATTTTTCAGGATTCCATAGTTTTTCGTATTGTGAGATATCATAATAATCATTTTATAAATATTTATCCAATGTTATTGACAATGTTAGATAACCTAAATATTCATAAATATGATATTACATCAAGAGATGTTTTTTGGAATGAATAAAGTAATTATGAAATGGATTCAATATTAGAAAATGATACTTGGGTAATTATGGATTTACCAAGAGATTCATAACATATTGTTTATAAATTGTATTTTAGAAGTAAATATGTTTCGAATGGTAACATTCTATCTTTTAAAGGAATATTTATTTCCATTGGCTATGGTAAAATATAAGGTAATGATTATTTTGATACTTTCCTCTTATAGAATGAATTATTTCAATAAGTATTTTGTTTTCATTTTTTTCAATTGATAATTTCAATATTCATAAAATTTATTTCAAAAAAAAATTTGAATTGATATTTAAATGAAGTGGTTTACATGGAACAACAGAAAGAGTTTGTTTTACAAGGTAATGAAAACAAAGTTTCAAAACTAGTTAAATCTTTTTATGGTCGTAAACTAGTTTGATGTAATGGAATGAAAAGTTTTATTTTATTATATTACCATTTGATTTATTTATAACAATATGGATAAATGAGTTTACTCATAGTCTAAAAAATAATATGGAATTATTTTATGTATATATTTCATGGATATGTTAATTTTTGGAAAAATATAGTTGGTGTAAATGAGGAAAATAATTGATTATCCTCTATATTTGAAATTATGGATCATGGAATAGTTGATACTTATTTAGCTATTAATGTATCATAACATAGTTGGGGTTAATCTTTATATAAGACTCATTAAATAGAATTTTTCTAAATATATTTGATTATTTTGGTTTCAAGGATTCCACCATTAAATTTGATTATAGTGTTAAACTATTTAGGAATACAGGTAGATCCATAAGATAACTTTATAGTAAAATTAGTTCTTTAATGTATGAAATGCATTGTACTCAACCTCATATTTTTTTATAGTATGTAAAATGACTAGATATACTAGTTATACTAGTCTGGATAATTGGAAATATATAACTAGAATATTAATATAATTTTGGAAGAAAAATTACATAAGTTTGTACTATAAAGATTATATAGTTGTATTAGAAGGATACACCAATGTTAGCAGGATTACTAGTGTTAGTGATAATCATTCCACATAATGGTGGTTGTTTACGCTGGGAGGTTTTCCTATTTCTAAGTTAATTAAGATAAAAACTGGTATTTCACATATGACCATGAAGTTGGAGTTTATTCTCCAAGACACATGTGGAAAGGAATTATAATAGACTGGGTTTTCTGTTATTTGATATTAGATGATTCCTCCTATATCAATCAATTATGGTAATGAAGAATATTTATCAAAGTTATATGATTTCCTATATATTGGAAAGTATATACATATATGATTGAGTCACAATTATGTGAACAAATTGATAGAAGATGTTACCATAACAATTTTTTATGTGATATTTTTTACAACCCTCATGTAATAATTTATAAAATCTCCATGGAGAGAGACTATTCATAAAAATAATAAATTTATGGGGTTTAAACCATTAAAATATATCATTTTTTACTTGAAACCCAATACATTTATTAGTAGATTCTAATAAAAGTGATTAGTGAGTAACTACAAGTTATTAATATGATTATTGATATTGACTGTTATAACTCCAACTAATTGATTTCAATATAATCCTTTATGACTATAAGTTGTGTTAATAACACTTAATAAAATATTAATACTTTTTGAGTTATGTGTTATAATAATGGAAACACATTTTAATATTTTTCCTATATGATCATATAATTGGTGTCACTTCTTACAAGAGTTTATGGATTTACTCAATAGATATTACTTAGAAAGAATGTAAATATATGGCCACAAAAGTTCTAAAAGAGAGATGTTATAATGAAAGATCATTGTAAGTATGATATCTTCTATTTATCTTAAATATTAACATTTTTAATGTTTGGTAACTTTTAGACATGATAATACATTGATATATAGATATTAAGTAAATGTTTAAATTGAATGAAACCTTTATTTAATATAATTATCAATATGTGTTTTGGAGAATAAATATTTTATAAATAAAAGTGGGGTACTGTTATGAATTTTATTTATTAAAATGTTGGACTTGTTTGAAAAGGAAATAGGGTATTTTTTCAAATAATTAGTGGGAATTATTTTTTGATTTGGAGAATCCCATGTAGGTTATAGGGTTTTTATTCCTTACGTATTTCCCCTATAAATAGAGGTCATGAAAAATGTAAATTTTTCATAAGAAAATATTTTTTACAAAATTCTTTGAATCTATTTTAAATATAAATTTTTGATATTTTTTATTATATACATAATAGAAAAACAAAGAAAAATATTATTTTAAACAATTGGAAATTTATAATATTAGTCCTTATGATTGGATTTTTGAAATTCAAAATCTGATCAATTTTCTCCCTCAACAATTTGTATTATTTTAATTGATTCAAAATAAATTTCGATTGAAATAGTGAGAATGAATTGGTGTGAATCACAATAGTTTTGATCTATAAAAAGACGGATGTTGAGATCGTTTAATTTCAATCTCCTTGATCTAAAACTCTCTGGAAATTTTCCTCTAACATCATCATAATGGGACTATAGGAAATTGGTACCCATCGTTATCTTACCTTGGTGAAAGAATCGATGGAAATATCCCCTGAGAACCGTACACCAACATATGGGGGTGAATCAATCTATTTTAGACAGTGAACATCAGTAATGAATCAAGGTTCGCCACATTCTATATTCTATGGTCTACCTAAGATTTTTACAATAAGGGATACACACAGGACAAAACATCTGTAATCTAATACAGTCCTCTTGGGTGATATAAAGAAAATCCGGGAATCCGTGAAAATTATATATCCATTAAAAATATATATTGCCTTTCTATGTAACATTTATATTTGGGTAAAGCTATTTGAAATTGATATATTTCCTGAAAATAAGGGTTTAGATGATGTATATACATCAACCATATAGAGTGGGTGTGATCTTACTCAACTTGATATCATTGTATCCATGCATTGTTTGTTTTTATTTGTAATCCTTCTGATAGTATTTTAGATTATTTTTATTGTTTTTACAACATTGATGTTATAATATGTATGTTTGTATGAAATTATGTACACATTTTTGTTTGTATGTATGTCTGGATCGTCATCATCATCATCATTATGGACAACATATTATTTTAAATAATTTTATCTCTTTATTATGACCTATATATACACACCCACATATATGTGTGTATTAATGTATATGTATTATTAACTATTATATTATTATGATGTCATTATATATATAAATTATTATTATTTTTAGATATATATGGTTATTAATATTGTTTTGGTTATTGTTTTTGATATCGATTACAAAAAATAATGGGGAGGTTATGAAAGGCAGGAAATGGAAAAACCCTCTAGGGGTTAAATTGCGCCATGTGATGCCAGAGTGCATGGTACTGATTAACCCTCCTCTTCTCCCACTACTACAATTTACATATATTGAGAACTACCATTTATCAATGTTAATTAATCACTAAGTAATGGGGTACATTTATTTGTGTTATGTTATTGAACTGATAGAATTTAAATTTATTAGGGATGATAAAATATAGAATTTTTTATAATTTTTTATTATTTCCCTCTATCAATAATTTTCATACCATAGATAAATAATTACCAACATAAAAACATATATTT
This sequence comes from Viscum album, assembly GCA_963277665.1. Classification (NCBI taxonomy): domain Eukaryota; kingdom Viridiplantae; phylum Streptophyta; class Magnoliopsida; order Santalales; family Viscaceae; genus Viscum; species Viscum album. The sequence continues at coordinate 256,487,254 of OY728150.1, forward strand.
TTAAACTCATATATTAATATATAATGATATTTATATTGATATATATATATATATAATATATTCATAAATAATATTTATATAATACTAAATCTCACTAATAGATTTTCGAGTTTTCATGTGGGGAGATTTGGATGACCACTATTTGGTATTCATTTCATTCTCCCCCAATTTCATCTTCCACATCAAGAACCCCACTCCCACATCGAGAACTCTAATTCCCTCTCCTATCTCTAATTCCCCCCACTTCTACACCGTTGATCTCACCATGTTTTGTCGATCCCCCCAATGTTGTCGAGCCATCCTACACCCTACCGTTTCATTGACCCCACTCTATCGATCCATATTCCCCCATATCCTACCCCATCGAGCTCAGATATCCATCATTACCCCTACCATGTAGTTGAGTCTCACTGTATCATCAAACACCCCAAAACTCCCTCAATACCCTCCCCCAGTATCGGAATTCCCCTTTCGATCCCCCTATCATGCCTCCTTTTTGTTTAGCCCCATTTCATCGATCGATCCCACCTCCCCCAAGTTTCATTAAGCTTCCCTAGACCCTCCTTTCTATTTTTTCTACCATACACATTCCTAATTAATATCTTCAATGATATTCCTCACAACATCACCACCACACACATTCATGCAACTCCTCCATGTGTTCCTCTCCCCACAAAACATCTATCCAGAACACTGATTCACTACTGCATATGACTCTTTTCTGTTTCATACAATCATCCATAATATTTATTAGATGAATTTTAATGGAATTTAGGTTATTAACTTAATACCATATTTTTTTATTCATATTGAGAAATTAATTGTTTTTTGGAAGTTATGGTTGAGTAATTTTATATTGATGGACTTTAAAGTATAGATATAATTTGTGTGAGTCATATTTGGTTTGGAATGTATATGTTGTGGTGGTTGGAAATTTAACGTGAAATGCATGAATTGATATATGTGTTCATTTATTGTTTTGAATTTCATTGGTTTTAATAGTTTTGAATGGATGATTCCTTATCTTATTTAAAAAAAATTAATAGTTTCAAATGGTTTAATTTTAATGATTATTATTATTATTATTAGTTATTATTTTTAGCATTAATAAATTTTTGTCGATTGTTAATATTATTAAAAATTTAAATAAATAAAAATTATATTTTACTATATAATTATATATGAACTATTTTTATTAGTTGAATATATATAATAATATATATATTTGGTGTATAATAATTAAATATGTATACTTTTTTACATTGTTTTGACTAGATTAAAATATTTTCTTAATTAATAAATATTTTTTTCTGACCTCATTTGTTGTTAAATTATTGTGTTATGTATATATATATATTTAAAAATATGTTTATATATATTTTACTTTAAAAATAAATTAGTAAAATATCATTTAGCTAAACACCGACACATATATATTTTAATACAATATATCAATTTGAAAATAGGTTTAATTAATTCACTTAATAATGGATGTTACCATTAATTAATATTTTCTTGTTTATTACTTGCCCAACAATCTTTTATTATATATTTTTTATCATGTTAGAATGGTTTGTGTTGTTTTTTTGCCTCTGGTAAACATAATTAATATGTATAATATAGTTTATTTAATAATAATACCTTGTAATTTTATTTTTGAAAATTGAAATAAATTGGTATAATCATTATCATTTTCCAATTCTAATTATTTTATTTTATTTTTATTAGATTGGAATGTCTGTTTAATAATAATTTTTTTATTCAATTTTTTTTATTTTATATAAATACATATATGGAGAAGATCAAAATTGATATACCATGAATGTTTTCTTCTAAATATTGTAATGGGATTACATAAATTATTGACTTGACCAATATATTTTAGATTGATTTGATTATTTTTCCATATATAAAATCTGAAAAAATTTATATTTAGAAAAGATACTATTGGGGAACATCTGTTTCTATTTGGGTTTTTGGAAATATGTATGACTTGGACATTTCACGAGAAAGTGTTCTTTCCTCGTCATAAATTCAAAAGTATTCATAATTATGTTGATTCAAAAATAATTTATTCTATGAACATTATTCTCAATGATATGACACCCGAGTTTCAATATGATGAGAGTAATTCCTTAAATGATGATGTTGGAAAAAGAAATCTAATTTTTATAAAGATGGGGAAGCATGGAAATTATTTGAAATTATTAATGATGTGCATACTGGATTAGATTTTCCATGCACCATATTCACTAAATTTTTGTTCATATTTTAAATATGTCACATAAATACCATGAATAAATTGATATACACCACATTTGAAATATTGTTGGTATAGTTGAAAAGGTACTCCCTATTGTATTGAAGATTCCATATCTATACTATTAGGATCACAAGTGGACTGATGATCTTTGTTTCACATACGAAACCATTAATGTGGGCCATAGCAACTATACATTGTTCAAAAAATAGAATGTGGAACCCAATTATTGTACTATTTTCTAGACATCCAACTGGAAGGACTATGAGAATAATAAGTTTGGTCAGATTCCTCATGGAATGGTCTTAAATAGAGGGAAAATGATTGCCACTAAGCAGATTCATCACTCCCCACTGAAACTGAGGTTTATAAGATTCTTCATGTTAGATAAAATTTAAAAACTGATGAAGTGGAATTAAAATATAAACAAAATTTTTGATATGTAAACTCACCTAGATGATTGGTTGTTATAGAATGTTTTTGACAAAATACACTACGAATTTTTCCATGATAGTCTGAATGTTCGACTAGCAAGAAGAGAGTTTTTACCTATTTGGGTCAATGGTTGGTACAATACCTAGTAAGTGTCTTGTGGTGTTTGTTCCATACACTCTTCCACTGTTATTATGTATTAATTAACCATTTTTTTACTTTTGAATCTTATTGATGGACCAAGATGAATGGGTGATAAAATCAACATTTATATGAACCCATTGATTGATAAGATGCAATAATTTTTAAAATATTGTGTAATGAATTTTGATTTGATAGCTAATTAAATTCTTATATTTTTTGCTACATTGTTATGTAAAATTAATGACTTCTCATCATATGTTAACTTATCATCTTTGAGTACAAATTGATAATTTTCTTACCCTTACTCTAATAAAAGTAATAAAATTGATATGGATTATGAACAATTGAAAATGGTAATACCTTGTTCACAAACACTTTATTCATCAACTACATATGTTTAGAAAATATAGTGTGTCATTTTATGGGAACAAAAGACATTGAACAATGCCAAAAATAATGTACCGAGTTTATATTATGACAAAACATTAAAAATAAAACATTCATATAGTGTGTGATTTTCTATATTTATTACCTCTTTCAATGTCATCGATTCCTTCTACAAATAGACATCATAATAATAATTGTTAGAAGTAGTAGCTTTTCTTCAAATTAACTTATTGGAAAGGTAATATTTTAAGGAAAAATTTGGATGTCATGCACATTGAAAAAAAGTGTTTTATAACATACTATGTAACTTTTTTTCTATAAGGTGTAATCAAAGGATAGTTCCAACACTCAGCATGATTTATATGAAATTATAATGGGAAATAAATACACTGACATTTTTATGATGTTGATTGGGAATAAAGTTATGTTTCTATTTTACATGATTAGTGAAAAGAGAGAACCATTTTTTATCGATTATGAATATCTTCAAGGTTCCTAATAATTAATACAATAATTATGAAGATCGTCAAGGGTCCTAATAATTATTATAGTAATACTTCTAAAAATTTCAATGTTGTGACAATGACAATACATGGGTCAAAAATTCATGTTAATAATATTATACATAAATATTTAATTCCAATTTCAATTCATGAATTTTTTCTTACCTATGATGTTGATTTCATTAATGATGCCTCAATTTTTTTCAATTATCTCTATTCAATGAATCATCGCATGAGTGATTTGAAAAATTTATTGGAAAAGATATAACTTATACTATAACATGGAGAAATTATTTTCAACCATTTTTTATTTCACGGTCCACTTGATATTATATTTTATTGGTGAAGATATTGTTAGTTGTCTCATGAAATTTAGGTGGATTTATACAATAGAGTGATACATAAATTAATTGAAATGACATGTGTGAAAAAAAAATCATCAAGAAAATTAAATTTTCTGGGGATATTTTATGGATGAATGCAAAAAACATGATTCATATATTTATGATCTTGAAAAACAGTTATATTAACCCACCCAGATTGATAATGGTCCAATTCTATAAGGGATAACATTTTATATGGATAATAATGAGTGGGTCTATACTCCACGATAAATGTCATAAAATACTTCATCAGTTTTTCCATTGATATAGTAACTGACATAGTTGATTTATAATGGATTTTGTTTATATATTTAATTTATTCCTCATCTTTTATTCTATCTTAATTTAGGGTTAAATTTTTTGATCTAAAGCTGGAGTGGCCCTGTGTGACTAACCACCAAATCCAACAACATTATTTCAAAAAATTTCATGAGTGGTATACGATTCATGTACATATATATATATATATTGATTTAATTTTTTTATAATTAAACAAAGGTTTATTTTCACAACCTTATTCCCATTGACTTATTTGAAATTCACAGATTTACAAGTTGTGTTAATCAATGGCTCAAATAGTGACCGTAGAACTCAACCAACTAGCTGATGTTCCATATGTTATGGCTTGCTACTACAAGTCTTTATATTTTAATCAATTTGGATATCATGTTAGTGATCTTTAATTTAATTGAGAAAGGAAAAATAGTGGTGTTGGTTTTCATTTTGTTGACATAGGTTATTACTATGGATTTTGGACTGATATTAAAGAGGTTACTTATGGTCATGGATTAAAGAATATATTGTTGCATTTTGATTGGGTTGATTTGTTTTGTGTAATTAATGTATAATATTTCTAATTAACATTAGTAAACATTAACACTATGTTATATAAAAATGACCAAGTAAGAAACAAGACCTTTCTACTAGGGTTTCATGAAGACAATGTATACTCTATCAGTATTGATTAAAACTAGAATGTTTTTGTGAAAATATCTAGAAGTGGAGTTTTGATTGAATAAGAGGAACTAAATACTAATATATTTACTAATAAAAAAATTAACCAAACCACTATGTCTATATGAGAAGAATATGTACAATGGTTTATAGATACAACTAAATGAGATATGATAGTTTTTCGTGATTAGTGAAATAATTCATGAAATATTTTTTCTAGTCACATATAAAAATGATTAACATTTGTAAAAATATATATGAATTAAATGTACAAAAATTTCATGATTTAATGATATTATATATGAATTTAGGTATATCATAAAAATGATGGAGTGGTTCACCTAACATTTCATGTTTGTATATTTTCAGTTTTTATATTAATGTATTTTAAATTTATATAAGTATGTTCCCCTATTTGATTCTAATTATTAATTAAAAAAGTAATTTGTGTTTAATGGATTGAGATTTTTTTGTTGGATTTGTGTGTATTTCAAAAAAAAATATGGGTTCTAGTGAAGGGATTAAATCATGTAACTCTGGACCATGGTTGGGTGTGTTATTTAATGACACATTTGATCCAATCGAAGGGATTTCAGTGAAATGATTCATCAGTTAGGGAATTTGATATAAGACGCAATTAGATTCCCTTTGACGACTCATTATTGAACTTTAGATCCCCCTTGTATGATTGAAATATTTTCTAGGGAGGTTTAGGAAAATTTATTGTATATTTGTTTGTGGATTTTTTTAATTTTTGTAGTTACTAAGAATATTTGTTTGACAGGATAATTTTACATCATGTCCAGATGAGTTTTGGGATGTATGGATCAAAAAATTAAAAAAGATATGTAATGGTTTAAAGGTATATTTGAAGAGTAATAACTGAACAATATTTGATAGTGATCGAGGCATTGAATGGTGTGTCCCTCCATGAATTCTTCCCATGCGATGGGAGGATTTTTTTGCATTATGGTCGAGTGAGGTGGTGATGGTAAAATTTATTACATTAAATATATAAATGAATCAAATTTCCCATATTCATATTAAATAAATACATTAAATGTATACCAAATCCACTTTTCATTCCCATAATCATGTGATACAGGGAATTCCTTTGAGGATTAACACCCGACACAACACTCAGCTTATACATGACTTATGTTTATAATTAAATTTTCATTCAAATCATCAAAAAATTATAGTATGAATTGAATATAAATATTTAGTTGGTTTTCACCATTATTGTAGTTACAAATATAATGGTGAGACGGTATTTCAAATATCAACGTGGTTGAGGAATCATCTTGTGGGTGATGAAAATGTGGTCCTGATTATAGTAAGAATTATTTTTGTTAATTTTTTTTATTTCATAGAAATTATTAACATTTATTCATTAATTCATTATGCATACTCGACAGGCTTATTTTGATGTTGAGTTAGAAAATCTTTTATAGGAATGTATAATGATGAAATATTTTAGTGTATCAGGGGATGTTGTGGTCACGGTAACTATTTATCATAGGAAACTAGATTCCCATGATGTCAAATTTCTAGAGTGGAGGTGATGGGTGCATGTAAATATATAGAGATGCACACACTAACTTAGGTTGATGCTGCCAAAGAGATTTTTCATTATGATATGGATGATTTGTTTTAGTCTCTATGATAAGTTCATGAGTATATATCATCATGTATGTTAGCACAAATATATAAAGTGATGAACAACTTCTATTGGATGGTACATATATGGTGACCTTATTAAAAAACAAAATAAATTATAATCATATTGACTTTTGTTTATATTAATATAATAAATGATATTTATATTTTTATTAGGATCCTAATACAAAAAATTGACATATTTGTTAGTTCTTGGGTGATCTAGATGAGTAGTCACGTTATGCATGACGGATTTTACAATACTATTTAAATATTTAATATTTCATTTTAGATGTATAATTTAAAGGTGATTTCTATTTTTACATTATTATAATAAAGAAAAAAGTGTCACTTAAACTATAGTGTCACAGTAAAAACTCAAAATATGATCCGAAATTTTCATGAAATCAATTTAGAATATCTATAGAGTAATTTGTGAAATTTATGAACAAAAGAAACATCAATATAATGTTTTATTTTCTCAGGATGACCAAAAACACATTTTTAGTGTTTTAAAAAAAACAAAATCATGAATATAATGGTAAAAATCATAGAAAATTAACATTAAATGACCTTTAATCATAATAATATCATATATGTTTGGTTATTGATGTTTATGATTAGACAAAACATAAATCATATGTATAGTGTGCTCAGACAGACCAAGTGCATAGTTTTTAAAACTTTGGTGGTCCTTAAAAATGTGTGTTAGGGGGTAAAATCAAAAAAATGACCTCTCATAGAAATAAAAGCATAAAAAAAATTGGAAATTTATTTTCGAAATTTGGGACCATAAAACATGTTAATCAGATGTTTCATTTATTTGGGATGATAAAAACAGTTTTAGTGGTTTAAAAAAACTAAAACACACGTGTAACAGTAAAAACCAAATCAAATGACAACTAAATTATATGATATCATAAAAATAACATATTTGTATTATTTTTTCATATAATAGTAGATGAAACATTTATCAGTTGGGTGGTGTTCTTGGACAAATTGGATGAGTTTTTAAAGTCCTGGTAAACTTCAAAAACATGCACAGTGGTTCAAAATCAACAGAAATACCTACGATTACTATTAAATCAATTAAAAACAACCATAACTTTATTTTAATAATTCATCTGTAATGAAATTTCAATTTTATGTTCTATTTTATTGAGATGTCCAAAAACACAAGTTTAGTGTTTTAGAATACAAAAACATGGGTGTAATGATCAAATCCATATAACACATCCTTTGAATGGAAAGAAATCATAACCCAACCAAATTTGTATTATTTATGACATGTTAAATTAGAATAAATGTTAATAATATATATTTTGAGTCTATAATGACGAAATGAATCTTTTTAATTGTTTTACTATCTTTATCAATTTTCCCCATGGGGTAAAACCAAAAAAACCATTGATTTCCATGAATTTATATGAAAAAAAACCATCGAGTGATTTACAAAAAGTTGGAGAAAAAACACATCAATCTAATGCATCGTTTCCTCGATATGATCATAAACAAACTTTTATTTTTTAGAAACTATAAAATGTGTTTGTATTAGTCAAAACCATATCAAAAGTTTATTGAATAACTTGAAATCATATGAATGATGTATTTATATTATATTTTATATGTAAGATAGAACTAACCATTAATACAACATGTCGTTTGTAACACCATGATATTTTATGAAATATTGTTTTTAAAATAATGTTAATTTCTTTGATGGTTTTCATTCTATACAACAGTTAGTTTTAATGAATAGTAGTATACTATTTATATTATTATTTAAACTTGACCATTAAAACCTATCCATAAAATTTGAAGTATGAGTAGGAATATACAAATTCTGAAAATTATTTAAAATGATTTTAGTTCAATAAAATATAATTCTAAATATGTACTTATTTGTAATGTCTTTATAAGCTTTAAAGATACATTTTTATCAAAACATTCTTTTTATTGCTTTTTGTAAAAAACCAATAAAATTAATTATTGAAAAATTTATAAAATTTATTTGAAAAAATTAAATTTTTTTAATCACCATGAAAAAATTATATTAGGTGAATTTTGGAAAATTTTCAGGAAATATTATGTTTTCGATGAATAGTGAAAAATTATGATTATTATTAAAAAACATTTTTGTTTAAAGATTTTATAATGTAAAATAATTAGTAAAATATTTTAAAATAAAAAATATATTAATAATTCTATTATTAAACCTATGTATATCATTTTAATAAAATTCATGTTTAATTTTGATATTAAAACATTATGTAATTATGAAAATTCTTTCTTTAGAAAACTGCTTTTTCATCTGGAATATAGGTTTAATTTTAAAATTAAATGTTCAAAATAAGGTGAAAGGACTTTTAAAAAATGGATAAAATAATTTCAGAAATAATTTTTAATATTATATAGTAATTTAAATTTAATTTTCTTTCAAAAGGATGAATAAAAATTAATTACCACGACTACTGTTAAAACTGATTTACGGGAGATTAAACGAAAAACAGATGGTGTAAAATTACCTAAAAACATTTCAAAAACTCATTGGATGACTGCGTTTCAACCTTATAATATATATAGTTTTATAATTATGAACTTTGGAGACATTTTTAATGTTTATAACGTGGGTAAACCATTTTTTAAATATTCCATGATTTTCTTCTCCACCACTCCTAAAAGGGGACCCTCCCACCCATCCTCTTGACCCATCCAAAACCATTTGGTTAAGAATATTACATCACAAATAATGTAATTAATTCCCTAAACACATCATAAATACCTTATCATTTTTATTAAACACTTATTATAAGCATTTAGTTAAAAACCTAAAGAGTTTCATTAAAGAAGAGGTAAAAACCATAAACATGTGTTTTTGTTTTATTTATATTTTAACTAACTTTAAATTTTATTAAAATATTATTATATAAAATAAAAATTATATCCAATATACTAGGATGTTATTATGTTAATTTCATAATCTATACCCATCTCCTCTTCCATCAAATGGGAAAATGAAACAGTCTATCGTGTGTATAGTGGACCACCGACTTACAAATAGTTGTAATTGATTTTTCTTTTCCACCACTCATGGGAGGATATAATGAATGAAAAATTATTTATATATTATATTAATGAAATTATTATACCTATTTATTTATAATATCACCTATACCTTCTTACCTTCTAATTCGTTGGAAGACGATAACATCACTCATGCATACATGTGGACTTCTACCTCCATAAAGCGATGTGATGGATTTTTCATTTTATTTTGAAAAGGATAGTAATAAAAATAGATTTATAGAATCTATATGATATATTGGTATCCTAATTAAGATATAAAGGTGATATATTATTTAAATTATATTTATACCTTCGATCGAGAAAATGGAAACAACGTTCATGGGTAGGTAGGACATACCGTCACCATGAACAGTGTAAAACATTTTCCATCACTAGATTTTTATTATAAATATATATACATATTTAATGAATATATTTTATATTTATATAATTTTAAAAATTATATATATGATGTATCCTTGATCAAATTAAATGGACCAAAAATACTGAATTAAAAAATACATGAAAAACTATGCAGTTATTACCCAAAACATGATTTTTACAATGAATTGCTAATAAATGTGTAATAAAATGCCACAAGAAAATCACATATTGTATGATATATATAATTATTATTTATGTTTGTTCTTAAAATTATTATATATTATGAAATAACTCTCCATAAATACATGAATTTTATTCTCCAATGGTTATTTAATAAAAATACTTGTTCCCTTTTCATTTCCCCCCATTAGGTACTCAAGAGTCCATAAAATTGTTTTAATGAAAAATAAAATTTATTAATCTATTATGTTGAAAATATATTATCCTTATTGTCAATTTTTTCTAAAAATGTGTTAATATTATTTATTTATGATTATACATTGATTATTAAAATACATTTTCCCATATTTTACTTTTTTAAAATTGTTTAAAAGGCATGTTCTAGGCATTATTTAAACAAGGTACATTTTAATTTTATAGGAAATATGAAAGGAATATTTGTTTTAACGTGAGAAATAGTATTGGTATTTCTCACAATCATGACCACTAAATGTTTTAAAGTATAATTTATATTTTTACATGGATATTTATAAAATAAATTGATTTATATAATGTTATATTAAATCTTAGTTTTAAAATGTAATTTTTAATGTGGAAAGATTATTTTTTTCAAGAAATGTTCTTAGTGATATTTAGAAACCATTTTCTATCTACGATTAAATCCTTTGATTTTACTTAATCCTTACGGATGATATAATCAAATAAAAACATCCATATTATATTTATGTATTTTTATGATTATTATGATAAGATATTTATGGGTCCCATTTATTTTCATGGGTTCTGATGTGATTAATTTTTTATTATCTCGTAGAGTCCATATATGTGGATTTAATTAAATGAATATGGTTATGTTATAACCAATGATGATTATTACAATATAATTATTTATGGTAGTAATTTTAACACCAGGGGTAGAGGTTATGTTATAACCATGGATGATTGTCGCGTTATAATAAAGGAAAGTGGACATGTTGTTACTAAGGATAGCTGGGACCTGTATCTCCATTCAATTCATTATTTAATGATTGATATATTCTGACATAAAAACATGGATATTAGCAGTAAAAAGAGTACAATAATATAATTTTTCTCTATAATAGTGTTGTGGGAGAACATTTACAACTATGATGGTTTGGGAAGTGAACCCATTCCACTATGATAGTTTTGTAAATGATCCTTGACTACTAACAAATTATTTTTAACAATTATTTGTCTTCCAAAAATCATTATCTTAATCCAAGGATACACACTCATGGATCACGTTATTTGATTCCATTATTAATCACATATTATGAATTTTCAATATTTATGCTCTCACTCATGTTTATGATATAATATATGAAGTGTATGGTTTTCAAATCGTATCCTCTTATTATCACACAATAATTATCATGTTATGTTGATATTTACCTTGATTACCATTACATAGAATATGATACCACCCTTTATTAGGTTTAATTTCCCCAAATTACGATGCAAGGTATTATTTTTTATGTATAAAAAGGGTTATTTTTATGAATAAATTTGTGGGTGATAATGTAGTTCACCAATGAACTAGTTGTTAATATATTACTGAATTCAAAGGCAATAGACCTAAACAATTCTTGCATGTATTTATATCTTATGTGAGAATATTCATATATTAATATGTGAAATATTATTATAAAAATATTGGGCATTTATATTGGGTATCAGATCCAGGTTTAGTAAACCATTAGAAACTAAGATGAGAAAACATTAGTGAAAACCATAAGGATTATTCTATGTATTACAACATAACATGGAATTTTTGTGAATGATAGATTGAGTGGTTTTTGATATATTGTATATCTTTATGGATACTAAAAAGGGATTTCATTCTACAATAGTTATAACAAGGGGTAATGACTCGAAAAAGAGCACATTGTGATGGAGTTGATCTATAGTTGGTGCATAAAAAATTATTTGCTTCAATCCTAGTTTGACACTGTCGGGGGATATACTCTGGAAACTCACAAACTCTACAAACCATCATAATGGAATTTAATAATTACTATCAATGACATAGGTAAAGCCTGAGGTTTCATATATTTAAAGGAAGGTTTCAGGATTTAAACCTCCTTTATGTGATCTTCTATTATTATACTATTTACCACTACGATTAGTGGTTTTTACACTATTTTTTTGTTTTAGTCAATGGTTGGAACCCAAATGAATTATTTTAATTATGAATGTGATAGAGAATGACATGATATTTATCTTAAGGGAATAAATTTTATGGGATTTGGAAAATATATCTCACCCTATTCTCAGATAACCTTTTCAGGATATGAATCAGGCTGGAAATCCAAATGGGAAAGGTAGGGAATGACATTCTATTAAGTCTTTTATGAGGAAATTCACATCTTCATTTAGTGGATCCCCTAATTAACTAGTTTGTGAGAAATTTATAAGTACTAGTGAAAATATATTTTCAATTCCCTAGTGTTCATATCATAGAAAATTCATTATGGTTGTTTATTATTAGGAAGTAGAAGAGGAACCATAGTGGACTATTATAAAGAATACAAATCAACCAGATGAAATTAACAGCATAGAATGGGATGAGTTCAGGAAAATATTTTTATCTAATTACTTTAATAAATTATTTTATATGATAATTTATAAAGAATTTCATGAGTTAATGTTAAAGGATGTTGAGTCTGGTCGAACCTATGAGGTGAATTTCACAAGATATATGAGGTACACTTAAGGTATAGTAATCCAAACTAAAATTATGGTTGATTAGTTCTTTATTGTCATAAATACAAGTCTTTTAAGGGTATTTTACACAATTTTCTTTAGTAGATATGAATAAATCATTCAATGTACTTTCCAGGTAGAAATGAATATTGTAATTCCATTCCAATATAATGGTTTTGATAAAATGGAAATATGGAATTAAATGGAATAACTAAAAACCATGGAGAAAATAATATGACCTTTTCTTTATGATCAAAGTGTGGAGGTAAACATGGATAAAAATATATTAAAGGGATTGCTAAATGTTTTAATTATGGATGGGAAGGTCATTGTACAATCGATTTTCAAGGTGATGGGAAAATTTTAGCTAATGATAAGAATTGAGAGAAACCTCCATAGAATGAACCACCCACAATACATTTTTTAAAATTCAGGTAGTATAATAATTATTCTAACCAGCTCTCAAATATAAATTATAATGAGAGTGATCAATGTCAACAACCTCTTAAGATAATTGATAATTTGAAATCTCATGTGATCATTATTTATAATGAGGGGTGAAATAATGATATGGTGAAAGTTACACATACCATCTAATCTACAACCAGTAATGTATTATTTGAATATATATATTTATACCCGCACTTATATAATGAAAGAATTTACTAAGGGTGTATAAATTACACCATAATGGTTAGATGCTGAATAACTAGTGAAAACACTTAATGGTACAGTGATCATAGCTCAAGTCTATGATTCCTCTATTGTAGATGTTTTCTGAAATGTCCTTATCGAAAACCATTTTATTCTCCCATTATTTAAATTCTATGTTATCTTAGGAAAGGATTATATTTCCCTACACAAGTTCCACATCAATTCCCAAGGAAAGGAAGTCACATTTGATATTCTTAACCAGCCTATGATTGTATATGAGTGTGAAAAATGGTATAAACTTCCCACTAATATCACATCCATTGTATAGGTCCTAATTCCCATTCAAAAGGGGTGTTCATCTAAAATGTTTATAGAGAAACTCAAAATATATGATAAAAATATTGTATGGTTGTCTTTTGATTTTTTCTTGGAACAGTCTCTATATCTTCAAACGAATCATGAAGTTTATTTTTCAATAGAACTTATACTCGGTGAAACTCCTATTTAAAATAATCTCTATGTAATGTTCTGGATTTATTTATAGTAATTTTAGAAAAAAATACAAGTGACTCTTGAAAATGGATTCATTCGACCAATTATTTCACCATAGGGTGCACCTTTTTTATTTGTAAATGACTGTATAGATCAATGCAACTCTGCATTTATTACCATGAACTGAATAAGATCATAATCAGTAACAAGTATCATTTACCCTATATTGATTACTTGTTTGATAAAATGTGTGGTTCTCAATACATTCTCATGATTAACCATTGTTCTCAATATCATCAATTGATAGTCAAGACAGAGGATATATCTTAGACAACATTCAATACAACGTATTGAAATTTTGAGTATATAATGATACCACATGGACTTAATTATCCATATTATATATTCATGTACTTTATGAATATACTCATAAGAGATTATATTGACATGTTTATGGTTGTATTTATTGTTTATATTATTATCTAATAAAATAATACGGAAGATAATGAAGATCAATTTGGAATTGTACATAAGTTTTTCATGAAAGATAAACTATATTTAAACTTTACAATGTGTAAATGTTTTATACAAATGGTTTCATTTTTGGGTAATAAAATCTCGAGATAGGGTATATCGGTAGGTCCATAAAAGATGGAGGATATTAAACATTTTTTGGGACCAACCATGATAACTAAGATCTGAATTGTTTCTTGGTTATGATGATATAATCGACCGTTTGTGAATAATTTATCATGAATTGATAATCCTCTCACTAAGCTAACTCAGAAGTGAGACAATTGCCTCTAGATGAATGAATGAGAGGAAAATATGATGGAACTGAATAAAGGATTAGTTAGTGAACCTATTTTTACATTACCCTATTATGTAAAAGGGTTTTTAATATATAGTTATTTGATGCATCCAAGAAGGGATTAAGATGTGTTCTCTTGTAGAATGACAAGGTTATAGATTATGCCTCACAACAATTCAAGGTTCATTAGAAAAATTTCCCAACTCATGATTTGGAGTTAGATTCGATAATATTTTCAATAATTATATAGAGGGCTTATCTTGTAGATAAAAGGGTGATATACTTCCAAATCGAAAAATATTAATGTTCATATTCACACAGAAAGTGTCGAAAAAGCATAAGAGAAGACAATTAGATAGGATTAATGATTACGACTCATCAATACATAACCACCATGGGATAGTGAACAAGGAGGAAAATTTATTGATAAAAAATAATTATTCTATATTATCATTGATGAGGATTTCAGACGATATAATATTTATTGATTTACAAAGGATTGATCTGGAAATCCTGAATTAAGGGGATAAATTGTACATTTATCAAATAAATGTTCAACCGTCTATCCAAGTGAAGGCTAAAGAGGGGGAGAAGGATAATGTAGATATATTGAAGAAGGTTAAAAATGATCCTAAGTATAATATTGATTGAGAGGGATTAATAAGGTGTAGGAACCATGTTTGTGTCCCCTAGATACTTATTTTTAAGAAGGATCGCTTCTTGGAGGTTCATAGTTATTCCATCAATATTTAGCCCAGAAGTTCAAAGTTTTATAGAGATTTTAAGGGGAATATTTTACGATATGGAATGAATATAGATGTTTTATAGTTTTTATCATGGTTAATAATATGCCAACAAGTTAAATATTGGGAATAAATATAATAATATGTTAAAATAATTTCCCATACCAAAATAAAAATGAAAAAACATTACCATTGAAATTGTTGGCTGACATACCAAAATATCTATGGGGAAATATTCTATATGGGTTATTGTGGATTACATTACAAAGTCCTCACTCTTCATAGTTATCAAAAAATATTTACATCTAGAAAATATTTAGAAAATACACAATAAGAATGTTATAATATTTCATGGAGTACCACATTCAATTGTATCTGATCATGATCTAATGTTTACCTTGAATTTCATGTGAAGTATTCTATAATATCTTAATACAAATTTATGATTCAGCACTATGTATCGTCATTAAACAAATTTTCCATCTAATAAAACCTTTAAAAACCTTGATAACAATTTGATACATTGTTATAGGTATTTCAAATGTGTTTTGGATCAAAAATTTCATTTAGTTGAGTTTTCGTACAACAATATCATTCACTCAAGCATTCTACTAGATCCTTATAATTATATCTATAGAAATAAGTGTAAGAATACATTCCAATAGGGTTAATATTGATAAATATAGAAATTGTGACAAGTTTTAGTGGAAAAATGGATAATAAGGTTATTACCATTGAACAATACATAAGGGAAACACAAAGTTGACAAAAATTTTATACTGATAATAATCAACATGATCTAGAAATTGATGTATGTGAGAAGGTTGTTTTTATTAATTTCTCCACTAAATAAGGTTATGTTATTTGGAAATAAGGGGAAAATAATCCCTAGTTATATCTTTCACTAGGAAATTCTGGATTGTATTGGCACTATAGCTTATCACTTGGCTCTTCCACCGAACATCTCTCAGGTTCATAAAGTGAACCATATATATCTCTCGAGGAAGTACATACATAAACCATCACATGTAATGAACATATATGTTCTACAAATTAATAATGATATTTCTTCTAGGGAACAACTATTTGATATTATAGACCATATAGAGAATGTTCTATGAAACAAGACTATTCACCAGGTCAATGTTTTGTGGCAAAACCTCCATCTTGATGAAGCTATGTGGGAACCTAAGTATGTACTGAGGAAGAATAATCATCATTTTTTTGTGAAAAAGTGAGAAAATTTATAGGTATAAATTCATTTTATGGGGTTAGAATGTAACACCACATGATTTTATAAAATATTTTCTTTTCAAAAAAATTTCGTTTCATAGATATCATATATTACATGAAACACTGAGTTTTAACAAACCCTGATATACTGTTAATATTGTTATATAAGCATAACCATTATAAAAGAACTATTAAATTTCAAAGTATGAATAAAAAACCAAATTTTTATAATTATTTAAATATATTTTATTTAAATAAAAAATATACATATATGTATTTAATATTTTAATAATGTCTTTATATTTTTCTTAAAAAAAGTTAATTTTTTTTATTATTTCTTTTTAAAAAAAATAATAATATCAATTTTTTTTTGAAATTTTTATAAAAATTATATAAAAAATTTAACTCTTTTTTTTAATAAAAATGTCGAAATTATCACATGGAGAATATTTGATAATTTTATAGACATATTAATTTTTTCATAAATACTGAAAAATACTGGTTTGTACTATAAACTACATTTTCATTTAAAGCATTTAAAAAGACCCATATCGTTTACAAATGATTAAAAGTAAAATTATTTAAATTATTTGAAGATAAACAGTTTATATTATCAGAATAAAATTTATATTGAGTTTTTATATTAAAACATTCTATACTTAGGAAAATATTCTCTTTGGAAAACTGTTATTTCATCACATCCACAGGTTTGATTTTAAATTAAAATATTCCACATATGTTATTTGAATTTTTAAAAATAAATGAAATATTTGGAATAATAATAATTTATATTATATAATAATTATAACTTATTTATTTTTAAATACAATTTTTAAAGAACCATAAAAATTAATTACCACAAATAAGGTTAAAACTAGTTTATAAGGGGTTAAAGTAAAAAGTTAAAGGGTGAAACGACCTCAAAAATTATACAACTACCATTTTTGTCCATATTACTACCATTTCACATTTTAGGTTTTATAATGAGTCATTTTGGATCATTTTCCAGGCTTAAATTGTGAAAAAATCATTTTCTTTTAAAAAAATTCATGTATGTACTCTCCCCCACTTATAAAATGGAACCCCTATCCACTCCTATTAAATCTTACAAAACATTTTGGATTGGTCAATACCTACCCAAATAATTTTATTAATAATTTTTCCATGTAATATTTTTAATTTTATGTTAATAAATTTTCATAATAATTCTTTAGGTATAAACTTATAATGGTTCTCTAATGAAGATGTAAAATTATTATACATGTGTTTTAATTTTATTTTGTATTCCAACATATTAAAATTATTTTAAACTATGATGATATAAAATAAAACAGTATATTAAATATATTAATATGTTATTCTGTTAATTTCCTTTCCCATATCCATCTCATCCTCCATAAAATGGGATACAAAAATTTTGATCGTGTGTACGGAGGACCACCGTATCCGGAACCGATATAATTTTTTTTAATAACAACCCATCAAAGTTAAATATAATGATGGATTTAATTTTTATATTTTATATTTATGAAATTATTATACTTCTATAATTATAATACCTATTATACATTTTTACCTTCTAATATTTAGTAAAATCATAATGTCGCTCGTGCCTACATTTGGACTACTACCTCCACGAAGCGATGTGATAAATTTGTCATTTTATTTTTACATGGATTTTAATTTGAATAGATTTATTGAATATGTATGATATATATTAAATTATAATTCATCAATAAAGGATATATATTATTTAACATCCTTTGTTACCTTCTATCAATAAAATGGAAGCAACATTCATGTGTACGTATGACCTACCCTCTCCACAAATGGTGTAATTTATTTTCCATCTCCAAAATTTAGAGGTTAATTAAAATACATATGTAATGAATATATATGATACATATATAATGGTTAAAATTATATATATGATTTAACCTTGATTAATGTAAATCTACTGAAAATAAAAAAATCAACACATAAATGAAAAACAATGTAGTTATTACCTAAAATGTGATTTTAACAAGGAATTGTTAAAGAAAGGGTATTAAATTGTCATAATGATGCCATTTATGGTCTGATATATGTATTTATGGTTATGTGATATATGTATAAAAATATATTGTTTCTAACTCTTTTGTCGGGGCGCGCGCGTCCATCTATTTTGGGGGGATGGCGGCGCTGTCTTGTTGTCACACATTCTCGCCTTCAAAAGGTGGGAAACATCAGCTCATTTTTATGGGAAGTTTTCTCCTTGATTGAAATAGGATGATGGGATGTAAGTTATTCCTTCCGTGGATTCCTCCTCGGAACTCATCACCTAGTCCGGGTCTCCCTCACAGATTTAATACATTGTTCATGAAACTCTTCCTAAAGACATATCTTCAGGGACACCAGTTAATTACATTACTTCTATCAGGACATTCCAAGGGGTCCAGTCGGAGAATCTACCTTCGATTAGGGGAGTAGTCACATTGGGCATCACTGACGTGTCTGGACGCTGAGGGATTGGCGTGTCTGGCTTCTATCCCTTATTATAGGGCTTCTTGAGGGCGTGGATCCCCGAGGCATCCCACATCGAACGTGGAGAATCATATTCCATGGGCATGTGTCTGAGGTTTTCCTCAGCTTCCCGTGTTTTACACGGGGTATGCCGCATGTTTAACGTCCAACAGAGATAGATCGGGCTGATCAGAACACTGACAAGAG
The DNA here is from genome assembly GCA_963277665.1 of Viscum album. Taxonomy (NCBI): domain Eukaryota; kingdom Viridiplantae; phylum Streptophyta; class Magnoliopsida; order Santalales; family Viscaceae; genus Viscum; species Viscum album. Next base: position 256,506,972 of record OY728150.1, read on the forward strand.
TGGATAAGATGGGTGCTACCCCTGGAGGGACCACCAATACTACGGACAACATGTGGTCGACTTCCTGGTTAATGTTTAGGGGAATGGGGTATGAGGTGGCATGATCCCACCGGGATGTGGCGGCCCGGGTAAGAATCGGGATGGATGATGAAGTGGTTGAATGAATATAATGGCGAATGGGATGGAACTGCCATGAGGAGGATGATGGTATTGGGATTGAGCCTTGAAGAGGCTTCCTACATATCCCCATGGCTGGGAATCAAAGTCCACGTAGTTCATCTGAAGACGGCTTACCGCCGATTGGGGTTCAACAGCTTGTCGCTGGATGGGGTCCCGACAGCTTACCGCTGGATAAGAATGTTAATGACTTACCACTGAATAGGATCACAATGACATACCGCTGACTGAGACCCACAGTTTTACGTCATGCAGGACGGGGGAGGACTGACGTGAAGGGGGTGGAAATAGCTGGGTGTTGGTCTTGAACCTCATAGAGGCTTCCTACATACCTTACCTTCGCTAGAATTAAATTCCTCGTAGTTCCTGGATATATGGGGTATTTTGGGCTTACTCTCTGAGGAATCCCAAGGTGTTGGTGTACCGACGTGAAGACAGTCGATACCAATGGGTAGTGGAGGGATTGAACCTCAGGGAGACTTCCTATGTACCCTTCCTTGGCAAGGATCAAAGTCCTCATAGTTCGGATGGGTGGGAACTAACGTGAAGGTGGCCTTGGGGTCCGATGGTTGTTGGGATTGAACCTCGGGGAGGCTTCCTATGTACCCTTCCATGGTAAGGATCAAAGACCTCGTAGTTCAGGTGGTTGGGAACTGATGTGGAGGTGGACCTGGGGTCCAATGGTTGTTGGGCTTGAACCTCGTGGAAGCTTCCTACATACCCTGATATGGAAAATATTAAATACATTGTAGTACAGGTGGTTCGAAACCGACGTGAAGGTGGACCAAAAGTCCAATGGTTGTTGGGAATGAAACTCGTGGAGGCTTCCTACGTATCCTGCCATGGTAAGGATCAAAGACCTCATAGTTCGAGTGGTGTGGGGCTTACACTCTAGGTTACCCAAGGTGTTGGTTTCATGGTCGGTGCTTACTCTAAGCCCACATCAGCCATGATCGGTGCGAGAAAAAAGATGTAGAATAGACCTGACGATCACGTCACAAAAGGGGAATCCTTGGGAAGTGGAGTGGGGATTACACGTGATCATGACCCAAAGAGGAAATCGGGGCTTATGCGTGGTTAGTAGCCCGAATATGTTGGGACTTACTCCAAGAGGGAGGTCTGATGGCGGAAAATACCAGCGGGAGAGGGTTTTGGCATTGAAGAAAGGAGGGGTTCAGTGTCCATTGCCCCCTCCCCCAGGTCCTTGGGACCGAAGAATAAAGGAGGAGCAGGGATGTTGCCTCTGGCAAGAAAATGATAGGGGCTTACACTAGGATGGTTTCCCTTCCATGTGGAAAAACTCTGCTCCGATAAGGAGGATATCATCCTCTGTGAGGGAATATCTCATCCTCACGGAGACCAGTGGGTGTGGAGAATGTCCAACGTGGGGGTACCCCACATGAGAGGCATGGGGATAGGTCACATTTTGACATCATGTGCTGAGGACTACGGTGCTTGGCAGTTTAATGTCCTACTGCTCGGACGAGGTGGGTTTGCTCCGCACCACATGGACTTACATAATTGGTACCCTCTTCTCCTTGGTGAAGAGAAGGGACGGGAAACGCCGTGGATATGGGATGTCATATAGAGAACCATTAGGGGGGGTCCACGTTAGTGTGTCTATGAAAAGAAGCAATATCCATTAGCGTGCCTCTTAGAATAAGCATGATGCGAAGAAACGCAACGGGCAGTATCATCCAAGGGACTTTGAAATCACATCGTGGAAACCTGGAGGGGTGCATAGGAAAAGGAATTTCCAAGATGAGTGTGCATAGGGAGGGTCCTTGTGAAGCTCTACTTGTCTGCATGGCGGAGGGTGCTTGCGAAGGGGTGTGCTTCGCGAAGTGGGGTTCCTCAGACCAAGCATTGGGAAGAGGTGCATATGAGTTGTGCTTCACGAAGTGGAAAGGCAGTCGCGGAGCACTACCTTTCATAGAAAAGGTTCCTCACAAACCAAGGTATTGAGAAGCAATGTGCTTCACTATGTACAGAGACCTTGCCTTGGAATGTGGATCATGTGTACATGAAGGGTATTTCGTGAAACATAAATGCTCCGCGATGACTCAGGTTCCCTTGGGGATCCCATTCCTTAACGGAGGCCCCTAGGCTCTGTGAAATGAATCCCTCTCGAAAGAGGGGATCAAAACTAGGAAAAGGGTAGGAACATCGTACAGAAGAAGTACCTCGCACAACTCATAGTTCATAGAGCTGAAGGTGCATCACAATTCGGGAGCTGGGAAGTTGATAAGTCGGATTGTCCACCACTTGGACTTGGGGAGGAGGCTGGTATTTATAGGTGAGAGTCACCACAAAGTAGCATGCACTCGGCGTGAAGACCGAGTTTTTTTTCTCCATGGCGGGTCGCGAATATCAAATATGTTTGCAGAGCATCCCGCCTCCATGCTCCATAGTGGGTCGTGAACGTCAAATGCATTCGAGGACTGTCCCGCCTCCTTTCTCCACGATGGGTCACAAACATCACATGGGACTCCGCAGTGGGCTGATAATGTCAAATGCATTCGCGGAACATCCCGCCTCTTTTCTCCACGGCGTGTCGTGAACATCAAATGCGTTCGTAGAGCATCCCGCCTCCTTGCTCTGCAGTGGGTCATGAATGTCAAAGGGGACTCCCTGAAGGGGCTTCGCGTGGCATCCATAGGGTTTTTGTGTTCTTCTCCTCCCCAAATTTTGGGGTCAAAAATACCCCCCCCCCCTCAGACTTAGAGCTGCGAAGAAATCCATGGTCAAAGTCTGAGGGTAGATTGCCAAAATTCTCAGTCGTTTTGTGAAGTTATCTCGTGATGATGGCTCTCCAAGCTGGAAAGCGATGATCCGGCCGGAAGCGTCATGATGCTAACTTCGGTCAAGACGCGGCGTGATGCTCCAGGGGTCCCTCGCTTATAAATAGGGGACCTAAACTCTCTTTTGTCTTTTCTCCTCTCAACGATTTAGGACTTTAGCGCTCTTGATTCGCGAAGCTCCATGTACTCCACGATTTCTCTCTGTGAATCATGCCTTCTGCTTCACAATTCTTCAGCGATTCTTGGACTTCGTGTATCAGTGCTTCGTGAGTCTGTGCCTGAAAGATGAGGCAGGGCTCCGCGAACAGGCTTCACGAACGTTCTCTGCAAACATCCTCCGTGAACAAGCTTCATGAACCAACCAGAAAAGCTCCCAAATTTCAAAACTTAACGGCTCATCAAGAATCTTCCCAGGGGTTCCTTGTAGATGCCGCCCGGAGGGATGAGATGGAAAATATTCTGGGTCTGGGGAGTTGGTATAGATCCACTTCAACCATGATTCGCTGGTGCAGCTATAGTCGGAGAGCCTGAATAACTACTCGCTATGTAATAGGTTGCCTTTGTATGGCTTCGGCTGATGGATGACAACATATTCCTAGAAGGAACTCGGGACGAACCATCTAACTGGTTCAGGAGCACGTCGTGCCAGCGCCGATGGTTTAGGGTAGCCAATGTCCACGCCCGGGAGAATTTCACACTCATCATTGTTGATTTCTTAAACTACCACCTGAATAATGTCAACATGAAGGAATTATTTTCAGAGATGTCTCCCCTCTGTACCAGATGATTTTGAAGACATCTTTGAGGAACCCGAGTAAGGGGTGGTCTGAGGAATGGGACCTACGCCAGGGAGGAAACTTCACCGATGATTGGGCATGGGCATATTGGGTAGGAACCTCATGTGAGGAGTTTGGGGCTGAGCTAAGGAGAGTGGGTTTTTATGAGGCAGTCTAAGCCTCACAATTCCACATATATCAACGGAAACAGCTGATTCCAGAGTTGTTGAGTAGATGGTCATCCTGGCCAATACCTTTCACTTACACTATGGGAAGTTCAGTATCAGCTTGTGGGATGTCAACTAGATCTCGGGGGGTCCTAATACAGGGGTTGATGTATGATGAATTCCTCCCCTTCATGAGTGTGTGGGGTGATCCAAAGAATTCCATGGTTGGCGATGCCGTTGATGGAGCTTGTGCCCGGGGAGGATAAGGAAGCAGTAAGGGATGTCCACTTTAGGCGCTTGTTCAAACAATTCTTGAACTTCTCAGAAAACAGGTAGTTTCCAGTTAGGCCTTGGACTTGCCCGAAGGGGGCTCAGAGTAAGGAGGACTCATACTGGCGACTTTTGGAGAACAGCCAGTGGAAGACATGGGTATTCAGCTTTAGCACCGAGAAATAACTAATAGTCAGGTTGGTAGCATTCATCATAGCTCTTATCTATGGTTGGATACTACTTTTGAAGGATTCCAACATGGGAGTACGCCCAAGCACATTTATCATAGCTTCCACATTGGTGACAGGAGGGCGGTTCAACCTATGAATCTCGATGCTCTCCAAACTATATAAGGTGTTGGTGCATATCAGCAAGGGGAAAAGTCCACATAGGGAATATGGGCCATTCCACCTTTATTACGGGTGTATTTTGGCATATATCAGGGGGGTTTACGAATACCCGAACCCTATCTCTCCTCCGAGATCGACCTTTCTCCCATCGATCATGAATGTCGTGGGGAACTTTATTACAAGATGGTTGCACTGTCGGTTCTGAACCGGGTGTGGAGGGTAGAGGAATTCAATTTCCACCCATTTCCATTTCCAACGGGGGTATTCACAGATGACGGTCGGGGGATGGAGGAGCACCGGGCCTATCTCCTAGACTTTTGAGGTGGAGTCCTGGTGGTGAGGGTGGACAGTGAGCCCCTCTGGGAGCCGTATACCCCACACCAGTTTGCAAGGCAATTTCGGTGTATGCAGCGACTGACCCCACAGGTCTATATGGAGGTGTGCCATGAAGAACAAATGTGCGTGATGAGGAAGATGTGTCTCATGTTCACACGATAAGATGGAACAATGTGGAATGAGTTGCCTCCATCGATCGTCGTCCTCCAGATGGTAAAATAATAAGACCAGAGCTGGGAGGCGGCCTACCCGGGGGAGATGCTGAAGCAGCCAACCATTCGAGTCGGTGATGGTGAGCTTCCCCGACCTCAAGTCTGGAAGGCAGAAAGGGCATCCAGCGATGGCGGGGCTGTCATGGTGGTGAGGACCGCACCATTTGTGGGGGATGTAGTGGTAGTGGATCCGAAAGTGGCAGCCGAACCGATGATTCCAGAAGAGCTAAGTTATCCAGAGGGGAGGCTGCTGATAGGATTCAGCAGGATACCCACCCAGGATTTGAGGATGTGGCTTCACCATAAAGACATGCAAGAGAATGTTGTCTTCCTGGATGCCTGGGACATCTGGGATGTCAAAAGGCAATTCCTCTACCCCTCTGAGTTGTGGCAGCACCTGAACCGTCTTGAGATGGATTTTCCGAGAATATTCCCCATCAGGGTCGGATTTGCGGTGTCCCAATTTGAAGGGGAACAATATCTTACTGAGGTGGAGGACTTCGTGCACTCCCTGGGTGCTCCTTGTCCAATGGAAAATCGAGTCAAGTTGTTGCTCGATTGCATTACTCCCCCGTAGTTGTCAACCGCTGATTTGAGATAGTGATTCCCTTTACTTGAAGAATCAAAAGATTCATCTTGGGGAGACGATGCTGGGAGAGGGATCCTATTGGAGGAGGGTGATGTGGGAGATCAAGACTCGAATCTTGAAGAGTTCTAATAATCCCTTGAGGTAACAATCTAAAACCCCCTTCTCTGTAACTTTCTTTTAGGTCATTCTGAACTTCTTGATAACATCTGATCCTTGACGGAGAGTCTTATATACAGAACTCATTCTCATCCCTCAGTGGATGCATATGCGGGACCCTCAGGATCTACGCCTGCCTCCGTATCTATTTCTACCTTCATCATGGCTAGGATACCTGAGGCGACCCCTCCAGAGCTTTCATATCTTCTGACCATATACGAGGGGTCACACTTCGGGGTCCCGAAAACATCAACCCCAGATCGAGATTAGGAATTCAATCTATGTAAGTCCCTTCCAAAAATTTCATGACTTCCATCCTCTAACCATTCCAACTAAATTCAGGCCCTCTTTCTTTTTTATGGGTGTAAAGTTCTTAAAATGGAATGGTCCACCTTCGAGAGGTTGGTCGGGGCTTCTGGTGGCATCTTTCCTAGGGGAATTCTGGTGGTCGTGGAGGTGGAGGTCCAAACCGACCTAACTGTGGCGCTCCCGATCACCAGTGGAACCATCAGTAGGGCTACACCTGATATCATTGAGGTGGGGTCCGCTGATGAGGTTCGTTCAGATGGCCGAAGTCCCACCACGCCCTATCAAACACCAGACGTGGACCCTGCTGAAGAGTTCCTGGGGGCGTTCCCCGCGTATGAGCCTACCAATCGTGCTTACTAGGACAATACATCCTCCGATGAATAGGATAGAAAGATAGTTCGTCGCCGCTCATGGAATCTTATCACATGCTTCATCAATGACACCCCCCCATGAACTATGGTTAGATGAGATGGATAGACTTCACTCGTGTCTGTGCAAACTGTGTGCAGGGGGAGTGGATGCCAAGTGTCCTCACATGCTTGTCCGATATCTTATGGTAGAAATGATTCGAGAGTATGATTATAGCCTCGGTGTGGGCTGGCAGCAATGGAAGGTGGTAAACATAAAGAGGCTCCAGGAGGATGAAGATGAGGTCCAGTGGCTGCAGAATCGGGAAGACGAGCACGCGGCCTCCCTCAACACACAATCTGAGCTAATATTGTGATTGAAGTCCCATCTAGAAGAGGATGAAGAGGGCATGAAGTGAGCCTCTGATAAGATGAAAACCATCCGGACCATCGTGGAGCGGGCCCAGATTGCAGCCACTGAATTGTTCCCCCTCGTTGTCGAGTACTAGTGGGAGTTGAACAACCTGCAGCAACTACTAGACGCCACCAGCCAAAGGGTGGCAGAGCTGCTATTCTCTTTTGGTGAGGTCAACCCAATCATGGGGAGAGTCGAACCTCAAGTACTATAATGATTACAAACCCTAAAACGTAATTTCATGCTTTGAATGTTTGATTCTATAGCATGTGTGATTTCCAATGTATACATTGGTTTATTGCATTCTCGTGATGTTCATGGAGAGTCGAGTGATAATTCCCTAAGCTCACGTGGGTCAAGCCCGATGTGAGATAAAAGGGATGACCACCTTATCACCCCATAAAAATGTAGGAGTGCAATCCAAGCATCAAGAATTTGGGATTTTTACAACTGGTACAGATTTCTGGGAGGAAATGGGAGAGACCTGACTGGAGAATGAAGCTTTCAGAACATCCGAATTATCGTTTTCCCAGGGTGATCTTGTGCATGAACAGGGTAATGTTAGGGGTGCTGGAATCAATCCAAACATATGGTAATGGGAGGTGTGAATCATGATACCTAGGATTCGGAAAATTGTGTGGGTGGCATGACAATAACGAATATCTGTTGACCGCATTTGAAACACAGTATCCTTATTGTATTAGCCTAGAATGGGGATAGAAAATGAGGGCCGACCACTGACCATGTTCGAAAAATAGGTCCTGAATCAAAATTTCATCCATAATATTCTAGAATGTTGGCCCAGAACAATAGGTGAGCTATAGGATAAGCATCCATACTGTTAGGGGTTTACCTTAGACATGAAAGAAAAAGAGGTTCTGAATAAGGGGGAAAAGCGTGGAATATGGAGCGATGGTTTGTTCGAACAGAATCCAACACTCTCAAAACTACACCACCATAGTGGAGGCACATTATATGGGCGCATCGGTTTGATCATGGATCATCCCTTCTTTTATACAGGACCTCTCTGGCGAGGGAGTTGTCGCTTCCCAATGCCATTGTGGGGCATCCCAAACTTGTTCTGGGAAAAGATGTAGTTACATGGTTCCCCACAAGGGGTCAGGACATGGTCCCATAATTAAGGAGGAATAGGATTTATTATTCCTAGGGATAGACCTGAGGTGAAATTCATGGGTGTCTCTATGTATCCCATGAGGACGGGAATCAAGACATACGTAGTTCTGGAAGATGTTGTGCAGTTTAATGTCTTGCGGAAAGGACAAAAGTGGTCCTAGTTTACAATCATTGAGCTCGGACCATGGATCAGTAAGTAGTGTAGGGTTTCTCATGGTATGTGATTATGAAACCCGATGGGAATGAGGACCTGGATTCGAGATTACCATGTGTTCCCTGAGAAGTTTTTAGGTCGAGGGACCGGAAACAAGATTTATGTTGGGCCGTGGGGGAAGCGCTCGAGCATTTCTACATATCTCATGAGAATGAGAATCAATCTGTACATTGTTCTAAGAGGTGGAAAAGTAAGGTACCAGTTCCTGGGATAAAAGGGTTGTGTGGGTGTGTCCATCGCACCAAAAGAATCGGTAATTGATATATCTAGTTTTTCTTTTAAGTTGATTGGGTTTTTTTTTGTGAAGCCACATGCCTATGATAGCAAGTCATAGAATATCCACAAGAATCAAGCCATATGAAGGCGTTAAAAATTGTAATGGCGTGTGATACAAACCAAACACGGTGTCCCCTTGAGTGAGGTCATCATGATGCAGTGCAGTTTTTTGTCATGCGGCCAGGACGATAATGTCACAGTTTGGGGTCATGTAATGGGACCAGGCATGCATTTTAACATCATGAGGCATAGACATAGTAGAGATGAGGATATAGGGGTAATGTGTACAGCGCAACAGAACATACCCGATGTTAATGAGAGAAGAATCCCATAGAACACCGTATACGATTCTATGAAAGAAACCTAAGGCCAAAGGGCCAAAATAGAGTTAAGTGGGTAAGGGACAGGAGAAACTAGCTCCCAGTTGAGCTGGACCTAAAAATGATATGTCTGGGTGTTCCTACGTAACCCATGAGGATGGGAATCAAGCCACACATAGTTCTAAAATAGATCTTAGTTTAGGGTCTTAGATCTCGGACAATGGAGAAGCGAAATCCATTCAATTAAGCACAGACCTCAACCCGATCCCTAAGCCCACGTGAGTCAAACATGGTGTGAGAAACAAGGGTGGAAGAGGTTTTTTCAATACCTAGGATGCATGTCAAAGGGATGTCGGTGCGGAGCCCTGAATGATGCTTTACAACCACTTTTTCTTCCTAACATGTGAATCTTCACTGATCCATAGTGTCAAGAGTGCTAAAATTACACTTGGACATGATGAAGTGGACAATGATGTGAATCATTTAACCAATTTTCAAGGCTTAAATGTGCTGGCGTGACGATGGAGGATAACAGTTGACCATGTTCGAAACACAAAATCCATATCGTGATTTCTTGTAATGAGAACAGACAAATGAGCGTCAGCCACTGACCATATTCACAACGTGGGACTTGTAATGATTTTTTGTCTGAAACCTTCGAGGATGTTGGCCCGTGATCATAGGAGAACCCTTCGGCCTAGAAACCATGCCATTTGGGGGTCTCCTCAGGTGTGGAAGTTTATAGAATCCCAAATGAAGGGGAACATGAAGCCTGAAAAATGGCGGGAAGCATGTCCACGTAAGATCCGACACTCCACACACTGAACCAGAGTACTCTTAAACAGATTGCTGCATCTCTGACGAGGGTCGAGGAGCGTTCTCAACTTGAGAGTAACCAATTTAAAGGGATGAGTATAGAATAATGGGATAGAGAACTCTCAGGATGGAGAGGTACATGGTGTGTTCTTTACAAACTTGACGTGAATGAGGACACAGTCCCATACCACATCATATAATCCCGTCCCCAATAAAGGGTGGGCCAAGGGTCCAAGGTGAAAGGGAGATTTCAGAGAGATGGGACTGGAACCAAAGTGTGGGAGTTCGAGTGGTCCTACATATCCCATAAGGATGGGAATTAAGGCACACGTAGTTCTATGAAGGGGAAATTACAAAAAGATCTTAGTTTAAGGTCCTAGAACTTTGACCATGGAGAAGAAGGACTACCCCAAGTAAAGGCAGACCTTAGCCCAATCCCTAAGACTACATGAGTCGATCTCGGGGTAGGAAACAAGGGTTTAATGGATTTTATCCTCCTAACATGTGGGTTCGCACTGAGGAATAGTACCAAGAATTTCGATGTTCTACTTGGACATGATGTGGTGGAGAAGGATGTGAATCATGTAACCGAAATTTTGGTCTTAATGAGGTTGGCATGGTGATGTAGGATAATTGTTGACCATATTCAAAACACAGAATCCATATCACGTTAGCCTAAAATGGGGAAAAACAAATGAGCATCGACCATTGACCAAATTCGAAACGTGGGAATTGTATCAATTTGTTGTCTAGAACCCTGGAGGAAGTTGGCCCACAATGGTAGGAGGTCCCTTAGGCCTAAAACCCATGCCATTTGGGGGACCCTTTGGATGTGAAAGGTGATGGAAGCCTAATGAGGGAGAACACGAAGCCTAAAAAATGGTAAAATCATGTATGGGTAGAGTCCGAAATTCCAGGTACTAAACCAGAGTACCCTTGGGAACATTGGTGAATCACTAAAGAGGGCAGAGGTGATCATATTGAGAGAAGAAGATTTTAAAAGACAATGATAGTACAAGGGGATGGAAAACTCTCAGGATGGGGAGGTAAATGGGATGATTATTACAACACCCAATGTGGGTGATAAAATAATCCCATACCACACTGCATATTCCTCTCTCTGGGGGAATCCAGGCCAAGGGGCTAGGATGGGGCTCGACTTGAAGACTAAATGCTTGGGTGGTCCTACATATCCCATGGGGATGGGAATCAAGCAACACATTGTTCTGGAATCGCACATAGGGATAAGATACCCTAATGAGGGGGGTGTACGGAATGATGAGTACCTTAAAGTGAATTAGGACATAATCCCATACTGCACCGTACAATCCAAGTTAGGAACTTGGGTCGGGGTCCGAAAAGGAAAAGGGGCCTGAGGTTGGGCTAGGCGGCCTGAGGCTGGGCGTCTCAACCAACGGTAGCCATATGACCTCTTGTGCGATTACTGCCTCATCACAGTTCCTAATCCCACATGAGTAGTGCTCGGTGTGGGAAACAAGGAGTCGAATTCCGCTCTCCCTTCCATATAGGGATCTAGTGACTAGCATTGCCCGATGGGAGTTCGTCGCTTGGACATATAGTGGGGCAGAATAAACCACTGTACTCAATGTTTTGGACATCTTGGGGTGGTCATAACGACAAAGGATTTTTGTTGACTGTGGTTCGAAACATATTGTCCTTATAGTGACTTGGAATGGGAACAACAAATAGGCATCTATCGTTGACCATATTCACAACGTGGGACTTGTATCAATTTGTTGCACAGCATCCTCGAGGGAGTTTGCCAGAAATGGTAGTAGAACCCTTAGTCCTAGAATCCCTAAAATTAGGTGGCCCATCTTGATGAGAAGGATGATGGAGTCCCAATCAAAGGAGTGGGTGAAGCATAGCTATACCCGTACATTTTAAAATCAGTAATGGAAACGAAAGAGGTTGACACCTCTGGGGAGTGGGACGTATGGCGGAATCGATATGAGCTCAACGTGTATTGAAGAAAAAACATGTACCAAACCATATGTCTTAATCCGAGGAGGGATTCTGGAATTTGGGTTGGGCCAACTGACAAAATGTCTGAGCATTTATACATATCACATAAAGATGGGAATCAAACAGTATGTAGTTCATGAAGTCCATGAAATTTAACATCATGCGGTGAGGACATGGGTGGATAGAAGAACAGGGAGTGGGTACATGGTGCGACTGTTATAATCCTAGCCTGAGTGTGGCTAAGGAAGCCTACACTATATCATGAAAGGATCCTCTAAGAGAACTATACCCAGGGGGGATAGTCAAGGAGAAGAGCTTGGGGGTTGTGCTCATGAAGAAATGCTTGAGTGTTCCTACGTATCCCTTGCGAATGGAAATCAAGCCATACGTAGTTCTAAGGGCATAGTGTAACATCTTGAGGGATGATGCATAGTTTATAGCCATGTTGTACTGAACAGTTTAAGGTCATGTTGGGCCGAATAGTTTAGGGTCATTCCAGACCAGCATGCAGTTTAGGGTCATGTAGGACCGACTGTTTAAGGTCATGTAGGACCAACTATGGCTCAGGAAATGTATAGATTGAGGAACTTGGCATAAGTGTGAGGGGTTATACGGTCACCATCCATGGTCCCCAGAGAGTATGCTCGTTTGGCGTAAACCCTGTGAATTATGTAAGGTTTTTCCCATTTGGGATCCATCTTGGTTGGTTTCCTACTAGGGATCATTGGCTCCAAAAGGGCCAATACCAAGTCCCCATGCTGGAAAGAGCAGAGGCGAACCTTTTTGTTGAAGGATCTAGCTATCTTATTCAGATGGATTTCTAGATTCTCCTGGGCAAAAAGCCTATTCTAATCAAGTGCATCCAATTCTGCCCGATGAATTTTGGCTACCATGTCTGGTGCTTGTTGGTCATAGACCATTGTGCGTAATGAAGGCAGCAGGATCTCGATGGGACGGATAGCCTCAGCTCTATACACAAGGGAATATGGGGTCACCTAGGTTGAATTACGAGTGGTCAACCAATAAACCCAGAGGGTGTTGGGGAGCTTGTCCGGCCAACTCTTCTTATTCTGACTAGCCACTGTATGCAAAATGTTAGAGAGGGTTTTGTTGAACGCCTTGATCTTTCCATTCACCTACGCGTGGTAGTGGGAGGTATGGTTCAAATGGATGTTGTACATGGCGTACAACTTCTTCAACTCACCTTCACAGAATTTTGTGTCGTTATTAGTGAGGACGGCGTGAGGGACTCCAAACTGGTAGATTATATTGGAGCTCACGAAGTCGATGATAGATTAGGTGTTGACCTCCTTAAGTGGAACTTCTTCTGCCCACTTAGAAAAGAAATCTATGGTGGTCAGGATGAACATGCGCTGGCAAGCTATTGTCGGTGGGTATGGTCCCACGACATCGAGTTCCTACACAATGAACGACCAAGAGTACATGGTGGAGAGGAGAGGCTCTTGAAGAAAATGCAAGAAGATAGCTTGAATTTGGCACGTGTGACATCTCATGGAAAACTCGACGCAGGCATGGATCATGGAGGGCCAGAAGTACCCTAGTCTCTAGATCTGATGGGATAGCTTTGGCCTAGTCTAGTGAGCATCGCAGTAACAGGCATGAACCTCCTACATGACCTGAGAAACCTTGACTCCTTGGATGCAACGGAGGAGAAAACCATCGAACCCATTCTTTTAGAGGATCTCCTCAAGACTGGGACCACTCTGGAGGGTAAACCACCGCGCGCGACATCGAATTCACTCACGCTCAGCCCGATCAGCATGGAGGTATCCATTTTGGAGATACTCAAAAAATGGGGATCTCTAGTCGGGAGTCACTTCAACCACTGCGTCTGAGGAACCTGGGGTATTGATGTGAATGCTTCGGTGGTATGACGGCTTACTCGTAGTTCTTCATCATCATATGTGGTTACGGGAGAAATGAATCTTCGATGTGCCACATTTATTATCAAATCATCCATCTCGGGTTTTTCATATGGTGCTTCCAGGCCGACCAGGGCATCCGCTCAACCGTTCTGAGATCGAGGTACATGAGTAACTTCCAGCCGAGATGGAAACTGGTCCATTATCTGGAGGGTGCACTCCATCAATGGTACGATATATGGATTTCTGAAGACATAGCTACCATTTATTTTCTTTATGACTAGTTCGTAATCCCCTTTTACATGTAAATGGGGCACATCGATCTCAAGGGCCAGCTCGAGGCTAGTGATGAGGGCCTGATACTCTGATTCATTATTGGTGTAGCTTTCTGATAACAGGTTTGAGTATGGAAGAATGGCTTACGCCGGGTAATAATGACAAGACCCAGGCCTACTCTGTTGTGTCTTGGATCATTGAGAATCCTGTCGGTGGGGCTCCGGGAGGCACCATCAATGTTCATCTACCAATATGGGATGGCATGGTCTACTGAGAGGAATTCCTCGTCAAGAAAATCCAGGTCCAAGGACTGGTCCGCAGGGGTTGGAAGGGTAGCAAGGAAGTTAGCCAATGCATGTCCCTTGATAGATTCTTGAGGGTCAAACCGGATGTCGAACTGATGGAGGATTACCTCCCACCATGATAGACGGCCGATCAACATGGGGCAGTTCAGGATGTACTTCAGCGGGTCTACCCTACGCACCAGTTGTACCTCGTGGTGCTATAGGTAATGTCGCAACTTCTGCACAGAAAATATGAGTGTAGGCAGCTTCCTTTGTTGAGGGAGTATCTGGTCTCTGTATCGATTAGCATACGACTGAGATAGTAGAGGTTGTTTTCTGTCCACTCATTGTTCTTCTGGGCGAGAAGGGCGCTAATAGATCATTCCAGGGCAATAACATACAAGATCAACAGTTTTTCAGAGACATCTGGCATTAAGACCAGAGTCTGGAGCAGATACTTCTTGATTCCCTCGAACATGGTCTAGAACTCTTCTTCCCATTCGTAGGCGGAGTCTTTCTAAATGAGCCTAGAAAAGGGCTTACACATGCCGGACAGATTCACAATAAATCGGCGTATGTAGGCAAAGTGTCCTTGAAAACCCCAAAGATCCCGAATATTGCTCAGGGTGGCATGTGGCTAATTTCCATGATCTTCTCTCGGTCGATCTCGATGCCCCGGTACCTGACAACAAATCCAACAAACTTCCCGGAGGTGACCCTGAAGGCACACTTCAACAGGTTCATCTTCAGGTGGTAGGAACAGTGGAAGCCAAACACTTTCTCAAGGTCCTTGAGATGGTCTTGGCACTGGCGAGATTTACCCACCAGATCTTCCACATAGCATTCCAAAAAATGTCCCGAGGATTGGGTTTAATATGCGGTGAATGGCCTACTGATAGGTGGCACGAACATTCTTTTGGCTGAAGGGCATAACCTGTTAACCGAAAGTACCTTAGGGAACCCTTAAAGCTGTAGACTCCATGTCATCGGGGGCCATTCTTATCTGGTTGTATCCAGAGTAACCATCCATGAAGGAGAGGGATTGGAACCCAGCCATAGTATCAATCAACAATTATGTCACCGAAAGGGGAAAATCACCCTTTGGACAGTGGTGGTGGAGATCTTGAATGTCGATGCAGACTCTGATCTGTCAATTCTTCTTCCTGACTGGAAAAATTTTGGCAATTGACATGGGGTACTATACCTCCTTGATGAAGCTAGATTAGATGATCTTGTCAACTTCGTCCTCGACCATGGTACCGTGAGATTGGTGCATCTTTCTGGGAGGCTGTTTGATCCCGCAGTGATTTGCAGGGAGAATGAGGCAGTGGACGGATACCTGAGGATCTAGTCCTAGTATCTGGTCATAGCTATAGTCGAATACATCATGATGTTTCTTTAGGAAATCTATGTACCACTACTACTTCTCGAGGGATATGGAGGCACTGATCAATGTTGGTCTCACATATACCTCGCTACCAAGGTTCACTTGTACCAGTTCATCGACCGTGGAAGAGACGCCTTCTTCAAAGGCGGGGGGAGTATCCTCTAGATCCTCTTTTTCACTTTTGGAGGAGGGATTACCAGTGGGGGAAGCTTCCTCTGTGTTGGCAGATCTTGATAAGAGGCTGGTACCAGCCTCGACAGCAGTGGACAACAAATCGGGAGATTCACTTGCTGCTGAAACCATAGCGATGAAGGCAGTTGATCCGATCTCATCTGGTCTTCGGCCTAAGGGGCCACACTTGATGATATCAAAGAAATAGTGGTGCGTCAGCTTGAGACGGTTAATACCAAGCCAGAGAAAGATACACGTATGACGTACTGTCGTTTCCATGGGGCGGACATCCTGATACCGTACAGGGGTATGAGGCTTCGAGATCACCTGAGCTAGGTTTGTGTAGGAGTACGAGGAGATTTTACATTTTCACTTGGACTTGGGAACATGATTCCCTCTTGTAGCAGAGACAACAAAGCATTTCCCAATATCGGGGTTGTGGCCTCCAATTGAAGGATCAGGAATATGTAGGCGTCATCTAGACCTGCCCAGGGGTCAGTTGCGACCGTGACAGGTTCGACTTCACTTTCCTAAATATGCTTATCCTTGATCTTGTAATAGTCGACATCCAGGTAGCAGGCTTTAAAAGAGGCCAAAAGAGATTCATCACCACGGAATATGCCTAATCGGCCATTAAGGGAGTACTTGAGGCACTAGTGATATGACGAGGGGGCCACCACATGTAGGTGGAGCCATGGTCTGCCCATCAAATCATTGTACGCGGTGTCCTGGGAGACAACCATGAACTTGGTGCTGGAAATTAGGCTGTCGAACTGGGTCTTCAAACAAATCTTACCGATTGGGGTCTTCTATATCCTATCAAATTCTTGTATTCTTAAATATGAGGGAGTCAGGAAATCCTCGGATAACCCCATCTTCCACAGCATCTGCATTGGGATAAGGTTGACCCTGGATCCGGTTTCAACAAGACAACATCGAACCTTCCCACCATTAAATTGGTCGTTGATGTACAGTGGGAAGATGTTCCCCTGTATGGGGGTGCCTTCATCCTCTCCAGATAATGTAATTATGGTATGGAATTCAGCGTTCTTGACCGCATCAGCATGAAAAGCTTCTGCAGCTGGTACCTCCGTCTCAAACTGTAGGGGCTTCTTAAAGCCTCAACGAGGGCCTCACGTACATCAGACGAAAGGTGAAGGGCATCGAGGAAGGAAATACATGTTGTGATGCCAACAAGGTTGTTGAGAAAATCATATTTCCACACCAATTGCGAACTTCTGCTTGCAGGAGGCCACTCTATGATGTGAGGGATGGAAGGCCCCACTGACTGGACCGGTGGCTAGTTGGTGCTGGGCATGTCCAGCTATTCACTAGTCGAACCCCTGAGTGTTGATGTTGGAGGAGGACCAGACGACTGATATCAGCCTGTTGTAGGGAGATACTAGTCGTGGCATGCCCTAGGTAGCTCTTCCTGATCCAGCAGCACAAATGGTGGGGGAGGTGGGCCCGAAGACACCGAATGAAGAGGTTGTGCATGCTTTGTTTCGCACTGGTCCTTCTGTCTAGTCTTAGTGGCATGCACGGCTAGGCTAGAGGTTCTAACTGGTGTTCCCCGATGACCCATATGGTCACGGCTCCACTAACATCGGCATTGGCTGGGGACGTTGGGGAGGTTCTCCTTGTGCTCCTCGTTGTCAGGAGTCATATAGGGATTTACAAACTCCACAGTATTAACCAAAGCATCCCCTTTACTATCACTTGAATATTCATCCACTACGGGGAATATTCTAGGAGGAATCGCTTTCTCCGGAGGCATGAAGTTGCCGAGAGTGCGGGACAAAAATAGCATTGGCGGGACGCGTTGCTTTCCCTTGCGTCGCCGATGCGTGCTCTTCTGGGAAGAGGTCGGCTGAGATGAGGATGCAGAAGTGGTGGCTATGTCTTCTGAAGGCTCCAGATGATTTTTTAGTTCCCAAATGATGCCATGGGAACGGGAAACCATTTTGAGAGCCATTCAGTCATCATACTTCTGTGACTTGTGGTAGGAAACCTTCTTCCACTCACCTTCGCCATCACTTTCACTATTCGGCCTTACGAAGACACCTGCCACATGTTCTTGGGTCGGGCCCAACCTGACTATGTTGTTATCGACCTGGTCTTAAAGACAGTATTTTAACACATAGAACTACTTGAGGGTGTTCCATAGAATCTGATGATAGAGGCACTAGTCGGGGACATCAGTGAGATTCACCTCTTTCAGTCGTCTGTACTCTAGAAAGCATACAATCCCCTAGTCAAAGGAACTACGAAAGTAACCAGGGACCAAATTCTCGTTGAATGAGTAGGTCCGATTTCATCTGTCCGGGAAGGGGGCCCTCAAAGCCTTCCCCTGACGAGGAGCTGGAGGGTCCTGTCGAGGAGGCAGAGCCTAGTTGTCCTACCTGGGCAGTGGCGGTGCATTCCGTGGGGGCACCTGATGATTCTGAGGAGGACGCTACTGAGCCAGAGGCTGCACCTGAGGTGGAGGGCCTCTGCGAGACTGTGGGGATAGTTCCACTAGTAGAAATTCTAGTTGCCTGGGGGCCTCTATTTGGGCCACTATAGCGGGATTAGCTCCTTTAGCCCTCCTTGCTGGAATTACAGGGGGAAATAGACGTGTCTGACTGGCCTATTGGAGGGATTCCTCCAAGAATTGGGCCTTATCAGAGAAGTCTCAAAAGCCTCCTGGGTAGTTTGGGGTGATCAGGGAAGGAACGAGTTATGCCTTGTCCTTTCCTACGCACATCTTTTGTAATTGCTCCTAAGTCCTTGGCATGTTAAGTGAGTATGTGAGCCCCTTCCACCGAGAAATTAAGTTCGTGACTCACTCATCAGGCCTTTGATTTCACTTGAAGAGGTTTGTGATGCTTGTTTTCTGGGTGGCAGAGCTGAACTAGTAGAGGAATTTCCTGCAAAGTTCCTCCCAGCTGGTTACGGATCCGACAAGAAGTTTGTTGTACCAGACAAATGTCGGCCCCTCCAGGGTCTGAAAAAAATTGTGGAGCTGTGCAGCCTCCTACTGTGGTGGAGTCCCTAACATGGGCCCACACCTTGAGTTGAAGTGTGTCAGGTGCTGCGGTGGGTCCCTCGTCGTGTTAAAGGGGGAGAAGTAGGGATTCCCGAAACCGGGACGCACTAGCATATCATCCACCCATGCCGGATATGGATTACAATCATGTGGGATTGCCACCTATCGCGTTTCCAATGCCATGAGTAAGGATATGAGTGCCTTGAGAGGATCATCTGGGAGGCGGCCTCTATCTTGATAGGAGCGCGTTGGCGGGTTCGTCGACATGGTAAATAGGATCAGCGGCTCATGGATTTGCTGGTGGAGTGTCTTGCGGGGCAGTTGGGGGAAACCAGGCCAGATAACTTGGATTGTCACGCCGTTCAGGAGGGTTTGGTGAGACATACCGTGCCATCTTTCCATTAGTTCTAGCTTCAGCCCTATCTGTGGGAGAAACATGATCAGGGATGCCCGGAGGTAGATCTTCGAGGGGAAGTTATTCCTTCCCCTGCTGTACTGGCCCAGGATTGTCGTAGTCAGGTTATCGCTCTATGACGCATTCAGCCAAGAGTTGGTCGAAAAAATTCATTTGATCATCAAGTTTTTGGTGCAACGTGTCCTTCTTGGGGTCCTCCGTCTACTGCACTAAGGATAACGGGTCAGAGTTCTTGACAACTCTGAAGTGCTCATTGCCCTTACTTGAATTCTGGCTGAGTACCAATGCCTCGGTGGGTGCAGGGAGACCTAGTAGGTTCTCTGCTGGTGAGTAATCCTTATCGATGGTTCTAATGGTCATGGAATGCCCTCGAGGGGTAAGTCTCCATCGAGAAGCTCCATCTCATCCTCCTCGTCTACTAGGTTGGCCATGTTGATCATGGCACTTCCTGGGGGCATGTACATGATATCACCTAGCGAGACGGGTTGTCGTCAGATAAGACTGAAGAGGAGGGCAGCATACTACACCCAGTAATAGATTTTCACGTGGGGGGGGGGGGGGTAAACTCCTTGATAATATTGAGGAGTATATTGATACTCTGAACGCATTGCTACTAGAGGGCCTCACGAGGACCTGGTGACTCGAGGTGCTGGACCACATGGAGTGCAACCAACTCGACTAGATGACATTGCTTGCCAACATCCTTGAAATGTGCTTGGCTCCTGGGGTAAACCACTCACTGATGACGAAGACTAAAATGTTTCACCCAGAGGGTGTAGTGGAAACACTAAACCTCCTCCCAGGTGAGGGATTCTAGTATGCATAAATTTTGTGTTGCCACGGACCAGAACTTCTCAGGGAAATGGTCTGCAGTGAAGATGTTCCAAAAGATCCTTAGCTCAGATTCAGTTTCTGTCCCTTGATTTCCCCATTACCCAACTAGAGGTGGCTGAGGAACTGGCAACGGTATTGAGGAGGACCACTGGGACGACAGGCTGGCCCGTGGAGAGTACGGCGAGTGGGATGACTGGCTGCCAATTCTAAGGCTATCCTCCGAAGAGTGTAGTGACATTACCGCTACGTTGCGATAAGATGGGATGATATCCATCGTTCCTGCCTTAGGGGCTATGGATACTTGTGATAGTCTGTGATGCTGCTCACCTACCATTGGTCCCCAGAATAGCTCTATGTGATCTCTTGTAGAGGTAGCGAGCACTTCTGGTGACGATGGTAGTGATTGCAAGGCCATAACCTGTTGGGTCACCAGATTTTCATCCTCTTGGATATACCCACGGAGGGAGGCGAGAATCATTTGAACCTCACATTTTTGGAGAACCAGGCGGATGCGCCTCATCCCTTCCTCGTCCCTTGAATCGGATTAGCGAGAATAGGGTTACTGTGTGGAGTTGTACTCCTCTTAAATGTCAGAGAAGTGGACTGGTATGATCTCTATCCACACCTTGCCAAAATTCCTCTTATGGCTGCGATGACCCACCTTCTTGCCCCTGGGTTGCTCCTCGGGATAGGGAAGATATCTAATAAGGGTTCATTCGGCCGCACTGGTGCTGGGGTGGAGAGGGTCTCCACTGGAGAAATTTGGGGTGCAAGGAGCACCAGGACAGATGTCCAAGGGGACATGGGGAGGGCCTCCATGGGTAGCACTAGAGCGGTCAAGCCCTCCTCCGGAACTGGAAGAAGCAAGGAGAGGACCTCCATGCTTTTTTTCCTTAGTGGCCTTAGTACGAGGAGGGTCCTAATACCGATCTAGCTGAACATGAGTAGGACCTCTATACTGGGTGCGAGTGGAGTAAGGCTGGCCCTCACCCCTCTGGTTTCCAAGGTGATAGAGACCTTTACCAGCTGTTGTGAGGACATGGGGAGGATCCACATATTGAAGGGAGACTGGATGGATGATGTCCCTACACCGGCGGTTGGGGGATGGAGGAATGGCTCCATACCCAGTGTAATGGGCACGGGAGAGGCTTTTGTGCTGAGTATCACCGCTGTGGGGAAGAACTTCATTCGGATTGAGGGCAGCACAGGGAAGACCTCCATGTCGAGCCTTGAATTAGGGGAGGCCCACGCTCTCTGTGGTAGTGGTATAGGGAGGAACTCCGTACGGGGTGGCCTTACTGTGGGGTGGTTTGCGATGACCACTGCTCGTGTCTGTGACCAAGAGATTCAACCCAGCATGCCCGTGGGGTGGTTGGGGCATCGATCCCAGCCGATCATATAAGTACCCCCTACTCAGTGTATGAAGAGAACTGATGATATGTGTCGGTGGTGACTCGGGCTATAGTAGATACTGACGTTGACGCCCCTTGGCAGGTGTCCACTTCAGCTGGAGCCCAATACTGGTGTTGGGTTGCATGAATAGGGGCCGGTGGTGCATCTACTTAGCTTACCTGGTCCACTTCTTGCAAGACAGGGTGGCGGTGCTGACGCAGCTGGGTGGGTGCCCTCACTGGGAGCCCCTGGAATGGGACACTGACCGGGCTTGCTCGGACCTCACCTACCTCATCAGTGTAAGGTAGGGAGTCATCAAAGCATTCATGGGAGAGGCTCCAGAAATGGTTGTATGTTGGAGTGGGGAGCAATGGATCCCTACGCGGCCCTCGAGGGTGGCGTTAGCAACGAGGCGCAGATGCTTCCAGATCCAGGCGGTCCGTATCCCCGGTCGAGATTATGCCCTCCTCCTCATAACAGTACACAAGGTCGTTGATTACCCCTCTTTGGATGATCTTGGACAGAGAGAGGGGGTGTGGGCTCCCCATGGTCGTAGATGTAGAGGCCTTCGTGGAAGAGGTGAAGCCATGTGGAACGGTCGTGTTGGCGTTGCCCCAACCCATGTGTAGACTGAAAGGTGGTGATCACATCCCTGGAGCAGCAACTTGATTCCTGATAAGTTGGGAGATTAAATCATCAGTGCTGAAAGGAAAAGGAATTGATGACCAATGCCCAATCTCCATCCCGTCTTCTATGGCTAGTAATAGGGATCCACGCTGACAACGTCACAGAACGGGATGTCCAATGTTTTACTGCCCCAACTTTTGTTGAGTTTGATGA
Source organism: Viscum album (assembly GCA_963277665.1). NCBI lineage: Eukaryota > Viridiplantae > Streptophyta > Magnoliopsida > Santalales > Viscaceae > Viscum > Viscum album. The sequence goes on from OY728150.1 coordinate 256,529,133, forward strand.
CAGGACCACTATTTTCTTGGTGGGACCCAGTGCTGGATAACTGGATCTGGTGACATGTCGATCCATTGATTCCTCGAGCGCTACTAGTCTCCATTTTTAGGAGAAGAACTTCACATAGGGTTCACCATTTCTGTTTCCAACGCTTTCGCTGGGCCGAGCACATCTATCTCTTTTAGAGGGACAGCGACACTGTCTTTTTTCATGCATTCCCGCTTTCCAAAGGTGACCAGAATCTTCTCCTTATTCAAGGATATTTTCCCCTTGATCGAAACAGGATGATGGAATTTCAATGCTTCCTTCTGTGGATTCCTCCTCAGAACTCACCACCTAGTTTGGATATGCCTCATATATTTAATACATTGTTCGTGAAACTCTTCTTAGCGCCATATCTTCATGGACACCAGTTAATTACACTACTTATGTTGGGACATTCCAAGGGTTCCAGTTAGGGCAGCAACCTTCGGTTAGGGGAGTAGTCACATAAGGCATCACTGGCATGTCTGGACGCTGGGGGATTGGCGTGTCTAGCTTCTATCCCATATTATAGGTCTTCTCGAGGGCACGAAGGCCTGAGGCATCCCACATAGAATGTGGGGAATCATATGTCATCAGCATGTGTCTGAGGTTTTCCTCAGCTTCCCATGTTTAAAACGCGGTATTCCGCAAGTTTAGCATCCAGTGGAAACAGATTGGGATGATGAGAACACTGGCTTGAGTGGATCAGATGGGTGAAACCCCTGGAGGGAACACCGATATTGGGGCCAACGCGTGGTTGACTTCCTAGTTACTGGTGAGGGGAATGGGGTATGAGGCTTCATGATCCCACCAGGATGTAGTAGCCTGGGTATGATTTATGATGGATGATGGGGCGGTTGAATGAAGCGGATGGAAAATGGGATGGAACCGCCATGAGGATGATGATGGTTTTGGGATTGAGCCTTGAAGAGGCTTCCTATGTATCCCTGTGGCAGGGAATCAAAGTCCATGTAGTTCATCCGACGATGGCTTACCACCGATTGGCGTTCAACGGCTTACCGCTATATGGGGTCACATTTGCTTACCACTGGATAAGAATGTCAACGGCTTACCGCTGAATAAGATCACAACAGCTTACAATTGAATGAGGCCCATAGTTTAACGTCATGCAGGATGGGGGAAGACTGACATGAAGGGGGTCGGAACTACTAGGTGATGGGCTTGAACCTCATAGAGGCTTCCAACGTACCTTTCCTTAGAAAGAATCGATTTCCTTGTAGTTCCTGGATATGGGGGGAATTTGGGGGTTACTGTCTGAGGCAGCCCAAGATGTTGGTGCACCAACGTGAATATGGTTGGGACCAATGGATATTTGTGGGCTTGAACCTGAGGGAGGCTTCCTACATACCCTTCCTTGGCAAGGATCAAAGTCCTCATAGTTTGGAAGGGTGGGAACCAATGTGAAGGTGGATCTGGGGTCCAATGGTTGTTGGGCTTGGACGTCGTGGAGGCTTCCTACGTACCCTGCCTTGTCAAGGATCAAAGACCTCGTAGTTCAGGTGGTTGGGAACCGATGTGGAGGTGGACCTGGGGTCCAATGGTTGTTGGGCCTCAACCTAGTGTAGGTTTCCAACGTATCCTTCCTTGTCAAGGATCAAAGCTCTCGTAGTTTAGGTTGTTCGGAACAGATCTAAAGGTGGACCTGGGGTCTAATGATTGTTGGGCGTGAACCTCGTGGAGGCTTCTTATGTACCTTGCCTAGGCAAGGATAAAAGAGCTCGTAGTTCATGTGGTGTGGGGCTTACACTCTAGGCTGCACAAGGTGTTGGTGTCATGTCCAATTCTTACTCTAAGCCCAAGTGAGTCATGCAAGGTGTGATAAACAAGAGGTAGGAGTGACCTGACAATCACATCATGAAAGGTGTGTTCGTGGGAAGTGGATTGGGGATTACACATGATCATGGCCCAAAGAGGAAATCGGGGCTTATGCGTGGTTAGCAGCCGGAAGAGGTTGGTAATTACTCTAGGAAGGAGGCCCGGTGGCGGCAAAGCCCAGCAGAAGAGGGTTTTGGCATCGAAGAACGGAGGGGTCTCGTGTCCATTCCCCCCACCCCTGGTCCTTGGGACAGAAGAAGAAAGGGGGGTCAGGGATGCTACCTCCAGCAAGAAAAGATAAGGGCTTACACCATGATGGTTTCCCTTCCCCGCAGACAAACACCACTCTAATAAAGATGATTTCATCCCCTGTGAGGGAAGATCTCATCCTCGCAAAGACTAGTGGTCATGGAGAATGTCCAAGGTGGGGTCACCCCACGTGTGAGGCATTGGGCGAGGTCATAGTTTAACGTCATGTGCGGGGGACAATGATGCTTGGCAGTTTAATGCCCTACAGCTCGGACGAGGTGGGTTTGCTCCACACCCCTAGGACATAGATAACTAGTACCCTCTACTCCTTGGTGACGAGTAGGGACGAGGAACATCAGGGCTAGGGGTGTCATGGAGCGAACCATCAAGGGGTCCACGTTAGCGTGGCTACGCAAAGATGCAGTAGTTTTTAGCATGCCTATGTGAAGAAGCATGAGGCGAAGCAACACAACGGGAAATATCATCCAAGGGACTTTGAAATCGCATCATGAAAACATGGAGGGTCACATGGGAAAAGGAATCACAAAGAAGAGGGGTTCATAGGCAGGGTCCTTGTGAAGATCTGCTGCTCTGCGTGGCTGAGGGTGCTAGTGAAGGGGGGTGCTTCGCGAAGTGGGTCGCCTCAGCCCAAGCATAGGGAAGAGGTTCATATGGGAGGTGCTTCACAAAGTGGAAAGGCATTCGCAGAGAACTGCCTTGTGAAGCAAAGGTTCTTCGTGAGGCAAGGTATAGTGAAGCAATGTGCTTCGTGAAGTACAGTGATCCTACCATGTCATGAGGATCATGTGTACATGAAGGGTGTTTTGCAAATCATAAATGCTCTGGGATGTCCTGGGACGCCTTGGGGATCCCCTTCCTTTGAGGAGGCCCTTAGGCTCAATGAAAGTCATCCCTCTCCAAATAGGGGATCAAAACAAGGAAAATGTGAGGCACTTCGCAGATCCTAAGTACCTCACCCAGCTCATAGTTCATAGAGTAGAAGGTGCTTCGCGTATCGTGAGATGGGAAGTTGAAAGGTTAGATTTTCCACCACTTCGACTTGGGGGAGGCTAGTATTTATAGGGGAGAGGTGCCGCAAAGTAGCAAGCACTTGACACGAATCCCGTGTTTTCATTGCCTTGCAGCGGGACACGAACATCAAATGTGTTCATAGAATTTCTCGTCTCCTTGCACTATGGCGGGTGGCGAACATCAAATGCATTCGCGAAGCATCCTGCCTCCTTGCTCCGCGGAGGGTCGTGAACTTCATATGGGAATCTGCGGCGGGTCGTGAATTTCAAATGCATTCACGGAGCATCCCACATCCTTGCTCCGCGATGTTTCGCGAAAGTCAAAAAAATTCATAGAGCATCACGGCTCCTTGCTCTGCGACGGGTCACGAATGTCAAAGGGACTCCATGAAGGGGCTTCGCGAGGCAGCCATCAGGGCTATGTATTCCTCTCGTCTCCAAATTTTTGTGTCAACACACACATATATATAGGGGGTTTGAACATGTACGAAAGAAGTGGAGACATAAGCTAAGGGATTTATAGTCTCTCTTCTATTTTTGGGACACCGATGTTGTATTCACCACTCATTTATTTTGCTTTTTCGTATACATTTAACATTGTATATGTTGTATCAGGAATATAAATATATAAAAGAAATTTTATTTTTCATTTTATGTCATTATTTCATGGGGATTATTGTTCAAAATTTTAAAAAATATGTAATATATTTTAATCTCGCTTTTATTTTAATGGGAGATATGTCATATACACAACTTGTTTCATTTTTGGGGTGTATATACTACCCATAAAAGAAATTTATGATTATAATAATGCTTATTATAGAATTTAAAAATATATATTAGGTTATTTTATTCATGGGTCTTATGATTCAGAAGATACAAAAGTGATAACCATTTTATGTTACAATCTCTTTGTTTTTCAAGATTGCTTATGATTATGCTTCCAATGATGAGATCTAATGACATCAAGTAAATAAAAACATAAGTTTTATTATCCACAAGTTATTTTATAAAAAAAAGTTATTTCCTTTCATTATAATCACTTTATGTACTTAGGAGTCTAAAATAACAATTTTAAGAAAAATTGACTTTATTTCTATCATCAGTTGAAAATATATTTTATTCCATGTAAATGGTTTCAAAAAAATACATTAATTTTTTTTTATTTCTCCAATAATTTTAAAAGAAATTTTTTCAATTTTTTATCTTCTTTACAAAATGTTTTTAAATTTATCACCTTGTCATTTCTAAATCTAGAAATTTTGACATTTTCCAAAAATTTGAACGGAATCACTATTTTAATGTGTGTGACAAGAATGATATTTTATTCACCATGAAAAACCAATGTTTTAATGTTTACATTATAAGTTTAAAATGATATTTTCAAAGAAAATTATTCAAATAATTCTATGTGAATTTATAGTCTTTAAATGTTATTTTCATAGAAGAAAATTCATTTTCTTTATGAAATGTTCAATGTGATATTTCAAAATCATTCGCATATAATATTACATACTTTTAGGTTACTGAAGATGTAATATTGATATAATACAATGATAACATATGCATTCATTCTCTAGATGGTTTATTATTATTATAAAATAATTCTAATGAAGCCCGTTTCTTTTCATGGGTTTTGATATGTTGAATGTTTTATGATCTTTTAGAAATCATATGTATGGATATTATTATGTGATGGAGGATATGTTATATGTATGGTTTTTACATTGTCAAAAATGATATTGTACATGTTATAACCAAGGAAAATTGTCATATTATAACCAATGATTAATGATTCCTATAACTCCCTTCAATGAATTGGGTAATGATTAATATCTTATAAGAAAAATAAGACTGTAATGAGGAGCGTACCAAGCTCAATAATGGACTTTTCAACTATGATAGTCTTGGGAGTGATCAATGACTACTACGATGGTTTGGGGAGGGAACTATTTTGACTATGATTGTTTTGGAGATGATCCTTGACTATTAAGAAAATAATTTTCTATGCTAACGTGTATGTCAATAAACTATGACTTTTGCCAATTTTATCTTTTCATGGATTATGTTATTTGATTCCATTATTAATCATGTCTTATGAACTACTATGATTTATTAAATGACTCGTGTTTGTGAACTATGATATAAAGTGTATGTATTTAAATTTTTATTATCTTATTCTCAAACCCTTATGCTCACATTATGTTGATATCTCCCTTATTTACCCTTGATCAGCATTTGATCTCAACCTTTCATAGGTTTAGTTTTTAGAAGTTATGTAGAAAGGTATTTTATATGATATTTCAAAAGAATGTGGCTAGTAATGAATTACTTAGTGGGAGATAATGTAGTTAAACAATGAACCAGTTGTTTATGTATCCATGTTTCTAAAGGAACTAGGCCAAAACTATTATAGAATGGATCACTATGTTATATAATGAAAATTCATCTATTCAGATGTTATATATTTTTTATAAAAAGTCTGATTCATTATATAGTGTTACAAAAACAACCTAATAATTTTTTTTATGGAATTATGAACATTAAAAACAATCATCTGGGGGTAAAAATTAAAAAAATTATCTCCAATTATTGTTAAATCATACAAAACAACTGTAGTTTTATTAGATAGTTTTGGAACTGATATAATATTAATATGAGGTTTCATTTTTCTAGAATTATAGGAAACACACATTTAATGTTTTAAAACACTAAAATGTTCATGTAACATTTAAAACCTTAAAAACATCCTCCAAACATTGTGAAATCATACAATGATCATCAATTTATATAATTTTTATCATGTATGAGTAGATAAAACATAAATCAAATATGATTTGAACTCGGGATAACTGTATTAACATTTTTATTTGTTTACTCATCATTAAAAATGTGCATTAGGGGATCAAAATAAAAAAATTGATTTGATTTTGATGAAATAACATTACAACAATGTTAGAGTGATTTTTAAAATATTAGTAATATGGGAACATGATGTAAATATTTCATATATTTTTTTCATTTTTTTATTTGAGTTTGACTAGAAAATTAATGCATTAAAGTTGAGTTTCCTATAAGAGACATTTTTATAATCTTATACATGACTGACATTGGGAAAAATATCAAGAAAAATGTGTAAATGGAGGAATTTAAAGGCACATCACACCACAATGTGAAGAAGTGTGTTGTTACAATAGATAATGATGATGAATCCCATGTTGATCATAAATACTAAGTCCTCAATTGTATAAATGCTATCTATGATATTGGATGATCAGGAGATGTTTCATAGGATAAAAAATGAAGTACCTGTGAAAAAAATGATTCTAGTTCTGAAAAGACTTTTAAATGTCTTGTAAAAGCATTAAAAAAATGTGAAATTATAAAGAATAAAACATTTAATGGATGTGAATGCAAAAAAAACTATCACATAGTGAATGCTACTTATTTTGCACTATGACACATCGTGTCACACCATGGAAATATTCATGAATTTCTAGGAAAATTTTCACATCAATAAGCATGAAATTAATCTTTTAAAGCCTAACCATTACCTGTTTAGTAATTATTATTCGATACAAAATAATATGATAGACTAAAAATAGATAATTTTAGCATATCTTTCGACAAGAAGTTTTCATTTAACTTGTGAACCATCATTTATTGGTTTCTTTGACCCGAGGAAAACTAATAAGTATTTCATGCTTATATATGTTTGTTCCAAACAAGAGATATGCCATTCCATTCTACACATGGATAGAATTGACTATTAGGAGTCTACAAGAGTGTTCTCTTCTAAAGTTCTTCTAAGATGGGTTTTTTCATTTCTTTTCTATTGATTTCCCAAATTTGAAGTAATATTGGTTTTGTCATTAGGTTAATTCAATTTTTTTTATTTTTTTATGATTCATTAAATTATGGTCTTTCCCCTATATTATATAGTTTATTCATCATTGGTGATCCCCCGAAAATGATTTTGAACAACTGAGGTACTTATAAAATGATTTGTTTTCATTCTTGAATTAAATTGTGAAACTCATTTTAAATTTATAACGAAATAAGTGTTAGTTTTTGAAATTAAGCAATATATATTTATAGAACATTATCCCCACCAAAGAGATTATAAATAAAACATATGCATCTCACAAGTTAAAATATGATATATTTATATTATGGAATAAGTATATAAATATTTTGAAAATGGTAAATTATGTGTTGGTATTTTTGTGAAACATAAATATTTATTTACAATTTTTTAATTAAAATAATTACTGAAAAAAATTATCTTCATGAAATAGATTTATAAATATTTTTTTTATTTGAAGATATTTTTATGAGTCCTTAATTATAGTTTCAATATGTTATTAAATTATTAATAATTTTAAAATCGAGATTTTTTTAATAAAGGATAATTTTAATTTAAAATTACATTTATCATATTTTAAAAATTATTTTAACCAAAAATTTATTCATTTTATAATTCTACACATCGAAAAATGGATAGCGTAAAGTATTTGGATTTGTTAAAAAAATACATGAATTTTAATGAATAGTGTAATACGGTAATTTACAGTATATAATAATTATAAGATAAATACACTATTCCATGAGTAATGAATGATGTAATAACCATAATATCTAATTATAATTCATTATTTTAATATATTTGGTGATAATTTCGAATTATTCGTAGTATTGAGCCAAAATAATAAATTAATGAATATAATAATGAGAAATCACTTTTCTCCTCCACTATAATTAGAGTCCATCAGAACCTATTCTATTCACACTAAAAATCCTTGTAGATTATTTAATTTATGCAGAATTCACTTCCCTAATCTTTTTCCATGTCCAAGTCATTCTGGTATCTCTAAAAGCTCAAAACCAAATTCTTTAAGGAGTTTCTCAACAAGAAGAATTCAAGAGGTAAAACCCACATTCATTTTCTTTTATTTTCCTTTTAATTTCTTTTATTTACTTATTTTTTATTTATCTCCCCTTATCCAAGTGGAATAAAACTGAAGTATCTTTTATATATTGGAATATTTTCTTGTTTATGGGAAAATTCATCAACAAACTCATTCTCCCCTCCTTTTTATTTGGAAAATTAGAATATCATACGTGATGTGTCGATTATCCGCCATCATAGATGATACACTTTCATTTTACATTACCTAATTCAAGGATAGTCATAAATACATTATTATAGTTAAATAAGATTTAATTTTAAATTTTATTATTCATATAATTTTTTGGAACTAATATATTAAATATGATATTAAATAACATGATATGAGTTCTTGATGGTCGTAAAAACTGAAAAATAAATTAAATAATTTTCATTAATGTTTTATCTTAAAAATCATTATCATATCAGAAAAAATGATATAAGGTATAATTTCAAAATATATAAATATATTAACAACATTACATTCCACTTATGTAGTCTTTCATAAATTCTATAAGAAAATCCATAATGAACAGACCTTGGAAACAATGAAATAAATGCACCTGAAACAACAAAAGTAACAAAATATTATCAAAAAATGGATGGAAAAATGTTTTAAAAAGATCATATATTGTATTATAAATATTAATATAGTTCTTAAATATATTAATAACAATATTTACGCTAGTATACAGGAAGTTTTAAAACTTTTTATACAAGATGAACTTGAGTTAAATGACTTTACTATTAAAATCTTTTTTAATGCCTCCTTTTTAAAAATTCAAAAGGAATGTTTTTATGATGAGTATATTCATGTTTTATTATTATTATTTATTTATTTTTAATTTTAAATAATTAACAACGGTACATATATCTCTGTCTAATTCATTGGGTATGATTATGTTGAATTTGACCATAATGGTTATTTCAATTGTAACTGTGATAATTTCATCATAAGGTAGCTGTGAGGGATACATTATAAGGTAACCATGAGGGTTAAAAATAACATAGTAGACATTAGGGTTACAATATTATATAATTAATTCCTTCATTTACCATTTTTTATTTATTTATGTTTTCTATGTTGTACAGAAATACATTATTTTCACGGAGTAAGTATATCATACTTTATGTGTGAGAAGTATTTATTTTTTAAAATAATTTAAAATATTTAAAAGTATTCATTAAATAATATTTATTTTTTCTTTTATACAAATTATTGATCTTTTAAATCTTTTCCCATTTTTAAAATGTTTTATACATGGTTTAAGGATGGGTAATAGAAAATAAGAATCCAATCTAAATGTTGTGAATATTTTTCCTGAAAAGATTTCAAGTTTTATTAATGAATTTTGTAATATTGAAGAAACAAATATTTGATTAGTTATACCAAATTTGTATTCTTATGGGTTTATATGTATTAATTATGTCTTAATTTTCTACAACTCTAAATAGAAACTAACTTTGGGAATGTAAGAAAGTGAATTATAAAATAATTTAATTGTTTTTGTAATTTTTAAGGCTGGGACCTTATAGTTGGTATTAGAGCATAATTTAAATAACATTTGGGGACAAGATGATGTTAATGGAATAACATACATGATTTTTTTCTTTAAGGTTATGTTTAAATGATATATCATCTAAATATAACCACGTTGCTTCATCTAAGATATGTCTATTCAGAATGGTTTCTGCAGAAAAAACATGAAAGCTAAAATAGGATAGAATCAAGAGGATGTTATCTTTCCGAATCTGTAAACTAGAGTGGTGGTAATTGGAACTGAGAAGTTTGTGAATGTAATAGTTCTGTTAATATAGGCTATAAATGTAAGTGGCCTCCGTGTAAGATAACATCTATAGGTACCACAAGGGAACATGATGATAGTGGAATATTTATGAGACAACACCGACCTGCTTTCAATGGATCTTCCAAACCAGTGGTGGATGGAGGGTGGATTAAATCCATTGAAACGATATTTGATGTTAGGGGGTGTTCAAGAAATCAAAGGGTTAGTCTTGATATTTTTTATTTTGATGGGGAATCCGACCAGTGGTGTTCAATGGTTAAAAATATTAGGGAGATTGATGAGATTGATTCTTATGAATGGGGTGAATTAAAGGCCTTTTCCGTGAAAAAATTCCCCTAAGGTGGTTCGACTTATCATGGAATAGAAATTCCTTGAATAGAAAAAGAAGGTAGACTCATTGGCCTTGTATGTGAATAAATTCACTAGATTTGAATGGTATGCTCCAAATATTATTTGGGATCTTGATATTAATATCAATCATTTTTAATTTGGATTGAATCCATTATACCAAAGGTATTTGGCCACTAATTAATTAAAAAGTTATGAGAAACATGTTAGATGTGCTTAGAGTGTAGAAATTGTGTTTTATGACAATCATTGATACCTTGAAAAAATGCGTATGAAAAGTTTTAGATGGAAATAGATGGGTAATAATCCATCAAAAAGATATATATATAAGAAAATCCAATTTCTAGTTTGTTGAATGTGTTGAAAAAACCACCCTGGGGAATTCCTTAACAAACCTAGGAAGTGTTTTCTATATGGAATGTCTTTAAATATGGTCTGATAATCAAATAAAAAAGATCTTAGTGATGGTATGTTTAATATTGATAAGAATATTTTAAGGTTTTGAAAATGTGGTGAGATGGGTCATTATGCACATACCAACCCAAAAAAAGATATAAATGATGTAAAATAACTAGATAATAAATAAAAAGGTACAGTGAAATCCTTTGTCTCGACGTGAATATATTTAATCCGTCTAATGAGGTGGTATCTAGTAAATTGTTTTTTACTCATATTTTTCTAATATTTTGTTTGACACGGGGTCTACACATTCCTTTATTTTTGAGTTATTTTTTCTTAAATAAGAAATTTTATATCCAGAATTGAAATCAAAACCAAAAGTAATAAAACTTGGTAGAAATATTATATTAAAAAGTCTTTATAAGAATCTTCCATTTTTTCTGTGGAAAGAAATTATATAAAAAACCTATTTTTTCCATAGTGGAGATTAATGTTATTTTGGGCATGGATTGGGATTAGTTTTATCATTATATGATTGATTGAAAATATAGAGAATTAATTTTTTGAAATAGTTTTAGTTTGTATACAAGAATGAAAACACAACAATGATAACATATAAAGAAGCTGAGAAATAGTTAAAATACGGAAATGAATGTTATTTTGAATATATATTGGAAAACAAGGGATCTATTTAGATTAATGATGTTATAATGGTAAATGAATACCTGAATGTGTTTTATGATGAGTTTCCCAGTGTTATACATAATCAAGAGGTTGAATTTACTATTGACATAGCAGTTGATGTTGATACAATTTTAAAACCCTGTTATCAAATGGATCAAGTAGAACATCCTGAATTGAAAAATAAGTTACATGAGTTTCTTAAAAAATTATTCATTCATCCTAGATCTTCACCATGGGTTACTCTTATTTTTTTAATTAAAAAGAAATATGGTTTTATAAAACATTTCAATGATTATTGAGTTCCAAATAATAGTACTATTAAAAATAAGAATCCAACTCTTTATATCGACGAATTATTTTATCATCTATAAGAAGATCAGTATTTTTCCAATATTTACTTTAGATATGGGTACCATCAGATGAATGTAAATGAGGTTGACATTTTGAAAATAATGTTCTAAAGTAAATATGGGTATTATGTGTTAGTTGTTATTCCATTTTTCCTAAAAAAATCCCCTGTTATATTTATGGATCCTATGAATAGAGTCTTCCAAGAATATTTTCATATATTTGTCATTTATTTATTAATTAAATTTTTGTTTATTAAAAAAATTATGAGTATCTTCAAAAATATTTAAGGTTTTTCTTACAAACTCTCATAAAATAGAAGTTATATAGAAAATTTAGAAGATGTGATTTTTGGTTGTAATAGATTCCTTTTCTTGGGAACAATATAAATAATGATGGTGTAATAGTTGATCCCACCAAAAGGAAAGTAGATAATTAATTTCCATGATCTATAATGGTTATCGAGATTTATTGTTTTCGTGGAAAAGTAGGCTATTACTGGTGGTTTAGTAAAATTTTTACAGTTTTATCTATTCCACTAACTAGGTTAACATGTAAATGGTTTAAATTTATTTGGATCGAAAAAACATTATGCGGTTTTTATACAATTGAAGTAGTGACTAGTGAATTCTCTAGTTTGTGACCTTGCATCAATAAATGGTTATTTTTTCATCTACAGTGATGCTTCAATGAAGGGACATGGTTGTGTTCAGAAACAAAATGATCAGCTAATATCTTATTCTTCCATAAAATTGAAACCACATCAATTAAATTATCCCAAACATGATTAGGAATTTTCTTTTGTGTTTTTCTCTTTGAAAATATGGAGGCACCATTTATATAGAGACAAATTTGAAATGTCTAATGACCATAAAAGTTTGAAGTGTATATTCAATCAGAAAGAATTGAACATGGGGAAGAGAATATGTCTTGAAATAATAAAGGAGTATGATTGCTCGATCAATTATTATCCTTTAAAATCAAAAATAGTGGTAGATTATTTTATTTGAAAACACTATTCTACATTAACAATGTTGTGTTTAGAACATGACCCCAAGATTAATGATTTGATGAATTTTGGCATAGTGTTTTTTTGCTGTAAATTCCTCTATTTTGATTCAGGTGTCTATGTAGTACTCTATATCAGAAATAATTAATTGCGGACAATAGGGAGACCATGATTTATAGAAAATTTATGTTGTGAAAAGGGGAAAGTTTCCACAATATAATATTGATATATATTTTGTTTTGATATTTTGGAAGATATTATTTGTGCCTAGTGATTCATCGCAGAAGAAACAATTATTATGTGAGTCTCATAGTTCTCCATTTTCAATTCATCCAGGTAGAACTATGATGTTTAGAGTTCATCGAGAGTATTATTGGTGGGATGGAATTGAAATATGTACTGCTAATTTTTCAATGGATTGTTTGACTTTTTAGTAGTTTAAAGTAGAGAGACAACTACCAAAGGGGATGAATCATCCATTTCTAGTGGTAGAGTGGAAATGAGAAAATATATACATGAAATTTTTGGCGGGGAAGACAATAACTTCTTGAGGTAACAATGTTATTTTGTTTATTCTTTTCCGACTAAAAAAAATATGTACATTTAATTCCTATTCTAGATATTATGTCTTTGGATGAAATTTATCGATATTACCTCAAAGAGATTATAAGGTTACATGGTGTTCCACTTTTCATTGTGTATGACAAAGATCCTAGGTTTACTTCTAACCATTGAAAAGGAATTTATAATTTGTTGGGCCTAAAATTTATTTTCATCATATTCATTCATCCTAAATCAACTGGATAGTTAGAATGAACAATTTAGACATTGTAGGATATGACACTATCTTGTTCAATTGATTAACAAGGATGTTGTGATCAACATCTTTCATTAGTTGAGTTTTATTATAATAAATATTTTCATTCTAATATACAGATGGAACATTTTAAATAATTATATGGGAAGTAGTGTCAAATTCCATCATTTTAGGATAATTTCGGCGAAAAAAAATGATGGGACCAGAATTATTCAAGTAATTAGATGACAAAGCCAACATTATCTACCAACACATGGCGAAAGCGTAGAGAAGGAAAAAAAGGTGTGTAGATAATAAGAAGAAATACCATTCTTCTGGGCTAGGTGATCATGTTTTTTTTAAATATCTCCTTGGAAAAGTGGTATGTGTTTTGGTATGAAAGGAAATCTAATCCCATGGTTTATTATAAGTTTTTAAATCTAGTATAACGTCGGAAATGTTTACTTCCTAGTAGATTTTCCTCTGATGTTTTTTAGGTGCATAATTTATTTCATGTTTCATTGTTATGAATATATGTTCCATATTCATATCATGTTTTGATCCCAGACATGTTTTAGCTGGAAGAGAACCTTTCTTGTGAAGAAACCTATTCAGATTCTTGATCATGGAGAGAAAGCATTGCAGAATAAGTTAATTCAATAGGTTAAGGTTTTATGTACAAACAACATGTTAGAAGAAAGAAAATGTTAATATGGAAATGCTATGAGGTAATGATTTCATTTATTTTTAAGATGTAAATATAAATTGCAAAGACTCAATTACGAGATGGTAGGGAGAATGTGAAAACCCTGGTACGTATAAAATGTTTGTTTTCGGTCTAGAATGAAATAGATACACTCATTATAAATATAAAATAAAATATGTGGTATTTTTTTTGAAATTATGGAATCAATACTAATAGAATAGAAACTTCACCTATTAGAGTATAATAAAATTTATACATCTTATAAGTTAAAATATGATATATTTATATCGTGGAATAAGTATATAAATGTTTTAAGAATAATATATTAATTGTTGGTGTTTTTGTGATTTGAAAATGATATTTTCAATATTTTAATTTATATAATGATTTAAAATAAAATTTAACTCTATAAAATAGATTCATAACATAATATTTTCTTCTTATTATTATATAATAACTTTATGATCCCTTAATTAAATTTTCAAATTGTTATAAAACCAATTATAATTTTTAAATCAGTATTTATCGAATAAATGATGATTATAATATAAAATTAAATGTCTCATATTTAAAAAAATTTCATAAAAAATATTTCATTTTTTAATTCTAAATGTTTAAAATTTTTAGGTTGAATTTTTAGGTTGTTTCTAAATTACATTATTTTTTATGAATAGTTAAATACCGTAATTTAAGGTATATATACATTATATGTTAAATAGAACATTCCATCAGTAATTGCTAATTTATGAACCATAATATTGAATATTACTTCATTATTTTAATATATTTAATGATAATTCTCAAACTATTTGTTTTCTTGGTCCAAAGTAAGAAACTATTGAATCTAATAATGATAAAACACCCTTCTCCTCCACTATAAATACCACCCTCACCACCTCTCCTCCTATGACCTCAAATCCTTTCATTTTATCTAATTTCATCTAAATTCCCATACAAAGAATCTTCCCTAGGTTTATGAATTTATGGTATCACCAAAAGGCCAAAACCAAGGGCCTTATGATTGTTCTCAACAAGATTAATTCAAGAGGTAAAATCTTCTTTCATTTTCTTATATTTTCATTTAATTTGTTTTCTTATTTTATCATCACCTCCCCATGTCCGAGTTTCATGAAAACTTCCATATCATATATATATTGAAATTTTATCATGTTTATGAAAAAATTCATCATCAAACTCCTTCCCTTCTCCCTATTATTTTAAAAATGATAACATTATTCGTGATTTGTCAATTTTCCACCATCCTGGAAATACAAATTCATCTCATTTTTGGCCTCAATGGATGGTCATAAAACCATTATTATGGTTAAAGATGATTTTATTATAAATATTATTATTTATAGATTTTTATGGAACCATTATATAAACATGATATTAAATTACATGATATGAGTTTGCAATGGTTGTAAAAACTACCAAAATAAATCAAATCATTTTCATTAATGTTTTATATAATGAATCATCATCATATCTAGAAAATGATATATGATATCATTTAAAATTATGGAAATATACTAACACCATTTCATTGCAAATTTATATTTTTTATTCCATTAAACATGAAAATCCATAATGAACCAACCATGGGAACCATGAAATAAATGCATCTGAAACAATAAAAAACATCTTTTCAATAATTAGGAGGAAAAGTGATAGAAAATGGTCATATAAAGTATTATAAATATGAATAGAGTTATATAATATATTAATAACACTCTTTATACCATTATATTGGATGTTTTAACATGTTTTATGTGAGAAAAACCCAAGGTAAGGGACATTCCTTTAAAAATCCTGTTTAATGAAACATTTAATAAAATTTTAGAGGAATTATTTTATGATGATATTATTACTATTTCATTATTATTTTCTGGTTCTTAGGAATTTCTTATTATGAATAATAGTGCCTATATCTTCCTCCAATGCATTTGTTGTGTTTATTTTTGGAGTTTAACATAATGATTATTCGAAGTGTAACTGTGATTATAACATCATAAGGTAGACATGATGGTTACATTGTAAGGTATATATGAGGGTTGAACATAATCTGTAATCCATAAGGGTTACAATTTTATATATGTAATTACCCACGTTACCATTATGATTTTAGTTATATTTTTTATATTTTATGGAAATCACTTGTTTTCACAAAGTATGTATATGATACCTTATAGGTGAGAAGTATGTATTTGTGAAAATAATTTAATTTGTTTATAAGTATCTATGACTAATAGTTATTTTATTTTTATCCCCCTTACTGGGAATTTTGTTCTCATCCCAAGTTTTCAACTATTTTTCATAGGGTTTATGTATGGGTAATAAAAAATAATATTCCAAGAAGAATTATGTGATGATTTTTTTAGGAAATGATTTCATGTTTTACTAATGACTTTCCAATTATGATAGAAATTGATTCAATTTTAGTAGTACTCACATTTTATGAATTTGGATCGAAAGGTATTATTTATGTCTTAATTCTATAAAACATTAATCTAAAATGATATTTGGTAATGTAAGAAATAGAATTCTAAATATTTTTACTATATTATGTAATGTTTAAGGATGTGTATCTATATGATTGACTACATATATGGGGGAAAGTAGAATAATTCCAAATGGGTGTGTGCCAATTTTTTATTTTTTATTATTCACTTTTGGTATTATTTTGTTCAATTTTAATTTTTTTGTGATTAAATTTTATCATTTCTATTAACAAAATCATGGACCAAGTGTGTTTAATTGTTGATGAAACCCAATATGATTCAAATAATTAATTCATAATTCATGAACGTTTTTATTCTTATTAAATTTCAATATCATCGTATTGCACTATAGTTATTTTAATTCACCATAAAACCAATAATTCAGAATTTAGGTAATATTGATAGGGTTTGTCCAGTGCTAATATAAATTAAATTTGAATAATTTCATAACCAATGATTATTATTAATTTTCAAGTGCAGTCGTGATTTATTTTAATCGAAACTAACATTGTAAACCAGTTCCCACTTCTTATTATTTTCTATTTGAGGTCATTTATTTAAATTGTGTAATTAGTTTAATGAAATCAAACATAAATTAGAGTGGAATGACCTTTATTATAGATTTATCCACCCCTCTGTTACCCACTCTTTGAGGGATCAACCATGTACTTCTACATTACTACACCTTTGTATTCATGTACAGTTTTTTGATTCATATAAATTAATATTTTGACACAACTATAGGATTTAATGAAGTGAAATTATCTTAAAAAATAAATAATTGGATACCTTCAATTTATCTTTTGAGGAGTAGTTTTTATTTGACCTATGGACTACCGTTAATTATGTTATGTAACTCATAGATGCATAAGGATGACATTCGTGCTTCTTTATATAGGTTATACCCAAGAGATATGACATTCCATTCTAGGGATGAGGATGCTCAACTACCAAGAGGTTGACATAGGGTTTGGACCCAGTGTTCTTCATGGATAGATTTTTTTTCTTTTCTTTACCTTTCCTATCTTTAATGTAAGGTTGGTTTTCTCATTAGTTAAATTTCAATTTATTTTATTTTATTTCATTATAATTCTATCACTTTTTATATCTTCCCTTTAGAATTCAATTTATTCATCATTGTAGATCACCCAATGATGATTGGATAAATTTTTATGGGAGAGTGGAATCAGTCAAAATGGATGCTTGCCACATTTATCTATTTAACTATTCACTTTCACGATGATTTTTTTCAATTGGTATTATGTTGTGATTTAAATTTTTTATATCTATTGTTAAATCATGTAATATGTGTGTTTAATAGTGGATGAAAACAAACATGATTAGGAAAATTAATTCAGGATCCTTGAATGTGATGATTCTTTTATAATTACAATTGGATCTTTTTTCACTATGTTTATTTGAAATCATCAAGGCAACATGAATTGTGATTATAGGGTAGACTGATCGGGTTATACTATCACTCATATTGATTAAAAATGATTAATTTCATATCCAATTAGTATTATTGTATTTCAAGTGCTATTAGGATTTATTTTTATCTAAACCACCCATGGAAACCACTTCTAAACTATTACTCTTTTCATTTTGAGTTCATTTATTTATATTTTGTTATTATTTAAATAAAATAAAACCTAAATTGGGGAGACTTGTCCTTTGGTTGATATTTGTTCTAGATGCGATCCCTGATCTCTATAAGATTGACCCTATACATTCACTTTACTAAGCCTTTATAGTTATGTGAGGTTTTTTTCTTCAAATAAATTTATAATTTTACACCACCCGAGGACTTAATGACATCTTCTAGATACATCAGAAAATAAATCTGATTTTTTATTTTCTTGGGATAATCAGAAAAAAAATGTCTTGTTATTAAAAAACATCATAACATGAATGAAATGATAAAAGAAACATATAACATTTTATCATTATAATGTTAAATCATATAAAAATCACCTTTGGTTAATTTTTGATGTGTATGAGTTGATGAAACCTCAATTAAACAATTATTGTGATTGGACTGACCTTATAAGCAGTTTTTGAATTGTTTGACGGTAGTTAAAAATAGGAATCATGGAGTAAAAACAAATAAAACACCTCTAATTTCCATCAAATAATATGGAAACCATATTTGTGTTCTTTTTGAAAAGATGTTGGTGTCGACACATCAATCAATCGTGTCATTTTCCTATGATAATCACAAAACATTTAGTGTTTTAAAAATAATAAAACATGTGTGTAATGGTCAAAATTACATCAAAAGAACTATGAATGACATGAAATAATAATATTACAACATTTTCATTATTTTTTATGCTCACCAGTAGAATAAACAATAATATAACTTCTGGTGTGCTCATAATGACTAAATGAACACTTTAACGGTCTAACATCCATTAAAAATTTGTTTCATGCTGTAAAATCCCTGAAGATGACCTCAAACTACTCTGAAATCATAAGAAAAAAATTATATTGTTATTTATTAAATTCTGTAAGTGAATAAAAATTAATTTGGGATTCCCTGTAATGTTAATAAACGTACTTTCAGTGTTTTGAAAAAGTAGAACACAATTGTTTTGATCCAAACCATAGAAAAAACCTCTAAATGATGTGAAATTATAGAAAACTATCATTGTATTATTTTTTATATACAATGAGAAAAAACATCAATAGAACATGTAGTCTTTTATGATGGGCGTAATAAGAGGGTTTTAATGGTTTGAAGACCTATAAAAATGTGTGTTTGGGAATCAAGACCAAAAAATTGACCGTTTATTATCATGTAATCAAATGAAAACTATTATAAATATATTTTTGAAATTTTAATGTTCACTAAACATGAATAGAAATTGTTTTTCTCATTATTATCAGAAGAGAACATTTTGAATTTTAAAACACTAAAAAATGCATAGAATGATAAAAACCATAGAAAATAGACAGTGAATAATGGGAAATCATAGGAAGATAATCTATGTATTTTTGTGATGTGGAAGAGTGGAAGACCTTTTGATTGGATTTATAGTGGGTACTTAAAAACCTAATAACATGTCTCTAATAGTTTGGTTTTATTACAAAAAATGTGTTAGTGGGTCAAAACCAAGATAAATCCTTCAGATAAACATGAAATCACAGGAAAAAATAGATTTATTTTTGAAATGATGGAGTACACAACATGTTGATTGCACGTGTCATTATCAAAAAACATTCAGAAGATCTATTATAGAGTTTCAAAAAAATTAAAATATGTGTGAAAGAGTAAAAACCATATCAAATGACCTTAAAATTTTGTGAAATCATGAGAAAAATATATTTACAATGTTTTTCACATGTTTGAGAAAACAAAACAATAATACAACATCTTGTGTGCTGAGAACGAACTAGTAATATGCTTTAAAATATTTTATGACCATGAAAAATGTGTGTCAAGGGGTGAAAACCAATAAAATTATCTTTAATTTCCTTAAAATCATATAATAATAACTTTATAATGTTTCTTAAAATTTAACAATTGGAAGAGTATCAATTTGATGTATTGTTTTCATGGGATGTCTAGAAAAAAAACATTTAGTGTTTTAAATAAATAAATGTTCACGTAATTGTAAAAACCATATAAAAATATATCCTAATGACCTGTGATCATAATAATATCATGATTCTATTGTTATTTTCATTCAAGAATAAGAATAATGTAAAAGGGATGTGTGGTGTCATCTGGAAAACCAAAAAACTAATTTTTAATGGTTTGATGGCCTTTAAATACATGAACCATTAGGTCGAAACCAAGTAAACAACCATTTATTTTTTCAAAATAAAAAAAAACCACTATAAATTTATTTCAGATATTTTTGAACTACCCAAACATAAATTCTTGGTTTTGTTATCTCTAGAAGAAAAAATGCACATTTTGTGTTTTAAAACAATAAAATGATTGTGCAACGGTAAAAAAACATATATTAATGACCTACAAATGATGTAAAATAATATCTTTATTTTTTTTATTATTTTTATGTTTATGATTAGATGAAACAATAATCATACATGTATTTGTTCTAAAACAACCAAATAAATAATTTTTAAAATTTGGTGGTCATTAAGAACATGTGATTATCGATTAAAACCATGAAATTGGCCTTCAATTTCCATGAAATAATTTGACACAAACCGTTGGGTGATTTATGGAATGTTGGAGTAGATAACACATAAATTAGAAGTGTTTTTTCAAAATATTAATAGAAGTGAACTTTTAGTGTATTAAAAATGCTAAAACGTGCACGTAGCCATCAAGACCATATTATTTAACCAACCAATGATTTCAAATCGTAACCAAACCATATATTTATTATTTTTGATGTGTACAAGAAAACATAATGTCAATTTATCTTGTGGTGTGCCTAGAAAGGCCTAAAAATATGTTTTTAATGATTTAACAACCTTTAGAAACATATATTAAGTGGTCAAAACAAATAAAATGACCGATACTTTTGAATAAAGCGTACGACAACAATATATTGACATTAAAAATGATAGAATGGATGGAACAATTATTCTGGGTTTCATTTTTCATTGGATGAAAGGAAATGAACTTTTAATGTTTGGAAACATTAAAACATACCTATGATGGTCAAAAATTTATAAAATAATAGTTGGATGATCAAAAATCATAGAAATATAACATTTTTATTATATGTGTCATGTCTGAGTATAAGAAAAAAAATCGGATGAGAAATGTTATCGAAAAAATCAAAAAAATGTTTTTAATGGTTTGATATCCTTTAAAAACATACATTATAAGGTCAAAACTAAGAAAACAACCACCAATTACTATGAAATCAAAAGAAAATAATTGAAATGTAATTTTTAAAAATTTGGAACCAACGAAATGTCAATATGAGGTGCCAGTTTATCAGTATGACCAAAAACATACATTTAGTGTTTTAAAAAACTAGAAATACTTAAAAAATTTAATTTATAATAGTATACTCTATCAAAATCATTGAAAGTGAAGGTAATGGATTCCTTTATCAACACTAATAAAGGAACTAACATAGGGTACCTTTATTAGTGCTTTATTTTTAGAGCTTATATTGATTAACCATTATCAGTTCATTTTTTTGCATTGAAAATGTATCTAATCACATGAGTGAGTATCACATCAAAATGGTGGAGGTTTAACCACATCTTTAGATATGATTCCCCCAAACTCCGTTGTTATAAGCATGTTGTGGGGATGAGATCCTCTATAAAAATTACTCACATATCCATATCAGCCTCGGTGACCATGTAGACCTTGTCCCACCCCATGCATCCCAAATTCTTTAGGCTACCTGGCTGTGTGGCCTTTTTTGAGTGATGGGAGTGTTGGTGCTCATTATCTAGTATTCCACTTCCATTATGGGATAGAGGCGTGGCTTTCTATTTTTTATTTTCAATTCGATTCAGTTAGATGTCACACTGCATTTAGTAGGTGATGAATGTGTTCTCACAAGCATCATCTGGTGGGTGAATCGAAAGATATATGCATGTGATGATACCCATCATTCAACCATAATCTAACATTTTTGTTGGAGGGGTTCCATTATTTATTGCATTCCAGTATAATTAAATGTTTATAGAAGGGGAAATTCTTTTCTTAAACATGTTTAATGTGGGAATGTATTAAGGTAGTGGGAAGTCATGTCATTTCATTAGTGATCGGGAAGTTATAAGATACACACTCTGGGTCATTGGATATAAATTTTCTTTTAGGCTGTTGGGCCTTTGGGCCATGTCGTGTTAGGTCATTGAACATCTAGGCATCCAGGTCATATGTGGGTTACCTATTAACACAATATAAAATATGATTTTTTTTTTCTTTCAAATAAAAGGGCTCTCAACCTCAACTTGTTCGAAAAATATTAATATATATTAAATATAAATATAGAAGATGAATAAAATGAAATAATTAAGAACAGATTAATGACCAAATCATTTTCAATGGGGGTTATACATAATTATTCATTAATTAATTTATGATTTTAATATAAAAATAAATTATTATATTTATATATATATTTCAATATATATAATATTTCTAAAAATATGATTTATGTAATACACAATATATATTTTTACATTAAAGAAGTCATTTATTCAGTGGAAAATGGTTTATAATTAAAAATTAATTTTAATTAAAAATATTAACTAGTTATATCGATTAATGAACATTTATTTCAATGTTTTTATATTTTTAAAATTAACATATATCAAACATGTGTTACATTTATTTCAGGAAAACATATATGAAACTCATGATTTTTTATATACAATGCACAAACAAACAAAAACTTTTGTAATTTAATCAAAATTTAATATACATTTTAGAATTATATTTATTACATAATATAATTAATATATCATAGGTTTCTAATCGGTAAATTTATCAATTTTTTATATTTTTTCCAATATATACAATTGATTACATTTTAATATATGTATCTCAAATTTATTCATTTTTAATTTTAATTATTCGTAAATAATATTAATTTAGTTTTTAGTATTTTTATAATTTGTTCATTTTCAAATTTTCTTTGTTTCAATTTGTTTCTTATATTATTCATTTTCAATATTTATTTATGTATTTTGATTCGTTAATGTTTAATG
The DNA here is from genome assembly GCA_963277665.1 of Viscum album. Lineage (NCBI taxonomy): Eukaryota > Viridiplantae > Streptophyta > Magnoliopsida > Santalales > Viscaceae > Viscum > Viscum album. Next base: position 256,552,468 of record OY728150.1, read on the forward strand.
TTTTTAATATGTCCGAAATTTATACAATTAATAGGAATTCATTTCTATTTTATCATATATAAGTATTCATTTTTAATAATATAAACAATCTATAAAATTGATAAAAATTATTCATTTTTAAATTTATTAAATCTTTTAATTATTATTTATTTCATTAATGAACACTAAAAATTATATAATTCCACAGTTCAATTTAACAAATATCAAACATTTATATATATATATACACATTAATTTCACCCACACAAATATTTACATAATTAGTGAAATCCTATATACAAAGACAAGCACATAATATATATGTAATTTTTATTTAAATTTTAATATACATATTAGAATTTCATTTGGTAACAAAATATATTTAATATATAATTTTTTTAATTGGTAAATTTTATTTAATTTTTTTTAATATTATTACTATTATTATTATTTATTCATTTGTAATTTTTTTATTTTATTTAATTTTTTCATTTTCTAATATTTGTTTATATATATCTATTTACAATGTTTTAATATTTTTAGTATGTTATCATCTTCATTTAATTATATATCCATTTTTTATTTTTTAAATAATTTCTAAAATTATTGAAAGTTATCAATTTTTAGTATGTTATCATCTTCATTTAATTATATATTCATTAACAATGCTAAAAATTTATTTGGAAATAAATATTTATAAATAAATATATGTATAAATATATATTAACTATATTTATTAAATTATATATTTAAATAGTGATTATATTTAAACAGTTAATATATTTACTATATTTAAATTATTAATTATATTTATATTAAATATATATACATATATATATAATTATATAAATATATATAATGATATAAATATATATTTATCATTGAAAATAAATAATTATAAATATATTTACAGATATATTTATTTACAAATATATTTATAAATGTATATTAACTTTATTTATAAAATTATATTTTGAAAATTAAAAATAAAAATATATTTTTTCTCAAAATAATATTTATATAATTATGAATATATAATTACATTTTTAAATAATTATAAAAGTATAATAAATATATTTATCAAATGAATTTATTTAATATATATATATATATATTAAAAATATATAACTATATAAATATAAATAATGGTATAAAATTTTATAATTATATAAAAATATTTAATAATGTATTAAAATATATATTTATTTATAAAAATAATTCTTTATCAGTGTTTAAAAGTGTTGATAAAGGACATCTTTGTTATCTCTTATTATTTTAGCACCGATAAACCCCGCTTTATCATCACTTTTGTGGATGCATTGATAAAACCCTCCTTGATCTTTTAAAAGAACCCCAACCAAACCTATTCCCATTACACCATTTGAGCTCTCGTGGATGTATACTGACGCCAACTCTCCCACCAACCTTATCTTGGAAGAATCATGCCTCGAATATAATTTGTGTTAATTTTTTATCCTCTGATGTAATTGCTTTCTTGTTTGGGTTCAGTGGTGTGTGATAGTTCTGTGCATCTCGTCTTGGTGGTCAAATGGTTCCACATATATGAAATTTGATGATGAATCTCACACCATCGTTCATCCTCCTTTGACCGTCGTTTATCCTCCTTTGACCATTGGTATTCTCCATTTATTAGTGTCACCCCACTCTAGGAGCTCTCAAGCTCTACCTTATATTGGGTCTTTTCCACTTCTCCACTGCATAGGATTTCTATAGTAGAGCATGGTCATTGCCTCATAGTTGAAAAGCATATCTCCTATGTATTTCTTAAGGTTAAAATATATTTTGAAAAATATTTCATATATTCTACCTCAGAACACATTTCACATAAGTGTTTATAATTATCTAATAACACTCAAAGAATGAAAATTTTATTTTCTATTCTTTAAACATTTAATATTTTTTGTTCTTCACAAAATATCTCTTCAAACAGAGAATATGATCAACACAATTTAAGGCATCATCAATCAAGTCATGTCCTTCTTAGTTATGTTCATAAAAATATAAAACATATCATATATTATCCAATATAGCGTGGGGAGTTATTCTTTCCCCAATTTAGCCAAAAACATCTATCTCTTTCAAGCCACTAAAATAACCTCATGGTCTATTACCAACGACATGAATGAAATAATATCTCTTTAGAAATAATAGGTAAACATTAAAATTTTTAAACATTTAACAAAACAAGTGTATGATAAAATTATACCGAATAACTGACAGTGAATAAAATAATATTTATTTACTAACCCAATAAAGAAATTATAAACAAATTTAAGGGTTTTATAGTCAACTACTAATGAATTATCCTTTGAATAAGATACAGAATCATGGATAGTAAAATATTATAAGTAGATTAAAAAAATATAGATATTGGTCAAATATGAAAGGAATTATATCCATTTAATGGAATGTATAAATATATTTTTATTTACAATATGATGTTTAAAAAGTCATCTAAAAAATAAACAATAAGAAAATAGTTGCTCTGTATAGAGAAATACTAATAGTTAGGTGATGTGTCTTTTATTACTATTTATAGGTTTGGTCTAAAAATTACAAAAATTTATAAAGTAGAGTTCACGATGTTTAAATATATATAACCACCAAAATACTAAAATATTAATATATTAGTTTTATAATTGTAGGAAGCATATGTGCATAGAAAAAGGTCCATAAATCAAATGGATTTTATATGAAGAATAAAATCGAACAGAGATATAAGAAAAAGATAATTTAAAAGCTATAACAAATTAACTAGTATATATAGACCATTTTTCATAAAAAATGATCTATTTAGTTATGACTATAAAACATAATCATGGAAAAAATCAACCTAATAAATTTATAAAATGGTTGAATTATATATGAATGGAATGGACAATTTTTTCTTCCTAGAAATTTTATAATTAATGATGATGGAAATATAATTGATATTAATACATGAATAATTAATATGAAATATGATAAGGATTTTAAGGTATTTGAATATAAAAAAACACAGTGTTCAATCATTATATGAATTTATAGACTATCATAACTATCTAGAAGATACCACAAATAATTTTATATTTATAGAACATATATATTTTGTATAAATAAACATTATGCCTTTAATTCAATTTTCTTATTTAACAATGGTAAAATGTAATGATCATTAAATTTGGTTGTTATATAAAAAATAAACAAAAATAAAAATTAAACTACATTTTATTATGGATATAATTGATTCTCATTTCAAAATTAAAATTTGATTTATATAATAATTTGATTTTAAAATATTTCTTTCATGTAAAGGAAAAATACTTTTAAAACTCTCATTATAAATTTTCAAACCCTCTTGTAAGGGGATCTAGTTTTAAATATATTCAGATTTAAAAATTGAGTTTGAGAAGTTTAAATAATATAATTTTATTTATAAAGGGGAAAATATAACTTGATATCATTTCATGTGAATTTTTCTAACCAATGTATAAAAAAGTTATCTCATTTTAATCGATTATATTTTTAGAATTATATATGATTAATGGTATTGAAAAAACATTAAGTGAATCTCATGTTTTTTTCTTTTAAATATGTATAAGTGTTTTATTAATCTATATTTATAATTTTGAAGTATATATTTAACTTTTATGATTTCTATGTATAGATAAAAAACTATTTATTTTTAGTACATATGATACTTAAAATCATTAGTAAATGATATTATTATGAAATGGAGTTCTTTAAATAAAGTGGTGAGGTTGGTTTTTTTCATGAGTTAAATTATAAATTGACATTTCAATGGCATGAAAAGTAATTATTGTTGAATAAAGTATCATTTTTTAAAATTAAACTGATTATTATTTTAATATAAATATAAATATATATCTAATGGTATATTTTAATGTGTTTTGAGTTGTTTATAAATTAAATTTGTGGCTTCATTTATTATTTGGGTGGTTTTATTCTAAATAAATAGGTCTTATGTCTTTTGAAGCATAAAATATATTTGTTTCTTCGATTGAAGATGTTTCATTGTAAATAAATGGGTTTATTTATATTTTTATTAGTATAATATTTACCTAATGTTTATATCATGAAATTATAATGATTGATTAAAATCAAGGTATCCATTCCTCCGATTGGAACATCAGTGTTTTTTTAAAATTTTCTTAAATGATTTGAACAATGTGAATGATAGATGTCTTATTTTTCTCTATCTTATTTGATGATACACTACCCAATCTATCTTACCTCAAGACATTATTGGTTCACAATATACATTTCAATCATATTAATTTTCACTCATTCATCATTATTTCCCACTCTTAGTTCATTAAGATCCTATTTGTGCACCATAAAAACACTTCCCACTAATTATGTAAGGTGGGGAGTACAAATGATAAGTATTAAGTGTTTTTGAGATGCATATATGGTAATTTAATCCATGTTTTATGCATTCCTCATGTTCCCATGGATTAAAATAAAACAATTTTTCCCAAATTTATCTATGTATCCCTCATACTCCCATGGATTAAAACCACATTGTCCTTTTAAAACAAGTCATTACCTTGTCTATTTTAATTTTAGTGACCATTATGGCATCATCTATCATCAATAATAGCTTAATCCATTAGATTCAGGAAATTATAATATCATTTACTCTATGTCAAAATCTAGTGATTACATAGCCTTGTATTTTTCAATGAAATATATTTTTAAAGAAATTTAGAAAACCATGACACAATTAAATTAAAATCACACACAATAATTTCCATGGGAAGTCTACCATCGAATAATAAATAAATTTTTACCAACATATTTATTTTCACCTTTTTTCCCACACAACATCAAGTCGAGATCCAAGAACCACAACAACATGTTTACCCTAGGTTATTTCCTTTTACGTCACCCTAGTGTAAAATGATAAATTTTAAAAAATCCTAACCAATAACAGGAAAATGGTGTCTTCCCCATATTATAATTATCCATAAAATTCTCATATGATTATGAATATATTACTTGTATTTATTTTTTATTGTACAAAATGAATGTTTTATGAACCTAATAAGAAGAATAAGACTTGAAAATGATTCGTGCTAATTGCATGAAAAAATAGTATGATGGTGGAGTTATAGAGTTCATCAAGATTGCAATACAGCAATCATACCAACCCTCTAAAATACTTTTTATCTGTTTATAATGTTTTTATATAAGAACATTTAGTTTTTAAGAGATGGAAGAATATTTTATTTTTCATTGAATATATCATAATAATAAATGTTGGACTAAATATGAAAAAAAATAAAACGTTCACTCTGATTGGGATGACATTGCAGTATATGGATCATTTGTTATTAATACCAATATATATTATGTTTTATATAAAATAGAATAAATTAAAATGGATATTTAATATGACCATTGTGATTTCCATGATTTGTTTGAGAAGATAAATTGTTGTCCTAAGACACCATTCTATACCAGTTTTACTAGATATGCCACATTGTTAGCTGTATTGAAGTTATATAATTTTAAATATGGTAGCGGATGGAGAAACCATAGATTAAAAAAACTAATTGGTCTCTTAAATGTTTTTCAACAAGAAGAAAATTAAATTCCTTGTTCATCAAATGATTCTAAACAAATTCTACTTTCAATGGGAATGATATGTAAAAAAATACACGCTTATCCAAATTATATAATATTGTTTTATAAGGACCCTGAATCACTCATATAATTACTCAAGGATAGTGTGAATCAAAACTAGAAGATTAATTAAGTGATTTAGAAGATTTATTAAAATTTTCTATCATTACATGGTTTAGAAGACTATATAGATGTTAAGAAACCATGAGAAAATTTACATGGAAAGTAGATAAAAAAACTAAAGATTGAAAACTATATCAACCAGCTGACTCTCCTCGGTATAAGAAAAATGATTATTAGTATCTTGAATTTGAAAATTACCTAATAAACTTCCATCATTCATTATATACCGATAAAATAAATTATTTATGTGTATAGATTAGTACTCATAGTACATGGCTTGTTTTGTAGTAAATTTTAACTTTCCTCCATGGTTATGCGTGAAGTTAAAATATACATTATTGTCTCTTCTAAAATATTAAAAAAAAATAATCATGTAATTTTATTGATATTTATTTGGATCAATTGTTCTGTGATCTATAATTGATGTTGGAAATAGGTGTTATAAAGTATTTTTCTCATAGAAATGAAGAATTTATTATGTGGCCTGTATTATATGAGATGATAAATGGCTTTCCTGATTCTAGAAATTTATTATGATATATCATTAATAGAATTTTTTTGTGTCCTATATCTAAAGAATATAGTTAGTCAGTTTAGTTGAAACATTCCTCAAATAATGTGTTTTTTTGACATTTGATATTTTTAGCTTTGTGACCTAAATACCAACCCTGGATGGTAACGTTCTATAGGAATACCAAACTAGTAACAACATTATATCAACTAATGGGAGATCGAATGGTTGATAAAGTAAAATATATTAAAACTATTTCCATAAAACCATTTTTGAAAAACCTAATAAAATTAGGTTGAAAAAAGAGATCAATCTTCTTTTAATTGGCGTATAATTGTTTCGGTACGCTAGATATTTTTTTGATGTAATTCATGTAAAAAATGTGTTTTCTACTTGATTTATATGTTAATAAATGTTCTTAGGAAAAAAATATTTCTTCAAGGATAGTCTAGAAATGATTAAAATGGGGATAATGGAAGATTTGGCATCGATGAAGGGTAAATTTAATGCTTTTCTTCCTCTAGCAGCTTACACTATATCCATATAAGAAAAATTTCAGATTTCAAATTTACCTAATGGTGTAAAAGTTCTAATGGGGTATTCATAAAATGTCATGAATGTTGTTTCAATGATTAATTCAAAGTTATTGGGAATAAATTCACGTGAATTCCATATTTTTATGCAAAATTTTATGTTGATCACTTAGTGTTCCATTCTATATTAAAATGTATGACATATATTAACTAGACTCAGATTATTCTCTAAATCCATATGTAGTATATTTATAGACATTTTCAAGTTTCTAATCATGAATAAGGAGGTTTATAATATATTGTGTTAATTATATATATTCTTTCAACAAAACTTCTTCGATATAGTGGCTAATTTGATTGTTCACATGGTTATAGGTTCAACTATGTAGTATTTTCCATTATATATGAATGTACCCCCATTGAATTGTATATGAATATTTTGAAATGTTATGTAATGAATCATAATTGTCCCGAAGTTTGTATTGTAGAAAAATATATTATTGAAGAAGATGTTGAATTCAATACTGATTACATATCAAGTTGATTACATGAGTCTCCCAAAACTCATCATAGTGGATTCTTTATGGGTGATGGGATTACTAGAAGAGATGTTGTTACAATTACCATAACAGAGTTTTATCAATGTCACCATTACATTTTATAAAATAGTGAATATTTTTATCTATATGTTGAATCCCACAAATATAATATTATACATTTTAATCTATGAAGGGTTAAAGGATAGATATCAAATACACATAATCAACAGTTTATAGGATAGTTTAGAAATCATATTAATAATTAGTTATCTCAAAACATTAATTAAATTGATGAACGTCTTCGATGGATATCTAGGGTACTAAATGAAAATGTTATATCATTAATTGGTTTTACATTTAATTGTTATACATTATATTTAAAACAACATGATAACCACAATATGAAGAAAAATAGTGGAGTTCTTATTATGGAAGATGTGGTGCACATATCTGGTTCCAAGGACATAAATCAAATTTATAGAAATATGTTATATTTTTGCATCAGTGACCAGATATATGAGTTGGATTATATAATATTTTAAGTGCATATTTTCCATTTCAAATGGGTTCACAATAAGAGTTTATAGAAAGTTAATTAAATGGGCATCATGAAGGTGTATTTCTGCATGGTAGGGGAAATGCATTCATAATGAAAATAATAAGAGGTGAAAGAAGATTATGCCTCAGATCTTGGAAATAATAATTTTTAAATTATCCTATATGCGAGTAATACTTCAATAGGGTTAGATGAAAATTAAAACTAGAATTACTATTTTATAGGGAGGTCACAATCATTTCATGACGGTCCCAATGTAGGCTTTGTATTGTACATTAGATGGGACCATAAAGATGGGATTTATATTCCAGAAAAATAATCCAAATCCCTTTAACTTTAAATAAATTAAATAAGGTTAAATAAGGATGTTAAAGTGTTTATTAATAGACTACTCTTTGCCTAATAATATTATATGCTCTCTACTATATTTACATAATATAAATGAAATGATATACTACTAATGTAGGTAATGACTTATGCAGATGATGGTGTTCCAATACTGGGGAAGAAAAAGAGATTGATGATGAAAAAATAGATTTATTAGGGGATAAACACCATGTTGATGAAAAAAACAACAACACATTATCACTGTCTTGACTAAAATTATCAAGTCAATAAGGGTATAAAATTTGAGGTTGGATGGAATCAACATGGCTAACATGTTGATCCAAAAAAGTCAATTTCCATTAGTTATGTTGGGGTCACAATGAGGATGAATTAGTTGATTGATATAATTTCATAGTGCAATTTTCTACTTTTAATTAAGGAAACCCATCGGAAAGATTCAAAGGTATTATTATTATGTACTTTCTCCATTTTACTGAAAAAATATATACATAACATTGAATTAATTTTCATTATTCATTGCATAGTCCATTTATTTTAGCTTATTTACATAATAAATATGCTTTAATAGCCACTGGGAAATCCCATGGATTCTTGAAGAATCTTCTTACCATTTTTTAACTTAGGGATGCTAAATAGAATGTAAAGCCATACCTACAAGTTACTCATACACATATTATATAACATTGAACAAGGAATGATTTGATCCTATTTCGTAATGATAAATGATTTCCAATGCATGTTAGTAAATTATTTGTTGTTGTACCTTATTTATATATCCCAATTTAACTCAAAATTATTAGTTAATTAAAAGATAATGTGTGATGAAAATAAACAATGTGTAACAAAACCAATATACCCCTATCGCAAAGAATGGATAGGGCTTATATCCCCAGAGAAGAAAATTGTATGTATTTTAAATAAATAATAAATGGTTTATGTGATATGAAAAAAATTATGTTCCTTTATTTATTTTTATATTGAAGAATTAAAATCTTAAGCAACTTCCATCCCAAGTCATGTGTTTTTGAAAAAGGACTATGTACATAAAGAAGGTAAACTAGTTGACGAAAAAACAAAATCATTATAGGGTCCATGTGTAAGAATGATATTATAGTAATTCATTATGATTTAAAAAATTATTATATCAAAAATCTATTAATGTTATTTTTTTTATTATACAGCATAGACTAAACAATTTGTAGTAATTGAATTGGAGTAAAAAAAATACTTTTTTAGCTTTGAAGCAGATAAAACAACATGGGTTTGTTAGTGTTTTAGGTTTTAGATTGTCTTCTAGAACTTTTGTTTGAATGAAAAATCCCCAATAGGATAATTATCATATGATGAATGGAGAATTGAAAAAAATAGATTTTTTTTGAAAGATATTATTGTCTGGTATAGTTTAGTGTAAAATTATACGCAAAAGTATTTAAGTGAACCAGTGGTTGAACAAAGAGAAAGACATGAAAAGAAATTACCCCACTATATTTGAGTCTAGTAATTCCCCTTAACCACATACCATACCTGAGGTAATCAATTTTTTCATTACCCATTACACAAAATGTGAGTAAAACAGCATCTGATAGGTTTTTGTTTTCAAACATATGCAAGGTAATGTTGTATTTTATTTACACAAGTCAACAACCATGAACCACCATGTTGTGATGGGTTATGTGTTTAATATCATGGGAGACATTCTACACAACAAATAACTCAAAAATTTCTCACGAGAGTAGGTATTGATGTATATTAGGAGCTATGTTCTTAGTTACCATTTTCACTCTATTATCTAGATATTACAATGGTCAGTGATGCTATTTCAACGTTCTAGCATGGATTTATCATCATATAATGATAAATGGTGTATGTATTTAACAATCAATTTCAAAATAAATTCCAATAATAATTGATGAAAAAATTTCTAAAGTGAGGTATGGTATTACATATGGAAAAATGAGGGGGAAACAGAAGGTTGTGTCATGAAAATATAGTTAATCATCAATAAAAACATTTCCTTATAAGATAAACTCATCCCATCCAGTTCTATTGAATCATATGTTGTCATTGCAAATTTATACAGAAACCACATTAAAATGGATAATTTTCTTAAATTCTATATAAAGAAAAAATAATTCTAACGTTAATTACATACATGGTTGGTATTGAGTGTATAAATGATACTCTCATGTTTGAATGGTTGGGAGCCTCTATTATGAATAAATACCTAAGGTACATTTTCATAATATATCTATCCAAAAAACATCTAATTTGTTTGTTAATGTTAATAAAAAATCATCTTTTCTCTATGAATTTATATTACTACTATATAATGGAAAACCCTTATAAAACACAATTTTGATTTACTAATCCCTATATCATTTATAATAATGAAATTTCATTGTAGGTGAAATAAATTGATATGATAGAAGATGATCTAAATAAATAATTTTTGAATAAAATAACAGAGGGAATATATTTTTATATGCTTATAATGTTAGGGTAAAACATTCAAATCTAAACATATAAAATATATTTATTTATTTTTAATTAATTAAGTATTACTATTTTTAGGAAGCACTATATACTGATCACAATCAATCTCAATACCCCAAATTTTTATTTTTTGGATCCAATGCATGGATACCCATCAAAACGACCACGCTTCATGTATATTATGAATTTGTAATAAAATATAATCAATATTTTAAAGATAAAGTTTGAATTATATGACCCAGTCTCTATTTTAACCAGACTTTTATTATTACAGGGTGATCGTTAAATATAGGCTAAATCAGGGTATGTGGTCAGTGACAAAAATAAGATTCATATGGATCACATAAAATAGAAATACATTATGTTATATATAAAAACATTAAATATCCAAAAACATTTTAAAAAACATACAAATTTTTGTCAATGTTTTTGTAGTAACTAAAGCAAGATAAAATTAGACATTATTGATATTATGTTTTTATATTTTTTAAATATAACATATTCCATCAAAAGGATAACATCTCTGAATGGGTAATTTATAACATTAATTGCAATTACAGTAATAATATTTTGTAATTGTTTGTTTTTCTATATTTTCTCATTACTACAATTTTTTCTATTAATCTACCTACTCAAAAGAGGATTAAAAAATTTTTAGAGATGAATTGGTAGTATACATGGTTTTAGAATGTAATAAAACATCATATTTAGGTAATTACTTATGGTGTTTATTATCCAGTATGGGCACGACCTTAGAAATATATTGGGGTGTGATGTATTTGTATTATAATGACTATTTTTTTTATCTTTTTCTCAAGGAGAGGTATAATGGTTGAAATAAAATTATTTATAAATTAAGGAGCATAATATATACTTTCATAATGTATATAAACATCATGAAGTAGTGACTTTCTACTAATTATTTAATTAATTTTATCATCATTTTTTCTACGTTTTTTTTAATTTCTTCATCATTTTAGCTAATATTTATTTTGAAAACATTATACATTAGCTAAAAAACAAATCACTTGCTCAAAACAGATAAAAATATATCATATTATTTTCAAACATTAGTACAATGATTTATAATAAATTTTTAACATGTAAAAAATTACCACACATCAATATCACACACTATATTGTGGATATGACGGGATGTGGGTTTTTTAGATACAAAAGTAAAAATTTAGTTTAAAACACAAATCAAATATCCAAAACCGAGAAAATAAGATCAAATTGTTTTAAAAAATTAAGAAGAAAAAATACATAATTCATTTTTTACATCATTGTATAGTAATACTAACAACAGGCTAGAGTAGTATTCCTCTTTATCATTTTCAGTTTAAAAATAGATTTTAGTAAAAAAAAGTGGTGTATTCAAAACTAATAAAATGAATTCCTATTTATTTAATACTTTAAAAAATGATCCACAATTCGTTCTTGATGTATAAGAATCTTTCATACCTTAATCATACACATGGTGTGACCAATATTACTCAATGTGTGGGTTTCCATTTAAAAATGGAATTTTAGTAAAAATAATAAGTGATATACGAAAAACTAAGAAAAAAATTAATATTGTTTTTATATATTATAAAAATGATCCACAATTAATTTGTGTCATATAAGAATCAACCTCACCTCAATAAGACACACAGTGTGGCAAGTATGACTCAAAGTGTGAGTTCTGAATTTAAAATTGATATTCTAGTAAAAAATACAAGTGATGTACACATAAAATGAGAAAAGCATTCATATTGTTTTGATACATTATTAAAATGATTCAAAAGTCATTTATGATGTTTAATAATCAATCACATGTCAATCTGATACATGATGTTCTTAGTATGACTCAATGTGTCTGTTATGAGTTTAAAATTGGCTTTTAGTTCAAAACAAGTGTCATTCAATGAAAACCGAGAAAACACACAAAGATTATCTTGATAATTATTGAGAATGATTCATGTGTCATTTATGATATTTATGAATCAATATTATGTTAATCCAACACACAATGTGACTAGTATGACTTAATGTGGGTGTCTTCAGTTTAAATGACATATAACTAAAAAAATATATATTACATACTCAAAACTATGAAAACACATTTAAATTATTTTGATACATTATGAAAATTACCCATAATTAATTCGTGAGATTTATGAATCATCCACACCTTAGTCTAATACATTTTGTGCCTGATATGACTATAATTTTGTGGCTTCAATTTAAAATTTTCTTATAATTAATGTATTTTTTCATATTTATGTTTAATTTATTTCAGTATAGTATTACTAACATATGAATTTTTTTCTTATACATGTGGACTATTTTTCACGAATTTGGGTGGTTTGTTTGAATCTACTCGTGTTCATGAGATATTTGATTTTGATGCTGTAACTGAGATAATGAAAAAAAGGAAATGGGTCAAATATGTATACATTAATTATAAAAATGTAAATTCATACTACTTATTTAGTTAATTTTATTATCATTTTATCAACCATTTTTATGTTAATTTATTTATCATATTTGTCTAATACATATTTAATTTTTTCTCTCAACTATTTTGGGTTGTCATATATTTCTTTCAACTATCTGTAACAAGCCGGAAAAGATAGAACATGTTCCTTTTTATTGGAATAAGAGACCACATGATGCATAAAATGAAAAATGAATTATATAAACTCATATACTAAGTGAATTTTCAATAGTTTGATTAAAATTATAAATTCACAAAATATCGTCTTGGAAGATTATCATGAGCAGTGTGGGAATCAACCACAATCCAATCAGACACACCTCATTCTGATACATTTTGTGCTAGGTATGACTCGAAGTGTATGTTTTTAGTTGGTGATTTATATTTTATTTAAACTGACACATCACACACTCAAAAATAATCTAACACATTTATATAGTTGTGATACTTTATGAAAATAATTTATAGGTCATTTTTGATAAACCGAAATCAGCCACACCTCTACATGATGCATGATGTTCATGGTGTTAGGCAATGTGTTTTTTATTTAAGTATGTAATTTTAGTTAAAATGACATGTGAAATACTAAAAATAGTGGAACCACATTCAGATTATTTTGATAAATTTGTAAAATGATCTATTGATCATTCCTTTCATGTAGAAATCATCCAGACCTAAATTTGATACCTTGTGTGCTCGTTATAACTCAAAATGATCATTATCATTTAGAATAGAAATTTTAGATCAAAAAATGTTCCACTAAATGACATAAAATAAAATTCATTCTTATTGTATTGATAATACAGGAAAAAGATTCATAAGTCATTTGTGAAGTGTATGAATCAATGACACCTCAAACGGATACATGATGTGAGCAGTATGATTTAAAGTGTGTGTTTTCTTTTTAAAATTAAAGTTTAGAAAAAAGGAAAAATGACAAACTCAGAATATATAAAACAAATTCAGATTGTTTTGATACATTAAAATAATGATCCATAAGTCAATTATGAAATGTATGAATCAACTTCACCTTAATCTAATGCATTGTGTGACTGATTTGACTCAAAGTGTGTCTTTTTATTTAAAATTAAAATTTTAGTAAAAAATACAAGTGACATACTCAAAACTAAGAAAACACGTTTGGATTGTTTTAATACTTTAGTAATATGATTCATAAGTCATTTATGGAATGTAAGAATAATCCGTAAATCAATCTGATACACGGTCTGACCTTTATGACTCCAAGTATCTCTTATCAGTAAAAAATTGACATTTCAGTTCAAAACATGTGAAACTCATTAAAAACAAAGTATAGAACTTGATTATTTAGTAAATTGATCCCTATCTCATTTTAGATGTGTATGAATTAATATCACATCAAACCAACACATGTTGTTATCAGTATGACTCAAAGTGCATCTCTTTAGTTTAAAATCACATTTTAATAAAAAAGAAAAGTGAAATACTCAAAAATGAGAAAACACATTTAGATTATTTTGATACGTTAGTAAAATGATCCACAATTTATTTTTTATGTGTAACAATTATCCACACCTCAATATGATTCATGGTGTGAATGATATAATGCAATGGTTTTGTTTTTAGTTTAAAATAACAATTAAAAAAGACATGTGACATACTCCAAACTATGTAAACTAGATTTTATTATTTATATAACTTTATTAAATGATACCAAATTAATTTGTTTATGTTTAGGAATAATATTTACCTCAATATAGTACACGGTGTTCCCAATATGACACAAAATTTCTGTTATCAGTTTCAAATTGAGATTTTAGATTAGAATGTGTGTCACTCATTGAAAATAGAGAAACAAAATTCTCCTATTGTCTAGATAATTTAGGAAAAAAATCATACATAATTAGTGATTTGTATGAATAATTATTACATAAAACCAACACATGATGTGACCAGTATGACTCAATGTTTTTTGTATTCTTCTTAAATAGATATTATAGTAAAAACCACAAGTGACATGCGTAAAATTGGTAAAAACTGTCAAATTGTTTTGGTATATTAGGACGATGATCCAAAATTAATTTTCTATGTGTAGGAATTAACATCACTTTAATATGATGCATGGTGTGTCCAATTTTACTAAAATTGGTGCTTTTAAATTTAAATTGACAATTATGTTAAAAACACACACAACAAAATGTAAACTAATAAAATGATTTCTGATTGTTATTTCACTTTTGGAAAATTATCCACAAGTAATTTATGATGTTTATGAATAAACCTCGCCAAAATATGATATTGGGTGTAACATGTATAACTAAAACTATTCATTATTAGTTTAAAATTTAAAATTTTATTTAAAACACATGCCACTAATTAAAAACCAAGAAAACACGCTTGTATTTTCATGATAATTTAATATGTTCTATTATACTTTTCTGACATATCTAAATTAACCACATATAAATTGGAAATATAATTTTATTAGTATGACTATAAGCATGTCTTTTCAACATATAAGTTCCATTTTATTTTAAAATATGCATCATAATTCCAAAACCAAGAAAATGAGCTCAAATTATCTTCTCATCATTTCATATTCTTTTAAAAACATAATTTACTTATCATTTGTATCATTTATTTATTTAGATAATTTTTATAGAGATAATTCTTGAAGATGAAAATGAATTTGTGGGACAGTTGAAGGATTATTCTCAAAATGTGAGGCCTCTTAAATTGGCTTACATCTATAGTGAGGTTGTTTATCACCAACAATGAGATACAATTCAAGAGAACCTGATTTAGAGAATAGTAATAAATTTTTTGATGTGAAATAATTAATAACAACTCAATCTCATACACAATGTGCCTGGTATTACTTAAAGTATGTGTTTTTAGTTTTAAATTTATACATTATGATTAATTTATTTCTTTATAGTATTACTGACATAATAATTGTTTTCATATGCAGGTGAATTATTTTTCTTGAGAAGGGGTGGTTTTCTCATCAATAGCATGACTAGAGGTTAGGATAAAATACAATGGATCACTGATATATTAAAATTATTGTGATAATTCGTACCTATTCATGTTATTATACAAAACTATCTTTTAAATGATTATAATATCATTTTTCCCTTATATTTGTGTTGCAATTTTAATTTCAAATAAATTCAATATTTAGAATAATTGTTTTCTATTTTTTACTCCTTTAATTTTAACAGCACACTCCAATAGTATACCCCTTTATCAGCGCTAGTAATATCATTGATAAAGGGACATTTTATCAATGATAGAAATTTCATTGATAAAGAAACCTTTTTTCAACACTTATAAAATCACTGATATATTGATCCATTATTAGGCTATTTAGAGTGCTTATAAAGGGATAAATTATCATTTTTTATATAATTGATAAAAAGTACCATTATCAATTATAAATAAAACAACTGATAAAGGGGTTCATATATCAGTGCTTAATGATGCACTAATAAAGTCTCAAATTATCAGTGATTTCCTTAGCTCTTATAAATTGTTCATATAAGAGTGCATTTCTACCACTGATAGATGACCAAGGCTTTTAATCTCTCTCCAGTAGTCATTGATTTTTTACTAATAATTGCATATTTTAGATCTATTAAAGGCCTTAATTTTTATAGTGTAAAATGTCTGTGTAACATCCAAAACCATATAAAACAACCTTACATTGATTTAAAATAATATAAATATTGTCTTTGTATTATTTATTATGTTTATGATTAAAAAACACCTCAGTCATACATGTGGTGTGCCCATAATGACCTAATAGGTTGTTTTTAATGGTTTGGAAGCCTATAAAAATTTGCATCTAGGGGTTTAAAAAAATAAACAAAATATCTTATTGAAATCAAATGATTAAAACTATATATACATTTGTAAGGTTTTGAAGGAGGAGAAACATATTTCACATATTTCCTTTGCATTGGATGATCAAAACACACTTTTTGTGTTTGAAAAATAGGAAAAAGTGTGTTTAAGTGTCAAAATCCTATCGAATGACCAATAATGAAACTAAATTATAATAATACTATATTTGTACTTTTTTGATGGGTACAAGAAATAATTATGGATATATGAAATGTGGGGTGACTAAAACCACCTAATAAGATGTTTTTAATGGTTTAAAAACCATTCAAAATAGGTATTAGGGGATTAATACCATGAAAATAACCTCTAATTTCAATGAAATAATATGAAAATAACCATAGAGTGATTTTCAAAATGATAAAAGTTCTATAATTTTAACTCGGGGTGTTTTTTTCTTAGGATGGCCAAAAACAAACTTGTAGTATTTTAAAACAATAAAACAAGTTTTTATAAATCAAAACAATTGAAAAAAAACCATCAAATGATGTAGAATCATACAAAAAAATTATTTGTAATATTTATTCCATTTATGACAAGACAACATTTCAATCAAACATGCGATGCACTCATAAGAATTGAATAAGCAGTTTCTAAAAATTATAGAGTCTGTTAATTTTTCTGTCGGGCTGTAGAAACTAAGAAAATACCATATTATTTTCATTAAAACAAATTAAAATAACCATAAAGTGATTGTTGGAAAAAATTTACTTAACATAATGTCAATCAGAAGTGTCATTTGATTAGTTTAATCGAAAACACACTTTGAGTGTTTTAAATCTCTAAAATATGCATTCGATAGTCAAAGAAATTTAAAATTACCTCCATGTGATGTTAAATCATATTTATATAACCTTTTTATAATTTTTGATGTGCATGAGTGAAAATAATGTCAATAGAACATGTAGTGTGACTAAACTAACCTAATTAGTAGTTTTTAATGGTTTTACAATTTTTAAAAACATGCATCACTGGGTTAAAAACAAAAAAAAAACTTCTAATATCTATAGAATTATATGAAAAATGATTTAGAGTGATTTTTTAAATTTTTTAGTAAAGAAAACATCAATTAGATTAGGTGTCTACTTAGGATTGTCATAAACACAATTTTAGTGTTTTATAAAAACTAAAACATGCGTGGAATGGTCAAAACAATATCAAACATCATTTTTATGTTGTAAAATCATTGAATTAAAATGTTTTTATTGTTTTTGATGTGTATGATCAAAATATAGGTCAATCCAACACATAATGTTCCAAAAAACAAATAGGCAATTTTTAATGCTCCAATGGCCTTTAAAAACATGGGTTAAGGGTCAAACCCAAGAAAATGACCCTAATTGACATTAAATTATACAAAAAAATATTTATATTTAAAATGTTTGAATTTATGGTATTTTAATATGAGGATTCCTATTCTCAGAAAGACCACAAACAAACATTTTGTGTTTTTAAACTATAAAACATGTGTGTAATGATCCAAACCATAGAAAACAACCTTTGAATTGCATAAAATCATAGAAATATTTTCTTTGTATTATTTGATTCATATATGGTTAGATGTAACGTCAATAAGACATTTTATGTTCTCTTAAAGGATGAATAATCATTTTTTCAAGGTTTTAAAACCATTAACAACATGCGTGAGGAGTCAAAAACAACCACAAAATTATTTTATTTACCTATAATCAAATGAAAACAACCTTAATGTGATATTTGAAATATTAGAAATGAAATATGGTCAATCCTAGGTGTTATTTTATCGGTATGGCCTGAAATATACTTTTAGTGTTTAAAAACATTAAAAATTTAATGTAGTAAATCAAAACCATAAGGAAAAATATCTAAATGATGTTTCATCATATTAAGGAAATTTTTGTATTTTTTTTGGTGAGTATGAGTAGACGAAAAATCTATCATATATATTATGTGCCTGGAATGACCTAACAAGAATTATTAACTGTTTTTTTATCACGAAAATTGTGTGTTAGTGGGGGGTAGGGTTAAAGGTAAAAAAAATTCCCCTGATTAACATCTAATAATTATACAACAACCGTATAATGACATTCAAAATGATTTATTAAATTAAATTTCAATCAAATGCGTTATTTTCTAGAGATTATAATAATCACACTTTTATTGTTTTTAAAACACTAAAACAAGTATGTAATAGTCAAAACCACATCCAAAGAGCTCTATGTGATGTGAAATAATAAGAACCCAATATTAGTAATATTTTTTGTGTAAAAAAAACAACAATTAAACATGTGGTTTGCCTAGAATAACCTAATAATCAGTTTTTTAAATGTTTAAGGACCTTTAAAAACATCATCTAGGAGGTCAAATCTAATTAAACGACATCTGATTTCATTGAAACCCTATAAAATAATCCATAGAGTGATTTTATATATTTTTGAACTAATAGAACGTTAATATAATGTGTTAGTTACCCAGGATGATTGGAAACACACTTTTAATGTTTTTAAACATTAAAACATGCATGTAAAAGTGAAAACTAAATAAAACAACATCTTACTATTGTAAAATCATAGGAAAGTTTTCATTGAATTATTTATTACTTGTATGGGAATAAAACACCTTCATTAGACATACTACGCTCTCAGACAAACTGAATAAGAAGTTCTAATTTTAAGATAACGATTTGAAACTAATATATAGTGAAAATAAAATTAGCTTAATCTATTTATTATGCTACCTTTTAATAGAAATATTCTATTAGGGTTAAATTATTAGTTTCATGTGACATTGTTATTTACTATACTAACTATTATTTTTAATTTATTTTATTTTCAATTGTATGATATGATATGTATGAAGCATGGAAAATCATTGGATGAGTTTATCATGGAGTTTATGAAATTATTAATATTGTATAAATTCACATAACATTACAATCATAGTTAATTTTTATATTTTCTTGATTCTAATAGAATATGATTTTTAAAAATAAATTATCTATATCGACCACTTATAGGATTTCTTAATAGTTCTCATTTGGGTAACTACCTCAGATTTTGTTTTATTTTCATGGAAATAATTTTATCCTCATGTATCTTTAATATTAAAAGAGTATTCATTTTTGGGTAATGTATTGAGAGATTGTACTAGATTTTGGTGTTTTAAAATGGAGATTTTTGTGTCTTTTCTTTCAAAAACATTCAACATCGTGACTTGGTTAATGATTTTGTGGGCCTAGTGTGTGACTCGAAACAAAACGGGCAAGGGGGAACTTTTTGGCCAACACGTGTCCATGTCATGGTTCATTAGACTGTCTGATTTCATCCAAATCCTAAGAAACCACACTGTGCCTGTTTCATAGAGCATAGTGTTCAGGATTTCAGAAGCTTTTCTAACATATTCTTATTTGATAGATTGTGATCAATGAACCAATGACTATGGTGGTGGTTGTTTCAACAGTTTTGTTGCTTTTGAATAATAAAAACAATTCCTTTTCATCATATTACTATAAATTATTCATGTTTTTCTTAAAAACATGTTTTAGAGAAATTAGGGGATGTTTAGTGCCTTCCTCACACATTTTCCTTCGATTAAATTACATGATTTTCCATCCCTTTCAGAGATTGTTTATTTCTAGAAGCATCATGATAGGAGTTAAATTTGTTATGTATCTTTCTTTTGAGCTAATATTTCTTATTTGTTGGGATTGATATTACCCTCTTATTCATCAATATAAAGACTCTTTCCAGACACCTTTAATGATTCCTTTTTTGGGTGTTATGGTAGACTACTTTTGGAAAGTCATTATTATTTTGGCTGAATTTCTTCTTCTCCGCTTAAAAAATCACCCTACAGGGTTTTTATAATTATTTCAGTCTTTCATGACACTCGACACTCTATTATTGTCACTATTAATGAGCAAAGGGTTTCTTCTTCATTCAACCGGAATTAAAATAATTTCTGATGGTATTTGAATGAGAGGAATGTTTTGATTCTACCCATTTATTCCAATTCTACTACACCTTACACAGGAACACATGTCATGTTGAATTGGAATTTGTTCTAAGAGTTCTTGGTTAGTTATCTTGTTTCGTTTGGTTTGTGAATATGGTTTAAGAGATGAAACCATTGATAAACCATGATGCCAATGTTTACAACCCAATGGTATGGAATACCACTCAATTTCAGGTTCTGTTATTATCATTCTCCTTTTGTATGATTCTTGTGTCTACATACAATGATGAATTTTGTTGATTGTGATCACCTGTGGGTGTGTGTATCCTGTGAGATCAAGTTATTAAACTTGTTTTCATGAGTATGATTGTATCATTGTTTTTAATGTTTAATGTTGATTACATGTATTGTATTTTTCTACTTTTTCACATGATGATATGTTATAAATATATTCAAATTCTTACCTCGTTATGTGTGTTTCCTGCCATTAGAGGCATTGTTATTGGTTCTCGGAATATGTGGACCATCATTTCAGTGTTATCTGTTAGAAGGGGGGGTGAAATACATTAAATGATGATGACGATGGTACTAAAAAATGGGTAGGGATGACATTATTCCTTATAAATTTCATGTGATTCATTCTATTCACAGTGGATTCTAAGTATAATGTTTTCTCTATTCCTATTGGTTACTCAGTACCATGATGAATTCATACCTAGGGAATTCTGAGAACAATACTCACCTGATTCCTCATGGATGTCGAGTAACCTGTACATTTTAGGTAGTGATGTATGTTAACTAGCATTGGGGATAACACTTGATTAATTTCAATATCATCATATTCCTTCTAACATGGAGCTCAAACAGGTATGGTCAGGGCTCATCATGGCTTGGTTGTATAAGGGTTCTCGATATATCATTGATTATTATTACTTGTAAAATTATCATTATCATATAATGAACTTGTTATACATGTTCAATTTAGTTAAGGAAGCAAAGTTTGTGTTAAAATGGGTTTTATTACTCACACCCTGCATATGGATCTCGATGCACATATATAATTCATGTCCATGGATCTAGGAAAAGGAAAGGGTCTTGTGGAATACGGTTGAGCCAAGGTACATGGAGATGGTAGAAGAACTAGGATGGTCTTTGGAGTTTTTTTGGTATTGTTTCAATTTATACATTTTTTAACATAGATTATGGTTAGGATTTAAACATTGAGATCCCATATATTTATTTTTTTGAAATGTCATCTATAGGTTACTATATTGGATATTTATTCTTCTACTTGATATTATAACTGGTATAATATGTTTTTATATTTTTATTTTGGGGGACATTATATAATAATAATTCTATAGTCTCCCAACTGACGGTGTTTGTACCCTTGCTACTAGTCGGTATCCTCCGGCATATAAATAGTCACACATGAGTTCTTTTAGATCTTCATATTGCACCAAACGATTTGGGTGGAGATGTTACAAACTAGTATCAGAGAATAGTTTTCTTCGGTTCCTTTTGACCAACCTGGTAAAGAGTAAAAATTAAATAAGCTACATGGTACTCAACTAAATGAGTTTTCATGTGCTGTTCTATTTCATCTGTAACGAACCACTTGGTTACCATTGGTGGGATTGCTATTACAATTTCAAAGTAGATGGGTGTGTTCACAAATCATGACTAGGATTGTATACAATATCATGTACCATATATAAAACTGTTTTATGTTGGATAATAGTCCTCTAATTTAATGTCTTGATGTGTGATATCTATTTTTGATATACTTGTATTCATTGATTGAGTGATATATTTATTTTCTATGTTGTTGTGATATGTATGATGGAATTAACTTGTTGAACATGAGCATGCTATTATGTTTTGTATATATATATGTGTGTGTGTGTGTGTGAATATGACTAACGTGTACGGATGGACACCATGGTATTTCTATGAGGAATATACCTTGGTTTATTGGTAGAATCATATGATAATCTTTACGTGGTTCTAATAATTCTCTAGTATCTATCCCAAGAAATTCAGTTTTTCTAAATATTTCATTAATGTTTCATAAATGCCACCCCAAAAGAAAATGATGAGTCTGCCAGGTGATGTGGGATGGGATTATCCCTCTAGGGATTTTTCTCATATTTCACCAAAATTAGTGAAGTATGGTGTTTTAGAGAACCCCCTTATACTTTCTACAGTGGTGTAGGTAGTGGGTCCTCATCAAAATAGAGCCCTTCCACTTATCCTTGTACAGGGTGGAGGGGTTTCAACATCCATGGTCGACTATACAAAAGACTTCCATATCCAGCATCCACCATATTGTTAGGGAACTGGAGGGCAGAAGGAAGAATAGGAATAGAAATAAATCATTGAGTGTGTCTTTGACCTCATTGAGACACATAATGATAGGAAGGTGAAACTGGAAGTGTTCATTGTGTAAATAATTTTTGGAGGATGGTGGAGTATTTTGTAACAGGATGAAATATGTGAGGTACTAACATCAAAGGCATTTAAGAAGTTGTTCTTTTGAAATTTAATACCTAACACATTTAATATTAACCATGCATAGGAGTTATTGGAGATATAGTAGGCTTCTGTGATGGTATCTGCATACTTTACTCATTTCATGAAGCTAATTAGTTTTTCTATTCTATTAGCCATAAATTATTCCTAGAAGGCCAATAAGTGCAAGATCATTATTCATACCAAAATCAAGATTCATTTCAGGACCTTAGACCCAGTGACATACACAATGGTTTTTTGAAAGTCATTGACTATCGAGAAGTTTCTAAAAAAGATCAAATAATTATTCTTATTTTACATTTTATTACTCAACCAAGTGGGAATCCTAGTGCTACTATAACTGTATTTTCCGGTAATGAGAAGAGTAATATTGGGAATGTGATATAGTTTAGTCGTATGTAGGTGGATAATATTTCAACATCTTCAGCTTCCTAGAGGGTAGTACCACATGGATTTAATTATGGGAAGGTTAGTCATCACATGGTCTTCATAACACCTTATAGCTAGTGTGTGAAATGAAAAAACAAGGAATCTTCTGCAGTTTTTCTCAAGATCTACGATTTTATGTTTCCATAGGGGATTGAGGTAGAAATGGATAGGGTACTAGGGATCTGGTCTAGTTTATCAATGGTAGTATTATACATTGACGACCTAGGTGGGTCATGCATCTCATTGACTTGGAAATCGAGTTGAGTCGTGCTCAGTATATGTAGTGGGAAGGACTCTCAAAGTTGGTGGTGGGGAATATCTTCTATTTTAGTTATATTCCAAATCACTTCTATATTTTCTATAAATTTTATTGATATTGGTTTTTTTCATTCATTTATATCTATAGATGGTATTACTAGGATTGACCTACCAGTGAAGTTATCATCTGAGTTTCTTTCCCTCGATACAATGATAAGAACAAAAGTGGGATTTATTTAATGATTCTCATTGTGTCCTATATTCATTTTTTGTTTTAGAGATTTGGTGTACTTAATTATTAAAGGGATAACAAATTTTTTATGTAATTCATAGTATAGACTAGTTAACCAGCTTCCATGCACATATTAACTATTATCATAGATTATTACCATTTACATCACCCAAGGGAGTGATGTATGTGAAGACCAAATAATAGAAGTTGGGTGTACATAGAGTGGGTCAACACATAAACTTACTTATGATTATCATGGATAAAATTTCCAAATTATCAATTTCAATAGGATCAGTGGTTATCCTCTAATATTTTCCTATAGTTTTGGATCTCTAGTAAGACATATTCCTTGATAATTTCATAGAAATTATCCCTAATAAATGATTTAACTTCATGATAGATCTCATATTTTTTGGGAAATACATTTTGATACCCCCATTTCAGATGAAACCAATCATGTTGAGAGAGTTTAAGTTATATATTGTAGAATTGGAATAGAATGGAGTTTTCAAGATTAGTACATTACCATGGAGAACACATATCTTGTTATCCAAGAAGGTAGGTGACAATCTTCGAATCTACATAAAATTCCTAAATATAATATGAGTTATGATTAAGAATAAATATCATTTCCCCATGATCGATGATCTCTTTTTTTATTTATGGGTATCCGGGTTGTTCTCTTAGTTTAATCTCTGATTGGTCTACCACTAGTTGCAAGTCAGGGAGGATAACATCCTGAATATGAGAATTCATAGAAGTAATTTCCTATACATGTACGTGTTGATTCAATTTTTTATAAAAATTCACTGATAATGTTCATGGATCTCATAAATTTTACATTCCACACATATCTTGTCTCATTCATTGTAGTGTTTGTTTAAGTTATCATCATCTACGTACTCACCCGGAGAAACATGTCATACATTCTAATATAGTTCTGATTACACATTGATCACATCGGCTAATTTTCATGATTCCCAAGAGAAAAATTTGTATTTAGGTGGTGTGACTCATGGGGCATGTGGTTTCTGAGACAGGTATATCTGTGCAACTGGAGAATGTTTAATCAGTGATTTCATAGAAACGTCCTCAAAACATGTTCAAAACTAGGAGCATCCATGGTTTGGGTGGATACTAGTAAATATTTCTCTAGTACATATCTCATTTATCAGAATCCCTGATTGTGATGATGAAGAAGGAAGAAATATTTCAGTGGTTAGATTATGGTAAAGATATATTTATTGAGTTGAATTTGTGGTTAGATACATCTCTAATGATTATTCTTCATTATCCAGGGGTTGGTTATAATATATACTAAGATGCATCATGAATTATTATGGGAGTATTACTCATGTATAAAGAGTATTCAATATCTTATAAGACATGTTAGTTGTGACCCCATGAGTGAAAGTATCATATCCATGACATGGAGATTGATTAAATTGTCAACACTTTGAAATGTTTGGAACAATATTTTTTTATAAAGAGGGTTATCATCTACATAGACCATAAGAGACTCCACTATATATTCATATAGAGAGACGAAAATTTGAGTTAGAGGAATTATGTATAGTAACAATAGATATTACACTTTAATATTTCATATACATTAGGTAAAGGTAATATTGTTACATTTTATCTTATCCGTAAGGCAGAGGTAGTTCACGAGTTTGGTGGATGGACATTAGAAGAACAATGAATCCTGAGGACTTTGTTGGTTGATTGGCGGATGGATGATTCCAAGGAACTATGATAGATGTAATTTTACCCATTATGGGTCACATCTTCTCAAGTAGATTCGGTGAGGGTTGGTTGGGAACTTGATCCTGAGTGTGTTATGATGTGGGAAAAACTAGGAGGTGGTGACATGATACTAGGGTTGTCGTTGGATGACGAAGATCTAATC
Organism: Viscum album; assembly: GCA_963277665.1. NCBI lineage: Eukaryota > Viridiplantae > Streptophyta > Magnoliopsida > Santalales > Viscaceae > Viscum > Viscum album. Next base: position 256,578,856 of record OY728150.1, read on the forward strand.
AAATTACATGGTATTTTTTTAGTCCTTTAATCTATCATGAAAGAGATGATGAGATAATTTCATACCTTAAAATGGAAGTTATATCCCTGAGAAAACAATATGTAAAATGAATTTTGGTGGTAGTTCTAGTAGATAGGGATGTAGAGGGACATTGTAGGATTCATTTACTAATCCCTTATATTCCATATGATAATGTTTGAGCACCATCATCCTCATGGTTTTCTCCAACCACATATTGTGCTCAAGTTGAGGTGGGAGGATTTCAAGATAGAATGTATTGGGGGGATATTCAATAAAATGAGGATTCATGATGTTATCTGGGTGGTAATAGACCATATAAAGAAAGCATTTTCATTTTTTAATGATATCTGAGAATCTCTCAGTAAAATCTATGGGGAAACTACATATCCTTGATATTATATTCTTTCATGGTGTCCCCCTAAGTATCCTATTTAACAGAGACACTAATTTTATATAATGGTTTTGGATGGTGGTACGGAAGTCCGTAGGGGATTAGTAGAGATTGAGTGTAGCATTATTTCCCTAGAAAGATAGATAAATTAAGGGGATGATCTGATTATTAAAAGATATGATTTAGGCTTGTATAAGAACCTGACCATAGAAATGAATTAATATAGTGTATTTAGAATATATATCATTTTATTTAATTCCCAAATATATTTTTTGTTTATATTTTTATTTAGTTAGGTCATAACTCTTATGTAATAATCTCATATATTATAAATAGGAATCTTCAACTCATTAACCATTTTTTAAAATATAAAACATTTAAAAAAATGATTTATTTTTAGGAAAATTATTCATAACATTAAACGTGAATTATTATTTTAATTTATCCACCATTAATTACTATGTAAAAAAATTAAAAAATGGAATGAGAACCTAAACCATATTATAAGGCATAAAATTTAAAAAAACTATTAGTCCATGAATACTTATAAAAATATTATTTTTTCAAAATAAACATTGGGCTCAAAATTTAACATTTTATTGACTAAGAAATATCCTTTTATATGCTAGTATTTTTCGTAAAACATTTCCTAACAATCATAAAGGAAAAACAATAAAAAGGTTTATTTTAAATCATAAAAAACTTATAATATATTTTTCCACAAAGTTATAATTTAATAACCTTATTAAAAAATATATACTTTATTTTAACTTATGACATCATAATATTTCCATAAAAACCCATGGAATGTCTAGATAAATAAGGTGGATAAATTAAGGAATAATGTTTATATCATTATTATTTATACATGGAATAATCATCACAGTTTTACTTAGAGTATCCATCTTTGTTACACTTGAAATAACCATCATGGTTTTACATCGAATAACCATCATAGTATATTCCCATAATCAGTTAGGAAACGCCTAATATGTTAACAACATCCCCTTATCCAATGCACCAGAGATCAATAATGATATCATTTAATCTTTAGATTATAACAAAACCAAATGTCCCAATAATAATTTTCAATTAACAATAATAAATTACATAAAATCTTAAATTAAAAACCATTATCGGAACCCATCAGAAATAATTTTCAGATATTTATATATAAATTTTATTTTAAACTCAATTTTCAAAAAAAAATCCCAAAATAAAATAGAAATGGTTTATTTTCTCGAATAATACATGGAATCTTATAAATAAATATAAACATCTCGTAATGCTTATAGAGGTGTTCTGTCTGTATACATTAAAATAGAACAATGCTTTTCTCATTTGGTAATGAACTCTAAAAAGAACTATTAAAGATTACATTAGAAAACCATTGAAATAATGTAAAAATAAACATAAAATTTATATTATAATTCACTTATGTAAATTTAAATAATTCTATAATATGATTTAAAAAATATGGATATAGAAGAAAAAGTGGGTATTAAACGAATCCTTAAAAGTGGATTTTAAAAAAAATGTCCCTTAACTTGAACCTGAATCCCCACATAAGTTCTTTATATACATGAATAATAAAATTACATTAATTATTTTCTTAATTAAGAAAATTTTTCATATTTATTATTATTTTTATTTTATCTCTTACCATGATATATTTAATTATTCAATTATTTAAATTCATGTCACACATTTTAATGATATTTATTTCATCTGTCCAAAATTGACCAAGTTAGTTGACTATTTCCATGGAGGTTATTATTCCATCATATATAAAATAATAATAATGAAATAATTATTTTTTATATACATTAATTAAACATTTTAAAACCAACCATGAAATATGGTTTTAAAAACATAACTACGTTATAATCATGGATATGGTAAGTTGTACGTATGCATCAGCGAGGTTTCCATTTTTTAATGATCATTATGGAAAGAAGGTATGCATAATTTTGTCATTAAATAATTATCATAATATCATAAGTATAGTATTTTTTCATTTAAATATACTAATATATATCATCTATGTGATTTGGTGATGAAAATGCATCACATCCCTTCATGTAGGTGGTAATCCACATGTACACATGAATGACATTTTTTAGTAAATTGATATTTTAGAAAGTAAATGATATATTATATTTTAAGAATGATAAATTTTTCATTAATATCATATATATATACTAATTTCATCATTATAATCATCCATGAGAGATGGTGTTAGAAAATAAATTGTATCGGTTCACAAGGTGATAGACAATTGTACACATGAATAATGGTTTCAGTTCCCATTTTGTGGAAGATGAGATGTATGTAAGGTTTTACATTAAGATAAAAAAACAAAAATATATTTAATATAATGTGGTTATTATATATGAATATTTGCGTAATATTTAAATGAATTGGAAGAAGAAACAAAACTAAACATGTGGTGACAAACTATACCACTTATTGGGAATATATACATTGATTTACACCTTAATTAATTTAGGGTTGGTATTATTCCGACATGAAAAACATCAATAATGATGGTATTTATTCTAGGAATATATTTGTGTAGGTATTTACTGATCCTAATAAGGTTTTAAGTGTTATTTAAAGGGAATAAGATATACCCATTTAAAATAGTGGGGTGGGGGAACTCATGGTATTTCTCAAAATATTAAATTAATATAAATTAAATTTCTATTCAAAATAGGGAAAAACTAATTTATTTAAAAGGTAGTATTATTATGGATGTAAATAGTCTCATTAAATAAAAATTTGATAGTTTTTACTATATTTTTATCATTTTCTTTAGGTTTTAACCCTTGGCTAATCCTTTTGTCAGTTATCACAATATTAAAATTTTCTACATTTTGTAGGATAATAATATTACAATAAAATGAAAAAGGACCCAGAAATGAACCATGGTTAATTTCATTAACCGTGTCCTATTAATATTTCTGAATTTATCTCTTTTTAATTAATATATCATCTAATAATATAATATATTCCTAAAATAACAATAAATTCAACTATAGGACTATTTATTTACTTTAATTTTTTAATAAACAAGACAACCATGGAATTAGAATACAATCAATTCTCATATACCTAAAATTTTATAGTTATCCAATATAATTCATATATCACATTATTTCATTCAAATTATATTACTTTCAGTATTTTTAATATCATTTATTTTATTCATCCATTAATTGAATAAATACTGAGTCGACATTGTGTAAGCATTTAAGTAAATTATTTCTTCACTTCAAATTACAAGTAATTTAAAACGATGAATATAAATATTTTAGATTTCAAAATTATATTTATAATTGAACATATCATCTATTTATGCCTATTTTAAAAACATTATAGTTATTAAAAACAAGACTCTGAAATTTTTAACTCTCGTTTAAATAAAATACCATAAGGTTCATAATAAAATAAAAATGATAAAAATCCATATACTAAATATTTAAAAATTATGGAATTAAATTACTCAAGCAACATAATTACGTCATGTTTTATGGTTATTTTATAGTCCTTATCACTTTATATTTAACATTAATTACCCAATTTACTCTTTACTATGGAAACATAAATTACAAAGGATGTTGTTAACATTGACCGAAAATAAGACGTACATATTCACCAAATTCAGAACAAAAAAATCATAATATTGACTTTAATTTTAAAAATTCAAAACATTGATTTAGAATAATTAAATATAAAATTAAAATAAACAAGAACAAATAAAAATAGTTTTTAATAAAAGTGACATTTTTTAATGTTAAAAATTTTTATACTAAATTATATTATAAAATTCATTATGAAAACAAAATTTTGACCATTTTAAACAAAAATGATGAAATTCAATTTTATACATATTTCAAAAAAAATTCATTTATGAATAATTTAAAATAAAAAATAGTTTTAAATAAAAAGTAGTATTTACCCATATTCAATGAAGATAATAATTTCATGAAAAGTTTCAAATATATATCAAATTATAATTTTGTAGTGATGAATTTAAACTGAAATTTATTTTCTCAAATTTATATTATATAATTTTTAAATTAAACTTTTCAATAAAGCCATATAGTAAATGTTTTCAACAATACTATTTCTTTTTTTATTTAAACAAATTATAATGTATATAAATATCTACATCATGAATACTAATAAATATGAAAATATTTTATTTTATCCTTTCATAGGTGTAAAATTATTTTCCCCTTTTTAAATTGCGTCTTTATAAATTTATTCTATTATTAAACAAGTGGGTATACCTTTGCCTCATAGAATTTTCAATCTACCTCTTCTCTTCTTTAACCATAAAGGTTTTCCACAAAATCATATATTGGTTAATTGAATTGTGCTGAAATAATTTATTTTTTGGTTAATAATAATAATAGGTTGTTCTTCATAAGAAAGGTTTTATTACAATTGAACTTCTTCAATACCTAAAACATGATATGAATTTATCATATAATTTCATAAAACTAAATCACGAGAAACATTGTATATCTATGTTAAAATCATAGGCATGGAAACTTGGTAAGAAAATGATCAAACATTCTCTAGTATTTCACCAAGTCATATGAATAGTGGACTTAGCTTCCTATATTTACCAAAATGCATATCATTTTTACATGTAGATTATTTATTAAGAACAAGATCCCCTACATCAAAAGAGAGATCTTTCCTCCGATTATCTACATACCCTTTTTTTCTTCTCTATGATTCCCTCATTCGTAACTAAATTACCATCACCTTATAAACCATTTACTCTACCAGTTTGTTCCCCATCTTATTTATTTCTCCCACTTCATAAAATAAATTTGGATTAAAAAATTTTCCTTATAATTCCTCAAATTGTTTAATTTATATGAGGGAATAAAAATATATATTCTAGTAAAACTCAACGAAAGAATGTTTTTGGTACAAAAATATTTGGAAATCAATTGAAAAAAATCAACAAAGTATTCAAAGGTCTATATTTATTTCTTATATTATCCCTCAAATTGAGGATGAAAATGCATGCTGAAATTTAATTCAGTACCCCATGACTTCTGAAGTCATTTCCAAAAATTTGAAGTGAACAAGAAATCATGGTCAGATATAATTGATAGACAAACTATATGTAACTAGAATATCTTTTTATAATAGAGTCTAAAAAGTTGATCTATAGAAAAAATATCTTGAATGAAAAGGAAATGTGTGGATATAGTTAATCGATATAAACCAAATAAAACTATTACCCTGAGTTGTTTTTCGTAACCCCGCCACAAAATCCATAGATATATTTTCATATTTACACATTGGCATTGGAAAATGTTGAAATATCCATTTTGGGTATTTCCATTATTCATTAACCTATTAAAAAATTAAAACATTTCAGGGAAAATTCAGTAATATCTATTTTCATCCCATCTCATCAGTATTACTCATGAATGTCTATGTACACCTTAGTACTACCATGATGAATGGAAATAGTGAACTATGATCTTAACTCAGCAATTATATCATTGAATTAGCATCAAATGGAAAAAAATAATTTATCACCAAATCTCAAAACAAAATCCTTATTCATGTTAAATTATAGCAATTTACCCTTATTTACAAATCATACATTTTCTTTTAACTCACAATCTTACTTTTATTCATACTTAATTCTTTGGAGAGAGATGATTGTACTAACACCTAAAACAAAATAGGGGAAGTCACTACAATAAATAATTCATAGAAAAAAATCATCAAATCATTAATCAAAGGGTCATGTTATTAACATAACATGGTTAATGAGTTATTATTTCTCTAACTCAATTCATTGATAGTTTTATTTGATTTTCTATGATGAAAATTAATTGTGTTTTAATAAACTTCTATAAATTTCATAAAATCCTCTATATCATGTTCAACTCTTTCTCAGTGAATATAAACTTTAATCTTTTAGGATTAGTATATAATTCACACATGAATGCATATAAATGATGTATAATTTTTTTAAAAAAACCATAGTAGATAATTCCAAATCACATGTTGCATAATTTAACTCTTGTGGATTTTTTTTATAGGAAGCATAAAAATTACCAAATATTTCTACATCAAGATAAAACAAATTCTTTTCAATGATTGGTCATAGTATATGAAAAATTAATCATTTGAAAGGGGTAGGGATAAAACTAGAGAATTAATAAATCTTCATTTATAGTTATTGAAAATACTCTCCAAATTCTTCTTTCATGATTAATTTAACTTCTTTTCATGTTAAAAATATTACTAGGATATATAATCATGAAATGTTTTAAACAAGCTATTAGTAAAATCCAATAAATCCAAGATAATTAAGAATCTCAGTAAAATTTGTAGGAATTGACCATTCATCAACCACTTTTGTTTTATAAATATCAACTATTATGACATTTTTATTTATGATGTTTACAAGGAAAGATATATATTGTATCTAGAAATAACATTCGCTAAATTTTTCGTATATCTTATTTTACATCGGGGGTTGAAGAATTACCATTTTATTTTTTTCATGATCCTTATAAATTTTTCAATAAAATAAAATAATATCAATTATAAAAACCAAAAACTTATCCAAATATTCATGTAAAAAATTATTCCTAGGATCTGTAATTATAGTTGGTGAATTTGTTAACCAGAAGTGAATAACCACAAAATCATAATACCAGTATCTATTCTGAAACGTTGCATTTTGAATTTCATCCTAGTTCACCTATAGATAATAGAAATTAGACCCTAGACAAAACTTTGAAAAATAGTTATATCCCTTTTGTGGATCAAAAAAATCATTGATATAAGGTAAATTATACATTTTCTTAAAATTGATGTTATTCAATGATATAAATTCACTGAAAACCCTCATAAATCCATCTTTATTTTTAACAAATTATACAAGAGAACCATGTGGTGAAGTGCTATGATGATTGAAACATTTATCAAGAAACTCTTGAAACTTCCCTTTCAATTCCATAATATCTAATTGATCCATTCAATAATATTGATTTGACATTTACATATCCACAAATAACAAAGTAAAAAAACAATTTCAACTTCCCAATATGGTATAACACCAAGAACATCATTAAGAAAAATATCCATGTATTGTTTTACTACCCACAGATCATTAATATGTAAAGTTTCTATATTCTCAATAATATGTTAATGATAACATTTTTTTTTATAATTAATATTCTCTCATTTTTGATATATGTTATCTATGGTATGTGTTCATTCTTATATAAAAAATAAAAATATTTATAAAAAAACGTCTTTGTCTTTAAAATCTATCCTAACATGGAAAATAGAACTTTAATATTTAACCAAAATAACATAAAACTATACTAGTGTAAATACAAAAAAGTTTTGAAGGTAATTTCTTTCCATATTCAATTATAGGAAAATAAATATAGAGGATTGTTTTAATAATTCCCATATATGTTTTTATCATAATTTCCAGATTTATTTCTTGAGGTGGGATTGATAAATTAATATAAAATTTAACATAAATTAAATAATTTATAGACCCCAAATCAAACATTATATTAACATAATTTAAAGAAAAATGTATCTCATCTCACATCATTCACTGGAACAAAATCTATTGAAGTGTTTGAAAAGGATTCCACTGCCATTTTCATCTATTAGTATTGATTATTCCTATTATTTCAGTTTTATTCAAACAATCATGGGCATAATTAACCGTCTCATTACATTTAAAAAAATTACTATCTATTTATACGAAATGATATTACCATAACAATAATGTTTTTCATTTCAACTATAATCCAATCCCCCATGTAACTATATTAGAATCGCATACCAAACATCATAATGAATTCCCCAATGTTCTTTTTACCAAAACTCCATCAAACTTAAAACTAAATTTTCTTACCATCATATTTCATTGATCCATTCATCCCTTTTTATTTCCACCCAACATCTATTTCTACAATTAGTTGAAGTACACATGATCATCTATAAAATACATTTCCACCTTCTCATCAAGTCACCCAATTTTTTCATATATTTTGAATTCATAGGAATCTAATTCCAATCAATATCGTTGATTTAATCCTGTGTAAAAAGTGATTAATATTACTATCAAAATCGAAGATAATATTTTTTTACCTTATAAATTAGATGACGTTTTCCCTAAACATGGCCACAAAATCTTGCACCTTCTATCTCAATTCCATGAATTTTTTTTATCCTAAGTCAGTAATCTTTAGAAACATATTTACCAGGAAACAATTATTAAAATCACGACATTCCAAGATATTAATATCTTCACATTTTTAGTATTATTAATAATTTTCCACAATTTTTCTGATTCACCCTCATAAGATTAAATATACAGTCTTACCTTTTTTATGAAACATCCCATGAAATTGAATATATTTTCTTGGGATTTAATCTAACCATCAACTACTATTGTGCTAGAAGATCCACTAAATATATGAAGATGTTTTCTCATAAAATGACCCACTATAATTATTTTGTTCTATGGTAGATCAGGATTCCCTATAGTGTGGATACCAACACCATTTATAGTATAATTGAACTGATTAATCATAATAAAAACATCTCTTTTCAAATTCTAAAATTCGTAGTTGTTGATTTTGAAGGATATCAGCCCTTAGATGCCTTCCTACTCCATATTCCATTTTCCCTTTATGGAAAAAAATTATGGGCAGGCATAGTTTAGACAAGGAAACATTGTAATATTCAATTTCTATATCATTTAAACATTATTATAATGTAAAATATTTTAAGGGTATTTTATTAACATTAATTTAACCTCTATAATTATCTAAACCATGCAATGATTCCAACTGTAAGGACCCAAACCTAAAAATTAATTAATATAGTTGCTTTAGACTAGAATTAATATTCTTCTATTCCAAAATATATTTTAGGTTTTTAGTTTTAGATATTTAGTTCATAAATATTATATAATAATCCCATATATTAAAAATGGGACACTTCTACTCAGTATCCATTTTATTACAATATAAAACATTTAAAATAAAATATGATATATTTTTATGAAAATTCATCCCATCATTCAGCATGAATTCTTTCATTCCATTACCCATACTTATTCCCTATGAAAGACATTTAAAAAAATGTTATGAAAACAAAAATCTTAGAATGGGAATACATATTATGAAAGAAACAAATAGTCCTTGTGTAACACCCCGAGATTTTATGAAAAAATATTATTTTAATTTCATGTCTTATGTTGTATTCTACACCAAGATTACCTTGCGCTATACGCAACACCGTATTAGCTTGCAGTATACGCAACACTATTCTTGGACCGTGTTACACACAATTTTGATAATAGTTATTATACGCAACATTGAGTATATATATATATATATTAAATGTATAAATGAAATATGGTTGGATTCTGTTATACGAAACAACGAAGGATTCTTTCACAACACGCAACCCTGACTTGGCTTGCATTACACGCAATCGCGACCTTCCTCGATAGCGTGTGTTGTACGAAATACCAGGTTTTAATAAACAATGTTATATTATTATAATATTGTCATGAACTAGCCGTTATGAATAGTATTAACTAAATTTTGAATTTTATAACATTATTATTCATCTTACACATTTCTAGAACATGGTATAAGAACAAAATAAATTTTTCGGGTAAAATAAGTATTTTTCAAAAATGCAGTTTTGCCGCCTTTGGATGGCGCACCCACTTTAAATCTGGTTTTTTACATGTTTATAAGTTCAATTTGACAAAATAAAATTCTTCTTTGTAATCATGAAATAAAAATTTACTTTGGATAAAATTTTCATATTATTCTGGTAACTTTCACATTTTAATGAATAGTAAAAACACGCTATATTTTAATTAAAAACAACTTTTTTCATCGTAATATCTTATGTGGTTAAATTATAATATTGAATGGTTTTAAAGTATAAATAGAATATATTTTTACCATTTAATATAATGTATGTCATTATCATTGATTTTACCTTGAATTCGTAAGTTAAATCAATTCAATCTTTTGCAATGTTTTAAACAAAAACCCGTTTTTATTTGACAACGGGATTAATTTTAATTTAATTTCTGCAACTTCTGTGTATTGAATTTTAAAAAATGGATTCCATATTTGGAATCAGTGGGTCCAAATTATGTTAATATGCTACTTTTTATTTTTGAGAATTATGAATAGTAACTACGGTAAATTTTATTTACCATAGTTAAAGGTAAATCGGGTAATTAAGGGTAAATATAATATTTTAAAATTACCCTAACAAATGTCAAAATCCTATTTGATGACTAAAAGTCGACCCATATCACCTAAGGGTCGGATTAGATTCATTTAATTAAATTTTGTCAATGAAAATAATTTAATTATTATTAAAACCAAAGAATGTGACAACATGTCACTTTCTTAAATATTATAAGTATAATAATTTTAATCTAGTGATAAAATTCATGAAACTTCGAAAATAAATAGTCTCCAGAAATCTAATACAATTATCTACATCATAGGAATTTATTTATAATTTTTAGGGATTAAATAATTATCATTTATTATGACACATAGATGATGCAGTAATTGTCTTATTATTGAAATATTGACATAATTGATGTTATAAACACCAAAATAAATGAAATTTGAGAATTTTTATGAATTCCACTAATTTTATAGGTTACTATGATATATTAGTGTTGATTTAATCAACTTGGTTTGAACATATAATTCTGTTATGACTTTCACAAAAATCATATATCAAATAGTGTCAAAATTGACACAAAATAGTTTTTAAATCAAATATTATATTATTAATTGTTATCTTATTCCTAAAAATCTAAGGTTCGGCCAAATGACTTAGATAAGGATATATATATTAATAATAAACAATTTGGGGTTAGTTTGGCATGTTATAGTAAGTGTATTAACCATATAGTGAAAGAAAACAAAAAGACACGGTAAAAGTTAAATTATTTAACTTAGAGTTAAATCTAATTGATAAGGTTAAAATAATACCCTAAACTTGTCTAAATCTTATTGGTTGATAGGATTTCGACCCATACCCACTTTAGCTTCGAAATAAGACCCTTTGGAACCATTATAAACCGATTTTGACTTTAATATAAAATAATATTTTGAGATATTCCTAAGGTGCCCCTCTCCTCCCTTATAAAAGGACACCTCCTCCCCCTCCTCCTCACACCAATTTGAGCACTCAAGCTCGGCCAACCTCTGCCAAAATCTCTTCTCCACTTCCCTAGAAATATCCTAGAGGTTCTGGTCTTCCTAAAAGACCAATTTTAGTGCCCTAAGAGGAGGTCTCAAAGAGGCACTTCAAAGAAGAGGTAATTACCGTTACCAATTCTTTCATCTTTATTTCTCCTTCCACTTATTCTTCTTAGGTTGTTTCACTATGAAGTAATAACATCAGTATCACTCATATACTGATATGTTATTATAAGTATGAAACAACCCTATTTCACCATCTATCCATCCTACGGAAAAAGAAATCACCGCGCGTGCGTACGTACGGAATACCGTCTCCACGCCGTGGTGTAATCTATTTTCCACCACCACCTTACATGGATGGGTATAATGGTGTAAAGAATAACTATACATAGTTATTACAACATCATATTTATTCTGATATATTGTATAATCCACTCCAATTCAATTCAATATTTATAGAAATGATATCATCGCTCGTGCGTACGTACGGAATACCGTCTCCACGACGCGATGAGATTCATTCTCCATGTTAACCATTTAAGAATGATTATAATGTATATATAAGAAATAATAATGAAATATATGACATTATAAGGCTACTGGATTTATGTATATATATACATATGTATGTCATCTACTTACTTCCATTTCAAGACAATAAGGAAAGGAAAACAGCGTTCATGCATACGTACGGACTACCGTCTCCATGAACGGTGTTTTTCATTTTATTTATCTACATATTATATATATATATATACTGAATATATATGATATATAAATCATATTTTATATTCGGGAAGTAAGTAAATCATGATATAAGTAATAATGATGTCAAGAACAACAAGTCAAAACACCTACGATAAATGAAACGATTTTACCCAAAATGCTTCTTTAACATGGAATTTACAAAAGAACGGGTAATAAGTTAACCATATATGATATCATAACAATGAATATGATTCTGTAATAAGTCAATAACATGATTTAAATCATTATACAGGAGGTTCGGACACTTACAAAGCAAGTCAGACCTAAGGTAAGGGAAATATCACAATCTCATTTTTATCCGAGATTGTTTATTCGTAAGTATTTACTGGGGTGTATTTTATCATCCACATCCATGGTCCCTCAATATGTAATATTATTTCCATCCACCTACAATTGTTTAAATCCAATTTTACCCTTCGGTGTGTTTTTATTAAAGAATATGAAAAGAATCTTTTGTCGTTATTTTCGTACGAGGTACTTTTTGACTTTTCCGACAAAAGTACGAAGAATGTTTTTTTAACTTAAACGGCATGAATGGATTTTTACGGTTTTATAAAGCCTTATTTTCATGAAGCTTCCTCCAAAAGATTTCATGACTATTTTTAATAAAATCTCTTTCTTTTAAAATTTCATGATGTTTTGTGAAAAGAAATTGATTTTGAAGAAGAAAGGATATTTTCCTCAAGAATTCATTTCAAGTGTTTTATCAAAATTATTTTCCATCTAAGATAATAAAGGGTTCTATTTCTATCCATATTTTTACATTGATTTGACTATGTTGTGATGAAATTATGTTTATGAATTCCTTTATCTTATATGAATGGTTTTATGATGTCATGTTGTTTTAAGAATCCCATTTTTATACATGAGTTATGCAATGATGTATGATTTATGATTTTGTGGCACACATAAGAAAGGATTCATTAAGAGATGGGTGGGACCTATATCTCCCTCCAATGCATTGGGTAAAGATTTCATATCTCATGAGATAGACATGGCTGGAATGGTAGGTTATACCGGTTCAGTGAAACAGGACTGAAATGAGGGTTACTCGATTCAGAAAGGGACTTTGTCCACTAAGATAGTCTTGGCATTGAGTCTTGACTAACAAGAAATGATTCTCTATGATTGTGTGTGTATGCCACAAAGTTTCATGTTTTAAGTTATGTTTATTGGGATTACATTTCACTTCTATGATTTATCCCATGTTATGATGTTATGATCTTTTTGCAGGTTAAGATTTCCAAAAGCTATGTTCTTATATATATGATGTGATTGATATTTCTTTTGTTTACCCTTACTGAGAATTTGAGCTCACCCTTTTATGTTTTCTTTTCCCCAGGATATAAAGAAAGGTTTTAGGTAAAAAAAAAGGGATGACCTTTATGGGAGATATTGAAGAACTTTCACCACGATTAGAAGATTACGTTCCGAGTTTCCAAAGACACTAAACTATTACGATCCTTTAGTGTGTGTTTTTGTTATGTACTAAGTATTCCGCAAATGTAATGTAATGTCAATGTACGTCAGGATACGGGTCTCTACAGTTGGTATCAGAGGAAAGGTTTAGTCAACCTTTGGAAACTAGGATGCGAGAACTTTAGTGAGATTCCTAGAGATATTTCTAAGGTATGTCTAGGGATGTCCCTAAGGGTAAGTATACGTATTGGTTATAGTACTAGAATTACGCTAACGATCATAGAATTAAACCTAAGATGTTAGATATTGAAGGTACTCCCCCTTTATTATGTTGTTTTCTCTAGCATGATTTTTGTCTCTCACACTATTCTTTTTGGGTTTTAGAAAATGGCTGGAAACAAGATGATTCACAATAATGGAGGATATGATGGACAATGGAATGATATTCTTCATGAGCAACCAAATGAAATGGGATTTGGATGTCCAAACATCATTATTATGCCGAATCAGCAATCTCACAACCTGATCAATAAAGTAAAATTTGGTAAGTTTCCTGACTCGACTAATAAGAGAAAGATGGAGTTCCATGATGATCATAGAGGAAAGAAAGTTCAATTTCCCCTATGTAAATCATGTGGGAAGAGGCATCAAGGAGAATGTTTCAAGGGAACTGGAAGATGCTTTGGGTGTGGAATAGAAGGACACAAAGCAAGTAAGTGCAAAGGAAAAGGGTCGGTTAACACCATGGATGAGGATAATGGTATTGCTACGACATCAAAAATGGTTAAGTGTTTTAAATGTGGAATGTATGGGCATTATGCAAACAAATGCCCTAAGGGAAAGACTCATGAAGAGAATCAGTATGGTCATATGGGTAGTATTTATGTGGATGATGATGAAGAGACTACAAATGATATGTGAGATGAAAGAATTTTTGAATCTCGGTCAATGGTTTAAGAATGTAGTGGAATGATTACATGTTTATCATGTGTAATTTTGGAATAAAGAGACATCTATGGATTGTTACACTGTTGTCTTTCCTTGTGTTTTGAAAGTATATGATTAATGTTACCAGTATCCATGAAAGGTTATTCAGATATTTTTGGAATGTAGATGATATGCGCATAATGAAGGGATAAGGAGAAAATTAAATGTTTGATAGTATTCATGAGCTCATGATTGATATAAGGACTAAGTGATATCATGGATTGAGTATATAGAATTTTGAGGATTTTGGTATATGGAAAGTATTATCTTTTAACTGCACTCATGTTTTCACTAAGGTATTCAAGAGAATACACGATTAAGGACTTTGAATGTTTGGAATGTGACCAACAAGACATATCTTATGATATGTGGGGATCAACGACAGTATTAAATCTCTGGTAATCGATGTCACTATATTATGAGAGTGGACTGCAGTATTATGTATAAGCCTAAAGATTAGACTGGATTATGTTGGACATAAGTTAGTATTGGTTAGGATAGAAGATTTTCGATATTATTGATGGGATGTTATAGTAACGTAGTTTTAGAAAAAGGACAACCTGCAGGACGGGCGACAGCCCATCGCTTCGGACAAGGCTGTGGGAATCGAACCCACAACCGAAGTGCGACTGGCCTTTATCGCCTACCACTGACCTACAGGAAGTCCCTGTTTAGTATAAACTAGTGTTATTATATTAAGCAGTATGATATATGAAGTATAAGTCCATTTTAGGAACCATATGTGATTAATCTCACTATAGATCGACTTATGTATATAATTTTTGCTAACCTTTTGTTTGAGACAGATGGAATGACCCGTCATTCTATCACATGATCTGCTAACACTTCACGAATAACAAATTCAACTTCATTTATTTAAGAGATGAAGTGTAAATTGTTAAAGGCACGAACAACAGTGATATTGTACCAAAATAAAGTAAGTATTTATTCTAATTCAAATTTTCAACTTTAGGGAAATGATCTTGAAAACCAAAAATGTTTTCCTAGTGATCTTATACCTGATGAATCGGATGGTACCCTAGATCGTCACAAATTTATGGCTTTGTGATTTCTGGCTTTTCCATAGCCATGTTCTCTACCACTCTCCACCAGAACATGATGGTTAGATTTCTCTCCCATATCCATATTTTCACCTATGTGGAAACCCAGTGATTAGTTTATTTGGGTAACCGTTACATTTCATATTTTTGTTTTTAAAGATAAGTTTTGGTATTCCTTTTTACGATGTGGGTTTCTATCAAAGAAACGTTCAAATAGTAAACCATTTATAACCCCGACGAATTTCGAGGGCGAAATTCATTTTAAGGGGGGTAGAATGTAACACCCCGAGATTTTATGAAAAAATATTATTTTAATTTCATGTCTTATGTTGTATTCTACACCAAGATTACCTTGTGCTATACGCAACACCGTATTAGCTTGCAGTATACGCAACACTATTCTTGGACCGTGTTACACACAATTTTGATAATAGTTATTATACGCAACATTGAGTATATATATATATATATATATTAAATGTATAAATGAAATATGGTTGGATTCTGTTATACGAAACAACGAAGGATTCTTTCACAACACGCAACCCTGACTTGGTTTTCATTACACGCAATCGCGACCTTCCTCGATAGCGTGTGTTGTACGAAATACCAGGTTTTAATAAACAATGTTATATTATTATAATATTGTCATGAACTAGCCGTTATGAATAGTATTAACTAAATTTTGAATTTTATAACATTATTATTCATCTTACACATTTCTAGAACATTGTATAAGAACAAAATAAATTTTTCGGGTAAAATAAGTATTTTTCAAAAATGCAGTTTTGCCGCCTTTGGATGGCGCACCCACTTTAAATCTGGTTTTTGACATGTTTATAAGTTCAATTTGACAAAATAAAATTCTTCTTTGTAATCAAGATATAAAAATTTACTTTGGATAAAATTTTCATATTATTCTGGTAACTTTCACATTTTAATGAATAGTAAAAACACGCTATATTTTAATTAAAAACAACTTTTTTCATCGTAATATCTTATGTGGTTAAATTATAATATTGAATGGTTTTAAAGTATAAATAGAATATATTTTTACCATTTAATATAATGTATGTCATTAGCATTGATTTTACCTTGAATTCGTAAGTTAAATCAATTCAATCTTTTGCAATGTTTTAAACAAAAACCCGTTTTTATTTGACAACGGGATTA
The DNA here is from genome assembly GCA_963277665.1 of Viscum album. NCBI lineage: Eukaryota > Viridiplantae > Streptophyta > Magnoliopsida > Santalales > Viscaceae > Viscum > Viscum album. The sequence continues at coordinate 256,595,952 of OY728150.1, forward strand.
ATTTTAATTTAATTTCTGCAACTTCTGTGTATTGAATTTTAAAAAATGGATTCCATATTTGGAAGCAGTGGGTACAAATTATGTTAATATGCTACTTTTTATTTTTGAGAATTATGAATAGTAACTACGGTAAATTTTATTTACCATAGTTAAAGGTAAATCGGGTAATTAAGGGTAAATATAATATTTTAAAATTACCCTAACAAATGTCAAAATCCTATTTGATGACTAAAAGTCGACCCATATCACCTAAGGGTCGGATTAGATTCATTTAATTAAATTTTGTCAATGAAAATAATTTAATTATTATTAAAACCAAAGAATGTGACAACATGTCACTTTCTTAAATATTATAAGTATAATAATTTTAATCTAGTGATAAACTTCATGAAACTTCGAAAATAAATAGTCTCCAGAAAGCTAATACAATTATCTACATCATAGGAATTTATTTATAATTTTTAGGGATTAAATAATTATCATTTATTATGACACATAGATGATGCAGTAATTGTCTTATTATTGAAATATTGACATAATTGATGTTATAAACACCAAAATAAATGAAATTTGAGAATTTCTATGAATTCCACTAATTTTCTAGGTTACTATGATATATTATTGTTGATTTAATCAACTTGGTTTGAACATATAATTCTGTTATGACTTTCACAAAAATCATATATCAAATAGTGTCAAAATTGACACAAAATAGTTTTTAAATCAAATATTATATTATTAATTGTTATCTTATTCCTAAAAATCTAAGGTTCGGCCAAATGACTTAGATAAGGATATATATATTAATAATAAACAATTTGGGGTTAGTTTGGCATGTTATAGTAAGTTTATTAACCATATAGTGAAAGAAAACAAAAAGACACGGTAAAAGTTAAATTATTTAACTTAGAGTTAAATCTAATTGATAAGGTTAAAATAATACCCTAAACTTGTCTAAATCTTATTGGTTGATAGGATTTCGACCCATCCCCACTTTAGCTTAGAAATAAGACCCTTTGGAACCATTATAAACCGATTTTGACTTTAATATAAAATAATATTTTGAGATATTCCTAAGGTGCCCCTCTCCTCCCTTATAAAAGGACACCTCCTCCCCCTCCTCCTCACACCAATTTGAGCACTCAAGCTCGGCCAACCTCTGCCAAAATCTCTTCTCCACTTCCCTAGAAATATCCTAGAGGTTCTGGTCTTCCTCAAAGACCAATTTTAGTGCCCTAAGAGGAGGTCTCAAAGAGGCACTTCAAAGAAGAGGTAATTACCGTTACCAATTCTTTCATCTTTATTTCTTCTTCCACTTCTTCTTCTTAGGTTGTTTCATTATGAAGTAATAACATCAGTATCACTCATATACTGATATGTTATTATAAGTATGAAACAACCCTATTTCACCATCTATCCATCCTACGGAAAAAGAAATCACCGCGCGTGCGTACGTACGGAATACCGTCTCCACGCCGTGGTGTAATCTATTTTCCACCACCACCTTACATGGATGGGTATAATGGTGTAAAGAATAACTATACATAGTTATTACAACATCATATTGATTCTGATATATTGTATAATCCACTCCAATTCAATTCAATATTTATAGAAATGATATCATCGCTTGTGCGTACGTACGGAATACCGTCTCCACGACGCGATGAGATTCATTCTCCATGTTAACCATTTAAGAATGATTATAATGTATATATAAGAAATAATAATGAAATATATGACATTATAAGGCTACTGGATTTATGTATATATATATATATGTATGTCATCTACTTACTTCCATTTCAAGACAATAAGGAAAGGAAAACAGCGTTCATGCATACGTACGGACTACCGTCTCCATGAACGGTGTTTTTCATTTTATTTATCTACCTATTATATATATATATATACTGAATATATATGATATATAAATCATATTTTATATTCTGGAAGTAATTAAATCATGATATAAGTAATAATGATGTCAAGAACAACAAGTCAAAACACCTACGATAAATGAAATGATTTTACCCAAAACGCTTCTTTAACATGGAATTTACAAAAGAACGGGTAATAAGTGAACCATATATGATATCATAACAATGAATATGATTCTGTAATAAGTCAATAACATGATTTAAATCATTATACAGGAGGTTCGGACACTTACAAAGCAAGTCGGACCTAAGGTAAGGGAAATATCACAATCTCATTTTTATCCGAGATTGTTTATTCGTAAGTATTTACTGGGGTGTATTTTATCATCCACATCCATGTTCCCTCAATATGTAATATTATTTCCATCCACCTACAATTGTTTAAATCCAATTTTACCCTTCGGTGTGTTTTTATTAAAGAATATGAATAGAATCTTTTGTCATTATTTTCGTACGAGGTACTTTTTGACTTTTCCGACAAAAGTTCGAAGAATGTTTTTTTAACTTAAACGGCATGAATAGATTTTTACGGTTTTATAAAGCCTTATTTTCATGAAGATTCCTCCAAAAGATTTCATGACTATTTTTAATAAAATCTCTTTCTTTTAAAATTTCATGATGTTTTGTGAAAAGAAATTGATTTTGAAGAAAAAAGGATATTTTCCTCAAGAATTCATTTCAAGTGTTTTATCAAAATTATTTTCCATCTAAGATAATAAAGGGTTCTGTTTCTATCCATATTTTTACATTGATTTGACTATGTTGTGATGAAATTATGTTTATGAATTCCTTTATCTTATATGAATGGTTTTATGATGTCATGTTGTTTTAAGAATCCCATTTTTATTACATGAGTTATGCAATGATGTATGATTTATGATTTTGTGGCACACATAAGAAAGGATTCATTAAGAGATGGGTGGGACCTATATCTCCCTCCAATGCATTGGGTAAAGATTTCATATCTCATGAGATAGACATGGCTGGAATGGTAGGTTATACCGGTTCAGTGAAACAGGACTGAAACGAGGGTTACTCGATTCAGAAAGGGACTTTGTCCACTAAGATAGTCTTGGAATTGAGTCTTGACTAACAAGAAATGATTCTCTATGATTATGTGTGTATGCCACAAAGTTTCATGTTTTAAGTTATGTTTATTGTGATTACATTTCACTTCTATGATTTATCCCATGTTATGATGTTATGATCTTTTTGCAGGTTAAGATTTCCAAAAGCTATGTTCTTATATATATGATGTGATTGATATTTCTTTTGTTTACCCTTACTGAGCATTTGAGCTCACCCTTTTATGTTTTCTTTTCCCCAGGATATAAAGAAAGGTTTTAGGTAAAAAAAAAAGGGATGACCTTTATGGGAGATATTGAAGAACTTTCACCACGATTAGAAGATTACGTTCCGAGTTTCCAAAGACACTAAACTATTACGATCCTTTAGTGTGTGTTTTTGTTATGTACTAAGTATTCCGCAAATGTAATGTAATGTCAATGTACGTCAGGATACGGGTCTCTACACCTTGAATATTAAAAAGTATGCCATTTCCAAAATAATCATTAGGGTCAAAATAAAAATTTCATTACTTAATCAATACTTTTATCTGCCCAATGATTTTCATAAAACATTTTATAAAAAATATTTAATATAAAATAAAACTAAGAGGGTTTATTTGAAATTATGAAAAGGTCAAAGTAACATTTTCAAAAAGTTTTTCCTTTCCTCCTTAAAAAGTTTCATATACATTCCTTTACCCTCTCGAATTATAATATTTTCATAAAAACCCACAAAAATCATAGATTAATTATATAGGTAACATAAATAACCATTTTCCAATAATTCTTACTTACACATCAAATGATCATCACAATTATACTTGGAGTACCAATCATAATTACACTTGAAATAACATTCCTGATTATACTTAGAATATCCATCGTACAATATTCCCATAATCTCTTAGGTGAAACTATGCTGGATAACTTTGTCTCTTTATGAAATGCATTGGAGAGATATAAAAATCTCATTAGACCTTTGGTTTATAATGGAACCACCCTTCCTCATAAAAAAATTCTAATAACCAAAACATGATACATAAAAGTCTACATAAAAAACATTATTTTCACCCATAAAAAATCATTTTGGGATATTGATATATCAATTTTCATTTAATTATAATTTTAAAAACTAAAAATATCAATATAAAAAATGAAATTAGGTTTTTATTGAATAAAACATGGATGATTATAAATGAATCCAAACCTAAAATAATTATTACGGTGGCAGGAATGGTTTTTGTTTTTATATTAGTAAAAATTGAAGATACCTTTTTCCTTTTTTGAAGGAACTGTAGAAGGAGCCAAAAAAATATTAATTTCAAAAAACACTGAAACAATGTCAAAGGAAATATAGAATTTAATTTATAATTCACTTATATCCATTAAAATACATCCATTAAATAATTTAGAAATATTGATATGGATGAAAAGTAGAGTTTTAAGTGAATCTTTAAAACTTTATTTTATAAAGAAAGTCCCTTACCTTGAGTCTGACTCATCATGTATGCCATTTATCTTCCTAAATATAAATATTAGGTTAATTACTTACATAAATAAGAAAATATTTTAATTTTATTATTCCTTTTTTTAACTCTTACCATTTTCTATTTAATTATTTAAATTCATGTTTGAACTATTGAAGATATTCATTTCACAAGGCCAAAATTGATTTAGTAAGTTTACTATTATCAAACAGGTCATTATTCCATTATATCCAGAATAATTATTATGAAATAATTATCATTTTTATAATTGAATTATACTTTTCAAACAAATAATGAATGATGGTTATGAAAAATGAAATATGTAACAACTAGGGAGATGGTAGGCTATGTGTACACATGAGTAGCGTTTCCATTTTCAATGATGATTATAGAAAAAAAATTGTATAATTTTCTATTTCTATAATGATCATTATATCATAAATATCAAATTATGGTTTCATCTATACAAATATATATATATATATATATATATATCATCCATGTGATTTGGAGATAAACAATGTATCAGATCGCTTCATGGAGGTGGCCTTCCACACCTCATTTCTATCCAAGAGGGGAGAAATGTGAAGTAACTCTATGAAGTGATAATAATAGGCAGATAGTTTCATCAAAACCTTTAGTAGCTCCAAAAACACTTGAGAATATTATTATTTTAGTGTGTTAGGGAATAACTCCTCGAAGAAGAGGTCCTTCAAAGTCACCCATGTAAGACCCTCACTCATATTTTTCTATTTCATGACACCCCCACATCTTCTAGAAGGTACCAAAAGTATGATGTTAGATAGATTTCTCTTTCATCCTATGGTGTCTGGACCATGTCAAATATTCCCTCAATTATGCTGATCCAGTCCACAACATCCTAAAAACACTCAGTACCGTAGAAAGAGGGTGATTCTAAAGCTAAAAGCCTAATGCAATATCGATCATTTTCTTATGTTCCCATATGCATTTAACTAGCACTAACTTGAAGATTTAGAGGTATAATAGTTTCACGGCCTAAACAAATACATATGGTGAGAAAGAATTATTGAGTACATCCCCTATACAAACAATGGGGGAATGTGTGAATACACCCTAATGAGATCATTATTGTTTTCTCCACAAGGTGGTCCCATCAAACATCTATGATGATGGCTTATATTAGATTAAAAGAGAGAAATATAAACACCTATCATTACTCTATTTATGTACCAACTAATAAATTCTTTGGAAAAAATTGGATTTATACATGAGGCCTATCATTTGAGGCTATATATAATGACAAAACATATGCCTTCAAAAACAACCCAAGGATAATTCCTAGTTATACTCTCATGCAAGTCAGTCATAGTCATATAAATTTTACAATAAGAATTATCATGTCCAAATAATTCAATTGTTAGTATAGTATTTCAATGAAGCGCAAATCTTAGATCAAGTTATTTTATTAAAAGAAATATTATGCACAACAAGGAACAATTATATATGACATGTGATCCTACATGAAAATTCATGATTCTTGAACACACCCGAATCCCATAAACTATAATAACAAATAATTACTAAATATAAATATAAAAACCTAAACCCACAACAGTAATAGAAATCCCATTCTCAGTATCATGGAGTTGTATCACATAAGAGTGGTCTTGGAACTTACATGACACCTCTACTCTGGTAACATAACACATAACTCCTATGAACATTTCCCCAAACATAGTCAAGAAGAAAAGAAAAAACTATGCCTTTGATACCACTTCATAATACCCCATCCTAAATCATTAGATCAGGTCCAAAGTTCCACATAGCCTCATGTACACCTCAACATATGCAAGAGGATTCTAACTTACAGTGAGGATAGGAACAATGAAATGAGGAGACTATACCCTCAGAACCATTAGTTATTCACCATGATAATAAACTAGTCCTAATCAACATCCTTGAATTACACAATGGAATTAAGAAGTAAACAAATATATATCCAATGAAATTACCTATATCAAATATCCACATAAGAAATATGTCAAGGACCCCAAATGATGTTGGTCAAATAATGTATAAGTAAACAATAAGAAAAATAATAAATATTCGGTAACATTCATCCAGGGTCGGTCCCGGTACTTCCCATGTCACCATACACCATATCCACATATCCTTGTCATTATGACCATTCCATTCATTGGATCTGAGAACATGAAGTCCACACATGCATCAAGATTCCCCTGTGGGGTGTGAATATAAACCCAGTATGACACTAACAATGCATCCTTAACATATGTGAAAATATATAGGGTGTATCCCAAAATATAAAAGTAATAAAAATGTAAAAAAATAAATCCCTAAAGTACTAGGATATCATGAACTATATACACTTCTACAAACCGTGACCCACCCACTTCAACACTATGATATTAAGGACTCAAATATAAATTAAATCATGTCTCAAAATATGTCATAAGGTCTATATATAGGGTTTATAACCTATGTTTATAATTTAAGTTTTCATGTACGACCTTTAAATAACACTTCACACTCTACCGTAAGGTTGTCTTTTGTCCAATATTGGGGGTAGAACAACAAGAAATTTCATAAAAAATAGATCACAATCACCCCTTCATGGTCTTTCTCCAATGTCAATATTCCAACACTTTCAACACAGTTACACCATTTAAGGTTCTTCTCCCACATCAGTGGTACATGACTACGATATCAAAAAATACCATCAGGATTTCCCTAGAAATTGACCCTTATCCCATCCCCCACACTCCCTCATAAATGGGTTTCATAAATAATTTTTAGTAAAACAACAATATTTATACCTAGAGTAAAGTTTCACTGGTGATCTGACACCCACAAGTATGTCATGTCATAGAAAAAATACCTGGCCATATTAATCATTGTTCTCACAAAGCCACAAAACCACTCAAAAGAAACACACATCATGTATGGGTATCAGATAACACAAGAAGAACATATATAGAATTCAAAAAACCATATTTAAAGGACTTATATGGTAATATTATTCTTACATCAAGAATTTAGTTTTCAAATGGAAATGTCCTCCAGGATTCATAACCCAAAACATTCTCTTCTACTAAGAATCCCGAGAACTAAACCCAACATATCAAAAATAGAATCATCAAACATGATTCAATTTTTAATTGATGAAAATATATTATAATAAAGAAAACATATCCAATAATAATCACCATAAATGGATGTTCAAGATCTTCCCATGAAAGACTTCCCAATTCACTAGATTACATATCTACCCATCAAAAAACCCAGAATTTTCCATTATACCATGGTGGAATACGTATATAGAGAAAACATAGCTCAAATTTATGATCCATATTAAAATAGAAGGATGGTTTATAAGAAATATACAAACAAAGAATGATGAATATTAAATTACCTTTAATCCACAAAAGTCAGCACAACAAGAACAATCTGATTTAGAGCACAATAGGGGAGAAAATACCAAAAATCTCAACTATATTAGCTATGATTTAGATCCCATTGGTTTAGAGGAAGAATAAGTTGTTTGATATAGGTTTTTGGTTAAAACCCCAATTTTACGATTAATTCATACCCATTGTCGGGTTTGGTGATGCAATTTACCAAACTATGTGACAATATTGCAAGGATCTTTGATTATTCTTAGAACCCATATAGTTTATCCACAAAATTTGTTTAACCATGCACTAACCATGCTTTTCCCTTATGTACTAATTCACATGGTTTTTTAAAAAGGTCACATGTTTATATATAACCATGAACAAACCATGAGCAACCCATTGTACTTCTCTAACAAGCAACACAACTTATTAGGAAGAACAGCACATTTTCCCCTAATCACGTTCCCACGATGAACCACATTAAATGCATCAAAACCCCTCAAAATCCATTAATTTTATACCTATATATTTATCCCATCAAATCGCCAATAAATTAAAATTAAAAAAAAGGGATAAAATAAGGAATAATTTACCTAAAATGTTTTGGCCATTACACACATGGAAACAAATATAAATCCATGATTTTAATTCCCACGTCTAACAATATTGAAGATGTTGATAATATTATCCCCATTATAATGTAAAATTAATTATATAAGAATATCAATAAACTATTGGACAATAAGAATGCTTTTATTATAGATAAAAATTCCTCTAACAATCAATATTGATTTATCAATGACTGGATGTTTTATGAAAACATGGAGACTGCCTCAAAATATGTAATTTGGATTTAAAAAATAAATAAATAATGGACCATTGGTTTAAAAATAGATTATAAATACGATTTTGACCCCATTAATTATAATTATATTTTTGAGATCTTAACAATTTTTTATTTATATGATTCATTCATTGAATTGGTGAAATATAGTTTTTGAATCTTTTAAAATTTCAGTCCTTATTAATAGTTATCTAGTGGTTTATTTCTCATAATTTAGAGATGTGAGATATGGAATCATTTCTCAGCCATTATTTTCAAAATTATAGAGGATTATCTAAGTAGAATTATTTTGATTTTTTAATTAGGATAGACTCAATATCATTTAGTTAAGGAGTGGCCTTTCAAGCCTCTCTCACCTTTTCTATATTAATGACTTGATTCATATTTTTCTAATGGATTCTTAAAAAACATTGATATTTTAAATTAAGTATTTTATCATTATGAATGAGTTTCTTAGAAAACTATATGTTGTGAAACCTCATATGTTCATTGGTAAGGATTGTAATTATTATAGGAAAATTTGGTGGATAGATATGTTACGTTTTATAGAATGAAACATACATTTCTCATACATGGGTGTTATATTATTTTTGGTGACACAAAAGTTAATCATTTTTAATAATATGATAAGTGGAATTAGAAATTAGGTCATTTTATAAAAGTTAAATCTTTAATCAATGGCAGGTAATTAATTTTTTAAAAATTCTATTATTGTTTTTAATTTGTTAAATCTTTTATGGTGTATCAATTTTAAAATAAAATAATATTAAAATTCAATAATTAGATGATTTATATAAAATATTTCATCCCAAATATGACCATGAATTTGTATATTCATACTTTTTCTCAGAATTAGGAAATCTTAAAAAAACATACTCTTTTTCAACAAAATAGACATTTTCTACATTTAATCACACACTTTAAATGATAAAACTAATTCATTCAAGTCTAAAACACATAACCATAACAATGAATAAATAATCACTCATACATTTACCCAAACCATATAACTATCATTTACAAATATGGTATTGGAACATATGTATTAATAAGGTGTGTGAATGAAAGAGAAACCCCATTAGGCTAGTGAAACACTTGAAGCCTCTGAAAAAGTATTCCCTTTATGTAATGAACTTTTCAAACATATATAACATACCTTCAAACATGAAATATAATTATTTTAAAAAAATTACATTTTCAAATCTCAAATAAATGAAATAGAATAATAAAAAGTATTCCTTGGAAAATCATGAAAATTTTCCAAAATTTTATTTCTTTAAATACATTGTTTTTACCCTAAAAAGATCATAAATAAAAACATTTAAACTCTAAAATACCCCCCAAAATTTAATTAATCCATGTAATTAACTTAATTTTCATTTAATTCTATTATTCCCATTATAACTGAATACAATAAAAAAATAAACCAAGTAGGAATATCAAGAAATAACATAACATTACGGTCAAAGTACACACATTGAACGTTAACAAAACTAATATAATACAAAAACATTACATTCCAAATATAATTTCATTGACTGTGAACAATGGTAGAATCATTTTCATGAATTAATTTATCAATGGGGGTATCTAAAACTAGCAACCAAATTGTTATCTCATTAGATACTAAGAATTACTTAAGGAATTTTTGGACCATATTGAACCCACCCATCATATTTTTCAATGTACAAGAAACCATAACATGAATAAAACACATATGGGATCACATTTTTACATAGAATGTGTAAAAATATAAAACAATGTACATTTAAATCCATACAATACATATTTTTAGGTAACCCAAATGAAAATGAACTGAATTGAATAGGTTGGCTGGGAATAGTATATATTTAAAGTGTAATTTAAAAGGAAAATTCATAGATAAAATATTTATAGAAATTGGTTTGAGAAATACTTTGAACTTTAAAGTAAATGTTTTAAAGTAAAAAACTTATTAACATGAGTCCTGTATCATAATTAAATCATCCATTAAGGATCATATAGGTTATGAAACCCCAGGGAATCATTATTGTGATAAAAATATAATTAACAAGGGGTTATAAGAGAAGAACCAAACCACATATGTTTGTGAAAAAAACATTGAGCAATTTCTATTTATAACCACACCAAATAGATTTTCCTATAAATATAGTATACGTTTAAAATTATAAAGTATCATTAATTCATAGATAGACTCATACACCACTATAATTCTCATTTAATAAAGATTAAATATAATTTTATGATATTATTTAATCCAATTTCTATGCTTTTTTATGAATTATTCATTTAGAATTGGGATTTTCCATCTTGTTTGAAAATGGATGGTGGAAAATGGTCAACAAACCCCTTATATTCTTTTATTATTTACCAATGTCATACAAAATCAATTAGATATATTATTAATATTATATATTTTAAATTTTATTCAGAGTAGTAGGCTTATTATCAACTAACCTTATCATATTTTGAAATCCATTTAATTTGATTACTCTCTGTTAAGACATAAAAATATCATTTTCGTTATTTATTTTGCATTATTTTTATTAGTATTATTCTCTATGCATATACATACATATTATTTAATATCATCATTCTATAAAATAAAATTTCATCGACAAGTTATTATTTTTTTATCAACTTATATCATTTCTTATCATTGAAACATAAATAATAGATTTATTATAAATTCATGTATATTTAAAAAAATTATAATTAAAACTAAAAAGTAAATTAAATGAAAATGATATAAATATGGATAACAATACACTAGGATAATTATGATTAAAAAGGATAATTAAATTGAAAAAATGAGGGGAAGTAATACGTACTTAAGACTAAGATAGTTAAGAATTTTTTGCTCTATTAGAAAAAATTAGTAGATGTATAAAATTTACTTTTATTTAAAAAAAATAAAGAAAAGATAATTGGGTTGACGGTACAATCATGTAATATAATGCATGAATTTAAAATTCTTCTATATGAATAAAGAATCAGGAAGTTAGTTGGTATTAGAATACTGGGTTACAACCCCAATAAGATAAATGTTATGATTAAAGGAATGCACTATAATCATCAAATAAGAATCTTTCCTAAATAAGAATAAGAGGAATGAAATATGATTGTGTATGAATAACAAAAATATCTACATTCCTGAATATTAATAAAATAATTTTTCAATATGATTAATCTATAAGAATAAAACCTATAAAAAAACAATAATACTGTAAGATTAAACTAGTGAATGTACAATATTAGATTAAGCTCAAAAAGTAGCCAGAACATAATATTCATCTATAAGATTCATGGTGAAATTTTAGGTTTTTTATTGTGAATTCAAATTATGTATGAGTTTCTCCCTCAATATATAACAGCCTGGATAAATATCTCTCAATTGTTTTTGGAAAAGTCCTCAGAAAATATATAATAGTTGTTCATCTAAATGCTCAAAAATTAACGGTCATTCAATGGAGATCGGGAATGGGAAATCATAAAATTACCCTAATATTTGATAGTATTTATATCAATACATAACGGTCACCATAATAAGATAGATGTAAAAATCTAAAATTCATTTATCAATCTATAATACACATTTGTAATATTCCCAATACATAAGGTTCATTATTTAGGAAGATATTATATTTATGGAAATCATATAATACAATATCCCAATATCACAATGATTTATCAATGGAATCCTAACTATACTCATTGAGGAAAAATTGAAAAAGACATGAAATCCTAGTGATATGTTGGTGTAAAACAACATATATATATAGTGGTATTCTAGAAACTATATCTTCATATGTACAGGTTAAACACTTTTCCATATACATAAAAGTCATTACATATAAGTGTTATTGCATATGTTGGGCTTCATGACATAGCCAAAATATCCAAACATCAAAATCAACAATTTTTTTCTTTTATATACAATTGTTAACTCCATTCTATATATTTCAATAACAAAAAATTTGGGAAACCCAAAAATATTAATTTAAAAATAAAAATCTCATTAAAATATTAAAATAATGTAAATTTAAATATAATTTCTTTATGAAATATATTAATTTTAAAGAAATAAATATTTATTTGTAACCAAATTATAACTTTGCTTTTTTATTTTCATGGATCTCATAATGATATCCCCTAGGAACTAAATTATCAATTATATAACGTGCAATAACCCATGGTTTTAAAAATAAATTGAAATGAATAAATACTGAGTCTCTATATAATGACACTTCATTAAGGAGATAGTTATAAACTATACAATAAAATTAATTTTGTTTCTTCTACGATTTGAATTTTGAAAAAAAATGAAATACACAGTTGCGATCAGTATGTTTTTTGAGTCGGATTGGAAAAACATAATTTTTGGTGAATAATAACCTATCTATATAAATATTAATATTACCCTTATTAATATTAATATGACCGAATAAATATTAATATCACCAATGATTATATTACTAATAATATATGAGACCTTGATTAATTTTTCAAGTTATCGTAAAATCAGTTTTAGTTTTAATATTATTATTTTGGAATTAGTCATTTTTTTACGTAAAATATAAATTACTCATAATTAGAAAATTATTTTGATAAAATAGTGTTCATTTTTGAATTATGCGCATTAAAAAATTGATAGGGTGAATTTTTGGGATGTTTCTGAAATACATGATTTTTTTGTGAATTGTTATGTTTGAATATTTATGAAAAATGATAAATAATTGGATTTCTGCATTATACTTGAGTCATGGATGATATAAATGGACATTTAATCTATATCACATTCACTTTATACAATTTTGTTTAAATTAATTATGACTATTGACAATATCGGGAAGAATATTAAACTAATCATTACAATAATGGTAAACCCCTCCTCTCCTCCATTAAAAATACCAAACTCACCCACCCATTTTTCTCAAACCACTCATGATTTTATAATTGTCTAAATTTTGTAAATTATCCATAAAAAGTCTCTAGAAACTTTCAATACATTCTGGTCTCACCCAAAGTCTAAAACCGAAGGCCTCATGGAGGATCCCAATTAGAAGAGATTAATAGGTAAGAATCCTCTTTCATTTTTTGCATTTTCTTTTCAATTCATTTGTTTTCTTAGACTCTCTTCCCCTAACCTTATCAAAGAGGGAACAAAGATCCAGAATATTAAATACCCAATATTTTAACATGTTTATGGAAAAATTTCCTATCTTACTTCATCTCCTCCCCTTCTTGAAAAACACAGTTCGTGATGTGGCATTTTACAATAATCAATAACGATGTGTTAGAAATTTCGCTTACATACTTTAAAAATATTTATAAAACCATTTTAATTTTTGAAACAAAATTTAATATGTATGATAAAAATTCTTTAATGTTCTGTAATTAAAATCTATTCATGACAATAAATTACATAACGAAAGAAGTTTATGATTATTCAAGAACGGTTGAAATTATCTAAAAAGATATCACTAAAGATTAATCTAATGAATCATCCTCTTACCATATAACCAAAAATAATATATGGAATAATTTAATATTATGTAAATATATTAATACCATTTCATTCCACTTCAATGATTTCATTTTGATATGACAATAAAATCAAATACGAGCCGACCAAGGAAACCATGTAAAGTATAGACCTTAAACAATGGAAATAAAAATATATTATAAATTAATATGTGTCATGTTGTTATAAAATGGTTATATAACATGTTATAAAAATTAATATATTTCTATATAATATTAATAACACTCTTTTAACCATTATACAATAGGTTAAAAAACATTTGAAGTAAGTTGAACCTGAAGTAAGGGGATTCTTAACCCAATTTCTATTCTTTGGGTTATCCTTCCACATCATTGATTTTATGGTACTAATAATTTATGTGTAATTAATTTTTGTTTATATTATTTTTTATTATGTGTATTTATAGTGTATACAAATATTCCTTTCATTTTATTAATTTCTCACATTAATTATATTATATTTGTAAGGGACTTTCCTTTAATATTATTCTTTTAATATATTTTTTACAAAAATTAAAAAACAATGTTTTTATGAAATTATTCATGTATTATGATTATTTTACGGTTCTTGGTAATTGTTTATGATGATTTTTGGGACCTTTATATCTTTTAAACTCATTGGGTATGTGTATGTTAGAGGTCAACTGTTTGGTTTCACCAAGTGTGACTGTGATGGTTACACCAAACGGTAGTCGTGAGGGTTACATTGTAAGGTAGCCATAGAGGATAAAAATAATAAGGTATCCATGAAGGTTATAAAATTAAGTAAGTAAGTCCCCAACATAACCTTATCATATATTCATGTTTCTATTATTTATATAATTCAAATGTTTCAAAAAGTTCGTATATGATTATTTATGGGTGAGAAGTATGTGTTTGTTAGAATGATTTCATATAATTATATGTATTCATGGGATAATGGTTTCTTTACATATTATTTAAATCCCTTAAATGATATTTTTATTCTCATCCCATGTTTTTAAATTATTTTCCTAGGTAATAAGGATGTGTAATAGAAATAAGTAAGTGAAGTTAAATGTTACGAAGATTTCTTAAAGAAATCATGTTGTTGTTTTTGTTTAAAATTTTATATTTTTGAAGAAATGGGTACTATTTTAATAGTACACACTTTCTATTCTTATTCTATGATATGTATGAGTTACATCCTAAAAATATAAAACTCTAAATAGAAAATCCCTTTTGGAATGTGATGAATTGAAATCTAGTTGAAATAACTATAATATGTAATGTTTAAAGTCAAAACCTTATATTTGGTATCAGAGCACAGTTTAAATAAATTCCAGGGTTAGGAAAATGTTAATAGAACACTATAAATGAATTTTACCGTACGTTTATGTCTAAATGGTATAGAATTTAAACATTTCCATTTTTTTTCTTCTATGATATGTAAGTTCATAATGGTTTTATGTAAAAGCAACAAGGAAGGTGATGTTAGAAGGAACTGATATGTTGATATCATTCTAAATCCACAACTAAGAATGGAGGGAATTAGAATCGAGTAGACTGTGATAGTAATAGATCAACTGAAATAGGAAATAAAAAGTGGTTCCTTCTACCCAAGAGAACAACAAGATCTACCATAAAATAACATGATGATAGTAGAGCATTTTATGAGGCAACACCCTCCTCCTTCTTGTGGATCATCTAACCTAGTAGCGACTAAAGGATAGATTAAATAACTTGAAAAGATATTAAATGTTATGGGATGTTGAGATAATCAAAATTTATGTATTTTAATTTATCATTTTGTAGGTGAAGATGATCAATGGTGGTCAATGGTCATGAATTTCAAGGGTAGAGAGGAGACTGATGACTTCGAGTTGGATTAATTTAAAAGTATTTTCTGTGAAATATATTTTCCAATGGTGGTTCGACATAGGATAGAGAATCAATTCATTGAATTCAATAAAATGGAGGAAGATTTAGTGGCCATGTAAGAAGTGAACTTAACTCATCTTTCGATATATGCTCAAAATATTATTCTAGATCTTCATAAAAAAATCAATCGTTTTTACTCAGGATTGAAGTCATGATATCGAAGTGAATTAACTTCATGTGAGTTAAAAAGTTACAACAAACATGTCTGGTGTGATGAGTGGGTAGAAATTTATTTTTCTAATGATCACATGCACTTTTACAGTAATGATATTAAGAGGTCAACATAGCATGTGGTGGGTAAGAATCAATCAATGAAATCAGATGGTAAGAAAGCCGAATTTCTAGTTTGTGAAAAGTGTGGTAAAAAGCAACCTAAGAAATGTCTTACCATTATTAGGAAGTGTTTTAAATGTGGCAAGATTGGTAATATGGAAATATATTTTAATAAAAATGATCCTAAAACTAATTATGATAGGATATCTATAATGTTTTTTAAATGTGGTGAAATTTTCATTACAGAAATGATTTCCCAAAAGGAGATCGGAATGATGCAACGAAGCCATACTATAAGAATAAAGGTGTTGTTAAATCCTTTATAACTACATTAGTAGATGTCAGACGAACTAATGAATTTTTTTCGAGTACCTTGTTTGTTTACCAATATTTTTCTAATGTTTTTTTTTTGATATGTGGTCTACAGATTCAAATATTTCAGAGAATTGCTTTGGTAAATTAAAAATATCATCTCAAAAAATTAGACTAGAACATATTATAAAGACACCAGGGGGAAATATTAATATAATGTGGAATTATAAGAATCATCCTATTATTGTCTGTGGAATGAATTTACCTAAAAACATTATTTTTCCCTTAGTTGAGACTTTTTTTCATTTCATGTATCGATTTACATTCTCTTTATCATGCTAAAATTGTTTTAGAGCTAAAGAAGCTTTTCTTAGGAAATAGTTTTAGTTTGTAGACAAGAATTTACCCACATAATTGATAATGTAATAAAAAGATGAGAAACTACTGAAAGATAGAAATGATAGTTATCCTGCATGTATTATTGAAAATAAGAGATCTATTTATATTAATAATGTACCAATGGTAAATGAATACCTTGATGTTTTTCTCGGTGAGATTCCCATTTTTATACCTAATAGATAAGTTGAATTCACAATTGATTTTGTTTCTGATGCTAAGAGTATTTCATAATCCCCTTATTGAATAAATCAAATGGAACTTTTATAGATGAAAAAGCAGCTATAGAAAATATTAGCTAAAGGATTCATCTGGCCCAGCACTTCACCATGGGGTTCTCTTATCTAGTTTGTTAAAAATAATGATTTCTAAATGAGACTTTCCATTATTTATTGAGACTTGAATAACACCACTATTGAAAACAAGTATCCTTTAGCTCACATCGATGATTTTTTTATCATATCCATGGAGCACAGTATTTTTCCAATGTTGAACAGAGGTCAGGGTACCATGAGTTGAAGGTTAAGGAAGAACATATTCTGAAGACTGTGTTTTGTTCTAGATATAGGCATTATGATTTTGTTTTCATTCCATTTGGGTTAACTAATGCACCTATTTAATTCATGGATCTTATGAAGAGGATTTTTATGTGTTATTGGATAATAAGGCGGTTCTATTTATTGATGAAATTCTTCTATATTCTGAAGTTAAATATGAGCATGAAAAACATCTTAGGGTTGTTTTTAAAATATTAAAATAAAATAAACTATATGAAAAATTCAGAAAGTCTGAATTTCAGTTGCAACATATTTCTTTTCTTGGGAATATTTTCAATAAGTATGGAAGACCAGATGATCTCGTCAAATCGAAAGTGGATGATGAATGGATAACACCTACAAATTTTAAATAGATTCGTAGTTTTCTTAGACTAGCAGGTTGTTTCCGATAGTTTTTTTTAAAATATTGCATGGTTATCTAGACTACTGACCATGTTCACATGAAAAGGGGTTAATATTATTGGATAGAATAATGTAATGTTTTTTTCAAGAACTGATGAAGAGATTGGTAGATTCTCTAGTTTTGGAGCTACCTTCCAGAAATAGTAAGTTTTCCATCTACAGTGACGCTTCATGAAAGAGACTCAGTTGTATTCTGATGCAGAATGATAGGTAACTGATTAGGATTTAAGAAAACTAAAACCTAATGAGTTATATTATCTCGCAAATGATTTAAAATTAGAAGATTTGGTCTTTGCTCTGAAAATTTGGAGGAATCATTTATAAATATGAAATGTAAAATATATGATGACCATAAATATTTAAAGTATATATTCACTTAGAAGTAACTAAATATGAGGTAGAGGAGATAGATTTAATAGATAAAGAATTATTATTTCATGTTCAATTACCATCAATGGAAAGTAAACAATGGGGAAGATGCATGGGGTCAAAAACATCATTCGTCATTACCCATGTTATGATTGGATCATGGCCGCTTGATTAATTATTTGATGAATTTTTTATACGATGTTGTTGGTGTAGTAAATTCCTCTGTTTTGATTTAGGTTTCATTACAGTCAACTTTTTCAGACAGAATTAAACAAGCATATAATGAGGATTGGGATCTACAGAAAAAGTTATAATAGGTTAAAAATGGTGTGTTTCAAGAATTTAACCATGATAAGGATTGTGTTTTGAGATTTGGAACAAGACTGTATGTGCCTTATGATTATCTACTGAAGAAAGAGTTATTGTGTGGAGATCATAGTTCTCCATTTTCAATTCATCTTGGTAGCACAATGATGCACATATGCCATTTAGAGTATTACTGGTGAGATGTAATGAAAAAATATATTTCATATTTTATGATGAAATGATTGCCATGTCAATAGGTTAAAGATGAGTAGCAATTTCTGAATTACATGTTTCATCATTTACTAATAGTAGTGTGGAAATGGGAAAATATATCCATGGACATCATTGTAGGACTACCCAATACATATTGAGGGAACAATAAAATCTGGGTTATTGTTGATCAACTGACTAAATATGCTA
The DNA here is from genome assembly GCA_963277665.1 of Viscum album. NCBI lineage: Eukaryota > Viridiplantae > Streptophyta > Magnoliopsida > Santalales > Viscaceae > Viscum > Viscum album. The sequence goes on from OY728150.1 coordinate 256,615,166, forward strand.
ATTTTTTTCCTATTCAAGATAATATGTCTTTGGATCAACATTATCAATTGTAACTAAATTAGTTTTTTAGGTTAAATAGAGTTCCTCTTACCAATGTATCTGACCATGATCCTTGTTTCACATAAATGTTATGGAAATTTCTGCACAAGCCTTTGGAAATTGAATTAAATTTCAGTGAAACCTTTCATACTCAATCATATGGGCAGTTAGAATGAATCATTCTGACATTGGAAGATAAGCATTCAACTCATTCAATGGATTATTAGGGATGCTGGGATCAACATATTCTTTCAGATAAATTTTCTTATAATAATATTTTTCATTCCTATTTAAATATGGCGTCTTTTGAGTCCTTATATGGGAAGTAGTGTCGAACTCCATCATTTAGGGCTGATGTTTAGGAAAAGAAGTTTATTGGACCATAATTAGTATAGGAAGTGGCTGAGAAAGTGAAGATGATCTAGCAACACATGAGGATAGCTTAGAGATGGTAGAAAAGTTATGAATATAATAGTATGAAATACTTTTCTTCCGATTTAGGTGATCATGTTTTTATTAGAATCTAACCATGGAAAATTGTTAATAATTTTGGTAAGAAATGAAAGTCGATTCCATGGTTTATTGGACATTATGAAATCTTGGAGAAATTTGGACCGGTTTCCAATTGAGTAGCTTTTCCTCCAATTTTATCTCAGGTAAACAATGTTTTTCATATTTCTATGTTGATAATTTATATGCGATATTTATCTAGTTTTTGATCCTAGAAGAAGTTTAGCTGGAAGAGAACCTTTCTTATGAAGAGAAACCTATTTAGATTTTTAATTGAAGAGAAAAATTATTGTGTAATTAGGTAATCTATCAGGTAATGGGTCTGTCAAGAAACCATATTGTTGAATAAGAAACCTGGGAATATGAAAATGATAAGAGGGAAAGGCACCCTCACTTGTTTAATAAGAAAATATCATTATGAGCATGTAATTTCAAAAAGAATGGGATAATGTGACACCCCATGGTTTTAAAAATAAATTGAAATGCATGAAACATTGAGTCTCAACATAATGACACTTTTTTAAAGAGATAGTTATAATATATCCATTAAACATATTTTTTTGCTTCTATTATTTGAATTAAAAAAACTGGCATACAAGGTTATTATCAGAATTTTTCTTAGAGTCTGAATGAAAAAACATATTATTTAGTGATTATTAACCTACTATTATGAATTATAATATGGAAAAATGAATTTTAAACTCACTAATGAATTTATTTATAATAATTTATGAGTCCTTGATTAATTTATTAGTTCATGATTAATTTATCAAGGTATTATAATATCAATCAAAATTTTTTATTTTTTATTTTTTGAATAAATTAATATTTTATTTGAAAATTAAATTTCTCTTGTTTAGAAAGTTATTTTTTTTAAATGGAGTTCATTGTTCAATTCTACATGTCCAAAAAATTTTAGGGTGAATTTGGTTTTATTTTTCTAAAATACAATAATTTTTTTGAATCTTTAAATTCGATAATTTACGAAAAATGCTAAATAAATGAATGTCTTCATAATACATTATTCATGGATGATTTAAATGGGCATTTTTTCGAAAAAACAATCACTTAATACATTTTATTGTCCTAATAATCATGATTATTTTTAGTATTGAGGAATAATATTAGACTACTAATTAAAATAATTGGTAACCCCTCATCTCCTCCACTATAAATACCACCCTCACCCCCTCTTCCTCTCACACCTCTCACGTTTTTAGAATTTCATAAATTCTTCCAAATCCCCCTCCCAAGTATCTTAAAAACGTCTAAGACCTTCTGGTATCAACAAAAGGCCCAAACCAATGGACTAACAGAGTATCTCAAGGAAAAGAGTTCAAGAGGTAAAAAAATCATCATTCATTTTCATGTTTTTTCTTTTCAATTCCTATTTTTTCCTTATAATCTCTTTACCTACCATTATATAAGAGGAAATAATGCTCAAGAATCTTATATATTCTATATTTGATCATTTTTATGTAAAAATGCATCATCTGACTTCATTTCCCCCCCCCCCTTATAAAAACACTATTTGGGATTTGTCATTTTACTTGAATCATGGGCGATGTGTTTGAAATTTCCATTACATCCTTAAAAACTATTTAGAAAACTAATATAATAATTTAAAAAGATTATAAATATTTTTATTTAAACTCTTTTATCTTAGGTAATGATGTTCTAAGCATGAAATTAAAATATATAATGAATGAAATTTCGGATTATCAAAGAACCGTCAAAATGTTGTAAACATGTATCAATAAAGATTTAACTAATGTTTCATCCTCATACAATATAACAAACGATTTATTAAATAATTTAATATTAATGAAATATATGAATACAATTTCTTTATAGTTATCTTATTTAGTTTCCATACGAGTAGAAAATCCAATACGAACCGACCATGGAATCCTTGTAAAGTACGCACCATAAACAATGGAAATAATAAAATATTATTCATAAATAAGTTAAATGATTTTATAAAATGATCATAAAATGTGTTAAAATGGTAATATGTTTCTTTAAGATATTAATAACACTCATTCAAACATTATATATGTGTTTGGATTAAGTCAAACCTAAGGTAAAGGAATTCTTAACCAAATTTCCATTCTTTGGGTTATCCTTCCACTTCATTGATAATATGGTACTAATAATTTTTTAATGAGTTTTGGTTTATATTATGTTTTATTATGTGTTTTTATAATTTAAACACATATTCCGTTCATTATCTTAGTTTCTCGTATAAATTATATTATATTTGTAAGGGCCATTCTTCTAAAATCGTATTTTAAAATTCTATTTTCCAAAAAATCGAAATCAATGTTTTTATAAAATTATTCATATATTATTATTATGTTCATGTTCTGTAGAATTGTTTATGATGAAAGGTGGGACCTATATATCCCTATAATGAATTGGGTATGTGTATGTTTGAGGTCAGTCGTATGGTTACTCCATGTGTAATTATGTTGGTTACATCAAAAAGCAGTCGTGATGGGTACATTGTAAGGTAGCCCTGAGGGTTAAAAATCATAAGGGAGACATGAGGGTTAAAAAATTATGTAATTAATCCCCCAAGATACCCTTAATATCCATTTATGTTTCCTGTGATTTATGGAAATCTCATTTTTCACAGTGTAGATATATGATTATTTATAGGTAAGAAGTATGTGTTTGTGAAAATGATTTCATATGTTTATGAGTATTCCTGGGATAATGGTTTATTTAATTGTTTTAATTTCTCTTAATATGGTTTTTATTATTATCCCATGTTTTTATATTATTTTCAGTTGTAATAAGTATGTTTATGATAAAAAAAGTATGTCAAGATAAATGTTTTGATGATTTTTGAAAGAAATCACGTAGTTGTTTTGTGTTTAAAATACTGTGTTTTGGAGGAAATGGATATTTATCTAATGGTACCCACTTTGTATACATGTGGGATGATATGTATGAGTTATTTCATAATGTTATAAAACACTAAACCAAAAATATATTTTGTAATGTAATGAAGTGAAATATAGTTGAAATAACTATAATATGTAATGTTTAAGGTTGAGGTCTTATATAACGACTACCTATAATAGTTTTAATTTTCCCTATAAATTACAAAACCTTCTATTATTTAATTAATTACTAAAAAATACTTCCATATTTATACATTTCCCCTTATTTCTATATTTATTTTCATTACAACCATCTTCATGGGAGTTCAAGATGATGTGTACTTAAATATTCTAGAAATTTTATATATTTGTTACTACTATCCTAATGCACTTATACCCATATAATGTAATATTATATGTTCCATGTAATATTCATTTATTTTTTTTATAATAATCTTTAAAAAGGGCTATTTCCACGGTTCAAAATTGTGGCCCTCGCCTACCACCACAGTTTTTTCCAAATGTGGGCACTATCACAATGGTCGTAGGGTCTGAACTATTGCTACGGTTTTCCAATCCATGTAAATAGCCATAAAAAATATGTTCCCTCCATTTTTCAATCCCCAAACCCCCCCCCCCCCTTCCGTATCAACTACCTCACCACTACACCACATAAAAGTTTGAGTATATATATATATATTAAGATATATATTAATAAAAACTGTGTAAAAAGACTCAAAACCGTGGAAATATATCTTACCACCGATTTTTAGGCAAAATGTTTCCCCACAAAAGCACAGGAGACCTATATCCATGATTTCAAAAACCCATATCTATTGCCCTTGAAAATAGTTGACCATTACCCATGGATTTGAAAACCATGGACATATCCCCCGGAAATTTGACCTATAGCCACTACTTTAAAACCTTGGCTATTGGATTCATAACCATGGTCGTAGCCACTTGTAGCCACAGTTTCAAAAATGTGGCTATAGGTCCTTGGCAGTAGCCAGTTTTTAAATTTGTGTATTATAATTTTTATTTTAAATAATTTATAAAGTTAATCATTTAAATTTTAATGAGATAATATAATATATATCATGGGCGGTTACATTATACCATAAATAAATTTAATCCTCCCAATACAAAATGTCTCTAAATTATATATGTAACATCTAATATAGTATTTATTAATATAATTAATATAATGGTTATGACCACAAGATTAATTATTTCCCATATATTAGTATTAAATTATGACATAGAAATTTTTCATTTATTAAATAAATATTTATTAAACAATATAGATACCTTTATTAGACTGTTACATGGGAATGAGTTTCCAAGTTATTACTTTGACAGTCAAGTGATGTTCCCTATATTAGCGGCGATATATTTATCATTCCATTTTCCTAAATTTTAGGAAATGTTTTTTCCATTGATAAAGATAATATGAGAAGATAATTACCTAATTAATTTATTTCCATTCTATATTCACTGATTGGTTTTTTCTTATGATTAGATTCCACCACTAATTTAATTTATATTCGAACTGGTGAAATACCAAGTTTATTTTTCATTATTGAAGAAAAATTTACTATTATTAAGGAATCACAATACACACTAAAAGATATTTTTCTTTTTTGAGTGAGGGATATTATGAAAAATTATTCTTCTTATTTTTATTCGTTTACTAAATTAAAAAATGGCTAGTGTGATTATACCCAATAAAATCATAAGAAGTGGTCTTTTTAATATGTAACCTTCAAAAACATTCATGTAAAAAATTACATCAGTAACTCAACATATTCTATTTTGTATTTGATTATATAAATAACAATACAACTCTCTTAAATATCAATAAATAAATTCAAAAAAATCAGAAAAACCCTGACCACATATTCTTTTAAATATACATAACCATTAACCTAAAATTATTAAATCGCAAAATTAATTAAAACCATCATTTAAATTCTATAAAAGAAATATATTTTTAAAATAATAACATAAAATACCGAAACGATTAACTCAATATATAATTACCCTTAATAATACATGTTCTTATTAATATTTTAAGATTCTTCCAAGATAACTTTTTCACCTAGTAAAAAATAAATTATTAATCCTGAATATCATATTTGTTACTCAAATTTTATTCCATAACAAGTTTCCCATTTGTCACAATTATCCATAATCACATCAATATCAAATCTCACACCAACTGTATGGGTTATCTATACATAAATCATGTATTATTTTAAAATAAGTCTACATTATCTAAAATTATATAACCAAAATAAAATCTAGTCACATATAGACTCAAAATATTATTTATGCGTCAACATTTATAATAACCCTTCAACATAACCCATAATGGTAAATAAAACTATTAAATTATTTTAAACTAAAAACATTCCAATCTATGAACTTATCTAATACCTACTATGATACCAACTATAAAGACCTAAAAACAAACTATACAACAATTAAAATATTTAATAAAATATTACATCACTTATATACCCAATACCATTAAGGTTAATACTTTTATATAATTATAAAACTCCATAAAATTTCACTCCTTTTAAACTAAATTGAAATGTTTACCATTATTCCAAACACATTAAATTACGAAAAAGATTCATTCATGTATAAACCATATAAAAATAGAGTTGGCCTTATAATCATTCATACTTATTATAAAGAACATTAGAACACATATAAAAAGTTGGAGTGGGTTTACAAGTCATAGTAATGGGTACTAAAGAAATATAAAACCTGTTAGGAAAATAAAATAGATGAAAACATTTTAAAAAGTATTTCCTTTATGAAAATATCTTTGAGCTCATAAAAAAATAAATCCAAAAATGAAATCAACTTCATTGATAAAAAATTTCCATAAAACAATCTCATATAAAATAAATATAATAATCTTAAATAATCTTAAAAACATGCAAATTGTTTAATATTTTATTTGTGTAAATAAAAACTTTAAGAACTTAAAGGACCTTAAATAAAAACTTGAAACCTTTAATATATTAGAAACTACCATTCATCAATAAATCAACTTCATATTTCATTAAACTCAAATATATCCATTATTACTCATGGAAACAACAACAAAACCACAAATACATCTCCAAAAATAACAATATAAAAATTAAAAGGTTGTTGAGAAAAGTATTGTTTTCAAAAATACATAATAATGATATTTAAAGGGGGAGATTATTGAAAATAATACTATGTCTCTTTATGATAATTTTGATGCTCACAAATACCCTTAATTATTTTCTAATGATTTTATTTAGTATTTGGAGGAATTTTTTAATTTATTTTACTCTTGAAATTATGGGAATTTATCATTAAAGTATTCTTATTTAGCGTGTTCTGGAAATACCATTCATGCGCTACTTATTCAGAATCTGCTTTAGCGCGTTCTGGAATCATGTTTCATACCCTTCATGGATAAACATAGCGTAAGGATAAAAAGCGTGTATACTTTTTGAGATAATAGAAAAGTATGGTTAATCAACCATACATTATTGGCAAAGTATGGAAGAAGAATCGTACATTAGGAAAGAACCTTACGTTTTGGTTATCAACAACGTATGGATGAAGAACCATATGTAAGTACTAAACGTTACGTTTGTTCCTCAAAAGTATGGTTCATCAACCTTACTTTTGTGAACAACCATACGTTCTTGGAAAAGTATGGATCAAGTAAAAGTATGGATCTTTTACCGTACATTTGAGAGTTGAAGAAAAATTATGGATGATCAACCCTGCGTTTATGATCAACCTTACGTTTGAGGAAAGTAACATGAACCCTACGTTTATGTTCAACCTTACGTTGTCAACCCTACGTTCGGAGGCCACGTCATCAACCTTACGTTTGGCGTTGGAATGTTTTAAAGATGATATTTTTTATGCAACGGTCAGCAAGATGAATGTTAGGCAGATTTTAAACTGGATTTAAAGTCGATTTTAGAATACGACTTTGATCGATTCAAAGCCGTTTTATCAATGGTTTGAAGATTGAAGTAAACGGATCTTTTTATGCTGAGTCTTCAGGGAATTTACGACTACTCTCTAAATTCAAATGTTTGAATATCGTGAGTAAAAAAGGCAACTTTTATGGATCTAAATGTGTAGGGAATATGCTCTTCTTTATTATATATGTTTTCTCTGAAACACCAGGCACAGGTGTGTGGTGGTCTATCTATTACTCAAAAAGGTGGAAAACAGATAATGCAAAAATCACACCGATCTACTGATTCAAAAAGGAGCATCAAAGCTCTATTTATTTAAGAAGAAGGAACTCGATAGAAGATTCACTTGTTCTGCATCAAATATCTATTGTGGATCTACTACTACTAAAGTTGTGAATTATATCTCTATATCTGCTGCAACCGGATCGACTCAGAACTGCTTCGACTTGAAAATAAATATTTCTATAGACAACGATCCATCTGCTGTCAATTGCATTTTGTCGCAATTGTGAAGATCAACAGAAAACGTTCTTTCAAAATTATTTTTATCTTGAGTAACCAGCTCTTCATACTATATTTTGTAGGTTCATGCTTGAACTAGAAGGCTTTTTTTACCTTGTATTGTAAAGGTGTCAACTACCTGTACTCAGTTGTGAACGGGTCTGTTGAAACGAGGAACAGATAGTGAAAATCACCAAGCTCGTGGAGTAGAGCGTTGGTGGAGTGGACTAGGGGCCTTGTGTTCCCCGAACCACTATACGTCTTATGTTTCTGCTATTTAAATTTCTGTTTCATCATTTTATCTGATAAAAGTTAAAAGGTAGAACACAATCACACAAAGATTTATGAGAACACACAATTCACCCCCCCCCCCTTGTGTATATTTGGTGTAATCCAATCCAACAATTGGTATCAGAGGTTGAGCTTTCTGACAAAGCTTTAACAAGCTGAAAGATATTATACACAGAGCAAGATAATGGATACAAGATAGGGAATGTCTATGGTCAGAGCATCGTACTTCAATACAGAACATTATGGATGCTGGAAGTCTCGAATGATCATCTATCTGAAAAATATTGGTTAAAGAATCTATTCTAAGATTCTAACTCCATATGAAATACCAGAAAAACCTGAAACATGGAGTGCAGCTACTGAAGGAGAATATGATATGAATTTGAAGGCTATGAATGAAATCATCTGCGGTCTAGGACCAGATGAATTTAACAGAGTATCTCAGTTCCCGACAGCATATGAGATGTGGCAATCAATAGTTGTGGTGTATGAAGGAACAGACAATGTGATAAAAATGAGATATGCAACTTCCAATTTGAAATTTGATACTTTCAGAATGTTTGAAGGTGAAATCATTACCCAAATGAATGGGAGATTGATAGAAATTGTCAATATTATAGCAGCTCTAGGAGAACCTATCAAGCAGGCTGACCAAGCATTAAAAGTACTGAGAGTACTGCCTTCAAAATGGAATGGAATGTCTACAGCAATCAGATAGTCGACACTTGTCAAAGACTTGTCCATGAGAGAACTGGTTGGAACATTAATGATGTATGAAGCTGAGATGGAAGATGAAGCTAATGAACATAAAGTTCTTATCAAAATAGAAGATACTGCCCTGAGGGTAACTTCACAACAAAAGAATAGAAAGTTTAAGAACAGAGAATTCAAAGCTAAATCAGAGAGCTCTGAATCATCAAACTCGGATGAAGAACTGGCTCAGCTAGCCAGAAAATTTAGAAAATTCTACAGCAAGAAAAAAGTCTTCAAAAAATCTTCTAAGAGAGATTATAAGGAAGTAAGATCCTATGAATGCAAGAAGATGGGGCATATCAGACTAGATTTCCCACAATTGAAAGATGTAAAGAAGAAGAAATTCTTCAAAAGAAATGACTATGAGCAGAAAGATAAGAAAGCTATGAAAGCCACTTGGAGTGTATCTGAAGACTCCATTAGCTCTCCAGAATCAATCTCAGAGAAAGAATAAGTCAATATAAAAGCAAACATGTGTTTCATGGCAGAAACCGATGAGGTACACTCATATTACTCCTTTGACTCAAACAATGAATCAAATTCTGAATCAAGCTACACAAATGAAAAACTTGCAGCCTACTACAATATGCTTGAAGAAAGATATGACTCACTATTTAAGAAACATAAGTCACTAAAGAACATACATAAAGTTATTTCAGATAAAATAGATACAATGCTAAAGCAATGTAAGGAACTAACTGATAAATACAATTCTATTAACACTAACTATATTAATTTTGAATCAAGAATAAAAACACTGCAGAATGAAGTAGAATATTACAAAAATGCTGCATTGGTTTTTATAAAAGAATAGAATTCATTAAATGAAATTCTTGGAAAAAATGTCATTAAAAAGGAGGTATTTGGAATTGGCATTAAAGGAGAAAAACCTAAGCTATATAAAAATTATTTTATTCCCATATCTAAAAGGGTTAATAGTAACTTTTGTGGGACAAAGGGACATATATCTAAAAATTATTTCTTAATACAACCTCAAATTTGTGGTATTAAGAAATCCTATGTTTCAAAATACTTATATGATTCAGCTGATTTTAAAAGAACAAAGCAAATTTGGATACCCAGATCATTGCTAGCTAACACCCCTGGACCTAACAGAATATGGGTACCAATGCAATTTGTTTGAATTTCATTGCAGGTAGTAGGCCACTAGAGTATAAAAGATATATGGTACATGGACTGTGGCTGCTCAACTCATATGAGTGGTAACTCATTGAATTTTTTCACTCACTCAAAAGGAAGGAGGACTTGTCACATTTGGTGATAATGCCAAAGGAAAAATCATTCGCATTGGAACTGTTGGAGATCCAAAAACAATCTCAATCAAAAAAGTACTTTATGTACAAGGATTAAAACACAACCTGATAAGTATATCTCAACTTTGTGATGATATATATACTGTTGATTTTACTAACAATTGTTGTACTATTTATAAAGATAAACTGTTTAAATTTAAAGCACCAAGAACTGATAATGTCTATACTTTGGATTTAAATTCCTTGTGTAAACAAAAATTAAACTGCTTGACTGCTAATGTAAGTGAATCTTGGATCTCGCATAGGAGACTTGGAAATTTTAATATATATGTTTTAAATAAGTTATCTAAGAAACATTTAGTTTCTGGTTTACCTAGTCTAAAATTTGAAAGTAACAGATTCTGTGATGCATGTCAACTTGGCAAGCAACACAAATCATCCTTCAAATATGTTATCAAAATTTATACATCTAAACCTCTAGAACTTATTCATATGGATTTTATTGGACCCTCAAGACTAGCAAGCTTGGTTGGTAAATTATATGTTAATGTTTTAGTTGATGACTATTGTAGATTTACATGGATTTTCATTTTGAAATTTAAAAATGAAGCTTTTACTTTATTTGAAAGTTTTTGTAAATACGTTCAAAATGAAAACGGTTTTAAAATAATTTCATTAAGAAGTGATCATGGTGGAGAATTTGAGAATCAGGAATTTAATTCCTTCTTCTCAAATATGGGTATTAAATACACTTTTTCTACACCTAGAACACCTCAACAAAATAGAATTGTTGAAAAAATAAATAGGACTATTCATTAAATGGCTAGGACTATGCTAAATGAATACATCCCTCCTACCTACTTTTGGGCAGAAGTTGTAAGCATAACCTACTATATAATGAATATATTTTTAATTATACCTCTTTTGAAATAGACACCCTATGAACATTGGAATAACAAAAAACCTAAAGTGAACTACATTAAAGTTTTTGGATGCAAGGTTTACATCTTAAACCCTAAGGATAATCTTGGTAAGTTTGATCCAAAATATAATGAAGGAATTTTCTTAGGATATTCAGTTACATCCAAAGCTTATAGAATCTATAATAAGATGTCAATGATTGTTTAAGAATCAGTTCATGTGAAATTTGATGAATCTGGTCCATTTGTGAAAAGGACAGATCAAATCGATGAACCTGACTCTAATGATAACATGAGACTTGATAAATTAAAAAATTATTTTGAAAATGATATAAAATAAATTTAGTCTAGTTTAGAGGAACAAGATACTGAAGAACCTTTAAATATTTTTCCTAGACAGTCCATAACCCTAAAGAATCACCCTTTAGAAACTGTGATAGGTGACTTAGAAACTGTTATTCAAACTGAAAGAAACTTAGGAAACCTAGTAGAATTCTCTACCTCCCTATCCCAACAAGAACCCAAGACTATAGAAGAAGCTTTAGATGATGAAAGCTGGGTAATAGCAATGCAAGATGAATTAAACTAGTTTAAAAGAAATGAAGTTTGGGAATTAGTGGAAAGACCTAATAATTATCCAGTAATAGGAACCAAATGGGTCTTTACAAATAAACAGGATGGCCAAGACACAATAACTAGAAATAAAGAAAGATTAGTAGCTAAAGGATATAATCAGGAAGAATGAATAGATTTTGATTAGTCTTTTTCACCTGTAGATAGGTTATAAGCCATTATAATCCTTTTAACCTATGCATCTTATATGAATTTTAAATTATTTCAGATGAATGTTAAATCTGCCTTTTTAAAGGGTTATTTAATAGAGGAATTTTATGTTGAGCAACCTCCTGGTTTAGAAAATTATATAAAACAAAATTCTATTTTTAAACATACTAAAGATCTTTGTGGCCTTAAACAAGCACCAAGAGCTTGGTATGAAAGATTAAGTTCTTTTCTTTTGAAAAATGATTTTACTGTTGGAATTGTAGACCCAACACTCTTTAAGAAAACTATGAAAAGTAATATCTTATTGGTTCAAATTTATGATGATGATGTAATTTTTGGATCAACTAATAAAACAATTTGTCGTGGGTTTTCAAAGTTAATGCAAAAAGAATTTTAAATAAGTATGATGGGAGAACTAAAATTTTTCTTAGGAATCCAAATTTATCAAAAAGATTTTGGAATTGTTTGGAATCAATGAAAATACATTAATTATTTGTTGAAAAAAATTGGACTTGAAAACACAAGACATATACAACTCTTATGTGTACTAATATCAAACATGATTTGGATGAAACTAGAAAATCAGTTCACAGTAATTTATATAGAGGTATGATTGGTATTTTATTATATCTTACTGCTATCAGGCCAGATATAATGTATTCAGTATGTCTTTGTGCAAGATTTCAATCAAATCCTAAAGAATCTCATCTAACTGCTGTTAAAAAAAATTAGATATTTAAAAGGAACTGTTTTTTAATCTCTTCTTTATCCTAAAACTTCTGATTTAAATTTGATTTCATATTCAAATGCTGACTTTGGAATTTGTAGATTAGACAGAAAAATCACATCAGGAACATGTCACTTTTAGGAAAATCTTTAGTGTCATGGTCTAGTAAGAAACAACATTCAGTTTCCCTGTCAACAGCTGAGGCCGAATATGATTATTCTTGCAGTTTCTATACACAAGTGTTGTGGATGAAAAACACTCTTGTGGACTTTGGATTGAATTTTAATAATATACCTATTTTCTGTGATAATACAAGTGCAATTAGTATTTCAAAAAATCATATTAGTCATTCTAGAACTAATCACATTGATATAAGGCATCACTTTTTAAGAGATCATGTTCTTCAAAAGGATATATCTTTAGAATTTGTAAGTACTAAAATTCAATTAGCTGATATTTTTACTAAACCACTTATCACTTCAAGGTTTGATTTTATTAAGGGGGAGCTAGATTTATTTGATTTTAAATAAAATTTTATTTTATAATTATAGTTCTTTATTTTTAATTCTTTTTAAAATAATTTTGCTATTTGGTTTTTCAAACAGAAGAAGTTTCTTTTATCCGCGTAATCTATTTTATTTATTTTTAAATATATGTAATGATTATTTAAAACACGGGAATCAAGGTTGTTAGAAACCCTTTAGAATTTTAAACTATTTCATTTCTATCGAAACCTTTTCAAACCCATAAACTGCACCTCTGCTCGTGAACCCTAATCTTCGAACCTCAGAAACCCTAACCTTCAAACCTTCAGAGATTCTCATAGAGATGGTATGAACTAAAAGAGCCAGTGAAGCCGAGCAAAGCAATGCTAAGAGACAACGCTCCAAATAAAGAAATATCTTACAGGGAAAGGTAATCGATCTCGACTGGTTATTTCAGACAAATCTACTGTTGAAAAAATCGTTGTCATTTCAGAACCTGGAATAGATGTTCAGCATTGAAAATATGGAATTTCTGTATGAGATAGAACATAGATACTTCTTCAAATCTGTATAGTTTATTCTGGGAGATACCGAGGATAGTATGATGGCTAAGATAGAGGATAGGGATTTCTCAATCTCGTCAGTAGAAATTAGTCAGATTCTCAATTTCCCTCATGAGGGAGTTTTTCATTTCGATTTGATAAATATTGGAGATTATGTGCATAAATCCGAGGACATAATGTCGTTTCCTTTTGGTACTAAGGCTATAAAAAAATGTTTATCAAGGATTTGGAGCCTGATCAGAAAATTTTGGTCAAAATTGTTCATACTGGAATAGCTCCAAGAATGGCAGAAATGGAAAATATTTTGTACCCTGATATGTACATAATGTATCTTCTATTAAGTGATATCAAATTAAACTTCCCAAGGTACATGGTAAGGTACCTCAATTACTACTGTCAAAGTGATTCCGGTCTAAACTTTTATCCTTTTGGTCGATTCATTTCCTAGCTGTTACTTAAGAAGGACATGGTGAGATTAGTGGATGCCTGAGTACACTAGCATCACAGTAATGTGTTTAATGCTAGAACTTTAAGGAATATTTGATACTTCTGGAGCACCATTAAAGGAAAACATTTTCCAGTAGGAGCTGAGGATGATTCAGAGAGTGCTCAGGCTCAACCTGCTAAGTCTATGAGGGACAATCTGAGTCAAGAGTCAGCAATGTAGCAAGAAGGATTAAATTTGAAGTGGAAGATGCTGAGGAAGAAGGAAGTCTGGAAGGACTTCAATCTCAAAGATCTAGACCTATTAATGAGGAAATTACTTCCCCTGCATTGGAAACAACAGAAGCTGTATTTTTTTATTCTTTTGTAAGAGAATCTCTTGTTGATAAGACCATGAAAGTTTTTAGTGAAAGGACAGCACTTGTAGAGGGATCAGAAGTTCAAGAACAAGCCCAAAGGGAGACTCACGAACAGATTGTAGCTGATGTTGAAGTTACACTTCAATAGGAACAAGATAAAGAGTCACATCCTGGTGAGGAAGTGGCCAGACCTTAGGAAACTCCTAAAAATATTGTTCTCGAAATTCCAGTGGAATACAAAGATGCTGATGTTTGTGATTAGCATCTCCCTGATGCTCCAACAGAGGTACTTCAAGACGATTTTTATACGGAAGAGTTTGGAAAGGACTCTAAGGAAAAATCTATGGACAAACCTACTTAGGACAAGGAGAAAGAAAAATATGATGTTGAATCATTACCTATGGTACTGCTGCATCATCCAAAGCCTGAGAATGCAAATCAAGCATAGGGTACCTCTAATTCAACGAAGAAAGAAGTTGAAGAACTGTAAAAAAAGGTGTCTCAGTTGGAATCTGAGAATATCACTCTGAGAAATGCCTTAGAATTAGAACAATTGAGATTTCAAAAGCTAAAGGAGAGTACAGTATCAAGGAAAGAAATTGAAATTTTTAAAGACGATATGCTGAATGTAGTTGCAAAATTGAAATCTGAAATGGTTATGAAGAAAGATTTATCATATATAAAATTTTTTATGGAGAACCAATTTGCATCAGTTGCAAATAGTGTTGTCAGTGGACCAGGTACTTCACCGGATTTAATCAGAAGATTTCAAGCTATCACAGCAATGATGAGAAACATGAATGAAAGGTTGCAAGATCTTAAATGTAATAGTGATCCATTATCATTGTTTTTGTACAATCAGAATTTTTTAGTGGATCAACTGATATCTATTGAGACACCAATTAGAACACTGTTAAATCAGATGTCAGAGAAGCTGTCAGTGTTTATAAAAAAAGAGGAAAGGATGCATGAGTTTTTCAGAGTTAATTTAATCGAGGATATTCATATGACTCAGGAGAACAAGGAGATAATTATCAAACATAGAGATGGGATGATAAAGCGACTCAGGGAACAGTTTACAGAAATCAATTCTGCAATCCAGAGGAGATAGAACCTATTGTCTATCTTTCCCAAACCTTGATTCCGGTGTTTCTCATACTTGAATCTATTTTTTATTTTTAATGTAAATATGTTTCTTTATTTATCTTTTTTTTCCTGTCTTTATTTTTATATGCCGGTAATCCAGATTTCATTATTGATAAACAGTTAATAATAGCATTTACCTATAGTTCAGTGCAACATTAAATGTGTTAAATCCATGATTTATCATTCTTTTTGATATCACAAAAGGGAGAGAAATTTGGATAAACAAAACATTTTATTTTACAAAACCTTATTTAAATGATTTACTGTATATTTAATGTTTTGGATTTATATAGATTTAATCTTATACAGAAAACTATTTTTAAAGTTATTAACAGTCATTTATTATAAAGGGAAATTTTCTTTTTCTTTTTATTCAGAGGGAGAAATTTGGATAAAACTAGAAACTTTTATTTCTAAAGAAAATATATTTTATTTTCATGAAGGGGGATAAATTTTTATTCATTGAAATGATTTTGTTAAAATTAAATATTGTTTTATCCTCTCAAAATTCTAAAACTTTATGTAACTAATTTTTAATGTTAATTTCATTTAATTATTTTTGCTATCTTATGGGTTTTGTGATCATCAAAAAGGGGGATTTTTTTGGGAAAATTATTGTTTTCAACAATACTTAATAATGTTATTTAAAGGGGGAGATTATTGAAAATAAAACTCGGTCTCTTTATGATAATTTTGATTCCCACAAATACCCTTAATTATTTTCTAATTCTTTTATTTATTATTTTGCAGAAATTTATTAATTTATTTTAATCTTGAAATTACGGGAATTTATCATTAAAGTATTCGTATTTAGCGCGTTCTGGAAACACCGTGCATGCGCTACTTATTCGGAATCTGCCTTAGCACGTTCTAAAATCACTGTTCATACCCTACATGGATAAACTTAGTGTAAGGATAAAAATCATGTATACTTTTTGAGATAAGAGAAAAGTATGGTTAATCAACCATACGTTATCAGCAATGTATGGAAGAAGAACCTTACATTAAGAAGGAACCTTGCGTTTTGGTTATCAAAAAAGTATGGAAGGAGAACCGTACGTAAGTACTAAACGTTATGTTTGTTTCTCAAAAGTATGGTTCATCAACCTTAATTTTGTGAACAACTATACGTTCTTGGAAAAGTATGGATCAATTAAAATTATGGATCTTTTACAGTATGTTTGAGAGTTGATGAAAAATTATGGATGATCAACCCTAAGTTTATAATCAACCATACGTTTGAGGAAAGTAACATGAACACTACGTTTATGTTCAACCTTACGTTGTCAACCCTGCATTTGGAGGCCACATCATCAACCTTACCTTTGACATCTGAAAGTTTGAAAGACGATATTTTTTATGCAACGGTCATCAAGCTGATTGTTAGGCGGATTTTAAGCTGGATTTAAAAGTTGATTTTAAAATACTACTTTGACCAATTCAAAGTTGTTTTATCAATGGATTAAAGATCGAAGTAAAAGGAGATTTTAATGCCGAGTCTTCAGGGAAGTTATGACTACTCTGTAAATTTGAATTTTTCAATATCGCGAGGAAAAAAGGTGACTTTAATGGATCTAAATGTGCAGGGAATATACTCTTCTTTATTATATATGTTTTCTCTGAAACAGCAGGCACAAGTGTGTGGTGATCAATCTATTATCCAAAAAGGTGGAAAATAGAGACTGCAAAAAATAACACTGATCTGCTAATTCAAAAAGGAGCATCAAAGCTTGGTTTATTTAAGAAGAAGGTACTCGATAGAAGATTCACTTGTTCTACATCAAATATCTACTGTAGATCTACTACTGTTGAAGTTTTGAATAATATCTTTATATCTACTGCAACCATATCGACTCAGAACTGCTTCGA
Source organism: Viscum album (assembly GCA_963277665.1). NCBI lineage: Eukaryota > Viridiplantae > Streptophyta > Magnoliopsida > Santalales > Viscaceae > Viscum > Viscum album. Next base: position 256,632,707 of record OY728150.1, read on the forward strand.
CTTAAAAATCAATGTTTCTAGAGATGAAGATCCATCTACTATCAATTTCATTCTGTCTCAATTGTGATGAACAACTGAAAAATTTCTTTCAAAATTCATTTTATCTTGAGTAACCAGCTTCTCATACTAAGCTAAGTAGGTTCGTGCTTGAACCAGAAGGATTTGTTTTTCATTGGATTGTAAAGGTGTCAACTGCCTGTACTCAATTGTGAACCGGTCTGTTGAAACGAGGACCAGATATTGAAAATCACCAAGCTCATGGATTAGAGCATTGGTGGAGTAGACTAGGGGCCTTTTTTCCCTAAACGACTATACATCTTGTTTTTCTTCTATTTAAATTTCCACTACATCATTTTATCTGATTATAGTTAAAAGGCAGAACACAATCACGCAATGATTTTTGAGAAGACAAAATTCACCCCCCCCCCCCTCTTGTGTATATTTGGTGTAATCTGATCCAACAAAGGTCAAAATATTGAATATGAAAAAAATGGCACAATTATTTTGTATTTAATCAAAATATTATTTCATATATTGTGAATATATTTAGTATCATGTCCATGCAGTATATTGTATTAAATTATTATTTAATAAATTGCTAATCATGAGTATAAAAAAGAATATTGAATTTTCATACATTCCAATGGTCATTTATGATTATATTGTTAGATAATTATGATGTTTAATTATTTATAAAACCCTTAATTTAATATATGAATTATTTTTATCAGTGTTCATTTTATTCCACATAACTATATTCCTAAACATAAACTCATGTTTATTTCAAAATATGTTTTCATAATTTTAAATTAATCTTCGTAGAGTAAATATTTAATATGGTATAATTAGTACTTATCCTTAAGCCTTATAAAAAAATTTTATGATTTGGTATGAACAAAAAAATCAGGTAGGTATACCAAAATAATGTAATCTGTTACTCTATTTTTAAAATTTGGAAACACTGAATACTTTTTTGTATAATCAACCTTGAGAAAAAATGAATCATTTACTTACTCAAGAACACATCTTAACTTCCCAATATATTTTTAAAATATATCAAAATAAATATTAATTGTAATATAAAAATCCTGAGTAATTTATATAAAATATGATAACCAATAAAATACTCTTCTTGAAAAATATACTTTTCACTCGTCAAAGACTCATAAATATTCATTTAAAAATAATTTCATTAGATTTCATTAGAAAAAAACCAATTTACATGAAAACACAGATAATGAATAGTAAACAATCATGTATGTTAATCGGGAAATAATCTTCATATCATTCATACAATAACTCTTATAGATTCTCTTGTAAATAGAATAACTTACTTAGTTAATTAAAATAATTATTCCCAGAAAAAAATCATTACACAATACATTGGAGAGCTATATTGGGCTCACATATCATCATGAACAATTTAAAAGGTGAAAAAAATATAAAAAAATATAAAAATATTAATTTATATAATATAATCTCATAAATAATTTTTTAACAGGTATTCAGAAGGACTTTTAGACTTTGTGAAAAAAAGGATATAAATCCTTCTTCATCTGAAAACTCTTAAAATGAATGAATTCATTGAATAGTGGGAAATAATATATTCCTTTAAAACCCATGAATCGTGAAGAGGGATATTTTTATAGAATAATAGTAATGATGATCTGATATTTTTTCCACACCACATATTTTTAAAAAATATTATTTTCCCACTTTTTCTAAATATAACCTTATAATGACGTTAAAAATTTTATTTTTAGAGTACTATAAAGAATATAGAATAATGTTTTAAAAAGACAGTAAAAAACTATTTGATTATAATAATTACATTCATGATTTTTATTTATGAAACAATGATATAGAGGAAGAAATATTTAGAATAATTAATACAATGTTTAAAATAAAAATCCCATATATAATTAGTAAATTTTGAGTCAAATTTAAATTGAAAGAAAGAACATGAAGATGATTTGTAAACCAATTTAACATAATTAAATGGGTGATAAAATAAATCTTTATATAATTATATACACTATAAATTGTAAAAATTTGGTTAAATTGGCATCAGTCTCTAAGAATAGAAATAAGATGAGAAACTCTATACCTTTTGTCTGACTTGGAATGTACAGTCTTTAACTACTCTTATTTGGAAAAACACCATCAGATTACACATTAATCTTTATATTTAGGTCTTTTGGTGAGATCATAAACTCTAGAATATGAATAGGAGAGTTATAAAGAGACTTATTCAGGTCTTGGATGAGATGAAGTTCTCAAAGTTTGTGAATAATTGAGAATAGGATGTTCTTTTTATAAGTGAGGTTATTGACACTCCTGTAATTTATCAAAACATTTAAATATTATAAATTTCATACTCATGGTGAAGTGGAGATAAATCTAAAAAATTAATAATATAAGGTAATATGGTCTTATATACTATCATATAGTAATAATGAAAATTATATTTTTTGGACTTATTATAAAATATTAACCCTAATTAACTCGATTTACCCTTTACCGAGTTGATTACAATTTAACATTCCAACTATTCATTATGTCTAAAAATGATATTGAAATAACTAAAATATTTGAACCACCTGATTATAAATTTTAAATACATTTTTCAAGATTCAATCTATACAAGTGTCCTAAATTATGTTTTAAATTATTTTAGAAAATTTCAACAAACAATTATTTTATTGAAAAATGTGTTTTAAGACTAAAAATGAATTTATCAAAAAACTGAAGTATAATCATGTGTACTATGGAATTAATGGGATTATATTTTATAAAATGGGTTTTATTTTACATGAAGACTAATTTAATACACAATGGGACTCTATAAATACATTTAATGAAACGATAGTATTTTTTTAAAAAATGTGTATTTCAACTATTCACCAAAAAATAAATATTTTTTAAAAAATACGAAGATTTCATCCTATAAAAAATTTGATATACTAGTATAAAAAATAATTTTAATTTAATCAAATAATATTTCTAAAATTGATATAAAATTATTCTAATGTTCTTACAAAACATGTGTAAAAACATAAAAAAAATGTGTTTGCAAAGCATAAAATGATTTTCCTCCAATTCCTTGCCTAGTAACAATCATTATATCATATTTGGTTTATTTTATTGAATATATTATGAAAAAAATTCAAAAAAACATTTACAAATAGTGACTAATTTAATTTATAAAGATAAAAATACATCACACACCTAAAATTCATTAGTTTACATGTATAAAAAAATAAATTTTAAATAAATTTAATATTATAAAAATAGAATCTTTTAAATGAAACATATAAATTTTAAGGATAACATGTTTTATAGAAAAAGATGACCCTTTTATCATTAATTATTCTTAACTCTAAAATATTTATATCTTACCATAAATAAATGAGTATTTGTTATTAGGAATTAATCAATAAATGTTTATTAGGAAAAATATTATACATATATTTTTTAATTCAAATAATCCAATTCATACCCACCAATCTAATGACTAGTTAATAATAATCATATTTAATTAATAATGTTGTGGTGCATTTAACATTTTTGTTTCATGTGGCACACACAATCTAACATAATTTTCATTTAATGGAATATCTATTCTAAAATCATGGGGTGTTTTATTCTACCAAATTTAATAAATTAACCCTCATGATATTATCTCATGTCTGATAAAAATGGGATTAAAATATTTTCAGCATCAATTTCAAGAAATAGAAGATAGATATAAATAATTAATAAATATACCTTCTCATTTACATTGATATAATTTAATTTTTAAAATAATTTTAATAGTTTTTGTAAGGCTAGTAAACATATAATTTCTTGAAAATTTTTTATACCATGAATTTACCCTAGTGATACTCATACTTTTGAATGAGTTTATAATAGAATACCTTAACATTTTTGTGTTTTTTCTACATAACAGTCAGTATTTTTAGCTTCATGTCAGTTGATGATAGTATTTATTTTTCCTTCAAGATAAAGAATTTGAGAAAATATACATAATTGATTTCTTTCCACAATTTCATCCTTTGGTTGTGTTTTGGATAGTTTTCCACATATAATTCATCACATATTCCAGATAAAAATTAATCAATGTGAATTTATCAATAATGAACCACTATAACTATATATTAACTAATTATAAGATCCAAAAGAGATGAAAATTTATTTTTCATATCTCTATACATTTACCAAAACATAATTGGTTTTCACAAATTAATATGAATAAATATTTATAGGATGAAATAAAACATTATACTACAAACCATAAACAATAACACTCAAATGTCAACTCCCGACATCACATAAATAACTTACCCTAAAACTATTCCAAGTATGTGAGAATAAAATTTGAAACCTAAATATTATAAATATTTGATTGCATATTATTCCAAAACATTAATCTCCCAACAACATAAATTAATCATAAAGTCGCATACCAAAAATATATATTCTATAATCATATACAATAGAAAATATGTGTATATTTTTTATAAATAACCCAAATCAACATTAAGTTATAATATAATCCTAAATTCATTCCAAAGATAACTCAATAATTATTCCTCAATTAATATGAACAACTTGAATATAAAACGAACTACTAAGTAATAATATTCAATTAACACTAATCGTATAATTTTTCTTATATAGATGACTTATTCAAAAATAAATGTAATCACTTAACCACCAAATCACTTTTCACTATCATGGTTATCTATATAATAAAAAACATTACCCCGAAATTTACTAACCCTTAATCCCAATTAACTATAAACTCATCATCATAAATCATATTAATCCAATTAGTTACATATAATTAAACTATTTATTGTTTCTAAAACCCAATAAACATCTCCAAAAATATCATTAATCATCTTTGAATACAATCGTATAAGTCCTCAATTGGGTATCTTTTCTTTTGATCCTATGGTCACTCTTAATTATTATTATTCATTAAATAAAATATCATTACTCCATAACCCTTAAAAGCTTATATGTAAACACTTAAATCAATAAACAAACATCATAAAACATTAACTTTTATTTTTTTAATTACTCTCGAAAGATAGAAATATTAATAAAGACCCAATATTTCATCATTCTCAATGTAACTATATATACTACTTTAATCATAATAAAAATTATTAAAATAACCCCTATATTTTGTATGTTTTTCAGAGTTAATTTATCACAATATTTAAAACCATTCCTCATACGATCATGCCAATAGCCTTCTCTATATTTTTACATAGGTAATTGATTTTCATAAAACCTATACTATGAACATTTAAAAGTATCAAATTCTACCCTAGAAAAAACATTATTACTCTCTATTTTTTAGATAAACACTTCATTTTTTTCTAATAATTTAATTTGATTGTGCCATTTCTTTCCACATATAAAACATTTTTCGTTTACTTTAAAACATTCCATAGTGTTTCTTGACCAAAAATTTTGAAATGTAGAAATTTTTTACTTCATACCATAATGAACATTATCTCCAAAACTCCCTAAAACTCCATTTTTCTCTAATTTGGTGTTTTAGGACCCTAAAATAGGTTTAGGTTGTTAATAATTACCCAAGATAGTGGGTTATACATAACCTTAAGAGTTTTCACTCTAGCTACTATCTTATTTGGTTTCTCACTCAAGAAACCATTGTAATATCATTCACATCCACCATTAACATGGTTTCCTATTATATAAACCATTTACTAAAAAATATTAATAAGAGAATAAAAACAAATACAAAAAAATTTAAATATGAGTATGAAACAAAATCATTATAAATGATCACATGAGAGGGATAAATATAAATATATACTTAACCATTTTATATTCTCTTCAAATATTATAATTCAACAAATAATATCTCTATTTTTCTATAAAATACTATTCTTGAAGGTTATAGAATAATTCTAACTTATGATCAACCATAGACTTATTAAATCATTATGGTATCTAAAATTATTAAATTATCGTCAGGTGGTATCTTCTAAACCTATAAATATATATAAACCCTTTCTATGATATAAACTATGAAGAATAATTATATAATCATCCCATAGTTATGAGAATAATATAAAGGATTGAATTTTTTTTATATTTTCATGATATTTTAGGTTTATAATTTTAGGGAATTAGGATAAAATGTTACATATAAAATCCTTACAATGGAAAATGGACACTTCAATTTTATGTTATTTTTTCAGCTAAACAATATTCTTAAATTATACCTATAGTATCATTCAGAAAACATGAGTTTCTTTTAAGAAGAATCCATATATATGAAATATATACAATTCAATATTTCTTAATCACCCTTAATCCAAGTGAAAAACATTTTTAAACATTTAATGAATAAAACAATCTCAGTATGGGATACAAAAAGAAATAAATTCAGTAATGTTTTTTAAATCATGAAATTTGATAGAAAATAATAATTTTATATAATTCCCCTTATACTGGAAAATAATTTAATTAGTCATGAAATAAAATACACTTCAATCACATCCTGATTTTTAAAATGGTCTATAAACCCTCTTTTGTTTTTAATTTATAAGTGTTATTATGTGAATATCATTTTTTTCTAATGAATATTAACCTTACTCATGTATATTGAGGGTTGGATGAGGGTAAAATGGGTTTAGAAGACTCTATAAAAGGGTATAGTTTTCTTAATTGGTTTTGTAAGGGTAAGGTGAGTTTTGAATAAGATATATAACTGTAAAACACTTTTTCTTAAGGCCATGTAAAAGTAACCACATATGTATATCCACTGTGTAAGGGTATGACCTTATCTCTAAGGGAAACATAAAGGTTAATCTTGTGTATTTGGGCTACATAATGTTAAGGATTGAGTTTCATTAAGCTAACATTTGGATTATAATGGTTATATAAGGATAATATATTGACCGTGGAACTACTTAAATGTAACCTCCAAATTCCATGAATAACGTAAGTTTTATCCCTGGTGTATTTGGGCTATATAAGGGTAAATTAATGTTTATAAAAGTTATGTAAAGGCACCTTAATCACGGGGTAAATGTATATTTTACATCTTTATGGTGTCATAATGGTAGATGATACTGTGTATGGGTGCCACATAAGTTGCGTAAGGTTAACTCGTGCGTCCCAATCACTATACAAGGGCAGCCGAGTATAATGTAAGGGTTGGATGAGTTTTTGGAATGTTGAATAAGGGTAATCTACTACAATGTAATAGTACCTAGAGTTTATAAAGGGTTATTCAAGGGTAACCTGATACCCTTACATGACACATAGGAGTTGCATGAGGGTAAAACCATGTTACCTTTATGCAACACCCTTTTTTAGAAAAAAAAATACTTTTAATACCCACTTTTATGTTTATTCTTCCACAAAACATGTCTATAACTAATTTTTGAAAATTTTAAATACCATAAGTCTTGGTAATTTATTCTATTTAAACATTTAATAGTCCTGGTACTCTCGTCCTCAGTCAGCATTGTCCATCGTCTGCACCAAACACAACAAGATGTGGGCATAGCCAATGCATGGATGAGTATAAAGATACTCAGTAGGGACCCCAATACCCTCATGGTCTCAAAAAATCCACAATGGATACACCACAAAACATGTAATCAGCTGTCAGCCCTACTTAGGTATATTCTCATACATATACCTACATTATCAAGTATACCCATCTTAATCATGAGGAAACACATGGTCCAACTCAAGAGCCCAATGCTCAACTATTCCACAAAGGGAGTAATACCACGAAGGTAAGTACCACATAGGTACGCCACACAAAAGAACACTTCCAAGGTTTTACCACAAAGGAACGTACCACACAGGTAATCACACAGAAGAATACCACATAGGTATCACCACGAAGGTAAAGACTTAGCTCATACCTGGTATAATATCGGTACAATAGTAGAGATCATTAGATGTTACTACTAATTCATCTTACTCTGTTAATATGTAGACCTAATAAGGATACTAAAACATCATCAGACCCATAGAAGATCGTAGTACATCATAAGACCCACACAAGATCCTAGTACCTCGTCAGACCCACACATGATCCTAGTACATCTTCAGTACATCGTCAGACCCGCACAGGATCCTGGTACATAATTAGTACATCATCAGACCCACAAAGGATCCTAGTACATCAATAGTACCTCGTCAGACCCACACAAGATCTTAGTACTTCATCAGTACATCGTCAAACCCACACAAGATCCTAGTATATCATCAATACATCGTCAGACCCACAAAGGATCCTAGTACATCGCCGGTACATCGTCAGACCCACACAGGATCCTTGCACTTCGTCAGTACATCGGTAGACCCACACAAGATCCTATTATAGCGAACCCACATAGGATCCAAGAGTAGTCCCACAAGGATTCATAGAGAAGATCCATGTGGGATTCTAAAATACAGACCCACGAATGATCCCTTTCACATGTTACAGCTAGCCACAGGATTCCTCACACCCAGTGCGCTTGAGTTTTGTTGAATATGACCCTCATGATATCAGCCATACCATAACCACCACTATGCTCCAAAATGGAGTAACCCAAAAGTCTGTAATGTCGTAAGGGTTCCAACACGACAGACACCGCATCAATCGGAAACCCGGTCTGTAAGATATATGCATTTTAATGTCGAGGGTCCGGTTGGATTAGAGTATGATCCAACCAGGCCAAACCCCAAAATTCTCCAAAAGTCACATGGAGTGTCTCAAAAGGACCATCTCGTATCAAGGGTATCAACACCATAGATGGTTCATCGTTTCGACACCGTATGATGGAGGTATGTGAGATTCAAGATCCAATAATAATAAAAATAATAATAATATTGGGTGTTTCATGGACCCAAACAACAAACCAGAATTTAATATCCAACATTGGACTTTAGACATTCATCTTAATTTCAGGGTCACATCGTCATAGATGGTTCATCATTTTGACACTGTATGAGGGAGATATATCAGATACAAGATCCTACAATAATAAAAATAATAATAATATTGGGTGTTTCGTGGAACTGAGCTATGGATCAGAATTTAATATCCAATATTGGACTTGAATCGACTGTCTTAAAGATAGAGTTACATCTCCACTGACGGATCTTCATTTTGACATCGTATGAGGAATTATATCGAGAATAAGGTTTCATGACTCAAAATAATAATAACACTATTTTATTCTATCATTAATACACACTAGCCACCCAAAACAGGACTCTCCGTGCACAGGAGGTACCGCTCAATTAAAATTTCCATTTTAATTGATTTTATATTATTATTAATATATCTAAACCAAAACAGATTATGGGTTCCTTTCTCCCCCTTTTGTCTTGTGTACAGCGCACCTCAAACCCCAGCGCCCAGACTCAATCACCTCTCCCTCTTTAATTCTTTTTCATTTATGATTCTTTTAATTTACATGCATCATTCATTATCTCTAAAATCTCATTCATTCACAATTTTATTCCATCGTGATTTTTCTCCTGCAACCTAAATGGTGGGGTTCCACCATGCAGCCATATCCACCTGCACCCCCTCCGACAAGCCAGGTCGCCGTGCCTCCAGCATGCCACGCCGCAATGCCTCAAGCTAGCCGCACCGCCACGCCTTGAAGACACTCCAGAATAGCATCACCACATAACCCCTTCTTAGGGACACTACATCTTCATTCTAATATGTAAAATTGTGAAAATTGCAGATTTGATATCTTGTGGTCGAGATCTCTGCATCCATATTCCATGCTCAACAAAACATTGAGTTTTTTTGACGCTTAAATATTTGGTGATAAAGAACGAGTGAATAACAATATAGAAAGGATATTGGTCTATGTGTAGATAGATTTCCATGTTTATTTTCCCGTCAACGTTGAGAATAAAGAACAAGAGGAAATATCAAATAGATATTTATCATACTTCAAAATAAACCCCTACATCGATTTCTTGTTGTTGTTGGCGTGAGGAAGAATAGGATATTGATGACGTCAGCGTTCGTCGCTCCCGCACCACGCTCCCAAAGTTGATTCCACGTTCCTCGATTTGGAGAATGCTTCTTCGTTGGAGAGGTTCTTCATTTGGAGGATGTACTTCCCAGTTCTACAAGGCTCTACAAAATCTCTTTTGCCAATAATCTCCACCAAAAAGATGATGAGCCAATATTAATTAAGTTAAGTCTATTAACTCAATTAAATGTTTCCACAGTAATTAAACTAAAGTTGGAACATTTAATTTGGGGGAGAACCCAAGAGTTAACTCACATTAAAGAAGGAAATCAAGGGGGTTGGGTGGTCCCCACCACTGCACATACAAATTGGGAGGTTTTAAAAATAAAATTGAAGTTGTTCTTTATTTTATTTTTATTCTTTTAAATCTCCCACGAAATTCACAAAAACTAACTTTCACCCTTGACTGACTGCGGTCAAGGTGAAAGTAACTTTAAGAGAATATCGGCGCTGCGAGTTCAACGGTGCCCTCAGATTTCAATTCCATGCATTGGTTCAAAATTTATAAAATGTCGGTCGTAATTTTACTAAATGTACTTAAAAAAAATTAGGAATATTATTTACAGTCACCCTCGACCTGAACCGATCAAGGTTAGGCTCTTCCTAAGTGAAAAACTCCCCAACGAACCCAACAGAACTCTTGGATTTCAAATCCGAGTTACCATTTAAATGTTATGGATTTTACAATAAAATAATTATCACTTAATTATTTTATTTACGTCCAAAAACTAACTTTCACAAGTGGACCGCGCTGAAAAATGTTAGTATCTACCTAATGAGAGAATACCCTCAAAAGTTCAGCGGTGGTATCATATTTTCAATCCGAGCTACTGTTTGTGAGTTATAAGAATTTGAAAAAAAAATAATTTATTTAATTATTTTATTTTCAGTTATGCCATTTTGGGTTTTCTCACAGGAGGCCTATGCGGACTAAACATAAGTCATGCCTCTAGTAAACCTACCTTCTTAAATGCAATAGTGCCCTCAAATTTCTAATTTGAGTTACCATTTAAGATTTATTCCACTTTTTTAGGAAAACTGCTTAAACGTGCTAATTAAAACTCAACAAAACTTTGATGGATCATTCCAAGCGCTCCGGGCCTCGGAATCGCGTGCCTTCAGATTTCACGGTCTCAAAAAAAATCCATATAAAAAAATTATATGGAATTTCTGGGACATTACATTTTCCCCACATTATGGGTTTATGTCCCTAAAATGCACAACAAAGGAAAAATAACCAGAAGAGGGTAGTGAGAATGAATATGAGCCTCCCGCTCCCATGTGCTCTCATGGAGTTTCCTCGGCTGCTAGCAAAAGCACACTAGAGGTATCGACCACCCAGGAAGGACCCGCTACTGTGGATCCTCAATCTCTTCTGGAATCTCCATATACGTCACTCCATCATCGAAGTCCAGCTCGCAATGTTTGATGATGTGGGGTGGGTCATGCACGTATCTCCTCAACTTGGATATGTGTAGGACATTGTGCACCCTCTCTAACAGCAGTGGAAGAGCCAATAGGTATGCTACCTCTCCTATCCTTTGAAGTATCAAAAAAGGACCGACAATCCTCGGTGATAACATGCTTCCTCGGTCAAATCTTCATAGTCCCTACTGAGGATAGACTCGCAAGAATACGTGGTCCCCCTCTTGGATTTCCAAGGGATTTTGTATCTTGTCAGCATAAAAATTCTGCCATCTTTGTGCATTCTTCACTTGCTAACATGTGAGACATCGTGATAAATACTCTTCCACTGCTTCGTTCATCCCGAGCCATCAGTACTGATGTTAGATATCCTTATACATCTTCCCCACACCTGGATGTACAGTCAGAGGGGACTTATGGGACTCCCTCAACAACTCCTCCTATAGCACTACTGGTACCATGGTATGTCCTCTGAAGAGGATGACATGCTCCCCACATTCGTAAAATCCATCAGGTGGTTGCACTGAGGATATCTGAGCAAGTCGAGCCTCGCAGTTAGTGTCCTCGCGTTGTGCCTCCCTAACTTGTTGAAGAAGTGGTGGAGTGACTATTATAGACTAAATATAAGCTACTCCATCTCAATCCACATAGGATATCTCCAATGCGGCTAGCTATTTTGTCACCTCACTCAATAGATATAAGAAAAACCTCATACTGAGTGCATCTGCTACCACATTTCCCTTCCCAGGAGCATAGATTGTCCCAAAGTCATAGTACTAGAGGAACTCAGCAACTCTGTTGGGAAATGAAAACTCAAAACTCCTACTTCCATGAGGGTAAGGCTGGCCAAATCAAGATTGATTGGTTGGACCCTCCTACGCATGAGTTTATCCTATACTGTCGGGGTTTCCTTTTTCACCGACTAAGGAAAACCTCATCCCAACATTGTAGATAAACGACAACATTATTTCCTAATACAGTAAATCTGTGTATGAATTTTGGATGTCTATTCATACCCAAACTAATGTCGTAAGTCCTCGACACTGCCACCAAGACGTTCCAACCAAAACTCTCACCTCAATGGTCAGATGACACCATCGGTGTAAGTGTGATTATCGAGTCTCCTCCCAAAGGTATCTCCAGATGTGAGGGTCAAGTGAATGGTTTAACCGGAAACTCTGGGTCTTGGACAATATTCATTGAAGGATGTAATGATTTTTACATATTTATACTGATACGTTAGCTAGTAGTAGACACAGACTGTACCTCGAATCATTCCTAGAGCTCTTGGGTCGCACTCTTTGACCGCATGCAGCTACTTTTTCCCCCTGTCCTCCAGCTCCCTGAGCCTGGTGGGGACTATAATGGGGGGTGGTTGTATCATGTCTAAATGTACACCATATCATGTTTCTCCCCTAGCTCTGTTTCTACATGTGCAGCCTTGTAGATTCATCTGTCCCTAAGACTTCTTCTTCCAAAAACATTTTTACACCCCAAGTCTATAAGACTGGCACGAGTTTCATGTTTTCCCACTACAAACATTCACTGGTTGTATCCGCTCAGCCAAATAACATTCAACCACAAAGGTACTCTCTAGCACCCCAAAATAAGTAGGAATGAAAAGAGGAATAGTGATGGTTCAGACGTCCTTAAACACTATGAGCTCAAAAGTCTGAGCCCCAAAGCACTGATCGTATTGTATTCATCGAGTACCAGGAATGATTGGTATACCTCAATTAATACTCAGCTACTGACATGTCATCCTACCAAGATGTAGAAGCTATAGAGAACTCTCAGCCACCTCCCCAAGCCAGTCCTCAACCACCTATGTGTTGAGATCGCCTTGGAACCTGAGGGGTATCTGATGCTGAATCACGCATAAGGCACTAAGACTATATGTGTCCTATACTAGTACTACCAGTTGTAACTGTTGACCAACGGGCAGTGACATAACCGACACACTACTCGAAGGTACCATCTCGGGAAACGGTCCAATTACCGAAGCCTCATCCTCAATCATACCATCCTCATTGTCACTCACTGGAAAAGACTAGTAGCTAAGATCACTATCTGCTATACTAGTGTCCCAACTAGGCCAAAAACTCTAGCAACCGCCTCCAGGCAGTGCTCAGCTACGGGGGAATCTGTCTCGCCTCGAAACCTTGGAGGCCTCTGAAGCTAAAACTCATGCAACGTTCTCAGTCGGTGTGCACCGTCCGCCAGTGTAGTTGGTGATATCTTCTTCCCAACAGGTGGTGGTGTTTTTTATACTCCACCCAAAGGTGCCAACGTATTAAGAGGGCCCTGCACTTGAGCCTCGTCACTTGGTGAGCCATCATCGTGTACTCTCTAGGTAATCCTAAATGGCTATCTACACAGAGGCATCCTGATATGGAAGAAGTGTTCCACAATCATTTAGATATACATGGTGACCTGACTCAAGATAAAACAAGAATACATTTCAAAAAACACTTGCAGCTAGTGTTTCTATGCACTGATTCAAAAATCAGAAGTCAGGGTCCTGGTGTAGGTATACGTCGGCCGCCGCACCAATACTGGATTCCCTAAATTGGAAACCACACTCACTAAACATTACACTCTTTCCATTAAAATAATCAGAGTTCAAGGTTCTACAGTAGAAACGACTCCTCTAATAGCTATTTGTCACGACCCGTCCCCCAGGGCCTGCACCGTGACTACCCCAAGCCTACCTTCCATAGGGAAGGGGCTAGCGACAAGTACCGAAGGCATATTACCTAAAATTGGGAAGTAATTTCATTTATATCCTGTAAACACACACAACCAAGAACATAGAAAATTATGAACCCGAGAAAACTGTATAGTAAAATTGTGAGTACAATAAGCAATAGGGGCCAAAATGCAATCCCAAATGGAATGTACAAGAAAACTAAAAAGTACATGTAAACTGGAACAGCTCATATGAACTCCCACCAAGGATACTACCTGAAGGGTAGGTACAACTCTCGAACGGTCATCTCTATGGTATGCCTCATCTAATGTCCACCTCCGAGCTACCTCCATTCCTGGTACACTCATCCTCAGTCAGCGTTGTCCATCATCTGCACCAAAAACAACAATGTGTTGGAATATCCCATGCATGGGTGAGTATAATGATACTCATTAGGGACCCTGATACCCCCAAGTTATCACAAAATACACTAAGGATAAACCAAACATCATGTAATAAACTTTTAACCCTACTTTGGTATATTCCCATACATATACCTGGGTTATCAAGTATACCCATCTCAATCATGAGGAAACACATGGTCCAACCTAGAATCCCAAAGCTCAACTATTCCATAAAGGGAGGAATACCATGAAGGATAGTACCACACAGGTACGTCACACAGAAGAATACTACCATTGTATTACTAGGTAAGAAAGTTCCACAGAGGTACACCACACATAAGAATACCACAAAGGTTTCACCATGAAGGTAAAGACTCGGATCATACCAGGTATAACTTAGGTGCAGTAGTAGAGATGATTAGATATAAATACTAATTCAGATTACTATGTTAAGAGTTAGACCCACAAAGGATCCTAAATCGTCATCAGACCCACAGAGGATCATTTTACATTGTCAGACCCACACAAGATCCTAGTACGTCGTCAAACCCACACAGGATGCTAGTACATTGTTAGTACATCGTCAGACCCACACAGGATCCTAGTACATCATCAGTATGTTTTCAGACCCACAAAAGATCCTAGTACAACTTCAGTACCTCTTCAGACCCACACATGATCCTAGTACTTCGTTTGTACATCATCAGACCCACACATGATCCTAGTACATCGTCAGTACATCGTCAGACCCACATAGGATCCTAGTACATCATTAGTACATCATCAGATCCACATAGGATCCTAGTACTTCGTTAGTATGTCATTAGACCCACACTGGATACTAGTACAACAGACCCACATGTGATCCATGAGTAGTCCCACATGGGTTCCCCAAGCAGATCCATCTGGGATTCTAAAATACATACCAACAAAGGATCCCTTTCTCATGTTACAGCCAGCCACAGTATTCCTAGAACCCGGTACACTCGAGTTTCATTGAATTTTCCCCTAGATATATCTGTCATACCTCAACTACCACTAAGATCCCCAAAGGATTAACCTGGAAGGACATCATGTCGTAAGGGTTCTAACGTGACAGACACCGCGTAAATCAGAAACCCGGTCTGTAAGATATATGCATATTAGTTCCAAGGGCCTAGTTGGATTCGAGTATGATCCAATCCGGCCAAAAATCTAACATTTTCTGAAATTCATGTAGAGTATCTCAAAAGGAACATCTCTTCTAAGAGAATTCAATGCCATAGATGGTTCATTGTTTCGACACCGTATGATGGAGATATGCCAGATACAAGGTCCCACAATAATAATACTGGGTGTTTCGTGGTCCTGAGCCACGAACCAGAATTTAATATCCATCATTGGACTTGAATCATCCATCTTAATTTCAGGGTCATAGTGTCGCAACCAGTTCATCATTTTGACACCGTATATGATAGATATGTCTGATACAAGATCCCATAATATTATTATTATTATTATTATTATTATTATTATTATTATTATTATTATTATTATTATTATTGGGAGTTTCATGGACCCAAGATACGAATCAAAATTAAATATCCAATATTGGACTTGAGTCGACCGTCATAAATATTGAGTTACATTGACGCTGACAGATCTTCATTCTGACATCTTATGAGGGACTTATGTCGAGAATAAGGTTTCATGACTCAAAATAATAATAAAATTATTTTATTCTATCATTAATACACACAAGACACCCAAAACAAGACTCTCCATGCACAAGAGGCACCCCTCAATTAAAATTTCCATTTTAATTGATTTTATATTATTATTAATATATATAAACCAAAAATATTATGATTGGATTTCTCACCTTTTTATCTTGTGTACAGCGCACCTCAAACCCCCACTCCCCAGACTCAATCACCTCTCCCTCTTTAATTCTTATTCATTTATTTTTATTTTTATTTACTTACTTTATTCCTTCTCTCTCCAATATCATTCTTTCATGGTTTTATTCCTTCAAATTTTTCTCTTGCAACCCAAACGTTGGGGTTCCTCTGCATGGACAAACCCTCCATCACCACCTCCGACAAGCTGAGTCGTCGCGCCTCCATCCTTCCACACCACAACGCCTCAAGCCAGTCGCACCGCTGCGCCTTGAAGACACGCTATAATCACATCACCACGTCACCCCTTTAGCGGGCCGCTGCATCTTCGTTCTATGCCAGAAAATTGTGACGATTGAAGATTTGAGATCCCCATGCCATGATATCCACATCCATATTCCGCGCTCAAAAAATCATTGAGTTTTTAGCACACTTTATTATTTGGAAACAAAGAATGCATGAAAAATGATATAGAATGGATAATGGTCTATATGTAGATTGATGGCCATGTTTATTTGGACATCGTAGTAGAGAATCAAGAACAAGAGGAATTATCAAATAGATATTTATCATACTTCAAAATAAACCCACTGCCTCGATTTCTCATTGGTGTCGGTGTGAGGAAGGAGATGATGTTGATGACATCGGCATTCATCGCTCCCACACCATGCTCCCGAAGTTGGTTCCACGTTCCTCGATTCTGAGAATGCTTCTTCATTGTAGAGGTTCTTCATTTGGAGGATGTTCTTCCCAGTTCTCCAAGTCTCTCCCAAATCTCCTTTGCGAACGACCCCCACCAAAAGGATTAGGAGAAAATATTAATTGAGTTATGTCTAATAACTCAATTAATTATTGGCACATTAATTATACTAAAGTTGGCACATTTAATTTGGAGGAGAAACCATGAGTTAACTAACATTAAAGAGGGAGTTCAAGGGGGGTCGGTAGGTCCCCACCACTACATATACAAATTGGGTGGCTTTGAAAATAAAATTAATGTTTTTCATTATTTTATTTTTATTTTTTTTACTCTCCCACGAAATTCAAGAAAACAAACTTTCACCCTCGACATACTACGATCAAGGTGAAGGTCTCCTTAAGTGAATATCGATGTTGTGAGTTCAACGATGCCCTCAGATTTCAATTACAAGCTCTAATTAAAATGTTATAAAATGACTCTTGCACGTTTATTGAACATACCCGAAAAAATGTTCAAGAAATTATTTACAGTCACCCTCAACCTGCACCGATCAAGTTTATGCTTTGCCTAAGTGAAACACACTCCAACGAACCCAACGGTACTCTCAGATTTCCAATCTGACTTACCGTTTAAATTTAATGTATCTTACCATAAAATAATTTTCACTTAATTATATTATTTAGTCCAAAAACTAACATTCACTAGTGGCATGCGCCGACCAATATTAGTAACTGAATAAAGTGAGAATACCCTCACAAGTTCTGTGGTGGTCTCGGATTTTCAATCCGAGTTACCGTTTGTGAGTTATGAGCATTTTGAAAATAAAATAATTTATTTTATTATTTTATTTATGCTTATGCCATTTTATGGGTTTTCTCATAGGAGGCCCACGCCGACTAAACATAAGTCCCGCCTAGGGTAAACCCACCATCCTGAACGCAACGATTCCTATGATTTATGATCTGAGTTACTATTTAAAATTTATTCCACTTCGTCAGGAAAACTGCTCATGCACACTAATTAAAAGTCAACCAAACTTTGATGGATCATTCCGGGAACTCAGGGCCTTGGAATTGCACACCGTCAGATTTTTCAGTCACGAAAAATTCCATATAATAAAATTATACGTAATTTCCATGAAATTACAGTGGAAAATAATAACTATCATTATTATTATCAATCTCCAATTAACCTATATATATAAGTTATCCTCACAAATGGAATTTTATTTCTTCATAGAGAAATTATATAAACTTATTAATAAGCATAATATAGAATTGTCATTTTTATTTTGGATTATCTTTAAGATATAATTTATTATCACGTGTGATATTTTATTTCTTTTGGAAATACAATAGTTGGATTCAGTTCTAGGAACCTTGAAAATGATTTAACCAGACAAGCATATATATGTAATTTTAATCACTTTTCCTTAATGGATCTTGGATTTATTTATCAAAAACCATAGGGTAAATATTTCTTTAATTCAATACATATTTTATTCTGGTTATTGGCATGATTTATTGTGTGTGTGTGTACCCCAGTCAAAAATCAATGTGTTAGAAGCCCTTAAATCTCACTCATGTCTTATACAGGTTATTGTAATGATTTTTTATTTGAGTGTGAATCCCTAAAAAACCTATGTATGAGTCTTGATCGTATGTGGTGTGTGTGTGTAGATTTTGACCAATGTTTTTCTTTCTTTCTAACTGGTTATCCTAATTATTATCATAACTAATGATATGACATTATGATTATCTTTAATATGTTTCCTAATACTTATGTGATGTCTCTATATTCTACAGTTGAATATGCATGTTGAGCCTAACTAGACTATCCTTATATAGGGACGTGCTAGACATTGAATAAATGTACTTGGGATATCTCATCCTGTGAGATGTTTCATAGTCTTGGGGTTATATATTTACGTTGAATATTCTAAACTTGGGTCATCATGTAATTGGGATATATTAGCTTGTAGGATGCGTGACATGCTTGGGGTTGTCTTATCAAGAAGGATGTGTCATTTAGATGACTGATATTTCTTTAAAACATGGTGCTTATGAAGGTCAAGCAATCCCATAAGGACACAATATATTTTTTTGTTCATGTGATGTAATTCTATTTATAATTTAACCCTTTTATGATATTGACAAGAACTTATATATTTTATAAAAAATTATGGGGCATTGGTGTTGTGTTACATGGTATTGTACTTGCACCCTACTCGAGAATTTCAGTGCCCTTATAGATTCCATGATTATGGATTCCGTGAATGGGAGTGTCCTCTAGTGGATGGTTGATTATGTGTAATAGGGAGATGCTGACGTCACTAGATGGAGTTTGAGAGGTACATCTGCGACTTATTTTAGAAACTGGATTTTCCCATAAAAATATGCTTCTTTAGTTTATGATTATATATATTTTTTCCTTCTAAATTATTACTTTATGGGTTGGTATATTATATTTTTGTGTAATCTACTAATTTATTATTTAACTTATGGTTTTTTATTTCTAATATGCACTCGAAAAGAGGGTATAGTCTCTACCTGGATCCACATGAGACTCATACTACTAGTTTTAAACCTCTATCGTATGAAAAGTAATGCCTGAGGTCATTTGGAATGCTATCTCAGACTTGATGGTTTAAGGTCGGGTTTTTAAAAATTGGCATCTGACCGTGAGATTCAGTAACTTTATTTTTATCCTTACCTTTGGTTAGGATAGGGTGGACATGAGATTTGGAGGTTGGGACTTGTTCATTGGAATATCATCTATGTCTTAATAGCACTTTATACATGACCTATGTGTTTCTAAAAAGTATGAATTTTTTTGCTATTTTATTTTACCACGGATTAAATTCACCTTAGGAGATTTACATGATTTTGATATGTGATTTATGGGTTTTTAAGTGCATTCATGAATCATTCTAGAAACATAGGTTTATATTCCATATTTACTTTATTATTTCATTAAATAGGACCATGATAATTACATTTATATTTAAACTATGATATGTTCATGGGTACATTATTCCTTGCATTATTTTTTTAATCTTTTTTTATTCTATGATTTAGTGTATATATGTGGTTGTGACTAACATGAAGGTACCATAGGACTGTATTGGGATTTGTGTAGTTCTTAGGGGTTTATTCATTTTTTATGTGGGGAGCCTCTTAAGATAAACCTTATTGTGAACCCTTGGGCGTTTCTATGGGGTGTTCAGTTTCCTTGTTCATACTATTGGATTATTCTTGGTTTTTTAGAGAATGACGGCTATAAATACATCTTATGGGTGGAAATTCATCAAAAGGGGGAAATTTTAACATCCTTATTTTTTTATATGGTCTTTAAACCCTCTTTACTTTTTAATTTATAAGACTTATTATGTGAAAATATTATTCACTAATAAATATTACCCTTACTCATGCAGTTTTTGGGTTATGTGATGGTAAAATTGGAATACAAGACTCTTTATTAGATTAGATTGGTTTTACTTGTGTTTTGTAAAGATAAGGTGAGGATTAAATAGGTTATGTAATAGTTATGATTTATTTACAAAGGAAGCATAAAGGTAACCCCCTGTATATGTGCACTACATAAGGTTAAGGCCATATTTATTTGGGATGTATAAGGGAATATCTTTGGTATGTGAGATAAATAAGGGTATGTATTGAGTTATATATAGGTATCCTCCATTTTTTAAAGGCATTTAAAATGTAATCAGTCAACACTAGAACTATATAAAGGTAGCCTTCCAATTCTGTGAGTAATGTAAGGTTAATCCCTAACATATGTTTGTTTTCTTAGGGTAATTTCCATTTAATAAGAGTTGGAAAAAGGTACCTTGGTAACAATTTAATATCAACTATTACATTCTTATAGTTTCATAAGGGTATATAGCACCACATAAGGGTACCTCTAAGGTTTATTGTGGTTAACCAATAGGTTCCCCGTGTTGTTTAGGGGTAACTAAGTCTCATGTAAGGGTAATCTAATTTTTAAAAAGGTTGTGTAAGGGTTAACTATTTCTATATATGGTCATATTGAGTTTCTAAAGGGTTTCATAAGGGAATCATGATACCCTTACGCAACACCTATGATCTATGAAATGGTAAAACCTTGTTTCCCATATGAAAATTACCTTTTTTAATAAAAATACTTCAATTTTTTTACATTTATTCATACACAAAAGACATATATAACACATTTTGGATGATTTTAAATGCCATAAATCATGAAGATTAATTATATGGACCCGTTTATAGGTTTTAATTTCTAAATAATATTTTTAATCATTTAAAATTCAAGATATCGGTAAATATAATTAAATTGATAGTTTAATATTTGGGGAGTAATGCTGAAACCTTATACATAGTTTCCTTCTGTAAAAATACCATAACACTTATATCTTAATTTTGGTATCCTATTTTATCCAAGAATCCTATAACTTATTCATCCAGGATCTATGAAATATTTTTTGAATGAACCTATTTCTTATTTTAATTTAAATTAAAGGGAAAACACCCTTTCCAATATATTATTGGTGTACTGTTCGAAAGGGATAATGCTTAGGTATTCTTTTCCTTGTTAGATTGAAAATAATATTTCCAAAACATTAAAGACGAACTAAATATGGATTTATTGAATGAAAATTATATGGAATTATCAATTAGTGATAAAGAATAATTATGGAATATAATAATAAGAATTATATCTCTCTCAGATTATCTAAGATCGGGTATTATTATTACATGTGGAATTTTATTTCTTATGTAATAAATAATATAAAATTATCAATAGGATAATATTGAATTATCATGTTAATTATAGAATATAAAAGTGAGAGTATAGATTATCACAAGTGTTATTTTATTTCTTTTGGAAATATAATTGTTATATTTAGTTCTATGAATCATAGGATAATGTTTTGAGATGACATGTTCATAGACATATTTTGGTCAATGTTTCCTTGATGTTTTTCATAGTTTGTCATCAAAAAACTAGACATAAGAATTCATTGAAATTAGTTCATGTTTTATACCTGTGGTTGACAGGCTTATTAACATGTGTGTGTATCCTAGTAAGAAATATATGTGATAGAATCCCTTAACTCTTGTACATGTCTTATATAGGATATTAGCATGATTTCTGACATGCATGTGTATCCCTTGAAACCCTACATCTAATTCTTGATCAAATGTGGAACATGTATGAATAACCTTTGAGATTTTATTTTGTTTCCTAAATATGGATTATTTTGATGATTATAATACATATTTATCCAATGTGAGATTAATCACTCATATTTTTTTTGTATCGTATGTGTTGTATCTATCTTTTGTAGTTTATCATACAGGTTGTGCCTAATTGGAATGAATTCATAAAGGGATGTTCCAAACATTGGAGAGCTTCTACATGGGATATTCTTTCTAGTGAGGTGTGTCACATGATTCTGGATATCCATTTGAGAGGGATGTTAGAGAATTTGGTTGACATGTACCTCGGATAAGCCTTCCAGTGGGATGTGTCACATGCATGGGGATATCCTATCGGGAGGGATGTTTCAGGTGCGATCATGGTTTTCTTTCAACATGGTGCAGATGTAGGTAGATCTATTCCATGATGACTCGACATATGTTTTGTATTTATCTGATACATTGATGTTTACATATGTATCATTTTTAGGATCATAGAGTGAACATGAATATTTTATGAATTTCTATTAATGTCTAATTGATGTGTCTAACTGATTCATGTACTCACAAACAATATAGTAAGTTTGGTATGATTATAGATTTAATGACTTGGGATCTGGTGAGGTCAATGGCCTTCTTGTGGATGGTTGGCTAGTTGTAGGGGAGTATGTATATGTTAATGGATGGAGACTAAGAGGGATATTTTATGATTCTTTTACCTACTATATTTACCTCATATGTGGATCCTTGTTTAGTTTTGGTTTATATATACTTCGTCATTCCATATTATTACTATATGCGTTAGATTATTTTATTTTTTTCCACTATGATTATGTATTATTATTCTTTTGGTAATTTATTTCAATTGTTCACTTTGATAGAGGGTATAATATTCCCATTTTTTCACTTGAGACCCTTACTGCAATTCAAAAACCTCTAGAATACGAGGAGATGCGCTTGAGATCATATAACACGATGTCTCTAACCCACTGGTTCAGGTCTGAGTGTTTATACACCTCAATTTTTTTATAAACCATCTCATAATAAATATTAAAGAAAAAATCAGAATCAAGAGGGTTTCTTGTAAAACATGGGTACTGATGAAAATATTTTCCTCTAAATCATACATTTCTCCCCAAAAGGGTCATCAAAATTCATTCAAACATAATCTCATTAACATACCTTATAAAATAATGATATTTCTATAAAACCTAATGAAATAAAATAAATAAAATCATTTAGGCATCTTAGGACATCATCTTCATATCAACCTTATAGTCAACCATATATGCACTCTTCTAAATGGAATGACCTACTTATTTAATTCCAATATATATTCTCTGGAGAAAAAAAATCATTACCTAATTAAATAGAGAGCTATATAGGGATCAAGCATCATAATAGAAAAATTACAGGGACCACAACATACATAAAACACATAAAAATATTTATTTCCATCATAAAATATCAAAAAATATTATATTTAACACATAAATATAATCACATTCAGACTTCATTTAAAAATAAAGACAAAAATAATTTTTTCCTTTGAAAACTCTCAGAACTAAAAAAAGTACCAAGAAAAAATGGGAAATTTTATATTCCTCAATAATCCAGGAAACATTGTAGTGGAATATTTTTAATTAATAACTATAATAAAATATATAAATTTTATTCATGTTTCATTCATTAAAAAACGTTCCTTTCACACATTTTTCAAAAATAACTCATATTTAATGTGTTAAAAATATACCTTTTTAAACCATTGTAACTAATTAAAAAGATAGTATTAAAATAAAATTAAAAATTATTTTGAGTATAATAATGATATTCCATATTTCCTAAGAAAAATATATATAGAGGAAAAGTGAGATAAAACTTTTAAAAAAAATTTAAAATAAAAAACTATTGTAACTTTGTTTAATTTTTTAATCAGAAGAACATTAATGGATATTTATGGAAAAAGATTTATAAACCAGTTAAATTTCATAAAATGAATGATAAATGATAACCATATTAAACATTATACACAAAAGAGGAAAGAATGTGGTGTAAATTCGAAATATCTTAAAGAAATGAAATTGAGATGAGAAATTCCATACCTCAAGAGTGACTCATAATATATATTCATTAACTCCACATCTTTGGAAAAACTCATTTAGTTTACACTTTATTCCTTATGGGTGGTATTTTGGTGATACACAAACCACTAAGATGTGTTGAGATGAGTTTGGAATGGATTTGGTCTTGTCTTGTCAGAGCTATAGTGCTCAAAGTTTCTAAATAATTTATGAGATTAGGATCCCTTTAATATGTTAGGTTAATGTTACTCTTGTAATTATTTTAACATTTAAATATTAAAAATATAATAATAATGGATAATTAGAAAAAAAATCTATCAAAACATTAGGAAAATTCTATAAGGCTCTAATTACACTCATCCAATAATAATTATGATGATATTTTCAAAACTTTTCAAAGAAGCCTCCTAAATATCATGTTTTACCCTTTTCCGAGGTGATATCAATTTACCATGCTTACTATTAATTGTATCCAAAAATTTAAATTTACCTTATATATAAATTTAAAAAACCTAATTCCTAATATTAATTCAATTTTTCAAGATTTAATATTTTGAAATAAATGAAATTAATTTTAAAATAACAATGAAAATAGTTTTTATGGAAACTGCATTCTTAATCCTAAAAATGAATTTATATGAAAATAAATTATAATTATGATTCTTATGAAATGAATTAGATTATATTAAAGAAAATAGAAATAGTTTTAAATTAAAACCAATTAAATATAGAATTAATATTTTTAAATACATGAAAATAATTTAATATTTTCCTAAAAAACTGTATCTTTCACTATTAATCCAAAAGTATATCTTTTCAGAAAAATATGAAAACTTCAACCTAAGATAAATATGATATATTTATTTAAAAAATGAGGATCATTTTATAAAAAAATCTATAAATGTTTAAGAATATATTTCTGATATACAAAAAAATATATAATAACTATATTTTAGAAAAATGTACTTTCATTGCATGAAATGATCTCCTTCACATTAAATATGTAGTAAATACTATTAGATGAATTTTTATTTTTTGATAGAATATATTATCAAAAAAATCATTAAAATCAATCATCAATATTTCTTAATTTAGTTTATTAATAAAAAATACATTATACACGTAGAAACATTCTACTAAAAATTACAGTGTTCTATCATCAAATAATTTAATCTTCATTTATATCCCATTGATAATAATTTCATGAATTATTGTTAATTAGTATAAATGTATTTCAAAATTAAATATGTTTAATTTTCTAAAAAAATAATTTTATATTTCAAATAAAACATATAAAATATAAAAAAACACTTTTTATTGAAAAATGATACCTTTTTACTTCAAATATTCAAATACTTATATGATTTAATTCTTATCATTCGTAATCAAGTACTTAGTTCCATGAAATTAAGGAATAAATTTGTATTAAGAAAAATTTTCTATATATATATCATTATTTGATTATTCTTATTCATACCCACTAATCTAACGACTATATTATAATAGTCATATTTAAATAATAATATTATTGTGCATTTAATGTAAGTCGTGCACTTGGTACTCTCACTAGTACACAAAATAGATATTACAATATTATTTTTATTTTTATTTTTAAATTATTGACATTAATTTTTTGTAACATTGGAAATTTATATAACCAGTGTTAAAAAAATTCAATCATTGTTTTTTAGATTGTTTTTAAATTAACCAATTTTAAGAAAAAATTAACAATGATCAGTTAAAAACTAGTGTTAAATACTCATTTTTAAAATTGGTCAAAATATAATGGTCATGAAAATTAAAATCTCAGAATATACTATTATGGTGTTCCATTTTTTTAGAGTGCTCCTTTCAAATTTTCAATTACCACCTAAAATTTATGATATCCCAACCTTTTATTCCATTGTAATTTATATGTTTTCATTCTCTACATGTATCCATTTTAGATGATCTCCTTTGTTCATCATAATCATTCCACTGATTCAACTATTTTGATCTTCATAATTATTTCATCGATTCTTATTTAATTGATCTCATAATGGTATTTATTATTTTTTTCCATGATTTAATTTCTTTTTTGATTAGTTTTCTCAAAATATTTATTCTTATAATGAAGAATACTTCTATGGATCATAATAAAATGATAATTCTTATATTAGAGTCTAAAATTACTTCCAAACCAATGTTTCATATTTCACATATGTTCTTTTCCATAAATAAAATTGTGTCAATGAATATAATTAAAATAATGAAACATAAGTTAATGAGATCTGTTTTTATATCTAGTTTCATTTGGTTTCTATAATTTTTTATATTTTATTGATCTCTTATTTTTATCAAACAGCGTAATCGAGAATGATTTTTTAAATAATAGTTTATTATGATTATTATTATATAAAAAACTTTAAAACTTATATTCATCACTGATTTGTTTTTAAAACAAATGTTTAATGTCAATGTTTACCCCGATTATACAAAAAATAATTTAAAAGGTCCTTAAAATAATAAAATTAACATAATATATACTATCATAATTTGAAAAACATGTTTTTCACATCTCATAGAATAACATCACCTACAAAATTGATGTTAAAATAAATAAAAAACAATGTAAAACCCCAATTTTTATGTTGTTGTCCCTATTGAATATTGAATTCATTTAACAGAATATAAATCTAAAATTTTACAGTATTACATACATTATGTACGAGGATATCAAAACGTACCCCAACTATTGTCATCTCATGATATACTGAGCATTACCTAAAGCATTAGTAGGATATATCTGAACCATTAGTTATCATTTTTATTGTCCATTTACCATAAAATAAAAAAAATACATATGAGGTAACATTTAAAATATAATTTATAAAACTAATAAAAACATACATTTAAATCCTTAAACATAAGAATTTTTTATGTAATCGAAATAAAAATTAATTTGAAAGAATGTGTTAATAATGATTATAATATTTGTAAAAACAATTGGGAAAGAAAAATGAAAAATAAATTTATGAGACAATGAGATTAAAGAAATATATTGAACATAAAATTAGATGTTTTGAAGTAAAAAACCCCTTACCTTAAGTCTCTTAGTAGTTTTGAATCTTCAATTAAAATCCAACATGGTGACAAATACCTAAGGATTACATATTTTGATTAAAATCCATTGAACATGTGGTTCTTTGAGAAGAACCAAATCATTAATGTTTTTGATGATAAATGTAGAGGATGTTCTTTCTTATAGACATTCCCAATAGATTTTCATATAAATATAGAGAATTTTTAAAATGTCATGTTTTTTGGAATCATAGATAGACTCAACCACAACCTATATTTCTATCATTATGAATACTTTATGATTCTACTAGAATCACTTGTAATATTATTTCTATGATTCTACAATAAAATATTTCCTGAGGATTTGGAGTTTCCAACATCTTTACAAATGATAGGATGAAAATGATTCACATAGCTGTTATCTTCTAATATTGTTTACCAACAACACAATTATTCATTTAATGTGATTTCTAATATAAATATTTTAAAATTTTTATCGGATCTATAAGCTTGCACGACACTGAAATTATTATATTTTAAAATAATTCTTATTTGACTATGACCACTTAGTATTTAAATTCATCCTTTTTAAACATATTTTTTAATTTTTTTATTTATATTATTCTTTATTCCCATCAAGTTATATTATTTGGTATCATCATTCATGAAATTAATATTTCATTTAAATATTATTTTTTTTTCTTTATATTAATTATTTTCTATCATTAAATAAAAAAATTACTTTATTATGAGTTTAGATATATTTTGTAGAATTTTAAAACTAACAATCAAAATGAAATTAAATGAAAAACATTTATATATGAATAAAATAGTTAAAAATGTTTATGATTAAATAGTCAGGCTACATAGGAATAAAAACAATTATAAGGTCCAAATATAAAATAATAATAAATTTGGGAGTTTCTAGATTCATTAGAATAAATAGAAATCTGTGTATGATTTAAGTGATATTTTTATAATTTTTATAAAAATTATGGGAATGAAAGAAAAATTTCATATTTCAGAAGAATGTTTTTTTAATTATTACATTAGAATAAAAAATATTAAATTTCATCTTTGTTAGAATAGTGGGTTACAACTTCACAAGGAGAAAAGTGAGGATTTAAGGCTTTTATATGAATCCCTAAATTATAATGTAATTTGAGTTAGAATATAAGGAAATCCATAAGATTGAATTTGAATAAAAAAACTATACGAGTTCTTGTGTATGATTGAAATAGAATTCACATAGGATTAATATATTGGAGTTTGTACTATTAGAGATCTAATAATTCAATAAAATTAATGCACTATATGAACTACATTATATTATCCTCATTGAGTAACTAATTCATAAGGGGAATCAATACGATTCCTGGTGAAAGTGAAAGGTGATGCGGTGAATTAGAAATTTATAAGGTTTCCTCCCTTGGTACACATGTATCTTGTTTGAGATGACCTGGAATATAAATTTGGAAATGTACATGGGAATATTTTAGGGTTATTTGGTCAAATTCATGATACATAAGGGTCATTCAAGTAATATAGAGACTTGAAAATTCGAAAATTCATGTAATGAACGAAGTTATTTTTATCCACACATAACCTGGATTAAAAAGATTTAAAAATTGCATATTCTTACATAAGATAAATTTTCCTAATATGTAATGCAAGTAAATAAGGTAAATATGATATTATGGGAAATTGTAGGATACAATATCCCTATATCTTAAGAGTTTCTCAGTGGAAACATGTGGGTACTCATAGTATTAAAAATTTCAAAGACATGAACTCATTATATTATAATGGATTAAAAATTAAAATATATTAGAGTATTCTAGTAAATATCATTTCATATATTGTGGTTCTAAAATTTTATGAATCTCCAACATTTTTCATAACTATGATTTTCCTCAAATGTAATGGTACATGACATAGAAAAAATATCAAATTTCAAAACAAAAAAATATATATTTTCCTTATAAAAAACTATTAGCTTCATTGCCAATATTTAAAAAACTAAACATACAAGAATCCAAGAATATGAATTTCAAAATAAAAATTATTTTTATAGGTAAAAAATCACATAAAATTTAAAAAAATACCTTTATGATACATATTCATTTTAAAGAAATATAAAATCAACATAAAATAATTAAATTTTTTAATTTTAGTTTTAGGGATCTCATAATGATTTCCCTCAATGACAAATTTATCAGTCATACAATGACTACACATATCAGCCACATTTACTCTTGTAAATAACTATACTTTTAATTATCTTATCTTATCTTCAATATGATTCCATATTTATATTTTTCTCCCCATATATATAATTATATTTTATAGATTTTCCTCATGAATTGACCAAGTTGTGAATATGAGGTGGATACTCTACTTTCAGGGGGAACTGACTATCTTCTAATCAAAAGACAACAAATTTATTTGGGGAATTGGGTGGAATAATTGACACATATGGTGTGCGTAAATTTTCTTATAACATACTCTCATTTTATGCAGATTTTATTTTTGATTGGTACCATCCCATAATCAGCATCCATGAGGTCATGGGTTCTACCCCTAAATACCCCCAATTTGGGGGGTGGGGGTTCCACAAGGCACTATAGAACTATAGAAAATATAGTCTATCAAATGTGGTTTTTTTGTTAATAATATAAATTGAAGTAGAATTTATAAAAAAAATTACTTTGGGCCTATAAAAATGAATTTATGCCATAAGGACTTTAAGGAACCAAATTGTAATTGTCATAGTGGGAACATTCTAATCCTTATGGTGAGGGATGAGGCTTGAACCACTAGGGTTCTTGGGTATGTGTGAAAATGTAGTTTCCAATCCCCTTAACCTAAATAAAGATTAATCTTCAATGGATTCAACTTCAAGGTATAACAAGAAGATTTATACTTCAATCTTGTGATTAATTTTTATATTTGTTTTTATTATCGCATTTTACTTATTGCCATCCTATATAATGTAATTTTTTAAAAATGATATTTTTTTATTTTGTGTTATACCATAATTTATATTTTATATTATTTATAAAATAAAACATTTAATTTATTAATATATAATACATAGTTAAATCGGAGTTTTTAGAAAATTCCATGTTACTCTTTTTAAAATTGTACAAAAGTTTATAAACAAAACTTCTAGGAGAGTTAAAATCTTGGAGAAGCAGTTTATAACTGTTTCATAGAAAACCTATTCTAAAAAATTAATATTTAAGACCTTGAAATTAAATATGAAATTATCCTTTATCTGAATAATATGTTTGATATAGTGTACAATAAAAAAATACCGAGATTATACAAACTATTATATACTATAGAAATAATATTATTTAAATATAATCGTTATAACCTCGTCGTAGCTTTGGCGAGTATGAATACGAGTAACTACATTATTAAATATTTTTTTAAAATGTTTCCTTATTAAAATTTATGGATTCATTCCTAGGAAATAATTACCATTTTTTAATAATTTCAACTAAATCAAATAAAGATAAAAACCATTAAAAATATACAGGGGTAATTTTTATATAAAATAAGGCATTCCCAAAATATTGAATATTTATATAAAAGGTGAATTTAGAAATTTTATATAATTAATTTTATATAAATAATTTTTTTAGTATTATATTATCAAATATATCTTATTGTAGATTTTTGGAATTTTTTGAAAAAGAAGGATTTCTATGTAGAGAGTGGTGAATGGATGTTTTTTTAAGAACTGTTATTTATTTTAAAGTATTTACAAACACCCATTGTATTTTTTGTTGGTTTTAATGTAAAATTAGTCAATATTTATTAATTATAATCTAATTATGTCATTAATAATCAACATTGTACATTATTTGGGAATAATATCACTTCGTGAAGAAAATAATATTTTTTCTAAAAACTGTTTTCATTGTGTTTTGCACACTTATATTAATATTAATTTATAAATAACATATGTAATATAATCCTAGGAAATGGATTCAATATATTTGACATAATATTATAATTTAGTAATGATGAAAATTTCATTTTTGTTCATAATTAATAGTAATCAGTGTGTAAATTTATAACAATGGTAAAATCTAAAAATCGTATAAAGGTGTTAGATTGAGGGTTAATGCCTTAAAATATCATAACACATCATATTAAAGTGAATTTATGTGGTCATTAAAGAACTAAATTGATATTATCCTCCCTGATGGTTGAATTTGGTGCCAATTTTTATGTACATTACTTCCCCATTATATTAATAAATCTATATTTAAAAGATGTCATTTTGTCTCACTTATTATATTATTATGATAAGGATATGGATAAAAATACTACATGGATGAATATTGATGATAAAATTAAATATAAATAACATATATTTATTATAATAATTTATTTATAATATTTCTGAGGTTATAATTTCTAAGAATGCTTACACATCATTGATGAAACACTTGTGAAAGCGGGTGAAAAATTAAAGTAAATAGTTTTAAATATATTAAAATTGATGTTTTTTATAATATTGGGTATTTAATTATTTTTATTTATTCAAATTAAATGTATTAAATGTTTTAAATATTTATATTCAAACTCCATTTTTATCTTGGTTCCTTTTAAGAAAAATAATGTGAATAGTACTGAAAATGAATTTATGTATATAAACATTAAATATTATCTTTTAAAAATAATTAAAAATAAAAAATCATAAAATTATTCAATTAGAGAGTAAAATGGTCAGTAAAACCAAATATATCATATTTCTAGGCCACTAGTATTTTTAAATTACAATTATGTCCCTTAAAGACATAGTTTTAATGGAAACACTAATGAATTTTTTCTCTAAAAAAGAACATAATATAATTCTTTCAAAGACTCATATAAGTTTAAATTTATAAAATAAATATTATTAAATATGTCTAAATACATCAAAATACATGTCCCTAAAACCATATTATAATAAAATATCACTTCTCTAAATACCATAACCTTAATCAAAAGGTGTCATTTTGTAGATTGAGGTAAGGGTTTCAATGCTTCATTCACCATTCATAATTATATATCATTATTTTAAATCCATATTAAACCTTCACATATATATCTAGAATGATTCCATTTTTATTTTATCTAAATAAATTTAATTTACTGATAATGTGGTATTACTAGTTATATCTCAATAGAATCTCCTCCATAAGCCATTATTACGTCAAAATGTGGGTTTTTTCAAAGACGGTTTTTCATTTCAATTATACTATTAGTATTTCAATAATAAATATAATAAATAAAAATTATCCAAAAAATTCCTTTATTTATTATCTAAATTATTTTTTAAAACTCATATATTAACAGTGTTATCCTTTATTTTATTACATTCAAAATAAAACTCTTATTGTGGTAGTTTTATGTAACTACGTGAATGATGATGTTTCCATGAATATAAGTTAAACATAGGTATTATTAAAAATTGATTTTAATATTGAATATTGTTTTAAATTTTAATTAATTTTATTATTATTATTTTGGAATGGTATATTATCTATTATAACAATGAAAGTTAATATAAATAAACCTTGTTATTTCAAACTATAATAAACATGGTTTTTGAATGGTTTTTGAGATGGTATCATTTTGATGAACCATTTAACTTAATTATATAATAATAATTAATCATTTACTTTAATATTATATAGTATTTAAAATTATTTTAATAAGTTCATTGACCATTACAAATATTACATACAGTTTGGATATTATCAACCAAATGATCCCAAAATGGCTGATGTGAACTATAAAAAATTAGAAAATAAAAAACTAGATAATAAGGGGTACTATTATGTGAATAACCATTATTTATGTTTTGAATAAATTATATAATTAATATAATTTTATTATTCTGTAAGGTAATGGGTGTACAAGGTATGTTAGTATTCGAGGTAAGGGATCCTTAAATCAATTACTTTTCATTGAGTTATATCACTTCTTCATAGACTATGTTATGAAAATATTTTGAGTTTCAATTATGATTATTTTATATTTTATTTCAACTAATATTATGTGGATTTAATTTTCATTTCACATATTAACATTATTTATTGATTCATACCTAAAATATTAAAAACACTGTAACTGTTCTTAGTCTCAATTTCAATTCCATAAGACATGTTTCATATTTTACACTATGTTTTATTTTATATAATGTACTTACTAACCCATAAAAATATTTTTATATAATTATATATTTAATTAATTTTATTTATATAACCATATAAATTTCTAACTTTCAATTTCATTGTGTTCGAATGTTATATAACCCATATGTGTTTATTCTACAATATCATTTTAATTTAGGATTTTTTATGATTATATTTATACTGAAGGAAATAATAAGAATACTATTTTTAATGTAAATCAATTTTCTTATTATCTAGTTATCTATGGAGTTAAATTTGTTTCCTTTCATTTTCCAAAATTTGGTACTTAAAAGTACTAAGAAAAATGTTTTTATGGGAACCAACCTTATTTTTCCTTTTAGTAGGGAATATTTCTCCTCTATTTCCATGTTCTCAATAATATTTTGAATAATGGTATTAAAATGAAAAAAAAATAAAAGTAATTTTCAATTATATTTGACTTTATTTACAATGTTTTAAAATGAATCTTGTTGTCATTCTCCCAAATTACAAATTTTGACTCTTTAATAAAAGTGTGAATAGAATATTTGTATTATTATTTACCCAATGAATTAATTATTCCACTATCATAATTATTATATCCTTAGGTGAATTGTATACAATTTTCCATTCTAGTTTTCAAATATAATCTTTTTTTAAATTTTATGAATTTTTTTATATAAAATTATATAAAATAAGAAGGATATTTTTCTCATGTTTTCATTGAAAGGTTAAAATTTTCATTTAAAGATATTTTCATCTATGAAAACATAATTTGAGGATTATTATAATTTACCAGGTATTTACTCTAATGATACCATCCACATTTTCCCTCTATATGGAATATGATGATGTTTTTTAATTTTTTGATATAGGGAAAATGTCAACATATTATTTGAATGTTTTTAAACACAAATGTTTATGTTTATTATATAATAAATGATTATTAAATTATTTCATATAATTATTGAATTGGATGTATTAAGTAATGGGAGGGGACCATTATATCCCCTTGATGCATTGTTCGGTCTCATTGGACAAAATAGCCTTGGTATTCGGGGTTATCCAAGCCAATTATTTATAATGTCTGGGTAAGGCCTTGAAATTATGTTTAGGATGTCTTGGGAAAAGGTTTTTAATGTATGAATATGATGTATGACCTTATGAAGAATATCATTTTGAAACAATTTATTATTATCCAATCAATTATTTATGATCGTATATCTTTCATGGATATATTCCCTTTCATGTTATTTGTTATAAGGAATATATTATTACTACTTATCTCCTCCATACAATTTATAACTTAAATATTAATGATATAATTTTTTTTATGCTTCCCATACTGATAATTTTATCTCACCCCTACTTATGTTTCTATTTCAATAGGTTATGATTATTAGTAATAGATATGGTACTTAGAAGATTATTATTTGTCGATAATATTTTTGGGTATGATGAAATGTTATTTTCGAATAATAAAATTTTGGTATATTGGAAAGGATTCCCAATTAATGAGAATGATATGAGGGTTTTATGTAATTATTTTCCTAATTTACAAATATTCAAACCTAAAACGGTCTTGAGTATGTATGAGATTCAAATGATTTCTTTTTAATTTTTAATTATGAATAGTTCTAATTGGGTCATGATTATTGGTATTGAAGAAAATATTTTGGAGTATGTTTTTACACTAAATTTTGGTGTTTGAGTTTTTAATTTTATTAACTATATGAGGAAGTGGTATAAAAATTTTAAAATGGATTGAGAATCCTTTTCATGCCAATTTTATCATGAGGCTTATGACTAAAAAATCTAATGGAACTGCATTCTTGTGGAATAAATTTTTTAATATAATTAAATAAATTACTAACATCTATATACAATTATACATTCACCCACTAAAGGGGATTATTATTTAATAATTATGATTCCTATAATATGGTCAATAACTAAAAATTATCCTAAAAAATAATTACATGATAAATAAACTAAAAAATGATTTATTAACTCTATATAAAACCTTGAGATAATTACTAATATTTAAAATTCAATTAAAGATAAAATAGAAAGAACCAATAAAAATAATCCATTAGCGTGAGGTATATTTATGGGGAATACCATTTTTGTTATGATGATATGGTTATCTAAGATCCAATTTAAAATGGGATCTCTCTTGTAGCAATTTTTTACTATTTATTTTTGGGGATCTATGGTCTTTCTATAATTCACTTTAAAAATGATATAAATACTAGAATCATATTCCTGGTTATTTAAAAAATTAATCATGTTATTTTACCTAATAATTATAAGTATAAGGATGTGATCATACATATTTACAAAAAAATTATTTTATATAATAATAGGAAAGAAATAATTGATTATATATTTATCTAATGTTATGTTACTAGGAAACTATAAAACATTATCAGTAATCTATTAGATATGTAGCCTATTAATTCAGATTCTTCAAACATGTGTATTAGATATTTCTTATAAGTGGATCATTCGGAAAAAATAAAATCTCTCATTTATGTAGTTGATGTTGATATTATTTATAAATTAATTGTTGGAATCAAAATATTGTGAAAATTGACAATAAAAAGTTGTCATAACTGTATAAAATTTAATATATTTAAACATCCATTCGTTATTATAGTCAAATGTAAAAAAATCATGAAATTTTATTAAATAAATGGTTAATGGAAAGCCTTACAAAATTGATATTAATCTAAGGAAATGCATTGGTTGTTTCCATGTTTCCAAGAAACCACAAATTACAGTTTGTAAAAAATCAATTTTTTTGGGAAACTAATGGGTGTATAATGGATACATGTTATGATAGTGTCTTTGTAACTCCTTGTGTGATGTTATGCAAAGATTAATCAATGTATGAAGGCAATGTATTTCATTGGATGTGAATATGAAATAATAGAAAAATTTATTTGGATTTCAAATAAGTTGGGATAATGTATAATTTATTTTGACTTGACTCACTTTGATTAGTTTAAGATAACATTTTAAGTTAAACTAATCATTCATGGTGTCATAAGGAATATTGTATTTCAATTGTTAATAGTATTTTTTTCCATAAAATGTGTAACTTCCCATGAATTCAAGGTAGGTGATTCTTTATTAGATTCCATAGATAATATGAGTGTGGGGGTCATCTATTTAATTTGGATGGATTTTCTTCTCCAATATTTGAATATTATAATGAAGAAGGAAAATTTTAAATCCTCTTATCATCATATATTTTAATCACATTATGGGTTTTACTATATTCGGGTTTTGGAACTCACACTCTTCAGTATAACCACATTTTGAATGTTTTTATAATATATATATATATATATATATTTGTATATATGTATATATGTATCAATATATGTATCATCATCATAATCATTATTATATATACATAGATATATATTAATATATATATATAATATTATTGTTTCTGTTCTTATTATTATTGTAAACAAGTCGGTGGATGAGTGGATTTAAATCATCGATTTACATGAATTTTTAGAGGGATTCAAATCATAATGGGGAATAATTATTGGAATAATTGTTTTTATAATATAGGTATGTAAAGTGACCTTTCATTAGACATTGAAATTTGTGGTAATATAGTATGTATGTCACATGCAGGTACCGACAATCTGTTTGATTGGGGATACATGATAAAATTTAGACTCAAATGGGGTGTGGGAGGTAATGATTGAGTAAATGTAATTATTAAATATCATGTAATGTTATTATTTATATTTTATAATGGGTAGAGATTCATTCAAAAAATGGGATGACGTTTTTTTTGATGCATGCATTCATGATACATGCATGATAAAAGGAGAGTGTTGTATTATATATTGTTAGATCCTGAAACTTTTGAGCAGAAGAAGAAGATAATTTCATCAAATTATGGACAGGGTTGAAATAAATCTAGAAGAATATTGAAGAAAAATATTCATAGGGGAAGAAATTACAAAGCAAATATTGATCTCATGAAGTAAAAATTTATTTTTAGACCACCTTAGTGTGGGGTGTTCTGTCGCTTTGCAAAGTATCTCGTGACCAAAATCATTCATGGTATGAAAGAGTACTATCAATTCTCAAAGATGAAAAAACATTGTTTGTGGGGCAAGATAGTGAATTTCATCCTCATGAATTACATCCCCTATGAAAAAAATCGTTCACGGGATGAGGAGGTACTACTAGATACCCTAGAAAAAAAAAGTTATTTGTAGGGTTGGGTGGTCATTTATGCCACTTTAAACAACTTCCTCCTTGAAGAAAAATCATTTACAGGATGGGTCATCCTCCTGGGGTATTATAAGAGAAGAAACATCACACGTGACCCATCATAGATGACCGAACAACCCGATACTCAATCCCTCCATTCCTCTATAAAATTACTGTGAGGGAAACCGAGGGGATATGAGAATGGAAATGTAGATATCACTAGAGGAAATCCCAAATGAGCAGAAATGCACAAAGATTTATATTCTTGAAAGGTAGAAACACACAAAATTACATTAAGGGTGAAACAAATGAACATATGTCTGACTACGAACTCAAAACCTTTTGCAGACACCATCTCATGGGGCATAAATAGATGACAACTTTGTTAACCAACACCCTGCATAGAAAAACACTATGTGGGAGGATCCCAACCTAGCATGTAAAAGTGATACCTGTGAGGAACATGACCATGCCTAGAAAATTTCTATACTGGTGGAACATAGTCCCATGTAGCACCATGCTATATAGACAATACCCTCACCCATATAGAAACATGCTACACATATGGAATCCCCCCCAGATTTTAACTGTCCACATTGAGTGGGGCCTTCTAGGGAGTTTTGTACTCTAGCTCCCATCACTCCATTTCATCATTTCATGAGGCCCCATATTATCCTTTTCATGAACTATTCTAATAGCATCAAATTAGGGCATCTTCCAAAGTATCTGAACATGTATGATTATTCCATAAAACCCATCAGTGTTTCCTATCAAGTATAAATACGTGTGGTTTGTCACGACCCGTCCTCGGGGCCCGTTCCATGACTAACCCAAGCCCTCCTTCCATAGGTTAGGGGTTGGCAACTAGCACCAAAGGCGTAAAACCCATTAAAAGGGAAGGAATTACCTTTATATATGAGAACAAACACCACAGAGTACGCAAGATGAAGTAAACACTAAGTAAACTGAGTACAAAAGTGTGTGATGGAAAGTAAACGGGTCAGTATACAAACCCAACTGAAAGTGCAATACAACTAAAAAGTAAAGTACAACAGCTGAAAGATAAAGCAGCAACCACCAAGAAGTCCTCCAAAAACCCTACCTGAAGGGTCGGTACAGATGGTCTCCTCTTCTCCTCGTATCTTTCCGTCCGCATCGTGTACGTCCCTCCAGATAGTCCACCTCCAGGTACCTTCCCCCTCCAAAACTCGCAACTACAATCCGTTTTATCCGTCATCTATTTCCAA
Organism: Viscum album; assembly: GCA_963277665.1. Taxonomy (NCBI): domain Eukaryota; kingdom Viridiplantae; phylum Streptophyta; class Magnoliopsida; order Santalales; family Viscaceae; genus Viscum; species Viscum album. The sequence continues at coordinate 256,671,858 of OY728150.1, forward strand.
CACAACGTAGCATGGGCGTAGCCCGTGCAGGGGTGAGTATACGATGCTCAGTAGGGACCCAGAAACTTCCAAATTTCTCCCAGACTCCACAAAGGATAAACCAAAAAGTAATGATACAAAATGAAGTATCAACCAACACTACTTAGGTATAATCTCATACAATAACCTAAGTCAACAATTCTCGTTTGGCTTCAACTTCTAAGCCAAAGTTAAACCCAGTCCACACAGGAAAGTAAGTTAATCATATCGAACTCAATGATTGAAAGTCAAGACTCAGCTCACACAGGTATACTTTTCACGAAGAGGGGTGGAGATGGTTGATGTATCCTCTGAATCATCTCCTCTGTAGAAACCACGTAGGATCTAAGTACAGTAACTATCGCTGTCGAACCCACGTAGGATCCAAGTACGGTCATCATCGCTACAGAACCCATGGAGGATCCAAGTACAGTCCTCCTCACTATCGAACCCACATAGGATCCAAGTATAATCGTCATCGCTGTCGAACCCATGGAGGATCCAAGTATAGTCGTCCTCGCTTCTGAACCCACATAGTATCCATGTATAGTCACCATCGTCGTCACAGTCACATCCAGCTCTAGGGTTCCCGCACACAGCACACTCGATTCCGGGAGAATCTGCACCACGAGCCAAGGGTTCGATATATCAACTTTCATAAAGTCTAGAGTTTATGTATCACAAAGTTCTGTCTCGTCAAAAGGAACTCAACACAATATACGACGCGTCAATCGGACGCCCGGTCTTAAAGATATTGTCTTTTACGTTCAAGGGGCCCAGTTGGTTTTTAAGCTAAAACCAACCCGACTGTACTCCAGCTACGTCCAAACCTCGAGCAGAGTAAGTCAAGAGAACTTTATCACTAAGAGGAATCCAACAAATTTGACGGCGCATCAATCGGACGTCTAGAGCTCTAGTTATAAGTTTTTCCACTCTGAGGGCACGGTTGGTTTCATGTTCGAACCAACCCGGGCATACCCAAAGTTCTCCAAAACCTTGAGTGTAATATACCGAAACTACCATATCGATCCAACTATCCTAATTCAACTGACGGTGCATCGATCGGAGCTCTATAGCCCAAGTTATGGGCGTTTGAACGGATCTGTCCGAAAATAGGGGGTTTGAGCCCGGTCTGACCCGGCCCAATACCCCCTAGGTCGGCCCGAACCACGTCGACCCAACTCGGGTCCAGGTCTGGCCCTGTTGGGCACGGCCTGACCCAGGCGGTGCAGCCCGGCCCGGCGCGGGCACGGCTCGGCTCGTGGCTGAGCAGGATGCGAAGGGGGCGTCGGCCCCCTTAATTTTCGAAACGACAGACCCTGTGGGGTCCGCCCTAGAATATTTCTGGGGGTTATGACCCCTGGTCTTCTGGAAAAATGGCCAGCCATTATTGTAGGCCAGTTGAACCACGCAGGACCCACGGGGGTCCCGCCTCCGGGAGCGCCGGTGGCCGGCTTTGCCGGCCGCCCCCTGCTAAATCGTCGCGGCTTAAGGCCGCAGCTCCCATTCAACTGGCGCGGCGCGACGGCGCCGCCCACCTCCGTCGCGGCCCGCTCCGGCCGCGGTTCTCTCATTCCCGCACAGTGAAATGGAATTGCACCGAATTTTCCACAACTCATCTCCAAGTTCAACAAGGAAGTGGGGAGGAGAAAATGGCCATGTTTGTGAGGTCTGATCTCCTCCCGTTACGTTGGTAACATTTTTCCAGTTAAACTAACGAAGTACGATTAAATTAAACATAAACGAAGGTACCCCTACCTCAACACAAGTTTTCGAACGATTAGCGTTGCGGAAAATGGCGTCACGGGATGATGTTCCGTAGACGTCGACGGAGAGTGTCCGAGGAGGATGTGGCGTCTTCCCTTTTTGTCACGGAGAAAAAGAAATAGGGCCCGTCGTCATCCAACAGGGATTTGGCTTTCTTCAACGAAAGGTGTCGTTCTTCGTTGGAGGATAAAGTTCTTCAAAAGGGCTTAGAGCTCTCTCTAAATTCTCCCACACAACCAAGAACTCCCAAAATAAAATAATCTCCTCTTATTTTATTAAACATACCATGGGTTCAAATTACAAAATTCAAATACCTAATTCAATTAATTGAATAATTGTGTGTTGGAATGATTTAATGAGGGGAAGGTGAGGAGAAGAGAAGACACCCACTTAATGGGGGAGTTAGATGAAGTTTAAGGAATGTGAAGGGGTGGGGCTCGTGTGGGCCCCACCTCACAAATTTCTTAACATGGGTAGTTAGGGTCTTGTGGGTCCCACCCCAACTACCCCATGTAGGATATAACCATCCTAAGTTAAGAATAAAATTTGTACCAAAAATTTTATTCACTTTTTATTTAATCCTCTAATTTTAACAACTCCTCCTGAGCAAACACACCTTCGGAAAAGGTAAACATAAGAAAAAACTGGTGATGCAATTCCATCGGTGCCCTTGGATTTCAATTCTGAGCTTCGGTTCAAAAGATAGAAAAACTCACTCATTCGTTCACTGAATGTACCTTGGATAAACATCGGAAATTCATTCCAGGCACACCAGGCCTCAGAATCAAGTGTCATCAGAAACTGCGTACATGTAAAATCCCAAAGATTTTAAGAAAAAAAAATTCTTGAAATTTACGGGTCTTTACCTTACTCCCACCTCAGAGATTTACGTCCCCATTAAGATACATCACAAACTAGGGAAACAAATGTGGGTACTGTACACGCATCTGAGCCTCCCACTCCCATGTGCTCTCCTGGTGGTTCCTATGATGCCACTTGATGCGCACTCGAGGAATCGACCATCCACATAGGACTCGGTCCTGTCGATCCTAGATCTCCACCGGGACCTCCGCAAAAGTCAACCCGTCATCGATATCCAGCTCCCCATGGTCAAAGATGTGTGTTAGGTCATGCACATATCTCCTCATCTGAGATACGTGGAAGACGTCGTGCACCTGGTGCAACTGCGGTGGAAGATCCAGTCGATAAGCCACCTTGCCTATCCTTCCAAGAAGCGGGAATGGTCCGATGAAGCCTGGAGATAACTTTCCACCCCAGCCAAATCTCCGAAATCCACATTGAGGTGAGAACCTTAAGAAAACGTGGTCGCCATCCTCGAACTCTAGTGGTCTCCACCTCCTGTCTACATAAGACTTTTGTCAGCTCTGAGCCGTCCTCATCTGCTCATGGATGACCTGAACCTTATCTATCATCGCCTGGACCATCTTTGGTCCTACAAGTGCTGACTCCCCAGGGTCTGTCCAGCACAGAGGTGATCTGCAAGGTCAGTCGTACAATGCCTCGTATGGTGTCATATCGATGGTGGAGTGGTAGCTGTTGTTGTATGCACACTCCACCAAAGGTAGGTGATCCTCCCAGCTATGACCAAAGTCGAGGACACATGCACGGAGCATGTCCTCGAGAGTTTGAATGTTCCTCTCCGTCTGACCATCCGTCTGAGGGTGAAAGGTGGTGCTCAGGCGTAGCTACGTCCCAAATGACTCCTACAACCCCTTACAAAGTCGGTAAGTAAAGAGAGCATCTCGATCAGAGATGATAGACGATGACACACCATGAAGTCGTACGATCTCCTGAACGTAGAGGCCTCCCAAGATCTCCACTTATCCCTACTATCTGATAGGTAAGAAGTGGGCCGACTTGGTGAGTCGGTCTACGATCACCCAGATGGAGTTGTGTCCTCTGGAAGTACATGGAAGTCCCATCACGAAATCTATAGATATCCCATCCCACTTCCACTTTTGGACCTCCAAGTGTTGTACCAAGCCTGCTGGTACTTGGTGCTCTGCCTTAACCTACTGGCAGGTGAGGCATCGTGAAACGAACTCTACCATAGCCTGCTTCATACCTGGCCACCAATGCTGTCATATGAGATCCTGGTACATCTTCACTACTCCTCGATGTACTGCTAAAGGGGAAGTGTGAAACTCTCTCTGCACCTCCTCCTGTAATGGAACTGGTACCATGGTATGTCCTCTAAAAAGGATGATGTGCTCTCCTCCTATAGAAAATCCATCAGGTGCATGTCCTATGGAAATCTGAGCACGTTGTGTCTTATAGTCAACGTCCCCACGTTGTGCCTCTCTGACCCGCTGATGAAGTGGAGGTGTGACTGTGAGCGACTGTAGAAAGGTTGTCCCATCTCTATCCACGAAGGATATCTGAAAAGTGGAAAACTGCTATGTCGCCTCTCTGTGTAGCTGAATGCCCGTCCTCCTATTGAGAGCATAGGTTACTACGTTCCCCTTTCCAGGAGTATAGACTATCTAAAAGTCATAGTCCTGGAGGAACTCGAGCCATCGTCGCCGTCTCAAGTTCAGGTCCTTCTGCAAGAGGATGTACCTGAGACTCTTCTTGTCAGAGTAGACTGTAAAGCGCTCGCCCATCAGATAGTGCCGCCACATCTTCAAGGCGAAGACCACTGCTACTAACTCCAAGTCATGGGTAGCATAGTTCTGCTCATGCTGGCTCAACTGTTGTGAACCGTAAGCGATCACTGCCTACTCCTACATCAGGACACACCCGAGTTTGGCCCCTGATGCATCGCAGTAAACTACGTACCCTACTCCCTCCTCTGGTAGCCTCAAGATGGGTGCACTTGCCAATCTCTGTCTCAGCTCCTGGAAGCTCTGTTGACATCTGTCTGACCACACAAAGGGTTTCCCCTTCTTCGTCAACGTTCTGCAAAGCTGCAAAGATTTATCCTTCGCCGAAAAGAGAAATCTAATCTCATATCTTGGATGAACCGCGTTCCTTGCCTAATACAGTCAATACTGACATGAACAGTTGAAATTCATGCCATGAATGATGTCGTAAGGCCTCGACGCTGCTACCAAGAGGTCCAATCGTCACTCTCGCCTCCAAGGGTTGAGTCACACTGTCGGCATCAGTGTGAGGTCACTGGGTCTCCTCTAGTAGGAATCTCATATGTGAGGGTAAAGTCAATGGTTGTTAACCAGAACCTCTTAGTATTATCATACAAAATACAAGAAAGAAAACATCACTATTTCAAGTGACTTTTATTACTGTAACTCAAAGTACAAATACACAAAGCAACACCAACAACGATGTCTACGAATCTAGAAGCATTATGGACAAAGGAATCCATGCCTGGAGCTAGTCCCGCTCTTGTCCACCCACTTCCGGAGCTCTATGATCATAAGATTTAGCTGCCTGAATCTGTTCTCTCCCCTATCCACCTATTCCCTGTGGTCGGGGTGGACCTCCTGTTGGTGGTGGTGGTAGAGCCTCGAAACGTCGTCCACCACCCGCTGGTCGGCCAGCTCCTCTGCCACGTATGCCTGCTCCCGGCGAACCACCACGATCGAACCTATGCCACTGCCTGGGAGGTCCCACTATCGTCTGCTGCTCATCTGTAGGGCGGTTTGGGTAGTCACGAGCCATGTGGCCCTGCCCGCTGCATGCATAGCACTGTCTGGCTCTTGTATGACTGGCTCTGCTACGTGTGCCCCGCAAATCCGAACCAGTATCCTGATGTCGCCCAGCTAATGTCCTGGTCTGCTTGGACCTCTACAACATCTATCTACTGCCGGCTGCAGAAGACTCTACTACGTGTCGCCCTGCGGTAGGCCTCACTGCCAGCGTAGGCTTAGCAAGAAAACTTTCCACAAGAAGGTCTTGCTCCAGTACTCCTACGTGCGTCGGAATACTGAGGGAGATCATCGAAGACCTGATCTCATGCCTCAATACCTGATCGAAGGTCTGGGCCAAGAAGAATGGGTCTCGTACCATGTCCATGGAATATCTTGAGAGATTAGTAAATCTCACCGAGTACTAGGCTACTGACATGCTGCCCTACCGCAGCTGTAGTAACTCTTAGATGCGCACCGCACTGAGGGTGGCTGGAACGAACTCTGAGTGAAAGTGTTTATCAAAGTCCATCCAAAGTAGAGATGCCTCGTCGTTCACCTGGAGCATGAGGCTCCACCATCTACATGTTGTTGCATGTAGGAGACTCGCCGTAAGGATTTCTATGAGGTCTGCTAGTGTCCCTACCAATCTAAATACTCGAACAACAGCCTCCATCCAATCCTCGGCTTCCTGAGGATCCGTCTCTCCACGGAACCTGGGAAGCCTTTGATGCTGAAACTCATGAAGTGAAATCAGGCCACGTGCACTCTCAGCTGCTGGGGCTGGTGGCATCGGAGGCTCGGAGGGTAGAGGTACCGCCGGTGCCTCCGCTGTAATGGGGCCCTGCACCGAGGCCTCGTCGCTCGGTAGGCTTTCATCTTGCACAAATCTCGGAACCATAGCTGGCTGCCTATATGGGGCCTTCTTGAAACGAAACAGGTGTGCCACGGTTAATACAGTATACCTGGTGAGCTGACACAAAGTAATCAAAAAGAAAACTTTTGAAACACACATGCAATCAATGTTTTCGTGCACTGAGTCGGAAATTAGAAGTCAGGGCCCTGTTGTATGGATATGTCGGCCGCCGCACCAAAACTGGACTCCCTGGACTGATAACCACACTCAATACCAGTAACACTATTGCTTCACATAGAAGAAATATTAGAGTCCTAAGTTCTAAGGTAGAACCGAACTCCTCTGATACCAATTTGTCACGACCCGTCCTCGGGGCCCGTGTCGTGACTACCCCAAGCTCGCCTTCCATAGGCCAGGGGCTGGCGACTAGCACCAAAGGCATAAATCCCGTTAAAAGGAAAGGCATTACCTTTATATATGAGAACAAACACCACAGAGTATGCAAGATGAAGTAACACTAAGTAAACTGAGTACAAAAGTAAGTGCTAGAAAGTAAACGGGCCAGTATACAAACCCAACTGTAAGTGAAATACAACTGAAAAGTAAAGTACAATAGCTGAAAGATAAAGCAGAAACCACCAAGACGTCCTCCAGAAACCCCACTTGAAGGGTGGGTACAAATGGTCTCCTCTGCTCCTCGTATCTGTCCGTCTGCATCGTGTACGTCCCTCCTGATAATCCACCTCCAGGTACCATCCTGCTCCACAAGTTTCAACTACAATCAGCATTGTCCGTCGTCTGCATCCAACACAACGTAGTGCGGGTGTAGCCCGTACAAGGGTGAGTATATGATACTCAGTAGGGACCCCGAGACTTCTGAAGGTCTCCCATAATCCACAAAGGATAAACCACAATGTAAAGATACAAAACGAAGTATCAACCAACACTACTTAGGTATATGCCCATACATATACCTAAGTCAACAATTCCTGTTCGGCTCCAACTTCTGAGCCCAAGTTCAACCCGGTCCACACAGGAAAGTAAGTCAATCATATCGAAGTCAATGATTGAAAGTCAAGACTCAACTCACACAGGTATACTTCTCACGAAGAGGGGTGGAGATGGTTGATGTAGCCTCTGAATCATCTCCTCTTCCGAACCCACGTAGGATCCCAGTACAGATGTCATCACTGCCAAACCCACATAGGATCCAATACAGTAACCATCGATGTCGAACCCACATAGGATCCAAGTATAGTCGTCAACAAAGCCGAACCCACGGAGGATCCAAGTACAGTCGTCCTCACTGCCGAACCCACGTAGGATCCAAGTACAGTCGTCATCGCGGCCGAACCCACGGAGGATCCAAGTACAGTCTTCCTTACTGACGAACCCACGTATGATCCAAGTACTGTCGCCATCATTGTCGCAGTCGCAGCCATCTCTTGTGTTCCCTCACACAGCACGCTCGATTCCGGGAGGGTACGCTCCACGAGCCAAGGGGTCGATACATCAACCATCCTAAAGTCCAGAGTTGATGTATCACAAAGTTATGTCTCGTCAATAGGAACTCATCGCAATAGATGGCGCGTCAATCGGATGCTCGGTCTGAAAGATATTAGCTTTTCCGTTCCAGGGGCCCGGTTGGTTTTTAAGCAAAAACCAACCCGACTGTACTCCAGCTGCATCCAATCCTCAAGCGAAGTAAGTCAAAAGAACCGTCTCACTAAGAGGAATCCAACAATGTCGAAGGCACGTCAATTGGACGTCCAGAGCTCGAGTTATAAGAGTTTTCGCTCCGAGGTCCGGTTGATTTCGTGTTCGAACCAACCCGACCATACCCAAAGTTCCCCGAAACCTTGAGTGTAATATACCGAAAGTACCCTCTCGATCCAAGTATCCCAATTCTAATGACGGTGCGTCAATCGGAGGTCTGTAACCCAAGTTATGGGTGTTTGAACTGATCTGTCCGAAAATAGGGGGTTTGGGCCCGGTCCGACCCGGCCCAATACCCCCTGGGTAGGCCCGAACCGGGTCGACCCGGCTCGGGTTGGGTCTGGCACAGTTGGGCGCGGTCTGGCCTGGGAGGCGCGGCCTGGGCCCCCCGTGGGCGGTCTGGCCCGGCGCTGGCGGCCTGGCCCGACGAGGGCGGTCTGGCCTAGCGCGGCCGGCCCAGCCCGAAGCGGGCGATCCGCCCCGAAGCGGGCGCGGCTCGGCTCGTGGCTGAACGGGATGCGAAGGGGCCACCTCCCCCCCCCCCCCTTAATTTTAGAAACGGAGGACCCTGTGATGTCCACCCTGGAATATTTTCGGGGGTTACGACCCCTGATATTCTGAAAAAATGGCTGGCCATTATGGCTGGTCGGTTGAACCACGCGGGACCCGCTGGGGGTCCCACCTCCTGGAGCACCGGCTGCCGGCTTGGCCGGCCACCCCCAACTGAACCGCCGCGGCGCGACGGCGCCACGCCCCTCCGCAGTGGCCCGTTCTGGCTGCTGTTCTCTCGTTCCTTTGCGGTGCAATAGCACCACACCGTCTTCGCCACAACTCATCTCCAAGTTCAACAAGGAAGCGGGGAGGGAAAATCGGTCGTGTTTTGCGGTCTGATCTCCTCCCGTTACGTTGGTACCATTAGGTCGTTTAAACCAATGAATTATGATTAAATTAAATACGAAAAAAGGTACCCCTACCTCAACACAAGTTGTTAAACGATAAGCGTCGCGGAAAACGGCGTCACGGGATGAGGTTCTGTAGACGTCAACGGAGAGCGTCCGAGGAGGTTGCTGCGTCATCCCTTTTTTCACGGAGAAAAGGAAAGCGGGCGCATCGTCGTCCTTTTGGGATTTGGCGTTCTTCAACGAAAGGTGTTGTTTTTCGCGGGAGGATAAAGTTCTTCAAAAGGGCTTATAGATCTCTCTAAATTCTCCCACACAACCAAGAACTCCCCCCAATAAAATAAGCTCCTCTTATTTTATTAAACATGTTATGGGTTCAAATTACAAAATTCAAATACCTAATTCAATTAATTGAATAATTGTGTGTTGGCATGATTTAATAAGGGAAGGCGAGGAGAAGAGAAGACACCCACTTAATGGGGGAGTTAGAGGAGGTTTAAATAATGTGAAGGGGTGGGGCTCGTGTGGGCCCCACCTCACAAATAACCTAACATTGGTACTTAGGGTCTTGTGGGTCCCACCCCAACTATCCTATGTAGGATATAACCATCCTATGTTAAGAATAAAATTTTTACCACAAATTTTATTCGCTGTTTATTTAATCCTCTAATTTTAACAACTCCTCCCAAGAAAACGCACCTTCAGAAAAGGTAACATTAAGAAAAAACTAGCACTGCGGTTCCAACGGTGCCCTCGGATTTCAATTCCGAGCTCCAGTTCAAAAGATAGAAAAATCTTCTCATTCGTTCACTGAACGTACTCGAGCTAAACTTCGGAAATTGATTCCTTGCACACCGGGCCTCGGAATCAAGTGTCGCCAGAAACTGCATACTCGTAAAATCCCAAATAATTTAATAAAAAAATTTCCTTGAAATTTACGGGTCTTTGCATGGTTAGTTGAGTCACATGTGTAACCTCCACAAAAAGGTATACCCTCATAATGTCTCCAGGTATACATTTTTTATGGTAATGAGGTTTTTGAACAAGTATGTGCTCTCATGAACCTCTCGATTCTAGGATGGGAGGTTGAGGATCATGTTTTCCTTTCCCTTTAATAGTGAATGAAATCATCCCCTGAAACTGATTTTAGGGAATCATTCCTAGAGTAAGTCCTATGTATTTATTATGGGAGTCAAAACAAATTCTATGATTCACCTTATACTAGTTGATTGACATAAATATCAGTAAATGTGACTATCTTGGCTATGAAAATAAAAGGGTATTTGAAAAAAATCAAGCCCCCCCTCCCACTGTGTTTCAGTACAATGTCTATTTATGGAAAATGTGCATTGTGTGATATTTAGATACACTTCTTCTTTTTGTTTCTTACACTGATAATGACTCACATGGGCATAGAGGTTAGTGGTGATCATGAAATCCACATAATCCCCATCCAAATGGGCCTTATCGATATATATAAGATGAAAAATATATTTATTTGGTCAACTTATATGGCATAAGACCATGTAATATCCACTCAAAAAGTCCTTCTCTATAGATGTAAGACCCATCCAACATTAAAATGGGTAGCATCCATTCATAATCCCTAAAAACATGCTATTATTACCCCTAATAAGTTGTAAGCCCAAAATTATCGAACTATGTGGGATTGAATTATTGACTAACTATGATACATATGAAGCCTCCCTGAAGACCAAACCCAAAAACCAATTTTACCATATTGTTTATTTTGTCACATTCTAGGTAGGGTCATACCCGTCCGGGAGACCACATATATTCTAGGTCCATTAGGATGCATCGACATAAGCCTCCCACCATCCATGGCCAGTCACCTTTTTCCAAAATATCCTTGTCGTATGATGCTAAAATGTAGGCTTGGGTCCTTCTCACAAGACCATAAAAGGTTATAATCCCGATTAAGTGGAAACAAACAATGTGGGATATGATTATATTCATGAGGATATGTAAGAATCCAATTATATGGGTTTGATCTTGACATAAAAACAACATCCATCTCCCTAGATGATAGAAAAATCTAGAGTGACTTACCACATGGATTAAAACTAGTTTCATCCTAATAAACAATGAATGAATCTATAATCTATCCATAAAAGGGTACCATTGATGGATAACCTTGGAAATATAGAGATATACCTACTAATAGAGAACTTCATATACATACATATGATTCTAAACCTATGTGTGTTCATAAATGATTTCTATCTCAGGGTGATCCACGTATACATACTTGGGAATGAATAAAGGATTCTTGAAAATTTCTTAAATCTATAAGAGAGTCCCATAATAGGGCATAGTTTCCCAAAATATTATGTAGTAGGCTCGGATTCCCATCCTCTAGACCAATGTGATTTCATAAGTGACATTGGCCATGTTTCCCAGTGAAATCATGAATTTTGAAAGTAGATCCATGGGGTTTCATGGATATGAGGGCCACTGGGTGTTTTGGGTTCAATAATCAAAACACACTTCAAACTGTTAGAAGATAATGTACCCAACATGAGTGATGGCACAAAATTCCGACAACTTTAATCAATTGATGGGTGAAAAATAATGTGTTGTTGGAAAAAATGGTGAATGTAGTTTGAAAACTGAACCAAGGTGGTCGTGTTATCCTCTATCAGGCCACCCTCCCATTAAAAATGGAAGAGGGCCAAGTGAGATCATCAATTACATATATGTTCATGGGATATTACATTGAAAATATTTTTTTGGTATGTTCGTATAACATATATTTCATGCACTTTTCACTAGATCTCTCTTCAATCCAATGGTTTATAACCTAGTTTTGTATCCACATGTATCATCCAGCACACAGGATAGGTCCTCAACCAAACAGAGGATGCCAACACCCACCCAATGTCTTCAAAACTGGGTTTCAAATGCATTGGTCCAAGAGTACCACTAAAATGGTACTCTCTCAACCCTAGATTTAGCTCGATAGACCCATTGGTCTATGAATCCCCACCTTATATCCTATCAGAAATGGTAAATGGCCCAGAACCATATAGCTCCAATATCCATATCAAACCATTTCATGATCATGTCCCCAAAACGTGATAACGAGTTCCACTCTTACCATAGGGAGGCTGGTGAAGTCCATGAGATTTCTTTTCCATGATTAATGTATCATTGGGGGAGGGAGGGTGTGGATCAGTGATATATTTTTCTTTTAAGTCCCCAACCATTTGAAATAACTTTCACCTCATGGTATGTATTTATCACTCTGCTGAAATAAAACAATCACCAATCCATAAGAATAAAATAATTTACAAGGTTCACTACTCAAAAAGAGTAGATATGTCCTTATTTTGATTTGGAAACAATCCAATACCACACAATGTACTAGAAAATTATTATTTTTTGCGGATAAAAAAAAGTAGGGTATACCCTTAAAATTTTGTAGCGCTATGATAAATACAAAAGTAATTTTTTTTAATGTAGCATGAAATGATGTAAAATAAGTTTCTATAACAAGTTATAAAAAATTATCAAAATGATTTAGAACATGATAATGTGCTTCCTAGTCAAATTTCAATGTTATAATCTTCAAAATAATTATTCACATTCTTGCCGACCAGTAGGTGATAACTTCCATACACTTTTTAATGATACCCAATTTGATACCCTGGTATGATCATTAGTATGATTGCTCAGTAAAGAAATATAACTCTACTAGTATATAGATGAAACAAATATGAGTTGTTTCTGCCACATTCTGGAAATCCTAGTATGATTTCTCATTATGATCTGGAATCTTTTATTGCATCCTTATATCCTCTTGTACTATCCAAAAAACGTCACCAAGAATGCTCGATCAGAAAACTCATTATCTCTAGAAACATTCAGTGCTCCTCTTTCTCTATAATCCCATGAATAGTACTTACATAAAACGGTACAATGTACATCCCACAATTTATAGGTGTTTGAAATGTGGTTTAGATGGTCTTCTGAAATATTTTCTCTCTCAATGAAATTTATCAAAAATAAATAAATTTCCCTTACATTTCAGATATATCTTTTAATTATTAATTTATTCTCAACCATTCTCATTTCTTCTCGAACCTTCTCAAATATTCTCACAAATTCAGATAATTTTGGACTTTCAAAACATTCAACACTCTGATATCAATTATCACTCTAATTTTATCATTGAAATTAAATCAACTTTAAAAATGAAGATTCTTAATTATGTTACTCTTAACCAATTGAATGATATGAAAATCACATGTCTTATCATTATGATATACGGAACCAACTGAAAACACATTACTCAATACAATACTCACTACCAAATGAATATAAATAATTTAATTATGATTCTTCATAAAAATTGTTAAATTTAAATATTTTAACCATTTTCTATTAACATTGTTAATACTTTGTTATACATTTGTTTCAAGTATTTTTCCATAATCATGGTCGCAACATCTATAGATTTATACACTCCCTTGGAAATACTTCAAAACTTTCTTCAATCTCTTTGAGAATCTTTCCAAACCCCCATTAACAATAATTTTTCAATGTACTTCCAAAAAACAACTATTCATTTCATCATATTGATGATTTAACATTTGATGATGTTATTGGTGAAAACTACAGTCTGATGAATCGGTCTCTATCTTCTTATAATGAATCATTGTCAACTCAAATACAACAGTAAAAACCACATTTATTATGTTGCATCCAAAAAATATTTATCTGCAAAAAAATTATATATTTTCTTTTCTCTATACCTAATTGAAAAACAACCAACAAATAATTTTGATGAAAATATTGACTATATTTTATATTGACCTATGATTCCATTTTTCATCATTACCAAAAACAAAACATATTTTATTTTTCCGTGGTCCCTATAGCTCCCAATATAAACTTACCTTTTCAACAAACATTGTGTTCAATGATCCGTGTTTGTTTTACATCGATAATTAGGGGATCACTACATCCAATTAACTTATGTTTGCAGCAACTTTGACTTTAGAAACATCTTTCCTTTTCTGATTATGGTACTCAAAACCTTCCAGAATTCATCAAATTAATTCATTTATGATTGGTATCTTGTGGTTTTTTTCTTACTGAAAACAAGAATCAACATATCTTATGTTACGAACAAAACATCATAGATTTAAAATAAATCTGCATCAAGATATGTCACACCAATGTGTTGAGATGAAAAATATTTTACATCATAAACTTATTTCATCTATAAACAACATATTGTATAATGACTTCCCCATGAATTTGGAAAGGTTTTAGAATATCATAGAATCATCTGACATATTATGAAATGTATTATAACTTACCATCATTCAAAAAAATTATTTATTTCTATCTAAACCTAAATATGTTCGGAAGCACTAGTTATCACCATTTCCTTGATAATTATTTCATCATAGGTGTTATATATTACTTATGATTTAGGGTAATTTCATGATTATTAAATAATCGTCTGGTTTTCATTGTATCTAGGTAGACGTTGATTAACTTTCTTACTATAATTAGAACCTTTTCTTATCAAACTCAAGCTAAGTCTATAAACAATTTCCTCCCAGAAAAATTATTCTCAAAACACTAGACATTATTATTCTTTTTATGTTCGATCACATGATTACTATTGTGAGTTCGATCACCAAATTTTACAAATTAATGTTATTTCTTTCTTCTTTAAATAAAATAAAACACTATTAGTATAAACATCTTTCAGCTTCCAAAAAAATTACAACCCACTTGGTCTCAATATTACACCCTTTGGATTTTTTTTTCAACCATGGTTTATAAATCACTGAAGTTTTTTAACCTCAAGAAATGTATTAAATATCAAGAATTTTAATCCTATATGAGAAAGATCATTATAGAAAATGAATAGTATTGATAGCAAAGCCATGCTATCAAAAATTAATGACTCATGAAACATCTTTAGCTTTTACTCACATATTTATTTACCTATTCCATTTTATTATTAACAATAGTTTTATTTAACCACTACAAAAAAACTATTATAATAGTTTACAAATTTACATGATGAGATCACAACCGACCCACATCTCCCCCTAGAAACATATTTTCTTTAAATGTTTATCATATATCAATGGATAGATTTATGAATCAATTATCCCCCTTCAAAAAACTATCCAATGATAAGATGAGAGAGGTCACAAAAACACTAACATCATCTTTGGTGAGAAATAGGATTTACACCCATGTTAAACCACATTGTATAAAAATATTACGTCAGAAAAGTTTATCTGAATATGTCAGCAACTTGTTCGGATGTAGGAACATACTCTATATTCAATTAATTCTCCTCCACATGATATATGAAGAAGTGGTATTTTATATCAACATGTTTTGAATAATAATTTTTACGATATTTATTTTAATTTTGATGGAACATTGATTATCGCATCCAAAGTTAAAGGGTTACTTTACTTCAAAAAAAAAGTTATCCAACTGAGTATTTATCCGCATAAGTTGAGTAGCATCTTGATGATAAGAAACATACCTAACATTATACATTATTAGAGTTACTAAATACAATTTCTTTATATGTTAATTGAAATTACATTTTCCTAGAAGGAAAACTCCACCAGATGTAGATCCTAGGTAATCATCATTTCATTCCCATTACCATCCGGCATCCCAAACAAGTCAATAATTCTTAAGATGTCATACCTGATTCCTAAATTTTTGGGCCTTTGATATATATGTTAGATATTTTTCATAGAATAAATCTAATTCTTTTGGAGAACTCTGAAATCTGGCACATAAGGTAACCACATTAACTATTTTGTGTCTTTAGGTATTTAAATACAACAAACTTCTAACGAGCTTCCAAAACCCTTTAGAGTCAACTTCCTTTCATTATCCATCATTTTTAATCTTGGATCCCAAAAATATTTGTGTGGAAAATGTTTTCAAATTTTCCATTTCAATATTCTTAACAATATCCTTAACATACTTTTATTGAGAAATAAAAATTTGTTTCTTCTTTTGTGAGATTTGTAACCCATGAAAATATTTTATTTCTCCCACTTCGGAAATTTCAATCAACGTTTTCATATCTTCAGAAAATCAGCCACATGTTATTACATCATTCCCATCAAAGATAATGTCATCAACATAAACAATTACAATTATTAAATAATCCAAACTTCCATCTGTATTTTGTTTTAACTTTGTTGTGCAGCAATTGAAAAAATAAATTCAGATTACATCTAATCGTGCCACCGGTGATAAAGTATCTATTAATTCTATGAATTTAATTTTTTTGTATCTTTTCACACAAACCATGATTTATTTCTTATCACTCAGCAATATTCATTCATCTTAATCCGAATACTCCACATTGTAATGATAACATTTTTGTCATTTAGTTTACATATGAATTCTCAAGTACAATTCTTATCAATCTGATCTAACTCTCCCTTAATAGTATGAACCCATTCTGGATGCTCAAAAGATTCATTAAAATATTTCATCTCAACTTTTGAATAAAGAGACGTATGTGTAACAACATTGTATGTTCTTCTTGACCTATCATTTTAATATAGATCACCAACAGTATTTTGAGATTCCACTTGCTTCCTCAACCCATGATAAGAATTTATAGATTGTTTATCATCACTATAAACAACTTATCTAATTATTCATATTGAGTATGATTATAATTTTTTTCATCCTTATGAGAATCCATCTAAAAAATTCATTCAGTCTATTTATATTTATTATTTATATGAGTCTAATTATCTCTTTTATATTTTTGAAAAACATTCACATCATCATATTCAACAAAAACTTAAAACTCCTTGTTGAAACATCTTTACCCTCTTACTTCTATTGTGTATCGAAGAAAAATTACATTTTCACCTCTCTTCTCAAACGTTCTATGGTTTCCACCCTTCTTATTTATGATACACGGACTCCAGAAAATAATTAATCAATTTCAAACAAAGAGTTTTTTCATAAAACATTTTATATGTATACATATATGATTTTAGTCGGTAGAAACATCTGTTTGGAATATAAATAGTAGTTCTCATGGCCTTCCTCCAAAATTAATGGGAGAGACCATGTTCAAGTAACATAGTTCTTCCTTCCTCAACCATAATTATTTTCATTCTTTGAGTAACATCATTTTATTGATGAGTATATGGTTTACTGAAATAATGCCAAATTCCATGATTCTCAATAAAAATTTCAAATTATTCATTTTTGTATTCACCACTATTGTCTATTCTCAACTACTTTTTTGAATAATCACACTCCTTATCAGATTTTTTCAAGATACTTTTAAACATTTTTAGTGTATATAACATATATTTCATATACATAAAACAAATAATATGAGTATAGTTATAAATGAATGTAAATAAGTACTTATGTCCATGATTTTATTATTTCCTCATTTTCACACGAATATAAGATTGAATAAGTTCTAAGGGTCCTTTTGAACAAATTTCATCTTTATTTTTCACTGAGTTTGTAATATTTCCTTTTTGAAAAATTCGACAACACCAATATCTTTTTCATAATATATCAGAAATACCATGAACACTACCTCAAATTGATAACATTTGGATGTCACTTTGACACTTGTGTCTATGAATTTTATGCCATAATTGATTTTATTCCAACATACATGTGTAATAAGAGTATTTAACCTCACCGACTTGGATCATGTTTTCTTTTGTACATGGGACTACTTTAATTATCTTACCACTTTTTATATTTTTTCAAAAAGCACCAATTTCTAAAAATAAATTTGTTTCCTTAATCATAATGTTGATAAAATCATATTTGGCACGGTTTCAACCCATGAAAAATAATTATTTCATGTAATTATAATTTTATTCCCAAATGATGGATGATCCAACACCTTTTATTCTAAGGGATTCATCATTTCGACATGAAACTACTAATTCGTTGAAATATTTCATATTTATTTAAAAATTATATGTCTCATGTTGTATGTGAAGAACAAAAACAATCCATGATCAACATTAGTTCTCCGATTGTTTCTTTTGCAGATTTTCCTAAACAAGAGATTTTTCAATCCCATTATATTTATTTACATTTAGCTTTTATTGATTGTTAACAAAATTTTGTTATCCATGTAACAAAAAAATATTCTATTTTACATATGCCCCAATTTTTCACAATTTTTTAAAATACTTTCCATTTATTGGAACCTATTTTAATCTTTTACACCAACCTTCTCAGGTTTCATCCTTTGAGAGGATTGATTCCCCCTAAAAAATTGTCTACTATAATTTGTTGAAGAATAATAATGTTGTTTGTTAAAACAACAGATTGTTTCCTTATTTCTGAATCCAACATAATACTAGTAGTATCCATCTATAGAATATTTTTCTTTTAAACATCCATACTATTTAGAGTTAAATGAATATTTCTCACCAACCTTATTATATTTCTTACCAGAACATTATTGACCCCCATATCTTCTATAATCAACCTGAATCTTCTCTTTCAACTTTTTTTTAGCCTTATCAGAAATTAATGTAACAAATCCTTTTTTAAACTCAAATTTTTTATAAAATTCTTAATTCTCCACTTTGTTGGTTTGGGAAAAATACTTAACTTTCACATATTTATTTTTCTCAGAAATGATTTCATCTTTCTTACCATCCTTTGAAGTTAACTTTTGATCCTTCTTAGGTATACCCTTTCTAGAGCTTCCACCAACATTAAGAATAGAAATATTTAAACAAGAAACCCTATTTTCAAAATTATAATGTTTTTGTTAGATGAGTTCCAATTCGTATTTATTTTCATTCATATTAACTTTCAGGGTTATTTTCATTACCAATATATTTAATCAAATATTTAATTTCTTCAAGGAACATAACGTTATCACCCAGAAAACATTATTGATTATTTGTGGAAGAATTTTTAATTATTAGCTTCCTAATTTCTTTCTCAAGCCTCATTATCCAACTCATACATTATTTTATTTATTTTTTTAGAGAAATTCTAATTTAATTTATTCTTCTTTATAACTAATTCTTTCAAATTATTTATTGTTAATTTTTGAAATAAAATTATTCTCTCTAGCCTTCTCAATATATTTTTTGGATTCACCTTAACTTTCTTCTTATTCATATTTATATAAGAATCATATTCTTTTGGATTTGGATAATTTTATATCTTCACCATTGGAATAATATTTAGCATTATAAACCTATTTATTCCGTGATCTTCAAGGTCTTCTTTCATCTTCAAAACTATCCTCATATTTCTTACTTTTATAAACATTAGGTACAATGTTTCTAATATATCCACATTAAAACAATTCAAAGTATATTTACCTTTATATTAACATATACCAATTTTTTCATTTTTATAAAAAATGAAAAAAAATTATCAATATTTTAATGTACTTCATTTTTGGTATTAGAATATACATTTTATTATTTAAGAATATTGTATGGATTTTCATTCTTATAACATTTGAATGAAATTTCATGATAAATTTTTTTCCCCTTTATATCTTTTTCCCTTATAATATATCAAATAATGAGAGTATTATGAAATTAATCAAGAGATAGTGTTTTTGGATCACTGTATTCTAAGGGGGAAACAATAGCATCCAACTTCTCGGGAATAATTCTCAAGATCTTTTCAACATCTGAAGAATATTATAACTTTTCACAAAGGAATATAGTAGTGCTAACAATGTCATTAACATTTGAAAAGGATTCACTAACAAATTCACACACACCCAATAATTTTCATAAAAATTCCAAAGATTTATTAAAAATAATATCTAGGCAATGATCCGAGGGTCGAAAATGTTGTAAACAAAGAGAATCACCTTTAACAAAATAAATTTAGGCTTGGGGGAGGGATCCATTACAAATGTAGAGGATATGTATTATAGACATGTTATCATTTGAGGCTATAAAACCCACCACGATGTTCCCTCACACCATGTGTGAAAGAGCATAGTCCTACTAGATATCAGGCCCTTGCATCTGTGAATGTGATATGAAATGTAAAAATTTATTTATATATTCCCATGCATTGCATTAAAAATAATTTTGGAGTATTTTTGTACCATAGAAAGATCAATACCATTACATCTACAAATTTCAAAGTTGTACTACATCATTGTATCCCCCATAATGAGGGAGTCGATGTGTCTGTATGTAGAAGAAAATGTGAGAATATTTGAGCCCCTAGAGTTGTGAAGGATACCACCCCGACACATTATGTTTGAAACACAAGAACCATTAACATTAGTTTTTTTATAATTGGAGGATTAATATAATGAACCAGTGACCCTGAGGGGGAATCCTCTAACATTAAGGTATAATTCCAATCATTAAGATGAACTACCTAAGATAGGTAGCATTATCCCCGTCATTCAAAAGTGGATCCATTTAAGCCACCATGTAGTTTATCCTTATAACCAAGAGACACAACTAATAATTAGTGTAGTTAAGATGATCCTTGTTCCTATGTTCCAAAATAAACCTGAATTTCTCAATAAGAATAAAAACTCTCACCTTCCAATCTGTTCTATTAAGACTAGTGCCCCTGAACCACTTTTGAATAAAGGCTTTACTATTGGATATCTGGGATTTCAGTCCTGTGAATTCATCAAACACTTTTGAAATCATTTTAACCATTCAAATTATAAAAAATAGACAGTTCTTGGAGTATTTATCACAATTTATACAAAAAATACATTTGGAAGTGAGTAATATAGCTTTCTTTTTTATCTTGTAATCCTTTCGAAGGGCTCCATCACTAATATTCTATAATTAGAAATTAGTTTTTTGGAAGAATATCATTAAAATATATAGAAAAAACCAAAAATAATGTTCCTAGTTTGTAATAAAAATCCGTTAGTAGGCCTTCATTTTGAATGTTCTAGAAGTGGAACCTGATAAGTTGCAAAATATGGGATAATAGTTCATTTTAATTCTATTAAATAAATCCCATTTATTTTGGTTGATAATGGAATCTAGGAAAGATGAATGAAAAATCAGACATCTAAATGATATATTTGGATTTTGGAATCCTAGAAAGATGAAAACCATGTCACCACAGTTGGGATCCCATAACCCAATATCACCATGAAAAATAATCCCTCTAAAATTCAACAGGTGGGTTGGAATGTGCCGTTGAATATTTCACCACAAACATGAATCCTTCCCCTTTTGGTTACTCAGAAACTTCATGTACTTGTTCACTATGTTTTTACCCAAAAGTGACCAACATTCAATGGATTACCACACATGATTAGCTTACTGTATTCATATAGTGAAAGAGACGCCACATAGGTTGATGCACTTACTCACAATGGTCTTCTCTAACCTAGCCCATGAGTAACTATGTCACCTACCTTCTCATTATGCATCCTAGATGAATTTGGACAAAAACCTATCTATATCCTTGATAATAGTCAGCATCACCCTACAAATAGAGAGGATATCTATTGGAATAGAAGTGAGCACATAATTCACTAAGGTGATAAAATCACTAAAAGATACACACTTATTTTTCATGTTGTTGATATGAAATTTTATTTTATCAACCACCCCCTCGAAGTGAGGGATGCACATCTTCCATAGAGGAATTGTGTCTCCCTAATATTCCATGGGAAATATCTTATGGGGAGTGCTCATGGAATCTTCAAAATTCTTGACGCATCACTCTGAATACTTGAAAAAAATTAACTCAACTCTTAACTAGGTTAATAATTTAGCCAATCTACCTAAAATAATCATCTCTCACTCTATTGAATCCTTGGATTGATCTTTTGGATCCGTTTCCAAAAAATAACATATCATCTAATAGGAAAATATTTGAGACCCCACTATATAAATTTCTACTATGGAAGGGGAGGATTTTACCATTATGTAGATTTTGGAAAGGATATATACTAAGGGTGTCGTTCACCCAGATGAATACACTCATAGATAATGGGTCTTGTTTCCTCATCCCCCTAACTAATTTTCTGAAGCCACACCTTTTTACCATAAAATATATAGAAACCCAATTGGATATATAACATCTAAAAGTAATTCAGTTAACAAAGCATAAAATCCCATGGAGTTCATCACCTTTAGAATAATGTTCCATTCAAGACTGTCACAGTCTTTGTCCATGTTGATATTGACAACAACATTTGAATCAACGGACTTAGTGTTGACATCCCCAATCCATTTTTATGAAATAAGACTGGAACCTTGGAATGATAAACCCTTGATGAATCCATGAGGTTCCACATATTGCCAATTTTTAAGTACCAAGGAAATAATTATGTTAAAGATGTTATCCATCACCTTATAAGGAGAATTGGACTTTCTAATTAGTTATAATTTCTTTAAATAAGAGGGGCCTTTTACCTTAAAAATGAGTACCAAATAATTTTCACATGTTATCCATGGAATAGAACCAACTATGAAAAAACATCATGAAGGTCCAATACATACATCTTATTCCCTAATATCCATAACTACACAGAGAAATATCTTTAGAAACAATTCAGGACTAGGTGGATTTCAGGTTTATAAGCATGGACGACTTCCTAAATCTCTGTTTTATGGGGGAATTTCAAGAATAGTGTTTTGATGGTCCACCATAACCCTTAAAATATCTTCAAATAACTCATCACATCCACATGGATATCTAGCCTACATGCTAGTGGTTAACATCCATAATATGGAATATAAAAAATTCCTCAGTAATTTTCCCAACTGAATCCGGGGTGCTTATGCAGTAGCCATTCCCCGTGTCTATGTTCAAATTACTAAGGCACCTCTTCTCATTAATATAAGTATGAAAATAATCCATGTTGTAGTCTCCCTACCAGATCCAAGTAGACCTAAATTGCACATATTTCTCCATTTATTTATCTAGTAAGAGCATCATGAAATAAATTTTCGTGTGTGTTAGAGATTCAATACAACCATCTTACTGTTCTTCCTCTAGAAGACATTGAAAGCAGAACATTTCCTCAAAAAATGTAGTTATAATCCTGGAATCATGAAGACATACCATTATCCATTGAATGGAGAACTTTCTTCAGCTGACTAATCACTTTTTGAATCCCAAACCACACTCCATTAGTAATGGTTTTTTCCTAAGAGGCCCTCAATATTGGGAGGATGCTCTGGTCATAGGGCCACTGAATGGAGAAGGAGTGTCAAAATTCTTCATTTCTCGGAGCAAGGTCAATAAGGAGTGGAGAGTGATCTGAAAGAGCATATACCATATAAAAAACTTCTTGTTCATGTACAAATAGAGAGTGTATAAATTGGTCAATCATATATAATATCAGAACCACATTTCACTAGGGCCCTTCTAGTTATTGAAGTATGTGTATTTATCACCGGAGAAGCCCAGATCCATGATGTCCATGCACAAAAAAAATGGTGAAAAGTTTTTAGTTAGTTTTATTTAATACATACCTCCCCTTGTGTCTCGGAATAAATGATAATAGAATTAAACTCTCCTATAATGTACCATACCAATGTCCATTGATTTATGGAAGCAAGTTCCATCCATAACTCCTCCCTAGATAAGGGCTCACATTTGCGATAAAAAGTTGATGAAAATAAAAGTGGAACGAATAATTACCTTGAGAGTGATAAATTGAATGGACGAGAACACCATCTCCACTAATATGATTCTTTATAGAATATAAAAACGAAATTATTGGTATGGTCCCCTTGAAAGTAATCACTAATACCCATTATAATAGAAAAATTTTATATCCTGAGGGGTCCTATTTGTGATTGAGCAATGATACAAGAGAAGTGTTACAATGAAGAAACTCATTGGATGTGAAATATGTCTGTACTATATCCCCAAGTCCATGAGTGTTCAAAATAAGTATAGATATCATTGTAGAATGATACATATTGTTATTAATACTGGTGAATGAATATCTCTTAACTATAGAGCACGATTCAACAACCTCTTCCATGTTTTTGATCTTATGAAAATACAACCAAGAGAAGAGGACTGTTATTTAGGACTCATCGAATGTTCTTCCAAGATGAATGGAAATTCATAGATTGAAGCCACATATTTGAACCCATTGGAGTGGGGAATAAGTGATCTGATATAGGAACTAGGGCTAGAGAATAATGAACCAGCAAAAAAAATCTCAGAAGAAAACACAACTTTCTCATGTTAGAGACAAACCACAGAAGCATTAGGAGAGACTATTGGGGGATCTATAGTTACAGAGGGAATCCTGTTCTTTAGTTAAAAAGTAAAAATTTACAAGAAAACACCACCATTGACTGGAGAGGAAATCCAACTATGATACATACCTAATAGATGTGAAAACATGATCGAGGAGGGAATAAGGCGAGGAGGTTCTATAATTTCTTTAACTGGGACCAAAATAGTCAAAGATAAAGAAGACAGTGAGATTCCCAAGACATCGAACTATGTTATATCTGGAACTCAATACATCCAACATGGAATCTATGCCTCCACCAGTTGAGACACATTGAAACCAAAGTGTGAACACCTTTAGACCATTAGTGAGTGTCCCTAAAGATTGAAAGATGAATAAAAATTATCAATGGAAGAAAAATTGATGCGCTGCAACCAAGACATATGGGGAACAACATGAATAAGAATGAGAGACATGAGAGGTTGAGAACTATCAATCTCCAAAAAAATATTACTTGTCCAGGACTCCAATAGATGAAGCGTGAAGTCATCTATGAAAACAAATGATGGCATATCATCACCATTGATTAGAATAAAAAAGGATTGAGGAATGGGGGGGTGTATGGGGAGAAAAATATAGACTGTCACCTGGGGAGAGTCGTGTACTCATTTTAAATCCATCAACCAGTGATTAAGGGTAAATCGCCACTGATCAATCACCCAGGAGGCCCGAGACCACACCTGTACAATGGGATCCCTGATTGAAACCATCACACAGAACGAATTTTTATGGAGAACCCACACCCTTTCAAGTGAATCTAGAACCCATGTGTCTAAAAAATCTTAGATGACATAGATATTTGGATGCTCTAAGATGAATTAATCCACCAACATCCACCTGTGAGGAGATGCAGTCACCACAAAAGTATCACTAAAAAATATATCATAAGGGAAACCTCTACCAAGTAATATGTATTCATGTCTCTTAGGATTTTAGGATGTTCTGAAAAGAGAGACTATAGAGATGTTGAAGAACCTTGAAGTGTATATTTTAGAGAAAGACCCACATGGATAGTGATTGGAGGAGAAGGGGACCTAGACGGCTCTGATAAATAATGTGCCTGTGGAAGATGAAGTGAAAGAGGTCTAGTCAACATTGGAATGGATTCTAGAAGGTCATGGAGGATCAATAGATACCCAAGAGACCTCAATGAAGGTTTCTCTAACCAGGAAACTTCTGACAACGGGTCAGCACCCGATGTTGGAATGACACTCCAGAGATCCAAGATGGGAAGAAGAACCCCAACGGGAAAATAAT
This sequence comes from Viscum album, assembly GCA_963277665.1. Taxonomy (NCBI): domain Eukaryota; kingdom Viridiplantae; phylum Streptophyta; class Magnoliopsida; order Santalales; family Viscaceae; genus Viscum; species Viscum album. The sequence continues at coordinate 256,697,238 of OY728150.1, forward strand.
TTTAAATAAGGGTGGAACGTGTCATGCATTCTTGGGAGCCACATGAGATCCCATTTTTCACCTATTTTGAGATATTCATACTTCAGTCTCCTGATTTTTTTCCTTATTTAATTTTGTATTTATTTCATAAATTTTCTTTAGTTTATCCTAGTTAACATTGGCAGGGGAAACACCCTTCACTCAGAGAAACACACTTTTATAATTTGATGAGAGAAATGAATATGTCACTCTTCTAAAATTCAGAAGATTATTCTTGTCAAAATATGTAAGAAGGTCTATTTCCTCAATAGAAGGAAATCCATATGTTGTTGCTTCTAAAACATAGTACCCAAGAGATATATGATATGGTAACATTATATATTTCCAGATATGATCGTTTTTTCCATGAAATACCAAAATCCCTTTACTATTAACACAATTCTTATTTTCTATCACTATTTCTCTTAAGAACAAATAAATAAATAGTAAATGAATGGAATCTTTATCTCAGATACCAATTAAGATTTCGAAACCTGGACCAATGTATCACTGAGAGGGGGAAGGGTTGAATCAGTGATATTTTTTCTTTTATGTTTCATTACTTTTTAACAACCTTCAGATCTAAATAAATATTTATCACCTTCCTGAAAAAAAATCACACATCCATAGGAACATAAAAATTTAAAAGGTTCACCACTGAACAAGATTTTCTATATCCTTGGTACGGATTGGAAATAGTGCAACACCACACAATCCACAAGAAAACAATCCTCTTGTGAGGATATAAACAAGAAGGATATAACCTTAAACTTATGTACCACTATGATCAACACAAAAATTCCTATACTTCAAGTAGAAAAAAATTATGTAATTGTATTTTGTGTAAAAATTAAAGAAACATGAACTAAATTATTAAAAACATGTTACTTTAATGTCTTATAAAATTTCACAAATATAATATTCAAAACAGTTCTTTACATTCTTATGAAATAGTATGTATGAACTTCTCTAGACTCTGTAATGATACACAGTCTGACACCCATGCCTGGTCATCTTCCCTATTGCTCAGTTCAAAAATATAAATCTACCAGAATACCGCTGAAAAATATGAACTCTTTTTTGCATCTGTTCGGAAATCAAAATCTAATTACTCTATCTAATCCCGAATCTCTGAATGTGATCTTCTCTATTCTCCCCTAGTCCAGTAAACTACCTCGGGAATTCTTGATCTAGAACTCCTTCTATTTAGAAAACATTCATTTTTTATGCCTTCTCCCTTCACCTATGAATAGTACTTGAATCAGAATTTAAATGTAATTCAAACTATTTATAGGTGTTCAAAATGAGGGTTAGGTGGGAATATGAAATATTTTTTTACTCAATAAAATTTACAAAAATGTAAATTTTTCTTACATTTTTTAAACAACATTGAATTCTTCAGGGATAATCGAGCGTTCTTTTTTCTTCTTGACCCTTCTAGAATTTTCTTAAAACATTATATCATTTCAAACATTCTAAAAATTCTCCAATATGATTCCGATTGTCACTCCAATTTTTTCATTATGATAAAACAATCTATAAAAAATAGATTCTTATTAACATTACTCAGAAATAATTTAAGGATATGAAAATCTCATTTCTTCTCATTATTATTCATCGTAATAACTTAAAACAAACAAACTAATCTAATTCTCCATACCAACTGAAAAGAAACTTGTTCATTATGATACTTTGTGCCAATAGTTAAATGTAAAAATTTAAACCATTTTCCGTAAATATTTTTTCTACTATGTTATAATTCAGTATCCATTAATTTTCTATATTCATAGTCAAAATATCTAAATATTACTACAGTTCCATGACAATACATAAAAACCAGCTTTAAGATCTTTAAGAAACATTCCAAACACCCTTTTAAAATAATCTTTCAATGTAATTCCAACAAAAAATCCTCTTCATTTTCTCATATTTATGATCCTACATCCAATGATTCTATCAGTGTTATCTCCAGTCCAATGGATCCATCATTGTATTCCTCTAATGGATTTGAGTCACCTCCAGTACAATAGAAAAAACCACAAGTTTTGTAATTAATGTTAACCCATTAAATAATAAAAAATTATATATTTTCTTTTTCCCTTCACATAATTAAAAAAAATCAGTTCATCTTGATGAAAAGGTTTTCTACATTGTTGATTGATCTCAGATTCCATTTTACATTAGTCTCAAAAAAAATTATTTTATTTTTCACTGGTCCCAAAAACTCCTCATATAAAATAATTTTTAAACCATCTCCTTTTATGATTATCTATGTCATAAGTAATTTGATAAATAGTGGAAAACCATTCCTGGTGGACCAATGTTAACAAAAAATTCAAATTTAGAAACATATTTACATTTATGATTATGGTACACACGTCCTTCCATCATTTATCAACATCCCCCTCTCAAGATTTTTATCTTGTGACTTATTTTTATAACTAAAAACTAGAATTTTCATCATCATATATTGTGAAAAAACATTACATCTTTGAAACAAATATGCATCCAGTGATCTCACACCAATTCACTAAGACTGGAAATATTATACTTCACCATATTCTTTCTTCTAAAAAAATACCCTTGTATCATGACTTCTCCATAGCATTGGAAATTTTTATGATTTTAATATCATTGTCTGAATTATAATGTAATTTATTATAACATTACATCCTTCCAAAACCTTATTTCCTTCCAACTAAAACTCGATATGATTATCATCAATGGTTCCCCCTTTCTTTCAAAAGGATTCCATCATAATTTTTATTAATTCCTTATGATTTATGGGAACTAAAAGATTAGAACAGAATTTCTGGATTCATCTGAACCATGTAGTCTCTGATTAAATTCTTTATTACAATTAGAACCATTTTTTATCAAACTCAAATTGATCCTGATAAGCATTTTCTCAAAGAAAACATCTTATCAAACCAATGTACTTTATTATTTCTTTTTACGTTCGATTAATTAATTATGATTTTGAGTTTGATCACCAAAATTAACAAAATGAGGTGATATATTTCCTCTTTGATGATAAAATGATAAAAATTTCCATGCAATATCTTCTAGATTCCCAAAAATAACTTCTAGCTATCTTGGTCCCTGTATTCGTCACCAGTGACTTAATCCTAGTATCATAGGGATCCCACCGAAGGGACCCTACTGAAATTTTTTTCCATCAACACCATAAATAAAATAATCCTATCCATGATGGGGAAGCCTCCCCATGGTACCCATTAAAATTCAGATGGATCTCTATCCCAAGGAATGATAGAAAAGGGTGATGATTAGACAATCATGAACATTCTCTTTTCCTTATTTAGGCTGAAGAAGGGTTCCAAATGAATAGAGTTAAAACCTATGAGTAGGCATACATTTTTTATTACTCTCATGAAGCACATCAGTCAAATTTGATTTAATACCACTAGAAGGCACAAATTTTAGCTTGTTCAGATCAATCTTTCTGTGAGAACACGGTCAAATATTACAGGTGGATGCATATCCCTACACATTCATATAACTCCCTTAAGATAAATACGATGGTAATAAATAAGAATAAGTATATTATTGGTAACTTTTATAAGTCTCATCAGTAAAATATGATAGATATATATGAGAAGGTTTATATTCATTCTCACTCATTTAATGTTTTGCAGTTAAATATGGTGGTGATCAATGAGCAGATGTATATCCCTTCTCACTTCTATAAATCCCATAAGTAAAATACTATGAAAACTAATATGAAGACACATATACCATACTATTAATATAAATCCATTCAATTAAATATGGTGTAAATCAATTAGTATACATATACTTCTTCTCACTCATATAAATCCCATCATTCAAAAACCATAGAAACGCACAATCACTGAAAAAATCATATGGATGCATCCAAGCCTGCCATTCCAATATGAGAGATGTAAAAACATAGTTGTAAATTAGGAGAAAGAATTTATTTCTTCCCCAATACAAGAGAGTGTCATTAATTACTATTTGGAAATGAAGAACTAGAGGAGGAACATGTTCCAGATTTGACATCGAAATGGGAATATATATATTTTCACAAAAAGGAAATCTCTTGACACATCTTTGAAATAATTGAGGGTTAGACATCAATCGCTGAAAACATACAATACACATTCCAACATATAATCACTTCAATGGAAATGGAAAGGATTTGGGCCCACAACACCGCCTCTTGAAGTGGGGTGACTCACCCACACAATGGGGTGGTCACCCAGAAGTTGACATATATCATTTATCTCATCCAAGAGGGAAGTTGGAAATATTCCATGATAAATGGAAAACCAAATCAGACAAAAAAGTTCATTCCAATGGGGGTTAGATGATCCATGTTGGCAGATACTACCTGATAGACATATATCCCTAATTGAATTTTAATATCTTACCATCATATCATAGCAACACCATGGAGCCACTTGAATAGGAACCCATACATAAAATATTTCACTTATAGAAAACAACAGCCATTACCCAATAGAGATAGCTTAAAAAAGAAATAATACAAAAATAAAATGGAAGATGAAGAGAGTACACATAACCCTACTCTATTGGAAGTTCGAGTTCTTGAGGACATCAGATATCTATAACATGTGGCTAAGGATCCTAAAAATCCATTACCAAGTTATGGATGTGGTATTAGCTATTACAAAGGCCCTACCTATAACATTGTTACTAGAAACTATGTAGGTCCTCCTCAAATCATCTACTGCAAAGGATTTATTCGTAGACACAAATCGATGGATCATGAAAAATTATCTCCTAATGAGAATCACAGTATCCCTCTCTATAAAAAAATGATCAAAAAGAAAAATTTCATCCCATTTCAATTATCCTCCCTGATGGTCCTACCCATGTTATATGTGGCTACAATTCTCCTTGTATTCAATCTTCAAGCTATGATGGTGGCCCTCACCATGATGAAATTCACTGTGACATTACTCTCGTCAGTGACACATTATTTCAGCAAGAAGGTCATCCCCACGCTGTCACCCACCCAAATGGTCCTTCCTATGATATAAACTATAGAAATTATACCTTTAGTGAGATAAAAAGCTATGATGGTAGTTCAATTCATGATAGAAACCAATGAAAATTTCTTCCTCACAGTAAAATTTCATATTGGCGGGAAGGTTCTCCCCTGGATGAGTCAAATATAGGAAATTTATCGTACATTGAGGCACTTGGGAAGATGGTTCTATACATTTTAGATACCCTATCAATGAGAAGATACAATCATTCATAACCAATAGGTATCCCAGGACAATGCTCATCCTCGGACCCACCCCAGGACCCTTCACACACCATTGAGACCTCTACTTGCCCAACTACTGATGAAAAAACTATCAAGAAGCAACTATGTTGGTAACATAATGTATGGGAGTCTCTGGAAGTAGGAACAAATTATATTTTCCTCATGATAAGAATATTAGATAAATATGAAATAACCATTATGTTTTTCCCTCATCCACTTCTCAATTCAATATTCCAAATGTATCATTAGAAGAATGCATACATAAAATCTATCTCAATTTTTAGAAAACTCTCCACCACCTAAAAATAATAATTTCCATAAAATGGGTATCTAGACAATGTAAATATATTGGGGGAGATTCTTTATCATATCCACTTGAAATCCCTCCCATCTTCATGGTGACCATTATTAGAGATGTGATGAAAATATCTTCAATCATAGTTTGTCAATGTGTCTCATTAGTTGCATAGTATAATTGTCGACACCACACCTATAATTCCTATATGGGGATGGGAGTTACATGGGGTTTTTTATTTCACCTCATGACCATTTTAGTAGAATCCACTGGAAATGAAATCATGTAATGTGATTACTCCAATTTTGCTATTAAAAAATCCCTCCATGAGAAATATTACATAGTCCACAAGAATCAGCCTTGATAATGACTTTAATGAATCAATATCAATGAGAAAAATCTATATAAAAAAATTCTTAACCAATAAAATGATAACATTTAGATGGAATACCACAAATGGGAATCCAAAAACCAAGTAATTAAATTTTTTTAAGAAATGAATTGTTCTCATACTGAATTAGTATTGTATATGGCTCACGCATGAACAACGATTTTTTGAGATAAAGAATGTGGTGATAGTAGCATCAACCTATGTAGTATAGGATCATCCTGATCCTACAATAATGGGGGAAATTGTTTACATAATATTTCCCCATGCTCAATGAACTCATCCCGAGGGATAATAAAAAAAGAACTAGAGCAACCCCAAAACACAAGGTTGGGGAATTTTTACCTCAACCTCACCCTTGGAAAATATTAGTATATTCCCATCTGGGGAATAGAAATAGAGGCATGGTCTCCCAACTCACCCATATCATGATCCATCTCCCATATCAATGTGGTTTTTGACCATTCTACAATGAGGTTTCCTTTGAGTCACCCTTCACTAAGAATCTCTAATAGAATCCCAGAAAGAAAGGGAGAGATCCTGCAAAGGACACAAACATATATCCTACCATATAAAAGCCAGTACATATTCCACCATATATAATAAATAGATGAACATCATTTATGTAAATCCTATATATAAAAATGAAAATGATTCAAATGAAAAAAAATCAATGAGAGGACGATTCTATCCAGAATGTGGTCCACACTGAGAAATAAGGTGTGCTTACTCAGAACTATATAATCGTCAGGAACTTGGGTGCTCTCTTGATCAACCCCCCATTTCCTCCATAAAAATACCTATTAAGATTAAAGAATAGGATGCATAAAATATTACTACTACACTTAATGTGGATGGTATCTCTATGCTTTATGAGAGGGTTACTAGGTAGGAGGATGAAATGAATGATTTGAGGCAACTAAACATTGAGTTTCTAAAAGGTTTAACTAAACAACAAGGTTTTATCTCAATGATGGTAGTTGGGCCAAGACATCTGCTCAACTGGGTTCATGGACTATCTGGTTACATGTACCAAATCATGGATGAATATCAATATTTCTATCCAATAAAGAGATAACCAGAGTAGGTTCATGAAAATTCTCAAAATATATCCCTTGATGGAAATTTTTATCAAATAGTGGTAGAACAAGAATGTAAAAACAAGACCAATATCACAACTTTCCATGATCATGATCAAACTAACATTCATCAAGGTCATATCGACACTATTGAGTCATTGATAGCTTTATCTGAAATCATGTAAGAGTGGTGTGCAACAATGAAGCTAAGACTAAAACCTTACCCAGACTGAGTGAGTGACACCCCAACACCTCTAAATGTTGGGAGCCCTATGTTTCTGATATTTTTTGGCTCAGGTGACCCAAAACCGAATCTAACCCATTATGCATCCTATTTTTATCCCATGATGATAAATTATACAAAACAAGAAGTAGTGAAACTCATATTTTTTAAATGAATCATTCAGGGTCCATATTCTATATTGTACACCAATTTTGAAGCTTGGTCGATCATGGGATCTGATGATCTCTTTCAGAAATTACTCTTTCAATTTAGCTCAATGTTATAAAAGATTCTTATCTATGACCTCTGAAATTTTAAACTATGAGGGAACAAGAGAGTCTTGTTTTTCATATCCAGATGGAAAGGGTTGACCAATTCTCTAAACAGTCCACTTCCCCAAGAGTATATGATCTCTCTATGCATTGATAACCTGCGCAATGAGATTTAAACATCACACATCCCGGTGATGTATATAAGTCAGTTTTAGGATTTATCCACCATTTCCCAAATAATATCATACTCCATGAAAAGGACTATGCTCAAGTCTCAAATATCTTTACCAATCCCAGGGAAAGAGGAGAAAAGGAAGAGGCGACATGCATCACACTTAAGCTATCATCATTTCATTATCCAACTCTGAAACTTATACCATATCATGAAGAACCCTCTAGTGTCAATAATAACCCCATCCTTGCTAGGATGATTGTATGGGACACATAAGAAACAAATTTAATGAGAAAAGGTACAATGTTTACTCATTTTGAGATGATCATGTTCATGGATTTTTATAGATTCCATGGATAATGATTTTCACAACCTAATAATTCAAATAGGATCTACTAGGCTGGTCTCAACATCTAGTTGAATTATTTCCCATTTCTACAGGATACTAAGAAACACCATTAATGATTTTTTTTATTTAAATACATCCTATAAAAAATGTTAGATTCTATGAATGTAAATTTGTGAATTCCACCAATTAGAGGGCTCGGTACATAATGCACAATGAGGTTTTTTGATTGTTTTTATAAGAATGGTACATGGGATACCTTTATAAGGATCAAATTCCATACACAATGCTTTAATTTCCTTATATAAATCCTTTCCACATGATGTTAAACTGTATTACTTAATCCTAATTGAACTGTGTGGGATTTGATTTTGTTGTCACAGGATATGTAGGACACCTCCTAGAGTTTCAACCCTAATCCTAAAACAAAAACCACATTCTTGGATATTCCTAAACTCTATAGCTATCAGTCATAAATTTGAATTAAAAATAGTCCCCCATTTTCATGAAATAAGGGGAAACAAATGGAGAATATTTAATACATATAGATGTTGTAATTAATAGAACACCCACTCACATGTACAATTATTCAAAACCTGGTTACTTATTATTGTAACCAGTATAGTACAAAGATTTTGGAATGATTCAAAAATATATCTTAAATCTACATGAGTTTTTGGTAGTATTTAATAACCCCCCCTCAAAGGGTTTGATGATCCTAAACTCGAATTCCCTAGGCCAATGTTAGATTATAAGAATAAATTGGGTTTGAAATCCCAATGAAATCATACATTTGAAATGTAGTACTATGAATCGTTATAGATGTGGGAGCCCATGGGAGTTTCCATGAGAGGAAAAAAATGGTGAAACCAAAAATAATATCAAAAAAAATATTCCACAAACATAATTTTCTTGGGAAACAGTATAAGTGAACTTGATGTTAATGAATTTGATAGAAGAATGAATAAGTAATAATTGGCATATAAGTTCTTGTTTCCCAATCCTAGATATCCCATAAAATTCTTTCTGAAATAAATATAGGGAACCTGATGTGAAATCATGGGATAAAAGAATATGTATGTTTCCATAGTTGTTAGACATATTGTTTCCCATTCCCGGAAAACACATTGAATTTTATCTTAAACAAAAAATGGTGAAACTAACTTGAATCCATCAATAATTAAATATAATTGGGCTTCCCATGGGTTGGCCATTATTCATATAAACTTAAGAAAATGGCCAAAATGAAAATTAAAATCAACCAAGTATTCAATGTGCATAGCTGATTAATAATGTGAATTATTTGTGATGTTATAATAACATGTGACCTTGTTTATTGTTGTCCTTCTAATTAGAGATAATTTACTCAAAAAACAGAACCTAAATTGATTCCATGCCATCATCAGGGAATAATTATATAACCTCATATGTGATAGAAACCTCCACGAGTTTCAAAAAAATCACCCACCCAATACCTTCAGCGCCATGTGGAAAATGTGATGGTTCCATAATACTACCAGCTTGGTATGATCAAAACCCATGAGGTAGTATACATAGTTTTTAAGAGTTAATTATTTATAGACCACATCACTTAGAGAATTTAATGATGAAATCTATAAAACATATCACCCTTAAAGACCACTATGGGAGACTATCCCCAAAAAGTGATAATCAATACATTCTTGACCTTAGTATTGTGGATCAACTAGTCAGCTACAACTCCTTCCCAATGAAATATCTTTCTAGAGAGGCTAATGTCAACCACCATTACCAGTGTCATCCTTCTAGATCCCATATTTTGTCAAATGACACAACTAAGTGATATGTTTCCATCATGGACACTCAATCATGGGAACCGAAGAGATCCCATCGGGCTTAGAAATCTACCAATCAAGGGTATTATGGTCTTATCACTACCTCCATCAATGAAGACTTTTGGTATATTCTATAACCATCCCATGAGTAGGATCATATCCCTTCTCACTCAGATCATGTCTTCCCATATACTCTCATATCAAGCATGGGGGTGAATATATTCAAACCCACAAACATGAAGACCATCATTATATTATGATGTAACGAGGAGGGAAATAGTTGGTTTATAACCATAATTTAATCAAATACATCTTCTGTTATATTTTGGATATTGAGAAAGCCCTGATATATATCTCTACACATATTTTGCTGAAGTTCCATTACATTTTGTAAATAAAAGAATATCTCCTCTGGCATATTCTGGAACTGATGCTGATATAGGAAAAAACACATATTACAACACCAGTAGTTAGAGAATCATATCACCTTGATCGACATGAACATGTGGATACTCTTGAGTAATATCAACTGTTTTCTCACATTAAGGTGGATTATCGACATATTCTAATAAAGTACAAGGCACATATATGGGCTCTTATTCCCATTATAAATGGGGTCTATCAACCTAGTTTAGATGTTACCTCGGTATAGGTGTATATTCCTAAATCCAGTGACTTATTCCCAAGGATAGCCAAGATTTGTACAATATCCCCACTTCAATTGAGGTCCATCAATTTGGTTTGGAAATCACCTCAACGAATGCTCATATCTGTTTTGATGATGATACACAAAATATTCTATTAAATTATAGGATATATGATCAAATCCTTTCTCTCGCCAATTAAATACCGCAACAAAATTTTTCAAAGGCTACATAGGAGGATTCTCATATCACTTATCCCATTCTTATGGTTTATCGGTATATTCTGGTTGGGAATGCATATCGGAACTGAGATTATACTCCCACTTCAAGAATGGATGAACATAATATTTCAGAAACCACCCAAAAACTATATCATATCCCCATAAAATAATTTAGAAGATCACCAACATACTCCATCATCTTGTAAGCTATGGGTTCATATTCCAACAATTAAAAATAGTCATAAACATATTACAATGACCGTTATATTATAGGATAATATTATTCTTCAACCCTAAAGGGTAGGTAATCATATTTTATCCATGATATGGGATGAGGCTCATATTCCTACTATTCCCAATTCCAATATCCATGAGGTTGTATAAAATCTATCTACAACACTATGAGGGTTTTATTACTCTTCATCCAAATTAAAATGTGAAAACTACCTCGATAAACCACCTTATGGTAGTATATATATGAATTTCAGGGACTATTCCCCTAAAATCCAATATGGAAAACCTCCATGTGATTGTATCTTTGACCAAATAATGAAATTATACCCTTGTAAAAAACAATTTTCTATAAATGTGCTTGGAGAACCAAGGTTAACCATATATAGTGACCCCATAAACTACTAGAAATAACATACCTTAGTTAGTAGGTGACATAGAGAAGACGCTTATATGGTATGATGAGATGGAAGAACACAACCCTGATACATAAGGGTTTAACATAGATATATGGAGGATGCTAGCTGAAAATAACATTAATCTAAGTTTTCCCCATTGGAACTTTTGATTATGAAGTCACGTATGATATAAAAGAAGGATGATTTCCTTATATAGTCTAGAACATATGGGAAAATTTTCAACAACTGAAGGCAAGACACCAACCTTATCAAGGATATTAGGGTTACCTCAATGACACAAATATGTTATGTTTCTAGATAGTTATGGATGTTATCTCTATGGTCTGGGACCCTTGAGAAGAAAGGCACAACAAAAACCTATAAAATGACTTCATATATAGCATGGATTATCTTCTTCAATTAATTAATAAATCCCCACCAAACATCTTTATTCAAAGATGGGAAGAGTTTGGAGATTTTCAATTAACTCTATCCCCAAGTTAGATAATCTCCCCCCAATGAAGTATCCTACAGTGTCATAAATGTTGGAGAGATTATGGAATTGAGTAATGAACATGGCAGTTGGTCTATCCAATGGTGTTCCTCCACATCAATAATGAAAAGATGTTGTGAATGGAGAAATAGGGCCATCAATAGGCTTCTAATATGGACCTCTCAACAAAATGGGAGCACATTTCAAACACGTAAGTTGATGTCAATGACTACCCAACTGCTCAATATTGTAAGAAACTCCCATCACAAAAATCCACTGCACCCACACCACTTGTGAATTAAATTTATCCAAATCACTAATACCACAAAGGAAACCACCATGGAAGTCCTCTATGATAGAATAAAACCCATAAGGACAGAGGAACATTTATTGTTAGCTCTATTTTAAGGGTTATCAAACAGAAAAAGGGTCTACATGAAATTTGTGGATACTCTAGATCAACCATTTCCCATAGGTCGAGGGGAATTTTTATCTCAATGTCTATCCCAATGAGTCATAGGATGCTCAAAAACAAGATCAGATATTTCCAAAAAGTCCCCAATTCAACCCAATCATGTACGAAATGGGGTGTTTTTATCACCACCTCAAATGAAATCAATATTTCCTTGGATATGAGGTAAATAGAATTGGATGACATCCCAACCATTCCACCCCCTATAAGACACACCGCATTCATTTGGGGCTCACTCAAAAATCATGATCAGAGAAACTCTTAAGGTTGATATTTACAGGTTATTGTGGGGATAATGTATGAAAAACAATAATAAAATTTTAAATGAATTATAGCAATGGAGGCCCAAGAAGATCAATAAATATGTGAAGGACCCCATGAAACTCTCAAAGGGGAAAAGTGGTAGGAAGTTTCCCTCATATTTGGTCAATCATGGGGTATCTATCGTTGCTTGGTATGCACAAATAACATAATGAACATCAATAATATAATGATGTGGAACAATACAAGAAAAATAGAGGGGAAATATATAGAAACCATTCCATAAGAGGTAGGTGATTTTGATTCCAAAACTGACATTGCACATACATGGAACCAAAGGAGGAACTAGAACCTAGTTCCTATGAATGATGAGTTTCCACATCCTAAATGTAATTTTCCCAAGGATAATGGGAAAGTCATGGATACATCCCACTCACCACCTATAATGTATTAAACCCCTTCTATAGAGGAATTACAATAATAATATGAGAATGAGATACAATTCCTCAAATAGACCAATAAGAAATTAGTAATGGGAAATATTTCTACATGGCTTCACCATGAAGAAAAAACAAGTATACCTCCTACCATCCATCAATAGAAGTATAATATTCCTATAGTGTAAAAATTTGAGCATTTGGATGGAACTCGATCCAAGCATACATTTTATATAAACAATAAGTCGATAATGATTTTAAATTTTATCTATTACAGTGGTAACCTCATTATTATTGTGGTAATACTGTGGTCCTGGAATTGATTTAAAATCTATGTGATATGAAAGCATGAAAAACGTAATTTATATCCCTTTACCCATAAATAGAAGGTGGTTTAGATAGTGGTACCTCTAAAAATCCTAAGAACCATTGAGTCCGTAGCTACTTGGAAGGAAGCTGTGGTGGGACAGTGTACCCCCATGCATCCTAAAAGGTAGTTGTACCGCAAATGGATAGATGACACATTTCTAATGCCCAATTTAATAAATCCTACATTTTCGACCTTTAAAGGAACATGTAATCTAGAAAAATATCCCACAGACATGGTATCCTGATGTATTTCTCTGATGGTCCCTCAAGACTAATAAAAAGCTACAAAACTCAGATTATTTTTACTGACTCTTTTATGTATAGTATTTTTGGTATATAATCCTTCCAACATGACCCGTTAGAGGATGGAATGACCTTTTTCATAAAATTATTTATCAATTCATCTCCTATAAAAAGAAAATGATGATTTTTTGCCCCAAAAATTGGAAATAGTTTGAAAATTAGAGAGCCTTTGACCTTCTTTCCATGTGGTAGGGACTAACATACTCACATTGAATCCCATTCCTATAGAAGAAATTATGAGAACTATTTTATGAGAACCTCCCTAATTCTGAAAACACCTTTGAATCATTTAAAATAACATGGTGTATTCTATGAGTTTATAGAAATGTCACAATGCCAAGAATACTCTATTTGGTGAACTTAGTCCAAATCTTAGACCATGCTCATGAAACAAGAGAAAAATCCTAGTAGAGCAGAGACTGCTACTATCACCCTCAAACCAATATAGAGCCTTCCAAAGAACATATCTAGTACATAAATTACCTGAATCATCCCATTGAGTCGTAACATTAAAATAATCTCCATTGATGAGATGTAAAAAAGGACCAGGGTTTCCCTTTATTTGAGGAATATAAGAAAAAAGTATATTCCTTCTCGATTGAATATGTTCCTATAAATTTTCTTATAAACATGGAAAACAACCTTCTTATGTTTCCAAGGCATCTAAAACTCAATGATGTTATCCTTAATTATGGATATGATTATTTATCTTTATGAATAGTAATGTCTCGTGTTATCAAGGACTATTTTTTCTTTGAAGGAATAATTTATGGATTGTTTGATTATAGATTGGTGATACTGGAAAAAATATTAGGAACATGTGAAATTTGTAAAATCCATTTAATATAAGAAGATGGTGACTTGAAAGAAGTTATTTCCTGGCTTGGCCAAAAATTTCATAACTAAATGACTCAGAAAATAGTTGACCAAGATAACACCACCCAGAGAGAACATCTTCATATACCATTCATGATTCTAACACCTAGATGGATTCTATTGAATCTTACTCCTATAGGTTTTTCTAGTCATCATATACAGAAAAATGAATAAGATAAAGATTCATAACCAACTACCATAGAAGCCCTAACTCATGCAGAATTCTTTCTTTTTGTATTAGGAGAATGGGAACTACCCCACTAAAGAATCATCATTAGATGAAGTGGTTACTTTTTGGTTCTATTAATTAAATTCACATAATTGAACCTTTATTTGATGATGAATATACTCATGAATATGATTTCCTTATACATGATTGGGGATCTGAAGACCAATTATGAAAAAGATGAGGGTATAAGGGATGCTATGGTTGGGACCAAACACAATATTCTATCCATATATCCATATAATCTATATATGTGGTTGAGGAAAATGAGTGAGTTCTTCAATAATTTCAAAAAGTGTAAAGGTATTTCTCATGAACTTTTAGTGGTCATTCAAACTTAATCATTTTAAATAACCGAATGGCGGGGGTGAAATTATATGATCCAGCCAAATTAAGGGTTAAGACAGTGAAACCTACACCATCAGTAACATATTCTCCATAGATCATTATCCAAGCACCAAGCCCATCTTGTTCATACACATTAGCTCCTAAGAAATATGATAAAGAGAAACCCCACCATGGGAAGAACATACCAATGGCATAAAAATATGTCATTCTAAAATAGATATCGGTTTTCCCAGGAAAAAATATAGTCATTGATGCTCTCCATTAGTCAAAAATAGATCCATAATGCATTTATCAAATCCCTTTGGAGCCCCCATATGTTCGAGATATAAGTTTTCATAGTCAAGGATTTATAGTTTGAAACTACTCATGTAGAATGTAATACTATTGTTGGATTCATAGAGAATGATTATGAAGAATCCATCTGTGGAATATCAAACTCTTAATGTTTTAAGAAATATTGATAATTTCTATATAAAAAGGGATATAGTTGAAAAAGGTATTGACAGTAAATTCACCCAAATATGGACCCCCTGATGTTTGGTAAACACTAAGGAGGATTTTTCTCCAACAAAAAATACAATTCAAGGGTATGAAAAAGTGAGCAAAGTCTCATCTGGAATATCAATATCAAGTCTAGTTTGGGGAACCCAAGTCTAATGGTATGTTCATGGTTACCTTGAATGACAGATTATACATTATTCTACTCTAAATTACCTAGATTCATATCCACATGTAGGTTCCATTTTCATTTCACCAATATTAAAAATACCCCATTAAAGTAATGGTTATTATATTATATGGTGACAACTCCACATTTTATTATTTGTAATCTATAGACACCGATAGATGTTTCTATAATAGGGAAGGAAATTAATAAATGATGAAAGGTTAAATTTTTTTTCCCACTCCCAATGGAGTTTTATACACTACTTTACATCTATAAATCATGCTTTTCAGTGAATATTTGTGGCCTATAAACCTGATTGGGGTAGTTGAAATAGTCCCAATGAGCTGTTGTGAACCAAAAAAATCATGGGCCCATGTTTATGTGATAGATATTATTCCAGATGAAGGGGGTTCATAAAAAGGTTTTTCAGAATAATTCCCTATCATGGTTCAAAAATCCCCTTGTTACATTTGTAGTAAGTAAAAATTCTCCCAAGTCATTGAGATTACCCAGTTAGGATTCAAGTATCATGGAGTGGGGGAGTCGGTTAATCAATGATTTCTTTTTTATTTTATTTTTCCTTACTTATGAAGAAACGTCCACATCCTATTAATGATTTCTTTCCCAGTTGAAAAAAATAAAACATACTAACTCAAAAACACAAGAATTTACAAGGTTTACTACTCAATAAGATAAAATTTTCCTTGTTATGGTTCAGAAATAATCCAATTTCACAAAACCTACCTCGCATCATGTGGTGTGATTGCTTTATGGGAATCCATTCCTTCATGGACATCCTCTACGTCACGAAAAACTAGTTCCCCTTGAACTTCCAATACATCATGTATTTCTGTGGATTTACTTTCCCTTTTCCATTCTGTGCTACTAATCCAAAGAAACACCATCCATAGAAAACAACCTCCTTCATGAAATCTTTATTAATGAAATACATTCCTTCAAAGAATTCCCCCTCATGAACTCCTTCAGACATAATTGTATACTTCTATCAATTATGATCTACATAAATGAAATTCTTAAAAATTAATGATATGATTATTTGTCTTTATATAGGAAAATAGATCCCAAAAACATCTAAATCTGAATGCTTGAAACATTGATGTGGTACATCCTTCTCCTAAAACTGTGTTATTTGGTCTAAAATTTTTATAATCCTTTTTAGTGCCTAATTAAATCTACATAAAAATAATTTTCAGTAGCCATAATCATCTATTCATTACACAAACAACATGAACCCAATGATCAACAAGCATCTCAAAAACTGTGATCCTCCCATAAAAATGTTTTCTCTATATGGTCAATGTATCATGCGTCGTGGTCCACATAGTGCTCCTATGTGGAAATATTCCTTTGTCGATTTCTGTCACCATTCCATGTATATCCTTTATGGTCTTTGAACTGTGATTTATGGACCATGAAAGGCATTCCACAAACTCCTTTGTTGAAAAACATTCTTTTACCATAAATGAAAATTTTGATTTTGAAGCCTAAAAAATTTCACAAAAACCAGGAAGTTGTGCCACCTTAAATTATGCTTCGACTACACCAATCATACTGATTCGTGGTCTTTTAGATTTGAAAAAAAAAATTGATAAATCATTAAATATGAAACCATATTCTACTAAAATTTACTTTTTGTGATTCATATATCCATCAATGATTTACTCAACACATACTCTACACCCACATCAGCCATGCTCGACGTGAGAAATAAGTGTTGCATGAATAGTTCATCATTGAATAACTTCATTACAAAACCACTCATCTACAGTCATCATGAACATTAAATTTCATTATATTCAGCCTTTGATCGATCATATTTTTCATCGTCAGATTTACCAAAAAATTTATTGTAACTTCCTTATCTTCCAGAAACATATTTTTTCATAATAAAATAAAATTTCTTAAGAATTATGAGTCTAATTTCATGAATATGATGGTCAGTATGATCATTAAATTTTAAAAAGTTGTGTGATTTATTTTCTTCTCAATCATCCTTTACAAAAAATTACAATACAAGAATATGATAATATTTCTTATCATATTTGTCCTAATAAAAATTCCCAGAAAATTGGGATTTCTATACCTCTCCAATCCTAAGAGGCAGTTGGATGGAAGGGAAGCATCTCCAAAATTCCCCCACAACATCCTCATTGGTTCAAGATTACATCCATTCTTCTCATATCATCTCATCCTTTACTAGGAGTAACGATTCCCCTAAAATATCCACCTTTCATAAATATCCCCCCATAGATAAAGAGATGGAAGAGGAAGAGTATGACCTTATAAAAACACCTCTCACATTTGAGGAAGATGTATCGACCACCATCGATAAGCTCGGTTCGGTGAATATGGGATCTGAATAAGACTCGTGATATATATTGATGAGGGCTTCTATGCCTCTAAAAGATAAAGATATTTATATTTAATTTATAAAGAAGAATATACATGTGTTAAATTTGAATTATAAATAGGTGTACAATATGAACAATGATGTGACTACTCATTATCTAGGCTTTTCTAATGACCAATGATGTTTCAAGCAGGATGCCATGACAATTCTCCCCTCTCATGCTACCAAGGTAGAAAACAAAGTTAATAAAATGATAAATTCCATCATTTTTCAAGATCTATAGTACCCAAAATGGATTTATTACACCATCCCAATCAATAATAATAATGGGAACATCAGGGTCTTCATCGATTTTAGAGTGCAAAATCGACACTAATAGAATGGCGATTTCTTGATAGAGCCCATATAACTTTTGATCAACATAACCGCAAGATTACAATACCTTTTTATTATGGATTATATTCGGGGTATAACCCATTCAAGATAGCCTGTAAATGTTAGGAATATATTTCCTTTAGATCACATTAATGGATATTATACTACATGTTCAAGCCCTTCATCTTAAAGAATGTTGTCTCTACTTACCAATGCAACATGTGTCACATCATAAAACCCTTATTGGGATAAACCACTTAGTGATACATTGATTATCTAGTGATTAAATATTGGTAGTGGTTTGATCACCTCATTGATCTTCAAATAATTATCAAGAAAATTATAGTAGAATATTTTGATGATAAACCATATTATGTTTGATTTTGGAGTAACCTCAGGAAAATTCATCATCTTTTTTTTTGTATCATCACGACATCTATGTAGATCCATATAAGAGTAGGGAAATACTATATATTTTTCTACCTCATAATCTTATAGAGTTAATGGAACCTTGATTATATCATGAACTTTATAGCCAATATGGATCAAAAATATCACCCCTTAACTTGGTTAATGAAGAATTGAATTACCTACTAGTGAGATGAGGATTGCACAAATCATTAAATAATCTCAAGAAATATCTATAGTTTACAAAATTATTGATGCCTCTAGTAGAAGAAAATACATATATATTAAATGTGACCACCATGGGAAGATTTTTTTTGTGCACTATTTTCATATAAAAATGATTTGAGAATTAAAAATATATTATTAACTTTCCTGAATAGTGATAGAAATTAAGACTCGAGTTTCTAATATGGAGAAGAATCACCTTGAACTCTTATTCAAAGGGAAAAAAGATAATGTATTATGTGAAGCATCATGAATTCTACCTAGCCTCTTATATCAACATGTTGAAGTACATTCATGGACACTCTATGTTTACTGGGCACTTGACCCAATGGTATGTTATCCTATAATAGTATGAAATTAAATTAATATCACAAAATGTAGTTAATGTCTAGGAAGTGTCATATTTATTCATGGAACATTCTTCCCAAGAAATAAATATACTAGATATTAAACTTCCATAATACGAATTTTTCTATTCCTATGACACTCAATGAACATGGCACATGAATTTTGATTCCCCCAAGTCTGATTGTTTGTAAATAGGAAAACCCGAAGCTAAATTTGGTTGGTATATGAATTGAATTTGTTTCACCATGAAAAGAAGTTTTTACCTATTATTTATCACTATTTAATTGATGCACTAATAATGGTTTAGAATATTGAGCCCTTATTATAGGCCTAGATCTATCCATTTATATGTTGATAACCTACATAAATTTCAAAGGAGATTCAAAGATAGTGACCAAATAGGTAAACAATGATTATTCTATCAATAATGATGAATTATCACCTCTCATCGATTATGTGAGAGTACTGATGTTGGGAATACCTTTCAAACCAATCCATCATCTTGTCCATCAATCATATAATTCTTGTGTTGATGCACTAGATAATGAAGACATAGTTTTGGTCGATCCCAATCAAGATGTGTTTGTCTTCTGCATCACATAGAAAAGGGTAGTATCACTAATTTTTGTCTACTAAATGAAGTAAATTAACCATATAAATTTTGAATTAGAGTATGATTAGATGGAATCCACCCCTAGATGGATGGAGCCCATGATATATTACATCTATAATGGGACTCATCCATCAGATACGTCCAAAAGGGAACATATTCAATGTTGGGCCATGAACTTCGCCCTTTAGGATGGTCCGAATGAGCAGAAAGACATCCATAAATGAGGATTTGATTGATTCTCCTAAGAATAAGTGTAAGTGATAATCTCTTTGCCTGATGGAAGTCCATGTAGGCTCATATGGTTATCACAAGTTAGGACCCAGACTCTCCCACTAAATTAGGAGGCTTGGATACAACTGAATGAAAATGTTTTAGGGATATATAGAATTCACTAGGAACTATTATCCATGTCAGATCCATGAAAACTTCATCTATAAACCACACGAATTACTACACACAACTATGTATTGTTATCCATTATATATATAGGGAATATACTTTTTTGGTCCATATCCCCCAACTACAACTAAAATGTTTAGGTAAATATTTACTACCATCAACCTATTTTCTAAATGGAATGATTATATACCCTTTATGGAATTTAGGATGAAGAAAATTATCAACTTCCTGATTCCCAATATAATAACCATATTTGGTGTCCATCACACGATATTGATGGGAAATGGTTTCAAATTCAATTATTTTATGTTGAATAGCTTGTATCTGGAGTATAATATTGAGACCAATCTTTTTTCATGCTATTATGTTGTAGCAATTGGATTTATATATTCCTTCAACAAAACTATATCGAATTTAATTTTGAAAATTGTTGACAACGACTAGTGATATTGACCGAACAAGCTCCTTTATTCTTTATAGACCTACTGTAACACCACATTCATCACATACACATTAGTGAAACCATATTATCTAGTTTATGGAATAGTGTTAGTATTACCCTCCAATTTCCCGTTTTCCTCACTCTAAATAGTTATCTTTGGAGAACTCTCAGATGATGAACATTCATAAAAGAAACTGGATGAGTTAGAAAACTCGATGAGAAAGGGTTGTGTATGAAAAAATACATTGATTTCGATAAGAATCAGATTGTGAAGGACTTGAAAAAAAGTTTTTACTCTGATACTTCTTCCAAGAAGAATAGGTACGGGTTCTCATCATACTGATTATACCAAATAATAAACCACCCAAATTATAATTCATGTGGGAAGTGCTTTACATCATGCATATAATGCATTTTAATTGGGATTACTAATTTTCCACAATGGATGGGGACACATTACCCCCCACTAATTAGAGGGTTTTAAAAAAGTAATTTATTTAACCTCAATAATGATATTATATGTCGTGATGGAAGGAATTTAAACTACACAACATTCCATGTCCATATTACATGATATTAATCCGCACATAACTTTTCCTTGACACGTGATGTCAAACTATTTGACCCCTAATGTCCTGGAAGAAGGAATTTAAATTATAAAAAATATAAACGCCTTTACCTCAAGATATTAATCTTAATTGAAAATTTATATAGAATAATATATTAAACTACATGGAATATGTACTCACTATATAAATTTAAAATACATGAAACCTAGTCTTGGTCTTAAGACATTAAACCATACAACATGTTCATACCATGTGGGAATTACCTCCTTCTGATGCATGATATAGATCATTGAAACCAAGATATTAGTTTTAGTGTTTTCCGGCTCATATTAGGCTTTCTACAACAAACCTTCTTGCGGAAAATGTTTTTCCATTTGATTTTGGCATTGAAACATCATTCCAAAAAAGATTACACCTTTCCCAATCCATGGAATCACATCATTAGTGATTCACTATGCATAATTTTAATCTACATAGAATAAAAAAGAAGTTCCCTCCCCCTTATGTCAGAGTCATATCCACATAAGGGATCATATATTACAACATCATGTGGATTTATTCCTATTACCACAAGATACACAGTGATGCTAAAATCTATTATCCTAGGCCCATCCATAATATAAATATAAAATCTCACCTCCATACATATAGTGAGAACATCACAAGGAATTATTTATATAATAACTACTTTTCAATTTATTTCTATCCCCATAGGATATGTTGTGACACCCATATCTAAAATCATGGGTCCAGCTGCAATATATAAAAGGAAAAAATACCCCCTCCCTATGTATGGGCTAGACCTATTCAAGGAATATTTATATAATGGAACTGCATGTGGAGGTTTCTTATAACTATTTAATGCATATCGATGCCCAAATTTCCAATACTGGGACCAGCTATAATATAAAAAATTACGCTTACCTTGAATATAGGTCATAATGTGATGAGGATTCTATTTATAAGATCTATATGTGTAATGATTCCTAGTCTATGAGAATCATAGTGACACATAGATATTGTATTTCAAGCACAATCATGAGTTCTAATAACATCAAAAAAGAATTTCAATGAGAACAAAATTTATATACAAATTACCACTTCTATCGAAATGTGAATACTCTCAAACATTCTCTATCTCACACTCTCGCATGACTCAATTGATTGCCCGATTTTATCTTATTTATCAACCAATGTAGGAATCAAGTGATCTAAGGGAACATATAATGTCTCCACTACTGAAGTAATCAAGTACATTTCTATACCAGGAACCACATATGAGTCGTGTGACATTAAACTACATTACATCATCCTTGTTGTATGATTTTAAACTTCGAAACATGAAGAATTTATGTTGAACAAATCGTCCACTAGATGATTGTGTCCTCAAGAATCGCATGTTTTATCCCTTCTCCCATAAAATGTTTTAAATGCAAACATGTGTATCATTTAGGGTACTCAAATCTATGTTGAATATAACATTTTCCATGAACTATCTTCATACCTTCCATATCTTAGTTAATACCACCAAATTACATGAGTCGATACAATTCTATTAGAATCCCATGGACCATGATCACATTTACTCTTGGTTCTCCCCTATAGTGTATGAGTAATAGTGGATGGATAATATTAAGGGTCCCAACTAGGATTCACTAGTGAATAACACAATTATCTGGAACATGTTCTTAGTGGAATTTTAGGTCATAGAGGAGAGGCCCCTCTTATATCAAGAAGGTATTGTCCTCACTGCACAGGAACTGGACTTCATCCATTTCAATTGTTAAACCATACCCAAGGGTCCTCATCTGTCATTGACTATGATATTTTCGGTGTATGTTTTAAACTTCCCATAACCCAACTATTCTAGTGAATTTTACAACACCAAATGTTACACATATGTGCATCATACCTGTTATAAATGAAATATTACAGTATTAAATTCTTGTACCCCTTTCATTTTAGGGCATGAATCCCCATTGGAGATGCAAATTCCATGAGTTTCAAAATCCAATTGGACACCGCCTTTTCTACAGAACAAATATCATTGACTCTTTTTGGGTCTAGATCACCAATTTTCTTGAGTGGATATTCTCTTGGAATTTCATGGACCTCAAGCCCCCATCAAATTGGTTCTCATTCTGGGAATGTTGGTAACAAATCCATGGTGGAAATACTCTAAAATATAGAACCTATTTATAATAACTATGCATAAATTTATTCATATTATCATAGGAATCATTGTGATGTTAGGATCCCAAATCATAGGCCCATCCACAATATAAAAGAAAAAATGCCCCTCACTATATAGGGGTCAGACCTTCACAGGAAATATTATATATAACAATAATTTTTTTCATGATTTATACATCCATGGGTTTCATAGTGATTCTCAAAACTCAAATCATGGTTCAAACTGTAATATAAAATGAAAACCAATTTTTTCCACCCAACATATGGGTCAGACCTATGAAAGGGGTTTTCTTTCTAAGAACTACCTACGAATTCATTCCCAAACTATGGGATTTATATTGATACCTAGGTGTTACATTTTTAGCCCAACCATTTGTTCTCATCACTCTATACTATGTTCGTTGTTTTAGAAAAAATATTTGAGGGGATTCCAATGTGAATCAATATGATAATACCCTCGTATATTACATGGTATTAACTCTCACAGAGCTTAATCGACTTCCCAACTATCTCATGTTTGTCATGCCAAGAATGTATCATCTAATCTTATGAAACCTAGAATGTTTATCCAGTTTCCATGATTGAGAACTGTTTTAGATCAAGAACCACTTCCGAGTAACTTGATGTTATACTTCATGAAACCTTCCATGTCACATGGTACTAAAATGTAATACATGTAGTCTATATCTAGTAGAAATCATACCCAAAACGAATGTGTTCTCTAGAATCACATATTTTATTGATTCACCCAAAAAATTATGTTCAATACACAGTGGCCAAGCCTTTATGGTTCACAAAACATTCTTGAATATTATTTTCTCCATGAACCAACTTCATTCCTTAAATATCAAGGTTATTACCATCCAATTAATTTTTTTCATTCACTTATCATAGGATCCTATTGACCATGAATCCACATACTCTTGGTTATCTCATGCAGTGTACCAGTAATTGGGATTCAATAATATAATGGGACACCACTAGGATTCCTTGGAAAATAACATAATTCCTCATAGCTTGTCCATATGTTTCATTTGTTCCATATGAGGGGAAAATCCTAAATTCAAGTGCTCTAATCATGAGAATTCTGGGTATGGTTTTTTATAATTAGAAATGTATCACAAGCATGTATTACCCTAGGATGGATTGACCACAGATTATGGAGGGGTTAATCATTGATTTATTTTTATAAATTCCTTTTTTTCTATTAAATCTATTAAACATGTTAGGGTTCTCTATCTACTCAATATTATCTCTCAAAATCGCTTCATGTGTCGTAATAAAAAAAAGACAATGAAAAAATATTTATAAGGTTTGGCATAAAGACCTACTCCTTTCCAGGTTGGTTATTCCCCCCAACATAGATTCTGAATTATAATTTCACTATCTCCATAAGTTATTACTATGGCTCTGGCTCCAATAGAGATACTCCATTTTTGTTTGGATCAAACCAAAATACTTCCTTCTCTAGCTCCAACCTGGAGAACCATTATACTATTGGCAACAACCAAAATAATTCAACTACTCCTTGATCAATCCAGAAGGATTTAACTATGTTCAAAGGCATGATCCACTGTAGGATGATCTATTGATCTCTCTCCATGAGCATACTAAATCAAAATTGTCGTTGTACCTATTCAAGTATATTTGCAGTCTTATTGTATTTCTCTATAATTATGATCACCCATTGTTGATTAGTTTCCTTAGTGGAAATAATAATCAGGAAATACACCCTTTTTAATGATGTATCGGCCTCACTTATATGTGTTCAAATTTATTACACATTCTTATTCAATACTTTGGTAATGATTAATTCATTCATAACCTCAAATCACATCATCTGGAATATTAAATTCATACTCATCAAATACACTTCATACATGAATGTTCAATGCATGAATTTTGAAAATATTTTTTCGGGTATCTAAAAAAATAGCACATATATTTAATGTCATTATTTATATTTTATGTTCTTTAGAATATTTGTTTTGTATGTATCAATAATTCATTATGCGTGCATATGTTGAATGATTTTATTCACGTGATATTTAGTTCATGAAAACCTTTTCAGATACACTTTTATATATAATCTCTTCAAACAAACTCACATAAAGGTTTAGAAAACAAAGTATCTTTTTTTGTGCAAGGTGAAACTCAATAAAACCCAATATTTGTGTGAAATCCTTCTTCATCTTTCAAGAAAACCCAAATGGGTATAAGTTTTTCTTTGAATAATCTAATCTTATTCTTAATAGGACACTGTTTATGCAAACAATATCTTAGAGTTATAACCAAAATTTACAAACCCAGAAGGCCTCATGGTTTTAAGTGCTTCACAAAAACTAGAGAGATACAACACGTTGTCCCTATATAGATTCACAGAATATGATTCTTTATGGATAGTTTCAATTTTTCATTGTAAACTTTTAAAGATATTGGGATCCACTATCTACTTCTTTAAATCCAAAGGCTTCACATAACTCAGTGTACTTCTCTAATGAGTTCACATATGCTTTGTTTTTTTAGATCTGTCTAAAAAATTATCTGAAGAAACAAATATTTTGATTTCACGTTCTGCTTTTATGGAAGATAAGGATCACCAAGAATCCAGTTTTTATGTTGAACTTTTATATAGATAATGATTATATGTTGATGAATAATAAGTATCTATAAATTCATTCATATATGAGAAAAAATTACACCGAAAATCATGGAGTTTTCCTTCTCACATTTGTGTTACTCCTTCGCACTTTCATCGACTTCTGAATTCCATTTTCATATTCTCCTCATATCAATCTCCATTATAATGGATACTATTTTGAGTGGCATACTATAACTACATGTATATTTAATTTGATATGATTTCTTCTAGTTCTTTACATGGATGTAAAATGATAGGTTTTTGTATGATGATTCGGTTTGATAGGACTATCCTCCTGTCGTTGGTGAGATATTAAAAGATAGAGAGATATGCCCACGGTGGTTCGATCAATGATTAGAATAAATGGATCTCCTAGAATGATGTCTAGGGTGTAATATGATTTTTCAGTTTATTAGATATAACATATGAAATGTTCGAGGGGTTGTGGTTCTGTTAGTCTAAAAAATGATGGAGGAACAATTCCATGACTCACAACATCCCATATCCAAACATTCATTGAACTAGGGAACTGTATATAATTCAATCACTCCCAGTAACTGATCAATTATGTTTTTTTCCTATCCCAATACCACCCCTTACCAATTCTACTATTTTAAGTCTATCCACATGCTGGAGATTACACTATGCAGTCAGACTCCTGTGCCCAATCAGTCCACCCTCTAGCATGCTTGGGAACTTTCCCATGCGAGTTATTGACCCTTTGGTCCCACAGTTCCTTCGTTTGAGGGTGTCTAGGCTGTTAGGGGTTGGAAATATTTTTTAATGTATGTCCCAAATAATAACTTATACAAAATGTTAAGTGAAGATAATAAAAAAACCCAATAAAATAAAATTTTAATCATTATTTTTCTCATCTTCTTCTCTCGTTCATCTGGCAGTATATGTTCATATTTTCTTATGGCCATGTTTTCAAATCCTCATGAAATAAAAACACAATGTGTTGTAATTATTTTCCATAAAATTTCTTCATTCGTGGTTAGTGCTTTTTGGAAAAAATGTTCACTCCCCTTTGTACATGTTTTCTTAAATTGTAAGATTACATCAACAATTATCTTATTTATAACATGGAAAAGTTTTCATGTGTGACATACAATTATATGAATCTATAAAAATTATCTAGGAATCACTTCATGTAGTTATCTTCCTAAAAAACATAATAAACTTTTATTGACACCAAATGCAACACTGGTCCCAACAATATCCCCAATTTTATTTATTCAATACCCCTTTAACAAACTATGTAGAAGAAAAAATGTGTGTTAAACTCTTCCCCCCATTATTGGAAATTAAATGAAAATTGAAAGTGGGGATTTTCTAAAAACATTTTCTCCTCCCTCTAAATATTATATCATGATTACCAATTAGAGAAAGATGATATCACATGGTACTCTTACTAGATATCCATTTATAAATCAAATCTATGTCTACATCGACTAACTCGGTGTATAAAAAAAGAGATATTTGATTAAGGTTTTCAATATTTTCCATAAACAACCATGTATATGAATTCATGCTTAGAATATCAAAATTTTCATTCCTGAAGTTGTAAAAATTTATATTTTTCAATGACATGATAAATCTTATACATACTTCAACAAACCCATCAATATGTTCAAGTGAGAAATTAAAGTTACCCCATTATATCACATAGTCTTCAACGATGTAATCCCACATTATTTAAAATATAATACAATTGAGAACAAGGGATGAAATTATGATTTTAACTCCTCAACCCATAATTTTTATTTTTACAAAACATTTTTCATTCCATTCTCAGGGGTTCCCCCTTGAGGGATGTACAATTTTATTCTATTTCATGGAATTTTTGTAGACTCCATAAAGTCCAATCTCATCATGATATCCAAGGGTTATGGACTCAAACATCAGCTTCAATTCCCAACATTGTAAATTCAGAACAAATAAAACAATAGGGAATAAGGGGTGGTCTCTTGGTTTCTCAAAAGTAACATTCAAGAAGAGTGCATCCTCTCAATTCGGGCCATTATTTTATATGAAAGTTAGTATGGTAAAATTTATATGGAGTCATTCTTTTTTTTTGAGTCTCATTAGTTTAAAAAAATATTTCTTCACATGAACCTCATATTTTCATGGAATAACTATTTCATCCTTAGTTTAATGCATCTTCATGATTCCAAATTCCAGTTACTTTTTTTAAACATCCTCTTTCTTTCCTGTATATTTAGTAAGATTTTTGGCATCCTTCAATTGTTTGTCAATTTTAAATTAATGTGGGAAAACACTACACATTATCTCTTGAAATAAATAGTATTACTATGATCTTTACATGAATTTTCATTTTTTTTCTTTCTGTCACTTATCCCCTTTCATAGAATAGGTAACATCTCCCATTAGTCTAGACAAGAATACATAATACTTATCAATATTAAATTGAATCTTCCAAAAAAATCATCCGAAAAATGAATTTTGTTTTGTTTAGAAAGATTTAGTGTAGATTTATTCACATGTTTTTTACTTTGAAATGTTTTCAACTGATTCTCACTCAGACTCCCCCATGATTCTTTCCTCATTCCTGATAAATACATGTTGAACCAGAAAGAGTTGGATTTGGGACCATTATTACCACAAAACCAAAAAAATACTTAAATGTTTATTCTCTTATATTTGTTATAGATGATTCTGGGTTTCTATTTTTGTTTTCTTATTTTTGGAGGTTTGGCCTACATGGAAAATATTTCTCTTCCCAAAATGAGGGAGATTTCCTTATATTCTCCTTGGACCTAATATTCACAACATTGCCTTTCACACCTAAACTAGTATAATTAACATGTCCCTTAATAAGATTAACTACACTTTTACCTTTGTTCTCTCAATATTGAGTAGGTTATCCCTTGAGTAAAAATATTTATTGAAATATTATCTAACCAAATTCATCTCGTGTTGAATTATGACAAATATATATTGTGTCTCAAAAAATTCTTCTTCTTTATCAAAAAAATTTTCATCAATATCACATTCCATTTTATCTTGTTCATCAATTTTTAAATTGTGCATCTTGACCTCATTGAAAAAGGATACATCATTATTGATCATCTTATTCTTTTGTTCATCAACAAAAACAGTTTCATCCTTCTTATTTTTAATGGTTAATTTGTTATTTTATTTATCATTATTTCACATTTATTTCTTGATATATTTGATATTTTCCACGAATAATTCTAATTATTCATTAAACCTACACTAAAGATATATTCTTTCCTCTTCCTAATCACTACTATGTGATGAATTAGTTATTTTATTTTCCTCTGAAAATAAAATAATTCGATTATATGAAGAAAAACTTTATGATGATTATTTTTTATTATTGATCATATGATTTATATTCTTTCTTATAAAGTGTTTCCTCTTATTCATATCCCTTTTATGATTATGATATCTTTTGTCCTCTGATTCTAATTTAGGTTCTGAATCTGTAACCATCATATTTGGAAACATCTTAGAAAAATGACCATTTCTACCCAAGTAGAAGCATATAAGTAGTTTCTTATTCATTCCCTTCTATTTCCCTTCCTGGATTCTTTTTTTATAAGGGAAATTATGCAACTGATTTCATTAACATCCTCACCATTTTATGGATATTTAAATTATTCAACATATTCTTCTCCGACCATTCGCAATCTCATGGAATCAAAGTCCATTTATTTTTTTATATATTCTTGATATATTTAATTTTCATCATCTCATTAAATATGAGAATACTTTGATGTTCCTAAAGAGACAAGTTATCTCTTCCTTCTATGACTGAAAAAATTGAATCAAAACTATCTAGAAATATCCTCATTTTCTGAGAATTATGGATTCATCTAGATTCTCACCAAAACCTAGAATGTCGTTGACTACCTCATTATCTCAGTAAAATATTAAACAATAATTTCTTCATCATTCATTTTAATTTCATCAAAATTACCACTGTAAACATTTAGTTTGGATTCCTTGACATTGACATTTCCTTTATAGATTTTGTTTGTTTTTATAACATATCTCCTTGGTATTCTGGAGACACATGACCTTTATTTTGAACAATTATATTAGAGACATCAAAATGTAATTATGTGCCTTTCCATCTACCTCAATATTTATCTTATCATCTTGTGTCATTGAAGAATCATTATAAATGGGTGGAAAATACACTATTATAGCATCTCTAACTTCTAGGAAGAGTGATAATATATAGGGTTGAATTCTATTAGTCTAACCATTACAATTATTCCCATGAAATTATAGAACACCTCGGTTGTTTATAGAATTAAGATTCTACATCTATCTGAATCCTTCATGGATCTTAAGACGTAACCTAGGCTATGATTGCACATGCGGAGCCTCAAACCGGATTGACCATTGAGTGGGGAGGGTAGAATCTATGGTTTCTTTTAAAAAATTCTTTTTGATTTCAATTAAACCTCTTGAACCTATTATCCTTCTTGATGAAATCATTATTATCTCTAACAATTACCACACGTGTAGTAAAAACAATATAAAGAGCATAACATAATATTTATACGGTTCAGCCTAAATACCTACTCCTTGATATGTTGGTTATGCACCCAACATGGACTCTATGATATAATTTCCATATCAGTAAAATTGATTATAATTTATTTGAATCCAATAGAGAGACATTGTTTTATTTTGGATCCAAACAAAAGGATCCTTTCTCTGACTCATACTAAGTGACGCCTTCTACTCCTTGCTCTATCCCAAACACTTAAACTACTCCCATATCCAACCATAAGGCATCATCTCTCCTCAAAAGTTATATCTACTACAAGATGATATGTAGATATCCCACCACAATATTTCTGAGTCACAATTGCCTGTGTACATGTTCAGGTTTCCTTTCAATCTACTAGTGTTTCCCAATGATTTTTATCACCTGTTCTTGGTCATTTCCCTCAGTTATAATAATGTTTGGGATATTCTTCCTTCTAAATGAAGTCCCACTCTCACATATATGTGTGAAAAATATGTACAAATTCATCATAAATATTCTGTGAAAGATTAATACTTTCTAAAATGAAAATAATTTTTTTTAATTCTCAATTAAAAGTCATCAATTGAATTTCATGCCTGAATTTTTGTTGCATGGAATTCAAAATTCCTAGTTCTGATATCTCAAGAATAAACTACGAAACTGAAATTTAATGTTACTCAATATATTTTATGTGATTTTATTGAATAATTTTTGATTTTATAAAAAATATTCACATGGTAATTTGTTTCGTGAGTTCATTCATGTCATACTTGATTCATTTTTTTTAAAGGTAATGCTTTGGTCAAAGACCAAAGCACAATTTATTGAATATAAAAAGATTACAACATGCGAAAAGAAGGGATTTTTTTACAGTCTCTATCAAACAAATACAATAAGTCAGGGGGCAAAGTGTCCATCCAATTCATGCTTTGATGAACACCTTTGTTGGCAAGAGCATCAGCCACAGCGTTCGCTTCACGGTAGGCATGAGTAGCAATGTAGTCAATCTCTTGAAGAGAGCTCAGACATCTCGACCAAAGAGCAGTAAGAGGCCAAGCAAGATGGATGATACCATTCCAGATGGCATGAACAATAGTAGTGGAGTCACTTTCAATCCAGAGCTTCCTCCAGCCCCTTTGGAGGGAAAAGTTAACCGCATGGATGACTCCCAACATTTCAGCCTCAAGAGACGAAGAGTGCCCACAACCAGCAAAGAAGAAACCCTGGCACTGGCCATCTGAGTCTCTGAAGATAGCACCACAACTGGCGGGGCCAGGATTGCCTTTAGAAGCACCGTCAACGTTCACTTTGATCCATCCTGGCATGGGTGATTGCCAGAATACTTCAAAGGGACGTTTAGTCTTTGGAAAAATGCCAGGCACTCGGATGCGAAGAAGAATCTCAAAGTCGCCAATCGAGTTGTTGCAACATTCTTTTTAAATTGAGGCAGCTTCGTGAATCGCAATCAGAATCCGAGATTTTCCTGCATTGAGTCCAAAAGAGCGATTATTATGAATAAAATCATTTCTTGCGTACCAGATTTCATGCAGGAGTTCCGCCACGGCCGCAAGGAAGAGATTTTTGATCTGCAAAGAAGCGTCATATCTAATGCAATTTTTGAGAGACAAACAAATAGAATCAGTTAAAAGCCATCTGCAGCTAAAAATATCAAGAACATAATTCCATAAAGCAGCAGCCGTCGCACACGACAAGAAAAGGTGGTCAGCATCCTCCCTATGCTGGTTACACAAGCAACATTTCGAACAGAGTTGAATATTAAAAGCTTGGAGACAGGCTTCCGTGGGTAATCTATTGTGAGCAATACGCCAAATGAGAGTGAGACGAGAAGGTTTAATCCACGGCTTATTAAATTGACAGACCCATTGAAGGTTCGAGTCATTTCCAGAAAAATTATGCCTGTAATAGTTTTTGGAGTCAAGAATGCCATTGGGAGCCGGCTCCCAAAGCAGGAAATCCCCATTAGAGGAAAAGGGGTGATTATCAATGATCTGAGCGATGTTGGCAGGGAGGGCTTGTCTATGTGAATGGAGGACATCCTTAATGGAGAGGCTAGCATCTTCAGGAAAAGTGTTAGTCGGTAACAAAGTAATCAAGGGATTGCCACACCAATTTGCACACCAAAAATTGATGGAAGAGTCAACACTAACCATCCATCTAGAGTTTTCAATGATTTTGTGGTACGAGTCTCTAATCGAAGGCCAGATCGAAGAGTTGATGTAGTTGAAATTACCATTTAAGAGTTTAGCGCGGAATCTAGAATTCAAGAATTCAGAAGCTTTTGAAGAGCAATTAATAATACGCCAAGTGAGACGAGCTTGGAGAGCATCGTTGAACAACTTAAGATTTTTAATGCCAATGCCACCTTTGTCTAGAGGTTGACAACAGGAATTCCAAGGGATAGTAACAAGTTTCCTCTCCATGATACTTCCCGTCCAAATGAAATTTTTTATATAGGTATTAATTTTCTTGAAAATGCCTATAGGCCATTTATAAATCATGAGGGAGTAGACCATTTTGGAGACAATGGTCGATTTAACCAAACATATCCTACCAGCCATGGATAGAGATTTTCCTTTCCAAGAAGCAAGCTGAGTTGTTATTTGATCAATGATATTAGCAAAATAGCTGGCCTTGGGGCGACCCCAGAATATAGGAGCGCCCAAATAAGTAAAGGGGAAAGAGCCTTCTTTAATATCAAGGTAGTTAGTAATGCTAGATTTTCTCCTAGCAGGAAATATTTTACCAAAGAAAACAAACGATTTATTCCAGGAGATCGCTTGTCCGGAGACTTCTTCATAGTGTTGAAGAGTTTGTTTAAGGACATGCATGTTCTTTTGACCCCCTTTTAAAAACAGAATTATGTCATCAGCATAAAAGAGATGGGTGGGGGTATTTAAGTTTATGGAAGCTTGGATAGGCCTAAGATTGCCTTGAGCGACCAGATTATTGAGAAGGCGACTTAAGTAATCTTCAGCAATGACAAAAAGGATGGCTGAGAGAGGGTCTCCCTGCCTGACTCCTTTAGAACACTTAAAGTAACCTCTAGGGCCACCATTAATCAATATAGAGTTGAAGGCAGAGCGAAATAAGGTTTTAATTCTTTCAATGAAAGACTCATGAAAACCAAAGTTTTTTAGGACTTTGAATATAAAATTCCAGTCCATGGTGTCAAAAGCCTTTCTGATATCAAGCTTAATGGCCACACATCCACCTCTAGCGTTTTTAGTGAGACTATTCGTACATTCCGAAGCAAGACAGATACAGTCCTGGATGGACCGACCTTTAATAAAGCCAAATTGATTCCAGGAGACTATTCTATTGCAAATAGGATCCAGTCTATTCGCAATAATTTTGGTAATGATCTTATAAAGAGTGTTAATGAGAGAAATTGGCCTAAATTGTTGTATCTCCGCAGCATTGTCAACTTTAGGAATTAAGGTAAGAAATTGAGAATTGATACCATGAGGCAGGGTTCCATGAATAAAAAAAGACTTAACAAGGGAACAAACATCATTGTGGATAGTGTCCCAATGTTTTTGGTAAAAACCGTTATTGAACCCATCAGGACCAGGAGCACTATCTGGGTTGAGGCAAAAAACAGTATCTCTAATTTCATGATCAAGAGGGATGCATAAGAGAGATTCATTGTCTTTTTCATCCACAATTAAGGGGATAACATCAGATCTGAGGTTAATATTTATCTCCGGGCCATTGAAGATATTGTAAAAATACGAAGTGACATGATCAGCAATTGCTTCCTCAGAATCAATGATCGAGTCATTATGAATCAGTTTAGACAGAGGACGATTGGCCTTTCTTATTCTTTGGAGAGAGTTATAGAAATTTGTATTACGGTCACCATCTGCAAGCCATTTAGTCTTAAACATTTGTTTACGAATATTATCCTTAAAAGTGAGCAAAGAATTAAGCTTGAGGGAGATATTGGTTTCCAATTGAGGATCCATATTAAAATCTACCATCGTGCTTTGAGTTTGAACTCGATTGAGTTCATTTTCAAGGGAGGAAATTTCAATGTCCATTTGAGCTTTAGAGGATTTGCACCAACCTTTGAGAGCATGTTTTAAAAGTTTCAATTTAGACAAACAAACAAAAGAATCCGAGTGATCTTTCAAAGAATTCCAAGTGTTGTGTATAAAAGCAACACAGTCATGGTTCAGAGACCAAGCATTATTAAACTTGAAAGGAAGAGCAAGCTTACGGTTATTCATGAGGAAGCTAACGAGAATAGGGTGATGATCAGAATTGAGCCGAGGCAAAGTTATGTTCGTTATATTGTCCCAAGTATCAAGAGCTTCCATGTTAACGAAGGCTCTGTCAAGCTTACTGGCCACAGTTTTGTTATAGTGCCTTCTATACCAAGTATATCTGGCACCAGAAAGATTGACTTCGATGAGGCTACAATCTTCAATGCACGACCTAAATTCCCTTGTGGAAATAGAAAGGGGCGAGGGACCAATTTTTTCACAGGGGCTAAGGATGGCATTGAAATCACCCATAACAATCCAAGGATCACAAATGACTTTGGCCATATCAAGAAGCTCAAGCCATAAAGCCCTTCTATCCTGATATCTATTGTTGGCATAGATCATGGTGCAAAAGGTATGACGGCCATTAAGCAAGAAATCACAGGTAAGATGTTGATCAGTTTTTTTAAAGATGTTGAGATTATGGAGGTTATTGTGGTAAAAGATCCACATGGAATCAGTTTGAGTGGCATTTTTACAAGAACCAAGAAAATTGTAATTAGCAGCACCAAATCTCATAAAGTTCATTTTGAAATTAACTTTAGGTTCCGAGATGGCAAAGAGATGAGGATTGTGTGTGTTTAAATACCTCCTAAGAGTTACGGAGGTATCATTGTTGGCTATACCTTGGCAATTCCAATATATAAAATTCATTTTCGTTTGTGTTTTGGGTTAGAACCCTTCTTTTTTTTTTGATTTTCCAGATTCTGGTTTCTTATGGGAACGCGTCACCATGGGGGAGGGAGTAGAGTTTTGTTTATCCTGATGTGCCTGCAAGGATGTGGAGTCAACAGATTGTAGGAGCAGATTTGTGGAGGGTTCTGAAACCGCAGTACCAACAGTAGGAACACTGTTGCTGGGAGGAACAATCTCTGCTAAATGGGGAGGGTCAGCTGGTGGAATATTGTGATTTAGGTACTGGACAGAACTGTCACCAATTGAGGCAGGAGTGTCAAGAGTAGCAGCGGATATAATAGAAGCAGAATGTGAGACAGGAGGAGGGAGATCCGGACTCACAGCAGGAAAAGGATTGCATTTGTCAACAGGATTCAGAGACAAATCAGAATTCAGATTGGTAACAGGGGCAGCCGGTACCTCCGTGTTGTTAGGAATAGCAGCCAAAAGAGTGCCAGGATGTGAAACAGCAACATTATTTGATATGTGGGCAGGGTTGGAGAACACAGTGACAGTAGAGCCAGAGTCAACAGCAGAGGGAACCGGTGACTTGATTTCAGAATCAGAAATGCTACATTTAACATTCAAATCAGGTTGCACACAAATAGAATCAGGAATGCAAATATTTTGATCAGCAGTATTAGATTTAGAATTGTAAACATTCACAGCATGGGGGCCCAGGTCATTTATAGGAGGTACAACAGTGGTAAGATTGTCATTGGGAGAAGGTGGCACCAAGTTACCTGGTACAGAGAATTTATCCAGAATAACTTGATCCTTGAGAGTTGGAATAGAGGGATCCTTCTGAACCAGTTGAGCCAAGGTATTAATATTGTCCAGCAGAGATAGAGAAACAGAGGAAGAAGCAACATGGGCTGAGCTGGTATTATTAGAAGGGGGACTTTTGTCCAAATTTTTTCCATTAGCCTCAACCACAATTGCTTCTAAACCAGTGGGAGTATTGTCTTTAATATGAAGAGATTCCTCTTCTTCAACAAAATCACTCCAGGATTTGCCCTCAAGAGAGGTAAAGGCATTGGATTTTTTTATCCAAATGTCTTGTTTTTTCTTGTTAAGGATTTCAGATTTTTCTGTGTTGTTCCATCCTTTTTTACCAAGCTTTACATCCTGCCAATCAGTATGGATTGGGGGATCCATTTGTTTCCGAACCACTCTACAGTTGGCAAGGTTGTGGCCAATCAATTTGCACACCTCACAAAATGGAGGCTTTTTTTCATATTCGATTCGAAGTTCAGTTTTATATTCGGGAGCATTAAAACCTATGCTAGAAGGCAGATCACTGGTTAGATTGACCTCGACCATAATTCTAGCATAAATGCCAAGATCTCCATTTAAAGTCCTATGATCAATTTTAATCGGAGTCCCAATACAGGAGACAATGTCATTAAGGATCTTTGGGTGCCAATAGAACCAGTTAAGACCATGGATTCTGACCCAAATTTGAGCTAAGTAGTTCTTGTGTGTGTGCGGATTAAAGGAAGCATCCCAATTTAGAATTATAAGAAAACCAGGTTTAAGCTGGAGGTTTCCAAGTTTCCATACCTGATCAAGTTCTACCTGAGAGCTGAAGAGAATATGATAATAACCCTTGTCGATAGGAATCATTTTCCAAGTCGACGAACCCCAACAGTGGGCAATTCGAGCTTTGAGTTCAGATAGTGGCCATGGCCGATCACCAGAACTGTAGGAGACTCGGCCAAGGACCGAGAATTTAAAAAGATGTTCTCTTTCTTCATGAATGATGATACTATATTAAAAAAAATATAGGTGTGGGATCCTTTTACTTCTTGAACATAAACCTGTTTGTAAATAAAATTTTGATTACTGCAATCTTATCCTTTCTTCACAAGACACTATGTATGTGAACGCTATCTTAGATTCTCAATCGAAATGCCCAAACTGGGAAGGACTCACAGTTCATTGTACATCATGAAAACTAGTGAGATGTAACACTCTATCCTTTAATAGATTCAGAAAAAAATTTCATTATTGAATAAAATCAAGAGTGAATTTCACTTTTGGAAATCTATTAAGAGCCACCTTCTTCTTTATCAAATCTAAAGTCTTCACAGAAGTCACTATCCTTTGTGAATGAGTTTGTGGCGGATTTATATTTATATATCTCTCTAAAAAATTAATATTGAAAGGAACATATCTAGAGTTTTATAATTATTTATTATAGTTTATGAGGACTACCTTGCCACCTGTTTTTATTCTTCATCTATAATCTGATAAATAGTCTATGACGAGGCATAACAAATCAAACTTAATTCATTAATAATGTTTCAAACATACACCCCATTTCCTGAAATTTTACATCATGAGTTTTCAACTATCATTTTTAGTGTCATACACATCTGAATTCTATTTTCATATGCATCTCATTTCCAAATACTTTATGATGGATGATTGTTTAAAAGGCCACCAGAAACTGTGTTTAGAGTTCATCTGATTCATGTTCGTGAAATTATTTGAATGAATACTCAATAAAAAGTGCATAAATGATGATTAGTTTTGATTAAACAATCCTCATATCTCCAGTGAGATCTTCAAATATTGATGGATTCGATCAAGATTGTTTTGTCAATGCTTTGTTGAACCTAATCTCCTCAGATATATGTAGAGGTTGAAGAAGATCACTTCATTGATCAGACAATGCAAATGAAATCATCAAGTATCTATGGTTCATTCCATACATTAAATGATTGAGGAAAAATTACAGGACTCACAGTGTCCCACATAAAAATTTCCATTGAACTAGAGTGTGATATATCATCCAACTGCTCCCAGTAGTTGATCAATAATCTCTTATCCCTATGTTGGTATTCCCCCATACTAGTAGTCCTGCAATCATATCACCTCGCATGGTGGTACTGCCTCTATGTGGGAATGATATTGTTCCCACTCACATCTCTATTATATTGGAATCATTGATTTCCCTTTGGAAAATTTGATCTCTTAAGTCCCGCATGTTCCCTCGGTTGAGGGTTCCTTGGTTTCCAGGGGTAATGGCCCTATTTTTTAATGTAAGGACCAAATAATAACTTATGAAAAATGTTATGTGAAGATAATAAAACAATGCCATATAAAATAAAATCTATAATCACGTTCTTCTTGTCTTATTCTATCATTCATCATGAAATGTACATTCTAAATTTTTCATGACCATGCCATCACATACTCAGTAAATAAAAACACAAGGCATGGTAATTCTTTATCATATAATTACATAATTCATTGTAATCAGTTATGGTAAAAAATGTAAACAATCCTTTTAACATATTTTATTCACTTTAATGTCAACTTCAATAATCATCATATTTCTAACATGGAGAATTTATAAATAATGACATCAAATTCTACAAATCCATAAAAATTATCACAACTTCACCAATTATCATCATCATCTTACAAACCAAAAATAAAAGTTTTATGAAAAAAAATGAAACACTGGGTCCAATACTATACCCACTATTCATCATCTTACAATGGCTTAGAGATTGTCTTTTAATTATATACACTTCCCATAACCCATATATTCAACAATATTTTATAATCCTTGATGCTACACAAACATGAATCATACTAGTTATCACATCAAGATTATAACATTAAATTCATGAACTCTTTCATTTTGGGGAATGAATCTCTTCTAAAGGCCCAAATACATTGAGATGAAAAATCTTCATAGAAACCCCATTTAGTTAAATTTTTATGAATATCAAACATCATACCTCTTATGTCATTGTCACATGATTTTAAACCTCATGACATATGGTCATCCTTGAAAGACCTAAAACATCTTAGAGAGGGATTTCATATCCATAAATCTTTTTTTTTTGAATAGTTTTTCATCACCATACCAGAAATAGATATTAAAGATCTCTTTCTTTATCTATGAGCTCAATCAATGTGGAGGACCCTTTTGTGTTGACTCTGATAAAAAGTCCCATGAAGTGAAGTAAAAATGCCTCCTCTAGGCATGGTAATTATATAAATGTGGAGAGTCTATATGATAACTACATATGTATTTATTCACTTTGTCATAGGATATAAATTTATTCCCAGGTTCCCCAATTCATAGCCCAGGAAAAATATTAAAAATTAAATTTCCCCATTCACGGTGCATGATCTATGTATGTACCTAGACCCTTATTATATAATAACTACATGTGGCTTGATTCCTGACATCTTTTTAAAGGCAATGACACTTTCATATGTTTTACTATGACTAGCCTAACGTTTTCTCCTATCACATCCTTACTCGATGCTTAATCCATTTTGAAACTTTTCACCCTTATTTCATAAAAATGAATAGTTACACCCACCAATGAAATACTCTCATAGTTTAAGAACCCATTTTCCTTAATAGAATCACCAACAGTTAGAGATCATATACCCAGATGATAGTGGCTGGATTCTATTTCAAGGGAAACATATCATTCCCCATTTCATATGAATTTTATTTATGAAAGGGGATCACTAATTTCATCAGAACAATGTATGAACTGATTCTTATCCATATAAGATATATATTGATGCTTAGGGTATCTGTCATTTACCCCGACCATGAAATTCAAAGGAAAAAAATATACGCATCATGTTATGTGTTTGAACCTTTCAAATGATACCTTACTTCCCCAATGGACCTATATTATGGAAGGGATTAATTATAATTTTCTACTCATGAGACAGATCCATACAAAGGAAGCCTCATAAATATTTTTTATGTCTTGAGAAATTTTCCCTCCCATCATAATGGTTCAATATATATGTGAAACAAAAATATAAAAATGTATTTTATGATTCCTGTTATTGAAGGATATGTAGGGATTCCTAGGATAATTCAAATGTGGCCGCAACAACAAAATCAAAAAAAAAAATATCCTTTATATTTTCATGTACAATTCAGATCTATGAAAAAGGACCTTCTTGAATGAAATAACTATGGAATGATTCCTTACCTTTGAAATGAATTTGGAATCCTAGGGAGGCCTAGACATAGAAATTATAAAGCCCCTCCTATGATGGAATTCCCCTGACCAATAAAAGGTTTCTATAAGGATGTGACTTCATAATTTCACAGTAGTTCCTATATCCTAACATCATGACATTAAACTGCACAAAATAAGTCTTGGTCATATGAAATTGAACTACATTATAACCACATCCTTACTACATGATGTCAATATGAAAGGAATATATCATGGTCACAAGATGTTAAATGGTATAAAATTTTCACCCTCGTCGCATGATGTTAAACTATGAGGTAAGAACATCTGCATTGCACAGTGTAAAAATGAGGAGACCATCATCCATTATCACTCCATATCAAAAGGACAATAAGTTTATGCCTCTGGTCAACCAAATTTAAAGGTAAATTTTTCATCTTTCTCGGAACCTCAATCCATATAAAACACATTGGGTCTGGAGCACCTCGAGTATCCAAAACATTATGAGACACTAAAAGGGAGAAAATATCCTATTATTTGACCATGTATGAGTTGGATATACCTAAGGGATTTACTACCATATACCAGATATATTTTGGCATTGAAAGAAGGAAATTATGATCCTTTTGATCCCTGATATGATCAATTTAGAACTCATCACTATAGTTTGCTTCATGATTATCCTCATTATGATTTCATATTTCCATCACTCATGATTTTAGAACCATGAGTCACAATTTACCTAATTTTCATATCATTCTCAATATGGTTTCCAAATAATCATGAACTTTGGAATCATAATTATGATATGGTGTGGCACTTCCATGATGCAAGGTCCACGTGAAACATGACCTTAAAATTTTTGCACTTTATAAAAATTAGTAGGTCAATAAAATTTATCCCCTAACGGTCCCAATCATAAGACCATAAAATAATATTGAAATAGATATAACACTTCTTCGGATGAAACCCACATAGAGAACCCATAAGAATATTTAAGTCGCAAATCACTAATCATTGCATCTCTGGAGCTTATGAAAAAATTAGAGCATAATTAAAAATGACATGGATCTCGTAGGTCCTATCTTGGGGCTGAATTAAAATCAAAAACATTTTAGCTAGATCCCTATGGTTAATGTAAAAGTTTGAGTAATGAATTTTTACTTCCCCTCACTGTGAAGACATGTTTAGTAGTTAGTGAAACAACATTAAGGGTGCTCGAACCCTTCTAGAATATTTCTTTTTTTCAACAAATTTCCGTCATGTTTTTAAAGTATGTGTTGATACCCACCAATTACATGAGTTGATATGATTCTATTTGAAACCAATATCCTTGGGTCATTCCTCTTGTTTATTCTCTATAGTGTATTAGTTATAACGGATGACTTCATTGATGGTACTCTATTAGGATTCATTGGTGGATAATACTACACATGAAAACATCCACATATTTGATGTTTTGGTCTTGGAGGAATGGACTCCCACAAATCCATGACATACTGTGTTGACTATGCGAGACACTAGTTTCAACCTATATCCCCCAACCTTGATTTTTAGTTGAGTTATAGACTCATAGAACGTGATTTAAAATTTCCATAACTAGAATATTTAGATGGATTCAAAATCCTCAATATTTCATAACCAGTTATTATACCCATTCTCAAAGAAGAAATTTGTTACTCCATTCTCTAGCCTTTTGGTTTCCTGCATCATGTGACCTGAATCAAAATGATGTGGGGCCCAAGAAACATGAATATAAAACAAAATATCCCCTAGGGTATCTGAACCCTCTATGCATAGTCATCCTTCAATATTCCTACATCACCATACATGTCATCTAATATTCAAAAATATTTTATAGCCCATGGAATGGAGTGGGGAACCCCCCCCCCCCCCCCCTCTTGACCATACATGCACCCCGTATGGTATCATGCATAAGGTCCCCTGACTCATTAACTAGAGGTATATTATA
The DNA here is from genome assembly GCA_963277665.1 of Viscum album. Taxonomy (NCBI): domain Eukaryota; kingdom Viridiplantae; phylum Streptophyta; class Magnoliopsida; order Santalales; family Viscaceae; genus Viscum; species Viscum album. The sequence continues at coordinate 256,740,090 of OY728150.1, forward strand.
CTTATAGGATAAGAACTCCAATCCCCATGAACGCTAACCACATCTCATTGGAAATCGATACCACAATGTTTCTTGAGATCATACCTAACATGACTTACCCATATAATCATTCCTAGTTAAAACTCATGGGATATGATTAACACATCCCATAACAGTTCTATCCATGTTGATTCGACATCCCTGAAACAGCCTCACTATCTACAAAGAAACATTGAAGAGGGTATTAAGGGTGTCAAACCCCTTAATGAATATTCATCCTTCATAACAATTTCAAGAATGTCAGGTTATAGAATCCTTCATGAATATTCATTCATTATAATTTCTACAAGAATTAAGTGTGTGAGAATCATTCATAAAAACTCATTATTTATAATCAAAACTAGGATGCAGGGTATCAAAACCCTTATTAAATATGTATCCTCCATGTGTTTAACAATTTAATGAACTATAAGGTCTGATCTAGAAGACCCTAAACAATATCAGTATATGGTACAAGCTAAAAGACCTTAAATTACAGTAATAGAAGGTCCATGATTGAATAACATAAAATACAATAATAAAAGGTCTAAAATAGAAGAAGATGAACTAAAAAATAATTGTTCTGATCTAGAAGAACCTAAAATATAGAAACAAATATTCTAACCTAGGATAACCTAAATTAAATCAACCAATTTTCCAAGCTAGAAGACCCCGAACATCATCAATAACATGTTTGAGATAGAAGACCATAGATTATATCAATAGCAGGATTGAGATGGAAGACCCTAAACTACAACTACCATAGTTCCAAGATAGAAGATCCAAAACTAAAAAAATGAATGATTTGAGATATATGACCCTAAACTATAGAACCACAACAGTCTATCATGTATGAAAATAAACTACCAATTGAAAGAGACACAATGCTCACCAGGTTGTAAATACACAATGGGAACTCAGGAAAATGTGGAGTATCTACTCACCAGAATCACACTTTATGTAATTTAGTAAATGCTGACAACTTATGAAATGGTAATGGAATAAAACCTTTTAGGTTGAAAAACCATAAAGTGAGGCTTTAGAAAAATACAATTCCAATATTTCTATGCATTTCATTCACTGGAACAGAAAAAATTTAGGGATAAAAAAGAGATATTATAAACACCTTAGTACCATTATTTTTCCCTACATAAAATTGAACTATGATCACGAGTTACATTAATCTAGGAGAAAATTTGAACACACTCCATCTAGGACATATCTTCCCAAATTATCATTTTCAACAAGAAAATCTCAAAAGGATGGAAGTAAATACCTTATTAAGGATTCTTATGTAATTAATTATTCATGTTTGATTCTCATGAACGTTATATTATGATTCATTCATTTGATTTCATGTTTATAATCACATGGTATATTAGAAATTATGGATATCTTTGATGTTATATATTATACCGAGTTAATGAAATTCGATGCACATGATAACTGGAAGAAATTTTGATAGAAACATATAGAGTTTGAAATCCTTTTTCGTTGATGAAGAATAAATGAAGGAAGAATTCCCAAGGATTGAAGTCTCTCCCACCAACCTTTAATCAAATTAGACTATTCAATGTACAAACCCATTAAACCATTTTTATAGAAGAATCCACGAGCTTTGCTAACTAGGGAGGCTATGGATGGGCCCAATTGATAGACTAACTCAGTTTCCACCTCTAAGAAGAGTTTTAATGTCTACTCCATAGAAACAACATCAAGGCTTACCATCTATACAAAATCAATGATCATTTATTACTCTAACAAAATTCTCTCTTAATATTTCATATAATACTACAACTGATACAACTTCTACTGGAGTTGTTCGATCTCATACTGTAGCCTGTGAATCTTCTCCATTAAAATACTGACCAAATTTTGGTTAGATGATACATCCAACACATTCTGGGATACCTCGTTCATGGAATCAAAGCGACTATTTATGGTCAAATATTAGTTCTTGGCTAATAAAACCCTTAGTTTAGGTTTCGTCCTCTAATATCTCTAAGAAACCATTTCATTCACCCTATTATGAAGATGTCTATAGTCAATTCCCCATAGACGAGGGTAGTGAACATATAATTTAGATTATTCATTCATTCCTCCATCTCCTCTAAGAGGACCATCATGATTTGAATTAAGATATCCACCAGACTCGATACAACATTTACAGATGAAATGTGGCATACTATGAGCCTCAACTCAAGCCTATTCTTGATATAGGAATATATTGATGGAATGTGTCACTGAGAAAATGTCTCATAATCACATCCTTCAATTATAATACTACATAACTAAGTTCTAAATTATTTTACATAGTTATTGGCATCTCTAAGAGGAAGGGGTTAGGGCCTCTGAACTCTAAAGTGGGGGTACTGTAATGATAGTTACAAAATGTTATCAATCAGAGGATAAATTTTATAATTTTTTCATATATTCAATGTAACACTCCAAGATTCCATGGTATGATTCTCTTTAATTAATACAATAGCTTGAATTGTACACAGCTCCGAGTTTTAACACATCATGACCAATCAAACTAGCCATCTAAAAGGTAGTTACGAATAGTAATAATAACTTTTTGAAATGTTATAAAATTTCATTTTAAAAAAGAAATTCATTTTTGGATTCATAATATCTAAATTATCTTAGGGTGAATTCTTGGTACTTTTCTGATAATTTCATATTTTGATGAATAGTGAAAATTACTAAATTTTAATTAAAAGATACTTTTTTAATCAAAATAATTTATAGTGTTAAACTATAAATTTGAGTGGGTTAAAATAATCATTAGATTATATTTTAATAATTTAATATAATTTAGGTCATTGGATGTAATTTTACATTTGAATTGTACATAACCATCGGTCAAACTTTTGAACGTTTTTACTTCTAAAAAACCGGCTTTTTGGTTTTGATAAAGAAAATTAATATTAAATTAATTACAAGAAATTTTTTTAAATTTGGAAAATTTAATTCCATGTTTTTAATCAGAAGGTCCAAATTATTTAAATATGTAACTTTTTTTTGGATATTATGAATAGTATCTTTAGTAATTTTTTTATTTACAAAGGTTAAAGGGTAAATCTGGTAAATAAAGGTAAAAAAAGATTATAGTAATATTAAACTACCCTAACACATGTCCTAATATTATTTAATGTGATAGGTCTAACCATGGGATTCCTTTGGTCTATTTGGGTACCCCATGGAGCCACATGTATGTAAAAATGGCAATTTATAATAATTAAAATAAAGTATAGAAAAATATTACAAAAACATGTATCTTTCACTAAAATTATTTTTATATAAGGTTATAAAATTGATCTCTTTGACTATAAATAATCATTAGTAGTATAAATTTATTTTCTATATAAATATATTTTATTTATAATTTTTAGACATAAAATAAATATATTTATATATGACACAATAATGATGTAGTAATTTCTTTATTGATGTTAGAATCAAATAAATGATATTATAAATATTGAAATAAATATAATTTGTATCTTTTGATTCCATAAATGAATTTTATAGGTTAATATGACATGTTTGAGTTGATTAAATGTATTGTTTTCAATGTAATCAAGTTTTGTTGACTATCACAAAAATAAAATATTAAATAGTGTCAAAATTTACAATAATGAGTTTTTAAAAAAAATAATATTTTATTAAATGATATAATATTCTTAAAAACCTAGGATTATACCAAAGGACATAACTAATATTATATATGACATTACTAAACCACATGTGTTTCTCTTGAAATTTTAAAGTAACTATATTAACCATGTATTATAAAAATACAATAAGACATGGTAAATGTTAAACTATTTAACTAAGAGTTAAATCTAAAACATAAGGTTAATATGGGGACCTAATATTGTGTAAATACTATTGGTTGAGAGGATTTATACCCATCAAAAATACAATAAATTCATCTTATAGGCCTTACTTTTATCATAAAACCAAACTATGGATCCATTTTGTTCAAATCAAAAAAAAAAGCACCCGAAGAAGAGGTAATTATTTCGTCACCTATTTCAAAGTTTTTTTCTTCTTCCACAATCTATTTCATTGTTGTTTCCATACCAAAATAATAAATCTGTTACCTTATAAATACTATTATGTTATTGTAAATATGTTATAACAATATTCATTATTCTATATGTCCTATGAAAACAACGGGGATCGACATCATTAGAGGGGATGCCCTCTGTCTTCACTATTTTAGACCTCCGTAGTCTCTTTCCCTTGGATGTTTTATTGGATGTTTTTGGATGTTTTGGTGATTTTTCCTTATTTTAATAAAAACTGGAATTTATTAAACAAAGTCACTATACATGCATACATACAACTTACCGTATCCACGTCGTTGTGCAGTTTGTTATTCAACACTACATTACGTGGATCAACATAATGATGATTATAATTGATGTAAATAATAATTAAAACATGTTAATGACTCTATATATATAATATACCATCAAATTATATATGATTTCACCATCAATAGAATGATATTTCCGCTCGTGCTTATGTATGGATTACCGTCTCTAAGATGCGATGCGATTTCATCCCATCCTAACAATTAAAGAATAATTTTCATTTTGTGATTACAAAAAATATTAGGTAACGTAATATCATTATGACTTTGAATCAAATACATCCCATTCAAAACAAACACGACTTACATAACAAAACATATAAAGGAAAATGAATCAGTTTACACCTGAAACAATGATGCTACTGAAATATTAGTAACAAGGTAATATTATAAGATGATATATGATATTATATTTATGAATGTGTTTCTTGTATAATTTAATAAAAATGATTTAAATATTATACAGGAGGTTAACATACCCTTTAATATGGAAAAATACAATGTAAGGGTAAATTTAACTATCTCTTTATTATTTGAGGTTGTTTATACGTATGTATCTAATGGGACTTCATGATCATCCACATGAATTTTTATTAAGAATTTATTTCAAAAAATATTAACTATTTCTTAGACTATGGGTTAAATTCATTTATACCCTTGTTTTACTTTTTATAAAATGTTCTTTAAAGAATCTTTCTGTCATTTTCCAAACAAGGTACTTAATGTAAAGACCCGTAAATTTCAAGGAAATTTTTTTCTTAATTTTCTTTGGAATTTTACAAGAGCGCAGCTTCAGACGGCACCTGATTCCGAGGCCCGGTGTGCCCGGAATCAATTTCCGAAGATTGGCTCGGGTACGTTCAGTGAACGGACGAGCGGGTTTTTCTATCTTTTGAACCGGTGCCCGGAATCAAATTCTGAGGGCACCGATGAAATCGCAGCGCCGGTATTTGCTTAGAAACGCCTCTTCCGGAGTTGCGTTTGCTCAGACGTGGTTTTTAAATTTTGCGGCTTTAAGTCAGAAATAAAATAAAGTTTGTGCGGCAACTTTATTCTATTTCACTTAAGCTGCTTGGAAGCCACTTGAAGCCACTTAAAGACGGCTTGAACTGAGTTGAACTGGATAGGATACTATCCAGAAATATCCTACCCCCTTGGTAGGATATTTGTGCGGTGGGACCCGCACGAGCCCGCCGTTTCTTTCGCTAAGTAACGCACCCGCGAAAACCCGTCAAAGTAACTGAAAAGTCAACCGACGCGTTTTCTTTAATTCTTAACAGACCATTCAATTGGGCGGTTTATTTCGTGAATTAAATGGGCTGTTTCTTTCGTGAATTAAATGGGTTGTTTCTTTCGTTGAATTAATTCAACGAATTGATGGATCGTTTCTTAACCGGTTTCGTGTGTTGGCATGTTTATAAAATAAGACCAACCCAGAAATCCTTGGAAAGGATTTGAAAGAATCTTCGTTCCTCCACCCTCTCCGCGAAGAACGCGAAGAACGTGAAGAACGCGAAGAACGCGAAGAACGCGAAGAACGCCGGCGACCGGAGTTCGACGACGCACACCAAGATCTGCGACGTCGACGAGATCTACCCGCGACGTTCTTCGGCGACGCCTCTTCTTCCGCGGCCGACCCTCGTTCGGCAACAAAGGTGAGAATCGGATCTTTTCTTCTCCCTTTTTATTTTCAATATCAACGGATTTAAACTAATTAAATCCGTTGATCTTGATCCGGAGATTGGCGACGCGACGAGCGATTCCGCGACGACGCGGCGATCTCCATCTTCCGCGACGAGCAATTCCGCGACGACCCCTCGTCCGACGACGACGATAAAGTAAGGGTTGATTGGAATATTTTCCTTCCCGTGATTTATTTCTTTTAAAGTAAAGATCTTGATCTTCGAACAATTTTAACATTTAAAATTGTTGTTGATTGTTTTATTGTTCCTCCCGTGGATTATGACTAACGCGGAGGGTGCGGGTCGAACGAACAAGACCCGGCAACCCTCCGCCGATCTATTTTGTTGTGCGGATTTGGCGGACGTCGACAAACCGTGCGGCAAGGGCAATTTGTTGGTTCCGCAGTGAAGATCGTCCCCTGGGAGGAGCATCGGCGCAGACGGGAAAGAAATCGGGCCACCGGAGCATCTCCGGCGGCCCGCGGAAGGAGGCGGCGGCGCGGGTCGCCGGCGCGGCGGCGCCGGCGACCGGAGGCGGCGGCGCCAGGCGCGCCGCCGTGGAAATCTTCTGCCGCGGCTGAAGCCGCGGCGGCGGCGGCAGCCGGTTCCGCGGCCGCGCGGAACCGGGACGGACGCGGCGGCCCGGCCGCGTCCGCGTGACAGGCGGCCCCCCGCGGGGCCGCGGTTTCTCTCAAGTCGCGGGTTCAACCCCGCGGCGGCGGCAGTTCGGCCGCTCGGCCGGGGCCGAGCCGGCCGGTCCGGTCGGCCGGGCCGCGCCCAGGCCGGACCGGACCCGGCCGAGCCGGTTCGGGCCGGGTCGCCCCGGGCCCAGTACCCCCCGTTTCGGGCCCTCTACGGTCTTTCGCCCATATCTTGGGCCTGGGACCTCCGATTGACGAACCGTCAGCGGCTACGCGATCCTTGGATCGAGACGGTCGTTTCGGTATATTATACTCAAGGTTTCGGAAGACTTTGGGTTCGGCCGGGTTGGTTCGTACACGAAGCCAACCGGGCCCTCGGAGCGGAAACGCTCATAACTTGAGCTACGGACGTCCGAACGACGTACCGTCAGCTGTGGTAGTTTCCTCTAAGTGAGACGGAACTTTTGGCATACTCCGCCCGAGGATCGGATACAGGCGGAGTACGGTCGGGTTGGTTTTGCCCTAAAAACCAACCGGGCCCCTGGGACGAAAATGCCAATAACTCTCAGACCGGGCGTCCGATTGACGCGCCGTCTGTCGCGTTGAGATCCTGTTGTCGATACGGAACTTTTGGATACATCAACTTCGGACTACGTGTCAGTTGATGTATCAGCCCCTCGGCTCGTGGAGCGGACCCTCCTAAACGAGCTCGCTACGTGCGGGAACCCTAGCGCTGGCTGTGACCTCGACGACAGAGCAGAGATCCTCCGTGGACTGCGACGACGGCAGAGCAGAGATCCTCCGTGGACTGCGACGACGGCAGAGCAGAGATCCTCCGTGGACTGCGACGACGGCAGAGCAGAGATCCTTCGTGGACTGCGGCGACGACTGTGCAGGGATCCTCAGTGGACTGCGTCGACTACTGCACTCAGCGATCCTACGCGGATCAGTGCCCGATCCTATGTGGGTCCTACTACCGGTTCTGTGTGAGCCACTGCCTACCGGTTCTGTGTGAGCCACTGCCTACAGGTTCTGTGTGAGCCCGATCCTGTGTGGGTCTACTGCGGGGGTTAGTACCTATCGATCCTTCGTGGGTCCGACGACTTAGACGGATCAGTGATCGTCTTTGACGTCATCTGAAAAAGTATACCTGGTTGAGCTGAATCTTATGTTACTCTCCTTTGTGGATTGTGTTGAACCATCCTTTGTGGATTTACTGTTTACTCTCCTTTGTGGATTTGAGTCTTGCTTTCCTTTGTGGATTGAGTTGTTCTTGAGCTCGTGAGCAGAGCTAGAATTGGGGACTTAGGTATATGTATGGGCATATACCTAAGTCGGGTCAGATGTTACTTCGTGATTGCATCTTTCTTATGTGCTATATCCTTTGTGGATTTCGGGAGACCTTCGGGGGTCTCGAGGTCCTTACTGAGTAGTTGTACTCACCCCTGCACGGGCTATGCCCGCACCTTGTTGTGTTGGTTGCAGACGACGGACAGCGCTGATCACGGTTGGGGCGTGGAGCAGGACGGTACCTGGAGGTGGACCACTGGTCGGGACGTACTCGGAGCGGACGTGGGACCCGAGGAGCCTGGAGGCTATCTGTACCCACCCTTCAGGTGGGATTGCCAGTGGACGACACGAGACCGCCGTCTTTTCTTCAGTTGTTGTACTTTACTTTTCAGTTGTACTTTACAGTTGGGCTTGTATTTCCGGCCCCTTTTCTTTTCTGCACTTTACTTTCCGCTTGCTGACTCTGTGTGGTTGTTACTTATAAAGGCAATGCCTTCCCTGTTTACTGGGATTTTACGCCTTGGTGCTAGTCGCCAGCCCCTGGCCTATGGAAGGCGGGCTTGGGGTAGTCACGGCACGGGCCCCGAGGACGGGTCGTGACAAATTGGTATCAGAGGTGGTCGGTTCTACCGCAGACTCTGATCGTCCTTTCTTTCTATGTGAAGCAATAGTGTCTAGTGTATTGAGTGTGGTTATCAGTTTAGGGAGCCCAGTGTTGGTGCGGCGGCCGACGTATCCGTACACCAGGACCCTGACTCCTGATTTCCGACTTAATGCATGAAAACATTGATTGCGTGTGTGTTTCAAGTCTTCTTTGTGATTACTTGTGTCAGCTCACCGGGTATACTGATCTGCTTTATGAAAGTCTCAAGTTTTCCTTGTGATTACTTGTGCCAGCTCACCAGGTATACTGTTCTGACTGTGGTGCTCTTGTTCTCCTTTTCAGGATGGCCCCGCGACGACTGCCAGCTAGGGTTCCGAGTGTAGGGCGCGACGGCAGCCCACCGAGCGACGAGGCCTCGGTGCAGGGCCCTTTGCCAGCTGTGGCACCGGCGGTAGCTTTACCCGCCGAGCCACCGATGCTACCAGTACCAGACGCTGACGATGCACGTCGCCTCAGGGCACTGCATGAGTTTCAGAGCCAGCGACCGCCCAGGTTTCGCGGTGAGGCGGACCCCCAGGCCGCCGAGGACTGGCTAGAGGCGGTGGTACGGATCTTCAGGCTAGTGAGGACACCAGTGGATCTCATGGTGATCCTCGCAGCGAGCCTCCTGCAGGCGGCGGCAGGACGATGGTGGAGCCTGATGCTCCAGGTTCACGATGAGGCATCCTTGCTCTGGGCGGACTTCGAGAGCCTCTTCCGCTCTGAGTTCGTCCCGGCCACCCTCCGAGCGGTGCGCATCCAGGAGCTTCTCCAGCTGCGCCAGGGCAGCATGACGGTCGCTCAGTACGCGGCGAGGTTCACGGACCTATCTTGCTACTCGACCGACATGGTACGGGACCCCTTCTTCCGGGCCCGGACCTTCGAGCAGGGCTTGCGACAGGAGATTCGGGCGTCGCTGATCTCCCTCAGCATTCCGACCCAGGCAGGAGTGCTGGAGCGAGCCCTCCTGATCGAGAGCTTCCTGGCAGAGCCTTCTTCAGCGGCGAGACCTAGCGCAGGGCGGCAGGTAGCTGAGTCATCGGCAGCAGGCAGCCGACGGATGACTCACGGGTCCAGGCAGACCAGACCCCCTCGCAGACGGCCTCAGGACACCGGCTCAGCGGTGCGGGGCTCACAGCGGAGTGCCAGCCTTTCTAGAGGCAGGCTGTGCTACTCTTGCGGCGGGCAGGGTCACATGGCTCGTGACTGCCCGACTCGCCGACCAGAGGAGCAGCAGACGGTGGAGGGGCCACCCAGGCAGAGGCAGAGGGTCGACTGTGGCGGTCCGCAGGGAGGAGGCGGACGAGGCAGAGGAGCTGGCCGAGCAGCGGGTGGTGGGCGACGCTTCCAGGCTCTACCCCCACCACCACCAGGAGGGCCACCTCGACCACAGGGAGCTGGCGGGCAGGGACAGGCCCAGCTCCAGGCAGTGGAGGCCTACGACCCCGACTTGCCAGAGATGATTCGAGGTACGATCTGTGTCTATTCCACCCTTGCTGCAGTACTTATAGACACAGGAGCGAGTCACTCTTTCATAGCCTCTGCCCTTGTTCGGAGCTCGGAGATTCCGACTGAGCCGTTGGCTCGATCCTTACGGCTAGAGACTCCTACGGGAGCAGACTCGACGATTACGCACTGGTGCCGGCAGTGTGAGCTTACTCTAGGAGGCGAGAGCTTCGGCTGGGATCTCCTTGTAGCGGCGTCGAGGCCTTACGACGTCATCTTGGGCATGGATTGGCTATCCACGGTTCATGCCCAGATCGACTGTTTTAGGCGCAAGGTGCGATGTGTTCGCACCGACGGGAGCAGGTTTACCTTCACCGGCGAGAAGGGAACCTTTGCAGCACAGGATGGACTTCCGCGGAGGAGAGTGCAGCCCATCTCTCATCAGTTGGCTAGCCTCATCCTAGGAGCAGTGGATGTGCGGAGTCCGGCTTTTCCTGCAGTGGTGGACCAGTACGTGGACGTCTTTCCCGACGACGTTCCAGGGCTACCTCCTCGTAGAGAGGTAGACTTTTACATCGACTTGTACGCCGGGACAGCCCCGATATCTACTCCAGCATATCGGATGGCCCCCGCCGAGCTTCGAGAGCTGCGGGTACAGTTGGAGGACTTGCAGAGCAAGGGGTTTATCCGACCCAGTGTTTCACCCTGGGCTTCCCCGATATTGTTCCCCAAGAAGGCGGACGGGAGCTTGCGACTATGTGTCGACTATCGTCGCCTGAACCAGGTGACAGTGAGGAACAAGTATCCGCTGCCACGGATTGATGACCTCTTCGATCAGCTCAAGGGAGAGCGGTGGTTCTCGAAGATAGACCTCCGGTCAGGCTATCATCAGCTCAGAGTTCGAGACGAGGACGTACAGAAGACGGCCTTCAGGTGTCGGTATGGCCATTATGAGTTCTTGGTTATGCCGTTCGGCGTAACCAATGCTCCAGCAGTGTTCATGAGCCTCATGAACAGGATCTTCCAGCCATACCTCGACCGATTTGTCGTTGTCTTCATTGACGACATTTTGGTATACTCGACGACTGAGGAGGAGCATGCCTACCACCTGCGAGTTGTGCTAGACACACTCCGAGAGCACCAGCTTTATGGCAAGCTCTCAAAATGCCAGTTCTGGTTACGTGAGGTCTATTTCTTGGGGCACGTCATCTCTGAGGCGGGAGTTGCAGTGGATCCCGCGAAGATCGAGGCAGTGCTAGCTTGGGAGCCACCCAGGAGCGTGACAGAGGTGCGGAGCTTCTTGGGCCTAGCGGGATACTATCGAAGATTCGTGCCGGACTTCTCCAGAGTTGCGGCACCACTCTCAGCTTTGACAAAGAAGGGGAAACCCTTCGTGTGGTCAGACAGATGTCAGCAGAGCTTCCAGGAGCTGAGACAGAGATTGACCAGCGCACCTATCTTGAGGTTGCCTGAGGAGGGAGTTGGGTACGTAGTTTACTGCGATGCATCAGGGACTGGACTCGGGTGCGTCCTGATGCAGGAGCGGGCCGTGATCGCCTATGGATCACGTCAGTTGAGGCCGCATGAGCAGAACTACGCCACTCATGACCTGGAGTTAGCAGCAGTGGTCTTCGCTCTGAAGACGTGGCGGCACTATCTGATGGGCGAGCGCTTCACGGTCTTTTCTGACCACCAGAGTCTCAGGTTTATCTTCTCTCAGAAGGACCTGAACCTGAGACAGCGGAGATGGCTTTAGTTCCTCCAGGACTATGACTTTGAGATAGTCTACACTCCTGGGAAGGGGAACGTGGTAGCCGATGCCCTCAGCAGGAGGACGGGCATTCAGCTGCTTGAGGAGGCGACGGAGCAGCTAGCCTCCTTGCAGATATCCTTCGTGGATAGAGACGGAGCAGCCTTTCTTCAGTCTCTCACAGTCTCTCCTCCACTTCTGCAGCGGGTCAGAGAGGCTCAGCGTGGGGACGCTGACTGTGAGGCCCGGCGTGCACTGATATCCTCAGGTCAGGCGCCTGATGGTTTCTCCCTTGGAGCAGAGCACGACATCCTTTTCAGAGGGCGTACCTTCGTACCAGTCGCTCTACGAGAGGAGGTGCTGAGAGAGTTTCACACTTCTCCCTTGGCGGTACATCCCGGAGTGGCGAAGATGTACCAGGATCTCAGACGATAGCACTGGTGGCCGGGCATGAAGAAAGCTGTGGCAGAGTTCGTTTCACGATGCCTCACCTGCCAGCAGGTGAAGGCAGAGCATCAGGTACCAGCAGGCTTGGTACAGCCCTTGGAGGTCCCGGAGTGGAAGTGGGACGACATATCTATGGACTTCGTGACTGGACTTCCACGTACTTCCAGAGGTCACGACTCCATTTGGGTGATTGTCGACCGACTCACCAAGTCGGCACACTTCCTACCCATCAGAGAGCAGGGCTCAGTGGAGAGCTTGGGACGTCTTTACGTCCAGGAGATCGTACGGCTTCACGGTGTGCCATCATCTATCGTCTCCGATCGAGATGCTCGTTTCACTTCCAGGCTTTGGAAGGGGTTGCAGGAGGCGTTCGGGACGCGGCTCCATCTGAGCACAGCCTTCCACCCTCAGACGGATGGTCAGACGGAGAGGACCATACAGACACCCGAGGACATGCTCCGTGCATGTGTTCTCGACTTTGGTCGCAGCTGGGAGGACCACCTACCCTTGGTGGAGTTCGCGTACAACAACAGCTACCACTCCACCATCGGGATGGCACCATACGAGGCGTTGTACGGCAGACCCTGCAGATCACCGTTGTGCTGGACAGACCCTGGAGAGTCAGCACTCGTGGGACCAGAGATGGTCCGAGCCACGACAGAGAAGGTCCAGATCATCCAGGAGAGGATGAGGACAGCTCAGAGCCGGCAGAGGTCATATGCTGACAGGAGGCGGAGGCCACTGGAGTTCGAGGATGGCGACCACGTCTTTTTGCGTGTCTCACCTCGACGTGGTTTACGGAGATTTGGCCGAGGCGGCAAGTTGTCTCCACGCTTCATCGGGCCTTTCCAGGTCCTCAGCAGGATAGGAGAGGTGGCTTATCGCCTGGCTCTACCACCTCAGTTGCACCGGGTGCACGACGTCTTCCACGTGTCTCAGCTGAGGAGATACGTGCACGACCCGACACACATCATCGACTTTGGGGAGCTGGACGTGGACGATGGGGCGACTTTTGCGGAGGTTCCAGTGGAGATCGAGGATCGACAGGAGCGGGTCCTACGTGGGTGGTCGATTCCTCTTGTGCGCATCAGATGGAAGCACGGGAACCTCCAGGAGAGCACTTGGGAGCGGGAGGCTCAGATGCGTGCTCAGTACCCCCGTTTGTTCCCCTAGTTTTTGATGTATCTTTACGGGGACGTAAAGCCCTGAGGTGGGAGTAATGTAAAGACCCGTAAATTTCAAGGAAATTTTTTTCTTAATTTTCTTTGGAATTTTACAAGAGCGCAGCTTCAGACGGCACCTGATTCCGAGGCCCGGTGTGCCCGGAATCAATTTCCGAAGATTGGCTCGGGTACGTTCAGTGAACGGACGAGCGGGTTTTTCTATCTTTTGAACCGGTGCCCGGAATCAAATTCTGAGGGCACCGATGAAATCGCAGCGCCGGTATTTGCTTAGAAACGCCTCTTCCGGAGTTGCGTTTGCTCAGACGTGGTTTTTAAATTTTGCGGCTTTAAGTCAGAAATAAAATAAAGTTTGTGCGGCAACTTTATTCTATTTCACTTAAGCTGCTTGGAAGCCACTTGAAGCCACTTAAAGACGGCTTGAACTGAGTTGAACTGGATAGGATACTATCCAGAAATATCCTACCCCCTTGGTAGGATATTTGTGCGGTGGGACCCGCACGAGCCCGCCGTTTCTTTCGCTAAGTAACGCACCCGCGAAAACCCGTCAAAGTAACTGAAAAGTCAACCGACGCGTTTTCTTTAATTCTTAACAGACCATTCAATTGGGCGGTTTATTTCGTGAATTAAATGGGCTGTTTCTTTCATGAATTAAATGGGTCGTTTCTTTCGTTGAATTAATTCAACGAATTGATGGATCGTTTCTTAACCGGTTTCGTGTGTTGGCATGTTTATAAAATAAGACCAACCCAGAAATCCTTGGAAAGGATTTGAAAGAATCTTCGTTCCTCCACCCTCTCCGCGAAGAACGCGAAGAACGCGAAGAACGCGAAGAACGCGAAGAACGCCGGCGACCGGAGTTCGACGACGCACACCAAGATCTGCGACGTCGACGAGATCTACCCGCGACGTTCTTCAGCGACGCCTCTTCTTCCGCGGCCGACCCTCGTTCGGCAACAAAGGTGAGAATCGGATCTTTTCTTCTCCCTTTTTATTTTCAATATCAACGGATTTAAACTAATTAAATCCGTTGATCTTGATCCGGAGATTGGCGACGCGACGAGCGATTCCGCGACGACGCGGCGATCTCCATCTTCCGCGACGAGCAATTCCGCGACGACCCCTCGTCCGACGACGACGATAAAGTAAGGGTTGATTGGAATATTTTCCTTCCCGTGATTTATTTCTTTTAAAGTAAAGATCTTGATCTTCGAACAATTTTAACATTTAAAATTGTTGTTGATTGTTTTATTGTTCCTCCCGTGGATTATGACTAACGCGGAGGGTGTGGGTCGAACGAACAAGACCCGGCAACCCTCCGCCGATCTATTTTGTTGTGCGGATTTGGTGGACGTCGACAAACCGTGCGGCAAGGGCAATTTGTTGGTTCCGCAGTGAAGATCGTCCCCCGGGAGGAGCATCGGCGCAGACGGGAAAGAAATCGGGCCACCGGAGCATCTCCGGCGGCCCGCGGAAGGAGGCGGCGGCGCGGGTCGCCGGCGCAGCGGCGCCGGCGACCGAAGGCGGCGGCGCCAGGCGCGCCGCCGTGGAAATCTTCCACCGCGGCTGAAGCCGCGGCGGCGGCGGCAGCCGGTTCCGCGGCCGCGCGGAACCGGGACGGACGCGGCGGCCCGGCCGCGTCCGCGTGACAGGCGGCCCCCCGCGGGGCCGCGGTTTCTCTCAAGCCGCGGGTTCAACCCCGCGGCGGCGGCAGTTCGGCCGCTCGGCCGAGGCCGAGCCGGCCGGTCCGGTCGGCCGGGCCGCGCCCAGGCCGGACCGGACCCGGCCGAGCCGGTTCGGGCCGGGTCGGGCCGACCCGGTTCGGGCCGGCCCGGTTTGGCCGACCCCAGGGGGGGTTCGGGCCGGGTCGCCCCGGGCCCAGTACCCCCCGTTTCGGGCCCTCTACGGTCTTTCGCCCATATCTTGGGCCTGGGACCTCCGATTGACGAACCGTCAGCGGCTACGCGATCCTTGGATCGAGACGGTCGTTTCGGTATATTATACTCAAGGTTTCGGAAGACTTTGGGTTCGGCCGGGTTGGTTCGTACACGAAGCCAACCGGGCCCTCGGAGCGGAAACGCTCATAACTTGAGCTACGGACGTCCGAACGACGTACCGTCAGCTGTGGTAGTTTCCTCTAAGTGAGACGGAACTTTTGGCATACTCCGCCCGAGGATCGGATACAGGCGGAGTACGGTCGGGTTGGTTTTGCCCTAAAAACCAACCGGGCCCCTGGGACGAAAATGCCAATAACTCTCAGACCGGGCGTCCGATTGACGCGCCGTCTGTCGCGTTGAGATCCTGTTGTCGATACGGAACTTTTGGATACATCAACTTCGGACTACGTGTCAGTTGATGTATCAGCCCCTCGGCTCGTGGAGCGGACCCTCCTAAACGAGCTCGCTACGTGTGGGAACCCTAGCGCTGGCTGTGACCTCGACGACAGAGCAGAGATCCTCCGTGGACTGCGACGACGGCAGAGCAGAGATCCTCCGTGGACTGCGACGACGGCAGAGCAGAGATCCTCCGTGGACTGCGACGACGGCAGAGCAGAGATCCTTCGTGGACTGCGGCGACGACTGTGCAGGGATCCTCAGTGGACTGCGTCGACTACTGCACTCAGCGATCCTACGCGGATCAGTGCCCGATCCTATGTGGGTCCTACTACCGGTTCTGTGTGAGCCACTGCCTACCGGTTCTGTGTGAGCCACTGCCTACAGGTTCTGTGTGAGCCCGATCCTGTGTGGGTCTACTGCGGGGGTTAGTACCTATCGATCCTTCGTGGGTCCGACGACTTAGACGGATCAGTGATCGTCTTTGACGTCATCTGAAAAAGTATACCTGGTTGAGCTGAATCTTATGTTACTCTCCTTTGTGGATTGTGTTGAACCATCCTTTGTGGATTTACTGTTTACTCTCCTTTGTGGATTTGAGTCTTGCTTTCCTTTGTGGATTGAGTTGTTCTTGAGCTCGTGAGCAGAGCTAGAATTGGGGACTTAGGTATATGTATGGGCATATACCTAAGTCGGGTCAGATGTTACTTCGTGATTGCATCTTTCTTATGTGCTATATCCTTTGTGGATTTCGGGAGACCTTCGGGGGTCTCGGGGTCCTTACTGAGTAGTTGTACTCACCCCTGCACGGGCTATGCCCGCACCTTGTTGTGTTGGTTGCAGACGACGGACAGCGCTGATCACGGTTGGGGCGTGGAGCAGGACGGTACCTGGAGGTGGACCACTGGTCGGGACGTACTCGGAGCGGACGTGGGACCCGAGGAGCCTGGAGGCTATCTGTACCCACCCTTCAGGTGGGATTGCCAGTGGACGACACGAGACCGCCGTCTTTTCTTCAGTTGCTGTACTTTACTTTTCAGTTGTACTTTACAGTTGGGCTTGTATTTCCGGCCCCTTTTCTTTTCTGCACTTTACTTTCCGCTTGCTGACTCTGTGTGGTTGTTACTTATAAAGGAAATGCCTTCCCTGTTTACTGGGATTTTACGCCTTGGTGCTAGTCGCCAGCCCCTGGCCTATGGAAGGCGGGCTTGGGGTAGTCACGGCACGGGCCCCGAGGACGGGTCGTGACACTTAATTACCTTTTTGAAAAATTATTTAAATAATTTTTTCTTAACTTATACGGAGGGTGAGGCTATTTTATTTCATTATAACACCTTTGAATATTTCCTTAAAATCATATAATAATAGTTTAAAATTAATTATTTCTGTTTAAATAACTCTAATTTTAAATGATTTCAAAGTAAAAAAGAGATATTTCACTCAAATAGTTTTTGTATTGGTTTCATCTATGTCAACACCCTGTTTTGGATTTTACACTTATTTGAGGTTAATTTGTTATGACACATTATTCAATATTATATTAAATGTTTTGTGATATGTTTGACTGTGGATGTGCTATTTTATACCATTCATGTTTATAGTTAATGTATTAACATTTCATATGCTAGTTTTAACACGAATGTTTAGGTTATGTTTCAACATTTTCATATGAGGAATGCATTCGACATAGTAAGTGATGGGTGAGGCCCGCTATATCCCCTCGATACATCATTAGGTCCCATGAGACTAAATAGTGTCTTGGCATAAGGCCTTGAAAAAAAATTATTTGTATCCTTAGCACGAGGCCTTGACTATATGGTTATGATGTCCGCTATTATGTATTCCATCATTACGAGATTAACTATTGATATTACATGTGATTATTGGACTAGTATAATATCTATGTGAATAAGTAAATGGAATTATTAGATTTAGGTTTTCCATATTATTCTGAATTCTAATTTTAAAAAGCTTTTTAGTTTTATATATTTCCATAAATGTTTATACTTATTTATGATGGAATCCGCTATATTGTTATTGTTATTGAGAATCTAAGCACACCCCTTTCTTATGTTTTATTTTTCAGAGGATGTGAAGAAGTATATTATTACTAACCTGAAGGGATAGGCTAAGTAATATGAGTATGTTCAAAAGAGACACAATGTTTCTTATTCATTTCATAATGTAATGTAAAACTTATGTATGTTTCTAGTATTTCTAAGGCTACTAAACTGGTTGGTCTTTTAGGACATGATCTCTTGTGATCATTAAAATGTTACATAATAATGCACTGACTCTAGGTAACTGGGTTCGGGGTGTTATAGTTTGTATTAGATGAATTTTAGTACAAACCATGGAATCTAGATTTAGATAAACTCTAATTTGAGAACAATACCTGAAGACATACTTTAAGGATTATTATATAAGAACATTGATTCTTTTTTTGAAATATAGATATTATGTGGATTTTCCATGAAATTAATCCATTTATGAATACTACATGTGGATGTGGTTCTGGCAAAAATGTACCTACAAGAGAAAACTATGAAAAGGAGTTTCGGGCTTGACTTGGGGTATCCTGGTACAGGACAAATGACCTTACTGTGCACCGGGTTTGACACTCTTGGGGGATATGATTAGGATAATTTATATTTTCTTTACAAACAGTTATGAAAAATTTATGAGTAAATACTTCTCCAAAGAAATTTTTTTTGAATATGGATTATATGCATAAACTATTCAATTTATGCTATGTATTTTAAAATTTGGAATTATGAATTGCGATAAATAAACAAATATAGTGTATGAAAATGTTTAGAAATGATGCTCAATTGACAAAATGGAAACCATATCAATACATGTAATAAATATAGGGATTTCCCTCTAATTCAAGATAATTATAGTGAATATGGTGATGAAACGGGTGCTTAAAAACTTATAACTATAATAGGATAACACACTTAGCTTATGAATAATAACAATACCTGTATAGAGCACCCTGATCCACAATGCAGAGGACCAATGTTAGGCCGCTTCATAAGGCAACAACCACCAACATTAAATTGGACTACAAATCCATTTGTAGTAGAGTAATGGATAAGTTCTTTTGAGAAAATATTTCATGCTTTGGGGTGTAGTGAAAGGGAAAAGTTTTTCATGCAAATTTATCACCTCTGATGATATGCAGATCAATGGTGTTCATTAATTCAAAACACAAAGGAGGATGAAGAAGTATCAATTATGGTATGGAGGGAATTTAATGATATTTTGTTAGAAAAATACTTTCCTCGTGAACATTAAGAAGATATGGAAAGTAAATTTATGAGTTAGATGAAAAAGGAGGATGGAAATGTCACAAAGTATGAGGATAACATTAAAAGGTTAGCAATGCATATTTTAGATTATATACTTAACCCAAGAAGTATGATTAATCGATTTTTTGATGGGTTAAAACCATTTATCCATTGAGGATTAGTCTCAAAATCTGTCTCATCGTACGAAGATATAGTCTCTTGTGCTATCAAGATAGAAAGGGAATTCATTAATTAATACAAATTTAAATAAAAGAAAGAGAATAATAGATCTTCTTATCACTCTGGAAAAGGAAATAAGAGGATGAAGGAAAAAAGTTGAATTTCTATCCTACAGTAAATGTGAGAAGAAACACATTGGTACTTGCCTAAAGGGTATGGGATTCTGTTACAAGTTTTTAGAAAAAGGCCAAAAGTCTCCTGATTTCAAGGGGATGATTGAGGTTTTCATGGTTCAATGTTACAATTATAATGAAATGGGGAATTATGAAAATGAATTTACAAAGCATCAAGTAAACATACCTCAAAAAAGGCCAAGGGATAAAGGCTAAGCTTATGAGATCACAAATACTGAGGTTGATATTCCTAATGACATGGTGGAAGGTACTTTAATTGTTTCCTCAAAATTATCCAATGCTTTAATTGATTCTAGATCATCGTATTCTATCATATCTTCCCAATTTTACAAGGAAATTAGATATTTTTAATGTGACTTATTAATGAAGTTGTCAGTTAATACTCCTAAGGGAAGTATCATTACAATGATGTTTTGTTCTTTAGTTACCATTATGGCATATAAAAGTGCTTTATCTGCTGATCTTATTTTCATACCCATGATTTAATTTGATATAATCCTTGGTATGGATTGGATTTCAGATCATAATGTGAAAATTTATTGAAATAATGAGGTTATAATTTTTTTTGAAAATAAAGAATACCTTATCTTTAGAGGAGAAATATCACCATATGATTCTCATCTAGATCCACCCTCTATAGCTCTACAAAATTAAATTATTGGGGAGGAAGAGAGTGAAATAACTATGGGTGAGGAAAGGAATGTTCAAATAGAGGATTTACTAATTGTGCAAGAATATGTTGATGTGTTTCTAGAGGATTTAGCAGGACATCCTCCAGAATGGGAAATTGAGTTTTCCATTGACAAAATTCCTATTTCAAGGACCATATCAAAGAACCCTAACAGAATGGCCACTATGGAATTAATGTAACTTAATAAAATACTATAGGACTTCAGTATTAAATGATTTCATCTCCCCATTGTTTCTCCATGGGGAGCCCCTGTTCTTATTGTTATGAAGAATGATGGATCTATGAGGTTGTGAATTGACTACAAGGAGATCAATATTATAACAATAAAGAATAAGTATCCACTTCCTCGAATTGATGATTTATTTGATCAACTTTATGGGGCTCAATATTTTTCAAAAATTGACCTTCAATCTGGATATTATCGGTTTTGTGTGAAGAAGGAAGACATTCCAAAGCCATCATTTTGAACCAAGTATGGGCATTTTGAGTTTACAGTATTGCCTTTTGGACTCATTAATGAACCCTCTATATTCATGGATTTGATGAATAGAGTTTTCAAGGAATATCTTGAGGAAATTATAGTGCTATTTATTTATGATAACTTGGTATACTCCAAAATCTATAAAGATCATGAAAATCACTTTCACACTATTCTGAAAACTCTGAGAATAAATGAATTCTATTGGAAGTTTAGAAAATGTGAATTCTGGATTCAATAGATTTTTTTTCATCACCATATTGTCTTTATGGTTAGAATTTTCGTTGACCCTTCAAATGAAATGTAAATACAAAAATGGCCATCACCGATGAGTGTAACTAGGGTACACAATTTTATTGGTTTAGAAAGTTACTCTTGGCATTTCGTCAAGAATTGTTCCCGATTGGATAACCCATTAACCAAGATCACACGTAAATGGGTTAAATTTGTTTGGACAAAAGTGTGTGAATAATGTTTTAAAGAATTGAATATAATATTAGTAAATGCACTTATCTTGACATTTACATTGGGGAATGATGGTTTTGTTATTTATAGTGATTCTTCAAAGAAAGGACATGGTTGTGTCCTTATGCAGAATCATAGAGTTATTTCCTCCACATCAAGGTTGCTAAAAATTAATGAACAAAACTATCCTACTCATGGTCATCAGTAAGAAGTAATAATATCTTCTCAGATTATATGGAGACACTATATCTATGGTAAAAAAATGAGAGATATATACTGATTGCAAGAGTTTGATGTATATTTTCTCACAAAAAGAATTCAACGAGAGGCAAAGGTGATGGGTCAAACTACTCAAGGATTATGATTTCATAGTACACTACCACCTGGGGAAGGAAAATAAGGTGAAATATGCTTTGAGTATAAATTTTCATGGATTTTTGAACTTGATGAGAGTTGAAATGGATCATATGTTCATGGATATACTAAATAGGGATATGGGAATAAACATGGAAGGTAAAACATCAATAATTTTTCAAATGGTTTCCAAACCATCGTTACTATAAAAAATAAAAAACTCACAAACTGATGATGAGGATTTTTAAAAGAAAACTAATTTTGTGAATGGTCGGAGATTGTTCGACTTCGTATATGAAGATAGAATTTTGAAATTTGGGAAGAGTATTTCTGTTCCCAATATACCTGATCTGAAAAAGGGAATTGTTGGATGATGCTTATATCTCCAATATCTATATACACCCTGGTATCACTGATATGTATAGGTATTTTAAGGAATATTTGTGCTGGGACTACATGAAGAGGGATATTTCTTATTGTGTGTCAAGATTTATGGTTTGTCAATAGGTGAAGGCTTAGAGACAACATCCTAGAGGATCTATTCAACCACTTCCCATACCTAAGTGGAAATTGGATGACATTACAATGTATTTTTCATGGTGCTAGTAAATACACCTAGAAGGAATGATGAAATATGGTTCATTGTTGATCGTCTTACCATGTTAGCACATTTTCTTTCTATAAGTGAATATTTACCACTTGAAAGTTTAGCATGAATATATATTAATAAATTTGTAAGACATCATTGTGTACCCCTATCGATTTTTTATAATTGTGATCCCCAATTTACATCAAGATTTAGGGAATGTCATAAAAAATCCCTGGATACTAAACTTTGTTTGGGCACTGCCTACCACCCTCAAATGGATGGACAATCATAACGGACTACTCAAACCTTAGAAGAAATTTTGAGATATTTCTCACACGACATTCATGGTATGTGGGATCATTATTTACCTCTGGTATATTTTTCCTATAAAAATATATTCCATTCATGTATTCATATGGCACAATATGAAGCTTTATATAGAAAGAGATGTCCCACACCAACTTGTTGGGTTGATATTGGTGAAAGCAAACTTATAGGCTGAGAACTTGTTGAGAAAACCATGTAAAAGGTGAAGATTATCCAAACCCACATAAATGAAGCTAAAAGTAGGCAAAATAGTTATTCTGTTATCCAAAGGGAGGATTTCGAATTCCAAGTATGATATCATGTTTTCTGGAAGGTATCAGCATCTAAAGGTGTTATACGATTCAGTAAGAAGGGTAAATTAATTACTACTTACATAATACCTTTCAAAATTCTAGAACTAATTGGAGTTATAGATTACCGTTTGGAAATGCCACCAAGTCTCTCCAAATATCATGATGTGTTTCATGTATCACTATTTAGAAAATACATTCATGACCCAACACATGTACTCACCTATGAAGAAATAGAACTGGAACACGATCTGCCTTATTTGGAAGATCCTATAAAAATTTTTTATACCAGATAACAAGTGTTTAAAAAGTATAAGACTCGTCTGGTAAAAGTTCTTCCAAGAAACCATAAAATGGAAGAGGCAACATGGGAACGTGAAAAACTTATTATGAAGAACCACCCTAATCTTTTTATGAAGTAATATTCTATAAATTTCGAGGATGAAATTATTTTAAGGAGGGAAGAATGTAACATCCCAATCTTCTATAATACACTTGTCTTTAATTAATACAATATCTTGTGATTTACGCAGTTATGAGTTCAAGCACATCTTGACCAATCAAACTAGCTGTTTAAAAAGTATTTATAAATAGTAATACCCCCTTTTTTGAAATTTTATAAGTATTATTTTGAAAAATGGACTTAATTTTTGTATTTGGAATATCAAAATTAGTATAGAGGGAATTTTTAGTACTTTTCTAATAACTTTCATATTTTGATTATAATGAAAAATACTAAATATTAATTAAAAACAACTTTTTTAATTGAAATAATTTATAGTGTTAAATTATACATTTGATTGGATTTTAATTATAATTAGATTATTTTTTATCATTTAATATAATTTTGGTCATTAGATTTAATTTCACATTTAATTTGTACATAAACACTAGTCCATATTTTAATATTGTTTACTTCTTAAAAACCCACTTTTTGGTTTTGACAACAAGAATTAATTTTAAATTAATTACTGCAACTTCTTTGTTTTGAATTTGGAAAATTTGATTCCATATTTGGAATCATTACATCCAAATTATATAAATAGGAACATTTTTTTGGACATTATAAATAGCAACTTCAGTAATTATTTTATTTACCATGGCTAAAGGGTAAATCTAGTAAATAAGGGTAAGAAATAATATTATAATAATATTAAACTACCCTAACATATAGAAAAATATTAATTGATGAGATATACCTGACCATGACCTTCCTTGGGTCTATTTAGATACCCCATGGAGCCACTTGTATGTGAAAATGGAATTTTATAATAATTAAATTAAAGTGTAGAAAAATATTACATAAATAGATATCTTTCACTAAAAAACATTATATGAGGTTATATAATTAATCTATTCGAATATAAATATTAATTAGAATTATAAATATATTTTTTACATCATGATATTTTATTTTTAATTTTTAGACATAGAATAAATATGTTAATGTATGACACAATATTGATGCAATATTTTCATAATTAATTAATGAAACAAATAAATGATATTATAAATATTAAAATAAATAAAATTTTAATATTTTTATTCCATAAACGAATTTTATAGGTGAATATGACTTGTTATGGTTTACTCAATGTATTTTTTTAGAAGTAATAATGTTTTTATGACTACCAAAAAAATCAAATACTAAATAGTGTCAAAATTGACATAAACGAGTTTGTAAAACAAATGAGGATTGTGTTGGACATATTAAGTGACGGGATATGTCCTCTATAGTCCCTCGATGCATCGGTAGGTCTCATGAGACAAACTAGTGTCTTTGTACAAGGCCTTAGAAAAAACAATTTTTAGTATTGGACTGAGGCATTAACTATGTGGTTATGATGTTCGACATTATTCATTCCATAATTATGAGATTTGGTATTGATATTAATGTTATTATTCAACTAGTAGAATATCCATGTGGTTTAGTTAATGGAAGTATTTTATTTATATTGTCCATATTATGCTGAAGTTTAAGTTTAAAAGTGATTTGTTTTAGTCTTAAACATTTCCTTAAATGTTTATTCTTATTTATGATAGCTTTCGATATATTGTTATCCTTAATGAGCATCTCATCTCACCCATTTCTTATGTTTAATTTTTCCCATTATGTGAAGAAGTATATTATAACTCAACTTCTGAGATATGCTAAGGGATATTAGTGTCTTCAAAGGGGACACAATGTTTCTTTTTCATTTCATTATGTAATGTAAAACATATATATATATATCTATTACTTCTAAGGCTACTAAACTGATCTGTCATTCGGGACTCGATCTCTTCTGATCATTCCAATTTTATGTAATAATGCACCGACTCTGTGTATCTAGGTTTGGGGTGTTACTATCAACAATCATGATCAATGTTGATAACAGACCCTTTTTAGTTACATAATAGTAAATATATATTTCCTCACTTTCTCATTTAGTGTACTAGGAAACACCTATTTGCATTTAGTGTCTCAATGACGCTAATAAATTGTTACCTCCATAAAAAACTTACACACTGCCTTTAACTGCTGTAAGTTATATGAAAAGATCAAAAACATGATACAGAATAGAAATTTTTTTTGATCTCCAAAGAATAATTTGCCTTCAATAAGTGGTCAATCCATCATATCGAAATTAGTGGTGAATATATATCGACATCATAATTGTGCATAAGTATATTTTCCTATGCTGACTTATGTTGGAGATTACAAATTCCTCGGTTATAGGAACTAGTACTGATCTTTCTGCTACCCTAATTATCCACCATATATGTATACTGGGATCAATATCAGAGTTTGTACCAAAGGGGTAGAAGGATCACCTTTATTCATGAAAATAGATTATTATTTCTCCATAATGATTAAATTAGGTCTTTTGTTTTATAAAAATCAAAATGAGTTGGGGAAAAGTTCTAGGAAGAAGAATAAGTAATTTGTAATATGTACTTGGTTATTCTAGATGAGAAACCACTAATGAATTGGAAAACATATATTCCCCATACCCCTAAGGAAGGATCTAAAAAAGTGTGATACTAAATGAATATAAGATGGTACCTATGGATGTGTGGATTTTGATACCTCAAGGATGGTAGAAATAGCCTTCATTAGACCCATTTGATAGGGGGATCCCCTATCCTAGGTTTCTTGATCATCATCATGGTCAAATACAATATACATACTAACGAGGGAATACACTAGAGTTACCATGGGTGACTGGGTCACTACAGCTTCCCCATATAATCAAGGAAATAAAAAATATATCTACATGATTATAATAGTTATAATGTTGTTTGGGGATGATATTAAATATAATTTTACCTCTTATATGGAGATGATCTCACCCCCCCCCCCCCTCATTCGAAACGACCACTATTATATTAGTAACTATTATCTGCTGCACCGAGGGTGAATACTGTATTTATACCATCACACAATGAACCTATACATCAATGTGTTTAAGGAAAAAATGAACCTCAATGGGATGAAAATTAATGCAGATTCCCATGGGAGCAATAACATATGAAAATACCACCATGTTTAATTCCACCTGACATAATAAACCCTAAAATTTAAGTGAGTGAGTTATCATTCCTCCAAATTTAAAATTCCTAAAATAAAATGGGAAAACACTATGTGGTTGAATTCTTTCTTAAAGGTTACTTGATCATCATAGCTAAACCAGCATGAAACCTGATTGGTGAAGATATTGATTTCAGATGCCTCACTTTCTTTTAAGGAGTCCTTCAAGTTGTTGGTCTATATGATGATGGAATTGTGCTAGAAATAGAGTTAGATTCAACCATCAGTGGTATCTATATGGCCTTAGGTACCAATATTGATAATTACCCATTTAGGTATGAGTGCATCAAAGTGTTGGTGTAAACCATAGATAGAGAAATCTCAATTCTAGTTGGAGGGATCTGTACTAGATATTGAGTCCCATACCTAGTAAACATTAATATAAATTGAAAGAAACCATTGTGTACCATTCGTAATGGATTTAGAGAGGATAATTGATCTTCATTTTAAAAAAATAAAAATTGAGGCCGAAACCAATAGGGCATATACAACTCGAGGATAATTTTCAATATATCTAAGTGGAGAGGATTCTCTCTCTAATTTTAAACAAGTATTCTCGAGTCGTATGGTCTCTGTCATCATTGTTAGTTATTCAACCAGTGGTTGAAATAGAAGGCATGAAATAGAAAATATCATATCATCTTAGTTGGTTCTTGATCTCCCAACACTTTAGCATAATGGGCCTCACTACATAGAATCTTTATAAAAAGGCTTGAACTAGACACTAGAGATATTCTAGGAATCAATATACTCATATCCCTCATGATGATCTCCCATCTAACCCAAAACAAGTGAAATGGGAAAAAGAATATATACGAGGGATTTCCCTTATAAATATTTTATAGAAGGTTATATAGTCTATCCAACAATGGAATGTAAAAACCAATCTGCTTTCCTCCTTCCTTGGCCACTGCCGTCATTAAAGTGGAAACCATAACCCTACCTTTATCCTAGACTGGGAGTCGATTTCCCCTTAGGGACATAGCTATAAATCTATCCTATTAAAACTATAAGTTTATTTTAGGAATAAAATCCCAGACCCAAATATTTAATGAACCTTCCTTGGCCATTGGTCATAAATTTCCCTCCGCTTCATGAGATTCTCGTGTTGGGAAGGACTTCATTTTCTAAATATATGTGTCTAAACATGCCTTCTTAATTAATAATGAATCCCATTTCTTGAATGGGATGATTTCCCCGAAATATGAATCCTTATAAATGTCTTTTTTAGCTAGCTATATTTATAGACAAGAAATTATAGGGGTTTTATTTTCATTATTATCAGTAGATGATAGAGGAAGAAACTGAAAATACATATCACATATGATTAGAATTCCACAAATATTTTCAACATCCATGAGTTTGAGGTCAACTTAATTATGTCTCAGATGAATCATATTCACTGATGGACTCCATCAACAAATATATTCCATAATGTGGCTCTTGTTGAAGTATGTATGGTTTTGAGATATCTTGGAAACCATATGCATTCCAATCTATTTTATCTCAGCAGTAATTTAAATGGTAGTATATTGTTCCAACAAGTTTCATCCCTAGTCCATTCTGAAACATCCCAATGATTATAGATCCTTGAAATGTAGTCATCCAAATTTCAAACTCCTGGAAGAATTAAACATTATCAAATGATGCATATTAATTTATGGAGAAAAATAACAATGAACCCCTTCAAAATATATAGACATGAACTACAAAATTTATCCATCAAATTTATTTTCCTCATAGATGAAATGACCTAGGTGTGAATGTTTTTATATAATTATATTTTTGTTTTTCCAAATCTAATAAATAGAAATGATATCTGACTTTTTTTCATGGATTGGAGCATTTTTTTGGAAGACAGCACCATATAGAGGAAATAAGGAAGACAAAAGATATTCTAGAATATTTTTTCCCATTTGGATTGAAACATGTTCTAGAGATGATTGGATAACAAGAAATTAATTAGAGTCCACATTGGAAACCATAGACCATCTATGGTCGACTTCTATCACAAACTACTTTTTTTAAGTCATCTAGATCATGAAATATTAAATAGATGTAAGATGAGTAACTAACCTTCTCAAAAGGGGTAGACTAGTTAATAATTTTCATGTATTAGGAAACATCATACAAATCACATGACCTATTATAAGACTCAATGTCACATGATCCCTTTTGTATTTTATGATTTTGTGTATTTGAATCTAGTAATTTAAATCACATGACCATTGGAAGGTTATATGAATCACATAAATCATAAGTGATCACGTGATATCCCAAAGAGGCATGCGACTCAAAAAGTAACCCCACGACAATGTATATGCATTATATTTCGAGATAATTATAATTGATTAGTTAAGTGATTTGTTGTGTGAGATGATGGGATAACTCACTCACTTGAAGTTATCATGTCGGGAGATTACCCAATGAGATCACATGATCTGATCACATGAACAATTCTCATAATGAGGTTATGCGAAGGAGTCAAACAATGTGGCCATGTGGAAGAGAGGAAATTCTGAGCACTCTCAAGGTTTGAGTCATAGGTGAAACAGAAAACTTATTACACCCTTATTTATGGTCATCTTATATAATTCCAAAGGTATTTTGGATGACCAAGAGACACCTATAATACAAAACAGTATAAGTCCAAGGTACTCAGGAAGGCATTCACTTCATCGGAACCATGTCCTCATTCTTTCCCCCAAGCATTTCATCTCAGTGGGTAATTTTTGTACTAAAAACAAAATAATTAAATCTGGAATTGTGGAATAATCTAGAGAACATGTTTAATTTTTTCTGAAAATTAATAAATATATAAGAATAAATACATGAAAATGAATCCCCGGGGTCACACGAGATACTAAAACTCAAATAAAATTCATGACAACCGTACCCTAGGAATTTCACATGATTAGGTTATATGATGGATGAAATATATTTATTGATAATGTGAAGACCATGAGATGATTCTTCATAACCATGAAAAATCCCCTCTAATGAGTTTTCCGGGTCTTGAAAAAATTCATCTAAAATGGCAATTTTATCACATAAAATCCATCTAACATGCTAACTAGATCACATGAAATCAATTATACAAGATTAAATGATCATGTGAATGTTGTCTAAAAAGTCGATTAGATCATTAAAAATTATTTTGAAATCCTATTAAGATCACATGAAGGATTTCCGAAGTCCCATGATAATATGAAGTCCCTGATAAGAGTCTTTTTTATCATGTGACACCATCGAGGACAAACTATGGACAACAATTAAGGTGTTCATATGAAAATATATGGATATTATGGGATCCACATGTAAAGTGACTTATATTGATCATTTTATAAACAGATTAGGTTTTTAGTGTTATAAATTCTTGGATCACAAGAAATCCATCTGGAATGATCATTAGATTGTGTGAAAGCCATCTGTCATGCCAATCAGATCATGTTAAAGTTTTCTGATATGATAAATAGATCACATAAAATCCCCTCTGATGAGTCTTCCTAATCACGTGAAATCTATCTGACATTTTTCACCAACGAGATAATGAAAATCAATTGTAAATATCATATTGATCATGAAAAGTACTTCAAACAAGTCCCCCTAATCAGGTGAACACCCTTTGTCGAGACTTCATTATACAAAATCTTAGTTGAAAAACACCTTCCAAAAAATTGATGCATTAATATGATAAAATATGGAAAAATAGTATCATTAATTGATTTGTATTACACTGATCTACATTTTAAGGGATCGTTAACTTCATGTGATTATTCAATGTATCACGCAAAATAATGTTTTCAAACCTAATGGATCATGCAATGATAGAAGACATGAAATTCATATCATGTGATAGATCATTGATATTCTTGTTGAATCATGTAAAGACCATTTGATTTTCCTTCCTGGTCTCATGAAGTCCCCAAAACATGTTGGTCTGATATCATGAAGTCCCTTATGTGTGTTTGACCAATCTCACGAAGGCCATTAGATATTACAACTTCTTCTCAAAAAGGATTTCAGAAATGTTAGTTTGATCACACATAAGACCTTTTACAAACCATTTATAATTATGGGGAGATCACATGTCAATATTTATCATGCAAAAAAATATATATATCCTTGATAACAAGTGACTTTACCCTGAAAATCATGTGATATATTATCAAATTAAGAATACATTTCCTCTGTTGACTGAGGATAATATATGGGACTTAATTTTCATTCATGATTCATAGATATTGGGAGATGATACCTATAAAATCGATTCTTGAAATACAAAGGGAAACAAATGCAGAAAAAAGTATACTTTCATGACTAGAGGACCATTAAATCACAAGAATCATCTACCTTTTAATCATTATGAGTGAATTAATAGATTACATAGTAGGTTCATGAGCTTCACATGGTAAGATGATTGATCACATGAGGGATCATTGGTTTATTAGTAAAATCATGCAAAAGAACATTATCATGTCAGATTGATCCTCTGGCGCCTCAGTGGGAAGATGATTAATTTTTTTTGATTTTATGGCATGATTACCAAAAAAATATTAAATCTTAATATGAAGGAAAATGTGTTGTTCTTTATATGAATGGATCCAGATCATCACATGATAAGTGTATTCATCAGATGATTACCTCTAGATATGTCATGTAGATCATGGGATGACTTTCAGATATGTTAGGTTCTTGTCGATCCCTTGGATATGTTGTGAAAATTACATGATGACCTTAGGATATGTCAGTATGGTTCATTAAAACCATTTTGATGTGTCCTGATCACATGATGACCTCATAAATATACACCTTTTCACACGATATCCTTTAGACATGTCATATTGGTTCTTTCAAGTACCTTGGATATGTTGTTAATATCACATGATGAACTTTGGACATGTCATATTGGTTTATACGAAGACACCTTGATGTGTCCACCAGATCATGAGATGACCTTGAAAATGTTTTCATGTTCAAATTATAAAATTCTTACATTTCATTTTGGCTCATGGAAAACCCTGGAACATGTCAGGAAGATCATGTTATGACCTTTGGACTTGTCACCTGGTTCATGAAAAGACACTGAGACATGTCATCAAGATATTGCAAAGACACCCAATCATGTTATATTGGTTCATGTAAAGCCTTTGGACATGTCGATAAGATCACACAAAGACCTTCAGATATTCTAGTCTCATTCATGTAAATGACTTGGACATTTCAAGAAGATCATGTGAAGACCTTTAGACATGTCATCTTAATTCAAGTGACAACCCTTAGACAGGTCAGCATGGTTTTTTCATATCCCTAAGACATTTCATTATCTTAAAATAGAAATACTTAAAAATGTTTGGCTGAGGAAATCCTTATACATGATATTTGTGTAAGGAATATATCCTTAGAATGTTTTAGAAGATGTCATCAGACATTTCAGCCTTGTTTGAAATATATACTTTTTCTTTTCAAGAATACATCATTGGATGTGTCATGCTTATCAAGTACGCCTGCTTGGAAATGTACCCTCAATCCATGTGAACCCTCATCCATTAGTATTGGTCGAGCATTTACCCTTTACACAGGGAATGCCAATAATGGAATTTTTTTATAGACTGACAAAACCCTATATGACCAATTCCTCCGAAAGGGAATACATGCCATCCAATAACACTCAATATACCTCTTACGATTCCCAAAAATTGTCAATCATCGGAAAAGAGATGGAATGTGACATGGTAATCCACAACGGCGTAATTCCATCAACATTCCATCAGACCCACCATCTACCGTTCTACCTTTTTTCACCATCTATTAGAAAATTAGCAAACTATGTTAACTACATGGAATCTAATTCTTATTATAAATAGGATATTTGGGATGCCTTATTAAGGTAGGAGATCCATATAAAACATGAATACAATGTCCTTATTTATGGGTTCATATACATCACATGGTTTGTAATCCTATTCCATTAGGTATGCTTCTATTCCTATGTCCCGTACCTATGGGAAGTGTTGAAATATCTTTATATATATTATTTCTAACACCAATCAAGACTCATTTGTGATTAGGTACTGGAATAAATAATTACATAATCATAATAATAATCCCAAAGTAAGGGAAACCATAGGGTGTATACCCCACTCAACAACATCATAAAAATGCCAAAAATTATCGGCTTCTGTATTGGTATAATTCCATAGCTTTCCTAAACACTGGGAAAACAATCCTCACACGTGTTAATCACACATACCCAACCACAAATGGGTTGGGTACATACATCACTATGGGGACTCTGGTACATTATATAATCAACATACATAAGACACCTTCCTAAGACCCAATATCTATACCAAATGATTAAATTCCATCATATATGTCCTTTCTGTATGATGTTAAATGACACGTCTTGGTCCTAAAAAAATTACATTAGTTTTGATTCTTGTTTTCATAAGATACTAAGGATTCATTCTAGATTTTCTGTCCCAATCTTGAAACACCCACTACCTTCTTATACGACTATAAACTCCAGATTTTCTAGTCATGGTTTTGAAGTAAAAATTTTCCATAATTATCAAAAAATAATGATTACTATATGGGTAACCTATGATATATATAGATGGTTTCATTAATAGAACACCCACTCATATTTATAGTGACTCATAACCCACTTTTTTATTTGGTTAAAGGGTTCTATACCAAGATTTGGTAAAGATTCATAAAAATATCTGAAATAAATAAGAGTGTCCTAGAGAAGGAAATAAATCTTCCTTAAAGGGTTTGATGAGCATGACCTCCCATCCAATCGACCAATGTGATTTCCTATGCGTCTATTAGTTTTGAACCCCTCTTGAATGAATACCATTGGAAATTTGGACCATGACATGTTATAGATGTGGGTACCATCAGTAGTCTCCATGAGAGAAAAAGAATAGTTAACTAAATAATAGCTTCATTAAAACTCTTATAGACACATAATTTGGTAGGGAAATAAAAATGGTAAAACCAAGGTGAAATCATGTGATAGAAAAATAATCAAGTTACCATAAGAGATTGGAATCTTGTTTCCCAAAAAATGATATTCCATATAATTTATTTGGAATAAAAAATGGTGATCCCAACATGAATGAATGTGATAACTGAATATATAAGTATACATAGGTGTCGGGTATATTATTTCCAAAACCCAGATAGTTCAAAAAATTCCATGAGAACAAAATGTTATAGAGAATTATATATCCGTATAAAATCATTCTCAAGTGATGTTAGAAAATATTCAATCCATTCAACCACACATTAATAATGTAGAAAGTTAACAGAAGAGTTATTCATTTAATCATTGATGAGATTTGGATTTTCATGTTAGAAAAAAGTATACCTTTGAATGTCACTATGTTTATGGGTTATATGATTTTTTAATAAGGAAAAGGTGAGATCTAGATATATTGTACCTTTAAAAATCATTTATTATGTGGGATTCGGTCTTATCATCTAGGATTTATATTGAATTGTTCCCCAATTTATGGTGTGTTCTGTGTATCAATAATAGGGAAGTACATACCTAAACCATCACTTGTACTAAAATCAATGGTTATAAAACTATAACAAGAACTCTCTTACAAGAAAAAACTTGAGAAAATATTGAATAATAGAGATAAAGTAAAATTAAACAATAATACCTACTTGGTTAATGTTATCTGAAGAAAGAATTATTTTTAGAAAGAGAAGTGGAAGACTGAATTTATAAAGGGGAAAAAGTACCCTAATTGTTTTAAAATAGTAACCAAATTTTTAGTAAGAAATTATTTTAAATGGGGTATAATGTAACACCATATATTTTTGATTATTTATTATTATTAAATAAAAATAATGTTGAATAGGATCACTATTTTGAAAAATATAATATTTTCTTGAGTATTAATGTCAATTATTTTATAATCAAAGTTAAATAAGAATTGACATCAGCTATTAGAATACAGACCTTAAAAACCAACCCATTAATATATAACTGATTTCAAAACCCACCAAGAAAGGGGTTTTAAAGACTTTTAATTTATTACACATGTTAAAACCCAACACAAAAATACTTTTAATATCGAAAATATGAATAATAGATGTTAAAACCACTTGAGTGGTGGGTTTTAACATTAGTTATAAATATACCATTATTATTACAACACGTAGTAGAAATGTATAAATTTATCATAGTATAACATTTGAATTTTTAACTTCTCCCTGAAAATTTCATAAATCGTGTGTACACTATTTCAAGTACCATGAATAAATTTTAATTATCCATATTTATATATCTTTGATATACTCTTTTTTTATCGCAATATTATTCATCCCATTTTTTATTCCTTCAATGATTTTACAATTATATTTATAATTATTCTATCATTATTTATTTATGTTTTTTTATTCATTGATATATTTTTGAGAATTTATTTTTTTATGAGGAATTTGAATTATATGGATTTAGTAGACAAGATAAATATTCTCTATGAGATTTTATGGTTAGAGTTGAATATTTTTTACTAGCTATGATTTATAATTTCAAAAGAAAATAAATATAAATTAATGATATTTAGAATTTAAGGAAACCTATATAAGTAGATAAAATAATCCAATTCATTATGTAATATTTTATAGTTTTCAATGCGTTTATTTAATATTATAGTAATTCTTTCTTCACATTTTCCAAGGAAGTAGGGTTTATTGAAATATTTAAAAATTCAGACACATTCCACAACAGTTATTTTGATAACTTATAATGAAATCAACTTATAATGTTAATTATTTTTACAAACAATATAATAGGTGAGTTAACTGTTGTCAAGATTCTTGAAATATGAGATTTTGACATTGGTTATCAAAATAAATTATGTTAAAAGATTAATTTTTTTAGAATTTTGAAATCGATAATTTTCATAAAAAATATCTTATAACATCATTTATAATGTTATTAAATATTATATGTAACTTTTAACATTGATTATAAAAATAACCAATGTAAAATTCTTGAAATTTTATCAAAATAATTATTTTGATGCCACTTTATATAACTGAAGTTAAAAAAATTTACAACATCCCATGTATTTGTTTTGGCTACAAAACAGCCATTAAAACTAAAAAAACTATAAAAATATTATCCACTAGATATTATTTCACCAAAAAACACCTACCTAAAACAAATAATGTTATATTTAATTAACATAAAATATTACTATAACAAATAAACATTAATATGCCATTAGAATTCAGTATGGAACATTATTAAATAACTACAATGGGAATAAAACAACATGTACATAAAAAATAAAACAAAAATTATATCCTTGTCTTCATGGTTTGTTTTGAATATCATACCTCCAATTATATCTAAGGATATAAGAAAAAATCATACAAATAGAATAGAAATATTGTTATTGAAGTAAAGGGATAGGATGAATTATTCTAGCGATATATGTAAATATCTATATAGAAAGGTAATATCACAATTGTGTATATGGTTACTATATATATATTTTATAGACTTATGGTTGGTTTTAATATTCCCATTATAATTATGGACATTGAACATATAATCCTTTGACACATGGTCGTTGGACAAATTTCCATCTTACATATCTCCATTAGACATATGACTATTAGATATTTAGTTGTTGGATATATGGTTGTTGTATATATGTGTATCCAATAGGTAGAGTGAATTTGTATAATTTATAGTAATAAATTAAAGTAAGTATAAATCATAAGTAATAAATTATTATTTAATTAAATAAAATATGATTAAATAAAATATTTTAGTATGCCAAAATGTATTTTTTTACATTTTACTAATATTATTTTCGAAAAGTAAAAATTTTATTTGTCTATAAAACTACATGAAGTATTCCAATAATAATGGATTGATAAAATTGAATATCTAGAAGATAAATAATTAGATTTAATTAAATTCTTTTAGAATGGATTATTTTTTAAGAATTATTTTTCATTATTTTCAGTACTTATGGAACTAAAAAATTAAATTGATAAATATTGTATTTTTTATTGAAATTTTTTACATTTATATACAATAAAATCAATATCAATTAATTTTTGGCTTATTATGTGGTATGAAATAAGAATAAATCGATTTTTTGGGCTATAAAAGATATTTTTCTAAAAATTATTTTTCTGAGTTATACATTTATTATTTAAGAAAAACTTTATATTACATTTAGAAATTTAATATAGTAACATGGATATGAAAATTTTAATTATAACGTCTTAATTTGTTAATATAGTGAACTTAATTTCTAGGAATAAAATTATGCTACTAAGGTAAAATTTGAATTAACACTATAAGTGAAAAATGAGCTAAATGGGTTCAAATAATTGTAATTACCCATAATTCCATAAACAATTATCATTAAATAGTTGTTTTATGGAATTATATATATAGTCCCATACCTTATTATCTATTTTCCCCTTATTTCAACATTACTTTCCAAAATTAAAACTTTAAACATTATGGAATGGGCATTTGTGAAAATTTCACTCAAAACCAACCTATAAAAGGAACCCTAATCTAATCATTAAAATATACTCATACCATTTTTTTTATATCTTTATTCCATGATTATTTTTACTATCCTTAATCATTGTTATATATTTGGTTGCTTCTAGTCCCATGAATGTGGCATAAATCTATCATTCTGAAGGAGCAAGTTTTGAGAAGTAAGTTTATCATAATATCCAACTTTTCCATATATTTTTAAATTACCTTCTAATATGAACACTTTGTAAATGCCGTTATCCAATATAGTTATATTAAATTAAAATAATTATTCATCTATAAAAAATACTAATATTATATTACTTTAATCTCTTAATCACTCATTAATGTAGTAAGTTATTGTTTAGGTAGGTTCGACCATCTATTTGACTGATTATATACATGCATTACAATTTTAAACGTAAATTAGTATAAGAAAATTAAAAATATTAGTATATGATATTAATGATTACTGTATTTCATGAATATGGTTTATAATGATGATACAAAAATAAATGGCCATTTTAAATAATACATTGCCATTAGAGTATTACCTGAAACATGCTCCTTGTTATTTCTATTATTGAAAACCATACCCATAACATCCATCATATGATTATGTGAATTAATAGATAATTTAATCACAATGATACCTATACATTGATTAATAATGTAATTATAAAACCTTTTTCAAGGAATAAGGATTGAAATCAGTATTATTTATCTTTTTATGGAATAATCAAAATTATTAAGATCTGATAATTGAAATAAAAAATAAATAAACATTTTATATGAAATTAGTTATTATAATTAGATAGGATAAAGGTAAAATATATTAAAAAGATTGTTAAACACTATATTAATATAATTATTTATATTATAAATTAGTTTCAATAAATTTTTGGATGTCAGGAGTAAATGTATGTGTTTTTTCTAATATCTCTTTGAAATCAAGATTGTGTATGTGTAAACATCCATCAAGATAAATTTGAAATTATTTGTCTCTAAAACCCATTTTATTTTATTATTATCAAGTTAATTTTTATTTTTAAATTAATTCATATTGTTCCATCATCTTTTGGGTCACAATTTAATAGAAAGGTTGAATATATGTGGATTAGGCCTTCTCATATCCTTTGTTATGAATATTTTTTCCCAATGTTTATATTATTTAGATGGTTTTAAAAATGTACCTATCTATAATTATATTTTTCCATAAATTAAATATCCATTTCCTTGATGTTATTATAAAAAATAAATAATGGAATCACTTTTTATAATTTTTTCACATGACATTTTTTATTATATTTGACTTTATTTTTAAGATGTAAAAGTAATAATTTTCAGTAAAGGTGCATTCTTGAGAGAATTATCCATATTTCTTATTTAATATAATCTATGAATCATCTATTCCAAGTTTTCTTGGTTTTCAAATTTAATTTATATCCCCATTTTTTTCTAAATTATTCTCTTTTTAAATATTAGTTTATATAACTAAAGGATATTTCATCTTATTTTTCGATGTGATTTTTCATTCTGTTAAAAAAGTTTTTTTCATCTCTGAAATCATCCTTTAATTTTTTATATTAATTAAATGGGATATTATTTAATTACTACATCTAATTTATTTACTTGTATGACATATGATCATGTTTTGTGGAAAACATTATGAAGCCCAATTATTTCTCATTGGTTAATTATGCTATAATGAGATTATGTATGTTTTCATATGTATGGTTTTTTATTTTATAATTGATGGGTATATTTTATACCTCATTTACATAGGTTAATGTTTTATATATCGTGATATTATGATGGGATGCATGTGGATAGATCATGTGTAAATGTTTATGGGGTATGGGGTTAGCCCATGTTCAAATGGTAAGAGGGAATGGGTTTATAACCCATATTCAATTGGTTATGGAGAATGGGTGGTTATGCCATGAACAAATTTTTTTTGGGTGTCAGTAGTTATAACATTTGAGAAATATTATGGGACATGGGTTGTTATCCCAAGTCCAAAATATTATGGGGCATAGTTGGTTAACCTAGGACATAGGGTCATGTAGATTTGGTTAACATATTACATTATGATTTGAAGGTCTTGGTGGTTATCCTTGATATATGTTATGATCTATGTTATTATATTTATTCCAATTTATTATATTATAAAACATACTTATATCATGATTATTGCTTCAGGATTCTAATATTTTATAACTCATTTATTATGTTATACAAAAATTAAAATGTTATTAATTGTCTTTTGTAATCTATGTTTTACTAGGTATGATTTACTTACATTATGTTTATGCACCTAAATTATTTCATTATACCCATATGTTCATCTAATAATCATCTGAATTATATTGTTATCTCTTATATTTACCATTACTAATAATATCATCTCTTTTCATTTTTATGTTTATATTCCCTAGGATATGAATAAGATTATAGAATCTAATATGACTATATGTCGATATAGTGTAATGGGGATATAAATAAATGATAAAAGTTTTTTTAAATAATTGTTTAATGTGGATAATCTCAATATTCAATAAACCTATAGTTTCTAGGGTTTTATTTATTTTTTCATGTAAAGAATATTCATGTGAAATGATCTATTACGTATGTATTTTATTCTAAATTCATATAACATCTTGGAATCCAATTTATAACTAATTATTAATATTATATGCCCCATGAGGAACAGCCTAGTAGTATTATCCCAATGGTAGTGTTGGGGAGGTATCAGGTTAAAGCCTCCATAGGGTCATGTGTATGTGTATTTATATATTTTTATATAACCTTATACACCTTAAATATTAAAATATTTATTATTATTATTATTATTATTATTTTAATTATTAATAAATAGTTCTCCATGGGGAATATCCTACTAGGTGTTTCCCGATTATAATATCAGAGAGGTACTAGGTTCAAGAATCCATTGGTGTGTGTGTGTGTGTGAATGCATGTGTGGTTTTTATTTCCCCTTACACCCCTTAAATATAGAAAAAATTATTATTATCATGTAATAATAGGGAGGTTATAAAAATGGTAAATGAAAAAAAACCCTTGGATGATTCCCTGGTGTCACACAATATAGGGGACGAGAGGAAAGATTTATTCCCCACCCCTCTCTACATTTAGGTCTTCTTCTTCCTC
Source organism: Viscum album (assembly GCA_963277665.1). Classification (NCBI taxonomy): domain Eukaryota; kingdom Viridiplantae; phylum Streptophyta; class Magnoliopsida; order Santalales; family Viscaceae; genus Viscum; species Viscum album. The sequence goes on from OY728150.1 coordinate 256,780,045, forward strand.
CCATCGACTCATGATATTTGGGTTTGTATTTATTTCAAAAGAAAGGTATTTCCACCTCATATACTCTAATTATTATTCTCAACATAAGTAGTTTTCATGTGATTGCACCTAAAAAATGTCCCTTGGACCTACTTTTGTTTTATATAAATTAGATTTTATTGGGGTCATATATTTTGGATATTTTGGATGTTTTAATGTCAATTGTATGTTATAGGCCAGCAATAATGGTTTTTAGAATTATTTAATTATTGAAAATATTTTTTGGGGTTTTATTTATCATTTGAACTAGTTTATTAAATTATCATAAACCATTTATGGACTACATATTCAGGATGTGCTCAGTCTTGGTTGGGTTTAGTAGGAATTCTAAACCATAATTTCTTCATTAATTAGGTAATTCCTTGAATTTTTCAACAAAAATATTTCTAGAACATGATAAAATAAATAATTTCATATTATAAATTATAATCATCATTTTTATTGTTTATTTAACAAATTAATCTAAAGATATTTTCATGAAATTAATATACGAGATTGAAAATTTTTCTTGGTTGAACCATATCTTATTTTACTTATTGAAACATTATAATATGAATTACAATTATTGGTAATGATTAAATTACCCTTATATATATAATTATTTAATAATTTTATTTCGTTAATTTTAATAATGTCATTATCCATGTTTAATAGTTTCAATTAAATACTTACATAAGATTGAATGGTTTCCATATGAATTTTAAGAATAATGATAAGATTTTTATGAAATGATTTAAACCTAAAAATTTATAAATAAAATGTATTTTATGTGATTTAAAATGTGGAGTTTTTATTTATGTTTATGTTTATAAAACTTTGTTTATTTGTATAAAGTGTTGAGTGTGTTATCTTAAATTATGTTTTGGGTCATAGAGTAATTAAAAGAGTTTCATTTATGGAACGCCATTATAAATTATTATAGAGATCATAAATTGAGTTCTTAAACTAAAATTAATTTCATCTAAACATTAAATATATTTAATTCGATAAAGGGTTAAAAAAGGTGTTGTTCTTAATCAAAACAATATATATAAACCCTTATTTTTTATATATGATAAATAAGTTTATATATTATATATTGAGATGTAAATAACTTTGTTGTACAATAACCTAAATTAATTACAAGTCAACGAGATACACTAAATATTAGGTTTGAGGTTTTATTTGTGAGAAGTTAATTTTTTAGTCTCATAGAGTTGAAAGAAATGGTTTTACAATTAAGACTTTATGTTATTTAAATAAATTACACTTTAAATTGAAAAGATTCATCTTGATAAAAAACTATTTCCATTGGGTACACGAAAACAGAGTCATATTTTAGGTTAGGATTAGTGAGTTATTATATTATTCTACAATGTTAATTTGGGTACCAAATTGATTATGTATTGGTTGGAGTTTTACAAGTGAATTATTTCATTTTTTTAAAATTAAGTTTGTGCAATGTTTTTTGGTTCACTATACTTTACAATGTTCATAACATATGTCATGGTATGGTTTGGTTTATTCCTTCAATTTCATTTTCTCTATATAAAATTTATTGAAGTATTTCTACAAACTTGTAAAATATTTATAATTGTACATTAATACCATTCATTGTGTTTTTAGTTTAAGAATTAACCAAAAACTACTAATATGTCTTCTATAATGAAATATTTTGAAGAATCCTAATTTAATATGGTTGTAGTTTTGAAAAAGTCTTGGTGGATTGATATGTGATTATTATTTTTCTTAATTCAATTAGTTATTCCTTCTTTTTTACATGACTTATCATGTATTTCATGATTATTAAATTCCATTATCTAATTATTATTATTATTATTATTATTGTGTACACTATATCCTAACCTATTTTTATAGATTTTGTATTTTGAATATGATGGGAAAAGAGTTATGAAATATCCTTAAATGATAGATTATGATGCCTATAAATTTATATGGTATTCTATTGGTATATATATGAGGATTAATCGGTTAAAATGGGAAATAATACATGGATATTATTCTATATATTAGGGAAGTTCATTAATGATTGGATAATTATTAGTAATGTGTATACTAGCTACCCATTATGTTATATATATATATATATATATAAAATTTTATATGATGTAGGTATATATATTATTTAATTTTTAAAATGATACCAAGACTTTATCTTGGGATAGGTACTAATGTGCACCAATATGCTTCATAAAATGGGATTTGATATGGAATGGGAACTAATATCCTCAAACATTTATTTTGGAATGAACTTTTATATGGGATGGGAAACTATATGCATTGGTATTTATTTTATGTAATACTTTTTTCTCATAAAAGTGATCAATTTTTGTAGTGGGAAGGTTCTAAGAGATGGAAATGTTTTTCCTTGGTCTATAGGTTTCATATACATTGATTTATAAGAATCATTCAAGGTTGGTTTGGACCTTATGATGGAACGTGAGTTACCAGTTCTTGTTATTATTGATTTCTAATTAATTATATTACTATTTTTCCATTCCTTATTTATTTCAATGATATTAATTTTTTATTTCTTTATTTAAATGTTTTATAAAATTTTCTATTCATACACCATACTATTACATATGAGATCTAAGATCTTTTCTGGTTTCTCAGAGTCATTATTCTCTCACCCAACATGTTAGCCAAATCATGAATTCATTTTTAATTATTACATTTTAGGTATAATAAGGTAATTTTATAGATATTTGTATTCTAATGGACTATTTGGATATAAATTCGTCTTAGTATTATGGGTATCCATATGGTATTAGAGCATAGAAGGCTTGTATTAGTGCGATGATTTTCATTTCACATCATTGAGTTTAAATAAATTTTTCAAATCTATTAGTGGTATTTAGGTCCATGGACTATATTGTATATATTGTATCATTTTAAAATATTTATGGATTTATATTTATAAATTAATTTGTATTTTTATATAGATACCAAATTTAACTTTTTAATGAAAACATAAAAAATTCTAGAAACATCTAATTATGGATAGGTCACAGCAGATTTCTATCAGTGTCTTTCATTGGTCTATATTTTATTTACAAAGAGTAAATTATTTACCAATTTTAATTGTAACGCCCCGACCCCAGTTACCCAAAGTCAGTGCATTACTTCATAGCATTGGCATGATCACAAAGATCAAGTCTCGAAAGACCGATTAGTTTAGTAGCCTTGGAAACAATAGATACATTCATAAATGTTACATTACATCATAAAGTGAAAAATCACAATAACGTAGTCTCCATAGTCCACACTTCTATCCCCTTCAGAATATCCTTGTAGCTCAGTCATAAAATACTTCTTCACATCCTGGAAAATGTTAAAACATTGAAAGGGGTGAGCTCAGATGCTCAGTAAGGATAACAATATAGAGGAATCTTTCATAAATAAACATTAACATTTAAGGAAATGTATAACTAAAACGAAAGCCTTTTTAAACTTAAACTTCAGCATAATATGTAAAAAATAAAATTAAATAATTCCATTTACTTACTCACATGGATATTATACTAGTCAAATAATCACATTCAATATCAATAACCACTTTCATAATGATGGAATGCATAATGCCAGACTATCATAACCACATAGCCAAGGCCTCATGCCAAGACTACAAATAAGATTTTGTCAAGTCCTCGTGCCAAGACACTAGTTTGTCTCATGAGACCTACCGATGCATCGAGGAGCTATAGCGGGCTCCACCCATTACTTATTAAGTCCAATTCATTCCTCATATGAACAGGTTTAATCATATCATAAACCATAACATAATTGTATCACATAAAGCGTGCATAAAGGAAACATAACATTTCCACGTTTCAATCACAAGATATCAATACAACACATTGATATAATAAAAACCTTATCAAAACCATTTTCAATACCAAAATAAAAGAAAATTAAAACTTGGAATTTATTTTTCATTTAAAAAAAAGTTATGGCTTGTAGAGGAAGCTGAAACTCAAATAATGGTTACGGCGGTGGATAAGTCATTGTCGCCGCATACGTACGACAAGAAAAACATTCCTTTTTGTTATTTAGTAAAATGATTCGTATAAAAAGATTCATTTTGAATAAACTTAAAGGTCAATGGGGTTTATACACCGTATAAAAGAAATTTGTGTATAAAACAAAATATGCCTCAATGAATAGAGATTGAGACAAAGTACCTTACAAAGATCATTTTTTAAAATAAAATAGATATATTATGTGTATTCACTATAAGTAAACATAATGAAATTACAAATACAAGATAGGATAGAATAATATCATGACATAATTTGAAAGTAGGAGATTAACCCAAAGAATAGAAATTGGGTTAAGAAGTTCCCTTACCTTGTGTCCGAATTCACTCGACCATTATTTGATCTCCTGAATAATAAAATAGAGTTAATCTCTACCTTATTAAGAACCTTTTTCAAGTTTATTTTTCCTTTTATATCACTTATTACCACGTCAGGAACATTATGTAATTATTTAATTTTATAACGGTCGTTTTATCGATCTTAGGTACTTGAGTAAAAAATAAACTTCTTATAATTACACTTTGTTCATGTGGTTATATATCCATTATATCCATAATTATATTCATGATTTATATATCATATACATCATATATATCCAGTATATATATTCATTTATAATATTACATAACATTTAGAGGTAAGAAATGAAATACACCGTTCATGGAGACGGTAAGCCGTACGTACGCATGAACGCTACTTTCATTTCTATTTCGTATTTAATGGAATGAAGATATAATTATATAAAGGTATAATATAATTCCAGTATAATATAATTTATAATACCATTTACTCCATCCTTTATACATCCCACATATGGCATTAACGATTCAAATCACTTTGAGGGGGCGGTAGTCCGCACTTCCTAAAATGAAATTATCGCGTTTACCCATAATGGAAATCATAAAGTATGCCATAAATGAGAAATAAATAAGCATAAGTAAAACATAAACATAATATATATATATATCATATGTGAAAATAGTGTCATCAAAATGGCCACCATTAGAGGTGTTAAAAGAATATTGAACAGTCATCGTTTCGTGAGGCAGTATTTCGCCACCCACAGAAACAGTATGTTTTTTAACCTTTAGACAAAGGTGTGTGTAAGTGTAAACCAAATACTTATCATAACAACATCCTAGTATTTTTTGGATACTTTTGTTGTTACAAAATAAAGGAATAAAATAATTTAAGGGTTTGGAGAAGCAAAATAAAACAAATCAACATTAGAGAAGATATTACCGAAAAATCGGGTAACTCTTTTTTGATTTGAGCCAAAGGCTTCCTTGGGAAGATTTCTGCCCAAATTGAGGCTTATAGGAGTAATATAGGTAAGTTTGGAGAGTATTTGGGGAGATTTTGGCCGAGCCAAAAGGCTTTGAGAGTGTGAGTAAGGTGGTAGTGTTGGGGGCCTTTTATAAGTGGAGAGAAGGGGCACTCTTGGAATGTAATGAAATGTTACTTTATTATATAATGAGTTTCGGATTTTAAAGGTCGCACACTTATATAATTATAGTATAAGGTGATAATGTTTGGAAATATACTCATAAAATAGGTTTTTGACAAGTGTAAGTCTTAGATTTTACATTATCTTTTCATTTAATTTAAATTGTTATTTAATGAGGTAATCGCTGCATCATCATGGTGTCAAAAATAATTTAATTTATTTAATGTCTAAAAATTATAAAAAAAATATAATGATGTAGGAAATCTTTTTATATTTATAATAAATATTTATAGTCAAAAATATGACTTGTATAACCCCATTTAAAAATTGTTTTAATAAAACAACTCTTGTTTGTGACATTTTTATTTTAACATTAAATAAAAAGTTATTTATGTCATTTTCCTACCAAAGTGGTTCCATGGGGTCCCCAAGTTGACCCATGTATTTTCTTGGTCGTACATGACACATACAATAGGGTTAGGAAAAGTGTAAAGGTATTTTCATATTTTTATAATATCATTTTTACCTTAAATTTCACTAATTACCTTTAATCGCGATTAATTAAACTTAAAAGTTACTATTCACCAAAAATTATTTTAATCCCATTGAACCACATTTTACTTCCTAATGACAACCATGTATGTCGGATTTTTGAAAATCATATCATAGAAGTGGCAATGTTTCATTTAAACAAAAAATCAGTTTTTTAACTACCACTTAGTGGTTTCACTATTCATAAAAAATTGAAGTTTTTCAGAACAATGCCAAAATATCACCCTAAGCTATAATTGATATTACGAATTCAAAAATGATTTCTATTTTAAAAAATTCCAAAAATATAATTTGCATTAATTAATTTCATAATCAATTCCCGCTATCACAACAAATAGCGTGTTTTTAAGAAACAATATATATCAAAAGATTGACAATTGTTTATGTCCAATTTCAAATTGAAATTAATTCTAATGAACACCATTGGATAAAATGGTAAAAATATATTCTAATTATACTTTAAAACCACTAAATAGTATAATTTATCACTATAAATTATTTTGATTAAAAAAGTTATTTTTATGTATTTTTCACTATTCATAGAAAATTGGAAATTCTCAGAAAAATACCAAAAATTCAACATAGGCTAATTTCGATATTTCAAATCCAAAAATGAAGTCCATTTTGAAATATAAAATATACATAATTTCAAAAAGTGGGTATTACTGTTCATAATGGCTATTTTGATTGGTCGCGGTGTGTTAGAATCTCGAACTTGCGTACAATGCAATCTATTGTATTATTTAAAGAGAAGCGTATCGTGGAAGATCGATGTGTTACATTCTCCCCTCCTTCAATAAATTGCATCCTCGCAATTTGAAAATGTTCTTCAAAAGTAAAAGGTTGAAAATAGAAAATACCTTTGTGGAAAACCCACATCGAAAATAAGGTTAATAAAAATATAACTTTAAAAGATAGAAAGATAAGTACAAAAGTCACATGAGATAGCCCATACTAGGATTATATGAAAATATGGATATGGAAGAAAAAAACCATCAAGGTCTGATAGAGAGTTGTAGAAAACTGGATTACGAGAAAGTTAACCATAATAAAATCACAAACTTGTGATTGGTTAAACGGTCATTGAATCCCCAGTTGGAAAAGTTAACCGGCAACGTTTTTGTTTTAAGTTACCTTTTATAAAGTTGAGAAATTTATTTAGGAGATTTACTAAGAACTTAAGGGAACATACATACTTGTTTTGTATACTTTCATTCTTTAGTAAAGTTTTACCACAAACCCATCTTTTAATCCAAATGGTAACAGAACTAAAAAATATTCTATTTATCCTAATTGTATAAGGTTCTAAATATTACCACATACCATTTAGATTAGGAAAAATATTTTGTAATAACCAGGGACTTCCTGTAGGCTAGTGGTAGGTAATAAAGGCCTGTCGCACTATGGTTGTGGGTTCGATTCCTGCAGCTTTGTCCGACGCGACTGGTTATGCCCCACCCTGTAGGTTGTCCTTTTCCTAAAACTATAGTATTATAATATTCCAAAAATAATCTTCAGAAATGTTTTAACGTTAAAAAATACTATCCAAAGATCAACTTAATCCTTTCCAAACTTTATAGTTATCCAAAATACCTCTGTCCAAACTTTCTCAAAATGGTCTCTAAATTCCAAAATCAATTGTATCATCAGATTCCTCAGACAAGGAAAAGCTTCTCTTATTGTCACATACAAAAATATGATTACCTTCATCATATTAAAACATTAATGAAATCAACATGTACTACAGTACAATCCAAATATATATCACATTATTCTTATAACCATAATCTACTTTTTGAGTCCAAAAACACAAATACAATAATTATTCAACTTCATCTGTAGTAACAGTATAAGCTTGGCCTTGATCCCTTGGCCTTTTCTGAGGTAATTTTCCCTGACACTTAGGACATTCATTTGCATAATGCCCCATTTACCTACAATTGTAGCATTCAACATTGATAGCCTCTTTCTTTCCCTTGAAATCACGAGCCTGGTGACCTTTTCTCCATATTTATAATAAACTCTCATTCCTTTTAGGCAAGTACCAGGGTGATTCTTCCCACAATTATCACATAATGGAAAATCCTTCATTCTCTTTTGCCCTTTATCCGTCTCTTGTTCCACCATTCTCTTCTTCTCTTGCTTTACTTTATTGTCATAAGACTTAGAGAATTCCTTTTCTGTCTTGATAGCACACGAGACTATATCTTCGTATGTTGAGAAAGATTGTGATACTAAAGCTCGACGGAGAAATGGTTTTAACCCATCACAGAAACGATCAATCTTACTTATTGGGTTACGTATATAATATGCAGCATGCCTTGCTAACCTTGTAAAGTTGGCCCCATACTTTGCGACATTCTCATCCTCCTTTTGTCTCAGACTCAAAAATTGCCTTTCCATATCTGCTCGATGGTCATGAGGAAAGTATTTTTCTAAGAAAATTTCCTTAAACTCCCTCCATTCCATACTTGATACTTCTTCATCTTCCTTTGTGTTTTGAATCAGCGACCACCATTGATCGGCATCTCCAGTGAACCGGTAAACTGCCATGACAACCTTCTCCCTTTCGCTACTCCCCAAGGCGTGGAATATTTTCTCTAAGGATTTTATCCATTGCTCAGCTACTAATGGATTTGTACCCCCATTAAATGTTGGTGTTTGTTGCCTCATGAAGCGGTCTAACAATGATCCTCCACGTTGTGGATCAGGGTGCTCCATACGAGTAAGGTTATTATTCATAAACTGAGTGAGTTTTCCCAGTATGGTAATAAGTTGATCAGCACCAGTTGTATCACCAGCTCCATCATAATTATCTTTAGTAAGAGGGAAATCCCTACATGGAGTGTGTGCATTGATATGGTTTCCATTCCTCCCACTAGGCTCTATTTATAAAAAATGGCATAAACTAGATTTGTTTATGAATTAAAATACATAGTTCTATACTTGTAAAACACTTAACATAAATTGAACTATTTATGGATATAATCCATAATCATAAAAATGTTTTCTTTGAGGAAGTATATACTCATAACCCTTCATAGTGGTTTGTAAGGAAAATGAGAATTATCCTAAGCATATCCCCCGGGAGTGTCGTAACCAAGAGTGCAGCAAGACCTGTTGTCGTGCACCAGTTCCCATTCGAGTCTAGCTCAAAGCAGTGTTTTCGGGTTTTACCCCTAGGTACATCTGTGCCAGAGCCGCCTCTACCTACTCGTATCCAGACAGGGATGTATTTCTTGGAAAACTCAAAAAAAATCTCTATAATACCAAAATTATAGGAAGTTCTTCTATACTAATCCTCAAAGTCTATCTTCGGGCTATGTGCTCTAATCAGAGTTTATCAAAATCTAGCTTCCAAGGTTAGTACTAAACTTCCTCTGATACCAACTGTAATGCTCTGACCCCAGTTACCCAGAGTCGGTGAATTACTTCATAGCATTGGCATGATCACAAAGATCAAGTCTCGAAAGACCGATTAGTTTAGTAGCCTTGGAAACACTAGATACATTCATAAATGTTACATTACATCATAAAGTAAAAAATCACAATAACATATTCTCCATAGTCCACACTTCTATCCCCTTCAGAATATCCCTGTAGCTCAGTCATAAAATACTTCTTCACATCCTGGAAAATGTTAAAACATTGAAAGGGGTGAGCTCAGATGCTCAGTAAGGATAGCAATATAGCGGAAGCTTTCATAAATAAACATTAACATTTAAGGCAATGTATAACTAAAACAAAAGCCTTGTTAAACATGAACTTCAGCATATAATGGAAAAAATAAAATTAAATAATGCCATTTACTTACTCACATGGATATTCTACTAGTCGAATAATCACATTCAATATCAATAACCACTTTCATAATGATGGAATGCATAATGCCAGACTATCATAACCACGTAGCCAAGGCCTCGTGCCAAAACTACAAATAAGATTTTGTCAAGGCCACGTGCCAAGACACTAGTTTTTATCATGAGACCTACCGATGCATCGAGGAGCTATAGAGGGCTCCACCTGTCACTTATTAAGTCCAATGAATTCCTCATATGAACAGGTTTAAACATATCATAAACCATAACATAATCGTATCACATAAAACGTGCATAAAGGAAACATAACATTTCCACGTTTCAATCACAAGATATCAATACAACACATTGATATAATAAAAACCTTATCAAAACCATTTTCAATACCAAAAAAAAAAGAAAATTAAAACTTGGTATTTATTTTTCATTTAAAAAAAAGTTATCGCTTGTAGAGGAAGCCGAAACTCAAATAATGGTTATGGCGGAGGAGAAGTCATTGTCGCCGCATATGTACGACAAGAAAAATATTACTTTTTGTCGTTTAGTAAAACGGTTCGTATAAAAATATTCCTTTGGAATAAACGTAAAAGCCAAAGGGGTTTATACACCGTATAAAAGAAATTTGTGTATAAAGTCAAAATATGCCTCAATGAATGGAGATTGAGACAAAGTACCTTACAAAGATCATTTTTTTAAATAAAATAGATATATTATGAGTATTCACTATAAGTAAACATAATGAAATTACAAATACAAGATAGGATATAATAATATCATAACATAATTTGAAAGTATGAGATTAACCCAAAGAATAGAAATTGGGTTAAGAAGTTCCCTTACCTCGTGTCCGAATTCACTCGACCGCTCTTTGATCTCCTGAATAATAAACTAGAGTTAATATCCACCTTCTTAAGAAGCTTTTTCAATTTCATTATTCCTTTTATATCACTTATTACCATGTCATGAACATTATGTAATTATTTAAGATTATAACGGTCGTTTTGTCGATCTTAGGTACTTGAGTCAAAAAATAAACTTCTTATAATTACACTTTGTTCATGTGGTAATATATCCATTATATCCATAATTATATTCATGATGTATATATCATATACATCATATATATCCAGTATATACATTCATTTATAATATTACATAACATTTAGAGGTAAGAAATGAAATGCACCGTTCATGGAGACGATAAGCCGTACGTACGCATGAACGCTACTTTCATTTCTATTTCGTATTTAATGGAATGAATTTATAATTATATAAAGGTATAATATAATTCTAGTATAATATAATTTATAATACCATTTACTCCATCCTTTATACATCCCACATATGGCATTAACGATTCAAATCACTTTGAGGGGGCGGTAGTCCGCACTTCCTAAAATGAAATTATCGCATTTACCCATAATGGAAATCATAAAGTATGCCATAAATGAGAAATAAAGAAGAATAAGGAAAACATAAACATAATATATATATATATATATCATATATGAGAATAGTTTCATCAAAATAGCCACCATTAGAGGTGTTAAAAGAATATTGAACAATCATCGTTTCGTGAGGCAGTATTTCGCCACCCACAGAAACAGTATGTTCTTTAACCATTAGACGAAGGTGTGTGTAAGTGTAATCCAAATACTTATCATAACAACATCATATTATATTGTGGATACTGGTGTTGTGTCAAAATAAAGGAATAAAAAGAGTTTAAGGGGTTGGAGAAGCAAAATAAAACAAATCAACATTCGAGAAGACATTACCTTAAAATCGGGTAACTCTTTTTTGATTTGAGACAAAGGCTTCCTTGGGAAGAATTCTGCCCAAAGTGAGGCTTCTAGGAGTAATATAGGAATGTTGGGATAGTATTTGGGCATTGTTAGGCCGAGACAAAAAGCTTTGAGAGTGTGAGTAAGGTGGTAGTGGTGGGGGCCTTTTATAAGTGGAGAGGAGGGGCACTCTTGGAAAGTATTGAAATGTTACTTTATTATATAATGAGTTTCGTATTTTAAAGGTCCCACACTTATATAATTAGATTCTAAGGTGATAAGGGTTCGAAATATACTCATCCAATAGGTTTTTGACAAGTTTAAGTCTTGGATTTTACATTATCTTTTCATTTTATTTAAATTGTTAATTAATGAGGTAATCGCTGCATCATCATGGTGTCAAAAATAATTTAATTTAATTAATGTCTAAAAATTTTAAAAAAAATATAATGATGTAGGAAATATGTTTATATTTATAATTAATATTTATAGTCAAAAATATTACTTGTATAACCCCATTTAAAAATTGTTTTAGTAAAACAACTCTTGTTTGTGACATTTTTATTTTAACATTAAATAAAAAGTTATTTATGTCATTTTCCTACCAAAGTGGCTCCATGGGGTCCCCAAGTTGACCCATGGATTTTCTTGGTCGGTCATGACACATCCAATAGTGGTAGGACAAGTGTAAAGGTATTTTCATATTTTTATAATATCATTTTTACCTTAAATTTCACTAATTACCTTTAATCGCGATTAATTAAACTTAAAAGTTACTATTCACCAAAAATTATTTTAATCTCATTGAACCACATTTTACTTCCTAATGACAACCATGTATGTCGGATATTTGAAAATCAAATAACAGAAGTTGCAATGTTTCATTTAAACGAAAAATCAGTTTTTTAACTACCACTTAGTGGTTTCACTATTCATCAAAAATTAAAGTTTTTCAGAACAATGCCAAAATTTCACCCTAAGCTATAATTGATATTCCGAATTCAAAAATGATGTATATTTTAAAAAATTCCAAACATATAATTTGCATTAATTAATTTCATAATTAATTCCCACTATCACAACAAATAGCGTGTTTTTAAGAAACAATATATATCAAAAGATTGACAATTGTTTATGTCCAATTTCAAAGTGAAATTAATTCTAATGAACACCATTGGATAAAATGGTAAAAATATATTCTAATTATACTTTAAAACCACTCAATAGTATAATTTATCACTATAAATTATTTTGATTAAAAAAGTTGTTTTTATGTATTTTTCACTATTCATGGAAAATTGGAAGTTCTCAGAAAAATAACAAAAATTCAATATAGGCTAATTTCGATATTTCGAATCCAAAAATGAAGTCCATTTTGAAATATAAAATATACATAATTTCAAAAAGTGGGTATTACTATTCATAATGGCTATTTTTATTGGTCGTGGTGTGTTAGAATCTCGAACTTGCGTAAAATGTAATCTATTGTATTATTGAAAGAGAAGCGTATCGTGGAAGCTCGGGGTGTTACATTAATCTAAGCCCCTTATAAGTATACACCATCCCATCCTAATTAGGTAACAATATTAGGGTTTGTGTTGATATTAACTGGTAGATATAATATCATCATTGATTCATTACAATAATCATATAAACAAATGATGAATTTGCACCAACAAGATACTTCTTAAACATCTTAAATTAAGTACCACAAAAAATAGTAAACAATTTATGGTCTTGTAATTATTTTTTGCCAAATTAAATGTATTAATATAATATTAGATTACATAAATCTTTTTTCATGATATTTCCCATGAAATTTCCAAACTATAGTGTCACCTACATCACACATGATTTCAAAAAATAAGGTTCTATTTTGATCCTATAACATGGGAGAAATGATGATATTTTTCTTCATATAATCTAGTGACTCCATTAATTTATCATTAAATATAAATATAATGGATTTCCCTACTATATTTCATAGGTATCAAGTGATTTTTTAAAATCCATCGATAAACTGTAACACCCTCGCCCTGATAGCCACAAAATGAAGTGCCTCAAGCCAGGTCACCACATGACCTCAGGCGCACCTCCATATTGCCAAAGGGTGTCGACTATTGCCTCCGGTAAATACAGATACTATGAAGAAACTATAACCTATTATAATAGTAAAACAACCAAAAAAATAACATCCAATTATATAACAACCAAAAGGAACAATAATTTACTACAAAAAGAACAAGAAAACAAATAACTATGTTACACATGCTATAAAAAGGTGATGGTTACACTACATTTCTAAAAGCTGTACAAATATAGTCCAAACCCAAACTACAAAATGATCCTGAAAATGGAACAGAGTCCCAAACAAGTCCTGAGCTCCTATAATTCAACACATCCTCCCATGCATAAACCAAACACATGGTCGCTATCCTAAACCAATACCATAAAATAAGTAGCATCTCCTCAGGTACCCAAGTTCCTTGGATAATCAATAAGTATGTCAATATAACTGATTAGGTTTCTACCAATAGTGTTTAACGAAATAAATATTCCGAAAGATATATTATATAGATAAACAAATGCAAAATGGATAAACAAGTGAAAAAAATGAAGCATTTTTCATATTTAAATAGAAAATTATTTCACCATTTCCTCTTTTAAGTTCCATTGTGTAACAAGAAAACCTATACTGCACTAGCCATTCTGAGATCCAAATCCATAGTATAAGGGGTTTCATACTTTTAATCACATGTGAAATCATTAAAAATTTCAATTTAACCAAGTACCTAAGAGAATTCATCTATGTAACAATATCATATTGATACCTTATGAGACTAGAGACTCAGAATGTCATCCCAAACCATGAAATACACTAGTGGGGCCAAGATAATCAGTCTATCCCAACCCAAGGATATGGTGAATCAATCCAAAATTAAAATATTACAATACCTTATTTGGGCCTAAATAATCACTCTATCCTGACCCAAGATGGGGATCCACAACCATACACATAATCATCCAATACATCAGTGGGGCCTAGAGCATTAGTCTAGACCTACCTCAGGAGTGGAGCCTTGGTACACCCCCCAACACAGATAACATATTCATGTCCACATTACTCATTAATTGTTTAACACATTTACCACTTAGTCATTTGGAATTATCTTAAATCCACCCATTAAAAACATGTATTTATATTTTAAAAACAAAACCATTCTATGAGGATTTCATTTACATTCCCAATCATTTTAAATATTCATTAATATGTTTTCATAAAATGGGAAACTCAGACACATTTCAAATAATCCTTTGAAATATAATAAGAAACGCCTTTTTTAAATCACTTTGAGTTCAAAAACTCCTTTTAAAATATTCCCAACTTTCAAAACATCATTTCATATATTTGAAAACCATAAAAAAATCTAGAACACTACTCTAATACCACTACAAACACTTATAGGAATTCCACAATAGCAATAGAACACACTTTTCAACTATCCCATTACTCATGACCACATACCAATTACAATTCAATACCCATTCACATTCATATCTACCCCACCCAATGTTTACCAATTCCTTTGACCTATTCTATGGTTTTTACATAGCCCATGGGAAGACATATGTTTGGTGTCACAACAGTAATGAAATCGACTGGTTCCATGAGGGGTGTTTCACCACAACATGAGGCCTAAATTAATTATCTTAGTCAAATTAATTATATAAAAAAAGGTATTGAATTAGAAAAACCGCATACACATATAAAACATCAAGTCTATATAAAAACTCTCTAAGAAAACCTACCTCATGATCTAATAAAACTGCTATCATAATGTTATCCATTGAATCAATATAAAATGGAATCAAACACCATGGTGAAGAAAACCCTTGAATATATGGAATTATATCATTTTAGTGAGAGGAAATCACACACAAGGGATCTTCCAGAAAATTGAAGGAAATGAAGTTGAAGAATTACCCATAGTATTAATTTCTACTAAATGGAACTACAGACAACTATGAATTGAAGGTGAAACATCCTTTAGAAGTATATGAGTTTTTGATTCATATATTATGCTGATATAGGATATTTAGGGGAGAAATTTATGATATAACCCTTAATATATGATGGTTAAAATGCTAAAAACTCCCATATTTTAATATCCTATAGAGTTTGGATGCACAGTTGGAAAAACTATTCACTACCGTGAGGCTTCCTATATCTAGGAGGGGAATGGGTTGCAAAGAATCCTAGGAACCCCATATAGTTTGACCAACTGTGTAGTATCCATGAGTGATGGATCTATCATAACATGCATGATTTGGTCCCCCTCTACAGCATGGTTTTCTGACCTCGAACCATCCCTCTTGAGGGTGCTCGGTTCAGGTGCATGGTTAGTACTCATTATTCATAAATTATGAAACATGCAATGGATGGCCACTTTTCTTCCAATTTCTTGTCTCTAAAACTTGTGAATCCCCAAGGATTTTCATATCCTCATGAAATTTTTTAACCATTATAAGGGATTTAATATAAAATTTAAATAGTTTGTAAATCTATGACAGTTTGGGATCTTACAACATCCACACATTATAACAAATCGTGCTCAATATGCATTACCAACCATCACTAATCATCCATGATAAAATTTTGGTCCATGATTCCCACCGAAAATGTTCCATCTCATATGTTTCCCCCGAAATATGACCTTGCCATCACCATACTCAGACCAAATAAATTATCCTTATTGCTACTTTTCTTTTATTATATTATTTTTACATCATTTGAATGATAAAAAACATAAAAATAATACACCAGGAGGATCCGAAGGTTTATTTTTTTTGAAAAACTAGTACCATACATATCTTTTACAACATAAACATAAAAATATATTTAATTCTTTCTTCTCTAGATTCTTGTTGGACCTTGATTTCTCTTTATTTCAAGTTATCACCTTAGGATATACATCAAAAGGGGGGGAGCCCAAAGGCCAATAAGAGGATTGATAAGATCATGAACCAGTATAAAGTGGGGTGATCTTAATAATTATCATCATTAAATAGGCATAAGATCATAATCATGAACCGAAAAATTATGAAAAGACATGGAATGTGGTAATGCATAAAAATGAAATATCATGTCTTAGTGGTCTACTATAATATATAGTTCTAAAAAATAATGAATATTTTTCATGAATACTTTACATTACTCAGGATTTTATTCACATTATAGAATTAATTGGATATTTATATAATTTGATGTGCACCCATAACATCATAACATTTACATTTCACTATATATTTTCAGGCACACCAGTCACATCAAAATATTTACATTATCAAGCAATCCATGTACAAAATATATCAATTTTGAATGTATAGTAACCCATGGAAAGGAATGGGTTTCATTTATTATTCATATATTCAAAAACAATGGGCTCCCAAATAAATGAGGGAATATCATACTTGATACAAGAATCATCAACTTTGAGTGAGAAGTAAAAGGTGTGTTTTTTGAAAGAAGAGTTATTTTTCAAAACATTATGATGGAAACAAACTCAAGTAAAAAACTTGTATATTCTAGAAAATGTAATATAATTATGAAGAAATCATTTTTATGGAATAAAAAAACTAAAAATGGATTGAAATAGGGAAAACCCCATATAAATAAAGTTAGGATTGAGAGTTTCCCTTACCTCGTGTCTGAAATCTTGCTTCACTTTAATGTCTTATATAATGACATTAAATCCATTAATTAACAATTACAGAACCTTTTATGAAAGAAAATTATTTATTTTGGTTTTATTATGTTCTTTTTTGGGACTTTGTATGAGTTATATAGTTTAAATTCATTGTTTTAGAGTTTTTTTCTCAGTTTTCATATACGACTCTCTTATAAACATGGCTGGAAGTACGTGTAGAACGTGGATAAATAACAAAAGTTGGCATTACATGTTATTAATGATCATAAAATAGTTTAAATGATCTTTTAATGATCTATTTTATTTACCTTGTGTATGAATCATTATATAAAATATAATGAAGGTCTTTTTATGTTAATTAGGGTGGTATTTTGGCTCACAATGAACATGTTTTATTTAATCATTTAGTTTTATGAATGGAAGTTTTTTCTAGAACATAAAAGGGGTTAAAAATTAAATATTAAAATAATTTTCAACCATTGAATTGTTTTATTGACATCCTTGAATGAGTTTACTGAAAATTAAAGTGCATCGCCCCTGAATTTGGTAAATTAACACATCACGGGAAACAATTTCATTTTTATAAAAAAAAAGTGAGGGAGGGAGGTGTATAATGTATAATCATCCATTAACGTGATATCATACCAGTATACCAATAATATTGGGGCTTTCATATAAAGACCCGGACTTACACATCACATAATATTGAATTAAATGAATAATTTACATTGAGGATCTTTTCAGGTTTAGAGTTTTAGAGAATTAGGACATAACTATTACATCTCAAAAGATTACAAGGTATACATTTCTACACAGTTTCCATTTTTTTCATAAAATAAAAACTCTTGAAAAAAATATTCATGTCTAGTTCCTTGTTTTAGAGAGCATGACTTTTCCTTGATCTCATCCTTGACCCTATCCATCTTTATGTCCTGTGAAAACATTTCAAAACTTGGGATGAGCATAAAAGGCTCAGTAAGGGTTATAAAACAATGAATGAAAACATTTTTTCATAAATACATGCAAAACATGAACTCTTTTACTCACCTAATGAAATCATAAGATTTATGAAAGACACATAGAAACCATAAATCATAAAGGTAACTTGTGTCATCTATACCATACTTACATTATAGCTATCACAACTACATAGGAAGTTACTTTAGAATACCCATCACAGTATATTCCCTAAATCTCTTAGAAAAAACATTCACGTTTACCTCCGTCATGTTACCCAATGAATTGGAGAGCTATCTCAGGCTCACCTGCCCTAGGTTTATCACAGATTCACCCGTATAAGTAAATAATGCCCAAGAACCATAACATGATCATAACACATAACATAACCATAAAGAAAAGTTAACATTACCACATTGCAATAGAAAAATATAATTTCAAGATATTGAAATAATAAATCCATTCTCAAAATAATTTTCAATACCAAAATACGTAAAAAGTGTATATGGTGTTTATTTTTCCATTTAAAAACATTATGACTTATTTAGGAAGCCAAAGATCAAATAATACTCACGATGGCGGAAAGGTTGTTGTCACCGCTTACGTTAAAAAAACATTCCTTTTTCTCATTTAGTAAAAATCTTTGTATAAAAATATTCCATTTGAATAAAATGAAAATTCATATGGGATTATACACCGTAAAAAATAAAGTCGTATATAAAACTAAAAATGCCTTAATGAAAGGAGATTGAGACGAAGTCCCTTACCTCGTGTCCGACTTAACTCGATTGTTCTTTAATATCCTAAATAATATAATAATGTTAATTTATACTGGAATAAGAACCTTTTTCAAGTTAATTCTCTATGGGAAAAAATGATTATTGCGACGGGGTATTTGCGACAGGGTATTTGCGACGGGTATTATTCCCGTCGCAACAACTCCGATTAAAAGTGTTTTTGCGACGGAAATATAGGGCCCGTCGCAATTTCAATAGCGCGGTTTTCACGCCAAAACGCGGGAAGGATATTTGCGATGGGTAGAAGGCTACCCATCGCAAGTACCTGGCGGTGGTAAATGGTATTTGCGACGAGGAAATTTTCCCGTCGCAAACAAATATTCACCTGGTATTATTTACGACATGCCCCATCGCTAATACCGGCTGTTGTAAAGCATATTTGCGATGGTCACCTACAACCCGTCGCAAAATACCATGCGGTGGCAAATACGTTTTTGCGACGGGACTATTTACCCATCTCAACAGAAAATCCAACGGAAGGTATTTGCGATGGGTCCCGTCGCAAATACCGGCGGTGGTAAATAGGAAGTTGCGATGGGGATATCCACTCGTCGCAAATACCGACGACGGTAAATAGGAATTTCTGACAGGGATATCCTCCTATCGCTAATGGTGTGGCATTTGCGACGGGCCCGTCGCAACAACCCTTTTACCCTCCGCCCGTAATTAATGCGGGCGAAGGTATTTGCGATGGGCCCCGTCGCGAATACCGGCGGCGGTAAATAGAAATTTGCAACGGGGAGAGCCGCCCGTCTCTAATGGTGTCTATTTGTGACCGGCCCGTCGTAATAGTCCTTTTACTCGCCGCCTGTATTTAATGAGGGCGAAGGTATTTGCGACAGTATCCCGTCGCAATACCTCGTAGTTGTGACGGTCGCCCGTCGCGAATACGATGGTCGCAAATAATCTAACCTATATATACAGCCCATCCGGTTTTTTTCATAACAATCAGATCTCTATTCTACTCTCTCCCTAATTTTTTGTTCTGAGTAGAAATGTTTTTTTATTTTAATTTTTTCTTTCGAGAAGAGGAAGGAATGAGTTAGAAGGCGCAGATCAATAAAGGTATTTATTTTTTTTAATTGTTAAATTATTTTTAATTGTTAATTGTTAATCTTATTTTTAATTGTTAATTTTATTTTTTTTAATAGAATGTTTATCTATATAGTAAAATTAGTTTATGTGCTTGTACCAAATAATCCATGTCTGGGTACGAACAAGTAGAGGCGGCTCTCGCACAGATGTACCTAGGAGTGAAAACTCTGACAAGGTGTTTCGAGCTTGACTCGGGGTAGCCTGGTACACGACAACGGGCCTTGCTACACTCTTGGTTCGACACTCCCGGGGGATGTTTTTGTAATAATTAGAAATAAATATATAATTATCAAATAATTAAGAAATAATTAGATTTAATTAAAATAATTATCAAATAATGAGGAAATAATTAGATTAAATTGATTAGAAATAATTAGGAAACAATTAAAATAATTAGGAAACAATTAAAATAATTTGAAAACAATTAATAAAAAATAATTAGATTTAATTAAAATAATTATCAAATAATTAGGAAATAATTAGATTTAATTGATTAGAAATAATTTTTAGATTTAATTGATTAGAAATAATTAGGAAACAATTAAAATAGTTAGGAAACAATTAAAATAATTAGGAAACAATTAAAATAATTAGGAAACAATTAATAAGAAATAATTAGATTTAATTAAAATAGTTATCAAATAATTAGGAAATAATTAGATTTAATTGATTAGAAATAATTAGGAAACAATTCAAATAATTAGGAAACAATTAAAATAATTAGGAAACAATTATATTTAATTAAGAAACAATTAGATTTAATTAGGAAACAATTAGATTTAATTAGGAAACAATTAGATTTAATTAGGAAACAATTATATTTAATTAGGAAACAATTAGACTTAATTAGGAAATAATTATATTTAATTAGGAAAAATTAGATTTAATTAGGAAACAATTAGATTTAATTAGGAAACAATTAGATTTAATTAGGAAACAATTAGATTTAATTAGGAAACAATTAGTATAATTAGGAAACAATTAGTATAATTAGGAAACAATTAGTATAATTAGGAAACAATTAGTATAATTAAGAAACAATTAGTATAATTAGGAAACAATTAGTATAATTAGGAATAAATTAGTATAATTAGGAATCAATTAGTATAATTAATAAACAATTAGTATAATTAGGAAACAATTAGCATAATTAGGAAACAATTAGTATAATTATGGAACATGATTGACCGCTCATCTACCTCAATTTTCTTTTCATTTGTGTATTGAGGCTTGACAGTAAACTTCTGCCTCCACATGTAATATCTGCTTTTACTGTCAAAATTATCAACCTCCTCGCCAATATAGTGGTGAGGAGGTTTATAATTTTGACAGTAAAAGCACATATTAGATGTGGAGCCAGAAGTTTCCTGTCAACCTCAACACACAAATGAAAAGAAAATTAAGGCAGATGAGCGGTCAATTACATTTTTTTTCTATTCATTGATTGATTAACCACCCGACGTATATGCATATCTTCGCACTTCTAATTAATAACATAATTAGTAACATAATTAGTAACATAATTAGTAACATAATTAGAAATATAATTAGTAACAAAAATAGTAACATAATATAAAATATTATATTACTCTAATATTAATAGTTAAGTAATACTTATAATATAATTATTTTATTATTATATGTTTAATATTTATAAAAAAATATCAATATTATTAAAATTATAAAAAAATTATAAAATATTACAATTATCTATATTTTCAACAAGTTTTGCTTTATTCTTAACAGTTCAAATCTTAAAGGGTTGCCAATTTTCAGGTCATGCCCAATAAAACGTTTGCGTCGATTATGTCCAATGTAAACTCTATAATTGCTCTTGCTTGGTTGATCACCTCGCAAGTAGCATTGTAACAGGACAACCCAAGTCATGTATTTCTCATTACTTGTGTTGTCCTATTGCAACACTACTTGCGAGATGATCAACCATGTAAGGACAATTATAGAGTTTAAATTGGTCAAGGTTGACCCAAACTTTTTATTGGGCATGACCTAAAAATTGACGACCCTTTATGATTTGAACATGTTAATAATAAAGAAAAATCTGTTTTAAATATTGAGATTTGTAATAATTAGTAATAATTACTAATAAAATTAATCAAAAATAAAATAATTTCAAGTACATGGTTATAATTTGGCACAATTTCCAGCGGATTGACGACCACATTTTGTTCAACGTCTCATATCTTTGATACTTTCTCCCACTGAAATCAGTATGAAAAATGTGCTCTAACGTATGTCAGAGCAAGTTTTTCATACTGATTTCAGTCAGGAGAAAGTTAAAAAGAGATGAGCCATCAGAAAAATCAGAATAATTAGTAATATAATCTTCACAATGATGATTACAAAATTTAATTTCATTATTCAAGCATATTTCATTTTTCCAAGTATTGATAAGTATTGTTAAATTTATATTAATTAGTGGGGATGATTACAAACTAACTGTGTCGCCTATAATTATTAGTAATTACTAATAAATAACTGTAATTATGTATCTTCTTTTTTTAGGATATTTTTTCTTATATCAAATTATTTAACAATAGTAATGATTTTAAATTTTTTAGAAACATATATATGAATATGGAACAAGAAAATTGACATCAATCATTATTAGATGATCGTGTTTGGATAAATCAGCATAGAAATCCAAACGGTTCTAGTTTAAATCACGTATATGTTGATGGTGTGGAAGATTTCTTATCATTTTCATCATCAAACCCAGAATTTGTTTCAGAAGGGACAATTAAGTGTCCTTGTAAAAAATGTGCTCTGAGAACATTTGAGACATTTGACATCGTTGGGCAACATCTCTTGCATTATGGTTTTCAATCAGATTATGTTTTTTGGTATCAACACGGTGAACGTAGTTCCAGAGAAGATACTAATAATTTTATTTCGGATCCATCACGGTTTCATAATTTAGTAAATGATGTTTTAGGGTCATCTGTTCAACAAACAGAAATTGAGGATGATGTTGATTTACCTCTCAAGTTGGAACCATCTAAATTTGCTGAGTTGTTCAGGTCTACTGAGGATGCATTATATCCCGGTTACAAGATAAGAAAATTAGAAGCAGTTGAAAAATTTTTGGCTATTGAATCAGATAATGGAATGTCAAATAACTGTTTTGATCGGATATTTTCTTTGGTTAAAGCACTGTTTCCTAAAGTAAATGTGTTTCCTGCTAATTATTATAAGAGAAAAAGGCTCGTTCGTAATCTAGGCCTTAGTTATCATAAGATCCATGCATGTTAAAATGATTGCATCTTAAATTCTGATGAAAATGAGTCATTGGATAGTTGTCCCACATGTGGACAATCGAGGTATAAAGAAGCTCAATCAGGGAAGTCTGGATTGATTCCTATAAAACAGTTGAGATATTTCCCACTTACACCTAGGTTCCAGCATTTATTTATGTCTCAGAACACAACGACAATGATGTCATGGTAAAAAACCAATATTTCAAATTGTAAAAGCTTGATTCATCCATATTATGGTGATTCATGGAAACATTTTGATCAAGTGAATCCGTCTTTTGCTTTAGAATCATGGAACGTGCGATTGGGTCTTTCTACTGACGGTTTTTGTCCATTTGGATCTTTTGGTAGTCAGTATTCTGGTTGGCCTTTCTTTATAACTCCGTACAATTTTCCTCCATGGATATTGGTGAAAGAGCCTTATATCTTTTTGACATTATTAATCCTAGGACATCCGAAAAATAATATTGATGTTTATTTGAAACCACGGATTGATGAGTTAAATTTATTGTGGGGTCATGGTGTTGGTACATATGATGCTGCTGCGAAACAGAATTTTGTAATGAAATCTGCTTTGATGTGGACAATTAGTGACTTCCCGACATATGGTATGTTATCTGGCTAGAGTACACATGGTCCAAAATCATTTCCTTACTGTATGGGAGACAAAAAGCATTTATGCTCGTGAATGGAAAAAAACATTGCTATTTTGACTATCATCGCAGATTTCTTCCAATCGATCATCCTTTTCAGAGGAATAAATCTCATTTCAGAAAAGGAAGAATTGAAAGAGATGAACCTCCAAAAATGATCTCAGGTATAGAGTTACAATCAGTTGTATTTTCATTACCTTCCATCACTTTTGGACCAATAATAAACTAACAGAAAATTCATGATTTTGGGAAAGAACACAATTGGACAAAATGGATAATTTTTTGGAATCTGCCATATTGGTCTGATTTGTTGGTCCGAAACATGTTGGATGTCATGCATATTGAGAAGAATAGTTTTGATAATTTATTTCATATAGTTTTGGATACACCGGGTAAAACCAAAGATAATGTAAAGGCACGATTAGATCTTGCCCAAATTTGCAGGCGACTAGAACTTGAATTGTTTGAAAATGTCAGATCCCAGAGATTAATGAAGCCAAAAGAAGCTTATACACTGACCAAAGAGAGTCTCTTATTATTTTGTCAGTGGATTGCCGATTTTAGACTTCCATATGTCTATGCTTCCAACTTGGGCAGATGTGTTAAAAATGGTCATATTACCGGATTAAAAACTCATGATTATCATGTTATAAAGGAAATACTTATGCCTATTCGATTAAGAGGTTTGTTGAATTCTAAGATTTGGGATTCGATAACAGATATATAATATTTTTTCTGAGACATGTGTGTGGTGACAACAGATTACGATACACTAAGCAAACTGGAAGAAGCTGTTGTTGTAATTATATGAAAATTGGAAAAAATCTGTCTGCTGCCTTTCTTTGACTCGATGGAACATTTGATATTGAAAGTTTCCACATGAAACAAAATGTGGAGGTCTGGTTTAGTTTCGATGGATGTACCCATTTGAGTGTTGCATGCAGAAATTGAAGAAAAAAATCTGTAACAAAGCATCAATTGAAGGCTCAATTGCTGAAGCTTATTTGCAAGAAGAAATTGCTTTATTCTGCTCTCATTATTTTGAATCTTAATATCCCTAAAAATTTAACCGCATGGGCCAGAATGATGGGAATTTTGATGATGATATGAACAATCAATTATCAGTTTTCAATCAGCCCGAACTTAGCTTTGGTGGAGTTCATGATAGATGGCTTTCAGATGATGAACATCATAGAGCTCATACATATGTTCTACTCAACTGTGAAGAAATGTCACCAATTGTACAGTGAGTACTCTTATCCCGTATTCTATAGATTCTGTTACAGTTAATTAATCATATTGTATTTGTAGGTTATATGACGATCATATCAAGAAACAATTTCCACAAATTAAAGCAGTTGGCTTATAAGAACGTCGGCAAAAAAAATTTGCCTACTGGTTTCAAAAACTGGTAACATACATTCTTTTTTGGTTTAACATATAAAATCAATTTATTACTTGTAATAGTGATAAATGTTTTACAAATTTTCAGGTATCTGTACATGCTGATAAGATTGATAGTCGATTGCGTATTTTGAGTAGCCCACCATCTAAAATGGTTAAATCTTACAATGCATATGCGGTGAATGGTTATCTCTTTCATACACGTGCATATGGGGAATCAATGAAAACAATGAATAGTGGTGTTTTTTTGAAGGGATCACATCATAGAGATATTGAAGTTGACTTTTACAGCATGCTTGAAGAAATTGTTGGACTGTGTTATTTGGGACAGAATTATGTAACAATGTTTAAATTTCGATGGATGGATACTGGGAGAGGCTTGCGTATTCATCCGACTCATGGAATTGTTGATATTAAACATAAAAGTCTTCTTGAAGTAAATGAAACATTTTTATTGGCTCGTCAGGCACATCAAATTTATTATGCAAAATATTGTGCTACTGCATAAGAGTTGGATGATTGGTGGAGTATAATAAAAGTTAAATCTCAAGAAAATCAGTTTACTCAAACTGAATGTGGTTCCACTGAAGTGCAAGGAAATGAAATTTTTCAGGACACTCCTCAAAACACATCTTTTTCACAAAGAGACATGAATATTGAGGATGACACCCCACAGTTAAGGGTCGATGATGATGATGTTGTCAATGATGTTACAACTGAATTTGAAATAATAAGAGATGATGACAGTGAAACTAATATGGAAATTGATAATGTTGATGAGGAAGATGAAGACAATGACATTGAAAACTATGAAGATGGTGATGAAGATGAACATTGACACAATAAAATGCTGGTTTGAATCATAACAAATATATATTCATACATAACAGTTATTTTCAACTGTTTGCTAATAACAATAATTTCATGTTTCAGATGGACTCGGAAACATTTCGTCAGTTGCTGGAGGCTAGTCTACCTATGGATGATGAGGTTCTTGAGTCATCTGACCCTCAGGCAGTTGGCACTATAGGGAGCACTCGGAGGGGGTGTGATCTTGCCAGACTGAGGATTCCAGATCCGATCCCGGAGCGACGTCCACCTCTTGGATTTGATGCGCACAAGCGGTGGTATGGTAACCTGTGTATTTTATTTATCTTTCATTATAATTTATTACTATTCTAATTGTTTGATTATTTGTTCTTTTTTCACAGTTTTACGCATATAGCTATTGGACAGGGGAGCGCTATCTTGTGCAATTATTTTTCTCAGCCCTGGCTCACATGGGATCAGATTCCCACTGATGTGTAGGCCGCCATGTTCGATCATTGGCTGGTACGTAATTATATATTATTTATTTTGAAATTTAATTCATTAATAACTTTATATTAGGGTTTATGGTATCCCATCAACGAGAGCATGCGTGCCATTATCCACACGGCATGGGTGGTGTCTATGCGTGACCGTTTCCGTCAGTTTTTGCATAATTTGAGAAAGACGGCTGTGAAGAAAGCCGGAGTGACAGAATTTGATGAGTCCTGTAGAGCCCACCGACCAGAGTACATTTCATCTCACGTTTGGGATGGATTATGTACACACAGGTTGGGTGGTAGGTTTTAGAGGAGATCTGCATTGGGTCGACAGAATTGAGGGAGACAAGAGGTGACGCATCGAGTCGGTAGTCGTACATTTAGTGCGCATAGAGAGAATCTGGTAATTACTTTTTTTTAATATTTTATACAACTTTAAATATAAACAGTTTATTTGATATTCATATAGGAAGCCGAGCAGCCCGGTATTTCGACGTATGGCGTTTATCAGAGGATGTACACTAACCTGGCTACTGGAGAGATTAGAGGTGGCTGCCAGTGTCAGATTGTGGTCAGTATTATTTTCTTTTCAGTTTGTAAATTAAATGCATATAATATTTTCATTATTTTAATTTCTAATTGATACTTAAGGAGTCATATGAGGCTGCGACCTCTTAGAAACAGGCTGAGAGTCAAGACAAGACGGGTGATCAGACTAGTGCCCACCATTTTGATGAGACGGCATGGATGCAGGTGACCCAATATGGCTTCGAAAAGGGCCGAGTAGTTGGTATCGGCTCTCATTTTACTCCTGCAGCTTATTATGGTACTACTGCGATGTCGGCATCCATCTCAAGAGGAGATCATGGAGAGACATCATCTTCTGCCTCACAGTATCAGGAGCAACTGCATGCTCAGAGTCAGCATATAGAGGATTTGCGTCAGGGGCAGGAGCAGATGAGTCAGCAGCACGATGAGGAGATGCGTCGATGGCAGGAGCAGATGCGTCAGCAGCAGGATGAGGAGAGACGTCGATATGAGGAGCAACATAAGGAGTATATGGAGTATATGCATCGTCTGACTCATAGCTTAGGGATGGAGTTTCCTCCACCACTTCCTCCAGGTTCTCCAGGTCCTCCAGATTATCCACCCCGCAGTGATTTTTTTATATGTAATAAACATTTGAGTTCATAGTTTATTGTCATATTAACAATTTACAATTCCTCTTTCATATTGGTACGAATAGTACGTGATTTAATTTGTTTTTATTTTTTTAATATATTATTACTTATTAGTATTATTTTTAATGTATTCTTATTTTAGTAATATTACTTTTAATATTTTATATTTATTGTTAATATTGATAAGTTTATAATTTTATAATTTTATTAATATTAATATTATTAATATTATTTTTTCATATATATGAATGTTTATTTTAATAATATTATTATTATATTAATTTTTTATATTAATAATATTAGTAATATTATTATTATTTTTTGATATTAATATTTCATAATTATATTATAAATATTTTTTATTATTTATATTATAATAATATAATTTATTTATATTATTAATATTATTATTATTATTATATAGATAGTTTATTAATAATAATATTACATTAATTTTTTATATTATTAATATTAGTATTATTATATTATATTATATTATTTATATTCATATTATTATTATTTTATATTAACATTTCATAATTATATTTTATATATTTTTTAATTTATATTATAATAATATAATTTTTTTATATTATTAATATTATTATTATTTTTATATAATATTATACAATTTGTAATAATTTTTTTTTATTTTTTTTTTAAAATATTTGCGACGGGAACATTTATGACGGAAATTCCCGTCATAAATATTTTTTTTACTGTACAATTTGCGACGGGACGAATACCTATCAGAAAAACCTTTCTGCGACGGTCTGTCGCAAATACCTTCGTCCCAAGTATTTTTTAAAATTTTGCATTTGCGATAGGATTCTGACCTGTTGCAACTAATATATCTATGACAGCCCCTCGTAAATAACTTTTTTATATATAAACGAAAACTCATTTGAGATGGGGAAAAATACTGTCACAAATACACTTTTTGCGACGGGACCGCCGCAAAAACACCTATTTGCGACGCTGTTTTCGGCAACGAGTGATTTGCGATGGGGCTCCGTCGTAAAAGACCTTTTGCGACAGAATCCCATCGAAAATATTCAGTTTTTCTGTAGTGATTATTCCTTTTATATCACTTATTACCATTTTATAAACATTATGCAAACATTTAAGTCAATAACGTTTGTTTTGTCGATATTTGGCACTTGAGTCAAAAATGGACTTCTTATAATTACATGTCGTAAATGTAGTCAAATATACATTATCTCAAGAATTATAATCATGATTTAGATATCATATATATCATATATATCAATTATATACATGTATTTATAATAGTATATAACATTTGGAGGTAAGAAATGAAATGCACCGTTCTTGGAGACAGTAAGCCGTACGTACGCAAGAACGCTACTTTCATTTCTATTTCTTATTTTAATGGAATTAAAACATAATGATACATAGTTATATAATAATTCCAGTATAATATCATATATAATATGATTAATTCAATCCTTTATACATCCCATATAAGGCATTAACGAGTCACATCACTTTGAGGGGGCGGTAGTCCGCACTTCCTCAAATGAGATTATCGTATTTACCAACTATGAAAACCATAAAGGTTTGATATAATTGGGAAGTAAAGCAGCATAAAGAAATCATAAATATAATATATATCATATATAAACATAGTTCCATCATAATGTCCACCATGGGAGGTGGTAAGATGTAATTGAACAATCATCGTTTCGTAAGGCATTAGTTTTACATCCACAGAAACATTATGTTCTTCATCCATTAGATGGAGGTGTGTGTATGTGTAGTTCGAATCCTTATCATAAAAACATCATAGTATATTGAGTATACTGGTGTTGTTACAAAATAATGGAAATAAAAACGAGTTTAGTGGTTGGAGAAGTAAAATAAAAGAAAACAATTTAAGAGAAACTGTTACCTTTAATTTGGGTAACTCTCTTTGGTTTGAACCAAAGGACTTCTTGAAATTCCTTCTACCTATATTAAGGCTTCTATGAGGAGGATAGGGATGTAGGGATCTTAATTGGTCAGAGTTTGTATGATCCAAATGGCTTGAGAGGTGTGAGTAATTGGATAGAAATTGTCTCCTTTTATAAGGGATAGGAGGGGCTCTTTAGGAAAGTGTGAAAACATTATTTTATTATATAATGATATTCGGTTTCTAATGGTCCAAAAATCATTAAGGTAGAAGATAAGATTACTCATATTCGAAATAAAATCATCCAATCAGAATTGAATATGTTAAGGATAATATTTTAATCATTATAATCTTATTTATTTTAATCATTTATTAATGAGGTAAATACTACATCATTATTGTGTCATAAATAATTTAGTTTATTCGATGTCTAAAAAATAAAAAACAAATACTATCATGTAGGAAATATATTTATATTTCCAATTAAAATTTAAAGTCTAATATAAGACTTATATAACACCGTATAAAAATTAATTACTAAATGATTTTTGTTAATGTCAATTTTGTCATTAAATTAATTAATCTAAATTGTCATTATCACTACCAAGTGGCTCAATGGGGTCCGACAATTGACACAAAGATGCACATGGTCGTAAATGACTCAACCAATAAGTTTTTTACAAGTATTAAGGTAATTTGGAATTATTATAATATTCTTTTAACCTTGAATTACCCGATTTACCTTTAACCGCGGTAAATAAAAGTCAAAAGTAACTATTTACCAAAAATTATTTTCATCTTAATGAACCACATTTTACTTATTAATAACAACCATGTATGTCGGATTTTTGAAATTCAATTCAAAGAAGTGGTAAAATTTCATTTAAATGAAAAAGTTAGTTTTTTTAACTACCACTAAGTGGTTTCACTATTCATCAAAAAATGATGTTTTTCAGAAAAATACCAAACATTAAGCCTAATATATATTTGATATTCCAAATTCCAAAATGATGTCTATTTTTTCAAATTCAAAACATAGAGGTGGAATTAATTAATTTTACAATTAATTCCCGTTATTAAAACAAATAGTGTATTTTTAAGAAACAATAACTATCAAAAGATTGATACTTGTTTATGTCCAATTTCAAAGTGAAATTAATTAAAATGACCAAAATTAGATTAAATGGTAAAAATATGTTCTAATTACACTTTAAAATCAATTAAAAAGATAATCTAACCATATAAATATATTATATTAAAAGGCACTTTTGAATTAAAATACAATATATTTCACTATTCATTAAAAATGAACTTTATCAGAAAAATACCCAAAAAATTTACCCAAAGTAAAATTTGATGTCCCCGTTATAAAGAAGGATTTTTTTTGGTCAATTATAATGTATTAAAGTGACCAAAAATATATTTAAATAGGGTTCTCCATTAAAAGGCGATAAATAGGCCTTTTAATGTCAATTATGCTCAAAATTAGATTCATTCACATTTTAAGCCTCTAACTTTTATTGGATAAATGTAAATACAATTAAAAAATATGTATAATCATATTGTAGTTAGTTTCATTCATTCCCACCAATACAACGGCAAAGAGTTAACTACTATTTAAAATAATATTATTATATTATTAGTGTGCAACGTAAGATTCCAAAGAAACTCGTTGTTGCGTATCGGGTACGCTATCAAACATAGAAACCCATTTAAAGTAAAATTAATATTTAATTCACAAATATTGATAAATATGAAATATGTATTATTCTTCATTTACCTGGGATGTTACATCCTTCCCCCCTTTTGGGAATTGCGTCCTCACAAATTTTATTCACTTATCAAAATAAGTGGGGGTATTTATCCCTCATAGCATTTTCAGATTCCCACGTTGCCTCTTCAACCATATGGTTTTTCCACAAAACCTTTACCTGGTGAATTACCTTATTCCATAACACTTTCTCTCTACGGTCAAGAATCTGGACTGGTTTTTCTTCATAATATAGATTCACTTCCAACTGAACTACCACTAGGCTCAAAACATGAGATGGATCTAGCATATACTTTCTCAACATCGAAACATGAAAAACATTATGTACCTCAGATAAACTTGGAGGTAAAGCCACTCTATATGAAACTGATCTAACTTTCTCCAGAATTTCATAAGGTCCAATGGACCTCGGACTCAATATTCCCTTCTTACCAAAATGCATCACACTTTTCCATGGAGAAACTTTGAGAAAGACTTGATCACCTACCTCAAAGAAAAGATCCTTCCTCCAGTTATCTGCATAACTTTTATGTCTACTCTGAGCTGTTATCATGTGCTTCTGAATCAACTGAACTTTCTCTGCTATCTCTTCTACCAATTCTGGTCCCATCAGCTTCCTTTCATCTACTTCATCCCAAAAAGCCTAAGTTCGACAATTCTTTCCATATAATGCCTCAAATGGAGCCATCTATATACTAGAATGAAAACTGTTATTATATGAAAATTCAACCAAAGAAAGATGTTGGTCCCAACTTCCTTGGTAATCCATTGAGAAAGCACGTAACATATCTTCCAATTTCTAAATTGTTCATTCTGACCGCCCTTCTGATTGAGGATGAAAAGCTATACTAAAATTTGATTCAGTACCCTATGACTTCTGAAGGCCTTTCCAAAAGTTAGAAGTGAACCTGGGATCACGATCAGATACAATGGAGAGGGGAACTCCATGCAACCTGACTATCTCTTTAATATACAACTGAGAAAGTTGATCTAGAGACAAAGTATCTCTAATAGGAAGGAAATGAGCAGATTTAGTCAATCGATAAAATATAACCCATATTGCATTATTATCTCGATATGTCTTTGGTAATCCCACAATGAAGTCCATGGATATATTTTTCCATTTCCACTCTGGTACCGATAGAGGCTGAAGCATCACTTTCGGTAACTACCACTCTACTTTAACCTGCTGACAAGTCAAACACTTCACAATAAAATCATCAATTTCTCTTTTACTTCCATCCCACCATTAATACTCCCGAAGATATCTATACATCTTAGTACTTCCAGGATGAACTTAAAATGGAGAACTATGAGCTTCACATAACAACTCATTTTTCAACTTTGAATCACAAGGCACCCATAATCTCTTTCCGAATCTCAAAACACAATCATTATCATCGTTAAAATCAGGAAACTTACCCTTCTGAACCAACAAAACCTTTTTCTGCAACTCACTGTCTTCCTTATGCGCTTGCTTAATTCTGTCTGATAGAGATGATTTCACTGACACATGAAACAAAACAGAATAATTTCCTGCAACAACAACTTCTATGCCAAAGTTCATCAAATCAAAAACCAAAGGATCTCGTTCCAAATGTACCATGGTTAATGAAGCGTTACTTTTTCGACTCAAAGCATCAGCCACTTTATTTTATTTTCCCGAATGGTAAAGGATCGTGAAATCATAATCCTTGATTAATTCCAACCATCTCCTCTATCTCATGTTCAATTCTTTTTGAGTGAATATATACTTCAAACTTTTGTGATCAATATATATTTCACACTTCACTCCATACAAATTATCCCTCCAAATTTTTTAAGCCAAAATAACAACAGCTAATTCCAAATCATGTGTAGGGTAATTTAACTCATGTGGTTTCAACTGACATGAAGCATAAGCAATTACCTAATCATTCTGCATTAGGATACAACCTAGTCATTTCAATAAAGCATCACTGTAGAAAAGAAACTCACCATTTCTGGAAGGTAGTGGAAAAACTAGAGAATTCACCAATCTCCTTTTCAATTCCTGCAAACAATAATCACATTCTTTTGTCCAAATGAACATAACACCTTTTCGAGTTAACATAGTCATTAGACAAGATAACTGTGCAAAATTTTAAACAAACCTCCGGTAATAACCTGCCAAACCAAGAAAACTTCGTATCTCGGTTATATTTGTGGGTATTTTCCATTATTCAACAACTTTCATTTTAGCAGGATCAACAGTTATGCCATTTTTTGAAACAATGTGACCAAGGAAAAAAATTTTTGTAACCAAAACTCACACTTGCTGAATTTACCAAATAGTTTCTTTTCTTTAAAGGTTTTCAAGACAACCCTTAAATGAATTTCATGTTCCTCTTTACTTTTAGAATAAACCAAAATATCATCAATGAACACAACCACAAACTTATCCACGAATTCACGAAAAATTATATTCAAAAGATCCATGAATATAGTAGCTGAATTGGTTAAACCCAAAGGCATAACTACAAATTCATAATGGCCATATCTAGTATGAAATTCAGCCTTAGGAATGTCTCCTTCCTTTACTTTCAACTGATGGTACCCCGACCTCAATTCAATCTTCAAAAAATACTGAGCTCCCTGAAGCTGATCAAACAAATCATCGATATGAGGCAAAGGATACATATTCTTAACTGTGATGTTATTCAATTCTCTATAATCAATGCAAAGTCTCATTGAACCATCTTTCTTTTTAACATATAGGACAGAATCACCCCATGGTGATGTGCTCGGTCGAATGAAACCTTTATCTAATAAATCCTGTAATTGCTTCTTTAACTCTAAAAGTTCAATTTGATCCATTCGATAAGGGGGTTTTGAAATGGGCTTAGCATCAGGTTATAAGTAAACAGTAAATTCAACTTCCCGATTAGGTATAATACGAGAAAACTCATCAGGAAAAACATCAAGGCACTCATTTACCATTGGCACATCATTAGTCTGAATAGTTCCTTTATTTTCGACAATAAGTGAAAGTTAATACTCATTTCCATATTTTACTAGTTTCTCAACTTCCTGATATGTTATCAAAATCAAGAGTTCATTATTGTACACAAACTGTAAATCATTTGGAAAAGAAACCTCTTTAGCTCTGCAGTCAATCTTAGCATGATTAACAGAAAGTCAATCCATGCCCAATATAACATCAAACAATACTAGAGGCAAAACAATAAGGTTTGCAGGTAGATTCTTTCCGCACACAGGGACAGGAATGTTCTTATGTTTTATTTTTGTCTCAACATTTCTCTAGGTATTTTTACTATAAGTTCAGTATTCATATCATGAGATGGAATTCCCAATTTACTAGAAAACTTATCAGAAATGAAAGAATGTGTAGACCTTGAATCAGAAAACACATTGGTATAATCTGAACAAACAAACAGTGTACCTGATACTACTTCATTTGATGGACCAACATATGCTGAAGTAGTTGCAAAGGATTTCGCAACCCCTTTCTGCTTGTATTCTGGTTTCTTTCCTTCAGTTGAGTTCTTTCTTGGACACTCATTTGCATAATGACCCCTTTCATTTCACTTAAAACATTTTACTGACTATAAATCAGATTTCATCCTACCATTACCCAAATCTTTTTCAGTGTAATTACGATCCTTATGCCCCATTTTACCACATCGGTATCACTTACCAGAATTAAAAAGACATTCCCCAACATTCTTTTTACCATAATTTTCACAAACTGTAAACGTATGTTTCTTACCATTAGACTTTTTTGAAATGTTCATCCATTTCGCTTGCCACCTCGACGTCTTATTCTGTTGTTTTTCAAAGAATACCTGATCAACAGCAAACTTCATTTCCACCTTCTCCGCATAATGAACAAGTTTTTCATAACTTTTGAACTCATGAGAAGCTAAAGCCAATCGATACTTTGGCTTTAATCCTGAGTACAAACGGTTGATTTTGCTATCAAGATTTTGTATGAAATTTGGAGCATACCTTGCTAGTCGAGTGAATTTTTATTCATAAGCAGCCAATGAGTCATCCTCCTACCTCAATTCCAGGAATTGTTTTTCCACCCTAGGACGAACCACCTTAGGAAAATATTTCTCAAGAAACATACCTTTGAATTCATCCCAATCGAGAGCATCAATCTCATCACTATCCCCGATATTTTTCACCATCGACCACCACTGATCAGCTTCACCTTCAAAATGGTAAACTGCAAGACTAGACTTTTGATGTTCTGAACAACCCATGACATCAAAATTCTTCTCCAGTTCTTTAATCCACCCTTCAGCTAGCACGGGGTCAGATGATCCTCTGAATGATGGGGGATGTTGCCTCATGAATTGCTCCACTACTAACATGTTCCTATGTGGTTAATCTGACTGATCTCGTAAATGGATACCACCACCGTTTATCACCTAAGTCAACTGTTCCATCACTGCAACAAACTGTTCAGTTCCAATTCCGACCATCTCAGGTTGCTGATTTGAAAGGATGTCTTCCTCCTGATGTCGTCCCAACATAGCTACCTTGTTTCCTCTACAAAAAACTATTCTGAACAAATAAATATCTTAGGCGAACCAACATGATAATCTTTAAATGCTATATGATTTCAATATTAACATAAATTACTTTACAGACATTTATTTAACAACACGCTAACTCCTAAATTTATCTAAACTGACCTCTGATACCAACTATAAAGACCCAACCTTAAACATAACATAATATTGAATTAAATGAATAATTCACATTGAGGATCTTTTCAGGTTTAGAGTTTCAGAGAATTATGACATAACTATTACATCTCAAAAGATTAAAAGGTAGAAATTTCTACACAGTTTCCATTTTTTTCATAAAATAAAAACTATTGAAAAAAAGAGTCATGTCTAGTTTCATGTTTTAGACAGCATGACTTTTCTTTGATCCCATCCTTGACCCTATTCATCTTTAAGTCTAGTGAAAACATTCAAAAACTTGGGATGGGCATAAAAGGATCAGTAAGGGTTATAAAAAAATGAATGAAAACATTTGTTCATAAATATATGTAAAACATGAACTCTTTTACATACCTCATGAAATCATAAGATTTATGAAAGACACATAGAAATCATAAATCATAAAGGTAACTTGTGGAATCCATACCATACTTACATTGTAGCTATCACAGCTACATCGGGAGTTACTTTGGAATACCCATCATAGTATATTCCCTAAATCTCTTAGGAGAAACATTCACGTTTACCTCTGTCACGTTACTCAATGCATTGGAGAGCTATCTTGGGCTCGCCCTCCCTAGGTTTATCTCGGAACCACCCGTATACATAAATAATTCCCAGGAACCATAACATGATCATAACACATAACATAAGCATAAAGAAAATATAACATTCCCACATTGCAATAGCAAAATATCATTTCAGGATATTGAAATAATAAATCCATTCTCAAAATCATTTTCAATACCAAAATATGTAAAAAGAGTATATAGTATTTATTTTTCCATTTAAAAACATTACGGCATGTTACGGAAGGCAAAGATCAAATAATACTCGCGGCGGCGGAAAGTTCATTGTCACCGCTTATGTTAAAAAAACATTACTTTTTTTCGTTTAGTAAAACTCTTTGAATAAAAAGATTACCTTTGAATAAAATGAAAATTCAAAGGGTTTTATACACCATAAAAAATAAAGTCGTGTATAAAACTAAAAATTCCTCAATGAAAGGAGATTGAGAGGAAGTCCCTTACCTCATGTCTGACTTGACTCGATCTTTCTTTAATATCCTGAACAATAAACTAAATTTAATTTCTACTTTCTTAAGAACCTTTTTCAAGTTTATTATTCCTTTTATATCACTTATTACCATGTTATAAACATTATTCAATCATTTAAGTTAATAACGTTCGTTTTGTCGATATTTGGCACTTAAGTCGAAAATGGACTACTTATAATTACATATTGTAAATGTAGTCAAATATCCACTATCTCCAGAATTATAATCATAATGCAGATATCATATATATCTTATATATCCAGTATATACATGTATTTATAATGGTATATAACATTTGGAGGAAAGAAATTAAATGCACCGTTCATGGAGACGGTAAGCTGTACGTACGCATGAATGATACTTTCATTTATATTTCTTATTTTAATGGAATTAAAACATAATGATACATAGGTATATTATAATTACAGTATAATATCATATATAATGTCATTAATTATATCCTTTATACATCCCACATAAGGCATTAACAAGTCACATCACTTTGAGGGGGCGGTAGTCCGCACTTCCTCAAATGAGATTATCGTATTTACCCACTATGGAAACCATAAAGGTTTGATATAATTGGAAAGTATAAAAGTATAAATAAATCATAAACATAATATATATCATATATAGATATATTTCCATCATAATGTCTACCATTAGAGGCGGTAAGATGTAATTGAACAATCATCGTTTCGTGAGGTGTTAGTTTTCCATCCACAGAAACATTATGTTCTTCATCCATTAGAGTGAGGTGTGTGTAAGTGTAGTTAGAATAATTATCATAAAAACATCCTTGTATATTGAGGATACTGGTGTTGTTACAAAATAAAGGAAATAAAAAGATTTTAGGGGTTGTAGAAGTAAAATAAAAGAAAACAAATTAAGAGAAACTGTTACCTTTAATTTGGGTAACTCTCTTTGGTTTGAAACAAAAGACTTTATGAAATGTCTAATGCCTAAGTTAAGGCTTCTAGGAGGAGTAGAGGGATGTAGGGAGCTTAATTATGCAGAGGATGGATTAGGAAAATGGCTTGATAGGTGTGAGTAATTGGATAGAAATGGTCTCCTTTTATAAGGGAGAGGAGGGGAACTTTAGGAAAGTGTGAAAACATTATTTTATTATATAATGATATTCGGTTTATAATGGTCTCAAAATCATTAAGGTCAAAGATAAGATTACTCATATTCAAAATAAAATCACCCAATTAGAATTGGACATGTTTTGGATAATATTTTAATCATTATAATCTTATTTATTTTAATCATTTATTAATGAGGTAAATACTGCATCATTATTGCGTCATAAATAATTTAATTTATTCGATGTCTACAAATTATAAAGAAATATTATAATGTTGGAAATATTTTTAGCTTTCCAATTAATATTTATAGTCGAAATTAGGACTTATATAACACCATATAAATATTAATTACCAAATGATTTTTGTTAATGTCAATTTTGTCTTCACATTAAATTAATTAATCTAAATTGTCATTATCAGTCCCAAGTGGCTCAATGGGGTCCCAAAATCGACCCAAAGATGCTCATGGTCGTAAATGACTCAACCAATAAGGTTTGGACAAGTGTTAAGGTAATTTTAAATTATTATAATATTCTTTTAACCTTGAATTACCCTATTTACCTTTAACCGCGGTAAATAAAATCC
Organism: Viscum album; assembly: GCA_963277665.1. Lineage (NCBI taxonomy): Eukaryota > Viridiplantae > Streptophyta > Magnoliopsida > Santalales > Viscaceae > Viscum > Viscum album. The sequence continues at coordinate 256,819,227 of OY728150.1, forward strand.
AAAAGTTACTATTCACCAAAAATTATTATAATCTTAATGAACCACATTTTACTTCTTGATAACAACCATGTATGTCGTATTTTTGAAATTCAATTCACAGAAGTGGTAAAATTTCATTTAAATGAAAAAGTCAGTTTTTTTAACTACCAATAAGTGGTTTCATTATTCATCAAAAAATGATGTTTTTCAGAAAAATACCAAAACTTCAGCCTAAGATATATTTGATATTCCAAATTCCTAAATGAGATCTATTTTTAAAAATTAAAAACATATAAGTGGAATTAGTTAATAGTAAAATTAACTCCCGTTATTAAAATAAATAGCGTGTTTTTAAGAAACAATAACTATCAAAAGATTGATACTTGTTTATGTCTAATTTCAAAGTGAAATTAATTCAAATGACCAACATTAGATTAAATCATAAAAATATATTATAATTACACATTAAAAACAATTAAAAATAAAATCTTACCATATAAATAAATTATATTAAAAGGCACTTTTGAATTAAAATACAATATTTTTCACTATTCATTAAAAAATGAACTTTATCAAAAAAATACCAAAAAAATTTACCCAAAGTAAAATTTGATGTCCCCATTATAAATAAATATTTTACTTGGTCAATTATAATGTATTAAAGTGACCAAAACTATATTTAAAGAGGGTTCTCCATTAAAAGGCGATAAATCAGCCTTTTAATGTAAATTATGCATAAAATTAGATTCATTCACATTTTAAGCCTCTAACTTTTATTGGATAAGTGTAAATACATTTAAAAAATATGTATAATCATATTGTAGTTAGTTTCATTCATTCCCGCCAATACAAAGGCTATAAGTTAACTACCATTTAAAATAATAATATTGTATTATTAGTGTGCAACGTAAGATTCCAAAAAAACTCGTTGTTGCGTATCGGGTATGCTATTGAACATAGAAACCCCTTTAAAGTAAAATTAATATTTAATTCACAAATATTAATAAATATGAAATGTTTATTATTCTATTTTTACCTGGGATGTTAAATTTCATTATATTTTTATAAGATAATTTTAGGATAAGAGAAGAAAAAAATAAAATTTTAATGGAACGTGAATGAGAAGAGAAAGTGAATTTACCTCTTGAAATTAACATCTTTAAGAGCCTCATTAAAGGATAATTTTTGGCCCTCTTATGAGGAAAAGGGATGGTTGTAGTGGGGGAGTATATTCAGAGGATATTTTTGTAGAATTTTGAGTAGTCACAGAGCTTAAGAGGTTTGAGGAAATGAGGTTGTGATGGGTGGTATTTGTAGTAGAGGGGAAAGAGGTTTTCTAGATATTATATTCATTAATTAATTATTTTTCCAATATTAAATAAATAGAGAGAATTATTGTGACTATAAATATAAATCAGTTCATGTGAGTTTGATCCAATGACCTTTTACATCAGACGTGACTAAAGCATGATGCAGAGATATATTTATTTATCATATTTTGTAAATTATTGAATTTCACTATTCACCAAAAAAATCAATTATTTCCGAAAAATCTCAAAAATTCACTGTAACCATTTTCAAATGTTTATAATTCAAAAATTAACATCATTTTATGAAAATAATTTTACAAATATAGGAAATTTAATTTTTTATCAAAATCATAATTTACTTGAAAGATACAAATTTTAAAATAAAAAAATGCATTTCTGACACATTGAAAAATTAATTAAGGTCTCATAAAATTATCATAAGACATATAAATACTAGTTTATGAATAAATTTTCTGGAAACAAATTTTCATTAAAATTATTTAATTCATCATGAAATTTTCATGACTTATAGAATACCAATATTATAATGTAATTATGTATTATTGACACTTATAGGATGGATAAATTTTATTTATACTATCACTAGTAAGGTTCATATTAACTTGGATGACTTATTATTTGTAAGTGTCATGTTACTATTCATAAATGTAACATTGATATTCAAATTGGTATGTTAACATTCATTGAAAATTATATTTGTCCTATTATACTTCAAACATATTACTAATCGCAATTGTGTATGTTTGATTTTTTATATTCAAAACACATAAGTATAAAATTTATTTATAAAGGACACATAATTGTTCATTTAAGAATGATGTGCCATATTGTTTCCTAGTGTGATTTTATGTTATTATTACATTACTAAAATAATTGAGAAATTACATTGATAAATGTTTGGGCCGTTACATTATTCCCCCCTTTATAAATTTCTCCCACAAAATTTCTTTTTTACATAAACTGGTGAGGGTACTTCTCCTTCATCTGATCCTATGGTTCCCATGATTCGTATTCATACTTATGGTTCATCCACAACACTTTGACAAGGTGAGTTGTCTTGTTGTGTATAGCCTTATCTCTTTGTTCCATAATCCTTATCAGTTGCTCCTAATAAGAGAGATCGTTTTCCAGCTGTAACACCTACGAGTTCAGTACCTATGAGGGATTTGGTATTCAATTCCTCGAGAGTGATAAGTGAAACACATCATGAACTTGAGACATATTTGATAGAAGTGAGTGCCTATAAACCAAAACTCTTAAGAATATAAGGAACTCAGAGGAGCCAATGTACCTTGGGCTCAGAATCCCTTTCATTCCAAACTGCATGAATCTCTTCCTTGGAGATATTCAAAGGAAGAAATTATCTCCAACATCGAATTCCAAGTCCCTTTGGTTATTGCCAACATAGCACCTTTTGCGACTCTGAGTAGTATTGATATATTTTCTAATGACTTCAACCTTCTATATCATATCTTGCACAAGATCTAGTCTAAGTATCTTTTTATCTCCTACTTCACCCTAATAGGATGGATTTCTTCATAAATTTTTATATAGAGCTTCATATGGATCCATATGAACACTCAAGTGGAAGCTATTTTTGTATTAGAACTCAACAAATGGGAGATAGTAATACTATCCACCTTTAAATTATAAAGAACATTCTCATAACATATCTTCAAGCATTTGACTAGTCCTTTAATATTTTCTATTAGTTTGGGGTGATAGGTCATTCAAAAATTCAATTCATTAATCAAGGAATGGCGATGAATTATCCTTAATTTTGATGTGAACCTTGAAACATGATTAGTGACAATTGATAGTGGAACCCCATGCAGTCTCACCACTTCCGTCACATATATATTTTCATGTTATTCAAGTAAGATAACTTCCCAAATAGAGATAAAGTGTCATGTCTTGGTGAGTCTATCCACCACAACCCATATAGAATAATTTTCATTGAATTTCTTCGAGAGACCTATAAAAAATTCCATAGTTACATTCTCCCATTTACATATGGATATATGCAAGGGATTAATCATCCATTTGGACATTATTCTCTAATATTAAAATTTCTAACATATCAAGAACCTTGAGATATATTCTGTAATCACATTTTTCATTTTATCCCACCAGAGGTGTTCTCGGAGATCTTGGTACATATTGGTGCTCCCATGAGGGACAGTGAAAGTTGAGCTATGTGAATTGTCAAATAGTTTCAATTTTATCTTGAGTGATGAAGGCAACAAAATCCGCATTCCAAACCAAATCACACCATCATCGTCGATATGGAACTCTTTCCACTTCCCTTCATTTATTGCATTCACCTTCTTTTGTAACTCCAGATCATACATGTGTGCCGCCTTAATCTTCTCATGGATAGATGGTTGGGAAATAATTTTGGAAAGGTAGGATGTATTCCATTCTATTATGATTTCAAAATTTGTCCAATTCATATCCCTGAAGATATGGTCGTTCTCAATATTTATCATGGATAGAGTAGCATGTTATTTTATTCTTAGAGCATATGCTACATTGTTCACCTTTCTTGGATGATAGTTAATAGAGAAAGAATAGTCTTTTATTATATCTAGCTGTCTCCTTTGATGCATGTTGAGATCCCTTTGTTTTAATATATACTTTAGACTCTTGTGATTGGTATATCTGTTACACTTCTCACCATGGAGGGAGTGCTGCCAGATTTTCAAGGAAACAATCACCTCTACTAACTCTAGATTATGCGTCAGGTAGTTCTTCTCATGGATCTTGAACTTCTATGAGCTATAGGATATCAAATTATCATTTTTCATGAGTACACTACCTAGTCATTTCATAGAATCATCACTGTATAACATAAAACATTATCCAATTTTCCGTAATCTGAGTGTAGGTGCGTTTATCTGCCTTCCCTTTATCTCATTAAATCTTTCCTCAAATTGTTTCATTTGTAGATACTTTACCCCTTTCTTTGTTAACATGGATAGTGGGATTTAAAATCTTGTTAAATTTCTCACAAAACAGTGGTATTACCAAGATAATCCATGAAAACTATGAATTTCATTTTCACTAGAGGTTCTATGTCATTCCCCAATCGCCTTTGTTTTTGAAGGGTCCACAAAAATTCCCTTAATTGTGATCACATTTCCCAAGAATGTGACTTGCTTCATCCAAAATACACACCTACTGAACATGGATAAAAACTTACCCTTTCTCAATGTGGCCAACACATGTCTTAGAGGTTCTTCATGTTCCCCCTTCTTCATGGATTAGATGAGAATATCATCAATAAAAACTACCAAAAATAGGTTGAGGTAATCTCTAAATACTCTATTCACCAAATCAATGATGATTGTCATCGAATTAGTATGTCTGATGAGCATCACTAGAAACTCATAGTTCTCATACCTTGTATGGAAATAAGCCTTCATGATATCTTACTTTTTCACCTTTAGCTGATGATATCTAAAATGAATATCATCCTTTGAGAAGTATTAAGCTCAACACAACTAACCGAACATGATTTCAATCCTTGGAATAGGATACATTTTATTTATGGTGATCTTGTTAAGTTAACGATAACAAATACACATATGTATTGCTTCATCATTCTTCTTCATGAAAAGCACTGGCGCAACCCAAGTTGAGGCACTAGGTCATATGAACCATTTGTCCAAATAATACTAGAAACGCTCAGCCAGAGGCAAGCCTCTGACCATTTATTAATAAAAGAAAAGCACAACAGGTACAAGACGTCCAGAACAACTACATATCATATAAATAATACTCTTCACCACACACTTTAGAGACCAAGTCCTCTTCTTTTTCTATTTCCCACTCTGAGATTTCATAGTATTTAAGGACCTCAGAATATTTCCTTCTAAGATTCAGCTTCTCCAAGGCCAGAAATTCCTTTGAGGATTGCATAGCCCAGCTTTCCCTCCCAACAGAAGATCTAGTGGACACTGGCCTAGGAAGGTAAGAGTAGTCCTTCTTCACTCTTTGTCGTGGTGGGGCAGTCTTAGATAAGATTCATCCAATAAGGACACGTTGAGATAAGAGTGGCACCAAGTATGTGTTATATGGATAACTCTACCTCACTATTTGGGGGAAGTTCAAGTAACTCTTCAGGAAATACATCACTATAATCCCTCATGATGGGAATTTCTTCTTGGTTAACACTTTCCTTTGACACAACCATTTACATGAGGTATGACTTTTCATAGGGCATCAACACCCACACCATTGAATGATTTTTCAATAGAGATTCATGATATTCCTTTTATTTGTAAAGAATCATGGGTTGGTTCAGAATATTAAAATATATTTCATTTTCCTGACAGTTGATATGGGCTCTATAAAACGAGAGCCAATCCATTCCCATTATAGTATAGAATTCCACCAAGGGATGTATCATGATATTTTCTAGAAGAATCATCCCATATATGCCAACAAGAGTATATTCCAACACTTTGGTTGCATGATTACATCACTGGGTGTTTTTACAGATATCTATACTTCAAGGATTTGGGGCTTCGATTCAATAGTTGTAGCAAACATGCGAGATATAAAGAATGCATATAACAAGAATAAAATAATATTTTTTCCATTATTGGGTGAATAGGAAGTGTACATTGTATGTATTCATTTTTTTTAAAATTTTTAGTATTTATGGTATAATCCTTCCATTGGATTTTTTTTCATTAGTGGATGTTGAATCTGATTACCCTTGAGGGCTCTGGGTTTAGTGCACTGGCTTGCACAACGCTCGTTCTCCATACAGTTGTGGAATTTGACCTTGGGTGGTTCTCTCCTTTCCTCAACCACATTTTCATTCCTATGCATGTATTTTCGACACTCTTGTTCTTGTTGGCCTTCTCTCCCACACATGAAAAAAAAATCATCTCGTTGAGGCAAATCACATTATGTTTCTTCCCGCATTTTTGACATTTGGGTGATTGAGTTTTAATTCCAACATTATCATTAGATCCTTCTGCATGAAACTCCATCTTTCTTTTCCTATCACTATATCCTTGGGAACATTATTCAAACTCCATCTCCACATTGATAGAACATCGAGAAACCACTTCATAATTATAAATGTATAGAATTTCAAGAGCCTTATGAATTAGTTTTTTTAATCCATTAAAGAATCTATCAATTTTTCTATCATTATTGATAAAAAATCACATAGTGTACCTTTCAAGCCTTGTAAAATTCACTTCATAGACCATGGTAGATTCTATATCCTTTTTATTATCTCTATGAATTCTCCCTCCAACATTATATTAAGATTTCATGGGAAATACTTGTTAAGAATAATTTTATTAACGTCTTCCCAATCCATATCTTCATTTTCGTCCCTCAACTTATTGTTCTTAATAAAAACCCACAATTGGTTGGCCTCTTCTTGGAGATAATAAACAGATAGAGTCAACTTCTATATCTTTGAATAGTGAAGCACAAAAAATAACTTCTCCATTGATTTGAACCATTGTTCTTCTAGTAGTGGATTAGAAGATCCACTAAATGTCAAAGGTCATTTCTACATAGAACACTCGATACCCAGTTTCCCCTTCTTAGTTGAAGGGCCATGTTCCACATTATTCAGATTATTATTCATAACATGAGACAACTGGGCAAGAATCTCCATAATTTTTTGAACTCCACACCCCGAAGCATTGGGTTTTTCATTCTGGAAATCACTGCATTTTCCATCACATGGATTGTTGGAATCGTCTTTCCTTATTCCCACTATTTTCTAAAATAGAAAATGATAAAGAAAACCGAAGTCAACAAGTCAAGAATACATAATTTCGTCATGTTTTCATTTAACACTAAAATCATATCTTATGGGATCCCAATGTTTAGAAAATCTTCTTGTGTGATTTCATATACATAGTCTCACACCAGAGTTTTAACAAAGGTCCTCTAATCCAAATTCCCAAATTAACTAGACTGTTTCATTAATACCAAATAGAGAGACCATTCTTTTCTAACACTAATTTTACATCATTTTAATGATATACTACTTAAAAATATTACACTATGATGATCCAGATGTTTAGTGACTTGGTAAAACTTAGAACATACATAACTTTTACAACATAAACATAAAAATTTATTAAATTATTTCTTATCTACCGTCATATTGGCCCTTGAATTATCCTTAGTACACGTAGTCGCCTGAGGATATAAATAAAAATGGGGTGATCAAAAATCCAAGTAAGAGGGTAGATAAGAAAATGAACCAATATAGAATTGGTTGAGAATAATAATTATCAACATAACATAGGCATAAGATCATAATCATGAGGGGATACATTAAGAAAAGGCTAGGAATGTGGTAATGCATAAAAATGAAACATTATGTCTTAGTGCTCTACTACAACAAATAGTTGTGAACAAAGATATCACCACGTTCATGAATTATTCACTTTACTCATGAGGATATTTACATTACCCAATGAATTGGAGCGCTATATAATTCCAGACACACCCATCACATCATAACATTTACACTACGCTATATAATTTTGGGTGCACCCCTCACATCACAACATTTACATTATGATGCATGCCACATAGAAAATATATAAATCATGACCATATAGTAACCCATGGAAAGGAATTTTTTTCATTTCATAATCATACATTAAAAAACATTGGGATCCCAAATGAAATTGGGAATATCATACATGATACAAGATTCATCATCCTTGAGTGAGAAATAAATGGTTTTTTTTTTGAAAGAAAAGTTCATTTGTAAAACATTATGTCTGACATAAAATCAAGTGGAAAATAAGAATATTCCAGAAAATGTATGATAATTATGATTAAATTATTTTTAAGGAATAAACATACTAAAAATGGAGTGAAAGAGGGAAAACCCTGAAGAAAGAAAGATGGGTTCAATAATTCCCACTACCTTATGTCTGAATGATTAGTTCACATTAATATTTAATATATTAAAATTATATTTATTAATTAAAAATTAAAAAAACATTTATGCATGGAAAAGGATCCATTATGAGTTTATTATTTTCTTTTATAGGCATTTGGATTTGTTATAGAATTTAAATTTATTGTTTCTGTGTTTTCTTTTTCATAGTTTTCAGGAATGATACACTTGTACACATGAATAAAATTTATGTAGAACATTAATTAACATACCAAACTATAATTACATGTTATTAATGATATTCCAGTAGTTTAAATGATATTTTAATTAATTTTGTTATATACCATGTGGATTAATCATTAGTTAAAATTTTACGATGATTGTTTTAGGTTAATTTGAGTGGTTTTTTATGACAATAAACATGTTTTGTTTTATCATTATGTTTTATGTGTAAAATTTATTTCCAGAATAAAAAAGGGGTTAAAATATCCATATTAAAATATGGTTTCCACCATTTAATGGTTTTATTTACATTCCTAAATGATTTGAAGGAAAATTGATTAGCATCACCATTGATGTAAGTAAACTAGCACATAATGGGAAATGATTTCATTTTTATAAAAAAGGGGGAATGAAGGTGTATAATGAATAATATTTCAATAACATAATATAATTCTTGTAAATAAATCAAACCATATTTTTCATGACATTTGTATAATAGAATTGGAGGATAAGAGAAGAAAAGATATGAAATTTAATGGAATTTGAACGAAATGTGAGAGATAATTTACCTCTTGAATTTATCTTCTTTGAGAGCCTATTTTGGGGAGAGGTTTTGGCCTTTCAAGACAAAAAAAGGCTACTAGACATGTAAAAAAGTATGATACAAAATTTGAGTATAATTTTTTGTAGGCACACGGCCTGAGAGGTGTGAGGAAATGAAGTTTTGAGGGATGGTTTTTATAGTGGATGGGGAGGGGTTTTCTAAATATTATATTCATTAATTTATTATTACTCCAAAGGACATGAGATTGTGAGGATTGTTGGGACTAAAACAGTAAGAATTGAATTTTAGTTTTACCTAATGTCCACTTAAATCGGCCAAGACTCAAGCATGATGCAAACATCCATTTATTTAGAATATTTTGTAAATTATTGAATTTCACTATCCACCAAAAATTCAATTATTTATAAAAATATAAAAAATTCAACCTAACTATTTTTCATAATTAATAAATTGAAAATGAACTCAATTTTACAAAAAAAATTATAAATATTATTAATTTAATTTTTTGTAAAAATCATAATTTACATGAAAAATAAAAATTTTAAATTTAAAAACTGTTTTTCTAACACTTTAAAAAATTAATTAAAGTCTCATAAAACAATCATAAGATGTCAAAATACTTGTTTATGAATACATTTTATGAAAATAAGTTTTTTTCTACATTATTAAAGTAATCATTAAATATTCATTATTTATAAATTTACCAACACTATAATGTAATTATATCACACAGTCACTTATATGATGGATAAATTTTATTTATATTATCATTGGTAAGGTTCCTATTCACAAGGACGATTTAATATTAATAAGGGTCATATTCTATTCATATGGGTAACATTACTATTCATAAGGGTATGTTTCCATTCACAAAAAATTATGTTTTTCATATCAGACTCCAAACATATCACTAATTGCAATCGTGTATGTAATATTTTTAAAATTCAATACCGAGAAGTTGAAAATTTATGTTTAAAGGTCACATAATAGTTCATTTAAATATGATGTGGCATTTTGTATCCTAATGTGATATTATGTGATTATGACATTAATACATGTATGGTGAAATTTCATTGATAATATTTTATGTCATTATAGTCATAGCCCAATGAATTTTCCCTTTGGGATACAAAATCATGAACCCAATGCTCCTCAAAGTACACATCAGTCTCAAAACAAAAATAAAACATGTGAACACCCTAGGGAATCCACGAAAACACTCCCTATATCATGATATAATTAAACATCACCCAAATCATCCTACATCCATGTAAAAACCAATCATAACTCTATCGACACAGTACTCTCCACAACTCATGGCCTAAATCCATTATAGCCAACTTAACCCCTTTATAAAATTTCTAATGGGGACCCAAGATCAGTGTCACCGAAAGGATCCCACAGGTTTCCAACCACCTTCCCTGGACAAAATTAGTCCAAAAGTCAAGGCCCATGACCTCATTCCACATCTGAAAACCTCATACATAACTCAAGCATAACCTCTAATTCAAGGCACTTAACCGGTGAAGACATGAACCATCACCCATCATCAAATGAAAATCACCATGATACGGCTTACGAATGCCCATCAAAGCCATTACACCAATCACATCATCTCTCAACATTTCTCCTGGTCTACTATTCTCCCCACCATCGACTTTATTGTACTACAACCATCTCTTAGTGGATGGAACCTCCACAATTGAAAATGACCACAAAAACCTCAACTCAACTACCACAATGTATCCTCCATGTTTCCCAGCTCACCATTCCCAAACATCCATAAGAATACCATGAAACATTTGCATCCAACCTTTCTATAGAAAATACCAGGAACATATATGCATCCACCATCCACTTATGAACTAATAAAAACATGGCTTCTATCAAGATTGAATCCATTTCGAAAACTCAATTGATATTAAAACCCTAAACTAGATGTGGATTATAGCTTAATATTTCCATTCATTTTTACCATATTTTATCAAATAATCCTTGAGTATATCATCCTGGAACATCCACATTACACTATTGGAATTCCTCCCCCTTCACCTACCCATGACACCTTATCACTTATGGTAGACCACCATCACCCAACATGACCATCGGAGCCTTTCCCCAAATTCTTTTCAAACTCCACCATCAAGGTATCCACTATCCACCAAGTCATCATCATTCTCCAATTCACCCAGAAACATTCCTAACACAAGAACATCTTCCATCCATATATTTACTAAAGGTGAATGTGTTATTCCTCAAAACCTTTTTCCATTCTTGAAATACACTTATAATTCCAAAACTTCCTCCAAAGGTTGTTTAAAACTTACCAATTTAATTCTTTCTTCCTAGATGAGTCGATCCATCCATGGCTAACACATCTTGGAATGAACAACTTCAATGTTAGTGCATCAACAATCCATGTATCAATGATTCTTTCACCCTTAGAGTCATTCGCTGGTCACCCAAACACACCTACCCAATTCCATTCCCTATTTTTGATGAGGTAATGACACAAAACCTCCATTTTCAAGAACCATTGTCATGATTTATCATGCCCATAAATGATTCTAACAGAGGCATCCTAGATTTCTGTAATAACCACCTAGATCTTGAATACAATGCATGGTTTGATCATTTACCACATACAAGGATCGCATGGCCTTTCATAAGGATAAAAAATGTGACCTCACAGGTTTCCCATTGAAATTTAGATTCCACCACATCTATTCAGTGGTATACTCTACACATTAATTACTGACATACCACTCCCCACATTAGGAGAGTTGTTATCCCTACATTCCCCATGAAATTTCCACCCACCATGACTTATTCTTTGATAAAAAGATGAACCCCAAAACATGGGTGCGCCCATCTAGCTTCCACTAGAGGAAAAGACATCGATAACTTCTACCCCTTTCCGGTTTCAGATAATTGTGCAGATGGTACTCATGGAATTCATCAACATCTGACCAATCCCGAGGACTGTTCCCATAAATGGTCAACTATGTGCATTCCACCATCTAGATACACATATACCACCCCATGAGTGTAACCTATAAGAGGCCCCATATCCAACCAAAAGACATTCACGTGGAAAGGTGTAATGCCAAATCTGTCTCAACCTACCTAGGACAATGTCATGATATTATCAATGATCATCAGTAACTAAAAGTACACTAATAATTTGTCAAAGAACACCACCCCAAGTTATCAATTCTTGATTTCACCTCTAATATAGGGTTATATTAACTCGTCTTCGGTCTCGGTCTCCAATCCCAAAATTTTTCCTCAAATTCCCTAACCACACCAGTTTAAGAGGAACTTGCCTACCAAAAATTACTATTGCCTCATGAATCTCTTCCAATCATCCAAGACCCAATGTTCCATTTGTCACCAAAACCACCACACCACTCAATTTCATCTTTCATGAAACTAGAAAATCAAAATAGAAACAAAGTGATACATCACACTAACACAAAACTTAATGGACTCTCTCTTAACCAGTGATTCCCACTATGGTTTCACAGAAAACAAACTGATCTTACTCTTGAGCCACATATTCACATATCCCAAATGGAATCATTCTTTCCTATAATTTTACCACATATAGAATTAAGACAATCACTTAAGGTCGTTTACAATTTGCTGATAGTGATAATATTTATTCAAGTTTGGGTTAATGACCATACTTCGGTCACAAGTTCATCAAAATAATATGTGAGTTAAATAATAATAAAATATTTATTTTCAAGTTTGGTGAATAAAATATTTATTATATTTATTATATTTATTGTAGTCTTATTCGGTATGTTTTATTAAATAGTTATTATTTGAGGATTGGTAAATGTCAACAATAGAAAGTGGGCCGAGTCTAATTGTTATATTAGAGATATTTTAAATGATATTTACTTATATTCTTTGAACCCGACTCCAAATCACACAAGTCATACATCCCCCAAACTATTCCCAACACCCACTTTTACAACTAACCCTGCCTCATGGTCTATCAATCTCATTAGAATCAAGTAATTATCAATTCTATCATCCAATAATCCAACTATTAACATATCCAAACTCACCCACATGACCACCCCTCACCACTATTGTAACATCCCCAACAAAAGATTTTATTTATGCCTTGACCACCCTTTCATTTTCTGACCAAATTCAACATTGATCCTTCCACTAAACATTTTCAAAATATATAGCTCAGAAACAAAAACAACCCCCTCTTATGAAATTGGCATTATAACCAACCTTATAAACTTAGGTGCTTCCCTGAGAATAAAACTAAGGCCTAACCATGCTCTTTTACCAAATTTTATGGAACCAACCTTGAATCGATTATCCTTAGAAGAAACCACTCATGTTACACATTCCAAGGAACTTTAAACACTAGACTATCCTTCCTCAAGGATACCCTTGATTTCCTAAGATATTAGAATCATAACAACTACTCATGTCACATATCCAAAATTATTCACATTCCCAATTAGCATTTGTGTCCAAACATTTACTAGGAAACACACTCTATATGCTATTTTTGGAGTCAAAAATGTTTGTATGTTCTATATACACCCAAAAAATATTATAAACCCATAAGAACCCTCTCATGAGTCACCTCAAAGATAAAAAAAATATCAACTTCCTAAAATGGGGCCACATCAAGAAAATGCCGCTGGATCTCTCGAATCTATACATATAAAAACTTAAACAACTTGCTTCTCAAGGGTGGAACTCCAACCCTAATCCAAAAAGAAACCCATTTCTAACACACCCAAGAAACCATTTACTCTATTTTTCACCCCAAGGATACCCACACACTCACAAACATATTATGATCCAAACACCAACTCTAGGGTCCAAAACATAACTACCATGATCACAGCCCAAAACGGTCACCATAAACCAGGAACCATCCCTAAGGTCCAACATGAAACCCACACAATCACAACACACAAGGGTTACCACACTCACATCACGAGACAAAATCTCACCACCCAAAGGTAACAACCCCATAGAGGGTACAAAAATCACATATCTTTTACAATATATATACACCCAACAAATATTCATGAAACAAAACCATGGTCTCAAACTAGGGAACTTTAACTTCCCAAACCACATATACATTGGGTCCAAATACAACACTAGGGATACCCATTTCTAGTGTCCATACATGATTCATCACTTACGATTTCAATTTTTAATTAAACATAACCATTAAAAATACAAGTTTCATATTTAAAAATATCAATTTTTTAAAAAAAATTAATTCTTTACATGTTGAAGCCCCAACATCTCCAAAAATCACAAAATTATTCATATTCATATTTCAAAACATTACCACTAACAAAAAATTTAAATAAAGATCAATAAGAATAAATCACTGACGTTGTAGTACTCTAGTACCATATAAATCCCAAGAAACAATCAATCACATGAAACATATTGGTGATATATCAATCATATGTGCCTAACATGAGGAATGAACCCACACACACCCTATTTCCATATCCATCCAAGAGATAATAACATTTCATCCAAGTGCACCACTTGGGGTGGAAGTATTAAAAAATCATAAAGGAATAAAAAGAATCTCAATTCCCACCCTTGGTAACGTGGGATTTCCCTCATACATGGGGTTGAGGCTCCTAGGCATGAGCTCATTACTAAGCCCCAATAAGATCATAATCTCTTATCTACTACTACCGAATAGTAAAACAAAAGAAATCACCTCTAATATAAATTTGTAACAACCATGACCTGGTAGACACTATATCCAGTTCACTGATCCAGCTCACTACATGACCTCTTGTTCTCATCCTCTTATTCTAGAGGCTTCCAACTAGTAGCATGGGTCAATATAGATACAATGAGAAGGCTATACCCACTTATCAGAGTAAAAACATAGAAAAAAATAACATCCAAATATATCATAACAACATGGAATGATAATGGAAAACATATGACATAATCCAACAAATAACTGAGAAACGCATTCTATAAAGAGATGTTGTATACACCACAAGTCAGGAATTCAAATACAAATAGTCCAAACTAAAACCGAAAAAAGATCCAAAACATGGACCCAATTACCAACCTAGTCCTAACATCCCATGATCCTGCCTATCTTCCCATGCCCAAAGAAACCATCAGGTCCCAGTCCTGAACCTTTATGAGAAAATAAGTAAAATTCTCTCTAGTATCCAAGGGCAACAGTGGCCCAAGTTGGGTTTGTTTAAAACTTAGTAAACCACCACAATAAATGTGTAAAGTAATAAACAGTCTACATAATTCTGTATTCAAACAAATATATCTGCAATGGATAAACCAGGGAACAAAAGAAGCATGTTTTACATTTAAAGAGATATTATATAACCATTTCATCCTTTAAGTTCCATAATTTAATCCAAACAACCAATACCAATTTGGAAATGTTGTGATCCTAGTCCATAGAATAAGGGGTTACGTATCATTATTCATGTGTAATTAATTATCCAATAAAATTTAACTGAGTACCTAGGGGAATCAGTACAGGTAATCATATCATATCCATACCCTGGGTGCCTAGAGCCTTGGGCCAATATTCCAACACATGAAATACATTAGAGATGCATAGAGATTTAGACTATACTAACATAAGGATGTGATGAATTAGTCCAACATCCTTGTCTTATCATACCTATGTGGCGCCTAGAGAATCAGTATAGCCTAACCCATGAAGAGGATCCTCAGTCCAACATCCCATTCATCTAATAGATCGGTGGGGCCTATAGAGTCAATATATCCAACCTGTGGAGTGGAAACTTATTCAAATCCCCTACACATACCACTTATTCATTTAAAAAATCCTCATTAACCATTTATAATTTTTACCAATTCTTCATTTTAAATTATCTTATATCCACCCTTTATAACATGAGTCTTTCACTTTTAAAAATTAAACCATTCCCCCAGGATTTCATTTCCATTACCAACTAATTTAAATAATCATTTACACATTTTGAAAAAAGAGAAAACTCAAACTCTTTTCAAATAATTCTTTGAAATCTAACTAGAAATGCCTTTTTCTAATCACCTTGAGGTCAAAACCACCTTTGAAAACATTCCCCACTTTCAAAACCCCATTTACACTCTTTGAAAACCATAACCAGATAAAAATATAGATCACCACTTATAAACCACATTAAAGCCTTAAATTCATTAACAAATATACAATAAGCACACTTTTTAATTATCCCATTACTGATTCCCATATTCCAATTAAAATTAGAAACCCATTCAAATTAATAAGTACTCCACCTTGATATTTACCAATTCTTGGGGTTCTCCATACCCCATGGGTAGCAATATGTTTGGGCTCATGTCATTGATGAACTCAATATGTTCCATGAGTGGTGTTAAACCTAAATATAAGGCCCATATTAATTTACATTCTCTAATACATTAAATAAAAATAAGAATGTTAATTGTAACAACCACATACACATATAAAACATCCACACTATAGAAAAAATATCCAAGACCACATACCAAATGTTAAAATTCAAATGCTCGCTTAAATTCATCCTTTGATTCAAAATAAATTGGTCTCAGACAACATGGAAAAGAACACCTAGGGAAATGAGGGATAGCATATTAGAATAGAGAGTAACCCCTACACTAACACGCTTCTAAAAAATGGAAGGTAATAGAGTTTAAGGATTACCGAGAACTTTGATTCATAGTAAATTGCACATGAAATGCCTATGAATAGAATGATAATTATTCCTTGTATAGTCAATAGGGTTTTTTTCATCACCTTATCTACTTGAGGAGGTATTAGGATAAATTCATGTTAGAAAACATAAATCCTAAGGGTGAATGGTAAAAGCCCAATTTTAATATCCTTCATGGTTAGGAAACATGGTTGGACAAACCATGCACCATCCATGTGGTTCCCTCTATTCCAGAGGGTCCTATATCACACAACCTCTTGGGAAGACACATGTTTTGAAAAAACTATGTGGTAGCTGTGTGGGGTGGCTCTTCCCAAGCCCACAATATTTCCCCCCCACCCCCACACAATTTTCTAACAAGGAACCATCTATCTCTAGGGTACATGGTTTTGGTGAATCATTTGTACTAACCATGTGACAACTATGAAACTGAAATTAGATGTCTTGTCTTCCTCCTCTTTCAAGTCCATAACTCCATGGACTTCCCCAAGGCCTCTCATATCATCGATAAATGTTATATTAACAAAATTAATGTTCTTAAACAAAAATTTAGACAAGTACATACCTCAACGGATGGTTTGGATCTTATATAAACCTCTTAAAAACCCTGCATATCATAGAAAAGTCATCACAACCATGACACAATGTCACAATTATAATATTTCGATCAATTATACCTTAAAGATAATTCAATCACTTGTCTTTCATTAGAAATATTTTTCACAATTATAATCCCTTCTGTGACCATAATTGGAAATGGTACCAATTTATTATTAAGTTGGTTCCATGGAATCAATGAAAAATATTTGAAATTTTACTGTATAATACTGAAATTTTTTCCCCGTGATATAGAATCCTTCTATGAATATCACTTCAATCATTTTCACCATATCTAATAAAATATAGTCTCTCAGTAATTTAAAAATAAAAATTCATAGGGAATTGATCATTCCGAGTGAATATATTATGATTTTGATATTGATGGTGATCCTATATTTAGTGGCCTTACAACCCTTTATTAATATTTAGATATTTTTATCATTATCTATCACATCCACTCATAATTCTTACAAGTATGTCTATAAGATACATTCTCATGAAATATATAAGATAGGTTAAATAATGAATGAATATGACAACTTGATAAATAATTACTAAACCACTACATTCATATTTGAGTCAAGACTCCCTTTTTCCTTATAACATTGTTTTATGATATTCTTACATTAAAATTTAGTTTATATAGTATGAAATTATTATTAATTTTGGATTATTAACAATATTTGGAGTGGATTTTTTATGCTTCGTCGTGAATTTTTTAAATTTAACAGCCTAGTCTCATTCAAAATGTGATTAAATGATGATTGGTTGTGTTTTTTCATAACTTATATTCATATGATTTTAATTTAATAGTAGCATAATCAATTTTATATTAGTTTTTTAAACTAATGTGACCATTTATTGATTGATCCAATGCCCTCAATAAGTTGTTTTAAATAATCTTCCCTAAAAACTTCTTATTACTCATTTTTATTTTCAAATTTCATCTTATCATCCATGTATTAACTTACTATAAATTAATACATTCTAAATTATTTAATATAAATTAAAATTTCTTTTCCAATAACATCTCACAAAAAAATCCCCTTTATGTATTTTTTTCAATCAATTTTAACATGTTTAACTCCTTATTTTCATCACCCATTTTAAAAATTAATTTTCTATTAGACACATCAATATAAAATCCATCAATATATAAAATGTGTAGTTACAATAAGATAATAAAATACTAGTTATAATCTATGTCCAATGTCAAAATATATAAGGACATGGATAATTTGGAAAATATTACATGAAAATATTCTATTCTTACCATTGGGTCTATTGTTCATCTATCTTCATGTTAAAGACTCGTTGTTGATTTATTATGTTCAAAAATTCTAAAGTATTGGAGTAATTAACATAGAATCAATTTTATATGATATTGCAGGTTTTATAAAAATGTTTAATCAGAAAATTTCAAAACTAACTAGATTAAATTGAACACCTTGGGACTTAAAACATGAGAAGGATCTTATTGTGTATCAGTCCATTACACTACACGGTTTAAATAGTTACATGATTATATATATTATTTTTGTGTTAAATTATAATCCTGATGAATTTAAAATATCAGGGTATTTGGGCATAAGGACCTAAAAATGTTAAGTGGATTTATTTTTGTGTTAAATGATAATCTTGATTATTTTTGTGTTAAATGATAATCCTAATGAATTTATCCAAAATTTCTTATCTCAAGGGGATCAAAAATTTCTTCAATGTTGTTTTTATTTTAACCATTTGATCAACTTTTGTTTCTAAAAATTAGGGGGTTCTCCATAAAATTAATATTACTTATATTGTAAACATCTTTTTTCACATCATTTACATCAATATTATCATGTTCACTTGTTGTCACAACCATCTACAATTTAGTAACGTTTTTTAAATGATTGGATGATGAATCCAATACCTTGGGTAACAACTATGGGATAATCTAATTTTATAACATCTATGATTCTAGGAATATTAACATATTATGTCTCAGTTAATATTTTAGTTAAGAAATGTAGATATTCCTCAATGTTGTATTGGTTGTCATTATTTTTCTTCCCATCCATATCAAATTATTATTCCATCTTAACTATGATTTTTTTATTCATTCAACCATATTACATTAAGATTGAAATTAAATAACTCCATGAATATATTGAGTTTAGTGCTAGTACTGATATCATGCTAGTGAAGTAGGGTGGAATTTTTTACTTTTTTCAAGATAAAAAATGAATGAATCCTATATCCAATAATTTAGTTAATGAATAATTAATCCAAATTGTTCTGTTTTTTTCATCATGTAAAATATAGTTAAAAAATTCAATGGTTTGTAAAATAGAATAAACTTTTTTGATATTAATCTATATTCCCTAATAAATTGATTTTTATTTTGAGTATGATTGTTTTATTCCTCATGGTATCTAGTTTTTTTTTTGAATAGTTTCAAATTGGAATTTGTTTCCTTAATAAAACATTGTCTGATTATTAAAAATTATTATTCCTATATATGTAATTTAATGTAATTGAAATGAATATTTGTTTTATATTTTCCTAATTTCTTCATTGCATTCAAAAACATTCCCATCATAGGGTTAATCAGAATTGTTTTATCCAGTCGATATAATACTTCATAGAATGTATGAATTTATAGATGTAATGGTATCTGGTTATAGAGAAATTACCTTAATAAAATTTTAAACCTATCATATACTCCATTGAATATATCTCCAAATTATTATGTAAATTAACTAATTTAGTTCATAGGAACTATAATTAATCTCTTTAGGAGGATTTTATTAACAATATCACTCTAAATATTTTCTTATGTATCACCTCAATTTTCATTCAACCATGAAAACAAATTTATAGAATTATTTTATTGGAAATATGATAATCGTATCATAATTATTTATTTATATATAATTCCATCAATTGGGATTTTTGGAATAAAATTGGGAAATACTAAATGATGGATAAATATTCTGTTAATAAAATTTTAGAGTCACAGTGATATAATAGTTTACATATGATGAAAATAAAAAAATGGGAATAAAATCATAGTAAATAGTGATTTATGTTGTTTAGGAAATGACCCCTATATCTTTGGAGATGTTCAAATTTCACTATAATGAATAGAATAATTATATGGAAACTTAATTATTTTATAGACACAAAGAAACACTAGATGTGATTATCACATAATTAAGATCATAATAGTGTTCCCCCCAGCTTCACCACAAGTAAAATAGTCTATAGTGACTAGGGGATGATGTTCTTTGAAGCTACAATACCACTGTCTCAAATGATTGATATTCTAGTTTAACCATGTCAATGTTTTCCCTACTATAATTCTATATCGGTGTCCAAAATTATCTTTTCTAATGTTTAGTCTATTATCATACATCCCAACTTCATCAAAAAGAGATTAGCCTATACAATTCCAGCATCTTCGTGATACAAAATTCCAATTAATTTGGGGGACATTGATAAGTAATATTTATTTAGTTCATTATTTTTATAATTTTTAAGTACCCTAATATATAAAGGGGTTTTAAAAATAATATAATGTTAAAATTATCTCATTATTAGACTTAATTGTTTTTCCTTACCCATGTTTGGTAGCCAATGCTTCCTATCTGCTAATTCCTATTTGTCATCTATTATTTTGCAATTTATTCCATAAAAACTCTATCATTAAATCCCATAGCACTATGATGTATATTATTTTTTTTATTATAGAATATGTTTTATTCATGGTAAATTACTGATAAAAATGTACAGATTTTAGAATGTATGAAAATTCAATAAAATGATTTCTATGAAAATAAATATAAATAAAAATCTATAAAAACTATGTATCAACACTGGGAAAGATGAAAATTTTAAACTATATAATCATTTTTGACACATGATAAAATAATAATTTATAAACTCTAACACCATATATAGAGATATATAGTGGGTAAGTGTCGATCAAAGTGGAAGGAAATAATTTTAAAGGACTAAAATAAAATAAAATAATTTTTTAAAAATAAAAAAAGTTTAATGTGAAAGAAAAACATTAAAAATAGAATGATAGTGAGTTTATGTTTGTGAAAAGAAATGTATAAGTAAAATTATAGGATGTTATTAAAAGAAAAAATAGGGGAATTATAACTAAAAATGGTTGGGAACACATATGATAATGAATGGGGATTCAATATTATTGAAATTTAATTTTTATTATTTTCATTCATAAAATGTAATTTTTTTTTCAAAGAAATATAATTATATGAATAAAATTTTAATATATGAATTGATCTTTTAAACCTCTCGTATAATTGAATAATTCCCTTTTTGATCTACCAAATTCAATAATTTATGAAAAATTGATGTGTTATTTATGAGTTTCCTGTGATTCCAATCATCCTGAAACCTGATAAAATATATTCTATTTAATTAACTATAAAATTATTTTTTTGATGATTTAGACAATTAATGAAAAAAAAATCACCCATGGAATTAATGTAGAAGTGAGTAGTATTTTCACTTCACCACGAAACATAATTTTTTTTACTCTGGAAGACTCATAGAATAAATAAAAATGTAAATATATAGAGAATAAAAAAGAGTGTAAAGATGAAGTAATATGACATTGAATAGTTTATTTGAACTGTATAAACCTCTATCCTATTTGTGGAGTTAACTATATATATATATATTACAAAAAAAATATGAGATACATCGAATCATGTATGGTATTTACAAGGAATATATAGAATGTAAATAGTAAAAAATGAATGTCTAAAATCTCAATGTTTTTTATTTATCAACTTGATCCCCATTTATTATAGGTCCTCATTGAATTTATGAAACAATTATTACGTTTTTTAAAAAAAAAATTATATTTTATATCTAAATAAATAATGAATCCATCCATTATTGAAAATCAATTCCATAAATGTCTTTCTTTGAATCTAGTGTTTAAAATAAAATCTTATCATTCAATCTTCTAAAATCATGCTCAAATTTTTTTCAAATATTTAACATATTTATTAATCAATTTCTTATAATAAATTTATCTTTCAATATTTTGAAAATTTCTAGTCTCAATAATCAAAAAATATTTATCTTTCATATACCCAAAAAATTAGAAAATTGAAACTTACTTGTCTTGGTATGGATGGGATGTTATAATATCATATAATATCATCTTTTCATCATATATTGTGGATTTTATATTCTTTGAGAACTCAAACCCATGCCTTATAATATCATGAATTTTGAGGCTTTTTAAACTACTGCAATATGATATTTGTGTTTTGTAATAGAAAGTATCTAATTATTTAGCACTAACAAACTAATTAAGTGGTGTTTAACTTAGTTATCATAATATGTTTTATCCATGGTCACTATCAATGTCATGAACCCACCCGATATACACTAACCAGGTACCCAATCTAGCCCTGGACATTGAGTGAAGTGAATTCCCTATCTCCATAGTCTAACAACTAGTGCTTAGGAAAGAATAAAACACCTTGGTATTGGTTTTCCAGAATGAAGAAAATACCTAAAAAAGAAAGAGGTTTATACCTATAACCCAGAATGATCCCACCATACAATGGTGAGTCATGAATCTTATTAGGTCATTTAAAAATTGAAAATTTAAATCAATCAATACATAATATCAAACTATTCTGAAAATAAATTATTAAAATATAATGTGATCAATAACTCCAAAATATTTTAAACATAAAAATAAAAATCAAAAATGTAATATGAAGTTATGTGTAATGGGAATATTATAATATCTAGTACATTACCGTTACAAAATTTAAATATAATAAGATACAAACAATCGAAATAAGTTATCACACTCCTATATATATCACAAGGGTCATCTACCATCTTGAAACATCATTTAAAACTCAGACTAATCTAGTTATAATATCTGTATCCTCTATATAGATCTTTTCCATTACTTTTATTTCACAAAGTGAGGTCTATATAAACACCATGTGTGTATATAGTGTGTCATCACAAAAATCCCAGAAGTATCCCACTAAGAACACCATATGAAACCTATAAGAAAAAAATATAGATTGATAATTTAATATAAATTATATGAAAGAAACAAATACATTATGAATAAATTAGATAACCAAGAGAAATTAAATCAAAAAAATAAATAGGAATAATAAAAGTGAGTAAGGAATGAAATAATGTCCAATGTATCATTACCGTATCATGATAGAAAGAAATAGTGAACTAATATGAATCATCCTAGAGAATAATTTTGTACATAAAAAGTTTTTTGAAATATCAAATATGTAGTGTTTTATAGTTCCTTTTCATACACCGATTCCAGGTAGGAAAATATAGATAGAGATATCCATTATCCATTTCTTAACATGCACTAGAATTAACCCATAATAGGTAGTGCTAACCGTATCCACTAAGAAGGGATCATTCTCTAATACAATCATTATATGATTCATGTCACCCTTAATTACCAAAGGATTTCCATGATCCTTAATCCAATATAATTTTTAATAATAAAATATTGAAATCATAAAAATCATTAATTATAATGAATCTTAATTCATGTGTGTAACCTGATTATTATAAGACAAATATTTCTTGTAACGAATTTATTTTTCATAATTTCATTGATAATATGTTATCATTAAAAAATTATAAATTCCATGAATTATCGAAAATTATTTCAATGAAAACAAATTGAATCCTTTAATAAAACAATTGGTGTTTGGATTTTGAAATAAAATGAAATAAATACTCTATAGGAAACCATTCTATCATAAAAATTGACAAAACAAACAAGATAAAGATTAAAAAAACTAGAATACTTCATAATAATTAAGAAATATCTTATCATGCAATTTCTTTTTGAAACATTAGGAAATTAATGGATCATTAAAACTGGAAGGCCTATGAAGTCACCAACAAGAGATATGACCAACTCTATTAGAAAATGTTTCCTTCAACAACGATTGGATCCCAAAAATATATAAAATATCCTTATTATATTTAATCACCAATTAATCTCATGGAATACAAAATATCTTGGTGATTATGTCTATAGGAATGAATAATTTGGAATATTAAAGGTGGAAGATTAAGAATGGGAGGGAGATGAGTGACTAACATGAAGAAATATGTGAGATTGATGAAGTAATCCCACATGATTCAAGGAAGATAGGAATATGAGATGATATAAACGAATTATATTCCCATAAGAAACTATAAGATAATTAATGTGTATGAGGTAATATTCTCTTTTTAACAAAAATCCCAAAAAAAATTAGCTTTTGAATTTTTTAATGGTATACAAGGATAGTCGAAAAACTCTAGTTGGACCATAGACTTACCATGTGTTTGCTAATATTTCTCTACTCCACCAATCATAGTCTTAGTAAATTCACTATAAATGTTCTCCCAACCCGTGTATCTGAAAAAAAAAATTCAAATTTTCCAAATATGGTCTTCAAACTAAAAAATAAAAGAATAAATAAATAAATAAATGCCAAAATAAAAACATGAAAATGATAACGTTGGTGTTATCAATCACTCAACCACATCAAATTATAACCATAGAATGTAAATCCAAATATTATCTGACTCTTGATGATGTGGGCAAATTTATCCTAAATTTGAGTTTTCTCCTACTATGTCTTATGGGAATATTTAATATGCAAATAGTAGACCTTATCCATAAAAATATTCTTCACCCATAATACCTTTTTAGAGAATATTTGATGTGAATCAGTTGTTCTAAATAGTAAATATAATTTATTGTATTGAAATATTCCCAATTCAACACATAGGGTGGATCAATATGGTATTACATCAATTGAGATACATTAAATATATTATGGATTGATGGTATATACTATAAAAATTTAAACTGTTTTACCACTTTCTCTACCCATTTAGGGATATCGAAGGGTCCCATGTACTATGGATAGAGTTATCCCTTCATTCAATGAAATTTGTTATTTAGGTGAGGGAATAGATTTAAGAATACCAATTCACCAACAAAAACTGTAAATATCTTAAAAAATTTCAACATATTATTTGTAGAGACTTTGAGATATCTCTAGTCATTTATAAATATGATAGCTATTTTTGTTCATATCCTTAAAGATGCTTTGTATCACTAGTGATGTCTTATAAACCTCAATCCAATGAATTAGAGACTAAAATGGATGACCAAATAACACTTCTATGGGAGTAATCCTAGTATATGATAATTATTTAATCTTTAATGAAAATTAAACCAATTATATGTGGGTATTCAAATAGCATCCAATGTTTAACAAAAAAACATTAATAGATTCTTCCAGAATCAATATTACCAACTTTTTCTAGCCATCTGTTTGTGGATAATAATTTATGCATTACATTACCAAGATCCCCTAGACTCTTGAATAAATTTATAGAATTATTTTTTTGAATGAAGTATCAATATAAAAATTAATATTATAAGTCACCCTATGAATATTTATATTTTATTTTAAATTGTGGAATTCCTAATAACTTTAATTTTGTGTTATCATTTACTATAATTAAATGAGTTGATTTTCATATTTAATCTATAAACACCAAAACATATTTTTTACCTTAGTGGTATGTGGTAACTAAATAAAAAAATCCATTGATATCTAATCTTATTTACATCTGGGAATTGGAAGTGGCTAATGTAATCTAAATGTATTTTTATTCCCCACAATAATCTATTCATATGTATAACACCTCGATATTAAATTAATTAAGTCTCATACCATAAACAACCATTAATATTAGTTTTTATATTAAAATAAATCTTAGTGGTGGTTGGATTAATGTAACAGTGATTGTGGTGGAAATATTTCCTCATATCGTTCATCATGTAATAAGGTAACACATAACACTTCTTAAAATAAATGATTCATTTAGGAGATAGAGACCAATCAATAGTGGTATCTCCAATATATAAATATCTAATAATATACTACCATGATTTATCCCTATATTTTTTATGATGAATAATATTAGTAATGGATGGGGTACTCTTACAATTAGCTAGAAAAAACACCACCTTACAATCCTTTACCTCTAGATATATAATAATAAAGAGACTCATCAGGTTCCTCTCATAGCTAAATTCCATCAAGACTTGTAATAGAAATTTCTTAATAATGGAATCATCAATGAAATTTCCCTTTCTATGTGAATATGTGTGGTCATAATATAATTCAATGAAATAATCCTCCCATCACATTTTCTATAAGTGTAAATATATTTTTTAAAACATATTACCTAATATATTAAGATCATCATACACCCTGATTTTATCACCAAAATGGTAGTTCCGCCAATATTTGAGAGCATAAATAATTATCTTCACCTCGATATCATGGGTCATTTAATTTAGTAAATTTTTTTGAAGGTCATGTGAACCATATGAGATGATATTTTCATGAGAGAAAAAGAAACTCCCATGAATGATGAATCGTAATAAATAACCTATCCATTTCTAGTTTTATGAAGAATCAAAATATGGACTAATGAAATTACCTATGTTAATTCATTAAAAGAAAACTAAACATGAAGATATCCCTTGTAACCTAGAACCTTATCATGTGAGAGAACTCAGGATATATGCAATCTTAGAAAAGTTCTTTATAAATCACTCATAGTAACCTTCTAGACTTGAAAACTATATATCTATTATTTTTTGATTATTTAAAACACATTGTGAATTTAACCTTATTCAGGTTAACCATGATATGTCATCCGGATAGCACATGTTTAAATAATTTTACTTCTCACATCCAAACATGTAATTTATATAGTTTTTAATAGAGATTCTGAGTATTAATAGTTCTCCAAAAAATCCTCTAATGGTGTCTATTCTATTCTTTAATCTTGAAAAAAACCAAGATATCATTAATGGACTCCACACAAAAAATATTCAAGGTATTAATGAAATATCTAGTTCTTATGGGTTTTAATGGTAGTATAATCATTAGTTCAGATGAATGAAATTATCATATATTCAAAGAAACTGTATCTACTTAAAAAATTTGTATTGGGAATGAAGATTCATTCACCATGATAAATTTATATACTAATTGGAAATAAATTTTAAAAAATCACCACAATCCTCAAAGCTTATCAAATTGGACATTTATGTGAGATAAAGTGAAATTTTTTTAAATAGTCACACTAGTCAACCCCATGGAATGATTGGTTCCGTCATACCACCCCACATGGTTGAACTCCAACTTATTGTTAGTATTATGATAAAATATTACTAATAATATTAATATACCATATGGATAATAATATTTTATTATAATATCATTCCCCACATTTCCTAGTTTCTCTCAATTTTTATACATGTGTGAATATATGTACACACACACAATTATATTCATAACAAATTAAACATTTTTTAAAAAACAATTACCAAATTTTTAAGGAGGAAAACGAACTTTTAACTACTTCTATATTTTTATCCTACCTTCAATGCATCATCAACAAATGTGGGCCAAATTTGAATTCATGAAACAATACACCCACCCCTGATATGTGCTCGATGTTCCTCAAACACAGACCTTATTTAATGATACAATTTTTTTGGTGTGACATAGTTATCATTTCCTCCATAAAAATTAATATCATGACTAATTATTCATGTTTTATGTCCCCCACATATCATCCACATTAGTTTCCCCTTACAAAAATCCTCGAAGCAACATTAACATTACAGATCATACTACCTCCCATGAACCTGTAATAAATTTCTTGAACTTTTTACCCTCTCTTGACATACTAATCCAATGCACACGGAAACCATATCGTCTCCCACATCACAATTTTGTCTTATGTATAAGCTTTATTATGTCTATATGGCTTCTATCAACCATAAAAAAAATTAATAAGGGAGTTCAAATTATTTATTAGAATATCTTATTGTATTAATATATTAATTCCCTAAATTATAATCATGCAACAATTATTAAAAATGAAAGAATGATATTGAATAATATAATTTGAGATCTTACCATGGTGGGACTAAAACATCCTTCCACTAGTCCTCAGTAATATAAAACCACGATTCAATGCACAAAAAATTATTTGAATGTTGGTATAAAATGATAAAATTTATATAAAGAATATTAAAATTCAAGAATTTCGACCATAGGTAAATTTTGTATGTAAACATTGTTATTCTCCCAATATAAAAAATAAATCTACAAGTGATGTAATTCAAAACGATTTTAATATATACATTTTCTTCAAAAATTATAATGTGTTTGATAGCCTACTTCATATGCCACAATGAATTGAAACAAAATTGTGGTATATTTTATTTTAATAATGTTATAAGTATTCATTATAAACAATATAATTGAATTTTATGTATGAAAAATGTAATCAATTTTTGAAATCTGTGTAGAATGAAAAATAAATGGTTCATGTTTAATTCCAATTGAATGATAAAATTCAATTACTGTAGATTAATTACTAATGTGACCATTTTATGATAAAAATATATTTTCCTAAAAACCACACCTTTTTAGGTGTTATGTGTTTTTATTTCAAACTAAATATAATACATTTTAATGAAGAAATATATTGTTGACATGAAAAGTATATTTACAGTAATTTAATATTAACTTGATAGGATATAAGAATAAGCTTTGTTAACATCCAAAATGTAATTTTCATTTTTAAATTAGATATTCATTATAAATTAGGATTCCATTTAAATGTAAAGTTCTTAAATTCATTAATTTATATTATAAAAAATTATTTCCATTATTTTTGTATTGGGAATAAAAATATTATCTTACTATAAAATTTTAGGTCAATATGAAAAATTGATTTTTGGAGAATAGTGAATAATACCATTCTTAAAAAAACTATACCTTTTAGGACATAATTAGGATATAAAACAATATCAATATTTATAAAAACATTTTTCTAATAAAATATATTAATTAATCAGTAAAATAACACATTTAAAATATTATCTTTTATTTATAAAACCTCTATTTAATATTTTGGAAACCAAGAAATTATTTTCTTTAATAAAAACTATTTTTGGCCATTTATTTTAATTAATTATTAAATTGATGGAATTAATATTTTAATTGATTTTAAAGACATATAACTATTATTTTTAAAATAATAGACTATTAAATTCCATTAATATCACCAGAATTTATAATTTCATCATAATCATTATTTTAACACTATAAAATATACTTTCCCTAAAAATGAATTTTACTTCTAATGAGTGCTAACAATAAAATTAATTTTTATACACATAGAAATTTTATTTTATAAAATTAGTTTAATATTTATAACCATTAGTTCAAATATATTTTATATGGCACATTTAATTTTGTATCATAAAAATAAATTACTTAGGTGAAAATTAAATAAATGTACAGAATAAAAAATTTATAAAAGAGAAAAATATAATTGTAAAAAAGATATCATAAATTTTAAAACATGTTTTTAAATGAACTGTTGAGGTATTATTGACCATATCCCTTCCACAACTCTTTTTATTTTCTATTATTGGATAATTTTGACCCATAAATAGTGTTTTTTATATTGTCACAAAAATGCCACTCTCCTTACATATAAAAGGAGACTTCGACCACCCTTTCAAGGAAACTCTAATTTATAATTAATTCAAAACATATTTTTCTTAATTCATCATGATATTTCTCCCATGTTTGTTGATCCACCAAAAATACTTATTTCCCCCATTTCCAAGAAGTCCTGCAAGGTAAAGTTGTAGTTCTCAATGTGTGTACTAATCATTTACTAACCTAATTTATTATATATATTCCTCTTTAGAATCTAATTTTATAATTCATATAAAAAGATTTTTTTATTTAATGTTATTATATTTATGGAATAATCATCTTCAAACTTTTCCATTTTCCCTTCGAAAAATAAGAACGTAATTATTACATAGATGGAGAATATTGTCACTATCAAACAAAAGATTTTTTTATTCATAAACACATTAGATAAGTGGTTCTAAAAGTTAATTAAATTAATAAATATGAAATTTATAAAATTTTATAATACTAAAAATTTAAATAATTTTCCTCCATCCTCCAATCCATGCGAAAAATGAAAATGTTGATGGTGTTATTTGTGGTGTATTGCACCAAAAAATGTAACTTGTTTTGTTTTCCTTGACCACTATATACTGATGGTTAAATGAGGGTGTTAGTGAACTAATATGTTATTTATATCATATCAAATATTCTATGAAATATAAACTATTTCTTATAATTCTATCATTCTTATAAAAAATTGAGAATATCACCCATTTTTACGCATGGACTACCACCTCTATGGAGAGATGTAATTTGTTTTTAATTACCACTCGTCATGGGTGGTTGTAAACAAATATATAATGAATAAATACAATATTAAAATGAGAATAATATATTTGGTTCTAGTTATGAAATATTAATATTTATACATTAATTAATATAGTACTTTGGTTAATAAAAAATTATTGAAACATTTTTTTTACCAAATTCGGCTTCATATGTTATAAATAAAACTTAGATCGGAAGATCAAAATAATTTATAAATCATTCAATAAAAATTAATATATTACCATTAATAATCTTATAATGATTAACTAAGTATCAAATAACATTCATTTATATCGACACTTTAAATAATTCTTGAAACATCCATAATCGCTAATATCTAATATTGATAATAAACTATTATTAACTAATAAATGTACAATAAATGATTATAAATGAGAAGTATATATGTAAATATATATGAATAAGGTCTCTAAATGGTCTATTAATATGATTATGTTTATTGTACATGCGGTTAAACAGATCTCATGGTATTCATGAGTAAATGGTAAAATGTTTTCAAAAATAAACTTCTTTCCTAGGTTAATAATGATTACTCTTTTAAAATAATTTTAAAATATTATTTTATCATATTACGTGATGAACATATAAATAATTTCATCATTATTTTATTCATAATTAAATTTATGTATTTCATTATTCCAAAAAATTAATGATGTTAAGAATGAATATGATCCTCTCTAAATGATATCTTTCTCTTCAATATCCATGTTCACTCTTCCTACTAATGTTCTCATTTATTCTATTTAAATATTAATATTGTTTATTTTTTTTCCTTATAAAAATTCACTTTATCGACATTCAAAAAGTTATTCTTTATCACAATTTTTATTTTGTGGGTTTCAATAAATGTATTTTCGAAATATCAAAAATTATATCCCTTTTTCAGTTAGTCATATTATTTTCTAATCCATATTTATGCAAAAAAACATTGTGCCTTATTCACGGATCTATTATAGAGGATTATTTTTAATTGTAAATGATTATAAAAAGTTTTTAAATTACCTTTTTGAATCATTTTATTTTTTTTATGGGAACCAATATTAAATATTGTTTTTAGAATTAAAGTTTTTCATAATATTTCCTCTTCACTTTTTTTAAACCATTATTCCCTTTTCACGGTTTCATTATTAATATTTATTTCCAAAAACTTATTTTGAAATTTCATTCTTTTCAATTTCTCAAAATAAATCTTCTAAAAAGTTAATCATAACTTATTCTTTTTTTAAATGCAAAGAAGTGATTTTTAAAATTTGTTTCCATTGATTCAATTCTATTTCAATATTGAAGTGATATAACTCCTATGAAGTTATATTTTATGAATCGCCTTTTAAATGCATTGATGAAATAATCTTGTGGGTGACTAAAATTTTTATATTCACTGATCATGTTTTTTATTACATATTATTTAATACCATTTTAAATGATATGAAACCAATTTTATTCCCATGTGATTTTAGGAAATTTTTAATGATTGATATCATTTTTCACATTGATCACGTGGTGATTTACTATTCATTTCCACCCATATATCACTATGGAAAACAGATTTTATATTATAAATACCATATATAATAAAAAACATTACTTAAAATTTTATATAATATGTTAATGTATATTATTATTAAAAATTTTAATTTCCATTATTTTAACAATTACATTATTTGTGGAGGTGATTTATAGAGCCAATGATGAAATTCACAGAAAATGGGGAAAATTATTAAAGATCCCGAGAACACATTTGGATGAAAATACAGGTTTTGGAAAATCCATGAATCATTTTGAGCTTCCCATAGATGAGTGAAAGTTAAACCATGTTTGATATAATTCTATAGAATATAATGGTTCACAATTATTCCATTAGAGTACCAGAATACGCCATTATTGGAGAGAATCTAAACCATTCACAATCTTAAGGTAACTTTTATAATTTGACCATATCTCGGAGTGATGGCATCCAATTTATTATAAATTTTCATTAGATAAATTAAATATGTGTGGAAACATATTATTAGTTGTTTCAATAGTTATATTATAATTTATTCTATCTTAAATTCACAGGATATGTGGTTTTCTAAATTCGGGGTTCTGAAAACCACCTTCCAATTTTTTTATAAATTGGTACGTTGGGAACCTCATTTGAATGTATGAATAGTGGGAAAGTATCAACCAATTTAGAGTGTATAAGGTTTATTATAACCCAATTTTAGGTTCTGGATTTCTGTATCCTCGTCGAGAGATCATGGATGAATTTGGAGTTCCACATGAGCATCATCCTCCTCTCGATGGTGGGTAAATGGTGTTTGATCATTGGGAAGGAGCTACATACTTGAATAGGGTGTCAAAAACATTATTATGTACATTTAAGTCGTATATTTAAGTATTAATATTTACTATTCAATTTATATTGACTTTTTATGATGCATTTAATTGAACCACTTTATATTTCATAACTGATCAGAGTGTAATTTGAAGTGTGTGATCTATGTTATTCTGATTGGATAACAGAAGAATCATCTTCCCTCCCAGATATTTTATATTTATATGTTTTTTGGAAAAGGAGAAAGTATTATTATAGTATGTATCATGAATATATGATTGTTATGTCATTTTTTAGTCCTCTATGAAGTGTTTTATAGGATTTGTGGGACACCAAAATCATGGTTAACTGCCAACCAAATGATTACATGAAAAGAAAATTGTCAATTAAGAACAAAGAAATTTTCAAGAGGTGTAGTTAATTATAAATAATCAAATAAATATCTTATATGTTTTAAAATCCAATTATTTTATCAAATATTAAAATATATTCTTATTCTTATTTACTTATAATTTTTTTAAAAACACACCCATGTTTTTATTTATTTTGAAAAATACACTAAACACTCACACCCTAAACTCATAAAACTTATTTATAGGAAAAATATAGTCTTTCAAA
Organism: Viscum album; assembly: GCA_963277665.1. Classification (NCBI taxonomy): domain Eukaryota; kingdom Viridiplantae; phylum Streptophyta; class Magnoliopsida; order Santalales; family Viscaceae; genus Viscum; species Viscum album. The sequence goes on from OY728150.1 coordinate 256,852,887, forward strand.
TACTATATAAACATCATTAAAACATAATTAAATGTAAATTGTAGAGCAATGTTGTTATATTTTTTCCCTTCTTTATGTGATTTTTCTGTTTTGTGTGTGCATTTTTTATAATAAATTTTTGTATAATGTAAATAATTTTTTTATTAATATCATCATAAATTTCATAATAAGAATCACTATAACATCCTTTTTTAGGGTATGAGTATGATGAAATAAACTCTTGGTAAACTACCCCATTTAAATCTTGAACGTCAGAGGATTCTAGTTTTGTGACCCTCAGACACACATGATGATAATTTGAAGGAGGAACACCATTCCCTGAGACATTTATAGAACCCTCCTATTCGGGAACAAAAATAGAAAATAAAATTAATGTGTATAACATGGAATAAAATAACAAAACAATAAAGGAACTAACATCACCAGATTCTGATATCCAACCTGCATATATTCATGCAAATGGATAAGCACCAAAGTTTTAACAAAAAAAAGGTAAAATTCCCTTATTGAAAAAATTTCAAGGAATTTATAGATAAGTCCCACATTATAATTTAAAGTAATTACATACTATATGATTAACATTAACACCAGAAAATGGGGATGAGTTACATGTATTAATTATTGATCATTACAGTTCATATGAAGACACTTCAAAAGACTAGATATACTATGTTAACTCCACAATTTCTGGTTGGACATATATTAAACACCTTTTCTTGAATAATATTTTACATCCCCTCAATATTAAATAATAAGGAAATAGATTTATGGATTTATAAAATCTAATAGGTAAACACTTCATGAATTTTGGGTATGTTTTGAAGGATTTTATTTAGTTTTCCACTTCAATAAATAAGATATAATTTTTTAATACAATAATTTTATGAAGGATTAATTTTGATTCACTAAAACATGAATTATGATTATAAAAGTGGCTTACTGGTTGAAAAAAATCCCAATTGTTGTAAGGCACCTCGTTTAAAACATGGTGTAGAGCACCCAATATTTCTATTCATGGTCCATTGTACCTATTTGAGGTTCTTGTGATGTGAAAAATTATATGTTTTAGAAGAATGTGAATATGATGTTTGAGGAGTTATGTAACCTTCTTTGACCACTTACTCTGAGTGATATCCCAACCTTCTACTCATATTTTTCATGTCATCTGCTCCACTGAATCCAATTATTCAAATCAATTCCCTTAATTGAGAGACCCTTCTATGAGTTATGACTAAATATTCATAGTGTCCCCTGTAACCAACCCATTATGAAATAACCATAATATCCACCCAAGTCTATATATAAATATTTATAAAATAATTTGAAATTAGGGCATTAAAGCCAACCTCAACCATCTTGAAAACACTCAGGGTAGGATATAAAAACCCAACCACTACTTACTCAATCTTGAAATGAAATTCCAAAATTCCATCCAAACTCGATATTATCCATGAGGAACTGATAAAAAATGGTTTTAAATTTTTTTTAATTTTATTAAGCCACCCCAAAAAACTATACAAGTCCTAAAAACTAAAATATGGAAACCCTCTAACATGTTGGGGGAAATACAATTTCAAGGGTCATATAATAAACATTTTTAACATCTATACATCCATAGGGATAAGGGAAATTTTTATTTCATCACCCTTCATAATGGTACACAACAATAAAAATCCAAATGACCCCACTATTAGAGTCATTCCCTTCTGAGGAAACCACTATTTCAACCATCATAAATGATCCTAATGAGAAAAACCCATATCCTGAGAGAACCCCCAATAAAGTAAAGTGAGTATCATTTTAAGAACCACTTATCCCAAACATTCAACTTTCATTCCTTCAATGTTATAATCAAAAAAATTAAATCCAAATACAATGAACATGATAAAAAAATATGAAAACATTCAAAAAAGTGTAGGCTGACATTCCCATGATTGATGTCACAAAGAAAATTTCACAATATGAAAAGTTTCATAAGGATAGTTTTAAATAATAAAGTGGAATTAAAGGTAATAAAATGTTTATTTTAAAGAGTAACATCTCAGTATTGATAGATCCATCACATCCCACCAAATGAAATGATCCATGAACATTCTCAATTTCTTCACCATATGGGTGAATTTCTTTTCCAATGCTATGCTTGATTTGGGTGCTTATATAAATGATATTACTAACTCTATTTTCTATTAATTGTATATTATGGTATTAAATCACATAGGAATAGTTATTCAAATAAAAAACTGGAGTATCTCAAACCCCTATGAAGTGTTATAAGATTTTTTTATGAGGATTATGGATTAAAAGTTACATGGTGATTTATAAATGATTAAAATATAATATAATACAATAAATGGAAATTCACTGATTATATTAGGTAATAATTTCTTGAAAAATACAAAAATTATAATTAATTTCTATAATGGTACATAATCTAGAGAGTTTGGTGGTGACATTATCTACTTAAACATCCTTGATACTATGAAGAAACACTCAAAAACAAAATTTATCTCTTAAAAATAATTTTTTTTTATTTAACCCCTTCCCAAAAATAAAATTCTATAATTTCCCTTGATTTACCATCTAAATTTTTTTCATTTATCCTAATTATAGGTAATGAATCTTGAATATAATGTGGTAGTGGTATAGAATAAATCCATTTATATTCATTTGTTGATAATTTCTAATGAACTCAGGAAATAAAGAATATCGGTGATCCTACTAAAATATTCAAATATTACTCCTCATATGATAATGTAAAAAATGAGTATATTGATGAGATCATAGACCCACCTATTTCTTTTTATATCCCTTCAATCCCAAGTTCCCCTGAATTGAAACACAATCCACTACCTCAAAAATTATAAAATTAATATCTTGTGAATTGAAACAAGTTTTCTATCATCATACTATTTTCTCCTAATATTTATATAGAATTAATATTTATTAACATTCTGAGGGAAAAAAAGATTTGGGATGGACACATTCTAACATTTCTGATATTATCCCCTCAATTTTCCTAAACATTATATTATTCGATGTTGAGGCTAAATCGGTGAGGCATGAATAATGCAGACCAGACCCAAACCTCATTGATGTTGTTAAAATGTATATAAACACATTACTAAATATTGGAATCATATACCCAGTATTTGACAACCAATGGGTTGATTTGGTAAAGGTAGTTCCTACAAAAATTAGTCTTACAATAATATAAAATTATAACAATGATTTTTTCCAACTTGTGTGTAGAATAATTGGTAAGTATATATAGAATATCACTCACTAAATAATCAAGATAGGAATAACTATTTTCAATTATTTTTCATTGAAAATATACTATAGATGATATATGGTAAGTCCCACTACTTTTACTTAAAGATCATTTTGGATAATTTCATATCTATATTTCATATGAGGATCAAGAAAAGAAAATATTCACTATCCATATTGGTACATTTTCATCTATAGAGATTTCATTATGTCTATGAAATTATCCATGGACATTCCAACATTGTATGTTTACCATCATTTCATATTATCTAGATAATTTCATGGAGTTATTCATGGATTATCTATCAGTTTATGGTTCCTATTTCGATTAATGTTTGAGAAGTATTGGTTTTCCACTTGATACTTTATTAAAAATAACCTTGAATTAAATTATGATAAATTTTATTTCATGGTGTGGTAAGAGAAAGTCCTAGAAAACATAATTTTTGGGGATGGTATAAATTTTTACAAATTATATGTTGATGTCATTCATTTCCTAGAATATGCTAAAATTGTGGGGGATGTTCATTTTCTATTGGCCATCCAGGATTTGTTTTTCATTATTATCTTAAATAAGAATATAGTAAAAATGCCAGAACCCATCCCATGGGGCCCGAACATGACTACCCCAAGCCAACATTCCATAGGCTAGGGGTTTGTTACAAGAACATGAAGGCCTTTCCCAAAAAGGGAAGGCATTTCCTTAGAGATCAGTACACACTCAAAAGGGGAAACTGAAGTAAACAACCAAAAAAGTAAGGTATAACCATGAGAGGTAAGTACAACCACAAGTACAGCTATAAACTGAAAATTGTGGGCCAGAATACAATCCCTAGAAACTAAGAAGAATGTAAACTGTTGTTGCATTTTTCCTAGATCTATACCTGGAAGGTAGTACCTGTAAGTCTGAAGTCGAAGAAGAGGATCTCGACTACTCCCGTCGCACCAAGCTCCACCATGTCCCGAACCACAAACTTCTGCCTCACAGCATCAACAGTCTGCACCAGATACACATGTGTGGATAGAGCCCATGAATGGGTGAGTATAACAACTCCGTAGGGGACCCCGAGACCCTCGAAGGTCTCTCAGTAATCCACAATCGAAAACTTCACAAGAAATACCACAAAGGTAATATCATATTCATGATCTAAATAGTGAAGCCAAAAGCGAAAGGGACTTATCACTATAATTGTACAACATTAAGATTGTTGGGATAGGGATGACAAACCATAATTCCATTTTATCATATATATAGTAACTCTACTGGTGACTCATATAGGTAGATGTATGTTGACCTGTATTGGTCACTTGTGCTGACCCGTATTCATTGCAGGTGCTGAACCATAATGGTCGCTCAATACTTACCCATATTGGTTGATGGTGCTGACCTATATTGGTCGCTCTTCTTATTCATTTCACTTCCAACCACTGAATTCCTACATGAAGAATGTAAGATTCTGGGGGAACTGATCCCCAATCCATTGGTCATATTTCCACTGGCACAAAGTCTCTCGAATAAGTAACTTGATGATCTGTCACATAATGAGGGTTCCAACGCAACAGACGGCATGTCAATCAAACGTCTGGTTTGTATGTTATTATAATTTTAGGGTCGAAGTCCCGGTTGGATTCCCAATCGATCCAACCCATCCATACTTCAACTTTCTCCAAAAACCAATTAGAGTATGTCAAATGGACCGTCTCGCTCCAAGGATCCCAGAACCATAGATGGTTCGTCAAACAGAAATCGGGTTCGCAAGATATATCCCTTTAAGTGTTTTTGGGAATAAGAGAGGTCTGGGTCTGGTATGACCCGGTCCGACCGACCCGGACAGACCCGATCGTGTTTAGTTCTAGCCCTGTTTTTTCTAGGCCGACCATGTTGTGCCCGGCCGTGGACCAGCCTATCCCACCGGCTGGGCAGGGCTCGTCAGGAAGCCCTGCCAAACGGAGACCGCGACCCACGTAGGTCGTCTCGTCTGCAGCACCTGAACCTCTCAAACGAGCCATTCAACTCCTTTAATTGGCAGCCCCACATTGTGCCTCCTCTTCACTCACTGGACCCGTTGGAGGGGGTCTCATCCTTCGCCACCATGGAAAGTTCAAATCCTCGGCCATTCAACGCGGCGTGCGTCGGTGCACCACCTCCACCTCTGCCTCCATGGTCGGTCGTTGTCAGATGACCGTATGACCAACGCGGTGCCAGGAAGCACCAGTCTTCCACTTCGACCGGCGGTTACCAACCATCTCTCTAGTTCTCTGGCACTGGTCGCCATCACCGCCGCGATGTTGTCCCAGATGAGTTTCTTCCACGGGCCACCGGGTGATCCATGGTGGTCCATTATTTCTTCTTGACATGCATACGGTTCTCTCGGGATGCCTCCATCATTTTTCATCCCTAAAATATGCCTTACTTCCACGTTCGTTTTTTCCACCACGAAGAACGCACCAAGGACAAGTTTAGAAGAGGGTCTTGTCCTTGTAGGTTTCTGGATTCACCCTCCACATTAGCATTTTAAACATGAAGAAAATTAATAATAATCAGTAGCAAGAAATAATCCATAAATTTAAGACCCTGCAACAACCACCCCCATGTTCTGACAAGATGCGGATCAACCCATTAGTCAGTTGTTCCACATTTGTTGTATTTTTCATAAACCAGAAGAGACGGAACATTAAAGCACGTAAACCCCCTACCACGAGATCTGTTGGAGGTGTTTCAGTTGCGGAAGAAGGAGCATCCATGTTGGATGAAGTCATCGGCATACGTCAATCCTAGATCATTACTGCCCAAGCTTCCGTCCTTTGTTGGTGGGTGTGGCCGCAGGAATTTTCCAGAGTTTCCTCAATTGATGAAGTAATGCCAAAACCCCACCCTGATCTCCATTTAAATATGAGGGGGAAAGGTGAGTAACACATGATGAATTAATGAGATTCATTAAATTAATTAATGAAAATCTTTTAATTCCAAATGGTGGAGTTATGTAGTTGAATAGTCAAGCCATTAAATGGAATGTCAAATCACCAAACATGCATCTGTCGCTCATCCATTTGAGAAAAAAATAAAATAACAATTACGTGTTATTTTATTATTAATCAAAAAGTCCAAAAACTGTCTTTTTCTCCAGACCAACTACGATCGAAGTGACGCTTCTCTTAAGATAATGCTAGATTTCTGGATTCAACGGTGATCTCAGATTTCAATTCAATGAAACGGTTCAAAAGATAGAAAAAGATGCTCGCACGTTTACTGAACATACCCAAAAAAAGTTCATATATTCATTCTGGGAACACCGGGCCTTGGAAACACATGCTGTCAAATTTTGCAGACTCTTTATAATCCCAAATAATTAAAAACATTACATGTAATTTTCAGGTTTTTACATTCTCCAAACCTTAGGGCTTTACTTCCAAGAAATACAAACAAGGCTACACAAATAAAGTGGGGTATTCGGCATGCCTATGAGCCTCTGGATCCCATGTTCTCACATAGAGATACCCATGCTACCAAAGAACATGCACTAGATGTATCAACCACACATGAATGATCTTCTCATTTCGATCCCCTATCTTCTTCAGTTACTCTGCAAAAGTCACCCCTTCGTCAATCTCATGCTCACTATGGCCGATGACATGAGATGAGTCATGCGCGTATCTCCCTAGATGGGATACATGGAAGATTTCATTAACTCTCTCCAACTTTCGTGGCAGTTCCTAATGGTACTCCACCTTTCCAAACCATCGATTTATCCAGAATGGTCTGATAAAACTCAGCAAGAGTATTCCGCCTCGGCCACACCTATGTAGTCCCTATCGAGGGGAGACTCACAACAATGCATGGTCCCCCTCATAGAACTCCAGTGGTCTCCATTTCCTATCAGTGTAGGACTTCAATCGGCACTATGTAGTCTTCATCCACTCATGGATGACAAGCACTTTTTCATTGGTTTCCCATACTATCTTTGGGCCCATGAGTGCTAGCTCTCCTGGATCTGTCCAGCACAAGGGCAATCTACACGGTCATCCATACAATGCCTAAAACGGGTCCATATCAATGGTGGATTGTTAGCTATTTTTTTACCTAAACTCCACCAAGGGTAGGTGTTCCTCCCAACTGTGTCCAAAATCATGGACACATGCATGAATCATTTCCTACATGGTATGGATCATCCATTCAGTCTAACCACTTATTTTTGGGTGAAATGTAGTGCCCAACCAAAGCTGAGTCCCAAAATCCACTCACAAACCTTTACACAACTGGGATGTAAAGTGTGTTTCATGATCCGAGCCTATCGTCAAATGCACCCCGTGAAGTCGCACGATATCTTGAATGTAGAGACATCCCAAGATCCATACCAAACCATTCTCTCAAGTAGAAAGGAAGTGGGTCGTCTTGGTGAGTCGGTCAACGATCGCCTTGATAGTATCGTTCCCTCTTAACGTACATGGTAACCACATGAAGAGGTCCATCGATATCCCTTCCCACATCCACTCTGGTATCTCAAGGGGTTGGGTAAAGCCTTCCGGTACCTAGTGCTCAGCCTTCACTTGCTGGCAAGTGAGGTATCTAGAAACAAACTCTGCCACAACATTCTTTATCCCTGGCCACCAGTACTAACATTGGAGGTCCTGATACATCTTCATCATGAAAGGATGTACTTCCAAGGGGGATGTGTGGAACTCCCTCAAAACATCCTTTCGTAGCACCACTGATAAAATTGATCGTCTTCTGATAAAGATAGTGTGTTCCCCACTCTCAGAATATTCGTCAGGTGTATGGCCTGAGGATATATGAGCACATATAGTTTCACAGCTGCTGTCTCTAAGTTGTGCCTCCCTGACTCATTGAAGGATTGGAGGGGAAACGACCATTGAATAGTGGTATACTGTCTCATCTCTATCCATCTACGATATCTTAAGTGTGTCTAACTACTCTGAAGCCTCATTTAGTAGTTGCAAACTCGACCTTAAGCTAAGTGCATATGCCACTACGTTCCCCTTCCCAAGAGTACAGACTATCTTAAAGTTAAAGTCTTGGAGGGAATCTAGCCAACATCACTGTCTAAAATTCAGCTCTTTTTATGTGAAGATATATCTTGGGCCCTTGTGGTGTGAGTAAACAATGTACCACTCACTCATAAAGTAGTGTCTCCAAATCTTCAGTGCGAAGACTACTGTTGCCAACTCCAATTCGCGAATCGCATAATTCTTCTCGTGAGGCCTAATCTATGATTGGTAATAAGAAATCCCTACATCACCCTACATTAGGATCCAACAAAGTTCTGTAACTGATGCATCACAGTAAACCACGTAGCCAGTTCCATCCACATACAACCTCAGGATTGGAGCATGGGTCAAGATCTTCCTTAGATATTGAAAGCTCTTTTGGCCTGTCTCTTACCGTAAGAAGGGTTTCCCCTTCTTCGTCAGGGAAATCATAGGTGCTTCTACTCTAGAGAAATTGGGCCCACACCTCCGATAGTAGCCTTCTAATCCAAGGAAACTCTGCACCTCAGTAACACTCATGGGTGTATCTCAATCAAGTACTACCTCAATCATCATTGGATCCACTGCAACTCATGCCTCTGAGATGACGTGTCCCGTGAATTGGACCTTCTGTATCTAGAACTCACACTTAGAGAGCTTCCCATATAATTGGTCCTCCCAGAGTGTGCCCAGAACTATCTACAACTGTACAGCATGCTCTTCTTTGGATGCTTAGTATACAAAGATATCATCGATGAAGACCACCACAAAGTGATCGAGTTATGGCAGGAATATCCAATTCATGAGACCCATGAACACTACAGGGGTGTTTGTCACACCAAATGGAATAACTTTGTATTTTTAATGTCTGTATCGACCTCTAAAGTCTGTCTTTGGGATGTCATCATCCCACACATGAAACTTGTGATAGCCTGATCTGAGGTCTATATTTGATAACCTCTTCTCTCCTTTCAACTGCTCAAACATATCATCAATCCTTGAGAGAGGATACTTGTTCTTCACGGTCACCTAGTTTCGACACCGGAATTCCATGCATAGCCTCAAACATCTGTCTGGATTCTTGGAAAAAACACCAGGGATGCCAATGGAGAAACATTGTGCCTTACGAATCTATGCCTCTATAAGTCAACCAATTGTACCTTTATCTCCCATAGCCCCTTATGGTCCATCCGATATGATGTTGTAGATATCGATGCTATTATTGGGTACAATTCAATGTGGAAGTCTACCTCTCTATGAGGAGGTGGTCTAGGGACATCATCTGGAAAGACGTCCTCATTCTCATCCACCACTGCTGGGAACTATAGAAATGTCTCATCCACCATGTCGAAGGTCATGCAATCCAGCTGATATGTAATCAGATACACCCTCCTGAGTGAAAGTCCATTACATGATGCTCTATTTTCCATCTCACAAACAAAGTAAAACTATCCTCTATCTTTTCACATACATCGCACTGTACATCTCAAGCAGTCAATCTATGCATCAACTACTGATAGCCAGTCCATGGCTATAATGACATTGTAGGGATTAAATGCCACTACTAGAAGATCACATCTGAAACTCTCTCCTTTGAGAGTGAGATCACATTGTCGACACCAATGTGTGACCACTGCGTCTCCTCCCGTAGGAGTATCCAATACCAAATGTTGAGCTAAAATCTTAGTCAGAAACTCAGAGTACTGAACTAAGTCCATGATAAGGAAATATTATCTATCACATGTGTTGATATGGACTACTTATAAAGTTGAGAAGATACATATCGTCCCTCGTATCATCTCATGGACGTTAGGATCATGAGCCTCTACTTCTTACAGTTGGGCCTGTCCCTGTCCACCCACTCCCTGAGCTCATGGTGGACTGTTTGGGGGTGGTGGTGGTAGCGCCAGGTGACCCCAACCACCTACCGTTTCACGTCCTGTTCCCCATCCTCATCTTCCAACTATATTACGCTCACGATCCTACCATTTTCGCTCCCCCGGTGGCCCCTCCATCATTTTCCAATCATCCATTTGAGAAGTCAGACAGTCACGAGTTCTGTGACTTTGTCCTCTACAGTAAAAGCATGTTAGGCCATGCCGGTGGCTCCCTTGACCTCTCGATCCTCGCACCTCTGACCTGACATCCCCAAGTCGCCCTCTGGTAGGTCTAGCCCACATGGGATTCTGTGTTGCATGTCTACTGCTGGCTGCAGATGACTCTGTTACCAACCTTACGGTAGTGGATCTCACTATTGGTGCCTTCTAATAAAGGAATCTCTATATCATCAAAGCTCTCTATAGCTCCACAGGCTACATCCGAATGCACATAGAAAATGTCACAGCTCTGATCTCTTGTCAGAACCCCTACTCAATGGTTTAATCCTTGAAGTAAGGTTCTCATAAAATTTTGGTTGAGTATTGAGAGAGTTTAATAAATGTCTTAGAGTACTGAGGGTCACTTTCTCATGCACCTGGAGTGTTGAGATCCACCATCATCTTTTCGACCCCTGAAGAAGGCTAGTGTCCTAGATCACCATTGGCTCGGCTGTTGTCTCTCTTAAGAGAAAGACTAGAGAAACCGCTTAAAGTCGGTCATATACTACCCAGGGGTCCGTCTCACCTCTAAACCTTAGAGGCCTCTGTCTCGGTAACTCATGAAATGCGCTCACCTGATGTTCATGATACACTAGTAGCATCTGCTGATCAATGGGTTGTGGTGTTACCGATACACCACCCGAAGGTGCCATCATTGTGAGTTTTCCATGTACTGATGCCTCATCGCTCGATGGGACACTATCATGATCTATAATTGGAATCATATATCGCTATCTTCATGGAGGAATCTTGTAAGAAACTGATGCGCCACAGTCAAAAAGTTATTCCTAGTGATATGGCTCAAGAAATATCAAGAAAACATTTCAAAACACTAGAAACCGCTATTTTCATGCACCGAGTCATAAAAGAAAATTCAGGGTCCCAGTGTATGGAGACATCGGTCACCGCACCAAAACTAGACTCCATGTAATAAAAAACAAATTCATGACACTCTACACCATTTCCTCATAAAAATTAAACTCTTAGTACTTCTGGTAGAACTGAACACCCTCTGATACCCCTTTGTGATGACCCGTCCCATAGGACCTGGACGTGACTACCACATGCCCGCCTTCCAGAGGCCAGGGGATGGTGACTATCACTTAAAGGATTTCCCAAATAGGGAAGGCATTAACATAGATTTCCATACACACTCAAAATGTAAAATTGAAGTAAAAAAAACAAACAAAATTAATGTATAACCATGAGACTAAATTAAATCCACAAGTACAACTGTACACTGAAAATAATGGGCAGGAATATAATCCCTTTAAACTGAAAAGAAAGTAAACAGCAGTCCCCTCTGCCCTGGAGCTCTACCTGGAGTGTAGTAGCTGTAATTATGATTTTGAAGAAAAGGATATCGACTACTCCCTTCGCACCAAGATCCACCAAGTCCCGAACCTCCAAATTATTCCTAGGGGCGTTAGTAGTCTGCACCAGACACACATGTGTGGGCGGAGACCATGTAGGGGTGCGTATAACAACTCAGTAGGGGACCTCGATACCCCCGAAGGTCTCTTAATAATCCAAAAAAGGAAAAATTCACAAGAAATACCACAAAGGTAATATCAAAAGCATAATAAAAATCATGAATCATAGAGCAAAAAAGACACCTCGCTCTATTGGTACAACTTCAAGGTTATTGGGATTGAGATGACTAGTTGTAAAGCCAAATCATCCTATCCATAGTAACTCTATTACTAACCCGTATAGGTCTCTATATGCTGACCTATATTGGACGTCAGATGCTGACCCATAATGGTTGTTGGTGTTGACCCCTATTGGTCGCTAGTGTTGAACCATATTGTTTACTTGTGTTGACCCATATTGGTCGCTCGTGCTGATCCATATTGGTCGCTAGATACTGACTCGTATTGGTCGCTAGTGTTGACCCATATTAGTCGCTGGTATAGTGGTAGGTATGATTATTCATATATGATAACCCATATTGGTTACTCTACTTCTTCACATCATAACCAGTCACTAGATTCCCACACAAAGCACGCCTAATTCTGGTAGAACCGTTCCACAGGCCATCAGTCGTATTTCAACCAGTACAAAGTCCTAGGAATAAGGAACATGATGATCTGTTGTGTCATGAGGGATCCAATACAATAGAAGGCACTTCAACCAGATGCTCGGTCTGTACATTATTAGCATTTTAGTGTTGAGTGCCCGGTTGGATTTGGAATCCATCCAACTCGGTCGTACACTAAATTTCTCCAAAACCCAAGTGGAGTATATCAAAGGTACCATCTCACTCCAATGATCCAAGCATCGCAGACGGTTCATCAAACAGATGTTTGGTTCATAAGATATGACCCTTTAAGGGTTTCTAGGCCTAAGAGGGGTCCGGGTCCAGTCTGACCTGGGTGGACTGGCCTGGGCTAGCTCGGTTGGGCTGGTCCGCGACGGGATCATCTTGCTAGTCCACTGACCGGCCCAGCCCACTGGTTAGCATGACCCATGTGGATTGCGCGGTCTGCTGCACCAGAATAACTCAAAGTATTTCGGCTCTATTCCTTGGAAGTGCCTCATGGCACCGCCTCATCACCCACGAGACCCACAAGAGGCAGGTCCCATCCTCACCACGGTTGTGGCTTCAGAGCCGTGACCCATCAACGCAGCGTGCTTCGGCGTGCTGCCTCTACCTCAGCCTCTACGGCATGCTGCTTCCAGATGCCAGTCTGACCACCACAGCACTGAGCAGGGCCACTCTTCCACCGCAGTCGGCGGTTACTGGCCGCCACCCTCATCTGTCGGCTCCGGTCCTCGACACCGTCGTGCCTGCGTTTCTTCCACGGGCCACCTGGTGATCCCCAGTGGTCTGTTCTTCCTTTCGGACGTGCCTACGATTCTTTTGAGATGCCACCATCATTTGGTGGCAGTAAAATATGCCTTGATGCCGTATTTTTTATTCCACCATGAAGATCTCACCAAGGACAAGTTTAGCAGAGGGTCCAGGACTTGTTGGTTTCAGTCTGCGCCCCCTACATTAGCATTTTAAACATGTGGAAAATTAATAAAAATCAAAAGGAAGAAATAATCCTCAAATTTAAGTCCCCACAATAACCACCCACATGTTTTGATGAGACATGGATCATCCTGTTAGTTGGTTGGTGCGTATTAGTCTTATTTTTCATGAATGGGAAGAGGGGGAATATTAAATCATGTAAACCCCCTACATCAAGATCCATTGGAGGTGTCGTGGTTGCAGCTGGAGGAGCGTCCACATTGGATGAGTACTTCACTATTCGTTGATCCCGGATTGTTGCTCCCCAAGCTACCATCCTTCATCGATGCATTTTGTTATAAGACTTCTCCAGAGTTTCTTCACTTGAAGAAGTCATTCCAAAACCCCACCCAGAGCTCCATTTATATAAAAGGAAGAAAGGTGAGTAACACATTAGGAATTAATGAGGTTCATTAAATGAATTAATGAACCTATTTTAATTCACAATGGTGGAGTTACGTAGTTGATGATTCAAGCCATTAAATGGATTGACAAGTCATCGGTCCCACCACTGAAGCTCATCCTTTGGAGAAAAATAAAATAAAATAACAATTACATGTTATTTTCTTAATATTTAAAAATTCCAAAAACTATATTTTTCTCCTAAAAAACTGCGGTCGAAAAGAAGCTTCTCTTAAGCAAATCTTGGCACTATGGATTCCATTGTGCTTTGAGATTTCAATTCAGAGAACTAGTTCAAAAGATAGAAAACTATGCCCGCTCTTTTACTGAACTTCATTAAAAATGTTCAAAAATTCATTCTGGGCACACCAGGCCTCAGAATCAAGCGTCGTTAAATTTCACAATTTCATAATAATCCCAAATAATTAAAAACATTACAAGGAATTTTTTGGGTCATTACAAACAATCTCATATTTAATCAAGAAATAATAATACTTTTTTTTATAAAAAATCTAAGGATTATTTTAACAAATTTTAATGAAGTATCACATCACCCTCAATAATCCCACCACCACGATGGGATTTAACATTTAATATCATGTGTGATGCTTCCAACTATATAGTAGGGGAATCATATCACAATTTTTCATTCATGATCTTCATGTTATTTCTTATGCCTCATTCACTTAGGACCCTTCCTAATATAACTACACAAAAAATGAGGAAACATTCTTTAACATAGTTTTTACCTTTGATAAATTTAGGTCATAAATATTTGGGTCAAAAGTAATTGTGATCTTTAACCATGTATCCCTCCTGTATCTCCTCAAGAAATTAGAATTAAAATGATGTATCGATCATTTTATTCTACCCCATAAAGAATTTAATTTTAAAATTAGGAATAAAAAAGGAGAAGATAGTGTGGTGGATAATGATATCTGTAGGATACTTCTACCCTTGTACATTGACTCATATCCCTATATTAGTATAAAGGACTTGTATCTTGATGGTAAATTGTATATAGTGCAATATTATATTCCCTTTTATGTTGAAAATGTAAATCATTTCATAGAATATTTTATTTTAGTTAATTCTAATAAAAAAATCGATCATATAAAACAAGATTTCCATTGGTACATTTGGGTTTTCCCCTACCTTTGGAAAACACGTTGTAATTATGTCCTTAGGAATTGTGTTCCAAAAAGTGAGTTTCAATCGACTATTATGCTCTATATCACACTTAAATGTAGGTCCACTTCATCCCACAACATACTACTCACAAGGTCATCTATTGAGGTCTATTTGGGCTAACACTATTCAGGACTCCTATTGGTCTTGTACAAATTTCTCTTCATTATCAAAGATGTGGTGTTTATGTAAATGAAATAAAATTACAACACAAAACATGACCTTAATTATCATTTTAATGTTTGGTGAATTGAATTTATAGGGCCATTTCTTAATTCCATTGGAACGTTTTACATTCTTTTTGAACAAGATTATGTTTCAAAATGGGTAGAGGTAGTGGATTAAAGGACTGCTGATTCAACGATAGTTGTATAAAATTTGAGATCTCATATTTTCTATAGGTTTGGATTTTCTAGGTTAGTCATCAGTGTACAGAGTTCTCATTTTTAAAACCAAATATTGAAATCACCTTTACATCAATATGAGGTTTAGCATCGAATTCAGTTTTTATATCACCCCCAAACCAATGGCTAAGCAAATGTTTCAAATAGAGAGGTCAAAAAATTATTTAAAATGGTTCAAACCAATATAATGTATTAGAATATTAGACATAGTTATGCTTTGTGGGATTACAAAAATTCTTTAAAAACTCCCATTTGTATTTCACATTATCAGCTAGTTTTTGGAAATAGTTGTCACCTCCCTATTTAGAGAGAGTATCAGGACTTCTAAGAAATTAAAAAAAATTCAATTTTAGTCTTTCTAGTGTGGGTAATTAATGAAAGTTACACATTCAGTATCTGGAAAAAATGAAAAGAGACTCATATAATAAATCTTGAATCTATAAGAAGAGAAATAAGGATGAACATGAGTGCTACATATTTATCCGTTAGTTCCACAATGAGAAGAAGGTCCTATATTACAATTCAAGGATGATGTTTCACCAAGGTATGATTCATTACCACTGGTTTGTCACATATAATATAACTAATTTATAGGAATTTAGTATTGTGTATGTCTAATAAGATGAATTAAAATAGACATTCACTATCAATGGTAAGCAGTTGAAGAACTTCAATGAAACTATTCCACATCCCCTCAAATATGAACTCCACCTTCTAGAAGTAACACATTAGTGACACCAATCAGGTTATATAATTCCTTCCCACATTATATTTTATTAATGCGAAGACACTTAACACACTAGGTGTGGGGGTGGGTATTCCTACTTTATTTAATATTTTAATCATATTTCTTCTTTTATTTCTTCTTTTTTTCACATGCTGAATTGTATTTTTATGAATCTAAACTTTAATGAGTTCATTAGGATTTTTTGTCAACATTAATTTTTTTTCTCTTTTTTCATGGGATTTTTAATTATCTATTATCTTCTTAATTTTTTCACTTTTATAATATAATTTTAATTTTGAAATTCTATTTGACCATGGAAATTATTAATAGGGCATGATGAATTTCCCAATTTCACATTGCTTCAAAATTTAATGAAAATTTGTTTCACTGATGACATGTGACTTTTATAATATAATTAACAGTAAGGGGATTAATTTATTCGAAAGTGGGGTTTTTAATGATATAAATGAATGTACCATTTTAAAATCATTATGATATTATTACATTATTTTTGAGTTTTTATGGGTTAATTAAGTGTTTTAACATATTCACACATCAATTTAGTCAACCATGAAGTGTGAATATTTCGTACTTATTTGATGGTATATATAAGCTAGAATTAATTTTAGAAGGGTTTTCGTAATTATTTTCCTATATCTCCATTCCTTATCTGATCAATTAAATTACATGACTATATTCAGATAGAGTTGATACATTTTTTTTGTTGGAATAAGATTATAAAATAATAAAAAATAATTATAAAACAAAATACATAGGATGAAACCAAAAAGGTTTTACTTCCATGAATTATTTATTAAGTGGGTTTTGAAATTTTGATTATAATGGTTATACAGTAGGATTGGTCGGATGAATTACGTAGTTTGATAAATTTTTAGATTACTTATATTTACTAAATAAAATTTTGAAATATAATAATGAAATATATTTCACACACACATGTAGATATTTAGTGACATGGTTGACTAGTGAAAAAATTCTTATATCTCTTTAAATTTTGTTCGAATATAATTTTTGTGACAATAATTTCCATTTTTACTAAGATTAAATATTTGGATTTATTATTCCTTTATTAACTATACTAATAGGATATGAATTTACTCTGAATGCTAAATCATCAGGATGTAGGGAATATATTCAAGCATCATTTTCTAAAATTTTATTTTTCCCATGAGTAAAAATTTTTAGGAGTGGTTGAGTGATTTCATAGTGATTCAATATTCATTTCTAACCTTATACCATTGAGCTAAACAAATATTGAATTATAATTTCCCAATACAATAAAAAAAAGTCACTTCATGTTTAATTGAATTAGTTGGTTTTCTTTAATATTAAAATAGTTAAATTTAAATAATTTTTGAAGATTACATTGTAATTAGATGTGATTTGGGGATCACATTATGATATTCTTGAAAAATGGTCTAATTAATTAGATATCCCAAGCACACATGTTGATACAATAATGTCTCTCAGGTGTACGGTGGACTACCACCTCACGAAGCGATGGGATTCGTCTTTCACATACACTTTACATATAAGGTGATAAGGATAAATTCAATGAATATATGTGATATAAATGAAACAATAATTATTTTAATGACATATTTATTATTCTTAAAATATAATACATCATTTTATTTCTTTATCATTTCACTCATTGAAAGACGATAACATTATTCATGAACATGTGGACAAACGCCTTCACGAAGGGTTTTGACTCCATTTTCTTCACCAAACGACATAGATTCTATATATAAATATATTTTA
Organism: Viscum album; assembly: GCA_963277665.1. Classification (NCBI taxonomy): domain Eukaryota; kingdom Viridiplantae; phylum Streptophyta; class Magnoliopsida; order Santalales; family Viscaceae; genus Viscum; species Viscum album. The sequence goes on from OY728150.1 coordinate 256,870,761, forward strand.
ATAAATAATATGATATTATAAAAAAATTTAAATTTAAGATATTTCTTACCTCTTTTCTATAATAATTTTTGACAAATGGAAACGTTACTCATGAATACATACGACTTATCATCACCATGATCAAAATGTACTTCAATTTTCATATTTAATGGTTAGTTTTAAAACTATTACTACTTTATAAATATGAAAATTATGTAATGATTATTATTATGATGATTTTTTTACTATATAACATTCACAAAAATGAGATCTTTCAGGAAAAAAATATGTTGAGAAAAAAATACAATTAACACCTGAACTAATGAAATTAACCAATGATAATTAACAAATGGGTGATAAAATGTTATATAAGGATCATATATGATATTATAAATGTATATATGGTTATGGTATAAGTTTATATATTATTTAAAAATACTATATAATAGGATAAATCACATTCATCCAAAAGGATGCATGAGGTAAATGATTTCATCCCTATTTTATTTGATTGAGGCACATTGTCATGTTATGCACCTAATTTTTGTTATATGGTGTTATAATACCCCTTTGAAATGAATTATCATTATGAATTAATAATTAATGGTATTTTAATTTTCAATTTTAAATAGGTAATTGAAGTGAATTTTAATTAAAAGTTACCAAGCGGTAAGGAATTTTTTAACTCAATTTCTTTTCATTTGGTTATATTAATTTCTCATCTACTTTGAATTTATAATATTTACCGTGTAATGAATTTTCAGTGTATATTATTTTATTTAAATAAAATTATGTGGATTTTTATTTGTTACCAATAATATATTCATTGATTAATCATAACATCAACATTATCACATTTATAAGGGTTTGTTTTATAATCTCATTTTAGTCTAGGATATTATTACATAAATTCCCATTAAAAGTAATTATTTTATAATTAGATAATAAATCCATTAATTTTATTATCCCATGGTTATTCATAAACTCTTTCAAGTTATAATACCATTATTCTAGTTTTTAGTTCTTAAAATTTTTGAGAAAATGATTCTATGAATGTATAACTTCATTCATCCCTTTGGTCAGATATTTTTTCTTCCAAAACCTTGTTTTCTAAAAATGTTTTAATTTTCTAACATTTTTCAAATTATATATTAAATAATTTTTCCCATTTTTAATTTATAAATTTTATTTTAAAGGAATATTCTTTCTATTTTCAAAATAAATACCATTAAGATTTTAAAAAAATGAAAGGAATCATTATTTTATTATGTATGGCATGAACCTAATTTAAATCCCTAATAAAAAATGATTTAAATACTCCCTTTGAGGATTAGAGAATTATGTAAAATGAAAATTATATTCAAAATGTTTTGTGAACTTATAATTTTAGAAGTTATTTTTGAAATGAAAATGATATTTTCCTCAAGAAAATTTTGAATCTCTTTTTATAGAATTTATATTAATCAATAAAAACCCATTTATTATTAATCTAATGGGTTTATGTTGTATTGATATAATCATTATTGTTCCTCTAGATGGTTTGTGATAATTTTGACCACGGAAGTTTGGTACATTCCCTTCCATGTTTATTTTTGTATTTAAAAACATTCCCTTGAAATGTTCCCTTCCCTTGGATGATTAGACATTAAATTTATTCTATATATACATATTATTTATCATTTATGTATTAATTTATTTAATATTATGTCATTTCTCTATACATTATTCAATGTTGAAATTTATTGGATTGACTAAAAAAATATTAATAAATTTTTTCCCATTAATCAATACTCATACTTGATGATATAAAACATTGTTAATGAATTAAATTGGGCATCAAGTATATAACGAATGCTTTAGAAATTCAAGGCATGGGTTGGACCGAAATATTGATATCCCTCAATGTGTGGGTAGTCTCATGTGGCGAATCATTAATTTATCATGAAATCATTTGTCCAAACCATAAGAGTTTGTACCCTATAGTTTTAAAACTATATAGTGAAGATTCCTGATGGTAGAGGTATCATAGTCTTGATACATGACATAAAATGGTTAAGAATTTCCATAATTTAAAATTTAGTTGTTATTATCCATGATATTTTTGTAATGATATTATCTTTGGATTTATTTAATTCTTATTTATTGATAAAATGGAATGTATTTTCATTAATTAATTTTCCATATTGATTATGCCTTAACTGGTAATGATAGTCATGATATTTATTAAATTGAAGGTGTTTTTCATTATTTACCTATCAATATTGATTATTATATATGATGTTTTTCATTGATATTATATTTGGATTCACATATAAGTTTATTGATGATATGGAATGTGTTTGTAGTTATTTACTTTTCCATATTGATTAATCTTATTTATTCTGGATTGATTCCATGATACATAACCCATACTGAGTGTTTGATCTCACAGTTAATTTTTTAATTTTCGTAGCAATTCATGGAGTTTATTATGTTTGATATGCCATGGTATTCATGAGGTAATAATTATATTCTCAAATAAATGTTATAATTTTTGTTTTCAAATGTGATGAAATGATTATATATGTATATATTATACCAACACTATAAGACTATTCATTCATTCAGGATGAGATTCCTTGTATTTTATTTCAATGAATTAAATCAAGCACCAACACCAGGATAATAGGGTCAGGGTTTCTACAAGTACAATCATCTTAGGAGTTGTGTTTCTCTTTTTCAGGTTGAAAACCCCATGTGGTTGAGAGAATGTAATGAATCTATTTTTTACGTGTATTCATTTGGAATATTTTAAATAATATTTTTTGAAGAAAGTTACTATGTTATAGGGGACTTTAGGTCTCAGGGATGCCCGATTATGATTTATTTAAAATCCTAAAAACATTATATGACACACACAAATTGTTTTATCAAATAATTGAATTACTCCCAAAAAGAGTCCCAAATCAGAAATCAGAGACCATCTTTGGCACCAAAATATGGATATTATCATTGCTTCATTATATTTTTTGTTAGAATCGATTGTTTTGGAAAATAGAATTTGTGAGTATAAATAAAATATTATAATATAATTAATTTTTTATTTAAATTTTTTCCTTAATCCCCTCATAATAAAATAAATATTAAGGAAAAAATATTTTGTTTTCCACTTATCCCAAGTGATTGAGATGGGTTAATTGAAAGAAGATTTAAGGACAACCAAGGAAAGATCATGGATTAGAAATTGGCATTCAAATTAGAGCTTGTAGATCTCACCAATGATTACGACATTTGACCATTATTTATAAGTGATAGATCAAAACCCAAGGAAGTGTATTTTATTAATTGGATTAATACCTTGTTGATTATCTCCTGAAAAATGAAAATCAAATACACTAACATATTGATTTTTGGGTTGATCATGTTTTCGAATATTTTTTTTATTTCAAGAATTTAGAATTGATGATATTTAATGTTTTATTTTTTTCAATTTAGCTTCATTTGTTGATTATAAAAAAAATTATAGAGTATAATCCAAACAATGTCTGAGGTATATTCCTCAGGTTGATGTTATGTGGTTTCCTCCCCCTGTTCTATTAGAGATCATCAATGGTATTCAATTTGGAGAGTAGTCTAAAAAATACTCATTGGACTATCATTTTACAGTCATACATTGGAACAATAGATTGATACCACATGATTATTTTTTAGAACAATTACATGATTTTTGATGGTGGATATATTGTTGGATTGAGATCAGATCATGAATTTGTGTCTCATGGTTTGGAAGTCTCAGTGTGGCATTACGATTAGAGATTTATCACGATGGGATTTGAGTGGCTAGAATTTGATCACAAATGATGAAATAGTTTTGAAAATCTTCGATTTGTGTTTATCGATGGTTCTAATAGATGAATTGATGCCATCGATAAGATGTCTAGAAAAATATGGTCTTTATTTGGAAAAATAATATACACTATTTTTACTCCAAAGAACACACATTGGGTACAACATTGGTTGTTGTAGCTTGGTTTTTAGAGAACTAAAATATCATGCAATGTCTAACCCGTTCCTGGTGACTCAGAGTGTACCCTTGGTTATACGGGAATGGGTATAACCATGTACACCAAAACGACCAAAGTACACAGGCACGACGTGGTACTAAGACCCATCTAGGTACCCATACCTGGTCAAGTACATGCGAATGACCAAAATACACGATCATTGTAACACGGTGATATTTTTTGAAATATTTTGTTTTGATTAATTTAACCTTATTGATATTTTTATTAGAAGAAAAGTGAAAATATTTTATTTTATATTGATGAAATATATTTGGTATGTGTTATTTAAAACACCAAGTTAATAATACACTAAAAAAATATAAATTTAATCTTTCTCTACATAGAACACTGAAGTTATATTTTATTACTTGAAATAATGACTCTCCTTGATGGCTTGCGTAACATACAAGACCAAGTTTTAACAAACAATAGTACATCATTAAAATGTTATTACTTAATATAATAAGATATAACCTAGCAGATAAATTAGCAGTTATGAGTAGTATTAAATAATTTATAAAGATATAGGGTTTATATAAATTAAAATATGAATTCGTAAGTTACCAATTAATTAAAAATTAATATGAAAACTAATTGAATATAAAGTAAAATATTTTTATTTTTTGTGGTTATAAAGTGGTTTTACCCTAATAAATTAAATTAATTACAATTAGTGAGAGATATTAATTTAATATATATGTTATATATTCAATCAAATAACTTTGACATTCATCCAATATATTTTATATACATAAGATAATAAAAAACATACTTTTACACCTACAACCTAATATTTTTATTAAGTAATTTTTACCACCTTTTAATTGTGAACCAGATTTAAAACCAATTTTTACAAAATTTATATATTTAATATGTAAAAATAAACATCACATTTGAAATATAAACTTATTAATTATGTTAGGGTAATTGTTTTATATTTTTCTATGAAGATTTATTTTTTAATTAATAGTTAAAATACTGAATTTCAGTTCAAAACTGATTTTTTTGTAATATTGAAAAATATTTTAAATTGTTTTTAATGTTTAATTAGATAATAATTTTATTAATTAATATAATTTAAGTAATTGTGATCAATTTTACATGGAAATGTTTTATAAACCTTTGAAAAAATTTCAATCTTTTTACTTCAAAAACCAGCATTATCGACCTAAATGTGGGATTGATTTAAAATTAATTTAGAAATATTATTTGATTGGAATTTGGAAAAATGGATTCCATATTTGTAATTAGAATAATTTATAATGTCTAATAATTTCAAATTATTTTTTACTAAAAATATTAGTGGGAGAAATTAAATTTAATTACATCGATTAAGGTAAAATTAAGCTTAACTAAGGACTAAAACTTATATTTAAGACCCAAAACGACTTTTACACTAGTAAAATACCCATTTTATGGTCATTTATTGGACCCTATACTCTCTGTTATATACCATAGTTCAATATGGGAGCCACTTTACATTGTAAAAATTTGTGTTGAATTTATTTTCCAATGATTTACAAGAAAACCAATCCTCCTCCACTATAAAATGGTTCCCTCTACGCCAATTCTTTATACATATAAAACCATTTAGGTTTGGAAAATATATTATAAAAAATCCTCCAAAAAGTTCTCTATTCATATTTTAAGCATCTATTTGACATTAAATGTTTCCATATAATCCTGTTAGGGGAAACCTAATGGATTTACCTAATTAAGATGTAACACCCTTCCTCAATATTTTTTATTTTATTTTTTTATCCACTAGCTCAATTCATATTATTTCCATATTATGAAAAACAATATCCAAAATTTTATGATATTTTTTTGTGATATGTTTTTAACCTAAACATATATACACCTCCATCTAATGTGTACTGAACATGTTGTTTATTTGTAAAATCAACTAATGTTTCGAAAAATAATGATTGTTCCTTCTTCATTTACTGCCTATCATGGTTGGAATTAGGATTGAATAACTATTTATATATATTATATGTGATATTTATTATGTTCTTAAGCTTTTATAATCTGATAAACACACATATATTTATACATTCCATTTGGTGTAAATATAATAATTTTGTATGAGGATGTGTGGACTACCACCCACTCAAAGCAATGTGATTCTTTCACACAATATATGGAATGTATAAGGTAAGGTATTTAATATAAATATGTGAAATGAAAAAAAAATATATTATATTAATGACATATTTACCTTTATAGAAATATAAAATATACCATTTTTTGTATTACATTTTCCCACACTTAAAAAGTGATAATGTCATCTTTGGACGTGTGGACTACCACCTCCTCAACACGATGTGATTCCTTTTACATCGCAATAATTATTAATTTATTTATATTTGATTAAATAATATGTTATTTATTATATCATTATAATTTTGGAATGATTATTGTTACTTACCTTCTTTCCATAACAACCATTGGGAAATGGGAATGTTACTAATACTTACGTACGACCTACCATCCCCATGATTGCAACGTTGATTCATTTTTCACAACCATAAATATTTATTTGTCTTAAAAGTATAAATAATTTATAAATATGATAATTATATTGTGGTTATTATTCTTTATATGTTTATATAATTACCCCATTTACCATAGCCGACCAACCATTGTCATTTTTTACATATAAACCGAATTTTTTCATAACATCCGACTTCAACTAAATTGATTAAGTGGTTGTATAAAACAAGAAAAAAAGTGAATTAAAAGTAATAATAAATATGAAAAGGGTTTTAGTAATTAATTAATCATCATAATATTATTATTCAGGTATATAAAGATACATGAGACAAGTTATACTCTAGATAGGGTAATTTCATTTCACATTGTATTTCCATGAGATACATGCTTTATTTATATCTAATTCCTTTTGTATGGGGTGTATGCTAACAATGGATGTATTATTTGATTATTTTTCTTAAATTTATGGCTTTTTATAAATCTATTTTATTATATTTCATTCATGGGGACTATGATTCAAAATTTAGAAAAATGGTAAAAAGAGTTTGTCACAATTTTCCCCCCTTGAGACATATGCCATGTTATGGATCTATTTTTTCATGAGGTCTATACAATACATTTCAAGTGATATTTCATGAATAATGTTATATTCATGATATTTTAAGATCCATTTTATTTTATTTTATTATATGAGTATTATGTTTCAATGTTACCATGTGGTAAGATTTTATTGAAATAATATCATTTCTTTTCAAGATTATTTATGACTATGATTTAGATCATAAAATCTTAATATCCATCTCTTAAGAACACTAAATAATTTTATTCTTCTTTTTTAATTCATGATATCTTAATACATTGGTACATTTTTCTACTCGTTGGTATATAAGATAGTGAAAAAAGTGTTTTCAAGGGAACTTAATTGTACCTCTCTCTTTGGTCAAATATCTCTGTTCTTTCAAAAAAAAAATTTATAAAGATGATTTTTTTATATAATATGATTTCGAAGGAAATTTTAACCAATTTCATAAATTATGTGGTGTCAGAAGTAATATTCTTTTTGGTTTCATATTATTCTATTTTCTTGTACATTTAAGTTAACAAAAGGAATATTTAGAATATATGAACTTACCACCATTTAGACCATCATCTCCTTTAAGCATCAATTATTCATTTAAATGTTTAATTTAAATGGAAAAAAAATTCTAAATACTCTGGAAATTTATTATTTCAAAGGGTTTTTTAACTGAAAAGGGTTTTCAAAAATGTTTTATGGATTTTTAAACAGTACTTTAAATGATTTCAAATAATTTTTCAATGAAAAATGTATTAAAGAATTTTTAAGGTTTATGAAATATTTTAAGACTTTTTAAGTATTATTTTTAATCTTTAAAACAATTTGGTTTCCAAAAGTTTTTCAAATATTTATTTATAAGTTTTCAATTTTTTATGAAAAATTATTTTAAAACTATATATGTTTTAGAAAGTAATTTTTCAAATAATAAAGTATATTTTCCTCAAAATGAATTTTTAAAAGATATTTCCAAATTATTTCCCATAAAAGATGATATCAATTGGTGATACTCATGAATTTCTAGTTAAATGATTCACTTTTTCCATTCTTATTCTTTCTATGAATGTTTAATGTTTTGATTCTATGATTTTTTTGAAACCCATTTATCTTTCATAGTCTATATCCATTTAAACCCCGCTTATTTTAACATGTGGTGACTATAAGACCTACCAATTCTCCATAGGTAATTATATAATTAAACATTCATGATTCCTATATCATTAAATGTGTTATGATATGATTATTCTTTATAATCTTGTGCACTTATATGTATGATTTTGTTATGTACTAGGTTGCATCCATATCTCCCTCCAATGCATTGGGTAATGATGGATGACTCATGAGTATATATTTAATGCATAAACTAATTTCCATTTTCACAATGTTATTCATGAACCCAATTACATGATAAAAATTCTATGAACAGACCTAGTTGCATGTCCATAAGTGTATGCATGAACCTAATTACATGTTCCCAATGTTATGAGTGATCCTTATATCATGTTCACAATTTTATGCATGGACTGGGTTGAAGGTCCATAAGTTTATGTGAGAACTTGATCAGATTTTCACAACATTAAACATGGGCTAGGTTTCATGTCTATAAGGTTATTTGTGAACTTGATTACACATTCACAATGTTATACATGGACATAGTTTCATGTCCATAATTTGGCATGGGGATTGATTTCTTATCCTTAACATAATGAGTTAACTTATTTCTACTTACACATGTTCACAATGTCATAAACCATTGTTCATACCATAAACTCAATGTCTTATTCTTATGGAATGATTTTAGAAATTATGCTCCTAATTATCTTATGATCCATGTCTTATGAACTTATATTCATTATTATGATCCCTAATATATAGGGTATGATCTTTAAATGTTATGCTCAAGTTCTATACCCTTTTTTCATGTGATGCTTACACATTTCCATTATTTACCCTTACTAATCATCTGAGATCACCCCTTTCATATTCTTTCTTTCCCTAGGTTATGACGAATGTTTTTATGTATAAGTAATAAAGGTGAAGATCATTACGAGATATTTTGAAGATCTTTCACCAGGATAGAAGATCTTGTTTCCATATTTCCAAGGAAACTGAACTATTGTGGTCATTAGGCTTGTATTTTAGTAATGTACTAAATATGCATCTAAAATGATATAATATTTTGGTATATAAAGCTGGATTCACTATAGTTTTTATAAAAGAAAAGGTTTATTTATCCTTTAGAAAATAGATTGAGAATACACTAGTGATATCCCTAGGTATATTTCTAAAGATATATATTGGGATGTATCTAAGGATAACTATATGAATGAGTCATCATTTAGGAAAATGTTCTGGAATTTTGGAAAATGATAGTGTGAGTAGTTTCCTAGAAATACATATCTGACTCGATTCTATAAGTGGATGTGGCTCTAGCCTAGATGTTCCTAGTTTTACCAAGTCTTAAAATATATCTTGGGCATGACTCAGGGTAATCTGGTATACAACAACTCATATTTCTATACCTCTAGTTTGATACTCCATGGGGATATACTTTGGGAATTCAAAAACTTTTCACGAACCATCATGAAGGATTTAAATATAATTTTTCAATGAATAACATGGGATAAACCTGAGGAGTCATAGTTTAAGGAAGGTGTCGTAATTTAGAATTCTTATAAGTATTTATTTTTCATGATTACATGATTTTCCTCTATGATAAGTGTCACCACTATGATATCTTGTTTTATTCATAAGAGTGAATTAGAAGTAACAAGGATAACATTTAATATTTCAGATGTGGAATATATGTGCATTATGAAAATATATTTCCCATGTTAAAATTTCATAATGAGAATAGGAAGGTGGTACCAGTATTGGTTATATTTATGAAGTTAAAGAGACTGCATATGACGTGTGAAATGTATGTGATGTTCTTCCAGTATTGATTACATAAAAAAGAGAATCATGATTATATTGATGTTGAGGAACCTTAAGACATGATTCATATTTCATATTCTAGGAAATAAGTATTAAGTGATAAGTTGAATAATCTTTAGTAATGGTTTAAGAATAATGTTGGATGAATAAAGTATTTATGATTTTGAATTTAGAGATTATATTATATGAATCATGATATATTTATGTATTTTCAGTAAATGTTTTTATAACATATTGAAAATAAAATGTTGGATAGTGAAGAAGACATAGAAAAATGATTTCATGGAAATGTTATATTTTGATTTAAGAAAGGTAACACTTAATTAATGTCTCTTGTTGAGATAATGATTTTTGGATAATGATATGTTGGATATGAATAATTAAACTGGATATTAATGATTAAACTAGATCCAATTAATGAAAAAGTGTTTTAATTAATCAAGGATAATATTACAACTTCTGGGATTTAAAGGATTTATCAAGTTATAATTAGAAGTTGTAAGAATGCATGTTTTCCAAAAGGATTTATGGTAATTAAGGATAGTACCATGTTTCAAGGTAATATACTATAATGGTGTTTACATATTTGTAATGTTACAAAAAAAGTGGTGTTTTTTTATATGTGGATCAATGTTAAGACACTTTCATGAATTTATTTTAAAATCATGGAATTATCATCATTAGAAAATGTTATATGGTTAACTATGTAAGGAATGATTAAGTTAAACTCTGGATAAAGATTCTAAGAATTATTTATTATCTCACCACATAAGTATTTATGAGTATTTGATAACCTTTTATAAAAACATGGTGTCGATGATAAATAATGACATATTATGGATCTCAAGATCTGTTAATGCATTATAAATGAAAAATTGAACTTTATTTTTAGATAATGAGGTGAAGTGGTTAAAGGAATAACAAATAGAATTGTTTCCTTGAAATTATTCATCTATTGGAAAATGATATTTAAAAAACTTCTCTTATTACCTTTATTTATTATGGATCAGATGGTCGGTTAGGTCATCACAAATTTATAGTTTTTTTATTTTTAAGTTTCTCCTGACCTTGTTTTTTATCACTCTCCATCAGAACATGGTAGTTAAATTTCCCTACCATATCCAAGATTTCAAATCCCAATAATTCTTCCCTATGTAGAAATCTATTTATATATTGCTTTGGGTAATTTTTATTGTTCAAACTTTCCCTTTTAAAGGATGTTTTTCTATTTATTTTTACGTTGTGGGTTTATATGAATGAAATATTCAATTATTAAGCCTTTGATAAATAGAAAAACATTATATGGTGAAATTCATTTTTAAGGTGTTAGAATGTAATACCCCTATATTTTGTGAATTATTATTATTTTAATTGATTTAACCTTTTCGATATTTTTCATTTCATGTAACACCAAAAATAGATTATTTTATATTAAAGAAATATGTTTTGTTGGCGTTATACATAACCCCAAATAAATTTTGAACTACATGAAACATAAATTTTTGATTCCTCTATATGGAACACTATAGTTATCTAGAATTTCATGAAAAATGACTTTCCTTGATGGCTTGTGTAACATGAAAAACCTAGTTCTACCAAATAATAGTATATCATTAAAATGTTTTTATTTAATATAATAAGATATAACCTTGTTGTTAAATTAGAGGTTAAGAATAATATTAAATAATTTGTGAAAATATATTTTTTACCCAAATATAATATTAATTCATAGGTTACCAATTAATTAGAAATTAATATGAAAACTGATTGAATATAAATGAAAATATTATTTTTTTTATGGTCGCAAAGCTCTTTTAGTATAATAAATTAAATTAGTTTCAATGAGTGAGTCATATTAATGTAATAAAAATTTTATATATTCATTAGAATAATATTTATATTCATACAATAGATTTTATAGACCTAATATAATAACACACACAATTTTATGGTTAAAACCCAATATTTTTATTATGGCATTTTTAATACCTTTTAATGGAGAACCGATTTTAAATAAATTTTTTTCACTTTTATAGATTTAAAATGTCCAAATAAACATTTTATTTGAATTTTGTAACATAATAATTAGGTTAGGGTAAATTTTTGGTATTATTCAATGAAGTTTTATATTTTAATGAATATTGAAAATACTGAATTTCATTTCAAAACTACTTTTCATCCCATTTATTTAAATGATTGAATTATAATTCAAATTTGCATAAAACATTAAATAGATACTATTTTAATAAATTTTTAAAATTTATTTCATTGATAAAAATTTCACTTTGAAATTGGGTATAAAATCATAGCAAACGTTTGAATGTTTTTACTTTAAAAACCCACATTGTCGACCCAACAACGAAATTAATTTTTCATTAATTTTATCCAATTATATGATTGGAATTTTGAAAAATGGATTCAATATTTGGAATCATAATAATTTATAATTATTAAAATGGTTAAATTAGTTTTTTACCAAACATATCAGTGAATTTATTTAAAATTAATTACATCGATAAAGGTAAAATTAAGTTTACTTATGGACTAAAACGCAAATTTAAGACCCAAAACAACTTATAAACTTGTTAATAACACATATAATGGAAATATTTTGAACCTATCCTAAATTTTATTTAATTAGTGCCATTATGTTAGCCAATTTCCATGGGAAAACGTGTTTCAATTCCTTTTATAATGATTTACAAGGGTTCCACTCCTCCTTCAATATATAAAGGCATGATAACCTCCACTTATTTACACGTATCAACAACATAGGTTAAAATAATTTCTGATAAATTATCATCCCAAACCCCCCCCCCAACCCATTTCTCCATGGAACCTCTCTTTGGGAATAAATTCTTATAAGGAATCTCTTTGGTGCAAACCAAAAGGATTTACCCGAATAAGAGTAACACTCTCCCCCAATATCCTTTATTTTATTTTATTTATGAACCACAGAAATTAATCTTATTCAATTATTATACAAGAAAAAAATTATACTTAATACCATAAGATTAATTTATGATAATGGTTTGACATACACTTATACATGCCCCCATCTAATGGGTAACGAATATATTTTTTATGTGCACGAAAAATTATCATCTCGCAAAACGATGATTGTTTGTTCATCCATTACCTCCTCTCAGGGTGGTAATTATGATGTAAAATTTATTTATATATATAATATATATGATATTTATTATGTATTTAAGCTTCTGTAATCCTTTTACCACACATATCTATATACATTCTATTAGGTGTAAATACGATAATTTCGTTTGAGGATATGTGTACTACCACCCCCTCAATGAAATGTGATTTATTCACATGATAAATAGAATGTATAAAAGAAGGTTTCAAATTAACATATGTGACATAAAAGACTTCTATATGATATTCATGAAAAACTCACCTTTCTATAAATATAATATATGCCATTTTCTTTATTACCCTTTCATACACATAAAAAGTGATAACGTCGTTCATGGACATGTGTACTGCCATCTCCTTGACATGATGTGATTCCTTTTACTTCACATAAATTATATATATATGTTTATGTTATTAAATAATATGATATTTATGACAGAATTATTTTTTTGGGAAGAATAATTTTACTTACCTTCTTTCCATATCGATCATTAAAAAATGGGAACGTTACTCATGATTAGGTACGGCCTAGAGTCTCCCTAATTGTAACGTTTATTCATTTTTTAACAAAATATTTAATTATTGGTTTTAAAAGTATAAATCATCTATAAATATGATAATTATTTAATTATTATTATTCTGGATATTTTTTTATAATGACCCATTTGACCATATTCGAGTAACTAATGTCGCTTTTAACATAAGAAATGAATTTTGTCAAAACACCCGACATAGACTAAAGTGTTTAAGTAGTTGTATACAACATGTTAGTAAGTTAAGTAAAAGTAATAATAAATAGTATAAAACATATTAATTAAGTAATTAATTTACATAAGTTTATTATTAAGGAATATAAAAACACATGAGATAATTCATACTCAAGGTCAGGGTATTTCATCTCACTTATTATTTCCATGAGATACATGATTTATTCACCATTGATTTTTTATATGTAGTGTTTGTACTTACCATAGATTTATGATTTTATTATTATAATTAAATTTGTGTTTATTTATATATCCATTTTAATATATTTATTTCATGGGTACTATGTTTCAAAATTTACCTATTTGGTAAAATGATGTTGTCTCAATTTTCCTTCGTTGAGACACTTTGCTTGTTATAAACCTATATTTTTACAAGAGGTGTATACACTACCTTTGACATGTTATATCATAATATTTCATTATTCATGATATTTTATTCTCCATTTTATTTCATTTTCTTAAATTGGTATTGTGGTTCAAATATACCCAGTGGAAAGAGTTTTTTGGAAACAATCTCATTTCTTTTCAAGATTATTTATGATTATGCTTCTTTTGATGAAAAATTATTTCCTATCTCTCAAGAAAATGAATTAATTTTAGTATACTACGTTTATTTCGGATATATTCATATATTGATACCATTTTTTCACTATTTGGTATATAATATAGTTTATAAAGTGTTCTTAAGAATGTTTGAATTAACCCGTCTCTTCAGTCAGAAATATGTGTTCTTCCAAAACCATTATTTCTAAAAATGATTTAAAAAAATGTTTTACTTTTATCATATGATGTTAAATGAAATTTTTACCCAAGTTTTACCATCTATGGTCTTATAAGGAATATTCTTTTCATTTTCCAATAAAGTTACTTTTCAGAACATTTTAGGTTAAAAAGAAATGTCTGGAACTTACAAACTTACCAACATTGTGACCATCATTTAATTGAAGAATACATTGTACATTTACAAGAATAATTTAAAGAAAAATGTTTTTTTATTATTTTATAAATTTATTGTTTTTGTTGTGGTTTTCAAAGAAATAGGTTTTCAATTTCTTTTACGATTTTTTCAATGCATAATTTTAAAGATTTCAAAGGTATTTTAAAAAAATACGGTTTTCAATAATGTTTTATGTATAAGAAATGTTTTTAAAATATAAATAATTATTTTAATATTTTCAAATAAAAAGGTTACCAAAAAAAATTTCAAGTCCTTTTTTATAAATTTTCATGTTAATTTTCAAGTTTATTGTTCTCAAATGGTTTTATGTTTGAGAAAAAAAATCAAAGAGTAAAGAATACTTCCAAAAGAATCATTTTTAAATTATCTTTCTAAATTATTTAACATATAAGATGACATTTTTAGAGTTACACATTCTTTAATAGGGAAATGATTCAATGCTTTTATTTATACTATTTCTATGAATGGGTAATATTTTTATGGAATTATGTTTATGAAACTCATTTCACTTTTATGGGTGATATTCTTTTGAAACGTATTTATTTTCACTGGTGGTGATTATGTGACCTACTTCTTTTCTATAGGTTATTATATGATTAAATGTTCAAAATTCCTATTTCTTTTAAAGGGTTATGATATGATTATTTTTTATAATCCTCTGGCACTAAAATGTAAGCTTCTGTTATGGCTTGGGTTAGATCTATATCTCTTTCAAATTCATTGGGTAACTATGGATTAATCATGTGTATATTTTTTATTTTGAACCTGATTTCATGTTCACAATGTTAGGCATAAACCTGATGACAAGTTCACAATGTTATGTATAGACCTGGTTTTAGTTCTATAAGTTTATGAATGAATAGTATTACATTTTCTCAATGTTATGAGTAAATCTTATTACATGTTCACAATGTTATTCCTGGACCTGGTTGCAGGTCTATAAGTTTATGCAAAAACCTAATTGCATGTTCCCAATTTTATGTGTGAACCTAATTACATGATAAAAATTTTATTTATAGACCTGGTTTCATGTCTATAATTTTATGTGTGAACTTGAATACATCTTCAAAATGTTATGAAAGGAACATGTTGCATGTCCACAAGTTTATGTAGGGGACTGATTTTACGTCCTTAACATAATGAGCAAACCCATTTCTGCTTATACATGTTCACAATGTTATAACACAATGTTCAGGCTAAAAATTCCATTTCTTATTGATTTTTTATGATTTCATAACATACAATAATAATTATATTATGATCCATTTATTATGAATTTCTAATATTTATTAAGATCTATAATATTTATGCTATGATCTACAATTTTTATCCTCGAGTTCTATAAAATTTCTTTCATGTGATTATTACACGTTATCTTTGCTTACCCCAACTGAGAATATGAGATCCTTATTTTATTATTTTTCCATTACCTAGGTTATGTAGAAAGGATTTAGTGATAATTACTAAAGGTTGAGTTATTTATGAGAGATTTTGAAGATCATTCACCATGATATAATATTTTGTTTTTATCCTTCCAAAGACACTAAACTATTACGGTCCTTAGGCATTGTTTCTTGTAATGTACTGAATATTCTACTAAAATGATGTATATTCCATGTATGTTAGGCCATTTTCTCTATAAACATGACACAAAGTACATGGGAAAGATATATATAATACATGAATACGTAGGGTTGGAATGAAACACTGTAATTCCTGTAAATGTCATGTTCTCTCTCTATCATTGTTTTAGGCCCTTGTTCTTTTCAGTGTGGAGAAGTTTTCTATGGTTACATTATCATAATCCATCCACAAGAGGGTAGAGTGATGAATAATTTATTAAACATAGGATATCTTCCTCTATAAATTATTATTCTTTTATATAGTTTTAAGAGTCCCTCTGTGTGGTCCACAGTGAGATCATCTATCATTTTCTATGTGTGGGGTGTTAGGAATCTTTGTGACCAACATACTCGGGAATCGATCTTCTACATAGCAGGTTATACAAGATAGGCTGCGTTAAACCTAATATTCTCTAAGAGGGATACAATATCAATGTATTTATAAATCCTAGGTTCTAGTGTATACTTCCACGTGGATTGGCCCAATGAGCAATACCTCTCGGATGAGCGCTATAAATTTTGTCAGGCTCATGGAGTGAGATATCCAGGGAGTGTGTTAATTTAAAATCTCAAGTAGAATTCTTATTTATAGGTGTGGTTGTGACTCTACCTTGTGAATTATCGTCTTTAATGAGTATTTATGTGTTATTAGTGATATGTATCATATCCTGATTGACATGGATTTGTGAGGATGATATTACTACTCTATTGATGATTAATGTTATGTGATTTCAGGGTGTCCTACTTAGTATTGTTATAATCATCCCTGCATAGGCTCTGTCCACATATTTTGTGTCTTATATATATTAAATATCCTTAAATAGGGTTATAATAGAACCAGTATCATATAGAGCATAGTGAGAAAGATAGAAAATGGTTTATTCTAGGTGATACAATGGACCTCAATCCCCTCATTTTTAAAGGTTTGACATATTTTATAGTTTAGGTGGGATTGTATTTGTCCCATTATACTTTCTAGTATTTCTTTAATACTATTTATTTGGGATATAGATGTATGTTTTCATTATGGTATCATTACTACTTTAACATTCAATATTCTATTGAAATTTGGAGATGAGTGCATGTGTATATGTACCTTAGGCTATAGACTTCCATGTCTGTGATATGCTTACTTAGGGTTGGTCACCATTTTTTAGAATATTTGAGGAAGGATTGGGGTGTCACACTTGGGTTACCATCAGTTAGTTTATCCCTATTGGGTCGATTCATGAATGACAGTTTTAGAAAAATTGGTGTTTTTCAAGATTTACTAAAAAAGACATCTTTCTTGAGAAATCCTAAAAACTTACCTTGAGATATTAGTGACATGTTGATTTAGAAAATTATATTAATTCCAAAAAATAAAATTTCTAAAAATTATATAAAATAATTATAATGGTATCATTAATAATGCAATATAATGCATATTTAAAGAAAATATATTTTCAAAGAAAAAAATACATTATAAAATATTGGGTATTTTTTATTATGAATTAGTCGTTACATTTTAATTATTAATAACAATTATAAAAAAATTTATAATGTGCATTTTTCTATTAACATCTTCTATTTCATTACTAAACTATGAAGGATTACAAGAATATGATTCAATTAGACTCAGGGTTTCATGAAATGAAATATATTGGAAACCATATGTTTATTTGGAAGGAAATACATATAAAATCATAGGGTGTTACATTATACCCCGATAAAATGAAATTTTTACTTGAAATTATATCACTATTTAAAAACAAACTGAGGATATATCTTCTTCATCACATCATTAGGTTCCCATGGAACTTTTTTAACTAACTTACTCCTCTAAAAATATTTAACTTGGTTAGTAGTCTTTTCCATAGATCATTACCTCTATGATAAAATATTTCAACTAATTTGTTTTTCACAATAATGATCATGATCATGAGATAGAACCTCTAATTTTAGTACAAGTGTAGGATCATGTACCTATTCATAATTGATATGTGGAATACATCATGGCCTCAAGAGTGGTTTTGTGGAACAACCAACTGATAAGCTACCATCCCTACTCAATCAAGAATCCTGAAAGGGATAATATTTATGGTGTTTAACATTCCCTTATTATAGAATCTCATAAAATTTTCCATATATACATTTATAGTAATACCTTTTCATCAACAAAAAATTCATTATATCACAAACTATTGATATCATAAATCATAGGCCGACTCTGATATGTCTTGATTTGTTGCATAATAGATCTAACCTTATATTTTGTTTCTTCAGATAGCTCAGGTTCCAATAGATTTCTTTATCCAAATTCAACCAATAATATTTGATTTGTCTAATTATTTCTATATATTTCATCATATAGAGAAGATTTAATTATTGAGTGAAGGTTATTTTTTTAAGAAAAATCTAATAGAGGAAGGTGTTAATCCCGACCACCTTTTAAATCTAGAGAATAGGATCTCAACATAACCTATAGGGTTTGAGTAGTTCTCTTAGATTTTCCATCGATCTGAGGATAATAAGTACCACGAAAGTAAAACTATATATACATAGCACATTGAATAATTCACCAATCCGTTGAGGTAATCCTTAGATCTTGGTTAGATACTATAGAATGTTATACTCCATGAAAACATACCACATTCTTAATGTATATCCAGGAAATCTAATCTGGAGAAAAAAACTCGTAGACTGTATGAAATGTGATTAGGGGAGTTTGATGATGAAATCTATGCTGACATCTTCTCAATTACATTATCGAATGGATAAGGTTTGTTACATACCCTTAGAAATTTTTCTCACTGACATAACTTACTGACATACCAAGCATGGTGATACATACTCCATAATAAATATCTTTGTATTTTCCCCGTATAAATAATCATTCATATATATATACATATTCATACACCCATGATGAATAGACGAAGTTTAGCTAAGATATTTTTCCAACTTATCTTTATTCAAGTATGGTAATGATGTGACACATACTCAGTTCCTAAACCTTATCATTCCATCACACTCAAGGTTGAGCTCATAAACATTTGTTAACATATTTTATAGCTTGAAATACTCATTTTACACCCCTTTAATCTTCACATGGATTGATGGTCAAACACACAATTGCGTATGATAATATTACTCCCATTACATAATGATTTCAATATATATCTTTTCCAATCCTTAATTATTGGTTATTTTTTCAACGTCATCATAGATAAAATAACATTATCTTTCTTACTCAAACTATAAAAAACCTTGTTCTTTTTCCTATGGTGGTAATGTATTGAGCATTTACAATATTTAAAAAAATTAAACCATATTCTCTAGTGGTAATTCTCATCTTTCTAGAAGAATATGTGATTTAATATTTCATAATTATTGTATATGTCACACCAATATCTATAAAGATAATTGCATTATGTCTTTAATTAAAATATTATCACTCCTAAATCCAAATCACAAGTCGGGTAATTTTCTTCATGAACATTAATTTAGAATGAGGCATAATCTATCACAATGAAATTCTGTATAAGAGCACATTCAATATCCTTATTTGATTCATCAATTTAAATCAAAAACCATTATTTACTATAAGGTAGTGTGAATATAGGTTCACTGACCAACCTTATATTTATTTCCTTAATATTTTCATCACATTCACGACTCCAAATAAACTTGACTCCCTTCTTGGTTAACATGGTGATTGGATCCAACAATCCTAAGGAATTATTTATAAAGTGTCAATAATATATATCCAATCTCAGTAACCTATAGATCTTAGTCACAATAGTCATTTAAACAAAATGTTCAATAACATTATCTTTGATGGATCAACTAACATACCATAACTTGATATTATATAACCAAAAAATGAAACTTTTGGTAGGCAAAGATAAATTTTTTAAATGATTTAATAAAAATTAATCTTCCCAAGCATATTAGTATAATAATAAAGTGCCCTTTATAGTCCTCCTTACTCTTGGTATATATAATAACATCATCTATAAAGACTGCAAAAAACTGATCAGTGTAATATCTAATGACTCTATTCATTAATTCAATAATGATATTGATGGAATTAGTAAGACCAAATGGAATCACTATAAATTCAGAGTAAAAATACCTCAAAGAGGATGTTTTTTATGGTATTTCTTATCTTTGGAACCTCTATTGATAGTATCCTGATAGAATATAATCCTTTGTAAAATATTTATATCATTTTAATTGATCGAAAAAAATCTCAAATATGGGTTAGAGGATAAAAATTTGAGATTGTGATCTTACTATGTTCCTAACAGTCTATTCATAGACACATTGATTCATCTTTTTTCTTAATGAATATAAAAGGATCACCCTTAAGTGACACACTTAGATAAATGAATACCTTATCAAGAATATCATAGACATTTTTCATCAATTTAGTAACTCAATTAGGACTATTATATAAATATTTATTGGAATAGGTGTAGTACCGAGTATGAGTTCTATTGAAAACTCAACTTAATGATTTAGAATAAGACTAGTTAACCTTTATAGAAATATATCAACATAATCTCATAAAATAGGTATATACTTAATGTTTAGTTTCTCCCTAACCATATGAGATATATAGCCCCATTAAAATTGAATCAAGACCAATACAATGGTTTAAAATCCCATTGAACGTTTATATTTATCATTATATCATTAGAAAATCATTTGTTGGTTTGGCATGAAAAGGTTGATTTACTTATTCATGAAATTTATAAGCAATATATATAGAGGGAGTGAATCAATGTTCAACAACACATCAAATTAAACTAAATTAAGAATAATAATATTTTTATTGGGATAATTATTACAAAATTTAACATCATATACCCAACATTAGAGTGGAGGATTAGTTTTACTTAATAATAATGATCCACTACACCAATTGAAATAACAAAGACCCTACCGTGGCCTATGAGTTATCCCTAGGATTATAGAAATAGCTCAGATAATTCCCTAGTTATCCACACATATTACGTTGAACAATAAATGTGACATTAAGATGTACTTTATTTCCATCCATCAAACTCTTCATTTTTTTCTTAGAAATTACTAACACTATTACCTTCTTTTTCACATATAAATTTTGTATCATACCTTTAATAAATTTACCTAGGTGCTTCTTACCAAATTATTGATATGTAAGAAGATGAATCTTCCTTCCACTATAGTATTCACTAAATAAACTCTTCTTAAACACTATTTTTATCTTATTAGGTGTGTTAGAAAACTCACTTATGATGAGGTCGTTAATCATGTTTGTAGATAGATGGTTTGGAATAATGAAAATGTTTATAATTCTAACTCTTACTTACTAAGGTATATACTGAGGAAAATCATTACATTTTCCCTCACATTTAGTGGTAACAATATCATTATAGGTTTCATCTATTGATTAAAACTAAAAAATCATTGTGTGAATAAAATAATCCTTGTAAAAAATAATATAATCGTGAGAGTTATTTATTGGATGAATATATATTTAAAGATTTCTTTCAATCTATGACTCCTTATTTTTAACTTAGGTCATCCGTGGTAATTATATATTAAAATAATTTTTTAAGTTTTATAATGGAAATTTCAATTAACCGTCGAATATCCACTATGAGTGTCTAGCTAGTTGTGTAGTCTTGGGACCACTCATCAAGAATTTTTTATGATCATGTTAATACTCAATACAAACCATTCATAGTTGTTACCCCTAGGTGAATCTATGCCACAATTGTATCCACATTTTAGTATCAAGATATAGAATCATTTTCAATAAAAACAAAACTCCAATATTTACTATAATTTAGGATGTTATCTTATACTTAGAATTTTCTGTAGGTTTCACAATGACTTTTTATCATCATAGTTTCCAAAAATAACTATACCTTTATATAATACCAAACGATGTCACCAAAACATTACAACTGTAAATATTAAGTCTTATTGGAGGAATAATCTATATATATCATTATCATCCAAGATAGAACTATAAATGCTTAATTTCATTGAAAAAATAGATACATAAAATATACTACATAAAAGATATACATCATATCCCATTAATTTCATCACAACTAGAACCCTTATTAGAAATATAAAAATTAAAACCTTCTTCCATAACATGGGGGATAGAAACATAAGAAATTGTGATCTCAATTTCCCAGTTTGTGTAAAAATGGGGGGTATCTGTTATTGATCATAAGAAAGAATAAGATAAGCATAAGGGATTCAGAGAATGATATTGTATTTATAAAATAGTTCCCAAAAATTGATAGCTGATAAATATAAATCATTGAATAAATCATTGGTCATTCATAGGACATTAATTATAAGAGGATTAATAATCATGATCCCTGATAATAAAACTTTGGAATAAAAACATTACACATAAGGGTGTAATAAAGTGTTCTATAATCCTAATTAAGGAAATATTTTTCAAATATACCCACAAAGACATTAATCACACGTTATTATTGGGGTAACCACTCATGTAACATATTATGTCTTGAGATAACCTCATATATACCCTCTTTTGTGCTTCGAATAACTTCCTATTTAACCTCTTTTGGAATTGGGACAACCTCCCATATACCCTATTTTGGGCTCAGGATAACCTCCCATATACCGTTTGATCTTTAAAAAAACAATCAAAACATAATTAATTTTAGGTATATTATAGTCCCACCCATCACACAATCATAATCCTTTCATTTTTATTCCATATGATCATGAAACAATTTATCATTTTATCATAGCTTAATATAGGAAAAAGAAAATGGGTATCACCAATATTTCATCATTATAATAATAAAACATACTATAAAAGAATAAGGTTTTAATTGTAGGATCATATAACTATTTAATTATGATTAACATTGAAGGATATTATTATAAATGTAAATTCCATAAAATATCATTGTAATATTTTTGGAGGGAAACTCCCTTTCCACTTGGAAATAAATAATTTTAGTGTTTAAAAATTTATAAAATATTACGAAAAAATTTAATTGAAAATGACCTTGATATCCTTTAATGTGATATTAATTAAATATAAAATATATTATGGTGGGAAAATTTGTTAATGTAATGCATGTTGAAACCAATATTCCTTTCATGTTTTCTATAAACAGTCAAAAGAACCTCATTCAGAAAGTGAAAAAAGGATTCATATTAAACAATTTCATAGAAAATAAAACATGGGTAAAAATGAATTTATATAGTAATTATGTAATATTAAAATTATTATAGGGAAAATTTTAAATAAAATATGGATATGGATGAAATATTTTCCCAATCGAAGAGAGAAGTAATGTTGGTTTTCCAAAAAAACATACCCTTCTTCTCAAGATAACATAAAGAGAGTAAAATAAAAGTAAATCTGGTAATATCTAAATATAATATAAGGTGATTAAAATATTAATAATATTTGCAAGATATTTATCATATACTTTTATCATCATAAATTTAATCAAAGAAAATTCAGAAAAAATATAGATTGAAACGAAAAAACCCTCACAACATGTCCATCTTGATTTTGAAGCACACTATCCATTTTTATAATAAATTTAAATTTATTATATGCCTATAAATAATAATATTCATGCCAATAATAAAATATATGTACCACTTGTATCTTCTAAACACCCACTTATTAATATATCTTTATTAAAATTGACTTTTTGGGGTGTTAACTGTCTCGTTTTGTAATTATGTTTCGGTTTGGAAGTTAGGGTCCATGCACATTGATATTGGTTAAATAATATCCTGAATCTAATATCATATAATAATTAAAATATTTAATCCTTATATACCCTTTTATAACCATTTATATAAAGTGGTGATAAGGATGAACTATAAAGCTTCATTGAGACAGTAGTCCATTCATACACACAAGTGATGTTTTACACTTTTTGATGGATAGAAGGAAAGAAATGTAAATATGTATTCATAATTATAGAATAATTATTATATCATAAAAAATTATATATACATAATATCCATAAAATAACCTATAATGAGATACAGTGATAGAAAATGAATCATATATCTAGGTGGAAGTGGTAATTCATACATACTCATAAGCGATACATTTATTTTCCTTTTGCTCGATAAGAGGTAGAACATGGTTGTTTATTCATCATAATAACACCGAGAAAAACATCCACACACACAAATATATATATATATATATGATAATATATTTATCATGTTTTTATTGATATAATTGGTTTAGATAATGTGAACGATAAAATAAAATTGAAAGAGCATGGATAAGATTTATACCTCCTCTTTGAGATATATCCTTTGGATTACCCCTTATGCCTTAGAATATTTGTATTTAAGGAAGAAAATGGGATAAAATATTAAGATAAGTAATATAGTAAGGTTTTGGATTTGGTATTTTATCATATATTATTCTAAAATTGAGTGAATTTAGATAGAGAAGAGGAACCCTTTTATAAGTGATGGAAGGGAGACTCAGTGAAATACATAAAAAATTTCAATAATATAAGGTCACTTTCATGATAAAGTGGAATTTATATAATTATTATAATTTTTGATAATATAATATTGAAACATATTAAAAGAATAATAATTTGACATGTTTACATAGAATTCCTTCCATTATATCTTAGTTTAACTACCTAGAGATGCCCATTTTAACCATAATCATGGTAAAAAGATCATATTGTCTTTTCTATTCATTATGAAAAAAAAATATTTTAAACATATAAAACTATATTAATTATGGTGATTCAAAATATGTAATAAATTTTCCCATGTTAAATTTTTATATGTGAAATAATATAATTTTTAAAAAGAGTTCCATATACATCGAACCCCGTTTTCAGGAAAAAAATGTATTTTAAACATAAAATGAATTTAAATCCATTTCGTGACATGTAAAAACAATTAAATTAATGTGAAAATATATTATTGAATATATAATAAATAATTTTAATTAAAATCATTTATAAATATATAATAATTTAATTTATTAAAATAAAAACACATTTGACCCTTACAAACAGTTATTAGAAGAATGTGTTTTTAAGACCAAAAAAGCACTTATTAAAAAATAAAGTATAATGTTGATTCCTATGAAATTAATTATATTATATATAATTAAAGCGTTATAATTTTACGTTAAAAATAAATTCAAAACATCATGGCACTTTTTAATTACATCATTAAATTAATAGAAATGATAGTTTTATAAAAATAGTTATGTTTTACTATTGAAAAAAATATAAGTATTCTTGAAAAAATCCTACTATTTAACCCTAAAATAATATTGAAAATGTGATTTAGAAAATTATATTATTTCCCTAAAATAAACGTTCATAAAATATTGTAAATTAATTATAATTTCTATACAAATTAATATAATAAAACAATTTTTAAGGAAAACAAATTTTTGAAGTATAAAATTACTTTCTAAAAACTGAGTGCTTATTTATTATAAAGTAATTAATATATTTACAATATTTAAATAAATTATACATAAATTTCATAATTTGGTCATTAATATTAATTCCAATCAATTTAAAAACTAGGTTATAAGGATTATTATATACTAGTTTATTTAGACTTGAGGTTGTTTGTAATGTAAACAAACAAATACCTATACTTTATTTCAAAGGAAATATATATATGAAATCTTTGGGTGTCACCTACTTTATGGAGTTTTAACTCGGATAATTCCACCAAAAACATGACCATAGAACAAGGAAACCTCCCTTGTTGTTTCACCTCAATATTCCCAAGGCTATGGCATGGTGATTTCTAGATTTTCATTTAAATCCTCTCTCTCATGGATTTTCCTCCCCTTGAATTTTGTACCACCACACCCATCACCTTGGTTTCATCAATTTTCTTCTTTTTCACAGGGGTACTTTTTGAGTGAAACATCATTTTTGTTATGAATTTCCATAATTTTAAATTGAATCATTTGCAATGAGTCATTTCTGACGGGGTCCCATCACAAATGACTCTTTCTAGAAAGCAGCATCTCAAATAGTTTTTTTCAATGGTTTAACCCAAAAAAAACATATTTGGGATTATATACATTTATATGAAGAATATTGCATCTTGGTATTAAAAAAACCTTTTTCTACAGGCCAATCACAAATACTTTTTTGCGAAGAAATTAAGTACCCTTCGCAAAAAAACATGAAAAAAACAATAACAAAAATAAAATAAAATTTAATATGAATAAAATTAATAAAATAATAACAATAAAAAAAATAATAAAATAATAAAACTTTAATAAAATTAATAAAAATATAATAAGAATAATAAAAAATTATAAAATAAAAAATTATAAACTTATAAAATGAAAAACATAATATTTTCAATTATATAAAATAATAATAATAATAATAATATATTAATTAATAAATAATTAAACAATAATTAAATAATAATTAAATTATATAATAAAAATAATAAATAAATAAAATAATAATAACAAAATAAAAAAATAAAAAAAAATTAATTACACAATAAAATAAAAATATAAAATAATAAAATAATATAAAACACATTATTCTCAACAATATAAAAATACACTATATAAAATATAAATATATGGATTAATAAAAAACTTACAAAAAAATTTACTTTCAATTGTATCTCAAAAAAATTATATAAATCACTAAGGGGTCATCTGGAGGAGTTGGAGGAGTTAGAGGAGCTGGGGGAGGGAACTCCATCCCTAATTCATGAGTCATATGTTGCATGTTCTTTACTATCTGCTCGTGTTATTGTTGTCGCCATCGACGCATCTCCTCCTATTATTATTGATTTTATCGGCATAGCTCTTCTTTATCCCTATTCATGGTGTCAATAAACTCCCCATGAGATTGTAGATGCTCCTTGAAATATGTAGAAGTTGATGATGAATCTACTTGACTTACTATTGAGCTACACAATGACATCACAACAATACTATAATAACTCTCTGGAAACAATTGATAGCTGATACCAACAACTCGTCCTTTTTTGAAGGTATATTGAGTCTCCTGAATCAATGTTGCATCATCAAATCAAGGTGCATTAGAGTTCTGATCCTCGGTCTCGACCAAAATCTCATCCTATGTCTAAGACATCGCAGCCTCATATAACTATTTGAATTTCAATTTAAAATTAAAATAGTAAATATATAATTTGATGTTATCTTTAAAAATTATAAAGAAATTATACTCAAAAAAATATGATGATGGTGATCATCTCTAATATATCTATTTATATGATCGATTTTCGTCATCTTATGAACGTCAAGCTGCATAATATCAGGTTGTTCGACAACCATTTTGAGTATAACATAAATATTTTAAATTTAAATTTATAAAATTATTAAAAAAAATTAATTACCAAGTGTTGTCAATGCCTACAGAATGTACGACTACCAGTTCGATGTGTCACCTCCTTTCTCCCCCACATATGTCAATCTAATGATTCTTTCCTCTAAAAATTACCTCATAAACAATATTAACATAATCAATCACAAACCTAAGATGAAATGTAATCAGGTCATTGGCCACAATAGGACTGATCAAAATATGTGAATCCCAGATTTCATATTGTTTTCCTCCTCATATTTTTATAAAATATATAGAAATAGTCAAGTGTACATCCCTCACATACCTCTCATAAAGATTAATTTATGCTTTCATTGATGAGATACCATAAAACCTATAAATAATTAATAATATAATGTTATTAATTAAATAAATTTCAAAATTGCAATTATTTATTTACATACCATCTAATAATAGAACATGTGGTTCATAACATGAATTGGAAGACAATCCCATGTAACCCATGCTCCAAAAAATAATT
The DNA here is from genome assembly GCA_963277665.1 of Viscum album. Lineage (NCBI taxonomy): Eukaryota > Viridiplantae > Streptophyta > Magnoliopsida > Santalales > Viscaceae > Viscum > Viscum album. The sequence goes on from OY728150.1 coordinate 256,899,149, forward strand.
CCTCAATATAGAAATTCTTTGTCTCATTGTTATATAAGAAAAGATGTGAAAAAGGAGAAAATGTTGAGTTAATAAGGTTTTCCTTATGAATTTTCCATTCCTTCTTGTTTTGAAAATCAAAAACACCTTATCTTAAGGAAAGTTGCTTTTATAAGAAAAATTGCTTTCTTAAGGAAAAAAGCTTTTATAAGGAAAATCGTTTTCTTAAGGAAAATTGCTTTCATAAGAAAAATGCTTTCTTAAGAAATTGCTTTTATAAGCAAAATCGCTTTTATAAGAAAAATTATCCTTATCTTATTTTCATCAATATTTTTCTTAAGTATGAGATTCGCATTCATTTCTATTTTCTCGGAATCGTTGAAACTTTGATATAAAGCATTCTGTTTTAGGATTCGGATTCTGGATAAGAACTATAAGGAAGTTTCATTCCGAATTCCGGATATGAACTCTGACTAAGTTCTATTCCAGATTTAGGATACGAATTCTGAAGAAGAATTCTCATTACGAATTCCAATGAAGAATTCTCATTTAGAATTCTAATGAAGAAATCTCATTCTGAATTCCCATTACGAATTCCAATGAAGAATTCTCATTACGAATTCTGTTGAAGAATTCCCATTACAAATTCCAATGAAGAATTCTCCTTACGAATCCTGATGATGAATTCCCATTACGATTTCTGATGACGAATTCCTATTCCGAATTCTCATTCCGAATTCACCTATTAAACAGAATTTGAGTATCTTTTTTTATACACTCTGAATTAATTCAGACTCCGAAAAGTATCTTTGTTAGACTCCGAACTTGTATATTGCTTACACTTCTAAAATTTGTCTACTCTTATTATTTTCATTACACTCCGAACCTTTACTCCTAAGCGTTCGTTCCGAACCTTTGAGTCAGAATTAAAACGATGTCGTACATTCTGTTACATTTATTTTGTTATAAAAAGATGTCGTCTGTTTTGTTATAAACTAACCGTTGTCTAAGTGACATGTGTACAGGTCCCTCCGATCTGTATGGAAAATATGACCGTTGGAGAAGAAGCCGACCTTACCTATAAATAGGAGCTCATTTGAAAGAGCTCGCAGCTGATAAAAAAGTGCTGAAAGGCTGACTAATTTGCTTGAAGTGATTTCTAGAGAGAGAGACTCTTATTAACTCTCAAAGCTTCGTGCGACTCCGAATGTTGGTGATTAAATTAGAGGGATTCCGGTGATAGGAAGACAGAGGTGCTGACTACCTTGAAGTTCGAGGGCTTCCTTGCTGAGGAAGACAGAGGTTGCCAACTACCTTGAAGTTGAGGGCTTGCAGGGATAGCAAGACAGAGACTCCGATCTTCGTATCGAGGGCTTACCCTGGTGTGGGTAAGACAGACTTGCTTTAAAGTATAAATCAAGGGACCTTTATCCAAGGTTGTTGGATACCATTCTCTTTGGGTTAAAAGACTTATATCTTGTTACTTGTAGTTTAACTACTTGTTTTATTTCCACTGCATTTTGTAACTTTCGGAGATAATGATAAGGGAGAGATTGTTGGTATTGGTAATATTGTTTTTCTTGGTCAAACCTTGATTTCAAATATTTTGTTTGTTTAGGGTCTTAAGTACAACCTCATTAGCATATGTCAGTTATGTGATGAAGGTTACCTTGTGAATTTTAGGAATGATAAGTGTTTAGTTCACAATTCCAAGGAAGAATTTATTCTCTCAGCCAATAGGCAAGAGAATGTCTACACTTTGAACTTAGAAGATCTTAGAATCCAAGATTTACCTTCCCTAAGTGCAATGGAAGATCATTCTTGGTTATGGCATAGAAGACTGGGTCACTGTATTCTTAGAAACCTATGTAAACTCTCTAAGAAGAAACTAGTTAAGGATCTACCGGAGCTTAGATTTGATTCTTCTAAAGTTTGTGATCCTTGTCAATATGGAAAGCAACATAAATATAGTTTTAAATCGATCGGTGAAGTCTCAACAACCAATGCATTACAGTTAGTGCACATGGATCTTTTTGGTCCAACACAAACTGGAAGTATTGGAGGCAAATACTATGTGTTTTTTCTAGTTGATGATTACACTAGATTTACTTGGGTCTATTTTCTAGCAAAGAAGTCTGAAGATTTTTCATATTTCAAAAGTTTTAGAGCTCAAGTTAAAAATGAGAAAAACCTTCCATTGAAAACTATTCATAGTGATCATGGAGGAGAATTTCAAAATTCAGATTTTGAAACTTTTTGTGGTAAGAAAGGTATTACTCACAATTTTTCAGCACCTAGAACTCCTCAACAGAATGGTGTAGTTGAAAGAAGAAATAGAATTATTCAAGAAATAACTAGAACCATGTTGAGTGAATATTCTATTGCTAGACATTTCTGGGCTGAAGCTGTAAGTACTGCTTGTTATACTATAAATCGAGTTTTGATTAGACCTTTTCTTAATAAAACTCCTTATGAGTTATGGAATGGTAGAAAACCAAGACTTTCCTACTTCAAGGTGTTTGGTTGCAAAGTATTCATTTTTAATACTAAAGATAACTTACATAAATTCGCACCAAAATCTGATGAAGTAATTTTCTTAGGTTATTCCACAACTTCTTAGGCTTATAGAGTTTTTAATAAAAATACTTTCACTATTGAGGAAACAGTACATGTAAAATTTTATGAGTCAGATCCTTTTGTTTTTAAACCATCTCAACTTACATCTTCAGATGTGTTTTCAAAAACTGATTATCAACCTTTGATAGAAGAACCTTCTAATAAGGATAATGTTTTAGAAGATACTTCTGAAACATTTACCCCAGAAGACTTTCTACCCTATGTTGATGAACAGGATTTTCAAAAACCAAATCAGGTGTTTCTTAAGAATCATACCAGTGATAGTATCATTGGTGATGTAAACCAACCTGTAAGGACTAGAAGATCCTTAAGAAATGAAGTAGACATCTAGCATTTCTTTCCCAATTAGAACCTAAAAGCACTAATGAAGCTTTAGGTGATAATGATTGGATTAAAGCAATGCAAGATGAACTAAATGAATTCGAAAGGAATAAAGTCTGCACCTTGGTTGAAAGACCTAAAGAAACTTATGTTATTGGAGTAAAATGGGTTTTCAGAAATAAATGTGATGAAAATGGAGTCATAATAAGAAATAAATCTAGACTTGTTGCTAAAGGCTATAATCAGTAAGAAGGAAAATACTATGAAGAAACCTATGCTCCAGTAGCTAGACTTGAATCTATCCGTATTCTACTTGCCATTGCAGCATTCTTTAATTTCAAACTTTTCCAAATGGATGTGAAATGTTCTTTTCTTAACGGTTATGTTCAAGAGGAAGTTTTTGTTGAACAACCACCTGGATTTGAAGATACAAAACATCCTGATCATGTTTTTAGACTTACCAAAGCTTTGTATGGCCTTAAACAAGCCCCACGAGCATGGTATGATAGACTCACTGGATTTTTGCTTCAAAATAACTATGTTAAGGGAAATGCAGATCCAACCCTTTTTATAAAGAAAGATAAGAAAAATGTTTTGATTTTTCAAATTTATGTTGATGACATTATATTTGGTTCAACTCAACAATCTTTGACTGATTCTTTTGCAAATCTAATGAAATCTGAGTTTGAAATGAGTATGATGGGTGAGTTAACGTTTTTCCTTGGTTTTCAAATTTCTCAAAAACCAGAAGGAACCTACATATCTCAACATAAGTATATTAAAGATCTTCTTAAAAAGTATGGTTATGACAACACTAAGAGTATAAGTACTCCCATTGGTACCTCAAACTCTTTAGATCTTGACGAAGCTGGGAAACCAGTAGATCAAACATCTTTTAGAGGTATGATAGGAAGTCTACTTTACCTAACAGCTAGTCGACCAGACTTAATGTTTTCAGTATGCTTATGTGCAAGATATCAATCCAATCCTAAGGAATCTCACTTAAAGGCGGTAAAAAGAATTTTTCGCTACCTTAAGGGAACCATGGATCTAGGATTATTTTATACTTCTGGAAATGATTTTTGTCTAAAAGGATTTTCTGATGCTGACTTTGGTGGATGAAGAATGGATAGAAAAAGTACATCCGGAACTTGTCATTTCTTAGGAGATTCTTTAGTTTCATGGTCCTGTAAGAAGCAACATTCTGTAGCACTTTCCACTGCTGAAGCTGAATATGTAGTAGCTGGAAGTTGTTGTGCACAAGTGTTTTGGATGCAACACACACTCACAGACTATGGCCTGAGTTTTTCTAAAACTCAAGTTTTGTGTGATAACACAAGTGCCATTTCCCTCAGTAAGAACCCTTCACATCACTCCTGTGCAAAACACATAGATATTAGGCATCACTTTCTTAGGGATCACACACTTAAAGGAGATATTATTCTTCAGTTTATCGGAATGCAAGATCAACTTGCTGATATTTTCACAAAATCTTTGCCTTCTGATAGATTTGAATATATTAAACAGAAGTTAGGAATGATAACCGTAAGGTAATATTTCTTAATTAACATTCTGTTGAAAAAAAATCTCCTTACAGTAATAAACTCCTTTTCATAGGGGGAGTACATTTGATTGTTTGTTTAACAAAGTTTTTCAAAATTTGTTTTCAAACTTTTCGGAAAGAAAATTTCCGGAATGGAACTTCCGGAACTAAAATTTTCCAAAATGAACATTCTCATACAGAATACTTCTGGAATAGAAGTGTTCATATTAAAAATTTCCGGAATGGAAAATTACGTACTGGCAGTTTCATAACCAGATTTTTGTACCGTTTTTTTCGTAATGTGTTTTTCGTATTGACTTTTTCGTACTAATTTTTTTCGTAGTAAGATTGTTTTCCGAAGTAAATTTTTGAGAACTTTGTCTTTTCATAATAAAGTTTTTTTTCGTAATCATCTTTTTATATTATCCATTACGAATAATCCTCCTCAGCCAATCCGAAAGGTATGATTTCCCTACTCAAGTTTTCGTAGTCATATTTTACTTGCTGGAATTTTCTTGTACTATGTTTTCGGATTATAGTTTTCTTAATTCTTTGTCTTAATAAAAACCTCAAAAAGATCGGATTCAAGTTTTCAACCATCATATCTGATCTCAGCTCATTCTAATCGTTAGTTCAACCAAGGAAGTCGAACCGTCGTTTCATTGCCTATATAAAGGGGACCTAAATACTCGTCCCATATCGGTTTTAAGCTCTCGCGTCCCGAAGCTCTGCCCCTCTATTTTAAGGCCGCTCCGAACTACAGTTGTCTCCGTTTCGAACTTCTCAAGAGGATTATAGATCCGAATGTCTGTGGAGTTAGCGTCTCAAGAAATGTCATCCACTAAGCCTATTTCGCAATGGTTAGTTTACAGAGAAAGGTTAGTCCATCCGAATTTCTTCAACAACTATGATTCTCTTATTTCAAAGAACATTAAGTTGAATGGCTGGGAAGATGTTGATGTATCCAAACCGGGGACTCAAGACGATGTTTTTACAGAGTTACTTGTTGAGTTCTATGAAACAGTTTCCTTCTTCTAGGAAGATAATAGGGAAAAATTTTCTTTCAAGTCGTATGGAAAGACCTACAAACTTTCTTATACCAAGGCAGCAAGCTTGGTAGGGTTGTCCTATGAAGGAGAAGCCGAATTTATTTCTCATGTATTGCCGGACTCTAAGAGTAGCTTCGACAAGGAAAAAACTTTAGAAACTCTCGGACTGGCTAATGACAAGGCTCTGAAGATTGCAAGTCTATCCACAAACTTCCGGATTCTAGAGTTGTGGGTGAAAGGACTTATCGTACTGAGGAAAGGTGATAAAGACAGCTTGAAGAAGAGTTAAATCTATATCGTAGATTTCCTGATAAATCTAAGAAAGTTTAACTTCATGAGGCACATTCTTATAACCATTGAGAATCTTAAGAAGGGAAATCTCAGAGCACAAATCGTAATGTACCCAGCAATATTATCAAAGTTGATAGTTCGGTGTCTATAATCTTTCAAGGAATCCTGGAGATCTAATCCAAGGGTTTGTAAAAAAATTTAGGTTAGTGATGACACCCTTAAGAGGATGGATGTGGCTTTCAACAAGGAGATTGGTGAGTTTGTTGATTTGCCTAATCAAGAAGAAGCGGTTCCGAAGGCTGCTGAACTGAAATCATCCAAACCAGTAAAGAAAATAAAGTTGAAGGAAGCTGCAGCTGAAGTCGAAGATCCTAAATCTAAGGAAGCTCAAACCGCACCTCCCAAACCAAAGAAGAAGAAGACCTATCCTGATGAGGTTGTTGAGAAGTGGAGAGCAGATAAAGAGAAAAGGAAATAAGGGGATCCGCAGTTCGGATTGGACCCTGCGGAAGCTATGGAATTAAAGGAGAGAACTGCTGATGAGATTGGAAAACAAGCAAAGGAGAAGAAGCTCAAGAAAAAGATAACAGAAGCCGATGAAATACAAGCGTTGTTAAAGTTTAATGAAATAGTATTCGGAAGCATCCCAGTTCCGAGATCTTTCTCCCTGGAATCTCTACCTGAGACTCCAGGAAGAAACCTTGATTTTCCGGAAGAGACTACAGCTGATCATGTTGAGCAAATCGACCAGATTCAGCAAGTGGGTGAGGAAGAAGAAGTTGCTGAAGGAAGTGGTGAAACAGGAGATCTTTTGAAACAAGTGGATGATTATAAAGGATCACCTTCGGAACACCTATCACTCCGAACTTCAAAGGCTGAATCCTCTAAGTTAGTAACTCCAGAAAAGGATAAGAATGAGGAATATGTTGTTCAGAAAGTTGTTGATGAGATTGTTCAAGTATCTACTAGCGAGCAGAAAACTCCTGATCAAGAATCAATTCCGAAAACAGACAAGGAAAAGCAACTCCTTGTTAAAACTCCAAAATCAGTGGCTAGAAAGAAAAGGGAATTTGGTGATTCATCTAAAAGGAAGCGGGAGCTTATTGAGGAAGAAAATTCTCCAAGTAAAGTTTCGGATTCGGAGTCATCCTCGTTGGGGCATGATTTTGTTGTCCAGTCCTTAAAGAAGTTGGTGGGAACCATTCCGACATTCTCTAGTATTGATTCAATATGTCAGATGATCCAACATGCTTTGAATCAGAAAACTGACTCCGTATCTATGGTTATGGACAAGTGCGTTGAGATTGAGTCTCAGTTCAAAACGTTTTTTGTTGGTTACGAAGCTCATAGAAGATCTTGCAAGAGGATGACAAACTGGTCGAAGAAGACCGTGGAAGAGATGAGGTTGTTCGATGAGTTTCAAGACAATGTTAAAGATGCTTTTGAAACCGAGGACAAGAAAATAAATGAGTTAACTGCATCCTTTGAAGAGAAGTTGACAGAAGAAAAGAACTTCCGGATTCAAGAAGTGAGAGATCTGAATGGGAAGCTGAATTCTGTTTCTCAAAACTGGAAGTTTGAAAGGGATCATCGGATTGATTTTGAAGAAAGGATGAAGGCTTAGGAAGACAAGATCAATGCTCCGGAAGAAAAGATGAAAGCCCAGGAAGAAAAAATTGAAGCTCAATCCGCAAGAATAGTTGTCTTAGAGAATCAAGCTGAAGAAGATCATAAAGACCTGAAGAAGATCAAGACTATTCTAAAGGGGCTCATGACGAAGGAAAAAGATCCGAAATAACCAAATCCGATCTTTTTGTTGTATTCTTTTTGTTGCTGAGATTTCAAATTTAATGAAAGTCGTTCTTGTCGTTTCTATTGTTGTCATTACTAATTTTTCAGGTACTTTGTTATTTTTTTTCCATTCCCTCCAATTCTTTTTGAAAATCACAAAGGGGGAGAAGGAAAAGATCCTTAAGAAAAATAAGAACTCTAATAAGAGTTTATCAAAGGGGGAGAAGAAAAAGATCCTTAAGAAAAAGAAAAACTCTAATAAGAGTTTGTTTAAGGGGGATCTTTTTCATTAAAGAAGACATTCTTATCTATCACTCCGGAAATCTGAATACGATCCTTAGAGTTTCAAAGCCTAAGGGGGAGTTAGTCGTATTCATCAATATCCTTAAAGCAAAGGGAGATAAGCCTTAATGTTTTTCTTTCTTCTTAGAATTTCTTTTTCGTAAGAATGTTTGTGCTTTCCAAAAAGGGGGAGATTATTGAGTCAATAAGGTTTTCCTTATGAATTTTCCATTCCTTCTTGTTTTGAAAATCACAAACACCTTATCTTAAGGAAAGTTGCTTTTATAAGAAAAATTGCTTTCTTAAGGAAAAACGCTTTTATAAGGAAAATCGTTTTCTTAAGGAAAATTGCTTTCATAAGAAAAATGATTTCTTAAGAAATTGCTTTTATAAGGAAAATCGCTTTTATAAGAAAAATTATCCTTATCTTATTTTCATCCATATTTTTCTTAAGTATGAGATTAGGATTCATTTCTATTTTCTCGAAATCATTGAAACTTTGATATAAAGCATTCTGTTTTAGGATTCGGATTCTGGATAAGAACTATAAGGAAGTTTCATTCCGAATTCCGAATATGAACTCTGACTAAGTTCTATTCTAGATTCAGGATACGAATTCTGAAGAAGAATTCTCATTACGAATTCCAATGAAGAATTCTCATTACGAATTCTAATGAAGAAACCTCATTCCGAATTCCCATTACGAATTCCAATGAAGAATTCTCATTACGAATTCTGTTGATGAATTCCCATTACGAATTCCAATGAAGAATTCTAATTATGAATCCTAATGATGAATTCCCATTACGATTTCTGATGACGAATTCCTATTCCGAATTCTCATTCCGAATTCACCTATTAAACAGAATTTGAATATCTTTGTTTTATACACTCTAAATTAATTCAGACTCTGAAAAATATCTTTGTTAGACTCCGAACTTGTATATTGCTTACACTTCTAAAATTTGTCTACTCTTATTATTTTCATTACACTCCGAAACTTTACTCTGAAGCGTTCATTCGAACCTTTGAGTCAGAATTAAAACGATGTTGTACATTCTGTTACACTTAATTTGTTATAAAACGATGTCGTCTGTTTTGTTATAAACTAACCGTTGTCTAAGTGACACGTGTACAGGTCCCTCCGATCTTTAAGGAAAATATGACCGTTGGAGAAGGAGCCGACCTTACCTATAAATAGGAGCTCATTTGAAAGAGCTCGCAGCTGATAAAAAAGTGCTGAAAGGATGACTAATTTGCGTGAAGTGATTTCTAGAGAGAGAGACTCTTATTAACTCTCAAAGCTTTGTGCGACTCCGAATGTTGGTGATTACTTTCGAGGGCTTCCGGGGATAGGAAGACAGAGGTGACGACTACCTTGAAGTTCGAGGGCTTCCTTGCTGAGGAAGACAGAGGTTTCCAACTACCTTGAAGTTGAGGGCTTGCAGGGATAGCAAGACAGAGACTCTGATCTTCGTATCGAGGGATTACCCTGGTGTGGGTAAGACAGACTTGCTTGAAAGTATAAATCAAGGGACCTTTATCCAATGTTGTTGGATACCCTTCTCTTTGGGTTAAAAGACTTATATCTTGTTACTTGTAGTTTAACTACTTGTTTTATTTCCGCTGCATTTTGTATCTTAAGGAAAGTATAACTTTCTTATACTTCCTTACTTACTCTGATTCATTTAGATTCTATACGCTTTAAGGTATAATCTCATATTGTAACTTTTGTTAAGTTTCAATTTCCGGAACCATATTTCCGGAACCCACTTTCGGAATCTCATTCCAAGTTTTGCATTCGGTGTTAGAGGTGTTGTGAATTTTCTTAGTTTAACTTTGTTAAACATAGCCCTTTCCTTTGCTTAAGGAAAACATAGATAATTGTAACTAACTTTAAAGGTTCCAAAGGAATTTTTAAAGTATACAATTCACCCCCCCCCCTCTTGTATATTGAGCATCTACATCATTATTTCGATCCTACAAAAAATTATCAAAACATTTGTATACCAATAAACTAATGATGATTAATGAAAACTAACAAAAATACCCAACTTAACATACCTCTAAATGCGTGGATTGAAATGAAGATGGTGACATCACTCGGGGATAGGGTCATGATTCATGAATCTCGCAAAACCGTGACCCCTTCGAGTAGTCACTAAACCACCAACAATGTGAGAGTCAGATGGTTTACCATAAGGCTCTTTGTCAGGTGGTACAAAATAATCAAACACATAAAATATATTACATAAACCTTCACTGGACATATGAAACGTGAAATTACTTTTATCAATAAATAACTAACAACACAAATTATATATGGATATATATTATTTATTATAATAACTATTATTTAATTGTGTCAATATTTATTCTCATCTTCATATATAACGGTTTCAATATCTTCATATTAATCCTCAGTATCATAAATTTTCATGGGAGTTTCATCCTCAAAATATCTTACTATTTAAAATCCACTTGTTACATCAATAACATCATCGCCACCATTGACCCATAACTGAGGGGTTTCATCAATGATATTCATGTATCTTCCTGGAAAATATGGATTTGGAGTTTTCAATTGATATATTTCAATTACTTACACATTTGCAGAACCACATTCACTATAGATAAATTTATTTTCACAAGATTACATTTTTATTATACTCCACCAATCAATCAACTCTCATGATGCAGCAAAATAAATTTCATAATAAATTTGATGTACCTGATGAGATAATAATAATAGTTCACTCACTGTAAGAATGATTTTATATTTTATAAAAATGATTACATAGAATGGATGAAAATTCATGCATCTATATGTATCTAACCAATGACATTTAAACATCATTATGTATTTTTTTTCCAAATAACATATTTCAATTATTTCATCCAAAATGTCATAAAAGTAAACTTCATTTTCTCTATGATTTGGACATCTCAAGAAAACACCACAATTAATTGTATGTATTTTTATTCCCCATATGAACATGTATGAAATCAAAAACCATTAACCATATATGAATTGTAATATTTAACCATTTTAGATGGTTGATTACCCAATACACACAATCCATTATTAATTTTTTCAGCGTGTTGAGATACCTAAAAACTTTGAAAAACAATTATCAAAATAACAAGTAATTAATTCATTTTATATGTGAAACCATAAAATATTTACATTACATGATTTTGGGACTAGTAGGAAGAATTATTTTTTGGATGATATTCAAGAGCAGCTACATTAATTTGAAGAAATTGTCTCTTAATATGATTATCATATATGTTTGAGTTGGTTCCCAAGAACCAAATTATTTATGCTTTATAAAAAAATGTATTCATTTTTTTAATATTAATCAAAAAATTATCACATCATGATTGTGCGTTTGTGTGACATATTATGTGATAATGTTTTAAGATTAGTTGTCACACTTAAAAGTTAAAGTAGTTCCCCACTATGATGGGAACCCAAAAGTTTTTTGGAACTATTCATGAGTTTAAGTCCAATATTCAGATGATATTATTTTAGGGACACAAATTATTAAGAATATCAGGGGTTGGGAATCATATAAAATTGAGGCACATTCTCATGGTGTACGGCCTTGGTATTATCTAGTAGGATATTATGAGAATGGGTTCCACCACTAAGAAATCCACATTTATATATGTCATTGGATGTCCCTATATGAGGTCGTGTGTATTGGACCTTATACTTTGAGATTATTTTTAATGAATATTATGATTTTCATACATTGATGTATTTATGAAAACTATGGCAACATATGTTCGCAGAAATGTAATATACATTGGGTGTGTCATGAGTAATATTGAATTAATGAATAATGTGAGAAAGGATTTAACTTTTCTATTCTTTAACATAAGCTAATATCTCAAGATCATTGATGGAAATGATATTGTCTAATTAAGTCCATTGACATTGTGTTCTTTTTTCAATTTCTATGTATGAAAAGTTAATTAAAATGATAATCAACCATATAAGTTAATGGTACTAGTATGAAACCTTCTCGATTTGAGATATTATATAAAGGGGTTATATTACATAGTAAGTGGGTATGAAATAAGATATCATTGTATGGTTAACATCCTTATCTATGGTTTCATTGGATTATTTCTAGATGATAACCACGGACATTAGGTTGTTTCACCTAATGCCACTAAGAAAGAGGCATTTAGGGGTAAACTCTATGTGTATCAATAATTTTAGTTATATAATATATTATTATTTATTAGTAGACAAGTTTAATAAATATTATTCTTCTACATTTTTTAATAATTATTCATGCATTCTTGATCGCATATAAATATATATTTTTTATTTAGTAAATATAATATTTATTTATTTACTGAAGAATAATGCAATATTATATATTTAATAAATAAATAGTCATTATTCAATGTTAGATAAATATATTGGTGAAATGGCTGACCATGTTTTTAGGTCTCTTGAGAGATATTAAATATTTAATATTAATTTATAAAATAATATTTAATTATAATAATGATATTATTATTAATATATGACATGGGGTTTATCTAGGATTAAATAAATAATTAATGGTAATTGTGAAATTATTTTATTTTCACCCTAGTGATATATAAACCCAGGTATGTTATTTTTCAATTAATCTAACTTCATTTTGTTATTTTTGCACAGCAATCTTGGAGAAACCTCTCAATCATATTGTTCTACCTTCTCCATGAATGCTTCCATGATTTGTGAGCAGTTATCCTCCACTAGATCAAGGAGAACTCTTTGGAAGTGGATCTCAAAGTGATCAAAGGTGAACAACGGAAGCACAAGGATCTACCACGATAGCACCCAGAGATTCCTTCTACGACATCTAGATATTTTTTGAAATATGTGTTGATCACCACAATATGAAAATCTACACTATATTTCTACTACGCAACAATGATGGACCAAAAATCTATCACCAGATTCATCAATGAATAATGAATTACAACAAAGATAATTCATTAATTGATTAAATTAATTAAAAATAATATTTCATTATACTCCCTCTAGTTCTGGTATAATTTCTATTGTCTGATTATTTGATTTAATTTCATTGACCACGATATTCAATGTTTGGTTAAATCTCATATTAATAATTGAACATGGAAAAAAGTAGAGTTGGGCACCACCCAATCACACAGTTCCGCTATGCCTAGAACCTATAGGTGGTATAAGAGAGAGGTTAAATTACTATTTATCATTATTTAAGATCATTGGTGGTTTATGTAATGACCTTGACACTGGTAGTGTTGATTTAGTTCCTTTTTATTACATTATCATAGATACAATAATAGAATCCCAAAGGACCGTTAAATTTAGTAGTTTGTGAAATCCAGATAATATACATGAACATTATATTATAACTAGAAAGCAAGAACAATGTTGAAACACAATTTTAAATAAAAAAACTCTTATATTAACCCAACAATTCATTCATAATACTCATCTTCATATCCTAAGAGAAAATAAAACACATGATAGGGATGATCTCATATGATCATTAAGGGTAACTAATAAAGTGAAAAACAATATAAATAATATGGCATGGTGAATTAATTAAAACACATGCCTTTAGACCACAATATTAAACATGATATGGAAAGGATAAAAGATAAATAAATAATGCCATATAAGAATTTACATAAGAAAGAAGCTTAACTATGGATATTATACTAGTGGAATTTTTACATGGATAATAAATTACTATTATAATAATGATGGAATGAATATATTGGACATCTAAAACATATCATCATGTCCTTGTCCAAGTCATATAAAAATAGTTAAGGACTCATCTGAAACCATATTAGAAAATGGGAAAGGCCTTGTCCATGTCTATATCTGTTTTGTCTCATGAGACCTATCATTGCATCGAGGATCTATAGTGGGACCCACCCATCACATTCTATGTCTGATACATTTAAAATATGATTGAGGTTAAACATAAACATATGTACATATTCAATGTAAATAACGATCCCTAATCATTATACATAATCACTAACCCCTGAGACTAGAATGGTGAATGGTAACAAAATTTCACATCCATAGTCAAAATAGTCATTGAAAATTTTAAAAAATAAAGTTGATGATAATCATAAAAGTTCATTCTAAAAAAACCATAAAATTGAAAGAAAATTGAAATCGATGAAAATACTCTAATAAAATATTCAAGGAATTCTTGGGAGAAATATCCCTTTTACATTGCAAAGAAGAGTTCTTTTGGAAAATAATTTTTATTTTTCCTAATTTTTAACATAAAACATTAGATGAAAAACGAGTTTTTCAAGATAAATGTAGTTATTTTTAAAAATAATTATTTCTTAAAATAGATTATGGATTGTACTTGAAATGGGTATGAAATCGAGACGTTCTCTTTAATCAGGCATGTGTATTGGAAATAATTGAGAAGGGATCCTTATAAAATATGTATAGTATCATTAATGAAAGATAAACTAATATAGATAAATTTTTTTAGGAAATATACATGGAAGTTAAAATAATAATATAAAATTAATTAAATATTAAATATTTTTATAGAGGGAGAAATAATAACCCGAATGGAAATGGAGATTCAAGAAGAAAACCCTCACCTTATATCCAAATGTGTTCTGCACTTGAACATAATGTCATGAATAATAAAATTAGATCCATTATTTAATTTAATAGAATTTTGTAAATTAAATTTATATGGAATTATTTAATTATGTTTATTTATAGTCTTTCTTATGGGTTATAATTTACAATTTTTTCATTTCGGAGTGTTATTTTCTTTGGTTTTCATGACTAGTTCTACTATTTATAAGTAATGGAGTTCATGTGAAATGGGTATATTATATAGAATTATAATTATTCATTATTTATGAACATAAATAAGTATAAATGTTTATATATATTCCTTGGATATATTTTATAACTATTAAAAATTAGATACAACATTTAGTGATAATCATTTAGATTATTACCGCAGTTATTGATCATAACAAACTCATTTTGTTTTCTCATTTAGTATTATGTAAATATGTTACATCCATAACATATAAATAGATTTCATACATATATTATATTATCTTTTAACTAAAAATGTTTTCATTACTAGCCTTTAAGGATAAATTTAATAATGGAAACATGTCATCCACGACGATTGTGAATTGGCAACTCATGGATGATGATTTGGTTTTTAAATTGAAAGAGAGTGAGAATGGAGTTTTATGATGGATTATTCCATTATCATATGAAAATTATAGTATACGTATGGTAATTGAGTTATCATTATATTTAAAGAAGGGGAGGTGAGGATAGAATAATAAAAGAAAAGAACATGGAAAGAAATTAATAGGAAGGGGAAGAGGATTTTACCTCTGGAATTCTCCTCTTTGAGAACCTCCTTAGAGAAGTGGTTTTGTTCTTTTCATAATACCTAGAGCTCCTAGAAGTGCGTTAGAGGATTTTTAAGATTATTGGGTAGAAATTTTAAAAGGATCAAATATTTTAATGTGTGAGGAGAACGAGCGGTTAAGGGTGGTATTTGTAGTGGAGGAGGGTGGGGTTCTTTTAATGTTGTATTAATTTCTTTATTATTTGGGATCAAGAATATTAATAGTTTGATAATTATAATTAAATTTATTAATATAATTATGTTATGTTATATATTAGTGTTCTTACATAATCTATCACTCAAGGAATAGTGTATTTATCTTATAATGTATTTATTCTATATATTGTTATATTTTCCTATTCATAAAAAATTCAAGTATTTGAGAAAAATCCCAAATATTCACCCAAACCTGTTTCTGATGTGTACAATAAAAAACTGACTCCATTTTTTGAAAATAATATTCTAAATATGTGAAATTTAATTCTTAATTAAATCCATAATTTACTCAAAAAATAACGATTTTAAAATTATAACATCTGTTATAACACTCTTAAAAATTTACTAAGGACTAATAAAATTATCCTCAACACATAAGAGAAAAAAAATTAATACATTTTATGAATATAAATTATCTTTTGAATTGATTTATTAATTATAAAATTTTAATTAAGTACATATGACTTAAAAAATACCATCACATAATTATTAATTTATAAAAAAATTACTTAAATAAACAATGATATAATTATATCTTACATTAACTTATAAGATGCCAAATTTTGATTTAAAAAACATGGGTGAGGTTACTTATCACATGGATGATTAATATTCACAAGGGTTATATTACTATTCCTAAGGCCAAGTTATACAATGATAGAGGTTCTACATGAAGTCTTGCAACATCGTTAATATATAGTCTTGAAAGGGAATCCATTGTAAATTACTTTTTATAGTGAAGAAATGTGAAGATTTAGTAAGTCGATAAACAATCACCCATATTGAATGATTCTTCCTCAGAGTTTTTGGTAATTGAGTGAAAAAATCCAAGGTTATGTCATCCTATTTCTATGTAGGAATAAGTAGAGGTTTCATGACTCCTATAGAAAGTTGTCTCTTAGCATTCACCTATTGATAAACTAAAAATCTTGATTTAGAATCATTTATTTCCTATTTCATGTTATCCCACCAGATATTTTCCTTCACATATATATACATATTATTTTTACCAGGGTTTATAGAGTTATTAAAACTATGGGAATCATCAAATAAATCTATTTTTATCCCTGTTTTAAATGGAACACATATCCTCCTCTCATATTTCATAATTCTATCCCCACACATGATGTTTGGAAACTTCTCATCATTCACAACATTAATTTTCATTTGAAAATTCTAATCATCATATTGAGATAATTTAATTATTTCTAATAATGAAGTTTTAGAAACCAATTAAAAATTTGAAGAGGTTCCACCTTCCCTAGTATATTCCATATCCATTTTGTAGATCCATATACTCAGGATCCTTATCAATCATCATTTTTTCCATAACTCCATGATCTTTCCTGCTCAATGCATCTGGAACATTATTTTCCTTTCATGGGTGATAGTTTATTAAACCATAATAGTCCTTAAGTAGCTAGAGAAATATTTTTTTTCCTTATGTTATACTCTTTTTATGAGAATATATACTTCATGATCTTTTAATCTGTACATATCTCACATCATTAACTATAGAGATAGTGTCTCAATATTTTCAATGCAATGATTATAGTTTCTAATTCAAGATCATTAGTTGGATCATTCAGTTCCTGAATTATTATCTTCCATGATTCATATGTAATTAATATATCATTATGCATAAGGAAAAATACTATGTCCTTTATTTGATGCATCATGAAAAATTATAAATCCACCATTTCCTAATGCTAATGTCAATATCATAGAATTATCTAATATCCTCTTCAATTAATCCAAAAATTCTTCACATTATTTTTTCAATACAAACTTACCCCCATTACGAGTCAGATTGGTTAACGGGTTAGCTAATCGTGTAAAGTTATGAATAGAATGACGATAATAACCGGAAAAGCCAATAACATTACATACATCAATTATGTTCATGGGTGTAGGCAATTCTTGAACCTCCTTTGAATTCATAGGATCAACTGAGATTCCATACATTGAGAAAATATGGCCAAGTAATGAAACTGGTTGAATTTGAAATTCACACATGCTAAACATCCCATATACTTCATTTTGTCTAATAGTTTTTAGAAAAATACTAAAGTTATTATCATGGTATTCATATATTTTAGATTATATCAAGATATTGTTCATAAATACCACAAACATTTATGAAGATATTTATTGAAAACTCTATTTATTAGATCCATGAAAACATAGGGTTCATTAGCTATCCCAAAATGAATTATTGTAAACTCATGATGTCCATACTTGGATTGAAATGATGTATTTTTAATATATTCCTCACTCACATGAAAATGATGATATCTAGATCAAAGTTCAATCATTAAAAAGTAATGATATCCTTGAATTTTATCAAATAAATCATCAATACAAGGATGTGGATAATTTTTCTTTATTTTTATAGCATTCATTTCCAAATAATTAATGCAAAGCCTCATAGATCCATCTTTCTTTTTGACAATGAGAATAGGGTCTCACCATGGAGAAAAGTTAGGGGAAATAAATCCCTTATCACTATATTCCTATAGTTTTTCTTTAGTTATAACAATTCCATAGTGTCTATTCTATAAGCAGTCTTTGATATAGGTCTTGAACTAGGAATTAAATCAATAGAGAACTCAACTTCTCACTCTAGAGGATATCCAGGTAAATCGTATGGAAATATATTAATGTATTCTTTTACAATTGGTACATCCAAAATTTAGAGATTTTATTCCTTATCCATTGAAAATGTTTTATAATCCTCAATAAAAATTTTATTTAGTGGATCTACTGGGGTGGGTCTAGAAAAGAATAAGATGGTGATGTTTCCGCTCTAAATAAAAGGGATTCTACCAGTTACTCACAAATCATAATTTCCTTCTTCACACAATAGATTTTCACTTCATATTTTGAAATACATTCCATGTTGAGGGTTATGTCAAGGTCATCCATAGTTATGTTGATAAGTTCAGTAGAAAAATCACGTTTATATGCCATAATGAGAACTGTCTGACAAATCTTTTTTCAATGATATATCTCTTAGTTGTTTTGAATGATAACTCCCTTGTTAAAGAGAATTAGAAATAACTATTTTTAAATAATTCTGGGAATATATTAAGGGATATGATGATACAAAATCAAATAAATATTTATCTAAATTAGAGGATATAATTAATGTACCTATAACCACATAATTAGAAACTTCAACCTCATCTATTGTGATCGTATAAGCATGCCCTTTCTCTCATGGTCTTTTTTAAATAATGTTTCCTTGATGCTTTAGAAAATTATTTCATAGTTTCCCATATTCCTATAATCTTATCATTGAACATTAGTATCTCATTTCTTTCCTTTTCAATATTAATCATGATGGAATTTCCCACCATACTTTTAGAAGACTCATTTTTCTTTTATGACGGCACTATAGTGATTCATTCCACAAATATAGTACCTTACAAAATTACCTTTTTTATTAATCCCTTTATCCATTATTTCCTCCGCCACCATCTTCTTCTATTTTTTCATATAATTTAATAATACATAGAAAATTTTTTATCTATCTTGATCGTGAAAGAGACTATATCTTCATATGATGAGAAATTTTTGGAGACGAGTTCCCTTTAGAGGAATGGGTTTAAACCATCAACGAATTGGTCAATCTTGCTACTTGAATTACATATGTAGTCCATGAGATGCTTTTATAACCTTTAAAAGTTGGATTCATCCTTTATAATATTTTCATAATCTTTTTTTCAGTTTATCAAATTGCCACTACATATCTACTCATTCTACACAAGGAAAATAGTTTTCTTGGAAAATATCCATAAAATCCCTCCATTACATTATTGTAATTTCTTCCTCCTCCATTTTTATTGAATTAGAAACCACTATTTATATCCATATCCTAATATAAAATAAAATTATATTACAACCTTCTCCCATTTTTACTTCTAAATGTGAGAACTTTATTCTTTAACGAAACTTTTCACTGCTACACTACAAATGGGTTTTTAGTCCCATTAAATTATTGAGGTTTTTGTCAAATAAAGAGATCTAAAAATTATCCTCCATGTTTTGGTTCAGGATTCTCCATATGGGTAAGGTTATTATTCATACACTGAGTTATTTATCCCGGTATAGTTATAAGTTTTTTAGCACCAGTCACAGTTCTAGTACCAATATCATTATCTTTCATATAAGGAAAATCCCTACATGGGATATGTGTGTAGGTATGGTTTCCATTCCTTCCAGTAGGCACCATTTCTAAATAATGGCACACACTAAATTAGGTTATTAATAATAATTCATAATCTCCAAATTGAAAAATAGATAACATTAATTAAATTTTATGGATAGTTAATATCACAATCATAAACACGGTTTCACTAATGAAAATCCTCCATAATGGTTTTTAAAGAAAATGTAAATTATCCTAAGAATATCCTATGGGAGTGTCAAAATAGGTGTATATTAAGGCCCATTTTTGTTGTACTAGGTCACCCTGAGTTAGGCTGAAGACAAATTTTCAAAGTTGTTACCCCTAGGAACATCAATTCCAAAACCACGTCCACATGTAGTATCCAAATTGGGATGTATTTTTATAAAGACCCACATAATCTATAACATACCAAAATTTTAGGAAGATATTTTATTCTAATACTTACATATTATCTTAGGGATGTGTTACTAATATAGTTTTTTGAAATCTAGTTTCCAAAGTTTCTACTGATTTTCTTCTAATACCCACTATAAATACACTGACCCTAGTAGCCCGGAGTCAGTGTGTTACTTTAATACATTGGTAGAGACACAAAAATCCAATACAAATGGATTAACTAGATTATCAGTTTTGGAATTCAAGATTTCATACATGAACATGACATTACAATTAGAAAAAATGTATAAAATCTATTTTAGATATCTAAAAACTCTTAGATTAACCCTCGAAGTTAATCATAATATTCACCTTTATATCTTGGGGGAAAATAAAACATAATAAAGGGGTGATCTTGAAAATTATGTGAGGGTAATTAATATAGTGATAGAGAATATAAACAATAAGACATAGTGAATGAATAAAAAGACATTCCATTATAAAACAATCTTTAACAAGATATGTAAAGGATAAGAGATGAATAAAAAATTCCATACAATAATTAACATGAGAAATAATCATAACAATAGATTTTATACTAATCGAGTACTCACATGGGTAATAAATTACTAATATCATTATGAGGGAATGAATATGATAGACTTTTGAACCATATTTTCAAGGCCTCAACCAGGACATCTAAAAATTATTAATGCCTCAGTCAAACCCATATCTGGAAATTGGAAAGACCTCGACCAAGTCCATATTTGTTTAGTCTCATGAGACCTACTGATGCATCGAGGGTATATAGTAGGACACATATATCAATTTATATGTCCAATTCATTCCTCATTTGAGTGCAGTTAAAAATAATCATCATACACATATTCAATGTAAATAACATTCTCCATTATTTAGACATAATAACTAACCATTCAGAGTACTATGGTAAATGGTAACAAAATAGCACATCCACACTCAAAATGGTCAAAAAACATTTAATAAAGTATTATAGATGATAATTATAAGACCTAAATCTAAAAATAATAATAAAATTCAATATTAATGTTGTAATAGATGAAAATACTCTAATAAAGTCATCATGAATTTTTTGGGAGAAATACCCCTTTTTCTTTACAAAGTAGAGTTCTATTGGAAAAATTTTGTATTTGACATGATTGTTTGTATAAAACCATAGATTAAAAATATAGTTTTTTATGATAAAATTATTTATTTTACAAAATTAACTTTTCCTCATAGCATATTGTGGATGGTAAATAAAAATGGGTAATAAATCGAGACGTTCCCTTTAATCAAGCATCCATGTCAAAAAGAATTGAGAAGAGAGACTTGTAAAATATGTATTTTCTAATAAAATAAAGTTGAAAAATATAGATATATGTTTTTGGGACATATACATAGAATTTATAATATTTATATTAAATTAACGAAGTATTTACATAGGTTTATAGAGGGATAAATAACAACCCAAATGAAAATAGAGATTTGAGTAGAAAACCCTTACCTTATGTCTAAATGTGTTCTAGAATTGAACATAATGTCTAGGATAATAAACTTATAACCATTAATTAATTTCATAAAAATTTCTATAGGTAAATTATTTTTATAACTTTATTATGTTTATTCATTTTCTTTTTGATGAGTTATAGTTTAAAAGTTTATCATTCTGGAACATTCGTTTTGTTTGGTTTTCATGACCGGTTCCCTTATTTATATGTAATGGATTTCATGTAAAATAGGTATAATTCAACAGAATTATAATTATATGTTTTTTATGAAAATACATAATTATAAATGGTTTTATATATCATTTCAATATATTATATGAGGATTAATCATTAGATAATGCATTTATTGATAATCATTTAGACTATTACGATGAATATTTATCATAAAGAACTATTTTTTTCATTTAGAATTACGTAAATATGTTAAATACAGAATATAAGGTTATAATACATATATCATATTATATTTTAACCATAAAAATGTCTCATTACCATCTTTGAAGGAGAAATTGAAGAAATAAAATTTTTCATCCATGAAGGTTGTAAATCGGCACCTCACAGATGATGATTCTATTTTTAAAACAAAAGTGAGTGATAAAGGGTTTTTATGATGGATTAGTTTGTCAACATAAATAGATAACATTATAAGTGAGGTAATTGAGTTATCATTCTATTTGGATGAGGGTAGGTGAGGCGAGAATAATCAAACAAATCAAAATGGAATGAAATTAAAATGAGAAGGCGGAGGATTTTACCTCTTGAATTCTCCTTTATGAGAACCAGCTTAAAAAATTGGTTTTGTACTTTTGATGATACCAAGAGCTCCTAGACATGTGGTAGTGTCTTGGGAAGAGTATTGTGTATAAAGTTTACAAGGAAAAAAACATGGAAGTTGTGAGGAGAAGGGGTGGTGAGGGGTGGTATTTATTGTGGAGGAGAGAGGTATTTTTTGAATATTTTTTCATTTAATTAATATTTTGGAACAAGACTATGAATAGTTTGATAATTAACCTAAAATATATTAAACTAATTAAGGTATCATCGATATTATGGTGCATACATTACACATTAGTCAAGGAATAGGATATTTAGCATATAATGTATTTATACTATAAATTATCGTATTTTACTATTCATCAAAAATTCATTTATTTTAGAAAAATTCAAAAAAATCACCCTAACCATTTTATACATGTAGAATTAAAAAGTTCAATCCAATTTATGATAATAATTTTATAAATATGAGAAATTATATTTTAAATTAACACTATCATTTATCCAAAAAATAAAGATTTTTAATTCATAACTGCTTTTATAACACGTTAAAATATTAATTATGGTCTCAAAAAATTAGCCTATAATCATAAGAAAACAAAGTATTAATTCATGAATACAGTTTGTGAATATAAATTTTCTTTTAAAACATTTCATTAACTATAAAAGTTTAATAATATATTTATGAATTAAAAAAAATACCAATACTTATTTAATAATTTTTATAAATTCTCTTACGTATACTATGAAATAATTTTATCATACATTCATTTAAAAGATTCCTAAATATTATTTATAAAAACAAGGCTAATGTTACTATTCATTCGGCAGATTACCATTCATAAGGGTCGTATTACTATTCTTAAGGTCAAGTTACTATATCATAGATATAGATCTCTTAACTTCTTGAAATACCTATTATTTTAGTAATTATTTATTTATGATGTTTTTATTATGTTATTTATGTTATTTTATGTGATATATACAATATGAAATAATCATAATAAGTGAAATCACAATGATAGAATTCTAGGTCATTATAATTTACACATTTTAATTTTTTTTCAATTCGTGTTTTAAACGTTCATTTAATCTCAATTGAAATATATGTTTATTCCACCTTCATTTATTATAGATATAATTAATATTCTTAAAATTATTATTAAAATAAAATCGATGAAATCATCATAAGGTGCCAAGGTTTATGGAATGACCACACGAGACTACATGTCGTGTAACCCAAGTTACATGTTGTGTAGTGACATTCAACGCATCATAATTATTTCCGAAATTAATTCAAGATTATGCATTGATTAATTAATTAATTACACTCTTATTTCACCAAGTTATGACCAGAAATTAATGGCATGCTATTTACCAAAAAACACATTGTGTAACCTATATACATAACAAACAGTCCCTTTGAGTCACATATGAGTCGTGTCTTCCATACACGGCCTAACTGACCATTGACTGTGTAACTCGGAGTTCACACAGCATGTGGCCCATTGGAAACAATGTTTACTCCAAATTTTCTATGGAAAAAATCACAAGCCAAGTCCCTAGGATTGTGTCTCAGATAGATGGTGAGAAGTTTACACATCGTGTAGATCTGATCTACATGCGATGTACTAATACAAGGATACACATATTTAAAATTTAATTATTTTACTATCTAAACCCTGATAAATGTACTTTTATATGGTCATAAATATAGTAAACGTCATGTGATAGGTTTTAATATACATAAATATTTAAATTTTTAATTAATAACTGGGTAATATTAAGATTTGTAGATCATGTATGAGTTATATTACAAGTTGTTACTTTACTGCATTTAAACATAGCACGTGGTCGAAAATCAGGTAATTTGTGTTATCATTCGTGAAGTAAACTTCAAGAAAGTACATGATAATTTGTATATTCTATGTTTCAGGAAGAATAAACATGTATATGAGTATAATAAATGTTGAGTAGATTAGTGTATGTATTCACTATATTTTCCCTATTTTACACTTATGTACATAGTTAATTTTAAATAAATTCGTTTAATTTATTTTAAATTGTAATGCATGATAATCATAAGGAAACTCGAATGACAAGTATGATAAAAAATAATTATTAATTATTAATAGTAATTTATTGATTCGAGCATGATTTATCCTAAATAATAATGATAAAGAAGGTAATGCTAGTTTGCTTAAATGTGTAATTTATTTCAGGCGTGTGGATGATCCTGAGCAAGACCAGACCTTTTTTATGCAATTTATATCATTTGATTTATTATTAAATTAATTTTTTTTCCTATTTTCCTTCTCTTCTTTCTTTATGTATGGAATGTGTGCCCATGGTTTCTTTTATGTAAACCCATTTCCTCTCACCTAAGTGTTATTAATAGGAATATGTAATTGATGGATCTCCCATACTAGTGGTGTCGGTTCATGTTCATAGCTAAGGTGATGCCAATCCAAGGAGATGCATAGGTGGAAAAGTGGAATGTCGTAACACAAACCTTAATCAGTTCAAGCTGTTTTCCCCTAGGTCATTGGTTATTTTATAAACCACTAGATAAACAAACCATTTGATAGATATCATGACCATATATATTAATTTTATTTCAACTAGGTTCATGGTTATTTCATTATGGATGTCTTATCATGGTCACATAATTAATTAATTAATGGTTATGATAGATATAACTAAAATAAACCATCTTATTCTTAATTATTATCAAAGGCATGGTTAATCACTTAAGTAATCCCAATTAATATTAAAAGGACTGTGATAAATATAATAATTGTAAATTTATGCATAAGAGGATAAAATCCCTAAATAAAATATTTAATCAGTATAGCCTTCTATTAAAATATTTTAAATCTAACCATAGTTCTTTGTACTTAAAAATAAAATTTGGGGTGCTTTAAATTATTATATAATTCTAACATAAGGTTTTGGGCTGACATAAATTAGTTGACAACAATGTTTGGCTTCTAAAGCAGAACGTAGTGTAATTAAGAGAAAATAGATGGGGAAATCCAATTAAGGATTTCAAGATTGGTCAGTCCACTAAATAGATCAAGGAATTGTGAGTTTATATAGTTGGAATTTGGAATTCCTAACTAAAACCATTCGAGTTTTTTGACCAACCAAATTTGGGTTAATGAGAAGGTGAATATGGATCTTAACCAACAGAACATAAAAGAAATAGGATATTATGAAGCCATTGGTGGGGGATATTTGGTTAATATAAAATAGTGGGAGACTAAAAAATATAACTTATATTTATTTGATTAAATTTTATCACACAAATTAGTAAAATTATTATTATCTTATTTTGTAAAAACTATAGAAAAAATAGAACAAATATATCATTACGATCCATACATGAAAATGAAAAAAATCTCACCGGCACACATTTCCAAAAGAAGTAATGTCGATTATGTGTCATCCTTCAATGTGAAAGGAACTTGTATGTACTAGAAGAACATTTTCGAGTTGTGCCTAAAAATGAGGAAAGTGATGAAGAAATATCTTTCTATGATAATTATATGAATGACACAACTAATGTTCAGTTCTCATTCTCTCATCCATGTCCAATGAACTTTTGTAGCAACATGAGGATATGGATGCTTGTAGCATGATGTATCACATATGGGATCTCTATCATGATAAGGAGAAAAAAGATATGTGTGTGATCTCCAATGCATTGCACACAACTAAGCTTGGAGTGTCTGCACCAACCGGACCTCTTATAGTCAAGATTATCTACAACATTTAAAGTTTGGACATCTTAGGGATCAAATTCACATATGAGTTGCATAAATTTCTCATTATTTAATCAATTCCCAAGACCTTATACATATTTATTATGAATTATAATATGATAAATAATGAGAATAATATTTAGAAAATTATGATCATGACTTTCAAGGTGGATAAGGACATGGGGTGTGATAAACCTATGAATCATATGATGAAAAATAAAATGATGAACAATTAAAAATGTCCCAATACATATAAACAATCTAAGTCCCCCTAACACCATCAATATAACAAGGGTAAGATATAAAGGAAAGAAAAGGAAAAGGAGGAACTATGTTCTTCATGTGGCAAGTCAGGACACTAGAAGAGGAACTGCACCAAAAAGCAAGGGGAAGCTAAAGGTGCATTCATTATCAACTGAAATCTTTCCATTTCTACACATTATGTATTAGATACAGCCTGTGGTTCTCACATCTATATCCAAATTAATGAACCATGTTGATTCCTGAATATTTTCTAGATAAGAGGTGGATCTATGATCTTCCAGTGGCATGAGGCGGGATACTCAATCCATTAGTGACTACATCCTTTCATTGCCAACAATAATGATTTTTGTTTAAGAGATTGTTATTATGTACCTACAGTTACCAATAACATAGTTTATGTGTCGTGTTTAGATATAGATGGGATTTTTTTCAATGTTTGAAATAAATGATTTTTATTTTATAAAAAAACAAATGTTACATTATGAAACATTTAAATATTGATATTTATGTATTAAATTAATAAAACCAAGTGTTGTAAATCGATAATGAATCATGTTCACACGACTCATATAACACCCAAATGTGGCATCACCATCTAGTCATATAAATGAGAATCCTTTGAAAAATCTATGTCAAGATGGTTATTTAGTCTCATCTGAGCTAAAACACATAGATTGATTTCATCCCTATTTATAAGAAAAAATGTACAAACCACCATTCGGGGTACATGGTCAAAGGGACACAAAACTTCTAGGATTGGAACATATAGATGGGTGTGGACCATTTCCAGTTGAAGATAGATGTGGATATTCATAATTCATAATTTTTACTGATGACTTTTGTAGATTTGCTTATATATAATTGATGAAGTAAAAGTATGAGTCCTTTGATAAATTAATGT
The DNA here is from genome assembly GCA_963277665.1 of Viscum album. Classification (NCBI taxonomy): domain Eukaryota; kingdom Viridiplantae; phylum Streptophyta; class Magnoliopsida; order Santalales; family Viscaceae; genus Viscum; species Viscum album. Next base: position 256,926,478 of record OY728150.1, read on the forward strand.
AATTCAAGAATTAAGTAGAGAATCATCATGGTAAGAAGATAAAGAATCTTTTAGTGGACCGAGGTGGTGAATATCTTATCCAAGAGTTCATTGAATTTATATGGGAGTTTTGGATTATATCCAAACTCACTTTACCTTATACACCATAGTGGAATGGTGTTAGTGAAATGAGGAAATGTACCTTTTTAGACATGGTAAGGTCAATGATAAATCTTGCAGATATTTCACTCTCCTGTTGGGGATATAAATTAAAAAATGTTCCATACACATTAAACTAAGTAACAACTAAAGTGGAAAATGGAATTCTATTCATGTTATAGAGTGTAAAGAAAACCATTTTTTCACATACATGTGTATAGGGTTGCAAGATGTTTGTTAAGGCCATCTCGGGAAACAAAATAGAACCTCGGGGCATGAGGTGTGTCTTTTAGGGTATTAGAAGGGAAAAATTATACAACCTATACAACCACTCAGACAAGAAAGTGAACGTTTTCATACAATCCTTCTTTCTTGGGGGGAGTTCATCCTCAAAAAGGATAGTGGGTGAAATACTGACTTCAGTGTAGGAGTGTATGAGAGGTAAGAGAATCTAAGAGACATGGTAATCTAGTCACTTAGGATGGTGATTCATTACTTGTTTACAATTATGAACCTCACTCTTAAAAGGATGTAGTAGATATATCAGAAGTTACAAGAGACTTGTATCCAAACCATGTTTGGGTTCTGGTCAATGCGCCAGTTGATGTAAATTCTATTAGATGAAAATTGGTATTGAAGAGGAACCAGACAAGTAAGGTAAATTAAGTACCTATAAAGAAAGGATAATATCTTAAGGTCTTAAACAATGTCAAAGAATTTACTATGATGAAACATTTTCAATAGTTTCCATGTTTAAATCCATCATAATCATTTGTTCAATAGAATCTTACCATGACTATGAGATTTGGTATATGGATTTCAAAACAAAACTATTAATGGGAACCTTTAACAGTATTTCTATATGACACAACCAGAATGGTTTATGACTCTCGGTGATGCCAATACTATTTTTAAGTTGCAAATATGCATTAATGGAATAAATCAGTCATCTAGGTCAAGGAAAATTTGATTCGATGAATCCATAATAGAATTTGGTTTCATTTTGAATGAATGTGATCCTTGTGTTTATAATAAGATTATTGGAAATTTAGTTGGTATAATAGTACTATATGTTGATGACATATTACTTATTGGAAATGACATACCATTCTTACAGTATGTTAAGAACTAGTTAAACAAGTGTTTATCCATGAATGAATTGGGTAAAACTGCCTATATTATAGGGATCAGGATCATTCATGATAGATCCAAGAGTCTTATTGGATGAATTCAAAGTACATATGTTAACCAGATACTAAATATTCTTAGTAAAGAACATTCCAATAGGATATTGGTTCCACTGTCACATGGTTTACATCATTATATGAAAATGTGTCCTCAAACACAACATCAGAAAAACAGAATGAGAAATATCACATTCGCATTAGTTATATGATCAATCATGTATTACATGTTATGTACTAGTATTGATGTTTCCAATGCATTAATAATGGTAGGAATATATCAAGAAGATCTAGGAGAAAAGTGTTGGACAAGTGTTAAGGGTATCCTTATGTATCTGATAAAAACTAAGGATATGATTCCAGTGAAAAGAGCAGATGATTAGATAGTCATAAGGGGTTATACTAATGCTAGTTTTCAGAAATATCATAATGATATGAAGTCGTAATGAAGATATTTTTTCTCAATAGAGGATCTATGTGCTGTAAGTGTTCAAAGAAGCTAGTTGTCACTGATTCTACAATAGAGTATGAATATAAAGAGACTTTGTATGTAAACAAGTAAGCTGTTGAGATTTAGAACATTTTTTTGGATATTGACGTTTTTCCTAGAAGTAAAGAACCTATCACATTGTATTTTGATAATACTATAGTAGCGGAACTTGCGAAAGATCCAAGGTCACACCAAAAGATAAAGCATACTCTATATAAGAATAATATCTTGAAGAATTTATATTAGAGGGGTGAATATATATTGACCAGAGTACCCACAGAATTGAATTTGGAATAACCCTTGACTAAATTAAATTCTCATCAGATGAATGATTATAATATGAGAGCTAGAAGCCTAAATGTTATTAGTAGTTGTCTCTAGTGAAAGTGAGAGTTTGTTAGAGTTTTTTCTCTGAAACTAACTTCTTTGTACTTTATGAAAAACATGTATTCATTAATTTGAATATTAATCCACTACTTATCACATCATGATTGTTCTTCTTCCTGATATAGTGTGTGATAATTTCCGAAGACTAGCTTTCTCACTAAAATGTCATAGAAGTTCCCCGCTATGATGAGAAACATGAAGTTCTACAACAATATTCTTGAATATATGTTCTATAGCAAGATGATGTAATTGGATGGAAAAAAATGATGCAGTCTATTAGAGGTGGAGACTAATTGGACTTTGAGTCACTTTCTCATAGTCTACTCCTTTGGTAATATCTATTAGAATATTAGGAGAATGAGACCCGCCAGTAGGAAATCCAAACTAATATGTGTCTTTGGATGTTCCTATATATTTATGTGTGTATTGGTCCTTAGAATTTATGATTATTATTAATGAATATTATATCTATGTACATTGAGGTATCAATGAAAATAGTGTTGAAATATGTTCACTGAGAGGTAGGATACACTGGGTGTGTCAAGAGTAATATTGAATTAATGAATAATGATAGAAAGTATTTATCCCTTATGTTAATTAATGAAAGTTAATATCATAGGCCCTTTTATTTAAATGGTATATCCTAAATAAATCATTTTCTATGGTGTTCTATAGAAAAGCTCTACTTCCATAAAGTCAATGAATGAGATAATCGAGCATATAGGTTGACGACACTAGCATGCAACATGCTCTATTTGAGATATTGGGATAAAGGGTCTGTTTTTCAAAGAAAGAGTCTGTATGAGGTGACATGTCATTAAAGCATTAACTTATTTCTCTATGGGTTTCTTGGCATGTTTTTAAATTCTATCCTAGGATTTTAGGATGCTTCCTCTAATTCTACTGAGAAAGAAGCCAAGAGGGTCAAACACTAAGTGTATCCTAAATCTCATTTAAATAATACATTGTTATTTATAATTTAATGTGTTGAATAAATATTATTTCCCTACATGGATTAATAATTATTCATGTTTTCTTGATCTCATATAAATATTTTTTTCTATTTAGTAAATATAATATTTATTTATTTATTTGAGAACTATGCTTGTATATTTATTTAATAAATAAATAGTCATTATTCAAGTATGATAAATATTATGGTGGAATGGAATACTATGTTCTTATATATGGTGATAGATAATAAATATTTAATATTATTTGAAAAAATAAAATTTAATTATAATACACATGTTAAACCCATGTTAAGAAATAATGATATTATTATTATTATTATTTGACATAGGGGTTTTCTTGGTTTAAATAATTAATTAATAGAACTTGTGAAATTATTTTATTTTGACCCTATTAATATATAATCTCAGTTATGTTATTTTCTCACTAACTTAATTTTGTTTCATTGGTTGTACAAAACAATCATAGAAAATCCCCTCAAGATAAGACAGCTCCCATCTCCAAGAATGCTCCCAAGAATGGCTAACAATTCTCCTCCACCATAACATGGAGAATACTGTGGAAGCTACTATCTAAGTGATCAAAATCTCACAATGCAAGTGAAAGGATCTATCATGCTAGAACTCAGAGATTCCTTCAGTGATATATAGGAATTTTTAGAACATTTGTGGATCACTGCTAGTGGAAATCTACACTTTATTTTTTTAATGTAGTGACAGTGGACCACAAATCAATCACAATATTCATCAAAAAAGACAAAATTCAAACAAAGGAAATTCATTAAATAATTAAATTAAAAATAAATTATATGTGATGATACTTTCTCTAATTCTATCATAATTTCTATTGTCTAATTTATGGATTAAATTATGTTGATCATGATGTTCATCAATGTGTTAAATCTCTAATTAATCATCATTTGTGGAAAACATTTGAGTGAGGTATCACCCAAATGCATGCTTCTACTTCACTCAGAACCTAAAATATAATCTAAAAATAAAATTATATCAATTTACGTAAAAAATATATAATAAATTATATGGGAAATCACATTAAAAATGGTTTAATTTCTTCACGGTTGAGAAGATCATATATATGAGCCCTCTAATTTTCATCATCTAAAATCCATCATTCTCAAACTCCACCAAATCCATGCTTGGGATGATTAAAACACGATAATTTATTGATATTTTAATCATCGATAATTCACTAATTATGGCCCATGTGTTTATGTTTTGAGGGATATTCAAATTAAAAATAATGAGAGTAGAAGAAATAAATTTCCTCCAATAAATAATATCCTTCAATTGATCCTACAACTGATACTTTGTAAAATACCTTTTTATTCAATTTATGTGTACATCTCTTGAAGGGTTATATCCATTGGAACTATACAGGACCACAAAATTTTGAATCATTTATAAAATTTAATATCAAATGTTCCATTTAATCAAAGAAATTTGATGGGATGTTTTTTCTTATTTACATAAAATTAAACCAACATCTTCTTGCAAACTACTTAGTCCATCATATTCTGTTGTCTCCAAAAAATATCTCAAAAATAATATGATTTTATGTTAGGGAATCCCAAATCAAATAATTTAAAAAACCTATAAATCCAATCAGTATAATTTGATCTATTATAACATGAACATCATGAATTTTTAATCCAGTAATATGTTCATTTCTAACACATCTATCCTAATTGGAAAATACTACCATCCAAAATCCTCAAATTTTAAATACCTTGAGAAAATAATAATTTATATTCTTTGGAAACTATATAAGACATTTTAGGCTTCATAAAATTCTATGATCTGACATTTTCAAGCAGTTCATGTTCTGGTATCCTATAAATTTGGGCAAGATATAATCATGATTTTACATTATATTTCATCTTACCAGGTGTTTCCAAAACTTTATAACATATATTTTCAAAATAATTATATTCAATATTCCTGGAATATTATATGTGATGGACCAATGAATCAAACCAATATGAAATATACAAAAAAATGATCATTTTTATCCAATTTTGTTTCTCCCTAATGACATCAATTTTCTGTCTGTTAATAGTCAGTCGAAAGGTAATGTGTGGCAATTAAGAGAAAATATATTTTCATTCAATACTTGAGATCATTTTTTGAGGTCTATCTCCTTAAATTTTACCTTGTTAGAAATTATTATTTATCCATCGAAAGGGATGGTTGGTTGAAATTAATATGCTATGAAAGTAAAAAAAAAGTTTTTCTACCATTGATGAGCATAAATGCATTACTGTCACTCATAAAGTATGGACATGATTTTGGCCCCAGTGTATTCTAGACAGATAACATTCCATATATTGGGAAGTCACACATTGTTCAAATCAATGCAGTATTAATTAGGAAATTTTGTTTTCCAAAAACATCATATGTATTGACACTGTTACTCCATAATAAATTTAACTCATCAATCAATGAATTCAAATAAATATCTATAATCTATTTTCGATGTCCTAGAATTAATCAGTTCAAAAAGATATATGACTCATTCATGAACATCCAAGGAGGAAAATTGAATTGAGTTATAAAGAGGGTCCAAATAGAGTATTGACTACCATAACAACCAAATGGATAGAAATCATCAATAGAAAGACCCAATCACACGTTTTGAGCTTATAAAAAAATAGATGGATGTATTTTATCAAAATAATTTTATGAAAAAAATCTATAGTATGATTTAATATTTTATCTGTTGAAATATTGGTTTTTTCCCATGACATCAATAAAAGTGTGTTTTGAGACATAAATAAATTCAAAATCTAGGTTTAAGTGGTAAATACCCAATTACATTACATGAATCAATCTAGAATTCCATAGATGAGTCTCTTTGTATCTTGATTTTCCACATGTAGGAAACTAACAAATGATTTATTTTAATCATTATATAAGATAAAATAATTTGAACAAGCACAAATCTTATGATAACTAAGATCCAAATTAAAAACCAGCCTCTTTCCCCCATAGAAATTTATAGGTGACACATTTTCTTTAGGTAACACTCCTTTAACCAAATAAAATATCTGATCAAAACAGCCATTTGACATTCAATTATCATATTTAATAGCCATCAATTATGCATCCCCTACAAAATTTCTTATCTTGCAACCATGATATAGGGAATCATTAATAGCACTCAAAAACTCATAAAATTGGGAGTGTTCCAAACTAGGAGTTAAATATATATCATCTTGAGTATCAGTTTTTTGAAAAGGCAGAACAACCACATCATGTACTAAAATTAGAGTATTTGATGGATCTGGAACCAAATTATTTTTATCTTCTCTGAAACTACATTCACCATGTTTATACCAAAAACTATAATCGTTTATAAAACTAAAATGTAATAGATGACCCCCGACTTGGCCAATGTGCCAATCCTCCTCAGATCACTTTTCTTACATGGACACTTAATTTTCCATTGGAAATAAATTCTTTTTTTGATGAGGAAAATGATAAAAAAATCATCAAAACCCTCAATATATAAAAGATTTATACCAAAACCATTTAGATTAATGAAATGATTTATCCAATCATGATCATGTAATACTAATTTTTATTGAATTAATTTTTCCATATTTATCAAAAAAAATATAAACAAATATTTTTTTAATAAAGTTAATATAAGAAAAACACGATCCAAAAAACTAAAGAAAATTATAAAATTAGAATTAAATTGTAAATATTATAAATCTTATATGTTTACAACTACTGTTTAACTAATTTCCACTAATTATTACTATTTACCATTAATATTAACTAATTATATTGATTTATTATTCGATTCTACTAATTATTACTTATCATTGCTAATTATTACTAATTAATGTGAATTAATACAAATTACAATTAATTATTTCTAATTTCCATTAATTATTACTTATTACTACCAATTATTACTATTTATAACTAATTATTACTAATTATTACTAATTAACAAAAATATTAAATAATTACCAATAATTATTAATAATTATTATTAATTTTTACTGACTAATACTAATCATTATTAATTATTACAAATAATTACTAATCATTGCCAATTATTACTAATTATTAATAATTATTAATTATTTCTATTAATTATTTCCAATTCTCACTAATTATTTATAATTATTACTTATTATGAATAATTATGACAAATTATGACTAATTATTACTAATTATTACTAATTATTACTAATTATTACTAATTATTACTAATTATTACTAATTATTACTAATTATTACTAATTGTCACTATTTATTACTAATCATTAATAATTATTACTAATTATCCCTAATTATGACTAATTATTACTAATTATCACTAGTTATTACTAATTATCACTAATTATCCCTAATTATTACTAATAATCCCTAATTATTACTAATTAACACTAATTATTACTAATTAACACTGATTAATTGTAATTATCAATAATTGTTACTAATTATTACTAACAATTACAACTATGGACGTTCAAGAGAAAGGTGAACTAGCATCTAAGAAATTTTTTAGAAAAAAATTCACAAAGCTGAAAAGAGGATGGATGGGGTCCAAAAATGAGACATGCCCTCATTCATCAGATAAGACTAAATGTTAAGAACGTGATCATTCCCATAATCAAGATAAGAGACATCATCATCATCAGTTTTTTCCCACTCTTACTATGGGTTCCTTTTATTAAAGTGAACCGAGTAATTCTCCTTGAGTTTTTCTTACTCCAAAGTGAGTTGACTCTTAGAGTCCTTAGAAGAATATTTGGTAGACACATTTAAACCATGTCCTCATGCAGTATCCCAATCATCTTAACCACATCCTCAGCCACTTCCTTTTTGAATCCTACCCCATATCCATGACTTTTTATGCCAAATTCCTTCAGGTTCTTCTTTCTCAACGATACATTTTGGAGTGAATTCCACCTACATGGGGAGTTCTTGAATAATAGGAATCTATGGAACTTCATATGTCTACAAAAATGCCGTAGGTTTTTGGGAAGGAACCATTTGAAAACCCTCTTTATCCACTGGTCTCCCCATACATTTAGACAAAGACACGTGCTTATCCACATGCACTTAATTTAGTGCTTGATCATTGTCTTCTCCATGCTTGTGAGATCGATCATCCTCTGGTTCTTTCATAGACTTTTTAAGAGGGACAAGCTAAGCATATTCATTATCTTTAATACTATTGGAAAATGAATCCACATCACTAACACCCGTATCCTATTTAAAGAATCATCTTCTCCATTTTCGTCATCAAAAGCATTCCAATCTTCCTTAGTGTGTTTGGACCAAATCTCAAGAGGTGTAACATGATCTCTAAATGAAGGTGGTACTTTTTTCCATGAGATGGTGACATATGAGAAATTATATGAGTCTCATCAACATTACCTTATTCAGCAATATCATCCCAAGTCCTACTCCCTTGTATAACCACTGATGAGGGGGTAAAAACATCAATTTTATTTTTACAGACCATTGCCTCATGATCCAAAAGCACAGTATTATGAGAAACCTTGTCTTTCTTGCAGTATCATGACATCCAAATTCTATGTTTAGCAACTTCATGTCCTCTCAAATTGAAGATAGTACAACTTATTTATATTTGGAGATTCTCCTTAACATGCCCAATGGTCTGACAACCAATACAAAATAGAGGCAGTTTTTCAAACCATAGAGTCATATAAAAATTAAGTTCTGTAGTAGACAATGTGATAGATTCATTTGGAATTGAATTTAGATCCACCTCAACAATAAATCTCAAAAAAAATTCTAAAGTGCACCTCTTTCGTTGCCCGGTCATGCTTGATCAGGCTTCCAATGAATGAAGCAATGATGAGCAAAATATGAACATGCCATAATACCCAATTCAAGTTATAAATATTAACCCAAACCCAAGTTATTGTGTTTTAGACCACAAATGGTTTGAAAAAGGATCCAAATATTTAATGCACATGATTTCTGGCATGATAGAGATCACATCAAAACCCCATGCCTTACACTTTATCTCTTCAGAGGGAAAAACAAAGTAGAAATTCTCTTGCCCAATATGAATGCACTTCTAGTCATGAAATACATAAATAACAACAATTAGTTTTTCTAAATATTTAGTCCTCCATGTTTTTTAAACCATTGGAAGGAAAAACCTCCCACTAATCGAATGATTAAAAATTCTAAACTGATAAAGGAGAAAATAATGACTTACCCAGATGTGAGTAGAGTTACCTCTTCAAAAGATATGATCTTCATCATTCTTTCTTGAGGTGAAACCCGGTTTTTAATCACACAATTCACATTATTGATAGTCGAGTGGCATGGAAACTAAATATGTACTTTTTAAAGATAATGTCGTTGGATTATAAAGAGGACGACCGGAAGACCCAACATCCAAGGCCCTCTGTGCACCTTCATCTGTCGAAGTAAATGGAGTATGGGTCTTTCCAAAATAATATTTTGAGTCTAATTTTTTAGCATCAATGAACCATTGAGAATCAAACTGACCATTACTGATAAAATAATCTTCTAGAGCAGCCGAAGAGGAAGTCACCATCAGTGAACCATAGTTGTTATCATGACAACACATGAGTGCTCACGAAAACCCTCCAAAAATCTATTCCTACTAATTATTACTACATATTGGTAATTATTACTAATTACCACTAATTATTACTAATTACCACTAATTATTACTAATTATCAGTAATTATTATTAATCATCACTAAATATTACTAATTATCACTAACTATTACTAATTAATTCTAATTATTTAAAACTGAAGGAAATTAGTACAATTTAACGCTAATTATTACTAATTATTACTAATTATTACTAATTATCACAAATTACCACTAATTATTATCAATTTTTACTAATTATCATTAATTATGACTAATTATCATTAATAATCATTAATTATCACTAATTGTCACTATTTATCAGTAATTGTCATTAATTATCACTAATTATCACTAATTATAATTAATTATCGCTAATTATCACTAAGTATCGATAATTATCCATAATTATCACTAATCATGACTAATCATTAATATTCGTTACTAATAAATATTAATTACCACTAATTATAATAATTTCCAAAAAAAAGTATTACAAATTATTACTAATTATCACTAATTATCACTAATTATTACTTAATATTATTAATTATTACTATCACTAAATATTACTAATTATTATTGATTAACACTAATTATTACTAATTATGACTAATTATCACGAACTATCAATAATTATCACTAATTATCACTAATTATCACTAATTATGATTAATCATTACTACATAACACTAATTATTACTAATTAATGGTAATTATTACTAATTACCATTAATTATTACTAATTATTACTAATTACAACTAATTATTACAAATTACCACTAATTAAACTAATTATCACTAATTTTTACTAATTATCACTAACTATTACTAATTATCTCTAATTATTAGTAATTATTAATAATTATTATTAATTATTACTAATTATAACTAATTGTCACTAATTATCACTAATTATCGCTTATTATCACTCATTATTGCTAAATATTACTAATTTTTATTATTGTTACAAATTATTACTAATTAATGCTAATTGTTTCTAATTTAGGATAATTAATACAAATTAACAATAATTTTTACAAATTGTTACAAAATAATGATAATTATAACTAATTATCACTAATTATTACTAAATACCACTAATAATAACTAATTACTACTAATTATTATTAACTATTACTTATTATTAGTAATTATTACTAATCATTGCCAATTATAAGTAATTATAACTAATTATCGCTAATTATCTCTATTTATCACTATTTATCATTATTTATCACTAATTATCATTATTTACAACTAATTATTACCAATTAATGGTGATTATTACTAACTAATGATAATTAATACTAATTATTTATTAATTTTTACTAATTACCATTTGTTTTTAATAATTACAGCAAATTTTTACTAATTGCAGCTATTTTTCAGTAATTACTACAAATATTTACTAATTACATCTAATAATTACTAATCACTGTTAATTATTACTATGTAGAATTCATTTTCACTTATAATTATAATTTTTTAACTTTATAATTTTTTTACTAATTACTATTAATTATTACAAATTACTACTAATTTTTACAAATTATTGTTAATTTTTAATAATTATATTGATTTATAATTTTTTTACTAATTACTGATAATTAATATTATTATTTGCTATTTTTTACTAATTATTGTTAATTATTAATAATTACTACAAATTGTTACTAATTACTACTAATTATTACTAAATATTTCTATTTACCACTTATTATTACTGATTTTTATTAATTTATAAAAAAAAATTACTAATTGACGCTAATTTTAAAAAATTATTTTGATTTATCGATAATTTTTACAAACTGTCACTAATTAATACTAATTATCACGTTTTTTACTCATTACTGTTAATTATTACTAAATACCGTTAATTATGGCTATTTTCTGCTAATTAAAACTATTTACTACAAAATGAAACTATTTACTCTTTAATTACAAACAATACTACTAATTAAAATTAAATAGTACTAATTTAAAATAACCACTATTAAATAAAAATATTTAATTATAATTTTAAATAATTACTTATAATTTTAAATAATTACTTCTATTTGACTCGAATTACAATTAATTTATAATATTAAAATATAATAAAAAATGTAAACATTAAATGAATACATCAAAAATGATGCTTTTGTGTGATACAAACATCAAAATTCCCCTCACAGAAAAATTTTATACTTATCTTGATGGAGGAAAAAACTGAAGAATGGAAAGTTGAATTCATGAATGGAGAGAAACAATCGGGGGGGGTAAATATAGGTTGGATTAGTAGCGACAGAACTATTTGCGATGAGGTTCCTGTGGCAAGTAGTTCCCCCCTTAAGATATTTCTCCCTAGAAATTTCCTTTTCCCATACTAAAAAAGATGAGGGTAACTTTGCTTCCTCAGTTCCTCTAATTCCCATGTCTCTTCTTCAAATGTGTGGTTTCACCATAACACCTTCACAAGGGGCATTTCATTATTTCTTAGTACTTTTCCCTACAATCTAAGATCTTCAATGGTCTATCCTCATAAGAAATATCCTCCTCTAACTGTACTACCTCTGAAGAGAGTACTTGTGAATGATCTAGTATGTACTTCTTTAAGAGGGATAATTGAAAGACATCATGTACTTTAGCCACGGTTGGTGGAAGTGTTAGTCGATAGGCCACAACCCCGACACGAATAAGAATCTCAAAGGGGTCGATGTACCTAGGACTTAAATTCCCTTTCTTTCCAAAGCCTTGTGTCCTTCTTCCATAGAGATATGCATAGGAATACAATGTCTCCAACTTTAAACTCAAGGTCTCATTGATGGTTATCAACATAACTCTTTTGTCGACTCTAGGGTGCCTTGATATACTGCTGAATGGTTTTCACCTTCTCCGCCATTTCTTTGACCATTTCTGGTCCTAGAAGCTTACACTCAATGAATTCATCCCAAAATGTCAGTGTTCTACACCTATTCCCATATATGGATTCATAGGGTTCCATTTAGATGCTCGAGTGGAAACTATTATTATAGGAGAATTCAACTAGAGGATTATGTTGATCTCATCCTCCTTTAATGTCCACTGAACATAATCTTAACATATCTTCCAGTGTCTGAATAGTTCGCTCAGATTGGCCATCAGTATGAGGATGATAGGTCGTACTGAAGTTTAGTTTAGTATCTAGAGCATGTTGAATACTCTTCCAAAACATAGAGGTGAATCATGGATCACGATCAGATACAATAGATAGTGGTACTGCACGCAGCCTTATCAATTCCCTGATATATATCTATGCCAGTTGATCTAATTAGAAATCTTCCTGAATTTCAATGACGTGTGGAAACTTTGTAAGACGATCCACAACAACCCAGATTACATTATTTCCATTGGATTTCGTCGGGTGTCAGGTGACAAAGTCCATGGTGATGTTCTCCCATTTCCATGCTGGTATGAGCAATGGTTGCATCATCCCCTTATACTTCTTCCTCTACCATCACTTGCAGATACACCATGCACTTTTATGTACACTCAGTGATCTCCATCATCATATTATCCCACCAATAATTCTCTCGGATATCTCGATACATCTTTGTGTTTCCTGGGTGAATAGAGAAATTTTTAATATGTGAATCATCCAAAAGTTTCTTCTTCGGCTCTGGAATTGATAGAACACATAGTTTGTTCCCAAATCTCACAATTCCTTCTTTATTAACATTGAAATCCAAGGATTTCCCTTTTCTAACAGCTCCCACTTTCTTTTGAATTCCCACATCTTCCTTTTGAGAATCCTTTAACCTTTACAAAAGAGATGGTCGAGCAATAATTTTTCAAAGGATTGATGATGTTCCATTCTTTATGATTCCCATGTCCATCTTCATTAAATTTAATACTATCGGATCCTTCTCAATTCTCATCAATGATAGAATTGTTGGGTCCTTTCTACTTAGATCATCTGCCACCATGTTCACTTTCCCAGGGTGTTAATGGATTGAGAAGTTATAGTTTTTGATTAGCTCTAACCATATTTGTTGGCACATGTTCAACTCTTTCTGTGTGAATATATACTTGAGGCTTTTTTGGTCCATATATATTTCACACTTATCCCCAAAGAGAAAATTCCTCCAAATTTTTAAATCAAAGATCACCGCAGCCAACTCCAGATCATTTGTTGGATAGTTTTTCTCATGAACATTCAATTTCCTTGAATCATAGGAAATGACTTTGTCATTTTTCCTCAACACACAGCCCCATACCTTCTTCGAAGCATCACTGAATTCCACAAAAGGTTATCCACTTATTGGTAAAGTGAGCATGATCATAGTGATAGGCCGCCTTTTCAACTCCTTGAATCTGGCTTCGCATTCATCTCTCCAAGCAAACTATACTCCCTTCTGAGTTAGATTGGAAAGAGGGTCAGACAATCGTGAGAAATGTCTCACAAATATTTGATAATATCCACCTAACCCCAAGAAGATATAGATATCTGTTACCGATGTTGGCCTCAACCATCCCTCAATTGCAGTTATCTTGGAGGGATCCACTGATATCTCATTTCTTGTAATGATATGGCCCAAGAATGAGACCTCCTTCAACCAGAACTCACACTTGTTGTACTTTTCATAGATCTTCTCTTTCTGCAAGGTCTCTAGTACAGTTCTTAGATGCTCTTCATGATCATCCTTGGTTTTGGAGTATATTTGAATGTCATCTATAAATACTAACCCAATTTTTTTGATTTAATCTCTAAAGACTCAATTCATCAAGTCCATGAAGATTTCTGGAAAATTAGTGAGTCCGAAAGGCATTACTATGAATTCATAGTGCCAGTATCATGTATGAAAATCAGTCTTGGGGATATCTTCCTTCTTCACCCTTACTTGATAATATCCCAAACAAAAATCCACCTTAGAGAATTATTGTGCCCCAAACCACTGATTTAACAACTCAACAATTTGTGGGAAAGGATACTTCTTCTTTATCATGATTTGGTTAAGCTCATGATAATCGATGCAAAGGCACATTGACCCATCCTTCTTCTTGATTATGAGGACTAGTGCACCCCATGGTAAAGCACATGGGCGTATAAATCCTTTATCCAGATTCTCCTATAGTTGTTTTTTCAGCTCCTCAAGCTCCACAATAGCCATTCTATATGGAGTCTTGGATATTTTAAACACCCCAAGCATAAGGTCAATTGAGAATTAAACATCTCTTCTAATAGGATGACAAGACAATTCCTTGGGAAACACTTCAGTGAAATCCCTCACAATAGGCATGTCTTCAAGGATGCTTTCTTCCTTAACTCAATCATCTCAGCAAGATACACGTGCTCATAGGGCAATAATATCTGATCTTGAGATGATGAAGCTAAATAAGATTCATCTTCTTCCTTTCACTAGTATTGAATTGGGGGGTCAATTCTCCATATGGAGAGTGATTTCCATATCACGACAATTTTTGTTGGCTCTATATAAGGAAGGCCAATACATGCCAAGAATTTCCTCAAATTCCACCAGAGGGAGTATGAAAAGGTTTTCTAGGAAGTTTACTCCACAAATTATGATAGGGGAGGAGTTATATTCATGGGATGCAATGATTTCCCAAGTTTTCATACTCACCTACATATTTACTTCAATGATTTGTGGTCGTGTTAGAATTTTTATATTAAACCTTCAGGATATAAAAAATGCATAGAACCAGAATCAAAAAGTACATTCGCTATTTGTGAATGATTATCTAGTGTACCTATCACCTTGTCATTGTTGGTGTTCAAATCAGTGGTAGAGATGGAAAAATATTTCCTTTTCTGCCTTGGAGGATGTTGGTTGCCTCCGAAAACCCTTGGCTTAGGGAACTGGTTTGCAAAGTACCCGGGTTCATTGCAGTTGATGTAATGAACAACATGTTGAGGGTCGAGGCGAGTGTTCCTCTCCTCTATCACAGCTGTGTCTTTCTCTTGCTGATATTTAATAGCTAGGTTCCCTTATCTTCCACACCTAAAGCATTTCCTCGTTCCATTCAGGCAATTTACAAGGTGCTTTTTTTCCACGCCTTTGGAAAATAGGGTGCTGTATTTTCTTAGCAACGTTGGATTTATCCATTGGACCACTAGAATTGAAGTCCAGCTTACACTTTTTATCCCCATGATACCCCTGAGATTATTTGATCTCCATTTTTACCTTGAGGGTACATCAGAAAATTTCCTCATAGCTATCAAAGTCACGGATCACCAGCGCTTTCCACATGCTAGGTTTCTAACCACCAAAGAAGATGTTAACCTTGAATTTGGGGGTAATGAAAAAGCCGAAGGCATATTGTAAAATCAATATCATGTATTCCTCGTACGCTCCGACAGATTCGTCATCTTTTTTCTTGAGGGAAAGGATGTCCCTCTCCATCTCAAGCCGAAGGGTGCACGTAAAATATTTAACAAAAAATATATTTCAGAAGTCCATCCATTCCAATACCTTGATCTCCTCCTCAGGCTTCATATTTTTTATCAATGTCCACCATTGATCAGCTTCACCCTCCATATGATAATCTTCCAGGAGAACCTTATCTTGTTCAAAACCTTAAAGGATGGAGAAGATCTTTTCAATGGAGTTGATCCATTGTTCGGCGATTGAGGGATCAGATGATCCATTAAATATAGGAGGCCTTTGTCTCCTGAATCTCTCGATAGTGACTAGTTCATTATTAGGGGGTTTTGAACGTTCCTCCATGTTTCTATTCAATGCTTGAGTTAACTCAGAGAGAATCATGACAAAGTTCTTGATTCCCAATCCCATCGGGTTGGGCATCTCACTATCACAGTCATCACATGGATCTTTACATTGGTTGTTAGCCCGAGTCTTCTTATTACTTGCCATTAGATGGAATAAAAAGAAATTTAGTGGTAACACATAAAGGGTTATCCAATGACAAAATAGATAACTTATAAATAACTTTTATTTACTTTAATTATGAATCCATAGGCTTAAATCTATGATATCCATGATCTACTTTTTAACTTATATTCTTAGTGGAATTTCATTAATAATGGTTCATAATAATCTTGTGAATTTACCAATTCATATCTCCTAGGAGTGTCATAACTTAGAGTGCAGCAAGGCCCATTGTCGTGTACCAGGATACCCAGGGTCAATCTCGAAACACCTTGTCGGAGTTTTCCCGCCTAGATACATCTGTGATATAGCCACCTCTACCTGCTCATATCTAGACAAGGATGTATTAGAATGATAATACACATACTCAATACCCAAATAAAATTATGGATTTTTTTATTATACTTAGTCTTGTCTTTGTGGCTTCACTGGGGTTTTCTAATACTAATCCCAAAAATAACTAAACCTATCATCTGATACCAACTATAACAACCCTTCATTTTTTTAAACACTTAAACATGATTTATTACATAGAAAAATTCACTTGATACAACATAAAAGATCGATAGGTCTAGTGTATTTGTGGATTAGGAACATTACATAACAATAGAAAACATAGGACACAATATCTTATTGAAAACGTCTTTTACATAACCACTACATTCACTCATACTTAGCATTGCATGGGATAACCTAAGGACATGCATAAGAAAAGGGTGAGTTATAAAGCCCAGTAAGGGAGTTAATGAGGCATAACTAGAACGATAAAATACATGTTAGGTAATAGGAATATCAATGGAGAAAAATATAAACATGAGCACAATGTCATGATATAACATAATTAACATAACATGGAAATGTGGCAACAATATTTAACATGCTTTTAGCATGATCCAAGGCTCATTGCACATGGAACATTAGTAAATACGCATTGTACATAAATTATCATTAGTAAACCCTCATTTCACTCGATGTATCATAATACTAATCAGTACCCAATGCATTGGAGTGCAATCAGGGTGCACCCTTCTTAAACATTTCATTTCATGCATAACTGTGTCACATGGATCATATAACATGGAATCATTAAACATCATAAGTTATTCCATGATTAATAAATATGGAATAAAAACATTAAAGTACCATTAAATATGTATATGTTCATAATGGTGAATATCCATGATAGATACATGGGTATGGTATTCACTGCATAATGATTTTGGCTTAGAAAAATCGCAGTGCAATTTCGGCAGCATAACGACATGACATGAAAATTTGTAAAAATGGTTGATGAGGGAGAAAGCGGTGTCTCATCATATTTAAATGAAACAGAAAGTAAGGGGATCATATACAAATATTTTCCAACATATGTAAAGGAATTTATATTCATAATATATTGGAATTACTTGAATGTAAATGAGGAGAGAGAAATTTCTTACAAAATTTCATCGTGGTAACGGGTGTGCATGGGAGGCATTAAATGGGAGTGAAAATTGTCTATAATAATTAAAAAATAAAGAGGGGTGTATGGGGGAGGAGATAAATAATACCGAAACATTTTTAATTGAAATTATAAGGGTATAACAACATAATGAAATTGAGAAACAAAATGAGAAAAGAGGAAATACCTTACTTGGAAGTGTGATCCCAAAGGCTTGGGAGAGGCTTGAGATAGCCTTATTGGGAGCTTGGGGAACCTTGGGAGAATTATATAGAGAGGATGGAAGAGGTTGGACGCACTCTAAAGTCATTGAGTGAAGAGGAAGTGGGATATTGGTTTGGTTTATATAAGAAAGGAGAGGTAATTCTTTATTATTTAGGTTTGGGTCAGCACACATTAAACTAATCAACACCACAATCTAGACCATGGTTTTTTCCAATGATTTTTGTCAAAGGGGATTAGAAAAAAATATTTTATAAGTCCAATGGACTAACCTATTATAATAATAGGTTTGCTTATGTGGAGGTGAGTCACACTCTAAAGGAAATTTATTTAAAAAGTGAAAATGTTTTATAACTCTTGGAGGGTCCACAAAAGTATTGTAAAATAAATTAAACAAACTGAAAATTACATTATTTTAATGGTAAAACATATATAATCCGAAAATACCATTTATAGTATTTTATTACATCACTATTGGGTCATTATGATGTCACTAAACACATTATATATTTAAACGGTAGTTAATTTTTACCCAAAAATTTGACTGTCTCCGAAAATTATGAAAAAATCACCATTGGATAATTTCAATGTCCTGATTTCAAAAATAATACTCATTTTATCTAAATAATTTTCTAAATATGTTAATTTTAACTTTTAAAATAATAACCGACATTTATCTAAAATTCATGAGTTTTTTCAAAAAACGGATTTCAAACCTTACTAAAATTACAATTGGATTCATAAAATTATATAATCAGTTATATTTAATAAAAATTAATTTAATAATAATAATATTTTATTGAAGTATTATTTAATTCAAAAATTATTTAATTCATTAAAATATATTTCTTAGATGAATATTAACTAAAAAACTATTTGCACTTTAAAAACTATTTACAAAGTAACAATTATAAAATGAATGTATATTCATTATTATATAAAAAAATAATTCACATAATCATAGTGCTAAGGTCGTGTTACATAACCCCTTATAACACCCGCATAAGACCGATGGGAAAGGTGTGTGATGGTGACAGACTATTGGGGTGGCTCGGATAACATTGCTCGGGTGGTAATCTCTATCAACTTCCACTTCTCTCGTAGGCGATTCCACTTGATCTTAAAATGTAGAAGATCAGCTTGGGATTGGTCAATAGTGAAGACCAATGATTCCACCTCCTTTTTGAGATCCAAAAAATAGGCTTCATACAGGGATATTCTATTGGATTATGTCATCACTTCCTTTATCTGAGTAAATTTTATTTGTTAAATCCCTTTATTTATACAAATCATGTGATCACTATTCAATGGATATATTAGAAATGGTCACAATTCATAACAGTATTCTTAAATATAGAAACATAAAACCAAATATGTGCATATGTTATAAAACCATTTTACATAATATGACATTTAATTAGATCAAGAGGAATTTTTATTAATGAAAGTTAGTGTCGTTACAAGTCACATAAACTCACCTGTCAAGAGAATATTCACAATGGGTGAATGATCCCATCACAAATACCTTTACATGACCAAGAGTATTTGTGATGAGACTTGGTTCCTGTTTCAAATGTCATTTTTGCATTTCAGTCGGAAGGTATGCCAATAGTATTTTTGACACGTTTATTTAACTGTCACAAATACATGTTTATTTAATAGTATTTTCAATAGTATTAGAATATCATTGAAAAAAATTCCTTCCAAATGATTATTAGCGACAGTCCTAGGGCCCGACACAAATTACTTGTCACAAAAGTCCATTTGTCCCATAGTTGTCACACCACCCATAATTCCATAGGAAGAATACCCTAGAATCCTAAAACAGGACACCCTTCATAGTGTCATGGATGTCATCTCTGTTTCACATAGGGAAATTCTCTAAAAGAAAAATCCCACCACCATGGGCATGTTAGACCCCATGCTCAACGATAAGAAAATAATGGTAATCACACAAAGCCTCAAATAAATAAAAACTACCACCGCTCGCTTTACTCTGTATGGCCACCAGCTCACCTACCATTGTGGTGTGGTGTGTAACATATCAGGATTTTATTAAATATATATATTTTCTAATTATATTTAATTTCATTGATATTATGTGTTACACGTAACCCTGAGTATTAAAGTAAAACAAAATACGATAAACATATTTTCACATAATGAGAGAGTTATTTCATAGAAATTTGAATGGAGGATATTAATATTATAGACTAAATTATGAAAACACATGGTTTTTACATGTAGATAAAATGAATCATTTAGATATAAATTAATTAGAATTGGAAATAAAAACAATTCAAAAATAAGGAAAATATTTTTATTGAAAACTATTATTCTACATAGAAATGAGGTTTACCACAATAAATTAAATAAATCACATTTATTTAATGATTTTAGTGAAACTTTTATATTATATAATCAATAAAATGTATCAAATTAATCATATATGTTTCTATTCATGAGATTGGAATAAATACAGTTTTATGCTTAAAACTGTATATTTCAAAAATGTATTTTTTATTTCGTTTTGCACACTTATTTTGAAATTAATTTTTTTCACTTTTAGAAAATTTATTTTAAATAATTAAATTCATTTTTAAATAATAATTTCATAATTTTCTCTGATTAATTTTTTGTAATTTTCTAAAAAAATTAATTTTTTGAAGAATTATGAAAAAATAATGTTTTTATTAAGAATTTTCTATTATTTTAAATTAATTTATGATTTAAATATTGTATTTATATTGTTTGTAAGGAATAATTTTTTCAATTATATTATTATTAATCCAATATAGTCCATTGGAAACAATATCATGTTGAATTTTGAAAAAAAAAATCTTTTTAAACTTATGATGTCTTTTTCTACAGAAAACCTTTTTTTCCACATCGAGGGCTTTAAATATAAATTATATTCTAAAAATTATATGATTTTAATTTGATAAAAATCATTATATATTTTTAATCTGAAATGTTGAAATTATCTAATATTTTTAACATAATCATTGACCATATTGATTATTAAAAATTGTAAAAAATAATTATCACAGTTAAGGTAAAAACGGGTTTATCATAGTATAAACTAAAATGACGAGGGTAATAAATGGACCAATAATTTTTTAATTATTATTACATGGAAATATTTTTGACCATATATATTATAAGGTTACATAATTATCAATTTTTTTGTCTTTTGGAATGTCAAAAATGTGGGAGTAATTCATTATTTTCCTAACTTCCAACAGTTTTCTCTTTCCCACTTATAAAAGGTTACACTTATCTTATCTTCAACACACTTACAAAGCCAATTGGATCAGAAAATAAATTTACAAATCACTTCATTACTTTCCTCCCCATCACCTAGATCCATTTTCATGATCATAAATCCATCCTATGAAGGATTTTAGTACTAACCTACGGTGGTTGTCTGAATGGAGGTATACTTTTTGACCGAGAGTTTCTATTTTATTTTTATTCCACATCCTTCAAATGTTCATAATGAATTAATATATAATAAAATAATTATATCCTATATTTTTAGAAGTTATTATACTATGTTCATGTCCAATATCCATCTCCTCCTTCCCCAGATGGGAAACGAACTCGTCGATCATGTGTATGGAGGACTAACACCTCACGAGCTAACATAATTTGTTTTACATAAACACTTATCACAGATTGATATAATGATATATTACATTAATATATATTATATTTGTAACATTAATATATATTATATTGGTAACATTTTTATACTTCTGGAATTTTAAATCACATATACCTTCTTACTTTGTATTCTGTGGTGGGTACGATAACGTTACTCATGTGTACAACAAAGTACTTCATCGTGAAGCGATGTGATTCGTTTTTCACTAATAAATTAAATGGAAGGTAATAAGGATAAAATTAATAAATATATTTTCTATATATTACATAATAATTAATCTTTTATGGTGAATTACTATTTACCTTATTTAGTTCCATCCATTGAATAATTGAAGTAGCATTCATGTATAAGTATGGCCTACCGTCTTCATGAATGGTGTATTTCATATAACCAAATATAACCTTTATGAATGATTTTAAATATTTATATAGTAAAAAAATCTTATATTTATATAATTATTATTATTATGTAGGTTATAGAACCATGAAAAATTTACAAGTACCAAAATTACTGAATGATAAAATACATGAAAAATGAAGCAGTTATTACCTAAAACAGTTATTTTAACAAGGAATTATTAATAAACTAGAAATAAAAGGGTATAAGTACATCATATAAGTTATTATATATATTATTATGTATCCTTAATATATGTAAAATAAATTTATATTTGTTATACAAGATTATAGATGGATTTAGAGGCATGAAAAACTCAAGATTAGGGACTTTCATCTCACTTTTAATTCTTTGGGAGACATTCCCTATACACAGCTTGTTTCTATTGTGTAGTGTATATAAATATAAAATTATTTTCTTTATTATCATTATCATTATAATTATATGATATACATATCCATATAATTTACTAATTTCATATGGATTATTATTAAAAAGGAACTACAGTTCTAGTGGTTTTATGTTACAATCATATTGTTTATCGAGATTATTTATGATTATGCTATCAATGATGAGATATTATAATCTAACACTCAATAAAAACGTTTATTTAATTAATCTTTTATTATTTCAAGAAAATAAATGTTTTCATTTTTTTAATCTCTTAAATTATTAAAGACACCAAAATAATATTTTGATGAAAAATAATCTATATTTCTCTCTTCGGTTGAAAACCATTTTCATTCCAGGTCCATGTTTCCAAAAAAAAATCAAAGAAGTTTTTTACTATTCTATAATTTTTTCTCAAATAAATTTGTACACATTATTTATTTATTTTAAAAAAATTAAAAGGAATCTCAAATTCATTTTCCAAATAAGGACCTTTGTCGTTTACCAAAATGTGAATGAAATCTTTTTTTTAACATGTAATAATTGAATGCAATTTTCATCCATTATGACTGATTAATTATTTAATATTAATTTATATTTTTAGAAGATTATTTTTAAGCATATTAATTTTAAAAATTATTTTGGAAATTTTAGTTTTAAAAATTGATTTTCAAAATGGAAATTCTACATTCCTCAAGAAATGTTTGAAGTGT
Source organism: Viscum album (assembly GCA_963277665.1). Lineage (NCBI taxonomy): Eukaryota > Viridiplantae > Streptophyta > Magnoliopsida > Santalales > Viscaceae > Viscum > Viscum album. The sequence continues at coordinate 256,949,988 of OY728150.1, forward strand.
TCATTCAAAATTATTTTCCATATAAGATGACATCCTTTTATGTTACTTATGATTTACCATGGATATGATCCTATTGTACCATAATTACTATCTAGTTGTATTTTTTCTGATTATGAGGATTATATGTTTATGAAACTCATCCTGTTTTCCAAGGGTTATTCTATGATGAATTTATAAGATGATTTTGGGACCCATTTCCTTTATATGGGTTATGCTATGATAGAATGTTTATGAGGCCCTTTTATTTTCATGGGTTATGATATGATGAATATTATATGATATTTTGGAATAGATATGTATCATTTTCCTTATGCGATACTGGTTATGTTATTACCAAGGATGGTGGTAATGTCATAACAAAGGATAATGGATACATTATAACCAAGGATGGTGGTCATGTTATAACCAAGGACAGGTGAGACCTATATCTCACAAAAAATTCATTGGTTAGTGCATTATAACTCATGGGATAACTATGGAAAAATATTTTATAGGATTGATCCACTATGAGAAATAAAGCTATGGGATTGATCCACTATAGAAAGCTGGTGATAAGGCCTGATCTAATATGTGAAATAAGGGATGAGTCCAGATCCACTACATTAAATTGTGTTGTTGGTTAACCTTGAAAATGAGAATATTTATATACCTATGTTTATTAAACACTATTATGATAGAATTTTATGGTTTATGAATTATTATGATTTTATAATCTTATGAGTCATGTCTTTTGGAATGATATTGTTTTGTTCCATAGAACATGTTTAGGATGTATGAAATCTTGAGTATGAACTTTGAAAGTTGTGTTCATGATCTAAAACCCTTATACATATCTTCTAATTTCATATGAACATATATTGAAATCTCTTATGTCTACCCTTACTAGTCATCTAATCTCAACCTTTCTTATGATTCTTTTCCCTGAGTTATGAAGAAAGATATTTTGTATGGTATGTATAAGAAGGGTCGTAGTTATAAAAATCATAGTGGGAGATGATGTGGTTCACTTATGAACTAATATTTTATGTATATATGTTTAAAAATACACATATCTTTTAATATATTTATGAATGTACTATTATAATTTAATGAATATTCATATAAGAATATGTGATATTTATGTTTGAAATTCCTGGGTTGTTATTATTCTTATCAGAGAAATGGTTTAGTTAACATTTTTAAATTATGATAATAAAATATTTGTGAGAATACTGGGGATAATCCTATGTATAGGATAACATCACAATATTAAATTAAGGAAGATATTATTTGGTTTTACAAGGAATAAATCTCTATCAAGATCATATATTTTGGCATTATTTTAGAATAGGATCATCTTATGGATTTATCCATGAAAATATTTGGTCATGTATATCTATACAATCATTCGAGTGCAAAGTTGAGTGATCCCTTACTTGGCTCCTGGTTTGACATTACTTGGGGGTATCCATTGGTTAATCTAAAATTTATTTAAAACCCATTATAAAGGATTTGAAAATATTATAATGAATGATAACATATTATTAACCTGTGTTTTCATAGATTTAAATGAATCTATTATGACCTAGACATCTTATAAATGAATTTTCATTAGTATTTTTTTCCATTATGATTATAGTTTTTCAAACTACATTTTATGGATTTATTCAATGTATGGAACCTGAAGTAATCATTTTAATGGTGAATGATATGGTTAATTCAATGACTATCCTCCAGAGAAACCAAATTTTATTAGATTTGGAATGAAAAATGTCATTTCTATACTAACACAAGTCACTAAATATATGAATAATGTTGAACATCCAAATGAAAAAAGGGGAAAATTATATTGAGTCCTTCATGAGATAATATTCACCTTCTTTTGGAGAATCCAATAATACAATAGTCATTGAGCAATTAATGAATACCAATAAAAATATATTTTCCATTATCTAGTTTTCAAAGCATGGAAAATTCATTTTCGTTGACTATTATTTAGATGATGAAGAAACTCAATGGTGTAACCTTATTAAGAATACATTTTATTAAGAGGAAATTGAATCCAATGAATGGGATGAGTTAACTTTAGATTTTTCGTTATGTAATTCCATCATATTCTATGAAAACAAATTGAGAAGGGATTTATTGGGCTCAAATAGTGCGATAATAGATCTACTCGTACCTATGAATCTTATTTTACAAGACTTTATAGGTATGATTATGGTTTGATAATTATCCCTAAAATAGAAATTGATCGATTTAGAGTGTCCAAGAACCATGTCTTTTAAAGGATTCGGTTACAAGAGACATTACTATTTAAGAATCCAATGTGTATTGAAAGTAAAAAATGGAAGTTGGATATTCTAACCCTTATTGTTGTTTTGATAAAAAAGGAGATGATTGAGCCTCATGAGAACTCAAATAAATCACACGGCTAGAAGAAATTTTAGACACCAATCATCCAAAAAACTCGGAAGAAAAACTCATGTGAATTCTTGAAAAGAAAAAGATAGCCATATATTTGTGGGAAGCTTCTCTAGTGAGAAAAATAATGTATATGTGATGAGAAGAGGATAACAAATGAAATGAATAAATAGAGATAGAAATAAATTAGACCACCCACACATCAATTTTTCAAATGAAAAGATTATGGGAATTATGACAATTAATGACCTAATGAAAGGGATAATGAGGACGATAATCCCTCAAAACCATTGAAGACAAAAGACAATGTGAAATCATATGAAATCACAAAAACTGAAGTGAATCAGGATAATTAAGGCACTACATAGTGGGGATTTTCATGTTGGATTTTGTTTAAATGAGATCTATAAATATGTTTTTTATCCTTTAGTGAAATTTAATGTGATTTTGAGAATTTATTATTCTCTATCTATATATATGTTCTGAAATAAGGAAATCACATTTTATATTCTAAATCAACTTATGATAATCTATCATTGCAAGGAGGAAACCATATATGTAACAGAAAGTTTTTTGACTAAGATATGAGATTATTTGTGGAATAAAAACTGATTTATATTTAGAAATAATTTATGATTTTATTATGAATTTATAGAAGTGATTGGGGTTTATAAATTTTTATATAAGACTTTATTATTATTAAGTTAACCATTTAAGGATATTGGATCAATTCATTCGAAATTTTGGATTCAATTTTGGTCAAACGTAATTTGGAGGATCCTTTGGTTAATTATTTTTGGAATATATTAAATTGATCCTTGGATGTTATTGGATAACATTTGAAAACCAGTTTTTGGTTAATATTTAGTGGCTGAAGGAATAATTTAAGGATCATATGATGATTTTAGTTCTTCACGAATGAAAATAATCATCAAAAATATTCATTTCATGGAGTAAGTGATGTAGTGGAAAATTATTAAAGAATAATCAAAAGGAATAAATTTTTATTATGATATAATGTAATTTTGGGCAATATATATTTACTTCCCTTTGAAATTATTAATCATATAATGAAAATAGATTTTCATTTTTCTCTTCAATCAAATCTCTCTCAATTTCACGGTGTGTTCCATGTATTTATTTATAGGAAGTACATACCCAATCATTCACATCTACTCTACTCATAGGAAATAACATTGGAGAATAGTATTTCTTATTATGAATAATCTTTAGAGATCTTATATAATATATAGAGTGTTCAATGAACAAAGAAACTCACCTAGTGAAATTTTTGTGGCTAAATCATAAATTCGATGAAGCCATGTGGGAAACTAAAAGGTGTAATGAGGTAGAAGTATCCTCAATTATTTTTAAAATTTTAACTAAATTTTGAATTTAAAATTAATTTTAAGGGGGTTGTAATGAAACACCCAATGATTTTATGAAATACATTTTTTTTTAAGAAAAATTAATTTCTTAGATAGCTTGTGTTACATGAAACGTTGAGTTTTAATGAAATGTGACATACAATAAAATTATTGTTATTTAATACGATAGTTTTCTCTTGGTTAACAGAATAAAGGATATGAATAATATTAAATAAATTTTGAAAATAAATTTTTTTCACATGTATATAAAATAATTCTTTGGTTACCAATTAATTAAAAATGACAATAAAATTCATTCAAAAAAAGGAATTTTTTTTTTGAAAACTATTTTTAGGTGCACAAAGATGTTTTATCTCAATAAATGAAATAATAATTGTTTCTATTTTTTTAATTAAATTTATATATTATATAATCAATAAAATCATCTAACATCCATCTTATATGTTTTCTAGGAATGAGATAAAATATCTATCTAATTTTAGGCTTAAAATAATATTTTTCAAAAAACGATGTTTTGTCACATTTTGCGTACTTATATAGAAATTAAATTTTAATTTTTCTAAAAAAAATTTGAAAATTTTAACTTCATTTATGAATTCATAAATTCAAAAATTATCTTGTATTTAAAGTTTTTTATTTTTCTAACTAGACTAATTTTTCAGTGAATAATAAAAAATAATAGTTTTTATTAAAAATTGTCTTTTGTTTTAAATAATTTTAAAAAGTAAAATTTGATTTGAAATTATTTTTAAATTAAAATTATTTAAAATATATGATAATAAATCAAATTTATTCCGTTTTAATAATCCTGATTTTTAATTTTTATATAAATCCCTTTTAATCTTATGATGACTTTTTCTTTGAAAATTCGTCTTTTCACCACATATGTAAGATTAATTTTAAATTAAATTATGGAAATAATATAAATTAAATATGATAAAATTAATTTAATAATTATAATTAGAATAATTAATGTTATATAATATTTTCAACTTAATTTTTGACCTTAATGAATATTAAAATAGTAGAAATTAATTACTTTGGTAAAGGTTAAAATGGGTTTAATGGGGGTTGAACTAAAAAGATAAGGGAAAAAATGACCCAATACCTATATAATGAATATTTTATGGTAATATTTTGAAATTATATATTCTATAGTTTTATAATTAACTATTTTTAAGATTTTAGAATTTGAAAAATGTGGGCGTAATCCGTTCTTTTAATAAATTCCAGGTATATCCTCTACCCCAATTATAAAAGGTCACCCATGTCCTCTCCTCTACACAGATAAAACAATTTTTTTCATCCAATACCTAAAAATATACATTCCCTAATTCCCTACTAATTTCCTTGATCCAAGATTTAAGCATAAATCTATCCTAACAAAGAAATATGTGCTAACCTAAGGAGGTTGTCTGAACCAGAGGGGTTTCTCTTAACTGTGCATTTTTATTTTGTTTTTCATCTAAATGCTTAAAATATTATTCAATAATTTTTATATAATAAAATAATTATCTCATCTATAATTATATTTTATTATGTTATCTTCATTACATATATCATTATCCTCCTCCCTCTAATGGGAAACACAACCATCGATCATGTTTACGGTGGGCTACCACCTTACAAACCGACTTAATCTATTTTCAATCACCGCTTCTAAAATATTGATATAATGATAGATTAAATTAATATATATTATATTTTTAACATATATATACTTATATAATTATGATATCAAATATAACTTCTTACTTTCCATTCCTTGGGAAATACGATAATTTCACTCCTGTGTACGGTGGATTACCGCCTCACAAAGCAATGTGATTCGTTTTTCACAAGCACGTTACATGGAATGTAATAAAAAAAATTAATAAATATATGTGATATATATGAAATAATAAATTTTATTTAAATTTGACTTAATACGAATTTTTTATTCCATCCATCAAAAAATGGAACCAGGATTCATCCGTATGTAATACCTATCATCTCCATCAACAATGCATTTCATCTATATATATAAATTTTATTAATGTTTAAAAATATGTATATAATAAAAATATATGATATTTATCTCATTATTAATATTATTTAGGTTATTAAAACAATAAAAAATTACACATACCTCAATTAACGAATGATAACATACATGAAAATTGTAGCAATTAGTACCAGAAAGAGTTATTTTAACAAAGAATTTTTAAAAAATGGTGATATAAGTGTATAAGTATATAATATATCATATTATATATATTATTATTTTCCTCAAATAAATGTGTATCATACTTATATTTATTATATTGGAGGCTATATCACTTTTGAGGTAAGATTAACATGAGGTAAGGGGCTTCCATCTCAAATTTATTTATATAGGGAACATACCTTATACACCACTTGATTCATTTTTTTTCTTTATATGATGTCCATAGATTTATATTATTATCCTTATCATGAAAATAATGGGATATATCTGTCCATATTTTGTTTTTTCTTTCATTGGTCTTATGATTCAAAATATACCAAAGTTATAATGGTTTAATGTTACAATCACATTGTTTAATGGAATTTTTTATGATACACTTCCAATGATGATATTATATGATATAAATCTAAATAAACTATTTTATTTTTTGAAAATCGAGTTATTTATATAATATTCATGTTTTACATTAATTTTACACCTTAAATTAATGAATATACCGAAAGAATTATTTGATGAAAAATATTCTCTATATTTCTCTTTGGTAAAAACACTTTTCCTTCCATATCCATGTTTTCTAAAAATTGTTTAAAGAGTTTTTTTAATATTGTAAAATGACTATTTAAATACATTTTTACCCATTTTTTACTTTTTACAAAATGGTTTTTATTGAATCTTCATGTTAATTTCCAAACAAGGCTCTTTTTTATTTTATCAAAATGTGAAAGTAATAATTTTTTAATGTGTATGAGATGAACTGAATTTTTTATTTCATTACAGATCAATGACTCAAATCTTACTTTATATATTTCCTAGGATATTATTTTTAAATCTTTTAGTAAAATATTAGTTTTAGAGTGTTATTTTAAAAGTAGAAATGCTATTTTATCAAGAAATGTTCTAGGTGGTCATTCAAAATAATTTTCCATCAATAATGACATAATTGGTTTTATTTATGCTTTATTATAGATTTGATCATATATTTCAATCCTTTTAATTTATCTTGAATATTAAGGATTTTGATGAATATATTTTTTTTAAAATAATACATTTTCTACAGGTTATGCTATTATGAATTGATGAGTTGATTATGAGATCAATTTCCTTTCTATGGGTTATGTTATTATAGAATATTTATTAGACACTTTTTATTCATGGGTTATGATATAAAAAATGTTTTATAATATCATGGAATTTAAATGTATAGATTTAATTACGTGATAGTGGTTATATTATAACAAAGGATTGTGGTTAACTTATAACCAATGATGGTGGTTACATTATAACCATGTATAGTGGTCATGTTTTAACAAAGGATGGGTACGACCTATATCTCTATATAATGCATTTGAAAAAGCATTATATCTCATGAGAAAACTATGAGAAACATGTCTAGAGGTGTCAACCACTATGGAAAACACGATTATAATCTTGATACTCAATGGGAAATTGGTGATGAGGAATGATCCTATATGTGAGATAGGTGATGAGGTTTGATCAAATATGTTTGAATGTATTGGTAGTTAGTCTTGTAAAATGAAAATGTTTTGATACCTATGTTGGTGCCATAATTTTATGGAATAATCTAATTGTTCATGAATTAATATGATATTTCACTCTTTTGAATCATGTTTTTGTGAATGAAAATTTCTTCCATGACTCATGTTTATGATCTATGATAGTTTGGTTAGATACATTGTAATTTGTGATTATGATCTCATACCCTTATATTTATCTTATGATTTCATATGATCATAGATCGATATCTTCTATGTTTACCCATACTGATCATCTGATCTCAACCATTCTTATGTTTCCTTTCACTAGGTTATGAAGAAATATATTACATATGGTATGTCTAAAAATGGTTCTTATAATAAGATCTTAGTGAGAGATGATGTGGTTCACTTAAACACCAATTATTTTGGAATCCATGTTTCAAATGAGACTAAACCTTTGTGATCATTAGGTAATTATTTGATTAATTTAATGAATATTTATCTAAAAATAGGTAATATTTATGTATGAAAATCCGGTTTTTTTAGTTGTTGTACCCTATAGTGGCCAAAAATCACCTCTATACCCTATGAAACACATTGAAAGTACTTCTTGACATCCATAATACCCATAATGCTTAGAAAAATGGGTTGGTAGGGTCCATACCATTTCACTTATTTTACCTCATTCTACCCTATCACTCAAGACCTTATCTGAAAACCCAAACTAAATATTCTTCCTCGAACCAACTATTTTTATTACTGGTTATAGTTTATTTCTCAAAAAAACAATTTATCCTTCAGTTTTTTCAATATTAATGAAAATAACGTTGTTTGATGTATTTTTTTCATTAATAATCATAGTTTGTTCTAAAATATTCAATCATTATTTCATAAATTATTAAAATTTCAAAATATTTTCCTCACATTATAGCACTAAATTTTCTAGAAAATAAAATTATGCTTCATGTTCATAAAAATATATTGTTGACTCCTTTAATAAGACTATTATTTGTTATTCTTATTTATCTTTAAATCATGATCTTCAAGATGCAATTCCAATTCCTATATCAGATCCATAAATCCTTCTAGTTGAACATAATCATGTTCTTCAGTTTTATAATATTCCATCAAAGCCATAATTTCATCCTCAACATCTATGATAAACTCGGTTTCAATACCATCAAAAAACTCTCCCTCACCACCATATTTTTATTTCCCGACTTAATATTTCCACCAAAACATATTTCCACTATAGTTTCCATAATTGAAATATTTATAGGAGGAAACATATTATTTTGTTTTAGTGAGAATTCACACTCACCATCCCCTTTATCAAAATTCTTCAGACACATATAAGTGATGTTTCTATCCGTAGAACCACATAAATAACCTAGAGGTATATTTCCATGAAATAATTTTCATATATTAAAATTTCATTCAATAAGAAATAATAAATCGCCACTAGTAGAAACTTTAATTACATCTTCCTAAACATCCTTCTTCACAACTACTATGAAAAATGTTTAGATGAATGTTCTAAAGAGCTATATAGCTTCACCCAATCTTATAATTAACCAATTTTCTATGTAATTAATCTCAATATAATTCTAAAAATTCATTTATTTAAGAGTTGGCACATTAGGTTGTACATTAGTGGTAACCTTCTAATATTTTTCTTCACAATCTAAAAATCCATGACCTTATGTATGAGTTGATATATTGAACTAAAAACATCATTAAGATAATTAAATAACACATCTAAATTTTCAATTGTATTCTTCTTATAATAATAAAATATATTATAAAATACATATAAATTCCCTACCATTACTATTATGTCACATTCAAAAATACTTGAATGTTTTTCCCATATAACTTTATTAAAAAATGGATTGAATTCATAAAAATATGATCATAAAATGATTTTAATACATCACTATGATCCTTATAACCATCATTAAACATATTCTTATCATATTCATTCTTCGGCGTACTTGTGGGATCACTATACTTAATGAAATGAGCTGTTGTTGAGTATCAATATAGTCTAGGAGTTTATATATTTGATCTAATTATGTTATTCCATGTATAATATTTTCAATAATTGGTTCACAGTACTCCATATTCATTCTTAATGTTCTCAAAGATAATATAATTTCGTCCAATATATTCATGGAATAAGCAGTGGCTCTAATGCCACTCAATTTTCCCATTATACACCCTGGGTGGGGGTGAATTAGGGTGTCTTTAAATTTATTTACATTAACTAAATAGAATCATTTTTTTGGTAAATATACATATAATCAATTTCATAAAAATAATTAAATTGAAAAAATAGAGTAGACTCACATGATTTTACTTGGTTCACCCATAAAAGGTTATATTCAAGGAGAACATATCAATAATGTCTGTATGTTTCAATTAAACAATACATCACTAGTATGTGATCACAATATTTAAATGGATATCACTGATCATTAAAGGTCCACACCCACTTCTTCTCTTCCATAAACTTTATCAAGAGGTATATAAGGATATAGTCAATAAAAAAGTTTATCTTACATGATTTCAAATAAAGAAATCAATACCAAACAACAAGGGTTTTTTTCGTGTTGCTATAGACATTACTTGTAGATCATTAAAGATATGAATAATACAATATTCATCCAAGACAAATCTTCAATATTAGTTCAAACTAAGAACACTTCACAACTCCATACTGGATATTAAATATTTTTAACTACTAATCATTATATATTTAATCTTTAATCTTTAATCTTTATATTCCTCTATTTTCTTTGTGTTAAATCATTCTAGTTATGTACACTCACCATAAATGTCCTCTTCCAGAGATTTTGAAATTTAAATTCAAAATCCAAAAAATCTTTGGACTTATATAACATAACCAACCATCCCTTGGATTATCTTTAATAAAAACATCCCCCATTAGATTTGATTTCAAACATTTAACCTTGAAACATATCCTCCATGTAGTTATATAAATTCTAGTTTTTCAAATTTTGATGTAACATCTGAATATATACTCCATAGTGTGTTACCATCACAAAAATATTATATATGTAAAATATCTTCTAAAATTGATATATTCTTTCTCAAATACCTATTTTGTACATTGAATTTAGAAACATGATACACTACATGACAACCTCAATGGTGTGTTCCTTTATAGTTTCTTGTTTGAATCATGTTGGATTTGGTTCCCTAGAACCAACTTCATAGTACATGATGATTTCAAATAATCATTTTACTGAATAATAATGGATATTGTATTCATATCATGATTTTTCTACAAAATTAAAATGTATGTGATAATTTCCAATGAATATTTGTCACACTAAAAGTTATTTTTATTCACCACTATGATAATAACCTTAAGGTCCCATGATAGTGTTCTTGAATAAATGTTTCATAACTGAATGATATCATTTGATGAGATAGAAATGATATAATTTATCTAGTGTGGATACTCATAAAAACTTGATTCACCCTCTTATGTAGTGTTCCCTTAGTAATTTATAGTGAAATAGATCGTGAAAATGAGACACTCATAGTATAAATCAACATATTATGTTTTATTGGATGTTCTTATCTATATATGTTGTTATTGATCATTGTAATTTAATATTATCAATAATTATTACCATAAGTCATGTACTTTGATGTATTTATGAATATTGTGATAACATATGATCATGGTGATGTAGGATGTGTTGGATTTAAAATGAGTGATGTTTCATTAATGGATAATGTGATAAATGATTTATCCCTTATTTCAACTAGAAATTTGATATGTGGGGACCCTTAATGGGAATTGAAGTTCCTGGAAAAATCCATTTCTAAGGTGCACTATGGGAATATTCATTTCATGAAATTAAAATATAGTATAATCAATCACATAGGTTGATGAAACAAATATAAAACCTTATGGATAAGAGATATCATGATAAATGGATTGTTCTAATAGGTAAGAATTCATTTGAGGTTTCATACGATTTTTTAAATAACTTGATTCTATTGGGTTTCCTTATCATTTTTTAGATTCTAACCTCAAAATTTATTCATCTCTTTCTATTTCCACAGGGAAAGGTTCCAATAGGGTCAAACACTAAGTGTATCTAAAATATCAGATAAATTAAATGATGAATTTAGAAATATAAAATAAATATTATACATTCCTTTGGAATTAATAATTATTCTGTTTTGGTTGATCACCAAGATTTTATCACAGGTTATTTTAAAGAATACATGAGTTAAATAATAATAATAAATATCTATTTCCACAATTTGAAGAATATAATATATATTAAACTTATTTATGACTCATAGAAGTATATTTATTCAAATGATACAAGGAAATATGATAAATTATAAGGAATATGATGAAACACCCAAATATGAGGAGAAATCTATGAGACTCATACATGAGACCTCACTTAGGCCTAAAGCAGTATCTTCCCCTGAGCTTCACCCAAAGGGATATTATTCAAGGTTTAGTGAATGATGAAGAGGATAATCAGAACAATGTTAATGTTCTAGTTCAAAATTTTGAAAATGATATTAATTTATATATTCTTGAGTGTTGAACATGCCAGGTGATTAATAATAATAATAATAATAAGAATAATAATATTATCATTATTATATGTGGTTAAATAAGAATTATATAATTTTCAATGGTTCTATATTCTTATTTCTAACCATAATCCTACAATAATAAATATCTAATTATATCACATTCCATATAAACACTTTTTTTGTATAGTGGATCAAGAGAATCTCTCTAATGTCCTTGAGATATTTCTAGATACCTAAAGTGTTCTCTCTCTTACTCTTCTCTCAAGCCATCAAGATAACACCAATAATTCTTCATCCTCAAAGATAATTTTACTACAATCAATCATAAATTATACAAGATATTATATTCGGTTCTACAAGCAACCAGTTATTCTAGGATGATGTTCAAAGATTTTTATTCATGTAGGTATCATTTATAAATGGATTCTACACTTTGATCCAACAATTAAATAATGAAATATTGAGATTGATATAACCAGATCATCAATGAAAAAAGAATTAAAATTTCATGTAGTGATAGATCACTTTATAAATTGATTATAAACTATATATAAATATCCTCATCTTTTGGTATTAGTGTTTAATCAAGTAAATTAATCTATGAATTCCATTGGCCAGGAAATCATTCATTATGTACTCCTCAAATTATTCATAAATTAATAATAAAATATTTTTTATTCATGCTAAATAGGCACATCCACTATGCATGGAACCTATAAGTGTTATCATAGAGGTATGATGGTTAATTTATAATTATTTGTTAGTGATTAATTATTTTATATGATTTTTTAGTTTCTTTTACTTCATATTTATTCATTCAAAAAATTTGAATACCTCCCTCCGTTCTATTTCTTTTTTCTTTCTCACATAACCAATCAACACGTAAAATTAAAATGAAGAAGCAACCAAAAACACCATCTAGAGATTCCAAGTGTTCAATATAGATAACATAAGAATACCTGACTTAAACCCATAACTACATTCCATGTACCCAAATATCTCATATATGTCTCACATTGATATCAACTCAGTCTAATAAAATTAGATCAATGACCTGATAAAAAAGGATTAGTGCATATATTTAGACGATGTAGGCATACATTTTGAAGATGCACATGCCATGTGACATGTGTAATTTGTGTGTAGTCCTCATGTCATCGTGATGGAGAATATGAGAGTCCAAAAATATTGTATCTTCTACATGAAATGATGATTGAAGAACCATTCAACATCAAGGACACAGGTCTCATAAAAAGGTTACCCATTGTGTACCTCATACGTGTCTATGACAAGGAAATATTCATAGTCCGTAGGTGTTTGTCATAGAAATTGGAAGATGAGGTAACACATTTTGTAACCCAATACACTCTATATAGTCGGCTATAAATAGTTTTCTTAATTTGATTCATAGAGATGAATTAATTATATAATTAACCAACTTCACATGTTTTCTGTGCGTTATTTATTTGAAAGTACATGAAATGTCATAGTATTGTTAATTATATTTTGAATTAATTTACCTGTTAAATTATAAATCTATATATTGGGTATAGAATTTTATTATTGTGTGGTCCTCAGACATAAATATTGTCATATTCGGTGCAATTTACATGTGTTCCATGTGTCATTTTTTAAAAAATACATTCGATGTAATTACCTACCATGGAATTTATTTTGGATGTTAAGGGATTGTACAATGATATGGGTCATTCTAGGTAGTTGGGATGATTAAATTTTGTTACCTATAAGTACACTTTTAATCATTATTAATTTTAAATAATAGTTTTATTTTTTTTAATGTTATGGAGGATGGTAATTCAAGGATATTGTGATGGAATTATGTTAATTTCGATAAATTTAATTATTTTGGCATATTTTATCTTAATTAAATAATTAATATATATAATTGATAACTATATTGAAAATTAATATTTGTTACATGTTTTGAAGATGATCATTATATTATACCAAATGAGTGAATGTGATGGGTTTCCTGTTAATTTATTATTGTTAGTAAATTATAATTATTTCCTACATGTCATCCCCTAATCCTTATCATATAATGGCTTGTGTGAATGTGTTTTTTTATATATACCTCCCTTTTATAATCCATTGGATCCCCTCACTTGTGTGTGAGTAAAGGATTATATATGGATGAATATCCTAGGTTATTGGAGGTGGTATGAGTCTTGAAGTTGAGGCGGAACCAATTGAGGTGATATATTGGAGCTCAGGTGGAATTCAACAACACAAACCACAATGTGGTTCATGATGTTTTCTCCTATTGATGGGGGTTATTTTATCATTTTCTAGATATATTTTACATTAGATAATATCATTATCATGAAACATATACTTTATTTATGTTAGTTTTATAGTTTATTTTTTTATTCTACGTGAACACTTAATAAATGAATTAATGAGCATGCAATATCGAGTTTTATAAAATCAGTTCATGCGTATATCCTTCCAAAAATTATTAATCACTTAGGGAAAATACACTTGATATTAAAAATTCATGTGATAAAAATAATCAGGGTTCTAAACATAAGGATAAAAATATATCCAGTAAAATATTATGTTTGTATAACAATCTATTACATAAGTTAGATTCACAACTATAGTTGATTGTGCTTGACCAACCAAAGTCAAGGTGCTTTCAATTTTTAAAGAACATTTAGATTAATATTTTGGATTGAATTATTTTATTCCATATTAAGGGTTAAATTTCTAAGAAGGACATAGTGTAACTAAGAAGCCATGGTTTAGGAAATCATTATCTAGGATTTCAAATTTGGGGTGTTCACTCAACAAATCAAGGAACTATGTGGTAATGCAGTTGTTGAGTTACGCCAATCTAAAACACTTCAAAACAGATGCTAGGACCAATTATGGGTTATGAGAAAGAGAGTATGGGTCTTTACCACTATAATATATATGAAATGAGATATTATAAAACTACTGGAAGGGGGTGCTAGGTTTTAACAATATCATGTGAGATTGATAAAATCTAAATTTATTAATCTAATTATGTAATCAATGAAAAACTAATTATTTACTATTAATTTTATAGAAAAGGAAAACCATAAGAATTTAACTATATAAATAAAATACATCCTATTAAAGAATAAACTTATCAAAAACTTTAATTTATAGGAATGGAATGGGCACATTCATATTATACTATGCCATTGATAAAAAATATATGTACTAGAAACCCAACTTCCTGAGTTACTTGGAAATGAGGCTAGTAAGTAAAAAGTGTCTCTCTTCCTAAAGCAAGTGGAAGATGAAATTGATGTCCAATATTTCCTATTATCCTATATGTCCAGTGATCTTATAAAGAAATATGAGTATATTGAATCATATAACATTATATCCCACCTTTAAAATATTTCTCAAGAGACAATGAGATAATAATGATATGATATCTATAATGCATTATTCACCTGCATGTTTTTTGAGATGAAACTAGTTGGGCATTATGTAGTCAATATGATGGCTTAATAGAATTTATAGACATATTGGGATTTAAGATCCAAGATAGGTTCTATATAGATCTCATTTTTTCTATACTACATAAAACCTACTCTTGTTTAAGTGTGAAAAATAATATGAATAATATCAAGAAGACTCTTTGAAAACATCTTACTCCTATTCACAAAGTTGATAAATTCATGGGGAATGAAAAATTTATTGTCAATATGATTAATAAGAATGAAATAAAAAAGGAAAAGGGTCTGAAGAATCATTTCAATTCAATGTTCGTTGAGCACCGTCCTTCGAAGAAGAAGAAGATCCAAAAACAAGAAAAGGAATATAATGTAGTGCATTTAATTTGGAAATCAAGGAAACTAGAATTATAACCACACCCATTAAAATAAAAAATGGTAATATTTAGTTGCATTCATTATCAAGTGTAATACTTTTTATAGACAAGTTTCGTATTATATACTATATTTAGTTCTCGCAGTTTTATCCAAATATAGGAACTAAATAGATTTTTGACAGTTTCTAGAGGTGAGAATGATCTACAGGCTACTAATAGAAGTAGATTAGCTACTCTATCCAATAGATACTACTACCTCCCATTTCAAACAAGAATGATTTTTTTAAATAACTCTTTTTATGTTCCTAGTGTTAATAATAACATCATATTTTTTTCTTTTTTAGAAAGGGATGGATTTATTTTTATCCTTAGAAATATTATTTTATACTTTTATAATAGTAGAATATGTTACTTTATAGAATAGTAAAATAATGGAATTTATGTATTAAATAAAATGATAATAAGAAGAATTTCCTTGGATAAAAAATCATATTTATTCTACTCATTTCACACCTAGTTTTTGTGTCACTTCCTTGGTCATGTAAATGAGAATTGTTTGATGATGGTCTATCAAGATGGTTACTTATATAGTTTTGAGGTTAACCCACTTGAGATATTTCATGAATGATTACAAGGAAACATGACCAGATCTCTATTTTAGGCTCATGGTAAAAGGGATGCAAATATTTTATGATTGGAATACATTGATTTGCATATAACATTTCAATTAGATTCTAGAGGGTTATTCTTATATGTCATGACATTTAATGATGACTTGAATGGGTACGATTATATCTACTTGATGACGTATAAGTATGATTCTATTATGATGTTCAACTATTTCAAGAATGAAATTGTGAATCACCTTGGTAAGAAGATATATAAATATTGATAGTATCTAGGTGGTGAATATCATAACCAACAGTTCATCTATTTTATATGGGAGTTTTAGATTTTATCTAAAATTAGTCATCCTTATAAATAATAATGTAATGTTTTTAGTGAAACTAGGAGCCATACATTACTATACATGGTAAGGTAAATTATGAGACACACAATCCATCCATTATCCTTTTTCCGATATTATTTACACACATAAACATACATACTAAACCAAGTACCAAATAAATCTATAAATGAAATTACATATGAGTTATTGAGTATAAATAAACTTATTTTCAACATACTCATGCATGGAAGTTTGTGTGTTTTTTTAGGCTAGGTCAAGGGAGTAGTTTTAACCCCATTGAATGAAGTGTATCTTTAATGTTTACCCAAATGAAAATATTAGATTCTAATAATATGATAATTCAGAAAAAATGGATATATATTTTAGGAATTTTGTTTTCCTTGAGAGGTTACACAGTCTTAGGGTGTATATTGGTAGCATAATCAACTTCAAGAAACTTTACACGCATGATTCACATGAGTTGGTACTGTAAAAAACACCATAGGTATTTATGGAAGATATAGTTCATGAAAAAAAGTACTACATAGGATAATCATTGAGTTCAATGAACCAAAAAGGTAAGGTTTTCTTGTAACAAAATATGGTGACTCGTTATTGTTTTAAAATAATAACCCTCTATCATTCAAGGGGGAATTAGATAGCTTAGAAGATATGAAATGGAAGGGATCCATGAATTGAAATATAGATTCCATATTCCAAAATTGAGTGTGGGTATTGGTCCATATTATAGAATATGTGAATATCCTAGGGTGAAAATTGGTATTAAAGACAAATCTTGAAATAAATGGTCATGTAAGTACCTATAAAGTATGAAAATTGGAAAAGGGGTTTAAATAATGTCAATACACTACCTATAATGAATCCTTTTTTCTAATTTCCATGTTTAAATCCATTAGAATGCCACTTAATATTTTATTTTTTGTTGATTATGGGATTTGGAAATGGATTTAAAAATGTATTTCCTTAATGTGAACCTTCAGGAAGATGTGTATATGACACATCAATAATGGTTTGTGACTCCCAAAATTGCCATAAAGATAGGAATGTTTTATAGATCCATCTAGGTATTATAACAAGAATCCAGGTCCTGTAACATTATGTTTGATGATTCAATACATAAATTGGGTTTCATTAATAGTAGATGTAATAAATGTGTTTACATATGGTTTATTGGGGGTACAATTGTTTTCATAGTAGTATATTTTTATGATATATTACTAATTAGAAACGAGATACCATTCTTACAAGTGGATAAGGCATGGATGAGAAAGTGATTCTACTTAAAGTGATTAGGATTAGAATCCTACATTCTAGTGGTAAATATGATGCATAATAGATCAACAAGTTTTTTTGGAAAAATTAGAATTATATACATTGACTAGATACTGAAGATGTTTTTTGTATAATAACCCGAGAGGGGATTGGTTCTAGTGTCACATGGTATAAAAAATTCTTAGAGGATGTATCCTCATAAAAAATAATAATATATAGAATGAGTAATATCTCATATGTTTCTGTTCTAGGATCTATCATTTATATAATGTAATGCCTATGGTTTAATGTTTCTTATAATTTGAGCATGATATGAATATATAAAGATGACCCATAAGAAAAATATTGGAATGCAACTAAGGTTGTCGTTAAGTATCTGAGGATATCTAAGGATATGTTTCAAGTGTATGGAGTATAGGAAGAGCTAGTTTTCCTATGCTATATAGATTTTAACTTTTTGATATATTATAACGATCTAAAGTCACAGTAAAGATGTGTCCTCATTATTAATATAGGCATCGTGAGGCGAAAGAGTTCAAAATAGACTATTATTATCGAATCTATAAAAGATTATCCATGAATGAAAACACGATGAACCCCTTGATGATGGCTTTATATTAGTAGAGTAATTAGTATCGTGTGAGAGATAGTGGTATGAAGGATTTTAATAGTTGGTTCTAGTTCATGTGGGATTATATTGTAGTTTTTTTCCTTCAACCATCATCTATGTACTTAATGATTTCATATAATCATTTTCTTCAATATAAATGAACTTTCTTATCAAATAATGATTGTTACTACATGAAATAATATATGATAATGAACTAATATATATCTTTCTCCCTAAAAGTCATAGAATTTCACCTCTATAAGGAGAAACTGTAGGTTCCAAGATATTATTATTGAATAAATATTCTATAGTTGAATAGTATAATTTTATGGGACACAAATGATAATGTATATAAGGGGTTGAGACTCATGAAACTTTGAGGAACCCCATAGTTTTGTGTGCCATTATTAAATTTCATAGCAATGGATTTTGGGAAAGAAAACCTTTAGTAGGATATATAAATATTATGTGTCGTTGGATATTCCTATATGAAGACATTTTTATTGATATTTAGAAAATAAGGTTATCATTAATGAATACAATGTGTTATATACTTTGATGTATTAATCAAAAATATGATGACATATGCTCACGGTGAAGTAGGATATGTTGGGTGTGTTATGAGTGATATTTCATTAATGGATAATGAGAGGGTGGATTTATCCCATTTTTATTTTCATTAATGATGATATATTGGTACCTTGGATGGGAATAAAACTGCCTTGCTAAATCATTACCATGGTGTTTTGGGAGAATGTTCATTTCTATTAAATTAAAGAACGATATATAATCAACATAGGTTTTTAACACCAGTATAAAACCTAATTGATTAGAGATATCCTGATAAATGAAATATAATACACAGAAAGTGTTTATAAGTGGTTTTATTTCATTGTTCATTTTCATTTTTGTATATGATAAAATTGATCTTTTGGAATCTCCACGTATTTCAACTGAGAAAAGAGCTTAAAAGGTAACAGACTAAGTATATTTAGAATATTAGTTAAATTTAATATTTATTTTAATAAGTTATAAAAAATATGATTCTTGTTTTGATGTTTAATAATTATTCAGGTTTGTTTGGTCACCATGATTTAACCAAAAGATATTAAAAAAACAATAAGTGAGATAAATAATAATATAAAATATTTATTTGAATGTTTTTATGAATATAATATTTATTATATTTATTTAAGAATAATAGATAAATATTTAATTATTATGTAAATAGTCATTATTCAAGGTTCAATAAATTTCATTGAGGATATGTGGATCGATGTTAATGGTATGATTGGAAATTATTTAAATGATATTTATTTATATATTCTTGAGTGTTGCAAATTTCATGCGATTAATAATAATAATAATATTATTATTATTATTACACATGTGTTCAACTAAAAAAATATAGAATTGGGAAGGGTTCTGTGTTCAAATTGTTAACCCTAAACCTTTCATAATAAATATCCAATTAGATCAATTTCTATATACACACTTGTTGTGTACAATAAAAAAAATGAATATCTCTCAATCCCCAGAGATATTTCTAAAGATATAGAGTGTGATCTCTCCTCCTCTTCTCTCAATACGTCTTGAGAACACCAGGAATTATTCTTCATTGAAGACAAATCTGATGTGATAATCCAAAAAAAGAGGGAAAATCAGGATCGACTGTGATTGAACCTAGTGATTATTTGATATTTTTTAGAAAATGAGGTTCATGTATGGATCCATAATATAGGTATTATGTACATGGTTCATACAACTCAATAATGATATGACGAGATCAAGTTAACTAGATAATCAATGAATAAATAATTATAACATTAGGTAAATCAATATTTTATTATAATTATTTATAAATTACATGTGAAGATCCTCCTCATTTGGTTCCTGTGGTTTATAAAGTCATGTAACCTTTTAATTCCATTGATCATGCTATCATTGTTTTTATATAGCTCTATTTATTCATAATTTTAGACTAAAACTTCTGTTGTTCAGGCCAATGAGGCACTTCCATTGCACCTGAAACCTGTAGATCGCTATTGATTTTAGTTCAAAATGGTAATAAAAAAGAAAGTGTTGGGTATCCTAGTTTTATACAATGATTTTTAATCACAAAATTCCCTCTACATTATTTTTAAACCATCTCATCCATGATTCACTTTGGAATTCAATGCTACAATCTTCCAAATGTCGAGTGAAATGACTTGTATGTTTTTTTCGGATTTTCATGTCTATACTAATTTCATATGACCGACTTATATAAAAAATATTCCAAAAATACCCTAATGGTCCTTCCCATATTGTACACTTATTATTCCATTCTAAAATTCCATGTTCCATGGTGTTGTATGCACCTTATCCCCTTTTCAAATATCTAGGTCTTCTAGATTCCATCATCTATAAAAACAATAACCCCCCCCCCCCACCACCCCCACACTATGGAGTGTATAAGACTAACTTTTTTCGATAGGTAATAACATAATTTGAAATAATATATTCAATAGAGTATACAAGCATAGTCGTTTCCCATAAAAATTATTCCAGTTTAAAATTGCATATAAAATTACCTCTTTAATTTTACTCCAGTCGTTTTGGACCATTCCATTGGTATAACCGTGATGTGGTGATAGGTTTGGTTATTTACTCTATTATAAATCTTTTACAAAGTTACCAAAAACACAAAGAGATCCATAATATCAAAATAAACATAAAATTGGATATTGAATTAATTAAAAATCCAAAAAATACAGCCTATAATTTCAACACCTTATTATGATCAACCACATGAAAACACCACTTTGAGAATACCTTATCGTGATCCCTAATACAAAAAAAATAACTTAGATAATGAATCACCCAGAATAAATGAATATGGTGTTAATTCATATATTTTATATTAGGAATCAATTCATAAGGTGGACGTCCCTAATTCTCCATTTTGTTATTTTTATAAAAAAAAATAAGAACCATAATGTCTTCTAATATGTGGATAAAAGAAGTACAACAATCTTAATTCATGAAAGGGAATAAATTATTATAGAATCTATGAGACTCCACCATTGATAAAAATAAGGAAACCTTGTAATTTCTGACATAAATTCGGATTATTCCTTCTATGTATGTGATTAAAAATAAATAAGGAACAAAAATAGAGAAAATCTATTATTATTACTATTCCTAAAAAGATGATACTTATAATTTTATTCAACATTAATTTTTTTTATTGTTGTGATGTTATTTTTATTCAATATTTTTTTCCAATATGATTCATCTCTTTTTGAGTAGTAATTAGTTTTATTTTCACATTGTGATTTATCCATAAAATCATTTTATGATCTTCCTTATAGAATAAAATTTATGCACTAATTATAAATTAAATAAAAGAGGAAATTATATAATTTACTGTTTTATCCAAAAAAAGGAAATATTTGTTACTTTTTCATCATAAGGAATGGTAGGATGCAATAGGGTTATGAAACCACTATATAATTTAATAAATATGGTGATCAGTATCTCTTGAGGCGTAGAGAGACAATAAATAGAGTATTAAGAATTTGTTACTATACCATTATAAAAATAATGTTCTTATATATTTTATGATTTATTTCATTAAATTGTATTACAATATTAATTCACCCCCATTAGACCTCTAATAGTGATTTTTTATAGGAAAATTCATTAAATGTAGAACATCATCAAAATTCACTATTTTCATTATTATCACTCAAGACAATAAGAAAATAATCTCATAGACTAAGCATCTATTTAGAATTGACCCATTCAATAATGACATTTCTAAAACATGTATATAACTACATTAAAACTATGTGTACCATCAAGTCAAATCATTATTAGTTTGGTTCATCAACTCTCTATATACCTCAAAATAAACCTATATCCACAAGATGCACCAATTCAGGGAATCATTTAATGTAAATAATATTAATATATTTCCACACTTGTCTCAAAAATATATTGTTGATTTTGATATCATTCACACCGTAACACAATTACACCATCAATTCCCATTCTATCACCTAATACCTCAAAATACTGACTGTTTCATAATATCACATCAATAATTCTCATCATATCATCAGATACTAGAAGATTCAAAAGATCTATAAACCAATAATCATTACATCACTCATATAGGTGGATATAAAGAAAGTATCAAAAAATTATAAAGATTATAATTCAAAATATCATTGTACTCAGGTACCTAAAACATGAATTCGACAAAGCACTCGTACCTGATCAAGAATGTGACCTCAACCAATATCAAAATAAATAATATATAAAATAAGCCTCCTTGATAGAAACAACCTTTTAAATTCCTTCAAGGAAATAACCATTCTATATGAATAGAGATAAATAAGTCATTCATTTTTATCTACTTCAACCTCCTATTAATATATCATGGTGTTTTTAACAAATAACATTCAAACTCCATGAAAACTATACCTCTTTTAGGAAAGTTAAAAAAAACTCAACACACAGAGTGTATTTTATCGTTTATGATAATTCTAAATTATAAATTTATTGATGATCCTAAGGAACATAAAAAAATCATGGGAAAGATAAAAGCTGAAAGAAATATTGGAAAAATATTGGATATTGAAAAAGGAATTGATTTTTTGAATAAAATTGTAAATTTTATTTTCTAATTGAAATTACATGGTCCATATATAAACTATGTGGGACACATTATCTCTTTATGATTGAAAATCTTGACTATTTGTAGTGATTCAAAAAAACTATTATATTATGATGGAGCTATATTTTGGGGAACACAAGGAACACCATGACACCCCTAATTTTTCATGATTCATTCAAATTAATTTTTCTTGGAAGATTAGTTGGAAGGTGCATAACCACATGATCAATGCTAAAATGTGGTCATTCCAGGTCAACCCAACACAGTAGTGACAAAAATACACTTTAATTCTCTTTTGATGCCAGAACCATCAGGACGAAATACCTCAATCTAAAAGACATGGGTCCAATAAAAATACAAGATATGTATGTGCAGGAGAACATGGAAGAATTATAACATATTGAAGCAGTTTTTCATCATCATGGATAAAATTTTTACATTGGATAAACATAACCTCTCAAAAGAGACAATGTTATAACATTTCAAGGACCTTCAAAGCCCCATAGAATTTGAACCAAAATGTTTTTTGGCCTCAGTGTATTTTACTAATACTTCATGAGAAGAATGCCATAGAGTTATCTCCTTCAAATATAATGATTAGTATATCTTCATCCAATGATACATGAGATCCCTCTACCTCTTAGGAAATCATGGAAATGTTGACATATATCAATATTTAATTGAAAATGGTCATGGGATCAATCATATCCCAGTTTGGACCCTCTGAATATTATGTTAGGTTGTGGATGATTTTTCTCCATCGAGATTGACTATTAAATTGTATGAGAAAGGTGATAAAAAACCTCTAGAAAGGAAGAAAATAAAATACCCATTTTGGGATCTTCTATATAACTCTGAATTTATGGTGGTTTGGTACGACACACCATTTATTATTCCATTGAAAATATTATGCCTCCACATGTACATGGATAATTATTCATCGTTATAATAATACATTAAGTACCCTATAAATGGAAATTTTAGAGTATTTTTAGGATACATTCACAAATTTTAGTCTTGTAAATACTAGTATTCCGAGGAAGAATTCTATAGGAGAAAATAAAAGTAAACAATGATAGGAGATGACATTCAAGTTTCCACTCCCAACAGTTTGGGAACTTCTCTAGCGATCATTTGGATCATAAGTAGTGGGGATTATATATTTACTATCTATATAATATTGGAAAAAAACCAAAATTTAGGGATCCTATATAGTTCATAGATTTTACATTACCTTATTCATATGGTTGAAGTTGTGTCAACTACAGTAGGATTTCTAGAATGTGGTCATGGTTTATCTAGGGAAAGTGACACCACATATGATAAATACCCATTTGAAAATAACCCTTATTTTTCTTCAACACCCCAGGTTATCCTTTTAACATTAATAGGATCAAATCATACCCATAAATCATTGGAAAAAAATAAAAAATTCCTTATAAAATCTCATTATGTATGGGATATCATAACCTCTTCTACCCTAGTTAATAAGAGGAGGATGGGTAAGATATCCATGATGTTATAAACAGTAATGCTCCTACATCAGTACCATAGAAATCAGAAGATGAACCTTTTTAATTAACAAGTGATGAATATGTAACCATATCCTATTATACATACAAAAAATTCCCTTCATTTCTTGTCCAAAAACATTGAGGTAGAGGAAGATCCAAAAGATGACTTCGTAGATGCCCCTCCAGTGTTTGAAGAAGGAGTATATACCCCCATCAATGATCTCAAACTATTCAACCTTAGTACAATAGAGTATCCCTGACACATAATGACTAGTGAATGGATATAACATTAGTAGTAGTAAGAGTATATTTTATTCCTAAATTGGTATTGGGTTGTTTTTTATAGAATTAAACTTAAATACCTTGGTTGAATCCAGAGGTTCCCACCCATCACTTAGTCTTTCCAACTGAACACTATATATATAAGAAAGCATATAAATGAATGCATACAACTCATTATACTAAGGTATAAGTTGATACTGAAAAACTCCTCAAATATAAATTCATTTGATATGTTTAGTATCTAACGTGGTTAGAAAAAATAATTCATATTGAGAATACAAATTTCAAATATGATTCAGTATCAACATTAATGACCTCAATGGGCATTGACTAAAATATAACTTCCCTTTCTCGATCACGAAACTATGAATTGACATGATAAATGTATTTGAATCCCTCTACTTCATGGATGGGAGCTTTGGTCAGTTGAAAATTTCAAATGGCTCTAGATATGACTAAATAAACTTCTTTTAGGGTATCTGATGTGATATATACCTATTGAGTTATTTGATTTTTATTAAATAATAATGTTTCTAAATATAAAAATGTTATGAATCATGTATTAAATTACTCCATAGTTAAAATCATAGTGTGATTCATGGAAGAACTAATAATCAAATTTTGATGGCTATATAATCATTTTTCTAACCTTGAAGAAGACTATGGTAATCTATGAAATACAGCCAAAAAATTAATCAACAAAACTATTCTTTTAGAGTAATATTTGAGAAATTCATTGGCATTGTGGTACACTATTATAATATTTAAGTCAACTCATATATGAATAAAGTGACTATTAGCATTCAATATCCTCAAAATATAAATTAATTGAGAAGAATATAATTAAATCCTTCTTATATCATGATATTTGTTTCCAATCTCACTGGTAAATTATCACCCTTCACCCAATTAATGAAAAAATTTGTTTCCTACTAATTTTTTGTGGACTTACAGAATGCCTTTGATGAAGTCATGAAGTACCTCCTTGGACCACCAGTGTCGATTCCACTCCTCAATTGAGTCTACTTATACAATATTTTTGAAATTCATAGCATTCAATTTATGTGATCCTAGATTAGATAATAACATGGGAAAAGAAACTAGTCAGTATTATGTAATACGAATGATTCTTAACACGAAATATCAATATTCCAAAACAATGAAAACTAGATCAAATTTGTTTTTACCATACATAATATGAGGAACACTCTCTAGAACCATTATATTCATCTTGTATACTATGATGAGACACAAAAATATTACCTCAGTTTCCTAATACTAATCAAATTCCTAGAGAGATGGATAGTAATATAGAAAAATATTTATATTTAGTTTATTCCCTAAAAAGAATTTAAGGGTATGGAATTAGTAGACATCCTTATAGAACACCATGATTTTGATTTAATTTTATTAAGTACAAATATTATTGATAATAAAATATTATCTATAATGAATATATATCATTCTTGGGAGGTGTACATTAATAGTTCTTCTCTAATCAATAAAAATAATAAGAATGGAGGACCCAAAATATAACCATGTGGGCTAGGGAATTTTATTTGTTACCATAGACAAGGAAACCTTTCCTTATACTTTATCCAAGAAGAAGGATGAATCAATAAATAAGTAATGTATAAAACCCTCAAGAATGGTCTTGCGTTATACCACTAGAACCGGAAAATCCATTCATGTAATGTACTGAATGCTGCCAAACATGGTCATGGGGCATAGCTTATTTCGAAGGATTTGAGTTGACTGGTCATGGAGCTCGAATGGGGTTACAATATAGATATTACAGTCATTCAAAGTCAAACAACTAAAAATGGATAGTCGTGGTGATTTTGGGAAAATGTATGGATTTTCATGGAAGAATGGAAGTTCTGTACGCATGAATGGAATCTTGTGCGTAGTTGTGGAATCATGTGCGCAACCCATCAGGCCGACCCTTTACAAAACCAATATGATGTCATAAGGCCATTGTCCGCCCCATCCACCTGAAAAAATGGCTATGTCAAGTGTGTGCATGTTTTGAGATGTGTGCGAATGATTGGCATCTACATGCAAGAATCTTACACACCTGATAGGACGTCAAGCAGACACTTCCATGGAGACTACTTTTCTCTCTATCGCTAATATTTTCACCTATAAATAAAAGAGTAATCCCCTAACCTTATGGAAATCCTTTGGATGTTGGTCTCCTCTCTTCTATTCATAATACCACCTCTTATGTGAAAGCATAGAATAATGGAAACCACTTTTTATATATCTTGCACGATAGGCCTCGTATGGGTCTTCCTTTGTGTCGTTCCATAGTGGTTTGATCCTCAACCGACCTATTTTCAGCATATGACAGGGGCATGTAAGATCGCCCCATCAGCAGAACCTTTGCCTTGAATGCAAGCCTTTCTTGTGTGACATAGCTTCAAAGTACCCAATCATACATTCCCTAGGGCAAACCTACCCAATCTTGGGTGCAACTATTCCTAACAGCCCAATCTAGCACAGAACCCATCCTACTTGTATCCCATCATACACGTACCAGTGTCTATGCCTACCCCCTAGTCCATACCATGGGGGTTGTGCCACTATACCCCCACTTAGGATTAGTTCTATTCTACCTTACCATCCCTCTATGTCAAACCCCATGCTTCCACAGTATGATTCCTATTAATAATTCAATAGCTTGTGTTACACGCAACACCGAGTTCGAGTGCACCACGATCTATCAAACAAGCCGTTAAAAAATTTCTTACGAATAGTATTAAACTCATTTGGGATTTTATATATCCCATATAATTTTAACAGTAATATTATGTATTTTAGACCAAATATAATGAAAATTTTAATTTTTTCAGATAAAATATGTATTTATAGAAAAATGAATTTTTCCGCCTTTTAATGGTGAATGATTCTTAAATAAAATATTTTAAATTTTTTTATATTCAATTTGAAAAAATTAAATTACTATTTATAAGGGATACATAATTTATTTGGATAAATTTTTGGTACTTTTCTAATAAAATATATATTTTAACGAATAGTTGAAAATATAGTATTTTAATTCGAAACTACCTTTTCATTTATTTTATTTATATAGTTATCTTGTCCATTTAATTAGGTTTTAAGTGTAATTGGATTTTTTTATAATTTAATCAAATGTTTTTCATTGGAACGAATTACAGATTGAAATTAGACATAAACACATGCCAATATTTTGTTAGTTTTTACTTGTTAAAAACCTGCTTTCTAGTTTTGACAACGAAAATTAATTTTAAATTAATTTCTTACAATTCTATGTATCGAATTTAGAAAAATAAATTCTATATTTTTAATCATAAGTTCAACATTTTTTAGATAGTTACCTTTTATTTTTGGACATTATGAATAGTGATTTTTGTAATTATTTTTATTTACCAATGTTAAAGGATAAATCGGGTTAATAAGATTAAAAAAATAATATTACAATAATATAAAACTACCATGAAACGTGTCCTAATAATGTGGGATGTGATATTTCCAACCATGAGCTTCCATAAACCAAAATTGTGGCATTTGGGAGCACTTGGTCATGAAAATGACATTTTATAATATTTAATTTCAGGAAAAGGGAAATATAACATAAATGTGTTTCTTTAATTAAATAAATTTTAATATAGGGTTATAAAACTTATATCTATAACTATAAATTTTAATTATAAATCTAAAACAATTTACTACATCATTTTATTTAATTAATAATTTTTAGATATTAAATAAAAATATTTATTTATGACACAACGATGATCTAGTTATTACCTTATTAACGATAGATTCATATAAATAAATTTATAAATATTAAAATAAATTTAATTTGAACATTTTGATGACATAATTGAATTTTATGTATGAAAATTATATATTTGGGATGATTTAATTCATTTTTTATTAAGTAATCAAGTTTTTATGAATTAAAAAAATTCAATTACTAAATACTGTCAAAATTGACAAAATGTGTTTTTTAATAAAATAATATTTTATTAAATGATATAAAAATCCCAAAAATCTAAGATTCTGAAAAATGACTTATATAATATGAAAATATTAATTAATTATCCATTTTAGGTTCTATTGGCTTTTAAAGTAACTATATTAACCATATAGTATAAAAATACAAGAAGACACGGTAAGGGTTAAAATATTTAACTAAGGGTTAATCCCAAAAAAGATAAGGGTACATTTGTGACCTAAACTTGACTAAAAATAATTTTATAAGAGTATTTAGCCCCGATATCATCTTATACTCTAAATAAATAAATTTAGAGCTATTATAAATAGAAAATAAATTTTTAATAAATTAATAAGTCAAGATTTTTCTAAGGTGCCTCTCACCTCTCTTATAAAAGGACACTTCTCCTTCTCCTTAATTCACAACTCCAAATCTATTTGTATCATCCAAAACCTAACCAAATATCTTCACCACATCCCTAAATTCATCCTAGAGGTCACTAATTAAGATGAAAACGAATATAAGGTTTCCTTTTGTGCAAATCAAAAAAATACCACCATGCGTGTGTGCGTACACCTTACCATCACAACACCGTGGTGTAAACTATTTTTCATATATACATTATTTTGATGGGTATAATGATTAATATGAATTAATAAAATAATAAATATAACATTATATTATGTATGTAAAATTCATATTCCATATAATTCTATTAAACCATTATTGAAATGATATTGTCACTCGTTTGTACGTACGGCTTGCCGTCTCCACGACGTGATTTGACTCATCATTCACGTTCACCATCCAAGAATAATTATAAAAAATATATATTATGAATAATTATAAAATAAATGACATAATAAGTCTTCAAGATTAATATATATATATATACATATATCTCATTCACATACTTCCATTCAACACTATTAGAAAACGGAAACAATGATCATGCAAACGTACGACATACCATCTCCGTAAACAGAGTTTTCTATTTCATATATATATCTATTGTATATATTTATATTATTAATATATATGATATATAAATCATATTATATAATATGGAAGTAATTAAATCATGATATATGTAATATGATCAAGAATATAAATTCAAAACACATGACATAAAAAAAGGGATTTTTAACAAAAATGTCACCTTAACATGGAATTGTTAATAATCATGTTATATAAAGACACAAAATAATCATATATGATATCATAAATATTATTATGATTCTTATATAAGTTAATAATGTGTTTAAAAACATTACACATGAGTTTTGGACATGTTTATAGTGTATCGAACCAATGGTAAGGGTTAATTCCTCAATCTTATTATTATCCATGATTGATTATGTGTAAGTATTTACTGAGGAATATTTATCATCCATGTCCATGTTTCATAAAAATATTTTCAAAAGGAATATTTTATGGTTTTATGGAAGGGACTATATATCTAGATCATCATTTTAAATGTTTTAGTGATTTATCTAATTAATATCCTTGTTTTCAAAATGATTTTAAGGATTTCTTTATATGAACATGATTCATTTAAAATGGTAATTCCTTTAAAATGTTTCAATGTGGTATGGGAAACTTTGATTAAAAACTCTCTTTCAAATAAATTTCTTTATAAATTGTGTGACTTTTAGATGATTTCATGATAAATAGATATTTCTCTCAAAGAGTTTTAATGATAATTTTAAATTGTGTCAACATCCTTTTTTGTATATTATTCCTGATTGATTTTTATTTAATATAATAAAATATTCCATATTGTATTGAATGAGTTATGATATTTTTATAGTGGATGTTCTATTTTTATACAATTCATTTTATGGTTAAATTATTGGCATTTCTTATGCTAGTTTTAATACGAATGTTTATGTTATGTTTCACCCTTTCAAATGAGGAATGAATTGGACACAGTGGGTGATGGGAAGGGCCCAATATAGCCCCTCAATGAATCAGTAGGTCTCATGAGACAAGAGAGTTTCTTAGCACAAATCCTTGATATTATATTTGTGTATGGTCTTGGCATTAGGCCTTTATGTAGTTGTTAAGATATACCGCATTATGTATTCCCTTGTTATGAGATTAGTTATTGATTTTACATGTGATTATTCGACATGTAGAATATCCATGTTAATGATTAAATGGAATTATTTGGTTTATTTTTCAATATAATGCTAATGATTATGTTTAAAAATCTTGTGTTTTAGTTTTATACCCTACCTTAAAATTTTATTCTTACTTATGATAGCTTTCCCAATATTGTTTATCCTTATTGAGAACCTAATCCCACCCCTTTATTGTGTTTTATTTTCCCAGGATTACATGATGTGTTTTATGACTGATAGGAAGGGTTAATCTAAAGGAATAATGGCTTTATCAATGGATTTTCTATTATTTTTTATTTTATAAATTGTAATGCAAGGTTGATGAATGTAATAAATTTTCCAAGACTGCTAAATCGATCGGTCCTTTAAGACATGATTCCATGTATCATGTAAATGTATTAAAATAATTCACCAAATTTGTGCTTCTGGTATCGGGTCCTTTTAGATGGTATCTGAGGATGTTTAGGAACAACCATGTGAATTGATTTAGAAAACATAGTTCAGAGATTATAACCCTAATATAGACATTGAGGATACGTTTAGAAGAACCCCCTAAAATTTTTGTAAAATAGTGATTATGTTGATATTCCTATAAATACATCCCTTTTTTAATACTACAAGTGGATGTGGTTCTTGCACAGATGTACTTAGTGGTGAAAACTGTGACAAGGTCTTTCGGGCTTGACTTGGGGTAACTTGGTACACTAAAACGAGCTTTACAACAAACCTGGTTTAACTGTCTTAGGGGATATGTTTAGTGTAATTCATATTTTATTTGAAAATAATTATTAATTCTTTATGAGTAAATATTTCATTATAGTAAGCATATTTATGATTATAGATTATATATGCATAAAATTTTCAATTTATGTTAATTATTTTCATAGTTTAAAATTTTGAATCATGATTCCTAACCTAATATAGTGTATGTCATTATTTATAAATGGGGACTAGTGGATGAAAATGAAACTATATTAATGCACATAATTCATGTTTGTATTTCCCTACTATTTAGGATAATGATAGAGTATCTAGTGATACATCTCGTAGTAGACAACATATAACCATACTGGGATAGCTGACTTAGGTTATGACTAATAACCTTACCTGTATGGGGAAACCAGATCCACAACGTAGAGGATCAATGTTATACCTCTTCATGAGATAACAAACTAAAATATTAAATGGGACTGAAAATCCATTTTTAACTAATAAATTGATAAGTTCCGTAGAAAAAATCATTCTTTCTTTGGGGAGTAATGAAAGGGAAATGTTTTTCATGGCAGTATATCATCTCTAAGGAGATGAAGATCATTGGTGTTTATTAATTCGAAACACAATAAAAGATGAAGAATTATAAAATATGGAATAGATGAAGTTTAAATAAATGTTCCTAGATAAATACTTTCCTCATGAATACTGAGATCATATAGAAATTCAATTTCTGAGTTTGTGGAAAAACAAGGTTGAGATAGTTCCAAAGTATGAGGCTAACTTTACAAGGATAATGAGGCATGATGTAGACTAAATACTTAACCTAAGAAGTATGATTGATTGATTAGTTTATGGGTAAAAACCATTTCTATGAGGGGCACTAGTCTCATAATCTTTCTCATCGTACGAAGATATAGTGTCACGTTATGTCATGATGGAAAAGAAATTTTCTATGTCTTATGACATTAAAGTAAAGCAAGAAACAAAGAGAACATTGGAGAAATAGACTGATAAAGATAAAAGGGGAAATAATAATTTTCCCTTATGTGATAATTATGGGAAGAAACACCCTGGTGTTTGCCTGAATAGAATGGTAGTTTCATACAAATGTGGAGGAAAACGTCACTAGTCTCATGATTTTAAGGGAATAAAAGAAACTACGCAATGCTATAATTGTAATGATATGTGACACTATGAAAATGATTATCTAAGGACTCAAAAAAATATAGCTTAGAAGAAGGAAATGGATCAATTTCAAGATTAGTTTGTCACTACGGTCGAAGTGGAATAATTAATGTATTTGTGTTTTTTGACTCAATAATAATGTTATGGTTATAAGAAGAATTCTCTATATAAGGATTATATTGCATTATATTTAGTTTTCAATGAGGTTTTAATATGATGAAGGTATCATATATTTAGTATAGGAAATTAATAAACAATTACATTATTTGGGGAATCTGATGTTACAACTAATTTTTTAAATTTTGAGACCTTTTAGATAGAGTTTGGGGATAAGTATTTTGGGGGACTCTAAATGTTGGAATGAATTAAGTTGAAATTTGGATAGTATTGTCTAAGGTTAAAAAAATATTAATATTATTCTTGGAA
Source organism: Viscum album (assembly GCA_963277665.1). Classification (NCBI taxonomy): domain Eukaryota; kingdom Viridiplantae; phylum Streptophyta; class Magnoliopsida; order Santalales; family Viscaceae; genus Viscum; species Viscum album. The sequence continues at coordinate 256,983,650 of OY728150.1, forward strand.
TGTTACAACAATATAGTTTTAATATAAGGACAAACCACAAGTAGTGAAATAACATGTCGCATTTGGAAAGGTCGCATGACATGAACCTGCAACCAAAGGGCTATAATAGTGCATCACCTACCACTGGCCTAGGTGATGTTCTGGTTTGTATAATAATAAATTTATTTTATTTAAATGGTATGATAGATTAATAAGCACCTAAATATTTTTGTGATTTTATATTCTAGAAATTTTTAGGATGAAATTATTTAAAGGGGAATAATGTAACTCCCCACGCTTCTATGGTACGCTTCTTCTTAATAATTCAATATCTTGTGCTACATGCAACACCAAGTTCAAGAGCACCACAACCTGTCAAACTAACCATTTAAAAAGTGGTTATGAATATTATTAACCACATTTTAAATTTTATATATCCCATATAATTTTAACATTAATATTATGTATTTCTTAGACATGATATAATAAAAAATACAATTTTTCAGATAAAAGAAGTATTTTTCCAAATATTCAGTTTTTCTGCCTTTTAATGGAAAACCCTTTTTAAATCCAATATTTGAAACATTTATATATTAAATTTTAAAAAATTAAATTCATTATTATAATAGATACATAGAAAATTTTGATAAATTTTTGGAATTTTTCTCATAAAATCAATTTTTTAATGAATAGTGGAAAATATTGCTTTTTAATTCAAAACTGCCTTTTCATTATATTTATTTTTATAGTTGAATTGTAAATTTAATTGGTTTAAATGTGAAATTGGATTATATTTTATCATTTAATCCAATATTTTCGTTGTAAATAATTCCACATTGAAATTGGATGTAAACACGTGTCAATCATTTGATAGTTTTTACTTATTAAAAACCCATTTTTGGGTTTTGAAAACAACAATTAAGTTTTAATTCATTTATCCTAATTAAGTGTTTTGAATTAGAAAAAATGGATTACTTATTTGAAATCATAAGTTCTAGATTTTTTAAATATAAACCTTTTTCTTTTAGACATTATGAATAGTAACTTGAGTAATTATTTTTATTTACCATGGTTAAAGAGTAAATCAGGAAAATAAGGGTAAAAATAATATTATAATAATATAAAAATACCATAAAACATGTCCTAATCCTGTTTTATGAGATATTTAAGACCATGAAAATCATTAGGCTGAATGTTTGGCATTTGGGAGACACTTGTGTGTGAAAATGACATTTCATAATAATTAATTTAATGAAATGGGAAATATAACATAAACATGTATCTTTTACTAAATCAATTTTAATATAGAGTTATAAATGTTATATCATTGACTATAAATATTAATTAAATATATTAAATTAATTTCTACATCATGATATTTTATTTATAATTTTTATATACTATATAAATATGTTTATATATCACATAATGATGATGCATTGATTACCTTATAAATGATAGATTCATATAAAGGGATTTATAAATATTATAATAAATATACTTGTAACATTTTGATGCCATTAACTAATTTTATATTTTAAATTGACATTTTAGGGATTCTTTAATGCCTTTGGTTGGAAGGAATCAAGGTTTTATGACATTAGAAAAAATCAATTACAAAATATTGTCAAAATTGACAAAAATGAGTTTTTCAGAACAATAATATTTTATTTAACGATATAAAAACCTAAAAATATATGATTCTTCCAAATTAAATAGATAATTTTAACAATGTCACTAAGGATCCACTTTTTGTTCTTTTGTCATTTTATAGTGACTATATTAACCCTATAGTATAAAAATACAGGAAGACGCGGTAAGAGTTAAACTGTTTAACTAATGGTTAATCCTAAAAGATATGGTTAATTTCATGACATAAAATTGTATAAAAAAATTTTATGGGATTATTTAGACCCATTTTTATCTTCTCCTAGAAATAAATCTTTTTTATGCTATTATGATCCAAAAATGAATTTATAATAAATTAATTATTCAAACTTTATTTAAAGTGCCTATCACCACTCTTATAAAAGGGCATATCTAATTCTCTAAAATGCACTCCTCCAAAGACCTTTGTCTCAGCCAAATCATGAACACAACTCCCCCCAAATTCCCTCACATCATCCTTGAGGTCACAATTTGGGTATAAAATCATCTTATGGTTTTATTTTGTGAAAATCAAAAGGAGACACCTGAAGAAGAGGTAATCGTTATATCCCTTATTTCAAATTTCATGTCTTCTTATACTTCCTCTTACTAAGTTTTTACCATAATAAAATAATAATTATATAATCTATTATATGATGATATTTTTTTATTGTTATAGGAGAACCATATTCCTCCTTTTACTCATCGTAAGAAAAATAAAATCACCATGTGTGCGTACGTACAACTTATTGTCTCCACGATGTGGTGTAATTTATTTTCATGTATACATTATTTTGATGGGTATAATGATGAATATGATTGAATTAAATAATAAATATTACATTATATTATTTCTGTACAATTCATATTCTTTCCAATTCCATTAAACCATTAACGAAATGATATCTTCACTCGTGCATACGTACAGCTTACTATCTCTACGACGGGATGAGACTAATCTTCCATGTTCACTATCCAAGAATGATTATAAAAAAAATATTTATTATGAATATTTATGAAATATATGAAAATATAAGGCTACTTTAATAATATATTCATGTATGTACATATATTTCATTCACTTACTTACATTCAATACGATAAGAAAATGTAAACATCATTCATGCATACAAACAGCCTACCGTCTCCATGAACGGTGTGTTCCATTTCATATATCTCTATGATATATATATATATATATATATTGATATTATGAATATATATGATTGATAAATAATATTATACATTCTAGAAGTAAGTAATCATGATCTAAGTAATATGATCAAGACCAAAAAGGTAAAACATGTACGATAAACAAAGCGATTATTACTAGAAATGTTACATTAACAAGGAATTGTTACTAAAAGGGAAATATAAAGTCAAAAAATAATCATATATGATATCATAAATATTATTATGATTCTGATATAAGTGAATAATATGTTTAAAAAAATTATACCGGAGTTTCCGACACGTGCAGGGAGTATCAGACCTATGGTAATGGTTAATTCCTCAACTCATTATTGTCCGAGATTGGGTATGAGAATGTATTTACTGAGAAATATTTATCATTAATTTCCATGTTTCATAAAATTGTTTTCAAAAGGAATATTTTAAGGTTTTATAGAAGTGAATATTTAACTATATCATCCTTTTATATGTTTTAATGATTTATTAAATTAATGTCTTTTTTCAAAATGATTTTAAGGATATATTTATATGGACATGAGTGTTTAAAATATTAATTCCTTTCAAAAGATTCAAAGTGGTATGTGAATATTTTATTCAAATATATCTTTTAAATGTATTCCTTTTTAAATTGTATAACATTTGAATGATTTCATGATAATGGTATATTTCTCTCAAAGATTTTTACTGATTATTTTCAACTATGTCAAAATCCTTTGTAAGATATTATTCTTGATTGTGGTGGAATTATTATAATAAAATCTTTTATATTGTATTGATTTAGTTGTGATATTTTTGAATGTGGATGTTCTATTTTTATACCAATCATTGTTTATGGTTAAACTATTATAATTTCGTATGTTAGTTTTAAATATAATATTAATGTTATGTTTACCCTTTTAATATGATGAATGAATGAGACATAGTAAGTGACAAGAAGGGCCTGCTATAGCCCCTCGAAGCATCAATAGGTCTCATTAAACAAACTAGTGTTAAGGTATAAGGCCTTGACAGACTATTTGTGTATGTTCTTATCATGAGGCCTTAACATTGTGGTTAAGATGTACCACATTATGTATTCCCTCGTTATGAGATTAGTTATTGATTTTACATGTGATTATTTGACTATTAGAATATCCATATGAATGTTTAAATGGAATTATTTGATTTATTATTTCCATATTATGCTGAAGATAATTTTTTATAATCTTGTGTTCTATTTTTCTTCCTTTATTTAATATTTTGTGCTTATTTATGATATTTTCTGCTATATTTTTTATCCTTACTGAGCATCTGGGCTCACCCCATTATTATGTTTTATTTTAAAAGGATTCCAAGAAGTGTTTTATGACTGATATGAGGGGCTAAGATAGAGGAATAATTGCTTTTCCAAGGTATTTTCTTTTATGTGGTTTAGTTTAGAAATTTTAATGTAATCTTGATGAATGTAATCTATTTTCGAAGACTGCTAAACTATTTAGTCTAATAGGAAATGATTCCTTGTATCATGACAATGTACTAAAATAATGCACTGCCTCCGGGCATATAGTGTTGAGGGGTTATAGTAGGTATCATAGGATGTTTAGAAACAACCATGGAAATACATTTAGAATACTTATATTATACATCATAACCCTAAGATATACTTTGAAGATAATTATAGAATAACCCCCCCCCCCCCCCCCGTTAATTTTGGTAAAATAGATATTATGTTGATATTTCAATAAATACATCCTTACCTAAATACAACAAGTGGACATGGTTCTTACACTGGAGTACCTAGGGGTGAAAACTCTGACATTTTGTTCTAGACATGAATCTAGGTAGCCTGGTATATGACAACGGTCCTTACTGTGCACCTGGTTTGACACACCCAGGGGATATATTTAGAATAATTCATATTTTATTTATGAACCACTGTCAAAGAATTTTTTCGAAAATATGACCGCAAAGGAACCATATATTTATTATGGATTAGATATGCATTAATATTTCAATTTATGTTACGTAATTTACTAGTTTAAAATTATGTATTATGATTAGTAACATAATCAATTGAATGTCGTTATTTAGAAATGGCTCATAGTGGAATAAATAGAAACTATATCAACATGCATAATTCCTCTAGGGATTTCCCTCCTATGAAAGATATTGATTGTGGAGCTAGTAATATAACTTGTTCTGAACATATTATAACCATACTAGGATAGCTGACTCGTTTTATAACTAACACCCTTCCCCATATGGAGCACCCTAATCCAAAAATCAAGGGATAAATGTTAGACCACTTCCTGAGACAAAAACCTCCAATATTAAATGGGACTATAAATTAATTTGTAGCTAAAAAATGGATAATTTCCTTAGAGAAAATATTTCTTGATTTGGGGAGAAATGAAAGGGAAAAGGTTGTCATGGAATTTTATCATCTCATAGAGGATGTAGATCAACGGTAATCATCAATTAAAAACCAAAATGGGGATGAAGAAGTGGAAGTTATATAATGTAAGGAGTTTAAAGAACTTTTCCAAGAGAAATAATTTCCTCATAAACAATGGGCTTATAGGGTAAAGAAATTTATGAGTCTAAACAAAGGTAGAATGAGAATGTTGAATAGTGTGAGGCTAAATTCACAATGTTTGTGATGCATGTTTCATACTACATACGTAACTCAATATTTAAGATTGATAGATTCTTTTATGGGTTAAAACCATTCCTCAAACAGTCATAAGTTTTACAATATTTCTCATCTTACGAAGATATAGTCCCATGTTCTATAGAGACAAAAATGGAATTTTCTATGTTTTATTACAATAAAGTAAAGAATGTAAAGAATAGAATATTAGGGTAAGAGATGGATAATGGTAAATAAGTGAAATAAGTATTTTACCTTATGTGATAATTTTTGGAAGAAACACTCTGGTAATTTTCTGAAAGGAATGGGATTTTGTTACAAATGTGGAGAAAAAGGTCACCATGCTTGTGTTTCTATGGGAAAGAAAAAATATGTTAAATGCTATAATTGTAAATATATGGGACATTATGAAAATTATTTTCTGAAGAGTCAAGTAAATATAGATCAAAAGAAGTAAATAGATCAAGGTCAAGATTATTCTGTTATTATAGTCGATGTGGAATAATTAATGTATTTTTAATTTTGGATTCAAGAATTTTATTATGGTTATAAGATGAATGTGATATATATAAGGATTGTACTGAAATATATTTTGTTTTCAAAAAGTTTAAATATGAAAAAGGTAATAATATATTATGTTTGTGAAAATAAGATCAACATTACATTGTTTATGGAATCTGATGTTACAGTTGATTTTGAAAATTTAGAGACATTTTAGACAGAGTTTGGATGTTTTTATTTTGGATAACTCTAATGTTTGGAATAGATTAACTTGAACTTTAGAGATTATTTTATAAGGTTAAAAAAATTCATAAGATTATTTTTTTAATGTTATAATAATATATTTTGATGAATAGGATAACCCACTGGTCGGGAAATAACCTGTCACGTCTGACAATGCCACGAGACTTGAACTCATAACTGAAGGGCGACAATGGTGCATCCCCTACCACTAGCCCATGTGATTTCTAGGTTTGTATAATGTATATTTATTTTATTTAAATGGTATTATAGATGAATAAAAACCTGAATATATTTTTGATGTGATATTCAAGAAATTTTGAGGATACAATTAATAGAATGAGAGAAGAATGTAACACCCAAAGCTTTAACAGTACGCTTCTTCTTAATAATTCAATAGCCTGTGCTACACGTGACACCAAGTTCAAGCGCGCCACAACCTATCAAACTAGCCATTTAAAATGTTTTTATAAATATTATTAAACATATTTGGAATTTTATATATCCCAAATAATTTTAACATTCATCTTATGTATTTCCTATATGTAATACAATGAAAAATTCAATTTTTCATATAAAAGTGGTATTTTTCAAAAAATGTTGTTTTCCACCTTTTAATGGAGAACCCTATTTAAATAAAATATTTGAAACTTTTATATATTCAATTTTTTAAAATTTAATTCTTCTATTGAATCAAGACACAAATTAATTTGGATAATTGTTTTGGTATTTTTCTGATAAAATCTATATTTTAAGAAATAGTAGAAAATACTACATTTTAATTCCAAACTACATTTTCATCTAATTTATTTATATAGTTAAAATGTAGTTTTAATAGGTTTTAAATTTTAATTGGATTATTTTTTTATCATTTAATCTAAATTTTCACATTAGAAATAATTCCACATTGAAATTAGATATAAACACATGTCAATCTATTGGTATTTTTTATTTCTAAAATACCTGCTTTATGGTTTTAAAAACAAGAATAAATTTTAAATTAATTTCTACCAATTCTATGTTTTGAATTTGAAAAAATGGATTCCATATTTTTAATTATATTTTCCTAATTTTTTTTAGAACATTGCTTTTATTTTTGAAGACTAGGAATAGTAACTTTAGTAATTATTTTTATTTACCATGGTCGAAGGGAAAATAAGGTAAATAAGGGTTAAAAAATAAAATTATAGTAATATAAAATTTTCCCAAATCCTATTGTATGATATATTTCTATCCATGATCATCTTTTCATTGAACCGTTGGCATTTGGGAGACACTTGGGTTTGAAAATGACATTTTATAATATTTAATTTAAAGAAAAGGGAAATATAACATAAACATATATATTTTATAAAATCAATTTTAATATAGGGTTATATAACTTATATATATGAATATAAATATTAATTAAATATATAAAATTATTTATTACGTCATGTTATTTTATTTATAATTTTTATATATTAACTAAATATATTTATTTATGACACAATGCTGACACACTGATTACCTTTTTAATGAAAGATTCAAATAAATGAATTTATAAATATTAAGATAAATGAAATTTTAACATTTTTTTGCTATTCACGAATTTTATAGATGAAATATAAATATTATGGATGTGTTAATTCATTATTTTCCAAGGAGTAATGTTTTTATGAATTAAAAAAATTACTAAATAGTGTCAAAATTGACATATATGATTTTCAAAAAGAATACTATTTTATTAAATGATATAAAAATTCTAAAAATCTATAATTCATAAAAAAAGAATTATATAATGTTAAAAATGTCCTTAATTTTCCGAATTAGGTTCTCTTGGCATTTTATAGTAACTATATTAACCCAAAAGTAAAAAAAATACAAGAAGAAACAATAAGAGTTATACAGTTTAACTAAGGGTTCATCCCAAAAGATAAGTTTACTTTTATGACCTAAAAATGTATAAAAATCAATTAGTGAGTGGATTTAGACCCATAATCATATTATCCACGAAATAAATTACTTTTTAACTATTTTAAACTGAAATTAAATTTATAATAAATTAATATTTCAAGCTTTTCCTAAAGTGCCTCTCACACCTCTTATTAACGGGCACTTCTCCTTCTCCTTAATTCGCACCTCCAAATCCCTTTGGTTAAAAAATACCCTACTATAGTCTCCTACACACTTATCTTACTTCATCCTAGATTTCACCCTTTGAGAATAAAACAATCTTAAATATTTATTTTGTGCAAATCAATTGGAGACACATGAAGAATGGGTAATTATTCTATCCCATATTTCAAAGTTCTATTCTACTTCTACATCCTCTTCCTAAGTTGTAACCATAGAAAAATAATAATTCTAGAATATAATATATGATGAGATTATGTTATGGTTATGGGACAATAATATTCTCATTTTAGCCATCATATGAAAAATAATAACTCTATGTGTGCGAACGTATGACTTTCCCCCTCCACGTCATGATGTAAATTGTTTTTCATTTATAAATTATTTCAATGGGTGTGATGACAAATATAAATTAATTAAATAATAAATATAACATGATATTATATTTGTAAAATTCATATTCAATCCAATTCCATTAAACTAGTAAGGAAATGATATCGTGGCTCATGCATACGTACGACTTACCATCTCCACGATGCGATGAGACTCATCTTCCATGTTCACCATCCAAGAATGATTACAAAAACATATATGTTACACATAATTATGAAATATATGACATAATAAGGCTACTTTGATAATATGTGTGTGTGTGTGTGTGCATATATTTCATTCATTTACTTTCATTTAATACGATATGAAAATGGAAATAGCATTCATGCGTACGTACAGCCTACCGTCTCCATGAACGGTGTATTCAATTTCAAATATATATCAATTTTATATATTTATATTATGAAAATATATGATATATAAATCATATTATCCATACTATAAGTATTTAAATCATGATCTAAGTAATATGATCAAGAATAACAAGTCAAAACACATATAATAAACAAAGCGATTATTTCCTGGTATGTTGCATTAACATTGAATTGTTAATAAATAGTTAATATAAAGTAATAAAATAATAATATATGATAACATAAATATTATTATTATTCTCATATAATTGAATAATATGTTTTAAAACATTATACAAGATTATCAGACATGTTCATAGAGTATCAAACCTTGGGTAAGGGTTAATTCCTTAATCTCATTATTATCTGAGATTTTTTATGTATAAATATTAACTGAGAAATATTTATAATCTATGTTCATGTTTCATAAAAATGTGTTCAAAAGAAATATATTACGGTTTTATGAAAGGGAATCATTAAACAGATCACCATTTTAAATATTTTAATGATTTATTTAATTAATTTCCTTATTTACAAAATGATTTTAATGATTTATTTTGGTAATTCATCAGATGAATTTGAGAGACTGGGAAAACAGGGTTGGAGTCACGCTTACATTAAGTGAAAAAAGTGGCTTTGGAGCCATCCCCTCCTCCTCCACTAGGGTAAGGACCTCCGAAGTCTTTCACATGGGCAGTTTCTTCCTTCACCCCTTTCTCAAAACCCGATTTCATCCCTTTTCCATCAAATATCTATTCTCCCTAAAGTTATGGATTTGATTCATGGCATTTTGAATCTTCCAATCTCAACCTCAGAGTTCAACGAGGCTTCGGGTCTTCTGAATCTATACCTGGTTGCAAATTTCAAGAAGAGGTGTCTGTCAGTGTATTCTTTTCATAGGTACAACATTTTGTTATGGGATTTATTGGACAGAGAAACAGTGGGTCTACTTGATTCTAGACATATTTGGATTCGGTTCGCTTCTGAGGATGATCTAGTTAAAGCGTGGTCCAGTGCTCGGTGTAGCTACAATGTTATGTTGTTGTACCTCTTCTGCTATTCGTATGATTTTTGCATGCATCGTTACTCCCCTACAGCTGCGGTTTGGGTTAGTCTCCTGTAACTTCCTTTACCATTTTAGAATCCTGCGATTTTGAGTATGATAGGGAACCTTGATGAAAGATTTTTGTGTGATGATTCGAGAACTAAGGGACTATGTCATCTGGTTAATCCTCGCATCTATTTGGATATTTATTTCTCCAAAATTCTTCTTGAGTTCATGTGGATTATAGTGGAGCGTGGATTTCGACACAAACATGTCATGGTCTATGAAACATGGTTCAACTTCTGTATATCCTGTAAGAAAGTGGGCCACCTTGTGGCAGTCTGTAGACATAGGAAGAAGGAAATTGCTTCTCATGCGTACTCATGAGGCCACGACATGGGATTAGGTATAGGGGATGGAATCTGAAATGTGGTGAATGTAGAGACAGTGCAGGCATTAGAGTCTGGATTGAAACAGGTGAAACTAGGGACAGGGTCAATCCAATGTCCTAAAGATCAAGATACATTGACGAAAATACTGGTCCCATCATCAAATCCGAGTGTGGATGATGTGATTGTAATATTGAAGAGGGATCTGGTGGGGATAATTGATTGTACATTGAACATTGGGGCTGGTAGGGAAGGTGTGATGGTACACAAAGATGTGGAAGAACTAGTTTGAAATTAAGTGGTGTGGGAAGAATCATGCTTGCGGTTGGAAGGGGGATAAAATAAAGGTAGTGGAAAAAACATGGAGACTATAATGGCATTATAGATATCTCCTCCAATAGTCAAAGCATCTGTGGTGATCAAGGGAGTCTGCGAGGACCTAGACTCTGGTGATGACTCTCAAAGCTTGGTTTAGGAGAACATCTCAGAGCATTTCCAATATATGGGGTGAGGCTTTCATCAGGAAGGAGACTCAGACATGATAAAGAAGGAAATGCAGGATAGTCATTCTTATACTGAGAAGGTTAAATCATGGGGATCAAAATTGAACTCTCAAAACCCATTTGCATCGTTAGGTGCAAAGAAAAACCACAATACTGGGGAGATGAATTTGATAGAGGTCACCCATGGAGAGGTCGCCTGTGGTAGATGTGGAAGCATCTCAAGATGACATGGATGACATTATGGACTCGCCGGCTGAGTCCAAGGAAGTGGTCCTTGAGGAGGACTATCTTAGATCATCTTCATGGAAATTTAAACAGGTTACTATTGATTATGATGATTTTATTATGAACAACTGAAGGCCACGACGTAGTAAGGAGTACTCTAACCTACCTAGACCTCTTGTTACTGGGTCTACAAGTGATGAGAAGTTTCCCTCATAGGCTCCTATTATTACAGGAAGCACCCCCATGAGCACGTACAAATGATCTGTCGAGCCTACAGCTTCTGACACCTCCAATGTTCTGGTGTCTTCAAGATGTGAGGATGTTGTCCCTGCCACTTCCACGAGTGGTATGTTGATAGACCCAGGGTTTTAGAGTAAGTCAAGGCCCACTGAGGGCCCTCAGTTATAGATATAATTATTTCATGAACACATGGATCTTCTCATGCACTCGGATGAGGAAATAGTGGATGAAGTTATGTAGATGAAAATGTCAAAGAATATGGGAATATCACTTTGTGTAAACATCACTAAGGAGAAAGTTGAGTGGTTTGATAATAAAACCCGCATTTTTCTGAGGGACTTCAATATGGATAATATTAACTAGGAGGAATAAAGGTGAGTTTGGGACAACTTGGCACATCAATATGATGGCATCTTAAAGGACTACCTAGACTCTCAGGTAAATTTTATCCCCTAGTTATTGTTTAGGGAGATTGACTCAAATCGGTTCAATCTGTCTTTCAAAAAATCTATAGTATCTTTTGATGTTTAATCTGACAGCTATGAGGGTTCTCACATTCCCCTTAAAAGTGATTGAAAATAAAAAATATATGTTGGATGGATTTATAAGGACATGATTGTTTTAAAAAGTTAATTCCTATAAAAATATTCAAAGTGGTATGGGACACTTTGATTCAAAATTTTATTTTAAATTAATTCCTTTATAAATTATGTGACTTTTAATTGATCTCATGGAAAAATGATATTTCTCTCAAAGGGTTTTACAGATTATTTTCAACTATGTCAACATCCCTTATTGGATATTATTCTTTATTGAGGTTGACTGATTATAATACAATCTTCCATATTGTATTGATTGAGTTATGATCTGTTTGACTATGTATGTTCTATTTTTATTCAATTCATTGTTTATGGTTAGAGTATTGGAATTTCATATGATGGTTTTAATATGAATTTTTATATTATGTTTCACATTTTTCATATGAGGGATGTGTTGGACTACGTAAGTGATGAGCGAGTACCACTATAGCCCATCAATGCATCAGTAGGTCACATTAGACAAACAAGTGTCTTGGCATAAGGCCTTGATAGAATATTTTTGTATTTTTCTGAAACAAGACCTTGAGTTAGTGGTAATGATTTCCCACATTATTAATTCCCTCGTTATGGGTTTTGTTATTGATTTTACATGTGATTATTTGAATATTATAATATCCATGGACTATTTAAATGGAATTATTTGATTTATTCTTTCCATATAATTCTGAATATATTGTTTTAAAATCTATTGTTTTAGTTTTCTACCATCCTTGAAATGTTTATGCTTATTTATGATAGCATCCACTATAGTTTTTATCCTTACTCAGCATCTGATCTCACCATTTTCTTATGTTTTATTTTCTTGGGATGCCAAGAAGTGTTTTATGATTGATATGAAGGGTTATGCTATCCAAATAGTGTCTTTCTCAATGGATTTTCAATTATCTGTTTTATGTTAGAAATTGTAATATGAGGTTGATAAATGTAATATATTTTCCAAGACTGCTAAAATGATCGGTCCTATGGGTTATGATTCCTTGTATCATGCCAATATATTAAAATAATGAATCATCTCTGGGATTTTGGGGTCAGGGAAATACACTCTAGGCCGGACCCTTCACTACCGTCACTGACCCCCATGAAATATGTAGGGTCAGACTGAGGAATTTTCGGACCGGGTCGCTGACATTTTCCCTTGCGCACTCGAAATCCATGACAAGAAACCATGATTCATAATACTCCTCCACGATCCTTGAAACAACTTGACTTGAAATATTCCTCTTGGTCTTTTTCCAATGTTGTGAGTTTTTATTCTCATATACAATTACAAGAGTACCATGAGTTGAAACATTCATCAAGTAACTCCTCAAACCTCATTACCTACCTCATATTACAAGTCGAACTAGTTAGGGATCCTCTAGTGTAAGTCCCACACCAACCATTTGTAAGAACATTATCCCTAACAGTCCTCACTATATATCTTTAAACCTTCGTAAACCCTATATGAAAAACATAATATTCCTATTTTTCTAAAAAAATAGATTCCTTATGCGTCGAGCATAATATTTCAATAGTCCTCACTATATGACTTTAAACTATAGCATACCCTATCATTTAAGAATAGGATTCCTTATGCAGCGAGAATAAGATACCTCGTCAGGAGAGGAATATTAAACAACCACTATGGTAATAATCTTAAGGTTCAAGCCCCAAACCATTTTCGATCAACCAATAATCATATTTAGATGCCCTCATTTCCTAACACGAGGACGACAGATTGGGCAGCTCATTGCATTAGCCCCGCACACCTCATCCATTCACATGATGTTAAACTAAATCCTTACCCATGTCAATGAACATGAAATTCCATCACGACCTGACAAGAGGAGTATATCATGAAAAGATTTCATGCGTAACTCCCATTCAACATTTTCCATCTATAGTGGCACCCAAGAAATTCCATGCATAAGCCCCATTCCCCATTTCTGCTCTATAGTGGCACCTTTGAATCTTGCATACGTAATCCAGATTCACCATTACCACTCCTATGCAGCACTTGGGCTGCTTCCATGTGTAAGACCCACCCACCTTTACCTCTCTCTATAGATTCACTTGTGCCACTTCCAAGGCTAAACCACATCCACCATTGCTCTATATTGTGGCAACTGGTAAGATTCCATGCATATGCCCCATTCACAATTGTCACCTCTTTGCGGTACCTGACCCACTTCTATGCATAATCCTCATAAACCATTTCTACTCTATAGTGGCACTCAGGCTACTTCGCAGAAAAAGTCTCATCCACCATTTCAACTCTATAGAGTCACCTAGGAAGCTTCCATGCATCATCCTCATTCACCATTTTCTCTCTATAGTGACACTCACACAACTTCCATGCATAATACCTATTCACCATTTTCACTCTATAGGGGCACCTAGGAAGCTACCTTGCAGAATTCATATTAACTATTTTAACTCCTGTGCAGCACCCATACTGCTACCATGCATATACCCCATCCATCGTTGCCTCTCTATAGTGACACCTAGGCCACAAAGAAGCATAAGCCTCATTAACTATTTTTTCTCTTTTGTGGAACAGAAGAAGAATCCTTTCATAAAAACCATTCACAATTTCCACTATATAATGGAACCCATCCCGCTTCCATACATAAGACCCATCCATCATTATCTCTCCTTAGTGGCACCTGGGCCGCTTCCACACATAATCCCCATCCACCATTTTTTCTCCTTAGCAGCACCCAGGCAGCTTTCATACATATTCCACATCCACCATTTCCACTCCTTAGCGGCACCCAGGCATCTTCCACACGTAACAAAATCCATCATTTCTTCTCTTTAGCAGCACTAGGGTAGATTCCATGCCTAATCCCCATTCACCATTTTTTCTCCATAGCGGCATTCAGGCCTTTGATCCCAATCTTCTGCACACGGTACATAGGGCACCTCAATGAGGTTCAATCCTTACCAATGGAAAGCATTGGTTCCCCTCCTAGGGGCGCACCCTCGCCCATCCACCTCTATCGGTGTCCATATCAGTCTTTATATTATGGCATCTTCACTTTATGGGACTCACCACCCTGGGTCTTCTCTCATATGGTGTTCTGACTTCACTATTGGTAAACACTAGTGATACCTCTTAGGTATATACCCTCAGGACATGACATCTTCCTTTTATGTGACACATCCCACCGAATCCACCTCTCTATGGTATCCTGATCCATCCTCTATCCTTTATCATCCACCCTAATTATCTTGAGACCACCACATCCCAGATGGATCTTGACCCTCATCCACCTCCATTTTATGGGTCACTAGCCATTTGTATTCCCTAGTACCACTATGGTCTTATAACTATAAATAATCCCCATTATCGTTTCTTCTTCGAAACTACATGGAATTTGATCCATGTCTTCCACATGGTACATAGTAATCTTCCAAGAGGTTCAATCCCAACATCCATCAGTCCCAACCACTTCACGTCGGTTCACATTCATCCTGCATGACATTAAACCACATGCCTCTTTCTCTTTTCGAACTACGTGGGTTTTGATCCCTATCTCTTTCACGGGGAACATAGGATGCCTCTCAGTGGTTCAACCAAAACAATGGTAAAAATTGGTGCTCCCTCATAAGGATGTACCCTCCCAATGTGAAATATTCCCTTTTTGGGATACATCACTTGGATCTTCCTCCCTAGGTTGTTTGGATCAATATATTTATGTTTCTAAACATGTTTAAGCCCCACCATGCGTAGGGTTGATGTGAATTGTGTACATCCCAACCACATTCCCCATTTTTCATTGGTTGATATCCCTGAAAAAACCCTACACTTCACCAAAATCCGCCAAACAAGAGTGTCCGTATTGGGATGGAATGATAACCATGTGTAAGCCCCATTATGTCTTCGAGTTGTTATACTTTGTATACCCCTTGATTCTATACCCCATCCTGAACTACATGGTCTTTGATTCCCCACCACCGTGATACATAGTTAGCCTCCCCCAAGTTCAATCCCATCACTGATGTCTCATCCTAGTCTCTCACTTGAGCCTTTGTGTTTTGGGATGATCATGCCCCAACTCGGAGGATCAACTTCTATCAGGTCCCCATCAATGCACTCCATTCTCACGAGTCAACTCCTTAGGTGTCTAATCTCCCCGAAGAACTACATAGACATTGATTTCATGTCGTGGGGACACATATGAATCCTCATTATTGATTAATCCCACCACCAATATCATCACCACATCAGTTCCATCACATTCATCTCATCGACTTCATTAAATCATCCATTATCCCTCTTGATCCCTACATGAGCCACCACATCCTGGTGGGATCATTCCATTCATACAAGAATCTACCCATGCATAATCCCCATACACATATTCCGCCACCTTAACCCTATCACAGTAAGTTCACTTTCATCATCGCTGCTTTATGTGGCACTTGGGCATATAACCTTGTGTATTCCCTAAATCACCCTTTAAAACTATGTTTCTTTTGATCGATGTATTCTAAATATGGTATGTAGGAAGACTTATTGAGGCTCAATCTCATCCAATGGAAAACATTACTACCCCTCCTAGGGGTGAACCCTCTATGATCCACCCTCAGTGGTGTCCATAACAGCCTTCACAGTGTGAAAATTTTCCCTTTTATGGGACACACCAATCCTCTATTTTGCCCTTATTGGGTGATCTGATCCACCCATCTGGTAATCCTTCAAGGTGCTCCCTCTGTAGAATGTGCCTATCTGGCCCACTTTTATATATGTTCTGATCAGTTTGATTTGTCTCTTATAGATGTTAAACTCATGGAATACCCCGTGTTAAACATGGGAAGCTGAGGAAATCCTAGGATACATACATTTGGTATAAGATACCTCATGGTCGATGTGGGGTGCCTTGGGTTTTGTTCTATTGAGATTCCCTTATACGAGGAAGAATACTGTTGACCAATGTCCACTCATCCAGAGATGCCCCCTGACATGCCTGATGCTACCATCTACTCTCACTGAATTTTGTTTACCTATTAGGACCCCTTACAATGTCCTGAATAAATCAATGTAATTATCTAATGTCCACAATGATATGGAATTGAGAACAAGATTTATAAACAACAACACAAATCTGTAAGGGAGACTTGAACTAAGAAATGAATTCCTTAGTGGAATCCATGGAAGAAGGAAATGACATACCATCATCTCATTTCTATCTAGGAGAAAACATTATTGAAGAAGTTATGGCAGCCTCCCACCTTTGGAATGTTGGAACATGGGGCCACCAGAAGTGTGTTGCCAAGACGATGCACGTACTGGCCACTGAAAGTGTCAGAAAGATATATCTACAGATACTGGTGGTTCAACTCAATATTAAAGGTGATTCAAAGTTGGTAATTAGGAAAATCAATGATCAATGTTCCATCTACAAGTAGTAGTTAACCCCTCTATTTTATTATGCTTGAGAGATAATTATAGAGTTCCCCTAAAAGTTAACATTGACCAATATTCCATGTTTATGGAAGTCTTGAATTGTTTCCCTTTCTAATGCAACTCCCACCATGTTAGACGCAATCAAGTGTGATATGTTCATCTATATCACAAATCATAGGATAGTATCACTATTAATCAAAAATAATATGGGGGAGATTAATGAATCATATTCAATCCCTAAATAGAAAGACCCAATATCCTCATTGGTTGATATCTCTAGTGAATTAATGTTTATAACTGCAGAATAATTCTAATATGGGTCCCTTATACTATATCAAGAAAAGAATGATAAAATTAAAAATCAATATTTAACTCCAACCTCTATGGTTCCCTTGACTCCCAAAGGGACATCTACAGAAGAATTTTTCATTAAATTATTTTTAGAAACACTTTGGATAGGGATACCCTCACTGTAATACAAGAATTTAGTTCTAACTCTTCTAGGTCTCACCATTAAGGGATCAAGAACTCTACAAAAATCATAAGACATAGTTATTTATGCTTTCATTAAATCAAAATATATTGGAATTTACATGAATGTTAAATTAACTCTAGATATATTCCAACATTATCCATTGACCCCTAGACATGTTTCACACCACCAATTACTCCTAGCTATTTTTCATATATGAATTTGATGTCATGAGGTCATATCCCCAATCCATAGTTAGGAATTTCTAGTTTATCCTTAAAATTAACTACTTATTTTTAATAAATGGGAAGAGGTTATAACCCTAAAATATGTCATTATAAAATATTTTATAAACTTTGTGAAGTTTAAAATCATTACTAGTTTTAATATCCATCACCCTATATTGACAGAAAATAACACTAAATTTTATGGTTTTGAGTTGAAAAGATACTATTAATAGTATAATATCATTTCCAACCATTCATCCTACCATCATGTGGTGGAGAATGAAAAAATAATGTCCCTCAATAATACCTTAACCCATTATTCTTAATAAGGTGTTGGAAAAAGATAAAAAGTAGTTTTAAAAAAATCGATGCATGAATTGTGGGACTTCTACACCATAACTCACACCTATATGTATGTGAACACCTATACACCTATGGGAAGGAAATAAGTAGTTATTCACATTATAGTTTAGTTGGATTATCTTCTTGTATCTATATGAAATTATCTCACTATGGGTGAATAATTATAAAATTTACTCAATGAACTATAGTGTCCCGATGGGAAAATGTTGTGCATGTAAGAAAACAATGAGATTTATTAGAATAAAATAACTCAATCCATTAAAAATAATGCATTCCTCCATTCATGTGTCTATGGAGATTTTTTGTTGGACCTCATAACTCAATGCATATTAGGAAAGAAACCTCCAAATATAGAACCAAAAGGGAGGGTCTTTACACTATACATAAGGTCTAATATAATAGAGATTATTACCTAATAACAATGGATGGTGATCACATTGCAACTCAAACCAATGATAGTTTCCTCAAAAATTAATTTTTATAACCTTCATGTTTGTTCACTGTGTCTTGGTCACATAATGATAAATTGTTTGATAACAGTATTAGAAACATGACTCTAAGCTTCAAAGTCCCTAGGAATATTCCCTAAAATATGTAAAATCATATAGTATTGGACATGATCGAAAGTCCTTAAACTGAAAAACACATTGGTTCAAGCATCTAGACCATAAAATTAATTCCACCCATAAGTTTATTCTATATGTATTTAAACTAATTGGAATTTATCCTTCACATAAAATATTAATATTCATGTTAACTAAGTTATCTTTTCATGATATCAAACAGGACGATATATAGTCCAACCTATAAGACATTAAATGACCTATAATGGTCCACTCCATGAGACCATTCATTCTTATGTATGATCATGATCTATGAAGAAACCCATGTTTTTTGGAAAAAAGTCCTAGAATCTGTAAAGAATCATCTTAAAATAGAATTTGAATTTTGGGTAGTGCATAAAAAATCCCAATAAATATCTATTTAATTATTGTGTTTGGGATTCCCCCCATTTCCAGTGGGTCCTATGAGAATTCGAAATTAAAATATTTTCACAAATTTAAATTGTGCATGATCTATATGTACACAAACACCATAATATATTTTTCTTTTCCAAATGAATTTAAATCTAATGGTGCTTATATCCTCGTCATATGATGTTAAAATACTTGTTAAATACATTACCTTGGAAGGAAATCTTGGGTGAATAATGAAATATTTCAATAATTTTTTTTTTATCACATCTACCATGACTCATGTAGACTTATATGTTTTGGTTGAGTATCCAAATTATCATAATTCAGATACCTCGTGTTCCAAATCCACAATAAAATTCATCCTATCGGGACATATGGTCTATATTGTAAGACCATAAACTCATTAATGTGGCATAACTTATAAGGATTTTCTCCCTAACATGAGTTCCATATCCATATAGGAGTTCATTGAAACATGAACCCCATTCATTTAAAATTCTGATACCCACAAGAACTAAAAATTTCTTGATTCTTGGTATTATCAGATGCACAATGACGCATGAATCTCACATCCTAGGCCATGTAATAAATTATATCAACAAAATTTCAGATTTTTACCGCTAGTTTTTTGCCTCCCCAACCATGTTGAGTTTTTAAATGAATCTACATCAAGGTGAAACCCAATTTGATTCTTCTACACATGTGTTTAATCTATAGATAAGTGGCATATAAGAACTATGTGTGTCATTATTCATACTACCTTAAGATACATAGTGAAACAAAAATCACTTATATTCATCCTTGTAATGAATCCCAATAAAACAGCCAATTCATTGTAGTGTTTGGAACCCTTCATTATAGTGGATATTCCCTTCATTGGTTTATCAGTGAGACAAAGCTGTCTCATTTTTTACATGATGTAGATTTATGAAAATCTCTTATATAATAGTTTATATTCTATGATATTAAACAATAGAACACCAAAGTCATTGTCACATGATGTTAAAGCACATTACATTTTTTTGATCCTATAAGACCTTATACTGCATAGAGAGGCCTAACTTGAATGATCTCATATTCTTACATGTGAACCTGGTCTATGTAATAACTTTAACCATTCATAGGTCCCCATATGTTTTTTAATGGGGAATTGATAATTCCCCCTCCTATGTAAGAGGTCAATTTATGTGGGATCCTCCAACATTTGTTAATCCGTGAACCTACATTGGGAAAGATTTCCCCTATTTACTAGAGCTCACCCCACCCTCTTTTTTCTTCTAGAACAATACAACTATATTTGTATTTAGCCACCTTGGAGTTTAAGTTCCCCTAATCTACAACCAAAAAAATAAAAATACCCCCATCATATTATTTGATTCATATCAATTCATATTTTTATTCAAATGGACTCTTATAATAGGACCAAATAAGAACTATATATGGAATAATTTCTTTTCCTTTAGGATATATAATGACATTGGGATCTCTGATCCTTGGACCAACCATAAATTAAACTTGTATTAGTTCTTCATTTGAAATTAGATCCTTCTTCATTCATGTGAGTTTAATTTTTTCCTTCTCATGACAGGGAAACCACATATTGTATCACTATTTCATGTATTCAAGCTAGATCAATGAAGGGGAAGTTGGATTTAATGGATCATTCACAATATACATGATTTAAATTCCCGGGGCAATAATTCTTTTTCTAAAAAATATTGTGAAATTATTTTATTGATACCTTGATAGGTGATATCTTCACGTTAACTTATAATTAATATTATACAGAATAAGAAATATAAACTTTTTTTGAAATCATTCATCATTGATGGTTTTGATCATTCTAACCTAATTGGTGAACCATCACTGTATAGAGAGGTACAAAAATAGTTCCCCTCTAAAGGAAATCCACATTTTATCATTCAATCTCTGAACAACACCGATGAAATGTAGGGTGTTAGCATGACCGAGTAATCATCTTGTGTTTTTTTTAATTTGATCATATCACATTCTTTTGGGAATAAATGAAATATATATTTTTATTCATGGTATTAAGAGGGAATATGAGGATGGAGGGCATGAGAGGAAATTTTGTGCACAATTATTAACATTTTTCCAATTGATTGAATACTCTATTTATATATCTAGGGATATGGTTTAATTATAATTAATTCCTCAAAGACCCTCAACTATGAATTATTCCCCAATAACTATAATGTCATGTAAAAAATTATTTTATTATTGATTTACTTGAAACATGAAAACCCTAATGAAGAAGAACTATTTATATTATAGTTTCTTATATAAGTATTTATTATTGAAAAAACATGGTACATTCCTCCTCCATAATATTTATTGAATTATTGAATAAAAGTAATGAAAATATTATTCTTTAAATAAATAATTTTATATTATATTCGCATTCATGTATAAAAAATATTTATTAAATATTTGAATATATAATAAAATATTAATTTAAAAATTATTATTATTTATTACAGAGTGAATAATAAGAGTTGAGTAAATATTATATATTATCATAATTATATAACATCCTTGTAAATAACTATTTATTTAATATTCTCAATCAATTAATAAAACCAGAATAAATTATTACTTCTTTCTCTATAGAATAATATTTATTCCATTTGTTAAGTATAAATAATATTTAAATGAAATTTAATGAAAAACAATTTTGGTGGCCCTGTATACCTCATCCTTAGTGGAATTAGGTAAGGTTTTCTAAAGTATAGTATTATTATCCAGCAAAGAGTAATGTCACCTGCAGAGGAAGAATATATATTGTAACAATAACAACCACATATTAATGCTCACTCTATATTATAATCCATTTTTTAGGCTACCTTATCATGTAGGATTCACACTTAAGTCATCACACTATGTACTTGATATGCCTTTCTTTGACGATCGAAAATGAATTCATCTATAAATCATGGAGATGGAATATAATGTGATTGTTCAATTTCAATCAATCGGTAGAGAAACCAAATTCTATAAATATGGAAGCATTGAATCCTTCCTCTACATATCCATTAACAAAATTAAATTCATGAGGAACCCAAAATACCCAACTTCCATGTGATCATATGTTTTCATGATTTATGGAAGTACATCAAAATATGTGAGTCAGGACATGCATTAATAGTAATATTAAAGTCTAAGGATCATTACACACACCCGTAGATAAGAATATCCAATGACACATAAACATGTGGATTTTATATAGGTGGGTTTTTATGATAATATCTCATATTGGATATGAAAAAGTGAAAACTTAATGAGATGAAGTCACATCTTCTTATGAGTACTCACACTTGAAAATAAGCATATTGTGTGGCTAGTCATATAATTTTATCCACATATATAGTAATGTTTAAGTATATCATCATAGAATATTAAGGCTCCCATTATTGTGGGGAACTTATATACCCTTTTAAATATGTCAAATAATCTACAAAATTACTACATCAAAGTCAAAAAAATAATTCAAAATATGGAATATAGTATTTAATTAATATTCACCTATTTAAATGAATATATAATGTGATATACAAACAGTTGGTTTTAAGACACCAACTCAAAGAGGCTATTCCTATTTGTATGATGTTGGATGTATTAAAATTTATGTTAGATATATCGTGAAACCAAGATCCCCTATAATAGTCTCATATATAAATTCCACTCAAACCTCAACTTGTATCATCATTTTCATAGATCATTTCACACCTCATTTGGAGATAAGTTAATGTTTTCATGTTTTATGTGTGATTCAATAAAATGAAAGGATTCCAAAATATGGTTATATATCCATAAACCTATTTTATGAAAAATTTCCCCACTTTAAATATTTTCATACAAATATCAAACCTACCCAATCATCATCAGGTCCCCCACCATTGGTTCATTATTAGGATGAAACTGTGTCATTCTACATAAAAGTATGTTTTGTGTGAAACATTATTATATCTCTATAGTTTAAACATGAAATTAAATTCCACAACATATAATCCCTTATCACATGACCTTAAATTGAATAAAAATTATTTCCTCATCACATGATCTTAAACTACAGAACATCTAGGTTCTCATCGCTTGATTCTAAACTGTGTAACATATGGTCTAATTTGTATGACCAAATACTAAACTAACTAATATATGTTATAAAACCTATTTATCCAACATAATATTTGATTCCATTTAGGATAACATCTATACTGTGTTAGAATTGAAGTTTCCCTTAAAATAATTGGTGTTTGGGTCCAACATATTCATGTTTTTCTGTTTATCAATGCATTTTCTTGGATGAAATTATGTGGTTTCTTTGTTTTCCAACCAGGATGTAAAATTCCCCTCCCTTGCATTTGAGTTAGATTAGTTTCGAGGATATTCATCATATAAGAAATAAATGTGTCTTGATTCTAATTTAAGTAGAATATATAGTGGCATCCAAACCATATATTCCAGACTCATATGTGATTCATCATTAATATACATCCCTCTCTATGGGATAATGACAACCTTTTCCATGAAAACTCTGGTCAATACTTCCTCCCTCTCCTTTCTTGAACATCCAATTCCATAAATCACACTTTTCACCTAGAGAATCCAAGATTTACATAATCCTTTCATGACTATCAGTAACGAGTGAATTCATCTCCAAGGGAAACGTCTATTTGGACATGTATACACTCCCAAAATATATCATTGTATATATATACCAAAATATGAAATTCAAACTAGAAAGATGTTTTTATACTAAGAATAATGTCCTCTAATCTCCACACACCCCCACATCATCACGGAGGATATTTACATTCATATATAGTTACTAGTCATCCCTTGCATACCTACCACATTTTATCATACATGATAAAAAACATGAGTTATGATTTACATAATCATCATTTCCTTTTCCAATGGTTTTGGTACACTCTTAATCCTTTAAACCATTTTGGATTTCATTTTTAACATCTTTGGTCCAATTAATGTGACCTTAAAATATTTTTTCTCACCCATGGGATAGTATATACTAGAAATGGGACATTCATTAACTAGGGTCAAAAAAGGATCACTTATAGATAAAACACCTAACATTAGGTCATATTTGAATGAGATTAGATTTTCTACCTCAAATTTTCAATGCAATAAGATCATAAAATATATTTGGAATAGATATAAAACATATTAGGCTGAAACACCAAGAACGGTTGCGGAAGAAAAGGTGATTTTTTGGTTCATTAAGACATATAATTTTGTGGATAAATTAAAATTTAAAACAAAAATGGAAAATGGTGTAAAGTTCACAGAGCCCACATATTTTCCCATAAAAATTCATGTAAAGATCGATGGATACAATTGGATAACAATATATTTGAGTGATTTCATTTTATTTATTTCTTTCTTGAATGTGATTTTTATAAATAGTGGAATAACATTTAGATTGACTAATCCATTCTTAAATATTACATTCCTTAATAAATCTTCCTTGTTTTATAAGTATTTTAATCTTTTCATGTTTTTTATAGCTATCGTTAATGAGTGCGTTTGAATTTATGGGATACATCTATTTAGATATGTATACACACCACCAAAATAGACTACTAATTCAAACCATTTTTTATCTTGAGGAAGAGGACCTATAATATTCATATGCTTTGACAACATTACAGTAGAAACCTGGGTTCTAGGGAACTGGATCTATAGAGGTAGACATATAGGTTTCTGGATCCTAGTCAATTGTACATAATGTGACATTGTATTGAAAAATACAAATTGGAACAATTTATGTTCAAAGTTTTTGTCAATGTCACATGGTTTAATCTCTTTAGGTTGACTTTTTCGAAACATGGTAAGAGATAAAAGTTATGAATTGAATTCCATATGCATCAGTGATGGATCAATCATGTATTCAATGATATGAAAAAACATTGAGACTACCAGGATAAACATTATTGTATGAAGATATCAATTGTTTCCAGGAGCACTGTATGAGAAGTAGTCAGAACAATCATCTTGTAATTCAGCACGTACAAATGACATGTACGTAGTATATGGAGAAGAAGGTATAGTAGTTGTGGTGGGACACAAACTAGTAATTCTTAGATCAATTTGATATAGTATCACAATTAGGCTAAGGAAATGATCAATAGAAATTCATAAATTTCAGTGGTAGCCATATCTACAAATAACGAGTACACTTCATCTTCTAAGGCAGCTAAGAAGTATTTAAATGCAATGATTTTTTCTAGTTCATGGAATCACACCTAGTGAGAAAAGTATCATCTTAATATAAATTATGATATTATTACTTTCCACGTTGTCAAGTTATGAAAATTGAAAAAAAGTTATATACTTGGGGATACATTATCTTGAGAAGTATTACTCAATGAGATGAGGCCACATATATCAGATATGCCATGTGGTGAATATATGGAAGGTCCAGCAGTTAAAGCCATTACTCGGCAGAAGCATGATCTTTATCATGTGAGTAACTAAGAATTGTGGTTTGCAAGTTGGCTCTACTGCAAGTGGGAGTGTTGAAATAGTGGGTTCCCTAGACCCAACTATGTCGTACATTTGATTATCATATCATGTATATATTAAGTTATACATGATGTTATATTACCATTATAGTGTATATATTTTCCATCCACTACTATAAAGGTAGTGTCCAAAGATTAATTATCATGTCAAAAGGATATAGCAGATCCCATTATATAATGACAACCTCGAGATACTATGAAATTAATCATAAAAATATGTTCTATAGTATAGATACATCTTACTGACTTGACACAATAGAGATTTGACTATCAGGTGTTGGGGGATCATAAGCATTAAGTCTTATTCACATGATGTTTTCACTTGGTGATCTCTGGTAGTGAGATTATGAGGACAAACCCATCAATAGGAACACCACATGTTTTGGGTGTCATTGGTCATTCCTATCTATGGACATGTGCATTGGTCTCCTAACTTAAGACCATTACCAATGTGTATTATTTGATTGCATACTCTGATGCAAGTAAAAAACCATGGTATTGAAATCGTGGTGAGGTAGCTTATGTTGGGTGCGTCGTTGGTGGTATGACATTAGTTGAATGGTCAAGAAAGTATTTGTCACATACATGTTTAGGATGTCGTATATGTCAGGCCTGGTTGATGAGTATGGTGATACCTTTATAAGTCTTTGGACAAAGTATATTGAAACGAAAATTCATCCAGATAGATCAAAAAATATTGAATCAAAGAAAGGGTGATGACACAAGGGTGCGTCTTGCATTACGAGATATTTAATGACAAAGAGATTATAGTACACAGTCATTGTTCGTAGGTTGGTTGTCGTTGCTATGACAATCCTTCTCTCTGGGGGCCATAATGGGTTGATAGACTATGCTCATGGTTTGTGGATTTTATTCACTACTATCGAGATAAGGGCTAGAGGGTCATACACCATAGTGTATATAAGAATCTGCCCTATTCAGTTGAATCGGTATATGGGCACAGTGGGCCCCGCCATGGGGTCCGAGTGTTGTCCAAGATTTAAATCACCAAAATAATAAAATACATTTTTTAATATTCATGTTATTAATATTTTAGATTGAATTTATTTAATATATTCACATGTATAGTAAATATGAGAAAATATTAATCAAACGAATATTATTTTAATATTCAATGTTCGTTTAATATTAAGAGGGATAAATAGCCAAGTTAAATGGCTGGATTTTTTTTTCACGTAATCTATTTTATATGTTTTACAAGTATGTGACAAAATAATAAATAATATTGACCGAGTTTAGTTTGTCAAAATTATTTATTTAGTGGACGTTGAAATAAATGGGGGTCGGGGAACCCAACTGGGTATTTACCAACACCACTATAAATAAAGGAGGAGGTTATCTATCATGGGTGGCCATTCACTATTCATTCACTTTCATGGAATGAAAATCTAGATCCTCTCTCTCCTCCCACTTCCTAGAAGGACAAGCAATTGATCCAAGAGCTTGGATAAGAAAATCTCTCAAGAAATGAAGGCATATCGATGCGTTGATCATTGGAACATCGAAAGCGTCATCGGATCTCCACACCAGCACCTAGAATTCTAAGATCGATGTTCCATCAGATTTTTGAAGTGTATGTGGATGATATAGAGGGATCTATAAATGGATCCTTCAAGCGAATATCTCCGGCAACAAGTTGGAGTCGACCACGGCTTCAAATTTGAAACAGGTACAGTTTTATTTTTATTTTATGCTACTTATAATTTGCGTGAGATCCTCTGATATTTTCGGGACATAGATCATTGACGTCGGCAAGTCCCGTTGATCTGCCAACGAAAAATTTAAAATCCAATGCCCACCGGCTTCCACTATGGGTCATAGAGCCTTTCAGTGGTATCAAATGGATCACGTAGATTTTCTAAGCCAAATAAAATTAATTGGCATTAAATTATGTATAGGGTTAAAAAACGGTCACAATGATTGGATCCACGCTATGATCAGATCTTGAACGGTGAAGTTACAACCATTTTAAATTTTTGGATTGGATCAAAAAAAATTTGATCGCGGGTATTAATTTTTTAATCATTTTCAATCTTCGATATTATTTTGGTTTTTCCTAAAACCCGAACAAGAATGATAATTGTTATTATTTAATGATAATAATTATCATTATAAATTAATAATAATAATAATAGTTTTATAATTATTATTATTATAATAATTATTTTATTATTATAATAATAATTATTAGTATTATTATTATTATTATTATTAAATCATAATATTTAGCCATTAGATTTTTTTTTGGAGAGACCATGACTTGAAATAAAAAATTAAAAGGCAAGGAGACTTCAATTTAAAATTAAAAATAAGAGGGGTGGTAGAGACTTTAAAATAAGTCTTAAAAACAATAAATGAAAAAAGGTGTCCACACGGACCACCTGGCTGAGCTTCCTAGACACACCACCAGAGGGCACCCCACTTGCAGGGCCCGTCGTGCAGCACCGGCCTTTCAGGCCTCCTCCTGGCAGCCCAACCTACAGTCCTCTCCAGGGACCTGGCGTCGAACCAACCGAAAACCAGACGTCTTCCTCCTGTCGAGGCCGCCTCCCGCCTGAGCACAGCACCATGCGGTGTGCTCCGTGTGCCAACCGCCTCCACAAAGAAGACCCCCTCATCCCCAGCACGGTGAAACCCTAGAGGCGCCACGGGCCACCTCCGCACCGGGCCTCGTCCCGACCGCCACCTTGCCCAGCTCTTGTAGCGCCACTACCCTTATTAATGTAGGTTTCATGGCTGGAGACACCGCATTCCCAGATCCAGCCTCCCTGCTCTTGGACACTGTCCCGCTTAATCCAAGGCGCCGCCTGCAACCCGCGGCCAGGACGACCCCACCTCAACTCCGGGCATCTCCTGACCGCCACCTCCTCTCCTGCCACCATAGGCACGACTCCTCCCTTTGCTCTTCAGTAGTAGACATGGCGACCCACGCCATCCCCGCTCATGTCAGCCGCTAGGCCCTCACCCTGTGTTGCTGGACTCCTAGGAAGACAGAATTCCGGCCCGTGACCCCTGGTCCGGCCTCCTTTCCAAGCCACTACCGCCGACCCTTGTATATCTGCATTTAATTATTTATTTAATTTATTATTTAACTGCATGCAATGCTTGTAATTAAGTATTCCATGGTCTGCGCAACGTCATAATCTTTCGGTTAAAATGTATAAGGGCAATCACACCCAATTTTTACCAGATATACATTTATTCCCCTTGTTCCCCTTCCCTGCGTGCGAGTATATTTGTACTATGGATGAAGATGGTGAACGACGTGGATCCTGCCAAGATGAGGCAATGAACATTGATTAAGATGGTCCAAGATGTCACATGGATCCCGCCAAGATGAGGCGGTACTCCAAGATATGACGTGGACCCCGCGAAGACGAGTTGATACTTCAAATGTGAAGAGAACATACAAGATGGGGGCAAGCTGCATCAAGAGTCAAGCTTCGACCCACGTATGATGCTCTTATGTTGTTTAGATGCTCAAGACCAGTTAGCTAGTAGTTTACCTTTATTAATTTATTTATTATTTTATGCATTTAAAAACAGCGGGAGTAATAAATAAAATAATAAACAGTAAAATTCAAAAAGAAGTGGCGTATGTTTTTATATTGAAGTTCAGTTGTGAGTGTGACATCCTAAATAAAAAAGTTTAATAGAAATGAATTACATTCTTCAAGAGAGAAAATCACAAAACCCTCAAAGTAATATTATGTCATTACTGCCTTTCGTCGTTCAAGTTTAAACAAAACTGGGTGTTTGGGGTGTCGTTCATGCCATAGCGGAGGGTTCCCCTTACTACTTGGGAGTTCTTATTAGGGTGATGGGTTGACTTAACTAAAATTGCTACAAAGAAATAGCCATAGCTAGCTTGTTGTAATTTTAGAGTCAAGCATTGAGTAAATCATGATATGATTTTTGAAGCTGGGTCTTCACTCAATAGATCAAGGAACTACAAGTTAATGTGGTTCGCCAACCAAAATCCTCACTTGTACCCCCCTATTGTGTCATAGACATAGCTTGTAGACTATGAGGGGGGGGGGTTCAAGTATCCTCGCTCATGAATACTCAAACGATAGAGTATTTCTATTCTAGTATAGAGTGTTCCTAGAACTTGAAAAATTAGAGGGAGACATTTAAATTATTAAATTAGTTAGTAATGCCACATTCGGTAATCAACTTAAAAGTTACTAATCTCATAAAGTATAATTAGTAAAAATGGCATGTAATACCACAAAACAATTATGATAAATAATGGAAAAAGTTAATGTCTAAACTAAGAACAATTTCCCAAAATATAGTATCAGCGCTTGCACACATTAGTACTATAACGGAAACTCAAGGTGCTTGTGTCCCAACATGTTACGCCACCTTGGGAAGAGAGGGTATGTAAAGACCCGCAAATTTCAAGGAAATTTTTTTCTTAATTTTCTTTGGAATTTTACAAGAGCGCAGCTTCAGACGGCACCTGATTCCGAGGCCCGGTGTGCCCGGAATCAATTTCCGAAGTTTGGCTCGGGTACGTTCAGTGAACGGACGAGCGGGTTTTTCTATCTTTTGAACCGGTGCCCGGAATCGAATTCTGAGGGCACCGATGAAATCGCAGCGCCGGTATTTGCTTAGAAACGCCTCTTCCGGAGTTGCGTTTGCTCAAGACGTGGTTTTTAAATTTTGCGGCTTTAAGTCAGAATAAAATAAAGTTGTGCGACAACTTTATTTTATTTCACTTAAACTGCTTGGAAGCCACTTAAAGTCACTTAAAGGCGGCTTGAACTGAGTTGAACTGGATAGGATGCTATCCAGAAATATCCTACCCCTTGGTAGGATATTTGTGCGGTGGGACCCGCACGAGCCCCGCCGTTTCTTTCGCTAAGTAACGCACCCGCGAAAACCCGTCAAAGTAACTGAAAAGTCAACCGACGCGTTTTCTTTAATTCTTAACAGACCATTTAATTGGGCGGTTTATTTCGTAAATTAAATGGACTATTTCTTCGTGAATTAAATGGGTCGTTTCTTTCGAATTGATGGATCGTTTCTTAACCGGTTTCGTGTTGGCATGTTTATAAAATAAGACCAACCTAAAAATCCTTGGAAAGGATTTGAGAGAATCTTCGTTCCTCCACCCTCTCCGCGAAGAACGCGAAGAACGCGAAGAACGCGAAGAACGCCGGAACCGGAATCCGACGACGCACGATCCGCGACGTCAACAGCTTTTCCGCGACCTTCTTCTTCTTCGGTGCCTCTTCTTCCGCGGCGAACCTGCGATCGGCGGTTAAAGGTGAGAATCGAAACTTCTAAATTCTCCCTTCTTAATTTCAATAACAACGGATTTAATTAATTAAATCCGTTTGTTCTTGATCCGGAGATTGGCGACGCGACGCCGGATACCGCGACGACGCGACGATCTCCTTCTTCCGCGACGAGCGATTCCGCGACGACCTCTCGTCCGACGACGACTTCGAGGTAGGGATTTATTTTGGAAAAGTTACCCCTTTTAAATTTTCTCGTGAACGTTCTTGAAAATTTAAAAAGCCGGTTTCAAGCGAACAATTTTATCTTTAAATAAAATTGTTGGATCATGTGTTGATCATCTTATTCTTTTCTCCCGTTGTTTATGATTAACGCGGAGGGAGCGGGTCTAACGAACAAGACCCGACAACCCTCCGCCGATCTTCCTTTTTGTGCGGATTTGGCGGGCGACGGCAAAAGCACGACGCAAGGGCCATTTGTTGATTCCGCAGTGGAGGACGCGTCCCGGGAGGAACAATGGCGCAGACGGGAGGCAAAACGGGCCACCGGAGCAACTCCGGCGGCCCGCGGAAGGAGGCGGCGGCGCCCGGCGCGCCGCCGTGGAGATCTCCCGCCGCGGCGGCGGCGGCCGGTTCCGCGGCCGCGCGGAACCGGGAACGGACGCGGCGGCCCGGCCGCGTCCGCGTGACAGGCGGCCCCCCCGCGGGGGCCGCGTTTCTCCAAATGTCGCGGGTCAAACCCGCGGCGGCGGCCTGCTCGGCCGCTCGGCCGAAGCCGAGCCGGCCGGTCCGGTCGGCCGGGCCGCGCCCAGGCCGGACCGGACCCGGCCGAGCCGGTTCGGGCCGGTTCGGGCCGACCCGAGTCGGGCCGACCCGGTTCGGCCGACCCAAGGGGGGGGGTTCGGGCCGGGTCGCCCCGGGCCCAGAACCCCCGTTTCGGGCCTTCTTCGGTCTTTCGCCCATATCTTGGGCCAGGGACCTCCGATTGACGAACCGTCAGCGGCTACGCGATCCTTGGATCGAGACGGTCGTTTCGGTATATTATACTCAAGGTTTCGGAAGACTTTGGGTTCGGCCGGGTTGGTTCGTACACGAAACCAACCGGGCCCTCGGAGCAGAAACGCTCATAACTTGAGCTACGGACGTCCGAACGACGTACCGTCAGCTGTGGTAGTTTCCTCTAAGTGAGACGGAACTTTTGGCATACCCCGCCCGAGGATCGGACACAGGCGGAGTACGGTCAGGTTGGTTTTGCCCTAAAAACCAACCGGGCCCCTGGGACGAAAATGCCAATAACTCTCAGACCGGGCGTCCGATTGACGCGCCGTCTGTTGCGTTGAGATCCTGTTGTCGATACGGAACTTTTGGATACATCAACTTCGGACTACGTGTCAGTTGATGTATCAGCCTCTCGGCTCGTGGAGCGGACCCTCCTAACGAGCTCGCTATGTGCGGGAACCCTAGTGCTGGCTGTGACTTCGACGGCAGAGCAGAGATCCTCCGTGGACTGCGACGACGGCAGAGCAGAGATCCTCCGTGGACTGCGACGACGGCAGAGCAGAGATCCTTCGTGGACTGCGGCGACGACTGTGCAGAGATCCTCCGTGGACTGCGTCGACTACTGCACTCAGCGATCCTACGTGGAACAGTGCTACCGAACCTGTGTGAGCTGAATCTTCTTTTTACCTTGAGCGGTGGAGCGCTTGGGTGTAGCGGCGGACCCGTGGTACTTGACAGTGGTGGTGCGCTTGGATGCAGCAACAGACCCTTGGCGGTGGAGCGCTTGGTTGTAGCGGCAGACCCGCGATACTCTACGGAGTGTGTGCGCTTGGTTGTAGCGACAGACCCGCGATGGTGGAGACGTGCGTGCGGAGTACGGAGACCGTGTAGATGACTGAGACCTGACGACTGCTTGACCGACTCGACTTGGAGTGAGTCGACTAGCCCAGTGGACGGAGCGCCCAGTAGTTGGCAGCAGACCCACGGCGGACGGAGCGCCTGGTAGTTGGCGGCAAACCCGCGGTACTCGACAGGAGGAGTACCTCAGTAGGCTATCTGGGTGAGCGCCCGGTATTTGGCAGCAGACCCTCAGCGGACGGAGCGCCCGGTAGTTGGCAGCAGACCCGCGGTACTCGACAGGAGGAGTACTTCAGCAGTCTTAGGTTAGTGAGCAGTACCTCGGAGTCGTGACAGGACCACTGTACACTTCAGAGATGGGGCTCTTCAACATTTACGGTTTCGATAATGAAAATCCTGGTTGAGCTGAATCTTATGTTACTCTCCTTTGTGGATTGTGTTGAACTATCCTATGTGGATTTACTGTTACTCTCCTTTGTGGATTGTGTTGAACTATCCTATGTGGATTTACTGTTACTCTCCTTTGTGGATTGTGTTGAACTATCCTATGTGGATTTACTGTTACTCTCCTTGTGGATTTGAGTCTTGCTTCCTTTGTGGATTGAGTTGTTCTTGAGCTCGTGAGCAGAGCTAGAATTGGGGACTTAGGTATGTGTATGGGCATATACCTAAGTCGAGTCAGATGTTACTTCGTGATTGCATCTTTCTTTTGTGCTATATCCTTTGTGGATTTCGGGAGACCTTCGGGGGTCTCGGGGTCCTTACTGAGTAGTTGTACTCACCCCTGCACGGGCTATGCCCGCACCTTGTTGTGTTGGTTGCAGACGACAGACAGCGCTGATCACGGTTGGGGCGTGGAGCAGGACGGTACCTGGAGGTGGACCACTGGGCGGGACGTGCTCGGAGCGGACGTGGGACCCGAGGAGCCTGGAGGCTATCTGTACCCACCCTTCAGGTGGGATTGCCAGTGGACGACACGAGGCCGCCGTCTTTTCTACAGTTACTGTACTTTACTTTTCAGTTGTAGTTTACAGTTGGGCTTGTATTTCCGGCCCCCTTTACTTTTCTGCACTTTACTTTCCGCTTGCTGACTCTGTGTGGTTGTTACTTACAAAGGCAATGCCTTCCCTGTTTACTGGGATTTTACGCCTTGGTGCTAGTCGCCAGCCCCTGGCCTATGGAAGGCGGGCTTGGGGTAGTCACGGCACGGGCCCCGAGGACGGGTCGTGGCAAATTGGTATCAGAGGTGGTCGGTTCTACCGCGGACTCTGATCGTCCTTTCTTTCTATGTGAAGCAATAGTGTTTAGTGTATTGAGTGTGGTTATCAGTTCAGGGAGCCCAGTGTTGGTGCGGCGGCCGACGTATCCGTACACCAGGACCCTGACTTCTGATTTCCAACTTAATGCACGAAAACACTGATTGCGTGTGTGTTTCCCAAAAGGTTTAAAGTCAGCTCAAACCAGGTCAGCTCACCAGGTATAAATCGTTGACCGTGACACAACTGTTCAGGATGTCACCATGCAGATAGTTAGCTGGAGTTCCGAGAGAGTTCTCGATGATGGCCCACCGAGCAGCGAGACTCCGGTGCAGGGCCCTTTTTCAGTGTTGGCACCTTCGGGTGGTGTACCAGCAGCACCACCACCCGTTAGGCAGAGGATGCCACTAGCTGACAATGCACGCTAGCAGAGCGCGATGCACGAGTTCCAGCAGTAGAGGCCTCTGAGGATACGAGGCGAGACAGATTTCCCAGGCAGCAGTGGACTGGATGGAGGCGGTTGCTAGAGTTCTACGCCTAGCTTGGATACTAGTAGAGCGGATGATGATCTTAGCTTCTGTTGTTTCCAGTGAGTGACCATGAGGTTGGTTCTTATAGTAATAAGGCTTCGGTACGCGAACCGATACCTGGGATAGTACCTACGGGTAGTGCGCCAGCTATGTCACTACCTGTTGGTCAGTAGACACTACCGGCGGTACCGGTAGCAGAGAATCACAGGCTTAGTGCCTTACATATGTTTTAGCACCAGATATCCCTCAAGTTTCGAGGTGAGCCTGACTCGTAGGCGGCTGAGGACTGGCTTGAGGAGGTGGTTGTGAGTTTTCTGGAGCTAATACAGCTTCGACAGTACGACATGTCGGAAGCAGAGCACTCATCGTGGCTTACCAATCAATCGTAGTACTCGTTGGTTACGTTGTGATCAGTTCCTTAGACTCGAACTTCTGAGCGAAGTGTGTCTAAGGGAAATCCGAACCATTACTTTTCCTCTATGCATTTCTACCTATGTTAGGATGCTAGAGAGAACCTTTGTGGTTGTGAACGTTAGCAGTGAAAGGCAGGAAACTAGCGCCAGTCTCAGAGACTCGGGCGTGTAAAATGTTTCAGGAGGAGGAAGTGCTAAGGACAGATGAATCTGCAGGGTAGCAGACGTGGAAGCGGAGCTTAGAGAGCAGCATGTGGTGGTGTACATTTTGACATGTTACGACCACCCGACTTAGTAGTCCCCGCCAGGCTCAGGGAGCAGGAGGGCTGGGGAGGAGAGTAGCTGCATTGCGGTCAAGGAGTGTGACCCAGGAACTCTAAGAATGATTCGGGGTACGAATTATGTCTACTACGAGCTGCCATATCTATAGACATAGGAACCGATCATTCAACCCTTCCACGAATCATGTCCCAGACCTAGAGGTTCCGGGTAAGCTGTAGACTTGACCCTCACGTCTGGAGATACCTTTGGGAGGAGACTCGATAATCACACTTACGCCGACGGTGTGATTTGACCTCGAGGCGAGAGTTTCGGTTGGAATCTCTTGGTGGCAGCGTAGAGGCCTTACGACGTTGATCTGGGTATGATTCACAAATCATACCCCGGTTGACTGTTTTAGGCAAACGTCGGAATGGGTTTTCCTTGGTCGGCGAAAAGGAAACCCTGGGCAGCACATGTTAAACTCAGGCATAAGAGGGTGTGGCCGATCACTCTTGAGTTGGTCAACCCTACCCTTGTGGCAGCAGGAGTTTTGAGTTTCAGTTCTAACCTAAAAAGGGAAACCTCTTGAATTCGAGGGGGACGAACACGTTCTTATACGGTCTCAACCCGATGAGGTTTCGGAGATGTGGCCGAGGCGGTAGGTTATCTCCGAAGTTCGATGGGCCTTTCCAGGTCCTCAGCAGGATAGGAGAGGTGGCTTATCGCCTGGCTCTACCACCTCAGTTGCACCGGGTGCACGATGTCTTTCACGTGTCTCAGCTGAGGAGATACGTGCACGACCCGACGCACATCATCGACTTTGGGGAGCTGGACGTGGACGATGGGGAGACTTTTGCGGAGGTCCCAGTGGAGATCGAGGATCGACAGGAGCGGGTCCTACGTGGGCGGTCGATTCCTCTTGTGCGCGTCAGATGGCAGCACGGGAACCTCCAGGAGAGCACTTGGGAGCGGGAGGCTCAGATGCGTGCTCAGTACCCCCATTTGTTCCCCTAGTTTTTGATGTATCTTTACGGGGACGTAAATCCCTGAGGTGGGAGTAATGTAAAGACCCGCAAATTTCAAGGAAATTTTTTTCTTAATTTTCTTTGGAATTTTACAAGAGCGCAGCTTCAGACGGCACCTGATTCCGAGGCCCGGTGTGCCCGGAATCAATTTCCGAAGTTTGGCTCGGGTACGTTCAGTGAACGGACGAGCGGGTTTTTCTATCTTTTGAACCGGTGCCCGGAATCGAATTCTGAGGGCACCGATGAAATCGCAGCGCCGGTATTTGCTTAGAAACGCCTCTTCCGGAGTTGCGTTTGCTCAAGACGTGGTTTTTAAATTTTGCGGCTTTAAGTCAGAATAAAATAAAGTTGTGCGACAACTTTATTTTATTTCACTTAAACTGCTTGGAAGCCACTTAAAGTCACTTAAAGGCGGCTTGAACTGAGTTGAACTGGATAGGATGCTATCCAGAAATATCCTACCCCTTGGTAGGATATTTGTGCGGTGGGACCCGCACGAGCCCCGCCGTTTCTTTCGCTAAGTAACGCACCCGCGAAAACCCGTCAAAGTAACTGAAAAGTCAACCGACGCGTTTTCTTTAATTCTTAACAGACCATTTAATTGGGCGGTTTATTTCGTAAATTAAATGGACTGTTTCTTCGTGAATTAAATGGGTCGTTTCTTTCGAATTGATGGATCGTTTCTTAACCGGTTTCGTGTTGGCATGTTTATAAAATAAGACCAACCTAAAAATCCTTGGAAAGGATTTGAGAGAATCTTCGTTCCTCCACCCTCTCCGCGAAGAACGCGAAGAACGCGAAGAACGCGAAGAACGCCGGAACCGGAATCCGACGACGCACGATCCGCGACGTCAACAGCTTTTCCGCGACCTTCTTCTTCTTCGGTGCCTCTTCTTCCGCGGCGAACCTGCGATCGGCGGTTAAAGGTGAGAATCGAAACTTCTAAATTCTCCCTTCTTAATTTCAATAACAACGGATTTAATTAATTAAATCCGTTTGTTCTTGATCCGGAGATTGGCGACGCGACGCCGGATACCGCGACGACGCGACGATCTCCTTCTTCCACGACGAGCGATTCCGCGACGACCTCTCGTCCGACGACGACTTCGAGGTAGGGATTTATTTTGGAAAAGTTACCCCTTTTAAATTTTCTCGTGAACGTTCTTGAAAATTTAAAAAGCCGGTTTCAAGCGAACAATTTTATCTTTAAATAAAATTGTTGGATCATGTGTTGATCATCTTATTCTTTTCTCCCGTTGTTTATGATTAACGCGGAGGGAGCGGGTCTAACGAACAAGACCCGGCAACCCTCCGCCGATCTTCCTTTTTGTGCGGATTTGGCGGGCGACGGCAAAAGCACGACGCAAGGGCCATTTGTTGATTCCGCAGTGGAGGACGCGTCCCGGGAGGAACAATGGCGCAGACGGGAGGCAAAACGGGCCACCGGAGCAACTCCGGCGGCCCGCGGAAGGAGGCGGCGGCGCGGGTCGCCGGCGCGGCGGCGCCGGCGACCGGAGGCGGCGGCGCCCGGCGCGCCGCCGTGGAGATCTCCCGCCGCGGCTGAAGCCGCGGCGGCGGCGGCCGGTTCCGCGGCCGCGCGGAACCGGGAACGGACGCGGCGGCCCGGCCGCGTCCGCGTGACAGGCGGCCCCCCCGCGGGGGCCGCGTTTCTCCAAATTTCGCGGGTCAAACCCGCGGCGGCGGCCTGCTCGGCCGCTCGGCCGAAGCCGAGCCGGCCGGTCCGGTCGGCCGGGCCGCGCCCAGGCCGGACCGGACCCGGCCGAGCCGGTTCGACCCGGGTCGGGCCGACCCGGTTCGGCCGACCCAAGGGGGGGGGTTCGGGCCGGGTCGCCCCGGGCCCAGAACCCCCGTTTCGGGCCTTCTTCGGTCTTTCGCCCATATCTTGGGCCAGGGACCTCCGATTGACGAACCGTCAGCGGCTACGCGATCCTTGGATCGAGACGGTCGTTTCGGTATATTATACTCAAGGTTTCGGAAGACTTTGGGTTCGGCCGGGTTGGTTCGTACACGAAACCAACCGGGCCCTCGGAGCAGAAACGCTCATAACTTGAGCTACGGACGTCCGAACGACGTACCGTTAGCTGTGGTAGTTTCCTCTAAGTGAGACGGAACTTTTGGCATACCCCGCCCGAGGATCGGACACAGGCGGAGTACGGTCAGGTTGGTTTTGCCCTAAAAACCAACCGGGCCCCTGGGACGAAAATGCCAATAACTCTCAGACCGGGCGTCCGATTGACGCGCCGTCTGTTGCGTTGAGATCCTGTTGTCGATACGGAACTTTTGGATACATCAACTTCGGACTACGTGTCAGTTGATGTATCAGCCTCTCGGCTCGTGGAGCGGACCCTCCTAACGAGCTCGCTATGTGCGGGAACCCTAGTGCTGGCTGTGACTTCGACGGCAGAGCAGAGATCCTCCGTGGACTGCGACGACGGCAGAGCAGAGATCCTCCGTGGACTGCGACGACGGCAGAGCAGAGATCCTTCGTGGACTGCGGCGACGACTGTGCAGAGATCCTCCGTGGACTGCGTCGACTACTGCACTCAGCGATCCTACGTGGAACAGTGCTACCGAACCTGTGTGAGCTGAATCTTCTTTTTACCTTGAGCGGTGGAGCGCTTGGGTGTAGCGGCGGACCCGTGGTACTTGACAGTGGTGGTGCGCTTGGATGCAGCAACAGACCCTTGGCGGTGGAGCGCTTGGTTGTAGCGGCAGACCCGCGATACTCTACGGAGTGTGTGCGCTTGGTTGTAGCGACAGACCCGCGATGGTGGAGACGTGCGTGCGGAGTACGGAGACCGTGTAGATGACTGAGACCTGACGACTGCTTGACCGACTCGACTTGGAGTGAGTCGACTAGCCCAGTGGACGAAGCGCCCAGTAGTTGGCAGCAGACCCACGGCGGACGGAGCGCCTGGTAGTTGGCGGCAAACCCGCGGTACTCGACAGGAGGAGTACCTCAGTAGGCTATCTGGGTGAGCGCCCGGTATTTGGCAGCAGACCCTCAGCGGACGGAGCGCCCGGTAGTTGGCAGCAGACCCGCGGTACTCGACAGGAGGAGTACTTCAGCAGTCTTAGGTTAGTGAGCAGTACCTCGGAGTCGTGACAGGACCACTGTACACTTCAGAGATGGGTCTCTTCAACATTTACGGTTTCGATAATGAAAATCCTGGTTGAGCTGAATCTTATGTTACTCTCCTTTGTGGATTGTGTTGAACTATCCTATGTGGATTTACTGTTACTCTCCTTTGTGGATTGTGTTGAACTATCCTATGTGGATTTACTGTTACTCTCCTTTGTGGATTGTGTTGAACTATCCTATGTGGATTTACTGTTACTCTCCTTGTGGATTTGAGTCTTGCTTCCTTTGTGGATTGAGTTGTTCTTGAGCTCGTGAGCAGAGCTAGAATTGGGGACTTAGGTATGTGTATGGGCATATACCTAAGTCGAGTCAGATGTTACTTCGTGATTGCATCTTTCTTTTGTGCTATATCCTTTGTGGATTTCGGGAGACCTTCGGGGGTCTCGGGGTCCTTACTGAGTAGTTGTACTCACCCCTGCACGGGCTATGCCCGCACCTTGTTGTGTTGGTTGCAGACGACGGACAGCGCTGATCACGGTTGGGGCGTGGAGCAGGACGGTACCTGGAGGTGGACCACTGGGCGGGACGTGCTCGGAGCGGACGTGGGACCCGAGGAGCCTGGAGGCTATCTGTACCCACCCTTCAGGTGGGATTGCCAGTGGACGACACGAGGCCGCCGTCTTTTCTACAGTTACTGTACTTTACTTTTCAGTTGTAGTTTACAGTTGGGCTTGTATTTCCGGCCCCCTTTACTTTTCTGCACTTTACTTTCCGCTTGCTGACTCTGTGTGGTTGTTACTTACAAAGGCAATGCCTTCCCTGTTTACTGGGATTTTACGCCTTGGTGCTAGTCGCCAGCCCCTGGCCTATGGAAGGCGGGCTTGGGGTAGTCACGGCACGGGCCCCGAGGACGGGTCGTGGCAGGGTATAAAATTTATTAAAGGAGACTCAAGTATCAAGCATATGATGGTTCTGTCATAATTATATCATCAACATCTGATGTTAGTTTTGGTCGCTACATCATGACCTAGATTTTGTTACATGTAGTATCATCTTCAAGGAGTTTCCAAGGAGAATGTGAAGAAATTTATGAATGCGATGATTGCACTCACTTTGTGTAAAGTGAAAGATAGTTCACAATCCTTCATGTCATCCCATTATTATAGCCTTACACCCAATTACATTAATTTCATTTAAGGATACAAATGAACTGTATAGAGTAAGTTCTTAATTACACTTAAGGTAACATTCACCAATAAATATGAATATTAGAGATAACACCATCTTTTGTTCTTATGGAAAATAAATTGAATGACAATGAAAATAGGTCTATGAAAGTTACGCCAAAGTAACCTTCATTATGTCCCTCAATGAGAAGTGGTTGGTTATTTAACATGTGGTTATTTTCATCTCATATAATGAAATAAATTTATGGATGTATAGGAACATTATAAGATGTGAAGTGTATTCTCCAAGCAGCTGGGAAATGGTGAATCCTTAGTCAACGGTGAGAAACACATAACTTGAAATTACCATATGACTGATTCAAATTTTAAAAGTTGTGAAGTATAAACAAAACATTTATCTAATATTCCATTTGTGCCATGATGAGACATTAGTCCATGTTTTGGAATGAATGGTGTTTGTGGGAACATACTCAACAAATAGTTCAAACATACTTGAATCAAAGGAAATACATGATGAATATAAAATGTAAGACCTACCCAGTTATGGAAATATAGTTCTTTGTCAAGTAAAACTAAAAGTGGATTTCAATAACATACTGAATATGGTATTTAGACTCAACACAGCTAAACACATTTGGCATTATTGACATCATTTGTTTAGATAAAGAAACCTTTAGAAATAAAGGAAGGCCACAAAGATTCCGAGGTTAGTTCAAAAAGAGAGTGTGAACTATACCAAAGAAATATAGAGGTAAAAATACTTCATAAGATTCCTTTAAGTCATCAAGTAATGTAGTAGTGAATTATTTGTTTGGTAATAAGATATGATTTGCTTCGGATCTGCGTGCTGAAAAATATCTTCACCAAACATTCATCGATCATGATAATGTATCGTGGAGTAATTCATAAGCACATGTTACCTTATCTGTATCACAATATTGATGTTCATAATTAGGATCTATGACAATGTATGACATGTTAACATTGATCAACAAAATGTAGTGTGGAGGAATTCCTAAATGCACATTTTATACGCTTGAGTTATGTTTTATGGAGTATCAATGTTACAACCATCAGAAACTTCCATTGTATTTCATGATGTTCTTCAAAAATAACAGTGAAATCCCATAAACAATATGCCAAAAAATAAATGATAAATGGATATCATACGAGCCCTAGTATGATGTAAAATCCATATTTTCATACGACATACTTAGATTCAAATCATTTGTTATTATTTAAACAAACTTGCATCAAGTTAAACACAATGTTCATCTAAAGTAAATAAACTAAAAGATTATTAGGATATTAAATAAATCCCTAAGATAGAAAAATATGTAGTCAAGTATTATAATTATTTTCTATATAAGGGTGAACATATTTATTAGAGATAGTGGGAGATGAATTTACTTGGATTTAGTTAATTCTCAAGATGAAAAAATGGTTGACATAAGAACAAGTTTCACATGTTCATGTGGAATATGAATATTCTAGTGACACATACTATGCGGGAAATATAAAACCATGGAGATGGTTTAATATTCACCGTGGCTAGTGTTAAATTATTAATTGACAATAATAAATCCTACAAGTAAGAATTATATAATAATTAACAAAGATTGACAATATCAATCAAAATTTGATAATGGATTCCAGGAATCAAATTGAAAAGGGGCTTAAAAAATTAATAATGCAGTGGGTATTCAAATGAAATGATACATGGATGGTACAATCTTGGTACCAATAAGACTCGATTGGTTATACCATGTCAGCATGCTTAAATCCATTAGAGTATTACCTGTCATAGCTAATGTTCTAAGATCATTATATTTGTTATTGGATGTCAAGATCATCTTTCATGGAAGGTGTATATAAGACACAACTATAAAGGGATGATGAAACCATTTAATGCCAATGAATGTTGTAGGTTACTAAAATCCAGCTCTGGATTAAAGTAAGAAACATGATCTTAGAGTATTCATTTCAAATGAATTTTTTCTTTCTATCTACCAACGTTTAGTCGGGGAACCAATGTTTTCCCAGAGAAATATGTTCGGAAACATATGGGAAATAGAACATGATCTAATAGTTAGATAAGATTATGTTAAAAGTAATTCTCCAGTAATTGTCTTAATGTAGGAACCTGAGTTCTAGGGAACTTGATCTATCGAGGTAGACCCATAAGTTTCTTGATCCTAGTCAATTGTACCTAATGTGAAATTGTATTGAAAAATACAAGTTGGAACAATTAAAGTTCCAAATTGTTGTCAAAGTCACATGTCTTAATCTCTTTAGGTTGACATGTTCGGAACATGGTAAGAGATTAATGTTTTGAATTGAATTACATATGCATCAATGATGGATCAATTAGGTATTCCATGATATTTACAATAATAAAAACTAACAGGATATACATTATTGTAGGTAGATATCAATTGTTTATAGGGAACTGCAAGAGAAGCAACCAAAACTATAATCTTGTACTTCAGAAAGTACAAATGACATGTAGTTGGTATATGGGGAAGAATGTATACTAGTTATAGTGGGTAACTAACTATAAATTCTTATATCAATTTGATATAGTATCGTAGTTGGGAAAAGGTGATGAGCGAGTCAAATTCATAAATTCTAGTTGTAGCCAAATCGACAAATACCAAGTACAATGAAGCTTCTAAGGCAGCTAGGAAGTATTTAAATGTAAGGATTTTTTCCATTTCATGGAATCACTCTTAGTGAGAAAAGTATTATCGTAATGAAAATTATGATATTCTTACTGTCACGACCCGACCCTACCCGGGCTCGAGCCGTAACTACCCCAAGCCCGCCTCCATAGACCAGGGGCTGGCGACCAGCGCCGAAGCCACAACAACTCAGGGAGGCCTTTTCCTAAGCACCTATACACACACACGCAACACACTCAATGAAAAAGTGCAGAGTAAAATGGAAAAAAAGGGAAACTGCTATATATATACCATAAATGTGCATCAACCTCTAAACAGTACAAGTAAAGTGCTGAAAAGAAAAAAGGGGAAAAAATGCGCCCAACCAGAAAAGTGCCACAAAGAGAAAAACAGCTGGAAGGGTCCCCCACCTAGAACCCGACTCCGACAACCACACGCGGTCCAAGATCCCAAGCTCCGAAGCTCC
The DNA here is from genome assembly GCA_963277665.1 of Viscum album. Taxonomy (NCBI): domain Eukaryota; kingdom Viridiplantae; phylum Streptophyta; class Magnoliopsida; order Santalales; family Viscaceae; genus Viscum; species Viscum album. The sequence continues at coordinate 257,027,739 of OY728150.1, forward strand.
TCTGACGTCACGACCAACCTGTCCGTCGTTTGCAAGGGCACACCATGTGTGGGCAAAGCCCAAGTAGGGGTGAGTATAAAAATACTCAGTAAGATACCCCGAAGGATCGAGGGAGAAACAAAGGATGTACCGAAGGGTGAGTAGTAGAGAGAACAGGGAAAAAATAAAGGAGTACAACCAAGAGTGTAGTAAAGAGTAACAGTAGAGAGTCCAGCTCAACCCAACAAGAGGAAAGAAGGTAGACTCGTCCAGATACAAGGAGTTGGAAACGGTGAGAAGATGAACTTCCCGTCGAGTCTTCACTACCTATAGCAGGAGAGTAGACTCGTCCAACCATGAGAAGCTAGACACGGAAAGCACGTGGCATACCCCGCATGTCTTCGCCTCTCCTGGAAGGAGAGTAACCAAACCCAAGAAGTGGGTACTAGAACAAGGTATATACAAGTCCATATGCTCAATCAAGAAGCCCAAACAAGATCGTAAGGGGATCTCCATCCCGTAGCTCAGCCCAAGAAAAGTGAGTCACCAACAGTCCTAGAAGTAACACCATCGATGCCCAGCATCCCACACGTCTACCCCGAACTACAAGTCAAGGGCTCAATCACCACACCTCGACACTATCCGCTTGGGGCGGCACTGACTCGCCCGCACGGTTTTAGGTTGCATCACAAGGATGCGTCTCGGTGGGGAAAGCGCTCCTCGTAGTTGAGAGTCTTGGGGGAACGTCAAACCACACCACGTCACTGCCCCGCAATCGAGAGGTCTCCTCAAAGTCGACAGATGACCCCCTGCCCAGCCCCGCTGGAGGGTCCCTGGAAGTTGACGGGTTCCCACCACAGGGAGACCCGGAAATTCGACGGGTGCCACACTGCCCAGTCCCGTAACAGGGTAATCCACTGGAGGGCGACCCGGCTAAAGTCGGCAACGGGACCACTGCCCAGCCTAGCTGGAGGTAACCCGACATCGGGGACCACTGCCCAGCCCAGCTGAAGGTAAGCCTGGAATCAGGGACCACTGCCCAGCCCAGCTGGAGGTAAGCCCGACATCAGGGACCACTGCCCAACCCTGCTGGAGGTAAGCCCGACATCAGGGACCACTGCCCAGCCCTACTAGAGGTAAACCCGGAACTGCTCTGGCCATCCCTGCTGGATGGTACTGCTCGGTAAACACCGCTGTACTGGCCATCCCTGCTGGATGGTAACCCACTGGTGAGCCCTACTGGAAACAACCTCAGTCCTGCTGGAAACAACCTCAGCCCTGCTGGAAACAACCTCAGCCCTACTGGAAACAACCTCAGCCCTACTAGTAACAACCTCAGCCCTGTTGGTAACAACCTCCTGGGTAGAGGATCAGTGCCTGCATAAAGTGTTGGTCACACCAAATCCACAAGAACTCGACCAGGGAACACAGGGCGATGGGAGAAACTCCCCAGGCCTCACAAGGCGATCCCGCTCTAATCCGCTGAGTCGCTGTCGAAGAGGACCGAGACATCTCATCCCAGAAAGTGGGGAAAACACCCACGTTTCATGAACACCCATAGTCATAAACGATGCCGCAGTCCGGTGAAAGGGCACGGTACTGAAACCCCTCACAGCTTAAGAAATAGAGGAACAAGCCATCTCTGTCAGCCAAACCATCGAGAAGAGGACCAGGGGAAAACTCAACCTTGCTGGTCAACAAACGAGAACAAAGGGACCCTCTACGTCATGAGAGGTCAAAAGTACACAAAGCAGATCACGACACGCATGTGGTTCCCACACGACGTGTGGCCCCAAGTCAACCCCAACCGAGCGCACAAACGGTCTCAGGTACAAACAACCACATATACCTCCGAGCGTTCTCGTATACTCCCAGAGTATACCGCGTTCCAACCCAAAGGCTATTGTGCACATGGCACCCAACGTCAACGCGAAGGCGTGACGTAACAACTCCAACCTGCCACCTCATCGGCTGAGGCACAGCTAACCACATCCCTTCACTCACACGGGAGTGCACGCGATCAAACGCCAAGGGTTCTCTGAAAACACGGTGAGAAGAACCGCCATCAGAGCGCCTTTCACATTTCCACATTTAATAAGATCGCGTATGAGGCTCTGCCTGCCTCAAAAAATTTCACCGTTGTAATACTCGCGGAAAGACATGAAAGATAGACTACTTACTCGCCTCAAATGAATATTCGACGGAAAAGTCACCAACATCGCCTCACGCCCGAACGACGTCCCGTAATCCCGAGCCTCGGCCCCGAATACAGTGGGGCGCATCACACCAATGAGATCCCCTCGGGATAACACGTTAAAAGCATTACTCACATGAGTGCAACAGATATCTGGAGAAAAAGGTGCATTCCGGCGCACCGCACACGAGCGGTGCTTCGTGGGACCCGCAACCCGGTCCTAAAACACAATGAACGGATCACACCGTTGCGATCCTCTAAAAAAAGTACACAAGTTCAACTAATCACTTGTCCGAAACGGACACCCGGTGACAAAGCTAGAAATCACCGTCAACTCCCGAAATGACCCTCGTGGGGCCCGCACCATCGTGCCAATTTAGGGTGGGCGAATTGCACTATTGCAATCCCCTCGGAAAAACATCCAGAAATGACTTCTCGCACGCCCCGAACGAACGCCCGATGAGAAAGTCGCTAAATGCTGCTCGCACCTCAAAAGACGAGCCGTGGGGCCCACGCCTCAACTCCGGCTTCAACGCCCGAAACCATACTGGAAAACTCTGGCTCAACGCTAGGTTCGCAATGCCACTAACAGTGCTTAAAACGGACGTTGGGCGCGTCCGCGCCGTCCAAAAGAAGATCCCCCGGAAAACGCCAATACGCTTAACGCACATGACGCGCCTTCGAGTCCCCCATTTTGGGAGTAAACCCCCCCCGAAACCATATCAAAATATTCCTCTCATTCCGAGGCACGCGCCGCCGCAGACGGCTCGCGAAACCGACTCCCGGTTTATGATTTTTTAAAATATAAATCATTTTATAATAATAATAATAATAATATATTATTATTATTATTATAACCTTATTATTATTTTATTATTATTTTATTATTATTATTTTTTTGAAAGGGCCACCGACCGACCAGCGTCGGTAATCCGTTTTCCCCACGGAGACCCGCCGCTGGAGGGTCTCTGTCTCCCGAGGAGGGTCGCGCGCCGCGACCCTGGCTACCGCGTCAACTGGCCGGCACAGCCGGCCGGTGCTCCCGCTCTACGCCCTGGCGCCTGCGGCCGACGTCCCCGCGACACCACCAGAGCCACACGCCCCACCGGCCGCCCTCGTTCACCCGCGCTGAAGCCGCCACCCGATGCCTTTCCGTGCCACCGTCCGAGAGGCCCGTCACCGCGCCATTCGCCTGAAGCCAGCCGCGCCACCGCTCAAACCCGCAGGAAACCGAAAACCCGCAAACTTCGGCAGTCGTTTGCGATCGACTCCGAACACGGATTTTTGATCTGAAAGATGCGTCAGGTAGCTCACAAATTATAATACACAATTATGGGCTTTGATTGCAAATTCGACTATAATTCAATGGCATAAATCAACTTGAAAGTAGAGTTCGGAAATGAAAACACAAAAACTGAAAACTCCTACCTCTTGGGCGTTGCCTGGAGCTTCGCCGCGATCCGTCGGAGCCGCGCCTCGCCGGATCTGTCTCGCCAGAGTGGAGGAGGAGAGGGAGGGGGATGCCTTGAGGGGGGTTTCGCTAGGGGAGAATAAGGGAGGAAGGGTAAGGGGTTTGGTTTAAGCAGGAAAATAATTAATTAAAAACATTAATTAATTAAAACTCCCAATTTAACCTGCATCCGAAACGATCGACGGGGTCAAGGTTAAGCCTCCCCTATGGTAAAAAACACCTCCTGAGCACAATGGTAGTCTCAGAATTTTAATACGAGACCTCATTCAAAAGTTATTAAACTTAGCGCCCGAGGTCGCCAAATTACGAAAATGCCCCTGGGGCCATTTTTCACAGACGGGCCGCGCCCGCAAAACTTAAACCCCTCCTAGGGTAAACGGAACTCTACAAACTCAACGGTGCCCTCATTTTTCCAATCTGATCCACCGTTTAAGATATACTTGAGTTTAACCATTAAACGCATAAATTAATTATTTAATTTATCCGTTTAACATTCCGGAAGCGAGCGAGGGGTCCAAACGTCCCGCGCCGACAAGTTTTATGTCGTCCCTAGGGTAAACACGCCATTCATGACCCATATGTTCACTCAGACCTCTGATCCGGATCACCGTTTAGGAGTTATCCCATTTATTTGGCTTTTCTAGTGTGAACGCACTGAAAATTTAATTCTGGCCACTCCGGGGCTCGGAATCCCACGCCGTCTGAAGGCGCTGCTCTGAAATATCATCAATAATATTAGAAAGCATTTCACAGAAAAAACCGGGTTCTTAAATCATTCCCTCCTCAAGCTTTTCATCCCCGAAAAGCAAAACTAGGGAGCAACATAGGGTACTAAGCCCACACCTGGCTTTCCCATACCCAGAAGAACCCACACACAACTCTGTGTCATCGCACACATACCAAAGGATTGATCCGTTCACGTGACGTCGGCCCTTGCTGATGTCGTGCACCCACTCCAGACTTTGTGGTTAGGGCAAGGCCGTAGGGAACCTCGCCATCCCCTTGCACGGTCTCAAATGGCCCGAAGGCTCTCGGGGGTAGCTCACCTCCCCGACCGAACCTCTACGTCGCATGCCGCGACTGGAATCACCACCCACACCTGAAACAAGGCCCGGTGATTCCCTCCTTCAGAAAATTCATATGGTGAAACACCCAAGGATATCTGGTCACGCAAGATTTCACAGTCGATGTCTCGCAACCAAGACTCTCTTACACGCTCAGAGAGCGAAGGAGTCAACACCATCGACTAAAGAGAAAAGGTCCTACACCTTTTACCTTACCGAGACAAGGTTACACCGACGCCCTGCGTCACCCTAGTAACTACTCAAGCAAGGAGCGGGGGGAAAAGAATTCCACACATAGAGTCTAAAAATTCTACTGCAAAAAGTAGAAAATCTGTAGAGCCTACCTCTTACCACCTCATGCTCTACAGGATCATAGACATCCAAAGCTCGCGGCTGTCCGCGGTCCCAACCGTCAGCTCCTGGAGCCTGGCGTGGACTTCCTAGTGGTGATGGGAAGACCTCGTAATGACGTCTCCCACTACCATCTCCTCCCGCTCCTCTACTAGCACCACCTCTCTAGGTACTACTCTGATCATGGCGCTGCCTCTGCCGTGGTGGTGTGCCTGCTGCCTGCCCGAAGCTCTCTGCATGCCTAGTCGGGCAGTCTTGTGCCAGGTGACCTCTCCCATCGCAAGCATAGCACCGACTCTCTCTGGGCTGCACCGGTGCCCTCTAGTGCCACTGTGGTGTACGACCACGCCCCTGAGTCCGGTTGTCAGAAATCCACCTGCGTCGAGGTTCTGCTTGCCGATGCCCGCTAGCTGTGGCAGACGTCTCGACTCTGTCGAGCCTGCTGCCACCACTAACTGTAGAGTGCAACAGGAAGCTCTTTGTCGTCAGCGCATGCTCTAGAACCCCGACATATGTGGGAATTCACAAGGGTACTATGACATCCCGAATCTCTCTACGGAGACCCTACTCGAACTTCCACGCTCGGAAGTTATCATCGTGGACCAAGTCCGGGTAAAAGTGTGCACGGTCTGCGAAACTAGCCGCGTACTTGGCCACCGTCATCCCTCCCTACTGAAACTGCAGGAGCTCCTGAATCCGAAAGGATCGCAAGTAGGAGGGGGAAAACTCCTCACAGAACAACAACTGAAAGTCACCCCACGAAAGTGAAGACTCGTCAAGAAACTGAGTCACCAGACTCCACCAACGCCAAGCTGATCCACGAAAAAAAACTAGCTACCAAAGCCACTCTCTGATCTTCCGGAATCTACACAAGACTGAAAAGGCGAACCACTGTCTCTAGCCAAACCTCTACTGCCTGAGGGTCTGGCTCACCACTGAACTTCAGCGGTCTCTACCGCTAGAACTCACGGAGCGCACTCAACCTGCGTTCAAGCTCAACCTGCTCTGCTGAAACTGCCTACTGCTCAACAGGTGGGGGTGCTGCTACCGGCCCACCCGGAGAAAGGGGCTCGCATTATGGGTCCTAGAATGTGGCCTCGTAGCTCATAGGTTCGTCGTCACGAACCAAAGCTGGTATCCTGGCTGGCTGTCTTCGCGGAGACATCCTAAATTTTACTAAGGAGTGTCGCGGTCAGATGAGCATATATGTATATACGAACAACAACAACGATGAGGAGTTGACTCAAGAAAGACAGTCAAAGACTCAATCCTATGTGATGCAAAAAACAAAATTTCCCTGCAACAAGTGTCTCATCATGCCGAGTCGACAAGTGGGTTATCAAGGTCCTGGTGAATGGATACGTCGGCCGTCGCACCATCACTGGACTCCCTCACCCGAGTGCCGCCCTCGAGACACATCAACACTGTTTCCCTATTTCCAAACCAATTCCTTTTATTTTAGGGACATCCGAACAATGTCCCAAGGAACGAACCACCTCTGATACCACTTTGTCATGACTCGACCCTACCCGGGCTCAAGCCGCAATTACCCCAAGCCTGCCTCCATAGGCCAGGGGCTGGCGACCAGCGCCGAAGGCACAACAACTCAGTGAGGCCTTTTCCTAATCACCTATACACACACACACAACACACTCAATGCAAAAGTGTAGAGTAAAAAGAAAAAAAAGGGAAACTGCTATATATATACCATAAATGTGCATCAACCTCTAAACAGTACAAGTAAAGTGCTGAAAAGGAAAAAGGGGAAAAACACGCGCCCAACCAGAAAAGTGCCACAACCTAGCAACAGGTAGATAAAAGAAAAACAGCTGGAAGGGTCCCCCACTTGGAACCCGACTCCGACCACCACACGCGGTCCAAGCTCCCAAGCTCCTAAGATCCTCTGACGTCACGACCAACCTGTCCGTCATCTACAAGGGCACACCAAGTGTGGGCAAAGCCCAAGCAGGGGTGAGTATAAAAATACTCAGTAGGATACCTCGAAGGCTCGAGGGAGCAACAAAGGAGGTACCGAAGGGTGAGCAGTAGAGCGAACAGGGAAAAAATAAAGGAGTACAACCAAGAGTGCACTAAAGAGTAACAGTAGAGAGTCTAGCTCAACCCAAAAAGAAGAAAGAAGGTAGACTTGTCCAAACACAAGGAGCTGGAAACGGTGAGAAGATGGTCTTCCCGTCGAGTCTTCGCTACCTATAGCAGGAGAGTAGACTCTTCCAACCACGAGAAGCTAGACACGGAAAGCACGTGACATACCCCGCGTGTCTTCGCCTCTCCTGGAATGAGAGTAACCAAAACCAAGAAGTGGGTACTAGAACAAGGTATATACAAGTCCATATGGTCAATCAAGAAGCCCAAACAAGATCGTAAAGGGATCTCCATCCCGTAGCTCAGCCCAAGAAAAGTGAGTCGCGAACAGTCCAAGAAGTAACACCATCGATGCCCAACATCCCACACGTCTGCCCCGAGCTACAAGTCAAGGGCTCAATCACCGCACCTCAACACTATCCACTTTGGGCGGCATTGACTCGCCCACACAGTTTTAGGTCGCGTCACAAGGATGCGTCTCGGTGGGGAAAGCGCTCCTCGTACTTGAGAGTCTTGGGGGAACGTCAAACCACACCATGTCACTGCCCCGTAGTCGAGAGGTCTGCTCAAGGTCGATAGGAGACCCACTGCCCAGCCCCGCTGGAGGGTCCCTGGAAGTCGACGGGTTCCCACCACTGGGAGACCCGGAAAGTCGACGGGTGCCACACTGCCCAGTCCCGTAATAGGGTAATCCACTGGAGGGCGGCCCGGCTAAAGTCGGCGACGGGACCACTGCCCAACCCAACTGGAGGTAACCCGACATAGGGGACCACTGCCCAGCCCAACTGAAGGTTATCCCGGCATCGGGGACCACTGCCCATCCCAGTTGGAGGTAAGCCCGACATTGGGGACCACTGCCCAGCCCTGCTGGAGGTAATCCCGACATCGAGGACCACTGCCCAGCCCCGCTGGAGGTAAACCCGGAACTTCTCTGGCCATCCATGCTGGATGGTACTGCTCGGTGAACACCACTGTACTGGCCATCCCTTCTGGATGGTAACCCACTAGCGAGCCCTGCTCGAAACAACCTCAGCCCTGCAGGAAACAACCTCAGCCCTGCTGGAAACAACCCCACCCCTACTGGTAACAACCTTATCCCTACTGGTAACAACCTCCTGGGTATAGGATCAGTGCCCGCGTAAAGTGTTGGTCACACCAAATACACAAGAACTCTACCAGGGAACACGGGGTGACGGGAGAAACTCCCCAGGCCTCACAAGGCGATCCCGCTCCAATCTGCTGAGTCACTATCGAAGCGGACTGAGACATCTCATCCCAGAAAGTGGGGAAAACACCCACGCTGCACGAAAACCCATAGTCGTAAACGGTACCGCAGTCCGGTGAAAGGGCACGGTACTAAAAACCCTCACAGCTGAAGAAACAGAGGAACAAACCATCTCTGTCGGCCAAACCATCGAGAAGAGGACCAAGGGAAAACTCAACCCTGCTGGTCAAAAAATGAGAACAAAGGGACCCTCTACGTCACAAGAGGTAAAAAGTACGCAAATAAGGTCATGACACGCACGTGGGGCCCACACGACGTGTGGCCCCAAGTCAACCCCAACCGAGTGCAAAAACGTTCTCAGGTACAAACAACCACATGTACCTCCAAGCGTTCTCTTATACTCCCAGAGTATACCACGTTCCAACCCAAAGGCTATCGTGCACACGACACCCAACGTCAACGCGAAGGTGTGACGTAACAACTCCAACCTGCCACCTCATCAGCGAAGGCACATCCAACCACATCCCTTCACTCACACGGGAGTGCATGCGATCACACGCCAAGGATTATCTACAAACACATCGAGAAGAACCACCATCAGGGCACCTTTCACATTTCCACATTTAATAAGATCGCGTATGAGGCTTCGCCCTCCTGAACAGATTTCACCGTTATAATCCTCGCGGAAAGACATGCGAGATAGACTAATTACTCGCCTCAAATGGATATCCGACGGAAAAGTCACCAACATCGCCTCACGCCCGAACGACGTCCCGTGATCCTGAACCTCGGTCCCGCATACAGTCGGGCGCATCACACCAATGTGACCCCCTCGGGATAACACATCAAAAGCACTACTCACATGAGTGCAATAGATATCTGGAGGAAAAGGTGCATTCCGGCGCACCACACACGAGCGGTGCTTCGTGGGACCCGCAACCCGGTCCCGAAAGACAACGAATGGATCACGCCGTTGCGATCCTCTCGAAAAAGTACACATGTTCAACTAATCACTTGTCCAAAACGGACACCCGGTGATAAAGCTGGAAATCACCGTCAACTCCCGAAACGGCCCTCGCGGGGCCTACACCATCGTGCCGAATTAGGGAGGGAAAATTTCACTATTGCAATCCCCTCGGAAAAACATCCAGAAACGACTGCTCGCACACCCCGAACGGACGCCCGATGAGAAAGTCTCTAAATGCTGCTTGCAGCTCAAAAGATGGGCCGTGAGTCCCATGCCTCAACTCCAACTTCAATTCTCGAAACCATACTGGAAAACTACGGCTCAACGCCAGGGTCACAACGCCACTGACGACGCTTAAAACGGACGTTGGACACTTCCACGCCGTCCAAAACAAGATCCCCCAGAAATGCCAATATGCTTAACGCACGTGACGCGCCTCTGAGTCCCCCGTTTCGGGAGTAAAAAAACCCCCCAAAACTATCTCAAAATATTCCTCTCATTCCGAGGCACGCGCCGCCGTAGAGGGATCATGAAACCGACTCCCGGTTTATGATTTATTAAAATATAAATCATTTTATAATAATAATAATAATATATTATTATTATTATTATTATAACCTTATTAAAAGTTTATTTTTATTTTATTATTTTTTTTAAAGGGCCACCGACCGGCCAGCGCCGGTAGGCCATTTTCCCCACGGAGACCCGCCGCTAGAGGGTCTGTATCTTTCGAGTAGGGTCGCGCGCCGCGAACCTGGCTGCCGCGTCAACCGGCCGGTGCTCCCGCTCCGCGCCCCGGCGCCTGCGGCCGATGTCCCCGCAACACCGCCAGAGCCGCACGCCCCACTGGCCGCCCTCGTTCACCCGCGCTGAAGCCGTCACCCGGCGCCTTGCCGCGCCGCCATCCTAGAGCCCCGCCGCCGCGCCATTCTCCTGAAGCCAGCCGCGCCGCCGCTCAAACCCGCTAGAAACCGAAAACCCGCAAACTTCGGCGGTCATTTGCGATTGACTCCGAACTCGGATTTTCGATTCGAAAGATTCATCATGTAGCTCAAAAATTATACTACACGATTATGGTCTTTGATTGAAAAATCGGCAGTAATTCAACGATATAAATCAACTTGAAAGTAAAGTTCGGAAATGAAAATGAAAAAACCGAAAACTCCTACCTCTTGGGCGTTTCCCGGAGCTTCGCCACGATCCGTCGGAGCCACGCCTCTCTGGAGCTGTCTCACCAGAGTGGAGGAGGATAGGGAGGGGGCTGCGTTGAGGGGGGTTTCGCCAGGGTAGAACAAGGGAGGAAGGGGAAGGGGTTTGGTTTAAGTAGGAAAATAATTAATTAAAAACTTTAATTAATTAAAACTCCCAATTTAAGCTGCATCTGAAATGCTCGACGGGGTCGAGGTTAAGCCTCCCCTAGGGTAAAAAACACCTCCTGAGCACAAAGGTGGTATCGTAATTTTAATCCAAGACCCCATTCAAAAGTTATTAAACTTAGCACCCGAGGCCACCAAATTACGAAAACGCCCATGGGGCCATTTTTCATAGACGGACCGCGCCCGCAAAACTTACACCCCTCCTAGGGTAAAAACCACACTCTGAACTCAACGGTGCCCTTAGTTTTCCAATATGAGCCACCTTTTAAGAGATACTTGACTTTAACCATTAAACGCATAAATTAATTATTTAGTTTATCCGTTTAACGTTCCAAAAGCGAGCGGGGGGTCCAAACGTCCCATGCCGACAAGTTTTCTGTCGTCCCTAGGGTAAACAACCCATTCCGGACCTATCTGTTCACTTGGAACTCTGATCCAGATCACCGTTTAGGAGTTATCCCATTTATTTGGCGTTTTCAGTGTGAACGCACTAAAAATTTAATTCCGGCCACTCCAGGGCTCGGAATCGCACGCCGTCTGAAGGCGCTGCTCTGAAATATCATCAAGAATATTCCAAAGTCTTTCACAGAAAAAACTGGGTTCCTACATCTACTATAGAAGTTGTCATGTTTTGGTAATATAATAAAATTATATACTCAGGGATACCTTATCTTGTCAAGTTTTACTTAATGATATGAGACACATATAGTAGATATTCCATGTGGATAAAACATGGAAGGAACAACAATTAAAGCCATTAATCAGAATAAGCATGATCTTTATCATGTGTAGCTAAGAATTGTGGTTTTCTGGTTGTCTCTATTGCAAGTGGGAGTCTGGAAATAGTGGGTCCCCTAGACCCAAAAATGCCCTAAATTTGATTACCATATCATGTATATAGTTATTTATACATGATGTTATCTTACCATTATTGTGTAGAATTTTTTGTATCCTGTATTATAATGGTAATGTCCAAAGATTAATTGTCATGTCGAAAGGTTATAGTAGATCCCAGAATATAATGAGAACCTCGAGATACTATGAAATTAATCATAAATATATGATCTATAGTCTATATAAATATTACTAACTGGACACAATATATGTTTGACTATCAGGTGTTGGGGGATCATTAGCATTGAGTCTTCTTCTCATGAAGTTCTCACTTGGTGATCTCTGGTAGTGACATTATGAGGACAACCCCGCCAATAGGAACACAACATGTTTTTGGTGTCATTTTCCATTCCAATCTATGGACAAGTGTATTAGAATCCTAACATGATACCATTACCAATGTGTATTATATGATTGCATACTTTGATGCAAGGATAAACCATGGTATTGAAATCGTGGTGAGGTACCTTGTGTTGGGTGCGTCGTTGGTGGCATGACCTTTGTTGAATGGTCAGCAAAGGATTTGTTGCTTCCTTGTTTAGGAAGTTGTATATCATTGGCCTAGTTGATGAGTATGGTGATACCATTATATGTATTCTTCCAAAGATGATAGAAAGGAAAATCCATCTAGATGGATCAAAAAATATCAAATCAATGAAAGGGAGATGACACAAGTGTGTGTCATGATTTATGAGATATTTAATGACAAATAGATTATAGTACACAGTTAGTGTTCATAAGTTGGTTGTCATTAATAAGAAAATATTTATCTATTTAGGTTCCATGATGGGTTGCTATATTCCACTCTTAGTCTATAGATTTTATTCACTGATATTGAGATAAGGTCCTAGTGGGTCACACACAATAGCATATTCAAGAATCAGGTTTATTCCGTTGAATAGGTATATGTACATGGTGGGACCTGCCACGGGGTTTGGGTGTTTTACATGTTTTCGATCACCATAGGAAGTAAATAAATTAATTAAAATTCAAGTTTTAAATATCTCGGATTGAATTTATTTAATGTATTTAAAAGTTTAATAAATATGATAGAATAGTAATTGAACGAATATTGTTTTAATATTCATGGTTTATTTAATATTAAGAGGGATAATGTGTAAAGTTAAATGGATCGGTTTTTATCATGTAATATATTTTATATATATTACAAGTATGTGACAAAATAATAAATAATATTGACGTAGTTTAGTTCATCAAAATTATTTATTTAGTGGATGTTGAAATAAAAGGGGGCTGGGGAACCCAACTTGGTATTTACCAACTCCACTACAAATAAAGGAGTAGGCTCTCTCTCACGGTTGGTGATTCACTATTCATTGAATTTCATTGAATGAAAATTGAGAGCCTCTCTATCATCCCGCTTCGTAGTGGTAGAAGTAGTTGATCGAAGAGTTTAGATCATGAAATATCTCAATCATTGAAGTCATATCAATGCATTGATTGTCGAGACATCGAATGCATCGTCGGATCTCTGCGCTAGCACTTAGAATTCCATGATCAACATTCCAATGGATTTTTAAAGCACATGTGGAAGATCTTTTGGGATCCTGCTATGTATTCTTCAATCAAAGATCACTGGAAATGAGTTGTAATCGACCGTGAATTCAAATGTAAAATGGGTAAGTTTCCATTTTTATTTTTTGCTCCTTATAATTTACACAATATCCTCATACCTTTTCCAGGTTTGGATCATCAACGTCGACAAGTCCCATTGATCTTCCAATGAAGAATTTTATATCCGTGGCCCACTAGCTTCCACTACGGCCCGATAACCCTTAATTATATTAATCTAAACATGTGATGTTGAGATCTCCATTCACATCAGGTTAGTTGTTCTTATGTATCCATCTAGATCACTTCACTTTTATTCGGTTTTTTATGATATTAAACATCACATTTTTTGAAACCAATTGTCATGACTGAAAAATGTATAAGCAATGAGATGTAGAAGTTTCAAGGTAAAATCATTAAGTGAATTTTGGGAAAACATTGAGTATCCAATAATTGGACATGAATCTTTTGTTATCTATTCTAGATTGATCATTTGGAATAAAGTTATAAAACTTATTATGTAAAAATACCCTAAAGTGATGCATGGGAAAAATACATGATCTTTCATACTATTCCTCTACCATATAAACCTTAATAAAAAATTATTTTTGAAGAATAAAAAGATGAAATGATCATTGGGTCCACTATATGATCCTATTAGAAGTCAAGATGGTATCTCTAGGACCCTTGGATTGGTAAAAATTTAGAGTATCCATATGTTATCTCTCATTAGTAAGCCTGAACAGTCTATTTAAAATGTGTGATGATATAATAACAGGGTTCTTAAGACATCTTGAGCACTAGAATCCTCATTCCATGAATCTCCCTTCACTGTCTTCCTCACATGGAGTCATTTATTTCTGCATGTGAATATACTAGATGAAGTGTAATGATGGTTGTAGTTTTTTTAATACTGATCCATGATTCATGTCAAGGAGGAAATCATCTAACATCTGAATGAACTCAATACAGTGTCACAAGGATTTTATTTTTCCTATACTCATACATTAACAACACAAAGGTGGAGATAATATCTCATCTATGCAAATCAACTCAACTATTATGGTGATGGTGATTTTACCTATACCCCTCTATGATATATGCCTAGGAGAAAATATATCTGACTTGAATATTTGAGAATCACGATTCAATTAATCCATTATAATTCAACGTATAATAATATTTAAGTTATATTTATCTTTTGTCCCAAGGATTCACATATTATTATGAAGTGATGATTATAATCGAACATAAGTCAATAGATTGAATGCAATTGAGAAATAAACATAAGTTTATTCATTTATAGAAAAAGGATGATGAGTGTACATATTCATGAGTATCTATTATTATATACGAGTAAGGATACATATGATGATATTATTATATAGAACACTACATGGAATCTTATAGTTGACTCATTATTCACTCAAATTCATCCACAATATAGTATGGTCTTTCAAAATTACAACATTTTCCTCTACAGTAGATTGTAGTGAATCTTAACATAAAATAGTATCCAATAATACCATATCTTCTAACATGATTACATTCTACCCATATTCAACCACTTTCTCAGTATTATCTTCTTATTTATAAATACTACCCAACTCATGATGGATTTGATTTGACTCTCAGTTTATCCACTCAACTGAGGGCTGCTTATCTATAGCGTGTCCTAGTTACATTGATGGTACCCCAATAAAATTGAGTGGCTACAATAAGTATGGATATTTTAGTTATAATAAACTGGGCTATGGATTATTTTTCCACGAGCTTCGACAATAGTACACTCATTTAATCTTGAGAAGCGTCCACATCTATCACTTTATCATGAATAGTGTGGTAATTAAAACCACGATTCACTAGTAGTTTTAAAATACAAATAATCTTGTATATATTTGAAGTTAGGTCTTCTAAATTGGGTTGAGATATAAACTTATATAAAATTTACCACACATAATTTTGTTCATCACAGACTCCCTCAAATATATTCTTGATTCATTTTATAATCACTCATAGATGGAAAGAGATACACAGGGACCAACTCACTCAATGATGGTTTGGTCTCAGCACCTCTTGAATGATCTTTCCATAGACTAGTTGATGTTTTTGTATCCTCTACCTTTTGGGATATTGGAGTAGAAAATTTTGAACTTTAATGGACTTCATCGATATTTAAAATGAATACATAAAATATATTTTTGTAATAGGATGAAAATGAAACATAATGGACAAATATATAGGTAGTTAATTTCAACTATTCATTAATTGACTTGTGAAACTGTCATTTACCAATCAGATGGTACAAGATCTAGGCCCTATCATTGAAATTATTGAATCAAGTCCCATGACTGAAAATTGATATCATAGGAATTATATCCCCTATAAAATAAATAGACCAAAAACAATCCTCTAATTAAGGTTGTCCTATATCACCACCATTGAAGCATACACATGGAGTTTGATAAGGATTAGCATAGTTATAGAGATAATATAAATGTCTCGAGGTCACTAAAATTATTTCATGAATACATGAACATATTTCATATAAATTATTACGTAGTTGGTATGGTCTGATAACAGTATGTGGCCATCCATTGGTGTTGAATGTGAAGAGGTGAAGAATATAGAATCAATATTGATGATTGATTTTGATCCTTTATGGGATTCGAGCACCCATATTTCTAAAGTTTTCCCTTCTAGATAAATTATAGAAGATTTATATTAGGAAGATATTACTTTCTAATATTGATCCCTTGAGGTATCATATACCAATATTGGATTCCTAGGAGTGAAAACTAGCACAATTGGGTCCAACCACTATTGAGCTTCTCCTATCAATATCTATATAGACACCCATGCTAATGGTATAGAGGATAATAGTTCTTAGGGAGATAATATACAAGAAACTAGAGCTATTTTGTCCGGATCCACAGGCCTTGGATCCCTAGTGGTGATTGATAAATTTAATTCTTTAGTTGGGATCAACATTCTATTAACTTCTCCTGCCACTACTCTCATAGAATTTGTTTCCTGATATGAGGGAGTTTTATTCTTTTGGGAGACTAACACCATTAGCTATATGGGTATTGGATCATCATATAAAAAAAATAAAATGTAATTTAAATTGGAATAATTATTTAATGGATTTTTTAGAAAGTAGAATGCTTACATATATACCCCATGAGTATATGTTTTGACAAATATTTTTCTGAAACTATCCAAGTGACCTCCCAAAATGAAAATTAAATGTAAGGAGAAACTATTTATGGTGTCTGTATAATTTTACCCCATGTATATCTAATAATTATTATATATACTCGACCATTGAAGGGGTTTCTTAATCATAGGCTATTTATTCTTGAAGAAATCCCTTATTGACCATCACCCCCTTGGATGAACATTTCATAGAATATTTGAGTGATAACGATACCCTAACCTCCTACATAATCAACAGAAAAGATAATATGATTAAATAAAAATAAAAAAAGGAATAAAGAGGAAACATGTATTACCTCTCCCCAAGAGGTTCCCTCCTCCTCATATCCTCATTATAATTCACAAATGACTGTGAAGTCAATATTAAATAGAATCATTCCATACAAAAATTTATTCCCTTAAAATAATGGATAACAGCCTTAATATACCTAAATTAGGATTCCATCTCCTCAGGTTGATTTTCATAGGAGATGTGAATATGAATAATAATGTTCCCAAAACCTATTAAAGAAATCTATCCTTTATGAATTATTTTCCAAGAATCTTTAGTAAAGTGTGTATTGTAGAAACTATCCAACTCCTTCCATGAAATTGGGAATAAATATATAGTTTGAATAGATAGATTAGGAAGTGTTAATCATGAAAAAAGGTAAAAAATAAAACCTCAAAACAAACATCCAATGAATCTGGAAAATTGAGGGATTCCATGATGCTAATATCTTTTGAGTCCTGTCCACTTCCACTCAAAATATTGGTTCCACTTATCTTTTAATAGTTTGTACACTTCTATTTTAGGTCACTAACTTGTATAATTTCCCATATGAAGATCTACAAATCTATGAACTATCTTAGTCTATGGAATTTCTGAATACCATCCTAATAGGTGAAAGAACAAACCGGATGGACATCTTCTCTTGAAAATATATTATCTAAAATTTGGGAGTGACAAAAAATGACTATCATTTCTAATTTTTCTAAGGGGATCAGAAAACCATTCTAGGATATAGTTGAATTTATTTCAAAATATTTATGGTGAATACCATTCATAGATCATCTCCACATCAATCCTGACCATCGGTATCCCTTCTCTCAATGATGTGAGGTATTATTTCTCTTCATTTATACATGTTGTGTTATATGTCATAACTCAAAATAGAGGAATGTATTATTCAAAAAAGAAAAGGATATACTTATTCATAATAATTTTCAATTCCCACATTTTTAAATTCAATGGTATAATAAAAATTTTATATTTGAGATACGTCCAAATGTGATCCCCTAATATTGGTTAGTTATTCAAGAACATGTATCCCCCCATGTAAGTTTTGATCCACCCTAAAAAGAAAATTTAATGGAAAAAAAATGTCGAAAGGGTCCATCTATCTATTAATTTGATAAATTAGATGATAAATATTTTCTAAGACTGAAACAACCAAGTGGATGTGATTTTCAGTTTCCAACTGAACCACCATTATAGTGGTTATAACACTTACTATAGTGTGTGACTCGTGCATTGGAAGAAAATATCTGATCAGGAATATTGCCAACCAAATCTCCCAACCATACGAGATAATTAACTTCAATTTACATATAACGTCACCATTCATTGTATCACCCATATTACTATGTCATCCAATACATATATAGAATTTCATGAGTCATTTTGGTGGGTTCAATCCACAACCTCATGAAATCGGGCTATATATCAATTGTTAAAATAAAATTATACATTTAATACAAGAGATGAATATAAATATTTAGATGAATATGTTATCACAATATGTTC
Source organism: Viscum album (assembly GCA_963277665.1). Lineage (NCBI taxonomy): Eukaryota > Viridiplantae > Streptophyta > Magnoliopsida > Santalales > Viscaceae > Viscum > Viscum album. Next base: position 257,045,940 of record OY728150.1, read on the forward strand.
TATACCATGAAAAGTAGTTCCCATTAAAATAGTAGAGTCATAACCACATAATTCCATATAGATGAAGGGGGTATGAACTCATCGTATAGCTCACATATGATGGAAACCCTCATAATCATAAAAATATATCAGAGACTAACATAAACATCTATATGTACTGGGTGTAATGAATTTTTATTAAAACTATATATATCCAGAATGTATTGGAGGATGTGACTATTATGGTGTTAAAATAATTGAGAGAAACAAAATGACTCATATAATCCCATGGACATGAGCACATGGCCATATTTTTCACACCTCAACCCCACCAAGAAGTTCAATCCCCAATCCATAACAAAAGAAACTCAATGATGAAGATCATATACCATATAACATTTCATACTCTGATCTTTTTTATCCTTCTTCATGATGGATCCATAGTTGTGAAAATATGGATCTCCTACATATCATACTTCCTCCACTATCATGGTAGTATAACCAAATATATATCCATTAGATAAATCACTCTCTTTTATAAAATTATGCTTGAAAGAGATAATTGATTTTTATTCTCTCAATACTATTTGATCCAGGCAACTGGTTGATTTCTGGGTTGTGGTGTATGAATGGGAACATTGGGAAATATTTTGAATTGATAAATAGGCAGCATGTATGATATTGGATAATCCTGATATATCACTCCCTTAAGTACAAATAAGGAATGATGTATACAGAGAAAACATATCCTTATAATAGATTCATTGATTTAAATCAAGGAATTACCCCTATCTTTATAATCATAATGAATTTTATAGGAGTCATTTTCTATGAAAATAAAATATTAGTTCAATTCCGAATTATTTCACATAAAAAAATTTGATAAGTATGAATTTTTTCATGGAAACTATGAAATACACCTAGAAACTATGAGATACATAGAAAAAACATGTGATACACATGGTTACTAAGTTTTATTTTTCACTATGAGATGTGAATGTCTAATAAATTTCCAAATATGTTGCATAACCTATTTGGTTTGAAAAATTATTATCTGTAAAGAAGTGGTCCTATGATAGTCATATAAAAGAATATAAGAGATTAGGTCTTTCAAAAAGAACTAAAAAGAGAAGGTGAAAAATTAATGAGTCCTAATATACATAAATAGAGGGTCCCACCTACTCAATAATTATATAGGGAACCATGACCAATTTTTTCATTGGAATTATCTCTTTGTTGTGATGATAAAAAAACATTCTTGGGGGAATTTTTTTGAGTCCTGTAAGATATATAGAAAAAAAAGTTAATACCAAAATGTTAAAGAAATATTATAGAATTAGTTGAAATTGAAAAGCTAAATGTCTAAAAGAAGACAATAATGAAAAAATATTTTCTACAAATAAACTACATAGTTTTCATAGAAACCACACAATATTCAGTAGCTTTACATGATCTAAAAGGAAATCAATTTGAAGAGTTGATGTGAAACTTCTATTCAATAATGATGTGCTAACATAAACCCCACTTTGAAACAACTATTTGATAGTGAGGCTATAATTTAGGTCCCACCATGGGGTTCATTCATTGGATATTTTTATTCTCATTCATGTTGTGAGATCAGTATATGATCGCATACCTCTTTTGTGCCTTCCCTTTTTAAGAAAGTGGTATCCTATATTTCCTATAAATAACCAAAATAATCCTTATAATAGAGAGTATTTATCATCCAGGATGAATGATTTATCATTTTTGATATATTTAGATGTGTAATAGGCAATTTGGAGAAATTAATACAAATTATCATAAAAGTAAGACATTAATAAGGATAGACTGGGATCATTATGAAGTATTTCCTTAACAAAGAACTTTTATGAAGTATATCCTTTGTGAGAAGTTATTCATGAGGGGATCCTATAAACTCACTTCACTAAGGGTGTCTTTATGTAATATACTTCACAAAGAATCTTTAAAATCACACCATACATGGGTAGGCGTTTTTTCCTTCAGGTAAAATCCATGAAAAGTGAAATTCATAGTGATAAAGGTACCCATTATACTATTATAAATGGATTTTTCTAACATAGAATTTTAATACTTCATAGACTCTCAATGAAGCACCCAAATTATATGAAAATGGACCCCTCTCATGTATTACACTTCACCCAAGTCATATAATTGATTTGAATAAATCAAATGACTTTCTTGATTCTCTTTCAACGATGTATTAAATCTAAATTGGAAAAAATAATACCTTACCCCAAACCATAAATAAAATATAATCAGATTTTTAGGCATGCTCAAGTTCCCTCTTTTGATCATTTATTCCCTTGATAATAAGAGGGTTCTAAATTACCATCCATGATAAGGAGAACCCTTGTAATGATCATGATTTTTTATTCCCTTAATAATATGTGTCCATAAAATGAAGACATTAGAGAACTCTCTTCCAAATAAACAAGATCATATTGACTCTTAATTACCATCAATGAACTATGTGGACCTAAGCTTTATTTCTTAGGTATAATCCAAAACCATGTTTAATTGATGAATTCATCACCTTTAATTAGAAATGATCCATGGAAACCTATATTTGAGTAACACATACTCATGCATAAGCCCCACTCATTCTCACCCAGTTCCAAAGAATTTTCACAAGATTCTTATTAGGTATAAGCCTCAATCATATGATCATTGATGGTTTGAACACATTATTCTATTCATTTATCCAAGATCAACAACATGTGATTCCTACTTGTGTAAGTTCCCTTATATCCTTTTTTAACCCTTTCACGACACAATTTTCCTAGTAATATATTGTAAAATTATAGAAAAACTTCTATCCTACATGGTGTTAAAATATAAAATGTATTCCAATGACACAACCATAATGTTTGTCACTAAAACTATATGAAATTTTATTCCTATTAACTAGGATATATACAATGCCTCTAAGAGGTTCAAACCCAACATCATAACCACCCACATCCTTCAATGTTGGGTTATATTTTTCATGAAAACATGCATCCTTTCGCAAAGTCCATTGCCCATGGAAACCATTATAATTAAATCATACTCGATATTAAACCAATCCTTCTTTGTGTTATATATCTCCATGATCCAAACTAAGAATATTAATAGTGGAAAAAAATCCAATCCTAATTTCTCCATATTTCATTTTAAGTTAACCAAAAATGAAAGATTTTGTTTATGTCCCGCAAAAACAATATCGAGGAACATTTTACCTAAAATTCAACTTTGATTCACATTAAATTTCTTCAAATTAGCCTTTTTTACCAAGCAAAAAAATGTATGAAGCGTATAGTTGAGTGACACTTATCAAAGAGAGTTATAATTACCTTCAGTGGGATATGTAAGAATCCCCATTGATATGCCTTAACTGAATATCAAAATTTTCACAATATTCCTAGACGACATTAGATTCTAGAGTTCCAAACATTGTAGCTTTACACCATAATTTCATTATAACTAAACAGAAATATGGATAATGTAATATATGTTACACCCTAATATTTTCAAATATATTTTCCATTGAAACGTAATGTGTTCAATGGATTTCTTCACACATAACAACGAACTGCAATGAACCGTAGAACAATATATATCTTCTAAAATGTAGCTGTAGAATTTTAGAATAAAAAATGACGTAACCGAATTATGAAATATATTTATGAATAAATAAATATTATGAATAATAATAAATTTATAAAATTCAACTAGACTATATATAACTAATAAAACTAATTTATTATAAAAAATGTAACCCTTCTAAAATTGATTTTTATGCACTTTATTTTATGATTTTCAATATATTATGGATACAGGATATTGTTTAAATTAATTAAAAATAACACTAAATTTGATTATTAATGGATTGGAAATCATAATAATAATAATAATAATTTAAAATGATATTTTCATATGAAAAGAGTTTTCATTATATATTTATAATTTTATTTCAAAGATATAATATCTAATTTTGAAATTTTAATTAAGAAATGGTAAATCATTTTTTTGATTTGTGATAACAATTTTAGATTAATATAATTTTTTTATTAAATAATTTATTTTAGTTGAATAGAAAAAAATACAATTTGTTACTAATATGATAACTTTTATGGATATATCATGAAGTATGTACAGATTAAATACTTAAAAAACATCTTACATAATCAAATATGTATTTAATGAGTAAAAATTTACATTTAAAAATAATAATATTATTTTTAAAACAAATGTTTATCATTTTATAAAATTAAGTAATATTGACCAATAAAATAAACTATTTTTGGTATTTTATTATAATTTAATATTATAATTATAATATTTCGGTTTTTCGTGATTTTAAAGACATATATTTTTTTATAATAAATCAATTTATATTATATAAATTTAAAGCATTTATAATTTTATCCAACTCATAAATGTTAATCTTAAAAATAAACATTTTCAAAAAAATGTTTTTATGTATGAAATGTGAAAATAAAAAAATAAATGTCCTTACTTGTATAAATATAATTTTAGAAAATATATCGCATATATAGATTAATCATAAACAAATTCATTAATAAGAATTCTTTTATTTTTAGAAATTAAAATTAATCTACTTAGGTAAAAATGAATTACCATTATAAAAAACAAAATATCGTAAATGTGAAAAAGAAAATAGTAAAAGGATTGATACATATTTAAAACATGATAAAATTAATTCTATATCCATTTATGACATTATATCTCCCAAAATTTAATTATTTTCAACATTTGGAGCCTTTTACTCTTGAATAGTGATATTCCATTATTGAAATGTAACTTGTACATAAAAAATTACCCTTATCTTCAATTATGAAAGTGGGACAGTTTCACCACTTCATGATACACATATTATCTCTTATTTAATTCTAAAAAAATAAAAATTTTCTCATCCTATAATACGTTCTCATAATCATAATCCTCTTGTATCAATTGGTTAGCTTAAGGCATATATTTCTAGGGAGATTTCTAAGAAAAATTATAAGTTCCCAACATGAGTATTTCTTACTACTTAGTATTTTATAAATAATATTAATATTACAATTTTTTTATCCACACTAATATAATGAAATTTGTTTTATTAATATAATCAAATGTTATTTTAGTACTGTAGAAACCATTATTCAATCATTTGCATCCAAAAAAAACATCAATTGTTGGTATGTGTGTACTACTATCTCCACTAATAGATGTGGTTTATTTTCCTCACCACCACTTTGAGATATTAAAGAGGACCGAATTAATGAAATAATATTTTTTTTACTTCACAATTGGGATTCTTAAATTATAATTTATCATATACCTTGTAACACCTAGAAATTTTAAAGTAAAAATTTCATTTGATAGTGTGTATGACATGAATCATGAAGAAAGTGAGGGAATATAATAATCCAAGAATCTACTATATATTTAATATTTCTAAAAAAGTTAAATACATGATATAGATTTTAATGAATTAAACACTGAGTTATCTTACATTACACTCAAGAGCGGCCTTCCTCAGCAGCTCGTGTTACAATCAAGATTGACCTTCCTCAAAAGATTGTGATATAATAAATATAGACACTCCTCAATATCTTTTGTTACATAAATGAGAAAAAATCATTAATAGATTTAACTACACACAAGATATACCTTCCATAAAAGAGTGTGTTACACATAAGGCTAAGTTTTACCAAACATTAATATATTATAGAAATGATATTATTTAATATAATGTTATATAATATAGTCGATATGTTACAAATAATGAATATTATTAACTAAAATATAATAAATTTTTGTTTTTAAGAATAAAAAATTAATTCATTGGTTAACAATTAATGAGAAATGAAAATAAGAATTATTAGATATAAAAAGAAATATTATTATATTTATACTTCTAAATGAGTTTTGACATTATAAAAATAATTAATTACAATTTTTTAATGATTTTAGTTAATTATATATGTCTAATATTAAATAAAATATTATTTATATTCATCCATGCTTTTTTTAAAAGTATAATATAAGAACAAACTCTATTTTACACATAAAAAACTTTATTTTTATAAAAGAAAATTTACCGCCTTTTAATTAAAAACCCATTTCAAATCATAATTTTAACACATTAATAAATTAATTATGTCAAAATAAACATAATATTTGAAATATAAATATAATAATTTTGTTTGGGTGTATTTTTGATATTTTTTTTAAATATTACAATTTTTAACAAATAGTCAAAAATACGGAATTTTAGTTAAAAACTGCTTTTCATATAATTTATTTATAAGGTTAAATTATAATTTTAATTGGTTTTAATTTTTAATTAGATTATATTTTTATAATTTAATCCAATTTAGTTCATTATAATCAATTGAAATTTGAAATTTATTTAAAAAAATAGAAAATATTTGGACGTTTTTTCTTTAAAAACGTGCAATATCATTCTATCTATAGAAATAAATTCTAATTAATTTCTGCCACTACTAAGATTGGAATTTATAAAGATGTATTCCATGTTTGGAATATACATATTTATAATGTACAATAATACCCTATTAATTTTTATCAAAATGATTCGTGAAAGTGTTTAAAATTAATTACAATTATTAAGGAAAAATTAACTTAATAAAAGAATAATAATTTAATATAAGGGAGAAAATGACCTATACACTTTTCCAAAACCCATTTTCTGGACAAAATTAATCCATTAACCTTCCAATATATTTTTTCTTTGTTATTAATTTTTTTATGTAAGAATAAGTGTACACCTAACTTGTTTCCAAAAATCCCAAGTGAGTCGTTTTCCTCTCGTATAAAAGGTCACCACTTCTCCCACTTCCCCACACCTCTCAAACAACATAGGTTCAAAAAATATCTACCCAAATATCTTCCCAAAATTCCTCTCCTATACCTTTAATCCACCCTTTTGGAATAAATTTTTTCAAGGAATCCTTTTTGGTACAAACCAAAAGATGCTACACTATTAAGTAGTAACATCTTATCTCAAGCTCTCTAGTTTCATTTCTATTCCCCACCACCTAAAATATATTTATTCCATAATAATATAACAAAAAAATTATCCTAAAGAGAATTCGATTTTTTTGTGTAAATTTTTTTACCTACACTTACATACACCTCCAGCGAATGTGTAATGAACATATTGTTTCTTTGTACGGAGAACTACTTCCTCATGAAACAATGATTGTTCTTTTTTCAATTACAACCTCTCATGGAGGATATTATGATAGAAACTATGTTTATATTTGTAGTATTTGATATTTATAATTTATTAATAATTATTTTATTTTTTAACACACATATATTTATACTTTTTCATTTTTTTTAAATGATAACATCATTTGAGAAAGTGTGGACTACCTCCCCCTTAAAGCGATGTGATTCACTACCAAGATCCATGAAATGTATAATAGATGATTATAATTAATAATATAAGACATAGAAATCATATATATGACATTCATCGCATAATTACCTTTCTGGATATATGTATATATGTATATATATATAATTTTATTTATTACCCTTTGACACAAACTAAAAAGAGATAACATCGATCATGGACATGTGGACTATCGCCTCCTCAACACGATAAAATTTCTTTTTCATCACAAGAATAATATAAATAATTATAAATGATTAAATAATATAGTATTTATGATATAATTATAATTTTGGAAATATTGAATGCCACTTACCTTCTTTACATAATGATCATTGAAAAATGAGAACGTTAGTCAGGCGTACTTATATCATACCATCTCCATGATCATAATATTGATACATTTATCATAACCATATTTAAATATTGATTTTAAAATTATAATTAATTCATAAATATGATAATTATTTCATGTTTATTATTCTGGAGATGTTATATAATGACCCCCGTTTACCATTGTTGACCTACCGATATTGATTTTGACACATAAACTGAATTTGGTCAAAACAAAAAACATAAATGTAATTGATTACATATTTATATATAACATTGTAATTATAGAATTAAAATTAATAATAAACATGAAAATGGTTATCTATAATGTATTTAATTAACATAAGTTAATTATAAAGTATATTAAATCACATTCACCTGAAATGGACATGCGAGGTAAGGGATTATCACCTCACCTTTTTTACATCAGTGAGATAAATTTCATGTTCACCACTTACATATTTTTTTGGTGTATCTATAAACCATTTTTACATGTTATATCATGATTTTCATTTTCTCAATGGTATTTTAGACTTTCATATAATATTATTCTGTCATGAGGTCTATGATTTAACATGTTTCAATATGGTATGAGATACTTAGGAATGTTTAAAGATTATTTTAATAAAAAATAACTATAATGGTATTTCAATTGTATAGTCATTAGGGGAAATTGTATTGACATTATTTGATAAAACCATTAATTTTCCTCTCTATTGCTAATTAATAAATTTTTTTACATATTAGTTCCATTTTTCACTCTTTGGTAAAAATAGTTTTTAAAAATTATTTTAAGAAAACCCTATTTCATTTACCTCTATAGTAAGAGAAATAATTGTCTTCTAAAAACCTTGTTTTTTTTGAAATTTTTGCAAAAATTATTTTAAAATTATTGGGTAAAAACTTCTTTAACCTTTTTTTTAATTTTTTTAAGGGAATCTTCTTATTGATTTCTGAAAAAGTATTTTTCTAACCATTAACTGTGAAAAAGTAATGTTATTTTTACCACATATGGATTGTATAGATTTACATGCCTTAATTTAATTGAAGATTCCTTTTCATGTTAAAATTTTTAATTTTTAAAGAAAATAGTTTTAAAATCAACATTCAAAGAAAAAGTTTTGAACAAAATTAAAACAAAAGGATATATTCATCAAATATGTTTTTAAAAGATATTTCTATAATGTTTTCATTTATCAAAGAAAACAATCCTTTATTTTAATCCACATGGGGTATACTATATCGATAAAATCCTTAATAATCTTCTATATGGTCTATGATTTATTTATCCAAGGATAGTATTCGAATTCTGTTAATTGATTAATTCTGGTACCCTTGAAATATTCCATTTTATAGGATCATTTTACATTGAACTTCCTCTAAATATGCATATAATTTTTAATGAAAATGGTTATTTTTAAAAATTATACTATTTCCTATATAGTGTTTACTTTGAATGTTATTTTATTATTTGGATAAATTATTTATAAATATGTATCTCTTACTCCATAAATATATTTGACAAGGATCATTTTTAAATCGATTATTTAATATATGAGGAACGTTTTGGAATGGTATGACATGGGTTGGGGCCCTGTTATAGATAACTCCTAGATGCATTAGTAGACTCATGGAATGAGTATTTTGGATTGCCTCCTTATATGGGTTTTTATCGGATATTTTGTAAACCATATTTTGAAAGTTATCTAAGATAAATATACCATGTTCCTAGGAAATATGGAATCTAATAATCAGGAATTTCCCTCATATTGTTTTCAGTTACTATTTATCCATGAGATTTTGGGTCAACATATCTATGTATAAATTTTATTTATAGTTATTTAGATAAAATGTTTTTCAGTGTCTTACCTTTCTATATTAATTTTTCTTTATCTAGTTATTTAGATGGAAGGTGTTTCCATTTATTTAAATACCATACTCATTATGCACTTCCATTCAATTTATTGATTACTTAACAGGTGTGTTCAGTTTTTTATCTTTCCATATTGACTATTCTCATGGATTTTTTATTACATCTACTATAATTTTTAAATCCTTATTATCTTTCTTTCCCCATGAATTTGAGAAGAATACTATGAAATATGTGAATGTAATCACTAGATGGAATAATTTTACCCTCGATGTTATCAATCTAGAAGAATACAATATGTTGTAATTATTGTATTATTTTTTAATAAAAGTCTCATGTATTTATATGGTTTAACAAGACTAATAAACTATCATTCCACTGATACTTGATTCCATTTAATCATGTCAATTTAATCGATAGTAGACACTAGCTTCGGGCTATTTGGAGTCGGGAAGCTACATACCTTTATTCCACCCTATTCTTTGAGAAATAAAAATGTTAATCATGCCTACCAGCAGACTACCACCTTTACAAATGGAGAATTTCATTTTTCATCACCACACTAAAAGTATGGTTCTAAGAATTAATTTAATGATGATAAATGAAATTATTTAAACTATTTATCTTATTTTTATTTTCTATTAACATTATCTAGAAAATTTTTCTTACTCGATTGATCATTATAACACAGACCTGTTTGGGTTGGTTTTAACACATATGAAAATCATGATAAAATATTTATATTATGAATGTTTAATGAATATTATATAATATAATTTAATAATATTTTAATTACACTATGTTTAATATTCTTTATAACTATTTATTAATATTTAATATATTTATTAATATATCACCTTCTATCATTAAACACATTGAAATTTCTCCTTAAACATTTCCTTTTATCACAAACTATACCCTTATCATTCACCAAATGGAAATGGAATATTATGAATCATTAAAGAAAAATGATTCTATAATAATTTATAATATATGAAATATGAACTTATTTTTAATAAAAATAAGTAGACCACACCATTAAAAATATATTAAGAAACAAGAAATGATAGTTTCTAGCAACAAAAGATAAAAATAAACTATAATAAAATAATATAATTGAAATAAATAAAAATAAATGAATTGAATATATATATATATATATATAAGAATAAGTTTTTTAAATAGTTTATTAATATATTAATATTTTTATATAGAAGATTTGAGTGCATTTTGCCTAAAAATTAATTAAGGTAAGTGTTATTTTAATGTACTCTTAATTCCATAAGACATGTTTTATATTGTACACAATCATTTAATATATAGCGTATTCACTACCATAATTTCATTTTATGTATAATTAATATCTTTAATTTCATTATATTTTAATTTCAATTTAATCGTATCCCTCTTATCTTCTCATGATTCTTATATTACCATTACCATTTGAAATTTTTACCTAAAATTCCTTTCATTGAGAAATGATTTATCATATGAACCTAATTTTAATTAAATGGTGTGTATAATTACTATTGTAAATATTATATCATGAATTATATTTCTTTAATGATATGTGAAGTTCAATTTATACTCCTCTCTCTTTGATGATTCTTTATTAAAATGTTACCCATGATGTAAAGGTTTATTCTCCATTATTAATTTCAAAATTAGGATTTCCTTGGAAAGGCAATCCATCTAGGGAATGTGAAGCTACATTATTTGTAAAGAGAAATAAATTTCTTATATATTGGTTATTTTCTTTTCATGTATTCTCACTAATTCTTTTTACCTCTTGACTCAATATTTACACAATATATGGAAACAAACCCTATAACTCATTTTCGGCTGGGAATCCTTCTCTTTTATGACCATATCATTCTATGATTTTATAAATGTTCTCATACATGCCTTAAAAAATTTATTAAGTTAATTTCTTACTAATATTTTAATCTTGAAAAATATTTGAATCAAATCTCTATATGTTAAATGAACCATAACTACCTTTTCCTTTCCAGATCATTCTTGGATTGATATTTATTCTAATGAAATTCCTATAGGAATACACTATTTTTAAAAATTTTGAAGGTAATTTACCTAGATACCCTTTCTATGATCGAGTTGGGAAAATTGTTGAATTAATTGTATAACATTACTTAATGGTGATAATTTTATGAATCTTACATTGAAATATAATCCACTAATTTATCCACCCATCTTATTTTTTATGGATGTATTGTGTTAATTTATTGATTGGAAAAGTATTGAAATTACATATATTTGTATATCAATATGTATTTTTATCGATTACAATAGAAACATGATTATACATTGAATTTATATTCAGATTATTCAAATGGTGAATGCATAGGTCTTAATGATGTTTAGCGTAGGGTCTGGTATTATATAGCTCATTGATCCCTCATTTGGTCTCATGAGACAAATGTTTTCGGTATTTGGTGTCTGACTACCCAATGCAAGAATGATGCCTTTATTGTGAACAAGATGAAAATAATAATTCCTTGGATAAGGCCTTAGTAGTAAAGTACAACATGTACAACATTATTCATTACATCACTAAGAATTATGTTATTTCTATACATGTGATGATTTATATTATCATGTCATTGATGCTTCAATTTAAAGATATTGTGATTAGTTATATAATGTTATATTATTATAATTTAATTCATATCATATTATTATTTCCATTTTTATTCTATGATATATTCTAGAATACGATTTCCCTTAGTGAGTGTTTTACATCACACTCTTCATGTTTCTATTTCCCTAGGATTGGAAGAAAGATATTACACCTGACATGAATATAATAAAGTAGAATGTTAGTAGATTTTTTTTGGATTTACTGAATATATATTAAGTTATAATTATTTTGTAATATTATGGAAAATACCCCTTAGTTGAGTTAGACATGGGATTTACTAATTATTTTCTTTTCTAAATTCTCTAAAATTCTTAACCTAAAATATAGTGTGAATTTATATAATTTAATACATCCTATAATTCATGTAATTTTGGTATAGTTATTTTTGGGCTACCACAATTGATATTAGAGAAGGGTTTATATACCAATTGATATTATAATGTTATCATTTTAACACAGTTTGAGCGTTTTAAATGTCATTAAGGGTTGATAATTTATGGTTCATTATGATTTCAATGTTATAGATAACCCTTTAGGTTTTTTGAGGTAATATTTCATGTTTTATGTTTTTTAGGGATTTTGATAAAAGAATATTAGAGAAAATTGTATGGATAAGTATATGGAAAAATTATATGTATAGGATAACATCATGATGTTTTGGTAAAGTATAGATTGTGTGGATTACTAGTGATTAAATCCCTATTTATATTTTGGAAAGTTGAAAAGGTCATGGAATAAATGAAGCTTCAGTAATCACTCTAAAAAGGATTATGGGATATTAAACAAGTATTTACTCTAGTGCATGATGAGTGAACCTAAGACTATAAAACCAAATAAAAACATTTAGGGGATATTATTTAGTTAATCAGTTTCACATTAAAATCAATTATGATGTATTTTTTATACAAAATAATAAGTTTGATGAATATAAGAGAACCCAACCAATTGAAACCATGAATGAATTAAGAGTGATTTATCTTAAACTTAATGAAAATGTAATGATTTCAAAGATTAATACATTTTAATGTATAATTATTCATATAATAATTATATAAAGTTGTTAATTTTTTATAACTCATGATTATATCCTTTTTCATTTTAGTAATGGATGAATCCTCAAGGAACCAGATCAACAATGGATTCCACATACAATATAAACATTTACCCAATGAGAGACTTAACATGATAAAATCTAGAGTGAGAAATATTTTTGTTATTATTAATAAGTTACCATGAATTATGATTAAAAATGTGGTCTTATTTATGTTTACAAACACACCAATTATGAGAATGATATAGTCTAATTAAATATTAGGTGATGAAAATGATGAATAAAAAATGATTCAAATTCTCATATGTAAAAAATGTGGTAAGAATGACCAAATTGAGTGTCTCAATAGAACTATAAGACAATTAATGTGTGGAAAAAAGAAGGTATCGAGAAATATGTTACAAACGAAATATTGAGTAATCAGTTAACACGATGAGGGGAATACATGCTTCCTAGTCATACCTAATATATTAAGGTAGAAACCTCATTTTATTTTATATCTTGAGACATTATAGCGTTCTTGATACCCTTATCTAATTTTACTAGTAAGTGATATTTAAAATTTCAAGGTTTCAATTTATTAGAGTGGAGATAATTAAACACCATAAGATTTCAAATAATATTTTCTTTTGATACACAATGTGTTCAATTTCTTTATTTACACCCAACATCGAACCACACCGAACCAAAAATCAATATATAACCGTTAAAAAGATTCCATAAAATATTAATTATGAAATATATGTAAAAACTTATGGAATATATTTAAGAACAAAAATAACGTCATTATTGATAAGGTGTTGATAAAATTCAATTAGTATAGCTAATTAACTAATAATACTGATATATGATTTAAAATATAAAAATTATAAAATATCATTTTATGTGTTTTTTAAGATACATAATTAATAATGGATAAAAGATATTATTAATATAAATAAAATTTTAACACAAATGTGAATATTAATTCATAAGAAATAAGAATGATAATAATTAATATTTTTGAAAGATATTTTCATGTGAAAAAAGTTTTATTATGGAATTTTATTTTTATTTAAAATATAAATTATCAGTTTATATAATTTTAAATTTTCCAAATTATGTTATTTGCAGATTTATAATTTAAATATTATCTTAATGTGAATTGTTTTGTATTATTCTGAAATAAATGATTTTTATGTGAAAAGAGTATATATAGTTTTTTACTATAGGCATAGTGTTTATGGATATATCAAGAATTAATTATAACCTAAATACTTATATAAGACTTTTCAGGATCAACTATGTATTCAGTGAGTAAAAAAATACATTCCAATATATGATAATGATTTAGAAAACATATGATTGACATTTTATAAACATAAGTAGTATTTCTCAGTGAAAGAAACTATTTACCATCCATTATTTTAATTAAATATTATTATGGTAAAAATAAGTCATGTATTTATTTTAAAGAAATATAAATTATATTTTTTAATAATCCAATATTTATTTTGAAAATATAAATCATTGATAATTTTTTTACACTTAAATTTTATGTTTAAAAATACACTTTTCAAGACATGTATTTTTATGCGTGAAATATACTAATGTTAAAATAAATTTTTCCTAGACATGGAAATATAATTATATAAAATGGATCTCAAATATTTAATAATTAATTATAAATTATTTAAGAAAGAAAATTTTATTTTTAGTCATTAAAATTACATTAATTAATAAAAAATAAATTACAATAGTAAAAACAAAAATGGTAAAATTGAAATATCATAGACTAAACAGATTGATACATGTTAAAAACATTCCTAATAATGAATTTTAGATGATTTATAAACATGATAACACCTTAAATTACAATATTTAAAACTTTTGGAGCCTTTGACCCCTGAATAGTGACATATTATAATTGAAATGTAGTTGGTATATCCAAAATTACCCTTCTCTTCGCTTATAAAAGGACACTTCCACCACTTCATGCTGCACATATTCCATATAATATTATTCTTAAACTCTTTCATTTTTATCCTCCGACAACCATATATATTTTTAATAATCCTCTAATATAAATTAGATACCCTAAGGCCTCCATTTCTAATGATATTTCTAATAGAAATATCATGTTATAAATGTGAGTATATATTACTTATTGTTGTATTGTTTTTATATTTCCTCTTCCAAATTTGTTATATCCACTTGAATATTATTAAAAAATAACTATTAATATAATTAATTATTATAATATTCAATTATAAACCATTATTAAATCCTTTCCTTCCTCTGTTAAAAAAACAACATCAATCGTGAATACATGCGGACTACCACCTCCACAAATCAATGTGGTTCATATATCATCACTACTTATAAAGGATGGTAAAAAGAATCAATTAATGAATAGATATGAATAATTTATCAGAACTATAGTTATTAAATATTAATTTATCATATACATTCATTCAATACTATTTTTTGAGAAAGGGAATCACTAATCTTGGGGTTTCATTATTTTATACCACCATGATCCCAGACAAATGTACCTCTCTTACTAATGAGATTTATTCTAAAAATATTTTTAGAAAATAAATAAAAAAATTATGGAAATATTTATGAAATATTTAAATCTTAGTTAAATTTTATACTAAAATCATATAAAACATATATTCCATACACGATTAATTGTTATAAAACACTCTCATTTGGGTAGGTTTTACCACCTATAGGAATGATGTAATAATATTTATATTATGAATGATTTAATAATATAATATAATATCATTTAATAATAATTTATTTAATATTTTTTAATAATTCTATAAGGGTGATATTTATATTTAATATATTTATTAATATATAACCCTTGGATCGTTAAATACATTGAAACAATTTATTCAAAATTAAAATTTTCCTAAACCACAACTTTATCATTCACCAAATTAATATTGGATATTATGAATAATTGAAACACCAAGATTCTTGTATGTTCAATAATATTTTAATGAGTATTTTTTAGTATTAATGAATCCAATACGCCATTGCGATACAAGTACAAAACAAGCAGTCATAGGTTAGCACAAAATAATGAAAATAAACTATAACAGACTAATATATTATTAATAAATGGTTATAAATTATTTTTATAATGGTAAATACAAATGGATAAGTTTATAAAATAGTTTATTATTAGTGTTGATTTTTATATAGAATTTTAGAGTTCATTTCATATAATTAGTATTTAAGTTAAGGGTTATTTGTTTCCATTGTCAATTCCAAGAGGCATGTTTGATATTTCACACAATTATTTATTTTTATATTGTTTGTACACTACCCTAGTTTCATTAAATTATGTTGAATATCACTAATCTCAATATATTTTAATTACAATTTATTGGTATCCATATTCTATTATCTTAATTAACATGTTACCATTACCATTAGAGTTTTTCAGCTCAATTTCATTTCATTAAGACATGTTTTATTCTATACCCCGAAATTTCGATCCAAGCAAGCTTGGACCACCAAATTTATTAATAAAATAAAAGTGCAGAAACAGGAGAAGGAAGAGAGAGAGACTACAAGTCAAAACATTCATAGTCACCACCCCCATACCCGGTCGTGTCATCAGCATCAGCTGATTCCCATTCTGATTGGGTCTCGTATTGTTTAAGAAGCTTCTTATAGAACTTCTGTTTGTCCATCTGCTCCTTTGATAGCTTCTCAATCTCCTTCTTGGCAGATGCCCTAGTGGTCACGGTCCTCGGAACTGCAGAGTAGTCCTTCCTTGGTTTCCTTGAAATAGGGGCAGATCTGACACCCTCATTGTCAGAGCCTCTTTTCTTTTCTCCTCGGACAATATCACTATATGATATCGTAGTTGCATCCAAACCGCTTCCCTTGGTCTCAACATGAGAGGCACCCCCTTCGTAGAGGGTTAGGTCCCCAACTCCGGGAGTGGGTTCCTCCTCCCTTCCTTTCTCAGGAGTCTTTGACTTGTCACCATTGCCCGAGACCCTGATCGGTGTACACACCTTCCCCTGTTCATCTTCAGAAATGTTCCCCCATTTCTCATGAAACTCAGATATCTGAAATTGCTTCTGGATTTCATGATGATAATCAACATGTAATTGCACATTACCCTGAACCTGGTGAGAGTCAGGGATCAAATTATCAGAAATGATAACCTCATGATCTCTAGAAGGGCCGCTATAAGATCTTTTCGGAGTAGAATCAACAATCAACTCTTTGCCCTTTGAAGGAGTCGGCACATCAGGGACTGCCTTCATAGGAGGGTCGCTGTCCTTGGTGACATGCTTTGGAGAGGACGATTCCTTCAAAGTATCCTTTTTTCGACAGAGATTGGAGGGGTGTCCTCGCATCCCACACTCTTTACAAGAGTTGTTTTTACGACACACCTCCAGAGAGTGCCCCACAGTCATGCATTTAGTGCAGAAAAGAGGCATCTTTTCATATTCAACATCAATTTGAATTTGATCAGACGGAATAGAAAGAGATACCGTATCAATGAGAGTGGATCTGAGATCAACTTCCACCAGCATTCTAGCGAAGTGCCCAAATCGGACATCAGTTGTTTCCTTGTCAAGGCGGATGGGAGTTCCAATTGCCGTTCCGATATCATGCAGGATCTCTGGATGCCAAAGAACCCAATTAAGACCATGAAGACGCACCCATACCTGAGCGAATACATTTTTTGCATTCGAGACATTAAAGTCAAGTGACCATTCGTGCAGATGAAGCCATCCCGGTTTTAGAAACATGGAACCAGAACTCCATGCCCTAATCTTGAGATCCGCCGATGGAAACAAGCAGTGAAAGAATCCCCGCCCAAGGGAGACACATTTCCAGCTAGCAAAGCCCCACAACATCGAAATTATGCGGAATAAATCTTCACATTTCCAGGGTTGCACACCTTTAGGAAGAACAATGAGAGCAATCAATGAGTTCTCACCCAATGCCAACCTTTCAGCAATCACACCGGGGTTCGCCTCAACGTGAGCCAAAGATCCCTTTCGGAGAATCCTTCTAAAGCAGGAATTCTCAATCTTTTTCTGATCCGATAACGAATCCTTCATCACATCAACAAATGAAAGTTGTCCACATGATGCGGCACCAGCAGGAACCCTCATAGATTCCTGAAACTGACCAATATTGACATCGGAAGAGGCAAACTTCAAGACCTCCTTTACCTTGGACCTCGAAGAATCCCAAGCAGGCTGGTTAACGGAATTGCCAGGCGGAGGTTTCGCAGCGACGCAACGGTCCACCCTCGCCGCACCATCCTCCGATCTCATCAGAGCAATCTCACAAGAGGAGACCTTCGCGCCACCAGCCGGTGCGACATCAGCAGAGGAAGCCGCCAGATTTTTGGAGCTGCTCGGGTCCGCATCCTTCCCAGAAGGCCATTGCTCGCCGGAGGAGACCACACCACCACCCGACGCGCGCAAATCACGAGAGGAAGCCACTGGTCTTCTGACATCGGAACTCGCCACTGGTTTTCTGACATTGGAACTCGGCACTGGATTTCTGAAATCTGAACTCGGCGCAGAGGAAATACCGCTTGGAGTTGGATCCTTCCCCACTGATCGCATGTCGAGGCGATTGAAACCAAGGAAGTGCGGAATCGCCATCTTGGTAGAAAACCCTAGCAGACGCCATCCTGCGCCGTCGCTCGGTTCTCCTCCCGTCTCACATCCCGTCTCGCCATCCTGTTTTATTCTATAGACATAATTTAATTTAAATGGAATGTATAAATACATTTTGTTATATTAAATCATGAATTATCTTTATTTTATGATATTAGAGTTTAATTTCATGATTCTCTCTTAGTGGGGGTTTTATTGAAATGTTATCAAAGTAGTAATAGTTTCTTCTCCAATGTCAATTTCAAAATCAGAATTTCCTTTGAAAGATAATCCATTTCGAATTTTGAAATTCCCTTTATTTATAAAAACAAAAGAGTTTTCTTCTCCTCTAATTATTTTTTGTTGTTGAAATGTCTTATCCCAATTTCATTTTCCTCCTTGACTCACTATTTTTCTTTTTTATGGAAAATGAGCCAAACTATTCATTTCGGTTAGATATTACTTTCTATTATGACCAAATTCATTGATTTTTTTTTACAAATTTCATTATTTATGTCATAAATAATTTATTCTAGTAATTTCCTATGAAATTAATCTCATATAAAATATTTCAATTAAATCAATATAAGATAAATGATCCATCACTACCTTTTTCTTTAAAAATAATTCTCTAGTATATGAATGATTCTTCTTCCAATGAATTCCCACTATGAATTCCCTATTTATATTTCTTTATTTGGACGGAATTCACCAATATACTAGTGAATTCTTTGAATTTGGAAGTTTTTTTACATATCCATATACCTTTACTTTATACAATGTTAGTTTGAGGATGTTTACATATAAATATATTCCTATTATTTATTAAGGTGATATGGAATATTAGTATACTTATTATTATAATGTGTATTTTTATTCATTACTCAAGAAAGTTTATAATATATTTTTTAAACAACAACCATCATTATCGAGATGGATTATGATCATTTATTAAATTTAAATATATTGAAATTATATATTTTTTATCTCAATAAAAATGTTTACTGATTAATACGGAAGTTTGGTTTTGAATTTAATTGATATTGATAACATTCACATGGATAATTCATTGGTATTAAAGATGTGATGAGTAGGGAACGATCCTATATTTCCCCTTTCTTCATCGATCTGTATCAGGAGACATATGTTTTGGATATTTGGTGTATTCTAGACCAATGAAAGAATTATTTCTTGGTTTTGACGTTGATAAAAATAAAAATATTTGGGATGAGTACTTGATAGTAAAGATTAATATGTATGAAGGTATTAATTTCATCTTCATTAATTTATTTACTTCTATCCAAATAAAGATTTCAATTTTTATTTCGTACATTTATTTCATTCATGATCATGTGATATTTTATAAGGATTTGTTTGATTATCATTTACTTATTTCAATATTATCCATGCCTTATTTATTATATAATAGATTTTGGTATATGATTTCCCTAATGGACGTTTGAATTCAACCTTCTTATGTTTCAATTTCCCCACGGTAGGGAAAAAAATATTAAATATAATATGTCTAGAAGAAGAAATCATGTGTAAAGAATATGTGGTAGATATTAGAGAATTATTATGTATTAATTAGTTGATGATATAGTGGAAAAATGTCCACTATTTTAGGAGGACATGAGCTTAATTTGATATTATTTCCCTTATTCTCTAAAACTCTAAACATAAATGTTCATGGGAATATATATAATGATTTATTTTTTATATGTGAAGTAATATTTGGATAAATACATATGGGATGTCAAATGATATATATATAGAGTGTAACATCACTAGAGTACCTTTTATACATATATATATATATATATATATATATATGATCACATTAATATAGAACCTCTAATACATAATGTTGTTTCCAATGAAACATGTCAATAACCATTCACTATAACAAAGGTAATTAGTCTTGCACTATGATTTGGGAAGGATTCATGAAATATATCTGAAATCTATAATATATTCTTGGAGTAAGTAATAATTCCACCTCAAAGGGTGTGGATGATCCTAAACTCAAATTCTCCCAACTGAAACACATTATAAGGTGTCATTATAAAAGTCCATATGATGACCTACATTTGCAAAGTTGGTACACACTAACTCTAAACATCCTGGAAGATACACATTATGGTTTCTATCCTAATCAATATCATAATCTAATACACCCACTAAATTATTTGTTTCCACATAATCAAAAATCATCATGATCATAAAAATTAAATTTAAATGATGATACATTTCCTAAAACTGATCTCAATCCCTATCAACTATCATAACTCCTTAATGAAATTCAAGATGTTTTATTATTATCCATACTCATCTTGAAATCTATCAATACACTTATGAGACCATAGAAGCTTGTCAATTGATAACTCATGAGAATAAAACAAAAAAAACATATAAAAATACATGATCAACACCCATAATAGGAAAAATAGTAAATCAAAAATATGAAGAAATATTTCAATCATCAAAATCAAGAATCCAGACTTTTTAAAAAAAATGTCCTCTATCTAAAATCCATGTTACATTTGTCTAAAGAAGAAATGATCATTTTCCACCATATTATTGCCATCTATAAAAAACTATCATGATAAAATAAATTCACAAAGATATACATAATCACGATAAATAAAAACAATCTTCCAATATAATCCATCCAAGGCTTTACTATAAGGAATCAAGATTTTGACACCTAAGTAAAAATGAGTAATAAATATCATATCATTCCAAATAAACATGAGTAATATTGTCTTAAAAAATGAACCCTATAGAGATATAAATCCTCATAATAGAATCATGTATATGATCCTTGTAGATAGATTCTTATATTATGTACACATCATTATAAAGATAAAAAATGGGTAGCATGCATATTGGTCCCTATAATTCTCAATGATATAATTTATATTAATTATTTTTCCTTAATATTATATTTCATATAAAATATTCCAAAAACCCTAAATATTTTATTACAAAAAAATATCATTTATGAGGTCTCATTGAACTCCATGACCATATATCTTTTAGTAGTTCCCTTATCACAAACATGAACGTATAGAGACAAATTCAAGATAATTGTATAATTCATGTACCAAACTAATTTTACATAGAGATCTATGATTTAATTAATAAATTTAGTTAGAGGAAAACCATAGTCCATACATGGGAATATTTTGTCCTTCACACCTTTTGTTGGATTTCATATCCCACCCAACTAAACAATAATACTTCTAACACTACTGTCATTGTTTTCAAAAACTAACCAAAAACTATCACATGAAAATCACTAAACTCTAACCTAAATCAAAACCAAGATCATTAATATCATTCTATTAGGAATTTATTCCATCAAGAACCCACATGACTATATAGTTAAATTGAGTGTGACAACTGAACCCACCCCTCATAAATAATGGCTTAGTGACTAGTATAGAGGGTATAAATCTGCTAAATATGATTAATTATACTCTAGAGAACACAAATGAATATAATAAAGTAGATTCAAAACCAAAAAAACGTTCTCAATAAATTATCCACAACCAAATGATATAATAAACAATGAATAAATCATCAATTTCATAAACCATATATAAATTTATAAAACAACTATAACTATTATAATGATTGTTAACCCTCAATATTCAAAAAAATGAAATAACTCATATACCGCAATAGTACATCAACCCCCCCCCAAAAAAAAACTAGGCTTATATAATCAGGCTCACTCTTTTAGAAAATTTTAATTGAAAATTATACCCACTCAACACTATAAATAAATATGTAAAATTCTGTGTTTTTATCTACATTCTTAGGTTATTATCCCAATGGATTAGGAACCAATCTGGTAACTAACATATATAATAATAAATGAAGTAAAAATTAATATATTTTCATGTCCTTACTAACCATTAATTCAAAATAATAATGTAGGTTAGTCATTAGGTTGTATATTTTTTCATTTTCATGCACTCATAATATACTAAACATAAGTTTATTCAATTATAATGATCAACTAATCATAGTTTATAAATATATCACAACATATATTCCATTCCTGTACTCACTACAAGAAATAATATCAAAAATAAAATGTATATATAATAATACAACATACACCATCAAAATATATAATGATCCCTATAAATCAACAATTACCATTTAAGGCCATACTCCCTAATGAGTAATGCTATAAGACTTGGATGAACATATGAATTTTCTAGCAGTTCAGGTAAGTGATGGAATACTACTAAAGTATACAATATAAAAGGGTATATGGATCCCAAAACAACAAATCCCTCTACTTAAAGTGATTATTTATAATTAAAAATTATGTAATATTATCATGAACCACTAAATGTCCCTGCATTGGGGGTGAATGTAGAAAACATGTTGAACTATCAATTAGGTCACACTTGTGTAAAATATTTATGTATAGTTTGATATATATTACATAAAACCTTCATTGTAAAAGTGACAAAACAAAATAACATAAGATAATTAAATTCATAATCATAAAAAAACCTCACCATAATCTAAAAAATCTCATTGTTTATATGGTTAATATACTTATAACACTAATCATGACACAACCATATACTATGGAAAAAGACACTAGAGAGAACCATTTACTTTCCATAATTAAATGTAGTTCAAAATATCATTATTCATATATAAATATTGAATAATATAACTATCAATGTCAATCATTTATAGCTAATCATGTTGATCAAGGTTATAACAAGATGGTGTTTTATACAATTGGGTTTCATATCACAGTTATTTAAACCAATCAAATAACATCTTGGATAATAATGGACTACACTCTGATTAAACCTACCAAATATATTATATATTGATAAAAAGAGTGGAAATAATTATATCCACTATCATGCCACATCACAATAACTTATTATTTAACTAGAACAAAGAAATCATACAATAATCTCATGTAATCAATATAACTATGAGCAATTCATCGTAATACCCAGTCCATTTAATTTCTAGGTGTTGTATATATCATAAATATGATAAGAATAAAAGTTTCAAACTATAAATTATATTTATATGTTACATTAAACATTTCAAATTTCATGTCATTATTAAAAAGAAATAATACAACAAAAAGGTTTCTCGACCACTCGTCATAAAAAATAACATCATTAAACCACCAAATCTGGAAGAATATTTTATTTATAAAAGTTAACATATGATGTGTTACTAATTTTTTCTTATGAACTATGAAATTTTGAGTTCTCAATTTTTAATTATTACTGTAATACTCAAGATGAATTTTCAGTGATGGCATTAAAAATATGGAAAAATCATTTATCTATTAGAGGGGTGTTTCTATATTCATATGGAATTGATTTAATGAACATTTCAAGTGGATTAAGAAAACTATTTTATGACAAATCATAGACAATATGAAAGATAAGGAATAATAGATTTATTCATTTGATCAAATTAAAGGATATTATTAAATTAATATTCACTACATTATAAGGGAAGTATCTTATTTCTACAATTATTTTATTACAACCAACATATCTACATGGTATTTAATCAACACACACATATACATGATAAATGGTTAAAAATTTCCTGGGCCATTATTTATTATGTATTTTATGAAACTAAGAAACTCTTAAAAACTATTTAATAATTAATGAATCATCATTATACTTGACAATGGTGCAAAATATTAATCAAATAATAATGAAGTGGATTTGTTCATGGTAAAACCAATATGAATAAACTAAAAATTAACCAAAATGGATATTTAATAATCCATATATATGTTGAGTAAATTGGGTCAGGTTGTTTTTGATAGAGAATAAAATAAAGTGAAAAACTGTCAAGAAGTGTGTGAAACTATTATAGATCGCACACATAGGTAGGAAGAAACCTTGTGACTATTTTTTATGCGGATTGAGGAAAGGGATAAAAATTGAATTATAATCATATTAAAAACATAAAACTAAAAAAATAAGGATATTGAGGCTGTGAAATCATATCATAAAATTAATTAATGTTTAAATATAATTTCAACAACACTTACAATGTTGAATATTCTAGAGGAAGAAAATGAAAAATTAAAAAATAGAGTGGAATCTTTTTTTAAACAAGATAATAAAATTTTATATCATCCCCAAAATATGTTTCTTGTAATTTGATATTATATTCATATATTTCTGAAATACAAAAACCTCATTTAAATCTATAGTAGAATTTTTTTTATAGACCAATAGTGTGGGTTGGTTTCCCTCAAAATTCTCCTTCTATATTTTAATGAATTTTTTAATTTTATAATTTTAATTTTATTGATATAAAATTATATTATAAAGTTATAGAATATTGTGTGATAATTTTTTATAATATATAGAACACGTCATTTGAAATTTTATTTCCTAAAGTATGGCTATTTCAGTTATCCATGTGAAATTGACATTAATGATCAAGATTTATTCTATGGCATATGTTCATGTACATTTATGGATATAAAAATAGATAGATATATACCATTTATTGTCAATGAATTTTTTCCAATAGATCTATACATTATCTATAAAAAATTTAGATAATATTTAAAATTTATTTGGGATATATTCTACGATTAATGAGTTTTAGTCCTAACTAAGTTTGGTTTTGAAGGTCTCAGTTGTGATTTTGTATAAGATACTTAGATTGGAATTTGGAATTGAAATTTTAATAATGTTTATCTTTTTATATTATGAGATCATTATTGTACAATAATATAATGTATAATTTTGGATTTAACAAAGAAACAATAAAATCAAAATTGGTCCAGTTTTATTCATTGGCCCATTTGGCCTTCTTATGTGTCTTAATAGCCCTATAAATAATTGTTTTTTCAACAATCCAATTATATTACAAGAACACTCAAGAATCATAAAACATAAAACATAAGAAAGAATTATTTATATTAGTAATATATATTTTAAAAACATAACTACTAAATGATTAAAAATGGGATTAATTTAAACCATGCTCTCAAATTATGGTTTTACATAAAAACATGATAATTTAATATCAATTATGCACTTTTCATAGAAATATACATAATTTATTTCATTTAAAGTATCATAAATTAATATATAATATAAACCTTATCCATTGTAGGCATGTTCATGTCCTATAGAATAATAAATAACACATGTTAAAAAAATCCATATTAATGAAAAAAAATAAAATAAAATATTCAATAATTAAGAGGGTTGATAATTCTTTAATCAACCACCAAGAATTCAGAAATCATTTTTTTCAATTTTTTATCATGAAAATATTTTTTTATATTATCATAATGAAAATTTGAATGTTCTATCCTATAAAATTAACTCCTCTCATAATGATATTAAATTACTAATGATACTCATTTATTTACTTATAAAATGTGATGATCGATAAATTTATTAGATATATTATATTTGTTTCTATACTAGAGTTAAAAAATTATCAAGAGGGAATTTAGTGGGGGAGGTCTACAGACTACAAGATTGTATTAAAGTGACCAAATAATGGGAATATGGGATTAAAACCATATATTGGAAGAAACAACACATGACTTATAAAGTGTGAATTAGAATTATTTAAGAACATATATATATATATATATTCAATAGATAATTTTTTTTTAAAAATAATAATTTAATTGTGGGAACAATGTATAAAAAATAAGAACTCTCAATCATATTTCTGGTAATAAAATTCATTATAGTATAATTCATTTTCTCAATTTCATATCATTTTTTCTATTTTTTTTATTTTTCATTTTTTAATGATATAAAAAATTAGAAACAATAATATAGAAAACATTTTCTTTCTAAGAGTTTTCAAATGAAAACCAGTTTGACACACTTATAATGATTATTTTTCTCAATAATATAAAGACTAATTGGAATAAAATGGATGAAACCCCTCAATAAGGAAAATTACCAATACTTGATTCTCATGATATTATGAAAGTAAAAGCATAGTTATTTTGGGGTGGGGAATTTTTATAGGATTGTATCATGGCCATTAAAAATAAGGTATTAATAATCTAATTTTTTGATTTAAAAGTGGTTTAAAAAAGATTCAAAAATGGATATAAGGGTAAATTTTTTCATGATGATAAAAATATACCTACACAATATCAATTTATAGTATAATAATAAATTTTTGTGGAAGATCAAAAAAATAAAAACACTCTATGTGGGGATATAAAAAATAATATGAAAATATGTAGATGAAAGATCATTTCTAGAAATATCATTTTATGTTTCATGGTAATGAGATATAAAATTAATTTTCAAAATATTAAATATATAATTCAAAACATATTATAATTGACAAAAAAATTAGTTCTATGTTGTGATTAAATGCATGACATTGATTTAGAAAAATATCCTTTTGATGAAAATAATGGTTAGAAAAAGAATAATAATTCATTAATGAGTAATCATATTTTTTATTTATTATTATGGAAAACACACATGTGGGAGAAGATGATATTGTAGTTGAATAAAGTGTAATAAAAATAGAAACATGCCAATTAGATAGAATGAGAGAAATATATATAAGATGTTGAATCAGAGAATAATAGAGAGAGAGATATTAATAGTGAAATTGATTCTCTATGGTTTAGAGTGGGTAATTTTCATTCATTATATATTGGTGGAACCATACTAGTAGATGTTGGATTGGTGAAATTTTGGGTGGTTCTAGATGCATTTTCCCTCTAATGGTATAATTATAGTCAATGTTAGTTAACTATAAATGTTATTTTGGTATAAGGATCTTGTAATTACACTATAACAAAAGAGAAAACATTAGTATAAATAAATAGACCATTACATCATGAATTACTCTTACCTAGTTAAATAAAATATAGTAATTGAATATTATTAAAATATAAAATTTATAAAATCCATTTCTTAGGATTTTCATTATAAGTAGTACGTTATACATTTCTATGTAGATTTTTAAATTCTCATTCTAGTCCAGCCAAATCACCTTTAAAAATTTAATTTTTCTTTATTCCTCATCACCCAATTTTTCACAATCAAAATAGAAAAAATATTTACCCTAAAAATATTTATATTTGTCATAGACCAAAAAATGACATAGTTTTTTAAAAAACTATTCCTAATGGATATATCCAAATGGATTTCTCATACCGTGTACAATATAACCAAAATGTTTCTCCTAATTCTAATGAACAATCCTTTACTAAATGATTAAAAAAATATTAATGCAAATTTTCACTTCTTTATTTGGAATATTATCCAGACCATTAGTTTGGGATATATAAGAATTTGGTGTTTTATAAAAAAAGTGATCATATAGTTTGCTTATAAAAATGGGTTCCCTAGTGACTTATCAAGGCATGTTTGGTTCCAAAAACAGAAAATATGATTGTTTTAAGTAACTCACTAATAGTATATTCATCATATTTTCTAGTCAGTTTGACCTCTACCCACCTAGAAGCGTAGTTAATAACAAGGTGAATTTATTTGAATCTATAGGTTCGAGGGAGAGTTCTCGTGAAATAAATTCCCAAAACATAAAATTTTACATAAAATAATATTTTTTATTAGGGTTTATAACTTATTATCAAAACTATAATAAACGTTTAGCACATGGGACAAGATTTATATAACTCGAATGATCACTTAAATAATGCGGGACCAAAGAAACCAATGTTTAAGAGTTATTATGAGGTAATTTGTGGTACCTAGAGTCTATATCAAGGAAATGAGTAAAAAAACCAAATATATAGTAATATACCACTTCATAAAAATATCTCGGAATTAATATTCCTACCCTAGTTTTCTAAATTGTATTATCTTCCCAAAAATAAAATAAAAGTTCTTATTTTTTTCATTCTTTTCGATCATTTGACAATTGGGGTGGGGATTAAAACAACTAAATAATATAAAATTAGGTAACACAACAGTAAATTTAGATTTATTAATAATAATTTTTCATTGGAGAATATATGTATTATTATTTAAAAATGGGGATAATTAAATATTTTCACAAGTGATCAACATAGGATTTTCTTTCCAATTCCACTAAAAATGTATAAAAAAATTATTTTAGCATTATAATACTTCTTATTATCCTTGTTTTAGAATATATTTTTAAGTGTAAAAATTGAACCAAAATGTTCAATGAATATTGTGAATTTAGCACCTTAGAGATAAGGCATAAATCTCTCTTGGGAAGAAATTGTGGCTAAAATTTATTTTTTATGATTGTGTAATAATATTGAGTTTAATATAATATTTTTAAGTCATAACATATAAAATATAAATATTTTCTTTTCTTTTACCATGGATTAAACCACTGGTTCTATCAGATTAATCAAAAATCATTTCATATGTAAATAAAAAATGAAGGCGTTAGTTTGTTGGGGAAAATTTTAGTATTGTATTGATTTAAATGATTTCACTCCCATAAAAATAATTGAAATTAATTTACAAACTTTTTTATATATAAAATTGAGTGAGATTGAAATTATATAGAAAATTTGGATGACCCACTAATAGAAGTTGACATTCCCAAGAAAGGATCACATGTAATTGAATTGGATTAGGATGTGAATAGATCACCTAAATTTTAATAAGTTAAACAATAAGAACTATAAAATAGTCATAAAAACATATAAAATTGATTTTATTTTGAATATATTTAATGTTCCTATTTTTTTTATCAAATATATGGTAGATTCATTTTAAATTTTAATCTTTATTTCCCATCATATGTGCAATTTCTATTTAAAATGTTTTATTCTCTAACAATTTAAACATCTCATTGAGAAACACTGTATAATCATAATTTATATTTGAAGAATTAGAATCAATATAATTAATTTTTGGATTAGATTTTACCCTTATGGAGATATGGGAGATTTATAATTAAATTTGATCATTTTTTGAATTCAATCAAAAAATTCTCTACGAAAATATAATTGGACACCTGAGACATAAAATAGATGTGCACATCAGAATTCATGACCAATAAAGATAAAATTTTAACTGAATGTATAATTAGAATGATTAATATATCTGTAATTTTTATTTCTAGATAATTCATATAGGTAATGGTAATCCCTGACATCCATCTGGAAGTTTAAAGTTTGGTATAGGTCTCGTGGAATAAAAAATCATCTCATGATTTCATGCATAACTTCAAAATGGATAAAAACATTGGTGTAAAATTTTACCATCTATTATAATAAATATTGGAAGACATTTTAATATTTTACTACACATATAAATTATCTAAAAATTATGGTGGTTATATAAAATCAATTATGATATAGATAAGAACACATTCATCCTTGGGAATGATGGAAAATCGATTATTCATCAACTTTCAATTACCCTTTATCCTACCCTAATGAATTAAAGACTATAAATGATATTTTATTAACAAATGGAACTGAATTATGTATTAATGGTGTATTTTGGGGATGAAATTGGTGTTTTTTGTGGCTTTTTTAATTCATAATACTATACAGAAATTTGTTTCTCAAAAAAAATATTCTCTTGTATGTTTCACAAAATAGAATAGAATTTTCAAAAAATATTTTTCATTATTCAGATATATTTATTCTCTACAAATTTATCATTATAAATAAGTTATATTTATTATAAAAATACATCATTGAATAATATAAATGATTAATTTTTTTAATGAGTCTACATTCATATTTTATTAATATATTTTCATCAATGGAAGTCTAACCCTCTTATAAGATGATTTTGGGTACATTAATGGGATTTAAATTTTTTTTATTTAAACTAATAATAAGTTATTTTATTCAAAATTTCATTCAATGTCTTATTATCTTCTTATTTTTTAATTTAAACACTAAATATTTTGAGTGCTGGTATGATTATATACCTTGAAGTTAGCACGAAAGGGAGCCTCAAAGTTATTTGGTGACAAGAAATCAAATTTTTTTGGGTTTAAATAAATTATTGATGATATAGGTATTATCTAATTTATTGTTTACATTATTAATTAATGAATTTAAAATTTTGTAAAAAAATTATCCAATCCTTCCCAGTGAACAACCTAGGATCATCTAATTTTCATTAAATATTTTCATTAAAATATTTGTGGGTTTTTATATTATGAAAACCACCTTAAATAGTTTTTCACTTTATAAAATAAAACCAATAAAATATATTTTTATTAGTTCAATTCTTAGGATTTTTTGGAGTCATATCCCTATTTTTGATGCATGTGATCACTTTTATCCATAGTTTAATTTTGGTTGAACCAAATTTTCACATTATTTTCTAAGGCTTAATAGTGTATGTAGATACTCTTATTTTGTTCTCACTATAATTTCTCATTTCTCACCCTTATTTCTCTTCATTTTTTTCCTTTTTATTCATAAATTAAATTTAAAACTCGGAACCATTCACACCATTTAGCGAGGGTAGATAATCCTAAGGAAGATTTATCAAGTGAACCTACGAGTCTTATATCACTATATAAAAATGATTATAAGAATATTTAATTTGAAAATAATCATATTCTAATGGATGGTCATCTAAGTATCCCCAAGTTTAGAATATATGTTAATCAAATAGGAAATAAAATTTAGGGAACCCCTTACTTAGGGAAATTTATTGATCATACCATGACTAACTAACTCACACATACCATGATACATTTCCCTTTATACATAATAAATACAAATTAATGAAAATAAAACTATATCATTAATATTCATTTCTAAAACCACATTTCCACCATTCATAGGATGGATTTAGAGATACATTGTCATCCTGTTAAAGAGTTTAGGGACATTTTTGAGACCATGGGACACCATTGTCCGATTACATCATGAAATATAAAAATATTTCCATTTTTCAAAGAAACTGTGAGCTAAAAATTGGTCAAGAAATATAGGATCTGAATCCATCTGTTTGTATGAACTATTACAAGAGTAGTTATAAAACAATTCCTTCCCCAGAAAAAAATAATTAAACGTGAAAAGCCCATTAATTTCTTCGAAAAATGACGGTGATACCATTTATGAAGCATGTTAAAAGATCAAATATACCCAATACATGATTCATATCCCTTTTTTCAATCCTATAAAAAAGTCTATTAATTTTTGAAAGGAATTTATAGGAAATAAAAAATTGAAAGACATGATGTATAATAGGGATGCTAAAAAATAATTTTCTTTTGATGCTTAAGGTGTTTCTAACAAACCAAATATGTAGAACTTATCATGTAATATCCTTGTATATTATTTTATGTAGTTTTCATTATTTTTTATAATTATATGTTTGGATATTTTTTTTGGATCATTTATGGAGATATTGTAAAAAACAATGTATGTGTTTAGGGGTTGGAACATGGTTGGCACATGGTTTGGGAAAACCATATAGTTTGGCCTAACCAACTATGTGCCCCATTAATGGTTCTGGAGGGGTTTCACGGTAAGGCCAAACGTTGAAGCCTCTCCCCCAAATTTTACGACCATGGAAAATGGGGTATATAAGGTTGGATCATGGTTATTATACTTTTAAAACAAAATCGTGCATCATTTTTATAATACTAAATAGAGTGAATGGTTATGTGCACATTTAGTACTAACCATGTGGCCTAACCTTGTAATCTATGGGAATGCTTTTTAAATCCTATGAAGATTATAATTTAAATTATAAAATACTTTACCTAACACATAAACACCTCCCATTAAACCCTAATTAAATCCTTTAGCTTTTTTAGGTTCCTAAAAGGCTAATTGGATCCTCCAATATCTATTCTTACTAGATCGATGTGCCCTAGGATGTGTTTGATATCACAAATATAATTTATTTCTACTTAATTTCGAATTTCCATTTCCTATCTAATAACCACATTTGAGACTGATGAATCCTTATGTTTTATATGAATTTGAACATTTATTTTATTGATTATAATTATATGGAATCAAATTTGATCTTATTTTACTCTCACTCTTTATAGAATGTTCTTGTTTTGAGCGATTGATTACATGAATATATATTTTGTGATTAAATTTAGGTGGTTATACAATAGTTTTCACTAAAACTAAATCATTGAAATTATTTCATTATTTAAAATTTAACTTCTTTTGATTTCATTTAATCTTTTTAAATTTGAAAAGGGATGTGTTTTTTAAATAAAAAAAATATTTCAATTACATTGACAAATTGGGAGAATATATTGAATGATTGCATAAAATGAAGAATTTATTTGATGAAATTATTTAATTGTTAATTTTATGAAAATTATTTAAATGAAAGAATATTTTTAAAGGCATGAGCTTGATGAGATCGTATTCTTTGTTTTTGAAATTAAGAGGGCATGTTGAAACATGAATGTGGCATTTGAACTATGAGTTGATTTGAAATGAATGGATTTACCTCAATTTTTTGATGGATTAATTAAAAAAACCTTATCCTGTGTATTTATTAGATGGATGAGAAAATCATGTCGGGACACTAACTCCCTAGTAATGGATTGATGAAGAAAACATTGACTAAATTAAATTATGCATGATTCTATAATGTGGGTGTAGATTGATTATCACGATTGCCTGAGCCATAGGTTCGTATGCACACAACTTGATCTGCAAAGATTGATTGAGTAGTTTGATGATCCTATTTCTTGAAACTATCTTATTTTAGGGATTATGAACATATTTTTTGGTTTTAACTTGCTTATTACATGCCAGCTATTATAGAGCTATTTTATTAATTCCCTTACCATTATTAAATTTTTTCACTTGAGACTATTTAGTTATAATTTCCATCATCATGATTCAAATGCATTTTTTGGCTAATAAAATGTTAATTTGTTTCCATGACTCATCTTTATTCAAATTGATAAATTTTCTTATATGTATTGGAAGTTATTATGGAAAATTTGGAAGAATCCTACAAGTATATTTTTTACCACACCATACTTTCACCTTCGGTCATTTGTAGATTATGTTTTCCAGGTATGAGAAAATGGTATTTTTTATTTAGATGTAGTAGATGTGCTTATTTATGGGACCAGAGGTGATGGTGGTGACTGGTGGAGGTGTGGTTTACTCATTTCATGGAGATTCTGAGTTTAGTCATGATGAATTTTGTGTCATCTTTTGGATGATGTTTTACATTGGGATAATTTTCTTTCTACTTCTCGTACTTTTCTCCATATGTTTCTAGCATACCAAATGTTTATTGGGTTTTATTCTAATATTGTACTTGGATTTATTAGTTTATGTGGAAAAACTGTTCACTTCTAATCTTCAAAATTATTCTAGGAACTACTCTCCAACTTCTAGTGATCATGAATGTCATTTGAGCTCTGTCAAGATCATATATGGTGATGGTGTCCTATGGTATATGAGTCAGTTCATAAAAAATGGTATCGTAATATTTGTTGATATTATTTCCATGATGTGAATTTTCATTCTGTTATGGTCTGATAGACATGAGGTAAGATTTTATGGGCTTAAGAGCTAGTTGTGTGTGAGTTCTAGGACATCTGTCATCATATCGATCCATGAGTCACAATGGGTGTTTGGGAACATCATTTTGAGGAATTTATTTGTTCGATTCAATTATTTTACCAAAATTATCAGTGTATTTTAAATCCAATAGAATTGAATTATAATTTATGGAATTGTTTTTTTATATATCATGATTGGGTTGATAATATGTGTATAAAAAATATGTTTTCCTATTTCTTATTTATTTATTGTACCATTCCCATCAGAATATGTTTCTAATAGGCAATATAATTCTATTTTAGATGATGTATAGAAAAATAACCCTCCATTTTATTGGTATATAGTCAAGATAGTTTTTTTTCTTTCCATGCTTCTAGAAAGGAACCCACTTTTCCCATTCAGTTTTTAATAGTGGAACCCCAACGATATGAAAATAGAGATCATGATTAGGGGTTTCTTTACTAGATACATCCATATATCCAAGAATAAATTTATTATCAATATGAATATGATTGGTTGAAAAACATTAATCATCTTTTTAAGTTAGCGGAGACACCAAACTCAATAAAAGTTAAATGTACTATTTTCCATCATCATGGTGGAAAAAGGTGGTGGTGGGATTTTATGGTTATATTGTAAAACATGAATTCTTGGAGTAGAGAATATTAATAGGTATTTTAATAGAATTTTTCTATACATAGTCTATAATAATGTAAATTTTTTTTGGAGTTACATAACTGTTAAATTGGTGATAGGAACATGACTGAGTATGTAAACAGCTCTACTGAACTTGTTCAGTTTTATCCTAAGGTAATGAGAAATGAGAAGTTGATGACATGATTATTTGAGTTGGTTATCTAATCCTATATATAATATCACGTTTTCAAATTAAATTTAACTTCTTATATAGACATTTTAGGTAAAACATTTTTGGATGAGAATGACTTGGATGTTAAGTCGGGATTAATGGGAGTTCATATTACTTCAAGTAGTAGTTCTGTTAGTTATTTTAATGGAAAGTGGTAGAATAATGTGTACCATATTAGATCATGATAATATAAATCATCCAAAAATTATGCAGTGTCTACAATAGGCTCGTTGACATTCTTCTAGTATATTAATCTCCAGCAATCAAATTGATTTTTTACTGAAGAACAAATGATCTATTGTTTCTATAGAAATTTAGCCACATACATAAGTCCTGTAATAAATGTTTTACCCCACAAGATGTAATAGGGTCATCCACACCTAAATTTATTATGTTTCAATCATATTCAGGAAGATCTAAGTATTTCATGATGAAGGAATCTGTAGTGAAGCTCCTTCACACCATAGAAGAGTCTCTATAAGAAGTTGATGCATGTCTGGAAAAAGTGGGAGGCACCATCACTATAACTCCATATTTAGTAATTTATTTACATGATACTAAAGAATCTAGTTCTTTTTTATTGAATCTTATTACGAATCTTCTAAACTTTTTTATGGAGATTATGTATTATTTGATTGATATTTCGATGCCCTCAAAATAGAGAGAGAGTATGAGATTTGATGCCCATCTTATGCCTTTTACTTGTTTTTTAAGCTCACATAAAATTTTATAGATGCCAATATAAAACCATTATATTTCATTCTCACGATGGATAGGTTGATTAAAAATAAACCCCAGATTCATTTACATCATTAGTGGGTCTTTTTTATTGTATCCAATGGGGGGTGTCATTTGTTTTCCAAGGAGAATGGGACTTGTGGTTAGGTATAGTTTTACCACATCTCTTATATTTGGTTAGGGTAATATCCATGTTTTATTTTATAATTTTAGAAAGAATCATTGAGTGGAGATCATCTTCCAGTGGAAGTTGGGAATTTTGACATGTATCCATCTAACATTTCCAACTTTCCACCAATGAGATCTCTAATGTTTTATATTTATTTGGTACCAGGTACCCAGACTATCACTATCCCTTAATATCGTATGGAACCAGCAAAAATGAAATATTTTAAGACTTATATAGATGATTTATCTGACAAATGATTCATTTTTCTTGAGTGCGTTACTTTGGGTAGCTCCTACATTTTTTTGCAATGAAATATGATGGGACACTTCACCTTTGTGTTGATTTCCAGAAAATCAATAATTTAATGGTAAAGAAAAGGTATTTTTTTTACATATTGATGATTTGATTGATCATTTGAAAGGGTTTAAGTAGTAATTAAAGATTCATAATCATTTTTCTATCACCAGCTAAAACCTATGAATATAATATTCAAAATACCACTTTCAGATGTTGGTATGGCCATTATGTGTCCCTCGTTATTACTTTTGGTATAAATATTACTCCAACAACTTATATGGTTTTTATGAATTGGATAATCCAAAATTATTTTATCTCATTAATATTTTTTTTATGTATGAAATATTGTTTTTCTCTAAAAATTTGGAGAATCATGTGTGTAATTTGAGATATGGTCTAATATTTGGAGAGATCATCAACCTTATGACAAGACATAAAAATATGATTTCCTGATTTGGGAAGTGAATTTCATAGGATACATTGTCTATAATCATATAATTTCAATTGATAATAAGAATGTGAAATATATTATAAAATGGGTAGAATCATGTAATATTTTCATTATTTGAATCTTCTTGGGTAAAGTTGGGTATTACTGTATGTTTTCAATAGTTTCCTCAAAATTGGATTCATTGAGGACCAATATCCCTCAGAAGGGATTCATGTTCTTATGGGATTAGAAATTTCATAATTTTTTGGATGATTTGAAATTCATTACGACTTCAATAATAGAGATGACTCTTCCAAAGGATGGAAGGGGCTACGTGGTCTCTCATGATGCATCGAGTTCTTGTTTAGGCTCTGTGCTCATGTAGGATGGTTATATAGTGGAATACAATTCCTGACATCTTAGAATGAATGGGAAGAACAACACTTCTCAGGATATTGGAATCATAGTTTTGATTCATTATCTCAAGAGTTAGTCGAATTATATTTTCAGATAATAATTTACCATTTATTCAGACAAGAAAATATTGAGTTATGTATTTTACCAAAAATATTGAATCTATTTTAGTGTAGTGAGAAGAGTACCTACAATTTTTAGATTACAATGTTTCCTACACCCCTATTATGTAGAGTGTCATTTTTGATTCATTGAGTAGGAAACGTACGACCCAATTTGTAAATAATCATTAGAATTGTGGGATTTGATGGATCTCCTTGCTCGTATGCACTTGGGATTTTGAGAGGAAGAGTTTGAGAATTTTCATGAAAGTGTTTAGTTTTACTCCCCTCTTCCTAGGATGATTATTTTGGATAAGAATCTCTACAATCAGTTTTGTATCATTATTTAATCTCATTATAGTGGGGAGACTATCAATGACTGTTCATTATCTTCTAATGGTTTCTTATGTTTTCTGAATTGATACTTCTTACTTTCTCCGATGAGAAATATGTGGTGGGGGTCACAATAATTCTTAGTTGATAGTGCACCATGGAGCCATTAAAAAGTAATATTACATGTGACAATGATTACCATTTCAAGGTATAAAAATTAGAGATTAATTATTATTTTCTTATTGTTATACTTTTTAATAGGTTCATGCCAAAAAGCAAAAACCATTGGGTTTACTTCAATACCTTCATGTGATGACTTTGATGAAGGATGAGATGTCAATGGATATCATGGTTGGGTTCGCTAATATACCTAAATAAAATAATGTGATATGGGAAATAATTGTTCAACTATCTAAATTTTCCCACACTATACCCATTATTAATATGACTGAATTGGAGGACTAAGGATATTAAAAAAAAATCATCAAATCATATAAAGCTCCATCTAATATATTTTAAAAAGGGATCCCTGATTCACTTCTTATTTTTTGGAGAGGCCTCTAGTAGGAACTGGGAACCCATGTAAGATTGATCATGTAATATAATCCAAATATGGAAGGATATAAATAATGAAATATATTGATTATTAAATTAATGCATTGGTCATGTGTTTTCAACATTGGTGGAGGTTGTTAAAACCACTTGAAACTAGTTGATTTTTCCCATAACAAACTATTACATTCCATCCATTAGGATTTCATAAGTTATGTACTTGTATAATTATCCTGATAAATCTTTATTTTATTGGTTAGATATTGTTGAAACATCGATTGTTTCCCCCATTTTAGTACAAGACACAAAAGAAAAGTTTTAGTTGATTCATCATATAATGGTGAAGGATGAGAGGTGATTAAAATATTATATTGATCATCATCATCTTCCATTCTATATTTTAGTTAGTTTCTAAGTGTTTTTGGGAGTTTCACCTTTTATGGTTATATGATGGCTTAGAAAACCATTAAATATTATTCTGAGATATTGTTTTAACATTTTAGGTTGTTTAGACGATTGGGAATATAGCTTACCATTTTGGATTTTCCACATTATTTAAAATTGATTCAAAATTTTTAATCTTATGAAGTATCTCTATAACCCATATTGTGTTTTGATATGGGAGTACCCTAATGTTGAACACTTTTTTCCATGACTGAGAGGCCTATTTATATAATTGATTCTTATAAAAAGGTTCTTCATTGGAAGTATATACCTTTGTTTATTTTTATTATTAAAAAATATTCTCATTCTCATGAGACATAGGATCATGACTCATTGATGAGAGAGTGGTGGAACCTTGTCTTTATCATGGAGTCTTATTAACATGCTTTCAAGGGTGAAATAGTTTATGGTGGGGATATTGCAATATCAAGTTACCCTATTTTGGTACTTTTGGCCATTTTATTTATCATTACTAGTTTTGATATTGTTATATGTCATTCATAGGGAATTCTCGAAAATTTTACAAGTTTTTTGGTCCATTCATTATTGGGGAATTGTTTGGGAAAATGGTGTGGTTTGGACCAAAAAATTATCAGCTCTATTGAGTGGATATAGAGAGTGGAAGTTGGTTAAAAAAACATTAATCCAAACTATGTGGCCTCCCCTAAAACCAAACATCCTTATACAATAGGGGTGTTTATAGTTGGTGCTCCATTAGTCTAACCATGCACCCATTCAAAAACCCAGTGAGGAAACATAATTAGGTGCACAACTAGTACAAACCATTCAACCTAACTCAATAAAATATGGGAATGGTATTTAAATACCATAAAAAATAAAATTTAAAGCTATAACCCATTATTATAAATCATAAAATCCCAACATTAGACTGTAATCCGATCCTTTGGCTTTTACAGGCTCTTAATATGTGAATTTCCTCATCTAACTTCTATTCTTCATAGATATAAGAATAAATGGATGCATTTGATCTCTCTCTAGTTAGTGATATCTCATTGATTTTAAATTTACCTTTACTCTTTTCTGGCATCATTTTAGATTGATGAATCCCCATATATTTTATGGTTTGGAAATTTTATTTGATAGATTTTATTTTTAGGGATTATACTTCGACCTTCCTCCCATTAACTCTCCATTGGTGGTTCCCATTTCAGATGATTAATTACTTGATTTTTAATTTTGTGATTAAAGATAAGTGGTTTTATAAGGGATTACAATGCAATTTAATCCTTGAATTTATTTCTTAATTTGAAATTAAATTTCAATTAATTTATTTAAAATTTATTAAATTTAATATTTTATTTTAAAAGACTTGTATTTATTAAATAATACCCCATTTCAAATTTTTTGATAAATTGGTTTATTTTTGGGACTGATGGCTTGAAATGATTAATTTATTTGATAAAATGGATTGATATTTAATTTCTAAAAAATGTATTTAGATAAATGGTTATTTTGAAACATAGGAACTTGATGAATACCTATGATTTGGTTTTCAAATTGATATGTCATATTGAAACATGAATTGTAAATTTTAATGGTGAATTGATTGAATTGGAATTAATTTCTCATGATTTATTGATGAATTTATTAAAATAAATTGTGATATTTGTTATTTAGTGGTATATAGGTAAAAGAACACTTAGATTTTGACTCCCTAGAAATGGATTGGTGATGAAAAAATCTAAATAAATCAAATATAGTATGATTTCCTGACGAGGAGTTGATTGATTACCCTGTTGGATAAAGGCTTAGGGATGTGTCCACACACCTTGATCCACGATGATTGATTTAGTAGTGTGCTAATATTATTTCCAGAAACTAACTCTTCACATAGTTTTTTAACATGTTTCTTAGTTTGGGCTTGATTATTAAATTCTAGTTATTATAAAACTAATTAATTCATGGACTTATGTTTATTGAAAATGTTAATTGACACATATTTTTTTATAATTTCTATCTACTTGATTCAAATTATTGTTTGGAATTATAAATGTTAAAATTATTTTCCATTCTTGAACATTTTTTAAATTGAAGCACAAACGTTTTATTTCTATTAGAGTTACTTATGGGACATTTTGTGGAATACTAATGGGATATTGTTTCTCACACTCAAATATTTCCATCATGAATTTTTAGATTATATTATGCTAGGTCCTAGAAAAGGTAAAGATCTAATTAGTGGGTTTGGATGTTCTAAGGAATTAGATGTTGGGTATTTGTGTAGACTAGTGAAGATATGGTCCACTCATTGTATATATATTCTTAGTTTAGTGTTGATAGATGTTGTTTCCACTTATATTGGGATTTTTATCTTCCTTATTTTTGTAACTTTCTCTTTGAGGAGTGATTAAAATATTAATTGGTTATTGAATTTTTTCACAATTTTTAATATTTATGTTTTTGTTCTTATGTAAACACCATTATCTTTTGATCTTTTAAATGAATCCTTACAGTAGTTTCCAAATCCTAGGGATTATGAATTCCCTTTGGGCTAGGTCAGGATTTGTTCAGGTACCATTATACTAGGGTATTCGAGTTCTTATGTGACATCTCCATATTCAATGAAACCATGAAAATATAGTGATATTTTAATTATTAGGGCTAATAAAATCCTCACAAATAATGTCCCCCCCATCCTAAAATTTCAATGAGATTGACATTAAGAAATTTTGTGAAGTTCAATATATTTTCCATGTTTTGAAAATTTGTGACAAACATAATTGTAGAACTAATAATTTATCAAACATTCCATAAATAAAGGATTTTCTACTTGGAAAAACATTTTTTATGGTTAATGATAAAAATTTTCAAGAGACTCAAAACGCAATAAATTTCAATCTAATGTATAATGACAATCATGTATTATGTTTTAGGGATAATCAAAAGGCTAGCAAGTCATAGGCTCCAAATCCATACCTTATCTAAATATTTATTACTAATAACTAGTTTAAATACCACTAAAACCAATTCCATCATCCTATAGTGAAATTCCAATAAATCTTCCGAAAACATAAATTTCTTCTTGGGATAAACCAAGTAACCAAACCCCTTGTCTAATCTATTAAATTATAGTTACATGAGAAACTATATATGAAAATTTATAAAATAAATTCATAGCTTTGACTAATAAAATTTGAATTTCAAATCTGTAAAAATGATAAGTTACCATTACCCACTTTGTATTTACCTTCCACAATTTTATATGAAGAATATAGTAACACAAAATATTCTCATTAATTACTCAAATATATGATTATCCCGGGGAATGTTAAAACCATTGATAAAACATAACAAACAATTCTTAAACCATTATTGTTTTAAAATTCTCATAAAAATGATATATAAAAGTAATATAATATTATAAATATAAGTAGAACATAGATGAAACACTACCTCCCAAAATAATGAAACAAGCTACACCATTAAATAAAATAATGAGGTGAATATATAAAATCAAGTTGAGTAAAACAATATGGGAAATATTTTATCATGTTAAACTCAATATCCCCATTCTTGGTTAAATGAGATCAATTCCTAGGTAATAAAATCACCATAAATACATTTATTATATTTAAAAATTATCTAAAAAAACTATGTTCTTTTGGATGTTAATATGATCATAAACATCAAGGGAACCATGCATCATATGTTAATGGAACCTAGTTTTTCTAACATAAATACTGAACATATGTAGAGAATTGTGTTCAAAATACATAAGTGATATATGTTATATTGTTAACCTCATTCTATATGTAATTTATTTTATCACCAACTACCACATCTTTCACCCTCAAAATTATTGATCATTGTGTTCAGGTATCTATGGGTATCCGTGATGAAATTTTGGTTATGATTAATAATTATTTTTTCCTATTT
Organism: Viscum album; assembly: GCA_963277665.1. Taxonomy (NCBI): domain Eukaryota; kingdom Viridiplantae; phylum Streptophyta; class Magnoliopsida; order Santalales; family Viscaceae; genus Viscum; species Viscum album. Next base: position 257,088,654 of record OY728150.1, read on the forward strand.
ACATCTTTATCTTTTAAAATCATCCAAGATTCGATCTTACTAAAAAACCCATCATTATTGGCCATCCCTTATTGGTAATAATCAATTATTACATAGAAGTTAATAATTATAACATTAAAATAACCTTTGAAAAAATGATCATAGATCTCATCATTTATAATCTACAATCTTAAATTGGTGATGATAAAGAGGATCATTTGATTAATTGGTTGGGGAATGCTGAATTTGAACCTAAGGAAAATCAATGAATTATTGAAAGGTGTTTAAGTCATTAGGTGATTTATTTTTTTTAACAAAACGATAACATTTTTTCTCATTCCAAATGTCATGAATATCGACCATTTGATGATTTTATGGGATAACTAATCACTAAAAACTTTGGATAAATCGTTATTATTTATTCTATACCCATTATATACAGTAAATAAAAAAATAATGTATGTAATAACAATAATTCTCATCAAAAGAATCTGGCTAGATTATAACTCCCAATCAATATCTTATGATTTTAACAAACCAAAAAGTAACCTCAAAGTCATTCCTTCCTCAAATAAGAATTAATATTAGTAAAAAACCAAACCCTTCCTATTTTTATTTCTTATTACCTATAATATAACCAATAGAAATTTATTCTTGATGGATTATGAAATGAAATAAAAATTGATGGGACCTTTCTGATACTCATGTGATTAACCCACTCATAAGAAAATATTATATTAGTAATGAATATATCTCTTCACCATACCACCTACATCAAAAAATTATCAATTTTAATTTCATTTATGTAGAGAAAAATAAATTCATTTATTTCTTGAATTCTTGTGTTATTTTCTTTATTTTTTACAATGATTATATAATAAAAAATAAGGTGTTCCCTAAAAAGGTTGGAATTACTATGAAAACCAATTCAGGTCAAGAATTCCTATCTATATGGGTGAGTTGTGGTTGGATATTATTCATGTATTTTAGGAAGTTGAACTCTTGTAGTAATAATCATCATTTTATGTTACAATTAATTGACTAAGTTATTGAGAAAGGAATAAATAATGAGTTCCTCAACTTTCGAAATGGGTATTTAGGGTATAATTAAATTGGGGATTCAAAATAATACTAATAAAAAATAATCATCTTCTATCCATTTGACACTTTTTACTTCAAAATAATCACCTATGGGTTTTTTAATTCCCCTAGTTATTTATATTATTGTATGATAGGAATTTTCTATAGAAGGTTGAGGGAGTTTATATATGTATTAATCGAAGATTTCTCTATATTGGTGGGAACATTTGAGGGATTGTTAACAATTTTTGAAAGGGTTAAAACTATATGTATGGATACGATTCATGTTTAAAATTAGTTAAAATGAAATTTCATGAGAAAACAAAGTTTATACCTGTAGAGACCCTAAGCCTAACGTACATGGACATTACATTACTTTTTCGGAATACTTAGTACATAACAAAAACACACACACAAGGATCGTAATAGTTTAGTGTCTTTGGAAACTCGGAACGCAATCTTCTAATCGTGGTGAAAGATCTTCAATATCTCCCATAAAGATCTTCCCTTTTTTTTACCTAAAAACCTTTCTTTATATCCTGGGGAAAAGAAAACATAAAAGGGTGAGCTCAAATGCTCAGTAAGGGTAAACAAAAGAAAATCAATCACATCATATTCATAAGAACATAACTTTTGGAAATCTTAACCTGCAAAAGAGAGCATAATTTCATAACATGGGATAACTCATAGAAGTGAAATTTAATCCCAATAATCATAAATTAAAATATGAAACTTTGTGGCATACACACATAATCATAGAGAATCATTTCTTGTTAGTCAAGACTCGTTGCCAAGACTATCTTAGTGGACAAAGTCCCTTTCTGAATCGAGTAACCCTCGTTTCAGTCCTGTTTCACTGAACCGGTATAACCTACCATTCCAGCCATGTCTATCTCATGAGATATAAAATCTTTACCCAATGCATTGGAGGGAGATATAGGTCCCACCCATCTTATAATGAATCCTTTCTTATGTGTGCCACATAATCATAAATCATACATCATCGCATAACCCATGTAATAAAAATGGGATTCTTAAACAACATGACATCATAAAACCATTCATATAAGATAAAGGAATTCATAAACATAATTCCATCACAACATAGTCAAATCAATGTAATAATAGGGATAAAAACAGAACCGTTTATTATCTTAGATGGAAAATAATTTTGATAAAACACTTGAACTCCATTCTTGAGGAAAATATTCTTTCTTCTTCAAAAACATTTTTTCTTTCATAACATGTCATAAAACATTAAAATAAAAGAAGTTGATTAAAAATAAACTTGAAAACTTATAGAGGAAGATTCTTGGAAATACTGTTTTAAAAATCCATTCTTGCCGTATAAGTTAAAAAAAACATTCTTCGTACTTTTGTTGGAAAATTCAAAAAGTACCTCGTACAAAAAAACGATAAAAGATTCCTTTCATATTCTTTACTAAAAACTCACCGAAGGGTAAAATTGGATTTAAACTATTGTAAGTGGATGGAAACAATATTACATATTGAGGGAACATGGATGTGGATGATAAAATACACCCCAGTAATTACTTACGAATAAACAATCTCGGATAAAAATGAGATTGTGATATTTCCCTTACCTTAGGTGCGACTTGCTTTGTAAGTGTCCGAACCTCCTGTATAATGATTTAAATCATGTTATTGACTTATTACAGAATCATATTCATTGTTATGATATCATATATGGTTCACTTATGAAATTATATTACCCGTTCTTTTCTAAATTCCATGTTAAAGAAGCGTTTTGGGTAAAATCGTTTCATTTATCGTAGGTGTTTTGACTTGTTGTTCTTGACATCATTATTACTTATATCATGATTTACTTATTAAACTTTGATTTTAACTATTTTAACCCTTCTTTAAATAAATTAATAATAAATGTCCTAATCTAATCCAAGTGGGCCTAAATGGTCATATTTTATTCCTAAGTTTGTTTTTGGTCGAATTACACTTGTCCAATAGAATTAGGACATGTGTTAGGGTAATATTGATATCATATTTACCCATAGTTACCCTATTTACTATTAACCGCGGTAAAAAAAGTAAAAAGTTACTATTCACCAAAAAATTATTTTCATCTCATTGAACCACATTTTAGTCCTTGATATTAACCGTGTCTCTCGGATTTTCGAAATTCCATTCACAGAAGCGGTAAAATTAAGTTTTATGCAAAATTCAGTTTTTAACCTACCACTTAGTGGTTTCACTATTCATCAAAAATTGAAAGTTTTCAGAAAAATACCAAAATTTCACCCTAGGCTAATTTCGATATTCTGAGTCCAAAAATGAAGTCCATTTTGAAAAATAAAATTTATAAAATTTCAAAAAGTGGTTATTACTATTCATAACGGCTAGTTTTAATAGCATATTGTTGTTTAGTGAAACTCGGTATTGCGTACGACGCAAGCTATCGAGGAAGGTCGCGATTGCGTGTAAAGCAAGCCAAGAAAGTGTTGTGTATAAAAAGATTCCTTTGATGATTTATATAACATAAAAGTCTCGGGTGTTACATTCTACCCCCCTTAAAAAGAATTTCGCCCTCGAAATTCGTCACTTTGCAACAAACAAATGAGGATACTTCTCCCTCATCATATCCTCAAGCTCCCATGTAGCTTCTTCAAGTTGGTGGTTTATCCATAAAACTTTCACCAAGCGAGTGGTCTTGTTTCGTAGGACTTTTTCGCTACGATCCAGAATCTCTATCGGCTGTTCTTCATAAGAAAGATCTTGCTCCAGCGGTACAACTTCTGAGCTGAGTACATGTGAAGGATCTGGTATGTACTTTCTCAGGAGAGATACGTGGAACACATCGTGAACTTGAGAGAGATTCGGTGGAAGCGCCAATCGGTAAGCTACCTTCCCAACACGATCCAGTATTTCGAAAGGACCGATATATCTAGGGCTCAACTTCCCCTTCTTTCCAAATCTCATAACCCTCTTCCAGGGAGATATTCGTAAGAACACTTTATCACCCAATTCAAACTCTAGGTCTTTTCTTCGGTTGTCGGCATAACTTTTCTGTCGACTCTGAGCTGCTCTTATGTGTTGTTGAATAGATCTGACCTTTTCTGCCATTTCATCAACGAGATCAGGTCCTAATAGCTTTCTTTCCCCAACTTCATCCCAGCAAGTTGGAGTCCTGCATTTCTTTCCATAGAGAGCTTCATAAGAAGCCATCTGAATACTGGAGTGAAAGCTATTATTATAAGAAAATTCCACCAAAGGTAGGTGTTGATCCCAACCTCCTTTGAAATCCATAGAGCAAGCTCTCAACATATCTTCTAGGGTTTGAATTGTTATCTCAGACTGACCGTCTGTCTGGGGATGATAAGCAGTGCTGAAACTCAACTCTGTATCCAGAGTATGCTGAAGACTTCGCCAGAACTTCGAGGTAAATCTCGGATCCCGATCAGATATAATAGAAAGTGGTACTCCATGCAATCTTACCACTTCCTTTACATATATCCTGGCAAGCTAATCTAGAGAGAAATCCTCTCTAATAGAAATGAAGTGTGCAGACTTTGTAAGACGATCAACTATGACCCAGATAGCATTATTGCCTTTGGATGTTTTAGGAAGTCCTGTGACAAAGTCCATAGTGATGTTTTCCCATTTCCATTCGGGTATGGGTAATGGTTGTAACATCCCCTTAGACTTCTGTCTCTCAGCTTTAACTTGTTGACAAACCAAGCATCGAGAGACATATTCAGCAACATCTCTTTTCATGCCATCCCACCAGAAGTACTCTTTCAGGTCCCTATACATCTTCATGCTTCCAGGATGAATAGAGAATGAAGAACTATGAGCCTCATCCAGCAGCTCTTTCTTTAATTCGGGGATGGGAGGAACACAAACCCGATTCCTGAACTTTATTATCCCATCACAATCAAGGTTGAATTCAGGAACATTTCTCACCTTCTTTTGTAACTCGAAATCTTCTTTCTGTGCCTCTTTAATCTTCACATGTATAGATGGTTGAACATTCATTTGAGAAAGATAAGATTTTTCCCCTTCCATTATAATTCCAAGATCCATCCTTTGTAAATCCATAAATATTGGATCTTTTGTGATCCTCATCATGGATAAACTAGCATGGTCTTGTCGACTTAATGCATCTGCCACCTTGTTTGCTTTCCCAGGGTGGTAATGGATTGAGCAGTCATAATCCTTAATCAGCTCCAACCATCTTCTTTGGCGCATATTCAGCTCCTTTTGTGTGAAAATATACTTTAACCTTTTATGATCAGTATAAATATCACACCTTTCACCATAAAGGTAATGCCTCCAAATCTTTAATGCAAAGATTACCGCAGCCAACTACAAATCATGTGTTGGGTAATTTTGCTCATGGATTTTCAACTGTCGTGAGGCATAAGCTATCACCATATCATTTTGCATAAGAACACACCCCAATCCCTTCTTGGATGCATCACTGTAGATCACAAACCTTTCTCCACTACAAGGCAGTGTGAGCACAGGTGCACTGGATAACCTTCTTTTCAACTCCTTGAAATTCTCTTCACATTCTTCTTTCCAGACAAACTTAACTCCTTTCCGAGTCAACTTGGTGAGTGGATTAGATAATCGTGAAAAATCTTTTACAAAACGTCGATAATATCCAGCCAAACCAAGAAAACTTCGGATCTCAGTTACTGTTGTTGGTCTTGACCATCTTTCGATAACCTCTGTTTTTGCTGGATCCACAGATATCCCCTCTTTTGAGATTATATGACCCAAAAATGCAACTTTTTGAAGCCAAAATTCACACTTGGTAAATTTGGCATAAAGCTTCTCCTTTCTCAGGGTCTTCAATATAATTCTCAAGTGATCTTCATGCTCTTCCTTGCTCTTTGAATAGACAAGAATATCGTCTATAAAGACTACCACAAATTGATCAAGATAGTCTCTAAAGACTCTATTCATTAGATCCATGAAGATAGCAGGGGCATTAGTAAGACCAAATGGCATCACTATAAATTCATAGTGTCCATACCTTGTACGGAAAGCCGTCTTTGGTATATCCTCCCTTTTGACCCTTAATTGATGATACCCTGAACGAAGATCAATCTTGGAAAAGTATTGAGCTCCGCGTAGTTGGTCAAATAAGTCATCAATGCGTGGGAGAGGATATTTGTTCTTGATAGTGATCTTGTTAAGTTCTCTATAATCAATGCAGAGTCTCATTGATCCATCTTTCTTCTTAACAAATAGAACAGGTGCTCCCCAAGGTGACGCACTAGGGCGTATGAATCCCTTATCAAGATTCTCTTGGAGTTGCTTCTTCAATTCCTGCAACTCAATTGGGGCCATTCTATAAGGTGTCTTTGAAATTGGCAAAGCACCCGGTACGAGTTCTATTGAAAACTCAACTTCACGATTTGGTGGAAGACCCGACAATTCCTCCGGAAAGACATCATCAAACTCCCGTACAATGGGAATATTCTTAATCGTGAGTTTCTCACCAACCATTTGAGATAAATAACCTTCATTTAGTGGAATCAATACCCATAAAATGGAAGAAATTTCCACTGGAAGGTTATGTTCATCCTTGCATTGATAGACGATCGTAGATTGATCTGGAATATGAAATGTGACTTCCCTTCTTTGGCAATCGATATGAGCTCCATGTAGAGAAAGCCAATCCATGCCAAGAATCACATCAAATTCCACTAAAGGAAGGATCACAAGATTTGCAGGAAGCACTTTCCCACAACTTCGATCGGAGAAGAATTATAAACTTTTGATGCGATTGATGTGCCATTAGGTGTTGTCACAGCTAACTCAACATCTAATTGTTGAGGTAATAAGGTGATACCCTTAGAAAAGTCTTCAGAAATAAAAGAGTGGGTGGATCCAGAATCAAATAAAACATTTGCTACTTTAGAGTGGATGGTAAGTGTACCTTTCACCACATCGTTATCGTACTCCACATCGCTGATAGAAATTGCATGTGACTTTCCTTTTTCTTTAGCCTTAAGTGTTTGTTGACGTCGACCATCATCATCAACCCTTGGATTTGGGCATTGATTGGCATAATGCCCCATCTCCTTGCACTTGAAACATTGAAGTGTAGCAGGTTCATTCTGTGTATCCCTTCCTTTGTTTGCATCATTAGACATCTTCTTCCCATTATCACGGCATTCAAATGCCCGATGACCTTCCTTTCCACATTTAAAACATTTACTTGTCCCTTTAAGACAACTCCCTCCATGTTTCTTTCCACACTTTGAGCATAAGGGAAAGTTCATCTTCTTTTCCGTGTGCTCTTTATATTTTTCTTTGAATTCCATCTTCCTCTTCTTATCAAACCCATGTGACTGATGGGTTACTCCAATCTACATCTCGACTTTGAGAGCACATCAAACGATTTCCTCGTAGCTATTGAAGTCCCTTATGGCTAACGCCCTTCGAAGACTTGGTTTTAAGCCACTAAAGAATCGATCGATCTTACTCTCAGGTTGGATAATAATACCAGAAGCATACCTTGCAAGTCTGGTAAAATTTGCTTCATAGGTACCAACAGATTCATCATCCCTTTGCTTCAGTTCAAGGAACTCTTTCTCCATCTTTGTTCGAAGAATACGAGGGAAGTACTTATTGAAAAATAAGTTCTTGAACTCGTCCCATTCCATAGACTCAATTTCATCCCTTTGCCTTGTATTCTTAACAAGATTCCACCATTGATCAGCATCTCCTTCCAAACAATACACTGCTAGGATGACTTTATCATGCTCAGAACATTGAAGAACTGAAAATATCTTTTCAGTAGTACTAATCCATTGTTCAGCAACTAATGGATCAGTAGACCCGCTGAAAGATGGTGGACGCTGCCTCATGAAGGATTCAACAGAATGTTGCTCCCTCCTTTGTTCGTTTGGAAATCCTGCATGATTCATAGCTTGAGAAAGTTGTGTGAGCATGGCTACAAGATTTTTCATTCCAGCTCCCATATCGTTTGGTTGCTCAGGGGGACAATCATTGCATTGCCCATCGCATTCCGCATTAACACGGTTCCTTCGGGTTCCAGCCATTGACTAAAACCAAGAAGAATAGTGTGAGCAACACTAATTATAATAGGAAACCACATAATTCAAGAATAAAATTTTCATGCTTATGGTCTTATCCTAGGTTATTCATGGCCATTTCTAAGATTGTGTTCTATGCTTAGACTTATCCTTAGGGTTCTTACTAAGGCTTTCACATCCTAGTTTCCAAAGGTTGACTATACCTTTCCTCTGATACCAACTGTAGAGACCCTAATCCTAACGTACATGGACATTACATTACTTTTGCGGAATACTTAGTACATAACAAAAACACACACACAAGGATCGTAATAGTTTAGTGTCTTTGGAAACTCGGAACGTAATCTTCTAATCGTGGTGAAAGATCTTCAATATATCCCATAAAGATCTTCCCTTTTTTTTACCTAAAAACCTTTCTTTATATCCTGGGGAAAAGAAAACATAAAAGGGTGAGCTCAAATGCTCAGTAAGGGTAAACAAAAGAAAATCAATCACATCATATTCATAAGAACATAACTTTTGGAAATCTTAACCTGCAAAAGAGAGCATAATTTCATAACATGGGATAACTCATAGAAGTGAAATGTAATCCCAATAATCATAAATTAAAATATGAAACTTTGTGGCATACACACATAATCATAGAGAATCATTTCTTGTTAGTCAAGACTCGTTGCCAAGACTATCTTAGTGGACAAAGTCCCTTTCTGAATCGAGTAACCCTCGTTTCAGTCCTGTTTCACTGAACCGGTATAACCTACCATTCCAGCCATGTCTATCTCATGAGATATAAAATCTTTACCCAATGCATTGGAGGGAGATATAGGTCCCACCCATCTTATAATGAATCCTTTCTTATGTGTGCCACATAATCATAAATCATACATCATCGCATAACCCATGTAATAAAAATGGGATTCTTAAACAACATGACATCATAAAACCATTCATATAAGATAAAGGAATTCATAAACATAATTCCATCACAACATAGTCAAATCAATGTAATAATAGGGATAAAAACAGAACCGTTTATTATCTTAGATGGAAAATAATTTTGATAAAACACTTGAACTCCATTCTTGAGGAAAATATTCTTTCTTCTTCAAAAACATTTTTTCTTTCATAACATGTCATAAAACATTAAAATAAAAGAAGTTGATTAAAAATAAACTTGAAAACTTATAGAGGAAGATTCTTGGAAATACTGTTTTAAAAATCCATTCTTGCCGTATAAGTTAAAAAAAACATTCTTCATACTTTTGTTGGAAAATTCAAAAAGTACCTCGTACGAAAAAACGATAAAAGATTCCTTTCATATTCTTTACTAAAAACTCACCGAAGGGTAAAATTGGATTTAAACTATTGTAAGTGGATGGAAACAATATTACATATTGAGGGAACATGGATGTGGATGATAAAATACACCCCAGTAATTACTTACGAATAAACAATCTCGGATAAAAATGAGATTGTGATATTTCCCTTACCTTAGGTGCGACTTGCTTTGTAAGTGTCCGAACCTCCTGTATAATGATTTAAATCATGTTATTGACTTATTACAGAATCATATTCATTGTTATGATATCATATATGGTTCACTTATGACATTATATTACCCGTTCTTTTCTAAATTCCATGTTAAAGAAGCGTTTTGGGTAAAATCGTTTCATTTATCGTAGGTGTTTTGACTTGTTGTTCTTGACATCATTATTACTTATATCATGATTTACTTATTAAACTTTGATTTTAACTATTTTAACCCTTCTTTAAATAAATTAATAATAAATGTCCTAATCTAATCCAAGTGGACCTAAATGGTCATATTTTATTCCTAAGTTTGTTTTTGGTCGAATTACACTTGTCCAATAGAATTAGGACATGTGTTAGGGTAATATTGATATCATATTTACCCATAGTTACCCTATTTACTATTAACCGCGGTAAAAAAAGTAAAAAGTTACTATTCACCAAAAAATTATTTTCATCTCATTGAACCACATTTTAGTCCTTGATATTAACCGTGTCTCTCGGATTTTCGAAATTCCATTCACAGAAGCGGTAAAATTAAGTTTTATGCAAAATTCAGTTTTTAACCTACCACTTAGTGGTTTCACTATTCATCAAAAATTGAAAGTTTTCAGAAAAATACCAAAATTTCACCCTAGGCTAATTTCGATATTCTGAGTCCAAAAATGAAGTCCATTTTGAAAAATAAAATTTATAAAATTTCAAAAAGTGGTTATTACTATTCATAACGGCTAGTTTTAATAGCATATTGTTGTTTAGTGAAACTCGGTATTGCGTACGACGCAAGCTATCGAGGAAGGTCGCGATTGCGTGTAAAGCAAGCCAAGCAAGTGTTGTGTAGAAAAAGATTCCTTTGATGATTTATATAACATAAAAGTCTCGGGTGTTACAATACCTCATGAATCTTATTTTTAGTAAATAATTTTTTTTTATAAATCCAATTTTGATATCATGAAATGACTTATATCTCTTAAAACTAATATAAAAATAAATTCATTTTTAGTACATTGTTATTTATATTGAAGTTCCATGATGAGATTTAGCTATATTACATGACCCCATTGTACACTATTTATAAAATATGATCATTTTTAACTTTAATGTTATGGGGAATCCTTATCGCCTCTTAAATTGGGTACTATCCATTCACCCATTATAAAAGATCCTAATTATAACCATTCTTTTAAATTTATGTGTGATGTTGGTGACTATATTATAGGATCTATCTTAAGAAAGATAAAGAAGAAAACTTCATTTTATATTTATTATATAAAATGAGGCTCAAATCAACTACACCACCACTGAAAATAATTTTCTCATTGTTTCTTCTTCCATAGAGAATTTTAGATCCTATCTGTATGAATTCATCTAATTATCAACTATTATCATTCAATATTGAATACATTTTCCATAAACACTATGCTAAGGATAGATTTATCTATCAGGTCCCTCACTTGTGAGAATTTGACATAATAATAAATTCCAAATGGTTTTTCAATATGTGGCAGATGGCTGCCTTTATAAGTTGTAATTATGATAAAATGTATCCTATCATTCTGTGTTATATTCATTCATTAATGATAATAAATATTTTATGAGTGATTATAATTGGTATACTGATATCAAAAACTTCGTGGTAATGAGAATTATTCCAAAATTTCTATGAACTCATTCTTGTAATAAATTCTGTTTGGATGTCAAATACTTTGAGTCTGATGGTCGCTACCTCTACAAGTTTTTCTTGGATAATGTAATTGTAATATGTGTTATGGATTCATATTAAGTTGTTATTCTTAATTTCTTTCATAGAGAGTCATGTAGATTCAACTTTTCTAGACATAATGTAAATGTAAAGGTGAATCTTCCGAGAACTCCACTCCCACGTTTGGTGCTAAATATTTATACTTTACAAACTATCTTTGATAATAAGTGATATGAACCAAGATAAACTTACCTAAATATCACATTAATTAATCATTACATCACACGATAGTATCAAAACCAAATAACCTAATGGTTTAGTGTATTTTTGGATTATCAACATAACAATATTAATTCATGATGTTGTGAACATTTATCTATATTCACACCATAATAGTCCTCCCTCTAAAAATATCACATGTTATACTAATTTTCATATCCCAAGGAAAGGAAAACATAATAAAATGGTGTGATAAAATTCTAAAAGGGTAAAAAATTATCCATATGTCCTCAAGGGCTAGGATATTTGAATGAGAAAACATAAGCATGGGAGAAATATATGATTAAAATAATATGTAACAACATGATTTATACATGTGTAAATATGGAAGGATGTGTAATATCAAATGAATATGCATATACGATGGAATAAAAGATCATAATCATGGGACATTGATCATGTTCCATGGACCATAACAATGTAATATAACATATAAATGTGGAATAAGAAGAATCATTGGAATTCAAAACAATGTGAACATAGCTAGTTTCATCGTGTCCATGCTCAATCATGTGAAAATTGTAAACTAAATCAAGTTCATTCTCCAAATTATGAACATTTAAAACCCCATTATGTCCATGATAAATCATCTAGACATAGATAACCATTTTGTGTCTATTCTTGTGAACATAGTTGAACACATCCTGACCACACTCATCATCATTATCTTATGAGATATAAAATCTTGGCCAATGAATTAGATGTCTATATAGGACCCACCCAACTCAGAATGATATTTTTTATTCATGTTTGATACAAAAAATCCATCATGTATCATATCATGAAGAAAATACATAAGGAAAATGATTCTCATAAATTTTCATAATGGGATCACATAAAATGACTTGAATAGTTATATTGGTTGATACACAATATTAAAACACTGAAAAATAATTATTTCAAAATTTATAGGGCGATTCATGAAATATTACTCTAAATGAAATATATATTTTTAGATTAATATGAATGTGGAATATAAGTCATTTAAATAAATTTCTGAAAACAAAATTATGATTATTATAAACATATACTGTTATGGGTCACATTGAAAAGTTTTTTTTTGAAAAGTTGATATGAAGAACATAACAAAAAACTATTTGAAAATAAATATAAAGGCTATAGATGTAGAAAAAAATGTTTTATAGAGTACTTTTTTAGTCAAAGATAAAAAATTAGATTTTGATAGAAAAAAACATTAAATTTTAAAATAACTTTATTGAAACCTACATCATAAAAAAGAAAAGAAAATTTTATTTTAAGATTAAATAAATATATATAAAAATATAACATGAGATAATATATATTTGGGTTTCTAAAATAACAATGAAAACCATTTCTAGAAATAAATAATATTCTTATGAAAGATAAATAACCATCCAAAAGGATGAGGATTATTCTAAACAATGTTGCATTCCTTATAAATAAATAATTCGGTTAGGGAATAATTGATGTAACAATCCTTGTTAAATTAGTTCATGAGAAATATATATAAATACACAAAAAATTAGGATGAAGTAATATAAAATTCAATCATATTGTATATTTCTCAAAACTTATATGAATAATGTTCAAGAATAATGATCATAACACAACAAACAGAAATTCAGTTATAAAAAACCCTTACGATTTTTGTATCTGTCAAATCAAAACTACTTGAAAGTGGGAAAATGATATTAAACCTTAAATAAAATGCATATAAATATAATCAGGAGAAAATATGAAAAATATGTATTTCAAACACAATATAAAAGAAAAATGGAAAAATATATGAACTATGTATCTTGGAAAGAAATTTTGAATCATGAATTCATATGGAAATCATAATTCATTAAATAAGAAGCATTTAAAAAGAGTTTTTTCAGATTGAAAAGTAAATAACTATAAAAATTAATAAATAAAATATACTACAATCATAGGAAATAATTTACCTAGCTTATTATAATAGAGTTTAAGAAGAAATATTATATCTTAATGAATGGATATTGAGCTAGGAAACACACTTACCTTAATTATCAACATCCCTGAAGTGATTTAACCACTTGTATAATATAAATAACCATATTAGTCACTTTTTTTAATAAAAATATTCAAATATAATAAATTTTATATACTTATTTAATAATCATTCTTCAAAAATCTATTAGCGAATTATTTATTATTTTCACCATAAGAAGTTAGTAATCTTGATTGTTTCATGTGAGTTTCAAAAAGGTGATATAGATCCTCGATAATTTTTAAAAGTACATATTTTAAAAATTATTTAAGGTAATGTAAGTCAATTTAATTAGTTGTTTCTAAATTTTTAAAATCAATCCATGTTATTTTTAATTATTATTTATAATTCCCAAATATTTTAAAAGGAGAGAATTATGTTCGGTAGCATATAAAACACACAACTCTGAGTCTAGAATGAACCATTATATAGAAAACTATAATAAACTAGATATTAAATTGTTGGGTATGAATATGGATAAATAAATTATGAATATTTTATTTTTTTACACAAATATAAATAAATTCATTTTTTATCCACTAATTAAAAATAAAAATAAAAATCATTTGAAATTAAAAGAAATGTTTTCATGAAAAATAGTTTGTATGCACTCAATGTGTTTCAATATTATAATAAATTTAATAAATTTCCATTAGTTACATATTTTAATTAAATTTATCTATTATATATTCAATAAACTGTTTTATCATTATTTAGATATTTTTTCTATTCATGGGATAAGAATAAATCTAGTTTAATGCGTAAATGTTTATAAAAAGTGTTTTTGTTGAACTGTATAAACTCATATGAAAATTAATTTCTACAAATTTTAGAAAAATTATTTGAAAAAAGTGAAAGGAATTTTTTAAATAACAATTTCAAAATTATATTAGAGTGATTTTTGGATAATTTACTAAAAATATTATTTTTTATGAATAGTAAATATATATATTTTTTGAAAACTGTCATTTATTTTTATGAATTTATAAACCCCTATTTTAGTTTAAAATTGTTTTCAATGTAAAGTTAGTTTAATAATATTATATGAATCCAATTTATGTCATTTGAATCAATTTTATTTTAAATTTTCGTATAAAAACCTCTTATACTTAAGGAATATTTTCTTTAGAAAATAGTTTTCTCTTTTGGGTTTAATTTTATATTAAATTTTAAACATTATGTGAATTGAAATTATAAAAAATTATTATATATTTGTAATAATAATAATTTATATTAGGTAATATTGTCAAATTAACATTTCATCACAATCAGTAGTAAAAGCAGTAAAAAATTAATTATTATGGTTAATTATAAAACAGTTTTATCAGGGGATAAATAAAAACGAAATGGGATAAAATGACCTAAAAATATATATAATTTCTATTTTATGGACATATCTAGGCCTTATACCATATATATATTCTTAATGGTACATTTTGGATGTATTTCTATGCGTTAAATAATAGAATATTGTTTCTTTTAATATATTCCATGTGTCTCCACTCTGCATATTATAAAAGGAAACCCCCTCTCATATCCTCACCCCACTTCAAGAGAAACTTATTTAAGAAAATAACCACCCAAATACATTCCAAACATCCCTATCTATGAATTGGAGTCCCTAGTTTTATCATAAAAAATTCTTAAGAATGAATTAGGTACAAACCTAAAGAGGTTCTCTGAAGAGGATATATAGTTCTTAGTTATGTGTTTTAATTTAACTTCTTCCCATACCCCTTAAATATTCACTCCAAATATAATAAAATAATAACACCAACATATTAAATATAAATATATTTTATTATTTTATTGCAATAACCTCTATTAATCTCGTATTTTATAATAACCCTTCTCTTTATGACACACATAAACATGATTTATTACGTAAACATTCACTGAATACAACAATGAGGATCGATAGGACCTGTGTCTTGAAAAATTTGAAACATTACATAAAAAATTATAACATAAAACACAACATCTTTATTTAAAACTTCTTTTGCATGACCAAATCATTCTTTCGTACTTATCATTGTATGGGAAAACCTGAGAACCAGAATAAGAAAAGGGTGAGATATAAAGCCCAGTAAGGGAGTAAACAAGTAATAAAATGAATATTATAGTACATTTTAGGAAATAAGCATATCAATGGAGAACAAGATAAATCTGAACATAAATGCATGATACATCCAGATTATCATAACATGGAAATGTGGCAACAACATTTAACATGACATTAGCATGATCCAAGGCTCATTTCACCTGTTCCATTAGTAAACCCCCATGGAACTTAAATTATAAGAAATATACCCTCAGTAAACATGATTTATCATGATACTAATCTTTACCCAATTCATTGGAGTGCTATTAGGGTGCACACTTCTTAATCAATTCATTTCATGCATAAGTGTGCCACATATATCATACAACATGGATTCATTAAAAAACATAATTTATTCCATGATAAAATAATTTAGAATTAATACATGGAAATATATAATAAATAAAAAATTTTCATGATGTTTAATACCCTTTATAGAGACATTTGAATGGTATTCACTACATAATGACTTTGACTTGGAAGATCACAGGGCAATTTCGGCAGCATAACGACATGACATATGAATTCATAATAAATGGTTAATGAGGGAGAAGGGGGTATCCCATCATATGTACATGAAATAGAATATAAGGGGGTAATTTAGAAAAAATTCCCAACATATTTATTGTAATTTATATTCATAACATAAAATAATTTCTTGAATGTTAACGAGGAGACAGAAATCCCTTACAGAATTTCGACATGTTGACGGGTGTACATGGGTGACATTAATGACAGAGAAATGGGTATCTAATTATTCAAAAATAAGTTGGTAATTATAAGAGAGGTGATAAATCATACCCCAACATTTTTAATTTAATAGACAAGGGTGTATCAAGATAAAGAAACATGGACAAAAATGAGAGAAGAAGAAATATCTTACATGGAAGTGTAATACCAAATACTTAGGAGAGGCTGAATAGTGGCTTCTAGGGATCCTGGGGAACCTTGGGAAGATTCTAGAGAGATTAGATAAGAGTTTGGTCAAGATACAAAAGTTTTTAGAGAAGGGGAATGGGATATTGAGTGGGTGTATATATGAAATTATAGGTAATTTATTATTATTTAGGTTTTGGACACAACACATTAAATGAGTCAAAACCACAAACCATCCCACATTTATTGCCCCTATTTTTTGAAAACATGGAGAAAAAAATAGTATTTTATAATTAAAATGTCCAAAAATGTTAAAATATTAGGCTTGCTTTTGTGTAGGTGAGTTACACTCTAAAGAAAATCAATTTAAAATGTTAAAATGTTTTATAAGTCTTAGAGGGTCCACTAAGGATTTGTAAAATAAAACAAACCAACCTAAAAAACAGTATTATAAAGGTAAAACATATATTAGCAGAATATACCATTTTTATTATTTTATTACATCACTATTGGGTCATTATGATGTCTTAAAACACATTATATATTTAAACGATATTTAATTTTTACCCCAAAAATCGGCTATCTCATAAAATTATGAAAAATTCACCCTTGGATAATTTCAACATCCTAATACCAAAAATAATATTCATTTTATCTAAATAATTTTCTAAATATGTGATTTTGTTACTTTAAAAAATAAAAATCTACATTTATAAAAAATTCATGGGTTTTGACAAAAACAAGTTTCAAACTATAATAAAAATTACAATAGTATTCATAAAACATATATGCTAATTTATATTTAATATAATTTAATTTAGTAATAATATTTTATTAAAATATTATTTAATTGAAAAATCAATTAATTCATCAAAATATATTTTTATTTGAATATTAACTAAAAATACAATTTGTTCTTTAAAAAAATAGTTACAAAGTAACAATAATAAAACTAATGTATATTATTTATTCTATTAAAAAATAATGCACATAACCATAGTGCTATGGTCTTGTTACATAACCCCTTATAACACCCGTTTAATATATAAGGGTAAGGTGTGCGATGGTGACAGACTATTGTGGTGGCTCAGATATCATCGCTCAGATGGTAATCCAATTAACATCCACTTCACCCATAGGTGATTCCGTTCAAGCTTAACGTATTGAAGAACAGATTGATCTTGGTTAAGAGCAAAACCTAGTGATGATACCTCCTTTATGAACTCCCAAAAATGGGATTTGTATGGAGAAATTATATTGGTTGAGGCCATCAAACCCTTTTTATGAGTAAATTGGATTTGTTAAAGCCTTATATTTATACTAATCATGTGGCCACTATTAAATGGCTATATTAGCAACGGTAAAAATTCCTAACTATACATAAAAATCCAAAAACACAAAACCAAGGAAGTGAATATTCTATATATACATTTTTCATAATAAATCATTTAATTAGATTAAGAGTAATTTTCATTAATAAATGTTTGGGTCATTACAATCATCCCCCATAAAGAAATTTCACCCTTGAAATTTCATTTTTGCACACTAAAATAGATGAGGGTAACTTTTCTTCATCACTTCCTTAGATTCCCATGTTTCTTCTTCGAACTTGTGTTTTTTCCACAACACATTGAAAAGGGGAATTGTCTTATAATTTATAACTTTTTTCCTATGATATAAGATCTTCACCAAATTATCTTCATAGGATAGGTAATTCTCCAATGGTGCCACCTATGGATTGAGTACATGTGATGGGTCAGTTATGTACTTCCTCAACAGTGATACATGGAATACATCATGTACTTGAGATAGGTTCGGTGGGAGTGCAAGTCGATATACCACTGCTCCAATGGGATAAAGGATCTCAAATGGTCTGATGTACCTTGAACTAAAAATTACCTTCTTTTGAAATATCATAACTCTCATCCATGGCGATATGCATAGGAATACCATGTCCCCAAAATCAAACTCTATGTCTCATCAAAGATTATCATCATTTCAATTTTTTCAACTCTGAGAAGCTTTAATGCATTGTTGGATGGTCTGAACCTTATCCACCATTTCATTGACCATTTTTTACCTAAGAGTTTTCTCTCCCCACCTTTATCCCAACATGTCATTGTTATGCACCTCTTCCCATAAAGGGCTTCATAAGGATCCATTTTTATGCGTGAGTGGAAACTATTATTTTAAGATAAATCAACTAGAGGAATATGTTTATCTTGTATTCCTTTGAAGTCCTTTGACCATACACTCAACATGTCCTCAAGTGTTTGGATAGTTTGGTTAGATTAGCCATCAGTTTGTGGATGATAAGTCATACTAAAGTCCATCTCAATATTCAGATCATGTTGAAGACTCTTCCAAAACATTGAGGTGAATCATGGATCTCGACCGAATACAATAGATAGTGGTACTACATTCATCCATACCAATTATATGATATATATTTGTGCACATTGATCAAATGAGTAATCCTCTCAAACTGCAATGATGTGTGCAGTCTTTGTAAGATGATGAATAAAAATACAGATAATATTGTCTCCTTTGGATGTCTGGTGACAATTTACATGGCGATGTTTCCAATTTCCTTGCTGGTATGGGTAATGGTTTTATCATCCCCTTAGATTATGCATCTTAGCCTTCACTTTATGACATACCAGGAACATTGATGCATACCCATTGATCTCCTACTTCATGTTATCACACCAATAATGCTCTTGGAGATCTTGACACATATTTGTGTTTCCTAGGTGAATGTATAAATATTAACTATGCGCATAATCTAAAATATATTTCTTTCACTCCATATTTTATGGAACACATAGTCTTGTACCAAATCTCAAAATTTATTCTTTATTAACATTTAACTCTGAGGATTTCTCTTTTCTGGTGGTTCCCACATTCTTCTAAATTCTCACATCATCCTTTTGAGCATCTTTTATCCTTTCCAAAAGAGACGGTTGAGAAATAATTTGTGAAAGGACTGATGATGGTCCCTTATTTGTGATTCGCATGTCCATCTTCAACAAATCTAAGAAGTTTGGATCATTTTTTTCTAATAAATGTTAGAATTCTTGGGTCCCTTCTACTTTGAGCATCTTACATCTTGTTATCTTTCCTAGGGTGGTAATGGATTGAGCAGTCAGCATCTTTGATTATCTCTAACCATATTCATTGGTGCATGTTCAACTATTTCTATGTGAATATATACTTGAGGATTTTGTGATCCGCGTATATTTAAAATTTCTACCCAAATAGGAAATGTCGAAAAAAATTTAAACTAATGATGGCTTCAGCCAACTCCAGATCATGTGTTGGATAGTTTTTCTCATGAAAATTAAATTTCCTTGAAGCATATGTAATGACTTTGAAATTTTTTATCAACACACAACCCATACCCTTCTTTGCAACATCACTGAATACCACAAAAAGTTATCCACTTGTATGTAGTGTGAGAATTGGTGCAGTGGTAGGCCTCCTTTTCAACACCTTGAATCTATCTTCACAATCATCACTCCAAGGAAACTTGACTAACTTTTGAGTTATCTTAGTAAGAGGTTTTGAAAATCATGAGAAATTTCTCAAAAATCAGTGATAATATCCAGATAACCCCAGGATGCAATAGATATCCATCACCAATGTTGGCATCGACCGTCCCATAATTGTATTTGTCTTGTATGGTTCCATATATATCCAATTTCTTAGGATGATATGTCCCATGAATGAGACCTACTTTAACCATAACTCACACTTTCTGTACGTTTCATAGAGCTTCTCCTTTCTCAAGGTCTCTAGTATAGTGATTAGATGCTCCTCATTCTACTACTTGGTTTTAGAGTATATTAGAATATCGTTTATAAAGACTACCACAAATTTTTCGAGGTAATCTCTAAAGACTCTATTACTTATGACCATAATATTTTGGGAGCATTAGTGAGTCCTAAAGACATTACTATGAATTCATAGTGCCCGTATCTTGTACGAAAAGCATTCTTGGGGATATCCTCCTTCTTCACACTTACATGATAATATCTTGACCATAGTTCCATCTTGGAGAACTATTGTGCTCCACATAGCTAATCTATCAAGTCATCAATTCTTGAAAATTGATACTTGTTCTTTATCTTGATTTTTTTGAGCTCACGATAATCGATGAAAAGGCACATTGACCCATCCTTCTTCTTGATGAAGAGGACCGGTGTACCCCATGGTGAAGCACATTGGCATATGAAGCCTTTATCTATATTCTCATGTAGTTGTTTCTTCAGCTCCTCAAGATCCAAAACAACCAATCTATATGGAGTCTTGGATATTGGAAATGCCTTAGGTATACAATCAATCGAGAATTCAACATCTCTTCTAGGAGGAAGACCGGGAAATTACTCAGGAAACACTTCAGTTAATTTTCTTACAATAAGCATGTCATCCGGGATGGTTTATTCCTTAGACTCAATCACTTGAGCAAGATAAGCGTTTTCATAGTGCATTAATATCAAAGATTGAAAATAAGGTGCTAAATAAGATTCATCCTCATCCTTGAACATGTACAGAATTGGGTTTTGATTTTCTGTAAGAAGAGTGATTTCCCTCTCACGAAAATTTATGTTGGATCTATATAAGGAAAGTCTATCCATGCCAATAATTTCTTCAAATTCCACCATAGAGATTATTACGATGTTCATTAGGAAGTTAAATCCACAAATTATGATAGGGTGGGAGTTATATTCATGCGATACAATGATTTCCCTATTTCATGTTCTCACAAACATAATTACTTCCATGTTTTTGGTGGGGTTGGGATTGTCCAACTAAACATTCAAGATATAAAATATTGAGTAGACTAGAATACAAAACAATGTTCTCTATTATTTAATGAATAACTAGAATACATGTCACCATTTCATTGTTTGGATTCACTTCGGTGGTATTGAAGGAAAAATCTCGCCCTTCATTCTGTGGAGGTTGTAGGTTGCCACCGAAAACCCTTGGCATAGGGCACTGGTTTGGAATTTTCCATGGTTATTTGTAGTTGAAGTAATGAAAAATGAGTTGAGGGTCGAACTAAGAATTTCTCTCCTCTATCACAGACGTGGGTTTTTCTTGCCGGTAGTTAATGGACAGGTGCCCTTCTCTTCTACACATAAAGTATTTCCCCATCCTCTTCAGTCAGTTTTAGGGGTGCTTCTTTCTGTACCTTTAGAAAGTGGGGTGCTAGAATTTCATATCACCATTGGATTTATCCATCAGACTACCAAAATTAAATTCCAACTTAATATTCTTTTCCCCATGATACCCCTAAGATTGACTGATCTTCAATTTTACCTCAATTGTGTGTCATACAATTTCCTTATAGCTCTCTAAGTCATGGATCTTGAGGGCTTTCAGTAGGCTAGGTTTTGGCCCACCAAAGAAGAATTAAACCTTGAATTTGGGGGTAACAACAAAGATATATGCATATCAAACAAGCCTTGTGAAGTTTTCCATATACATACTGATTGATTCATCGTCTTTTTTATTGGGGGCAATAAAGTCCCTTTCCTTATTAATTTGGAGGGTGAGAGGAATATATTTATCGAAAAACATTTTCTGGAAATTCTTCTATTCCAACGCCTCGATATCCTCCTCAGGCTTTGTATTTTTGATCACTTTCCACCATTGATCTACTTCACCCTCCATATGATAAAAAATCATATGTACCTTCTCTAGTTCATATAATTTAAGGATAGAGAATATTTTATCAATGAAGTTGATTCATTATTCGGCAATTGAGGGATTATATGATCCATTAAAAATAGGTGTCCTTTTTCTCGTCAAGGTCTCGATTGTGGCTTGTTCTTTCATTGGGGGGGGGCTGAAATTTCATCTTGACCCATGTTTTTATTCCAAAATATAGATAACTGATAGAGTAGAATGAAAAAATTTGGGATTCCTACTCCCATTGGATTGGGCATCTCATTAGAATAGTCGTCACATTGATCGTCGCATAAGTTGTTAGCTCGAGTCCTCATATTATCGGCCATTGGATGGAATAAAAGGAAAGTTAGTGGTAACATATAAAATGGGAATCCAAATACAAAAAGAGATAACTGTTAAATTACATTTATTTACTTAACTTTTAAATTTATAAGATTCAATCTATGTTATCCGTGATCTACATCCCAACATATATTCAAAGGGGAATTTTTTAATTCCCTTAATAATGGTTTATACCAAGCTTATAGATATACCAAATCATATCCCATGGGTGTTTCATAAAAAAAGGTATAGTGAGTCCCGTTGTTGTGAACTAGTTCCCATTCGACTATAGCTCAAAGCAGTGTTTTTGGGATTTAACCATAGATACATATGTGCTAGAGTCGCATCTACCTGCTCGTATCCATACATGGATGTATTTTTTTTGATAAACCACTTACTCAATACTCACCAAAATTTAGGGAAGTTTCTATTATACTTAGTCTTATCCCTAAGGATTTCACTGTGGTTTTTTAATCCTAATATCAAAAATAACTAAACCTATAATTTGATACCAACTATAACAACCCTTCTGATAATTACACAAATAAACATGATTTATTGTATATACATAAACTTAAGAAAACTCTTAGGATTGATAGGTCTAGTTTCTTATGAAATTCGGTAAATTACATAACAACTTAGAATATAAAACCCAACAACATTATTGAAAAATTATTTTACATGACCAAAAAAATAATTCATACTTAGCATTGGATGGGATAACCTAAGGACATGCATAAGAAAAGGGTGAGCTATAAAGCACAGAAAGGGAGTAAAAAATTCATAACATGAATAATATAGTATATTCTATGAAATAGGTATATCAATGGAGCACAAGAGAAACATGATCATAATGGCATGATATAGCATGATTATCATAACATGGAAGTGTGGAAACAACATTTAACATGACATTATCTTGGGCTAAGGTTCATTGAACATTGATAATGAGTAAACCTTAATTTCACTTTATGTATCATGAAACTAATATTTACCCAATGCATTAGAGAAAAATTAGGATGAACCTTTCTTAATCATTTCATTTCATGCATAAGTGTGCCCCATAGATCATACAACATGGATTCATTAAAAAACATAATTTATTCAATGATAAAGGAATGTAGAATTCATACATGAAAATATATAATCAATAAGTAAATGTTCATGATTATTAATACCCTTTATATAGAAATAGTCATGGTATTCACTACACACTGACTTTGGCATGGAAAATCACGATGCAATTTCAGCAGCATAACAACGTGACATAAGAATTCATAAAAAGTGGTTGATGAGAGAGAAAGGGTATCTCATCATATGTACATGAAATATAAATTAATGGTGTAATATAGATACATTTCCCAACATATTTACTGGAATTTAGATTCATAATATAATTTTTTTTTGAATGTAAATGAGGAGATAGATATCTCTTATAGAATTTCGACATGGTAATGAGTGTACAAGGGATGAATTTACGAGATATAAAGGGGTATCTAAAAATTCAATCATGAAGACAGACGTATAGTGGAGGTGATATATCATACCTCAACATCTGTAATTGAAAATACAAGGGTATACCATCTTAAAGAAACTTGGACAAAAATGAGAGGTGAAGAAATTCCTTACATGGAAGTGGGAGCCCAATGGTTTGGGATTTTTTTGAGAGAGGATTCTAGGGATCCCGAGGCACCTTTCTAGGATTATAGAGAGATGTGGGTAGAGGTTGGTCAAGATCCGAAGTTTTTTAGTGAAGAGTAATGGTATATTGAGTGGGTTTGTATAAGAGAGAAGATAGAATTCATTATTATTTAGGTCTTGGACCCAACATATTAAACTAATCAAAACTACAAACCATCCCTTGGTTTTTTATATGGTTTATGCTAAAGTGGATTATAAAAACTATTTTATAAGTAAAATTTATGAAATTATTGAAATATTTGTCTTTCTTATGTGGGGATGAGTCAAAATCTCAAGAAAATTATTTTTAAATGTAAAAATGTTTTATAAGTCTTGGAGGGTCAACTAAGGATTTGTAAAATAAATCAAAACACCTGAAATCACATTATTTTTAAGGTAAAACATATATTACCGAAACTCCCATTTATTTTATTTTATTACAACACAATTGGTTCATTATGTTATCATAAAACACATTATATATTTAAACGATATTTATTTTTTCCAAAAAACTCGATTGTCTAAGAAAAATAGGAAGAATTCACCTTTCGATATTTTTGACATCCTGATTCAAAAAATATTATTCATTTTGTCTAAATATGTTTCTAAATATGTGAATTTTTACATTTAAAATAAAAAATGACATTTATAAAAAATTAATGGGTTTTGACAAAAACATTTTTCAGACCTTAATAAAAATTACAATTGTATTCATATAAATTATATGATAATATCAATTTAATAAAAAGTAATTTAGTAATAATATTTCATGAAAATATTATTTAATTCAAAAATACATTAGTTAATCAAAATTTATTTTTAATTGAATGTTAAATAAAAATAATATTTATGTTTAAAAACTATTTAATAAGTAACAATAATAAAATAAATCTATATTCTTTATTCTATACAAAAATAATGAACTTAAACACATTGCTATGGTATTTTTACATAACCCCTTATAACACCCACATAATACCTAAGGGTATAGTGTGCAATGGTGATAGACACTTGGGGGGCTCGGATAACATCGCTCAAGTGGTAATAATTATTAAATTCAACTTCTCCGGTAGGCGGTTCCATTCAAGATTAACATGTTGAAACTCAGATTCAACTTGGTTAAGAGTGAAGCCCATTGATTCCATATCCTTTATGAGCACCTAAAAATGGCCTATGAATGGAGAAATTATACTGGATGAGTCAATTTCTTCCTTTTTTAGAGTAAATAGGAGTTTTTTAAAGCCCTATATTTATAATAATCATGTGGTCACTGTTCAATGGCTATATTTGCAACGATTACAATTCTTAATGGTATTTTAATATCCAAAAACATAAAACCAAGGATGTGAATATGCGATATAACCATTTTAACTAAAAATAATTTTAATTATATAAAGAGGAATCTCCAATAATAATGGTTTGGGTCATTACACATTTAATCAAATGAGAAACAAAACCGTCAATCATGTCTACATCAGACTACCACCTCATAAACAGACATAATTCATTTTCCATCACCGCCTCTCATGGATGGATATAATGAAGAATTTAATGAATATATATACATGTTATTTTAAAAAAATTATACTTATTTAATTATAATATCACATATATATTATCACCTTCCAATCCATTCGGAAGTGATGACATTGCTCGTGCATACATGTCGATTACCACCTTCCTAAAGCAATGTGATACATTTTTTATTATTTTTACATGGATTATAATAAAGAAAAAATTGAAAAATATTTATGATATATATTTTATAACAATTATTCTATAAATGTGAATTTTTATATACCATTATTTTGATCCATCTATGAAAAAACATGGAAACAATATTCATGCGTAGGTAGGTCTTACCGACTTAATGAATGGTGTACTTCATTTTCCAATATATAACTATTATAGATAACTATATATTTGAATATAATTAATATATCTGAATTTTTAATCATGAAATCAAATTCTTTAGATAATGGGACCTTGATCAATGTACATGATTTAAAACTACCTAACCAAAACATACACGAAAAACAAAGAAGTTATCCCATAGAGTAGTAATTTTAAAATAAATCGTCAATAAAAGGGTAATAAAAAGATATTAGTAAATCATATATGATATTATATCAATTATTTTGGTTCTTTAATATATTTAATATAAATATACATTAATTAAATTGGGTTTTTAACATGTTTACAGGAAATCATACATGAGGCGCATGAATTTCATCTCAATTTTATTTTGGTCTAACACATGCCTTATACACCACTTATTTCGTTTTTGTGGTGTGTATAATACCAATGAATTTATTTAATGAATATTTTCATGAAAAAAATGGAATATATATTTAATTTTAATCCATTCATTGGGATTATGATTCAAATTTTTCCAAAGTGTTAAGGGTTTTATGTTACAAACTCATAGTTTATCAATATTGTTTATTATTACTGCATTGAAAATGAGATATCATGATCCACCTATCATAAAACTCATTAATTTTAATTTATAATGGTTAATTAAATATTTAAATTTATTTATTTAATTTTATTATATTTATGTACTCAATAGTCCAAGATAATAATTTTAAGGAAACCCAAATTTAGTTTTCTTTCAGGAGAAAATTATTTCTATTTCATGTCCACGTTTTCTAAATATGTTTTAATAAATGTTTTTTATTTGATCATATTATTTTTAAAAGTATTTTTCCTCAATTTTAAATTTTAAAAATTATTTCAAATGATTATTTCAATCATTTTCAAAATGAGATACTTTTGGACTTTTCTTACAAAAATTTGAAATGAATAACTATTTTAACATATTGAACATGAATAGGATTTCCAACCATCATGACCACCCAATGATTATATTATTCTAATAAAATATTACCTAATTATTTTAAATGACATTTCCCCTTATTTTCTATAATTCATATTCATCAAAAGTGGATTTCAAAATGAAAATGTAATTTTCTTCAATAATTTTTATAATCAAACTGTTATTTTATTCGTATTCATGAATAGAAAACCCCTTATTTTACATATCATACATTATGGATATTTTTTAAGGATTACATAATTATTATTTATTTGGATGGTGTATAATCAGTTTGATAGGTGTTGTACTATTTTAATATTGTTCTCTATATTATAAAGGATGGTTTATGATTATGTTTTTTTATTAGTGTAATTATTAAAATTTCGT
Source organism: Viscum album (assembly GCA_963277665.1). Lineage (NCBI taxonomy): Eukaryota > Viridiplantae > Streptophyta > Magnoliopsida > Santalales > Viscaceae > Viscum > Viscum album. The sequence goes on from OY728150.1 coordinate 257,116,146, forward strand.
ATTATTATTTTAAAATATAAACTATTACATTTATTATTCTTCAAATCATTTATATGAAGAATTAATTGGACTTTATGTGATGGGTGGGATCCCCTATAGCCCCTTGATGCATCAGAAGTAACCCTGAGTCAAACTATATGGTGTATATGTTTATAGCCTTGCCCATTTATGAAATATGTCATTAAATGAGACCTTAATGGTATGATTATGATGTTATAAATTATTAATTCCCAAATTTTGAGATTAGGTAATGATGTACATGTGATTATTTTATTAGTTATGATATCCATAATTAGGTTTAAATATCATGTGATTATTTATATAGAATTATGTGACCACTATTTATTTATACCATATTATTATTCATTCTAAATTCATTGATTAAATGGTATTTGTTTTCATATATATATCTTTCTATATTTATTAAATACTTTTTATTTATAATAGCTTCCACTAAATGTGTTCCATTACTAGTCATCTATGTTCATTCAATTCTTATTTTTTCATTCCCCAGGATACTAAGAAGTGTATTTTGATTGATATGTTGAGATATTCTAAATAGAATAATGGGTTACAAAAAGAAAATAAAATGTTGTATTTAAATTTCTCGAATTTAATGTGAGATTCAAGTATGTATGTAATTTTTTCATACAGTTAATCCAGTAATTCCTCCATTATGAGATTCCTTGTATCTTATGACAATGTAATGAAATAACCATTGAATCTAGGTTACTAGGGTTAGGGTTTCTACATTATTTTTGAAAAGAAAATCATTAATGATATTATTTCATGTTATTTTCTGATATCAATGGATTACCTTACAGGGATCAATGGTTTGTTATACATTCAATACCATATTCAATAAATATATTAATCCTAAATATCATATATATTCATCAAATATATTCTATAACAATCCATTAAAAATGGGGATGAAAAATTACATATATAATTCCTAGATGGGTATTATCCACATATTTCCCCAGGATAACTTGAAGTGTATTACGATTGATATGTATAGATATTATAATGGGAATAACGGTGTACCCAAATAAAATACTATGTTTTACTTAATGTTTTTTTCTATTGTAATGTGTGTTTAAATTATGTGTCTATTTTTTCATACAACTATACTACTCATTAATACAGTATAAGATTAATTGTATCTTGTGTCAATGTAATAAAATTCTTATTGACTCTTGATTTCTAGGGTCAAGGTATTTACATAATCTCTAAAAAAATCATTAATGATCTTATTTAAGGTTATAATGATCATTGGTTTATGTTTTATACTTTCATAACCATATTCATAAAATATATTAAGGCTAAATATCATATATATTCATAAAATGTATTTTATAACAATCAATTTATAGTTATGATGAAAAATGACATAAATCATTCATGGAGGGGTAGTATTCACGTAATAGTAGTGATGTTTTCATGTTTCAATGAAAAGTATTACTAATAGAATGAAAATTTAATCTTTATAGAAAATAAATTTTTACCTAAATATCAAATTTTATCATTAAATACCCTCATTGAACCATCAATGTATGGATGTTATGAAAAATGAAACTGACGTATGTCGAAGAAGTTTTCCACTTATAAAACAAGTTTCATTTTTATTTTTTAAATGATTAGAAATGTGGTAGAAAACATTTAATAAAAATAATAATAATATGTCAATATTAATATGATCATAATGCAACTATTTTATAATTATAGTAATAAATTATAATAATTAAATGAAATAAGTAATGAAAATAAATGGGAATAATATTATTATGTGTTTTTACCTTAATCCATAGTAAAAATATATAGAGGATGGTTGAGTTAAAATTATTTTTGTGTGAGGATAAGTGGAGTGGTTAAATTCACCCTTTATAAGTGAGAAGTGTGATAATTCTGAAAATAATAATCATTTTATGTTAAATTCATGTCACTTTTAAAGGAAAGTTGATCCAAAAGATAACAATTTTGGATATAGAGTAAATATTGGTTGATCCACTAATCATACAAAAAAATAAAGGATATTTTTTGATATATTTTAGGTACATTTCATTAATTAGGACTTCTAAAATAATTTACATTTAAGAAATTAACATAATTTTTTCCTTGGTGACATATTTTTATAACTACAAAAAAATTTACCCTTACTAGATAATTTTGATATTCTTATTTCAAATATGGAAACCATTTTACAATATGAAATTATCAAAAACTTATAAAAATTAATTCTGAAATAATAAATGTAAATAACATAAAAAAAGTATTAGAAAAAATATCAGTTACGTTCTAAAATATAATACATAGGTTTTTAAATTATAAAAAATATTTTTTACAAATATAGTTTTAATAGTTAAATAAACATTTACATTATAAATAGGTCTCAAATTTTTTTTATTTATGCTTATATCGTAATGATGTATTTAATGTCTTGATATTTTTTAAAATAGTGTTTTTCATTACTCACCATAAAATTAATATATTTTAAAAAAATTAAAAAATTTCATCATAATATAATATTTACGTGGTGAAGCCAAGATATGAAGTACATTTTTTGAAATTATAATTATAAAACATTGTAATCTTACGTTTTTATGGATGCATAAAATTTATTTATACTTTATTTATTGGAAAATCACTTTTTAATTATTAATTATTCATATTTTTATTTCCTATCAATTTCAAATTAAATTTTTTTAAATATTTTATTCATCATAAAAATATAAAATTTTATTATTTAACCGTAATATATTTTTTTCCTAATTAAATACTTAGCGTATAAAATGAAAATTTTCATAAATTACATTTTTTAGAAAAAAAAAATTAATTATTACTATTTTCATAGTAATAATTATTATATAAATGTTAATTACATGTTATTATAAATATTATAAATTGATTAAATTAAACCAATTCTATAGTAAAAATAAATTAAAAAATATATACACCGCTATAAAAATAGTTCTTTGAAATTATATTACTTTTATATTAAATATTCTTCACCAAACACAAATAAAATTAATTATTTATGTTAAAAAATTAACTTTACAAGTCCATTGATATTAAAATATTTCATTTAATTTCATTATAACAATATATATTTGTAATATATTACCCGTAATAATGTATATTTTTTATAATAAATTATCTTAGTTAAATTTTTTCATTTTGTTTAATTATTTCATTCTAAAAATGTATTTGTATTAATCTGGAATTGAAAAAACTTAACTCAATAAAAAGAATCAATTTTTTTAAATTTAGGTGTTGTGTTTGGAATACGATATTAATAAATATTAACTAATTAAATTTATGTCAATAAAAAAATCTATGGGTGTAACATTCTGTACCCCTTAAAAAATTAAAACTTGTAAATTTTATCCTCTTCATCATGGAGAAGTGAATATTTATAAACACCATTAAAATATAGATCACCAAGTGTTATAATACCATTTTTTATTTCTAATATATCATGATACACATAGTGGAAACCATTCATTGATTTAATTATTCAAAACCATTCAAAATTCATTTTCCTCAACATGATCAAAATTGATATTGACCGAAATAAATGTTGTAAATTGCATTTTTAAATATATAATTTTGAAATATCGTCTAATTTTTTACATAAGACCTTATGATACACTTTTACATGATTTATTTGAATAAGGGTTAACATTTTTTATATTAGAAACAGTTATCCAATAGGAGAAGGACATATTCTTCTCAAAGGAAACCTTGTATTGTAGCTGAATAATGGAATGAAAGGAATTTTTACAATTGATAAATTATAAAAATATGGTAAAGTCCCACAAGGTATTCTTCAAAATGAGTAGGATGGGATAATTGAGTTTTCATAATATGGAAAAATGATTCTTATGATCCTTCGTGATACAAAGGTACAAAAGTGGATTGTAATATTTTATAAATTTGTATACTTTTGTTGGATGTGGGATAAGGTATCTAAATTACATGATCTAGATTTTTAAATTGTAATTGTAATTAAATTCTTTAAAAGTGAAAACAGGGTTGTGTGATAATTCTTCCCACATATCTAATGGTTGAATTTTACTATATTATAGAAAATATATGAGTGAATAACAACATATGACATCAACAATTAATAATTTTCAATGGATTAAGGTATATTTTAATTTAATATATATATATATATATATAATATCAAATATAATCGCATGAAGTCCTATCATATGTCATATTTACTTATACCTATGAAAATTTAGGTTTATTCTTATTTCTTTATGTTGGTTCTTTAATAATTCTTAACCTAAAAGTAAATATAAATAACCCAAAATTATAATAATTTTTTTACTATATTACATTCCCAATATCATAGAAATATGTGCTCTATAAAATCACATATCAATTAATATATACATTAAAAATATATTCCATAAAAATATTATTATTTTCCTTAAATAACTAATATTTACATTTTCAAAAAACCACAATTCAAACCCCTAGGATATTTTTAGTTCTCAAATTATATTCCTAACATCAATTAAAACATTGACCAATTAACCATAATTACTCCAATATCAAATAAAAACAACATATTTTTATCATTTTTAATGGTTAATAGATAATATGTTAATCACCAAATCATATCTAATAGGAGTGTAAAACATGGTATGTAATTAGGTTTACTTTTTCTATGGTAGGAGAAGATTGATTTAATACCCAACCAAACTTCGTCGGGGTTATTACCACTAGTTTTTCCTATTCCAGAGCATGTATCCTTTTATTTTTATCTAGATAGGGACTTAATTTCTATTAAACCCTTCACTTTATATGATACAAAATATATATGATATATTCCTATATTTAGTCAAGTATATAGGTTTTTTACTCATGTTATCTAGTTCTAATCAACATAATTAACCAACATAGTCCCTAAAAATAATAAAACCATATTTGAGAACAACTGAAGTTCCATAGACCCACACTCCTTGGTCTGTTGTTAAAAACAAATTCATTACCAAATAAAATCGATAAGATTTGAGATTACCCATGATAAATGTGCATAAATTTCAGATAATTGATCATTACGTCCCATTATAATCTCAAACCCCCATAACCTAATGGTTCAGTGCCTTTGAGGACTAGGTGTATAGAAATATTATTTCACAAAATTATTAACATTTTTTCATATCCACACCATACTAAATCTCCTTGTAGACATGTCATAAGTTATACTCATCTTCATAACATGGGGAATGTAAAACAAAAAAGGGATGAGATAAAATTTTCAATAAGGGAGAAATTACTAGCATAACCTCATGGGTAAGATCACAAGAATGAGAAAAAAATGAACATGGTAGAAATATCTAATTAAAATAATATGTAACAATTTTAATTATCACTATTTAATATATAAGGAAATTTAATCACAAATTAATAGACATATACCATGGAATACGAGTGGGTAATCCTGAGTGAATAATAATGTATCATAGAAAATAAGAAATTCATATGAGATAGGAATGTGGAATAACTATAATCATAGGAAATCAAAACATTGTGAACATAACTAGTTATATCATGTCCACAAAAAATAATGTGAGAATATAAAGTCACATTCTATTCATATTCAATATTTTAAACATAACTAAATACATCATGTCATGACCCATCATAATGTGGCTCATTCCTTGACTCCCTAATCCTACCACCAACAGGGAAAGGGCTGGTTACTAGCACCGAGTAGGCGTATCACTGACATGGGAGGCATTTCCTAAGTACTTTCATACACACACAAACATATCCAATCCCTTAAATTATAAAATGTAAAAAAACTATGGAATAAAATGAATGCATACCGCTAAAATCAACCAACAAATTACATGAAGGAAATCAATGTGTAGTAAAGTAAACTGAGCCATAATACAAGACCATCAACAGAAAGAGTCTGTAAAATACATGGTCAATCTTTCAAAAAATGGAACTAGGACAGATGCCTATAGCTATAGGAACACCTCGGTCCGTATGATCTCATGAAGCACTACATGGTCCTAGTCCACTAAGGACTCTATCAAAAATGTCTCATATCTACACAAGACATGACACATCTGGGAAAAGCACATGCATGGGTGAGTATAAAAATACTCAATAGGAGACCTAGAAACCAAAAAAAATTAAAAAAGGTATAATAATATCTACATTAGTATGTGTCTACAACACATATAACAAAGATATACATATATACTCGAATCTGAACCCATATTCTAGAGGTAAGTCACAACAGCTGTATACCAACACTAGAGATTCAGTCTGAAGATTCCATAAATCACTCATCCAGGAGAACATAATCATATTTCTAATATCACTAATGGAATCTGTCTGAGGGGATTGGATATTCAGAAAAAATCCTAAGAGAGTTGCACTGATAGATCTAAAGAGAGATACAATAATATTTTTCCGAGATAACTAACTCAATAAGTGGGGATGATCAGGATACACAGATGAAATCACTATCAGAGCCATGGGGTGATACCATGACTCATCGAGATTCACCTTCCATGTATAGGATTTATGCCTGGAAGGATTGGTCACATTGATACCAATACTCTACATAGAGCATAAGAATTGATAGAGGATCCTTCTCTCGGCCTCTCAGAGGGTATTCCAACTACTCTATCTATAAAGTCATGATGAATGTATCATACTCAAGTGAGTAAGAAAGAATACAAACAAAACTTTAGGGGGTGGATAAAGGGAACCAACCTTAATGAAACTTATCTATCATATAATGAAAATGGAGAGAAGTCCATGTATAATTGAGTATGTGGTGTGTAGTAAGGTCACACACCATGTCTCTTGACCTCAGGTACTCTTGTGTACAATGAGTCGTGTCATATATACATGTCATGTAAAAGTAGATTACACATAGTGTAGTATGGATCAAAATCCATGTCCTTATATATTGGGTCTGCCTATGTACCATATTTGTGTGCCATTACATGTCTTCAACACATGTCCTCTTCCCATGCACACGTACATGGGGTTATCCACATAACCAGCTCAGAAAATTAGTGTGGTGGGGTACATGATATGAAGGAAGTCCATGTACTACACCTTATTTCTATGTACACCAGATGTATATGGTGTGTCTTGGGGAAGGTACCACATGCCGTGTGACCAGGGTGACACACCGTGTGATACATGACTACCTCTCGAATCAATTGTTGCCACTCAGTGGGGGCTATACATCAGGTAGTTTGAACAACACGTCATGTTCTTAAAATTTTTCTAGAACACTAGTTTTTCCTTTGTGCACCTCAGATGGTCCTCTGGCGTTCGATCTAACATTCTGTTCTCTTTGAAACTAAAGATCCAGGTTCATCTCTCCATTGAAACACTGAATCAGTGGGGTTTGGGCCTTCGATAGGCTCCAAAAACCAATTGGGTCATCCACACGAATGTCTCCCGATGAATTATATCTTTCAAAATACTTCGATCTGTCCACATCCACTGCCTTCACACCTCATCTAAGTCGTCGCATGGTTAGATCTCCGATATTGGTTCATTGTGCCAGGAATCTGAGGCGTATGATCAACCATTCATATCCCACAAATAATGTGATGAACATGGAGAACATAAGGGGATAAAATCACCATTGATCACCCCAGTGAATGAACCTCAATAGTTGTTTGTTACCACCTAAATCCATTCTTTAACAATGATCATGATAAAAATATATAAATATAATCATAATCAACCCCCAATAGGAACCCTTAAGAAAATTCTATCCTGCAAGAACGTGTGAACCGTAGATCAACCTATACATAGGATGGTTTGTGTTCATCATTTAATCTAAGAACATGGAAAAGAATAATCAAAACAACATGCACAACATCGAGGTTGGATCGTTCTATAAAGAGGATCGAATGTTGTGTCGCTACTATAGGAAAGATTCATCAAAACAATGTATATTGATCTTAGATCAAAGCCCCATCATCATATGCCATCAAGAGAATTCTTTAGGTTCTCTCCAAAGCCTCTAAGAGGTTCTCCAGGGTTATGAACCGAATTGGGGGTACTTTTTATTTAAAAAATATAAAATAAAATTTTTATTTGCATCGCGGCATAACATTACAATAAAATAAATTCTTAATTTTTTTATTCTTTAAAATGGCCAAAACTTTACTATAGAATCTGATTCATGCTAGATGATGTTAGGCCTTTCCTAGGGTATATTCTCTACTCTGAATGCAGTGGTGTCCCCGAAATTCTGATAAATTGACCTATTTCTATGTTATTATACTTTTTTAGAAAAGCTGTGCACACTAGCTATTTTATATATTTAATATATTTCAAACATTTATTTTGGGAACATCGGGCCTCAAAATCATACACCGACTTAGCATACTATCTTCAATTAATTCCATTAAAACTTTAAAAATAATACATAGAAAAATTTGAGACATTAAATTCTCCCTACCTTTGGCTTCATGTCTCCAAAAAATCCAAAAAACAAGGCTACATAAAGTATATATATATATATACATTGCATGAATCTAAGCCTCCTACTCCCATGTGCTCTCTTGGGGATTCTTTTGCTGCCACATGACACACACTAAGGGAATCAATCAACTATACATGATCTTATCCTTCTGATCCTTGATCTCATTTGTGTAATCGTCAATGGTTTCTCTATCGTTAATGTACAGTTATCCCCAGTTGATAATGTGAGATGTTTCGTGCACATACCTCCTCACCTGAAACACGCAGAATAAGTCATATAACCATTCCAACTATGGGGGTAGATCAAGGTGGTATTCCACCTTGATAACATTATGTAGTATCTTAAAAGGGCTGATGATCCTTAGAGATAACTTTTCGCCCCTGCCAAATGTAGACAACCCAGCTAGAGGTGAGACCTGGAGGGACAGATGACCTTTTTCATTTAACTCCAAAGTCCTATGACTTCTTTCATAATAATATTTATGATGGATTTTTTCAGTCTCTATCTATTATTAGATGATCTGCACCTTCTCGATAGTAGCTCGCTCCAAATCCGGGCCCATGAGTGATGAATCTTCAAGGGTAGTCCAGCAAAATGGTGACTAGAAGGTTTGCCCGTAAAAATTCTATAATGGTGTCATACCAATGGTTTAGTGGTAGATATAATTGAATTAAAACTCCACTAGTGGTAGTTGGTCCTCCCAACTAGGGCTAAAGTCCATCATGTCATCCTGTAACTTGTTCTCCAGGACCTGAATGGTTCACCTAGTCAAGCCGTCTGTCTGTGGGTGAAATGTTGTGCTCAAGAAAAATTCAGTCCCAAATTCCTCCGATAATCTATTACACAACCAGGATGTCATATGAGCATCATTATGTAAAACTATCATTTTTGGGACTCCATGAAGTCGAACTATCTCCTTCACATAGTGGCTTCCCAAGATCTCTACTGAACTCTGCTCTCTGAAATCTAGGAAGTAGGCCGACATAGAGAGTTTTTCAAAGATAAACCATATAGAATAATGTCAATTGGACATAATTGGAAGACACATAACTATGTACATTGATATTTCATCCTAATTCCATTCCAAAACCTCATGGGGTTGAGCTAAACATGCCGGAACCTGGTGCTCAGCCTTCACCCGCGGGAACATAATGCGCCGAAAAATTGACTCTTCCACTTCATTCTTTATCCCAATACACTAAAAATTATTTCGTATGTCCTAGTAAATCTTCTCCACACCAGGGTTTACCACCCAAAGGAATTTATAAAACTCCCACCGAACCTCCTCTCGAAACTCCACTAGTACAACTATGCATCCTATGAGAAGAAAGATGTTCTACCCACAATGGAAATTTCTATCAGGGGAATTCCCTATAAACATATGAGAATGTAATGTATCATAGTTCATATTCCCATGTTTTTCCTCCTTGAATCACTATGAGTGTGGTGGGGTGAAAACTATCGACTAAAGGTATGCTATATTATCTCCACCAACAAAGGATAACTGTAATAAAGTCAACTACTCTAACACCTCATTTAGAAACTGTGAACTAGACACCCTATTGAGAGAATCTACCGCCATGTTTCCCTTCCCAAGAGTATAGAAAATTTCAAAGTCATATTCCTGTAGGAACAGTAGCCATCATCTCTATATCAAGTCCAGAACATTCTAAGGGAAGATATACTTGAGATGCTTGTAATCAGAGTAGATGATAAATCAATCTCCCATCTGGTAGTGTCACCACATCTTTTATGTGAATCCTAACACTACCAACTCATAATCTTGGGATTAATTTCTATTATAATGTGACCTCAACTAGAATGAATCATAGGCAATCACCACTTTTCAATGCCTCATGACACAATCAAGTCTGGTATCTGATGCATCGCAAAACAGTTCATCCCCAACATCCTTCTATAGTAATCTCAAGATCAGGGCACTTATCATACTCTACCTCCACTTTGGAAATAATTTACATGGGGTCATACTTTGAGAACCATCATGACCCTCTAAACTAATCATGGATGTCATAGATCCTTGGTAGTTTATACACATTCTCTACTGTCACTTGTTTTAGGGGCCAGTAATCCACACAGAACCTTAAGCTCATGTCATCCCTATTTTTGTAAACAAAACTTGGGAAGCCAATGGTGAAACACTGGGTATCACTAATCCCTTCTTGTACAATTCCTCCAACTACACTCTTAGTATGCGGAGCTCTGCTATATCCATCCAATATGTTGGTGAAGATATCAGTTCTATCCAAATCTATAAAACAATACAGAAGTCTATCTCTTGATGGGGAGGTAATCCTGGAACATCTTCAAGAAAGCTGTACTTTTATTCTACTACTAATACAAGGAATTAAAAACTCATAACATCTGGTACTATGGAGGTCAGGATAGCCAAGTAATGAGTTATCAGTTGGACCCTCCTATGCATGAGTCATTCCTGTGATGTTTGGGATTCATTTTCTCTGGAAATGGAAATCCTTGTTCTATTGATGTGGACATACTGCACTGTTCACCTAAAACATCCACTCTATACATGGACTAATGACAAAAAATCCCTACTAAGAATTAAATTGTAAGGCCTCGACCCTGGAATCTAGATGTTCCAATTTAAACACTCACCTCTAAGGTTCAGGTCACACTGTCATCTTAAGTGTGATCATCAATAATCGTCCAGTAGGTGTCTCCAAGTGCAAGGGTCACGTAAATGGTCTAACCAGAATCTCAAGGTCTTTAATATTATTTATGATTATAAAACAATTCCTATTATATATCTCTATCAATATAGTAGATAATGTATAAAAGACACATATTGTACCTTGAATCATTCTTGGTGCCTCTAGGTCATTCGGCCTGACCACATGTTGATGACCCCTCCCCTTTCCTCCAACTCTGTGAGCCTGGCGCAGACTAACTGAGGGTTGTGGTGGTATCTTGTCGAAATTTATTTCACCTCCTGGTCCTCTTACAGCTCTTATGCCACGTATACTGCCTTGTGGATCCACATACTCTTGTTTCTGCATCTACCTCAGTGGCCAATCTACTGTCTCCTTGCTACCAGCTAGATGGGTTGGAAAATCTCTAGTAAGATATCTCCTTACTCCATAATAATTGCATTACCTTTATCTAGGATGACTGCACCCACCTTATGAATCCTGAATAGTAGACTCTATGTTCTGGTTCTTCCTCTCGTGATGTCTACCACATCTATGTTTATGAATATGGAAATGAATTCCCACTACTGAGGTCTCTACTCCAGCTTGCCCGCTACTTATTACCACCTGATGTATCTACATAACCAAATAACTCTCAACCACCAAAGCCAACTCTAGAACCCCAACATAGTTAGGAATGCGTCTAGGGGAAACTCTTTCTCAAATGTCTCTACACAAACCTCACCCAAATGTCCAATCCATGTAGTGCTGATCGTATGTCATATCCATTGACTACTTGGAGAGGCAGGTATGCCTTGATGAATACTCAGACACCAACTTGTCACCTTGTTGGAGCATTAGAAGTTCCTGGATACACATAACCCTCGACTTATAAGGTGAGAAATCCACTATGAAAAGGTCCTCAAACTCTACCCATAAAAGGGTCACATCGTCACATGATCAGGTAACTAAACCCCAACAACACATTGCTAAGACTAAGAGATGGGTAACCACCAGAACCACCATCTAATCAGTTGGTTTCCAGATAAGATGAAAAACCCAGCTCACCCCCTCAATCAATTCCTCAGGCCCACCTTAGGACCAGAGGTGTCTCTACTAGTGAAACTCCTGAAGAACGCTCAACCTTCACTCTTCATCTGAGGGTACAATGTGTACCATGTTCTATTCTAAAGGTGGCGGTATAGCTGATGCACCACCTGGAAATAGAATCTGGGGAAATGATCCCTATATCGAAGCTTTGTAAATGATGGGGTCATCCTTGTGATCAAGCTTCTGAATCCTATCTGGTATACATTGTGAATACATCCTGTAAGAGAACTTGATGTACCACAGTCAATGAGTATATCTAGAGAGAAAACTAAATAAGTACATGGAAACCAAAACCCCTTCGTATATGATGCACATACCATTATTATTTCCTTTCAACCAGTGTTCTCATATACCTAGTCTAAAAGTAGGTTATCAGAGCCATGGTGTATTGATACGTCAGCCACTACACCAACACTAGATTCCATGGCCTAAAAGATGAACTTCAAACACTTTACAATATTCCCTCAAATCAATATCACATAATCTAGATCCCAACGTAGAACTGACCACCTATGACACCACTCTATGATGAACTGTCCTAGTGGGGCTTGTACCACGACTCCCTAAGTCTGCCTCCAATAGTCCTGGGGATGGTGAGTAGCACAGAGTAGGCATATCACTAACATGGGATGCATTTCCTATGTTCCTTTACACACACACAAATCTCAATGCCCACAAATACTGAAATGTAAATACTGGTAAGGATCAAAATGAGTTCATACCACTAAAGTCAACCAACATAGTACAATTGGGAAAGTGAAGTGCAGTAACGTAAACTGTGTCAGAATACGAGCCCACTAAAAGAAAGAGTCTGTAAAATACAGGATCCAGCCTATAAAAAAGGTACTAGGACTGCTATCTATATCCCTAAGAACACCTAGACCTGTCTGAACATGCGAAACACCAACTGGTCGTAGTCCCCATAGGACTCGATCAAAAAGGATTCTTATCTAAACAAGACATGACACGTTCTGGTGAAACCCGTGCATGGGTGAGTATGACAATACTTAATAGGACACCACGAAACCACAAAGAAGTACGAAATGTCATGTTAAAACCATCACTACAAAAGTATGTGTCTATAAAATATATAATAATGATATTTAGATATACTAGAACCCATACCCATAGTCTAGTGGTATGTCGCAACTACCGTATAACAACACTAAATATTCAGTCTGAAGATTCCATGATAAACTCATCTGGGAACACATACTGCTAATTTTGAAAGAACTGATGATGCTTTTCCTTGAGGTGGTTCTCTTCAGAATCAATCATGAGATATATACGTTGAGATATCTAAAGACATATATGATACACTATCTCTGAGAGAACTCACTCCATGAGTGGAGAGGATCACGATACATGGATGGGGATCACTACCAGTGCCCTAGGGTGATACCATGACATATCATGATTCACCTGCTAAGTAGAAGATTTATGTCTAATAGTATTGGTTGTGATGATACCAATATTATACATAGGGTATAATTATTGATAGAGGATTTGGGTCTGGGTCTCTTGGAGGGGATTCCAACTACTCGATCTAGAATGTCCTACTAAAGGGATCATACCACCTTGAGTAAAAAATGATACCAACAAACCTTCCGGGGATGAATGAAGGGAACCAACCCTAATGAAACATAACCATTATATGGTGTACATGGATATAAAGACATGAATAATAGAGTACATTATGTGTAGTAGTGTCACATATTGTGTCCCATGACCCCGAGTACTGCCTGTGTACAACAACCCATGTCAAAAGTACATGTTGGGTAAAATAATAGAACACTATGTGTTGTAAGATTCACATGTTGTGTCCTTATATCTAGGGTCCTGCCATGTACCCTAGTCATGTGAAAATACATGGTGTCAACCTGTTTCCTCTACTTTGTACATGTACAAGGGGTTATCCGTTTAATTGGATTAGTAAAGCCATGTTGTGGGGTACACCCAGTGTAAGAAATCCATTTACTCCACCTTGGGTATTTGTACTCACAAATTACACGTCATGTCTTAGGGAAGGGACCAAAGCCATGTGATAGGGGTTACACACCGTTTTGATTCTTGAATACCTCCAAAATCTTTATCCGCCGCTTAGTGGGGGGCTACATGCAGTGTAGTCCGGACTACATGTCATGTTATTCAGAATTTTCCAGAATGATTTTTCTTCCTCCGCGCATCTCTGTTGATCCTCTAGTGTTCAATCTGATGATCTGTTTTCATAGAAATTGATGATACAAGATCAAATCACCATTTCAACATAGAATCAGTTGGTTTTAGTCCTTCGATGGGCACCAAAAACGGATTCTGATCGTCTGAAAAAAAGTCACCCTATGAATGATATCTCCTGAAATACATCAATATGTACACCTTCATCACTGACACACCTTCGATAGGTATTTACAAGGTCATATCACTAATTTAGAATCATTTTTTCAGGAATCAATTGTACAATTATCATCCATTCATATCCTACAAAGAATGCGAAGAACATAGGGGGGAAATGAACATTTGAACTACTTAAGGAATGAACCTCTAATGTTGTTCATTATTTCCTTGACCCATTCCATATGAATGATCAAGATAAAAAAACAGTAATATAATCACAATTGTCCCCCAATAAAAACATGCAAGAAAAGCCCATCTTATTAGAACAAGCGAACCACGAATCAAACTATTTATAGGCTGGTTCACGTTTTTCATTTAATCTAAGAATGGTGAAAAGAGTAATCAAAACAACATTCCCTACCTCGAGTTTGGATCATTATTCTAATAGGACCAATTTTCATGTCCCTTCCATTGGGAAGATTTTTCAAAACAACATCTGTTGATCTCTGATCCAAGCTTCGTCGTCATTTTCTATAGAGATATTTCATCAGGTTCTTTGCTGGGCCTCTTGAAATTTCTCTAGGGATATGAGCCTAACACTAGGATCCTTCTTAATTTTTTAAAAAATAAAATTTGTCGCTATGAAATAATTAAATAAATTAAATTATTAATTTATTTTATTTTTTTATAGCATCCAAAAATCAAATTTCAGTGTCATCCCACTCCAACAGATATTAGGCCTCACATAGGGTAAAATTGCTACTATAAAAACAACGGTGCCCTTAGATACCGGATATGGGAAACCATTTAGATGTTAATCCACTTGTTTAGGTAAAATGTTTTCGCGTGATATTTAATATATTTCAAACATTTATTCTGGGCACACTGAACCTCAGAAACTCAAGCCATCTCAGCGCCTGGCCTTGAAATAATTTCATATAATATTTGAAAATAACACATGGAGAAATATGGGACATTAAACATCATATCCATGAAAAACTATGTGATATTATATAACGACATAATTTCCCTACTCAGTATTTTTAACATAGCTAACCTCATTGTGTCCATAATTCGAATCATTGTCTTATGAGATATAAAATCTTTACTAATGCATCATAGGGATATATGGTGCCCCAACCAAATCATAATGAAACTAAATATAATTTTATGGATCCAAAAAAAAATCCTATATCATAAAATTAATAACTAATGACTTTAAAATAGGTTTCGTAACATTTTGAGATGGTATAACATAAAATGACCTCAAGAGTAATATCAGTTGACACCCAATATGTAGTGAACCAAAAGAAGTATATAATAGGATATTTTATAGCTATATGCATCAAAAATTACTCCTAATTAAATGGATATTTTTGAGGTAGAGATTAATATTGAAATAAAATATTGAAATTAGATTTAATAAAGTAATTTTATCATTATTGTAAAAAGGTAAAGTTACATGTCACATTCAAAAACTTATTTTGAAACATTGACATGAGAAACTTTCTCAAAAGCAATTTAGAATGGAATTTTAATGATAACTATTCAAAAAACACATAAAAATTTTCTAGAAGAAATTTGATGTGGAATATAAAAAATTTGATCATGAAAGTAAAAAAACCTTAAATATTTTAAAATACATTGTTGATTCTCCCATTATGAAAAAGATATGAAAATTTTATATTTAAAATATGCAAAGAAAAATAAAAATATCACATGAGATCGTATATATTTTGGATTCAAAAAAAATTATTCTTTTTGAAATAAATTAAAATTAAATGGAAGAAAAAACTATCAAAGAGGATGAGGATTTTTATTAACAATGTTGAATTTTTTATAAAGAAATAATGTGGTCATGGATGAAGAATATCAGAAATCTTTAAAAAGGATATAATGAGAATAAAATTTAAATCCATATAAATATAACATTAAGTAAAATATAATTCAATAATAATATTTATCACTCTCAACTTATAAGTGTAATGTTAAATAAGAATGATCAAAACTAAATGAATGGAAATTGAGTTAGTGAAAACCCTTACGAATTTGGTAATTGTCAAATCAAAGAACCACAAGAAAGAGATTACATAAAATTGAGCATTAAATAAAATGAATATAAATATAATAATGATACAATATTTCAAATATTTAGTGAATAAAAAAATAAAATAAAATATGTGCATAATATGAAACATGTCTCAAAGAAAGAAATTTTGAGATGATAACCCTTCCAAAAATAATAATTCATGTGGTTCGAAACATTCGAAAAGGGGTTAAAGTGAGAGAAAGTTTAATCCCTCAGAAAAATGAAATAAAATATAATAAAATCAAATATTATAATTTAGGAAATATATTATAAAATATTTCTAGGATAAGAATTATAGGATAATGAAAGCATATTGAGGTAAGAAACACCCTTCCCTATTAAACATCCATGGAATTGATATAAACTACATAATAATAATAATAATATAAAATCAATAAATTATTTAGGAACATTATTTATATCTAATTACTTTTATATTATTCATTTATTACAATTATCCATAGATAAATTAATTAGATATTGTTTATTTTCATTATTTGTTATTAGAAACCTTGACCCTTTCGTGTGAGTTTCAAAATAGTGATACCAATATTCATTCTTTAGAAAAATTTAAAAATTAGTAGATTATTAAAAATTCAATTTTATAAATTTAATACCGGTTTATAAAGTTACAATATCATTCCATTAGTTTTTTAGATTTTATTTTTGTAGATGGGATCAACGATGATATTGTTTCAACTAATTTGATCATATCAACAGATTAATTTACATATATCATTGATTTTTTTGTTATAATTTCCAAAAAAATATAAATGAAATATTTTAATACTTAACATTAAATATAACTATGAAATATATTTTATGATCATCCATGTAATGTGGTGATGAAAAATGAAATGCGTATTTTTTATTGGTGGTAGTCCACATATAACACGAGTGATGTTTTAATTTTATAATGAAAGGGATTACTAAAATAATGACTAATTTATCATTATAGAAAATTAATTATGTCATAATTATAATATTTATTGACTAAATTCACTCTTATAACCATCTATGTTTGGATTATAGTAAAAAATGAAACACATCATATACAAAGGTGGTAGTCTTCATTTAATAGAAGAATCATTTTTGTTTTTATAATGAAAGGGATGGTGGTGGTACATGACTATTCGACAAAAGTTTTAAAACTATTATGTATATATGAAAATGATGTAATTATTTGAGCATGTGTTCAATGTATTTTTTGAGGTAAATGATTAAATAAATAAAAATAAATGGAAATGGATTAAGGGAGTTTTTAGCTTAGTCCTTTCAAAAATCCTTGAGACTTCATAGAATGGCCTTTTCATGAGACCAGACGTATATAACAAGAGAGAGAGAGAGAGAGAGAGTTTATTAGTGATTTGGAAAATATTTTGTTGATAAAAAAGGATATTGGTGTAAGGAGAAGTGGGGTCGTGAAAACTCCTTTTATAAGTGAGAGGGGTGACATTTTTGTAAGTAGTTATAACATTATATTAAAGGCATGTATCTTTCTAAGGAATGTTGATATAAATATTGAAAGTAGTTGAGAGGGGGTAATTATTGGTCAAGAAACCTCTCATAGAAAAAAGGGATAAATTTTGGATATTTTACACCTTTTCCCATGAATAAATTTTTTTAATATAATTTACTAGTACAACGACAACATATTTTTGTACATGATAACTTATCGTTATGCTTAAATATATAAGTTACATTATAAGATAATTTAAATATGTATATTTAAAATATGAGAACAAATTTATATTATTAAATATATAAAATTCACAAAAAGTAATTCTAAAATCAAAATTGTATAACACCAAAAAATAGTTTTACAAAAAATATAAATTAGGTTTAAAAATGTGAAACATGGGTTTTTAAATTAATCATAATTACTATTAATGTATTATTTTATATATTGAATTCACATTTTCTCTAAAAATTGGTTTCTAAAATTTTTATGTTTTTGTTATACCCTAATGATGCCATAAAATTCACAATATTTTTGAAAATGATATTTTTTTATTCACATAAAAAACAATATTTTCTTAAAATTATTAAATTTTTATCCTAATATAAAATTATCTTTTTTACTAAAAATATTTGTTCATTTCATCAAATTAAAATTACAAAATAATGGAATGTATCTTTTTAATTGAAACATAAATTATAATATTTAAAATATTTATAGGAAAATGGATTTTTAAATATTAACTATTGATTTTCATATTTTCTATGAATTAAAATTAAATTAGTTTTAATATATTATTCATTTTCACAATATAATTTATCATCATTAAACAATAATATATTTATTTTCGTAAAATAAAAAATCATTGTTCATAAAAATAATTTTTTAGTAAAACGAATTTTAAAATATAAAATAAATCTAATCATATTACTTTCAGAGTAATAACTATTAAATTAATGTTAATTTATTTTTCTTATAAATATTAATGATATGTTTAAATAAAATAATTCATTATTCATGAATAATTAAAAATAAAAAACACATAAAAATAGCTTTTATAAATGATGTTACTTTTAAATTAATAAATCTTCATCAAATACCACTAAAATAAATTATTTATGTTATATAAATTTAACATTACTAATACATTCATATAAAAATATTTCATTTAATATTATAAATAGATCATATAATAAAATTTAACACATCCATTTTTTAATTTATTATAATAGAACATCTTTAATAAATATTATCATTTTGTTTAATTATTGCATTATCATAATGCATTAATGTTTAACTTTCATTATAATATCTTTCCACAATAAAATATGTAATTATTTATATTTTTTTGGTGTATAATGAGAAATAATTTTTTTAAATAAATATTTATTTAAAGAGAAATTAATACTAAAATCTCATATTTTTACAAAAGGAACGTAAAAATGGTATACTTTGGCTTAGCCGTACAAAGGATTAATAGACATTATTTTTAAATTTTCATCAGTTTTAACAACTAGGTGCCATCTCTAAAATGAATAAAATGACTCATAATCCTATTTTTATTGTAGTTATATTGAATATTGATGATTATTTTTATTAGAACCTTTCAAAACTCAAGGGGATATCTCTACTGTAACAACTTAGGTACTTATAAAATAATTTGTTTTCATTGTAGAATTAAATTGTAAAGTTCATTATAAATGTATAATGAAACAAGTGGTATATATTAGAACTAAATAATCTATACTAATGGTAATTTAACCTCATTTATGAAAGTATAAATAATATTTATGTATCTTATAATTTCAAATAAGATATATTTATATCATAGATTAAGTAAATAAATGTTTTGAAGATGATAATTTATGTGCTATTATTTTTGTAAGTCATAAATATTTAATTACAATTTTATAATTACTATAACGATTGAAAAGAAAACATATCCTCAAAAAATAAATTCTTAAACTATAAATTTTTTCCTTACAATTATAAGATAATTTTATTAAACCTTAATCAATTTTTCAAAGTGGTATATAATCAATTATAATTTTAAAATTGTTATTGGTCGAATAAATGATAATTTTAATTAAAAATTAAATTTCGTATACTTATAAAATTATTTTCATTAAATTGAGTTCATTTTTCAAATTCTACATGTCAAAAAATGGTTCGAGTGAATATTCAGTATTATTCTTATATACTTGATTTTTTTGTGAATAGTAATATATAATAATATAAGGTATATATACATTATAAGTTAAATATATTATTTCTTGATCCATTTATTATGAAATGATCATAATATAGAACATACCATTATTATTTTAATATATTTAGTAATAATTATCTAACAATTCATGGTTTTGGGGGAAAATAATAAACTAATGAATAAAATAATAAGAAAATACATATCTCCTCCACTATAAATACCACCCATCACCACCTCTTCTATACAAAACTAAAATCCCTATAGCTTATTTAATTTCAAACCAAATAACTTATCAAGATTCTTCCCCACTTCCAATACATTTTTTTCTGACAAAAAGTCAAAAACTAAGTTCCTTAAAGAGGTTCTCTTGGAGAATAATTCAAGAGGTAAAATACCTTTTTTTATTTTATTTTCCTTTCAATTTATTTTGTTTTCTTACTCTATCCTCACATAACACCATTCAAGTGGCATGATAAATCCATTATCATACATGTACATTTATTTTACTATGTTAATGGAATATCCATCATCAAACTTATCATCTTCTCTTATTATTCTAAAAAATGAAAACATCATCTGTGATGTGTCGATTTACTATCACTATGGATGAAGTGTTTTATTTTCTTCCTTTGGTGTATACAAGGCTATTCATAAACCAATTATTATGGGAAAATGATATTTTATTACACAAAATATATGGTATATAATGTTCTCTATCAAATAAATAAACATGATATTTTATAAGATGATATAAGTTTGTGAAGGTCGTAAAAACCCCCAAAATAAATTAAATCATTTTTACTAATGTTTTATCTAATTAATCATCCTCATATCAGAAAAACACGATATATGGTATAATTTAAAATTATGGAAACATATTAACACTATTCCATTCCACTTATGGAGTTTTTCTTTCATTTGACAAGAAACCTCATAATGAACCAACCATGGAAACCATAAAGTAAACACACCTGAAACAATAAAAATTAAAAAATATTGCCAATAAATGATTGGAAAGTTTTCATATAAAACGATAAAAATATGAATATAGATCTATAATATATTAATTAAACTATTTAAATATTTATACATGTGGTTTTAACATGTTTTAAGTAATAAGAACCCGATGTATGAGACTTTTAAAAAACCACTTTTAAATGTGTACTTTTACAAAATTATAAAGGAATGTTTATGATGGAAGTATTAATGTTTTATGATTCTATTATTTTTTTTGGGAAGATTTTATTATTAATTTTGGTATATATATATATCCCTTAAATTAATTGGGTAAGTTTATGTTGTAAGTTTACCGTAATGGTTATTCCTAGTGTAATTGTGATGGTTACACCACAATGTAGCTGTGAGGGTAATATCATATGGTATCCACAAGGGTTACATTATATAGTAGCCTTGAGGGCTACAAATCATATGGTATCCATGAGGGTTACAATCATAAGTATGTAATTCTCTAATTTACATAACTAGTTTATTTATTTTTTCTATGTTTTATGGAAATGTACTTTTTTTAGAAAGTAAGTATTTGATACTTTGTGCTTGAAAAGTATATATTTGGGAAAATGATTTCATATGTTTATAAGTATTATTAGACTAAATATTCTTTTATTATATGTACCTTATTGAGACTTTTGTGTTCTTACAATGTTTTGAAATGATTTTCATTGGGTTTATGGAAGGGTAGGAGAAAAAGAGATGCCAAGATGAATGTGATAAAGATTTTTCATGAAAAGATTTCATGTTTTATTAAAAAAACATTGTATTATAAAAGAAATGAATATTTTTTTAGTAATACCCATTTTTTGTTATGGGTTTATATATATAAATTATGTATTTGTTTTATAAAACTCTAAATCAAAATGATATTTAGTAATGTAAGAACGTGAATTATAAAAAATTACTAGATTATGTAAAATTTAAGGTCAGGTCTTTATAGTTGGTATCATATGATGGTTTTGATAATTTTATGGGTTAGGAGAATTTTGATAAAATAAAAAGAAATGATTATTATCCTATTTTAATGTGTAAATGATATATAATTTTAATATTAACATGTTTCTTCCTCTATGACATGTCTATTCAGAATGGTTTTATGTATAAGAAACATGGATGTTATAGTATGAAGGCCCGGAGAGGATAATAGCTTCCTGAATTTGCAACATAGAATGATGGAAATTGGAAACATATAGTTTGTGACAATAATGGCTCAGTATACAAAAGCTGTAAATTGTGATGGAATCCATGTAAGAGAACAACCAGATCTACCACAAAGAATCATAATGACAGTGGCACATTTTTTCAAGAAACACCCTCATTCTTTTAGTGAATCTTCTGACCTAGTGGTGACTGAATGGTGGATTAAATCCCTCTAAAAGATATTCAATGTTATAGGGTATTCAGATAATCGAAATATTAGTCTTTTAATTTACCATTTTGAAGTTGAAGTCAACTAGTAGAGGTCAGTGGTCATGAATATCCAGGATATTGATGAGATTTATGCCTTGGAATGGGATGAATTTAAGAATATTTTTCTAGGAAAATATTTTCTTATGGTGGTTTGAAATATAATGGAAAATAAAATCCTTGAATTGAAACTAAAAGAAGATGATTCAAAATCTTTCATAAAGAAAACATCATCCAATTATCGAGGTATGATCCAAATATTATTTGAGATCTTGATAGTACAATCAATCACCTTTACTCGGGATTAAAGCCATGTTATCGAATGGAATTTGATTCCTATGAATTCCAAAGTAGTGAGAAACTTGTTCGATGTGCTGATAGGGTAGAAATGGATTTTTCTAATGATCATGTCTTCTTTTACAACAAGTATATGAAAAGGTAAATATGGTATGGCATGTGTAAAAATCAATCAAATAATCAGATGGTTAGAAAGTTCAGTTTGTGGAATGTGTGGTAAAAAGAACCTTGAGAAATGACTTAACAAATATAGTAAGTGTTTCATTGTGGTAAGATTAGACACATAACCTATGATTACAATGAATGTAATCTTATGTTTAATTATAATAAAAAAATTGTAGAGTGTTTGAAATATCATGGGATGGTGAATTATGAAAACACATACCCAAGGAAATATTTGAATGATAGAAAGTAGGTATATTATAAGTATAAATATGCAATGAAATCCTTTGTGACTACGTCAGTGGATTTTGGTTCATCAAATGATGTAGAATTAATTACATTTTTGGTTTACTATGATATTTTAAGGTATTTTTTGAGAATGTGTGTACACATTCCTTTATTTCTGATGAATTTTATGGTAAATTTGAAATTTCACATAAAGTAATGAAATCAGAACTTGGTGTAAAAACACCATGGATAAATATTAATGAAAAAAGGGATTATAAGAATTTACTTGTTATTTTCATTGGAAATATATTAACTGTGAACCTTGTTGTTTTTTCATTTCTAGATTTTGATGTTATTCGGGATATGGGTTGGATTTATTTTTATCATGTTAATACTAATTGTAGAGATAAAGAATTTTTTATTCTAGAAAGAGTTTCATTTTGTATACAAGAATGAATCTAAAAAATTGATAACATATGAAGAAACTGATAAACTATTAAAAGTTGAAAATTAAATTTATCATTCACATATGGTTGAGGAAAAAGGGACTTCTAAGATAAATGATGTAAAAGTGGTAAATGAATACATGGTTGTGTTTTCCGGTGATTTTATCAGTGTTATACCTAATCAAGAAGTTGAATTTAAAATTTAGTTATTTCCTACTGCTATGATAATTTCAAAACCCCTTATCGAATATCTCAAGTAGAACTTCTCGAATTGAAAAAGATATTTCATGAGTTTCTTGATAAAGGATTCATTCATCCAATCACATTACCATGGGGTTCCCTTGTTTTGTTTGTTAAAAATAAATTTGGTTACATTAGATATTACATTGATTATATATCTTTGAATAAAATTAATGTTAAGAATTAGTATCCACTATCTCATATCATTGACCTGTTAAATTAGATCTAGGGAGTTCAGTATTTTTCCATGATTGACTTTAGATCTGGGTACTAGCATATAGATTTGAAGGAGGAATACATTCCCAAAATAATGTTCTGAACTAGATATGGAATTTTGAGTTTATTATAATTCCATTTGGTTTAAAAAATCCCTTGATCTATTTATAAATATTATGAATAAAATATTCCATGAAAATTTGGAAATGTTTTATTTTTGTTTTTATTAATGATATTTTTATATTTTCATGAAAACATATATTCATGAAAAATATTTATGGATTTTCCTCTAAACTATCAAAAACAAATTATGTGGAATATTTAGAAAAAGTGATTTTGGGTAGCAACAGATTTCATTGCATTGGAACATTGTAAATATGTGTTGAATATCAATTGATCCCACCAAACAAAAGTAGTTCATGAATGTCCACGACCTACAAATGTTATATAGATTCATAGTTTCTTGGATTATGAGGATGTTGTGGATAGTTTGTTAAAACAAATTCAGGTTTATCTATCCCCTTAACTTTGTCAACATGAAAAGGGGTAATGTGTATATAGATAGAATAATTTGTTGTTTTTTTCAAGAAATGAAAATATGATTGGAGAATCCTATAGTTTTGGACTAGCCTCTCAGAAATAGAGTGTTTCATCTACAGTTATGCACCATTAAAGGGACATGGTTATGTTCTTATACAGAATGATCAGGTAATTAATTATGATTCAATAAAACTAAACCCTTATGAGTTAAATTATACAACAAATAATCTGTAATGATTGGTTTTTGTTTTTTCATTAAATATTTTGAGACATCATTTATATGGATCCAAATATAAATATATATACTAACCATAAAATTTTGAAGTATTTATTCAATCAGAAGAAATTTAACATTAGCCAAAGAAGATGGCTGGATCTGATAAAGGATTATGATTGAACAATCAATTAACATCCTAGAAATTCAAAAAAATGGTGGATTCCTTGAGTTGAATACATCATGATACATTAACCATGTCATGTTTGGAATATTACCCATAGATTAATGATATGATGAATTTTTTCTTGGATGTTGTTGGTGTAGGAAATTCCTTTGTTTTGTTTCTGGTATTAGTGTAGTAATCTCTCTCAGACGAAATTAAGCAAGCATATAAGTATGATCGCAAGTTAAAGAAAAAGGTTGAATTGGATAAAAAATTAAATTTCATGAATTTAATGTTCATAATGACTGATTCTTATTATTTGGAAATAAATTATGTGTGAATTTTTATTCCTAGATGAAGAAAGAATTGTTATGTAAAGCTCATAGTTCTATATTTATTTTCATCCTAACAACACTAAGATGTATAGAGAAATTTCAGAGTACTATTGGTGTGATTGAAAAAAGGAGATATTTATAATTTTATAATGAAATGATAGACTTTTCAATAAGTTAAAGCAGAGAGACAACAACCAAAGGGGTTGATCTATACATTTTTTGAGTCGGAGTGGGAAAGAAAAAATATATCCATGGACTACATGGTGGGACTACCAAAGACTCATTGAGGTAATAATGTGATTCGGGTTGTTGTTTATCGGCTATCCAATTCTGGAAATTTCCTTTACATTCGAGTCACTGTTTCTCAAGACCATCTTTCTTGAATATAGATCAATGAAATTATTATGTAGCATAGATTTCCTAAATACATTGTATCTGATCAACATCTCAAGTTCACTTATAACTTCTAGAAATGCCTTTAGAAGCCATTGGGAACTGAATTGAATTTCTGCACAACCTTTCATCCTCAATATGATGGAAAAAAATGAATAATTCAGACATTAGAAGACTAGTTATTTTATTATTCAATATATTTACAAGGAATTTGGGATCATTATTTTTCATTAGTTGATATTTATTATAGTAACAGTTTTCATTCTAGTATGCATATGGAACTTTTTGATGAATTATATGGAAGACAATGTCGAACTCCATAATTTTTGGATGAAGTGGGGGAAATTAAGTTCATGGGCCCATAATTAATAGAGTAAGTATATGAGAAAGTGAACACAATCCAACAACACATGAGAACCGCTTAGATAAGGCATAAATGTTATACAGAAAACATGAGAAAAGGATTTCCTTTCATGATTGGAGATGATGTTTTTATTAGAATCTTATCATGGAAAGGTGTTATTCATTTTTGTATGAAAGGAAATATATGTCAACTGTCCATTTTTCCTTATGAAATCCTACATAATGTTAGACTAGTTTCCCACCAAGTAGTTTTTTCATCAGATATTATCTTATGTATACAATATTTTTCATGTTTCAATGTTATGAAAGTATGTTCCAAATTGATATCATGTTTTGAGCCTAGAAGTTATTTTTATAGAAGAAAAATATTTTTTTATGAGGAAATGCCTATTGAGATTCTCAATCATATAGAGAATGTATTTCCGAATAAGGTAATACAACTAGTTTTGTTTTTTTTGGAGAAACAGAAATCCCAAAATTATATGGTGGAAAGTTATCCTCATATATTTAATAAGAAAATAAAATTACAGGGATGAAATTTCCAGAATGTGGGGAGAATGTAACCACTGATGTACTTGTAAAATATTTTTTTTCTAGAAGTAAATAATAAAATTCATTATAAATGTATAATGAAATAAATTGTGTTTATACAAACCAAGGAATCTATACTAGGAGAATAATTCCATCATATATGATAGTATAATTCAATTTATTTATTTTACAAGTTTAAATATGTTATATTTATATCATGGATTGAGTATATAAAGTTTTTAAAAATGATAAATTAATTGATAGTTTTTTTATAAGTCATAAATATTTTATTAAAATTTTATAATTAATAGAGCGATTTAATTGAAAAATATATTTTGATAAAATAAATTCATAAATTATTTTTTCATATGATTTTATGTCAATTCTATGAGCCTGTAATTAATTATTAAAAGTGTTATTAAATCACATATAATTTAAAAAATGCGATTTTTTGAATAAATGATGATTTTAATTAAAATTTAAATTTCAAATATATAGAAAAAAAGTTTCATAAAATGGAGTTCATTTAATAATATTTCACATCAAGAAATGGTTAGATTTTATTTTTGGAATTTTTCTAAAATAATTGAATTTCAGTGAATAGTAAAATACGGTAATTTACGATGTATATACATTATAAGTTTTAAAAAATATTTTATGTGTAATTTCTGATTTAATAACCATAATATTAATCATAAATTCATTATTTTACTATATTTAGTGATAATTCACTAATTATTCATAGTCTTGAGCCAAAATAATATACTAATAAGTAAAATAATGATAAAACACACCTCTCCTCTACTATAAATACAACCCTAACCCCCCCCCCCCCATTTTCTCCAACATAAAACCTTGTAGCCTATTTAGATTCTTCCTATGTCTATTTACAAGCCTCTTCCCCACATCCAAGACTTACTGGTCTCACCAAAACTCCAAAACCAATTACCATAACGAGGTTTTTATGGAGAGGAAATGAAGAGAAAAAAATACTCTTTCATTTCATTTTATTTCTTTTCAATTTCATTTATTTTTTTATTATATCCTAACATTAACTCATTAAAGTGACATGATAACTCATTTATCTTAAAAATAGTAGTATTTTATTTTTTTTAATGGAATACTCATCATAAAACCTCTCAACTTCTCTTCTTATTCTACAAAATGAAAACATCATTCGTGATGTGTTGATTTACCGTCATCATGCAGGATGTGTTTTCATTTTCCATTACCGCCTTCATGGAAGGCCATAAAACCATTATTATGGTAAAATTATATATTATTAAACATATTATATTTTATATAATGTTTTATAATCAATATATAAAAATTATATTAAATAAGATGATATATGTTCATGATGGTCGTAAAAACCAACAAAATAAATTAATTCATTTTCGTTAATGTTTTATCTAATGAAACACCCAAAAATTAGAATTTATATATATGGTATCATTTAAAATTCTATAATCATATTAACAAACTTTCATTCCACATCAGTAGTTTTTCTTTCAATCAATAAGAATCTGCATAATTAACCAACCATGGAAAAAATGAAATAAATATTGCCCAAAAATAAAAAAATTAAATATTATTGATAAATGGGTGGAAATATTTCATATAATATATTATAAATATTAATATAGTTATTTATTATATTAATAAAATAATTTAATCCATTATATCAGAGGTCTGAAAAATTTTTATGTAAGATGGACCTAAGGTAAGGGACATTTCTTTAAAAATCCTCTTTTAAATTTATACTTTTACAAAATTAGAACATAATGTTTATGATTAAGGTTTTCATCCTTTGTGATTATTTTTTGTTTATTGGGAATTTTTTATATAGAGGGTGGGGCCTTTATCTCCCTCTAATTAATAGGGTATTCTCGTGTTGGGAGTTGACTGTAATGATTATTCCACGTGTAACTACGATGGTTAGACCCTAAGGTATCAATGAGAGTCACATAATAATGTAGTCATGATGGTTACATTATAAGGTATCCATGATGGTTACAAATAATATGATTGTTTTGAGGGTTACAATCTTAAGTAATTAATTCCCCAAGTCACCAAAATAGATTATTTAGTTTTTTATGTTTTATAGAAATCTCTTGTTTTAATAATGTAAGTTTATGATAAATTGTGGGTGAGAAGTATGTCATTGTGACAATGATTTCATGTGTTTATAAGTATTCATGTACTCATGGTTTCTTTATTTTATGTCCATTATGATTCTTGTTCTCATCCCAGGTTTTAAAATGTTTTCCATAGGGTTTAAGGATTGGTAAGAGAATAGGAGAATTCAAGATGAATATTGAGAATATTTTTCATCAAAATATTTAATGTTTTATTAAAAAAAATTATTATAGAAGAAATTGAAACCATTTTATTAGTACCCACTTTATATACATGTGGTTATATATATATAAATTATGTCTTAATTTTATAAAACACTAAACTGAATGAATGTTTTAGAATGTAAGAAAGTGGGTTATAATAAAATTTACTAGATTATGTAATGTTTTAGATTGGGAATTTATATCTACATCATCCAAGATGATGATTAAGAATATAAATAGGTTGAGTCCATTCATTCTATGTATAATGATCATTAATTTGTGACTTTATTCCTCAATGAAAAAATATATTCTTGATTCATAATTCATAGGGACATCTTTTGTCCTCGTGGAACCTATTTTTATAATTATCTATTCTCAAAACTCCTGAACAAGAATGGGATCTCTTAAAATGTTTCCAAAACCTAGCACCCTAACATAAATGATCAAGATATGTAGTAAAATAGGAAAATAATAAAAAATATTATAAAAAATTGTCCACCCATATATTATAGCTTTTTATATAAAACTCATGGATTCCCATTGGGCATATCAAACTGAATAAAAAACACTCTAATGACCAAATTAATTTATTTATTGAATAGATTTAAATTTTCGAGTTGAAATTGAAAACCAAGATATTTGGTACTTAGAAAATATAATTTTTTTCCTTTTCATGGGAAAAATAAATAAGAAATTTGACCTTATTGAATGTCAAGAACATATGATGCAGGCTTAAGAAAATTCAATTATGAAAAAATGATAGAGTTCAAGGATACCAATCTATGGATCTTAAATTCCAAAACATTGAACTACGAAGATTATTTCTCTGTACACGTCTAAGCATAATCTAGACCTAGTTAATAAAATATAAAGGTTATTGGGGCCCTACATTGTGTGTCAGTCTACCATCATAGGGTTGATGAGATTCAAGACACCTCTATTGGTAACATATTTAATATAAAATTACATAGTGTAATGTTATTCATAGAACCATACAAAAAACATGTAATTGAAGTGGTTTTTAATGAAAAAATTTATAAAAGATAAATCATTTTATTATTTGGGGTCTATTTTTAGATAGCAGTTTCAATTATTCTCTTTTCAGGACTCAATGTAGATATTTTTCTTAATTTTCTTTATTTTATATTTTTTTCATTCATATACAAATAAAATTTATAAAAAATGTTTTTTAAAACATTACTTGTCTCTTTTATGTTATGAAGGATGGAATTACAATTGAGAAGAAAGGGGGGTTGAATAATGTTTTTCATTTTTTATAAGTTTAAATACATTTTAAAACATTACTCCTAGAACATTTTATGATTAATCTACTTATCATATTTTTTTAAATACTCATGCATGAAACGGTAGGAAATGAGGTAAAGAACACTAGATTTACAAGTTTCAGCCTATGTGTGAGAACCTAAATTCTTGTCATAGCCACTCCCGTGGGTCTATAAAAATCCACTATTATGAAGAAGTTAATAAAACATGTGACAACTATCATTAGACATCCTCTATATCCCAATAGGAAAGATAATACTTTCTTCCATTAGTTTACAATGTTTTCATAAACAATAGTTGAGCCAAAAAAAAGAATAAATATTTTTTTGAAACTAATCCATAATTTTTCAATCTGAAACATTTTTCTACTTTGGTTGGATCTTATTTTATCAATCAAATGATGTCAATACAATTATACCTTACTAAATATGCGCATATCATATTATTTTTAAACACTCAGTATGATCATTCATAGTTCTATTGACTCAATAAGATGGAATCAATATGATAAACCCATTCTCAATTTGAAAAACTCAAAATATATAAATATTATCAATATGATATTCTTCAGCTTGATTGACTCATTCTCATTGACTCAATATGATGATTCTCAATACGATTCTCCCATCGGTTAAATAAAACATACAAGTTTCTGATCTTATTTAGATATCTTAGTCTGAAAAGAAAATTCACTTAAATTATTCAATGCTTTGCTTATTCTGCTTACATGAATTTTACCAATGAAAAAATGATATATTAATGTATTTATAGGAAACTAAGAAAAAGATTTTTGGGAAACTTGACAACATTATCTGCTTTATTAGATTTGAAATCTTTAAAAATCAATCACATTTAAAATTCGATTTTGAATCCTCCACGGATTACTCCAAGATTTACATACAATTGAATTTCATGTTTTTACCTCTTCAACTCTTTGTAAAAATTTTGAATTAATATTTTTGTGTTTTCTTCATAATCATATCATTATTTATATGTTTCGTTTTTATCTCATTATGAATCTATTTCCATCCCATGACATTATGAATTTGTTTCCATCTCAACAAATTACTCATCATATTCCTTCATAACTCATTATAAATACGTTTCATTCTCATATCATTACTAATTTTTTTTCTCATCTCATTATGAATATTTTTTTTCTTATCTCGTTATTATTTCTGTTTCATTCTTATCTTATTACAATTTCGATTTCTTTCTCAGCACATTAAGATTTCTGTTTCCTTCTTATCTCATTATGATTTCTGTTTCTTTCTCCTCTCATTACGATTTTTGTTTCCATCATTATCTCCACATTATGATATTTTTTTCACTATCATCTTAGTCTAATGGAGTCCTCATAATGATGGAATTCTCATTATTATTGAATTCTTGTTATAATGGAATTATTATTAGGATGTAATATTTATACTTCAACTCTGAATTTATTTAAACCACTCCACAATTTCTTCAAAATATTTTAGCATGTGTATGTTTTAGGAATTATGATATCTTCATGATCAAAAAATGATCATATGAATTTTATTTGAAACTTTTGATACTTTCTAACTCCTAAAATTAAAATATTCTTTCAAATATCTTTAGAAATAATATGACTTCTTCATACATTAATATTTGTCTTTGTAACAAAACTCCCTACGATAGATTGGGTCCGATTCATGAATAAAAAAATATTATTATACAAAAATTTCGGTTGTTGAAAAGTGAAAAAACTATTATAGAACAATTTATCACAATGATTATTTTTTTCATTATTTTTATATAATTTTTCCCCTTGGGGTTTCAATTATACTCTAATATTATTGGTATGTAAGAGAGAGGAAAAAATTAAGTTTATTTTTTTTAATTAAACAATTTTTCATATATAGTTATGACTCTATATTCAGTTTTCCATGAGGAACCTATGTTTGAAATGGGTTTTAAATGATCAATTTCTTATTTATATGTCCTCGTCAAAAAATTAGGTGATTTTGTTCCATGATTTAATTTTGAATCTCATTCTCCTATAATTTCATACCAATTCCTACCTCCCTCTTCCCATATCAATAAACACTGAGTAAATTGTCATTCTCTGTTCTCAATGTGTGAAAATAAGATAACATCTAAAAAAATTAGGATTTAAGGACAATTTAATAACTCTATTATTTCATGTGATAATGTTCTATTTGAAACATAAAAAGTAAATCCAAATGATTTAAATGCCTTTATTATAGTCTTTATGCAATTTTAAATTAATGGGAATAAAATTTTGTAATAATCATTAGCCAATGGGATTACTTAATATCTAAATTTTCATTTATTTAATAAAAATTTCACAATGAATTTACTTTGGATTTTGGGGTGGGAGTTTGGATTCATGATATCTAATAATTATATCATGGTATTTGGGATGACATTGTTTTTAATTTTTTTATTTAAACAAAATAAGAAAACAACTATATATAGATATATTTTATCTTAATGTTTACTGTTTAGAAAATGTGGATGGGGAATCCATGGTCTACATTACAAGAATTAAGATTTACATTTATATTATAGAGAGTTGAATGTACATAATGTGTGGAATCTGACACTTGGGGATAATGAGTCCATAGTTTTATTTCCTAGAGATGATCTTTTCATCAATATAGTGGCCAAAAAAAGAGAAAAAAGGACAATCATCTGATGTTTGAAATTTTATTTTCACCAATATATTATATCATTTCCATTTGAAGAACAATAATCCCCCATTTATATAATGATGAAAAACACATATTTATGATTAATTATAATTTGATGAAGGGTTGTAGTTAAATTGAACAATAGAGTGGAATTTGTTTGGGTTATGTTCGTGTATTTGGATTTTATTAAATTATTTTAATGGGTGTAATGATTGTATGATGTTGAGTAATTGTGGAAACATTTAATGATAAAATTTGGTTAGACATGTTAATTTAATTTTGATATTTTTGAGCTAATAAATTTTTAGGGACTAGATAAACTCAAGTTCGGAGTGTGATAAGAAACTGAAAGTGTATAATTTTAATTTTATATTGAAGAGTTTTAATGTGCCTTATTAATCATAAAATATAAGGATAATTAATTTTAGAATTTTAACAAATTTCTCATCATATGTTTAATTATTTCTTAAAATGAATTATTATCAACCCATTTATAAATCTCTTTTTATAAAAATATCTATTGATGAATTAAATTTTACATTTTAGTATTTATTTATTTATTTTATTGGGAATATTTTTTTCATATTGATAAATATGATATTCATAATGGAAGTTGATCATTTTAAGACTTGAATTGATAATGTTATGGGAAAATAAAATTTTAAACATGAGACATATCATGGTTGTGGAGTCCATAATTCATGTCCCATGGAGATAAAACTTTAATACAAGATATAATAATCAATGAGAAATATTCATTCAAATATAACCTGAGCTAATTTGGTCTTTTGGAAGGTGATCTAGGATTGGAAATTTGATGTTTATATTCAAACCTTGATTTTATGGCTTAATAGGTCATACCACCCTTTTAGAAATAATATAAAAAAGCATAATCCAATTGTGCACAATGTTTACCAAAAATGAAAAAAAATCTATAGAAATAATTTATTCTTACAATACTCATCTAAATTTTATAAACATAAATTTCATTCTGGAATGGTAATGAAGTGATAATAAATTGTATGAATGAAACCATGGGAATGATTGAAAATCAATTATCCTCCCACTTTCAACTTCTCTTTTGCATACCCTAATTAATGTGATTACTTTGATATCTATTTTCATGATCAAAAGTCCTCTAAGGATCTATTTAAGTTGTATTTTTTGTGTATATTTTATTTTTTTGTTTCTTTTCCTTCTTTATAATTTTATGTTATAATTGTTTTGTCGTAAGCTTGTTCTTTAATTGTCAGTTTCTTAAACCTCTCTAGAATTTTAAACTAATATTTTAATTCTTCTCTTAATCTTATATTCCTTATCATTATCACTATAATGTTGGTATTTTTAGGGTGTAAATCCAAAAACATTACATGTAATGTGATCATTTCTTTTATTGTTTTTCTGTTCATTAATTAATCTCTTACAAGTAAACATATGTTGTAGATTGAGATAATTGATTAAATGGAAGGATACCCCTTATATGAGCAGATTTAAAGAGTTTTATCGGATGTATTATATTTTATTTGATTCTATTTGAACTTACAATTAGTTTAATGATTTTAAATTTCTAATCAAGGACTTATTTTCTTATCTGTATTTGTCGAATTTAAAAACTACATATTATTAGTTCTATTGGGGTACTATATAATGAATTGATTATGAAATTGGTTCTCTGAGTGTTTAGGTGATTAGCCATAGAAATGTTTATGGATTAAATAGTGAATAATAATGGAGGAATTATCTCATTGATATGATACTTCTATAAGAATTGAAAATAATATCGTTAAAAATGATTTGTCGAATTTATCCCTAATAAAAATTTAAGATCAACCAATCTTCCTTAATTATTTTAATTTAAATATTTTTTATATTTTTATTTAAATCAACTCACCCTATACATTTGGCCACTTCCTAGAAAAATCCTTTAAAAATTTAATGTTTCTTAATTAAATCCATATCTCTCTGTGGATTTGAAACCCTATATATGATAAAAGAGACTTACTTTTACCAATTATTAAATTTGGGTTAACTAGCATTATGAGATATTATTTTTCTACAATAATACCACTAGTAACAATGATATTAATTATTTCAAAATTCAAAAAATGGTTATATTTGACACTCTTTTTGGGATCATATATTATTAATGCAAAGAATATTTATAAACGTCATCATAAATAGTATAATTTTCCATGAAAACACTATGAAATGCTTTGTGAATTCTAAAAACAATTCACATCATTCTCCTTTGGAATGTTGTAGGAGTTTTTAATTGGAAAAGGCATCCTATTATATATTTATTCTCTAAAATAGAAATTGACTGTTTTTAAAGGTATTTATTTGAAATTTGGATTTTAAAGTATCCATTGTATCCATCGACAAATAAATAATGTGACTAAAAATCTAACAATACAGTATTTGGACCATCAAGGGAAGTATATAATAACCTTAAATTATTTCAACATTTAATGTTTCATAATTATTTTTTATATAACACTTATTTTCCATTCATGTCTAGATGAACTTTCATTGTTAATTTTTGACAATATTTATGCATCCCTTTTTAGGGGATACACGAATTGTACTGACCCCATCACTATCAAATATAAGGTAGAAAATATTAAATTTTAAAAATAGAAGAATTTATTTCTATAAATATACAAGAATATATATATTTAATATTTCTTGGAGTTTCTTAATGGGATTAGATGATTCCCATAGAAAAATATGATGCATGCATATGGTATAGGTAAGTCCCGGTATGTCATTTGTGCTCCAATCAATGGCCTTTTTGGGTTTATCTAACACATTAATAAATATAGATTCCTCAAATTAATTAATTAAAACTACAATGATGACATGGTAAAAGAGATTATATATGAGGAATGCATACATCATGTGTTGAATAAGGGGTTTTCGATCACCTCAAACATTTATCTATACGACAAATAGCTTAGTATCAGAAGATATGATTCCAGTTATTTCGAACTCATCATCAAATTTAATATTTAATGTCGATAAACATGTATAGAATGTTATGTGGGAATAAATATTGTATTTAAAATTCATTTCCTTGTTTTATTATATAAAAGAATGTATAATTTAAAATTCTCTATTTATTACTTTGTTAATGATTATGTAAATTTTACAAACATGTACCTTAATAGAATAAGAAAAAAACAATGTCTCTTATAACTCAAAAAAAATATGACTCTATAAATAATTGTAAAAACCCATTATATTATAATATTTTCCTTTTTAAAATTTTTATTTCTTTGATATATTTATTTACATGAACACTTATTTTAAACGATCTATGATATACTTTTGAAATATTATTAATTAATGTAATTGATGTCTCATAGCTGTTGGATTGGAGGTTATGCATATAACTATTAAAATTATTAAAAATTTATGGTTTAAACTAGTACATAATTAATTAATTGGTCATAAAAATATTATAAGTGAAAATAAAAATTATTTGAAAGTAAAATAGATGTTTTCTTTGAAAACGTAATTTATGCACACAATGTAATTTTATCTTAATAAATTAAATTATTTACAATTGTTGAGTGATTTTAATGAAATGTAGATATTATATATTCAATAAAATGTTTTAAAATTTATATATTGTTTTTTCATGGAATGGGTTAAGAATAAATCATCTCTTATGCTTAAAATGTATTTCTCTAAACGACGATTTTCATCACATTTTTCACACTATGTTTAAAATGGATTTTCATCCAATATGTCACGACCCGTCCCAGTGGGG
The DNA here is from genome assembly GCA_963277665.1 of Viscum album. Classification (NCBI taxonomy): domain Eukaryota; kingdom Viridiplantae; phylum Streptophyta; class Magnoliopsida; order Santalales; family Viscaceae; genus Viscum; species Viscum album. Next base: position 257,153,129 of record OY728150.1, read on the forward strand.
CCCATTCCGTGACTCCCCAAGCTCACTTCCAATAGGACAGGGGCTTGAGGAGTCACAACACGGGCCCCACTGGGATGGGCCGTGACAGAGTGATATCAGAGGTGGTCGGTTCTACCTTAGGACCAAGAGTCTGTGAGTTTGGTTTAGGGAAATAGTGTTAAGTGTTTCAGGTTCGAATTTCGGGCCAGGGACCCCCGTGTTGGTGCAGTGGCTGACTTATCCATACAACAGGACTCTAATAACCTACTTTTCGACTCGGTTCACGAAAACAATGTTTGTAGGGAAATAAAAAGGTACATGCATCATAAAGGAATGGGTTGTGTTTTCCATATCCTTTGTGTCAGCTATCCAGATATACTCATTGACCATGGCACATCTTGTTTCTTTACAGGATGCCTCCACGACACATACCCACTAGCATTCAGTAGCATGATCATGAGGATGACCCCCTCAGGGACGAGGCTTCGATACAGGGACCAGCTCCCCAGGCGTTTCTACCAGGTGGTGCACCTGCTATACCACCACCAGTGGAGTAGCCAGTGGTACCCGCGATACCGACCAGCGAGGAGCGCAGGCTTAGTACGCTCCATGAGTTCTAGAGACAGAGACCCCTCAGGTTCTGAGGCGAGCCCAACCCTCAGGCAGCTGAGGACTGGCTTGAGGTGGTGACCAGAGTTTTTTGTCTAGTGAGGACACCAGCAGACCAGATGGTGGTCCTAAGAGCGATCCTTCTTTAGGGTTCGGTAGAACGATGGTGGAGTCTGACCGTGCAGACTCACGATGATGAGACTCTTTAGTGGATGGAGTTTGATAGACTCTTCAGGGAGGAGTTCTCTCCGGTTACGCTGAGAGCTATGCGCATCTAGGAGCTTCTTCAGCTCCAGCAGGGAAGCATGGCAGTAGCTCACTATTCATTGAGGTTCACCAACCTTGCCAGGTACTTGATGGATATGGTCATGGATTAGTAATTCAGAGCTCAGACCTTTGAACGAGGTCTACAGTGTGACATATGAGCTAGTGTCATGCCTCTAAGCATTTCTACTTATGATAGAGTGCTCAAGCGAGCCTTGGAGATCAAGAGTTTCTTGGCGGAGTAGAGACAGCCGACGATAGTCAGCATCAGGAAGACAGGTGCAGAGACACCGGAAGCAGGGAGCCGACGTCAGGAACAGGGATCTGGACATGGGAAACGTCATAGGAGGACCCAGGAAAGGGGATCAAAAGTCCATGGCTCTCAGGATGGATCCAGTCAACCTAGGGAGAAGCGATGCTACACATGCGACGATATGGGACATATTGATAGAGATTTCCCGACCCGTCAAGTTGATGATAGGGAAGATGTGGATGGGCCACCGAGGCAGAGGCAAAGGACAGATCAGGAAGACCCTCCAAGCGGCAGACATGTCAGAGGAGCAGGGAGAGCTGCGGGTGGTGGAAGACGCTTCGACTTACTTCCACCACCACCCCCAGGAGGTCCGCACCAAGCTCAGGGAGTTGGGGGACAGGTACGGGGATAACTGCATGCGGTCGAGGCATACGACTTAGGGGCTCCATGGATTATTCGTGGTATGATATGTGTCTTTTCTACCTTATATATCGTACTCATAGACATAGGTGCCACTCATTCCCTTATAGCCACATTTCTTGCACAAAACCTCGAGATTCCGGTAGAACTGTTGACTCCATCCTTATGCTTGGAGACACCTACGGGAGGAGACTCGACGATCACACACCTTTGAAGACAGTGTGATCTTACCCTTGGAGGCGAGAGTTTTGGTTGGAACCTCTTGGTGTTAGCGTTGAGGCCTTACGACGTCATTCTCAGCATGGATTGGTTGTCTTTAGTCCATGCCCAGATTGACTGTTTTAGGTGAAGGGTGCGCTGTGTCCTCCATGATGGAACATGGTTTTCCTTTGTTGGAGAAAGTGAAACTCAGGCATCAAAAAATGGTCTCATGCATAGGAGGGTGCAACTGATCACTCATGAGTTGGCTATCCTTACCCTCAGAGCAGTAGATTTTTTGAGCTCTCAGTTCTTAGCAGTGGTGGTAGAGTATGGGGACGTCTTTCCCAAAGATGTTCTAGGACTACCTCCCTGCTGGGAAATCGACTTCTGTATTGACTTACACCACGGGATGGCACTGATTTTCTTATCGGCATATCGGATGGATCTCGCAGAGCTTTGCGAGCTGAGGGTGCAGTTGGAGGATTTGCAGAGCAAGGGTTTCGTGAGACCTAGAATTTCACCCTGGGTGGCCCCGGTCTTGTTTGCCAAGAAGGCCGACGGGAGTTTGAGATTTTGCATGGATTACCAGCGCCTGAACCAGGTAACAGTGAGGAATAAATATCCACTGCCAAAGATCGAGGACCTCTTCGATTAGCTAAGAGGGTCACAGTGGTTCTCAAAGGTTGACCTTAGATCAGGCTATCCCCAACTATGAGTGCGGGATAAGGATATACCGAAGATGGCTTTCAGATTCCGCTATAGTCACTATGGGTACTTGGTGATTCCTTTCGGCGTGATAAACGCCCCCGAAGTATTCATGGGACTGATGAACCAGATCTTTTAGTTGTACTTGGATCAGTACGTAGTGGTCTTCATCGATGACATCCTTGTGTACTCGGCGTCGGAGGAGGAGCACACGAGACACCTGCAGATGGTTCTGGACGTATTTCGGGAGCACCAGATTTATGGGAAGCTCTCGAAGTGTCAGTTCTGGATTCAAGAGGTCCACTTTCTAGGACATGTCATCTCAGCAGATAGAGTGGCTGTTGACCTAGCCCAGGTGGAGGCTGAGTTAGCATGGGAGCCACCTCGGAGCGTAACGGAGGTGCAAAGCTTCCTCATATTGGTAGGATATTATCATAGATTCATTCCCAATTTATCCTAGATATCAGCACTGATGATGGACTTGACCAGGAAGGGGAAACCCTTTGTGTGGACAAAAAAGTGTCAGTAGGCTTTTGAGCAGCTGAGACAGAGTTTGATGAGTGCCCCAGTCTTGAGATTGCCGGAGGAGGGTGTCAGGTACATAGTTTTCTGCGATGCATCAGGGACTGGGCTCGGTTGTGTCCTGATGCAGCGGCATACAATGATTACTTTTGGTTCACACCATCTTAGGCCACATGAGCAGAACTATGCGACCCATGATCTAGAGTTGGCAGCGGTAGTCTTCGCATTGAAGATGTGACGACACTACCTTATGGGTGAGCAGTTTATTGTCTACTCTGACCATAAGAGCCTCAAGTACATCTTCTCACAAAAGGATCTAAATCTGAGGTAGAGGCGTTGGATAGAGTTCCTCCAGGACTATGATTTTGAGATCATCTATACTTTTGGAAAGGGGAACAAGGTGGCAGATTCCCCTTAACAGAAGGTCGTGCTCATAGCTGTTGAGTGAGGCAACACATCATTTAGCCGTGTTACAATTATCCTTTGTGGATGGAGGGGATACAACTTACCTACAGTCGATGGTTTTCACTCCTCCACTCTTACAACGAGTTAGGGAGGCACAACTTGGGGATGTCTACTGTGTGGCTTTACGTGCTCAGTTATCCACAGGACATGCTCCTGATGGATATTCACAAGGTGGGGAGCACGTACTTCTTTCCAGAGCATGCACTGTTGTACCAGTGGCGTTTCAGGAGGAGGTCCTGAGGGAGTTCCATACATCCCCTCTGGCAATACATCCTGTAGTGGAGAAGATGTACTAGGATCTCCGATGGCGGTTCTGGTGGTCAGGCATGAAGAAGGCAGTAGAAGAGTTCGTTTCTCGATGCCTCACATGCCAACAGGTGAAGGCTGAGCACCAGGTTCCAGCGAGATTATCTCACCCCTGGAAGTCCCAGAGTGTAAGTGGGATGGAATATCGATGAACTTCGTGATGGGCTTACCACGGACGTCCAAGGGGCATGATTCCATCTGGGTGATCGTTGACCGACTCACAAAGTTGGCCCACTTCTTAGCTATCAGGGAGCAGAGTTCCGTAGAGAGCTTGGGAAACCTCTATGTGCAGGAGATATTTCGGCTTCATGGGGTTCCCTAGACTATAGTCTCAGACCAAGACGCCTTCTTCACATCCCGACTATGGAAGGGATTGCAGGAGGCTTTTAGGAATCAGCTACGCTGGAGCACAACGTTTCATCCTCAAACTGATGGTCAGACGGAGAGGACCATTCAGGTTCTGGAGGATATGTTGCAAGCCTGTATCTTGGACTTTGGTCGCAGTTGGGAGGACCACCTACCACTGGTAGAGTTTTCATAAAACAACAACCACCACTCCACCATTGGTATGGCACCGTTTGAGGATTTTTACAAAAGGCCCTGCCGGTCACCGCTTTTCTAGACCGACCCCAGAGAGTCAAAATTCATGGGTCCAGAGTTAGTGCGAGCTACCACAGAGAAGGTGCAGATCATCCAGGAGTGGATGAAGACTGCCCAGAGCCGGAAAAAGTCTTATGCTGACAGACGTCGGAGACCTCTGGAGTTCAAAGAGGGAGACCACATCTTTCTTCGGGTCTCACCTCGATGAGGGTTGCTGAGATTTGGCTGAGGTGGCATGCTATCTCCGAGTTTCATTTAACCTTTCCATATTCTGAGCAGAGTTGGTGATGTGGCGTATCGCCTAGCTCTACCACCACAGTTGCATCGGGTACACAATGTCTTCCATGTGTTGTAGCTAAGGAGGTACGTGCATAACCCATCTCACATCATCGACTGGGGCGAGCTGGACATCGAGGATGGAGTAACCTTTGCTGAGTACCCAGTGGAGATCGAGGATCGACAAGAGAGGATCCTTCGTGGGCGATTGATTCCCTTAGCGCGCATCCGGTGGCAGCACATGAATCTTCAGGAGAGCATGTGGGAGTGGGAGGCCCAAATTCATTCCCAGTACCCACATCTTTTTGAGTATCCAATGTTTTAGATTTTCGGGGAAGTAAAACCCTAAGGTGGGGAGAATGTAATGTCTCAGATTTTCCGTTTTTTATTTTTAAATATTATATGGAATTATTTTGAGACTGTCCGCGAAGACGGCACATCATTCCGAGGTCCAGTGAACCCGGAATGGTGGTTTGAACTTTTTTTCAAGTTAAGTGAGTCGGTGCTTGTGCGCGGTTGTGGCAGTTTCCAAAAAGATGACCGAATTAAAAATCTGAGTGCACCGTTGCTTCCAGGATGACGACTTTGCCTAAGAACGACTCTAACCTCGACCTGTGCAGATCGACTGCAAAGTTTAATTTTGGGCATTTTAAAATGGGAAACACATTAGAAGGAATAAAATAAATTAATGATTTATTTTATTATTTTAAAACGTTTCCTTTTTTTGAGCATAACCTAATCCTCCCCTATAAATTCCCCCTTATGGAAAATTTGCAGGGTTAGCATCATAAACCAGCGAGTTGAGAGAGATAGAGAGATTTCTCTTGGAGCTTGGGCAGAGGAGGACGCGTTAGCGAATGGCAGCGGATCGAAATCGAGAATTGCTACGCCGACGTTGAAGGATCTCGACGACAACGGCAGTGCGACGCCTTCGTCAGCGATCGATCCTTTCGAAAGGTAGGGGTTTGTTATTTCAATTCCCATTCCCCGTTTTTGAGTTTAAACCATGAACACGGATCAACCATGAACAAGTTGATATGCGGATTCATGTGTTCTTGCGGGAGGGATTTCTTTGGGATGGTTTTGGGGAATTGATCCATGCTTTATGTTGTTGTTGATTATTGCTCTGTTTAAGACTATTAACGGGAGCAGATCAACGTCGTGACGAACGATGACGGAGGTTCATTCCTCAATTTGTTTATTTGGATTTCTCCCCACTTCTTTCCTCACGCGTTCTTCGCGTTCTTCACGGGGCGATGAAAAACGGATTGTTGCGCATCCGTTCTGCGACGCAACGATCCCAAATCAAAGGTTAAACACCACAATGACCTTGTGGAGGTGCGACGACAATGGCAGACGACGAATCTGACCGGATCGGAAAGAGCGTTCTTCATGTGGGAAGATCAAAACACTTTTTTCGGAGCCGACCAGAGGTCTGAAAACACCTAAAGCGGCTTCGTGGCATCAGGGTGACCAATACCAGAAGGTTTCTGGGCGATCGAACGGCTGGATCAACATCGGAGCAACACGGGAACCGCCCCGGTGAAGAGCGCCATTTCTGGAAATTTCCAGAATACACGACGTGTACTTCCGAAAAACACGCCGTGTAGTGCTGGCAGCGATGGATAGGGTTTTGGGGTTAGAGAAGAAGCACACATCGTGTGACCCTAGTCACACAGCGTGTTGGACCTTTCCCGAAGCTCGACGTGTACTTTGGGTAGTACACGGACACGGGATGATGAACACGGCTTCAGGCGACACGGCGTGTACAACTTGGCAGAAGCAGCTATGCGGGACTCGGCATGCATCTCGGGAATACGCGGACACGGGATAGAGTACACGACCGTGTACTCCATCACACGGCCAGGCGATGTCAGCAGCGCGGGTCACCCTGTGTGCAGATTACACGAGTTGGAGTATACGGGTTAATGACTGTGTACGGGCACATGGCCAGAGTAGACGGAGAAACCCCAGTTTTCCAGACACGGCGTGTACACCGTACTACATGCCGTGTACTAAGTTTTTCTACATGACCAACCTTTGACATGGGCCGTTGTACACGGGTAGTACCCGGGGTTAGACAACACGGCGTGTACGTTATCTACACGCCGTGTACTTTTTGGAAAACGGCTTGGTACTTTCGTTCAGCATACCTTGGTTATCTTTCGTTTCGGTTAGTGCCCCTTATTCTCGTTCCCCTGAGGGTCAAGCATCATTTCCCACTCAGGATTATGATCCCTTCAGCATGAATTTCTATGATAGAGTCAGGCATCCATCCGAGAGGCGCGAATCGAGATCCTCTATCCATTCTTGACTCTGGGTAGAGTCAGGAATCGACGCGACCAACCTTACCGGGTGTTGATCCTCTACCTAGCTAGTGCATCACCTAACTGGTGAATCCGGATGAGTCACGGTATCCCCCATGGCCCTGGCAGTGATCCTCATCTGTGTATCGTGATCTTTCCACTCAGGAGTGTTTCTCCTGTAATGAGTGCTTCTATCTATCGTAACCTTTTCACTCATGAGTGTGTCTCCTGTAATGAGTGTATCCATCTCTCATGATGATTCCCGATGAACAACACTTCTCGGACGGACGTCATCAGAGCTATAAGACACGGGGAGTGTGTTCTCTCGGAATCAAGTGCATCACGGAATCTTCGAACAGAATCCCTTATGGGGGTATGCGGTTGTGTGACTTGTCTCTAGACCACGGGTCTGGGTTTTGAGTATATCTGGTTTGTTCTTTATGTTCCGTAGACATATACTGTGCATAGCTGACTGTACCTCTACTTTTTGTTGCTTTGTGGTTTTCGGGGTCCTCTACTGAGTATTGTTATACTCACCCCTGCACGAGCTCTGCCCGCACATCTGGTGTCTTGTGCAGATGAGCATCCTTTTGACAAAGACCAGGGCGGACCAAGATAGGACAAAAATTTCTGATTTCCCTACAGTCTAAGGCATTTCTACGGCTACGAGCAGCAGTCCCAGTACCTTTGTGCTTGCAGGTTGGACTTTTCAATTTTCAAACTCTTGATTGTTTTCTTTTTGGTGGGCTTGTATTTTTGGCCCAGTTTACTTTTACAGCACTCTACCTTTCGTCGTACTCTGTTGGTTGGGTTTAGTTGTATGCATGCATTCTTTTTCCTTAGTGGTTTTTACATTTCATCATTTGTGGGATTATAGATGTGTGCGTGTGTACAGGTACATAGGCAATGCCTCCCATGTAAGTAATATGTCTACTCGGTGCTAGTCACCAGCCCCTGGCCTATTGGAGGTGGGCTTGGGGAGTCACGGCACGGGCCCCACTGGGATGGGTTGTGACACAATAATAGAAATTTAATCTTAGAAATGGTATTCTATATTTGGAATTAAGAGGACCGAATTTGGTAAATAATGTTTTTTTCTATTTTTTTCTTATGAATAGTTAAATTGGTAAATATCTTTCACCTCAATAAGGTTTAAATAAAAAAAACTAGTCTAAAAACATTGGGATAAGGATTTTAAATTTATCTAACTCTTAATCTTCACCTATTAGATGAGTTTACTTCAACCATTCTCATCCAAGTCTTGAAAATATTACAATTTGGTTCCATTTTTCCTTAATTATTTCATTTATTTTACTTTAAGAAAAGAAAAATTACAAAATTCTTGTATATTGATATGAATATCTATACATTATTTACATATGGATAGAAAGAAATTATAATACATTATAAATGTTTATTGTAAATATAAATAAAATGCTTTCATCATAATAATTTTTTATTTTATAGCTATTGAATAAATACCTTAAATCTTTATTCTTTACTCACAAAATATATATTCAATTAATAGAAAATTTAAAAAAAATATTTTAAAATATTAAATGTAATAAAATTGGGTTGAATTATTATGTACAAAAATATTTATTTATAAATATAACATACTATGTGTGTGTGAAAGGTTTACATTTTAATTCCATTACTGTAATGTTTTTTTTTCAAATTAAATGTAAATTAATAGTCCCATTAATGATATTAATGGCATTCACTTCCATAAATCGGTGAAAGGGAAGTGCTACCCTTTATCAGTGCTAACAATAAGTGATGTTAAAATTTACTTTCAAAAGCGCTGTTAAAAGTTCCCCTTTATCAATGTTTTTTTACTAGCGCTAATAAAAGGGGGTATATTTAAAAAAAAATTTCATTACAAATAATATATTAATACATAAATATATTAATGTTCATATAAAATTAATTTATATTTTTTAAATATGTTTAGTAAAAGGATAAATAAAAATTTGAACATAATATGTAAGATATTTTGTAAAAAAGGTTAATACAATAATTTAAAAAATATTTTTAATAAATAATTTTTAAATTTTTATCATGTAATAGTAATTTAATAACAATAATGATATAAAAAATTTAAAAAAATATCTAAAGTATCTAAAATAATTTGGAAATGAATCTCGAACTTCAAAAGACCATAACTTTTGTTCCAGGTATCAGTTTGGGCTCTACCACATATCGAATCGAAAATTGTGATGAGATCAATGCTCTAGTGGCTTCGTATAAACCCTAAGTCATGTTTTTAGATGAGATAAAGGCCCATATGTACCTTAAAAATGATTTATTACTCAGGTTACCATGATTTTTTATCATTCGATGGATTTCAGCCTTGTTTAAGTGTGTATTTTTCCCTTTTACAATGAAGAATGAATTTCTTCACAAGTATTACATTCAAATTGATAATATAGATTTAAATGTTTTTCAATTTTTAAAACTTAATTTTATTTTTGATCAAATATATAACAATATATACATATTTTTTATATATTCACACATAAAAAATTAATTTTATAAGTAAATTCATAAAAATATTTACATATATAATATATTTCAAAATATATGAAACTTATCATAATAGAAACTAATATCCATTTTATTTAAAATAAAAAAATATGAATATTTATATATTTATATAATGTGTCTATGTGTGTCTATATTAGTGTGTCTCTGTATTAACAAATTGATATATATTATCAATATATTTTAACATATGTATATAAATATTAATATAATATATGTAATATATGTAAATATATATAATTATGTATAATTATACTTACAAATACACATATAATATATATATATATATGTATGTATGTATGTTGTATATATGTATATGTGTATTTAATTATTTCTAAACTCACACAAAAAAACATATTTTATAAATGTATTTAAACATAATTTTATAAATATATATTAATATAACTATATAGATGTATATATATTAATATAAATTTATATTAATATACCAATAAATATAACTAAATATATAGATAAATATATAGATATTTCATTAAATGGAAAAAAATGGGTGAGTTGTAGAGGTGCAAGCACACAAGGGAGAGGTGTTGGGTTCGAATCCAAGAAGAGGTAGGGCTTTTCATGTGGGTGCAGGTGGGTCTAGTAATGTTAAAGGGGTGTACTGGTAGGTGGGGGTGGGCTGAGTGGGTGTGTGGGTGGGTGTAGTGGTGGGGGTGAGAACTGTTAAAATGGGTGGTCAAATGATGTTTAAAGGGCCTCCAATTTACCAAAAAAATCAATTAAATTTTTACATTTGTTAGTGCTAAAAACAATCACTAATAAAGGCCCATTTAATTAGAACTTTTTTAGTGCTGATAAAAATTCCATTTATCTGTGGTTTTTAGCACTGATAAAAGGATCCCTTATTAGTGCTTTTTAGCACTGGTAAAAGGACCCCCTTTAAATATCACTTTGATTATCAGTGATTTTTTACACTTTTGAAAGCTATATTTTTTGTTGTGTATTTTTTGATAAACAATATTATTTTAAATCATTGGAATTCATAAAATCATATCTTTGAAAAAAAATTGGATATTGTTTAAAATATCAACCATGGTCCATTTATGGGTCACTTGTTGACATGTGATGAAAGGTTCAACATTTTTTTATAATTTTTTCTTTGAAATTTCGCCCATTAATTTAAAAAATACCATGTAAAATAATGGTTTTTCTGAAATTTTTGAATTATGGATTTAAAATGTAATTATCTATATTTTTGATTTATAATGATTTATTAACATTTTCGACATAGGTTGAATATACAATCTTTTTTTTCAAATTCATAATTAAATATGAGTAAATAAAAATAATATATATAGAAATGAAATTATATAATAGATTTATTATTTGAGCTTAATTTTTGAATTTCTTTGTTAATTTAATGATAAATACTTAAATTTATTTATTTTAAAACATAAATATTGTGAATTTTAATTTCCAATATGGAAATGGAATTTATTTTTTAAATAATGGAAATTATGTGTCTTAGAAAATGATATTTTTTTATTCTGTAATCAATAAATATTATATTGAATTAATTTTTTAAAAATGTATATATTAATTTTAATTTTTTTATCATTTCTGTACTTAATTCTAAAATACTACAGTGGTTTTTTTGTTTATTCATATATCTAATTGCTACCATCCCTTGTTCTACTACTTCTGCTACCTCAATACACCAACGGTAGTACAACCTTTTATGGTAGAACATTTCTACAATTCGTGCAATCTTTTTGAATTATCTACCCCTCCCCTATATAGTTTATCATCCCTATTTTTACAATCCACCTCCTATCATTTTATATCATCTACCACCACTAACACCATCGTACTGAAAAACCATTCTTCTAATAATAGAACCCACCATACCACCATTCCATTTCTCTTCTATCATTCATTATCCTTTAAGTTTCACTTCTAATTTCAACAGATGAGATGACTATGCGGTCATCCATTGAAGAGACCCACCCAAGGTAGCGAATGATGAATGAAATCCACCAAGTAGATAAATCATACACCTCCATGGATGTTTTAATAATTCTATGAGGTTCTAATTCTAATCTCACAGCTTCATCGAATACCTGATACTGATGGCCTCCACACATAATGAACACCCTCCTACATCCACCCTCCCACCCACCCACCCTCCCCCATTTTAAATGAACGGTGTCCAACTATAGTGACATCTAGGCTAAATCCCAATTTGGAAAACCATATCATCCTTAGATTATTATACCCACTTTCCAACATATATATGTTGGGGCAGATCCTGACTCCACAGTGAAAGCAATCACAAAACCCCACATAATTCACCCGAAGGCCTATTATCACACAAAAAAAATTTACACAACACCTAAAGGATTTTTCCAATAAAATGAATTTTGACATACTCACTGAAAATATTTTCACACCGTGCCAAAATGATTTTTTACAATGCACCCACACCCATTAACGTACCATTTTTATGTACCATTGAACACCAAAACCGGGACACGCCACTTTGTCTCTGTAACTATGAAGACATTCGATACATGGCATTGTCATCATCGCACACCATCTTCAGTGCTATCAATCATTACCGCTGACAAGACATAATTTATATAAAGACTTTCTTCACTTTACACTAGTTATTGTAAATGTAGAACCCCCTTCCTCATTCTCTCTTGGTGAATACATCTTTCCTGGCCCACCTATTCTAGACGCCGTGTGCAACCTTTTTATAAGAGACTTCCACCCCTATCAAATATATAAAAAATATCCCATTTTTTATATCTAATCTCACATATTTCATTTTTTCCATATCCAATCCCACATACCTAATTTTTCCATATAAAAGTCTTATATCCCTTTCTATCTCTCTCTCGTATTCATATTTTAAAAACAAAATTTTTTCTAACAATATTCACCTTGATTAAAAATTTCAATACTCTACTGGGATCCCCATGATCAACAACATCGTGATTGTAGGCTCCACCATCATCAACTAATCCATGATCAGATATATCACATCAACTCCATCTTTGTTAGATCTTCACCAGCATCAAATCATACATGTCAAAACTAACACGATTCATGACAATAACTGTAGTTTTTATCTTTGAAGATCTTTGATGAACATTTCAATGGGACTCCATTGCTACATCTCGATCTTCTCTTGTCGGAACAAAAAACCTCCTCTAATACCAAATGTTGCGGAAGAGCCCGATGCCCCGGCCGAAGTAGTCACCAAACACCATAAAATTCACCAGAAGGCCTTATATCACCTAAAATAATTTTACACAACAACCAAGGTATTTTTCCACCAGAAGGAATTTTTATGTACTCACCCAAAGGATTTTTACACCACACCAAAATGAATTATTACAACGCACCCACACCCATGAAAATACCAGATTGATGTACCGCCAATTACCACAAATAGGAAATGTCACATCATCTCTGCAACCAAGTATAAATTTGATATATGGAATCATCATCATTGAACGCCATCTTAAAATTTTTCAATCATCGTCACATACATGTAATCATTGACATAATCACCATCTTCAATTCACAATGGTTACCGAAAACGCGACACCCCTTCCTCATTATCTCTTGGTCTCAACATCTTTCTCAGCCCACCTATTCTAAAGTCTCGGTAAAACATTTTTATATGAAACTTACACCCATATAAAATATATAAAAAAGATATCTTTTATTCATATCTAATATCAAATACTTTCTTTTTTATATCCAATCCAACATATCTCTTTTTTCCATATCAAAATATTTTATGACTTTCTCTCTCTCCCTCTTATATACAAATTTTAAAATCAAAAAATTTCCCAACAATACACATGTGATAATGGGAAAAATAATTTCTCAGTTTGAAGACTTGAGTAGTGATAATCACATACATTTTGCACAACATAGGGAGCCCATCTAGGAGGCTCACCTAAACACTCAATATGAATATGATGACAAAAATTATATATAAATATTTTTCACCATTAACTAGTAGAAACATTTATTATCTTTCGATCTTATCTATAATTTCATCCTAAATTTTCATTTATCCATTTTAATTTCAATTGTAATTTTCATTATATTCTCCTCTTTGATTATTTAATGATTATACTCCCCCTAGTTCTTTCTGTATCGATCCACAATGTATTCTTGTTATTTCTCATGTTTCCATAATTGAAGGGAGTATTAATCATGGACCACCCATCCGATGAAACCCAATGATGCTAGGTCCGCACTCCATACCTTATTTTTTTTGAATAGAATTTCCTGAAAGTGTGAGGATAAAGACATAATAATTTCTAAAGTATCTTGAATTCTGATTTTCTTTCATACCGATGAATTTTTTTTACTATCCCTATATTCATATCAATAATTTATAATGGAAGAATTAATCTAAATAAGGGATGAGATTTTCAATTGACACATTTCAGAGAGTGATGAGTTAATAACTTAGGGTAATCTCTTTGATTTTTATGTTCATTGAAATAATTTAATCACAAATTATGTGTGTACTTGATTAACACTTGTAGATATTTTAATTAAAGGGTAAAGGTTCTTAGACAAGTGAGTGTCAGAAGGTTGAATCAATTGGTTTCCCCTATATTTCATCCATCCTTCTTGTATTTCAACTTTTTTCACTGTTTTTATTTACTATAAACCAAAAAACCATCTCATATCCTAATTTCAAGATTTAAAATTTAATAAAAACAAAAAAATACATATTTTATATCAAAGTGAATCTCCCAAACCCTAATCCTTGATAAACGATTCTATTAATCCACTAGGATAAATTATATTGTTTTTAAAATTTAGTTTGGTTGAATCCCCCAAAAATGACATTATCAATTTGGAATCATTGTCAAGAAGTTATGTTGGAAAATCATTGTAATTTTCCACTATTTGATAATTTTTTTTACTTTAAAAAATTTAAATAATAAAAAATATATCATCATTCAATGTCAAAAAATGAAATCAATCCATAATATAATCAAGAAAACAAATATGAGTATTACAATTAAAAAAATTGATTAAATAATGAATTAGATGAAAAAAACACTTTCAATTTTTATAGGACTAATACTCAAAGGTTATTAACAGAGTATCCTGAACCAAAAATTGAGATATTAAGAGAGTACATCCAAGATAAGGAATTCATGAAGGGTCCTAATCTACCACAAATTCTATATATGATACCATGGTAACTCTATGAGTGGCATGAGAAGCCAACGAAACCACTTAAGGGAGAAAATCAAACTCTTCACCCTTTTGGTTTTAATTCATTTAAAATTCAACGTTAAATTGAAAAACCTTGATTTGATAATGCAGATTCAGTAGTGTTGGAGTATTCCTCCAAGGAGGATACATTTAATTCTAATTATTTATTTCTTAATATCATGCAACTAACATTTCGTATGGAGTTTTGTGTGATAATTTTATATGTTTAACTTCATTACATGAGAATATCATTAGGGAATATGAATATTCCCCACAATATCTCCATGAAAATCATTTGTTGGTAGTTATAGAATATGTGATACTATTGGTCCCACATTAAGAAACAGATGAACAACCTGGTACATATGAAGGTCAACTCAACCAATTTTAATTTCATTCAATCTGAATTATTCATCAAATCCTACCTTGTTTTAAATTGTATAAGAAGAAAAATTGGATCTTTTAATGCAGGAGGAAGAAGACACTAGTTTTGTGGTGGAAGAGACTGAGGAGGACCCATGCCTGATATTTTCATCCCAACATTTCATTCCATTTGTTGATGATAAGAGGCTATACACACATAATTACTTTGTTCATGGGGACCTCCAAAAACTAAAGTTAATTAGCTCCATTGAAAAGAGAATTTGGTGGGTTTTAAACCATAAAAATCATCCAATATTGTATTGATGATAGACACATGACTGTCCAGTTATATAGAGTCTTTATACAACCTCTCTTGGTAGGTATATCCTAGGATTCTTTACCTCCTCTATTTCCTTTTCATTTCCTTTACCTTTCATTTAAATAAAAAATATAATGTATAAATTATTTTTTCAAAGATTTCCCCTAAGTGAGAAAAACCTATGAAACATGATCAAGGATCTTAATAACAGTCAAAAAGATAAATTACCATAATCATGCTGGAAAAAGTAAACACAAAGTTTCCTATATCCTTTTTCACTATTCATACAATATGACTTTGAAGTATGCCCATAAAATTTTAATGGATAGTGATGAACATTTCTGGGGGAGGATATTCATCCCAATAAGAGTAGTTATTTAAAATCTATTTTTTTACTTTCATAAAATCTATAAAAACAATTTTTCACTATTTTTGTTATTATTTAATAACCTTGTAACTAATTAATAAATATTCCCTAAAGATAATATAAAAAAACAAATAAAAAATAATTTTTTTGTGAATATTGTAAATAAACATTTTCTATTTTAACATAATAAAACAATAAAAAATGTTTTAAAAAATTATGTGAATATGGTATAGAAATTTTATAAAGTTTCTATTTTTATTTTTCCACTTCTATAGAGCTTGATTGATGCCCTGACATATTTCAAAATATCATGATAGAGTTGGAGGAATTCACTAGTTTTGAAAAATTTATGACTTAGATGATTATTAAGTGAATTGACTATTATTTTCATAAACCTTTGGTCATAGAACTAAGAAATGGAGTGTGAGTGAAATGATTTATTTTGAACCAGATTTATATCTTGAGATCCATATGATTTTTCAACTTAATCCAAGATAACATGACCTCCATGATAGAAAAAAACCATGGTGATCCAAATGAAATGAAATTAGTAAAATTCATTCAAATATAGATTAAAATGGGTAATGGGGAGACCACAATGTATCTTTGATACTATGAAACAATTGGTGTGAGTGACCCTTAATTAATTTAATATACTGTTTTGTAATTTTCCCCGCATATAAATGGCTACGAAAAATTCAAAAATAAAATAAAAAAAATAAAAGAGTATCATAGAAAAAGAAAATTTCATTTAAGTGAGTTGAATATTAAACCTATAAATGGAACAATTAACATATAGAAAATTCATTTGAATTGTATCCATAAATTGGGAAATCAATCTTTGGTTGAGGAAACCTAAGAAAGATGAAACATTATAATTGTTTTTTCTTAATCATTGACCCACTTAAATCATGTTTGTTACACTCATGAATTGGAACATTGATTTGATTGATATTAAACAATTACATGATTCACATATGAGGAATGAATGTTTGAACATTATAGGAATATGTGTTTACCTTGAATTATAGATATTAAATTTAAATGAAGTCAAGTTGTCTTTCTTTTATTTTTATTTTTGAATAAATTGAATACATTGATAAATTGTTGGACTGTGTAATAGTTCAACTGTGTGGGAGTGATTTGAGAAGAAAATTTCAACATTTTAGTCTACTTATATTTGAAATTACCCCCATTAAGTAAAAAAATACTTGATAAATATTATCTTCTGTAAACTTTTTGAATTATCGATTTAATGTGTAATTGTCTCAATTAATGATTTTAAATGATTTATTCACTTTTTATATAAATTGTATTGTTGAAAGTCCATAAAATTTAAAATTAAAACAATGAAATTGAAAATAATAAATCTATAAATGAAAATCATTAATGTGTTTATTTTTTGAGATTAATTGTTTTATTCATTCTTAAATTTAATTTAAAATATATACATTGAATTTCTTTAAAACAAAAATATATTATAAATTTTAATTTTTAGTCTAGAAGTGGATGTGACTTTCAAATGATGGAAATTATGTGTCTTGGAAAATCTGATTTTTTATTGTTTAATCATTTAATATTAAATTTATATGGAAATTAAAATTATTTATTTGGAAGTGGAAATATAAATTTTAATTATTTTATTATTTCTATAAATAATTGGAATACATTTCACTAAAAAAATTATATTTGTTCATTTATTTCCACTATAAGGAGGGGAAAACAAGATTGATGATTGAAATACCAGATCTAGAATAGTAATAGTTGATATATATTGAGTTATACTAAACCTAAGTTCCAGTATCTAATATTCTACACATGAGGAAGATTGGTCACACTTGCCCATTGTTGCAGTTTGTGGATGATGAAGTCACTACAGACCACCACACTTGAGAGAAACCCCATCATGACATCCCTATGAAGAATTCCACTTAGAAGAAGAAGAAGAATAAGGAACCCTTTTAGGTAAATATTAAATAGGAAAATTAAATGATGAATAAAAAGGAATAATAATAATAATAATAATAATAAATAATAATAATTTTTTTAAAAGTATATAAATATAAAATAATTCTAATAAGCACATAAATTTATATATATTTAAATTTAAATAAATTTATGTAAATTTATATTTAAAAAAATTTCTTGATAAAATTAATTTATGTTTTTTTCATGTTCGCATGTTTGAAGGCACGAAGACCAATTATAGTGACATCTAGGCCCAATCCTAATTTTAAAACCATATCATGCCCAGATTGCTGGAACCACTTCCAACACATACATCTCCTTCCAAAATCAACTATAAGAATCCATTATTCATTGGAGTCACAATTTAGTGAGGAAAAAATCATATTCACATAATAAAAAAGTCATACATGAGTGACTATGAGAAAAAGATTTTTTTTTAGTTAAAAGACTCGAGTGATACGGATCAGAACCCTTCTCAATGGAACATGGAATTCATTAGACATGCACTCTAGGACACTGGATATGAGGATGAAGAAGGTATTTATGAATAAATACTTTTCCCCTTACCTAATATACATATTCCATATATCAATATTTTATGTAATTTATTTTTGGATTACCATTTATTTATTTTAATATTGAATTAAATTTTTATTTTTTTTAATATGTTCAATTGTTCTGTTCTTATCATCTCCCGATGTTAAAAATTTATCTCACCATTGTGAATATTAGTGATTTTTCATGTTTTCATCAATGATGAGATACTCAACCTAGGATCACTCATTGGATGAAATGATAATGATTCCAAACACTTATCATTTATTTTTTATTTTTTATGAGAATCTATAGATAATGATAGGATGAGGATGCAATCATACCACATGTAACTTGACTTATGATTTTCTTTCTCATTTCTGATCATTTTCTCCTCTCCCTCTATTCAAATAGATTTTTTAAAATTGTAGCATTGATCTGAATGGGGTATGAGATCCTGATTTTGAGCCATTTGAGAGACTGATTATATCATCACTTCAGGTCTTTTTCACAAGTTTGATGTTTTTTCACTTATCTATTGAGTGTGTGTGTAGTTTATTGCAACAAATAATGATTTTAATGTACGGGTCAAGGTTACGAGAGAAGGAAGGTTTACAAGGTTGAATCCATGGATATATCCCATTCATGCATCCATCCTTACAACATTTACAATTTTTTCACTGATTTCATTTAATTAATATAAATAAACCATCACTTATCCTTATTTATTTATTTAAAACATAATAAAAAATACATAATTTCTAGAATAGTGTAACTCACAAACCCTACTCCTTGATAGACTACCCTGGTCAGCCACTGGTCGACATTAGGATATCATAAAAATTATTTTTAACTATTCCCAATGATAGATATGTGATCAATTTATGTTTAATTATAATATTTTTGAATTTTGAAGAGTATAATACATTTTAACCATATTGAAAATCAATAAGGGTTAATGGGAGTTGGAATAAGTATACCAGGGTAAAATAAAAAAAATGAGTCTAAATTTTATTTGATGAGAGTAACTAGAATCATATTCTATATTACTATATAATTAAATCAATTTGAATCAAATTTTCCTGAAAATTAATTTATCTTAATTTATTAATTTATGTAATTCCTAGTGTGCCCCTCCCCTCACTAATAAAATGGAACCTCCGTGCATTCATTATTTAAAATGTTTGATCATTAAATAATGCATAATAACCCATATAAAATCTTCTTAGATTACTTAAACTCATTCTAGATCTTTTTTTCTTTCCAAAATATTACCCTTTAAAGGCATAAGTTTTATAAAAAAAGGGGTTTCTCAACAAATAGGTATAAATCTTAACTAAGACTTTTAAATTATATTTCTTATTATAATTCATATATATATATATGGTATCTAAAATAAAATAATGAATTAAGTACCTTTAATATATTTAATCGTTAAAGTTATGATGAAATTACCTTTATCCACTTCATTCCAATCACAATGAAAATGTATATGTTGCTCATGCGTACATGCGGAATACCACCTCCATGAAGTGATATAATTCATTTTTCATTTCTAATTTTCATGAATGGTAATAAAGATAATTTAATGAATATAGATGATATTTAAGATATAATAATGATTATAAAGGTGGATTATTATATATCATTCTTTTGTTCCAACGATTAAAAAAAGGAAATAACGTTCATGTGTACAAAATCATACCATCTCTATAAACGATTTAATTCATTTTTTTATTTATACCCTTTATTAATAAATCAATATAAATATAATAAATATATATTATATTTATAACATTTTTGTATATTTGGAGTTTGTTTATCCATGGTCAAATTATAAGGATCAAAAATGAAAAACCTAGACATTAATGAAAAAAGAAACAATCAGTACCTAGATTCAATGATTTTATAACAAATTATTTATAAATGGGTTTTTAAATTTTATAAGTGGATAATATGTGATATTATAAGTATAAATATTATAATATAATATAATTATAATAAATTTGAATTTATTATAGTAGAGGTTAGAGCTATTTTGAATTAAGTGTAACTTGATGTAAGAGTTAATTGTCTCACTTTTATTTATATGAGGCTAATTCCATATTCACATCTTGTTACCCTTGTGTAGTGTATATAATTCCAATGGATGAAATTCATGATGATTTCATGAAAAATATATGGATTTAAAAATCCATTTATGTTCCTCTCTTTCATGTGGTTTTTATTCAAATGGTATTAAAAATTTTAGGGTTTTTTGTTAGAGTCTAAATTTTACAGGGACTATTTATAATTAATTTTCCGATAATAAATCATCATGATATACCTCTCAAGATTATTGTTAATTTTATTTTCCCATATTTATTTATAGATATTAAATGATTTATTTTCATTCCCCTATCTTTATGTACTAAACATAACAAAATAGTATTTTAGGTAAATATAAATTTATTTATATCTTTGGTCGAATATCATTTTTCTTCCATGCCCATATTTTTCTAAAAAAATCAATAATTTTATTCATATTATGAAATGATTTTTTAAAATAAATTTTCAACATTTTAATTTTTTTTTAAAATATTTTAAAATAAATATTCTCTCCATTTTCATAATTTGTTACTTTTTAAATTTTATTGAAAATGTAAATGAAATATTTATTTTTTCATACAGGACATGAACATAATTCCTCACCTCTATGACCGGTAAATTCTTCAATTCTTAGTTTACATGTTTCCATGTTTTTTTAAAAAAATCCTTAAAATTTGGAAATATTCTAGAATTTAAATAATGGATTTCATAGTGAAAAGATTATTTTCCTCATGAAACGTTCATGGGATAATTGTATTTCATTTTCATCTATGATAAAACCCATTAATGTTACTTATTATTTACTATAGTTATGATCCAATGATATGATCCATTTTAATGCATTGGATATATTATAATGATAAGGATTTAAAAATAATTCAATGTAACCTATTTAATTCCCAAGGTTTAATTAGGATGTGGTAAAACCCTTATGAAACACATTTCATTTCCATGGGTTATGCTATAATGAAATAATGTTTTTTTATTAATTGTGTTTTCATTCCTTGGTTTATACTATTTTAAAATATCGATGATCTTATGAAACACATATGTATTATTTTCATTATGGGATGATTGGGTCCAAATTATATAACCCTCCACTTTATTAGATAAATATGGATATCTCTTAAGATAATAATGACTGAAATGAGGAGTAATCATATTTTAGTATTGGACTACGTCCAAATGATATTATTGAGAGTGAACCTTGATTATGAATATGATGGAACAGGGAGTGAAAAGAATCCACTATAATATCTTTGGGAGTGATAATTGTCTATAGATATGATAGAATATGGAGTGAACCCAGTCTATTATGATAGTCTAGGCATTGATCCTTGACTAAGGAAATTATTTTATATGCTAATGCGTATACCAATTTTTTTTGTCTTATTTCAATTTAATTCTATCATGGATCGTGTTATTTGGTTCCTTTTCGAATCATTTAATATACACATTCTAAATTTATAGCATGATTTGATATTATGATCTATGATATGATGTGTTTGGTTTTAATATGGTAAAAGCATGCTCTCATACTATGGTACTCATGTTATTCTAAAGTGATCATTGATATCTTCCTTGCTTACCCATATTGAGCAATTGAAATCACCCTTTCGTATGTTTACATTTCTCAGTATATGAAGAAATATATTAAGTAAAATATGTATATAGAGGGTGATACTTGTGAACAAACAAAATGGGAGATGATGTAGATATATTATGTATATGTTTTATATTTATATAATTTTATAAATTCACAAGACATATATTATTCTGGAATAGATTGTAATGTTATGTATTGAATATTCATATAATAATATGTAATATTTATGCATAGAATGTATGGGTCACTACTGTTAGTATTAGAGTAATTTATAGTTACCATTTGAATCTATGATGAGAAAACCTTTTTGAGAACCCTAAGGATAATCCTATGTGTAAGAGAATATACTAAGTTATGTTAAAGAAAGGACTGTAGTTTTATTTACAATACATATCCATCTAGATACTACAAGTGGATGTGGGTTAGGAATGGGCACATATAGGTGTAATAAACTCCAAAATAGTTTGATGAGTATATATTGACCATCATTTTGGTTCATAGTGAGTGTGACCCTGTTTCTCACCTAGTTTGAACTCCTAAGGTATATTCATTTGTTAATTCCCATTGTGAACCATTGTGAATGAATTTAATGCATGATGACCATGAATGGACTTTGTTAAACCAAAGGTGTCATATATTGAAATATGGTGTCATGAGTTAGACAAAATATGAATGTGTTTTCATCATTACATGATTACATACTATGATGTTTGATTCTCAAGATACCCATTTTTATTTATCATGGGAAATAATATATAATGGTGGAGTTGGGGTGGTGATGCTCCAATATTAAAGTATGTTATTTGATATTAGTCTTTTGAAAAAATTTATATCATGAAAGGTATAAAGGAGTTAAAATTATTATCTCAAAGTATTGGATGTTGAATTAGTAGTCAAACCAACTATAGTACAAAGATTGCATCTCCAGTCAATGATTCTTATCCTATTGATGTTTGTGGAAATGTACTCCTTGAAAATCATGTTATTATCCATGTTATTGAATTTGACGTTATCTTAGGAAAAGATATTATTAAATTACATAAGTCCCACTTGAATAGTAGTGGAAGGGAATTCATATTTGATATTCTGAACTGACTTAGGATTGTTAATCATTGTAATGATAAGTATGACCCTCTAATAAAAATAACATTCATTCTGCGTGTTTTGGTTCCGATTTAAAATTGGTGTATATCTCATATGGTTTGGGAGAATGTCATCATCAATGATATACCTATTTTATGAGAGTGTATTATAATTTTTATAGAAGAGTATTCTATTAATCTTCTGAATCATGAAACATAGTTTTTAAGAGAACTCATTCTCAATGCTACACTTATTTCAAAGAATCCAAATAGAATTTACACTATTTGGTTGTAGGAATTAAAGTTGAAAATATTAGTGAATCTTACTAAGAGATTAATTTAGAAAACTTAATCACCATGGGTTTCACATGTTCTATTTTTCAAGAAGAAATATTAAACAATATGACTCAATAGTGATTATCGGGAGATTATATTGATCCCAATCAAGAATAAGTATCATATTACCGATATTGATGATTTTTTCAATCAATTATGAGGGGATTAATATATTTAATTGGTTAGGATACTATCAATTGAGTGTCAAAAGTGATGTCATACCAAAGGCAAACTCTTGTATTAGGTATAGACACTATTTACAGTGACACATCATTATCATATATATAAATTACATCATTTTTTATGAATACTCATTACATTACACAAAAAAAATTGATAAGGACTGTAATAGTTTAGTTCCCTTTGAATATTGGAAACAAAATCATGTATTTAATCTATAAAATAAATCATCTCCCACTATTATCTTCATTACTAATTCCCTTGTTATAAATATCTTATATAATACATTTTTTCATAACTAAGTAAAAGGGAACAAAAGAAAGGATGAGCAAAGATGCTCATTAATGGTATATAAAGGATACATGTAATACAAACATGATCATAAATCTATAAGATCACTATTATAACATATTCAAACCATAACCTACATATCAATGATCATAATGTTGAATCATGTCATAATGAATGGGATTTAATAAAAAAATGAATCCTAAGGAAATCAAAGAACAAGATCTATGGGGGCATAACATTGGTATAAGACACGGAACTTTTGGAATAATCATAAGTATAAATAATCTATTCCATATTTGTAAATTCTATCATAAAAGGATATCATTTTGGAATAATTTGACTCCCCAAAATATAAATGTAGTCAAGGTTCACTCTCAGGACCATGATAGTGGATAAATTCCCCTTCTGAACCAAGTTCACTCCCATTTCGAGTCATGTCTATCTCATGAGAAATATATCATTATCTAGTGAATTAGTGGGAGATATCGGTCCCACTAGTCTCATAATGGAAAAAATTTATTTATTACACAGGATCATAAAATATCAATCACATCTTAAACCATGAAATTAAATGGGTTTTTTAAAAATCCCATCATATCATAAGCAATAGAAAAATGTTGCATACTAATTTCATCATTTCATCATTATACAACCTGTGGAAAAAGGAGAGGGTTTCCTAAGAAATGTATCATTGTATAACCCACAAAAGATAATTTTTTATTATAAAAATCATCAAAACATTATCATAAAACATTTATATAATGATTAATAATTACACACTTGGATCATATTCATAGTATAGAATAGGTAACATCAGTGGATGTCATCTTAGATAGAAAATGATTTTCATCGATTGTTTAAAATAATTCATGAGGACAATATCTTTTCCACTTTGATTTTCTTTAAAACATAAATTATTTTGATAATATTTTCTTTGAAAATAATCTTGAGAATTTCTAATATAATCTTTGAAGAAATTATTGGTTATGATGTATGAAAATTCCATTCTTTTCATACAAGTTAAAATGAAGACTCCTTCAACTTTTTTGGTAAAATCTAAATATTAATTTTTTGGAAAATGAAATGAATATTCCATTAAAACATTTTTAATAATTCTAAAAAAGGTAAAAATATATTCAATAAATAATTTGGATAATAATAAAAACATTTTTGAAAAAAATTAGAAAACATATTTTTTTGATGAAAATAGATTTCCATATGAAGAGAGATAATGTCATATTTTCTTAAAAACTTTTTCTCATTTATTTTAATACCAAAGTGTGAAAATATGATACTATTACATGAGGATATAATGAATAAACTATGGATATGAAATTTCATGATAATTATTGAGAGGTAGATAATGATATTTCGACATTGGAGACTTGATTTTAAATAATCCCGATAAACGAAGAGATTGTAACTTAATACTCTTACCACATTGGTTACCATGAATCATAAACACTATGAAAGGATAAAATAAAATAAAATATTAAAATATCATGAGTGTAAATAAATCCATTATATTTTATTTCAAATAGGTTTAATACACACATTATAAAAGAATGTAGGTTCATAACATAACACATGACCCAGAAAATGAAAATTTAGACAAAATTCCAATACCTTATGTCTTTAATTTCGTTTTAATCATTAAAAAATAATGTATAAAAAACATAAGTTTATTATAAATATATTATATATCCATATTCATATATATCATACTATTCAATATTTTATTACAACCTTTTATTACCCATTTTTGATGATTCCATGTTTATGTTACATTTCAGGTAATAACTACATTATTTTCACATATATTTTGATTATTTTTATATTATATATACAATAGTTTCATAATATAAATAATTTTAACCATGAGATCTATTTTATATATATTAACAATATATGTATTTAGAGTAATCAATAATACATAGATATATAAAAGGCACCATTCATGGATACAGTATGTCGTGCGTACGCATGAAAATTGATTGCATTTTCATGTTTTATTGAATCAAAGAAAGGTAATTGATATATTACCACTATATCATATTTTTATTCATATATGTCTCATATTTTTATTAAACACATCCTTAATACATTAAATGTAAATTCTGTTTGAATTATATTGCATCGCGAGGCGGTAGTCTGTCGTACACATGAGTGAAATTATTGTATTCCCTAAAGCAGAGAGTATAAAGGTATATGTGATATAATAGTTAAAAAATACAAATAAAATCATAAATATCATATATAAATAATAAAACTATCATTTCGACTATACTTAAGTTAAGTTAACATAAAAATTAATGACATCAGTTCGTGAGGAAGTAGTCCACTATACACATGAACGATGATTTAGTTACCCATTTAATGGAGGTGGAGATGTTTTTAGGTTATGAAATTTTCATAAAAAATATCAGTATATGGAAGAATTTTTTTTAAATTATATAATAATTTAATAATAATATTTTATGTCTATGCAGTAATAAATAAAACAAAGACACTCGTTGATTAATGTTACATCTTCTTCGAATATTCTCCATAAGTGTGCATTAAAATCCTTATTAGGTTGTATTGAGGTCCAAAATATAAATTATAGGATTATAGGAGTGAATTTGGGAATTTTGTTCCAAAAAATGGGTTTTAATGTGTGAAGAGGAGAGGAGAAGGGGTGGCCTTTAATAAGTGAGGTGAGTGACATAATTGTAATTTTTTGAAAAGAAAAAATTATAACCATGTTTGCATAATATAAAAAGGATCAGAAATGGATAATTATATATCCAATAATGGATAAAGTTTATATATGTTCATAAAATGGTTCTTTAAAAAATCATTTTTTACCCTTATCATTTTTGTTTAGCCCAACACTAACTCCAGTTTTACCTAAAACACAGTAAATAATTATTACAATTATTGCAATTTATTTTGGTAAAAAAATATGTTTATCTTATTAGATAATATAAATTATTAAAATTCATAATACTTAATCCATTTTTTAGAGTTCCATTCACTGAAGTTTAAATTTAAATTCAAAAGTAATTCAGCATATGCAACTAGAAATAATGTTTTTTAATAGAAAATGATCAAAAGTTTAAAAAGTGGTTTTTATAAAAATTAAATATGAAATTTATATCTTTTCATAAATTGGATGAATGAATTTATAAGTGCACCAATTAAATATTAAAACCATTTTAAAATATAATTTATCATTATAAATGAACTAAACAAAGTGCATTTTTCAATTTAAATGTAGTGCTTTGAACTATTAACCAAAAAATGAATCTTTTCAGAAAATTCCAAAAAATTCACCCACTAAAACGAATTTTATTTTTTACAATTAATTTTATAAAAGTTTCAATAATTAGTTCTATAATGTTTTTCAATTTGTTTTTGAAGAAATTGTTTTCTAAATCATTTATTGATTTTTTTTGAAATTAATGTATTTTTATCAGTATGTTTTATCTAAATAAAACCATTATAAAAAAAATAAAATAATTCACTATTATTAAAGTTACTACGTCTAATAGATATTTTACAATGGCATAATTTAAATTAAAATATACATAATATATCATAATTTTTTTTAAAACTCATTATCTGGTGTAACGCAAGCTAACCTGGAGCCAGGTTTAGTGAAAAATGAAATTTTTGGTTCATATAGGAAAAGATTTAATTGGTGTTTTTTGTAACACAAGATATAAAATAAATTTAATTTATTCAATTTATTTACTACTATTCGAGATACTATATTTAATAGATATTTTATAATGTTTTCATTTAAATGAAAATGTCAATAATATATCATGGTTTTGTTAAAACACATTGTCATGTGTAACACAAGCTAACCCGGTGTTACGTTTAGTGAAATATTAAATTGGTGGTTTATATAGAACAATATTTAATTGGTTTTTTGTGTAAGACAATCTATCAAATAAATTTAATTTTTTCAAAATAATAATAAATTTATTTCACAAGTGGTATGACCTCTGAGTTTATTACATGTGAAGGGTTAATTATATACTTCCTCTGAAGATATACATGAAACACATCAGAGAATTGAGAGGGGTTTGGTGGATTCTCCAAGAAATAAGCTACAATCCTGATAATATTAAGAATATAAAAGGGTTGATATACCTTGGTATTAATTACCCTTTCTTCTCAAATTTTATAATAGAGTTCCAAGGAGAAATTATTAGAGAAAACATGTCACCAACTTTAAATTCTAGACCATGTCAGTAATTACCATCATTGATTTCTATCCAACTCTATGATGCCTTTATGTATTCTGCAATGGATCTAACATTCTCTTCCATTTCTTTAGCAATATTATATCCAAATATTTTCCTTTCTCAAACTTCATTCCATCATGTTGGACCTATGAATTTATTTTCATAAAGGGATTCAAAATAAGCCTTCTGATTTTTGTAGTGAAATCCATTGTTCTATGAAAAATAAACCATAAGAAATTTTTGATCCTAAATATCATTGAAAATCAATGAACATTCTCTCAACATATCCTATATAATTTTAATTTCTATCTCAGACTGACCGTATGTCTAAGGATGATACACAGTGATGAAACTCAACTCTGTATCCATATAACAATAATGTCTTCACCGAAACATTGAGGTAGATCTCTAATAATGATCAAAAAAAAATATTATGTGGTACATTATACAACCTTACCATTTCCTTAATTTAAATCCAATACATCCAATTCGAGGATAAGTCTTCTTTGAAAATAATTAAGTGTGATATATTAGTAAGAAGATTGATTACAACCTATATTACATTTTTCCATTTAGATGTTTTGGGGAGTCTGTTGACAGAATACATGGTGATTTTTTCCCATTTCTATTTTGTTATGGGAAATGGATGTAGAATCACCTTATACATATATCTTATACACTTAACTTGCTGACATACCAAACACTGATATATAAACTCTGAAATATCTCTCTCCATGTCATCCCACCAGAAGTACTCTTTCAAATCTCTACACATTTTCATACTTATAGGATGAATAGATAATGAATTAATATGTGTTTTATCAAAGAAATCCTCTTTAACTTCTAGTATGGATGGAAAACATGCATCATTGCTAAACATTATTATTCCACCATGATCAAGGTTAAACAAAATAACTTTCTATCATTCTTTTGAAGCAATGCATTTTCTTTATCACCTATTTAGTCTTCACAGGGATAGATGGTTAAAAATTTCTTTCAGGGTTTCTAGACCCATACTTTTTTAAAACTATTAATATTTGATCTTTTTCAATCCTCACCATGGATATTCTAGATGATCTTATAGACTCAATGTATTGACCACCATGTTCTCTTTCCCAATGTGTTAATTTATCGAGCTATCATAATATATAATTATCTATAACCATATCATTTCTCTCATAATCATATTATTTTTTTGAATAGATAATTTGTTATATTTTTATCGATATATATATATCACACTTTTGTCCATATAAATAATGAATCCATATATTTAATGAAAATTTTACCGTAGCTAACTCTTAATGAAGACTTGAGTAATTATTCCCATATGTCTTGAATTTTCTTAATCCATAATCTATAACCATGTAATTGTTAAAAATAAAACATCCCAATAACTTCATGGATACATAACTATTGATTAAAAACCCTAATCCACTATAGGGAAATGTAAGTAGATGTATGTTGACTAATGTTCTCTTTAGTTCCTACAAATTTTACTCACATTAATCTATCCATAGGAACATGACTCCCTTCCGAGTTAACATGGTGAGTGGAATATATATTCTTCATAAAATCTCTAAAAAGGATTGATAATATCCATAAAAACCATGAAAAATATGGTCCTCAGTCACTATGGTTGTTTTTGTCTAAAATTCAGTAGCCTCTTCCTTTGATGGGTCTACTAATATAACCTCTCTTGAAATTATAAGGCCCAAAAATGAATAATTTGTTGTAAGATATAAAAATTGTCTAGAGATGTCTTTGGATTTTTTCTAGGTACTCTTTTCCTTATTTTTAGTACATATTTTTTGGTTTTTATCATGGGGAGTTATTTGGTGGGAATTTTGGAAGGATGCTGGGTAGTGCACGGTTGGCACACAGTTTTCCCAAATCGTGCACGCTACCCCAGTAAACCATGTCAACCTTGGTAGAATGTCATTACACGAATGTTGCATGGTTTTCCTAACCATTCAACATCGGAGGAGTAATGGTGCACTCCCAAGAAGAGGCTCATGGTTAAGGTGCACGATTTGGGAAACTATGTGCCCCTACCTGAGAAACCACTCATGCACATTTAATTAATCCTAAAATTGATTTTTAAAATCCCAAACCCCCAAAATCACTCCAACATGGACCTATTCCACCTTAAATAGACTCTATCATGTTTGGATAATCTTGGATGGATTATAAGACCTCCTTACCTCCATTTAGGGTGGGTCAAATCCAAAATTAAAGACCTTCACCTATCCCTGTAAGTGATTATCTTCCCATATAAATTCCTCATGCTGTCCAATATTTATCTTGTCTTTTGAATGGAGGTTTCACTATGTTGTTGTTGATTTAGATATAGGTTTTATTATTTCTATTCTATTTTATCTTGGATATAGGATGCAGATGTAGATCTCATTCTTTGAATCAATGTTGAATGTTATGCTTTAGCTGGGTATTTCTATTGGCAATAATTTTTCATCAATATTGAGGTAGTTGGTCTAAATTAAATTCATATAGTATTGAATTAATATGTTTGTATGTGCGGTTATGTTTCAATTAGAATAATTTGGAATTCATATTTAATTGAATAAATTAATTGATTAATTAGTTTATGGAAACATGGAAATAGGATTGTGGAATTCGATTAATTAAATCGTGAAATAATTAATGGTATGTGTGATTATGGAATTAATGGGAGACTAAGATTTGGTATTTGGTCAGTTAATGTGTTTATGAATTAATTTTAAATGAGAGATATAAGATGGTTTATTTGACTATTAAGGGTTTTTGGGATCTTGAAATAAGATTAATTAATTGTTAAATTAATTAGTATAATATCAAGAATGTGGAGTTGATGGAAAAATGGGATTTTGAAATTGGATTAATTAATTTTTAAATTTATTAATGGAATATTTTTAATTTTAAATTAGATAGTTTAAATGGTGAATTAAAAAATGGAATTTTAGGATTTTGGAATTGGTAAATTAATGTGATTATGGATTAATCGATAATGTAGACTGTGATGTGTTGGTAAAAATATTAATATTTATTAATATTGATTTGTGTAATATATTAGACATGTGTGATTGATTTTGATATGTGTGTGGGACATAGTCTGCTGCATAAAATTCACATAATGATAAATTGATATTCGTATGTGGGACATGGTTTGATGCACCAAAATACCATAGTGATAAATGAGGGTGGGACACATACTACTACTTTAAAATCCCACATGATTTATTTTTTTATAAATAAAAGTGGAATGCGGAGTGCTACTCTAAAATCCCATGGGGTCCTACGCATAGTGATCTAAACCCAAAATGTTGGCATTTATCTATGGTTCCAAATGGTCATGATAATGATTTGAGATGAAATTGATGATGAATAAAAATGTGAAATACTGAAATATGAATTAATTATGTGATATGGTGTAGAAACCAACATGTGCTAAAGTAAGTGTTGAGGGTTTGGGTATCCTCTAGAACCAGGGAGTTTCTGTGGTTAAATAAAAAATAATTATACATATGTAACTATTTACTGTATGGATTTTATTTTATTATTTATCAAACTTCATGCAATATTATTAACTGGATATTGTTTTGAAAAATGTTTTTTTAGCCTACATATTTGTACTCACACCCTAATCAGGCGGTCTGGTTGGTACTCTAATAGACATCATGTTTGAAGGATATGATAAGGGAAAGAGTCTTATGTTACATGAATAAGTCGGGATAAATCATAGATAATGTAACCAAGTGTGATTCAGGTCTTGTTTGGGATTTTTCAGTCCGATTATTTATTTTTTGTTTTATATAGTGACACTTGACATCAATTTTGAATGGTATATATATTATTGAGTTTTAGATATTGTATACATGTCTTGGTTAGCATTGTGATATTTGTATTATTCTAGTTTTGTTATATCATATGGTTATTGTTTATTTATTCCCCCTATGTAAATAATTTTATTAATATGTTATTGTCTCCCCATGATCTATATTATACCCCCACTGATAGTTGATATCCTCTAGTGTATGGGGAGGTGATCCTGATGTCATGTGACTGACCAGATGGGGGTGCTGAAGTGTGGCACCAGAGTCGGGTTTTCCCAAAGTTGTATCATAACCTATTTTTCTTTTATATTATTTTTTATTACAATTTGGGAAAGGGAGATAGGCAAATATGAATATTTGGGCCTTGTATATGAGCTCATAGATTAGATTAGTTAACCCATGTATGGGGGGAACCTAATTATTGATGGTGGGATTATTATTTTTTATGTATGTTGTTATAGTAGGATGTTATTTTACATTGGGTGATGCACTTGTTGTGTGATGTGATTTTTTTTGAGATTTTATAAGATCTGACCCATGACCCAAAATACTAAAATATCTGAGTATTCATGCATCATTCTAGGCACATAAGATTATATTGTGACATGCATTATTTTAGGCATGCATGGGAAAACATGTTTTTGGTAAGTTATTGCACTTGAAATGTTTTACATGATTATTTGTTTCAAATTAAAAGGTTACTAATATGTAATTTGTTTTTTTTCTAAATGATGAATAATGTGAAGAAATGAATTTCAAATGAGGTTCTAATAATGATAACGAGTTTACTCGTTTTTGTCCATGACCTACATGTAAGATGTTTATGGGTAGTAATAGAACCTCAGTTTTAACTATTTGTTGAGGTTTGGGGAAATGAATTTCTAAAGCCTTATGTGAGTCCCCATAATCTTGTTAATGTTGTATGACGTGTCATAAGACATGTGTTAATAATTGTAGAGACATTTCTACATGATTAATATTATTGATATGATGATAGAAGGCTATGGAACGATATGATCCCCGAATAGTGGAATCTAATGCACCGATAGTGTCAAGTGAGAATGTCATAGATTTATTTTGAGATAATATTTCTCAATTCATGTAGTTTATGGAGTGATACATAGTGGGTTTTAAATGATTATGTCATATATAACCTAGGAATTTAAGTTACAACACCTATTGGCATTTATCATAGAGGGTGGACTCAAGGGGTTTGAGTTCATGATTGAGTCTATCCAGATGATACATTACCACATGGAGGCTCATTTTGAGATGAGATTAAAATTGGATTCTTATATGTTAAATGGTTATTATAAGTGTAGTTGGTACATCCATTCGTGGTATGGAAAGCATAATAGTATTGATTGGAAGGACTATCTTGTGGTATTCTTGGAGAATGTTTACCCTGAGATTCTTTGGAAGAAGAGAGAAACTGATTTCATAAGTTTGAATAAGGGGAGTATGTCACATATGATCTATGTTGATGCTTTATATATCTATTATTATTTTCTCCAATGTTATCAGGTGATGAGGCTATAGAGACATGATCTCTTTACATAAAACATTTCATTATTTCAAGCATAATTAATCATCAGAGTACAAGCCAAGGATCGTTTAGTCTTGTGTCTTGGAAGAATAGGTACATAAACATAAAACATGGGGCTAAAAAGAAAACTTCTTTATTTAATCTCCATAATGAGCTACTAACTTCCTTTGAGGCCTTGCATCTACATAGGGTACCCTGGGGAACACATGAACAATGGGATGAGCTAAAAAGTCCAGTAAGGGAATGAACATAAGGATACATCTCAAGCACATGATTTAGGAGGCATGACATACTGGTATCGAAAGCAAGAAACTTATAAAATCATTTAATATAAGCATGGGATCATATAAACATGGAATCATATAAATGTGTAATAATCACAAAAAATTTCTTTAGTACAAGTCAAGGCTAACCACCAATCCCATTTTCCATTTCAGTACGGGTCAAGGCTAACCTCCAATCCTGTTTCCCATTTCAGTACGGGTCAAGGCTAACCGCCATTCCTGTTTCACATCTCATCTCTTGAGACTTAACCTTACCCATTGCATTGGAGCACTATTTGGGCACACCCATCTTAACATATTCATGAATATTCTTTCCCCATAAATAATCTTTCCACATAAATAATCATATATAATCAACCATACATAAACATAAGGGTACTCATGGAATGAATTGGGTACCACAATCATGACACAAAACATATCCATTGGGCGTATCACAAAAGTGTCCATGAAAGGAAAGTATTAGAACATACGTGGACATTTATAGGGTAAAATAGGCATATAACATGGTAAGTGGTGTCAAATAGAAGTGAAAACATATTAGAAATTTACTTTAGAAACATTAGCATTAATTGTTTTTTGCGGTTTTAAGGAATACACTCTAGAGCTTTTCAAATAGAAAAGAGGAAATTCTTTTATATAAAACCAGAATTGAACCAAGAAGGTTTTCATAATAAAAATACGGATTTTATAAATACAATGGTTTTTTAAAACATAGGATAGAGTGAACTTGAAATTTGTGTAAAAATTTGGGAAGTCCCCTTAAAACAGGTTGGCTTATCGGCAAGTTCTAAGGAGGGAATCTTTCAAAATCATGTATATCCCAGAAAGAATGTGGTGAAAGGGTCTTGATATAAGAATCTTCTACAACTAAACAGAAGTCATAAATCTCAAATATATAAATAAGACAACACCATATTGAAATAAGGATAAGGAAACCCGAAATAACAATGAAGGTTTGGGTAGAATTCTTTACGATTTTATCGGCATGTTGTCGGGTGTGACCAAGAGGGATTGATGAAAGAGAAATGGGGTTTCGCATCACTTATAAATCCAGAAGGAAGTATGGGGGAGGTTCTCAAACATACTTTATCATTTTTTAGTACACATATAAAGGCATATTCTATAGGACAATCTTGATTAAGAGAGAAAATTAGAGGATCCCTTAGCTTAAATCCAGTGGTGTTCTCCACTTGTTATTAATGACCTCTTGAGACCTCCTCCTTTGAGAACCTCTTAAGGGGAAAGGTTTTGGTATTTTGAGGCGGTTGAGAGCTTTTGGACATGGGGGAGGACCTTTAGGAGTGGTTTGGGAAGAATTTAGAGAAGGCTTGGAGCTTGAGAGGAGTGGAGAGAAGAGGGAGTGAAGGGGGGTTTTATAGTGAAGGGGAGGAGGGATTTCATGATATTATAATCATTAATTTATTATTTATTCACAAGACAATGAATAGTAAGTATTACATGACCAATAATAGTGATTTTATCACATGATTCCAAAATAAGTGGGCTTACATCAGCAGAGCATCATCGATGACTCAATTAATCCGTTATTTTGCATTTATTGTAAACTATCTGATTCTACTATTCATCCAAAATTCAAGTATTTCATAAAAATCCCACAAATTCACCCCAACCATTTTTCGACGTTTATAATCCAAAAATGAAGTCCATTTTTAAAAAATAATTTTCTAAATATTATTATTTTAATATTTAATTAAAATAATAATTTATTATCAAAACCAGTTTTAAAATACTCATTAACTTATTCCAAAATATAGGTATATTGCACATCCAACTTCAATATTTTTTTATACCACCATAGGTGAGGGTACTATTAATTAGGGTATATAACTATTCATAAGGGTATGTTACTATTCATTAGGGTGGGTTACTATACACCAAAAATTATTTTTGTTTAATTAGACTCCAAAAAACATCTTGAACACAACCGTGTATGCCAGATTTTCGAAATTACAAACACAGAAGTGACAAAATTATGTTTAAAGGTAACTTATCACTTAGTATTTCATTAGTTTGTGCTTTCATGTGATTTTATGACATAAATATAAGAAGGGAAGTTCCATTGAAAAACTTTGGGTCGTTACATTCTTCCCCCCTTATGAAATTTCACCATCAAAATTTCGTTTTACACACTAAGCCAAAAATAGGTGCGGGTACTTTTCCCTCATTGCTTCCTCCAATTCCCATGTTTCTTCCTCAAACTTATGGTTCTCCACAATAATTTGAAAAAATGGGTTGTCTTGTTGCATAGAACCTTATCTCTCTGATCCAGAATCTTTACTGACTGCTCCTCATATGAGAGATCATCTTCCAACTGCACCACCTCTGAGTTTAGTACATGTGAGGGATCAGGTATATACTTCTTCAAGAGTGATATGAGGAAAAAATCATGAAATCGAGCCATATTTTGTGGAAGTGAATGCCGATATGTCACGGATCCTATACAGTCAATGGTCTCAAAGAGGCCAATATACCTTGGTCTTAGCTTCACTTTCTTCCCGAATTGCATGACTCTCTTCCATGGAGATATTTGAAGGAAGACTTTGTCTCCAACGTCGAACTCCAAGTCCCTTTGATGGTTGTCAGCATATCTCTTTTTCCGACTTTGAGTAGCTTTGATGTGTTTTTGGATGAATTGAACCTTCTCTGTCATCTCTTGAACAAGATTAGGTCCATGTAGCTTTCTTTCTCCAACTTCATCCCAACAGGTTGGAGTTCTACATCACTTTCCATTTAGAGCTTCATATGGAGCCATTTTATTACTCAAGTGGAAGATATTGTTATATGATAACTCAACCAATAAGAGATGCTAATCCCATCAACCTTTAAATTCTAGAGAGAAGGATCTATATTCCAGAGTTTGAATAGTTCATTCAGACTATCCATTAGTTTGGGGGTGATAGGTCGTGATGAAATTTAATTCAGTACTAAAAGAATGTTGAAGGCTCCTCCAGAATTTAGATGTGAACCTTGGATCATGGTCAGAGACAATTGAGAGTGGAACACTATGCAATCTCACCGCTTCCTTCACATATAACTTTTAAACTTTTTCAAGCGAGAGATCTTTCCGAATAGCAATGAAATGAGATTTCTTGGTGAGTCGGTCAACCACAAACCATATCGCATTATTTCCCTGTGTCGTCTTCAGGAGACCCGTGACAAAGTCCATAGTAACATTTCCTCATTTCCACATGGGTATAGGCAATGGTTGCATCATACCTTTGGAATTTTTTCACTCAGATTTAACTTGATGACATACCAAACACCTTGATATATATTCCAAAATCTCTTTCTTCATGTTAAGCCACCATAAGTGTTCTCAGAGATCACAGTACATTTTGGTACTCCCAGGATGGATAGAGATGGTCGATCTACATGCATCACTAAATAGCTCCTTATTTATCTCTAGATCAGATGGTACACATAATAGTGTGCCAAATCTTACAACTCCTTCCTCATAAATTTGGAAATCATAGGATTAATTATTTTTAACAGCTTCCACCCTTTTCTAAATCTCCACATCTTCTCTTTGATCATCCTTTATTTTCTCCATAAGGGATGGTTGGGAAATAATTTGAGAAAGGATTGATGATTTTTCTCCCTAAATGATTACCATGTCCATCCTAAGAAAATCAAAGAAGATTAGATCCTTTTCAACTCTCATCATTGATAAGGATGAAGGATCCTTCATACTTAGAGCATTCACCACCTTATTTTCCATACCAGGATGGTAGTGGATTGAGCAGTTATAATCCTTCGTGAGCTTTAACCATCTTCACTGGCTCATATTAGGCTCTTTTTGTGTGAATATATATTTGGGACCCCTGTGATTAGTATATATATCACACTTTTCCCCATAGAGATAATGCCGCCAGATTTTTAATGCAAAGATCACAACTGCTAACTCCAGATCATGCGTGGGATAGTTTTGCTCGTGGATTTTCAACTATCGCGAGGTATTGGCTATCACTTTATCATTTTTAATTAGTACGTAGCCTAAGAGTTTCTTTGAAGCTATTTATGTTGGCTCTATAAAGTCAATCCTTTCCCAGAATTTCTTCAAATTCCCCTAAAGGGAGACTTATATTATTTCAAAGATGAATAGTTTCACAAACATCAACATGTGATACATAATCATAGAAGTTTTTCCCAAATGATATAAAATCATTTTATGTAGTGACTCTATGTTCCTAGGAAACATTTAAGACATGCTCATAGGTAATGAACTGAAATACAACATGACATACATAATAATTGCAAAGAGGTTACATGTACTTTAGTCATCATGATCTATCTCAACATTGGACTTGCATTGTCCCCTTGTCCTTAGAGATTGTTGATGCTAATCATACTTCTCATCCCTTCTAATGGAGCATTTTCCTGGATAGTGTCCAACTTCTCCACATTCACGTCAATGAAATGTATAAGGTACATTAGATATAAACTTATATCCATTCATCACATTATCCATTTTTTATAGCAATTGGCTATTTTATGCCCCACCTTCCCACAATTAAAACATCTCTTGGTTCCTTTATGACATTATCCTTGATGCCTCTTTCCACAATTTTTACACAAATGAAATTTGGCCTCATTTCCTTTATCACCTTTAACATATGAACTTCCTTGAGAAGTCATCCTCCTCCTCTTTGATGAATTTGGGCATTAAACTATGTACCATTTGTTGATTGTGATTTTCAATAGATGATTTGGAATGTTCACAATATGTTAAACTTGGGATCCCATCATCTCAGGAATATCATTAGGGTGGTTGTAACATTGCCTATCACATTGATTTTGGTGCACTTACTTCTATTTCCCGCCATTAACTATGAAAGAAGAACATACAATTAGGGGGCTTGAATACTTATTTATTGAGCATAAAAGGAAACTTTCAACATAAATGGATAAACTTATAAGGAATAAGTACATCCTAACTTGTGATTCCTTAGGTCAAAACCAAGTTTATCCTTTATCTATTTCATAACATATATTCTCATGGGATTATTTTTGTCCCTTAATAAATGTTTGTACTAATCTCATGAATCTAACAAAGCATATCCCCCAGGAGTTTCGTAACCAAGAGTGCATCAAGGCCCATTGTCATGCACCAGTCCCCGTTTGAGTCTAGATCAAAGCGGTGTTTTTGGTTTTTACCCCTAGATTCATCTATGCTAGAGCCGACTCTACCTGATCATATCCAGACAGGGACATATTTTCTTGATAAATAACTTACTCTATACTCACCAAAATTTAGGGTTGTTTTCTTATAATTTGTCTCATCCTTAAGGTTCTCACTAAGGTTCTCTATTCATAATCTCCAAAATAACTAGACCATCATTTGATACCAACTATAGCGACCCGAGCCCTTTACATAAAACATTTCATTATTCCAAGCATAATTAATCATCAGAGTACAAGCCAAGGACCGTTTAGTCTAGTGTCTTGGAAGACTATGTACATAAATATAAAACATGGGGCTAAAAAGAACACTTCTTTATTTAATCTCCATAATGAGCTCCTAACTTCCTTTGAGGCCTTACATCTACATAGCATACCCTGGGGAACACATGAACAATGGGATGAGCTAGAAATCCCTATAAGTGAATGAATATAAGGATACATCTCAAGCACATGAGTTAGGATGCATGACATAATGATATCAAAAGCATGAAACTTATAAAATCATTTAATATAAGCATGGGATCATATAAACATGGAATCATATAAATGTGGAATAATCATAAAACATTTCTTTAGTATGGGTCAAGGATAACTACCAATCCTATTTCCCATTTCAGTATGGGTCAAGGATAACCACCAATCCCATTTCCTATTTCATTACGGGTCAAGGCTAACCGCAAATCCCGTTTCACATCGCATCTCATGAGACTTAACCTTACCCAATGAATTGGAGTGCTATCTAGGCAAACCCATCTCAACATATTCATGCATATTCTTGCCACATAAATAATATTTCCACATAAATAATCATATATAATTAACCATACATAAACATAAGGGTACCCATGGAAAGAATTGGATACCACAATCATGATACAAAACATATCCAATGGGCGTATCACAAAAGTGTCCATGAAAGGAAAGGATTAGAACATACATGGACATTCATAGGGTAAAATATGAATATAACATAGTAAGTGGTGTCAAATATAAGTGACAACATATTAGAAATGTATTTTAGAATCATTATCATTAAAAAAAATTGTACGGTTTTAAGGAATACACTCTAGAGCTTTTCAAATAGAAAAGAGGACATTATTTTATATAAAACCAGAATTGAACCAAGAATATTTTCTTAATAAAAATACTGATTTTATAAATACAATGGTGTTTTGAAACATAGGATAGGGTGAAATTGAAATTTATGTAAAAATTTGGGAAGTCCCCTTAAAACAGGTTGGCTTATCAGCAAGTTCTAAGGAGGGAATCTTTCAAAATCATGTATATCCTAGAAAGAATTTGGTGAAATGGTCTTGATATAAGAATATTGTACAACTAACCATAAGTCATAAGGATCACATATATAAATAAGATAACACCATCTTCAAAGAAGGATAAGGCAACCCAAAATAATATAGAAGGTCTGGGTAGAATTCGTTACGATTTTATCGACATGGTGTCGGGTGTGACCAAGAGGGATTGATGAGAGAGAAATGGGGTTTCTCATCACTTATAAATCCAGAAGGAAGTATGGGAGAGGTTATTAAACATAACCAATAATTTTCTAGTACACATATAAAGGTATATTCAAGAGGAAAATCTTGATTAAGAGAGAAAAGGAGGGGATCCCTTACATTAAATCTGGTGGTGTTCTCCACTTGTTATTAATGACCTCTTGAGACCTCCTCCTTTGATAACCTCTTAAGGGGAGAGTTTTTCGTATTTTGAGGAGGATGAGAGATTTTTTACATGGGAGAGGACCTTGGGGAGTTATTTGGGCAGAATTTAGAGAAGTCTTGGAGCTTGATAGGAGTGGAGAGAAGAGGGAGTGAAGGGGGGTTTTTATAGTGGAGGAGAGGAGGGATTTCATGATATTATAATCAATAATTTATTATTTCTTCCCAAGTAAATGAATAATAAGTATTCCATGACCAATAATAGTGATTTTATCATGTGATCCCGAAATAAGTGGTCTTACATCAGAAGAGCATCATCGATGACTCAATTAATCCACTATTTACCATTTATTGTAAATTATCAGATTCTACTATTCATCCAAAATTCAAGTATTTGAGAAAAATCCCAAAAATTCACCCTAAACATTTTTCGACGTGTAGAATCCAAAAAATGAAGTCCATTTTTCAAAAATATTTTTCTAAATATGATTATTTTAATATTTAATTAAAATAATAATTTATTATCAAAACCAGTTTTAAAATACTCATTTACTTATTCCAAAATATAGGTATATTGCACTTCCAACTTGAATATTATTTTTATACCACCATAGGTGAGGTTACTATTAATTAGGGTATATCACTATTCATAAGGGTATGTTATAATTCATTAGGGTAGGTTACTATACACCAAAAATTATTTTTGATTTATTAGACTCCCAAAAACATCTTGAACACAACTGTGTATGCCGGATTTTCAAAATTCCAAACACAAAAGTGACAAACTTATGTTTAAAGGTAACTTATCACTTAATAGTTCATTAGGTTGTGCTTTCACGTGATTTTATGACATAAATATAAGAAGGGAATTTCCATTGACAAACTATGGGTTGTTATAGAGGCCATGAAGCACAAATATTTTCAGAATATGCATAAATGTGAAATTAAGTACCAAATGAATATATTCATGATGAATATGTTTTTAAAAGTGGTGAATGAGGATCTCATTTATATGGGGTACTTGAAAGAGGATTATATTGGAGGATATATGGTTTATGCTAGATGGTTGGGATGTATGTGTCTTGAGAGATGGAAGAGCTGATAAGAAAATGTTAGCTAGGTAAGTGGAAAGAAGAGTGGCTTGACAGAGGGATAAATTACATAGGACCTTACCCGAGTGATCTGTCACTACTGTGGTAGGACGAGACACATTCGTAGACAGCCACCCTGACCACTGTTAGAGTACCATACTTATGGAAGGATCAGAAATATGTAGATGTTATATAGTAACCCACGATAGAGGGTTAATGATAGAGCAGCTAGTCAATATCAGAGTGTGTGAAGGGGATCTTCTACACTGTATTAGTTGGGAAACTGGACTTCTATTGTCCATGGTAGTGGCGGAAGTGGAAATTGTACTTTTGGGAAAGAGTAACCATATCTGTTTAGTGGTGCAAATCAAATGAATTATATTTCATCTAATTTAGTAGGTTTTGGATAGTTTGATGTCTTTCATCCTACAATGGTGGATATCAATGTTGGACCATCAACAATTAGATGTACCATCCATGTAGCTTCTTCACCTGATAGTTCCTTATTTGATACAATCTCATCTAAATAATTTATATGTATAAAACTTTTGAATGGTTTGAGCATTGTAGTGGAGTTTATTATAGGGGTTATGATTATAGATATAGCCTTGAGGGTACTATCTAGAGACAACTTTTTGTAAAAGAGGTGTTCTCTTGACGTGGGAAGAATTATTTTTTTGGGATATATATATCCATAACATGAAAGGTTTTGAACAAATTAATGGTATATACTAGTTAGAAACAATTAAATCCCATATTGAGTTCTACCCAAGGAGGGTGTCTTTTACATATCATGATGGTAAAAGTTATATTCTCCCCGGAGAGTGGGATACCAAGGTAGACCTTATAGGGATAGTTCATTAGAAACTCAGGGATCTCACCTCCAAGATTTCTATACTATTGTTAGTAGAAGGAGGATAAAGTCATGATGTTTTTCCACATGTAATATTATGGTTATTGAAATTATTTCTTGAATACTTCTTAGGGTTTCCACCTAAGAGATGTTTAATTTACAA
Organism: Viscum album; assembly: GCA_963277665.1. Taxonomy (NCBI): domain Eukaryota; kingdom Viridiplantae; phylum Streptophyta; class Magnoliopsida; order Santalales; family Viscaceae; genus Viscum; species Viscum album. Next base: position 257,195,816 of record OY728150.1, read on the forward strand.
ATGTGCTCCTTTCAGGGCCCGATTCAGTATCTATTACACCATACTAACTATCACCAATAGAGATTCAAGACCGCAAGGCTCAACTGGAGAATTTGGTGGATAAGGGGTTTATCTATTCCAGTATGTCACCTTGGGGTTCTCTAGTATTTGTTTTGTGAAAAAGGTGGATTTAAATTATTGATTATGAGTTGATTACTAGAACATTAACTAGATGACTATGAAGAAAACGTATCATATTCAACATATTATTGATTTGTTTAACCATTTGAGAAGAGATTTTGTTTTCTACAATATATATTTGTGATCATGTTATAATCAATTGAGAGTATGATGTTATGATATAATGAGGGATACATTCAGAAGTATGCATGACCTGAAGTAGTTCGGTGTGATGTTATTCAGGTTAAAAACCCCACAAGATGTGTTTATGGCCATTATTAATAGAATCATACACTCATACCGAGGTTAGTTTGTTGTTGTATTTATTGATGAAATCATGATCTTTTCATGGAATCATGAAGATCATGCTTAATAACTTAATATCTTCGTGAGTAAACTAAGAGAGAATAGACTATATATCAAGCTATCTATGTGTTAGTTTTTGTGAACAAGTACACTTATTGGTCCCATCATTTTAGGCTAAGGTTTTTCAATGGACCTAGACAAAATTCGGGTAATTTTTATCTTGGGAGCAGCCTAAGAACATTTTGGATATCTACAATATTTAGGGCTAGAAGGAAATTATCATAGGTTCATTTAGGAATATTCCCATTTGCAAGCACAAATTTCTAGATTGACCAAGAATGGATTAAAGTCTGAATAGTCTGTCTCATGTGAGAAATCCTTCTAGGAGTTGAAGAGGAACTTTATAATGACAAAAATCGTGATCCTACCCAAGCCAGGTGATAAGTATACAATGTTTCATGATGCTTCTAGGATTAGTCTTGGCGAAGTGTTGATGTAGGGAGATTGAGTAGCTGTTTATCGGTATAGTAGTTGAGGAAAAAAGAAATGGAGCTACTATATGCATGAACATGAACTAGATTCAGTAGTTCATGCTTTGAGGTGTTGGTGGCATTATCTATTGGGTGATAATTTTACTGTATATACTGATAAAAAATGCTTTGTGTATATCTTTTCCAAAATATATTTGATTCTTCAATAGAATAGGTGAGTAGAGTATATGCAGTATTTTTATTTGTAGATGGAATATATTCTAGTGAAATGAATCAATGTTATAAAAACATTGAGCAGAAAAGCATATACTCAAGAGGTTCAGGCGTCTAGTGTTGAGTAGGAAATGGTGAATTTACTGTCTGAGATGCATGTTGTGGTTTGGGAGTGTTATGAGCAGATGAATCTAATATCAATCTCAATAGATTCTATTAATTTTAAATGAATCTAGGATAGAAATCTCGAGGATTTAGAGTTCTTGGATTTTAGGGATATCCTTGAAGGTGGGGATTCAGCTTCAAATTGGACTATAGATGAGGATAAGATTAAATATTTCAATAATTTTGATGTTGTGTGTATGATTATATGGTATAAGTTGTGTGAATTTCATGTCTCAAAGTGGGTGGTGCATCTAGATTTCACCAAAATGTTCCATGAACTATGATGCTAGTTTTGTTCACCCGCTGAAAAAAGATATTGTAGGGTTTATGACATGATGCTACACTTTTACACATTTCAAGGACAAGAATAAACATACCTTTGGCTTACTATATCAATTTCCCTTTCTGAGATGGAAGTTTTATAATGTTACCATGATATTTTTGGTTCTTCTCTCACAAAAACCATGGAAAAATGTGTTATTTGGGTGATTTTAGACCATTTGACCAACTTAGCACATTTCTTTCATATATATGAGTCCTTCATGGTGGATCAGTTGGGATACTTGTATGTTTGAGATATATTATGTCAGCATGGGATACCACATATAATATTTTGAAACCATAATCCATTATTAACTTTATGATTATTGAAGTTCTTGAATATGGCTCTTGGTATATAGTTTTTACTAATTAGGACACCCCTCCCATAGATATATGGGTATCCCTAACTTACTATACTGCTTCTTGATTATATTGTTGTATCGTTTGTACTATACATTGGTAGGTCTGGGGATAAGCACCTTGTTTTGGTGGATTTTTCCTATAAAATCCATTATCAGACGAATATACATAGGAAACTATATGAGGATATTTATGGTAGGCCATGTAGATCGTTATTATGTTGGATGGAGGTTATTGAGTCAGAACAGCTGGGACTATGTCTCATGAAAGAAACATCAGATTATGTTTAGATGATTCTGATGTGTATGGATACTGATTAGAGAATTCATAAGTTATATTCCGATATTCATCAATGAACCCAAGAGTTTATATATGGTGACTGTGTGTTCCTTCGGGTGTTACCTAGATTATTTCGCATAGGATTACGAGACATGGAAAGCTAGCTCCTATGTTTATTAGACCACTTGAGGATGTGGAGAGAATCAGGCTAGTGGTATATTGATTGGATCTTCCATAGAGTTGTAGTGAAATGCATGATGTTTTTCATGTATCACATCTTTAAAGGTATAACCCTGATCATTTTCATGTTATCAATTTTGATGATATTAATATTGAGACTGATGCATCCTATAAACAATATCTGATGTGTGTGTTGGATCATAGTGAAAAAGTGTTCCATGGAAAACCAATTCTGATTGTTCATGTATTATAGAAACAAGGATGTTTTTCGGAGGAATCTTGGGGGAGAGAAGCAGATATGTGGGCTTAGTGTCCTGTAATTTTTTACTCGGAATATTAGAGATGCTTGGGAGTACTACTTGAGATGAGATGTTATAATGTGGGGAGATTGCAAGATCCCAACCTTTTTTAGATATGTCTCAAGCTTGATTTAGGGAATATTTTTCCTATTTTTAGAAATTCTTTTTTTGTTTTACTTTGGGGAGTTTTGGGATGATAATGGACAATTTGGGATGGGGGTTGCGTAGTGCACAACTAACACACGGTTTCTCAAAACCATAGAACATGCCCTGGAAAACTATGTAACCCCTAAAAGTGAGAGATTTCATGGATTGTTCATGGTTTTTCAAATTGAGAGCCCTATTAAGAGTATCCCTACACCCCCTAGAAGAGGCCCACTATTATGTTGCAAAGTTTTAATTAATCAATTTGTTTTAAATCCCAAACCCCTTGGACATCACCCCAATTGAGACTTATTGAACTCTAAATAGTTTCTCTCAATTTTGGATCCTACAAGATGGATTAACCAGCCTTCTAACCTTCTTTATTAGTGAATTTAATCCATTATTAAAGATATATACCTCTCCCAGTAAATGATTCCATCTGTTATGGTTTCCTCACTCTTTTCCTTCATTATATAAGCATTTTAAGGAAGGATTTATTTTGATTTTTTGGATATATATATAGGTTTTAATAAAAATAATCCATATTATTTTGTATCAGAGATTCGGTTCTGGATCATGTTATTCAACACATTATTGAATCTTCCACTCCGATTGGATATTTTTGTTGGTGAATGTTTTTCAAAAATATCAATGTAGGTGTTAAAAATTTATTTCTCAAAGACATAAATTCATATTGCCTCTATGTGCTATTGGGTTACAATAGGAATGTTTGGTAATTAAATATTGAATTAAATAAATTTATTGATAAATTAATTTATAGAATCATGGAAATTGGATTGTAGAATTTGATTAATTAGTTTTTGAATTAATTGTTGTTATGTGTGATTATAGAAATGATAGGAAATTGATATTTGGTAATAGGTCAATTAATGTGTTCAATAATTAATTTTCAAGGGGAGTTATGAGATGTTTTTTTGACTTTAATTGGATATTGGGATCATAAAATTAGATTAATTAATGTGTGAATTATTTAATAGTATTCAATTAATGAGAAACTGGTGGGAAAATTAGATTCTGAAATTGGATTAATTAATTTTTAAATTAATTAATTGAATATTTTTCATGTGAAATTGGATAATTTAATTGGAGAATTAGTTAATGGAATATTTGGATTGAGTAATTATTCAATTAATTTAATTATGAATTAATTGAATGTGAATTTTGAAATATTGGTAAAAATATTAATGTGTATTTATTTGATATATGTGAAATGTGTGATTGATTTATTTGATATATGTGACATGTGTGATTGATTTATATGTATGTCTTGGACATGTTTTAATGCATCAAAATCCCATAGTATGAAATCAATATTCATGTATGGAAATGGTCTACTAAATCAAAATACAATAGTGATAAATGATTATGTTTCATGGACTGCTGCTTAAAAATCCTACTTGTGTGATTACTTGATAAATGAGAATGCAACACATACTACTACTTCAAAATCCCACAGGGTCCTAGGCATAATGATCTAGACATAAAATGTTTCAATTTTATTATGGTTCAAATTGGTCATGATAATTAATTGAGTCAATGGATTATGAAATTCCTTGTGTTATAGTGAATTTTGAATTGATTATGTCATATAGTTTAGACTCCAACATGGGATAAAGAAACTATTGATTGTTCGGGTGTCCTTAAGAACCCATGAGTTTATGTGGTTAAATAAAGTATAATTGAACATTTATAGCTATTTCTTTATAGACTTTATTTTTTTCATTATACAAAAGCAGGCATAGTTATTGATTGGATATTGATTCTGATGTTAATGGTGGTGGGATAATGATTTGTACTCACACCCTAAATGGGATTCCGAATTAGTAACCAAATTGGATTCATGTTTATAAGACAATATAAAGGAATGAGTACTATGTTAGATGACTATTTAAGAATGTATCATGGATGATGGAACTTTATTTGACTGGGGACCTCTTCATAATTTTTCAGTGTATTTATTTTAGGTTTTTCAAATTAACAATTGAAACATATTTAGAATGACATATCTATTGTTTATTTTTGGATATTGTATTCCAATTTTGGTTAGTATGTAATATGAGTATTAATTTTGTAATGTTTATATCATTTTGTTATTGGTTTCTTATTTCTGATATGTAATTACTCTAATAATGAGTTTATAGTCTCCCTATGATTGATATTAGACCCTCGATTACAGATGGAATCCTTTGGAATATAGGGAGGTGTGCCTGATGTCATGTGACTGACTAGCTTTCAGAACCAGTGTGTGGTGCCAAAGTTGGGACGTCACATTTTTCATCAAAATATATAATTTGTTAAATTTTCATATAGTCACTCCTTCCTTAGGTTATTTTGTACAATTATTTAGTTTTCTTAATTATCTTCCTTTCTCTTTGAATAGATAAGAATAATATTTATCAATACTACCATAAACCGATCAAGGTAATCTATAAATGAAATATTTATTAAATACCTGACGATAGTGGGGGAATTAGTAAGACTAAATTATATAACTATATATTCCTAGTGTCCATACCTTGTACGAAATATTGTCTTCAGTATATAGTTCTTATTGGAAATAAATTGATGATATATAGAATGAAGTTCCATCTTGGAAAAGTATTGAGCTCCATGAATTTGATCTAAAAATCCATAAATGTTGGTAAGATCATAATTGTTTTTAATTATGATCATTTTTATATCCCAATAATCAATGTATAGGCACCTCGATCAATATGTTCTTTTAACAAAAAACAAAAGGTTCACACCAAGGTGACACACATGGTTAATGAATCCATTATCATGATTTTATTGTAAGTTCTTCTTCAATTGATACAACTCAATCATGGGTATTCTATAAAGAGTCATTGAAATTGGAAAAACACCTTGTATGAGTTCCATTAACAAATAAACTTCATGTTTTTGTGGAAGACTAAGAAGCTCCTCTAGAAAGACATCCAAAAATTCCCACAAAATTGGTATATTATTTATGTCATATTTCTCCCCAACCAATTCATATAAACAACCCTTATTAAGGGAAATTTATACCCATACAATGGATGTAGTATCCATCAAATGTTCATAATAATTAACACCTTAATAGAATATCATAGGTTAGTTTAGAATATCAAAAATGAATTCACATCCTCGATAATTGATGTGGAATTTATATAGATCAATTAAATCCATTACCAAGATGAAATAAACTCCTACTATTATAAGAATAATAATATTTCTAGTAAATATATTCCCACAAAAATCAGATAGAGAGGAATCATATACTTGATATGAGATCATCATTCCATTATATTTTTTCACAACGAATTCCATATCTAATAATTTAGGTGGCATATTTCATCCCATAAAAAATTATTTAGAAACGAAATAATGGGAGGATCTAGAATCAAATTATTCATTAGAAATTATAGAGTGGATTTTAGTTATACCTTTCAACACATAATTATAAAACCCCTCATCAAAAACATTGAATTCATGATATTTTCACTTGTCCCATTTCAAAGAGGTTTCTAACATCGATCATCATAATTAACCTTTTGATTTGGGTTTTTGTTTGTGTAGTTACTATGAACCCTTAATTTGATACACTGGTATTTGGGTGGTGTATTCTCTTCATCTGTCTATCTATTTTCATATTTTTCTAACTTCTTCCCATCACTTCAACAATCAACATCCATATGACCTTCACTTCAATACATATAAAATTTAAAATTACCCATAATATAATTTTATTCAGGCTCTTACCACATTTTGATCATAAGGGAAAACTCATATTAGTATCTCTATGGTTCTTAGACTTTCCATTAAATTCCATTTTTATATTGTTATAAAAACAATGATATTTATATGCAACAAAAAACCTTTTTTAATAGCTTGATAGCACATTAAAAAATATATTCATACTTATTTATGTTTTTAATGGAAAATTCCTATTGATGAATTGGTTTTAAGACACTAAAGAATTGATCAACCTCACTTTATATTTGGATGATAATAGTAGAAGAGTAACTCCCATGTAATGTAAATTTTTCCTCATAGGCATTAATAGATTCATCATACTTTTGATTTAGATTTATGAAATCCATATCCATATTAATATGAATAATGTGATGAAATTACTTATTGAAAAACAAGTTATTGAACCCATACCAATCCATAGAGTCAATTGTATTAGGTGGCCTTATATTCTTGATAAGATTCAACCATTAATCTGCTTTAGTTTCAAAATTATATAAACCGGAATGGATTTTTAATATTCTAAACACTATAGAATGGGAAAAAAATATTTTTTGGAATTGAACCATTTTTTATCAAATAGAGGATCAATAGTCCTAATGATGGAAAGTGGATGTTTCCTCCTGTAGGACTCAATATAATGCTCTTCCCTATTTTGTTTGTTTGGATGTTTGGCGTGATTCATATATTGAGAAAATTTTGTAATCATTATAATGAGGTTTTTCATTCTTGATACCATGTCATTAGGCTACTAATGAGGAAAATCATGGAATTTTCATTTTGAATCATCATTAACATGGTTCCTCTAGGTTTAATTCATTGACATAAACAAATCATAGTGTAAGAAACAATAATCCTGATGGGTAACCACATAATATTGAAAAATTACTTATAGGATTGCTAAATCATAACCCATTATTATTTAGTCTATAGAAAATTATGTTCATTCTAGGTTATACATAGTCTTAATCAATTTAAATCATTCTGGATGGTTCATTTAGAGTTTATCAATTTCTAAAGTGTATCCCATGGGATTGTCAAACAAGGTGTGGAACAATGCCCATTTTCATACACCATGTTATAATAGAGTCTAGTTCAATGTACATTTTTTAGAGTTACTACCCCTAGTTACATCAATTCGAGAGCCACATCCACTTGTATTATCTAGATAAGAACATAATTGATTAGAAACCAATCAATCTATCTTTTACCAAAATTCTATGACATTTTCCTATATGTTAACTCACAGATAGACTTATCCTTAGATATGCCCTTAGAGATCTTTCTACGTGTATCTCATCCAATATTTCAATGGTTAACTAAAACTATCCTATGATACTAATTATAGTGACCCAGGATCAGAATACAAAGATATTACATCAATTTTCATGAATATGCATTACATTACACAAAAACACTCATGAGGACCATATTAGATTTGTAACATTGGAAACTTGGAAACCCAAAAAACAGCTCAATATTTAAACTACATCATATCCTATTATGATCTTAATAACTATCACAATTATTTGAAATATCATATATAATAAATTTCATATAAACACGGGGAATTGAAACATAAGAAAGGGTTATCTTAAAATCTCAGTAGAAGTTAAAAATGGAGATATTTAAGAATAACATTAGCATAATAGTATGATAACATCAACATAAAATTTTAAAACCACAACCTGCATATCAAAGATCATAATCTTGAATCATGGAACAAGGATTGGTAGCCCCTAAAACATTAATGTTAAGGAATAAAAATAATTTCATCCATGAGATCCGGACATTGGCATAAGATATTGAATTGTTTATAAACACATTAACATAGAAAATCAATCCCATACCATGGTTCACAACTGAGGCTATCATAGTGGAATATGTTCACTTCCAAAACCATAATAGTAGTCAAGGTTCACTCCCAAGACCATTAGAGTGGAAAAAGTCCATTACTAAACTAATTTCACTCTCCATTCATGTCATGTATATCTCATGAGAAATAAATATTTAACCAATGCATTGGAGGGAGATATAGGTCCCACCCATATCATAATAAAAATCAAATTTATGTGTTCAAAAAGACCATAAAACATTCATAATATCATATCCCATGCAATGAAAAGGGTTTCATAAACATTTATTCATATCATAACCTATAGAAAGATGTCTCATAATCATTTCCCAATTTAATCATAGCATAACCCATGCAATAATGTTTAGTTTTCAAATGATTTTTCACATGGTATAACTCATGGGAGAAAAATTGGTCTCATAAACATTATAGAATCATAAAAACAAACAATATAGAGAAATAATAATTATGGTATCCTTGGATCACATCCCAAATAATGCAAAGGTAACATCAATTAATGTCAATATATATGTAAAATGATTTTGATCGATATTTTAAAACATATCATGAGGAAAATTTACTTTCCACTTTAAGAATCAATTTTTAAAACATATAAAATATTTCATATATTTTTATGTTAAAATAAATATGAAATCATATGAATTGTGTTTCAATGAATTGATTGTTCATGATATTTTTAAAAAAATTAATATCGTCCATGCTAAAATAAATATTCCTTTCACATTCTTGGTAAAATATAATGATGAATTATTTGAAAAAATATATGATGATTACTTTAAAAAAATTGTAAAAAATAAAACATGGACTGTAATTTATTTAATAAATCATTTTTAGAATAATAAAAAAAAATTCTAAAAAATTGGAAAACATTGTTTTAGAAGAAAATTGATTTTTAATATAAGATAGAAATAATATTAAATTTTATTAAAAATATTTTCCCAGTTATATTAAGTAGGAATGTGTGAAAAATTGGTACGATTACCTGAATATATAATTAATTATTATAGAATAAGAAAAATAATTAGAATTGTTTTGTGTAGATCATGATATTTTTCTATTGGAGACTGTTTCCGATGCTTTCCGCCGGGGCGTGCACATCCGTCACGCAGGGGGAGGACGTGCAACTTCTTGCCCCGCATTCCCGCTTTCCAAAGGCGGGTGGCATCCGTTCCTTGTTCAGGGACGTCTGCTCCTTGATCAAAACCAGGATGATGGGATGTCAGTTCTTCCTTCCGTGGATTCCTCCTTGGAGCTCGTCACCTAGTCTGGGTCTCCCTCATAGATTTAAGACATATTCGTGAACCTCGCTCCCGGTGCCATATTTTCATGGACACCAGTTAATTACGCTGCTTCCGTCATGATGCTCCAAGGGGTATGGTTGGGGCAGCAACCTTCGGTGAAGAGAATTGTCACACTAGAGTGTCGTTGGCATGTCTTGACGCTGGGGGATTGGCATGATGTCTGTCTTCTATCCCTTATTATGGGGATTCTTGAGGGCGCGGAAGCCCGAGCCATCCCACATCGAACGCTGGGAATTGTGTTCCATCTGAGGTTTTTTCTTAGCCTCCCATGTTTAAAACGGGGTATTCCGTGAGTTTAACATCTTATGGAGATAGATCGGACTAATCAGAACACTGAGAGTGGATCAGATTGAAGGACCCCCTAGGGGGAACACCGATATTGGGACCAGCATGTGGGAGGCTTCCCGGATACTATAGAGTGGAATGAGGTGGAATGATCCCACCGGGATGTGGCGGATCGGGTAAGGATCGGGATGGGTGATGGAGTGAAGAGGGGCTTGAACCTCATGGAGGCTTCCTACGTATCCCCATGGCAGGGAATCAAAGTCCGCATAGTTCGGTGATACGGTGGGACACCTGAAGAGGCGACCCGTGAGAATGAACGTATGGATTGGAGCCTGGAGAAAGTAAGACCTCCAGGATAGGGCATGAGCTTCCCTAGGCACGTGGTCTCGAGGGAGAGGTCATGATGAGATGTGGGTGTTGGATATGGGGCTTATTCTCTGAGGCGGCCCATGATGGTGGATATGGGGCTTACGCTCTGAGGCGTCCTATGATGGTGGATATGGGGCTTACGCTCTGAGGTGGCCCATGATGGTGGATATGGGGATTATGTTCTGAGGTGGCCCATGATGGTGGTTGTGAACCAATGTGGAGGGGTCAGAACAACTGAGTGATGGGCTTGAACCTCATGGAGGCTACCTACATACCATGCATTAGTACAGATCAAAGTCCACGTAGTTCGGGGAATACAGTTTAGCGTCGTGCGGGACGAGATAAATTTTAGCATCGTGCGGGACGGGATATAGTTTAGCATCATGCGGGATGAGGAAGACAGTTTAACGTCATGCTGGATGGGCATACAGTTTAACGTCATGCTGGACGGGAAATTTGGGGCTTGCGCTCTGAGGCGGCCCTAATTGTTGGCGAACCAACGTGAAGAAGTCGGAACGACCGGGTGGTGGGATTGAACCTTGTGGAGGTTACCTACGTACCATGATTTAACATGGATCAAAGTCCCCATAGTTCGCTGGGATAGGGCTTACGCTCTGAGGTGGCCCATAGAGGATGTCGTAGTCGATGCTCACTCTAATCCCACGTGAGTCATGCTAGGTGTGAGAAACAAGAGGCAGTAGGGACCAGACGATCACGTCATGGAGGGTGCATCCGTGAGAAGCGGAGAGGGGCTTACACGTTGAGCGGCCCTAAGAGGAAACAGGGGCTTACGCGTGGTTAGCATCCCTTAGTGTCGGGACTTACTCCAGGATGGAGGCCCGTGGTTCGACAAAGCACAGAGGGAGAGGGATTTGGGACCGAACAAAGGAGATGCCTCGTTCCCTATCACGCCCTCCCCTGACCTTGGTAGTGGGGAAGTATGAAGGTGTATGGGTTCAACCTTCCGTAGGAGAGGCAAGGGGATTACGCTTTGAGGCAGCCCTTCCCCTATGGACAAACGCCACTCCAAAAGGAGGATATCATTGCATGTGAGGAAGATTCCATTCCCGTGGAGATGAGCGGCGTAAAGAATGTTAGAGCAGAGGGGGGGGGGGGGGGCTGCATGCAGAGCACGTGGTCAGATCATAGTTTAACGTCATGTGTTGAGGATGAGGTTCTTGGAAGTTTAACATCCTGCAGCTCGGATGAGGTTGGTTCGCTCCACACCCCTCGGGATTACATGCCCAACACCCTCTACCCCTTGTGGGAGGGAAGGCATCGGTAAGGCCGTAGTGAAGGGGGGCCGCAGGGCGAACCATCGAGGGCTCCACGTTAGCATGGCTATTCGAAGAAGAAATAGTCGTTAGCGTGCCTATGCGAAGAAGCATGAGCCAAAGCAACGCAATGGGAAACATCACCCAAGGGACCTTGAGGTTACTTCGTACGAGCCTGGAAGGCCGTACGGGAAAACAACGCATGGCGTGCATGCCCGGTATGGAGGACATTGGGTGCCTATGTAAGGAGGCACCCGGGGGGCATAAAGGCGAGGGGTCCTGGGGCTTTGTGTGCAAAAAGAAGGCTTGCATGCAAAACACCGGGATGACGCGCAAGTGGGGAAGAGGGATTGCGCGCGGCTAGGGGGATTGCACGCAAAGGGCTTGGATTGCGCATGGGGGCAATTGCCGATCCATAAGGTATGGAAAAACCTAACGAAGGGATTGCACGCAATTTTAAGGGATTGCGCGCCAAGGAGGAACCCTGAGGAGTTGGAAAATTTACTTAAGACAGTGGGATTACACGCAAAGGCGAACCCCGGGGCAAGGTTGCATGAAAAAGGTTATTACCTGGAAGTCATATTGCGTGCGTGGGTGTCTGATTTGCATTCATAGGAGCTGGTCCGAACTCTTCAACCTCGAAATGGTTGGGGTAACCTTCTATTTATAGGCATTCGCCATCGCGAAATCTGGGCGGTGCGTGAAATCTTCTGTGGCAGGGCCACCCGGTGCGTAAGGCCTCCCCGCGCGGTACCGGGTGCGCAAAATTGCACACCACACCAGTTAATTTTTACCAATCCCGGGATTCCTTCGCGTGAACAAGATTTTTCCATGCGGGTACCCTTTAATTTCATGAACCACTTCCGGGCTCTCTGGACCGGGCCTCTGAGTTCAAATATGACTTCGCTTCGTCATTTTGAAACTTTCTCTAGGAGTTACGGACTTTTTTCGGCGTCTACAAATTCCCTCCCTCAGAATTGGATCGGCGAGAGGTCACAACGATTGGATTCCGAGGGAAACGCCGAAACACCGAAGTGGTGGATCTCCTAGGCACCCTGTGCGCAAACATCCAACGGGGCGCGCAAAACTCCAAATCGGCGCGGAATTCGCTTTCCACATGGCGCGGAACCCTAGCTGCACCTATAAAAAGGGGCGCTGGGTCCCAAATTCCATACTCAAGATTTTCCGCATGATAGGCTCAACGTTCTCATGCGTGAAATTGCTTCCGCGGCTGTGCGCAAAAAACGCTTTGCCAGCGCGTAATTCCTTCCGAGTTTCGGGGCGCATTTCCACGCTAACTCTGGGTATTGCGCGCCAACAGTTCTGATTGCATGCCTAAATCTTGAATTGCGCACCGCAGGTCCAGATTGCATGCATCCCTTTCCGATTCCGCGCACCTCTTCCTGATTTCATGCAACTCTCAAGAAAATTCTGAATGGCTGCAAACCAAGTTGATGAGGGGGAAGTCACCACTCATAGAGCTGAAATGGCGGTGAATGAGGAGGTTTATGGCGCCAAGGTGGTCGTTTCCAACAACCTGACCTTGTTCAACCTGCTGACCCCCGCCCAGGAGTATCCCTTGTCTAAAAACCTCCCACTCTAGAACTTCAGCATCCTGGTGAAGGTTCCCCTGCCGGGCTTCGAGGTGGACACACCGCGGTCATGGGTGACCCGAGAGGTCGAGATTCCCCTCTACAACATCACCAACAATAGCCATCCAACCAGGTAAACTAAGCACATGGACGTATATGTCCTGAACCTGAGGACTAGGACCATTACCAGGGATGAGCTTACCGTAGAGAATTCTTCGGCCCTCTACGCAATAATGTTCTGTCAGAGCATCACGGATGACACTAAGGGCTGGCTGAAATATTGGGACCTGCGGTTCGGGGGAAACATTACCAGTGAGTGGGCCTGAGCATTCTTGGTTCGCCATAATTGCGACCAGTTTGGGTCCGAGCTGTGGTATATTGGCCTGTTTGAGGCGGTATGGACGTCACAGTTCCACTTCCACCATCAACCTGAGCTCGAGTCGGATCTATTCAACTGGTGGTCCCCTGATACCAACACATTCCACCTTCACCATGGGGAAGTTGGCATCAACCTCTGGGACGTTCACTGCATCAGAGGTATCCCACTAGAGGGATACCAATACGACGAGTTAGTTCCTCCAAAGAACACCTGGGAAGACAGGTCACGGACCTCCATGCTGACGTGGCACCTATTAGAGCTATCCAAAGAGAGGATGAAGGTCAGGAACTTCCAGAAGGACATCACCTATAAGGACTGGTTCATCCAGTTCCTCGAAAAGGACCCGACGATCAAGATGTCGGGATGGGGAAAATGTTGCCCAACCGCAGCCCAGAGGAGTAGGAATGGGTCATACTAGAAGACCCTAGTGGTGGGGCAATACCAATCGTGGGGTTACCATATCATTGAGGCCCGAGACCCGAACATCCGGTACGCCGGGTTCCTCATAGCCTTTCTGAGCGGGTGGCTCCTGCCGGTGCGAGACGTGAGGATGGGCGTTCTTCCAGCAACACTGGTGATGGCAGGTGCCATGGCCGCCAACAAAAGGTTCAATTTAGGGGTCCCTATACTAGCCATGCTATATACCATTCTAGGATTCATCTCATGAGGGGGGTCACCTCGGAGGGTATGTGGCCCATTCTAGATCTTTCACGGCTGAGTGGATGCTCATCTCGGTGGGTATACTTCCCCAAATGCCATCCGTCCTCTGGGAAGTGGCCTGTGACCATCTCTGCTAAACATCGTGGGGGTGGCACTGATGACGCTCAATGAGGAGGGCATAAGGATCCGAATCGGTAACCATACCAATTTCAACTTCATCTCATTCCCCAACCCCGTTAGCCAGATGGTGGACAATGGGTGAGGCTCACTGGAGCAGAAGGAGTATTTTCAGAGCATCCGGGGAGGGGTGCTCGTGGCTTGGATTGACGGGAAGGTGATATGGGAGCCTTATGTGCCATCATGTTTTTCCAGGTAATTCGAGTGCCTCCAACGAATGTCGAAGAAGGTATTTACGGTTGTCTGGGAGGAGAAGAATCCATGCGTCCTGTGCCAGATGTGGTTGATGTTCACCACTTTTGGCTCCGACGACGTCATCACCCTTCCTCCCACCAGGATCGACGCTGGACTAGCAACAGAGTACACCGAGCACTAGACCATTGTGTACCCTGAGGGGATTTTATGCAAGAGAGTCCGGCAGCTCGAGACTACCTGTGCGGAAACCGGGCGACGGGGGAGGCAAGGTGATGTTAGAAGGAGAGAAATAAGGGCACACAAGGCAGCGAGGCCTGCGCAAGTCGGGACCTCAGCAGCAGGGACATCACATGGTGCCATCGCGACCTCGTTGCCCAGAGGGGGGTCATACGAGGCGGCCAGGGAGCTACCCGGGAAGCAGATCGGATACCTGCTCGAACCTTCCCACGATGCAATTTTCCCGGCACTATGGTCGGCCTGGATGACCCTACGGAAATCAATGATTGTTAAAGCCATCTGGTAGAAGATAATGCAGTGAAGGATCCAACTTCCAGAGGTTGGGCTCATTCGAGTTACCGACAGAGTAAACTTACATCAGCAGCATGCCTATCTGACGACAATGGACACATACGCACGCCAAAGGGGTCGGCGTGCGGAGCCACCATTCCTGGTGAATGTGATGCTCGTCCAAGAACACGATCCTGAAATGATGCCGCCGGGAGAAGGCAACAGTGACGAGGAGTCGAAGGGAGAGGAGGAAAAAGGAGAAGATGAAGTCAAAGGAGAAGATGAAGGAGAAGGAGAAGGAGAACCCGAAGGTGAGGGGTTGCAAGAGGAGACCTACCAAGGGAGTCTCCGGGAGAGCGGCAAGATTATTGGCTCTGATCTCGACATAACCGAGATACTCGAGGTCTGTCTCTACCTTTATTCATTTTCCTGCTTCGTCCATTCTCTTCTGAAATTTCTAACCCATATCTCTATCTCACTCAGGAGCACCTAGGTGCTGATCAGGCGTCCCCAATAGAGGAGGGAGGAGAGGCGTTGGTGGGAAAAGATGGGGATACGACGCCCATCATTGAACTAACTAGCGCTGAGGGGTCTCCTATTACGACAGCCCCTGTAGTGGACAGAACACTGGAGGCTGACGCTCTGGGTTCCTGTAAGTCCCATGCTTCACTACTGGCGCTTGCTATCAAAGATCCCAACAAATCAGGGTGCTCTTTGCGTAGTGATCTCAACATTGGAGGCTCGTCGGGCTACTGATCCCGGGCCGTCCGTGAGCGAACTAGCGGCGGGCATACCACCTCGTCCAGAACATAATTCCCGCACTGATTCGGCCCTGAAAATTGTTGAGAAGGGAGCGACGGACATCAGTGGAGCTATCATTGGGGTGAGGCTGGAAGATGAAGGAGGCACCTTCGCTATCAGGGCAAGAGAGGAAGGTCACCCGGATGTCGAGGATCATATTCCTCATGAAGACATCCCTGAGGAAAATCTTGCTGCCGACCTGCTGGATGCCTTTCCGGTGTATCAGCCTACTAATCCCGAGGAGATAGACGATTCAGACTCGGAAGCGGCCGTGGAGAGTCAGATGACATGACACAAAGGGTGGAAGTGTATCCAGTGCTTTCTCAGTAATCCTCAGACAGATTTTCTGTGGCGGATGGGATCACTCCTGACCTGGCTGCACTTCCTGTTCGCCGGAGGGGCTGACGCTCAACAACTTCATCTGACGGTCTGTGATTACATGGCCGAGAAGATATGCGAGATCAGCTGGCGAACCGACGTTGCCCAGTGTCAAGAAAGATCAGCGAGCACCCAAGCGTTTTTGAGGGCGGAGTAGGAGGTACAGCTCCTCGAAGGGAAGGTGGTAGAAAAGGAGGTATTCATTGCAGCGTGCTCTGAGCTCGTGGAGCAACTGACGACCCAACTAGATGACGCCCAAGAACAATTGGTGGAGGCGAGTGACCAGATGACCGTACTTCAAACCGAGCGGGAACATGCACGGGCTAGGGTTAGCGAGCTACGCTCGACAGCTGCTGATGAAGAGAGAGTCTTCGAGGAGTGAGAAAAAGTCCTGGAGGCTACCATACAAAGGTTAGCAGCGTTGGAAAGATCAATCCAGCATGCTGATCCCTAAGGGCTCTATTTTGGCCATCTCATGAACTTTTTTCTTTCACTGCTCAATATTTCAATCCAATGTATGGACCAATCTATTTATCTGTACCTTTGGTTTAATATGCTCAACCATAATCGTGAAATGAATAACAACTCACTCCTAAGATCATGTGGGTCGCACCCAATTTGAGAAATAAAGGATGCCCGTGTTATCATTTCGTCCGACTGTGGGGAATCAACTAAGCTTCAGGCCTCCGAAATTGGACCTGGATTTATGAGGAGTGGACCTCAGACTGATTGATACACCATCTTCTCAATGTGTTCTGACACACGAGCGGGGCAATTCTGGGGGTATTGAAATCCATCCGAACATAGGGAGATGAAAAAGGTGAATCATGTTACCCGAATTCGGAACACTATAAGGGTGAGACTATGGAGGATAACTATTAACCATGGAGGAAACGTAGCATCCATATTGAATTGGCCTGAAATGGGGACAATAAATGAGGGCTGAATGCTGACCATGTTCGCAACATGGGGCCTAACTCAAATATCATCGATCAGTCTTTTGGAACGTTGGCCCAGGACAGTAGGTGGACCATGGGTCAATCATACATACCGTTACAACAGGAGGACCACAGGTATATCATCCATATTGTTGCAGTAGGCGGACCATAGGTCTATCATCCATACTGTTACGGGGTCTCATGAAACATGACTAGTCTTCCGGGACGTTGGCCCAGGACAGCAGGCAGACCATAGGCCTATCATCCATACTGTTAGGGGGTCCAATCAAACATGAAAGAGGATGAGGATCCGAATAAATGGGCATGAAAAGTGTGGAAAGTGGAGTGGTGGTTTGTTTGAACAGAGTCCAACACTCCCAAGATTGTGCCACCGTGGTGGAGGCGCATTAAACAGACGCTATTATCTGGTCACAGATCATTCCAATTTTCAGATAGGACCTCTCTGGCGAGAGAACTGTCGCTTCCCACCATCACTATGGGGAATCCCGAACTTATCCAGGGTAGATGTCGCAATTACACCACTCCCCAAGAAGTCAGGCTGAGGGGCCGACAGTAAGGAGGGATGGGATTTGGTAATCCCTGGGGCTGGACCCAAGACGAAATGTCAAGGCATTCCTACGTATCTCATAAGAATGAGAATCAAGACACATGTAGTTCTTGAAGGTTCCTTTTAATGTCATGGGGGACATGAAATAGGAGGGATAATCCTTAGAACATGGTGTGCGTGGTGTAGTTATTGAAAACATTATTTGAATGAGGACATAATCCCCCGCTATGCCCCGCAGTCCTGTGGTTGGGGTCCCGAAGGTGGGACTGAAGAGACGAACTAGCTGAACTCGAGCTGGACCCAAAGACAGGAGGTCTGGGCCTTCCTACGTATCCCATAAGGATGGGAATCAAGCCAGAAGTAGTTCTTAGGAGATCTTAGTTTATGGTCTCAGAGCTCGAACCAGAGATTAGTAAGAAGGGAAGGAGATGAATAGTAAAGTGACTGAAGAAACCCATCGTGAATGAGGACGGGGTCCTGCTTACCACGTGCTCCTTGGGGACGTGTTTAGGCTGAGGGACCGAACAGAAATGTTAGCCTGGGCCTATGGGGAAGTACCCAGAAACTCCTACATATCTCATAAGGATGAGAATCAATCGACACGTAGTTCTTGAGGGGTGGCATTGAACGACATGGCGCTTGAGCAAAGGATGAAGGAGGCGTGCGGGTCCAGCCCTCGCACCAAAAGAAGCTGTATTTGATATATCTTGTTTGTCCGTGAAGGTGAATGGTTTTTCTTTTGTGGAACAACTGGCCTAGGTTATAAATTACTGGCGTCACCACAATAATCAAGACGTAAGAGGCATTGACAAATGGTATGGCAATTGGACAATACCCGACGTGATGTCCCTTATGGGGAGGTCACCACAATGCAGTGCCGTTTTTCATCGTGCGACCAGGACGATATCATCACAGTTTATGGTCTTGTGGTAGGAACAAACAGCACAGTTTAAGGTCATATGTCTTAGACCTGGGGAAATACACATGATGCGATAAGGTGATTCCGGGATAGGAGCATTGGGCCAAGAAGCTGACGAGGGTCCAACAATCAGGGGGGGATGAGACACTAGCTTCCAGCTGATTTGGGCCTGAAACACAATGTCTGGGTGACTCCTTGTTTCCCATGGGGATGAGGGTCAATATGTGCATGATCCTTAGAGAAAACCCAAGCATAAACCTTGGCGCTCAGATCGTGAGAGCCTCGAGAGACGCTGTTACACAACTTTGTCTGTCTGCCGTGTGGGGGTGCACTGAGGGTTAGTTCAAGGAGTGTCAATATTACACCTTGACACGATGGGGTGGAACAAAATGTGAATCATGCAACCAATATTCAGGGCCCGAAGGAGCCGACGTGATGAATTAAGACTACTTCTAACCATGTTCTAAACACAACATCCTGTCGCGCTAGCCTAAAATGGGGACAAACAATTTAGCATCGACCACTGACCATGTTTGCAATGCGGGATTTGTATCAATTTTTTATCTGAAACCCTCAGGGAAATTGGCATGTGATGGTAGGAGATCCCTTAGGCGTTGTATCCATGCCGTTCTTGGGGGTCCCTCCAGGTGTGAGAGATAACAGGGGCCCGGATAAAAGGGAGCATGAAGCTTGGAAAGCGGAAACAAACTTGCCTAAGTCGAATCTGACACTCCAGGTCCTAGAACAGAGTACTATGAGCACATTAGCGGACCACTGGAAAGGGTCTAAAGGCTCAGTTTGAGAGCAGCCAAATGGTGGTGGATTCCCAGGAGGAGGGGGGCATGGTGCCAAAAACCATGTACCACACCTATGTATCCCCCCGCAGGGGGGGGGGAGGACAGGACAAGAGACAAAGGTGACCGGGAGATTGTGGGATCTCTTAAGAGATGGGGCTAGACCTAAAACCTAGGTGTTCAGGCGGTGCTATGTATCCCATAAGGATGGGAATCAAGACGCACGTAGTTCTAGAAGCACAGTTTAACGTCATGTAGGACGATAAGGGGAATTTCTTCCAGGAATATGTACGGTGAGGCGGGTAACCCATGGTGGATGAGGACATAGTCCTACACTACCCCACACACTCCAGGTAAGGACTGGGCTAAGGGGCCCGAGAAGGCCAAGGGGCCTGAGGCTGGGCCTCCGTTAGGGAGACCTGACCAGCTTGTTGTTTAACGTCTTATGAGGATGAACATGCAGTTTATGGTCATGCTGGACCGCAAGGATCCTAGTTTAAGGTGTTAGAACTCCGACCAAGGGGACCCAGATGCATGGCCAAATGTAGTTTAAGGTCATGCTGGACCATTATCCAGTTTAAGGTCATGGGGGAATCTTATCCAATTTAAGGTCATTTGGGACCCTAGGGGCCCCAATTTAGGACCAAATGCATTTTAGGGTCATGCAGGACCCACGTACCTCAAGAAAAGTACTTCTTGAGGAACTTGGTGTTAGTGGGAGGAGTTACACGCTTGCCATACATAGTCACCAGGGAATACACACCATTGGGATATACCTTATAGATGATGAAAGGCCCCTCCCATTTGGGCTCCAACTTGGGTGGTTTCCTGCCGGGAATCAATGGCGCCCTGAGGGCCAATACCAGATCGCCTTGTAGGAAAGAGTGGAGGTGAACCTTCATGTTGAAAGCTCGAGCCATCCTGCTCTGATGCCTTTCCAGTTTGTGCAAAGCGCGAAGCCTATTATCATCCAGTGCTTCCAATTCAGCGAAATGGATTTCAGCAACTCTATCTGGCGCTTGCTAGTCGTAGACCGCCATGCGCAATGAGGGAAACTGAATCTTGACGGCCAGGATGGTCCCAACTCCGTACACCAAGGAATACGGGGTCACCTGGGTGGAATTACGAGTCATCGTCCGATAAGCCCAGAGGGCGTTGGGGAGATTGTCCGGCCAACTTTTCTTATTCTGACCAACCATTTTTTGTA
Organism: Viscum album; assembly: GCA_963277665.1. Lineage (NCBI taxonomy): Eukaryota > Viridiplantae > Streptophyta > Magnoliopsida > Santalales > Viscaceae > Viscum > Viscum album. The sequence goes on from OY728150.1 coordinate 257,216,706, forward strand.
GATTGTTAGAGAGGGTTTTGTTAAACGACTCGATCTATCCATTCGCCCGCGTGTGATAACAGGAGGTATAGTTAGAGAGAATGTTGTACTTGGCATATAGTTTCTTCATCTCGGCTGCTCGGAAGTTGGATCCGTTATCTGTGAGGATAGCATGAGGTACTCCAAATCGATAGATGATGTTGGAACTCACGAAGTCAGCGATAGAATGGGCTTTGACTTCCTTGATCAGAATTTCTTCTACCACTTGGAATAGAAATCCATAGCAGTCAGAATGAACTGGAATTGGCGATCCGTCGTCAGTGGGTAAGGTCCTACAACATCCAACTCCCAGACTACAAAGGGAAAAGAATACATGGTAGTGTGGAGGGGCTCCGGTGGCAGATGAAAAAATTTAGAATGAATTTGACACGTGTGACACCTCTTGGCGAACTCGATGCAGTCATGGATCATGGTGGGCCAAAAGTACCCCAGCCTTCGAATTCAGTGGGACAACTTCGACCCGGCCTGATGGGCACCATAGGAACCAGCATGAACCTCTTGCATGACCTGAGGGATCTCGACTCCTTAAAGGAAACAGAGGATAACTCCATCAAATCCACGTCTTTAAAGGATGCGCTGAAGGCTGGGACCACTCTGAAGGGTAAAATGCAGCGTGCGGCGTCGGATTCGCTCGCAGTCGGCCCCGTCTGACGGAAGATTACCACACCAGAGGTATTCAACCAAGGGTGTCCTCCAAACAAGAATTACTTCGATCACCATATCTGAAGTACCCGGGGCCCCCGACGTAGGGGAACCAGCGGTAAGATTGGTCACCCATGGGACACAATCATCCTCTAGGATAATGGGAGCAATGAATCTCCGGTGTGCCACGTGGATAATCAGGTCGTCCTGTTTCAGCTCCGCAAGTGATGCGGCCAGGCTGGCCAAAGCGTCTTCCTGACTATTCTGCGAACGGGGAATATGAACGACCTCCGGCCGAGAAGGGAACTGAGCCATTAGATGGAGGGTGCACTCTAACAATGGCACGAGTTCTAGATTTCTGACAACATAGTCACCATTGACCTGCTTGATGACCAGCTCGGAGTCCCCTTTCACATGTAGATGGGGCACGTCAATATCAAGATCCATCTTGAGGCCAGTGATGAGGGAATGATATTCTTCTTCATTGTTGGTACAACCTTCTGACAATAGGAATGAATATGGCAGAAGGACTTGCTCCGGGGTGATGAAGACGACACCCAGACCCACTTTCTTGAGCCTAGGATCGTTGAGACTTCTACCGGTGGGGCTCCGGGAGGCACCATCCAAGTGAATTTGACAGCATGGGATGGCATGATCAAATGATAGGATTACCTCATCATGAAATCCTAGATCCAGTGGCTGATCCGCGGAGGTTAGATGAGCAACTAAGAATTCTGCCAATGCTTATCCTTTGATAGCCTTCTGAGGTACGAACTTGATGTCGAACTGCTGGAGGATCACCTCCCAACACGCTAGTCAGCCGGTCAACATAGGTCGGTTCAGGATGTACTTTGACAGGTCTACCCGAGAGACCAGCTATACCTCGTGGTGCTGTATGTAGTGCGGAAATTTCTGCACGACAAATATGAGCACCAGGCATCTCTTCTCGATGGGAGAATATCTAACTTCCGTATCGATGAGAAGGCGACTGAGGTAGTAGAGGCTATTCTCTGTTCCCTCGTTATTCTTCTCAGTGATAAGTGTGCCAAGGGACCGTTCCAGGGCGATAACATAAAGGACCAGTGGATTTCCGAAAATGGGTGGCATCAAGACTGGAGGTTGGAGTAGATACTGCTTGATTTCCTCAAAGGCGATCTGACACACTTCATCCCACTCATAGGTGGTGCCTTTCTTCATAATCCGGGAAAAGGGATTGCACTTGGCATCTATATTCGCAATGAATCGGCATATATAGGCTAAGTGGCCTTAGAGGCCTCTGAGCTCCTAAATATTACTCGGGGGAGGCATCTGGCTGATGTTCTTGATATTCTCCAGGTCGATCTCAATGCCTCAGTATCTGATGACGAAGCCAAGAATATTTCTGGAGGTGACCCTGAAGGCACACTTCAACAGGTTCATCTTCAGGTGGCGATAATGGAGGAAGCCAAACACTTTATCAAGATCTTTGAGATGGTCCTGGCACTGGAAAGATTTAATCACCAGGTCATCCACATAGAATTCCACCAGTGTTCCGAGGATTGGCTTGAATATGCGATTAATGGCCCGTTGATAGGTGGCGACAACATTCTTTAGGATGAAGGGCATAACCTGTAACACCCGAGACTTTTATGTTATATAAATCATCAAAGGAATCTTTTTCTACACAACACTTGCTTGGCTTGCTTTACACGCAATCACGACCTTCCTCGATAGCTTGCGTCGTACGCAATACCGAGTTTCACTAAACAACAATATGCTATTAAAACTAGCCGTTATGAATAGTAATAACCACTTTTTGAAATTTTATAAATTTTATTTTTCAAAATGGACTTCATTTTTGGACTCAGAATATCGAAATTAGCCTAGGGTGAAATTTTGGTATTTTTTCTGAAAACTTTCAATTTTTGATGAATAGTGAAACCACTAAGTGGTAGGTTAAAAACTAAATTTTGCATAAAACTTAATTTTACCGCTTCTGTGAATGGAATTTCAAAAATCCGAGAGACACGGTTAATATCAAGGACTAAAATGTGGTTCAATGAGATGAAAATAATTTTTTGGTGAATAGTAACTTTTTACTATTTTTACCGCGGTTAATAGTAAATAGGGTAACTAAGGGTAAATATGATATTAATATTACCCTAACACATGTCCTAATTCTATTGGACAAGTGTAATTCGACCAAAAACAAACTTAGGAATAAAATATGACCATTTAGGCCCACTTGGATTAGATTAGGACATTTATTATTAATTTATTTAAAGAAGGGTTAAAATAGTTAAAATCAAAGTTTAATAAGTAAATCATTTTTAATATGGGGTTATACATAAGATAAATTCAATTGTAAATATTCATTAGAAAGCTAAAAAGATTTCCTACATGATGATATTTTATTTGTAATTTTTATACATTAAATAATTTAATTTATTTATGACATAATGATGATGCAGTAATTATCTTATTAATGAAATATTGACATAATTGATGTTATAAACACCAAAATAAATGTAATTTGAGACTTTTTATGAATTCCAATAATTTTCTAGGTTACTATGATATATTAGTATTGATTTAATCAACTTGGTTCGAACATATAATTATGTTATGACTTTCAAACAAATCATATATCAAATAGTGTCAAAATTGACACAAAATAGTTTTTAAATAAAATATTATATTATTAATTGTTATTTTATTCCTAAAAATCTAAGGTTCGGCCAAATGACTTAGATAAGGATATATATATTAATAATAAACAATTTGGGGTTCGTTTGGCATGTTATAGTAAGTTTATTAACCATATAGTGAAAGAAAACAAAAAGACATGGTAAAAGTTAAATTATTTAACTTAGAGTTAAATTTAATTGATAAGGTTAAAATAATATCCTAAACTTGTCTAAATTCTATTGGTTGATAGGATTTCGACCCATCCCCACTTTAGCTTCTAAATAAGACCCTTTGGAACCATTATAAACCGATTTTGACTTTAATATAAAATAATATTTTGAGATATTCCTAAGGTGCCCCTCTCCTCCCTTATAAAAGGGCACCTCCTCCCCCTCCTCCTCACACCAATTTGAGCACTCAAGCTCGGCCAACCCCTGCCATTTTCCCTTCTCCACTTCCCTAGAATAATCCTAGAGGTCCTGGTCTTCTCCAAAGACCAATCTTAGTTCCTTAAGTGGAGGATTCAAAAAGGTGTTCCAAAGAAGAGGTAATATCCATTACCGATCTTTTCAATTTCTTTCTTCTTCAACTTCTTCTTCTTTAGTTGTTTCATGATAAAGTAATAACATCAGTATTACTTACATACTGATATGTTATTATAAATATGAAACAACCCTAATTCACCTTCTATCCATCCTACGGAAAAAATGAAATCACCGCGCGTGCGTACGTACGGAATACCGTCTTCACGCCGTGGTGTAATCTATTTTCCACCATCACCTTACAAGGATGGGTATAATGGTGTAATGAGTAACTATATATGATTATTATTAAGTAATATTGATACTGAAATAATATATATATATACTCCAATACAATTCCACGATCATAGGAACGATATCATCACTCGTGCGTACGTACGGAATACCGTCTCCACGATGTGATGCGACTCGTTCTACATGATCTTCATTTCATAATGATTGTATAAATGAATTGAATGAATGAATATGGTATATACTACACTAATACCATTCTGGAAATGAATTATCTATAACCTAAAGATAAGAATAAGAATTTATTCGACAAAACACGCATAAGAACAAAAAGTTATAAAGACCCGAGTAACAAGTAACAATGAAATATTACTAACAAGAAGCTAATAATATGACCATATATGATCTCATATCAATATGTATGATTCTGGAATAAGTCAATAACAGTATTTAAACCATTATACAGGAGCTTCGGACACGAACAAAGCAAATCGGACCTAAGGTAAGGGAAATATCACAATCTCATTTTTATCCGAGATTGTTTATTCGTAAGTATTTACTGGGGTGTATTTTATCATCCACATCTATGTTTTATCAATATGTAATATTATTTCCATCCACCTAAAATTGTTTTAATCCATTTTTACCCTTCGGTGAGTTTTTAGTAATACGTATGAAAGGAATCTTTTGTCGTTTTTCGTACGAGGTACTTTTTGACTTTTCCGACAAAAGTACGAAGAATGTTTTTTTTAACTTATATGGCACGAACGGATTTCTACTGTTTTATAAAGCCTTATTTTCATGAAGCTTCCTCTAAAAGATTTCATGACTATTTTCAATAAAATCTCTTTCTTTTAAAATTGCATGATGTTTTGTGAAAAGAAATTGATTTTGAAGAAGAAAGGATATTTTCCTCAAGAATTCAATTCAAGTGTTTTATCAAAATTATTTTCCATCTAAGATAATAAAGAGTTCTGTTTCTATCCATATTTTTACATTGATTTGACTATGTTGTGATGGAATTATGTTTATGAATTCCTTTATCTTATATGAATTGATTTATGATGTCATGATGTTTCAAGAATCCCATTTTTGTTACATGTGTTATGCGATTATGTATGTTTTATGATTATGTGGCACACATAAGAAAGGATTCATTATAAGATGGGTGGGACCTATATCTCCCTCCAATGCATTGGGTAATGATTTTATATCTCATGAGATAGACATGGCTGGAACGGAAGGTTATTTCGGTTCAGTGATACAGGACTGAAACGAGGAGTGAACTCGGTTCAGAAAGGGACTTTGTCCACTAAGATAGTCTTGGCAATGAGTCATGACTAACAAGAAATGATTTTCCATGATTATGTGTGCATGCCACAAAGATTCAAGTTTTATGTTATGATTATGGGGATCTCATTTTCACTTCTATGATTTATTCCATGTTAAGATATTATGATCTCTTTTGCAGGTTTTGATTTTCATAAAGATATGATATGATTTTTAATTCCTTTATTTGCCCTTGCTGAGCATTTGAGCTCACCCTTTTATGTTTTCTTTTCCCCAGGTCAGGAAGATGGATATTAAGTAGAATATTCTAAAAGGGACCCTAGATATGATGAAATAAATGGGAGACACTGTAGAATATTTATGAACCAGTTGTTTATGTTTCCCCAGTTTCTAAAGACACTATACCTATACGGTCCTTTGTGGTTTTGTCATATGTTGTAATAAGAGTGCTTCAATTTTGAAGTAATAACAATGTATGTAAAGTGTGGGTTGTTATAGTTGGTATCAGAGGAAAGGTATAGTCAACCTTTGGAAACTAGGATGTGAAAGCCTTAGTAAGAACCCTAAGGATAAGTCTAAGTATAGAACACAATCTTAGAAATGGCCATGAATAACCTAGGATAAGACCATAAGCATGAAAATTTTATTCTTGAATTATGTGGTTTCCTATTATAATTAGTGTTTCTCACACTATTCTTCTTGGTTTTAGTCAATGGCTGGAACCCGAAGGAACCGTGTTAATGCGGAATGCGATGGGCAATGCAATGATTGTCCCCCTGAGCAACCAAACGATATGGGAGCTGGAATGCAAAATCTTGTAGCCATGCTCACACAACTTTCTCAAGCTATGAATCATGCAGGATTTCCAAACGAACAAAGGAGGGAGCAACATTCTGTTGAATCCTTCATGAGGCAGCGTCCACCATCTTTCAGCGGGTCTACTGATCCATTAGTTGCTGAACAATGGATTAGTACTACTGAAAAGATATTTTCAGTTCTTCAATGTTCTGAGCATGATAAAGTCATCCTAGCAGTGTATCGTTTGGAAGGAGATGCTGATCAATGGTGGAATCTTGTTAAGAATACAAGGCAAAGGGATGAAATTGAGTCTATGTAATGGGACGAGTTCAAGAACTTATTTTTCAATAAGTACTTCCCTCGTATTCTCTGAACAAAGATGGAGAAAGAGTTCCTTGAACTGAAGCAAAGGGATGATGAATCTGTTGGTACCTATGAAGAAAATTTTACCAGACTTGCAAGGTACGCTTCTGGTATTATTATCCAACCTGAGAGTAAGATCGATCGATTCTTTAGTGGCTTAAAACCAAGTCTTCGAAGGGCGTTAGCCATAAGGGACTGCAATAGCTACGAGGAAATCGTTCGATGTGCTCTCAAAGTAGAGATGGAGATTGGAGTAACCCATCAGTCACATGGGTTTGATAAGAAGAGGAAGATGGAATTCAAAGAAAAATCTAAAGAGCACACATAAAAGAAGATGAACTTTCCCTTATGCTCAAAGTGTGGAAAGAAACATGGAGGGAGTTGTCTTAAAGGGACAAGTAAATGTTTTAAATGTGGAAAGGAAGGTCATCGGGCATTTGAATGCCGTGATAATGGGAAGAAGATGTCTAATGATGCAAACAAAGGAAGGGATACACAGAATGAACCTGCTACACTTCAATGTTTCAAGTGCAAGGAGATGGGGCATTATGCCAATCAATGCCCAAATCCAAGGGTTGATGATGATGGTCGACGTCAACAAACTCTTAAGGCTAAAGAAAAAGGAAAGTCACATGCAATTTCTATCAGCGATGTGGAGTACGATAACGATGTGGTGAAAGGTACACTTACCATCCACTCTAAAGTAGCAAATGTTTTATTTGATTCTGGATCCACCCACTCTTTTATTTCTGAAAAATTTTCTAAGGGTATCACCGTATTACCTCAACAATTAGATGTTGAGTTAGCTGTGACAACACCTAATGGCACATCAATCGCATCAGAAGTTTATAATTCTTCTCCGATCGAAGTTTGTGGGAAAGTGCTTCCTGCAAATCTTGTGATCCTTCCTTTAGTGGAATTTGATGTGATTCTTAGCATGGATTGGCTTTCTCTACATGGAGCTCATATCAATTGCCAAAGAAGGGAAGTCACATTTCATATTCCAGATCAACCTACGATCGTCTATCAATGCAAGGATGAACATAACCTTCCAGTGGAAATTTCTTCCATCTTATGGGTATTGATTCCACTAAATGAAGGTTATTTATCTCAAATGGTTGGTGAGAAACTCACGATTAAGAATATGCCCATTGTACGAGAGTTTGATGATGTCTTTCCGGAGGAATTGCCGGGTCTTCCACCAAATCGTGAAGTTGAGTTTTCAATAGAACTCGTACCGGGTACTTTGCCTATTTCAAAGACACCTTATAGAATGGCCCCAATTGAGTTGCAAGAATTGAAGAAGCAACTCCAAGAGAATCTTGATAAGGGATTCATACGCCCTAGTGCGTCACCTTGGGGAGCACCTGTTCTATTTTTTAAGAAGAAAGATGGATCAATGAGACTCTGCATTGATTATCGAGAACTTAACAAGATCACTATCAAGAACAAATATCCTCTCCCATGCATTGATGACTTATTTGACCAACTACGCGGAGCTCAATACTTTTCCAAGATTGATCTTCGTTCAGGGTATCATCAATTAAGGGTCAAAAGGGAGGATATACCAAAGACGGCTTTCCGTACAAGGTATGGACACTATGAATTTATAGTGATGCCATTTGGTCTTACTAATGCCCCTACTATCTTCATGGATCTAATGAATAGAGTCTTTAGAGACTATCTTGATCAATTTGTGGTAGTCTTTATAGACGATATTCTTGTCTATTCAAAGAGCAAGGAAGAGCATGAAGATCACTTGAGAATTATATTGAAGACCCTGAGAAAAGAGAAGCTTTATGCCAAATTTACCAAGTGTGAATTTTGGCTTCAAAAAGTTGCATTTTTGGGTCATATAATCTCAAAAGAGGGGATATCTGTGGATCCAGCAAAAACAGAGGTTATCGAAAGATGGTCGAGACCAACCACAGTAACTGAGATCCGAAGTTTTCTTGGTTTGGCTGGATATTATCGACGTTTTGTAAAAGATTTTTCACGATTATCTAATCCACTCACCAAGTTGACTCGGAAAGGAGTTAAGTTTGTCTGGACAGAGGAATGTGAAGAGAATTTCAAGGAGTTGAAAAGAAGGTTATCCAGTGAACCTGTGCTCACACTGCCTTGTAGTGGAGAAAGGTTTGTGATCTACAGTGATGCATCCAAGAAGGGATTGAGGTGTGTTCTTATGCAAAATGATATGGTGATAGCTTATGCCTCACGACAGTTCAAAATCCATGAGCAAAATTACCCAACACATGATTTGGAGTTGGCTGCGGTAATCTTTGCATTAAAGATTTGGAGGCATTACCTTTATGGTGAAAGGTGTGATATTTATACTGATCATAAAAGTTTAAAGTATATTTTCACACAAAAGGAGTTGAATATGCGTGAAAGAAGATGGTTGGAGCTGATTAAGGATTATGACTGCTCAATCCATTACCACCCTGGGAAAGCAAACAAGGTGGCAGATGCATTAAGTCGACAAGACCATGCTAGTTTATCCATGATGAGGATCACAAAAGATCCAATATTTATGGATTTACAAAGGATGGATCTTGGAATTATAATGGAAGGGGAAAAATCTTATCTTTCTCAAATGAATGTTCAACCATCTATACATGTGAAGATTAAAGAGGCACAGAAAGAAGATGTCGAGTTACAAAAGAAGGTGAGAAATGTTCCTGAATTCAACCTTGATTGTGATGGGATAATAAAGTTCAGGAATCGGGTTTGTGTTCCTCCCATCCCCGAATTAAAGAAAGAGCTGCTGGATGAGGCTCATAGTTCTTCATTCTCTATTCATCCTGGAAGCACGAAGATGTATAGGGACCTGAAAGAGTACTTCTGGTGGGATGGCATGAAAAGAGATGTTGCTGAATATGTCTCTCGATGCTTGGTTTGTCAACAAGTTAAAGCTGAGAGACAGAAGTCTAAGGGGATGTTACAACCATTACCCATACCCGAATGGAAATGGGAAAACATCACTATGGACTTTGTCACAGGACTTCCTAAAACATCCAAAGGCAATAATGCTATCTGGGTCATAGTTGATCGTCTTACAAAGTCTGCACACTTCATTGCTATTAGAGAGGATTTCTCTCTAGATCAGCTTGCTAGGATATATGTAAAGGAAGTGGTAAGATTGCATGGAGTACCACTTTCTATTATATCTGATCGGGATCCGAGATTTACCTCGAAGTTCTGGCGAAGTCTTCAGCATACTCTGGATACAGAGTTGAGTTTCAGCACTGCTTATCATCCCCAGACAGACGGTCAGTCTGATAGAACAATTCAAACCCTAGAAGATATGTTGAGATCTTGCTCTATGGATTTCAAAGGAGGTTGGGATCAACACCTACCTTTGGTGGAATTTTCTTATAATAATAGCTTTCACTCCAGTATTCAAATGGCTCCTTATGAAGCTCTCTATGGAAAGAAATGCAGGACTCCAACTTGCTGGGATGAAGTTGGGGAAAGAAAGCTATTAGGACCTGATCTCGTTGATGAAATGGCAGAAAAGGTCAGATCTATTCAACAACACATAAGAGCAGCTCAGAGTCGACAGAAAAGTTATGCCGACAATCGAAGAAGAGACCAAGAGTTTGAAGTGGGTGATAAAGTGTTCTTACGAATATCTCCCTGGAAGAGGGTTATGAGATTTGGAAAGAAGGGGAAGTTGAGCCCTAGATATATCGGTCCTTTTGAAATACTGGATCGTGTTGGGAAGGTAGCTTACCGATTGGCGCTTCCACCGAATCTCTCTCAAGTTCACGATGTGTTCCATGTATCTCTCCTGAGAAAGTACATACCAGATCCTTCACATGTACTCAGCTCAGAAGTTGTACCGCTGGAGCAAGATCTTTCTTATGAAGAACAGCCGATAGAGATTCTGGATCGTAGCGAAAAAGTCCTACGAAACAAGACCACTCGCTTGGTGAAAGTTTTATGGAGAAACCACCAACTTGAAGAAGCTACATGGGAGCTTGAGGATATGATGAGGGAGAAGTATCCTCATTTGTTTGTTGCAAAGTGACGAATTTCGAGGGCGAAATTCTTTTTAAGGGGGGTAGAATGTAACACCCGAGACTTTTATGTTATATAAATCATCAAAGGAATCTTTTTCTACACAACACTTGCTTGGCTTGCTTTACACGCAATCGCGACCTTCCTCGATAGCTTGCGTCGTACGCAATACCGAGTTTCACTAAACAACAATATGCTATTAAAACTAGCCGTTATGAATAGTAATAACCACTTTTTGAAATTTTATAAATTTTATTTTTCAAAATGGACTTCATTTTTGGACTCAGAATATCGAAATTAGCCTAGGGTGAAATTTTGGTATTTTTCTGAAAACTTTCAATTTTTGATGAATAGTGAAACCACTAAGTGGTAGGTTAAAAACTGAATTTTGCATAAAACATAATTTTACCGCTTCTGTGAATGGAATTTCAAAAATCCGAGAGACACGGTTAATATCAAGGACTAAAATGTGGTTCAATGAGATGAAAATAATTTTTTGGTGAATAGTAACTTTTTACTATTTTTACCGCGGTTAATAGTAAATAGGGTAACTAAGGGTAAATATGATATTAATATTACCCTAACACATGTCCTAATTCTATTGGACAAGTGTAATTCGACCAAAAACAAACTTAGGAATAAAATATGACCATTTAGGCCCACTTGGATTAGATTAGGACATTTATTATTAATTTATTTAAAGAAGGGTTAAAATAGTTAAAATCAAAGTTTAATAAGTAAATCATTTTTAATATGGGGTTATACATAAGATAAATTCAATTGTAAATATTCATTAGAAAGCTAAAAAGATTTCCTACATGATGATATTTTATTTGTAATTTTTAGACATTAAATAATTTAATTTATTTATGACATAATGATGATGCAGTAATTATCTTATTAATGAAATATTGACATAATTGATGTTATAAACACCAAAATAAATATAATTTGAGACTTTTTATGAATTCCACTAATTTTCTAGGTTACTATGATATATTAGTATTGATTTAATCAACTTGGTTCGAACATATAATTCTGTTATGACTTTCAAACAAATCATATATCAAATAGTGTCAAAATTGACACAAAATAGTTTTTAAATCAAATATTATATTATTAATTGTTATTTTATTCCTAAACATCTAAGGTTCGGCCAAATGACTTAGATAAGGATATATATATTAATAATAAACAATTTGGGGTTCGTTTGGCATGTTATAGTAAGTGTATTAACCATATAGTGAAAGAAAACAAAAAGACATGGTAAAAGTTAAATTATTTAACTTAGAGTTAAATTTAATTGATAAGGTTAAAATAATATCCTAAACTTGTCTAAATTCTATTGGTTGATAGGATTTCGACCCATCCCCACTTTAGCTTCGAAATAAGACCTTTTGGAACCATTATAAACCGATTTTGACTTTAATATAAAATAATATTTTGAGATATTCCTAAGGTGCCCCTCTCCTCCCTTATAAAAGGGCACCTCCTCCCCCTCCTCCTCACACCAATTTGAGCACTCAAGCTCGGCCAACCCCTGCCATTTTCCCTTCTCCACTTCCATAGAATAATCCTAGAGGTCCTGGTCTTCCCCAAAGACCAATCTTAGTTCCTTAAGTGGAGGATTCAAAAAGGTGTTCCAAAGAAGAGGTAATATCCATTACCGATCTTTTCAATTTCTTTCTTCTTCAACTTATTCTTCTTTAGTTGTTTCATGATAAAGTAATAACATCAGTATTACTTACATACTGATATGTTATTATAAATATGAAACAACCCTAATTCACCTTCTATCCATCCTACGGAAAAAATGAAATCACCGCGCGTGCGTACGTACGGAATACCGTCTCCACGCCGTGGTGTAATCTATTTTCCACCATCACCTTACAAGGATGGGTATAATGGTGTAATGAGTAACTATATATGATTATTATTAAGTAATATTGATACTGAAATAATATATATATATACTCCAATACAATTCCACGATCATAGGAACGATATCATCACTCGTGCGTACGTACGGAATACCGTCTCCACGATGTGATGCGACTCGTTCTACATGATCTTCATTTAATAATGATTGTATAAATGAATTGAATGAATGAATATGGTATATACTACACTAATACCATTCTGGAAATGAATTATCTATAACCTAAAGATAAGAATAAGAATTTATTCGACAAAACACGCATAAGAACAAAAAGTTATAAAGACCCGAGTAACAAGTAACAATGAAATATTACTAACAAGAAGCTAATAATATGACCATATATGATCTCATATCAGTATGTATGATTCTGGAATAAGTCAATAACAGTATTTAAACCATTATACAGGAGCTTCAGACACGAACAAAGCAAATCGTACCTAAGGTAAGGGAAATATCACAATCTCATTTTTATCCGAGATTGTTTATTCGTAAGTATTTACTGGGGTGTATTTTATCATCCACATCTATGTTTTATTAATATGTAATATTATTTCCATCCACCTAAAATTGTTTAAATCCATTTTTACCCTTCGGTGAGTTTTTAGTAATACGTATGAAAGGAATCTTTTGTCGTTTTTCGTACGAGGTACTTTTTGACTTTTCCGACAAAAGTACGAAGAATGTTTTTTTTAACTTATACGGCACGAACGGATTTCTACTGTTTTATAAAGCCTTATTTTCATGAAGCTTCCTCTAAAAGATTTCATGACTATTTTCAATAAAATCTCTTTCTTTTAAAATTGCATGATGTTTTGTGAAAAGAAATTGATTTTGAAGAAGAAAGGATATTTTCCTCAAGAATTCAATTCAAGTGTTTTATCAAAATTATTTTCCATCTAAGATAATAAAGAGTTCTGTTTCTATCCATATTTTTACATTGATTTGACTATGTTGTGATGGAATTATGTTTATGAATTCCTTTATCTTATATGAATTGATTTATGATGTCATGATGTTTCAAGAATCCCATTTTTGTTACATGTGTTATGAGATTATGTATGTTTTATGATTATGTGGCACACATAAGAAAGGATTCATTATAAGATGGGTGGGACCTATATCTCCCTCCAATGCATTGGGTAATGATTTTATATCTCATGAGATAGACATGGCTGGAACGGAAGGTTATTTCGGTTCAGTGATACAGGACTGAAACGAGGAGTGAACTTGGTTCAGAAAGGGACTTTGTCCACTAAGATAGTCTTGGCAATGAGTCATGACTAACAAGAAATGATTTTCCATGATTATGTGTGCATGCCACAAAGATTCAAGTTTTATGTTATGAATATGGGGATCTCATTTTCACTTCTATGATTTATTCCATGTTAAGATATTATGATCTCTTTTGCAGGTTTTGATTTTCATAAAGATATGATATGATTTTTATTTCCTTTATTTGCCCTTGCTGAGCATTTGAGCTCACCCTTTTATGTTTTCTTTTCCCCAGGTCAGGAAGATGGATATTAAGTAGAATATGCTAAAAGGGACCCTAGATATGATGAAATAAATGGGAGACACTGTAGAAGATTTATGAACCAGTTGTTTATGTTTCCCCAGTTTCTAAAGACACTATACCTATACGGTCCTTTGTGGTTTTGTCATATGTTGTAATAAGAGTGCTTCAATTTTGAAGTATTAACAATGTATGTAAAGTGTGGGTCGTTATATAACCTGGTAACAGAAAGTACCTTGGGGGGCCTTGAAGGCAGTGAACTCTTCATCCTCGGGGGCCATCTAGATCTGGTTGTACCTGAAATACATATCCATGAAGGAGAGGGCTTGGAACCCGGCCGTGGCATCGATCAAAAACTCTTTCACTAGAAGGGGAAAATCATCCTTCATACAATGGCGATTGAGATCACGAAAGTCGATACAAACCTTGATCTGTCTATTCTTCTTCCTGATCGTCACAATGTTGGCTAGACACCTGGGGTACTAAACTTCTTTGATGAAGTTAGCTTTGATGATCTTATCAACTTCGGCCTCAGCCAGGGAACTGTGAGAGGGGTGCATTTTTCTAGGAGGCTGCTTGAACCCGCGATGGTGTGCTGGAAGGCCATGGCAGTGGACGACTACTTGAGGATCTAATCCTGGCATCTCGTCGTAACTCCAACTGAACACATCACAGTGCTGTCTAAGAAAGTCTACGTACTGTTGCCGCTCCTTGGGGGGTATAGCGGTGCTGACCAATGTGGGTCTTGGGTCCGCCTTTCCACCGAGGTTCACCTGCACTAACTCATCGACCATGGCGGAGATGCCCTCCTCAAAGGAAGGAGGAGCATCTTCCATGTCCTCCTCTCAACCTATGCAGGGACCATCCATGGGGGGAGCTTCTTTGGGGCTACCAGATCCTAATGGGAAGCTGGTGCCGGCTTGGGTGGCAGTGGTCATCATATCAGGAAACTCATGCACTACGGAGACCATGGCGACAAAGGCGGTTGATCCAATCCCATCCGGTCTCCAGCCCAAGGGGCCACGCTTTATGACATCCAAGCAGTAGTGGCACGTCGGCTTGAGATGGTTAATTCCAGCCCAGCGGAAGAGACAGGTATGACCTACCACTGTTGCCATGAGCTTGACTTCCTGATACCGTACTATGGTAGGAGGCTCGGGGATCACATGAGCTTGGTTGGTGTAGGAGTACGAGGTGATTTCCCGCCGTCGCTTGGGCCTGGAAATATTCCTTCCTTTGGTACCCAAAACAACAAAGCACTTCCCCATGTCAGGGGTTGTAGCCTCCAACCGATGGATTGGGAAGACATAAGCATCATCTAAACCCACCCAGGGATCACTGGTGACAATGGAAGGCTCGACCTCACCTGCCAGGACCTGCTTATCCTTGCTCTTGTAATAGTCAGCGTCTAGATAATGGGCTTCGCAAGATGAAAAAGGAGACGCATCTCATTGGTGCACGCCTACTCGACCATTAAGAGAGTATTTAAGGCACTGGTGATACGATGAGGGGACCACTGCGTGAAGGTGGAGCCACGACCTACCCATCAATGCATTGTAGGCGGTGTCCTGAGAGACAACCATGAATTCGGTGCTGGCAATTAGGCCACCGAACTGGGTCTTCAAGAAAATCTTGCTGAGGGTATTTTTCTCAGTCCTTTCGTACACCTGGATCCTGAGGTCAGAGGGAGTCAAATCATCCTTAGATAGACCCAACTTCTGCAGTGTTCGAGTTGGGATCAGGTTAATCCCAAAACCCATGTCAACAAGACAGTGGCAGACTTCCACGCCGTTGAACTGGCTAGTGACGTACATTGGGCGAATTTGACCATGTATGGGAGGGTCTTCATCTTCACCGGAGAATGAGATAACCACATAAAATTTGGCATTCTCAATCGCCTCGGCGTGGAAGGCTTCTGTAGCTGCTACCTCTATCTCAAACTGGAGGGGGCTCCTTAGGGACTTGGAAAGTGCCTCACACATTTCAGATGACAGGCGAAGAGCCTAAAGGATGGAAACCCTTGCTGGAATGCCGGAAAGGTGCTTCATTACATCATACTTTCGGGCCAAATTCTAGCCTCTACTTATAGGAGGCCGCTCTACGATTGGAGGTATGACGGGCTCTGCCGGCTGGACCGGTGACTAACTGGTACTAGGTACGTCTCACTGTTCACTAGTCGAAGCCCAGAGAGTGGGATAGGAAGGATGGGGTCTGCTGGTGGCAGGGCAGAGCTGGTTGCGGCACGATCGAGGTGGTTCTTCCTGATACAACAACAAAAACGGTGGTAGAGGTGAACCTGTCAACACAGGATGAAGGGGTCGCGTGTGCCGAGCTCTGTACTAGGCTTGCTGCCTGGTCTCAGTGGCGTGCACGGCCTAGACCGGGGTGCTAACTGTCATGCCCTGGCGATTCACGTAGCTGCAGCTCCGCCGACATTGGCGACGACTGGGGACATTGGGAAGGTCCACCTGGCGTTCCTCATCGTCGGGAATCAAAAAGGGATTTACCAACTCTACGATGTTAACCGAAGCTTACCCCTGACTGCCACTCGAGGAGCCATCCACTAACAAATGGAGTCTCGGAGGGATCCCCATTTCTGGGGGCATAAAATTTCCAAGAGTGCGGGATGACGACGACATTGGCTGGGCGCATTCTTTATTCTTGCGCTGCCACTTGCTATTTTGGGAAGAGGTAGGCTGGGACGACGATGAAGAGGCTGCGCTCGCAGATTTTGAGGGATCTGGCTGATTCAGGCGGGCACAAATGATTCCATGGGCGCAGGCGACCGTCTTGTGGGCCATCTAGTCATTATACTTCTAGGACCCATAGTCGGAAACCTGCTGCCATTCATCCTTGATGCCACTACTTCCATCGGATTTCACAAATACACCTGCCACTTGTGCCGGGGCTAGGCCCAACCTGACTATATTGCTATCAATCTGGTCTTGGAGATAGTATTTGAACACATAGCATCACTGGATGGTGTGCCCCAGGGTCCAGTGATAAGGCCAGTAGTTGGGGTGATCAGTGAGATGTGCCTCTTCCGGCTTCCGACACTCAGGCAGCTGCACTATTCTCTGCTCCAAGGCACTACGGAAGTAACCAGGGACCTGGGCCTCATCAAACGAGTAGTTCAGATTCCTTCTATCTGGAAAGGGGGCTTTTGGAGGCTGGACCTAACGAGGGGCCGGAGGAGCATGCTGAGGAGGCAGAGCCTGGTTATCTCACCTAGGTGGTAGCAGTGCGTTACGTAGGGGCGCTTACCGATTTTGAGGCGGTTGTTGCTGGGCCAGAGGCTGTGCCCGTGGGGGTGGACCCCTATGGGGCTGCGGAGCTGGCCTCACTGGTAGCAACTCTAGCTGCCTGGGGGCCTCTATCTGGGCCACAGCAGTGGGCTCGGCTCTGGCATCTCTCCTTGCAGGGATTACAGGAGGCAGCGGGGGTGCTTGGTTTTCCTGTTGGAGGGCTTCTTTGAGGCGCTGAGCCTTTTCTGAGAAGTCCCATAACCCTACAGGATAATTCTGAGTAATCAGAGAAGTAACTAGCTCTGCCTTGACATTCCCTACGCACATTGTAAGTAATTTCTCTTGAGTTAGTGGCATGTCAAGGGAGTACGTGAGCCCCTTCCACCGGGTGATGAAGTCCGCGACTCGCTCACTGGGCCTTTGTTTTCACTTAAAGAGGTCTGTGATGTTCGTCTTCCAAGTTGTGGAACTGAACTGGTAGAGGAATTTCCTGCGAAGGTCCTCCTAGCTAGTCACATATCCGATAGGGAACTGGCTCTACCAGACTAATGCTGGTCCTTCTAGTGTCTGAACGAAGCAATGGACCTTGGCGGCCTCCTGCTACACTGGAGTTCCTAACATAGGCCCGTACCTCGAGTTGAAGTGGGCCAGGTGCTGTGGTGGGTCTCCGGTCCCGTTAAAGGGGGAGAAAGTGGGGTTCCCAAATCCCGGCGGGGCCGACATATCATCCACCCATGCTGGGTATGGCTTGCTGTCCGGTGGGATTGCAACTTGTCGAGTTTCCAGAGCCTCTTAGCCGGCGATGAGTGCTGCCATCGGATCTTCTGGACATGGCTTCCTGTCCTGAAGGGGATCCCTAACCACAAGCGCATTGCCGGGCTCTTCAATCCAGTAGTCAAGCTCAGCAGCTCACGAGGTGGCTAGCGGAGTGACTCTTTGGGTAGTGGGAGGAAACCGAGCGGGGTCCCTTGGGTGATCACGCCACTCAGGAGGGTTTAGAGAAACATATCGCAACATCTTTCCATGAGCCCCAGTCACTCCTCGGTCGGCGAACATGGAATGATCGCGGTTGCCCAGGGGAATCTCATCAAGGGGTAGTTGCTCCTGCCCCTACTGTCCTGGCCTAGGATCACTATAGTCAGGCCACCGCTCTGTAATGTGTTCGGCCAGAAGCTCATCGAATATACTCTTCTTCTCATCAAGATGTTGGCGCAGCGTGGCCTTCTCGGGATCTTCCTCCGCCTTCTATATCGAGGCAGATGGGTCAGCGAGCTTGACAGCCCCGATGTGCTCTTTACCCTTACCGATGTTTTGGCTCAGTGTTCATGCTTCAGTGGGCGTGGGGAGGCCCAGGAGGTTCCTCTGCTGGAGAGTAATTCCCCCTAATGGATCCAGTAGCAGCTTCTCCTCAGGGGGTGAGTCCCCATCGAGGAGTTCCACACCGTTTCCCTCTCCAGACAGGTCGTCCATGTTGACCGCTGCTGCCCTTGGGGGCATACCCTTAGAATTGCTCAGTGAGTCGGGTTGTCGGAGAATTTCACTGAAAATAAGGGCAGCATACTTCCCCCATCCACGGATGTGCGTGTGTGGGGTTTCCTCCTCAATAACTTTTTAGAGTACTTGGAAACTCTGGATGCATTGTTTCTGGAGGGTTCTATGGTTTCCAAGTGACTCGGGGTGCCAAACCACGGGGAGCGTGGCCAGGTCAACCCGAAGACATTGCTCACTGATATCCTCGAGATGTGCTTGACTCCCAGGATAAGGCGCTTGCTGATGGTGAAGATGAGAGTGAGTCGTCCGGAGAGTCCAGTGGAAACATTCAAACTCTCCCGGGGTGAGCGATTCTGGTATATCAAAATCTGATCCTGCGACCGGCCAAAAATTCTCAGGGAAGTGGCCTACTGCGAGGACGGTCCAGAAGCTCAACGACTCTGGTTCGGGATCCGACTCTTGTTGCCCCTACTCATCAACCAAGAATGGCCGGGGAAATGGCAGTGGTGCCGAGGAAGGCCATTGGGCCGGTGGGTTGGCCATTGGAGAATATGGAGAGCAGGCCAATTGGCTGCCGAATCCTAAGTCGTCTTCCAAGGGTTCCAGTGTCCTAGCTACCACGTTTCGATAAGATGGGCTGGCGAACAGGCCCCCAGTCACAGTGTCAGTGCTTTCCGAGGGCGTTTCAAGTCGCGACTCTTCCGTCTGTCCCCATAAAAGTTATCCACCCTCTCTGACTGAGGTGGAAGGTGCTTCTGGAGAGGCCAATGGTAACTGCAGGTTTGATCCATGGGGGTACGCCAAGTCCTCGTCCTCCTAGATATACCTTCGGAGGGAGGCAAGAATCATATGGATCTCACATTCAGGGAGTACGAGGGTGATGTGTCGCGTCCCTATCCCTGCCCTTGACTCATAGGACCAGGGAGAGGGCTCCATCGCCGAGTCATACTCCACCTCATAGTCTGAGAAACAGACTGGTTTGATTTCCGTCCGGACTTCCCAGACATTCCTCTTACGGAAACGATGTCCCACCATCCTTCCCCTAGGTGGCTCCTCAGGGCAAGGCTGATTCCCGTCATGGAGTCCTCTAGCCGCAATAGAGCTGGGGACGAGAGGACCGAAGGCCGAGGTGCGAGGATCACTGGGATAGATGTTAAAAGTGACATGGGGAGGACCTCCATGTGGGTGAGTGACCAGATATGCAACGACTCCATACTCGCGGCCAGCGGTAGGGGAAGTGACCCCGTACCCCATGCAGTGGGCGCTGGAAAGAGCTATACCCAGTGCGTAGCTTTCACGGGGAAGGCTTTTACTTTCTAGAACAGTGGCACATAGTAGGTCTTGATGGGGGATGGCACTACCGCGAATTGGTCCATGGTGGCCATTGCATGTGCCAGTGATCGGGAGAGTCGGCCCAACCAGCCTGTAGGGCGGTGGGGGCCTTGATCCGGGTCGGGCATGTAACTTCCCCTGCTCAACATGTGTTTGGGTTTGATGAAAGGAGTCAGCAGTGGCTCAGGCCACAGTGGTTGCTGATGTTGGTGCCCTAGGGCGGGCATTCTCTTCAGCTCGCAGAAAACACTGGCGTCAGGTCAGATGGGTTGGAGCCGGTAGTGCGGGCACATAGATCGCCTGCTCCTCAACCCAGAGAGTCAGGCGGCAACGAAGGCGCAGCCGGGCGGGGACCCTTGTCGTGTACCCTTGAAGCGGGTTTCCGATTGGGTGAACCCAGACATCCCCTACCTCATCGGCGTAGGGAAAGGAGGCGTCAAGGCGCTCCGGGGATAAACTCCCGAAACTGTTGAACATCAGAGTGGGGAGCAGTGGCTTCTGGCGTGGCCTCTAGGGGAGGAGATGGCGGTGAGGCACAACTGCCTCTAGATCAAAACAGGCCATGTCCCTAGTGGGGATGACCCCTTCCTCCTCGTACCTATGAACCAGGTCGTTGATCACCCTTCGTTGGATGATCTCTGACGGGGAGAGGGGGCGTGATTGCCCGGAAGACGGGGCAGTTGGATCAACTGTGGAAAAGGTGGGACCACGTGGGGTGGCCACGTCGGTACTGCCCCTGCCCCTGCCCCTGCGCTGGTGGGCAGGTGGTGATCGAGCTCCGGATGCAGCAATCTGATTCATGAAAGCATGGAGATGAACCCATTAGTGCTAATAGGAAAATAAATTTACAACCAATAGCCCATCACCATTCCATATTTTATAGTCGGTAAGAGGGATCCACGCTACCGATGTCGTAGAACGGAGTGCTCAACGTCCTGACTGCCTCAACCCCTGGCGGGTTTCATGTCCCGGTGCTAGGTGCCCGGACCTGGTGACAAGCTAATCTTCCGACACCCTGAACGCTACGAGTCCCTGTATTGAGGAGAAGAGGTTCTGGTCGGGTTCACCATTTTTTGATTTTGATGCTTTATGCTAGGGCACGTGCATCCGTCACACAGGGGGAGGGCGCGCGACTTCTTGCCCCGCATTCCCGCATTCCAAAGGCGGGCGACATCCATTTCTTATTCAGGGACATCTGCTCCTTAATCGAAGCCAGGATGATGGAATGTCGGGTCTTCCTTCCGTGGATTCCTCCTTGGAGATCATCACCTATTCTGGGTCTCCCTCATAGATTTAATACGTATCTGTGAACCTCGCTCCCAGTGCCATATTTTCATGGACACCAGTTAATTACGCTACTTCCGTCAGCATGCTCCAAGGGGTCTGGTCGGGGCAGCAACCTTCGGTGAGGATAATGGTCACACTGGTTTATCGCTGGCATGTCTTGACGCTGGGGGATTGGTAGGATGTCTGTCTTCTGTCCCTTATTATAGGGCTTCTCGAGGGTGTGGAAGCCCAAGTCATCCCACATCGAATGTGGGGAATTGTGTGCCATCTAAGGTTTTCCTCAGCCTCCCATGTTTAACAAGGGGTATGCCGTGAGTTTAACGTCTTGAGGAGATGGATCGGACTGATCGGAACCCTGAGAGTGGATCAGATTGAAGGACCCCATAGGGGGAACACCGATATTGGGACCAACACATGGGCGGCTTCCTGGATACTATGGAATGGAATGAGGTGGAATGATCCCACCGGGATGTGGCGGCCTGGGTAAGGATCAGGATGGGTGATTGAGTGAAGAGGGGCTTGAACCTCATGGAGGCCTCCTACGTATCACCATGGTAGGGAATCAAAGTCCGCGTAGTTCGGTGATATGGTGGGACACCTGAAGAGGCGACCCGTGAGAATGAATGCATGGATTGGATCCTGGAGGAAGTAAGAACTTCAGGCTAGGGCATGAGCTTTCCGAGGCATGTGGGCTCGAGGGAGAGGTCAGGATGAGACGTGGGTGTTGGATATGGAGCTTACGCTCTGAGGTGGCCCATGATGGTGGATATGGGGCTTACGCTCTGAGGCGGCCCATGATGGAGGTTGTGAACCGATGCGGAGGGGTCGGAACAACTGAGTGATGGGCTTGAACTTCGTGAAGGCTACCTACGTACCATTCGTTAGCATGAATCAATGTCGACGTAGTTCGGGGCATACAGTTTAGCATCGTGCGGGACGGGATACAGTTTAGCGTCGTGCGGTATGGGATACAGATTAGCATCATGCGGGATGAGGCAGTCAGTTTAACGTCATGATGGATGGGCATATAGTTTAACGTCATGGTGGACGGGCAATTTGGGGCTTACGCTCTGAGGCGGCCCAAAGTTTTGGCGAACCGACGTGAAGAAGTCGGAACGACCGGGTGGTGGGCTTGAACCTCATGGAGGATACCTATGAACCATGCTTTAGCACGAATAAAATTCCCCGTAGTTTGCTGGGATGGGGATTATGCTCTGAGGTGGCCCATAGAGGATGTCGTGGTCGATACTCGCTCTAAGCCCACGTGAGTCATGCTCGGTGTGAGAAACAAGAGGCAGCAGGGACCAGGCGATCACGTCGCGAAGGGTGCGTCCGTGAGAAGCAGATAGGGGCTTACGCGTTGAGCGGCCCTAAGAGGAAACAGGGGCTTACGCATGGTTATCATCCCTTAGTGCTGGGACTTACTCCAGGATGGAGGCCCGTGGTTCGACAAACCACAGGGGGAGAGGGATTTGGGACCGAACAAAGGAGATGCCTCATTCCCTATCACACCCTCCCCTAGGCTTGGCAGTGGGGAAGTATGAAGGTGCATGGGTGCAACCTTCCGCAGGAGAGGCTAGGGGATTATTCTCTGAGGCAGCCCTTCCCCCATGGACAAACGCCACTCCAAAAGTAGGATATAATTCCTTGTGAAGAATATTCCATTCTCGTGGAGACGAGAGACGTAAAGAATGTCTGAGCTGGGGGGAACCTGTATGCAAAGCACAGGGTTGAATCACAGTTTAACGTCATGTGTTGAGGACGAGGTGCTTAACATTTTAACGTCCTGTAGCTCGGATGAGGGGGGTTCGCTCCACACCCCTAGGTCTAACATGACCAACACCCTCTACTCCTTGTGGGAGGGAAGGCATCGGCAAGGCCGTAGTGAAGGGGGGATGCAGGGTGAACCATCGAGGGGTCCACGTTAGCATGGCTATGAGAAGAAGCAATAGCCGTTAGCGTGCCTATGCGAAGAAGAATGAGGCAAAGTAACACAACAGGAAACACCGCCCAAGGGACTTTGAGGTTTCTTCGTATGAGCATGGTAGGCCGTACGAGAAAACAATGCATGGCATGCATGCCCGGTATGGAGGACATCGGGTGCCTATGCAGGGATGCACCCGGGGGGCGTAAAGGTGAGGGGTTTTAGGGTTTTGCGCGCAAAGAGAAGGCTTGCGCGCAAAACACCGGGATGGAACACAAGTGGGAAAGAGGGATTGCGCGCTACTAGGGGGATTGCGTGCAATGGGATTGGATTACGCGTGGGGGAAATGGATGATCCCTAAGGTATGGAAAAACCTAACAAAGGGATCACGCGCTATTAGAAGGGATTGCGCGCCAAGGAGGAACCCTGAGTAGTTGGAAAATTCCCTTATGCCCGTGGGATTGCGCGCAAAGGCGAACCCTGGGTAAAGGTTGCACAAGAAGGGTTATTACTTGGAAGTCATATTGCGCGTGTGGGTGTCCGATTTGCGCGTATGGGAGCTGGTCAGAACTCCACAACCCCGAAACGATTGGGGTCACCTTCTATTTATAGGAATTCGCCATCAAGGAATCCGGGAGGTGTGTGAAATATTCCGTGCCAGGACCAGCCGGCGTGTAAGGCCTCCCCACGTGGTACCAGGCACGCAAAATTGCGTGCCACACTGGTTCCTTTTCGCGAATACCGAGAGTCCTTCACGCGAACAACATCTTTCTGCGGAGGTACCCTTTAATTTCGCGCACCACTTCCGGGCCCTCCGGACCGGGCCTCTGAGTCAGAATATGACTTCGCTTCATCATTTCGAAACTTCCTCTAGGATTTATAGACTTTTTTCAGCATCTACAGAGACTTAATAAAAAATAATCCATATAAATAATGATATTGTAATATAAAACCTTGACCACTTTGGTAATTTTGTATCATAAGCACCATAAATAGGTAAAAAAATAATGGTTTAATATATAATAATGATATATAAACTCAATATATTACCTCTAAAATTGGATTTATAAACACTTCATTAAAAAATATAGGTTAATAACACAACATATGTCTCAAAGAATGACATTTGAGCCAAAATTCAGTTTCCTTAAGTCTTGAATTCTTCTGTACTCATTAAAACATCATGTATAACAAGTATAATTTAATCATACATCTATAATTTAACTATCTTTATATATATCATACCATGTATGATTTTAATTATTTTTTATTATATGATTATTATAGATTCCATTGTAATGTAACATTGTAGGTAATAACCACATTGTTTTTAATATTTGTCTTTATTTGTTAATTTTTTTTGTCCTAGTAGTTTGATCATGGTTTCATTATATTAGGAATTTTAACCATTATATAAATAATATATATATTAGTATATATCTATTTATAGTAATCGATAATATTTATATATATATAATGAACCATTCATAGGGATGGTAGGTCGTACGTACGCATGAACGATGTTTCTATATTCTTATCAGAATAATAGAAAGAAACAAAAATGATTGATTATCAGGAAAAAATAATTTTTATGTCATATATATCAGATATTATTTTTAAATTCATCATCTTTAGAATCCATGTAAATATTGAATGAATCACATCGCTTTGCATGGCGGTAGTCTGCCGTACACAGGAGCAAAATTTTTGTATTCACACATAATGGAGATTATTAAGTCATGTGTGATAATTATTATATAATCTTAATATTATAATATATATATATAATAAATACATCATTATAACGTTTCCTAATTGGAGGTAATAGAAAAACAAATGAAATCTGTTCGTGATTTAGTTGTCCATTGTACACACGAATGGTGATTTTGTAACCCATTTGATGGAAGTGGATATAGATTTAGGTAATTATATTTACCTAAAAATATTATTATACATATTATAGTAATTGTATTATATAATCATGTTATTATAAAATTTTATAGATGTGGGGGAATAAACAAAAAAAATTATTGTTGATGAATGTTACCTCTTCTTCGAATATCCTTCTTAGGTTTTCACTAAAAGACTTATAAGGTTAGATTTATGCCATTAAAAAGGATAATAAGATGGGAGAATAAAATTTATGAATTTATTTGGGAAGTTATTGGACGAAAATATTTTTTTATCAAGTTATGGAGAGGAGAGTAGAAGAGGTGACCGTTTATAAGTGAGGTGAGTGTCACACTTGTAATTTTTTATAAAAACGAATTCCATACATATTTCTTTCATGTGTTAAGGATAAAAAATGGATATTTATTGATCTTATAATAGATAATGTAAATATATTCCCCAAAAATTATTTTTTAAAAATTTTTGTGTCATTTTTCACACTTATATTTTTAGTTTAACCCCCTAGTAAATACATTTTTACCTTAGTCGCAGTAAATAATAGTTATTACTTTTCCAATTAATTTTGGTAAAACATTTTGTTAACTTTGTTAGATAATATAAATTATTCCTATTAAAGAAATTATTACCTTTTTAAAAATTATATTCACATAATTGGAAATTTTTAATTTAACATTTATCACGAAGACACGTCGAGAAAAAAGGTTCTTGAAGAGAAAATGTTCAAAAAACTACTTTGTTTTTATATCAAAATTCAATTTTAATTTTATAAAAATGAACTTAATAGGATTAATAGATGTATAATTTTACAAATTTAAATTTAAAACCAATTTAAAATATAACTTTTGTTTTCTAAATAAATTAAAATGAAAAGGAACTCTTCAATCAAAATTTAGATTTTTCACTAATCATCAGAAAATGAATTATTTTAGAAAAATCCGCAAATCTCACACTAAGATAATTTTGAAATTAAGATTTAAAATTTTAGTTTTATTTTATGAAATTAATTTTTTAAATTTTTTTTGAATTAATTTTATTATAGTTCAAAAGGAAAAAACATTTTGAGAAAAAAATATTTTTTAAAATATATAATGTCTTTTCGAAAAGTTATGTATTTTATTATCAATGTATATTCATTATATAAAACCATTATAACAATTATTTTTAAAAGTACTTATTAATTTTAATTTTTCTGATTTTTCTGGCTACTTTATAATGGTCTGATTTAAATAAAAATGTTTATAATATATCATGGTTTTGTTAAAACCCAGTGTCATCTCTAATGCAAGCTAACCCATTATTTCATGTTGAGAAAACAGAAGTTGGTGTTTCGTGTAGAATAATATTAAATTGGTTATTTTTTCATAACTCAATATATATGAATGTAATTTAATTTATTAAAAAAATCATAATTCCTAATGATTTGGGTTGTTACACTCTGAATTTATTGTGATTTCATTTGGTATTTCTATTTCACATACTATATTTATTGATTCAATTAATCAAGAATTTAGAGATTACCCTTATTAGTTTTTGGAAGTATTTAAAAATGGTTTTCTTGTATGTTCCAATATTAAGAGCATAAAGATCACTTTAGTATTGTATTAAATACTATAAGAAAGGAGAAATTGTTTGAAAATTTTAATGTGTAGATTTTGGGAATACCGAGATTCATTTTTGGATTGTATAATCTCTAATGATGGTATATTAGTGGATCCGTAAACTATTTAGGTGTTTCACATTGTACAAGACTGACAATTGTGACTAATATCCATAGTTTTTAAGGTTTGGATAGATTTTGTTGATGAATTATGAAAAATTTATCATGACATTCTAGTCCACACCCCAAGTTAACTTAGAAGGGGGAGACATTTCCTTAGATAGATGAATATGAGGAAAATTTCTTGAAACTCTAGAGAAGTATATTTAATTCACATTAGATCACACTTACTTGTAGTGTAGAAGTTCATGCCAGCTTTATTGATGCATCGAAGAAAGGAATCAGATGCATCCTCATGCGTGATGATATGGTGATAGTTTGTGCCACATGACAACTAAAGGATCATAATCAATGTAACACCCAAGTATAAATTATAGTTAGTCAACATTATATTTTAATAAAACTGTAATAATATAATAATTTTAAAATTCCATCAAACAAAAACTCTTATTTTATCGGATGAATACATATATTTCACACACATGTCAAAACAAATCCATGAATGATTTTTGAAAATTTTCCATGGAAATATGATTTTATGAATAATTGAAAATTAGTGTTTAATTATTCCTCATATTAATTAGAAAAATATAATATAATATGTTTAATTAACCATTTATTGGCTTTAAATATTATTGAAATAGAGACAATATCATTTAGAGTTGAAAGGTATTTTCTTTATAAAACTATTTTTACAGCTTAATGCATTTCCATTTTAATTACACTAAATAAACATTAATGATGAATGATTTAAATGAAATTTATAGATTATAAATATTCTTAGATGAATTTAAATACATATAATGATGATTAAAATTAATAATGTCAATTTATTATCATCTTAGGCTTGAAAAATTCATTTCTTGAAAAACATTTTTTCAGAAGTTTTGGGAGTTTATTTTTTAACTAAATCCTTACACTTATATGAATACTATTTGATAAAATGGATAATTTTTTTATTAATAATACAATTTTTTTAACAAGGATTTATTCATTTTTATTCATAATGAATTGTAAAAACACTAAGAAAAATCATTGCTATTAAGGCTAAAATAGGTTTATAGGGGTTTAACCTAAAAAGATAAGGGTGAAAATGACCTAAAAACATTCTAAAAGCACACCGGTTACTTTTATTTATACCTTAAAATTTTCACCTTCTAATATGATCCATTTTGGATCAATTATTCAATGACTGTTTCTTGGAATTATTTTAAAACTTTGGAAAATTACAAGTGTGCCACTCAACACAATTATTAAAGGACACCTCCTCCCCTTACTTCCTCAAACCTCTTATCAAAGATAACTAAAACAAAAACCACCAAATATTTTCCAAACCACCATTATTAAATTTATACATATTATGATCTTCCCAATATACTATCTTTAGGGTTCTTCATAAGGGATCCAAATGAGGTTTAATTTAAGCCAAGATAGTCTCCTTCACCAAGCTCTTCATATTTTTACTTATTCATTTACCACCTTAAATTATGTCTTATAAATAAGAATATAATAACAAAATTATGAAATATAAAATTATATGTTTTTATGTTTATAAAATAACATTTATCTACCTCCTTCTCCATCAAGTCTGAAATAGAACCATTACTCATGTGTACGACCAACTACCGCCTTCCCAACTAAGGTAGTTTGTTTTTCATTACTCACTGATATGGAGAGTAAAAATGATTTAAATAATGAATATATATGATAATTGTAAAATAATATTGATTCAGTAAATTTATTATATCTTCCACTCAGTTTCCATTTAACCCATTATGGAAATGATAATGTCGTTCATGTATATGTATGACCAACTACCTCCACAAAGCGATATGATTCATTTTCCGTGTTCAAATTTCATGAATGATAATAAAACTAGATCTAGATAATAAATATGATATTTATAAAATTAATATAATTCCATAAGGATATAACTATATCATACCCACAATAATCTGAACTTACATGATAAATATGCATAAGAAAAATGACACACATAACACCCAAAACAATGGTAATAATAAAATATTATTAACCAATATGTAGTAAGATGTTTTAAAATGATATTATACAATATTATAATTGTGAATATAATGATTATATAAATTTATAACTTGTTTAAAACCATTATACAACAGTTTACATCATATTCAACTAAAGGGAAGCATGAGGTAAGAGATTTTGTATAAATTTGTATTCAATTGAGACATATTGGTTTTTATGAACCTATTTACTTATTTGCGGTGTATATAATTACCATTTGATATATTTTGAATGAATAACTATTTATTAATTATGATTAATGTTTCAAATAATGTTTATTCTTTAAATGCGTTATAATTTAAAATTTACCAAATGGTAAGGATTTATTTTAAAATAATGTTTTTACAGATTTCCTTAATTCTCGTTTGAAGGAATATTATAATGAATTTTTCATAAAATAGGTATATTTGATTATCTTTTGGATAATTATACAATTTATAGATTATTTACTGAATTCTCCTCTATTTTAACCTTTAATAAAAAAAGTATTAAAAAAAATTAAAAATCAAAATTATTTATCTTTTAATCAGATTTATTTGAATTCTAGGTCCATATATTTTAAATTTATTTTAAAATGTAATTTTTATTTATCTGATAATTTATTAAGGAAATTATATGATATATTTGAATTTTTAAAAGATTATAAGGGAAGCTTTTAATATTTTCTTAATGGATAATTTTTCGACTTTCTGTATAAAAAAGAAAAAGATTGTTTTAATGTATACAATGTTAATAGACTTACAAACCATAAAAAATTGTGTATGATATTTTATAGTCTTATAGATGTTTCCAATTGATTTAAAATAAAAAATATTTAATGAAATATAATTTTAATATTTCATATACATTTTATTTTCTTTTCAATTGGACATGAAATTATTATAAAACCTATATTTCGAATGAGCCGATTGTCATATCTTATCTCTTGTTAATTTTGTGGTTCATTATATTTCTCTTAAAACATTAACTTTATTATGATAATTATAATTTAAATTTCTCTTAAACATCCATATCATTTGTATAAAGGATGATACTATTGCTTAAACCATGTATAATTTTTATATGCAGTGTTTTACTATTAATGTTATTTGACTGGATAGGGAAAATCATTATAAATACTTATTATCTATTAATAAAAGTATGTATTAATAAAGTTTATTGTTTATCTATTTCATTTATCATTCAATAAGTGAATAAATAATTGGAATTTTAGTGATGGGTAGGGCCTAGTTATTAATATACCTGTGATGCATCAATATGTCTCATGAAACAAATCAGTTGAATATATTAAAAGGGTTTTTTGTGTATACCTACCAATTGATTTAAATTTCCTAGAATATGGTATTGACTACATAGATATCATGATGTCTAAGATCATGATGTACAATATTTTACATTTCTTTCATTTGTAATTAACTTATTATTATCCAATAAATTTTACATTTATATTATCTGTAGATTCATTTCATTATTAAGTTATTGATTAAATGGAATGTTTTTTTAGTTATATTCCTTTACATATTGATTATTTATTATTTAAATATAACATATTTTATTGTACCTAACCCTTACTGGTTATTTGATCTCAACCTTATTTTCTCTTTTTTCCATGGATAGGAATATAAATTCCGTGAATGTGTTCAAAGATCATTTTTGTTTATTACTGTATTTTATATTTTATTCCCAATCCAAAAAATGTATCATGTATATAATTGAATCCCAAAGACTACTAAACTGATTAGTACAGAGAGATTATGTATCTTTTGATTATTAAAATGGAATAATGTAGATACAAACTATGTAACAACCCGAGATTTTATAAGATAAATTCTTTTTAATTTCATTCATATCTTCTATTGTATGACACACCAAGATTATCTTGCGTTATACACAACAATGTATTAGCTTACAGTATACGCAACACTTTTCTTGTCTCTTGTTACACACAATTTCAAGTTCATTTGATAGAAGTTATTCTACGAAACATTGAGTGTATATATATATATATATATTCAATGTATAAATAATATATGGTTGTATTCTGTTATACGCAACAACAAAGGAGTTGTGCACTACACGCAACCCTGACTTGGCTTGCATTACACGCAATCACGACCTTCCTCGATAACGTGTGTTGTACGAAATACCGAGTTTTACTAAACAACGATATATTATTATAATATTATTATGAACTAGCCGTTATGAATAGTGTTAACTAAATTTTGAATTTTATAACATTATTATTCATCTTACACATTTCTAGAACATGGTATAAGAACAAAATAAATTTTTCGGGTAAAATAAGTATTTTTAAAAAAATGCAGTTTTGCCGCCTTTTGATGGCACACCCACTTTAAATCTAGTTTTTGACATGTTTATAAGTTCAATTTGACAAAATAAAATTCTTCTTTTGAATCAGGATATAAAAATTTACATTAGATAAAGTTTTGATATTTTTCCGATAACTTTCATATTTTAATGAATAGTAAAAACACTATATATTTTAATTAAAAACAACTTTTTTTATCGTAATATATTATGTGGTCAAATTATAATATTGAATGGTTTTAAAGTATAAATAGAATATATTTTTACCATTTAATATAATTTATGTCATTAGAATTGATTTTACCTTGAATTCGTAGGTTAAATCAATTCAATCTTTTGCAATGTTTTAAAGAAAAACCCGTTTTCTTTCGACAACGGGATTAATTTTAATTTAATTTCTGCATCTTTTGTGTATTGAATTTGAAAAAATGGATTCCATATTTGGAATTAGTGGGTCCAAATTATGTTAATAAGATACTTTTTATTTTTGGGCATTGTAAATAGTAACTACGGTAAAATTTATTTACTATAGTTAAAGGTAAATTGTGTAATTAAGGGTAAATATAAGATTATAAAATTACCCTACCACTTGGAAAAATACTATTTTATGGCTAAAATTAGACCCATATAACCTAAGGGTCGGATTAGATTCATTTTATGGAATTTTTTCCATGAAAATAATTTAATTATTATTAAAACCAAAGAATGTGACAACATGTCACTTTCTTAAATCTTATAAGTATAATAATTTTAATTTAGTGATAAACATCATGAAACTTCGAACATGAATAGTATGCAGAACGCTAATACAATTATCTACATCATAGGAAATTATTTAGTATTTTTAGGGATTAAATAATTATCATTTATTATGACACAAAGATGATGCAGTAATTGTCTTATTAATGAAATATTGACATAATTGATGTTATAAATGCCCAAATAAATGTAATTTGAGACTTTTTATGACTTAAATTAATTTTATAGGTTAATATGACATGTTATTGTTGATATACGTAACTTGGTTCGAACTTATCGTTCTGTTATAAATTTCATAAAAATCATGTACCAAATAGTGTCAAAATTGACATAAATTAGTTTTTAAAACAAATATTATATTATTAATTCTTATTTAATTCCTAAAAATCTAAGGTTCGGCCAAATTACTTAGATAAGGATTTATATATTAATAATAAACAAATTGGGGTTCTTTTGGCTTGTTAGGGTAAGTTTATTAACCATATAGTGTACGAAAACAAAAAGACCCGGTAAAAGTTAAATTATTTAACTTAGCGTAAAATCTAATTGATAAGGTTAAAATAATAACCTAAACTTGTCTAAATCCTATTGGATGAGAGGATTTTGACCCATCCCCACTTTATCTTAGAAATAAGACCCTTTGGAACCATTATATACTCAATTTTACCTTAATATAAAATAATATTTTGAGATTTTCCTAAGGCGCCCCTCTCCTCCCTTATAAAAGGGCACCTCCTCCCTCTCCTCCTCACACCAATTTGAGCATTCAAGCTCGGCCAAACCCTGCCAAAATCTCTTCTACACTTCCCTAGTATCATCCTAGAGGTCCTGGTCTTCTTCAAAGACCATCCTTAGTTCTTTAAGTGGAGGTTAAGTGAAGGTGCGTCAAAAAGAGGTAATATCCATTACCGATCTTTTTCAATTTCTTTCTTCTTCAATTTCATATTATTTAGTTGTTTCATGATAAAGTAATAACATCAGTATTTCTTATATACTGATATGTTATTATAAATATGAAACAACTCTAATTAACCTTCTATCCATCCTATGGAAAAAGGAAATCACCGCGCGTGCGTACGTACGGAATACCGTCTCCACGCCGTGGTGTAATCTATTTTCCGCCACCACCTTAATTAGATGGGTATAATTGTGTAATGAGTAACTATATATTATTATTATAAAGTTATATTGATACTGAAATAGTATACATACACTTCAACACAATTCCACGACCATGGGAATGATATCATCGCTCGTGCGTACGTACGGACTACCGTCTCCACGACGCAATGAGATTCATTATCCATGTTAACCATTCCAGAATGATTATAAAGTATATATAATGAATAATAATGAAATATATGACATGGTAAATCTACTGGATTTATGTATATATATATTTCATCTACTTACTTCCATTCAAGACAATAAGGAAAGGAAAACAGCGTTCATGCGTACGTACGAACTACCGTCTCCATGAACGGTGTGTTTCATTTCATTTATCTATCTGTTATATATATATATATACTGAATATATATGTTATATAAATAATATTTTATATTCTGGAAGTAAGTAAATCATGATATAATTAATAATAATGTCAATAACAACAAGTCCAAACACTTACGATAAATGAAACGATTTTACCAAAAACGCTTCTTTAACATGGAATTTACTAAAGAATGGGTAATATAAAGTCATAAGTGAACCATATATGATATAATAACAATGAATATGATTCTTTAATAAGTTAATGATATTATTTAAATTATTATATAGGATGTTCGGATACGTACAAAGCATATCAGACATAAGGTAAGGGAAATATCACAATCTCATTTTTATCCTAGATTGTTTATACTTTGGTATTTACTGGGGTGTATTTTATCATACACATCCATGTTTACCCAATATGTAATATTTATATCCTTCTACAATAGTTTATATCCAATTTTACCCTTCAATGAGTTTTTAGTAAAACATATGAAAGGAATCTTTTGTCATTTTTCATACGAGGTACTTTTTGACTTTTCTGACAAAAGTACAAGAAGAATGTTTTCTTTTTAACTTATATGACATGAATGGATTTTTAAAACATTATTTCCAAGAAGCTTACCTTATAAGTTTTCAAGTTTATTTTTAATCAACTTCTTTTAGTTATAATTTTATGACATTTTAAGAAATGAAAAGTGTTTTTGAAGTAGAAAGGATATTTTCCTCAAGAATGAAGTTCAAGAGTTTTATCAAAATTATTTTCCATCTAAGATAATAAAGGGTTCCGTCTCTATCCCTATTATTACATTGATTTGATTATGTTGTGATGGAAATACTTTTATGAATTCCTTTATCTTATATGAATTGTTTTATGATGTCACGATGTTTATGATTCCCATTTTTATTACATGGGTTATGGAATGATGTATGATTTATGATTTTGTGGCACACATAAGAACGGTATCATTATGAGATGGCTGGTACCTATATCTCCCTCCAATTCATTGGGTAAAGATTTTATATCTCACGAGATAGACATGGCTGGAATGGTAGGTTATACCGGTTCAGTGAAACAGGACTGAAACGAGGGTGACTCGGTTCAGAAATGGACTTTGTCCACTAAGATAGTCTTGGCAATGAGTCTTGACTAATAAGATATGATTCTCTATGATTATGTGTGTATGACACAAAGTTTCATGTTTTATTTTATGATTATTGGGATTTCATTTCACTACTATGATTTATCCCATGTTATGAAATTATTCTCTCTTTTGTAGGTTAAGATTTCCAAAAATGTTATGTTCTTATGAATATGATGTGATTTATATTTCTTTTGTTTACCCTTAATGAG
Organism: Viscum album; assembly: GCA_963277665.1. Classification (NCBI taxonomy): domain Eukaryota; kingdom Viridiplantae; phylum Streptophyta; class Magnoliopsida; order Santalales; family Viscaceae; genus Viscum; species Viscum album. The sequence goes on from OY728150.1 coordinate 257,251,636, forward strand.
CATTTGAGCTCACCATTTTATGTTTTCTTTTCCCCAGGATATAAAGAAAGGTTTTAGGTAAAAAAAGGGAAGATCTTTATGGTAGATATTGAAGATCTTTCACCACGATTAGAAGATTATATTCCGAGTTTCCAAAGACACTAAACTATTACGATCCTTGTGTGTGTGTTTTTGTTATATACTAAGTATTCTGCAAAAGTAATGTAATGTCCATGTACATCAAGCTTTGGGTCTCTACAGTTGGTATCAGAGGAAAGGTTTAGTCAACCTTTGGAAACTAGGATGCATGAACGTTAGTGAGATCCCTAGAGATATTTCTAAGGTATGTCTAGGGATGCCCCTAAGGTTAAGTATACGTATAGGATATAGTCCTAGAACTATGGTAACGATATTAGATTAAACCAAGTATGTTAGATATTGAAGTTACTCCCCCTTTATTATGATTTTTTTCTCTCACACTATTCTTTTTGGGTTTTAGAAAATGGCTGGAAACAAGATGATTCACGATAATGGAGGATATGATGGAGAATGGAATGATATTCTTCATGAGAAACCAAATGAAATGGGATTTGGAAGTCCAAACATCATTATTATGTCGAATCAGCAATCTCATAATATGATCAATAAAGTAAAATTTGGTAAGTTTCCTGACTCGGCTAATAAGAGAAAGATGGAGTTTCATGATGATCATAGAGGAAAGAAAGTTCAATTTCCCCTATGCAAATAATGTGGGAAGAGGCATCAAGGAGAATGTTTCAAAGGAACTGGAAGATGCTTTGGGTGTGGAAAAGAAGGACACAAAGCCAGTAAGTGAAAAGTAAAAGGTTCAGTTAACACCAGGGATGAGGATAATGGTATTGCTACGACATCAAAAATGGTTAAATGTTTTAAATGTGGAATGTACGGGCATTATACAAACCAGTGCCCTAAGGGAAAGTCTCCTGAAGAGAATCAGTATGGTCGTATGGGTAGTATTTATGTTGATGATGATGAAGAGACTACAAATGATATGTGAGATGAAAGAATTGTTGAAGCTGGATCAATGGTTTAAGAATGTAGTGGAATGATTACATGTTTATCATGTGTAATGTTGTAAAGTAATCTCATGGTACTATGGAATAAAGAGACATATAAGGATTGTTACACTGGTGTCTTTCCTTGAGTTTTGAAAGTGTATGATTAATGGTACCAGTATCCATAAAAGGTTATTCATATATTTTTAGAATGTAGATGATATGCACATAATGAAGGGATAAAGAGAAAATTAAATGTTTGATAGTATTCATGAGCTCATGACTGATATAAGGAGAAGGTTATATCATGGTTTGAGTATATAGAATTTTTGGATTTTGGTATGTGGAAAGAGTTAAATTTTGACTACATTCATGTTTTCACTAAGGTTCAATGGGTATTCATTCTTTAAGAGAATACATGATTAAGGTATTCACATGTTTGTAATTTGACCAACAAGATATAATTTATGATATATGGGGGATAAATGATGGCATTCACGTGATTGTTATCTGACATTTCAAGTAATCATTTTTATATTATGAGATTGGACTGAAGTATTTTGGGTAAGCCTAAAGATTGGGATAGATTATGTTGGACATAAGTTAGTATTGTTTAAGGATAGAAGTTTTTTCGATATTATTGATGGGATGTTATTGTAATATAGATTTAGAAAAGGGACAACCTGCAGGACGGGCGATAACCCATCGCGTCAGACAAGGCTATGGGAATCGAACCCACAACCAAAGTGCGGCTGACCTTTATCGCCTAACACTGGCCTACAAGAAGTCCTTGTTTAGTAGAAACTAGTTTTATTATATTAAGCAGTATGATATATGAAGTATAAGTCCATTTTAGGAACCATATATGATTAATCTCACTATAGATGGGCTTATGTATTTTTTGATAACTTTTCTAACCTTTTGTTTGAGACAGATGAAATGACCCATCATTCTATCACATGATCTTCTAACACATCACAAATGACAAATTCAACTTCATTTCATTAAGAGATGAAGTGGAAATTGTCTAAAGAATGACCAACGGTGAGACTATACCGAAATCACGAAAGTATTTCTTCTAATTCCAATTTCATCAATTTTACAAAAATGATCTTGAAAACCAAAAATGTTGTCCTAGTGCTCTTATATCTGATTAATCAGATGGTACCTTATATCGTCACAAATTTATGGCTTTGTGATTGCTGGCTTTTCCATAGCCATGTTCTCTACCACTCTCCATCAGAACATGATGATTAGATTTCTCTTCCATATACATATTTTCACCTATGTGGAAACCTAGTGATTAGTTTATTTGGGTAACCGTTACATTTCATACTTTTGTTTTGAAAGATTGGTTTTGGTATTCCTTTTTACGATGTGGGTTTCTATTAAAGAAACTTTTGAATAGTAAACCATTTATAACCCCGACGAATTTCGAGGGAGAAATTCATTTTAAGGGGGGAAGAATGTAACAACTTGAGATTTTATAAGATAAATTCTTTTTAATTTCATTCATATCTTCTATTGTACGACACACCAAGATTATCTTGCGCTATACGCAACACTGTATTAGCTTGCAGTATACGTAACACTTTTCTTGGCTCTTGTTACACACAATTTCAAGTTCATTTGATAGAAGTTATTCTACGCAACATTGAGTGTATATATATATATATATATATATTCAATGTATAAATAAAATATGGTTGGATTCTGTTATACACAACAACAAAGGAGTTGTGCACTACACGCAACCCTGACTTGGCTTGCATTACACGCAATCACGACCTTCCTCGATAGCGTGTGTTGTACGCAATACCAGGTTTTACTAAAAAACGATATATTATTATTATATGGTTATGAACTAGCCGTTATGAATAGTGTTAACTAAATTTTGAATTTTATAACATTATTATTCATCTTACACATTTATAGAACATTGTATAAGAATAAAATAAAATTTTCGGGTAAAATAAGTATTTTTCAAAAAATGCAGTTTTGCCGCCTTTTGATAGAGCACCTACTTTAAATCTAGTTTTTGACATGTTTATAAGTTAAATTTGACAAAATAAAATTCTTATTTTGAATCAGGATATAAAAATTTACATTATATAAAGTTTTGATATTTTTCCGACAACTTTCATATTTTAATGAATAGTAAAAACACGCTATATTTTAATTAAAAACAACTTTTTTCATCGTAATATCTTATGTGGTTAAATTATAATATTGAATGGTTTTAAAGTATAAATAGAATATATTTTTACCATTTAATATAATGTATGTCATTAGCATTGATTTTACCTTGAATTCGTAGGTTAAATCAACTCAATCTTTTGCAATGTTTTAAAGAAAAACCCATTTTCTTTCGACAACATGATTAATTTTAATTTAATTTCTGAATATTTTGTGTATTTAATTTGAAAAAATGGATTCCATATTTGGAATCATTGGGTCCAAATTATGTTAATAAGCTACTTTTTATTTTTGGGCATTGTGAATAATAACTACGGTAAATTTTATTTACTATAGTTAAAGGTAAATCGAGTAATTAAGGGTAACTATAAGATTATAAAATTACCCTAACACTTGGAAATATCCTATTAGATGGCTAAAAGTATAACAATATAACCTAAGGGTCATATTAGATTCATTTTATGGACTTTTTTCCAGGAAAATAATTTAATTATTATTAAAACAAAAGAATGTGACAACATGTCACTTTCTTAAATCTTATAAGTATAATAATTTTAATTTAGTGATACACTTCATGAAACTTCGAACATGAATATTCTCCAGAACTCTAATACAATTATCTAAATTATAGGAATTTATTTAGAATTTTTAGGGATTAAATAATTATCATTTATTATGACACAAAGATTATGCAGTAATTGTCTTATTAATGAAATATTGACATAATTTATGTTATAAATGCCCAAATAAATGTAATTTGAGACTTTTTATGACTTAAATTAATTTTCTAGGTTACTATGACATGTTATTGTTGATATAAGTAACTTGGTTCTAACTTATAATTCTGTTATGAATTTAATAAAAATCATGTACCAAATAGTGTCAAAATTGACATAAATTAGTTTTTAAAACAAATATTATATTATTAATTGTTATTTAATTCCTAAAAATATAAGGTTCGGCCAAATGACTTAGATAAGGATATATATATTAATAATAAACAACTTGGGTTTCTTTTGGCTAGTTATGGTAAGTTTATTAACCATATAGTGTAAGAAAACAAAAAGACACGGTAAAAGCTAAATTATTTAACTTAGAGTTAAATCTAATTGATAAGGTTAAAATAATAACCTAAGCTTGTCTAAATCCTATTGTATGAGAGGATTTTGACCCATACCCACTTTAACTTCTAAATAAGACCCTTTGGAACCATTATAAACCTAATTTCACCTTAATATAAAATAATATTTTGAGATTTTCCTAAGGTGCCCCTCTCCTCCCTTATAAAAGGGCACCTCCTCCCTCTCCTCCTCACACCAATTTGAGCATTCAAGCTCGGCCAAACTCTGCCAAAATCTCTTCTCCACTTCCCTAGTATCATCCTAGAGGTCCTGGTCTTCTTCAAATACCATCCTTAGTTCATTAAGTGGAGGTTAAGTGAAGGCGCGTCAAAAAGAGGTAATATCCATTACCGATCTTTTTCAATTTCTTTCTTCTTAAACTTCTTCTTATTTAGTTGTTTCATGATAAAGTAATAACATCAGTATTTATTATATACTGATATGTTATTATAAATATGAAACAACTCTAATTAACCTTCTATCCATCCTACGGAAAAAGGAAATCACCGCGCGTGCATACGTACGGAATACCGTCTCCACGCCGTGGTGTAATCTATTTTCCGCCACCACCTTAATTGGATGGTTATAATGGTGTAATGAGTAACTATATATGATTATTATAAAGTGATATTGATACTGAAATATTATACATACACTTAAACACAATTCCACGACCATGGGAATGATATCATCGCTCGTGCTTACGTACGGACTACCGTCTCCACGACGCGATGAGATTCATTATCCATGTTAACCATTCCAGAATGATTATAAAGTATATATAATGAATAATAATGAAATATATGAAATGGTAAATCTTCTGGATTTATGTATATATATATGTCATCTACTTACTTCCATTCAAGACAATAAGGAAAGGAAAACAGCGTTCATGCGTACGTACAAACTACCGTCTCCATGAACGGTGTGTTTCATTTCATTTATCTATCTATTATATATATATATATAATGAATATATATGATATATAAATCATATTTTATATTCTGGAAGTAAGTAAATCAGGATATAAGTAATAATAATGTCAAGAACAACAAGTCCAAACACCTACGATAAATGAAACGATTTTACCCAAAACGCTTCTTTAACATGGAATTTACAAAAGAACGGGTAATATAAAGTCATAAGTGAACCATATATGATATCATAACAATTAATATGATTCTGTAATAAGTTAATGACATTATTTAAATCATTATACAGGAGTTCCGGATTCGTACAAAGCATATCGGACATAAGGTAAGGGAAATATCACAATCTCATTTTTATCCGAGATTGTTTATACTTTGGTATTTACTGGGGTGTATTTTATCATCCACATCCATGTTTCCCCAATATGTAATATTTATATCCTTATACAATAGTTTATATCCAATTTTACCCTTCGGTGAGTTTTTAGTAAAATAAATGAAAGGAATCTTTTGTCGTTTTTCATACGAGGTACTTTTTGACTTTTCCGACAAAAGTACGAGAAAAATGTTTTCTTTTAACTTATACGACATGAATGGATTTTTAAAACATTATTTCCAAGTAGATTCCCTTATAATTTTTCAAGTTTATTTTTAATCAACTTCTTTTAGTTATAATTTTATGACATTTTAAGAAATGAAAAGTGTTTTTGAAGTAGAAAGGATATTTTCCTCAAGAATGAAGTTCAAGAGTTTTATCAAAATTATTTTCCATCTAAGATAATAAAGGGTTCTGTCTCTATCCCTATTATTACATTGATTTGATTATGTTGTGATGGAAATAATTTTATGAATTCCTTTATCTTATATGAATTGTTTTATGATGTCATGATGTTTAAGATTCCCATTTTTATTACATGGGTTATGCAATGATGTATGATTTATGATTTTGTGGCACACATAAGAATGGTATCATTATGAGATGGGTGGGACCTATATCTCCCTCCAATTCATTGGGTAACGATTTTATATCTCATGAGATAGACATGGCTGGAATGGTAGGTTATACCGGTTCAGTGAAACAGGACTGAAACGAGGGTGACTCAGTTCAGAAATGGACTTTGTCCACTAAGATAGTCTTGGAAACGAGTCTTGACTAATTAGATACGATTCTCTATGATTATGTGTGTATGCCACAAAGTTTCATGTTTTATGTTATGATTATTGGGATTTCATTTCACTACTATGATTTATCCCATGTTATGAAATTATGCTCTCTTTTGCAGGTTAAGATTTCAAAAATGTTATGTTCTTGTGAATATGATGTGATTGATATTTCTTTTGTTTACCCTTACTGAGCATTTTATCTCACCCTTTTATGTTTTCTTTTCCCCAGGATATAAATAAAGGTTTTAGGTAAAAAAAGGGATTATCTTTATGGGATATGTTGAAGATCTTTCACCACGATTAGAAGATTATATTCTGAGTTTCCAAAGACACTAAACTATTACGATCCTTGTGTGTGTGTTTTTGTTATGTACTAAGTATTCCGCAAATGTAATGTAATGTCCATGTACATCAAGATTTGGGTCTCTACAAACTAGGTGTTACTATGTTCTTTTTTTTTACAATTTGAATGATGGAAATTAAGTGTAAACATTGAGAACTAGATTTATTAAATCACAAATTTGGGAACATAACCCTATAGATGTCATAGAGGATATGTATAATTATAACATATTATCATAAATGTTTTTCTTAAGGTAGAGAAAATGTCTGTATTCCATGGAATACATACCTATCTAAACACTACAAGTGGGTGTGGATTTGGAACAAATGCTTCAAGGTTTAATAACACACAAAATATTCAGTTGGGTATATCACAAACATCATTAAGGTGAATGGTGAGGGAACCCATACTAAAAATCTAGTTTGAAATAATCATGGGATATGATTTAGTTATATCAAGATTTATTTACTACCCATTAATAATGATTAAAAAATATTTTCATGATTTATGGATAATTCCAAAGAAACCCTATTTTGGATTCCATGATTAATAATGCATAAATTTTTAACTTATGTAATGATTTAAACAATATTTATAAATATATGTTAAATTTTGAAATTTATAAATTTATGAGATAATAAATTGTTGGAAATTATCTGGAAATGGATCATGGAAGAAATAATACTATCAATACTCATGGGCAATATTGAAATTTACCAACTAAGAAATCTCTTACGACTGGTGTTGGAGGTGAGAAGACCAATACTATATTAGAGCGGATGACCCTCTTTATATCTAAAAAACAGAAAGTTATAGAGAAACCTGATTTTCAATTAATGAAACACATATATTGGATCATTTCATACATTAGAGGACCCATTTTTTAGTGGAATACTAATCCAGTAGTATTAGAGTAGTGAAATATGTCCCTTGAAAATAAATTTATGGCCTTAGGATGAAATGAAATGGAAAAGGTTATACTAAAAAATATTTTCTCAAATAAAATATTATTAAATTGTTGTAAAACAATACCTAAAACATCGGAGGATGAATAAATAGAACATGTGTAATGTATATATTTTAAAAAAACATTATTTGAAAAAGGTTTCCCACATTCTAAAAGAACTAAAACGAAACCAAAGTTCCTCTGCTTAATAAACAAAAATGAATAATGTATTTCAATGTATGGTTTAACATTATAATACTATCCATGTTTGATATATATTACATAAAAAATATTGAGTTCATGATTAACAAGTTCAATAAATGCGTTAAGCTTGGTCTCCAAAGGGAACTTGTTTCTCAAACTATTAAATCATACTATAATGTAGTTTTATACACTATGAAAAATATTTATTTATATATATTCTATATATTCACAAGAAATTATGATAAGAAGAGTTTATCTGAACATAAATAAAAATGGAATTCATCAAAAGGAAGGAGAGGATTAAGAAATATCCATCATGTTAAAATTTTGGAAATAAACATCATTGAAAATTTATGATGGGAATGGGAGTTTGTTTCAAGTGTAGAGATAAGGTACATCTAGTTACTTAACGTAATTGAAATAAATATATCACAATTATTAATTCCATAAAATATAGTAAAATTGAGAATTATTAAAACCAGTTTCCCAAGAGTCAAGGGAATTTACCGATGAAGATGCAAAGTGGTGAAGGATAAGCTTTAGTGATCCTTAAAGCTAAAGTTAAATTTATTAAAGATATGGTGTCAAGTAAAATAATCATATCTTCAAATTTAGATAATGATGTATTTGATTCTGATTCATTATATTATTTTATGTCTTCCATTTTTTCAAAGAAAATTAAATAATACACTTTCACCTTAAGAAGGAAATTTTTAGTTAAGATTTCTTATGGAAATCTCACTAAATAAGGTTCTGTCATGTAACGATATATGATTTCTAAAGAACACTACGTTTGATAGCATAGACAATATGAAACACTCTAACTATGAATGCCACAATATACAATTAAAATAGTATTATTTAATGAAATAGTTATCACCTGGCCTTTCAATCAGAAGAAAAAATAGTTCTAACCAAATTATGAAATATATATAAAGGAAATAATCAATAAAAAATCATTGAATAGTTCTTTAAAAATATTTATTCAATTTTAAGTAAAGTTATTTTATTCTTAGAAGTACATTTTCTATAAAAATGATTTTTATTTATATCTATGAGAAAATAATATAATTAATTTTTTACAGTTTTATATAATTAATTTGATAACATTTACTTCATTTTTGAAATCATAATATAAAAATTATATTTTTTTTGAATTTATTGTATTTTTCTTATAAGATCTATTTTTAGTGAATAGTAAAAAATACTACTTTTTATTGAAAACTTTATTTTTTGAAAAATTTAAAAATAACCAATTTATTTTAAAAAGGTTTAAATATAAAATTATTTCTTTAGTATTATTAATAAATATATTATTTTAATTTGAATAATATTCATTACATATTTTTTCATGAAATCATTTTTAAGCATAAAAACTAATTTTTTGTGGAAAATAATTTTTCATTGGGTTTTCGGTTGTAATCATAAAGTAATGTTGACGAAATATTTAAATTCACTCTTCAAAAAATTATTCCATCTTTGAAATAAATATGCACAAATTTTTTATACAAGCCCCTTTCATTTTATTTCATTATGAATAATAACAATTCTAAATAATTTTCCACATGGTAAGGTTAAACTGGGTAATTAAAATTAAAAATAATTTGGTATGGCCTTAAAAATAAACCCAATACATTCATTAATTTCATTTATTGTGTATATTTCATCTATAAACATCAAAAATATAAATATAAGACATTTTGTTACATTAGGTTATGATTTTGATCTTCATAACACATAAGTGAGAGATAGAGATAAAAATAACACTTTTCTTCTTTTAATATATATAATATTTTATAATAGGGATAAATGTGACTTATATTGTTTTATAAATATTAATTTAAAAATTAAATTCTGTTTTTATCATTATAATTTATTTATAATTTTTAGTGATGAAATTTTAACCTTAAATGATTAACAAAAAACCAACACATTATTTATTTATTTTTTATAAAAATGAATTAAATCATTTAAAATATAATAAAAATAATATAATTAAAAATTATTTGGGTCTTACATGAATTTTTTAGATATATATAACTGGATATTTTTTTATTTAATGATTATATTCTAATTTTATCTTTCTATTGATGTATTTAAAGTCAATATAAAGGAATAGTTTCTAAAATAACATTAAAGACATTTTATAATAAATAAAAATTTATTAAATGTATTGAAATTTTTTAAAAAATTAATTTTCATCTAAATTATTTTGATACGGTTTAAAAACATAAAATGACCCATTTATAGGTTTTTTTTATTTTATAGTAAAATTATTGACCCTTAAACGGTAGAAAACATTAATGCTATGGTAATTGCTAAAAGGGTTAACGATGGATAAATCAAAAATATAAGGGTAATGAAGTTACTAAAATCATATCCAAATTCTATTTAATGATTCCATATAAATACATCCTCATTTTATATATGAATTACATCATTTTTTTTACCAAATTTAATTTAAAAAATATTTTTAATTATTTTAAAATTTTAAGAACTTAAAAAAGTTCCCCTCCTCTCACCTATAATGGGAACCTCACCTCCTCTTTTATTTACACAAATTTTTTTCATCTAATACATACCCACATGGCTTCCCTACATCCATACTCAAATCATGGAGGCATTGTTTTGTCATATATCCCATATTGTATGTCATTATTTGTAATCCTAAAGAGGTTGTTCGAAGAAGATATATTGTGCTTAACCTAGCATTTTGTTTTTATTTCTTCTTACTCGAAATTAATTATTATTAAAACACTAATATATAATAATATAAGTATCTCCAATATAATAATATGTTATTATATTAATTTCAAAACCTATATCCATCTTCTTATTTCCAATGGGAACCAAAACCATCGTTTGTGTTTGCATAGGACTATAGCCTCACACAACAATGTAATTTTTTCCCATAACTGACTATCATGGTTAGTTATAATGATATATTTAATATATATGTATATATATGATATTCATAAAATTTATTAATTTATAAAATTATTATACCATCTATTTTCAAAATTATCCATCCATTGAGAAATGATAACGTGGTTTGTGCATGAGTGTGGACTCCCACCTCCACGAAGTAATGTAATTCATTTATCATCACCTCATAAAATGGATGGAATACATAATTTTATGTAAATAAATAAAATTTTATTTATGATATATTGATAAAAATGAAGAGAGAAAATAATAATAAATTTCATTCCATTGTGATCATTGAAAAATGGAAAATGATACTTATACGTACGTATGGCCTACCGTCTCTATGATCGTAAGGTAGTTCATTTTTGTAAACCATATTTATTGATTGGTATTAAAAGACTAATTGATGTAAAAATTGATTAATTATTTCAGGATTTTTATTCCAAATATTTTTTAATAACGAGAACATTTACCATAGTTAATCTACAGAGGTTATTTTCGAGATATGAACAAAATATCATCAAAACATCTCTTGTGAACATAATTGATTAAGTAATTATATATACCATGGTAAATAATAAAATAAGATGAATAATAAATATTAAAAATATTCATAATCGACAAAATAATTATCACCTGTTCATTATTCATTAATATAAAGAGCATACATGATGAGTCCGACCAAAGGTTGGGGGATATGTTTCAATTTTTCATCATCGAGGCATGTTTAATGTTATGCACCTAATTTGTTTTATTTTTAATATATATTAACCGTTTCCATTTTATATCATGAATATTCTCTTTTATGATATTTTAAGTATCATTTTATGTTATTCAATGATCCAACCTACAATTTAAAAGATCCCCAAGTAAAAGGGGATTTTATCTCATTTTCCACTCCATTGAGGCATATTTGGTACTATGCACCTATTTATCTTTTGAGGTGTATATACATCCCATTTTAAGTATTTAAACTGAATGACCATTTTTTAATTACGATTAATGTTTAAATTCACATAACTCTTTCTAGTGATATGTTTAGAATAAAAGATGATCATATTCCTCTTTCTGATTGGGTATATTTTTCTTCCATATCTGAATATCTCAAAATTGTTTAACAAAAGTCCTTTTTTACTTACACATATTTTTTATTAAGGAAATTTAATGTTATCCAAGAATCTTTACTTGTTTTGAAATAAATATCTCAAAATGTTTTATGAAAGGTTCAATTTTAAATTTCATTATGAGAATATGGTTTTTTATACTTATATGACATTAACAAAAGTTTCCATCACCACAATTATAATACACTATTTATCATCTTCAATAGGTTTTAAATGGTTTTACAAAATATAATTATTTAATAAAAAAACATTAAAAATTTTATTTCAATTTTTATATATTTATTTGAAAGAATAAATTTTAATATAAAATCTACTTTTTATGGTCATCTCTCATCTACTTAATAATCACATGGACATTAACTTTCTCTTGAAATATTAAAATTATTATGATAATTAGATATTATATTTCTCTTAAATATACCTTCTTTTTGTCTCATGAATATTTTTCCCTATACTATATTTGACTTCTAGATAATATGTTTACATTGAATTTTATTTGATTGAATAAGAAATTATTGATAATTTTCATTCATTTCATGATATCGGAATTTCATATTAACGAGTATTTTTCATTAATTTAATAAGCCATTATATGTATAGGGAATTTATTTTAAATATAGTAAAAGGTCAAACCAAAAATTTTATATCCCCTCAATACATCAAAATGACTCATAATACAAATCAGTAAGCTATCATTACAAGGTTTTTTGTGTATGAATACCCATAGTTTAAAATAATTTTTAATAAAGTCTTCATTGATTATATATCATGATGTATGAAATCATGACATAAAAAATTAATAAATTATTTTATTGACAATTCAGTTATTATTATTATTGAAATTACTTTTTTCTTTGTGTAATTGATTAAATGGAATGTTTTTTTGTTTTTTTACCTTTCCATATTTAATATACCCTATTTAATCATAATATATTCTATTATAAGTAAACATTAATGATCATTTGAGGTCACCCTTTATTTTTTTTATTTCCCCAGGATATGAATATGGAATATTTGAATGAGTCCAAGAATATATAATAATTTCTCTCACTATTTGTTATATTTCATTTTCAATGTAAAATAGGTAGAATATATGAATCTTATTGTTCAAGTATAATAACATATTTGATAATTTGAGATGCTTATTAGGTCAGAATAACACTAAGATAACAAAATGAGGGGAATTTTGTTTTTTCCTAAATCATGATATATTTTGGTTTATAAATATCTCAATGATTTCTACAGATATGTAGCATTATCTTTTATAATTTGTATGAGTAGAGAATAAATAGAAAGTATAAACATAGTAATTTTATAATGGTTGGGGGGAAAAGTTTTCCTAGTCCACTCAACCAATTATCTCTCTATGAGAATAGTGAATTTCAATTGAAAGCTCCTCTTATCATAAGAGCTCCAAATCCACAACTGAGTGCAAGAAGTTGACACCTTTAAAACAAGGCTAATCCAAGCCTTTTGGGTTTTTAATAGATAATTGGTTTTTCACATCTTAGTACAAGAAAATGATAACTAAACCATAACTGAGTATGAGCTGTTGATACTCCAATTATTCAAATGAGTTTGATTTTTTGATGGTTAGAGTTGATCTTCACAGTTACAGCTGTAACTGATTACATATGGATATTCTAATTTAGAAATAAAAGACTTTAATAAATAATAATTTTCAAGTAATCATATTTTCAAATTATCTTCAATTTGAAAAAAAAGAGCTGTAATCTTACAGCAGTAATAGGTTTTAAATATCTATGTTGCTAAAGTGGAGCCTAAAAGTTGATCGTTCATTGCTGTAGTACTATAAAATATATTAAAAAAATACTTTCATGTATGTGAGTTGTAATTATCTTGTATCAATGGTAAGATATATGTCACGAACATAATCTTTTTATTCAAAAATACATTATTCATATAAATAGATTTCTTCTTGTTGAATAGATCCTTGAAAATCACCATAAAGAATAAAAATGCAAATAAGAATTGACTAGGGGAGTTGCACCTTCCCTTAAGACTATGAGGGATTTTTTATGATGAATATGGTTGTTGGAATAAATTATAATGTGATTTTAATTAGTCATACAAAATATTTTAATCAGCCTATAATTATATCAAGACCATTGCATGAAACATTGATTAAATCACAACATCAAAATTGCAATGATGAATAGTCCAACGTAGGTTTAAAATGTGCAGAATAGGGTTCCATTGTGTATAATAGGGTTCCTTTATTTACCATAGGGTTCCTACCTACATAAAAATCCTTAACAATACATTCATCTACATGTAATGTAGTGAACAAAATTAATGCTGGGATGTTCTTCCATACATTCATCCTTTCATCGTAAGATTCCAAATATATCATTGATTAACAAAAAGTTCATTCTTCTGAACATAGTGTATTAATTGTGATTTAAGATATCAATTTTGGGTTGATATTCAATACCTTTATCAATTTTTTAATATAGGGTTATTGATCTATAAATAAACTATTTAGCGTAGCATGGGGATGATAATCCAAATGTTCATTCATAAAATATAAGGTTAGAATAATGTTTTTGTAATAGATCCCATAGCTTTTCATTTCATCAAAGATACAAATAAAATCATGATATATATTCTTGAAGGATACATAACAAAACTTTATTAGAAAATAACTAGGGTATTTGTGAGCATAAAAATCATCAAATATTATAGAGTATTGTTGTGAAAATACATGCCCAATGATGTCCCCCTTTTTGATAATCACAAAACCCATAAAATAACTAACATAATATATATGATTTTTAAACATATTTAAATAAAATATTACAGTTACTCAAAATTATTTCAATTTTACATAACTATTTTGATGTAAAATATTTCACCCAAAAATATGTGCTTCACAAATATTCTCCACCTTATTGTGATATAAAAAATAAGGTTTGAAAGAAAAATAGAAATAAACAATAGTTAATATAAAACTAAACTATAAATGAATGTTATAATATAAATAGTAGAAAAATAAGATATGTGATATGGAAATTGAAATTTGAACATAAATAAAAAATAAATAAAAGTAAAAAATAATATAAAACACAAAAAACATAAATATAAAGTAATGTAAAGGTAAATTCAGATCAAATGTTTTGAAAATTTATGAGTAAATCCCATATTCAACTTAAGAAGTCATCAAAATGAGGGGATTCGACCAAAATGGTCGTTTTGTTCATAATCTCAATGGGTAGAAGGAGCATATTGATGATGAATTGTCTGAAACTCTCCTTTAATCTCAATAAGATTCCATAATAGTCTCAATAAATGAAAGATGAATGAATATATCCACTGTTGAAGCATAATATTTGAATCTTGAAACTCCTATAAGCTTTCAACAAAATTTGATTTGACAAACTCATTTAATATTTCTTCATATTGAACTGTGGAAATAAATCTACCTCAGACTTTAGGAATGACTGGTTCCAACATGGATTTTTTAGAGGTCAGTTGACTAAACAAATCTCTTTGATTATCCATAAGAATATTCAAGGTTGTATTGTCACACGAGAGTGTGTCTAGCCGATGGTTAAATTCAGAAAATACAGAGGTAATAGTTTCAAAACATCTTATCAAGTCAGGAGAAGTGGGTTGAGGTGGAGAGGTTAAAGACTTAAGAATATCTTTGAAAAATCGAAATTATCATCCAAATATAATCTTAAGCTAATAAAAATAATAAATCTTTACAGATTCATCTTTTAATGATCTTATTTCTATACATAAATATGTGATAAGGTCTTCAAGATCTTCTATAGAAATAAAATTTTATTAAACATATCTGAGTTGAGTTTGAATGGCATAAAACTTAGTTCTTGGAATTGTATAACTTCTGAGTTTAAAAAAATTTCCTTTAAATTTTAAATTATTTTCCTAGAGATAGATTCGAATCATTTACATGATTAAAACATTGAAGCAATTTTTCAATATCTCTTTCCAATGAGTCAAAAGAATCAATGGATTGTGCTATACAGTATCCAATTTCCACTAAATTAAATATTGGATCTTCCTCTTATATTAATTTAGATACTAAATAATTAACCATATTGTAAATAACTATATAAATATTTCTAGGTCTATCTTGATCATCATTATGTTAAATTTATCTGGATTTATCATCCCTTTGAAAAACTTCATCAACATTTTTAGTCACGTGAGCCTCCTTATCATCAAATTATTCTTGTCCAGTTTTTTTAAATGCCATTGTATCAGAAATATTTATTGAAATTATTATTAAATGATGTATTATTTACTCAAAATTCTTGATTCAACTTCTTCATCAGGCCTTAGTCTTATAGAACTAACAGCAGGAAACTACTCCCTTACCACCAACCATTAACCTTTCTTGTTCTTTTATGCCTACTGGTAGAATATAATTATACTAATCACTCTGAAAAAAATCCTAGTTTCTAAAATGTTTTAGAATTTAGAATATTTTTATGGTGTCACATCTAAATAAAAGTTACATTCTTATCATTCACAGACTTATAAAAAATATGGATAGAATCCATCCATATGGGTAAAAAACCATATTTCCGTATTTATGATGGAAATGATTCAGATGACTTTATATATATCAACTAAAATAAAAAATAATATTTTTTCAAAAAAACAAAATATACTTATCATGATAAATAACTTTCTCTCACTCAGTTATCGTTAGCAATATTCTAGACTGAATAAATTTCATCAAGACTCATTGATCAACATTAAACTCTTGTCGTCATTTTCTAAATAGTTCTAGTTCCAAAGATATAGAAAATCATTACCTCTAATATTTATTTCTATTGTCTCATATTTTTTAGATAAAAATAAAATTCCACCTCATGGGTGTAGTCCATGATCTTAGAAATTTGAACTGAATAGATTTAATACTAAACATGATGAATCTTAGACAAAATTTTACCTTCATCAAATACAATACAAAAAGAAGCATTCTGACAGAACTCTTTGAATTCTATATCAAAAATTAAATGTGTATTTATATCACCAAAAATGAAATTCCAAAGAATGAAATCTTATAGAATTATTTAATCAGGTATTCATTTGATTTAGCTAATCGAAAACTATTACCTCTCGTGAAGAACTTTTCGATATTTCAACTGACGAAAAGGATCACATGGACAAACATATTCAACTATACCTGAAGATTACAATTAATAAGATTCATTGAGTGAAGGTTAAAAGTATTATGGTTCTAGTAATTAAGAAAGAGAGAAGCTTTATAAACAGAAGGGACATGAATAAGAACAGTGGTAGAAGACATACATTTTTCTCGCACTGATTGAGAATGATGTAATTAATTTTTAATTTTTAAAGAATATTAAAATAAAATTGAAATGAAAATATTTTTTATAACTAATTATTATGTAATTGATCAAAATTTATAGTAATAAATAATTAAATAAAATATATTTAATTTACTTAAAAAAACTAAGAGATTAAGAAAAAATAAATTAATAACCATTCATTTGAAATTAAATATTCTTAAATCCCCTTTAATAAAATCAAATTAGTCATTGGGAATTGGTTTAGTAAAAATATCAACTAATTGATATTCAATATTTACAAAATTTAAATATATATTATTTTTAAAAACATGATCACATACCAAATGATGCATGCTATCAATATTCTTAGTCTTATAATGAATTATAGGAATTTTTTAAATATTTACAGAACTAGAATTTTTACATAATATATATATATTATTCAAAATTAGTTCAATGTATGGAATATTTTTTTTCATCCACAATACCAGGGAACAACAACTACTAGTGGAAATATATTTTTCCTTAGCAGTTGATAGGGTAACTAAGTGTTGTTTTACACCCAACCATGATACTAAATATTTTCCAAAAAAGTGACAGGATCCAAAGGTTATTTTTATATATAATATACATTCTCAAAATCTAGTATCTGAATATGAAATTAAATTAAAGTCAGATGTTTTGGTGTAAAGAATATATTTAAAAATAGTTCCTTTTAAATATATAGAAACTATTTTAATAGTAAAAAGATGATATTCTTTTTTATTCAAATGAAATCTAGCATATAAATATATAGAAAACATAATATTTTTTCTACCAGTAGTAAGATATAATAAACTTCCAATCATACCTCTATATAAATTGTTTTCATCTAGTTTTGTAGCTATATCCAAATCATGTTTTATATTAGTACACATGGGAGTTCTATAAGTGTTACTATTTTTGACTCCAAACTCTTTTAAGAAATCAATAATATATATGCATTAATTTAATACCTTTCCATAATCAATTTGATAATTCTAAAATTCTAAATTAATTTTTTTTCTCCCTTCATAATCTTTTGAAATTATTTCTACATTGGATTTGAAATATTATTACTAATATTTTTATTTGTTAAACCAAAAATAACAAAATTAAGATTAATTTGTAATAAAAAAATTAGATGGAATAGTTTTTTTAAAAGTGTTGTATCTTCCAATACAATAGTAAATCCATTATTCAAAAAAAAGAAATTACTCTTTCAAACCACGATCTAGGTGCCTGTTTAAGGCCAAAATGATCTTTAGAAAGTTTAATAATATAATTCTATTTATATGGGATTTAAAAACTAAGAATTTTTTCAATATAAAAGTACTCTATTAAATAACCATTTAAAAATTCCGATTTAGCATCCAAATTATATAATTTAATATTCATATGATATGCATAAGCTAAAAGGATTCTAAATGTTTCTAATCATGATATATGTGAAATTGTTTCATCATAACATATTTCTTCTTTATAATTTTATCCTTTAGATACTTATCTAACTTTATTTCTAGTTATGATCCCTTGATCATTCTGTTTATTTATAAAGACCCACATAGTTCCTATTGCTGGATAATTGGATGGTATTATACTAATTCAAGAAATTAATTTATTCTGAATTAGGATATCCCTTCATTAATTACTAACATCAAACTCTAATATTTTAAGGATTTCGTAAAATATTTAGGTTTTAACTGATATATAAAAGGAATATAATTCATCAAGGTTTCCTATATTTCTTCAATATTTAATTCTAGTGTCTAGGTCATCTATAATAGTTTCAAAAGGATGGTTCTTTTGGGTTCTAAATTATCTCCAAAATAAACTTTTGGGTTTCTTAGTTTCATGTTCTTCTAAAATGAAATGAATTTTATTTTTATAATTTTCAAAAATAATTTTAGGGGTTTCAAGTCTCATGTTTTCAAAGAAATCTGTAATTTCACTTGTCACGAACCAACCCGGGTTGACCCTGAACCGGTCACCCGAGTCGGCCCGCGACATGGCCCGAAGGGCGTTCCCGATCCCCACGGGTTGGCAACTAGTGCCGGGCATCAAAAGTAAACAGGTGGGAACGATTTGGCCCAAATGAAAAAAATAAACTAAACAGCGGAAAATAAAACAGAACAACAAAATGAATAAAGAAAGAGAAACCAACACCACTACTAACCTGACCACGGTCCAAACTCCAGGTGACCCCATGGGTCACCCTCCAATACCACAACCAACATCGCTCAAGGCGAACAACTGAATCTGGAACCTGCAACAGAACTAAAAAAAAACAAGAAAACACTATAGGCGTGAGTATTAAAACTCAGTAGGTAGGCCCGACTATTTCTATTCCCAATGCACATACCAATAAATAAAGAATTTATCAATTCCAGGTTTGAACTAAATTATATAAAATATGGTTTCCACACACATTCATTTCTAAAACAAGTAACAGTCCATTGCCCTTTTTAATTTAGAACATGTTTAATGTTGAAAGAAACAGGTGCATTGCATTTTTAAAACATTTTGTGAACAATTTAGAAATCCAAACTTTAGTTTTTGGTCAAAAGGAGAATCACACACAACACACACTAAGGGCAATGGTAAAAGTGGCACACATGGGTCAGCAACCGAACTCGACCTCTCAATCATTCGCCACACACAAATAAACACTAAAAGAAACATGGGTCGAACCTAGGAGATCGTGAACAATCCAGAACGTACTATACGTGTGACTGATCCTGAGGCATGCCATAACTCGATGACGTCATAACGCCCATAATACTACCCGGCATAGCCCTGCATGGCCTAACCGAGGGGCCCAATCCCCATAGCAGCAATAATTCATTATTCCCCTGCTATGGGGACACTAGCCAGTGCGTGGTCTAAACTAGTGCAGCAATCGTTCTTAGAAAATTCACTCAATATGCCAGGTTCTCATGTCAACACAAGCAATGAAAAGGGGGTGCGTCTACAGTGTAAATAAATCAGTCACGATGCACAAACATCACATGCAGCTCACGCAAACAACGCACACCAAAGATCACCTCCGAGTGGGATTTCCAAGATAATCCATTTCATTAAAGTGCCAAACGGGCCTTCACCAATTTAAAGTAAAACCTCATTTCTCAAAAAGTTAAAAACACTTGTTCAGAAGAAATTATTTATCTTTAAAAATAGAAGCACATTTGAAGTTCCGTGAATTATGTTTAAAGGCCAAACGGGCATTCTTTGAAAACTGGGTGTCCGCCCGTCAAGAAAATGTCACAAGTGTTCGGTATAAAATAAACAGCTCTTTTCACACTAAATGATCATTTTAAGTTTTATTATTTAATATTATTTCTAATTCATTAAAAATTTATAAAACAATAAGCAATTAATAAATTCTAAGTCTAGAGGTAGGTGCAGTGGGGGACCTACCTCATCTTGAAGTCCAAACGCACGGTGTGTCGCACCTCGCATGAACGCACAAACACACGCACGTTGACGACCACAGGATCGCGAGGTTATCATGCCAACGCGCTGCATCGAACGCACAATAATTAAAATCACATAACCACTGAATAATAAAATTCATTTAAAAACTAATATATATATATATATATATATATATACACACAAAAATATATAAACGTTGATATAAAATAATTCGGGTAAGAAACGAGGCAAACCTCACCTAAAGTCGCAAACCGAACACGACGACGTAGAACACCCCGCGCAGGCGCATACGCGCTCGCAAGCCAAAGACCTCCGCATTGCAGAATTAATCCGCCAACGCGCTGCAGAAAACAAACAATTAATCAACCAACCAAAAAAAAATATAAATATATATATAATCACACGACACAAAACTCACCTCGGCGCAGAGACGCGCTCGACCCACGGGGTCGCGCGACAGTTAAAGGGGCGGCGCGCACCGGCAGGGAGACCGTCAGAGGTCGCGCGCTGATTATTGGGTGCGCTGCTGCCCGACGCAAGACGGTGGCGGCTGGCCGGGCCACTGAAAGGCGGTGCGCGACCTCCCAACGGTGTGGCGGAGCCGGTCGGAGCGCCGGAAAGGACCGGGGAACGCCAGCAGGCGGTGCCGGAGCGAAGCAAGGGTGCCGGTGGAGATGGGGAACACCGGCAGGGTCGCCGGAACAGGGCAGGGGCGCCGGAACGACGCCAGAAAGCAAAAGCGGGTCGCCGGAAGGAGAGCCGGAGGGTGCGCCGGGGTGCCGGAACGACGGCGGAGGTTGCTGGCCCGAGCGGGGCTCACCGGAAGGGTTAGGAGGGGGCGTCGGAAGGGGGTCGAGGGCTGCTGGCCGGTAGGGGGACTCGCCGGAGGTGCGGAAGCCGGAACGGGAGTCGGACGGGGGGTGCGACGAGGTCGGGAGGCCGGAAAAAAGGCTCGCCGGAGGTCGGGAGGCCGGCGGGAAAGCAGGGTCGGGGTTCGCGCGGGGCTGTTCGCCGGAGGAAGCCGGGACAGGGGGGGTCTACCGGAAGGGAGGTCACCGGACGGAGGTGGGGTCGGGGAACGACGACCGGAAAAAGGGGAGGAGTCGGAGGTGTGCTGGCCGTTGTAGGAAGGGGCATCAAAGGGAGGCCCGTGGATGCGGCCGAGGGCAGCGGGGTGCGAGGCCGAGGGCGAGCAGGGGCACAGGGAGCGGTGGCTGAGCGCCAGCAAGGGAGAGGGAGGAGTTTCCGGCGACAGGGTGCTGGTCACGCGGGGGAGCCGGGACGTCGGGAAGCCTAGGAGGCTGGGTGTGGGTCACCGGCAGGGGGTGCGTAGGGCGGAGCAGCGACGGGAAGAAGAGGGGGTCGCGCAGGCAGCGCCGCCTGGGCGAGGGGGAACAGGGGAGTCGCCGGGGTGCTGCATGAGGGAGCGGCACCGAAGGGGGCCACCGGCAGGGAAGGGCGCAGGGGTGCAGGCCGATTGGTTGGAGGCGGAAACCAGTGTGCGGGAGCGGGGGCCGTGAATAGGAGGGGTACAACGTCGGCGCTGGTGGTCGTGCAGATCTGGGGTGCCGGAGGTCTGGGATGGCGGGTCGGACATGAGGAGGGAGCCGCCGGGAGTCGCTGTGGCTGGCAGAGGTAAAACAGGAGGCTGGATGGGCATCTTGGCTGCGTCGGGGGAGGGCCGGCAAGTGGCTGTGGGCTGCTAGGGGGGTTGCGATGGGGCGCCACCGGACTGGGGAGGAGGCGCGGCTAGAGACACAGGGGGGGCGAGCGAGGGGCGAGCGCGGCGAGGCCGGAGGTCGCACATGGAGGCTGCCGGAGAGGGGGGGTCGGATGCGGACGGGGGGAGCGGAGAGCGGTGAAGCATAGGGGAGAAAACGGGGAGCTGGCTTGCGCAGGAGGAAGGGGAAATAAGAGAGAGAGGAGATAGGGGGGAGGGGGCGCCGCACAGGAAAGGACGGGGTTAGGGTTAGATTAGGGTTATAATATATATATATATATATATGTATATGATAATAATAATAATAATAATAACACTAATAAAAAAATAATAGTAATAATAATAATAATAATAATAATAATAAACATCATAATAATAATATTAGTATCGCAACTATAATAATAATAACAATAAAGCCATAGATGATATCAATAAAATAAAAAGGGTAAAAAAAATCAATAAAACAACAATTAAACGATACTCGGGCCGACTGCGTGGTGACCGCCAACCATGCGGCGACCGCGCACAGGTCTGAAACCCAAAAGGCATAAAACGACAAAAAGGTTTAATCCGGGCTCATCTCGGATCGTGGCACGAACACCCGGAATCCAGCAAAAATAAAAATAAAGGCAAATAAATATAAGCGGGTGTGACAATTCTCCCCACCACAGACACTTTCTGCCCCCAGAAAGTCACCAGGCCAAAAGTCGGTCAAGATTCAGGTCTATTCCCAAACAGAACTAAAGGAACCGAAGAAAACTAAGAATCTTGGGGAGGACCTTACTCTACACAGGTCACACCCGACCGATTCAAGAGAAAACTGAGGTCCGAGGTTGAGGGGAGAACACAAAGGGGTTCTCCCCACCACAAGAACTTAACTAGTGCAGAAAAGTTGACCATCTAAATAGAAAATCCTAGGAAAAGGGGGAATCAATTTGGGAATTCCCAACTGTCTTAAACCAACTCTTATAGCACGAGTGAAACAGCACCTCCGCCAGAACTTGGAACTCTCGACTCAGACCAAAGAAAGCCCGAAGACGATAGAAAAAATCTCTAAGTAGAACTTAATCCAAGCAGTAAACCCAAGCATAACAGCAAGCCTGGACTCCACCGCAGGCACTTATATCTCCAAACGAACATCGCCAAACCATGGTTAACCCACGCAAGGTCCAAACATACCTCTAAGAAAAACACACGATCCTAAACACCAAAATCCGACAAACGAGACTGTTTGGATTTCAAACGAATACGTTCATCCCAAGCTCACGACGACACAATGAACTGACAACAACGCCCAAACTTTTACAGTGAAAGAACGGGAACGGAAGGACATTAAATGTTTTGTTGGAAACACTAAACACCCAAACCTGAACTGAGGCTTCACACCCCCGTCAACTCCTGACTGCGCGCGAGCTTCACCCCAAGTCCTGTGGTTGGGGCTCTGATGGTTGAAGCATCTCCTTCCTCACAGCCAGGCACTAGAATCTTCTAGTCACAGTGTCTTCCTCAGGCAACGCTTCCTGCAAAGCTTCTCTAAATGATCTAGAAACCTACAATGATGGCATTTCTTGGGGGGGGGGTGACAGAGCGGCTTGTATTCCCTAACCGTCCATACTGACGGTACACCATTAGACGATTCGGCGCACTAGAAGTTAGAACCACTGCAGAGGACTCTTTAGGAATAGGTCCCTCTGGCACACCCTGCTCGCCAGATGGGGAACCTTGACGAGTAACTTGATACGCTGGATTGCCAACCATCTCCACTCCGAAGACCAACTCCTCTAAGAACACCTCATCCACCAGCTTCTCAAAAGTGATGCTCCCAAAAAGGGAGGACTCACTCCTTGATCTCTGGAAGAAGACCCCTGATGAAAGGATGAGTCTTCACCCAGTCCTGCAACACTACCCCTGAAAAAAGAGACACATGATCCCTGAAATGGTCGACATACGCTTTTACTGTCTACTAGCCATGTTGAGCACGCACGAGCTCTTCTATTTCCTTTATCCTCACCTCCACAAGTATAAACCATTGAATGAAGAAGACATTAAAGAAATTCCACATCATCCCAAATTGCAGAAACAGCGGGCATACAACTCCTACTCATCCAGTGCTGGACCTTCAAACAGACCCAAAACAATACGCACTCAGATCGCTTCGGGAGTTCCCAATACCTTGAAGACACACTCGACTTCACTAAGCCACTACACTGTATCTAACAGACTCCAATCACCATGAAGGACAGACAACGTCCGAGAAATACCAAAAACTGGGCAGGACTCATCAAAACACTGGGGATCTTTCTGGGCAGCATTTCTGAACAAGATATATAACACCAAGACAAAACCAATATCAATCGAAGCAACATCAAAGAAAGTGGCTTCATCCAAAACAACCAGCTCAAAAGAAAAAAACAACTGCAAACATAACCCAAAAATCCCTGTCCAAAATTCCTGTTTCATTTTTGATTCCAAAACCACCTCTTTTTAAATTCTCATTTCAAAACCAGTTTCCAAATACCAAATCCCTTTCAAACCAAAATCACTTTCCAAAACCATTTCCCTCTTTAAAAGCCAATTTAGAAAAACATGGTCAAGCCTTTAATTTCAAATAAACACCCAGGTAATCTCATGACCTGTTTCACATGTCATTATCCACATTCCATTCATACACGCACCAGCACGCAATTGTATGCATTCTCTCACATGTGAAAACGTTCATAAGGGGTACCTGCAGTTTCACCCCAAACCATTCTCGACCAATTTCAAAGCAAACATCAGTTTTCCAAACCAAATGCTTTTAGTTTTTAAAACCCATTTCATAAATTTAAAGTCCTTTAAATGAAATCAGTCTCATTTTCAAAACCCCCTTTTTTTCCATTTCCAAAAGTGCACCAACACCAACCAGAACAAAAACAACACTTAAATTGCATCAAACACCGCAGTGAGGGACTAGTAGTCACGCATAACCTGGTGACATGGTAGTGGGCCATGTCCCAAGTAGGCGTCGACCACTAGGAGGAATTCAAACCATGTACCCAGAATCCACATGGGTCACTACTCCATGTGAAATCACGATGTAACATCGGCTTACCTCTGTTGTCATACCTTAATCCAAAACAATCCAAAACGAAACAAGGACTCGATTCCCGGACTATCCCTGGCGACTCGAGGTGCGGAACGGGCGAGGGGTCATGACGTCCTTCCCGTACCTACCTCTCGAGTCCCGAAACACCTAATCTCCATCTACCGGACATCCCAAATAACAAGGACCACCTCTGATACCATTTTGTCACGAACCAACCCGGGTTGACCCTGAACCGGTCACCCGAGTCGGCCCGCGACATGGCCCGAAGGGCGTTCCCGATCCCCACGGGCTGGCAACTAGTGCCGGGCATCAAAAGTAAACAGGTGGGAACGATTTGGCCCAAATGAAAAAAATAAACTAAACAGCGGAAAATAAAACAGAACAACAAAATGAATAAAGAAAGAGCAACCAACACTACTACTAACCTGACCACGGTCGAAACTCCAGGTGACCCCATGGGTCACCCTCCAATACCACAACCAACATCGCTCAAGGCGAACAACTGAATCTGGAACCTGCAACAGAACTAAAAAAAACAAGAAAACACTATAGGCGTGAGTATTAAAACTCAGTAGGTAGGCCCGACTATTTCTATTCCCAATGCACATACCAATAAATAAAGAATTTATCAATTCCAGGTTTGAACTAAATTATATAAAATATGGTTTCCACACACATTCATTTCTAAAACAAGTAACAGTCCATTGCCCTTTTTAATTTAGAACAAGTTTAATGTTGAAAGAAACAGGTGCATTGCATTTTTAAAACATTTTGTGAACAATTTAGAAATCCAAACTTTAGTTTTTGGTCAAAAGGAGAATCACACACAACACACACTAAGGGAAATGGTAAAAGTGGCACACATGGGTCAGCAACTGAACTCGACCTCTCAATCATCCGCCACACACAAATAAACACTAAAAGAAACATGGGTCGAACCTAGGAGATCGTGAACAATCCAGAACGTACTATACGTGTGACTCATCCTGAGGCATGCCATAACTCGATGACGTCATAACGCCCATAATACTACCCGACATAGCCCTGCATGGCCTAACCGAGGGGCCCAATCCCCATAGCAGCAATAACTCAGTATTCCCCTGCTATGGGGCCACTAGCCAGTGCGTGGTCTAAACTAGTGCAGCAATCGTTCTTAGAAAATTCATTCAATATGCCAGGTTCCCATGTCAACACAAGCAATGAAAAGGGGGTGCGTCTACAATGTAAATAAATCAGTCACGATGCACAAACATCACATGCAGCTCACGCAAACAACGCACACCAAAGATCACCCTCGAGTGGGATTTCCAAGATAATCCATTTCATTAAAGTGCCAAACGGGCCTTCACCAATTTAAAGTAAAACCTCATTTCTCAAAAAGTTCAAAACACTTGTTCAGAAGAAATTATTTATCTTTAAAACTAGAAGCACATTTGAAGTTCCGTGAATTATGTTTAATGGCCAAACGGGCATTCTTTGAAAACTGGGTGTCCGCCCGTCAAGAAAATGTCACAAGTGTTCGGTATAAAATAAACAGCTCTTTTCACACTAAATGATCATTTTAAGTTTTATTATTTAGTATTATTTCTAATTCATTAAAAATTTATAAAACAACAAGCAATTAATAAATTCTAAGTCTAGAGGTAGGTGCAGTGGGGGACCTACCTCATCTTGAAGTCCAAACGCACGGTGTGTCGCACCTCGCATGAACGGACAAACACACGCACGTTGACGACCACAGTATCGCGAGGTTATCACGCCAACGCGCTGCATCGAACGCACAACAATTAAAATCACATAACCAATGACTAATAAAATTCATTTAAAAACTAATATATATATATATATATCTATATATATATATATACACACAAAAATATATAAACGTTGATATATAATAATTCGGGTAAGAAACGAGGCAAACCTCACCTAAAGTCGCAAACCGAACAGGACGACGTAGAACACCCCGCGCAGGCGCATACGTGCTCGCAAGCCAAAGACCTCCGCATTGCGGAATTAATCCGCCAACGCGCTGCAGAAAACAAACAATTAATCAACCGACCAAAAAAAAAAATAAATATATATATAATCACACGACACAAAACTCACCTCGGCGCAGAGACGCGCTCGACCCACGGGGTCGCGCGACAGTTAAAGGGGCGGCGCGCACCGGC
Organism: Viscum album; assembly: GCA_963277665.1. Taxonomy (NCBI): domain Eukaryota; kingdom Viridiplantae; phylum Streptophyta; class Magnoliopsida; order Santalales; family Viscaceae; genus Viscum; species Viscum album. The sequence goes on from OY728150.1 coordinate 257,279,346, forward strand.
AGGGAGACCGTCAGAGGTCACGCGCTGATTATTGGGTGCGCTGCTGCCCGGCGCAAGACGGTGGCGGCTGGCCGGGCCACTGAAAGGCGGTGCGCGACCTCCCAACGGTGTGGCGGAGTCGGTCGGAGCGCCGGAAAGGACCGGGGAACGCCAGCAGGCGGTGCCGGAGCGAAGCAAGGGTGCCGGCGGAGATGAGGAACACCGACAGGGTCGCCAGAATAGGGAAGGGGCGCCAGAACGACGCCAGACAGCAAAAGCGGGTCGCCGGAAGGAGAGCCGGAGGGTGCGCCGGGGTGCCGGAACGGCGGCGGAGGTTGCTGGCCCGAGCGGGGCTCACCGGAAGAGTTAGGAGGGGGCGTCGGAAGGGGGTCGAGGGCTGCTGGCCGGTAGGGGGGCTCGCCGGAGGTGCGGCAGCCAGAACGGGAGTCGGACGGGGGGTGCGACGAGGTCGGGAGGCCGGAAAAAAGGCTCTTCGGAGGTCGGGAGGCCGGCGGGAAAGCAGGGTCGGGGTTCGCGCGGGGCAGTTCGCCGGAGGAAGCCGGGACAGGGGGGGTCCGCCGGAAGGGAGGTCACCGGATGGAGGTGGGGTCGGGGAACGACGGCCGGAAAAAGGGGAGGAGTCGGAGGTGTGCTGGCCGTTGTAGGAAGGGGCATCAAAGGGAGGCTCGTGGATGCGGCCGAGGGAAGCGGGGTGCGAGGCTGAGGGCGAGCAAGTGCACGGGGAGCGGTGGCTGAGCGCCAGCAAGGGAGAGGGAGGAGTTTCCGGCGACAGGGTGCTGGTCACGCGGGGGAGCCAGGACGTCGGGAAGCCTGGGAGGCTGGGTGTGGGTCACCGGCAGGGGGTGCGTAGGGCGGAGCAGCGACGGGAAGAAGAGGGGGTCGCGCAGGCAGCGCCGCCTGGGCGAGGGGGAACAGGGGAGTCGCCGGGGTGCTGCATGAGGGAGCGGCACCGAAGGGGGCCACCGGCAGTGAAGGGGGCAGGGGTGCAGGCCGATTGGTTGGAGGCGGAAACATGTGTGCGGGAGCGGGGGCCGTGAATAAGAGGGGTACAACGTCGGCGCTGGTGGTCGTGCAGATCTGGGGTGCCGGAGGTCTGGGATGGCGGGTCGGACATGAGTAGGGAGCCGCCGGGAGTCGCTGTGGCTGGCGGAGGTAAAACAGGAGGCTGGATGGGCATCTTGGCTGCGGCGAGGGAGGGCCGGCAAGTGGCTGTGGGCTGCTAGGGGGGTTGCGATGGGGCGCCACCAGACTGGGGAGGAGGCGCGGCTGGAGACACAGGGGGGGCGAGCGAGGGGCGAGCGCGGCGAGGCCGGAGGTCGCACATGGAGGCTGCCGGAGAGGGGGGGTCGGATGCGGACGGGGGGAGCGGAGAGCGGTGAAGCATAGGGTTGAAAACGGGGAGCTGGCTTGCGCAGGAGGAAGGGGAAAGAAGAGAGAGAGGAGATAGGGGGGAGGGGGCGCCGCACAGCAAAGGACGGGGTTAGGGTTAGATTAGGGTTATAATATATATATATATATATGTATATGATAATAATAATAATAATAACACTAATAAAAAAATAATAGTAATAATAATAATAATAATAATAAAAATCATAATAATAATATTAGTATCGCAACTATAATAATAATAACAATAAAGCCATAGATGATATCAATAAAATAAAAAGGGTAAAAAAATCAATAAAACAACAATTAAACGATACTCGGGCCGACTGCGCGGTGACCGCCAACCATGCGGCGACCGCGCACAGGTTTGAAACCCAAAAGGCATAAAACGACAAAAAGGTTTAATCCGGGCTCATCTCGGATCGTGGCACGAACACCCGGAATCCAGCAAAAATAAAAATAAAGGCAAATAAATATAAGCGGGTGTGACATCACTTGTTTGATCTTTCTCTTTAATAAAAGGGTCAGTTTCATCAAAATTCACATGAACTAATTTTTTATCAATACATGATTTTATATTAAACACTCTATGGGATTTAGAAGTAACAGAGTATCCCAAGAGTCTTCTTTCATCAGCATATAGATCATATTTACCAAGGATATCCTTAGTATTCAGTATATACACCTTGAATACAAATACTTTAATGTACTTTACATTAGATTTTTTTATTCCAATGTTTATAAGGAGTCCTTTTAAAAATGTGTTTTATTAAATCTATACACATTATATATGAGTCTTTTCTTACTAATTATACCCCTAAGTATGTAGGAAGACAATATTCATTCAGATTGTCCTTTTATTTCTAGAATAGTTCTATTAATCGTATCAATAATCAATTTTTGAAAAGTTTTTCTCGGTGCAGATAATGTCTCTTCAATACTAATAGTTCAGAAAAAATAATTAAATTCCTGATTCTAAAACTCTCTACAATGATCACTTCTTAATGAAATTATTTTATAACCTTATTCATTTTTAAAAAATTTACACAAACATTAACAAATAGTGAATACATTACTTTTTAGTTTTATAAAATATACCCAAGTAAATCAAAAATAATCATCAACTAAAACATAAAATAAAATTTACCTGCCAAGAATGATACTCTAGATGGTCTAAAAAAATCCATGTGGATATATTTTTATGTTAACATGTATAAATTATGTTAATTGATTTGAAAGATGATTTTTGTTGTTTTCTAATTTTGAATGCATTACATAATATTTCATCTTCAAATATAAGAATAGTAAAATTAGAAACTAAGGATTTCTTAGATAATTTATGTAAAAAATATATATTGAAATTTATAAGTCTTTTATTCCAAATCTAGGAATAATTTTTCTTAGTATTTAAGAAATTCACTTTTTTTATACAAATAGTTAATATCAAAATTATAAACATTATCAGTTTTTAATGATATAAATTTAAGTACATTATATTTGAAAATAGAGCAATAGGTTTTGTAAAAATATACATAAAAACAATCATCACAATGTTGAGAAATACTTATCAGGTTGTTCTTTAGCCCTTTCACATAGAGTATTTTGTTTATTTATATATGCTTTAGATGTCAAATAGTTCCATCTCTAACAATCATACCATTTTCATTTTCACGAAAAGTGACTAGAACTCAATCAATTTGAGTCAATGTATTGAAATTTTATGAGTTTCCACTCATGTTTCTAGAACATCCACTTTCCAATACTATATATCATTTTTTTACTATTTACTTTTTCTAGCAAAACAATTTAGACACATTTTTATTTTGGTACCCATATTTTATTTGTTCTAGCAGTTTTTGTGGGCAATAATCTAGGAATCCACATCTTCTTTATCTTTCTATAATTCAAATCACTTTCTTCATAAATATTTTTATAAATAAAAACCTTTTTAATAAATATCATTTAAGGATATCTAAAATATAATTTATTAGTAAAATAAACTTTTTTACAAGAAAATAGCAGGTAACATTTTTTTAATTGGGGACAAAATAATTTTTGTTTAATTTAGTTTTTTAACCATTGCTTCCTATCCCTAATTCTTCTCTTTTAATAACATTTTTTCGAAGCCCCTAATTGAGAGAACATTATCCCTTCTAAAAATAATATGCAACACTTTTATAATATTCTACATCGTCTTGTAATTATTTTATCCTATTTTCATGAGTAGTACAAGTTTATGTAGATGAATTAAACATTTCAGTTAATTCTTGATGAGTTTTCAGCATTGTGTCCCCTTTACTTAAAATAGTTTCATGAATATTTTTTAATGATTTAATATTATTTAATAAAGATTCATGTTTATCTTCTAAAATTATAAAATAGAAAACTAATTTACAAATTGAGAAACTACCAGTTTCATTTTCATAAGAGTAATATAATTAAACATATTCTTATTCCTTGGCTATAAAGTAAATCATGGCTTCCAGTTTTTCGGCATCTTTCTCTGAATCATATTTTAAATAGAAGCTATAGTCTTTAGATACACTCTAGTTATCTTTTATGACAATTTTTCCTTTATAATGATAATCAACAATTTTATTATACTTCCTTTTTTTTTTCTTCTTTCATCTAGTAGTAGGGGGTAATCAGGTCTGATGTGAACCAATTTTTTCTTTCATAAGATCATAAATCTATAAGATATCTTTATCCTCATTAAAGGTTTTTTTGAAGCCTCTTTTATTATTGAAAATTTTATTGAATATTCGTTCTAGTTGAGCTACTTTATTTTCAGAATATGAGGAGCCTGAATTCTTGCCTCTTTTTTGTTTTTTGATTATGCTTTTGAGATTTCACTGTAAGAGAAGTATTTCCCTTTTAACTACAATCTTATGATCTTCATATTCATCATACATTTCTGCTTCATACATCATCAATGTACCTATCATTTCATTCATTTTTGAATTCATGATAGGTGATTATTGACGAATAATAGTAGATATGTCATTCCATTTTGAGGGATGTACTATGAGTACTTTTTGATCTTGTTCAAATTAACAAATGGGATCTCCCAAGGTAGTAATATTTTATAAAATCACTATTGACCTTCCATTCATCTATGTGATGAATTCACTATCAAACATTTTAAAGCTATAAAACATTAGTTTAGAATAATCTCACATAATATACCTAATATTATATGTTCCTTCATAAGAAAATATAATATTTTCCCACATTTTATAGGCTGTACAACATTGTGGTACATGATTAAACTCATCTAGTCTAACTCCAAAAATAATATAATTCATTTATTTTGAATTGATGTCATATTCAGCTTCATTCTAGGAAGCCCATGTCTCTGGATTTCTATGAATCTCATAAGGAGTAATGATCTTCAAATAGACATTGAATCCAATATTTTTCTGATAGATAATCATTAACGATTTTCACCATCCATAGTTTTCACCATTATTTTATATAACATGATCCATAAACATTACTTCTTTTGGATTATCCATTTAAATATGATTTTTATAGGCCTTATTCCTTTTATATTTCCATATATTTATCCCACAATCTCACCTATAATACCAATTATTAGGTCAGAATAAAACAATAATAACACCAGAGGGGGTGAATAGTCTCTTCTAAAAAATATAGACAGATTCTGGATTGTAAATCTCATAGAAACTTATATTGATATGTGGTGTTCCCATCTGAAATGATTACGAGAAACGTATAATCAAAAATAATGGACACAAAAATTTTATAGTGGTTTAGAGCACAAATATCCCCTAGTCTACTCCAGTAGTGCTCTCTCATCCATCTTGGTGAATTTCACTTGAAAGGTTCTCTTGTTAGAGGACGTTGAAATCCACAACTAAGTGTTGGGAACTGAAACCTTTACAAAAAATCTAAACAAAGCATTTTGGTTTTTTAATTGGGTGCAGGTTATCGCCAACTTATTATAGAAATCTGATACTTAAACAACAACTGATTTTGAGTAGTTGAAACTCCCATAAATTGAAAATTTTGATTTGTTGATGGTTCAATTTGATCTTTATACTTATAGTATAAATTGACAGTAGAAGGATATTCTTCTTAGGAAATTAATTTCTTCATAAAATAATAATTATGAAGCAATCCTATATGCAAATAATCTTCATTTTGAAAACAAAAAAACAGAAGTAGTACTCTTACCGAATCACGAGTTTTCAAATATGTATGTCACCAAATTGTATCCTCAGAGTCGATTAGTCATTACAATAGTACAATAAATGATATTAATAAGAATACAGTCATGTATGTGATTTGTATGTTTCTTGTATCACCAGTATCACAAATATCACACACATTATCATTTTCATTGAAAATACTATGTTCATATAAATACATTATTTCAGTTGGAAAAAACTAATAAAATAACCTAATAGAATGTGGAAATTAAAATCTTAATTGACTTGGGGAGTCATAAATTCCCCTAATTATAAGAGTGATTTTATCTGATGAATATAATTATTTGAACCAATCATAAAGATATTTGAATCCATCATAGACAATCATTTAATCATCCTATAATTATGTCAGGACCATTGCATGAAACTCAGATAAAATCATAGCTTTGAAACTTCACTGTTAAATAGTCCAACATAGGGTTCAACTACTTAGTGAAGGGTTTATTTTTTTAGAGTAGGGTTTCTTTCCATAGTGTGGGTTTCTACCAGTGTATGGTTCCATAACCATAATTTCATCTACACATAACATAGGGAAAAAATAACTTAGGGGTATTGATCAATATGTTCTACTGTGCATCATAATATTCCAAACATTGCATTGATAAAACACAAGTTCATTCTTTCAAAAGAAGTGTATGAATAGTTATTCTATACTTCAACAAAGATTTTATATTACATATGTTTATCATTATATAAATTTATGGTTTTAGATTTATACACAAATAGGTCATCATTGCATAGGGATGATAATCAAAATGTTCCTTCACTGAATGTAGGGTTTGAACAGTGTTTCCACAGCACATCCCTTATATTTTTATTTTATCAATGATATAAAGAAAATCGTGTCATATATTCCAGAGGTATACTTAATATAAATTTATTTTAAAATAAACAATGGTATCCGTGAGTGTCAAAATCGTCATATATTATAGAGTGCTGATGAGACAAAACATGACCAAAAATGTTATCCGTTGTATCTTATAGAAATGTAATAAAGAAGAAACCATCTTCGGGTTACTAGAGTAGTGGTCTTTACAATTAGTATCAGAGTAACATTAGTAAAATCTTTAACAACTTCATTTAGGAAAACTTTGATTAGGAAACACATATCTATGAATGACTTTAAAAATAAGTTTATATATAAGATAACATCTAATTTTTTTGGTAAAGTATATATTATTTGGGTTTCCTATAAATACATATATTTTTTTATACTACAAGTGGATGTGGTTTTGGCACATATGAATCTTGGGCAATAAACCGGAAAGGAGTTGGTCGAGTATATATTGACCATAATTTTAATGGAATGTAAGGGTACCCTTACTTCGGACTTAGTCAGACACTCTTGGGGAATGTACATGGGTTAAATCATATTATTTTATGAAGAATTATGATGTTTTTAATAGATAATAACCCTAAATAACCAAGGTTAATCATACGATGTTATAGACTAATAATATGGTTTCATTAATTTTCTACGCTATGAATGTAATTTCATTATTTTTCACAATGATTATTGTTGCTGATACTATACTTTTTGGATTCAATCAATGAATGTAAGTAGAAGGATGTGTTGTAATAATAGATATTATGGAAATGTGGTGATTTTATACCAAATGGTTTGATGATTTATGTAAAAGATATTGCAACTGTGACTAATCATTTATCAAAAAATATGATTAACAACTAGTACTGAAACCATTCATTAGACTCACCAAATAAGATAAATAATTATTTTTCTAATAAATTAGGTGGTGAAGACTATGGAGGAATAAATTATAAATTTACATCATGTGAGAAATTTGGAATGAGAACCCCAACATAATATCTCAATGGAATGGGAAAATATTTTTTTTGGAGTAGAAGGGCATATAACAACCACTTTCAAGAAAAATGATCAGTATGTTGCAGGGATATAATATTACTCCCAAGGAACCATTTATATGTCAATGTATTATGTGTAATGAATATGGGAATAATCCAATCCAATTCCCTAGTCTATGGGTTTTCTCCTAGATTAATTAAGTATATATCCTATTTAATTTATTGACATTTAATGATTGAAGTGTTTAAGTATTAAGATTGAGGATTATTTTTTATAAGGGATATTTTAATGATATTTTGGATCATAATATATATGAATATTTTCCTATATTATATTTTATTCATGTATTAGAAAACATACATTAGATGGTATAGATAAAAATGAAAACTGATTTAGTAGTAATATGATAATTTTTCATTGGGATAAAGTTATGATTGACATTGATATACTAAATAAGATATTATTAGTGACCATGAATTGGTTAGAGATTTATAGACAAAGTAATTTATGTCATATTTGATGATGTTTATTTAATTTTTTGATTTATGTAAATAGAATGTGATTTTATTTGTGGAATAATGTTGATTTTTTTCTAGAATCATAAATGATTTTATTGTTATTTTATAGTTATTTAGTTTATTTATAGAAATTATTATCTTATTTTCATTAGGGCATATAAATTTTTGGAATTATGACTGATGAATGTTGATTTATGATAAATGATAAATTAATCTTCGAAGTATATTGTATGAAACCCTTTTTATATTTTTGGGTTTTTAATTTGTTTTCGATTATTTAGAAGAATTTTATGAATAGTTGTTTTTTCAAATAATCTATGTTAAATATTGAGTGTTACAATTGAGGATTTGGAGATTAAGGTTATTTTTATTCACATAATAGTTCATTCATTTTCAGAATTATCTTTCATGGTGAAAACAATTTTGGTTTTGGATATTGTCTAAATGAAGAATAAATAGAATATTATTATTGTTCCAATAATTTCATCCCTTATAAGTTGACTTTAGTACTTCATTAATGAAAAATTATTCTTTATTACATATCTTTTGGAAAAAGGATATGATTGTGGTGGATATTAATTATAGCCTGAAATTATAATTATAAACTAAGTATAATTTATTATTTTCTAATTACGGATTGTGAATTAATACCTCAACTAAAGGAAGTTGATATAGAAACATTTTTTTTTCATATTACCTTTATTTCTGATAAATCTTTGGGCTTTTAACCCATTATAGATTTATAGTTTTGTGGGTGTTAAATTTCACATTACATTGTTCTCTATCACTCCCCATTAAAAATTTGGTGTTAGTTTTACTGTTCATGCCCATATTTTCAAATACCACTAATATTCTCTTATTTTGAAATGTAGTTTGGTGATGAACTTTTCATTTCCATCTATTTTATTTAAGATGGTGTTTTATTAACCCTTTTTATGATATGTGTTTTTTATAATGGATTTTCAAAAAGAGAACCACTTATTACCAAATATAAGATCAAATTATTAGGACAAAATTTATTAAAGGGTAAAATGTAAAACCTCTAGATTTTAAATGAACACCGTGTTTGAGATCATACACAACACGGAACACTGAGTCTAAATGAACCACAATATATAATTGAAATATCATTATTTAATGTAAAGTTATCATGTAGTCTGAGAATTGAAGTGCATGAATAGTATTAATTGAATAATGAAATATATGTAAATTAATTAATAAATAAAAAAGCATTGATTAATTCTTAGGAAATAAATACTAAATTTTTAGTATAGTTAATTCATTCTATAGCCTCACATTTCATTTAAAAACTATTTTTATTATATTATCTAAAAATCATGTAAATATATATATTTTCTTTTAGAAAATTTACTAAATAAAATTAACATCGTATTTAAATAAAAAATATAAAAATTAGTATAGGGTGAATTATTGATATTTTTTTTTGGAAAAGATTTATTTTCTAGTGAATATTGGGAAATATTGTTTTTATTGAAAAATATATTTTTATTTCAAGAATTAACAAAACCCCATTTTTGTTTTATAATTGTTTCAACATAAAATTAGTTCTTTAATATTATCAATAATACAATTATGTTAATTGGAATAATTCAAATGATATAATTTTTGAAAAAAATATTTTTATACCTAAAATGATTTAAAAAAAACATTTTTTCATTCCATTTTTCATTTTAGTCAAAAATTAATTTCTGCAAATTATTGAAAAAAATCGTGAAAAAAATTTCCTATATTTTGAATCATGATATCCAAAATTGGAAAATAATTCCACTGTATTTATTTTAATTATGAATAATAACCATTGTAAATAATTGGCACCATAGTAATGGCAAATTCAATAATTATGGTTATATGTTTTCAGATAATGATTAAAAAAACCCCTGACATTAATTAGTATGATTAGTATGATTAGATGAGTATATTTCATATAAAATTATTAAAAAAAATAGTTTTTAATTCATTTTTCTTATGATTTGGACCTTTATAACACTTAAGTGAGAGATAATTAACAAAAGCATCACATTTCTTTTTTAATATCTATAATATTTTTGACAGGTATAAATAAAACATTTATTTAGTGATAAATATTTATTTGACATAAAAATTAAATTTTTGTCATTATAATTTATTTCTAATTTTTAGTGATGAAATATATACCTGAAATTCTTATGCAACGCAAACACATCATTTATTTAATTAACAGAAAAATAAAAAAAGGACTTCAAAAATTGTAGAACTGATATAATTTGAATGAATAACTTTGTTACATGATTTTTTTAAGATACATATAAGATTATTGTTATGTTTTAATGGATTATATTCTAATTCACATTTTTATTGATGTATTTAAATTCAAATTAAATGAATAGTGTCAAAATTTAAATTAATGATATTTTATAAAAATTATATTTTATTAAATGATTTAAAATTCATTAAATTTTTATATTTAGAAACAAATATGATATATGGTATAAATAAATCAACCATTATAAATTTATTTTTATTTACTCAAATTTTAGTAATATTATTTACCTTAAAAGGGTATAAAACATTAATGATGTGGTAAATTTCAAAATGGATAAGGGAGGGTAAAATCAAAACCCAAACATGTCAATATTTAACTGGATATTATAATTTTGATGCACACTTAAAATATATTATAACTATATCATCATGATATAGTTTTAATTAGAAAACCATTTTATAATAATTTAATACGTTTGGGAATTTCAAAAGACTCCCTCCAATCACTTATAAAAGTGAACCTCCTCTCCAATTTTCATTAAACTTAGAAAAACTTTTTTTAAGAAAATACCTGCCAAAATCATTTACATAAATATCTACCCACATAATAGAGGCTTTTTTGACCATGAATCCAATCTATTATGTATTTATGTATAATTTTATAGAGGTTTCTTAATGAATAAGTGTCATTCTTAACCGAGCATTTTCGTTTTATTTCTTCTTCCACCACCAAAAAATATTATTAAACAAAAAAAGTATAATAAAATAATTATTTTCCCATCACTATCTCACATGGTTGATTATAATGATGGATTACATATATATATATATATTATTGACATATTAATGATTATATAAAATTATTATATCATATATATTTTAACCTTTCAATCCATTTAAAAATGATAATGTCATTCATACATACGTGTGGACTACCACCTACACGAAGTACATTGAATCATTTTTCACCACTGATTTAGATGAATAGTATATATAATTTTAATTAAATATATAATATGTCATTTATGATATAATTATAAATATATAAAGAAAACATAATAGTTACTTTCTTTCCATTTTTATCATTGAAAAAATAAAACTTTACTCATGCATACATATGACCAACTCTCTCCATGATTGTAACATAGTGCATTTTTCATAACCAGATATATTTGTTGGTTTAAAATTATAATTGGTATTTAATTTTTTTAATTATTTGAAGAATTTTATTCTTCAGATTATTGAAAAATTAATGCTTTTTCAATAGCTAAAATACTAACATCATTTTTGACATATTAAGTACACATCATCAACACATGTGAAAAGAACTTGATTGAATATGTTGGAAAATATAACATGGTATGAAATAAAATAAATTAAATAATAACCATGAAATATTTTCTTAAGAATTTAAATAATACAAATATGATTATTATTCCGGATATAAATAAAGCACCTAACGGGTTATACCTAAGGTATGGGGTTATGTATCAATTTCTTCTCATTGGGGCATGTTTAAGTTATGCAATGAATTTATTTTTGATGGTCTATATTCTACCATTTTTTATTTTTTATAGTTAATATACCTTTTTCATGATATTTAATGTTCCATTGGATGTTATTCAATAAATAGTATTATGATTCCAAAATTACCAAATCTGTAAAGGATTTCATCTCAATTTCCACTCTATTGACCTGTTTATTTTTTAGGAGGGGTATAAGCAAACCATTTGAGGTATTTAACATGAATATCTATTTATTACCAATGATAAATGATTCAATTCATATGACACATTCATTATTCATGTTAAAAATAAAATATAATGTTATTCTTCTTTATGATGGGTTATATTTTTCTTCCATATCCATAGTTTTCAAAATAATTTCTCCAAATTCAATTTTATTCAACCAAATGAAATATTTTGGAAATTTTATATTTTCATTGAATGTTTACATGGTTTGAAATGAATATTTATAATTTTTTTCTATACGGTTCAGTTTCAAAATCATTTATAAAAAAGGTAAAAGGAATTTTTTCTTTTAATGTATATGGAGTTAGGAGCCTTTCCCACCACCAAAATAATTTTACACCCTTTTACATATTCTACATGGTTTTAATGGTTTAATGGAAAACTCAAAAATGAAAACATACATTAAATTTTTCATCTCTATTTTTTACAATTTCTTTAAATGAATATAATCTACCACAAAATCTACTTTTTTTGACATCTCTCATATATTGATTTATTTCATGGAAATTATCATTTATGTGCAATATTCACTTTATTATGATTGTTAAAAATTATCTTTCCCCCAAATATCAAAATTCATTTCATCATGGATATTCTTATTTTTTAAAATTTATACATTTTTTACATATGGTGTTTCACTTCGAAAGTTATTAGATTAACTATGGAATTATTGATAATATGTATTATTTTCTTCATATGGAAATTTTTAAGTATGGAATAATTCTCATCCTTTACATAGGTCATTAGATATACGAGGAATGAATTAGATATGCTGTGATGGTTAGGTGTGAAATTATATATCCCCTCAATGCATTGATTACTCTCATGAGAAAATTTTTTAAGCGAGCATTAAATAGGTTTATGGTGTATGGCTACCCCTAGTTTATAATCTCTTATCACATGGTCTTGACGGTAGATATATCATGCTAGTTATAATCATAACATCAAATATTAATTATTTCATTCAATAAGAGTTTGGTTATTATTATTCATGAGATTAATTCAATAATATTATCCATTTATGCATTTTCTCTAAAGTTATTATCTAAAAGAAAAGTGTTTTTTAGTTTTCACCATGCCATATTGATCATTAATTATTTACTTATGATATATTCCATTTTACCTAACACTTAATATCCATTTGAGCTCAATGTTTATTTTTTTTCCTTTCCTCAATATATAAATAAGGAAAATTTGAATCTCTTCAAGGATAAAGAATAATTTCCCTCAATATAATTTATGTTTTATTTTGAATATAAAATAGAAACAATGTATGTATCTGTTTTTTGAAGACTACTAAACTAGTTGGTACATTGATACATTATCACTTATATTATATGAGAATGTAATAAAGAATAAACCATCACTATGTTTCTAATGTTTCGGTATTTATAGGTTAGGAAGTTCCCATTATAACACATGAACATGATCCATTTTCCTACATTAATATTATACATATGATTGACTTTGATATAATATTTCATATGGGATGTATTTCAAAATAATATTAAAACAATTATTGCAATGAAAAATAAAATATGATTATTTTTTAAGATGTGGAATTACTTATATTTAGTGAGGAGACTTCGTCGTCTAGTTTATGTATAGATCCACCCCTAGTAGTTTTTCTTATTAAGATTCTTGGGGGAGAAGAGAAGAAAGAACCTATGGATGAAAAAAGTATTTTAAAATTAAGAATGTACATATTGTATTAGGATACATTGATGTATTTCCTTATGAATTACCTAGACAACCACAAGAGCGTGAAATTTAATTTTCCATAGATTTCATCTCAAATGAAAGACCAATTTAAATGACTCTGTATAGAATAGACACTATGGAATTAGTATAGTTAAGAAACAAAAAGAGGAGTTGTGTGATAAGGTGTATATATTCTCTAGTGTTTCTCCTTTGGTAACCCCTGTTCTTTTAGTTAAGAAAATAATTATTTCTACAATAATTTACACTAATTATAGGGAAATTAATTATATCATTATTTAAAACAACTATCCTCTACCTTATATTGATATCTTATTCAATCAACTTCATAGAGCGTCATATTTGTTTGCATTTGTTATGGGTAAAATGAATTATGCATAAAGAAGGAAGATATTTCAAATTTTGTATTTCATACCAGGTATGAACATTACAAGTTTAAAGTAATTCCATTTAGATTGAATAGTTTAAACATTATATTGATATATCTAATGAACATAGAATTCTAGGAATATCTTATTGATTTTTATGGCATATTTTGATGATATATTTGTTTATTATAATAGATATGAGGACCAAGAGAATAACTTTATGTTCAATGTTGAGAACTTTATAAGATAAGTGTTTTATGAGAAACTCCAAAAATATAAATTTAGAACATTAGAAATATCAATTTATTGGACATATTGATTCTAAGGGTTGAATATAAATTGATCTTATAAATAAAAATGTAGTAATATATTGGAATAATCCAATGAACATAACTGAGGTACATTGTTTAATTGGTTTGGCAGGTTACTATCAGTGTTTTCTTCAAAATTTTTTCTAATTGGATAACTTGTTAATGAAAATTACATGTAATGATGAGAATTTAATTTGGAAAAAGGAATTTGGAGAATGTTATTAAATAATTGAATAGGATTTTGGTCAATGATGTTATTTCAACTATGATTTCAATAGAAATAAGTATTTATAATATATTGATGTTTATCAAATAAGAGAATCTGTTTTGTCCTTATGCAGAATGATAATGTTATTTTTTATGCATCAATGAAGTGAATGTCTCATAAATAGAACTATCCAACACATGATCATGAGTGGGAAGCAGTAGTATTTCATATAAATATATGGATACTTCATCTTTATGCTGAAAGATGTTATATATACATAGTTCATAAGATTCTGACATATATATATATATATTCACATAACGAGATCAAAATTAAAAAAATATGGTGGATTAATATACATATGGATTATAATTTCTCAATACACTGCCACATTAGGAAAAAAATAAGGTAGTAGATGCACTGAGTTGGAACAATGAAGTATTTATGAACAGAATGAGTATTGAAAAGGTTACTATGTTAATGGACCCAATGAAGATGGATACGAGTATTATTATGCAAGTGGAAACATAACCATTTTTAAATTGATTACCAGAGAATATTTATTGGAAAATTAAATAAATTTTATTTAGGTGATGATAATTTTCAAAAGAAAATTAAATCCATGAATGTTGGCTAATTGGGAAAGATTGTACATTAAGATTGAATTTTGAAATTTGGAAAGAGTTTATATATTCAATCTATAACTGATCTAAAAAATAATTATTAGATGATTCTCATATCTTGAATTTATCTATACAACCTAGTAGAACCAACAAGTTCTGGGATTTGAAGGAACATTTTGTAGCATAATATAAAGAGGGAAACTACGGATTGAGTGTTTAGATTCATGGTTTTTCAATTGGTGAATACTAAGTGACATTATCCAAGATGAGTCTTGAATCCACTACCTATTATTTTGGGTAAATGGGATGAAATTACTATAGAAAGTTCTCACTTTATTAATAAGTACTCCAATAATGAATGATGAATTATGGTTAATTATTGACCTCCTTACAAAATAAAAACATTTCCTTGATAGAATAGAAGGTTTACATTATGAGTGCCTTGCATAGCTCCATATTAATGAATTTTTCAGACTTCATGTTTCACCTCATTCAACTGTGTCAAATCATGATCCATGGTTTATATCAAAATTATTAAAATGTATTCAAAAGGATCTTGATAATGAGTTACATTTGATCACCACGTATCATCATTTAACCAATGAAAAGTACAAAATTACTTTTCAAACAACAGTAAACATATTGTTTTCATGATCACTTGAAATTAATGTTATATAGAATGATTATTTCCATTTTTTCAGATTGTGTATAAAATAGTGTCCATCCAAGATTCTAAATGGCACCATATACATTATTGTAAGGTAAGATATGTCATACTCAAACTTGTTGGGGGTGAAGTTGGTGAAAAGAATATTGGTGTTCCCAAAATAATTTAGGATAAAAAAACATATGTTAGAAATATTCAGAATCATATTGAATAAAATCAAACCAGATAAAAGAGTTATTTTAATAACCTTAAGAAATATTTGGAATTTCAAGTGGAAGATCACATTTCCATTGGTGTATCTCCATGAAAGGGTGTGATAATTCTGGGTAAGAAAGAGAAAATTATCACTAGGTACATCACACCATTCATAATTTTTGATGCATTTGGGTTTATTCCTTTCCAGTTATAAATGACATCGTGCCTCTCTAAAGTAAATGAAGTTTTATGTATCTCATTGTTAAGGAAGAACATTCCAGATCCACCACATGTGCTCACTGCTAATGAAATAGAATTGAAAAAATATCTCTTATTTTTAATATTTTATATTATTTTAATTTTAGTACATGATATGTTTTTGTTGATTCTCTCTTCTTCTCAACTTGGAGATATCTAGCATTGATGGTCACGGCTTTGGCCCCTCCCTTCTTACTAGAGGGGGGGGGGGGATATTATCCCTCTTCTTTATTCCTTTATTAGGAATAATACTTTCCACCTACTATCTGACCCTTATTAATTTTATCCTTTACCATTGATTTAACTTATCCCTAAGGATATAAATATCTTCATTGGATTTCCTCAATTAGCACATTCAATTGAGTATTTTTCAGATGCTAATGACCTTCTCAATATGACCTTGGTGGTTCGTATTAGTAAACAACATCCTTTGGTAAGCATATTTGACATTTTCTTCTCTAGATCATAGGGTATACAAGAATGGGAACTAGTTGTTCATCTCAATAATTGACATACAATTATACACTTATCCTTATAGAAAGAACTATCTCACCTAGTCTAGAGCTCCTCGATCTCTCAATGGGTGCCTCTTTTAAATCTTTAGATGGACCTATAAGTTGCAAATGATGTATGATTTTACTTATACGGTGGTTTGAGTAATGTTTCCTGAACTACCTCTACCATTTCAAGACCTGTATATTCTTTGAATGCTTAGAAATATGGTTGGTCGCATTCATTATGTTGAGAGTCAGTCTAATTCTCTCTACCATCCAATTTATCTGGGTATCTGTATTGAGGTTTATTTTTTCATGGCCTCCAGTGGAATGGGTATAGATTGTGGTTATAGAAGAATTATAATGTAAAAAAGGATTCTTTGATTCTTTTAATGGTTACTAGTTATCTCATATTCAGTTGGGGCATCTAAAATATTAATGTAATTGAGTTTATATTTGGAATGTGTTCATCTATATTCAAAGTCTGGAGTTCAGGATGAATGTCACCAAAGCCCCTAGAGTAACCCAGATTGGGTCAGCACAGCAGGAACCCAATTAAAGTAAGGTATGGCTAATTATTTCTGATCCAAAGGTGGTTAATATATTTGAGTGTAATAGATAGGATTTGACCAAATGTATTCCATTTTAATAGGACCCGTATGTCTTAGGATAAACATAAGAGGTGTGTGAAGTTTTCTTAATGGAAATTATTTTTAACATGCCACATTTGTCACCACTTGAGGATCCTATTAGTAATGATACTGAACATATTCAATAGTATTTGATCAAGGTATTCATAGAAGGATACTTATTAGGTTGTAAGGGACAAAATAATTCATTCTATGAAGTTTATCAAGGGAAAAGAGAGGCCAGTGAGTAGGATTAGTCCATGAAAAAGTAGTCTATATAAAAATATAAGAAACAGATTCCAAGGGGTGGTTGTGTAAGTGATATTAAAAGAGCACAGGGGTAGTGGTCAGATAATTTCTTCATCCTCTATTCAAGAACAAGATTCACATGCTATGTTGGGTTTTTTATAAGCCTTAACAGAAGAAAACCACATAGGGGTTCATTCCAGGGTTGATAATGATAAAGAGATATCTTTCATAATATTAGTGGGTAGTGTAGAGGGAAGATACATTAGGGGATTCTATATCCCAGTAAAAAAAGGGGTGGAAGAGGAATCAATTTGTGAGGGGATGAGTTTTGGATTAGGGAAAGAAAATAAAATCTCAAAATAATTACTCCCAATAATCGAATCCTATAGAAATAAGATTTTACAACATAACAAAAGTGATTTATGATGGAACAATGACCAAAGATCAGGAAATAAAGAAGTTTTTAACATTAAAAAATGGAATAAAAAATGATATGATTAGTGAAATTAATAAAAAATGTAATGGTGGTACAAAAAGAAAGGTGTATGTGGATAAATAAGAAGGAAAATAAAAAGGGTAAGTAATGTGCCTAGATATTATTCTTCATTCTGTAGACTAAATGTACACCGAGTCATTCCTACTAAAGGAATAAAAATAAGAGGTGAGAAGAATCATTGAAACATCATTACGAGTCGACATCAATGAGGAGAAATGGTCTTGGATCAAAAAATAATATATAATTTTACCACAATGCTTGAATGAAACGAATATTAATGTGGAAGAATATATATAAAAAAGGGATAAGATAGCCAATTATTTTAATTAATTAGTTTTAAATGACCTAGAAATGAAGATACATGGACTTCATTGGGGGGGGGGGGGTTATACAAGATCAATAAATCCAATAATTTCATTCTCTTTTTTAATGATTTTGTAATTTCCTACTGTGTTTAATGGCTCACAGTGTGGAACTTGTATGGTTTCTCACATTTTACTCAAAAATGATCTTGAAGAGTTTATCCTGATTCTTAACACATGGGAGAAAGTATCGAGGAATAAAGTGAGTTTAATGGTAATGTTAAATTCGATAAATAATAAAATAGATGAATTAATATGTGAACATGATGATGTTATAAAGAAGAACTACTCTCATCTCTTTAGAAAGTAACATTCAAAACAAAACTTTAAGGATTAAATTTTTGATGGAGGATTGAATGTAACACATGAGCTTCAATTATATTATGTTTACATTTTATTTTAATAAATTTATCACAAAATTTACATTTCAATATATCATATCACAAAAAAATGGATGAAACCTGATTTGGACCATACATGGTAAAAATAAGGCTAGAATGACTTTATGGAATTAAATATATGATTATTTAGAGGTAAGAGGTCCTATTTTTAATAAATTTATTTGAAAATAATAATGTCATTCCATTTTAATTAACCAAAATAATATTTAATGATGAATTATTAAAATTAAATTTAAATATTATATATCTAAATAAATTAATTTCAACCCATATAATTATTATTACTAATCATATAGTTAACATAAGATCCTATAATGTTTGAGAAATGTATTTCATGAAAAACAAATTTTCAACACATTTTGCGTGTTTACTTTTAAATTAAATTATTTGAAAAATATTAATTTAAAATTATAAAATGAATTAATTATTTTTTATCTTCATTTTGAATTTTTTTAATATTTCATCTTTCATTTTTTCTCATGGTGAATAGTAAAAAAATAAAATAAAAATCAGCACGGATAACATTAATACATGTTTACTATGGGGTTAACATAAAAATATAAGGCTTAAAATTACCTAAAAAAATTATAAAACTCCCTTGGATGATGTTATTTAGACATTAAACTTATCTAAATTGAATATTTATTTTTTTATATCCATTTATTCATGAAAAAAGTTGACATTGTTTTAAAAGTTTGAAAAATTACAAGTGTGTCAGTCACCTCAATTATAAAAGGGAACTTCCTACTCCACTTATTCACACCTCTTAATATATTCATATTGACCAAAACATACCAAAATACATTAAAAAAATACTTATTAATGTTATATATATTATCGTATTCCCAAAAGAAAAATCTGAGGGTTCTTAATAAAAGATCCAATTAAGGTTTTTCTAATAAAAAGTAATTTTCTTCACGAGGCTCTTTAATTTTTTCATATTATTTTACCACCTATAATTTTTTCATAAAATTTATAATATAATAACACCAATATATATAATATAATGATAGGTAATTATGTTGATAAAAAATAGTTATCCATCTTCTTCTCCATCAAATGAGAAACAAAACCCTCACTTGTGTGTATAATGAATTACCATCTCACGAAGTGATGCAACTTGGTTTCCATGACTCGGTCATATAGAGAGTAATATTTATGGAAATCATGAATATATATGATAATTGTGATGTAATATTTATTCTATTAATTTAATATACCGTTCCCTTCCTAAACCTTTCACACATTATGAAAATGATAACGTCTCTCAAGCGTATGTATGACCCGGAGTCTCCATGAAGTGATGTGATACATTTTCAATGTCCAAATTTAAATTATGATTCCAAAAATGTGTATAATGATTAAAATGATAATTAGAAAATTAATTTCATTCTAGATATTATGGAAATATATCCTGTGAACAATAATTATAACTTCCATAATAAAACCTGTATGAATAAAATGAAGTAGTTAGTACCAATATCAATGGAAATAATGAAATGTTACTGAAAATGGAGGATAATATGTTATAATATGATTATATTTAATTTAATAACTATGAATATACTTCTTGTATAAATTAATAATAGGTTTAGAACCATTATAAATGTGTTTATATAACATTCAACTAATATGAAGTATGAGGTAAGGGATATCATCTCAATTTCCATTCCAATGATACATATTTGATATTATGAACCTATTTAATTTTATGTTGTGTATATAGACCCCCCCTTTATTTAATTAACATGAATAAATATTTATTCATCATTATTATTATTTTAATACACGTTCATTCTATCAATGGGTTTCAATTTAATCATTACCAAAGAGGTAAGGTTTATATCACAATCTCAATTTTGGGATTTCCTTATCTTTTTTTAAAGTAATATTATAATCCATACTTCATAAAATACTTAATTGTTTTATAATATGAATATTTATGAATTTTCAATATTCAATTTCATCTTTTCCTCTATTTTCCACTTTAGAAAAGTAATGAAATGTTAAAATAAAAAATCATTTTATTTCTCTTTTGATTAGATAAAATTTTCTTCTATGTCCATATTTTTCAAAATTATTCAAATAAATCCCTTTTAATTAACCTAATTATTTATAAAGTACATTTTATATAATTATTGACATTTTAAAATGTTCTAAATGAATATTTCTACTTTCTTCTTAATGTTTCAGTCTCGAATTTCTTTGCAAAAAAGGTATGTTTTTAACGTATATGACGTTAACAAACATCCTCACCACTGTGACCATTTTAATATATTTATATTCTTATACATGTTCTGAAATGATTTTTAAAAATTCTTAAATGAAATCCAATTTTAATATTTTACTTATATTTTTATTATTTTTCTGAATGACATGATTTTATTAAAACATTAATATTTCTGATGAACTGATGGTAATACATTATATATTGTTAATTATTTGGTCATTATATTTCTCTTGAAAAAATATCTTTCTTTTAATCAATAGAAACTAAATTTATCTTAAATATACCTAATAATTGTATCATGCATATGATTATTTCCAATACAGTATATCATTTTTAGATATGGTTTTTTATAATGAAATTCAAATGATTGACTGATGAAAAACACGATAAATATATATTCATTACTAAATAAAGATATTTATAGATATGGAATATTATTTATAAATTAACTTGATCATTCAATATATTAGGAATGCATTTTACATGAAGTAATGGGTAGGGCCTGATTATAGAAATCCCTTCGACGCCATGAAATGTCTCAAGACCGAAATCAATTAACTCAATTAAATGGGTTTATTTGAGTATGTCTACCATCGATAAAAACTATATTGGCATATGTTCCTTAATGTATTTATGTCTTGATTCAAAGAACATGAATCCCAATATCATGCATTTCATTCAGAGTGAATTCAATTAAAATTATACATGAGATTACTATATTGATATTATCCAGGGATTTATTTTATTCTCATGTTATCTATTAAATGTAATGTGATTTAAGTAATATACCATGCCATTTTGATTTATCCTTAATTAAACATGATATCCATCATTGTACGTATCCCTTATTATGGATTTGAGCTACCCCTTATGTTTTTCCTTTCCCCTGGATATGGAGAATAATTCATTGAATGAGTTTAATGATGTCGAATGTTTTCCTTTACTATGTTTTAAATTTTATATCCAATATAAAATGGATATTATGTATGTAACCAGATCACTTATATTACTAATATGATTGGTACTTCATAATTAGATCCCTTGTTTCTATTAAAATTCAATAAAATATACACTGATGTTGGATTACTGGAATTGGGGTTTCCAAAAAAAAGATTACCTGAATCCTAATTTAGAGTTATCTATAGAATTTTTTGAATTAAAATATGAAGTAATTTTATTTATTGAGAAAGGTGTGATATATAAACTCATCATAGAATTTTAAAGTATATTTTTAAATAGAAATAGATGAATTTTCACCAAATAATATTATAGTATTTGATAAAAGATTATGACTACTCAATACATTACCTCATTATGAAAGAAATCGTGGTGGAAAATGCTCTATGTTGAATGGTTTATGATATATTATCTATGATTTAAAACAAAAAAGATCCAAAATTTACAGATATTCAAAATATTGATATGGAAATCATAATGAAAAGGTCGATATCATATATTTACCAAATTAGTGTTCAATAAATTAACCATGTAAATTGTATAGCGTGAAAAGGAGTTATGTATAACTAAAAAAGAATATTGAAAATGTAACTAAATTAAACTTCAATTATGAAGTAATTATAAGGATTATGAACTATTTATGTGTTCTTTCTATGATAGGTTTGAAGCATAAGTTGTTGGATAAATCTTATAATCCAACATTCACTATTCATCCTCGAAGTATGAAGATGTACATAAAAATGAAAGAGTATTTCGGGGGGGACAACATGGAGGTAGATATTTTTAGAGTATGTATCTCAATGTATGGTATGTAAGATAATTAAGGCTGAGAGACATGATTCTAGAGGGATGTTACAACCATTATGAATAACATAATGGAAATGGGAAAATATCTCAATATATTTTGTCCCAAGACTCTAAAAAATGACTAATGATCGTAATTATATTTTGATTTATGTGAGTTACATTAGGAAATTAACACACATAATTTCTATTATAGATTATTTCTATCTTGAATAGATTGATATAATATAAACTAAAAAATTTCTTATGTTGCATGAAGTACCACATTCTGTTGCATATTATTGGGATATGAGGATTACCTCTATGTTCTATAAAACTATTAGCAAGATTTGGGTTCAACGTTGTGTTTGAATATGTATTACCTTCCATCGAAAGATGAATAATATGACAAAAACATTGAAACACATGAGGTTATTTTGAGATCTTGTGTATGTTTTAAAATGTTGTCAGGATCAATAAATTCCTTTATGTAGAATTTCATATAACAACAGAATTAGTTCAATCATTCAGATGGATCCTTATAAAGCCTTGAATGGAAAGATATTTAAAATTACAATGATCTAGGATGAAGTTGGAGAAGGAAATATTTGGGGACCTGAAGTAGATGATGAAATGGTAGATAATGTTAGATCCATTAAGTATCACATCATGTATGCTTCATTTGTTTTGAAAAGTAATTCTAACAATCATTGGGGAAATCTATAATTTTAAATTGTTGAGTGAAAAACCAAAATTGTCTACATACATTTAGTCATATTTTGATGAATTTTAATTATTTTTCAAAGATAAATCCCCAATATTTAAATGCCTTATTATGAAAAGTGAAATTAATGATGAAGGAATGAAAAAGGTATAAAATAAAATAAACAAGTGTTTCTTTTAAATTGAAAATTATATTTATAAATATAGATTGAATTTTGTTATTATTTCTCTCTTACTCTTTAATAGGAATTTACTCAAAAGATAATCCAATCGTATGATAGCCTTCAACTATTGTCTCTTACCCACATAGCTAACCCTATGGGGTTAATAGGTTGTAAAGCCCACATGAGGAACAACCTAGGGCCAACAGTTTACAAGGGAATCAAGCCTTTGAAAAGGACTCGCAGAGATGAAGTATATTATCTCACATAGATACCATACGGGGGAACTATTGTCACATGGGTGACTTTATGAAATGGTTTTAAGAGTAGATCACTAGGCCGGGGTATCATATGGCACCTAATCGACATCAATGCTGATGTAATCCCCTAAATAGGCTTGTAAAGACTTATGAAAAGCCATACAATTTCAATGTGGGATGGGAGCTCTATCACTGCTCCACCAAGCTCTACCATCTTTCACCACGTTGCCTTCGTTCTTCCACTCTTCCTTGCTCCCGCATCAGCTTCCCAACATCGAATCGCCATAACATTCTCTCTGATATACCCTCGAGCTCTGACAACCATGACAAGAAACCATTACACAAACCAAATGTCTCATGACCTCCCTCTTCCTGAAAATTCTTTCCTCCCCCATGTGAGAAACTTTCATTTCAATCCCCCGAGAGCTTCCTTACCTCACACTAATCAACACATCTTTGCCCAGGGAACCACCACTAAGGACTATCAAAGTGCGGTTTGGGCCACTTCAATCCATTGTTAAATCTGGAGGAGGTTAGGATTCCACCCACAAACACCACATCCATTCCAAAATATCTCATCTGACTAATTTGAAACTAGATGGAATGAGGATGCACCATCACACACAATTGTCGGTGTTGCTCGCCTCCAGCTTCCAAGTGCTATGCATGCACCCCCGCTACCATTTCTGCATCTCAAGAACTATGTGGCATCATTCCAATAATTAAATTCACACATGATATATATCAGGGGATATCCCTCTGATTCATGTCCAATCCCCTATCCACTTATGTCTTTAAAATGAACAGAATCCCCATCCTAGATATCATCAACTCAATACCCAAAGGTGGATGAGAATTCCACAACCAAGGGAAAAGGCTGTTATCCACTGCAATTACTCTTCTCCCACATTCTACTTCTTAATTTTTGTTTTTTTTCTTTTAGATTTACTTTTTTTTGAAAATATAAATATAAATTTAATTTAGTTTTAAATAAATAAACTCTTGTATTTCTAATAATTAAATAGTTTGCACCCATTTTCTTATTCTCTTTTTTTTTCTTATTTTAATTTTATTCATTTAATTATTATAAATTTTAAAATTATTTTACTTTTAAATTTTTTATTTTATTTTCATATTTACTTTTTATCTTATTTTCAACAGTTTTAAATTCTTCTATTAATTATAATAATAATAATAGTAATAAAAATTATTATTAATATTATTATTAATTTAACCTTATTTATAAATTACATTTCTTTATTTCTTTACTTTCTTTTTTTTCTTTCCCTTGTTCAATTTTATTCTCTGTCATCTTCTCTCTTCATCTCTCTCTCTCATCAAAATTCAATTTCATTTTTACTCTTTAATTTTCACATCCCCATTATTTTTAATTTATTCTATCTTTTATTTTATTCTATTTCATTTATTCTTCCCTTATATCAATCCACCATTGGGAAATTTTACTCTCGAAAGTTTGAATTTATCCCTGGGGCTGGTCTTGGTTGGATGTCATGGTGTTGAGAATTTTCATAAAGTTTATTTTATATTTGTGGTAGATTTGGGTAGTATGAATTTTAATGTGAATGTCCATGATTTAGTTAATTACCACCAATGAAATGATACTCAATCTATTTAAATTATTTTATTTAAATCTATTTCACATCTTTATCCATTTGTTAAATATTCATAAGAAGGAGTTGATCTAATCAATGTATGAAACAACCTTGATAGAGCTAGATCATGGAAGGTGGAATACATTATCTCAAATTCTTTTATCAACCATTATTATAAGAGGAGATAGACTTAAGGTTGTTTGGGATCTAAAAAAAATCACAATTTCTAAATAAATAATATTAATTCAAACATGACATTTTATGTTTGGATTATCAAACCAAAATAAAACAATTAAATAAGAATAAGGATTGAGTCCAAAGAAAAACCTAAAACATTTTCCATTCTTCCTTATATAATTCTGTTTAGATTTTCATTATAGTATAAATTTATAACTATTATACTTCATGTTATAATTTTTTTAAAACCCCAAAAATATTTCTCATTGATTTATTAAAATAATATTAACCACAAAAAATAATCATCATAAGTGATTTCGATAATGTAGGAGAATAAGTTGAAAGTCTCTTCAACTAAGACAACCCTTGTCATCCATTTTCATGAATTTGGGAAATAATTTTTTTACATGGCCCATGATATGTGTATATTCATTGAGAAGGTATTTCTGTGGAATAATCTACAAAATAATGTTATAAGGTTTATAAATAATATAAATTTAATACCTAGGTATATTTTCCCCATATATATTATTGATCAAATTGGGATTGGGGATTATCACTTAGCACTTCCAACAAACCTCCATAAAGTTACTGATGTCTTTCATATATCTCTCATAGGGAAGTACATACCTGATAAGTCACGTGTACTGATCTCATAGTTTTTACCACTATAGAATGATATTTATTGTATATTTCAACTTGTATAAATCCTATATAATAGAGATAAAGTTATATGGAATAATACTACTCACTTAGTTAATGTTCTATGTATGGATCATAAATCTGAAGAAGTTACTTAGGAGCCCAATGATGTGATGAAATAGAGATATCATCATATGTCTATATTGGAGTAATGGAAATTTAAGGTATAAAATCTTTTCTAGGTGTATAATGTAACACAAAAAACTTTATGATATTTGTATTCTAATAAGTTAGATTTAATTGATATGTTAATCTACACAAAAAACTAAGTTAAAATGAACCGCAATATACTATTAAAATATTATTATTCAATGTTATTTCTTTCTACTATTTTATGGATTAGAGTCTTAGAATATGACTAAATACATAATGATAATTTAATTTTTTTCAAATTAATATGATGAATTCATCGATTATGAGTTGATTATAAATGAAAAAAAAATCATTTGAATATAAAATAGATGTTTTTGGGAAAACTGTTTTTATGCACGTAATGTGTTTATATCATAATAATTTATATTAATCACCACTATTAAATGATTTAGATGATATTTATATATACTTTATATTCAAAAAAATTATCATTAATTTAATTTTTTTCTAGTAAGGTGATAAGATTATATGTATTTTTATTCTTTGAATGTATTTTTCTACAAAATGGGGTTTTCATGTTTTTTACAATAATTTTAAAAATAATTTCAATAAAATATAGAAATTTAATTTTAAACAAAGATCCCATATTTAGAGTCATAAAGATAAAGTTTTTTTAAATATCAGTCATTTAGTTTTTGTACTTCTGAATAGTAACCAAAAACTATTCTACACATAGGTAAGGGTAAAATGAGTAAAATAGGGTTCAAACATTGGGTTAATACTTTTACATTTCCATAAAAAATACCTCTATCATATTTTATGGTTTTATTTTGTCCATTATCATCAAATTATTGAAAATATATCCACTATGTTCCATTTTTCTTTGATTATGACCTTTACAATATTTTAAGAAATGAATAAATGCAAAATGTCACTTTCTTGAATTTAATATGTCTAAAATTCTTACATATGGTTATACATATTTCTAGATCGGATACAAATATTTTTTTGAAAGATAAATAATTTTTTTGATATCATATATGTTTATTTTTAATTTTTAGTGAATTAATAATTAACTTAAACACTTATGTAACATTGATTCAAAGTTTATTAAATTAATAGAAAAAAAACAAGTTATTTTTATATTAAATTTATTAAAATTTTGTTGAATTACTATTGTATAATAATTTTATACACAAATATAAGGTATTTTTAATTTTTAAATGCTTATATTCTAATTTTATTACTATCATGTTGTTTTCAATGTTGAAGTAGATAAATAGTTCCAAAATTGGAATTAAGGATATTTTATAATAAAAAATATATTATTAAATTATATATATTTAATAAAACTCCTATATTCATCCAAATTAATTTTATATGGCTTAAAAAATCCACCATGGTACACTTATGGGAATTTTGTACTATTATGGTATCATTGATGACCCAAAAATAGTAAAAAACATTGTTATCATGGTATTAGTCAAAAGGTGTAAAAGTGTGTTAAAAAAATGTGATAAAGCTGAAACATAAAAAAATTACCCATATTTTATTTTATCAGCTTATTTTGATACAACATCATCATACCATATAATAATATAAATTTATATCTATTCATTCATTATAATTAATTTATATTAATTTAATATATTTTTTACTTCCACAAGTTCCCCTCCCCTCACTTATAAAAGTGAAACTTATAATTTTAATTATTCACAATATTTTAACAATATATTTCACAAAATATGTACTATAACACATTCCTAGGTTTCTTTAAATCATCTTATAGATTCTGGTCATTCCATAAGACCATACATTCAAGGCTTAAGGTGTAATCCAGAAGATGTTTCACAATAAAGAGGTATAACTCTTAAATGAAAATTTTCAATTTTATTTCTCCTTATTACTTTTATAAATATGTGGTATACATTATAAAAAATGTCTTAATTATCTTAAATAAAATAATGTTTTTATTGTCATGATGGAACATCAATTATCCACCTCCTTCTAATCCGCAGGAAAATGATAACGTCTCTTGTGCATACGTGTGGACTACCACATCCATGAAGTAATATGATTCAATTTTAATTTATACATTT
Source organism: Viscum album (assembly GCA_963277665.1). NCBI lineage: Eukaryota > Viridiplantae > Streptophyta > Magnoliopsida > Santalales > Viscaceae > Viscum > Viscum album. Next base: position 257,308,101 of record OY728150.1, read on the forward strand.
CAAGAATTTAGATAAGGATATATTTAATGTATATATATTATATAATAATAATAATTTAGGGTAAATTATTATTTTTTATCTACCTGTAAAAAAATGGATACAATGTTCATGCATACATACGACCTACCATATTAATGAATGGTGTAATTCATTTTATATATATACCCAATATGGATAGATCACTGTCTATACCACTATATATATAAAATAAATATATTATATTCATATCATGATTTTAATACTTTATATGATAAAACTATTATCATTTTACAAGGACTCTAACTGTAGAACTGAAACACCCATTGAAAATGGAACTATCAACAACATGAAATAAAGATTTTAATAAAAAATTATCAATATATAGGTTTTTACATGGAATAAAATGATAATATATGATATCATAATTATGTATGTGATTCTGGTATATGATTACAATATACTTAATTTTATTATATAGTAATTCAATGTTGTTTCAAAGAAATGAGAACATAATAAAGGGTTTCTCCTCTCACTTTTATTTTTATGATACTTATTCCATATTCACAACTTTTTTTCTTTTTTGGTTTTTATATAATAACGATGAATTTATTTTATGATTTTTCATGAAAATTATTAGGATTTACAAAATCTATCTAATGTTCTATCTTTTACGAGGTTTTGATTTAAAATATATGTATGTTTTAAGGGTTTTATGTTAAAATCTCATTTTTACCTAGATTGTTTATGATACAGTTTCTAGTGATAAAATTTCAAGATCTACTTATAATGAATTCCCTGAATTTTTCCTTCATATTTAATTTCTAGAGATTAATTTTTTACCTTTCATTTTTCTCATATAAGTAGTAAAAAGACAAAAATAATATTTTTAAACAAATCTGACATCATTTTCTCTTAATTTAAAATTAACTTTTCTTCCATATCCATGTTTTTATAAAAAAAATATACAATGTTTTTTTGATTAAATTTTTTTTTTAAATTAATTTTCACCCAGGTTTTCCAGTTCAAAAATTCGTTTAAAAAATCTATTTGACATTTTTGGAATGAGCCAGTTTTCAATTTTTTTATCAATACTATACAACAATTATTTATTTTAACATATATGAAATGATTGTATTTTCATTCTACAATGACCACTCAATGATTTTAATATTCTAATATATGTTTACATGTTTTTTATTTAAATAAACTATTTTCCTTAATATTTTTTAAATCTAGAATTTAAATAAGTGAGTTTTATATAAAAGTATATTTTCCTCAAGAAATGTTCCGGTTATATTTTAATGGAATTGTACATCTATAAAAACTTCATTTGATGTAAATTATTCACTACTAGGGTTATAATCCAATGATTCCATTGACTTTCATTATTTGGAAGAAATATGGTTATCATTATTTATAGATGATTCAATAAAACTCATTTTATTCTCATGGATTAATTATGTTTTGGTGAAACCTTTATGAAATGAGTTTCCTTTACATAGGTTTCCTATGATATAATTAAAAAGTATTTGTGAAATCCATTTCTTATATAATGGTTATTCTACATTGACTATTTTATGTTCATCTGTAACATATATATGAGTTTAATTATGTGACAAGTTGGAATATAATCTATATCCCTTCAATGAATTTGGAAATGAAGGGTTTCACATGAGATAACATGTACTGGAATGGGGATCAAACCAAGTTTATTAAGTGTCTCCTTATACTATGATTGTCTTGACAAGGAACCATGACTGTGGATTTTATGGAATGTAGAGTTAACCTAATACACTATGACAGTCTTGGGAGTGAACCTTTAAAATGAATATGATGGAATGAGGACTGAACTCAATCCACTATGATAGTCTTAGAAGTGATCCTAGAATTAGGTAATGATATTATATTCTAATGTGTATGCCAAAAAATGTCTAATAAAAATATTATTCTCTCATAACTCGTGTTTTTTAATCTTGTAAGGATTCATGACTCGTGAATTTCCAATATTTGTGACATGATTCGTGATTATGAAATATTATATTCTTGTTATTTTTTTATAATTTAAAACTCATGTTATCATAACCTTATGATCATAGAATTATTATATGATCATTGTAATCTATATTAAATACCCATACTGATCATCTGAGCACACATTTTTTATGATTGCCTTTTCCATGATCTGATAAAATATTTTAAGAATGATATCTCAATGAAGGGTTCTAGTTGTGAAGAACTATGTGGGAGAGGATGTATATCTCTTATATATGAGCTGTTATGTTTCCTTGTTTCAATATAAACAAAAATTATATGATTATAGTATGGATCATAATGTTATGAATTGAATATTCATCTAATAAAATGTATTATTTATGTGTGGAAAGTAAAGGTTGTTGTAACGGTAACTAGATCGATTTTCCACATGACCTCAAGGGAAACTCCATATACTCCACATACTACAGACTAGTATCAGTGGTCTTGGTAGAAATTTGGGGAGTCTATACCCCCTATAATATTGAAGTAGACAGTCACAAGAGTATAAATATACCTTTTATAATAACATATACAAATGAAAGACTAAAATAAAATAATATGGAGGCCCTTATACAATTCTAAAGACTGTTCTCATCAAAGACTCCAATCCCATCTAAACTATCCCACCATATCATTCAATATTAGTTATTTTCCCAAACTAAAATGGTAATAATGAGATCATCATTATTACCTAAACACCAAGGTCTTATGAGTAGTTTGTGAGTATAAATATTAATAGAACCACATAGGTGGTCCCATACATAACCAGTGTAAGCACTGTATACATTTTATATTCCCAACTAAATAAATAAATAAAATTTGGTAAATAAACAACCATTTAACTACCTATTGTGGGCCCATGTTATAATTCCTCTGAGAATGTTATGATGAACATTACATCCATAACCCAACTTACCCAAGAGATCATACATATAAAATTGGGAATTAAAAATAACCATCGTTTATTCCCTTAGCCACATCCTTGACAGGCCACTCCTCCCTCAGCCATTGTTGGATTTTCTTTGGGCATGCCAATCACCTTAGGGGAACCAATAATCACTCACATGGGTTCCCTTTCCGACACCTGCATCATAATGTGTAGCAGACCCCATGGCTTAACTCGGAATCTCACTTCCTCAATCCCTTGGGTTGAACTCCATAGTAGTACCTATGAATTGACCAATGTTAGAATGATGATTGATTACTTGTAGTTAGATGATCTTGGGAATCATATAAATCTAGGAATGAATGATTCCTATAAGACCTATGAATTAGTTGAAATAAATTCAATGGGCCCCATGGATAATCATTTGGGTATCTAAAAAACTATAGATCATTTACCAAATAATAATTGGTTCATCCACCTGATCCTATGGGGTATCCAATGAATCTATTGAGGGGATAAAACAATAACCCTCAGAATTTCCATCATCTGTTCATGGGGTTATACACCTACTTGGTAACATATACCAACATTTGATTACTGATAATCGTTGGTATTTACAATGGTCTACTAGTATCGTCATTAAAATCCTAGAACCTATGCATTCGTAATGATTTCATAAATTCAAAGGATCCCATTCCATCTTGTTCACTCTTATTTATGTGGTCACATATGCTCTAATAATGGATCCTAGGTACCAACTCTATGTATCCACTCCTATATCAACAAATATTAGTGGATTCTATCTAACCCAGGAATCTAAATAAATATACTATGAGACTGGATCCTAGCCATGCTTATCATCCTTGAGTTCTCATTCATATAAACAAGTGACTTTCAGGCATCATGGGATATCATTTTTGTTCCATGCCTAGTGAAAAATTATAGGGAATCTTGGACAATCACATATGATATCAAAAATAATAAAAATAATAGAGACTATATGAACATCTAATCCCATTCACATCATCCAGACCCCCTCAGGCATACAATTTCGGTATAGGTTCTAAGGTTACACATGGTAACATCTCAATATATTAACCTAAATGCCCTCCCACTAGGGTCAAAAGTCATAGAATAACCTACATGGGTCTCATAAGTCTCAGCGAGGCCCCTTGGACTCCATGGAATGTCACAATAAGCAGATTTCCCTATGCACATTTTCATTATTTGGCATCTTAGTTTGATATGAACACCCTACCCAATCATCAATTTCCATATGATCTGACAACACAAAAAGTCATGTCCTAATGGGGAAAGAAAAATCACCCCATTGTCATCTAATTGATACCAATGAATTTATAGTATCTCCCATATACAAACCCATGGGCATGCATCCAAGGAACACTGTTAAATTTTTTCCATCATCCATCGACAACCTTATTGTACATTTGGTACATAAGGGTACATCAGGTCCAACAATAAATTTTTTAATTATATCTATGGATTTAGTTTTTATTTAAAAACTTAATATATTTTAAAAGAGGACAACCACCAAAAGTGATAGGTCCATTCATAACCCATTCGTGAAATAAATGCATAATTCCAAAGAGAATATGATAAGGACCACTTAAATTATTCTGATGTGAAAACCCTTTCAAATTTGTTTTGGTAACTCTTGAACAGTATTATCACCCTGAAACTACAAATGACAGGGTACAGTCCCTTCATGACATAGACTAATATCTAGTATGTAAAAAAGACCTTGTTAATATTATTGATTTGATAGATCAACAATTTAGTATAGTATTAACATCATTAGAAAATTACAAACAATGATGTATATCAATGGAATGATTCCTGAATGTAGGAATACTTAATCTCAGAATAACCTTAGCAATGATAAATGAAAACTCTTAACAAATTTGGTGATTTTATCATTCTATGCTGAAATTTCAATATTCAACATAAAATAAGGAACCCCCAAGTCATTAAAAATGAGGGGGAGATGAATTTCATGGTGTAGAAATGGAGGAACATGTCCACTAATTACATTGAATTACACACAAAAATTCCTAAAACAGAGGAGAAAAGGGAGTTGGGTGCGGGTTGAATCACTTCCACGTGTCATTGGCCATCTGAAGGAATAAGGGGAGGTTATACCTTTTTTAAACTAAAAATATAATCAAGAATATTTCAAACTATGACATACATAATCTTGATGTGAATTTTTGGAATTTTATTGATGGACCTCAGTCACCTGTTCAAATCCTAAAATAACCCTGTGAGAATCATTTACACTGCGACTCACTAATAATGATATAAATGTGATGTTACATCTATTTTCATTAGCCAATGCCATGCATTCCTCCTTCACCACTCATCCATAATGTAATTAAATCCCTTAAAACATATACCAAATCAAAAAACATATATTTTGGATGTAAAAACTCTTAAACCCTCATTTCGATTCATAATTCCCAAACTAAACTATTAACCAATTAGAAATATTCAAATTCCCATTGAAATGATAAAATCATTCCAAACACGGGGTTTTAGAATCTCCCAACTATGAAACATGTTATCCATGATATGTAATATATAAATTTTGACCAACCAAATAGAAATACTCAGGTTACCAAATGAAGCTCTATTTTCCATATTCTACTGTGGAACATCGAATGTGATTCCTCCATGCAACACCAATTGTGAGGTGCACTATTAATAAAAACACATTACACTAGTGAAAAAATCACTGAAACATTGAGATGATTCTTAGTCACACCCTTCAAGACTGAGAAACCCCTATGTCATCATATAATTAAATATTCTTCTTGTGGTGTTCCCCACCATTCGACCTAGTTCATTACATTCACTTCCAAGACACGGTGCTCCCCACCATTGAAATAAATTACTATAACATGTCTTAAGAATGTAAAACAACCCACATGGTGTGTTTTTTATCACTACACCAAATTTCATGATAATTAACTAGTAAAATGTTTATATTTTCAATCTTCATCATTTTAAAACTAAAATAGACAAGTTTCCATTTCTGGTGCACATAGACGACATAAATGGACCCTTCCCTAAAAGGTCCCAACCAGTCCTTATAAAATTCCCATAATATCTGATATGATTTACTCAAACCATGGTATTAGATTTAATAGATTTACCAAGAATTCTCCCACAAAACACCACCCCCGTTACATTTTACAACTTTATTCATCCCTGAAGCATACTAAGAAACCAGTTTCGCCACTAAATCATGTCAACAACCTAGTTCACCCCCTGATACATGTCAAAAAATGGTTAATCAACCCTTAGACCTTGTTGTGGATCATGTCTCATACCCCCGAATCACCTTAAGGTCATATAGAGATCACTTTGAGCCGGATTCCAACACAGGAACTCCATCAAACCTCTTTTCCAATAACCAAGTATGGCATTTATGTGAGAATAAATAAATTACATTCAGCTACACACCGTCACTCATAAGCCAGCATGACCATCTAGTGGATGGTCTCACTATTCCAATGACCCTTCAAACATTAGTTTTATTCCTCCATAACTCACACTGTATACGTTACTACACATCATGATAGGATGTGACCATATCTCTCATACCTGAGCTTCAATGTAACCATAATTATATATTGTCCCCAAATAATTGAATCGTAATCCTCAACATCCTAATAATTTCTAACCATAATGAGATTTACACCCTCAAAAAAATGATGCACTCCCAACCATATGGATTCCCTCATACATGACCTTCAGTGTCACCTCCACTAGTTCCAACAATACCTATATGGCACTCCACTCGATCCGTGCTCATTTCCTCCCATCAATACATGATCTGGATTTACCCTGATCAACCATTCCACCACACCCAATCCAATTCCAATATTTCATCTACTATAGATGTATATCTGTAAAATCTTTAAAAAAAATGGATTACAAGACGATAATAGTTTCACCATGCTTTATTAGTCCTCTACTCAATCTCAACCGCTCACCCATTCTATTATAAAACTATTATCACACCCAACTATCATATATCGTTCAAATCGTTTCCAATATAGTTGGTGTACAATATCATACTACTTGATCACATCACTTGACTCATGCTTCCATGAGTCACACACCAAATAACTATGCTGATGTGGACTAATCACATACCATGATTCCAAGGAAGTAAATATGTTAATCCAACAACTAGTTTAACTACCACATGATTTCATTCCAATTATGAACATCCACCCACACTATCACTATGTAGAGCCCCAGACTCTCGCTTACATATTTGATATAAAATATGCTGTAGTTTTTAAATTTATTAAAAACTAACTAAAAAATATTTATAAATTTACAACTCTGTATATTTTCCGGTTTAGGATTTGGAGGAAAATGACAAATCATACATAATATATATGTAAATATAATAAATAAAAATGTAGTGATAATACTTTTCTCACGCTAACTCCTTATAGAAGTTAATCTCTATGGAAGTTCTATATGAGCCTGAAACATTTAATAGAAACATATGTTGAGTAAAATCTAGGGTAAGGGGTTTTTGAAAATTATTTGTTAACCTTTTTGAAAATACTTATACCATTTGAAAAAAACTTTTGAAAATAGATTTTCAAAATAACTTTGATAAAATTTTTAAATAATATTTTAAAAATACCTTTGATAAATATTTATATAAATACATAACTTTACAAAACACTTTAAAAATCATTTGTAAAATACTTATAATTTTGAAAACATGATTTTAAAAACACTTTTAAATATATAATTTCTTTTTGAAAACTATTCTGAAAATCATTTGAAAACCTAATTTTGAAAATGGCTTTGAAAATACTTATTCCTTTGAAAAAATATAAATATATTCTTTGAAAATACATACACTTTTGGAAATTCAACAAATCTAGTGAAAATAAATATGTTTTTTTGAGAATTTTATATTGATTTGGAAAATACTTACACTTTGAAGACACGTTAAGAAAATCTAGTGGGTTTTTAGAAAATACTAAGAATGATTTTGAAAACAAAACAACATTGACACTTAAACATTGAAGGTTGTATTGGATACAACCACTTCCATAGGAATGAGTTCACACTTTATCCCCTTTGAGTTTATTACTTCCACGTTCCAAATTTTTTAGAAATTTTTTTTTACCTTGATTTACATATATTCATTTTCCACTGGATTTTTTTGAATTAAAAAAAACAGCTCATTAAATACACATTAAGCTTTTATAAATGTAAAAATATTAACTTTATTAGAAAATCACATGTTAGATTTGGTATTAAAAAATATCATGTAAATTTTAATTTTCAATGACTATTAATAAAAATAATAAACATTTGTGTATTTAAAAAATCACATAAAATTATTTTTTATTAAAAAATTAAATTTAACATTAAAAATTAATGCTTAAATGAAAATATTAGAAACTCATTTTCATAATTGGTTTTATGCATAAAATAATAGCATACATGAATAAACCATTCACATGAAATAATATCAATAGTGAGTTGTTATTCACATAAAATGATAAATACATAAATAATCATGAATAATAAAAAAATAATGAATCCCACATAAAATTATAAAAACTCAAGATCAGGGCGTACGTATTAGTTACTATAAAGTCAATATTTTTACAAAATAACCCCCTATTAATATACACATGTATATAATTTTACATTCATGACCAATTATAAATAAAAGTAAATTTACCTTTAAATTGTAATTTTAAAATAAAAACTATGCAACCCATACAAGAATTATAAAGGTACTATTTTTAAAACTAAAAATTCTCCATTGCTTAATGTAAAAATATTAAGTTGGACGATTTTGTGTTTTGAAATAAATTACATATTAATTCGACTCATGAAATGATGAAAAGATATATATATATATATATATATAAAATTAAAGAAACCCTTTATTTAAATTTAGATAACTTTCATTCCAAATTAGAATATTGGATGAAGATATAATACTTATAAAAAATTGAATTATAGAATTAGTCTACATTCACATATATATATATATATATATTTATATATGTATAAATATATAAAGAATATAAACATGGAAGATTTTGAAAATTATATATCGCATGCACACCTCAATTTCCGACACATAACTAAAAAAATAATTATATCACATGGTGTATATTCTCATAAGTACTAACATATATTTATTTGATAAAAATAGAATGACATGCACATATATATATATATATAAATCGCAAATTTAAATTATAAAATAATAACTGAAAGAAATTGAAAACCACATTTGTATATAATACACATAGATGTTTGAAACCATTAAATTATGAAAAATATATATAGACATATATATATATATATATATATACTCATGTAAATTAAGAATGCAATGTTTGAAATAAAAACATATACACCCTTCAATGATAATAATTTTGAAATTATAAATCTTGAATAAATGTGTTATCCATGAATTGATAAATATGGATGTGTGTAAAATAAATTTTTAATTTTTATCCAGTATAAGAATATATATATAAACTGAGAATTTTGAAATAATAGTTTTAAAATAGAAATTTCCCTTACCAAGGTAAAGAACTGAAGGCAGGTCCTTGGACTTCCCGAATTGGGTGAGGGCAGCGAGTTTATGTCTGCATGATGTGTTTGATCAGTGGGGGAAATAGGGGAAAATTTGGAAATTGCCTTGACTTGGATTCCTTGAATGACGGAGGGGTTCACACTCTAAGGTCCATATATATATATATATAAATAATTTTTTGGATATCATTTAATTAGATACCTTTTTCAGGAGTGAATAGAATAATATGTGTATATAACTTTATGTCATAACCCATAGGTCTATTTGAGAATGGATGGGTTGGTGTGTTTATATTCATCATACCTTTTAGTTGAACGTCTGTGTATTGTGTGGGTTTGACTGGCCTGCATGCTCAAGTAGCTAAGGGAGGCGGAAACATCGCATATGGCGACTTGAGTAAAGATGAATTTACAAGGAATATCAAACGATTATGTCATTGTCCAGGTGGTGTTGGTGGTCAATCTTTTCTGGTTTACAGGGGACGTCGGGCATGGCATAGATTCGATGTCGATGGAGGGCCCAAGAAAGACGACCACAATCTTGTTTTCTTCTTATTTTTTATTTCATTTCATTTTATTTTTTTTTGTTTTCATTTTAGTTTTCAAATAGAATAATCCATATATATATACGTAAATCGTTATAAAATAAAACAAATTTTTTTGTTAATATCACACTACGGGGAAAACACGCTTTTGCGACGGGTTTGTTGTGACGAGAATTAATCCCGTCGCAAAAGGTCCCTCCCAGAGGTTATTTGCAACGGGCTGTTCACCACATCGCAAATATTTTTTTATTTGTGATGAGTTTTGGGATCCCGTCGCAAATAAGAATGCGCGGTTTAGCGCGGGTTGCGCACCATAGCACGCGAATGGTTATTTCTGATGGGATTTCAGATCCCGTCGCAAAAAGTATTTTGCGGTAGGTTATTTGCGACGAGGGACCCCCCGTCGCAAATAGTGTGTGGGTCGAAGGGTATTTGCGACGGGACCCGTCACAAATACCGGCAGAGGTAATTGTGTTATTGCGATGGGATGTTGCCCCGCCCCAAAAGGTGTGTCGGCAAGTCCCTTTTTTGCGACGAGGCCCATCGCAAATACCCTTTTAACCACTAACAGCAATTAATGCGGGTGAAGGTATTTTCAACGAAGCCCGTCGCAAAAAAAAAACCTTTTGCGACGGTAATCCCGTCGCAAATAGCCCCGTCGTAACTAATCGAACCTATATATACCCCCTCTGTTTTTCATTCTTCTCCTCTCATTTCTCACTTGCTCTCTATCTCTCTCTCGAACCTATATTTTTAGAGTAAAAAGTTTTCTAATTTAGTTTTTTTGCGGAGAAGTTGTGAAGTTGCTTCCATCAATAAGAGATCAAATTTAATGGTATTTATATTTTATTTAATTTAATATTTATTTCATTTTTTATGTTAATTTTAACTATTGTTGATTAGTTATAATGAAATTAGATTTATATTGTTTTGTTATCTGTATTTAGTTGTAATAGTAAATTGAAATTATTAATACTAATTTTTAATAATTAGTTACAATTTTGAATAAATAGGAATAAATAGTAATAATTAGAAATAAATATGAATAAATAGAAATAATTAGGAATAATTAGAAATAATTAGGAATAATTAGATATAATTAGTAATAATTTGAAATAATTAGTAATAATTAGGAATAATTAGGTATAATTAGTAATAAATAGGAATAATTAGTAATAATTAGAAATAATTAGTAAAAAATAGGAATAATTACTAATAATTAGCAATAAATAGGAATAATTAGCAATAAATAGGCTTAATTAGCAATAAATAAGAATAACTAGGAATAATTAGCAATAAGTAGGAATAATTAGCAATAAATAATAATATTTAGCAACAAATTGGAATTATTAGCAATAAATAGTAATAATTAGCAATAAATAGAAATAAATAGGAATAAATAGCAATAAATTGGAATAATTAGTAATAAATAGCAATAATTAGTAATAAATAGCAATAAATAGTAATAAATAGCAATAAAAAGGAATAAATAGTAATAAATAGTAATAAATAGTAATAATTAGTAATAATTAGGAATAATTAGGAAAAATTAGTAATAACTAGGAAAAATTAGGAATTGTTAGGAATAATTAAGAGCAATTAAGAATAATTAAGAATAATTAGAAATAAATAGAAATAATTAGGAATAATTAGAAATAAATAGAAATAATTAGTAATAAATAGAAATAAATAGTAATAAATAGTAATAAATAGTAATAATTAGTAATAATTAGTTATAAATTAGAATAATTAGTAATAAATAGGAATAATTGGTAATAAATAATAATAATTGGGAATAAATAGTAATAATTAGGAGTAAATAGTAATAATGAGGAATAATTAAGAATAATTAGGAATAATTAGGAATAATTAGGAGTAATTAGTAATAATTATGAATAATTAGTAATAATTTGTAATAATTAGTAATAATTGGTAGTAATTAAGAATAGTTAATAATAATTAAGATTAATTAGGAGTAAATAAAAATAATTAGTAATAATTAGTAATAATTTGTAATAATTAGTAATAATTAGTAATAAATAGGAATAATTAGTAATAATTAGTACTAAATATGAATAACTAGTAATAATTAGTAATAAATAAGAATAATTAGTAATAATTAGTAATAAATAAAAATAATTAGTAATAATTAGTAATAAATAGGAATAATTAGGAATAAATAAGAATAATTGGGAATAATTAGTAATAAGTAGGAATAATTAGTAATAATTAGGAATAATTACTAATAAATTGTAATAAATAGGAATAATTAGTAATAAATATTAATAAATAGTAATAATTAGTAATAAATAGTAATAATTAGTAATAATTAATAATAATTAGTAATAATTGGTAACAATTAGTAATAATTAGTAAAAATTAGTATTAATTAGAAGTAAATATAAATAATTAGTAATAATTAGTAATAAATAGGAATAATAAGTAATAAACAGGAATAATTAGAAATAATTAGTAATAAATAGGAATAAATAGTAATAATTACTAATAAATAAGAATAAATAGTAATAATTTGGAATAAATAGTAATAAATAGTAATAATTAGGAATAATTAGTAATAATTAGTAATAAATAGTAATAAATTGTTATAATTAGTAATAAATATTAATAAACAGTAATAAATAGTAATAAATAGTAATAATTAGTAATTATTAGTAATAATTCGTAATAATTGGTTATAATTGGTATTAATTAGTAATAATTAGTAATAATTAGTAATAATTAGTTATAATTAGTAACAATTATTAATAATAAAGAATTAATAGGATTAATTAGTAATAATTAAGAAAAAATAGGAATAATTAAGAATAAATAGCAATAATTAGTAATAATTAAGAATAAAAAAGATTAAATAGAAATAATTAAGAATAAATAGTAATAATTAGTAATAATTAACAATAAATAGTAATAATTAGTAATAAATAGTAATAAATAGTAATAAATAGTAATAAATAGTAATAAATATGAATAATTAGTAATAAATTTGAATAATTAGTAAAAAATTGGAATAATTAGTAATAAATTAGAAAAATTGGTAATAATTAGGAATAAATAGTTATAATTAGGAATAATTAGTAATAAATAGGAATAAATAGTAATAATTAGTAATAAATAAGAACAATTAGGATGAAAATATATTGTAATAAATTATAATAGCTTTTAATAACTTGGCACAATTCTTAGTGGATTGACAACACTCCTTTTTCTCGATGACTCTTCTCCTTTCATCTTTCACCGACTGAAAACATTATGAAAACTATTCTTATATGAATGCATATCCAATATTGTGTGCATGAGTTTGAATATGCATTCGTAGGACCACATTTTTAATAATCTGTTCAGGCGGTGACAGCTCCAAGAAGATGATTTATCGAAGAAAAGGGGGCTATTTTGTCCGACAGCTCATTTACTTGCATCTTTCTCACAATTAAATCACAAAGATAAATCTTCTCAGAGGTACGTTTATTCATACTCGTACGCATGAGAATGAATAAGCGTACCTATGAGCATATTCTTCATTGTGATTTTAGTGTGAGAAAGATGCAAGTAAATGAGTCGTCAGACAGAAGAGTAGCCGTCAATCCACTGGAAATTGTGTTGCCCAAATTTAATAGTAATTATTAAGATGGAGTTGTAATTATTTATCTTATTTTTTCAAATAGTGTTTTTAGAATTTTAAATTATTCAAAAACAATGATGATTTTATATTTTGTAGAAAAATATGGAACAAGGAAATTGACATCAGTCATTATTAGATGATCGTGCTTGGATAGATTAGCACAGAAATCCAAATGGGTTTGGTTTAAATTCTGTATATATCGAGGGTGTTGAAGCTTTCTTATCATTTGCATCATCAAAACCAAAATATGATTCAAAAGGCACAATAAAGTTTCCTTCTAAAAATGTGCTCTGAGAACATTTGACACATTTGACAAGGTTGGGGACATCTCTTGCGGTTTTGGTTTTCAACCAGATTATGCTTTTTGGTATCAAAATGGTGAAAGAAGTTCCAGAGAAGATACTAATAATATGATTCTGGATCCATCACAGTTTCAAAATTTAGTACATGATGTTACAGGTCCATCTGTTCAACAAACTAAAAATTAAGATGATATTGATTTAACTCTTGAGTTGGCACCATCCGAATTTTATGAGTTTTTGAGTTCTATTGAGGATGAATTATAACCTGGTTTCAAAATAAGAAAATTAGAAGCAGTTGAAAAATTTATGGATATTAAATCAGATAAAGTAATGTCAAACAACTATTTTTATCAGATATTTTCTTTGGTTAAAACACCATTACCTGAATGAAATGTGTTGCCTGCAAATTATTATGAAAGAAAGAGGCTGGTTCGTAATCTGGGCCTTAGTTATTGAAAGATTCATGCATGTACAAATGATTTCATCTTATATTCTTGTGAAAATGAGTCATTAGATAGTTTTCCCGCATGTGTACAATCAAGTTATAAAGAATCTCAACCAGGGAATTCAGGATCGATTCTAGTAAAATAGTTGAGATATTTCCCCCTCACACATAGGTTTTAGTGTTTATTTATGTCTCAGAACATAGCATCAATGATGTCATAGAACAAAAACAATATTTCTACAGATAAAATATTAAATCATCCATCTTATGGTGATTCATGGAAATATTTTGATTGTCTGCATCCGTCTTTTGCTTTAGAAGCCCGAACTGTGCGATTGGGTCTTTATACTGACGGTTTCTGTCTATTTGGTTCTTATGGTAGTCAGTATTCATGTTGCCCTAGCTTTATAACTCCATACAATTTACCTCTATGGATGTTGATGATGGAGCCAAATATCTTTTTGACTATATTAATACCAGAACATCTAAAAAATAATATTAATGTTTATGTGAAACCATTGATTGATGAGTTAAATGCACTGTGGAGTGATGGTGTTAGTACATATGATGTTGATACGAAACAAAATTTTATATTAAAATCCGAATTGATGTGGATTATTAGCGACTTTTCGGAATATGGGTTGTTATCTGGTTGGAGTACACATAGTCCGAAATCATGTCCTTACTGTATGAAAGACAACAAAGCCTTTATGCTTGTCAATGGAAAAAACCCCTATTATTTTGACCATCACCGTAGATTTCTTTCAACCGATCATCCTTTTTGAAGCAACAAATATCATATCAGAAAAGGTAAAATTGAAAGGGATGAACATCCAATGATGATCTCAGGTATAGAGTTAAAATTAGTTGTATTTTCATTACCTCCCATCTCATTTGGGCCAATAATAAACCAATAGAAAAATCATGGATTTGGGAAAGAACATAAGTGGATAAAATGAATCATTTTTTGGGATATTTTGTATTGGTCTGATTTGTTGGTCCGCCACATCTTGGATTTTATGTATATTGAGAAAAATTATTTTGATAATTTATTTCATACAGTTTTGGATACACCAGGTAAGAGAAAAGATACTGTAAGGCATGATTAGATCTTTCCCAAATTTTCAAGGGCCCAGATCTTGAACTATTTGAAAATGTTAGATCACAGAGGATAATGACGCCAAAGGTAGTTTATATATTTTCCAAATAAAGTCTCTTATTATTTTGTCATTGGATTGTAGATTTGATACTTCTAGATGGCTTTGCTTCCAATTTGGGCAGATGTATTAAGAATGGTTATATTACCAGTTTAAAAAGTCAGGATTGTCATGTTATAATGGATAGAATTATGTTGATTGGATTCAAGGGTTTTTTGAATTATATGATTTGGGATACGATAACAGACAAATATTTTTTTTGACATTTGTGCAGTGAAAATAGACTATGATGCACTAAGAAAACTAGAAGAAGATGTTGTTGTAATTGTATGTAAACTGGAAAAAATATTTCTGCAAGATTTATTTAACTCAATAGAACATATGATATTACATTTTCCATAAGAAGATAAATATAGAGGTATAGTACAGCTTCGATGGATGTACCCATTCTATAGATGCTTGCAGAAATTGAAGAAAAAATTATATAACAAAGCATTTGTTGAAGGCTCAATTGCTGAAGCTTATTTTCAAGAAGAAATTACTTTTTTCTACTCT
Source organism: Viscum album (assembly GCA_963277665.1). NCBI lineage: Eukaryota > Viridiplantae > Streptophyta > Magnoliopsida > Santalales > Viscaceae > Viscum > Viscum album. The sequence goes on from OY728150.1 coordinate 257,324,259, forward strand.
CATTATTTTAATTCTCAATATACCTCAAAACACAATCGCATGGGATGAAACTAGGGGAATGTTAATGATGAAATGGAAAATAAATTAGCAGTTTTTAATCATCCATATATTGGTTTCGGTGGAGTTCATGAATGATGGCTTTCAGATGATGAACATCACAAAGCATCTACATATGTTCTACTTAACTGTGAAGAAATAAAATCATTTTTATTATGATTTATTCTATCACTTATTCTATAATTTATGTTACAGTATATAAATTTATTTTATTTCTATGTTATATTATAATCATATCAAGAAACAACTTCCACAAATTACAGCAGATGCTCTTGAAGAACGTAGAAAAAAAATCTAAATGTTTTCAAAAATTGGTAACATAAATTATTGATGGTTAAATATCAATTCTGTTTATTATTTATTATATTGATAATTGTTTTAAAAAAATTTAGGTGTCTCAATATGCTGATAAAATTGATAAGAGACTATGTATATTGAGTGACCCACCATCAAAAATGATTAAATCTTATAATGCATATGTGGTGAATGGTTTTCGATTTCATAAACGTGCATATGGGGAATAAAAAAAAACAATGAACAATGGAGTTTTATTAAGAGGATCACATCACAGAGAAACTGAAGTTGACTTTTATGGAATTCTAGATGAAATCATTGAGTTGTGTTATCTAGGAAAGAATTATATAACAATGTTTAAATGTCGGTGGTTGGATGCTGGGAGAGGCTTTCGTTTTCATCCAACTCATGGAATGGTAGATGTTAAATATAAAGGTCTTCTTGCAGTAAATGAACCAATTTTACTAGCTCAATAGGCACATAAAATTTATTACGCAAAGTAATATGCTACTTCAAGAGACATGAGAGATTGGTGGAGCATAATAAAAATGAAATCTTGGGAAAATCAGTTTACACAAACTGAATGTGGTTCCACTAAAGTGGAAGGAATTGAAATTTTTCAAGAGACCACTCAAAATCCATCTTTTTTACAAAGAGACGTGAATATTGATGATGACACTCCACAATTAAGGATCGATGATGGTGAAGATGTTAATGATGTTACAAATTAATTTGAAATAACAGGAGATAATGAAGCTGAAACATAAATGGATATTGATGATATTGAGGAGGAAGATGAAGACATTGGCATTGAAAGCTATGGAGAAGAGGATGAAGATGAACATTGACACAGTTAAATGATGGTTATAATCATAACTAATATATATCTATATATAATAGTTATTTTCAGAAATCTATTAAAAATAATCAATTTGTGTTTCAGATGGATCCTAATATATTTTGTGAGGTGCAAGAGGTTTATCTACCTTTGGATGAGGGGTATTTTGGATCATCTGACCCTCAACCTACTAGCGGTTCAGGGGGTACGCAGAGGGGGTGCGGTCTTGCTCGACTAATGATTCCAGACCCTATCCTTGAGCTACGTCCACGTCTTGGCTTTGATCCATGAACACGAAGGTATGGTAACCTGTATATTTTAGTTTTCTTTCATTAATTTATTTATATATATACTATTTGATTGATTATTTATTCCTTTTTTACAGTTTTGTGCATATAGTTTTTGGAAAGGGGAGGGCTATCTTGCACAATTATTTATCTCATCTATGGATCACATGGGAATAGATTCCCATTGATGAGCAACACAACATGTTCAATCATTGGCTAGTACGTAAATTAATAATATTTATTTTGTAATTTATTTTATTAATAACTTGATATTATAAATTATTTGTAGGGTTTATGGTATCATATCGATGATAGCATGTGTGACGCTATCCACGTGGCAGGGAAGGTGTCTATGTGTGATTGTTTCCATCTGTTTTTACACAATTTGAGAATAAAAACTTTTAATAAAGAAGGAGTGACAGAATTTGATGAGTCGTGTAGAGACCATCGACCAGAGTACATTTCATCTCATGTTTGGGATGGATTATGTTTACACTGGTTGGGTGGTGGATTTCAAAGGAGATCTTCAGTGGGACGATAGAACCGGGGGAGACAAGAGGTGACACATCAAGCTGGTATTTGTACATTCAGTTCGCATAGAGAGCATCTGGTAAGTATATTTTTTTAAATATTTTATATAACTTTAAAAATAAATAGTTTGTTTTATATTTTTGTAGGTAGTCGAGCATCTCGATATTACGGAGTTCGATGTTTATCGGAGGATGTACATTGATCCAGCCATTGGAGATATTAGAGGCGATCAACAGCGTTAGATTGTGGTTAGTATTATTATTTTTAGTTTGAAAATTAACTACATATAATATTTTCATAATTTTAATTTCAAATTGGAATTGAAGGATTCATATGAGGCTGCAACCTCTCAGACACAGGCTGAGGGTGAAGACGAGATGACTGAGCAGACTAGTGCCCACAATTTCAATGAGACAGAATGGATACAGGCAAATTAGTATGGCTTTGAGAAGGGCTGAGTAGTTGGTATCAACTCCCATTTGACTCCTGGTACTTATTATGGTACTGCAACGATGTCGGCATCCAGCTCAAGAGGAGCTCGTGGAGAGGCATAAACTTTTGGATCACAGTATCAGGAGCAGTTGTGAAATCAGGCTGAGCTTATAGAGACTTTACAGAAGCAACATGAAGAGATGTGTCAGAGGCAGCAGCAGCAGCAACAACATCACGAGGAGGAGATGTGTCGATTGAAGCAACAACGACAACAGGAGCATCACGAGTAGATGGAGTACATGCACGGTTTGAATCATATTTTAGGGATGGAGTTTCCTACACCTCTACTAGAAGACGACCCTGTGATTTGTTTTTAATTTTAAAAACATTTGAATTATAGATTTGTAGTAATATGAAATATTTACAGTTTCTGTCTTTTATATTGGTGAAAATATTGCATAATTTAATTTTTTTATTTTTAATATTTTTTTATTTATAATTAGTATTATATTTTTTAATATTTTCATATTTTACTAATAAAAATAATATTTTATGATTATTTTATATTTTTTTAAATATTGAGAATTTTAATAATTTTTTATTATTTTAATAATATTAATATTAATTTTTTATTAATCATAATTTTAATAAATATATTTGTTTAATATTATATTTTTTAATGTTTTTTTATTTTACTAATAAAAATATTTTTTATTTTTTTGATTATTTTAATAATAATAATATAATTTTTTCATAAATCATAAATTATTTATTTTTTATTATGTTTACTATTTGTGACGGGGACTTTTTCTACGAGTTCCCATCACAAATAAATTAAATATGATTTTTTAGGATTAGTATTTGTGACGGGACAATGGACACGTCGCAAATGATTATATATATATATATTGAATATAATCAGATTTTTATTTGCGACGGGAAACTTACCCGTCACAAATACTAATTACGATGGGCTCATCGCAAAAGGTTTATGGATATATAATGTATATAATCGAAAGGTTTTTTTCCAACTGGAAACTTTTCCGTCACAACAACTTTTTTGCGACGGGCTCGTAGCAAAAAAAAATTGTATTTACGAGTCTGTTTTCTACAACGGGCTATTTACGACATGGCCCTATCGCAAAAGCCTATTTCCGACAGGATCCCTTTCCAAATAACCCTTTTCAAATACCTCTAATTCCTTTAGTTTAATATCTTTTAATAATTATAATAAATTAAATTATTATTTTACCATTTTTAAATAATTTATTAAATTTTAATAAAATCAAACATATTTATTATTATTATTATTATTATTATAATTATTATTACTATTTTTCAAGTTTGAGTAATCTTTTTTTGTTAATTTATCTCAAACCATTATAATTTCTTAACAAATTTATTTTATATATCAATAATTGTGTGTGTATACTGTAATTTGTCATTTATTATTTTAATTATTATATCATTATTTTTTTCAAAATTGTGAAATTATTTTAATACCATTTCATGTATCACTACCATATTTTGTTCTAATTATTGAATATATCAGCATCTTGACATTCATATTGTAATGGTTATAATATTTTTTATGTAATTTTTGACTTATATAATTATTATAACTTTACATATTTATAAATGTTATAGTTAGATATTTAAATTCATGTTCTATAACACACACACACAAACACATATATATATATATATATTAAATCATAGAAATGTTTTTCACATTATTTTTTTGTAAAGTTATATTCACCATTAATTAATATTTTATATTTATTAATTTATATATCTTAACTATAATTTTACCATATAAATTTATAAGAGAGAGTATTAAATTATTTATCAGTTAGTTTGATGTTATAAAAATATAAAAGAATCAATATACAGTTAAATATTGAAAAATAAAATAAATGGAATATTTTATCTAAATTTATAAACAAAAAAACTTCATCAAAGAAAAATTTAAATTTGATGTTAAATTATACATTATTTTGTTTTAATTATCAAATAAATCATTAAATAAACACATATTAAAATATTAAATTTATGGGTTGTTACATTCTACCCCCATAAACATAATTTCATCTTGGAAATTTGTTTCTCGTACTTATGTCAAATTATAAAAATTATATTTTCAGAATTTGAAAATCTTGAACTACTAGATTTCTATATTCATAAAGGTCAAATAATTTCAAAGGAGTTCAAGAGTAGGTTTCTAACTCTTAGATTTTTATCAATAAAATAGTTTAAAAAATAAGGGTCTTACTAAAAATATGTACTTAGAAAACTCTAGCAATTTGTTTTTTACCAAACACCATAATCTTTAAAGTTATCTAAATCGTTTTTCTATTACAAATGGTAAAGCCCTAGAATCATGTTTTCGGAAATTGTACTAAAAATGCAGAATATTTATTTTGTTTAAAATGAAATGAAAAATATAAATAAATTTAAAACTGGTGATATTTTCTAGTTTAAGATTTGGATTAAAATGACCACTTCTACATAATATCGAACTAAAAACAATAAATAAAAATACAGTGATAAGACATTGCTCGTGCTAGCTTCATATTAAAGCTAAACATCTTGAGATCTCTATATGAACCTGAACTATTTTTATAAAAACAATGCTAAGAAAAATTTCAAATAAGGGGTTTTTGAAAATTCATTGAAAGAAAAATTTGAAAATACTTATACCTTTTGAAAATTGTTTTTCAAAATACATTTCATAAAAACATTTAAAAATAGAATCTGAAAATACCGTTGATAAATATTCTTATAAATATATATCTTTGTAAAACACCATAGAAATCCATTTAGAAATACTTATAACTTTGAAAAAATAATTTTTAAAACACTTTTTAAAATATAATATCCCTTTGAAAAATCATTGGAATATACTTTGAAAACATGATTTTGAAAATGCAATAAAAAATTCTTACTCCTTTGAAAACATATAAATATATGATTCGAGAAGGATTATTCTATTGAAAATTGTTTAAAGAATGTGGAAATAGTTACTCTTTTGAAAACATTATGTTTCTTTTGAAAATAGTTACACTTTGAAACACATTAAAATAATCCAATGGATTCTCAGAAAATACTATTCATGCTTTTGAAAACAAAACAATAAGTCCACATAAATATTAAAAGTTGTCTTGGGCCCACAAAAATACTTATAAATGATTTCACTCCTCATCCCCTTAGTTTTTAAAATTTCCATGTTCTAGTTATTTTATAAAAAACAATTATCCTGATTTACATATATATATATATATATATATATATATTTCAATAGGGGTTTTTATTTAAAAACAATACAAATCATGAAATTATAATGAAAATTTATTAATGTATAAATATAACCATTATTAAGTATTCACATTCTAGAGTTGGTTTAAGAAAATCTAATGTCATTTTTAATTTTCATCCTCTATTAAAAAAATATTCTACATTTACGTATTTAAAATATCACATAAAATTTTGTTTCATAAAAATGTTAAAATTTATCTTTAAAACATCATAGTTAAATGAAAGTATTAAAAAATAATTTTCATAATTGGTTTTATGCATAAAATAATTACATTCACGAATAAAACATTCACATGAAATAATTTACATTGTGAATTTTTATGTACATAAAATGATATATTCATCAATAATCATAAATAATAAACATTTATTTATCACACAAAAATTATTAATAATAGAATTTAATGGAATACGTATTAGTAAAAATAAAATTACCATTTTGAAAACATAATTCCCCTTATTAATATACCCATGTATATAATTTTATTTCATGAACAATTACATGTATATATAAATATACCTTTAGCATAAAATTTTAAAAGAAAATCTATATAACACATATAATAATTATAAAGGTAATATTTATAAAATAAGAAATTCATCATTTATAAATTTAAAAATATTATGTTGGGTGCTTTTTTGTTTTTAAATGAATTAAATATTCATTTGAACTCATGAAATTACGTTAATACACACACTTATATATATATATATTTGTGTATGTGTGTAATGAATGATACCATTTAAATAAATTTAAATAACATTTATTCCTAATAATAATATTTGAAGAAGATTCAATACTTATAAAAACATGAATTTTAGAATTATTATACATTTATACACACACACACACACACACATATATGTGTATACATATATAATAAATATAAGAATGGACAATTTTGAACATAATGTATCCCATGCAGTCCTCAATTTTTTAAACATAAGTATGAAAAATAATTATATCACATGAGGTATATTCCCATAAGTACATTACATATATTTGGTTGTTAAAAATGTATTGACATTCATGTATATATACATCATATATTTAAATTATAAGACAAGAAATGAATGAAATTAAAAACGATATATGTAAATAAAATACATATATGTTTGAATAGATGAAACTATAAATTATGTATATAAATATATATATATATATATATATATACTCATGTACTTGAAGAATTAAAATATTGAAATAAAAATAAAATACACCCTTACATGATAATAAATTTCATACTATAACTCTTGAATAAATGTGTTATCCTGGAATTGATAAATATGGATGCATAAAAAATAAACATTAAATTTTTATACAATAAAATAATATATATATATACTAATAGTTTTAAAACTATATTTTTAAAATAAAATTCTCCCTTATCAAGATAAATAACTAAAGGCAGATCCTTGGTTAGCCTGGATCCGGTGAAGGCAGTGGGTTTATGTATGCGTGATGTTTCTGATTATTGGGGGAAAGAGGGGAAGACATGTCAAAGGCCTCAGCTTGTCTTATTTCAATGAGGGAGGGGTTTCTCCCAATAAGTTATAAATATATATATATACATATAATGGTTGAGATATCATTTAATTAGATAGCATTTCAGGAGTCAATAGAATAATAGGTGTAAGTACTATTAATTCCATGACCCAGAGGGCTATTTTAGAAGGGGAAAGTTAGTGATTATCATATTCACCGTAGATTATGGGTGAAGGTTTGTTTATAGTGAGGTTTCTTCTAGAGTGAGTTCTCAAGAAGCTGAGGGAGGCTGTGACATCAGATAATTCCATTTGAGAAAAGATGAAGCTGTGATGGAGGTTAGATGGCTGAGGTGTGCTATGTGTGGTGTCGGTGGTCGAATTGTGGTGGTCAGCGGAGGAGGTAGAGCATGGTCTGGGTTTGATGTCGGTGTAGGGGGCCTAAAAAATATGTTCTTGTTATTTTTTTCTTCTGTTTTTTTATTATTTCACTCTGTTTTATTTTTTTCATTTCGGTTTTTGTATAGACTCATCCATATATATATATATGTGTGTGTGTCTGTGTGTGTGTGTATAACCAAATTTTTTTTCTAATATTATATGTTATTATAATTTCATGAAATTAGATTATTATTTTTCCATTATTAAATTATTTATTCCATTTTCATAAAATCAATCATCATTATTATTATTATTATTATTTTCCAAGTTCTATTAATTTTTTTATTAATTTATATCAATACATTATTATTTTTAACACCATTTTTTATATATCTATAATTTTGAGTGTGTATCTTAATATTTTAGTTCTCATTTTAATTATTATATAATTATCTATTTTGAATTGGTTTGGTTATTTTAATATCATTTCTTGTATCACTATATGGCTTTGTTTTTATTTTTGAATGTATCAGCATCTTAACCATTATAATGTATAAGTTTTAATATTTTTTATGTAATTTTATAATTTTTTTTCAAAATATAGATATTTATAATTTTAATAATAATATATTTCAATTTATGTTCTATAATATATATATATATATATTATAAATCCTAGAACCTTTGTTACACATTAATTTTTGTAAGGTTATATTAACCATTAATTTATATTTCATATTTTTAAATTACATATTTTAACTATAATTTTACCACATAAATTTATAAAAGTGAGTATTAAATTATTTATCAGTTTGTTTGAATTTATAAACAATATAAATGATTGAATATACATACATATTCCAAAATAAAAAAATGTGAAAATTTTATCTAAATTTATAATAAAAACAAAATTGTACTATGGTAAACATTTAAGATCTTGTTAAATCATACATTATAATTTTTTAATTATCAAATAAACAAATACTAAAATGTTGAATGTATGTATTGTTACACACCATGCTGATAAAAATCATAAAAACATAGAGGACTAGGTGTTATACTTGTCCAACCCTAAAAAACATTCTATGATACCTTAAGAACTAGTAATCAAGGTTCGTGTCACAAGAAAACCCCAAGCCATCATCATGCCTATGCCAGTTACATAGAGAAACTCACATGCATCGATATATTCCCTAAAAACCTACCTATTCTTCCATATATAAAGAAACAAGTACTTTAGGCTCACCACCCTTGTATTTATAATCAATATATCATGAAACTATCTCACTAAGATGTAAAGTTACAACTTGAGGTTCAGTAAGGTCTCCATCCTATCCCCACAACCCAAGTCTCAAAAAGAGTCATAATCCCATTACAACATCAGTCGACATGATCAATGTGAAGGAACTTTAAAAATATGGGTTGGTTAGATATAATGTAATTCCAATCATTACAAGAAAAAACTAAATAAATTGTTACCATAACATTATATAACAAATCCTTGGTGCTACATTTAACTAAAACATTCCTATGATAATCCATATTTAGATAACTACCATAACATGTTTTGGTTAAGTAGTGTTTCCTTCATAGATATACATGAAAACACCGTATATGTTGTTACTGGATAGTTTAGTTAACTGAACTTGAACAAAAACAACCCAAAAAGGGTCTATAAAAAGGAATAACATTCCATCTAATCCCTTATAGGGGAACAGATCATCATCAGGCTTCCACATATGAGACTGCTCCCTTGATAATCTATAATCACAGACCGATCCTCATTGGGCCTCAACATATAAGAGTTACCACATCGAGGATCATATTCTCTTTTATCATCACAAACATAATGGATTTTCTCCCCCATAATATGTATCGTAAAACCATATCAACATGGGATAGTTATTTTGAATACAATTCTAAGTTATGTAGGAAGACACCATTCAATATGTTACTCAAATTTGAAATAACTGAGTATATTTCTCTTCTCAGAATAAACATCAAATTTTAATTCACCCACAGGGTTCATCAACATTCATCTAATGCTTGTTCTGACCAAACATGGTCATTATTCATCCCTTGTGTTAAGGGATGACATCATCATTATTTAAATATGTCATTTCATATAACCACATGACATACTATTAGAAAAAAAAATTCATGTCATCCCATTTGAGTATAATTTTTTCAAGTACTTAAATTGAAGAAAACATTATAATAAGCAGCTGGCAGTTTAAACAAATGGATCCATCCGTAAATAAAAAATTATATCGGTAGGACTATATATCATGTGATTCATATTTGGTTGAAATGATTAATGTGATGCCTCTTACACATATAAAAAAAGATTCAAATCCAAACACTATACAATTGACAATGTGTCATTTAAAAAAACCCAATAACATACCTAGAAATTAAATCATCCTTGTGATTTACACAATTTAAAAATCATATAAAACTATAAAATCATAAAAAAACAATCTCATATACTAGTTAATATAAACATCCTAGAAGATCAGGTGTTAATGAAACACATGTCTGATCTACATCACAAGAACTGATACAAGTCTATGTCTCTATTATATAAAATCACAAAGCCATAAGATAAAAATAAAACAATTTAGTGACACCCCTTTGTAATTATAGGACCTATATAACTCTATAAATATTATCAAGGATAGTTCACCATGTGACCTTAGGAATTACTCCCTATATTATAAAGGATTTTGACTAGTATAGGGGATCAAGGGTAATAAATTAGGGAGACTATACCCCCATATCAGAGTGTGAAATAATATAAAAGAAACAAAAAATCATCCAAAATAATAAATAATCAGTGTATATAGGAGAAATAAAAAATCACTAATATAAAATTTAATGTATAAAAAGCATCTTAATTCATGTATGATTTCCCAAAAAACCAATAATATATCCAAATAAAAGACTAAAATAAAATAGAGTACTTTGTTTACTATAATTCTAGATCCTCTCCTCACCCAAGTATCTAATCCCATTAAATATGTGTTCCTCGATATGAAATTCCAATCCTCTACCAAACCTGAACCTGCAATACTAATATCATCATGGGTACCCAAGTTTCATGGCTACCTGAGCATAGTGTGAGTAAAAATCGGTAGGGAACCAGCTTTGTGGCCCCATACATAACTAGTATATATAGAAAATACATGTAACTTTATCAGTGGATTTAAATAAATACACTATGTACGAATTAACAACAAAAAACTACTTGATTCAAATCCTTGTCGAATTATCACTTACCGTTTCATGATGGTCAGGTCAACCAATAACCTAATCTCCCTGAGGGGGAATTCATATGATCTTGGGACATTCCTAACAACCATCGTTGATCCACATGTATGTAGCCTCAATCCACCATACCTACATCAGTATATATTGGAGTGTCTTTGAGTATGAGAACTACCTAAGGGGAACCTATTTTTTACTCATTAGGGATCTAGTTCTCACACATCCATCATAATAAGTAGTTTATCCTTGGGTATCACTAGAAATCCCTCATCCTCAATCCCTTAATATAAACCCCTTTGTAGAACCTGGGTGTTTTTCAATGTCAATACAATGACTTTTTTATATAAGGGGGAGGTCTAATGAAATTATATATGTCAAGATAAAAATTATTCCTCGGTGACCCATGAAATCAAAAATGCTACACTCCCTAGATCCCATGGTCAAACTCATAGTCATTTGAAAACTTAGGAATCATCAGCTAAACCATAAATGGTACATCCACCTGATCCTAAGGGGTATCCAAATAATCTATCAAGTGGATCCATCAATCATTCGTGAGATGCCCAATATTTCTGCATGGGGATATATTCTAACATAACACCTCATTCATAAATTATATGATATAATTTGTTAGTCACAATGAACTATTTTTATTTTCAACTAAATTCTAAAACCCACATATTCAATATAATGTCAAAAAATATAAGGAACCCGTAACATCACAAGAATTCTGATTCATGTGGTCACACATTATATAATGTTGGATCAAAGATATTACCTTTGTGAATCCAATCCTATAACATTTAATGCCAATGGATACTATCTTAGATTTTAATCTACCCCTAATATACCATGAGACCATTTCCTAATAATATTGTTAATCCTGGGGTCTCATCTGTCACAACCGCCTCCCCACAAAGTGTACCCCTCCTTGGCCAGCAATGTGAGAAGAGAGATAATGACCCCCGAGTCCCGCCTCCAGTAGGCCCCGGGTTGGCGACTAGCACCGAGGGTATAATAAACATACAAATGGGAGGAATTACCCTATAAGAGAACACCTGCGGAAGAGAGAGATAGAATAGACTCCAATCAACTCCAACTCAGAACTAAAATATAAAAGAAATCCAAGTACATATATGGAAAGTCATGCAAAGGCACTAAAACTGAAAGGGAAAACTAAAAGTACCCAAAATAATGTAAAACGGCAGTGACCACAAGCCCAAACAACTCCTCCTCCAACCACAAGCTAGTAGTAACCAACTTGATCCCCAACCTACTCCAAGTGACCTGAAAAACAGTTTATATATACATAGGGTGAGTATAATAGTATACTCAGTAGGATCCTCCCCAAGCCTCGCGTTCAAAAGTAAAGAAAGCATGATAAAGCCCAGTGAACAACAAGTGAAACTAAATCGTCACCTAAATAGGTATAATAAGTTCCCAACCTCACCATGGCTACTCTCACCAGGTAGCGCATACAAGAATATAGCATATAATAAAGAATATCAAGGGTACCCCACTTCTACTTCCCCACTAGTTTGCCGCTTTTCCCCAACGACATACGTCCTGTGCATCTCTCTCCAAAGGCTTGCCCGCAGACACCTGGGCTAAGCTCCACAATCTACACCTCGTGCACCACATAGGCTTGCCCGCAGACACCTGGGCGAAGCACCACACCTTCCTCACAACCAAAAGTAACCAGGTAGTTTTCGGGAGCCACCACAGCTCGTATAATGTGTATCATACGTCGGGTATAATACCTCAAGCCATTACAGCCCATACTCCGAGTAAGGATCCTCAAGCCATCATAGCCTATACACGTTACACCTATAGTAGTCCATAGGATACTATATTCAGAATATATGTGTGTGAATAACCACAATCCATTACATCCCTCTACATACATATGTGGGGTAACTAACCGCTATGCCTTATGGCACAAGTATCTACCAAGAGAAGAGAGTGGGGCCAAAGTGGGTAGTCAACCATTCTACCTCCCATCAGAATGTTAGGGAAAACACCCCCCGAGGGCTCAGAATCCCCGGGGTGTCAGTTTTCCTTACCGACAGGGTGGAGTAGCATATAGAAACACAAAAAGTACAGAATATATATATAACTCACATCCACACTATGGGCATTACCTAGTCTTAGATACAACTGTAGCTAACGTCTCTCAGACTCCAGGCTGCTACTTCTAAGACTAAGTGTCCTATAAGCACACAACCATTTGAAGTGCTTTATTAGATTACTTCATTCACATTTTATCAGTTCCATTGTACATTAATTAATTCTTTAAACATTAATTAAGAATGAAAAATTCCAAATTAAACTGAATTGGCATCACATTCAAAAACAACTACTCCTTTTAAGATTCACATCACCTTTAAATTCCAGTATCTCCATCCCCGTGGATTTTCACCATTTAATCAAACATTCATTACAGAATTAATTTTCCATATTCCCAGGAATTCTAGAAAAGCATCCTATGCTACTAAACACAAAGGAGGCTCAACACGGGGAGTAGATATAATACCCATCGAGTCTTTTCCACCTATAGAAAGAGCATAGACCCATTCTCCCTCGAGAGGCTAAACACGGAAAGCACATGGCATACCCCGCACGTCTTCGCCTCCTTTGGAAGAAGGGTGAGCAAGACCAGCTGCCTTGGGCAGTGGGGAAAAGCAAAGAAGATAAACATTCAACGAATCCACAAGCATCCAACAACCAGAACCATCCCATTCCATCACCCCTGGTGTCCTCCCCAACACCCACATGCATAAGCTGATGCATCTCTCCACCCTAGGCGTTATCCACTTCCACAACCACAAGGCCTCCATGCCTCCACATATCACAACACCCCTCCAGGGTCACATCACAACACAAGCAGCAGGAAAAAAACAATCACATCAATGGGCTCTTGTCCCTTTAACAATCAAGAGGGTAACTCAGAACCCTTAAGAAATTCTCACACAATCTGTTCTTTAATCCATATTGAATTAGCATATTTGTTAAGCGTAGGTTCCAATCACGGGATACCTAATCAGTAAGCTATCACAATTAAATAACCATGCTTACTTCCCTAATTTGATTATCCTCAAATTAGAACAACTACAACAACTGCAATAACCAGATTAATTTACATGCCTCTTTATCTTTATCCAATTAATTAACAATTAATTCTGGCTTTATGTTCATTATCAATCTCTATCATGAATGAACAACAACTCAAAGAAATCATATATATCACTCTATCTAGCAAAACATGAGGCAACCGTTATCACAGTATAAAGAAACAACATGCGATCAACCAATTATTTTAATCCAGTTCAAGTATTTAGTTAGGTCAATTTCATTGTGATCCAAAGGAAAAAATCATGCTAATTCTACAATTGGACATATAAAATTAGAGAATCCATGAATCCCCTACCTGGAAGAGTTCTTGACATCCTTTATCCACACAACGGGTCAAAATCCTCCTCTCGTGACAACTGCATCCACCAGAGGATGCCACGGTATGACAGTACCAACCAACACCAAGAAAAACCCATTAGAAACTTGGAAATTACATGGTATAATATGGAAGGGAGAAACAAGAGAAGATGATCCCCAAAGGAATGACGATAAAACATACCTTATTGGGAAGATTGACCGATACATGGAAAGCATCATGTATTCGACTCATCTGAGGGGGAAGTGCTACTCGATATGCCACAACTCCAACACGAGCTAACATATCGAAAGGCTGAACAAACCGGGGAGAAAGCTTACTTTCACGACCAATCCTTTGCTGCCCATGATAGGGAGTCACCTTCAGAAACACATGATCCCCAAAATTAAACTCTAAGGGTTTTCTTCTTTGATCAGCATATGATTTATGATGATCTTGTGCTGTCTTCATCCTCTCACGAATCACCTGAACCATCTCTGTTGTATTCTGCACTAGTTCTGGTCTGAGAATTGCTGACTCTCCGACTCCAGTCCAGTACAATGGAGAACGGCATGGCCAGCCATACAAGGCTTCAAACGGTGCCATACCGATGGTAGAGTGAAAACTATTATTGTAAGATAAATCTACCAAGGGTAAGTTCTTCATCCATGAACCTCCAAAATCAAGAACACAAGAGCGCAGCATGTCTTCAAGAGTCTGGATGGATCGCTCTGTCTGACCATCTGTTTGAGGATGAAAAGCAGTGCTAAGGAACATTTGAGATCCAAAAGCATGCTGGAGACCTCTCCACACCCTGGAGGTAAAACGAGGGTCTCGATCAGAAATGATCATCCTAGGTACTCCATGAAGTCTCACCACCTCCTCTAGATACTGCCTCGACAAAACTTCCACTGAGCTTGACTCCTTGATCGCTATGAAGTGGGCTGACTTTGTTAAACAATCCAATACCACCCATATAGCATCATGTCCTCCCAGAGCTCGAGGTAAACCTGTAACAAATTCCATTGAGATGTCCTCCCACTTCCACTAAGGAATCTCTAATTGCTAGAGAAGACCACCAAGAACACGGTGTTCGGCCTTCACCTTCTGGAAGACTAAACATCGAGACACAGACTCTGCAACCGTACGCTTCATCCCAGGACACCAAAAGTAACTCCTCAAGGATCGGTACATCTTCGTCACACCAAGATGTACTACCAAGGGTGAACTATGGAACTCCCGGAGAACCGTCTCGCGCATTTCCAATGGAACAAAAAAGCCTGCAATGATACAACACTCGGTGTTGTTAATCCTCTGACCAACCATTAGGGGCCTCACCACAAACAACTCTGTCTCTCAAGACATCCACCTCTAGATCACCCAACTGAGACTCTTCTACCTTCTGCATCAGGGATGACTACACCGTCATCTGGAAAAGACAACCTCTACCCTCAACTAATCCCATATCAAGATGCAAATCTGATATCTCTTCCATCACTCTCCAGGAATCACCAGATTCACGGACAACATCATTACGTGACATTTGGCTCAGTGCATCAGCTACAACATTCCCTTTTCCAGGTGTATACGATATTTCAAAGTCGTATTCCTGCAAGAACTCCATCCACCGGCGCTGCCGCAAATTCAAGTAATGTTGGGATAAAACATACCTCAAACTCTTATGATTGGTGAAAAACACAAAGTTCTCACCAATGAGGTAATGTCTCCACAACTTCAAACCAAACACCACGGCTGCCAACTCAAGATCTTGGGTGGCATAGTTGCATTCATGGGGATGAAACTGCCGAGACCCATAAGAAACAACTGACCTCTACTGCATGAGAACACAGCCTAGCCCCAGATGTAAAGCATCACAGAAAACATCAAACTGGACTCCCTCCGCTGGAAGACAAAGGACTGGAGCACTTACCAACTTCTCCTTTAGATACTCGAAAGCTTCCTGACACTGATCAGTCCATATGAATGCTTGATCCTTCCTGGTCAAAGCGGTCAGAGGAGTCGCAACTCGGGAGAAATTGGCTACAAACCTCCTATAATAGCCTGCAAGACCGAGGAAACTTCGCACCTCTGACATGGTCTTGGGGGCTGCCCAAGACACCACTGCTTCTATCTTTGAAGGATCCACAACTAATCCCTATTGGGACACAACATGCCCCAAGAAATGAACTTCTCGAGCCCAAAACTCACACTTGGAAACTTACCAAACAACTGATGTTGGCGATGAACTCCCGAAACGGCTCGTAGATGATCTGTATGATTTTCTTCAGATGTGGAGTACACAAGGATGTCGTTGATGAAAACCACAACAAACTTGTCAAGGAATTCACGGAACACAACATTCATCAACCCCATGAAAATAGTTGGAGCATTCATCACGCCGAATGGAATTACAAAAAACTCATAATGTCCATGACGACAACAGAAAGCAGCCTTCGAGATATCCTCATCCTTTACACGCATCTGATGATATCCTGACCACAAGTCTATCTTTGAGAACCAACTTGCACCCTTCAGTTGATCGAATAGGTCATCAATCCATGGAAGAGGATAGCAGTTCTTTATTTTCACTTTGTTTAATCGACGATAATCGACACACAACCACAAATTTCCATCAGCCTTTTTCACAAACAAAACTGGCGCTCCCCACGGTGACACACTTGGCTGAACAAAACCACACTACAATAGACCATCAAGCTTTATACGTATCTCTCGTAACTCAGAAGGGGCCATCCTATACGGAGATATAGAGATAGGAGACGCTCATGGCTATAGCTCGATCCCAAACTAAATCTCTCGTCGAGGGGGTAAGGATACAACCTCTTCTGGAAAGATGTCAGGGTACTCCTCTACAACCCTAGGAAACGCCAATTGTTGAACCTCTGAAGAACTCAGCATCATCCTAGCCATCATGGTTGATAAGGATGGAACTCGTTTATGAATCATCCGAGGATCTCTATCACCAACAAACACCAATTTCTCTCCATCTGCATCAAAGAAAACGACCTTCTTCCTGTAGAAATCCACAATAGCCTGCACCTAATACAACCAATCCATGCCGAGTATGACATCATATGGTTGTATTCGTAAACATAGGAAATCTCCCTAAGAGAGGTGTTAACCCAACACTAGCTCACAGTCTCTACATACTTCAAACAAGTCGGCTCAACCTCCAACAGGCGTAGTCAACGCCAAGGGCACTGGAAGCCTCTCTACCTCAAGTCCCCAAGCATGGACAAGGGTAGGCGATATGAAGGAGTGTGTTTCTCCTGAATGAAACAAGGCAAACACCAAGGTAGAAAACAAGCAAAGGGTACCTCGAATGACATCTGGCTTGCCTAGGGCTGGCAACACTAGAGCATGAAGCTGACCACGACCTCCTCCATGGCCTCTCTGACCATGATGACGATCACCACCACGACCGCGCTCTGCTCTCTAAGGACAGGGAGCGTCATGGGGCTGTCCTCTGCCTGCTCCATCTACCCTCTGGTGATATAAAGCTGGTGCAACCTACTGCTACTGCGTCGGCTGGAACTGCCTCAACGGAGGAACCTAAAGCGGAGCGCCTAGTGCAAGATGACTTCTCTGAAAAGTCGGGCACTCCAGCTGCTGATGACCACGATCACCACAAGAAAAAGAAGCACCTGATCCCTTGGCATAGGCCTGAGAGTTTCTACCTCCTGAGAAATGAGATAGGAAGGGCTGGGACCTACCCCCAGGTGAATGGAAACTCTTCTGCCCTGAAAACCGGGAACCCCGGACCACAACTCTGCTTCGTGAGGAATCATGACGATTCCCCTCTCGTGAAGACCTGGTCTTGGCCATAGTCCTATCAACAACCTCTGCCCTCGCCAGCACCTCAAGATATGTCTTTAGCATAAATGGGGTGACCTGGCGCTGGATCTCTGGACGCAAAGACTCCTCGAAATGCCTCGCCCTGGCCTCCTCATCTGGTAACAGGTCTGAAGCATATCGTAGAAGGTTCCGGAAACGGATTCCAAACTCCCGAACACGGAGCTCCCCTGTCGAAGGGTAAAAAGCTCCTGGTGACTGGACGCCTTCACAGTCGAAGAAAGAAACTCGACTCTAAACCTGTCTCGAAACTCCTCCCATGAGATCGTTGACTCCTCACGATCGCCGAGGAACAAGAACCACCACTGCCTCGCTGCTCCATGCAACATCTTCACAACCAAGGACACCCAGTGTTCCTTCCGAGCACGGATCGAACTAAAGCCTATCTCGACCTCCTCCAACCAGTCTTCTGTGACTGCATCTGAAACGGAGCCCTCGTACTTCTGTAGACTCTGGCGCTGAAACTCTCAGAGTGTCTTCTTCCAAGTGTCATCGTCATCAACCTCTACCCGGTGGCGATCTACTAGAACAGCCTGCTGGGCATCTTCTGCGCAAACCTGACGAGGACGTCGACCTGGAGCCATACCTGTAAAACAACAACCGTTAGAGATCCTAAGCCTGGAATATGAAAGACTCAACATTAATTAATTAATTATTTTGTTTTATTAATTTTAAGTTACCTATCCCAAGGTCTACCCATTCAAACACAGGCGCAAAGAATAATGATGCATGATCCTTTCCTAGGTCTCTACCCTGCAACCAGTATCCCTTTTTTTAGTAGCCATCGTAAATTTAAAGGTCCATGCAACAGATCATAGGGGGACCTACACGCCTATGTCTCTGCCGGTCTCCAGTGTTTACCCCACTTGCTAAACATGAATGACACTGTTGCCATACCATCCCATGCATCCTCACATGTGCCTAACTCCCAAATTCATCCTATCCCTCAACCAGAACTTTGATACCACTCTGTCACAAACCCCTCCCCACAAAGTGTACCCCTCCTGGGTCGGCAATGAGAGAAGAGAGATAATGACCCCCGAGTCCCGCCTCCAGTAGGCCCCAGGATGGCGACTAGCACTGAGGATATAATAAACATCCAAATGGGAGGCATTACCCTCTAAGAGAACACATGCAGAAGAGAGAGATAGAATAGAATCCAATCAACTCCAACTCAGAACTGAAATATAAAAGAAATCCAAGTACATATATGAAAAGTCATGCAAAGGTACTACAACTGAAAGGGAAAACTAAGAGAACCCAAAATAATGTAAAACAGCAGCGACCACAAGCCCGAACAGCTCCTCCTCCAACCACAAGCTAGTAGTAACCAAATTGATCCCCAACCTGCTCCAAGTGACCTGAAAAACAGTTTATATATACATAGGGTGAGTATAACAATATACTCAGTAGGATCCTCCCCAATCCTCTCGTGCAAAAGTAAAGAAAGCATGCTAAAGCCAAGTGAACAACAAGTGAAACTAACTCATCACCTAAATAGGTATACTATGTTCCCAACCTCACCATGGCTACTCTCACCAAGTAACGCATACAAAAATATAGCATATAATAAATAATAACAAGGGTACCCTGCTACTACTTCCCCACTGGTTTGCCGCTTTTCCCCAACGACATACGTCCTGTGCATCTCTCTCTAAAGGCTTTCCCGCAGACACCTGGTCTAAGCTCCACAATCTGCACCTCGTGCACCACATAGGCTTGCCCGCAGACACCTGGGCGAAGCACCACACCATCCTCACAACCAAAAGTAACCAGGTAGTTTCCGGGAGCAACAACAGCTTGCATAACGTGTATCATACGTCGGGTATAATACCTCAAGCCATTACAGCCCATACTCCGAGTAAGGATCCTCAAGCCATCACAGCCTATACACGTTACACCTATAGTAGTCCATAGGATACTATATCCAGAATATATGTGTGTGAATAACCCCAAGCCATTACAGCCCTCTACACACATATATGGGGTAACTAACCACTATGCCTCATGGCACAAGTATCTACCAAGAGAAGAGAGTGGGGCCAAAGGGGGTAGTCATCTATTCTACCTCCCATCAGAATGTTGGGGAAAACACACACCCCCCCCCGGGCTCAAAATCCCCGGGGTGTCAGTTGCCCTTACCGATAGGGTGGAGTAGCGTATAGAAACACAAAAAGTACAGAATATATATATAACTCACATCCACACTATGTGCATTACCTAGTCTTAGATACAACTGCAGATAACGTCTCTTAGACTCCAGGATGCTACTTCTAAGACTAGGTGTCCTGTAAGCACAAAACCATTTGAAGAGATTTATTAGATTACTCCATTCTCATTTTATCAGTTCCACTGTACATCAATCAATTCATTAAACATTAATTAATAATGAACAATTCCAAATTAAACTGAATTGGCATCACATTCAAAAAAACCTGCTCCTTTTAAGATTCACATCACCTTTAAATTCTAGTATCTCCATCCCCGTGGATTTTCACCTTTTAATCAAACATTCATTACAGAATTACATTTCCATATTCCTAGGCATTCTAGAAAAGCATCCTATGCTACTAAACACAAAAGAGGATCAACACGGTGAGTAGATATACTACCCGTCGAGTCTTTTCCGCCTATAGAAAGAGCATAGACCCATTCTCCCTCGAGAGGCTAAACACAGAAAGCACGTGGCATACCCCGCGCGTCTTCGCCTCCTTTGGAAGAAGGGTGAGCAAGACCAGCTGCCTTGGGCAGTAGGGAAAAGAAAAGAAGATAAACATTCAAAGAATCTACAAGCATCCAACAACCACAACCATCCCATTCCATCACCCCTCCTGTCCTCCCCAACACCCACATGCATAAGCTGATGCATCTCTCCACCCTAGGTGTCATCCACTGCCACAAGCACATGGCCTTCATGCCTCCACATATCACAACACCCCTCCAGGGTCACATCACAACACAAGCAGAAGGAAAACAACAATCACATCAATGGGCTCTTGGCCCTTTAACAATCAAGAGGGTAACTCAAAACCCTTAAGAAATTCTCACACAATCTGTTCTTTAATCCATATTGAATTAAATTTTTTTTAAGCGTAGGTTCCAATCACGGGATACCTAATCAGTAAGCTATCATAATTAAATAACCTTGCTTACTTCCCTAATTTGATTATCCTCAAATTAGAACAATTACAACAACTGCAATAACCAGATTAATTTACATGCCTCTTTATCTTTAGCCAATTAATTAACAATTAATTCGGGCTTTACGTTCATTATAAATCTCTATCATGAACAAACAACAACTCAAAGAAATCATAGATATCACTCTATCTAGAAAAACATGAGGCAATCGTTATCACAGTATGAAGAAACAACATGCAATCAACCAATTCTTTTAATCCAGTTCAAGTTTTTAATTAGGTCAATTTCATTTTGATCCAAAGGACTAAATCGTGCTAATTCTACAATTGCACATATACAATTAAAAAAGCCATGAATATCCTACCTGGAAGATTTCTTGACGTCCTTTATCTACACAACGGGTCAAAATCCTCCTCTCGTGACAACTGCATCCACCAGAGGATGCCACAGTATGATAGTACCAACCAAACCAAGAAAAACCCATTAGAAACTTGGAAATTACATGGTATAATTTGGAAGGGAGAAACAAGAGAAGATGATCCCCAAAGGAATGACGATAAAACATACCTTATTGGGAAGATTGACCGATACAGTTCGGTTGCATCCAAAATAGAGCAGAACCAATCCTAGGAGTTAAGATTGATTGTGCAAATCCTATGGGAATGATTGAAAGGTTCTAGCGTCTCTTAGCTATGAACAAAGGGAAAGAACAAGGGAGAATGATATCTCGTCCCTTTTTGAAGATTTAACGAGGTGACAGTTTAATATCCGGTTAATTCTCCATTAAAAACAGATCGCATTAACCTACGTGGTTTGACCAAGAAATTGCATCCCGGCCTTAGGAATAATTAATAAAGGATTTATGGAATTTGAATCGGCCTGAAGAGTCCTTAAAATAAGGATTTAAACATATTTTACGTCAAAGGAAACGTCAAAAGGGGTAAAACTGTAGGAGTCTGGAAACACTGTTCACCCACCGTTACTGTACATGAAACCGATCTGTGAAACTGATCTGTCAGACCGATCTGTGAAATCGATCTGTCAGACCGATCTGTGAAACCGATCTGTGAAACCAATATGTGAAACTGATCTGTGAAACCGATCTGTGAAACCGATCTGTCAGACCGATCTGTGAAACCGATCTGTCAGACCGATCTGTGAAACCGATCTGTGAAACCGATCTGTGAAACCGATCTGTGAAACCGATCTGTGAAACCGATCTGTGAAACTGATCTGTCAGACCGATCTGTGAAACCGATCTGTGAAACCGATCTGTGAAACCGATCTGTGAAACAGATCTGTGAAACCGATCTCTGAAACCAATCTGTGAAACCGATCTGTGAAACCGATCGGTGAGACCGATCTGTCAGACCGATCAGTGTGACCGATCTGTTACTGTTCATAAAACTGGAAACACTGTTCACAGAACTGGAAAATTGGCAAAGTGTTGGGGATAAGTCCCCTTGACCTCCCAGAACACCTCCAACACCAAAATTTCACAAAGTATTCGACCAGAGAGGTCCGGGACATTACACCATCCATGTCAATAGGTGATTCACGAGTAACCTAGAAGAACACATTTGTTTTATTCCCAATGGATGATTCCCATATATACTATGAAATCACATACCACATCAAAATCAAAATAAAAACATACAAAGGACTGGACAAATTCTGAATCCCATTATTATCATCCATAGATTCTTGAGTCTAAATCATCATTACAATTTCATTGGTGACACCACTATAATCTCTACCCATTCCAATGTCTACCCTCTCTCTTAGTTAACAAGTCACAAGGGAACCTACAAGGGCAACTTAGGTCTTAGTGAGGCTTCATTGGTTCATAGTAAAGTCACAATAGAGAGACAACCTAAACCCCATTCCCTTTCTCTAGTGTTCTAGGTCTTTCTAAACATTTGACCCATTCAATAGTTTCTACAAGGTATAACCCCCTAAGAAGTCACTTCATAGTGGGGGAGGAACACTCTCTCCACATTCATTTAATTAAGGCCTATGAATCTATGATATTTGTACTGTCTAAACCCCTGTCCATGAATCTATGGTACATAGTTCAATTTATATCCTCAACCATCAATAATAGTGAGGTCTAGAAAGTGCATGATTGTACATTGGGGACCTCAGCACCATGTGCAATTCCAAAATAATCATTGGTTTTTATTTAAAAAATTAAACAGTATTCAATAATTCATACCACTTGGAGTGGTGGGTGTATTCATTCCACATGCCTTATATAAATACATAATACCAAACCAAATTTTAATAAGGACCACCTACATTATTTTGATACGAAACCCATCCTAAAGAAGCTCAAAATCTCTAACTTGTGATCATACCATCTCCTATAAAAAACATTTAACAATGAGAGAACCTAACTGAATCCATGTTATATATAAAAAAATTATTTTAAAAAATTATAGTTTTTTAAAATATTTAATTTAAATAGAACATTTTTTGAAACTCACCAGTTAACGTCATTTCACTAAAACTCGCTATGATGCGGTGAATTCCTCTATTGACTCACCCCTATATATAGGTTGAATAAAATACCCCATTAAAATAATCTATTCAATAGCCCAATAATTTTGGTTTGGGTTATAATCCTTAGAAAATTAAAAATGGAATCATTCCTCATTTGAAAGACATTCGATAAAAGGAAGACATCATCTTGGGTCCCCCTTTAGCTAAGCTGCAAGAAAAATTCTATGAAATAAATTTATTTCATAATTTTGTTGTGAAACAACCATTTTAGATTTAAAATAATCATCCTCCAAATTAGTGAAAATGACAGGGAGAGGAACATAAGGAGGATGTGAGGAGGAAACTATCCACTGACATTGTCAAATAACACTAAAAACACCAAGAAAGGACCAAAAAAGGTGGTGGGTGTGGTTTTCCGAATACCTACAGTATGTTGTTGGTTGTCTAAAGAAATAAGGGGGGAGAATTAGTGAATCTTTTTCCCTTATAATACATTGGAATATTTTAAAGAGTATTTTCAGAGCCAGGTGCTAAGTCGATGCAAGAGTCAAGTGTTCGGTGAGCCTGATATTGATATTATAAAAATATATTAATATCACACATTTATAGTTTTCCTGAAATAGAGGAATAACTACTATAAAGAGTCTTAGATGAAAAATATAAGATAAATATTTTATCTGAAATGTGGGGTTTACCCAAAGAGCAACCTAATATAGGTCAACACCAGAATTCCTATTGAAGAATTCATTAGATGTATATTTAATTAAATTAAATAATTGAACTTATTAATACTTTTAAATTCCAATGAACTAAAATCCTCTTTAAAATTGTAGCTAAAAAATTTCTCTAAGTTTATCTGTGTTACCTTGGGATTTTTTGGAGGATATTTAAGCATTATTGACTAGTTGATAATATCAAAGGAAGATAAGAGGTCTAATTGTGATTGATCAAGATGTAATAAATGTAGTGAACCTTTCCCATAACTTGTGAATGCATTATCTACCAAATATTGATCATAAATCATAGTATAAATCATCTACAATGGATTCTATACAGTTGATTAAATTGTTAAAGAATGTGTTTTATATTCATTTTTGATTGATGATTAGATGTTTTTCAGATGAGCTTGGTATCCAAATTAAATTGTTTATTTCATTTTATTCTAATTATTACATGGTATCACCTTGGATATACATCATTCATGATAATTGGAAAATATCACCTGTAAATTATGGCAACACTTTTTTTGTGATTTTCTCCAATTTTTTTGGCATTTATTATCACCAGACTATGGGGTCATGATTCGATATTATTAGGGCAGTTTCGAGCATGATTGAACCCCCATATTCCTAGAGGATGTGTGCGTGGTGAGAATATTGGTCTTTCTAGATAGTTCAAGATGAGATTTAGGATTTGATTCATGGATATGAAATTTGAAGTGGTGGGGATAGAAAATAAACACATGATATATGTTTCGGTCTTCGAGAATATGATCATATTATGGTTTCTGACCACCAAATGCTCCAAAATAGTGATAACTTGATTTTTTTATTTGATATTGGGTGGTCAAAAAACCTGATACATAGTGTTAAGGAATTATCTGAAAGTCACATGAAGGGATGTTGTTATCTAGAAAGTTACCAACAATATGTCATGTATATTAGAAGAAGACATGTTGTGGGCCCCCTTGGCTTATGTGCCCAAGATTAGGGAGGATTTGGTTATCACACACCATATGGTAGGGAATATACATTTTTTTTAAACTTCCTTATGTGGTTGTGCCATGTTCCAGCTACGGCACACCCAGGACCCCATCTGGTCGAACGTACCATTTACTCTGGGAGTACACTGGCATGAGCTAACACCCAGGAACAACCAGTTACATGGCCATGGCCCGAAGTACATGGGAGTAACTAGAAGTATATGGGAAGGGATCAAGGGGATGATGAATTCCATTTACCACATGTACACACCATGTAAAATGATTTTTTTATAATAATTTTCCATAGGAGTGCATTCTTGGTCAACAAGGTGGGTTTTCAAACCATGTGAACCCCTATACAAACATTGTATTCCCTCAAAAAAATTATTCCTCCAATATCTCCTTTTTTAGGCTCATAATTTATTCCCTAAGTGTCTTAAAAAAATTAATCTTCTACGTAGTTAGTGATGGTAGATTTACATGTGGACAATGATATATAATCACATGTGTTTCAATAATGATACATTCTTAGGTGACTCCCGATGATGAAACTGATCAAGAAGTATAATAGGAGTGTTTGTGGGGTTGGTACTCCTCTATCGCACTTGGGAACAAGTTCCCCAAACTCTTTCTAGAAATAGAGATGATACTCCCCTACACTTTTTTAATTCATATATCTAAATAGTGTTACTTCCCCATCATCATGATCTAGAGGCATGTGAGTCCTCCACTACTATTGTGGCTCCATCATCTATAGATCATAGTAATTAGGACTGGGATCTTCCACAAAAATTTAGGCAAGGTTTTATTTTATGTAGGGAATCTGATATAGAATTTTGGAGATGTAGTAAGAATCATAGACATTGGTTGTGTTTTGAGATGGATATACCCTGTTTCTCACATCTGAGTATATTTATATGATAATATGTGTGAGGTTTTTTTTCCTCTTGATTTGGGTTGAGCTTAACATTGATATATATTTCTTTTTTCTGCTCTTCAATTTTTTGTGCATCCTACTGTGTATGTATAAACTCACACATGCATGGTATTTTACTGAATGTGTATCGTCCAATAAAAATTATGGACAAATAAACGTTGAATTTGGTGAATCTTAAGTATACTTTAGTGAATTGACTATGTGAATTTTTTGGATTTACAGATCATGATTCGAGGTATATAAATTTTCATTTATTCTATTTCATTCGAGGTTGGGACATCATTTTTGGTTGGGTGTGTATTTTCCCCTTTTCCACTTCGGATTTATACAATAATAATCTGATGAATTTCATAGAGATTTTTTAAAGTATGGTTCTACTCTAGATGTTATAGTATTTTTTTATTCCTCTACAATGCGGCATGAAGATAGTTGGGTGAATGTGTACAGGTACATTTGGAAAATTCATTCTTTTTAAATTATTCCTTCAAGGTGATTTTGTATAGATCTTATAAATTTACATGAGATATTGGGGTGTTCATGACATAGCTTTCCACTGGCTAGACATGCCTCGGTGGGTTAGGTCACAACAGAGTGGTATCAGAGTGGTCAATTATATAAGATGCTATAGGATTTTTCCCTTTAGGTTGAATTGGATTGTGCACAAGAAAAATAGTGTGAGAGTGTCTTGAGTGAAGTTCTTAGGATAGGGTACCCTGAGTTGGTTTGGATGCTATTGTATCTATTAACCGGTATTATGACAACATACTAGTTGTCTTGTAATACTGAGAAATTTTGGGCGTGGAATGATGGTACATGCATTGTATAAGAACAATTCCTTTATATTTTCTTCTTGAGTCATATCCCCTTTTATATATACTCATATGAACATGGTATGTCGTTATTACTCTCAAGAGGCCTCTATGACTATAGGAAACCAAGTAATTGATTCACAATTGTGAAGATAATATGATTACCAATTAGGGATAACTTCAGGGCCATATCACAAGGTGTTTCGTCAAGGTGGGTTGGGAGAAACACCCACCTATTGAGCACTATATTGTAATATTAGTTTAGGTTGATGATGTATATAGTATTTTCGGGCTACATGGGTTATAGCATCAGACACTGTAGATGTTACCTGGTGAGGTTTACCTGTAGGCGGCAAAGTATTTTCTTGAGTAGGTGGTTTGAGTATTCACAATTGTTTAAACCACCATAGATTTGATGGTTATTCTATTATCCAGTATCATGCATTTAGAAAAAAGTCACTATAATAGATTATTTATAAAAACTCATGATGTGATGATCTTCTCATGGTCTGACTTCCAACAGATGTTTCATGATGATTATTAACCCTCATTATTGCACTCAGTTCAGATCCAAGAGCTTCTTGAGCTCAATCAGGGTAATATGATAGTCCTTGAGTACACATATAGGATCAACGACCTTACATGAGACTCCTTCGATATGGTAAATGAAGGGTTATAACATGTATACATGTTTTATAAGGCCCTCTATAGATATATATAGGAAACCATGGTTTACTTATGGCTATCTACCTATGAGGGAGTAATAGAGAGAGATAGATCTAGTTACATAGAGATAATTTGTGGTGCGTTGTTAGGATAATGATGTCGTTAGTGGATATCAAAGGTATGAGTGGTATATAGTGTATAGAAGGTGATAGACAACATGGCCTTAGCACATGAAGCATGATGAGGCCCAGATTCAGATGTGTGTATATGTGGCTTCGAAGTCAGGTAGAGACCCCAGTCATCTCGAAGAGTGGAAATGGTATCCTTACAATGGGTGAGGTCACTTTCATCAATATTTTAAAATCCTTCAAGCTATATAGGATAGGAGCACAGTGGATGGAATTCCATTATAAAGGAAGTTCCATGATCATTTTTCCCATATGTGAGGCCAAGGTGACCCTAAAGGATATAGTGATGGTAGATAAAAAGAAGAAGCTTTATAGTGAGGATGAATTGGTGGAGGAAGACACTATAAGATACCACCACCACTCTCACCTAGTGGCCCACATCAAGCTCAGGGAGTTGGAAGCTGTGGATATGTGTTGTTTCACATCATGGAGGGCTAAGAACATGGTGCACATGAGATAATATTTGGTACCGCATGATTTTATTACAATCATTCCTTAGTACTTGTAGACACAATAGTGATTCATTAAATCATATTCTTATTCCTAGTGTGAGAGATACATCTTCTAGTCAAGACATTATCCCAACAACTATAGATTAATGTACATATGGGGAACACGTCTTCATTATTTCATATCTTCTAGAAGTAAGATCAATCTATTTTTTGGGAGAGATTCTTGTGGGAACTCCTATTTTTACATAATGATACATTACAATGTTATCTTGGGTAGAGATTGATTTTCAATTTTCTAGGACCTGATTAATTATCATCCCAGATGAGTCAGATTTCCATAGATAGATAGGATGATATTATCTTTTGTGGGTGTGAGAGATCTAATGGTTGACTAAGTGGGTTTTATGACCAGGAAGTTTCAAACCATCACCCATCATCTGGAGAGTTTATCCATAATAGAAATGGGATATTAAATTATCTAGATTATTTTGGTAGTTAAAATATTTATTAAAATATTCCAGAACGATTCTCTAGTACTACCTCTATATAGGGAGATAGATTTTTTCATCAAATTTCACCATGGGACCACAAATATATCTTCAGCGCCATATCAAATGGGCCCTATCAAGCTCAAGGATGTTAGGGTGAAGTTGGAGGACCTTCGAGACACAGAATTTAAAGAACCTAGTGTGTCCCGCTTAGAAATACTAGTTTTTTACAGGAATAATTTAAACGATATCATGAGGATTTGTGTTGATTATAATTTCCTAAAGAGGGTAAAAATAAATAACATGAACATATTTCTTAGTATTAATTACCACTATCAGTAGTTGTGATGCATGAGTTGGTACTCAAAGACTGAGATAGAGTTTTTGATACAACCTGTTGCGGGTTCACGAGGATGATATTCTGAAGGTGATATTATAATTCCACTAAGGGAACTATGAGTTCCCGATCATTCCTTTTGGTGTGATTAATGGCCCTGCTGTGTTCATGGATATTATAAACTAGATCATCCATCAATACTTGGGCCGATTTTTGGTTGTCTATTTGATGACATATTAATATACTCAATGTTAGATGAGGACAATACAGATTTTTTAAGGATTGTTTTAGACATACTTTGAGAGAAAGTCTTTATGGTAAGTTATTTATATTGCATTTTTTATTTTAGGGATTAACTTTATAGGTTATGTCATTTCTAAGAATGTTTTCTCTTTAGAATAGGTGATAATCAATGCAGATATTTATTCACATCCATCTAGGATCATTATAGATGTTTAAATCATTATTGGCTTGTTGGGGTGCTATGTGTGGTTGGAGGAAAACTTCTCTATGATTGCATCTTGTTTGACTGTTGTAATATGGATAAGAAATTTGTTTACCTATACTGAGTTGTTTCAAGTAGTCTTTGATGATTTGTAGCTAAGGCTAACTAGTTATCTTGATTTGAGACTATCATAGGAGGTTGTGGAGAATGTAGTTTTTTTATACCTCTATAACTGGTCTTGAATGTGTGTTGTTAAAGAGGTGGGATGTGATAACATATGGGTTGAGGAATTTGAGACCCCATGTGAGGAACAACACTACCCACACCCTAGAGATGGTGGATGAAGTCTCCACTCTAAATATGTAGAGGCACTGTCTTCTAAGAGACATCATTTTTGTCCACTCATAAAATCAAATACTCAGGTGTATCTTCACTCAGATATATCTTATCCTGAGAAATATGTGGTGGCTAGAGTTTCAAGAAGACTATAACATCAGGATATTATATACTCATTGGTTGGGAAACAAGGTGTAAGATTCCATAAGTAGGAAATCTGATTCATTCATGGGGGAGGAGGCATATGAGTTGTGGGATTCTTTGTAGTTGACCCAGAAGGAGGATAGGGGTGTAGTTTTTCATATGTTGATGGGTGTGAATCCCCCGCTTCATCATTTAATTAGGGATTTTTAGTTGGGAAAATCTAGTGTGAGGTTCTTAATTACTAGATATCCTTAGGGGATTCACTAGATGGATTCTATGAAGGAGGGAAACTCCTCATCATTTTTCTAGGATGGATGGTAGATTTGGTCATAATGGAATGAAATGAAGAATATTCACCCTCACAACACCATCACTAAATTATTTAAAGGATTAACCCCCTATACCAAGCAATGAAATCAAGATTCACCTCTATGAACATGACAAAAAACTAGTTTATCCACTATATAATGTCAAAAAATGAATATTTACCCCCTGATCCTTTTCATGAATCATGTATCACCTGAATATTCACCCTCGATTCATACCTAGATCACCCTGAGATCGATTCCAATGCACAAACTCCATCTAAAATCTCATCCAAAAATAAAACCTAATATTTACATGGGAAAATATAAATTAGATTCACATACTCACCATCACCGAAGATCTACTGCGATTATCCATTATCACATTAAATGATTGTACATGACTGAATCACTCATACGTGATCATGAACACAACCATAAGTTTCTCCTTATTTCTAAATCAATATGACATCCCCCTTTAAGCCCACAGAATATATATCCATAAAGAGGGTCACACCATGAAACAATCAATGGTTCACTCTCACCAAATGTATTCACTTATAACACTCTTCGATCATTACTTTAATATGTACCAATATTATGCACATGTCAGTCCTCTCAATCCATCCACATTTCATCCCATAAATACCAAATAGAGATTTAACCAGACATATCGTGTTGTTGCATGTGATCCAATTCTCATGTCTCTTATACCACAGAGGGACGTATCCAGTTTCTTTAATACCCAAAACCCCCATACACAAAATCATTTAATCATGATCTATTTTTCCTCATCTTATACCTATCCAATCACCCATTCTAAATTAAACTATTAATTCATGAAACAATCATCTAAAGTTGCTATCTCATCCAATAAAGTAGGAGTTCAGTCCTTTAATACCTTATCAGATAACCCAACACGTAATTTTTCAATCCAAAAACCATATAAAAACTAGGCAGACGTACCCTATTCGATGACCAAACTCCACAACATGTTAGATAATTAAGACACCAACCTGTTTATTTACTATATGATTTCGTTCAAGTAACAATAATCTACCCAAGCTCCCACCATGCTTCTAAATGAATACAAAAAAAACATATGGATAGGTGTCATAGGACTCCATCCCTCAAAACCAAACCTTTATACCCAAAGGCACTAGCACTAAAGGTTATCATCTCCATAAAACCTTACTACATCATCATAACTATATCATATACGTAGTAGCATCTCACATAAATTAATATTTTCCATAGAGAAACTATTTATATTTCTATCTCTAAGGAAACCACTAACCTTTCCAAACTCCGCTTACATGTTATCCTCATTCATACAAGCCATCAAATC
Source organism: Viscum album (assembly GCA_963277665.1). Taxonomy (NCBI): domain Eukaryota; kingdom Viridiplantae; phylum Streptophyta; class Magnoliopsida; order Santalales; family Viscaceae; genus Viscum; species Viscum album. Next base: position 257,356,243 of record OY728150.1, read on the forward strand.
ACTACGATGTTGATTGAAAACTCGTATATCACTAGGTATTTCCTCCAATCCCCACAAACTATGTCTCATAAATGGTCATAATCACATGAAAACATCTCTCTATAATACATAGGTCAAGAAACAATAAAAATTATGTTTTTTTAGAACAAATAAAATTGAAATAAATATAGGAAAACACAATATAGGTTGTAACTAACACTATAAGTAATCAATCATACAATCTACAATCCACTAGTATCACCCCATGCCGATCTTTATCAATTGAACCTCTATCACACAATTTATTATGTAGAGTCTGATTCTAAGATATATTGGAAAACACTATAGGTTGTTAATTTTCACACTAAAAAATAAAATATTAATAAATGAAAACCATAAGGTGTCATAAGATGAGTCATCACATGCACAGAAACACCAATAATGGAATTGTTCCTTATAGGGTATCCACATTTGATATTACTCAATGGAGAGTCTAAAATCTCTGACTGATCCTCACTAGGCCTCCACATATAAGATTTAGAACCTCAAGGATTATATTATCATTTTACAGCACATATATAATATCATCGATCTCCCATGATCTGCATCATATAACTTTAGTTACATTGGATAGTTATTTATAAAACCATTATATGTTATATGAGAAAATAGAATATAATTTGGTGTTGTAATTTTAAATAATTGAGTGAATTTCCCTTTTCTCAACCAATATCAAAATTATACCCACCCACTAGGGAATAGTCACTAAGGAATCTAATTCATGTGTTGAACTACCAGGATCATCTTACTCCCCTTGTTCTAAGTAACCTAACCATCATCTAGATACATGTCATTATATATCAAGATAATATCCCTCCACATGAAGATATATACACAATTCATACTATCTGTGTACAATGAAACAATGTAATTATATAGGAAAACATCATATGACTAGTTGGTTAAACATTAAAAAAATATGCCTCGTCCATTAGTAACAATCACACTAGTAGTTTATATATTTTGAATCCTATATGTCTGATAAGAGGAATGTGATTCGTCTTTTAATGAAATTAAAAAGTCCATGTGAGTCACCAAAGTTAGAAATTTTATACAACCATAATATTGGAAACAAATAAACATTAATCCCATATCCCTTGTAACCTAGACTTCTTATGGGATTAACCGTTCTCAATGCACTAGTCTAATGTCCATAAAAATACCTGAAACATTCCTATGAATCCAATATACCTAATCTAGAAACCATTACAAAATAATAAATAACCATTATAACACCATTTTGTAACTCCCTGGCCTTACTCACACTATAATGAGTAACCATGAAGTTCCACAAATGAAATTAGGCTACCCTCCCCATATTCCATTGGATTTCAAATTACATTAGAGATCTTGGATAGTACCCTGGGGAGACTATATCCCTCATATCACAGTGTAAAATAATAGTGAAATAACCAGTCATTTTTCATAACATTTTATAATCAATGTTAATTGATGAAATTAAAAAAATCAATATAAAATGTAATTCATAATTAGAACATTCAAATAAGAATGTTCACCGAATGGTCCAATCGCATTTATAAATAAAAGACTGAAATATTATACACTAGTTTCCCTACTATAATCCCCTAACCTTGCCCAATCATAATTTCTTATCCCATCTTAGTTATCATTCTTAATAACGATATATCAGGACTCTACTCAATCTAAACCTAGAACAATGGGATCTAATCGAGTATCCAAGTTCCATGGACACCTGATAAAGTTGTCAGTACAACTCAACAGGGAACCAAAAATGTGGTCCCATACATAAAAATTATATATATTGTATACATGTGATATTCTCATGTGAAATAAGTAAATAGTCCTAAAAAAATTAACCAAATAAGTAACTACTTTGACACCATGTCATAATGTCATTGAGCATGTCACGATGATCGTTACTTATCATAACCGCACCACCCCAAATAAGAATAAATATAGACTTGGTGAATTTACAATAATTTCATTGATCCTAGGGTCCATGACCTCATTGAACAATAAAGTCATTTTCCGGTGATGGAGTGCCTATAAGTATGAGCATCGCCTTATGGGAACATCTATTCACTTAGTAGGGATCTCATTCCCACACCACTTTCCAAATGAGTAGTGTATCATAGGTAGTCACATAGAATCCCTTATCATTAAGACCTTAGGATGAACTATATTGTTATACTATGGAATTTTATCATATTAGGCTGATAAATGATTCCTATGAGGGGGGATCCTATGAAATCCTATACCTCCAGTCATGATTGATTCCAAGGTGACCCGAGTAATCCATGATAATACCCTTCCTGGATCCTTCAGTTAAAATTCCGGTCATCCAAAATTATATTTGTCTTCAGAAAAATGATAGTTTGTTTGTCCACCTGAACATAAGGGGTATTCTACACATCTATCGATGAGATCCTATAATCACCTAGAGGATGTTTCAATATCTATTCATGAGGATATAATTTCATTTGGAACCACATGAATCCATTTAAATCATAATAATATTGTAATTCAAAATGTTCTACTACTATCTTCCTTTTAATCATAGAACCTATGAATTTATAACAATGTTGAAAAATTAAAGGAACCCCTAACATCCCAATCATTACACTATATGTATTAATAGGAACTCTGATGATGGATCCATTGTAATAACTCAAAGAATCCAATCAGGCTTGAAACTAAATCATTAGAAGACTAATTATATATGATCCCATCCCTAATATACCAATAGTTCATATCCCAACCACAAGGAACATTAGTGGGGTGTCATCCATGTTCACATGTGATTCCCGAGCTTCACAAGCAATCACCTCAGTTCCAGATCCAACGTTCAATTAAGAGTTTTTCTAGAAAAACACATAACATATAAAAATTTAAAAAGAAAAATAGTAGGGACTTCTATAATTATCAATAAAATTCTCATAATCTATAACCCCTTAGAAATAAATCACTAGTATATGTTCTATGGTGACACCCACCTTGTCTATATAGACATAGGTCACAGTGGAACCTTCTAGTGTCCCATTTATCTCTGTGAGGAATATTTATCCTCCTAGTAAATTTTCCATATGGATATACCCTTAATACAATTCCACTTTTTAGGTATCTTAGGTTTGTATAAACACATGACATGTTCAAAATATTTTGTAGGGTCTAACCATCCAGGAATTCAAATCTTTATGAGGGAGAAATGCTCTGCCAATAGTAATTTCAGTGATATCAATAACTCTGGGTTTTTCTCTATGGCTAACCCCTTATCCATTCATCCAATTAACATAATTTAATATATATCACTAGGATTCGATCACTGAGATTTCCAATTATTACATAATGGTCCATCGGGGCCCTCATCACCATGTATAATTCTGTATCAATCTTTCGTTTTTATTAAAATTAAATTTTAATCAAAGGGGTCCACCACAAAATTTTGTGGTCCCATGCATACCACATTCGTATAATAAATTCATAATAAAATACGGTAGATGAATAAGGTCCACCTACCTTATTCTAAAGTGAAACCCATTTCTAATGTACCTCAAAATCTCTCTACTCATATCATTATAGTTCATCTAGAAATTATTTTTACATTTATAGACTCTATCTCAATCCATGGAATGAAATATAATAAAATATAATAAAATAAAATTATTTAAAAAATTTAATTTAAATCATCATAAATGCCTAAAACACACCATTCAGCCTCATCTCATGGAAACAATGAGCAATGATGTATAGTACACTACTATGGAACCCATTAATCATGGATTAAAAAATGGCCAAAATTATGGTTATTGATTCAATAACGCAATAATTTAATTTATGATGAAAACCCATAGAAAATTACAAATAATGATCTACCTAAATGGAATGATGTGTGACAATAAGTATATGTCGTCTTTGGTTCCCCTCTTATTTGGCTGGATAAAACCTTTGAGGAAATCTTGTGATTTCACCATTTTCTAGCGAGATCACCATTTTAGACCTAAAAACGACATCCCCCAAATTAATTACAATGATAGGGAGATGATGGAAGGAGGAGGAGAGGGTGACCCTACCCACCGATAATGTTGAATCACACCAAAACAAAATCCAATAAGTGTGGAGAAAGGTGGGAGGAAGTTGTCAAATGAATCTCTCTCATACAATGTTTACTGATTGAAGGAATAAGTGGGGTCCCATATTTAATTAAAAAAAATTGGAATATTTCCTTGTGTGATATATACTAGAACAGAATGAATTTTGGTGGTTTTATCGAAGTATCCTCGATAATCTCTATTCACATCTTGAACATACCCTATGATACCCATTCACATCTTGAATCACTATTCAAAATTTTAATGGTATTTTGCTGCTCATTTTAATTGCTCGAGTCACCCGTTCCTCCTGTAGTTCTCACTCAACCCCCTATAGGATTCCACAAAAATTTAAATCATACCCAAATACATATATTGTTTATTCCAAAAGTCTAAAAACAATTTATTAGTTCATAATTCTAAAAAAACATCCAATAGCATTTAAAACCAAAATTCCCATTAAAAAATTTCCATTCCATCCCAAAACATGGTTTCACATATATAAGAATATAATTTTGTGTTGTTAGGGGTTTTTAGTGTGGTTTTGGATCATCAAATATTTGTGGTTTGTTTTATAGAAGGGCTAGAATAGATTGGAATCTCAGGTATAGTTTAGATATTCTTAAGGAGAATTATTTATAGAACCACACTATGGTGGTTACCAAACTGGGTATAGAGCTCCCTTGTAAGAAATAGATAGTTTTCAGGAATGTTGTAATAGATTTAAAATACATTGATATTATTCACAAATAATCCTAGTTCACCAAATGAAACATCATTCCATGGTCTTTGGTGTTTTTCATGGGTATTCTACTTATGAGACACATTAGGGAAACAATGATACTTCTGGGAGTGGTCTCAACCTTAGGGAGTGTGGATTTTTTCATATATTCTATAGGGAGCATGGAATCCCCCCACCATAGTATAATAAATGAATGGAAAAAAACGACTTAGGTTTATGCAACATGTCATAGTGCATATAAAATGGCGATCATGCATCAAAGAGAACCACTGGTATAATGAACACATCATGTCACGGTGTTGGCCACAATTATTTTTCAAATGTATGATTCAAACACTATTTTTGGGGGAGGGAGTTATATAATTTTATAGAAAATCTTATTCAAAATTAGTGGGGTATTAAATTGGATTTTCAATTAGTTTTTTACCCTGGATTAGAATTCTCTTCATTCTTGATTTGTCACTTGATTTAGAGCTACAAGAAGTGAAATTTTTATTAGATTTTCCCCTATGATTAGGATTATTCATTTAAATTATATTTTTTATTGGTTCCACATACGATCTTTCATTCTTGTTTTGCTGATAATGGTAAGAGGTATGTGGATTGTATATTCTCCACTTTTTTAGGAATTTTAAGAAAATATTTTTTCTAAATAAATTAATTTATATTTTAAGTAAAAAACCCTTATAAGAAATATGTTAAAAATATATATTTATGATTGATTAAGAAATAAATGGTTCTTAGTGATTCCCAGTATTCCTTTATCAAAATGATTTAATGGTTTTTCTTAATAAAAAATGGTTTATTTTGTTATATCTTTAAAAAAATAATAGATTTGTTATGTGTTGTTATTTTTATTATATTGGACCATTTTGATAACGAATTTGCACTTAGTTTTAGACAGGATGTATAAGAAGGTATATCACCATATGACTACTAGGATAAGGATGGATTACAACTTAAATGTATTTGGTTTTATATTATAAATGCATGGGTATGTGTGGTAGATAACATGAATTGACAATTACATGTGGGATTTAAATACTTGTATACGATGTTTATAGAAAATTATATATTTTGATATTATACTTTGGTATTCTTACTTCTATTATTAGAAAACCATATTTTGATAAACTACTTTTTAATTCATCCTTCTATTTTAGGAGAAATATATTTTGTTAAGGTACCTTAATATGATTCTTTATATTTTATAAAACCATGAGGAAAATTAATTTTTATTTTAGTATCATCTATAGGAATAATTGGTTTTTTCATACTCAAGATTACTCACCCACCTCCTATTAACCTTTTTATGTATTAATATGTAAACTTTTATGATATATCAAAGGGGGATTGAATTTCTCTTTGGAGGTACTTATTTTCATTTTTTTCATGGATACTAGAGATGGTGCATGAGAGTTGGTCATGGTATGGGATTCTAGTGTAGTTCCTCATTGGTGACTTAGTATTTTTTTTATTTTGGAGAATTGTTTTTTCATTATTATTGGCACTTTTGTTACTCAGATGTTGTTTGGTTATTGTATTTTAGGTTCATTCATACATTCCATGAATTATATAATATTATTCCAGTTTTTTTAACTTGGCATTGAAAATTATTATATGTTTAAGGGAAAATCATCCCCCATGATTTAGTAATACAATAGAATTTACTTACATCTTTGGTGTATTGGGGATATCTCCTAGGTTTTGTAACACATTGAATATTACTAAGATAATACTTCAGGTCATGATATGACAAATGGTTTCAATTTTTCATGATCCATCAACTGGGATGGTAATAATAGGGATGAGATGCTTTGAGACTATAAATATAAATCATAGAATATACATCTCACCTTTTTCTTCTAAAACAACATGTTACTAAGGTGCTTTTGGTGAAAAATTATTATTAAGAACTATTGTGTGGGTATTTATGTCATTTTAAGGGGTTTATCCAATTGGAGTTATGAATCACTCAGATGTAAAAATAACTCCCACTTGGATTGCATCATAAATATGATATTTTTTCTTTACATTCATTGATGGTGACATGATAACATACTTTTTTTAAATGGATAATTGTGTTTGGGATGAAACAAATAGATTCTTGGAAATAGTTATAACAATATGTAATATATTCTTTAGCTATATGGTGTATTTATATTTGTGGTAGTATTAATTTATTGATTCCTTTTTGTATTGAATTATAACTATGTATAACATATAAATTTTTTATAGAGAAAAATAAAACTGATATAGAATTAAAAATGTATTAGTAAGGAATTTCATTATAATTAATTAACTTAATGAAAATTAATATCCATCAACTTCTAATAGGTTCAACAAAATTTTGAAAATGTCTACTCAAAATAATTTTTACTTGTTTCCTGCACTACCTACAAAATTATTATAGATATGAATTTACAATAGACATATTTTTCTAGCAATGCATTATTTTTTAACTTTATGTGTTAATATTTTCATTTTATTCCATGTGTTGATTTAAATGTAATTATTTGAAATTTTATTTCATATTTCTTATTATTAGACAAAGGGTGTGCTAGAAGAACAATTTACTATTAGCCTTATTGATTTTATAATTTGGCCAAAAATATTAGCATGTTTTTTATTCTTTGTTCTCCATGTAATTATTAACACATTTCTTGTACAATTAATAGTATTACGAATAGAATTTTTGTGCATTAAATGAAATTTCATGCTGTAATGTTTTGGTTTTATTATGATTATTATATTACTTCACATAGAATCACATAAAAAATTTGGATATTTTTGTTAATTTAGAAACATAATAAGCATATTATACTATTTTTTTTCATGTGAAGTTAATAATTAGTGAATAATAAGTAGTATAATGTGTAAAATAACATTTAAAAAATATCTTGTTATATTGGTTAATTTTTACAATATCATATATAATTATTTAATTTGTGAATTAATTTAGCACTCCAATTTACTAACCAAATTTTTTCTATAAAATTATTAAACATAGAATACAATGATGTGAAATATAAAGATAGAATGTTTCTTGTATTAATTTTTTACCTTATTTATTTCAATTAAATTAACATGATCATAATCTGATAATGTTTCTATTAATTATTCTATGTATATAACCTAATCGGTATATATTTATCAAGTGTTACTTCTTTGTGCTTACATTATTTAGTTACTAGTGTTTATGTGATCTTGATTTTGAAGTATTGTGTTGATGATAATTTGTTTTTTCATATTAAATATCATCAATGAAATATTTTGGTTTGAAAATATTGTTTGAATTAAACCTGTATTTAAAAATGGAATTTTCTAAAAAAATGCAAATTTTCTAAAAATTTGTGTTTAAAAATGAATTAAAACACCTTATTTAAAGAACATTATTTTTAGAACATAGGAAATTGAATTTTTGAAAGGAAAAAATTTAGTATTTTGAATTATTTAATTTTCTAGTTTTTTAATGTTCTTCTTAATAAATGTGAGGTGTTTGCATTCCCGTTTTAAAAGAATTAATATAAAAAATATCTAAATTAATTAATTAGTGTTAATATTATTTAATGGACTTAAAAATTTTCATTTAAGGAGGTTTTAAAAAATGAATTGATTAATGAAAATATTTTCATTATTTTAGGAAGTTTATAATTTTTCTATGCCTTTTAACTATTATAACTATGTGAATTTTTGGGTCTAAACCTCACAATAACTTGCTAGAATGTGTTGTTTACAAGAAATGTTTATAAATTATACTATTGGACACCCCCTACTGGAATTGTGCTCTTGAATGTTTTTGGGGATAGTAATTAATATTTCACATGGTATGTTGATTGTGATTTCATACAGTTTAGAGTTATATACTTGTTTCTTAATCATGCTTGTATGCTATATTTTTTAATATGTTGGTTATGAAATCATTTCCTAATTATTATCATGAAGGTTATGGTTTATGCTCTTCAAAAGACATAACATGAGGAATGGAAGTAAAAGTTTCTTGGAATTATTTCTTATTATATGATCATAGAGATATCTTTTGGGTAGAAGGATACACTATGTTCGATATCATTCACCACAATCAATTCCCATCAACATCATCTAGTTTGGGAGGAAGTTACCACCTTAAAAGTTTTTTTTGATAATAGGAATAAAATGGTCCCTAGATTTCAATTACATATTAGAAAATTCACTTGTATAGTGACTATAGTTTCTTCTTAATGAGTGCTTCATTTTTTCAATGGAATTGTATCAAGGATCAGCATAAGTACCTAAGACAATTCAGAACCACCACCGGCCTATTTCCAACTGATCTTAATTAATTTTTTAGGTTATGTGTTAGTAATCAAGAGTATATTTGGGTGGGAAACCATGTTTTATGTTTTCAAGGATAGGGTTATGTGAAGGTTCTTGTCCATAGATTTATAAATGAGTGATTTTTTCTTAAATACCTCAAGGAGACATACACATTGTGTTATTATTAGATTCCTAATTTTTATTTATCTTTTATAGACTCATTGAGATCTATTCTACATAAATATTATAATATATTATTATTGGGTTAGTGGATGTCTAATCTCAAAGGTATATGTGGTTTGGGTTATTGAACTATCGGTCCAGGAATGATATTGGTGTTAAATCATCAACATGAACTTCAACTGTATGGCCTAAGAATATTTCATGGTTCCCTACCAGGTAACTCTCATTCATCGTTTGGGTAAACATGTATAAAGTTATTAAATGATCATATTTTCAATCTCTGACTATTAATATAATACATTAATGGATGGGAGACACCAAAGGATGAAAAAAGGAACATAATTTTCACATTGTTTTTGACATCCAATTATGGTCATTTCTTTTGTTGGGATAGTTTCAGTTGTTTTATCCACTAAAGTGTTGGGAGGGTCCATAAGGTTATGAAAATTGAAAACCAACTGATTGGAATGAAGTGACTATTACCTATACCATTTGAATAAAGGTATTATATTCTCATAGATTTTCAAATAATTTTCAATGAAAGTATGATCTTATTTAAGTGTGTGTTGATTAATAATTGATTCAGTACATTTCATTCCAGTTTCACGAATTTTTCAGTGCTGATCCACTAATATCATATGTTTTGGAAGTTTGGACCTTTCTTTATATATTTATTATCCTTATATTTCACTGAGACATAGTTTCCTTTTGGGTTTTGGTTAATGTATTGACCTTTGGAGAAACGTTCAGCTATGAGTACATGATATCACTTTCTATCGAAGGGGAAACATAGAGAATAATTACTCTGGAAGGTTGTTTTGAATGATATTTTTCAGTTCATGGAAGGTCATAATATTTCATTTAATAGACACTGGTTTTCAAATTTTCTATAGATTCTTCATATAAACCTATTTTGATTATCAATCCATTATTTGTGTCGATTTTTTATATCCACGCTGGTTTGTATAAGTGTTCTAGTATCGTCAATAAAAGATCCATCATTTTTTATGTATTCTTTATGGATAAAGAGTTCTTGTTTAGGTAAGTGTTGGAATTTAGTTCTTCAGTATTTTTGACCATTTAATACTCTTAATCATCTCGGTGTGGTCACATTATGGTTTCACTACATTCTTAATTTATGGAAATGCATCATATCCTCTTACTTTGTTTTTCAATGTATCTGTCGAATTACGTTTACATCTTCGGTATATTCATGTTTATCTGGAGTAGATAGTTCAAATTGGGATAGGAATGAAAATATCATGCTAGTTCAATACACACATTTTGTTGATCTGTAATGGTATCATGGATTAATCACTAAGGAATATTGGATTAATTTTTTTTCGTAATATCTTGTCACTACAAACTTCTTGCTTTACAAGGATAGAAATCCTTATAGTGGATATAATGAAACACCCCCACATTTTTTTATTATGGGATTTTTTTTATGTTGTAGAATTTTTTGATTGGTTTTCAGGAATATCTATTGGTTATTTGATTTTTAAGTACTATTTTTTAATCTTCAAGACATTTCATGAGTAACACAATAGCATGGTGGTCTTCATGATGGTTCTAGAGCTCCATTATGTGAAATTAAAATCTATCTAACATGGTATAATATATAGAAAAGATACAGATATTGATTATGATTAAACGTATTTTACTATTGGTTTCATTACACTATGGTGGTAGATGTGTTTCATGTGTAATCCACCCATGTGATATAATAGGGAAAAATAGCGAGCATATTGTGTGGTCTTGACTGTGGGGAGTAGGGAGTCTTCTTGTGTTCCAAAAGTAGCATATATCACTTAACTTTAGAATAATAAATATAAAAAACAAATAGGATTGAGTTTATACAATATACCATAGTATATTCACCAGGGTGAGATTAGATTAGAGAGAAACATGGGTGTGGTGGACACACAATTCCATGGTATCGATCAAAACCATTTTTCCAAATGGCTGATTCAAGTTCTATTTTTTGGGAGGGAGTTATGGGAATTGATGGGACATAAAATTATTGATATCAGGGGTATTAATTTATATGTCCAATCCATTTTTTCCCTATATTAATATTTATTCTTTTTATCTCTTACGTGTGTCTCGATTCAAGGATTCATGAATTTGAATATGGATGAACATTCCACCACTGAATAATATGATTCATTGAAAATATATTTTTTGATAGATTCGATGTTTGAGCCTTTTTTATAATAGTTTTGTGTAGGTTGATTCTTCCTTTTTTTCACTTTTTTCTTGAACGTTTTGGATCTATTGTTTCTAAATAAATTCATTCTAAATTTAATTTAAAAAACATTTTGAATATCTATGGAATATTTCCCAGACAGCATGATCCTAAAATTTTGGTTTGTGGGTGATTCCCAAAAAATCTATAATAATATTATTTAATAGTTTTCCTTAAGAAAAAAATGTTTTTGGGTGTAATAAATTGAAATAATTAGGGAAGCAGTTTCTGTTCACATTTGATGTATACAGGTCCATGATTGAATATACTTTTCTCTCAATATCAGACTAGAGGAATAAGAATGTATTTCATCAAGAGATAATTTGGTAAAAGAAGGATTTCCATTGATGATTATCGGAAGTATTATTATGCATGAATGGGTGGGTGGGTGTGTATATGATAGAGAACATGAACTATTGATATCGAGTGGGTTAGAAATATTTTTGATTACTATTTATAGAAAATATATTTTTGTAAAATAAATTTTTACATTTCATTTTGTTGTATGAAAAATATATTTTGAAAAAATACTTTGGTATGCTTCATTTATTTTATGAAAACTGTATTTTTATAATCATACATGATATGGTTCATTCAAATTTATTAAACTACGAGCTAACATGATTATTATTTTAGTTGTATATGTGGGAAGTGTTGGCGTTTTTTACTAGGTATTTTTACTCACCCCTTTTATGTAGAATTTTGGTGTATATATATATGTTTTTTCTATGATATATGAAAGGGGAAGATTTTTTTTCTCTATAGAGGTACTTATTGGTTTATATGTCATGGATGTATGATATGGTGTTTGGGAATTCACTGTAATTGGGGATTCTAGATCTATTCAACCTTGGGGCTTGAGTCTTGTTTTATTTTGGATTCCTTATTATTTGATTTTATTATTTCCATTTTAGTTTTGATATTTTTTTATTGGACATAAAATTTTTGGTCACATTTCATGAATCATATAGTATTGTATTGGTTGTCTTTTTATTTTTCTTGACTTGTTGTGTATTATTAAGGGAAATTAATCCCTCAATGATTTTTAATTCCCTTGGAATTTATTTCCAGCATTTGGTGTTTGGTGAATGTCACATGTGGTCGGTAACACCTTGGTTTTTTAAAAGACAATAGTTTGGGCTAGACTGTTACAATGTACTAGAGTTTACATCACTCTTTAGAGAATTTTTATGAGTATAGATACATATGGGGGAATGATTATCTGATGGTTATTGTAACACATGGAAAATATTAACCATAAAAATATCAGTAATAAATTACAGGATAAGATTTTATTATGGACATTGATTTTGGTTCTAGATTTTATCATTATTTTTTCCCTATAATTAATGGATTTTACCTATAACAAGTCACACATTTTATATTAAGGACCTTGAAATAAATAAGCAAGATGAGATTATTCACTCAAAATAAAACACCCATGAATATTCCAAATAGAAAAATATTCCTTTTATTTTACAAAATGATGACTACAATCATATGCTTTAAGATACCTTAACCAAGGGTGGAAAATATATCTTTTATCATCATAATGATTATACCTCCTACATCTATGGGTTCATCGTCAAATTTTTTGATATTTAATTTTCATAGAATGGTGGAGGTCCCTATGTATTTAAACTTCATTTATAAAAAATAAATTATGTTTTTAGGGAAAATAGAAGGAGGTGATAAAAGTACAAATAACTTTTATTGACAGCTTATTTTTTAGTTTTAAAGCTTAAAAATTAGAGTAAAATTAGATATTTCAATATAAATCATGAAAATTTTTTCGGATATAAGTGAAATTTCATGCACATTATTCCTATTGAAAAGTAATAGTTGATATTTATGTTGGGAAGAATAATTTTCGTATTACTAACTCATATGGTATACAAGAAGGGAAATTTTACATTTAAGGATATTTATGTTATATCAAGTGAATTAGTAAAGGTATTTGATAACATATTACTTTTTTTTATTATATTATAATTCAGTCTTGAGATAATATTTAATGATTAATGTTCTTTAGAATTTAGTTATTCTAGTTTATGGATTTAAGAAGACTCACCATGAGAATAAAAACTAATGGGAAAATGATTTTTTCACCTTTAATATGAGGGTGTAATTTGATATTATTTTTAGCAGTGGATCTCATCTTGATTATCCTAGAATTGGTTTTTATTTTTAGAAGGTTTTTTAAGGATTTTATTATCATGCCTTATGTTTTGTTATTCCTTTTATCCTAGATTATTAGTATGAGATAATGCATCATAATAAGGCTTGTTATATTTTCATATAAACCATTCTAATGGTTGAGGGATGGTATATTACATTTAATGATGGTTCCATCTATCACTAAAATATAGTCATTGAAATATTATAAAAGAAGTTACTCTTTGGTTTAGTGGTAAAGACTTTTATTTATAGGTTCCATAAACAATTATATAATTATAGAGTCATTCATTTGGAAATATTAAAAATTTCACTCATATAGATTTAGAGGTTCTATTGGATGTATGAAATAATTTTTTTATAAAGAATTGTTTTATGTCATTATAATTCTTTTTCAATCATATAGGGATATAGTAAATCCATAATTTGGAAGAGTCAAATGAGGATAAATAAATATCTATGATTTTTTTTCATATAGAACCTCTTATGGATTCACAGTAGAGAAAATTGCTCATATTTAATTTATGTGAAGATGAGAATATTCTCAATGAACTCTTGAAAACAAGGGTAAATGTTTATCAATCATGATTTGGTATTTAAGTGAGTCATAATTTCAAGAAAATGAAAAAAGGTAACTGGTAATTATTGTATTCAAGAAAATTATATAATTAAAGTTTATCCACTATGATTTTCGATATACATTTCAATTGAACATATGGGTAAAGCTTCAGGTACCTTTTTATTATCCTTAGTTGTTCTCCTATGTGGGAAAAGGGTATACTTGATATCTGGGTCAAAGAGTTTTAATAGATTATTATGAAGCTATATAGAATTCTCAATAACTTCATATATTTTTGAAAAAGGTAAGTATAATGGATTTTAATGAACATCTTTTATTGGATTTACATTCTTTTAAATTTTAATTTATTATATGTTTTGAATTTTTTATTTTTTATTTTGATTTTGATTTTCTTTTTTTAATATAAATATGGGGAAATGATTCATTATATAGAAAACCCAATAAATAATTTTAATTTTAAATGTTTCTTACTATCATAAATCAAAAAAAATTATCATTTAATATAATTTTTATAGGGAACTAATGTTTAATCCCCAATGATCATTCAAAACAATTGAATCCATTTGTTTTCTTTTGTATATCAGGCTAGTTATTTTGTGTTATAATAAATATTTGATAATATGAATTTGAGGATATACACAATTTAAATATTTTAAGATTTATTTTGGTGAGTATAAAGGATTAGATAATAATAGATTCATGTCATTGATTGAATAAAAAAGATCAAATTAAAATAATATTCACTACACTATAAGGCTGTGATTAAAATTCTATAAATTATTGGTTATAAACCAAGCCACTAATTAATATTTTTATACTAAAAACATATATATATATATATATATATGGTGTTTTATGTTATTAGTACATAAAATAACACAGACACATCCTAGGTGTAAAACCTTGATATATGAAAAGAATGATATGTTCGTTAGTGTATACAACACAAAGTCAGAAGATTAAATGCACCATGATATAATAATATTTAAAGGTTATAGTAATAACATAATCATTAAATTGTAATGTATAATTAGGATTAACAACATTATGAAATATATATTATAGAAATACTCAACAAAAATGTATTGGTAAACTCTTAGGAAATAATTACTCATTTTTTGGTAAAGTGGTTTTATTCTTTAAGAAAATTGTATAAAAATTGACATCATTTCCAATTACGATTGAATATTATAATTAATTCTTTAAAATTATTGAAATTATTTTTTTAAAGGAGATAATTTTTGAAATCAGCATATCAATACAATCTTGGGGTGAAACTTTGGGGTTTTTAAGAAAATATTTATTTTTTAATGCGTAGTGAAAATATATATTTTACTAAAACAACCCTTTATTTTTATTAAAAGGTTTAATTATGATTTTAATTTGATAATATATTAAAATAATACTAAATTATTTATAAATAATACAATTAATTATATAGGAATCATCTTTATATGTTTTACTTGTTAAAACATCATTTTTTGTCTTGAAATACATTTTTTATTCTAAAACCCATTTTATCATTGTGAATTACAAATTTATTTTAAATGTAATTTCTGTAAATAATAGAAAATTTTTTATATGAAATGGACATAATTTTTGGATTCATCATGTCAAATATATCTTATATTTATTTTTGGATATTTTTTATAGACATTAATTTTTTGGGGAATTATAGAAAATATAGGTTTTATGAAATACTGTATCTTTTATAATATCACCCAACATAAATTGGATATTAAATTTTATTACTTTTACATAAAACATATATAATAATATAATAATATAATAATATAATAAAAACAAAATAATTCCATACATATAAATTATTGTTTATTTCATGATAAATATGGAAATCGTTTTCAGTGTCGATGTAGTGTTTGCGCAATAATGGAAAAGTATAATCTAGTATCATAAAGATAATATTTGTGAAGTTATAAGTATGTTATATATTTTTTTATAAAAATATAATGTATTATTGACGTTTTTTATGGATAGATTGAATTTTATTGATATATAAAAAGTTCCCTATCTAAATTATGCTGCATTTTTTTTCAAAAGAATAGAAAAGTAAAAAAAATATATTAAATAAGTTTTCTTTACATAGTTGTGATTAAATATGAATATTCAATTAATATAAATGATTATCAAGAACTTGATTTATTATGGTATTTAATTTTTAATTTTTAGTGAACAAATAATTTTCTTAAATGTTTATGCAATGTTGACTCATTGTTTGTCCAGATAGTAGAAAAATCATGTCAAAGATATTAAAAACTATAAAAGTAATATTTTTTTGTGATTTATAGTGTCAAACTAATTTTTCAAATAAATGTAAAATATTTGGGTTTTTTTTAATTTTTAAATTCTAATTCAATATTTATCATTACTATATTAAATTCATTGTAAATAAATTATTCAATTAATTTCATTAAAGATATTTAATAATAAACAATATTTTATTAAATAATTATAAATAAAATAAAACTATATTCATCCAATTGAATTGTATATGGTTGCAAATATAATAATTTTACCATTTAGGGTCCATGTTTCCTTTTATATGTTATTTATTTACTTCTAGAGAGTGATAATATTGATATCTATGTAATGGTATAAAGGGTTAAAAAGGTTAAAACAAATGGATAAAAGTAGAACCTTATTGTAAATTTTTATGAGATTATTTAGACCCGTAATAATTGTGGAAATGAGTTATATTAATTTTTTTCGAGTTGAAAATTTAAATTAATTGACATTAAATTAATAAATTATAAAATTCCAAGAGTTCTCCTCCCCTCACATATAAAAGAAAAACACCTCTCCTCTATTCCTCAAACCATTTAAGAAATCTATAGTAGAAAATCCCTTCCCAAATCCTTTCCTAACATCCATCCGAACATTATATACATCTTATTCATTGAAGAACTCAAAACTTGTAAACCTTAAGGTTTAATGGAAAGGGAGTTTTAGGGAAAAAAGATATATATTTTAACTGAATTATTTTGCACATTTTTATATAAATAGACTCATACTTAGAATTATCCTTAGTTATATCCCTAGAAATGTCCTTAGAAATATACCTATAAATATTGATAGAAATTTACCTATGGATTTAACTGTAGTATTATCATCCTATATTCTAAAGGATAAGTAAAGCTTTCCTTTGATACCATATATATTGACCGAGAAATTTCATAAATAGATATTACATAGTTTTAGATGAATATTCAACACATTACATAAACACATGACTATGGACTATAATAGTTTAAAATATTTGCAGACAAAAAACAAAATCTTCTAATTTGGTGATAAATATTAAATATCTCCAATAAATATATTTCACTATAATATTATTCACAAAAAAAACCGTACATAAAACATGTATTCACAACCTCAAGAAACAAAACATATGAAAGAGTGATCTTATAAGTTCAGTAAGGGTGGAGAGGGAAATATGTAATCATAACATAATAATAAGTTTTTTTGGAAATTATAATAACATTTTAAATACACACCCTTCATGTTAATGATCTTAATCTTAAGTCATGTCATAATTATTGGAGGTTCATAAGACATTAATCATAATTGAATAAATGAATACAATCAACAAGAGAATAAAATTGGAATAAGGCATCACATTTTCATACACATAAGTTTATAAAATTATAACATGTGTAAATAGATACAGGATTACTCAATATGTTTAGAACATGAAATCAAGCCTTTACATAAACTTATGGACATGAAACTAGGTACATTCATACCATTAGGTACAAATAAGATAGGCCCACACATAAAATTGTGAACATGTAATTAGGTTTACACATTACATTGTGAACATGAAATCAGGTTCACAAATAACATTTTGAATATGTAACCGGGTTCGTACCTAACATTGAGAAGATGTAATTTCGTTCACACAGAACACTGTGAACATGTAATAAGGATGAAACATAACATTTTAAACATGTAATTATATTCACAACTAACATATTTACTCTTGAGTTATCCATCATTACCAAATTATTGGAGAGACATATAGGTCTCACCCATCACATGTTGAGAAACTTATGTAGGTTCTTCACGTGATTATGAAACATTTATCATGTCATCACATATTAAATGAAATTGTTTTCAAAAAAAATCATCACATCATAACCAATGGGGAAAAAAGGTTCCATAATAATTTAGTAATTTCATAATAGGGTAAACAATGGAAGAGAATGTTGGTTTCATAATAACTATTGCATGGTATAACCTATAAGTGAGAAATAGGTTTCAAAAGAATATTTTCATAATAAACCACCCACCGTACGAATAATGATGGTATATTTTGTTTATCAGTAAAGAAGAAGTTATATCAAAGGATTTCATTGTATATAAAGAATGATTTTTAAAGACAAATCATTTAGAAAATTTCTTGAAGAAGAGTACATCTGTTTAGAAATAATTATAAAAAATGAAAGTTCATAAAATATTTTGAAATCATTTTCAAGAAAAATATACATGAAAATATTTGATTAAATATTTAAAATTAAATTACAAATTTTCTTAAAGAAAATATCATTTCCACATTGGACAAATAAATTAAAACGTACAAATTATTTTAAAATACTTTTCATCATAAATTATCTTGATAATTTATAATGGAATATTTAATGAAAATACTGCTTATGATAGTGGGGAATTTGGTTTATTACCTACAAGTTTAGACAGTCATTCCTTTTATATTTTTGGTAAAACCCAAACAAGTATTATTTTGAAGACGATAAGAAGATTCATTATAAAAAAAAATTAGGTAAAAAATGTTTAATTTTTTTAATAAATCACATGAAAAATGTTCAAAAAATATTTATAAAACATGATTTTGAATGAAAATGGGGTTTTGACCAAAGAGATAAAAAAAGTTTATTTTTCACAAAAAAATTCTTTTGAACTCAAGAGTACATTAAATGATGAAAATGAATATATATGATATATTCTCAATAAATAACCATATTAGAAGAAAATAAATTAGTTTCTTGATATATATATTATAATGTCTTTTTATTGGAGTAATAATTATAAAAAATTCCATTAAATGATGAGATTATAACATATAACTCTTACAAGATTGTTAGTTTTGAATCATAAGAACACTAAAAGAATACTATAAAATGAAACATAAAATATCATGATAATAATTAAATTCATCAAATTAAATTTAAATTTGGCATTATATACACCTAATGAAAATAAGATAGATTTATAACATATCATATTCCTCCAAGATAAAAAAATTGAGACAAAATCCATTACCATTTTGGTAATTATTTAACCATAAAACCAAGGAAGGAGATATTGTATAATGGAAATTAAAATAAAAATAATTTTTAGCTAATGAATAGTAATTTAAATTCATGTGTTTCATATACACAAAATAATATAAATATTTAATTAATATGAAATATGTATAAAATACGTAAAATGTCAGAAGGAAATCCCTTACCTCTATATTAATCATTTGAATTACAATACCCAATTAATAATAACATCAAATTAAACATTAATTATTCTTAAATGATTTTATTTATGATATAACATGTCAATGGGGAAGTATATTCACCACATAGAATAAATTTGTGGTGAGTCTTCTTATTTCTCCATTAATTAGAAGAGATACTGGAATCCTTGATCTTAAGTCTCATGTCACTTTTTAAACATTTTAACCTCCTAAATAATAAATTTAACTTATTATAAGTGTATAATAGAACAATATTTATATATATAATATAATCTATTATTTAATTAACACCTTATATTATCTGTTTATTAACAATCTATTGTTAAAATCACATTTCGAGTAATAACTTCTTTATTCTCCATATATATTTTTTATTTGTTATATTCAGCCCAATCACTTAGATCATGATTAAATAATATCTAAATTAATTATAATAACATAATTTTCATATTTATATTTCAATTTTAATTATTATACCAATCATGGAAAATCATTTTGAGAAATGATGTATGTTAGGATCATGGAGACAGTAGGCCATTCAGATGCATATGTAATTTTTCCAATTTTCAAAATTCATTACATAAAGAGGTTAAGTAATATTTTGTATTTAAAGAATGATAATAATAGGATAAATAATATTTTTGAAAATTTAAATATACTTATACATATAATCCATTTATTTGTTTTTGAAAATCGAGAGTCACATCGCTTAATGAAGGTTGTAGTCCACATGTACACGTACAACCTTATAATCTTTTAGTGAGTGAAAATGTAAGAAATAAAATGATATATTATAGTTTAAAAAAATTAAATATGTAATTAATATCATATTCATGTAATTTATATCATATATAATCATTAAATATATCCTTATTATCTTCCATGAAAAGTGTTGCTAAAAACAAATCATGTCGCTTTGAAAGGAAGTAGTCTACCGTACACACAAGTAACATTATCATATCACCTACATAATGGAAAGGAAAATATGTATATACCAAATAATTACTCTAAAAATATATTTATGTTATATAATATTTATATATATAATTTATATTCATAATCATATGAAATAGTGAGAGGTGTTTTGAAAAAATGAATAAAATTCGTTCACAAGGTGGAAGTCTTCCGTACATATGAATAATGATTTTATAACCCAATTGATCAATGTGGGAAGTATTTAGGTTAGTAAAATTATATAAAAATATCTAATTATGTGTTAAATATTGAGTTTTTTTACATTATCATGTTTCAATGATAATTTTTTGAGATGGAGGAATGAATAAAATAACAAAATGCTTATTAAATAATGTTATATCTTCTTTAGGTTACATCCTTAGGTTTGAACCAAAACTTATTATAATATGTATTGGAAACCAAAATAGGGATTCTATTGTGAGAGGATAATAGTTTTTAAGTGATTTCTGTAAGTTATAACAAATCCAAAATGGATATAATGTGTGAAGAGGATATGAGGTTGGGTGTCCTTTTATATGTGAGGTGACTGGAAAACTAGTAATTTTTATAATTAAATCATATACCCACATTTATCACTAAATAAAAGGGCCCTAAAAGACGAATTATCAAGACATATAAATTATAGTGTTGAAATATGGTCATAATAAATATTTTAGAAAATTTATTTCTTCATTTTAACCCTTATATGTCTGGCTTGACCCCCCATAAAACCATTTTTTCCTTCATCGTGATAAATAACTTTTATGATTTTAAAATTCACTATATTATAAAATTAAGTTAAAATTATAATATAATATAAATTATAGTGATTATAAATATATAATCCATTTTCGAAATTCCATTCACATATGAGGAAAATTTTATTTAAAAATTAATCCCATAGAAGTTTCGAAAAATCATGTTTCTAAGGAGAAAATATTAAATAGTTTACAAGATTTGTTATATCAAATATAAATATGAAAGTTGTTCTCATGTATTAAATTTTATTAATAGATATATAATAAAATATTAATTTAAATATCTAAATAATTTAAAATAAGTGGTACCTTTTAATTAACATTCATTATTTTTCATAATTCATCAAAATATTAATATTTTCAGAAAATTATCAAAAACCACCCAATAAAAATTCTGACATGTTTATTTTAAAACATGAAAATACTGTTTCAAATATATTTTCTAAAATTTTCTAAAACTAGTATTTATATAATTACACAAATGGAGGAAAAACATTTTTTTAATACAATTTTTTAAGTGTAATATTTGATTTATTCTTATATAATTTATAGAAAAAAATCCAACTGTTAAATATTTGATTTAATATATAATATAAACATTTAATTAAATACATTCAACAAAATTTTTCTTTTTAATTTATTCAGTGAAAACATATTTTTCTCAAAATATATTTTTTGAAAATAGATTCCCTTTATTTTCAAATTGTTTTAAATTTAATTATTAATTAATTAATCACAAAAGAATTAATTTTATATACATGTCTAAATTTTATAGTTTCATAATTTTTGTAATAATATTCTTACCCATCATTCTAAAAGCTGGGTGGTTACAATATTATTTTATTAATATGCCACACCTCATTTAAACTCATTGTTGCGTGTAACACAATATAAAATAAGTATTACATGTCTCGCAAGAGGAACAATGTGTTTCATGTAATGAAATATAACCGAAAGATTTAACTTTTCTGAAAAAAAAATAAAATAATTCACATGATATATGGGTGTTATAGAGTGCTCCACAATCACCCTCCAAACATCATTATTCTCATGCATGACGTCCCTATGTAACTTTCTTATCAAATAATTATAAAAAATATATCATTTTCCTAGTACATATGAAATATCACTATCGTTATAATATAATAATTATATCCAAAATTGATAATATAAATTTAGATAATGAAGTAGGAATACATACCATAAACTTTTATAATCAGTAAAGATTTCAAATAACTCATCAATGAAGTGATACCACAACAACAATAGAGAAAAATGAACACATAAAGTAGTGTATCATATAATACATAGTGACATTCATGAGGGAAAAAATTTCAAGACACCTAATATATTACCTCACTATTCTATACCAAAACTAAACCCATGAAAAGGAGAGAATCATCTCAATACACCTCGAACATAATTCCTACCTATGACAAAAAATGATCATGGTCACTGACTATAATCCATTTTAGATATGTGAATGTGATATCATGATCATCAATATATAAAAGCACATTATCCTTCCTCTTCAAAGTGTTCATATGATTTTAAAACCATGATATGTTTAGACCATTCCTCCTTTAATAACTATAATGTCTACGAAAACTCATCACATCAACAACAATCATAGAGGAAACCTAAGAAAAAACAACCTCTATCTTAAATGGAACCACACCTACTTCATGTTGAGATAAAAAATCCTCATGTAACATACCTCATGACCTCAAAACACACACTAAAAAACATCTATTATTGAAAATGATAATAAATGACTCAAAAAAAATCTCAATGATAATTTGTATTGTCCTCTTCACACATTAAAAACAACAGTGTGTTATTGATAAAAACCACTATTAATTGATCCAAAATATCATATACCACTACATTCATCATTATCTTACACATGGATTGGTACTTTATATAAAAAATGACATTAAAACAGCTCATTATTCCCATAAAAGCATCTAAAAATAGCCTTTCAATAGCTTTATCATTCATCTGTATCTGATGATATAGGGACCAAAAATCGATCATGAAAAACTGTCCAGAAAAATATATATTATTAAGTAAATTGTACACCCATATAAGGGGATATAAGTTATTTACTATCACACAATGTAATTTAGGATAATCTATAAATATACGAAGACTTCAATTTCTGTTCTCCTTATGTAAACTTGGTGTACCACAATGAAACACACTAATTAAAATGAACCATCTCAATAGAAGATCATCAATATAAATTAAATTATACTAAAACTCAAAAGGGTTAATCCTATATGGATACATTGATATGGGAGAGATTCTTAGTTGTAGCTCTATAAAAAACATGATCTCATGTCGATGTGGTGGCATATCAATTTTTTTAGGAAATAGATTAGGGTAATATTCTAAAAAAATCTATGAAATTTCTTCAATTGATTCTAAATGTAACTCAATATCCTCCCATATATCAAGTATTTTAAGTACACAACATGAATCATATCCATTTGAGGGAGTCACTCACAATAAAACACATCCTACTCTCTATATTCAACATAGAGTAAGATTTTACTCTACAATCAGTCCATAACATCTTTACTAAACACATATATCTTATTATGAGGATTATGTCATATAACTTTATCTTAAAAATTATATGTCTCATTATGAGAGATATTTCCCAATATCTAATCCGAGTATATGAACACATCATAAAAACTAGCTCAACCTCTAGCTAGAATCATCAATGCCAATGGAAATGAAAAACCATTCAACTCAAGTCCTAAAGCATAGATAAGGGAGGGTGTAATAAAATTTTTCTGGTAAAAATATTTATAACATAAGAAGAGTGTACCTTGATCAGTTCGTATCTCACCCATCAGTAAGAAATATAATGAATACATATTACCATGAAATTATCCATGCCCTCTCTGACCATAATATTGATAACATATACGGTCGTGATTATTATATAGTGACTAAGGGAATGGGGAAAAAATAATTTTATATATTCTTAATATATTACCTCTCTATTAATCAATAATTATAGCCCCTACTAATGTTTATACGTTAGAGGAAACTATATAAATTACTAGGAATTATGTGGGACTCCACCTCCAATATGAATTTTATGGAATCTTGGGAACTCGATCTTTTGATGTCGATGATTTCAAACTGGATAAAATTCATGATGGATCCCCTAGAAGGGATTTGATAACTACCATCACCCATGAAATATCATGAAAATGAAAATAAAAATAGACCATGTTTTATGATTATTCTATTATATAAGAAACTAAGTACTATTATACATTGCTCTACTCCAGAAAGATTCATTGTGACTCACCTCCCATAATAATCAAGTATGAGATAAAATCCATTCATTTACTTATTCCCTCAACAATAATATAAGATATGTCAAAAAAAAATTGGTGACATAGATAATCCTATTTTGAATTCATATATCCCTATAATTTAGTATCATATCCTCCTAATTAAGAATAAGCTATGAAGTATAATACAATATGTTTTTTTCATGATACTAAACTCTTGCATACTAAATATACAATACAAAATTTTAAAATTATCTATTAGAAAAGTATCTTCTGTATTCAAATAATGTATCATGACATGGAACTTATCATGGTATATCTCCACTAAAACCTTCTACTGTTCATTAACTCTTATGAATAAGAACCAAAACTATCAAGCTTCCCCAGGAAACATCATCACATAAAATGAAACACAACTTTCCGTCAAATCATGAATCAAAATAGAGACAATATTAATCTCCACAAATTAATATTTAATATTATAATCAAAAATAGATAACTCATAAATCTGAAAACTCTATAGTGGAATCTCTTAGTAATACCTCCTCTAAGTTTCATCAACATAAACCTCAACTCCACTACTATATTCTAGAAAATCCTGGTAGATATTATCATTTTGAACATGAAAAATTCATAAACATGGATCCATTCTTATGTATAAACAAACTATAGGGACTCTAAAATCATAATATGGAATAATTAAGGTTAAAGAATTATTTTACCTAAAATTTCATTCGCTGCCTAATTTAAAAATATTAATAGAAAATCTTAATTCATGATCCTAACATAGGTGTCCTTTCTTTAAGTAGAATCACATATATAATAACATTAAGTAAAATTAATGGGATTTTCGTAAGATGAAAGGGGGGCATAAATACCTATTTCACATCCAGTATTCCATTTTTACATCAATACGAAGACCATGTAATATTTCTTCTATGTTAACCCTTGTAACCATCAATTGTTATTACCCCCCCCCCCAAATATCTTATATATCAACCATCAACTCTAATAGAAATCATTCTTGACCCACCTCTACTGGTACTCCTCCAAGGCCCGTAGTGAAAATAGATATGGCCTCTAAATCCTACCTCTAATAGGATATTTGATAGAAAACCCATATAGGGTATAAAATTAATACAATGAGAGGAATTTCCCAATTTATTAAATTTATTGATAAGTGATAAGACGAAATAACCCAAAAAACTCAATCACATAAATAAATAAACCATCCAATATATGAATACAATTTCATAAAATGCATAAAAAATATATAGGTGACAATGAAATACGAAAAGTGATAAAGAAAATTAAATTACACCTAAAAAAAATCTATTCTATTTATTCCCAACTCGAGCACAAACTAACTCCCCGGGATATGAAAAACTGTCAATAAAAATATGTTTATAATACAAGTATGCTCATTAGGATACACCCTGAAACCTATTTAAAAAAAGTGGATGAATTATACTAAATCAAAATAAAATAATATATAAAACCAACACATTACCTAAACCCCTAAAAAATTAACAAATAATTAAAAAGGATCACCCACTATGTAACACATGAAAGTTTGTATTTCCAAAAAAATATCTATAATAATGGTACCGTGGTCCCACTTCCCCATTCGTTTGTTACTATCATTCCGTAATGTCTAACATTATTTTCTTTCAACCCTTCTATCAGTCATCCTACACCTCATGCGTACATTCAACACCTCATCATATCACTTATGAAAAAATGTAAATCTATAAGTTGTTGTAGACTATGTACTATGAATTATATCTCAATCCAAAACACGATGCATATGTATGCATATGGAAAACCATAGTCACAGAAACCGGATAAATGTATGTGTTATAACATCAAGACAATATGATGAAAAAAATACTAGTATAGTAACATTTTGTTCCATCATATATTGAGTAGTTTTTTCCCTTTACATTGAGACATTATAGATGAAATATTCTTAAAAATATAGCTTCACAAAAGGGGGAGTGGGGAAGAGGAAAAATTCCCCCATCTGTATAATACTATCCAATAAGTTGGTGAAAATATCTATAACAAAATTATTTGGGCATCGACATCACAACTAACTCAGGTGGTGAGGCATATGAAATTAGAAAATATATGAAAAAATATCCCCTAAAACCAAAATATGGGATACTATCTATATTGTGACTCAATTGTAACAATTATCGCACATGACGCTTTTTTTCTATCGATATGTCCAAGTTAGATGGAATTGAAAAATGAACACAAGAGTAAATATTCAACATTATTAACCATTCTCACTTAGTAGTCAATAATTATTATCCATTCATTACTCATTGTTTTATTTTTTTCTATAATTAATTTTATCACAAGATATAATACTGAAAATATTTTGATTAAAATTTCTAGATTTTTATCCCTTACTCATTGACGTTTTTTTTCGACCATACCATTGTATCTATTATTATATATTACCTACATCAACACCAATCCTATGAGTTTGTCATTTAATCATTTAATTAAATCAATTTCCCAAGAACTCTATTTATCATTCTAATATATGACAAGGAGATTAACTTATGGTGTTTAATCTGACATCAAAATTTGGTTAGGAACCAAAATATGTAGGCATATCAAAACCATACTTCATATAAAATGACAAAAATAATGATGGGAGTTCCCAAATATCATCCTATACAAAATAAACCCTTGAATAAGACTCGCACACTAGATTTGAATCCAACGAAGACCATCACCAATCATATTTTGTCACGACCCATCCTCGGGGCCCGTGCCGTGACTACCCCAAGCCCGCCTTCCATAGGCCAGGGGCTGGCGACTAGCACCAAGGCGTAATTCCCGATAAAAAGGGAAGGCATTGCCTTTGTAAAGTGAACAAACACCATAGAGCAAGCAAGCAGTAGTAGTAAACACTAAGTAAAAGCTGAGTACAACAGTAAGTGTGGAAAAGTAAGTGGGCCAGTATACAAACCCAAACTGAAAGTAAAGTACAACTGGAAAGGGAAAACAGGAACTGAAAAGTAAAGCTGCAACATCGAGTTGTCTACTGAAAATCCCACCTAAAGGGTGGGCACAGATAGCCTCCTCTGCTCCTCGGGTCCAGCCGACCGCTCCGAGTACATTCCGCCCAGTGGTCCACCTCCAGGTAACATCCTGCTCCGCAAGCCTCAACCACGATCAGTGTTGTCCATCGTCTGCAACCAACACAACGTAGTGCGGGCATAGCCCGTGCAGGGGTGAGTATAAGCTACTCAATAGGGACCCCGAGACCCCCGAAGGTCTCCCAAAATCCACAAAGGATAATCCATAAAGGAAAGATGCAATCACGAAGTAACATCTGACACTGCTTAGGTATATTCCCATACATATACCTAAGTCATCAATTCTTGTTCGGCTCCAACATCCGAGCCCAAGTACAACCCAGTCCACATAGGAAAGAAAAACGTAAATCCACACAGGATAGCACTACTCAATCCACATAGGAAAGAAAACAGGATTCAGCTCACACAGGTATACTTCTTCGTATGACAATAGAGATGATAAGATATTTCCACTGATTCGTCTAATCCATCCGACCCATAAAGGATCGATAGGTACTAACCCCCGAAATGACCCACAAGGGATCTGACCCATAAAGGATCGATAGGTAACTAACCCCCGCAAAGACCCACACAGGATCGGACCCACACAAGATCTGTAGGCGCTGGCTCCCACAGAACCGCTGAGCGCTGACCAACACAGGATCGGTAGCACTGATCCACATAGGATCGCTGAGTGCTGTAGTCATCGCCGTCGAATCCACTGAGGATATCTGTACAGTCGTCGTCGTCACATTCGCAGCCAGCTCTAGGGTTCCCGCACACAGTAAGCTCGTTCGAGAGGGTCCACTCCACGAGCCGAGAGGCTGATACATAAACTGACACAAATTCCAGAGTTGATGTATCCAGAAGTACCATATCGTCAACATGAACTCAACGTCGCAGACGGCGCGTCAATCGGACGCCCGGTCTGAGAGTTATTAGCTTTCTCGTCCCAGGGGCCCGGTTGGTTTTTAAGTCAAAACCAACCTGACCGTACTCCACCTACGTCCAAACCTCGGGCGGAGTAAGCCAAAAGATCCTTCTCAGTAATAAGAATCCAACAAAGTCGACGACACGTCAATCGGACATCCAAAGCTCAAGTTATGAGCGTTTCCGCTCCGAGGGCCCGGTTGGTTTCGTGTACGAACCAACTCGTCCAAACCCAAAGTATTCTGAAACCTTGAGTGCAGTATACAGAAACGACCGACTCGATCCAGGGATCGCATCACAACTAATGGTGCGTTGATCAGAGGCCCGTAGCACAAGTTATGGGCGTCCGACCGGAAGAGATTCGGTATTAAAGGGTTTGGGCCCGGTCCGACCCGGCCGGATACCCCCAGGGTCGGCCCGAACCGGGTTGACCCGAACTGGGTCCGGATCCAGCCCACTTGTGCACGGCCCGGCCCGACCTGGCGGACCGACCCGACCTAGCGCACGGTGCGCTGGGCGTGTTGGCCAGGTGCTCGGCCAAACAGATGAGCCGTTGACGGGGGGGGGGGGGGGCTGCCCCCCTGGATTTTGTAACCGCGGCCCCCATTAATGGGGGCTGCTCAGCTGGACGCTGGGGGTTCAAAACCCCCAACCTTCCCTTGTCTGTCCGGCCCGCTTGGCCGGCCGGATTCCGCCGCCACGGGACCGGTGATGGCCGGTCCCCCCTGCTCCGACACCGGCGGCCCAGAACCGTCCCCCGGTCACCCTACTCCGCCGCGGCGCGACGGCGCCGCGCCTCTCAACCACAGCCCCGATCTGGCCGTGGTGTCTTCGGGTTTCTCCGACGCTGCGTGATGGTGTCGCGTCCTTGTTCGATTTCACGGCGTGGCGCGTCAGCGTCGAGCATTCCTTGCCGCACGATTCCGCACGGTGCGACGATACCGCGCCATTCCCGTTTCAATCCACAATAGAAACCAACATGGATAATGGAGGACGGTCGGCCGTGTTTGTGCGGTTCGGCCCCCCTCTCGTTAATCAATAGCAATTGGTCATATTCCATGAAGAACATCAAAGTAGTAATCACGAACAAAATAAATAAAAATAACCCCTACTTTGAGCATAGCTTGAATGGAGGTTCATCGAACGAGGATTCGTCGCGAAATATCCGTCGCGGGAAGACTCGTCATGGAGGGAGATGTTGTGAAGGAGGCGTCGACCTCCGAGGAATCTGGCGTTCTTCGTGTTCTTCTTGTTCTTCATGTTCTTCGACGAAGAGGATGAAGAAACTCAAGACTCCCTTAGCATTTTCTCCCAAAGATCCCAAGGCAACAAGAATCCAACCAAAAATAAAACAAGACACTATCTTATTTTATTAACACAACGTAAGGTTTGAAATTCAAAAGTTGAATTAAACCACAAAATTAAATTACACAAGTTGTCATAATTTATGAAGGGTTATGGGAGTTTAGGGAAGGTGAAGGGGTAGGGTTTGTGTGGGCCCCACCACCTTCATAACCTACAAATGGAAGTTGGGTGGTTTTCCCCAACTTCCACCCAAAGCTTAAACCACTTAAAGTAAAAATAAAAATTGATGCATAATTTTTATTTTACCTTCAACATAAATTAACAACATCTCTCGTGTAAACAAAACTCCGAAAAAGGTGTTCCTAAGAAATTACCGGCGCTGCGAATCCATCGGTGCCCTCAGAAATCGATTCCGAGCACCGGTTCAAAAAGTTAGAAATTCTCGCTCGTTCGTTCACTGAACGTACCCGAGCTAAACTTCGGATAGAAATTTCGGGCACACCGAGCCTCGGAATCAAGTGCCGTCAAAAACTACGTTCTTGTAAAATCCCAATGAAAATTAAGAAAAAAATTTCCTTGAATTTTATGGGTCTTTACATTACTACCATTTCAGAAATTTACGTCCCCATAGAGATACATCATAAGCTATGAAAACAAATGTGGGTACTAAGAACGCATCTGAGCCTCCCGCTCCCAAGTGCTCTCCTGGAGGTTACCGTGCTTCCATCTGATGCGCACTAGAGGAATCGATCGTCCACGTAGGTCCTGCTCCTTTCGATCCTCGATCTCCACTAGAACCTTCGCAAAAGTCACCCCATCATCAACGTCCAGCTCCCCATGATCAATTATATGTGTCGGGTCATGCACATATCTTCTCAGCTATGAAACGTGGAAGACGTCGTGCACTCGGTGCAACTGAGGTGGTAGAGCCAGGCGATAAGCTACCTCACCAATCCTGTTGAGGATCTGGAACGGTCCGATGAAGTGTGAAGACAAATTGCCGCCTCGACCAAATCTTTGAAATCCACGTCGAGGTGAGACATGCAAGAAGACATGGTCGCCATCCTCGAACTCCAGTGGCCTCTGCCTCCTATCAGCATAAGACTTCTGCCGACTCTGAGCTGTCCTCATCCGCTCCTGGATGATCTGGACCTTCTCTGTCATGGCCTGGACCATCTTCGGTCCCACAAGTGCTGACTCCCCAGGGTCTGTCCAGCACAAAGGAGATCTGCAAGGTCGGCCGTACAATTCCTCGTATGGTGCCATCCCGATGGTGGAGTGGTAGATGTTGTTGTACGAAAACTCCACCAAGGGTAGGTGGTCCTCCCAGCTGCGACCAAAGTCAAGAACACATGCGCAGATCATGTCCTCGAGAGTCTGAATGGTCCTCTCCGTCTAACTATCCGTCTGAGGGTGAAAGGTTGTGCTCAGACGTAGCTGCATCCCGAACGCCTCCTACAACCCCTACCAAAGCTGGGAAGTAAAGAGATCATCTCGATCGGAGACGATATATTATGGCACATCGTGAAGTCGTACAATCTCCTGAACGTAGAGACGTCCCAAGCTCTCCACTGAGCCCTGCTCTCTGATGGGTAAGAAGTGAGCCGACTTGGTGAGTCGGTTGAAAATCACCCAAATGGAGTCGTGACCTCTGGAAGTGCGTGGAAGTCCAGTCACGAAGTCTATAGATATCCCATACCACTTCCACTCCGGGACCTCCAAGGGCTGTACCAAGCCTGCTGGTACCTGGTGCTCTGCCTTCACCTGCTGGCAGGTGAGGCATCGAGAAATGAACTCCACCACTGCCTTCTTCATGCCTGGCCACCAGTGCTATCGTCTGAGATCCTGGTACATCTTCGCCACTCCAGGATGTACCGCCAAAGGAGAAGTGTGAAACTCTCTCAGCACCTCCTCCCATAAAGAAACTGGTACCAAGGTACGTCCTCTGAAAAGGACGTCGTGCTCTGCTCCAAAGGAGAAACCATTAGGTGCCTGTCCTAAGGATATCTATGCATGCCGCGTCTCACATTTAGCATCCCCACACTGTTCCTCTCTGACCTACTGCAGTAGTGAAGGAGTGACTGTGAGAGACTGAAGGAAGGCTTCCCCATCTCTATCTACGAAGGATATTTGCAAAGAGTCCAGTTTCTCTATCGCCTCCTCAAGTAGCTGAATGCCCATCCTCATGCTGAGAGCACCAACTACTACGTTCCCCTTCCCAGGAGTATAGATTATATCAAAGTCATAGTCCTGGAGGAACTCGAGCCATCGCCGCTATCTCAGATTCATGTCCTTCTGAGAGAAGATGTACCTGAGACTCTGATTGTCAGAAAAGACTGTAAAGTGCTCGCCCATTAGGTAGTGTCTCCATGTCTTCAAAGCGAAGACCACTACTGCTAACTCCAGGTCATGGGTAGCATAGTTCTGCTCATGCGGCCTCAACTGACGTGATCCATAGGCGATCACTTCCCGCTCCTGCATCAGGACACATCTGATTCCGGTCCCTGATGCATCGCAGTAGACTACGTACCCTACTCCCTCTTCAGGAAAACTCAAGATAGGGGCGCTGGTCAATCTATGTCTCAGCTCCTGGAAGCTCTGCTGACATCTGTCTGACCACACAAAGGGTTTCCCCTTCTTCGTAAGAGCTGAGAGTGGTGCCGCAACTCTGGAGAAGTCTGGCACAAATCTTTGATAGTATCCAGCTAGACCCAAGAAGCCTCTCACCTCAGTCACACTCCTGGGTGGCTCCCAAGCCAACACTGCCTCGATCTTCACAGGATCCACCACAACTCCCCCTCAGAGATGACGTGCCCCAAGAAGTGGACCTCACATATCCAGAACTAACACTTCGAGAGCTTACCATAAATCTGGTGCTCTCAGAGTGTGTCTAGTACAATCCGCAAGTGGTAGGTGCGCTCCTCCTCAGTCGTCGAGTAAATCCAAATGTCGTCGATGAAGACCACGACAAATCGATCGAGGTATGGCTGAAACATCCTGTTCATGAGGGCCATGAACACTGCTGGAGCATTGGTTATGCTGAATGGAATAACCAAGAACTCATAGTGGCCATACCGACAACTGAAGGCCGTCTTCTGCACGTCCTCGTCTCGAACTCTGAGCTAATGATAGCCTGACCTGAGGTCTATCTTCGAGAACCACCGTGCTCCCTTGAGCTGATCGAAGAGGTCATCAATCCTCGGTAGCGGATACTTGTTCCTCAGTATCACTTGGTTCAGGTGACGATAGTTGACACAAAGTCTCAAGCTCTCGTCTGCCTTCTTGGCGAACAAAATCGGGGAAGCCCAGGGTGAAACATTGGGTCGGATGAAACCCTTTCCCTACAAGTCCTCCAACTTTACCCGTAGCTCTCGAAGCTCAGCGAGGGCCATCCGATATGCTGGAGTCGATATCAGGGTTGTCCTAGGGTACATGTCAATATACAAGTCTACCTCTCGGCGAGGAGGTAGCCCTGGAATGTTGTCAGGAAAGATGTCCGCATACTGATCCACCACTACAGGAAAACTAGGACTCTGCACGTCAACTGCTCCTAGGATGAGGCTATCCAACTGATGAGTGATGGGCTATCCTCTCCTCTGTGAGATTCCATCCTGTGCTGCGAAGGCTCCCTTCTCGCCGGTGAAGGTGAACCTGCTTCCTTCGGTGCGTACACATCGCACCTTGCGCCTAATACAATCAATCTGAGCATGGACTGTAGATAACCAATCCATGCCCAAGATGACATCATAAGGCCTCGACGCCGCTACAAGAAGATCCCAGCCGAAGCTCTCGCCTCCTAGAGTAAGCTCACACTACCGGCACCAGTGCTTAATCATCGAGTCTGCTCTCGTAGAAGTCTCTAGCCGCAAGGATCGAGCCAACGACTCCGTCGGAATCTCCGAGCTCCAAACAAGGGCAGCGTCTATGAAAGGATGACTCGCTCCTATGTCTATAAGAACTTAAAAAAGGGTGGAATAGACACAGATAGTACCTCGAATCATCTTGGGTGCACCGTGGTCGTAGGCCTCCACTGCCCGGAGCTGTGCCTGTCTCTGCCCTCCAGCTCCCTGTGGTCAGGGTGGACCTCCTGGTGGTGGTGGTGGTAGAGCCTCAAAGCGTCGCCCACCACATGCTGCTCGAACAACTCCTCTTCCTCGTCCGCCTGCTCCCTGCAGACTGCCACAGTTGACCCTCTACCTCTGCCTGGGTGGCCCCTCAACCGTCTGCTGCTCCTCGGCACGACGGGTCGGGCAGTCACGAGCCATGTGGCCCTGCCCGCCGCATGAGTAGCACTTCCTACTTCTCAAAAGACTGGCTCCATGTTGTGTGCCCCACACTGCTGAGCCAGTGTCCTGAGGTCATCTTCCTGAGGGTCTGGTCTGCCTGGACCCATGAGTCATCCGTCGAATGCCTGCTAAAGAAGACTCTACTACGTGCCACCCTGCGGTAGGTCTCGCTGCTGACGTAGACTTAGCAAGGAAGCTCTCGATTTGAAGGGCTCACTCTAGTACTCCTTCCTGAGTCGGAATGCTGAGAGAGATCAGCGATGCCCTGATCTCGTGCCTCAATACCTACTCAAAAGTCCAGGCCTGGAAGAATGGGTCCCGTACCATGTCTGTCGAGTAGCGCGAGAGATCGGTAAATCTCACTGAGTACTGGGTGACTGTCAAGCTGCCCTTCCACAGCTGAAGAAGCTCCTGGATGCGCACCACACAGAGGGTGGCTGGGGCGAACTTCGAGCAGAAGAGGCTCTCAAAGTCCGTCCAGAGGAGAGATGCCTAATCGTGCACCTATAGCATCAAACTACACCATCTGCCTGCTGCTGCGTGCAGTAGGCTCGCTGTGAGGATCACCATGAGGTCGGCTGGTGTCCTCACTAACCTGAAAACCTGTACCACTGCCTCCAGCCAGTCCTCGGCTGCCTGGGGGTCCGTCTCCCCGTGGAACCTGGGCGGTCGCTGGTGTTGGAACTCATGCAGTGCACTAAGGTGACGTGCATCATCAGCAGTTGGGGCTGGAAGCATCAGTGACTCAGCGGGTAGAGGTACTGCCGGTGCCTCTGCTGTCAAAGGTCCCTGCACTGAGGCCTCGTCACTCGGTGGACTGTTGTCACGCTCAACTCTTGGTACCCTAGCTAGCTGCCATTGTGGGGCCATCCAGAAAAGGAAACAGGTGCGCCACGGTCAGAACAGTATACCTGGTGAGCTGACACAAAGTAATCACAAAGAAAACTAGAAACACACATGCAATCAATGTTTTCGTGCATTAAGTCAGAAATTAGAAGTCAGGGTCCTGGTGTATGAATACGTCGGCCGCCGCACCAACACTGGACTCCCTGGACTGATAACCACACTCAATATGCGTAACACTATTGCTTCACATAGAAAAATATCAGAGTCCAAAGTTCTGCGGTAGAACCGAACTCCTATGATACCAATTTGTCATGTCCCGTCCTCGGGGCCCGTGTCGTGACTACCCCAAGCCCGCCTTCCATAGGCCAGGGGCTGGCGACTAGCACCAAGGCGTAATTCCTGATAAAAAGGGAAGGCGTTGCCTTTTTAAAGTAATACAACACCACATAGAAAGCAAGCAGTAGTAGTAAACACTAAGTAAAAGTTGAGTAAAACAGTAAGGGCAGAAAAGTAAGAGGGACAGTATACAAACCCAAACAGAAAGTAAAGTACAATTGGAAAGGGAAAAAAACAACTGAAAAGTAAAGCCACAACGTTGAGCTATCCACTTTAAATCCCACCTGAAGGGTGGGTACAAATAGCCTCCTCTGCTCCTCAGGTCCATCCGACTGCTCCGAGTACATTCCGCCCAGTGCTCCACCTCCAGGTAACGTCCTGCTCCGTAAGCCTCAACCACGATGAGCGATGTCCATCGTCTGTAACCAACACAACGTAGTGCGGGCATAGCCCATGCAGGGGTGAGTATAAGCTACTCAGTAGGGACCCCGAGACCCCCGAAGGTCTCCCAAAATCCAAAAAGGATAATCCACAAAGGAAAGATGTAATCACGAAGTAACATCTAACACTCCTTAGGTATATGACCATACATATACCTAAGTCATAAATTCTCGTTCGACTCTAACATCCGATCCCAAGTACATCCCAGTCCACATAGGAAAGAAAAACTTAAATCCACACAGGGTAGCACAACTCAATCCACATAGGAAAGCAAACATGATTCAGATCACATAGGTATACTTCTTCGTATGACAATAGAGATGATCAGATATTTCCACTGATTCATCTAAGCCGTCAGACCCACAAAGGATCGATAGGTACTAACCCCTGCAATGACCCACAAGGGATCTGACCCATAAAGGATCGATAGGTAACTAACCCCCACAAAGACCCACACAGGATCGGACCCACACATGATCTGTAGGCGCTGGCTCACACAGAACCGCTTAGCGCTGACCCACACTGGATAAGACCCACACAGGATCGGTAGCACTGATCCACATAGGATCGCTGAGTGCTATAGTCGTCGCCGTCGAATCCACTGATGATTTTTGTATAGTCGTCATCGTCGTCACATTCGCAACCAGCTCTAGGGTTCCCGCACACAGCAAGCTCGTTCGGGAGGGTCCACTCCACGAGCCGAGAGGCTGATACATCAACTGACACAAAGTCTGGAGTTTTTGTATCCAGAAGTTCCGTATTGTCAACAGGAACTCAACGTCGCAGACGGCGCGTCAATCGGGCGCCCGGTCTGAGAGTTATTGGCTTCTTCGTCCCAGGGGCCCGGTTGATTTTTAAGTCAAAACCAACCAGACCGTACTTGACCTGCGTCCAAACCTTGGGCGGAGTAAGCCAAAATATCTGTCTCACTAAGAGGAATCCAACAAAGTTGACGGCACGTCAATCGGACGTCCAGAGCTCAAGTTATGAGTGTTTCCGCTCCGAGGGCCCGGTCGGTTTTGTGTACGAACCAACTCGGACGAACCCAAATAATTTTTAAACCTTGAGTAATATATACTGAAACGACCGTCTCGATCCAAGGATCACATATCAACTGACGGTTCATCTATCGGAGTCTCGTAGCACAAGTTATGAGCGTCCGACCGGAAGAGATTCAGTATTAAGGGGTTCGGGCCCGGTCCGACCCGGCCCGATACCCCCAGGGTCGGCCCGAACCGGGTCCAGGTCCGGCCTTCTTGGGCACGGCCCGACCCGGCCGATGCGTCCTGGCCCGGCTAGCGTGGCCTAGGTGCGGCCCAGCCCGGCCAGTCCCCCCTGCTCCGACACCGGCGACCCAGAACCGGCCGCCGGTCACCCTGCTCCGCCGCGGCCCAGAACCAGCCGCGACCTTTGTTCGTCCGGCGCGGCACGACGGTGCCGTTCCTCTCCCCCGCTGCCCCGCTCTGGCCGCGGTGTCTTTGGGATTCTCCGACACGTCGCGACGGTGTCGCGTCCTTGTTCGATTTCACGGCGCGGCGCGTCGACACCGTGCATTCCTTGCCGCACGATTCCGCGTGGTGCGACGGCACCACGCCATTCCCGTTTCAATCCATAATAGAAACCAACATGGATAATGGAGGAGGGTCGGCCATGTTTGTGCAGTACGCCCCCCCTCTCATTAATCGATAACAATTGGTCATATTCCACGAAGAACGTCAAAGTAGTAATCACGAACAAAATAAATAAAAATAACCCCTACTTTGAGCGTAGCTTGAATGAAGGTTCGTCGAACGAGGATTCCTCATGGAATATTCGTCGTGGGAAGAGGCGTCGCAGAAGGAGACATCGTGAAGGAGACGTCGACCTCCGAGGAATACGGCGTTCTTCGCGTTCTTCGCATTCTTCGTGTTCTTTGACGAAGAGGATGAAGAAACTCAAGACTCCCTTAGCATTTTCTCCCAAAGCTCCCAAGGCAACAAGACTCCAACCAAAAATAAAATAATACACTAACTTATTTTATTAATACAACATAAGGTTTGCAATTCAAAAGTTGAATTAAACCACAAAATTAAATTACACAAGTTGTCATAATTTATGAAGGGTTATGGGAGGTTAGGGAAGGTGAAGCGGTAGGGTTCATGTGGGACCCACCACCTTCATAACCTAAAAATGGAAGTTTGGTGGTTTTCCCCAACTTCCACCCAAAGCATAAACCACTTAAAGTAAAAATAAAAATTGATGCATAATTTTCATTTTACCTTCCACATAAATTAACAACTTCTCTCGCTTAAACGCAACTCCAGAAAAGGTGTTCCTAAGAAATTACCGACGCTGCGAATCCATCAGTTCCCTCGGAATTCTATTCCGAGCACCGATTCAAAAGTTAGAAATTCCCACTCGTTTGTTCACTAAAAGTACCCGAGCAAAACTTCAGATAGAAATTCCGGGCACACCGGGCTTCAGAATCAAGTGCCGTCAGAAACTACGTTCTTGTAAAATCCCAAAGAAAATTAAGAAAAAAATTTCCTTTAATTTTATGGGTCTTTACATATTCTATGAATTTTGATCAACCTAATCTCAAAAAAAGGCAACGAGGAATCAATGATTCTAAATTATGTCATCCACCCCTTTTCAAATGTCACAGCCAAACTAGGTTCCTAAATATTCAAAACAAAGGTTCTACTATCCTATAATACACATACATACAATAAAAACTATTCTTACACAAAAACACAGTGGGAAGCCAATGACATAAAACATATTCATGTAATCTCGTATCAAATATGAACCCACTAGTACAACCACATCAACTTATGTTATAAAAAACTATTTTTTACAATATTCCATTATGTATTTCCTTATGTATGGGTTTCCAAAAAAAAATAATATATTATCATAAAATATAAAAATATAATATCATAACATAAACATGCTTCACGAGATACTTTCACATTGAATAAATATAAATGAAATGTATTTAATCAAATTAAAATTACTATTTCATTACCTAATTATGCTAACGTACCATTATGTTGTTTATCAAATTTCAAAAAAATAAACCATGATATGAACCAAAAACCATAACATTATGTATATATCACATTATTCAAAAATAATAAAGTGGCCTTATTAAAAAAATCAACACATGTGATCACAACATCCATTCCAATCCATTCTTAATTTTAGTTATTCTCTTAAAAATGGTTAATTATAATTTTTCTCTTATAAGATAAATAATTATACTTTCTCATAAACACATAAATAAAAAAATTTATAATTTAATTCCATATTTAAATGAATCAGTCTTCTCTAGGAGAAAACTAAAGAACAATGATCAACCACCCCAAAACCTAAAGGACAAGACCTCAAAACCTATAAATATAAAATTAGCATCTTGGTCATTCAATAAACTCAACCCAACTTGATATATGTCAAAAAAATAGGTTGAATGAAAATAAATAATAATATTAATATATGAGAAAATAAATCCTTGATAAAGGATAAATGTTTCTCAACAAACCTAATGCTTAATATTTCATAGAAAATGGAAAGAGAGAGTAGTTAAATCCTATGGATCATCTACAGTTTGAAGAAAATATTAGAAAATAAAACAAAGAATATCATCATATATATATAGTTAAAGATTGAGTAACCTCCACTAATGTGTGGTCACCACCATCATGCCCATATTTCCCCTTAGGTTGAATAGAATCCTATTTTTTTCATTGTTTAAATTATGTTAAATCCTTGGTCGTTATAGATAATAAAAGGTGAATTTGGATCATTTTGAACACCAGAAAACAATACACCATGAAATTGAAGGTAGCATTTGAGCCTATAGGTTTCCACCACAACCACCCGTATTTACATAGTGTAGAATCCGTTAGATTCTAATATCACCACACATATAACTATAATATGGTAAGGTCTCACTCAAATTTTCCTCTCCCTTACATGACACTCTACATAACTTCAAATTTTACATTAATTTTCCATAACACACCTCAATCAAAGTGTTTATGTAGTTATTATTTCACACATGGGGAACTCTCCATACACCACACCCAGTAAAACACCCATAAGACTAGGAATTGTTTTCATAACACTGATGGAAGACCACACCAACTTCTATATATTACCATGCCCAATTCATATATCATGGTTATCTTAACCATTTCAGAATAGAGAATTATATATGAAAAAACATATCCCTAACTAACAACCATTGTGTTTTCACACCTAGGGGTGATACCTATAATAAAACTACCACCACACCACACACAAGTCCAAAAAATATTACCCAAAAAGTTCACACCAGACCTACCACTTTTAGTTGGATCACCATGATTGAAACCACACCTAAAACTTTGGATTGATAATAATATTAATTTTCATAAACTCCTCCACTACCTCTAAATCTCTTTTACACATCCATCATGAACCTTAATTATCATCCATAATATAAAGTTATTGATTCAGAAAACTTGTAACTTACATTGGATGTTTATGTTTTCAATATAACATTTTAGTTCAAAACAAACATCATATATTGAAAAAAAGGTAAACATGGTTTCATTATCTTGATAAATTATCATGATGAAAATTTTTACATCTGTGACATATATGAATTGATCACATGAAATTTCTATATATGGTGTGGTTGATATGACTTAAATTTATATTTCTCAATTTAAAACTGATATAATTTTTTTAAAACATACATAAGTAGATTAAAACTAAAAAATT
This sequence comes from Viscum album, assembly GCA_963277665.1. NCBI lineage: Eukaryota > Viridiplantae > Streptophyta > Magnoliopsida > Santalales > Viscaceae > Viscum > Viscum album. Next base: position 257,397,096 of record OY728150.1, read on the forward strand.
AACATTATAATTTTAAAAAAACAATAAATGAATATTTTTTTACATTTTTGTTTTATCCAAAATTTATTTTGATAAACCATGTGTATGGTATTACTAAATTTTTGGTTTTGATAAAAAAGGTGGAATTTTATTTCAAACTATGGGTGAAAAATTGCTAAATAATAAGACATTATATGTTAGTTATGAATTTCTTTACATGGAAGATAATTTATATTGGTCTTTTATAATTTAACAACACATCAATCAAATACATAATTTATTTAGTTTTTTTAAAATTATATGTTTTTTAGTTAAAATTAGCATTTTTAGGTCGAATTGTGTTTCATATACTAGAAATTGAGAAAATATAAAAATATTTTTTTCATACTCTACAAAAATGATCAATAAATCATTTATAAAATTTAAGAATTAATATATTGTACTTAAGGAAAATAATGTGGTTTGTTAGATTTAAATTTTTATTCTTATATTAAATGTAACATTTTAATTTAACTCACATACATAAAATAAACATTATATCTTAGATTATTGTGACAGTTTTGGAAAATGATTGATGATTCATTTTTTGCATTAATAATTTCTTGGGAATCATTCTGACGTATGGTGTGGCTAATCTGAATAAAATCTAATGTTCTCAATTTAAAAACGAACAGATATTTTTGTTTATAAAACGTGTTACATACTCATAACTGAGTAAATATTAATATATTCTTTGAGAATTTTTTAAAATTGTGAAAGATTAGTTTTTGATGTTCAAAATTTGTCTTCACATCATTCTATTATATAGTATGGCCAATATAGCTTAATTAAAATGGTTTTCATCTAAATCATACATGTATTTAAATATAGGAAATATAGTTTTAATTCTATGAAAAAGGAATTGAATTTTCATGACACTCCAAGAAACTTATTGGTGGATAATTGTTTACCAATAAGAACAATGTGCATGTAATTATAACATTTAATATTGAAAATATTTCATAATGATAATACTTTTAGCTTAAAATTTACATATTTAAATGTGCCATGATTTATAATTAATAATCTATTATGAACGAATGTCACTGATACTTTATCAAAAAAACATTTATTCATCTATAAGTTGTTTATTAATCTAAACATCATTAAAATATGTGATCTAAATGAGATTACTAAAATTTCATGCTACCCTCTTAAAATAATTATTTTACATCAAAACTTGCATCACATACTCATAACCAAGTAGACATGATCATATTTTCATGATAATATTATATAGTTGTCTATGATTACTTTGGAACTTATACACATTAACCACATATCATTCAAAATCTTAGTGTTGTTAGAACAACTGAAGGAGCATGTTCATAATATAAAATTGATACATTTTTAGTTGAAAATGTAATGGCCCGGACCTCTACAGTCCTTTCCATTGAAAAAAATCAGGAGTTAGAAGTGTTTTGTGAGGTCAAGATGACTTATCCCCAACACATTCCCAATTTTCCCTTTTTTTGAACAGTTCCAACAGTAGACAGTTGTGAACATTGCATCTGTAACCTTCTGTAAACAGTGCCAATGGTGAGGTCTAACGGTAACCTCTCCTTTTCCAAATTTCTAGTTCTATGAACAGTTCCATCGGAGAACAGTTCTATTAGTAACCTGTAATGGTAACCTCTCTTTCCTTTGAAAAATTTCATGTTCTATGAATGGTTCTATCGGTACCCTATATCGGTAACCTCTCTTCCATTTGCCAAATTTCAAATTATATGAACTGTTCTATCAGTGAAAGGTTCTATTGGTAACATCTCTTTCCTTTTCCAAATTTCCAGTTCTATGATTAATAACATCGGTGAATAGTTCTACCAGTAACTTCTATTGGTAACCACTATTTCCTTTTCCAAATTTCCAATTCTATGAACAGTTCTATCGGTGAACAGTTCTATCGGCAACCTCTATCAGTAACCTCTCTTTGCTTTTCCAAATTTCTTGTTCTATGAACAGTTCCATTAGTGAACAGTTCTATTAGTAACCTCTAACAATAACCTTTCTTTCCTTTTCCAAATGTCCAATTCTATGAAAAGTTTTATTGGGGAACAGATTTATTAGTAACCCTTAATGGTAACCTCTTTTTCATTTTCCAAATTTTGAGTTCTTTGAATAGTGTTTCCAGAAAGGTAGGTGTATAGTGTTTCTATAATGGTAGGTGTACAGTGTTTCCTTAAAAGTAGGTGTATAGTGTGTCCATAATGGTAGTTGTACAGTGTTCTATCGTTGAGGTTCTAACGTAGAGGTTCATGAACAATGTTCTATCGGTGAGGTTCTAACGGTGAGGTTCATGAACAGTGCTTTTCATTTGCCAAATTTTGAGTTCATGAACAACATTTCAAGCTTCCTACAGTTTCACCCCTTTAAAATTTTCCTTTGACGTAAAATTCATTTAATTCCTCATTTTAAGGACTCTAAGGCCGATTCAAAGGCCATAAATATTATATTAATTATTACTAAGGCTCTGGATGTTTTTACTTAGTCAAACCACGTGGTTTAATGCGGTCTGCTTTTAGTGGGAAATCAAGCGTATCTTAAACCCTCGCTCTGTTAAATCTTCAAAAGGGATAAGATATCTTCCTTCTTGTAGTAATTGTGAGATCAAACTTTTCATAGTGTATTGGATTCCTCGATGTCCTTCTTGCGGCAAGTGCAGCCCCTATTTCGGTGCAACCAAGAAGTATCCAAAAATCTTCGATATAATGTATGTTTTATCATCATTATTTGGGATTCATATTCTCATATTTCTCCTTTCCATATTATACCATGTGATCTACATGCTTCTAATGGAGTTTTCTTGGGTTTTGGTTGGTTCGATCATACCATGGCATCCTCGAGTGGATGCAGTTATCGTGAGAGGAGGTGATCATGATCCGTTGTGTGGACTGTTCTCATATAAAGAACGTCAAGAACTATTTGAGTTAGGGGATTCATTTCTTCTATTTTATTTTATGTGCAACAATATTTTTTCATGTTTTATACAACTGGGCCACAATGGAATTGACAGAATAAATATTTGAACTAGATAAATAAAATGATATCAGTCAAATGTTATTGCCTCTTGTTTTCTGGATAGTGTGATATCCATGCTTTCTTAATTAATATATTCGTTCATGATGGAAATTGGTAAAGAACTTAAATTGGAATTAATTGAAAACTATTGGATATAGAAAAAGAGGCATGTAAATGAATCCAGTTCTTCTTATTTTAATTTGATGTTAATTTAATTGATGCAGAAAGCATGTTTAATTATTTGTGATAACTTACTAATTAGGTATCCCGAATTTGGGGCTTGTGAATAATAATCGGTTAACCCAAGGTGGATTAAAGAACCGTTTGTTTGATAAAAGATAATTCCTTATAGGGTTCTGAGTTACCCTCTTGATTGTTAAAGGGACAAGAGCGAAATTGTTAAGTTATTTTTTTTCTTGCTGCTTGTGTTGTAATGTGAGCCTGGATGGCTGTTGTGATATGTGAGGGCATGGAGGCATTTTGGTTGTGGCAGAAAATGACACCTAGGGTGGCGAGGTGCATCAGTTTATTCATGTGTGTGTCGGGGAGGACACCAGGGATGATGGAATGGGTTGGATGTGATTGTTGGATGCTTGCTGTTTTTTGTTGATTATCTATTTTACTTTCCCCCAATTCCTAAGGCAACTGGTCTTTCTTACCCTTCTTTTGAAAAAGACGAAGACGCGCAGGGTATTCCACCAACATTCCATGTTTATCTTCTCAAGGGAGGATGGGTATACACTCTTTATATAGGTGTCAAAGACTAAATGGGTAGTACATATACTCACTGTGTGGAGCCCCATTGTGTTTAGTTACATAGAATGTTTTCATAGAATGCCTAGTAATGTGGGAAAGTAATTCTATAATGATTAATTTAATAAACTGTTTTAACCCATGGGGTTGGGGTTTTATGGAACATAATGATCAGGTTGTAATTTTAAAGGGACAGTGGACTTAGGTTGTGATGCTAATGAAATTTAATGTGGAATTTTCATTGGTTAATTATTGTTTAAATAATTAATTTAAGTAAAGTGAAACTAATAAAAAGGTAATGAAATAATGTATTAAAGCTCTTTAAATGGTTGTGTTCTTATTGGATACCTAGTCTTAGAAGTACCAGCCCAGAGTCTGAGAGACGTTAGCTGCAGTTGAGTCTAAGACTAGGTTATGCCCATAGTATGGTTGTAAGATATAATATATTTTTTTACTTTTTTTGTTTCTATATGCTAATCCACCCTGTCATTACGGATGGCTAACACCCAGGGATTCTGAGCCCTGGGGGGTGTTTTCCCTCACATTCTAGTGGGAGGATGGATGGAAAACTACCCCCTTTTTCCATGCTCTCTTTCTTGGTAGTTACTTGTGCTGGTAGGAAGAGCAGTTAGTTTTCCCCATATATGTGTGTAGAGGGTTGTAATGGATTGTGGTTATTCACACACATATATATTCTGGATATAGTATCCTATGGACTACTATAGGTGTAACGTGCATAGGATGTGATGGCTTGAGGATCCTTACTCAGTGTATGGGTTGTAATGGATTGAGGTATAATACTTGACGTATGATACACTTTATGTGAGCTGTGGTGGCTCTCAGAAACTACCTAGTTACTTTATTACGTGGACATGGTGTTTTTGTTGCACGAGGTTCATATTGTGCTGCTTTACCTAGGTTTCTGCAGGAAAACCTTCTTGAAGAGAGATGCTTATGACGTACGACGTTGGGGTAAAGCGGCAAACTAGTGGGGAAGTAGTAGCAAGGTACCCTTGATATTCTTTATTATATGATATATTATTGTATTTGTTAGTTGGTGAGAGTAGCTATGGTGAGGCCGAAAACTTAGTATACCTATTTCAGTAATGATTTATTTTCACTTGTTGTTCATTGTGCTTTCACATGCTTTCATTACTTTTGCACAAGAGGCTTCGAGGAGGATCCTACTGAGTATACAGTTATACACTCCCTATGTATATATAAACTGTTTTTCAGCATGGAGCAGGTTGGAGATCAAGCTGGTTTCTACTATATTGGGGTTGAAGGAAATGTTTTTGCTTGAGGTTGCAGTTGTTTTTACTTTTTGTTTTGGGTACTTGAAATTTTCCCCTTCCAGTTGTAGTACTTTTGCATGACATTATATATCTGCACTTGAGTTTCTTTTACATTTTAGTTCTAAGTTGGAGTTGGCTGGTGTCTATCTTATCTCTCTCTTCTGCATGTGTTCTCTTTGAGAGTAATGCCTCCCAATTGTGTTCTTACTATACCATCGGTGCTTGTCACCAACCCTAGGCCTACATGAGGCAGGACTCGGGGGGTCATTATCTCCTTTCTCACATTGTCAGCCTAGGAGGGGTACACTTTCTAGGGAGGGGGTCATGAAAGAGTGGTACCAGAGGATAGGTCGAGAGATAAGATGGAGTTTGGAGTTAGGCATAGGTGAGGTTGCATGGGTAGGTAGGGAAATGGTGTCATTAATGTTTAGAAAGTGATGTAAACACTAGAGACCGGCTGAGACATAGGCGTTTAGGGCCCTCTATAATCTGATGTATGGACTATTAAGTTTACAATGGATACTAAATGAGGTGATACTAGTTTTAGGGTAGAGACCTTGGAATGGATCATGCATCATTTTTTATTATGCTTGTGTTCGTATAGGTGGAACTTAGGATAAGTTAATCTAAAATGAATGAAAGAAATAAAAAAATTTAATTAATTAATGTTGAGTCTTACAAATTCCAGGTTTGAGAGCCCTAACTATTTGTTATTTTATAGGTATAGATCCAGGTCGACATCCTCATCAGGATTTCATAGGAGATGTCCAGTAGGATGTTCTAGTAGATCATCATAGGGTGGAGGTTGACGAAGATGACACATGGAGGAAGACACTCTGAGAGTTTCAGCGCAAGAGTCTGCAGAAGTACGAGGGATCTATTTCAGATGCAGTCATGGCAGACTGGTTAGAGGAGGATGAGACCGTCTTCAGTTTGATCTGTGCTTAGAAAGAGCACCGAGTGTTCATGGTTGTGAAGATGTATCATTCATCAGCGAGGCAGTGGTGGTTCTTATTCCTCAGGGATCACGAGGAGTCAGCGATCTCATGGGAGGAGTTTCGAGACAAGTTTAGGGTTGAGTTTCTTTCTTTGACCGTAAAGGCGTCCAGTTGCCAGGAGCTTCTTACCCTTCGACCGGGGAGATCCAGTGTGCGAGAGTTTGGAATCCATTTCAGGAACCTTTTACAATATCCTTCGGACCTATTTCCAGACAAGGAGGCCAGGGTGAGGCATTTTGAGGAGGCTTTGCATCCAGAGATCTAGCTCCAGGTCACCCCATTTATGCTGAAGACATATCTTGATGTACTGGAGAGGGTAGAGGTTGTTGAGGGGACTTTGTCCAGAACCGGATCATCACCAAAGGGGAGTCATCGTGATTCCTCATGAAGCAGAGCTATTTTCCAAGGTTCCCTGTTTTTTGGACAGTAGAGTTTCTGTTTAGCCGGTTGTAGGTCCCAGCCCTTCACATCTTGTTTTTCTAGAGGAAGCAAATCACATTCCTATTCCAAGGGATTAGGCACTTGGTTTTCTGGTGGTGGTCAGGGTCATCAGTAGTGGGAGTGCCCGACCATTCAGAGTAGTCATCGTGCACCAGGTGCCCTACTCTAGGTTCCTCTGTTGAGGCAGTTCCAACCGAGATAGCAGCGGTATGTCGCACCAGCTTTAGATTAGTAGAGGGTAGATAGATCTGGCACAAGACAACCCTATGCCGCTCCCCATCCTCAAAGAGCAGAGCGTGGCCATGGCGGTGGTCATCATCAGGGTCAGAGAGGCCTTAAAGTAGGTCGTGGTGAGATTCAGGCTCTAGTGTTGCCAGCTCTAGGTGATCCAGACATCTTTCGAGGTACCCTTTTCTTGTTTTCTACCTTGGTGTATGCCTTGTTTGATTCAGGAGAAAAAAGCTCCTTCATATCACCTACCCTTGTATATGCATTGGGACTTGAGGTAGAGAGGCTTTTCATGCCCTTGGTGTTGACTATGCCAGTTAGAGGTCGAGCTAACATGTTTGAAGTATGTAGAAACTGTGAGCTAGTGTTGGGGAAGCACCGCTCTCGGGGAGATTTCCTATGTTTATGAATACAACCATATGATGTCATCCTTGGCATGGATTGGTTGTATTTGGTGAAGGCTATCATGGATTGATTCAGGAATAAGGTCGTTTTCTTTGGTGCGGCTGGAGAGTTGGTGGTGTTTGTTGGAAAGCAAGACCCTCAGATGGGTCATAGGCGCCTTCCATCCTTATAATCCATGATGGCAGAGATGATGTTGATTTCTTCAGAGGTTCAGCAGTTGGTGTTTCCTATTGTCCTAGAAGAGTACCCTGATGTATTTCTAGAAGAGTTTGTTGCCTTACCCCCTCGACGAGAGATCGACTTTGGGATCGAGCTACAAGGAGAAGCGTCTCCTATCCTTATGTCTCCATATAGGATATCCCCTTATATGTTACAATAGAAACATATACAGCTTGATGGTCTGTTATAGTGCGGTTTTGTTCGGCCAAGTGTGTCACCATGGGGTGCACCAATTTTGTCCATAAAGAAGAATGACGATAGTTTGTGGTTGTGTGTCGATTATCATTGCTTTAAAAAAGTGTCAATAAATAATCCCTATCCTATTTGGTGGATTGATGATTTATTCGATCAACTGAAGGGTGAAATTTGGTTCTCAAAGATCAACTTGTGGTCAGGATATCGTCAATTGCATGTGAAGGATGAGGATATCCTGAAGACTGATTTCTGTTGTCATCATGGGAATTATGAGTTCGTTGTAATGTCGTTCGGCATGACGAATGCTCTAACTTTATTTCTGGGATTGATGAATGATGTGTTCTATGAGTTCTTAGAAAAGTTCGTGGTAGTTTTCATCGACGACATCCTTGTGTACTCCACATCTAAGGAGGAGTATGCAGAGCATCTACACGCTGTTTTGGGAGTTCTTTGTCAACATAATCTGTTTGGGAAGTTGTTGAAGTGTGAGTTTTGGGTTTGAGAAGTCCATTTCGTGGGTCATTTTCTATCCCAACATGTTGTATTTGTGGATCCATCAATGATATAATCAGTTGTGTCTTGGGAAGTCCCTAAGATAGTGTTAGCGGTGCGAAGTTTCCTTGGTCTCGCAGGCTACTACAGGAGGTTCGTAGCAAATTCTCACGTGTTGCGACTACTCTGAAAAATTTGACCAGGAAGGATCAGGCATTCATATAGACTACTCAGTTTCAGGCAGCTTTTGAGTATCTAAGAATTTAGTAGGAGCTCCAATTCTTTTTCATCTAGCTAAGGGAGTTCAGTTTGATGTTTTCTGCGATGCATCACATCTGGGGTTGGGCTGTGTTCAGATGCAGAAAAGATCAGTTGTTTCTTATGGGTCATGGATGTTATGTCCCCATGAACATTACTATGCCACTCATGATCTTGAGTTGGCTTCTGTGATGTTTTCTCTGAAGTTTTGGAGACATTACCTCATTGGTGGGTGCTTTGTCGTTTTCACCGATCATAAGAGTTTGAGGTATGTTTTCTCCCAACATGACTTGAACTTATGACAACATTGGTGGATATATTTCTTACTAGAATATGAATTCAAAATATCGTATACAACTAGAAAGGGGAATTTTGTAGCTGATGCACCGAGTTGGAAGTCACGTAGTGATGAAATGCATGAATCTGGTGACTCCTGGAGAGTAATGGAAGAATTTTCAGCATTCCATCTTGATATGGGATAAGTTGGGGGAAGATGCTTTCTATTTTAGATGACGGTGAATTATCTCTTGTGAAGCAAGTGGAAGATTCCCTATTGGGTGATCTTGAGTTGGAGGTGTGGATAGACTGGTTTGTTTGTGGTGAGGCCCCTGATGGTTGGTCAGAGAATGAAAAACACGGAGTGTTGTATCACAGAAGGCTTTTTATTCCTGTGAAGATGTGTGAGATGGTTCTATGAGAGTTTCATAGTTATCCTTTAGCGGTGCATCCTGGCGTGACAAAGATATACCGATCCTTGAGGAGCCAGTTCTGGTGGCCTGGGTTGAAACATGTGGTTGAGTAGATTGTGTCTTGATGTTTGGTCTACCAGAAGGTGAAGTCTAAACACCGTGTTCTTGGTGGTCTACTCCATCCATTAGAGATTACTCAGTGGAAGTGGGAGGACATCTCAATGAAATTTGTTACTGGTTTACCTTGAGCTCTGGGAGGACATGATGGCATTTGGGTGTTAGTGGATCGTTTAACAAAATTGGCTCACTTTATAGAAATCAAGGAGTTGAGATCAGTGGAAGTTTTGTCAAGGCATTATCTAGAGGAGGTGGTGAGACTTCATGGAGTCCCAAGGATGATCATTTCTAATTGAGATCCTCGCTTTACTTCTAAGGTGTGGAGAGGTCTCCAGTATGCTTTTGGTTCTCAGCTATGTATTAGAACTACTTTTCAACCTCAAACAGACGATCAGACAGAGCAAACCCATCTATACTCTTGAATACATGTTACACTCTTGTGTTCTTGATTTTGGAGGTTCGTGGATGAAGCCATTACCCTTGGTGAAGTTCACTTTCAATAATAGTTTTCACTCCACCAACGGTATGGTTCCTTTTGAAGCCTTTAATGGCCGAACTTTTCATTCTCCTTTGTGCATGATTAGTGTCAGAGAGTCACCAATTCTCAAACCAGAACTAGTTGGGAATAAAATAGAGATGGTTCAAGTGATTCGTGAGAGGATGAATACAACAAAAGATCATAAAAAATCATATATCGGTCAAATGAGGAGTCCCTTAGAGTTTGTTGTTGGGGACCACATTTTTGAAGGTGACTCCCCATCATGGGAAGCGAAGGCTTGGTCATGGAAGTAAGATTTCTACCCGATTTGTTGTGCCTTTAAAGGTGTTAGCTCGTGTTGGAGCAGTGGCATATCGAGCTGCACTTCCCCTATAGATGAGTCAGATACATGATGTTTTCGATGTATCACAGATCCGTCGTTATCTTCATGATGACTCTCATGTCAACGATTGGGGAGAGATTGATGTTGATGATGATGCAACCTTCGAGGAGCGACCTCTGGAAATCCAAGACCGCAAGGAGAAGGTGTTTCATGAGTGTTATATCCCCTTGGTTCGTGTCTTGTGGAAACACGGTGGCATGGAGGAGAGTACTTGGGAACGGGAGTCACAGATACGTGCTAAGTACCTATAGTAGTTTGATGTTTAACTCTTTTCATGTATCAATGTAGCCTTTGTGGTTATAAACCCTTCATGTTTATGAGATGTCTTCCTTTTTTTGCTTTTGTGGCTTGTTCTCTTTTGAGAGGTATCTTGATGGTTGGTTTTTTGGACCACGTTTCATTTTCACTTTAAGTGGGTTATGAATTCTTGGGGATGATAATGTTTTGATAGGCATCTAATGTAATGGCCCGAACCACTCTACCCATTCCTTTGCAAAAATATGGTGTTTGAGGTGTTCTGGGTGGTCTTGGTGACTTATCCCCAACACATTCCTAATTTTCCCCTTTTTTGAACAATTCCAACAGTAGACAGTTGTGAACAGTGCATCAGTAACCTTCTGTGAACAGTGCCAACAGTGAGTTCCAATGTTAACCTCTCTTTCCTTGTCCAAATTTCTAGTTCAATGAACAGTTCCATTGGTGAACAGTTCTATCGGTAACCTCTAACGGTAACCTCTCTTTCCTTTTCCAAATTTCTATTTCTATGAATAGTTCTATAGATGAAAATTTCTATCGGTAACCTATTTCGGTAACCTCTCTTCCCTTCTCAAAATTACCAATTCTATGAACAGTTATATCGGTGGACAATTCTATCGGCAACCTCTATCAGTAGCCTCCCTTTCCTTTTCCAAATTTCCAACTCTATGAACAGTTCCATTGGTGAACTGTTCTATCAGTAACCTCTAACGGTAACATCTCTTTCCTTTTCCAAATTTACAATTCTATGAACAGTTCTATCGGTGAACAGTTCTATCGGTAACCTCTCTTTCCTTTTCCAAATTTCCAGTTCTATAAATAGTTACATCGGTGAATAGTTCTATCAGTAATCTCTAATGGTAACCTCTCTTTCCTTTTCCAAATTTCCAATTCTAGGAACTGTTATATCGGTGAATAGTTCTATTGGTAACCCCTAACAGTAACCTCTTTTTCCTTCGCTAAATTTTGAGTTCTGTGAATAGTGTTTCTAGAATGGTAGGTTTACTGTGTTTCCATAACGGTAGATGTACAATGCTTCCATAATGGTAGGTGTACAGTGCTTCCATAATGGTAGGTGTACAGTGTTCTATCGTGAGGTTCTAATGGTTAGGATCATGAACAATGTTCTATCGGTGAGGTTCTAACAGTGAGGTTCATGAAGAGTGTTCTATTGGTGAGTTTCAGGAATAGTGTTCTATTGGTGAGGTTCATGAACAATGTTTTTCCTTTGCCAAATTTTGTGTTCGTGAACAGTGTTTCCAGATTCCAACAGTTTCTCCCCTTTAACATTTTCCTTTGACATAAAATTCATTTAAAGCCTCTTTTTAATGACTCTAAGGCCAAATCAAAGGCCATAACTCCTATATTAAATATTCCTACGACTCGAGATGTTTTTACTTGGTCAAACCTTATGGTTTAAGGGGATCCTTTTTTAATGGGAAATCAAGTGTATTTTAAATCGTCGCTCGATTAAATCATCAAAAGGGATAAGATATCTTCCTTCAAGTAGGAATTGTGAGATCAAACTTTTCCCTGTGGATTGGTTTCCTCAACGTCCTTCTTTCTCCAAGTGCACCCCCTGTTTCAGTGTAACCAAGAAGTATCCATCAATCTTCGATATATGGTATGTTTTATTGATGTTCTTTGGGGTTAATCTTATCATGTTTCTCATTTCCATATTATATCATGTTATCTCCATGCTTCTAATATAGGTTTCTTGGGTTTCAACGGGTGTGGTCTTACCATTTCATCCTCGGGTGGATGAAGTTGTCACAAGAGGAGGCGATCATAATCCGTTGTGTGGATTATTCTTGTATAAAGAACATAAAGAACTGTTTGAGGTAGGGGATTCATTGCTACTCTTTTCTTTTACATACAACTGTATTATTATCATGTTTTATCCCACTGGACCACAGTGGAATTGACATAATAAATATTTGAACTGGATAAATAAATTGATATCAGTCGTATTCTATTGCCTCTTGTTTTCTAGATTGTTTTATATCCATGCTTGCTTCATTTAGTTGTTCATTCTTTATGGAAATTGGTAAAGAACATAAACTGGAATTAATTGATAACTATTGGTTATAGATAAAGATGCATGTAAATGAATCTAGTTCTTCTTGTTTTAATTTGATGTTAATAAAATTGGTGCAGTAAGATTGTTTAATTATTTCTGATAACATACTGATTAGGTTTCCTGAATTTGGAACCTATGAATAATAATCAGTCCACCCAAGATGTATTAAAGAAACGGTTGTTTGATAAAAGATAATTCCTTATAGGGTTATGAGTTACCCTCCTGATTGTTAAAGGGCCAAGAGAAAAATTGTTAAGATGCTTGTTTTCCTACTTATAGTGTTGTAATGTGAGCCTAGATGGCTGTTGTGATATGTGGGGGAAAGGATGCCTTTTGGTTGTGGCGGAAAATGACTCCTTGTTTGGTGAGATGCATCTGTTTATGCATGTGGGTGTCGGGGAAGACACTAGGTATGATGGAATTGGATGGATGTGATTGTTGGATTCTTGCTGCTTTTTTTGTTGATTAACTGTTTTAATTTTCCCCACTACCTAAGGGAGTTGGTCTTGCTTACCCTTCTCCTGAAAGAGGAAAAGACATGCGGGGTATGCCACTTTCTTTCCGTTTTTAGCTTCTCAAGGGAGGATGGGTCTATGCTCTTTCTATATGAGGCAAAGACTCGACGGGTAGTACATATACTCATCGTGCACAACCCCCTTGTGTTCAGTAGCATAGAATATTTTTCTAGAATGCATGGGAATGTGGGAAAGTAATTCTTTAATGAATAATTGAATAAATGGTGTTAACCCATGGGGTTGGAGTTTTCTGGAACATAACAATGTGGTTGTAATTTTAAAAGGAAAGTGTAATTTTGGTGTGATGCTAATTAAATTAAATGTGAAATTGTCATTGGTTAATTAATTTTTAAAGAATTAATTGACGTCATGTGAAACTAAAAAAGGTAATGAAATAATGTATTAAATATATTTAAATGGTTGTGTGATTATAGGATACCAAGTCCAAGAATTAGCAGCCCGGAGTCTGAGAGACAGTAGCTGCAGTTGAGTCTAAGGCTAGGTTATGCCCATAGTGTGGTTGTAAGCTATAATATATTCTGTACTTTTTATGTTTCTTTATGCTACTCCACCCTATAAATAAGGGAAACTGACACCCTAGGGATTCTGAGCCATGTGGGGTGTTTTCCCCCACATTCTAATGGGAGGATGGATGACTGAATACCCCCTTTTCCCTGCTCACTTCCCTTGGTAGTTACTTGTTCTGCTAGGAACAACGGTTAGTTTTTCCCCATATATGTGTGTATAGGGCTATAATGGCATGTGGTTATTCGCACACATACATTCTGGATACAGTATCCTATGGACTACTATAGGTGTAACCTGTATAGACAATGATGGCTTGAGGATCCTTACTCGGTGTATGGGCTGTAACAGCTTGAGGTGTAATACATGATGTATGATACACTTTATGCGAGCTGTGGTGGCTCCCAGAAACTACCTTGTTACTTTCTTGTGAGGGCGTGGTGTTTTTGTTTCATGAGGTGCATATTGTGGTGCTTCGCCCAGGTGTCTGTGGGCAAGCCTTTTTAGAGAGAGATGCTTAGGATGTACGACGTTGGGGAAAAGCAGAAAACCAATGGGGAAGTATTAGCGAGGTACCTTTGATATTATTTATTATATGATATATTATTGTATGTGTTACATGGTGAGAGTAGACATGGTGAGGCTGGGAACTTGGTATACCTGTTTAGGTGATGAGTTAGTTTCACTTGTTGTTCACTAGGCTTTAGCAAGATTTCTTTACATTAGTATGGGATGCTTCGTGGAGGATCCTACTGAGTATACTGTTATACTAACCCTATGTATATATAAACTATTTTTCAGGTAACTCGGAGCAGGTTGGAGATCAAGCTGGTTTCTACTAGCTTGGGGTTGCAGGAGCTGCTCGGGCTTGTGGTTGTTTCTGTTTTTTACTTTCTTTTGGGTACTTTCAGTTTTCCCCTTATAGTTGTAGTACTTTTTCATGACATTACATGTGAGAACTTGGGTTTCTTTTATATTTCTGTTTTGAGTTGAAGTTGGTTGGTGTTTATCTTATCTCTCTCTTCTGCATGTGTTCTCTTAGAGGGTAATTCCTTCTATTTGGGTGTTTACTATACCCTTGATGCTAGTCACCAACCCGAGGATTTCTGAAGGCAGGACTCTGAGGTCATTATCTCCCTTCCCACATTTCCGGCCCAGGAGGGGTACACTTTATGGGGAGGGGGTCATGACATAGTTGTATCAGAGGCCATGTCGAGAGATAGGATGGAGTTTGGAGTTAGGCACAAGTGAGGTTGCATGGGTAGGTAGGGAAACAATGTCATTCATGTTTAGAAAGTGATGTAAACACTGGATACCGGCTGAGACATAGGCATTTAGGGCCCCCGATGATCTGATGTATGGATATTTATGTTTTCAATTGCTACTAAATGAGGTGATACTAGTTTCAGGGTATAGACCTATGAATGGATCATGCATCATTCTTTCTTGTGCCTTTGTTTGGTTGGGTAGACATTTGGAGAGGTTATTCTAAAATTAATGAAAGAAAACAATTAATTAATTATTATTGAGTCTTCCATATTTTAGGTTTAGGATCCCTAACTATTTTTTATTTTATAGGTATGGCTCCAGGTCGACATCCTCATCATAATCTCATAGAAGATGTCCAGCAGTTTGTTCCAGCAGATCACCGCAGGGTAGAGGTTGAAGACGGTGACACTTGAAGGAAGACACTCCGAGAGTTTCAGCACCATAGTCTACATAACTATACGGGATCCATTTCAAATGTAGTCAAAAAAGACTAGTTAGAGGAGGTCGAGATTGGCTTCAGTTCAATCCTTGCTCAGAAGGAGCACTGAGTGTCCTTGGATGTAACGATGCTACATGGAGCAGTGAGGTAGTGGCGGTTCTTGTTCCTTGGGGATTGCGAGGAGTCTGCGATCTCATGAGAGGATTTTCGAGAAAAGTTTAGAGTCGAGTTTCATTCTTTGACCACAAAGGATTCTAGTCACCAGGAGCTTCTTTAAATTCGACAGGTGAGCTCTAGTGTGCAAGAGTATGGAATCTGTTTCAGGAACCTTTTACGATATTCTTCAGACCTATTTCCAGATGAGGAGGTGAGGGAGAGGCATTTTAATGAGGATTTTCATCTAGAGATCCAGTTTCAGGTCACCCCATTTATTTTGAAGACATATCTTGAGGTGCTGGCGAGGGTAGAGGTTGTCGAGAGGACTTTGGCCAGAATCGGATCATCATGAGAGGGGAGTCATCGTGATTTCTCATGAAGTAGAGTTGTGGTCTGAGGTTCCCTGTTTTCAGGGAAGAAGAGTTTTCATTTAGATGGGGGTAGGTCCCAGCCCTTCACATCTCATTTCTCTCGAGGCAGCAACTCTCAGGCCTATGTCAAGTGATCAAGTGGTTTTTTTTCTTGTGGTGGTCGAGGTCATCAGTAGCGGGAGTGCCCAACCTTTAAGAACAGTTATCATTCACCAGGTGCTCTGCTCCAGGTTGCTTCTTTGAGGTAGTTCCAGCTGAGGCAGTATTGTCAGGTTGCACCAGCTTTAGACCAGCAGAGGGTAGATGGGGTAGGCAGAGGACAACCCTATGATGTTCCCCGTCCTCAGAGAGCACAACGCGGCCATGGTGGTGGTCTTCATCAGGGTCGGAGAGGACGTGGAGGAGGTCATGGTCAACTTCATGCTCTAGAGTTGCCAACTGTAGGTGAGCCAGATGTCATTCGAGGTACCCTTTTCTTGAATTCTACCTTGGTGTATTCCTTGTTAGATTCAGGAGTGACACAATCCTTCATATCATCTACCCATGTCCATGCTTTGGGACTTGAGGTAGAGAGGTTTCCAGTGCGCTTGGTGTTGACTACACCAGTTCGAGGTCAAGCTAACTTATTTGAAGTACATAGAAACTGTGACCTAGTGTTAGGGAAACACCACTCTTGGGAATATTTCTTATCTTTATAAATAAAACCATATTATGTCATCCTTAGCATGGATTGGTTGTATTCAGTGCAGGCTATTGTGGATTGATTCAGGAAGAAGGTCATTTTCTTTGGTGAGGATGGAGAGCCGGTGGTGTTTCTTAGCGAGCGAGACCCTCGGATGGGTCATAGGCACATCCTGTCCTTATCATCCATGATGGCTGAGATGATGTTGTGTTCTTCAGAGGTTCATAAGTTGGAATTTCCTAAGATCATAGAATAGTACCCTGATCTCTTTCCAGAAGAGTTTGTAGACTTACCCCCTTAACGAGAGATCGAGTTTGGGATCAAGCTACAACAAGGAGTGTCTCTTATCTCTATGTCTCTATATAGGATGGCCCCTTATGAGTTATGAGATCTACGTATATAGCTTGATGGTATTTTATAGTGCGGTTTTTTTCGGCCAAGTGTGTCACCGTGGGGTGCACCAGTTTTTTTCATAAAGAAGGCTGGCGACAGTTTGTAGTTATGTGTTGATTATCATCACTTAAACAAAGTGACAATAAAAAATTGCTATCCTCTTCCATGGATTGATGGTTTATTTGATCAAATGAAGGGTGCATGTTGGTTCTCAAACATCGACTTGCAGTCAGGATATCATTAGGTGTATGTGAAGAATAAAGATATCCGGAAGACTGCAAGTCATGGGCATTATGAGTTCATTGTAATGTCATTCGGTGTGAGGAATGCTCCATCTGTATTCATGGGATTGATGAATGTTGTGTTCCATGAGTTTCTGCAAAAGGTCATGGTAGTTTTCATAGATTACATCCCTGTGTACTCCACATCTGAGGAGGAGCATGCAGAGCATATACACGCCGTTTTGGGAGTTCTTCGACAACATCAGCTATTTGGGAAGTTTCCGAAGTTTGAGTTTTGGGTTAGAGAAGTTTGTTTCTTAGTTCATGTTGTGTCCTAGTAGGGAGTAGTTGTGGATCCATCGAATATAGAATCAATTGTGTCTTGGTAATCCCCTAAGATAGTGTTGGAGGTGTGAAGTTTCCTTGGTCTCGTAGGCTACTACAGAAGGTTATTATCCAATTTATCACAAGTTGTGACTACACTGATAGATTTGACCAGGAAGTATCAGGAATTCATATGGAATGATCAGTGTCTAGAAGCTTTCGAGTATCTAAATGAGAAGTAAGTACTCTAGTTCTTTTTCATCCAAATGAGGGAGTTTAATTTTGATGTTTTCTATGATGTTTTGCATCTGGGGTTGGGTTGTGTTCTGATGCAGAAAATATAAGTTGTTTCTTATGGGTCTCGGCAGTTACGTCCCCATGAATGTAACTATGAAACTCACGATCTTGATTTCGCATCCGTGGTATTTTCTCTGAAGTTTTGGAGACATTACCACATTGGTGAGAACTTAGTGGTTTTCACCAATCATAAGAGTTTGAGGTATGTTTTCTCCCATCATGACTTGAACTTAAGACAACGTTGGTGGATAGAGTTCCTAGAGGAATAAGACTTCAAAATATCTTATACACCTAAAAAGTTGAATGTTGTAGCTGATGCATTGAGTTAGAAGTCATGTAGTGATGCAGTGCATGAATCTGGTGACTCTGGGAGTGTAATGGAAGAACTATCAGCATTACATCTTGATATGGGAGAAGTTGGGGGAAGAGGTTGTCTTTTTCAGATGATGGTGAAATCATTTATCATGATGAAATTTGAAGATTCCCAGTTGGGTGATCTTAAGGTGGAGGTGTGGAGAGATTGGTTTATTTGTGGTGAGGCCCCTAATGGTTTGTCGGAATATGAGTAACACTGAGTGTTGTATCATGGAAGGTTTTATGTTCCTTTGATGATGCACGAGATGGTTCTCAGAGATTTTCATAGTTCTAGTTTAGCAGTGCATCTTGGAATGAAAAATATGTACCAAGCCATGAGGATCCGGTTTTGGTGGCCTGTGTTGAAACGTGTAGTTTCAGAGTTTGTGTCTCGATGTTTGGTCTGCCAGAAGGTGAAGGCCAAACCCCGTGTTCCTGGTGGTCTGCTCTAGCCATTAGAGATTCCTCAGTGGAAGTGGGAGGACATCTCAATGAAACTTGTTACCGGTTTACCTCAAGCTCCAGGAGTACATGATGCTATTTGGGTGGTTGTGGATAGATTAACAAAGTCGTCCCACTTTATAGAAATCATGGAGTCGAGCTCAGTGGAAGTTTTATCAAGGCAGTATATAGAGGAGGTGGTGAGACATCATTGAGTCCCAAGGAATATCATTTCCGATTGAGATCCCCACTTTACTTATAGGGTTTGGAGAGGTCTCCAACATTCTTTTGGTTCTCAGCTATTCCATAGAACTGCTTTTCATCCTCAAACAGATGGTCAGACAGAGAGAACCATCCATACTATTGAAGACATATTACGCTCTTGTGTTCTTGATTTTGGAGTTTCATGGATGAAGAACTTTCCCTTGGTGGAGTTCACTTAAAATAACAGTTTTCACTCTACCATCGGTATGGCACTTATTGAAGCCTTGCATGCCCGACCTTTTCATTCTCTGCTGTGCTGGACTGGGGTCAGAGAGTCAACAATTCTAGGACCGAAAATAGTGCAAAATACAATAGAGATGGCTCAGGTGATTCCTGAGTGGATGAAGACAGTGAAAGATCTTCAGAAATCATATATTGGTAAAATTATGAGGCCTTTATAGTTTGATGTTGGGGACCACATGTTTCTGAAGGTGACTCCTCATCCTGGGAAGCGAAGGTTTGTTCGTGGAAGTAAGATTTCTCCCCGGTTTGTTGGGACATTTGAGGTGTCAGCTCATATTGGAGTTGTGGCGTGTTGAGTAGCACTCCCCCCACAGATGAGTCGAATATATAATGTTTTCTATGTATCAGAGCTTCGTCGTTATCTTCATGATGACTCTCACATCATCGATTGGAGAGAGATCGATATTGAGGATGATACGACCTTCGAGGAGTGGCCTGTGGAGATCCGAGACTGCAAGGAGAAGGTGTTGCTCGTGCGTAATTTCCCCTTGGTTCATGTTATGTGGTGACACTGTGGCATGGAGGAGAGTACGTGGGAAAGTGAGTCATAGATATGTTCTAAGTACCCATAGTTTTTTGATTTTTAACTATTTTCATGAATCAATGTAGCTTTTGTGGTTATAAACCTTTCTTGTTTTTGAGATGGCTTCCTTTTGTTTTTTTTGGCTTGTTCTATTTTTAGAGGTATCTCGATGGGTGGTTGTTCAGAACTCATTTTGTTTTCATATTAGGTGGGTTTTGAATTCTCGGGGATGAGATTGTTTTGAGAGGTATCTGGTGTAATGGCTCATAACTCTCCAGTCCTTTACATTGCAAAAATCTGGTGTTTGATATGTTCCCGGAGGTCAAGGTGACTTATCCCCAACACATTCCCAATTTTCCC
The DNA here is from genome assembly GCA_963277665.1 of Viscum album. Lineage (NCBI taxonomy): Eukaryota > Viridiplantae > Streptophyta > Magnoliopsida > Santalales > Viscaceae > Viscum > Viscum album. The sequence continues at coordinate 257,416,815 of OY728150.1, forward strand.
TTTTTTTGAAAAGTTCCAACATTAGACAGTTGTGAATAGTGCATTGGTAACCTTTGTGAACAGTACTAATGGTGAGGTCCAATGGTAACCTCTCTTTCCTTTTCCAAATTTCTAGTTCTATGAATAGTTCAATCGATGAACAGTTCTATCGGTAACCTTTAATGGTAACCTCTCTTTCCTCTTACAATTTTCCAGTTCTATGAACAGTTATATCGGTAAACTTTTCTATCGGTAACCTATATCAGTAACCTCTCTTCCCTTTTCCAAATTTCAAATTCTATGAATAGTTCTATCGGTGAATAGTTCTATCAGTGAACAGTTCTATCGGTAACCTCAATCAGTAACCTCCTTTTCCTTTTCCAAATTTTCAATTCTATGAATAGTTCCATCAGTGAACAGTTCTATCGGTAACCTCTAATGGTATCCTCTCTTTCCTTTTCCAAATTACGAATTCTATGAACAGTACTATCGGTGAACAGTTCTATCGGTAACCTCTCTTTCCTTTTCCAAATTTCCAGTTCTATGAACAGTTCCATCAGTGAATAGTTCAATCAGTAACCTCTAATGGTAAACTCACTTTCCTCTGCCGAATTTCAAATTCTATGAATATCTCTATCGGTGAACAGTTCTATCGGTATCCTCTAACAGTAACCTCTTTTTCTTTTGCCAAATTTTGAGTTCTATGAACAGTGTTTCCAGAACGGTTGGTGTATAGTGTTTTGCATAACGATTGGTGTATAGTGTTTCCATAATGGTAGGTGTACCACATTTCCAGAATGGTAGGTGTACATTATTCTATAGGTGAGGTTATAACGGTGAGGTTCATGAACAATGTTCTACTGATGAGGTTCTAACAGTGAGGTTCATGAACAGTGATCTATCGGTGAGGTTCATGAAAAGTATTCTAACGGTGAGGTTCATGAACAGTGTTCTATCGGTGAGTTCATGAACAGTGTTCTATTGGTGAGTTCGTGAACAATGTTCTATCGGTGAGGTTCATGAATAGTGTTCTATTGGTGAGGTTCTAATGGCGAGGTTCATGAATAATGATTTTCCTTTGCCAAATTTTGATTTTTGGAATAGTGTTTCCAATGTCCTACAGTTTCTCCCCTTTAATGTTTTCCTTTGACAGAATATGCATTTAAAGCCTCGTTTTAAGGGCTCTATGGCTGATTCAAAGGCCATAACTCCTATATTAATTATTACTAAGGCTCAATATGTTTTTACTTGGCCAAACCACATGGTTTAATGCGATCCTCTTTTAATAAGAAATCAAGCGTATTTTAATCCATCAATCTGTTAAGTCTTCAAAAGGGAAAAGATATCTTCCTTCCCGTTGGAATTGTGAGATCAAACATTTCCCCGTGGATTGGTTTCCTCAATGTATTTCTTATTTCATGTGCACCCCATGCTTCAGTGAAACCAAGAAGTATCCATCAATCATTGATTTAAGGAATGTTTTATCGTCGTTCCTTGGTGTTCTTCTAGTCCTGTTTCTCCTTTTCATATTATATCATGTGACCTTTATTCTTCTAATAGAGTTTTCTTGGGTTTCAGTGGGTGTGGTTATACCATTGCTTCCTCAAGTGGATGCAGTTGTCGCGAGAGGAGGCGATCGTGATATGTTGTGTGGATTATTCTCATACAAAGAATGTCATGAACTGTTTGAGTAAGGGGATTCGTTGTTACTCTTTTCTTTTACATGTAACTGTATTGTTATCATTTTTTATCCCATTGAACCACAATGGAATTGAAATAATAAATATTTGAACCGGATAAACAAATTGATATCAGTCATATGTTTTTGCCTCTTGTTTTCTAGATAGTGTGATATCCATGCTTTCTTTGTTTAGCTGTTTGTTCTTTATGGGAATCGGTAATGAACATAAACCCGAATTAATTGATAATTGTTGGCTATAGATAAAGAGTCATGTAAATGAATCTGGTTCTTCTAGTTTTAATTTGATGTTAATCAAATTGGTGTAGTAATCATGTTTAATTATTTTTGATAACTTAATGATTAGGTTTACTGAAATTGGAACCTATGAATAATAATCGATTAAACCAAGATAGATTAATGAACCAGTTGTTTGAAAAAAGATAATTCATTATAGGGTTCTGAGTTACCCTCATGATTGTTAAAGGGATAAGAGAGAAATTTTTAAGATATTTGTTTTCATGCTACTTATGTTTTAATGTGAGCCTGGATGGTTGTTGTGATATTTTTGGGAATGGAGGCCTTTTGGTTGTGGCAGAAAATGAAGCCTAGGGTGGAATGATGCATCGTTTTATGTATGTGGGTGTCAGGGAGGACACTAGGGTTGATGGAATGGGATGGATGTGATTGTTGGATTCTTGCTGTTTTTTTGGTTGATTATCTGTTTTACTTTTCCCAACTTCCTAAGGAAGCAGTTCTTACTTACCCTTCTTCTAAAAGAGGCGGAGACGCATGGGGTATGCCACGTGCTGTCCGTTTTTAGCTTCTAAAGGTTGCATGGGTTTACGCTCTTGTTATAGGTGGAAAAGACTCAACAGGTAGTACATATACTCACCGTGTTGAGCCCCCTTGTATTTAGTAGCATAGAATGTTTTTCTAGAATGCCTGGGAATGTGAGAAAGTAATTATGTAATGAATAATTGAAAAAATGTTTTTAACCCATGGGGTTGGAGTTTGTTGGAACATAATTATGAGGTTGTAATTTTAATGGGACAATGGACTTTGGGTGTGATGCTAATGAAATTTAATGTGGAATTGTCATTGGTTAATTAATGTTTAAAGAATTAACTAACATAAAGTGAAACTAATAAAAAGGTAATGAAATAATGTATTAATGCTCATTAAATGGTTGTGTGCCTAAAAGATACATAGTCTTAGAAGTAGCAGCATGAAGTTAGAGAGATGTTAGCTGCATTTGAATCTAAGACTAGGTTATTCCCATAGTGTGGTTGTAAGCTATAATATATTCTGTACTTTTTATGTTTCTATATGCTACTCCACTCTATGAGTAAGGGAAACTGACACACTGGGGATTATGAGCCCTAGGGGGTGTTTTCCCCCAACTTCTAGTGGGAGGATGGATTGCTGAATACCTCCTTTGGCCCTGCACTCTTCTCATGGTAGTTACTTGTGCTGGTAGGCACATCGTTTAGTTTTCCCCATATATGTGTGTAGAGGGCTGTAATGGCTTGTGGTTATTCCCACACATATATTTTTTATAGAGATCCATAGTTTGACGTACATATAGATTACATTACTTTTGAAGAATACTTAATACATAACAAAAATAGACACCAAAGGACCGTAATAGTTTAGTGGCTTTGAAAACTTGGAACGTAATCTTCTAATCTTGGTGAACGATCTTCAAAATATCCCATAAATATCTTCCTTTTTTACCTAAAACCTTTCTCTATATACTGGGGAAAAGAAAACATATAAATGGTGATCTTCAATGCTCAGTAAGGGTAAGAATGGAGAATATAAACCAAACCATATACATTTGAACTTCAAAACATGAACATAGAGTTTAAACCTCAAAATCTTGAGTTGTGAAATAAATCTTGGTAGTACGTAAGGCATAGATCATAATGGAACATCAATCATGATAAAATAGCATGGGAATAAAACATTTAATTGTGGAAAACCATTAAGCACATGATATTATTTCCATAGTAGCCATGGCATTTCTGCCAAGACCATCTTAGTGGACAAAGTCCCTTTCTGAATCGATTTCACTCCTCGTTCAAGTCCTGTATCACTAAACCGGATTAACTTACCATTCCAGCCATGTCTATCTCATGAAATATAAATCATTAACCAATAAATTAGAGGGAGATATAGGTCCCACCCATCTCATAATTAAATCATTCATACTTGTGCCACAATATAAACATAAATCATTCATCATAACCCAATGAATAAAATTGGTTTCATAAACATCATCTCATCATAACATAATCCATATAAAAAAATGGATATCATTTCATCATAATAAAAGTGAAACCATGTAAATCATAGAGAAATTATACTTGAAACATAATCATACTAAAAAATTTCATCTTAGATGTAAAATATTTTTGACAAAACACTTGAAATGAATTCTTGAGGAAAATATCATTTCTTATTCAAAATCATTTTCTTTTCTCAAAATGCCAGGAAATTTTAAAAGAAAAGGATTTTTTTGAAACAAATCATGAAATCTTGTACAGGAAGCTTCATTAAAATAAAGTGTTATGAAACCGTAAAAATCCATTCATGCAGTATAAGTTAAAATAAAACATTTTTCTCGTACTTTTGCCGGAAAAGTCAAAAAGTTCCTCGTATGGCAAAAAAAAAGATTCCTTCCATAACACAATGTAAAAGTCAAATAGGGGTAAACATGACTTAAAACCAACATGGAAGAATATTAAACACTTTATAAAAAACATTTTATGGACATGGATGAAAAATATAACCCTAGTAAATACTTACGTATAAGCATTCTCGAATAAAAATGAGATTGAAAAATTATCCCTTACCTTATGTATGATATGCATCATATGTATCTGAACCTCCTGTATAATGATTTAAATAATGTCATTGACTTATTACAGAATCATATTCATTGTTATTCTATCATATATGGTTCACTTATGACTTTATATTACCTGTTCCTTTGTAAATTCCATGTTAAAGCATCGTTTTAGGTAAAATCGTTTCATTTATCGTACGTGTTTTGACATGTTGTTCTTGATATTATTACTTATATCCTGATTTACTTAATTCCAGAATGTAAAACATGATTTATATATAATATATATTCTGCATATAAATATATATGATAGATCGATAAATTGAATGAAATACACCATTCATGGAGACGGTAGGCCCTACGTACGCATGAACGCTGTTTTCATTTACTTATTGAATTAAATGGAATTAAGTGAATGAAACATATATGTACATAAATCCTGTATCATTATTATGTAATATATTTCATGATTATTTATTATATATACTTTATAATCATACTTTAATGGTTAATCATGGAAAATGAATCTCATCGCGTTCGTGGAAACGGTAGTCCATACGTACGCACGAACGATGATATCATTCCCATGATCGTGGAATTGTATTGAAGTGTATGTATAATATTCTAGAATCAATATAACATTAAAATAATAATATATAGTTATTTATTTACACCATAATACCCATCCAAGTAAGGTGGTGTTGGAAAACAGATTACACCACGACATGGAGCGGTATTCCGTACGTACGCATGCACGGTGATTTCGTTTTCCATAGGATGGATAGAAGATGAAATAGGGTTTTTTCATATTTATAATAACATATCAGAATATTAGTGACACTGATGTTATTAATTTATGATGAAATAAACAAAGAATAATAATTATACGAAAAAATAAATTGGAATGAATCGGTAAAGGATATTACCTCTTCTTTGACTCGCCTCTTCTTAACCTCCCCTTAAGGAACTAGAGTTGGTCTTTCGAGGAGACCAGACCTCTATAATGTTTCTAGGGATGTTGATAAGGAAAATGGGCAGGGTTTTTCCAAGCATGAAGGCTCAAAATTGTGTAAATAGAAGAGGGAGGAGGTGCCCTTTTATAAGGGAGGAGAGGGGCACCTTTGGAAAGTATGAAAGTATTAATTTATTATAAACATATCTTCGGTTTCAAAAGGTCCAAAAATCATTAAAGATGAATATAAGATGACTCATTATCTAAATAAAATCATCTAATCATAATTGGACATGTTTTGGATAATATTTTAATCATTATAATCTTATTTATTTAAATCGTTTATTAATGAGGTAAATAATGCATCATTATTGTGTCATAAATAATTTAATTTATTTGAGGTCTAAAAATAACAATAAAAACCACCATGTAGGAAATCGTCTTAGCTTTCCAATGAATATTTATAGTCGAAAAGATAATTTATATAAATCCTTATATAAATTAATTACTATAAGATTTTTGTTATTGTAAATTTTGTCTTTACATTAAATTAATTAATCCAAACTGTCATTATCACTACCAAGTGGCCCAATGGGGTCCCACAATCAACCCAATGATGCCCATGGTCGGCCACTACTCATCCAATAAGGTTAGGATAGGTGTTAAGGTAATTTTGGATTAATATAATATCCTTTTAACCTTGAATTACCCTATTTACCTTTAACCGCAGTAAATAAAATTCAAAAGTTACTATTCACCAAAAATTATTTTCATCTTATTGAACCACATTTTACTCCTTGATAACAAACATGTATGTCAGATTTTTGAAATTTGATTCATAGAAGTGGTAAATTTTCATTTAAATGAAAGAGTCCGTTTCTTAACTACCACTAAGTGGTTTCACTAAAAAATTGATGTTTTTCAGAAAAATACCAAAACTTCAGCCTAAGCTATATTTGATATTCTGAATTCAAAAATGATGTCTATTTTTCCAAATTCGAAACATAGAAGTGGCACTAATTAATTTTAAAAGTAACTCCCGTTAACAAAACAAATAGCGTGTTTTTAAGAAACAATAACTATCAAAAGATCTACACTTGTTTATGTCCAATTTCAAAGTGAAATTAATTCCAATGACCAAAATTGGATCAAATGATAAAAATATATTATAATTAGACTTTAAAACCAATTAAAAAGATAATATAACCATATAAATTATTGTGATGAAAAAAGTTGTTTTTAATTAAAATATAGCATGTTTTTACTATTCATTAAAATTTGAAAGTTATCAGAATAATATGAAAAATTTATCCAAATTAAAATTTTATATCCTGATTTCAAGGAAGAATTTTATTTTCCCATGTTGAACTTATAAACATGTCAAAAACTAGATTTAAAATGGGTGTGCCATCAAAAGGCGGCAAAACGACATTTTATGAAAAATACTTATTTTACACGAAAAATTTATTTTGTTCTCATATTATGTTATAGAAAATATGTAAGATGAATAATAATGTAATAAAATACAAAATGTAGTTAATAATAATCATAATGGCTAGTCTATAATAATATTATAACAATATATCATTTTTTAGTGAAAGCCAGTATTGCGTACTACACACGCTATCGAGGAAGGTCGTGATTGTGTGTAACATAAGCCAAGTCAAGGTTTCATGTAGTGAATGTTCCCTTTTTTTTGCGTATAACATAACCAAAACTTATTTAATTTATACATTAAAAAAATCTATACTTAATGTTGGGTAGAATAATTTCTAAAAATGAACTTGAAATTGTGTGTAACACGAGCCATGAATAGTGTTGCGTATACTGCAAGGTAATACGGTGTTGCGTATAGAACAAGATAAATTTGGTGTAGCATACAACACAATACATCAATAAAATTAAAAAAAATAATTCTCCAAAAATCTTGGGTTGTTACATTCTGGATATAGTATCCTATGAACTACTATATGTGTAACTTGTATAGGCTCTTATGGCTTGAGGATCCTTACTCGGTGTAAGGCCTATAATGGAATGGGGTATAATACCCAACATATGATTCATGTAGTGCAAGCTGTGGTGGTTCCCATAAACTACATGGCTACTTTCTTTCGTGGACATGGTTGTTTTGTTGCACGAGGTGCATATTGTGGTGCTTCTCCCAGGTGTCTACGAGCAAGCCTTTTTGGAGATAGATTATTAGGACGTACGACATTAGGGCAAAGAGGAAAACTAGTGGGGAAGTAGTAGCAGGGTACTCTTGATATTCCTTATTATATGATATATTCTTGTATGCATTACTTGGTCAGAGTAGCCATGGTGAGGCGGGGAACTTAGTATACATGTTTAGGTGACAAGTTAGTTTCACTTGTTGTTCACTTTTCTTTAGCATGTTTTCTTTACTTTTGCATGAGAGGCTTCGGGGAGGATCCTACTGAGTATACTGTTATACTCACCCTATGTATATATAAACTGTTTTTTAGGTCACTTGGAGTAGGTTGGAGATCAAGCTGGTTTTTACTATCTTGGGGTTGCAGGAGTTGTTCGGGCTTGTGGTTGCTACTGTTTTTACTTTCTTTTGGGTACTTGCAGTTTTCCCCTTCGAGTTTTAGTACTTTTGCATGACATTACATATTTTCACTTGGGTTTCTTTTTTATTTCAGTTCTGAGTTGGAGTTGGTTTGTGTCTATCTTATCTCTCTCTTTTTCATGTGATCTCTTATAGGGTAATGCCTCCCATTTGTGTGTTTAATATACCCTCGGTTCTAGTCGTCAACCCAGGGCCTACACGAGGCGGGAATCAGGGGTCATTATCTCCCTTATCACGTTGCCTACCCCGGAAGGATACAGATTGTTGGGAGGGGGCCGTGACAAAAAAAATGTGTCGCATCCTCAAAATTAAGAAAATAATATTTTATTATAATGATATTTTAGATAAAAAACTATGTGTTATTTCATAAATGTATAAATTATCCTGATGTAATTAAGACATGCAATCTTTCACGTGTTTCGGAAAGATAATGTTTTCATTTTAAAAGTTATGTTTCAGTTAACACCCTATATCCCTAATAAAAAAGCATTGAAATTTTGATTATATTTTTTTACAAATTTATAAAAGTGATCAAAGATTCATTTTTGAATGACAAGAAATAAATGCACAAGATTCAAAATCATGATGTGGCTAGTGCGATCAAAAGTAACTATTTTTTATTTAGAAGTGACATTTTGGTACAAGACATGAATAATTTACTAAAAACTATTACATATTTCTATGATCATAATGAAAATATAGAAAAATCATAGATGATAAAATTTTATTATTTTAAAATTTTAACACATATCAAAATTGAATGAAATGAGTGTGGTTTGACATTATTTAAATGATATAAATTTAAAGGTTTAATTTTTGTTCCAAACATGTGTCACATACATCATATCAAGAAAAAATAATTTTAACATCAATAACCTTATGTAAAATGATAGATTATTATTTGGTGCCCTAGATAAATTTATAACATTCCATTCTTATATTTTTTATCACTAAAATGTATTAAAAATTGTTCTATTAACTTAAGAGTGTAATTTTAGTTCAAAAAATGCATCATATGAACAATGAAAACAAAATCATAGCATATTTTAATGATATATTAGAAAAAGTATTGATGATTCCTTTAGGACCTATAAGAATATGTTTCAAACCATTTTGATATATAGGGTAGATAATATTAATTATTATACACATTCTAAATTAAAAGGGTTACATATATTTTAGATCAAAATGTGTTCCACATACTCGAAAATAAAAAAACACAATCATATTTTTGTGATACTTCACAAAACTTTTATATTATTCATTTTTGACATGTAAAAAATAAATAATATATCAATCTATGATTTTATGTCAGTTGTAGGACTAAAATTTCTTGACCTATCCCATAGGGGAATTTTTTATTACTACTCTATGCCAACCTCCAATAGGCCAGGGGTTGGTGAATAGCACCGAGTAGGGATATCCTATATATAGGAGGCATTAGCCTATGTACATGTACACACACACACACACACATCTAATCCTAAAATGATGAATTGTAAAAACTAAAAGTAAACAAGTAATGCATAAACTATGCTACCAACCACATAGTATGATAGTATAAAACATGAATGTAAATAATTCCAGGCCCACCAAAATAAAGAGTTTATAAATTAGAAGGCTTGCATTATTGAAACTCGTTCATAGAAAACCCTACCTGAAGGGAAAGGTACTGGGAAATAGTATGAATCTATAAGAGCACAACTCTACCATCTAGTATCTTTAAGAACCACCTTGTCTTGGTTTACCTAGGACTTCGTCAAATCATTGATCTTATGCAAAATACACAACATGTGCCGGTAAAGCTCGTGCAAGGGTGAGTAAAACAATACTCAGTAGGACACCAAAAAACACAAAGGAATGCCTCTAAGAAAAAAATAAACTATAACAGAAAGCAATACAAGAATTATACCATAATCAAATACATGATGTATACCACAAAGAAATAGTATAGTCATCTCAGATAGGAATATGTATATAGTACACAAAACTGGATCATCAGACGTATTCCATTAAACACAAAGTATCGAAAAAACACATAGTCTTGATGAGATACTCAGTCTCAATAAAAAATATAGTTTTGGTAAAATAATAGTCTATGTAAAACTTGTAGTCCTGGTGATTCACATAGTCTCAATGTAACATTCAGCCACAGGATTCCACTCATAGCGTGCTCGTTCAGGGAGAACCTACTCTTCAAGCTATTAAGTCATATGACCACTTCCAAAAAAAACCCACTTAGGATATATCAAAAGAACTGCCTCATTGGAAGGGCCCCCACATGGGAAATGGATCATAAAATGGACACACTTATTGAATTTTATGCTTGTTTTATTAAAATGGTCTGACCCGGGTCTAATCCAACCCGCCAGACCCAATCCGCCCCGGTCTGGCCAACCCAACATGGTCCGACCAACCTAGCCCAATCCGACTGACCCAGCATAGTCCAACTATTCTGGAAAGTCCTAGCCCACTGGGTCTACTATACCGCGGCTCGTGAGGCCACATGGTCCCACCGACAAGACCACTAGAGTGGCCCGACTCCTATGAGCCATCCCACACGTACAATGTCAAATCTGGTCTACAGCACATGGCCTACCCTGGATGTGTACATCTCTCCTCCATGTGGTTTTACACCACGTCCCACATGGTCGCCCCACTTTTTCAACCTATCCCACAGCCTTGTATAAGTTGTGGGATCCACATGACTATCTCCAGCTGCACCAACGTGGGGCACCTCTGCCGCCCGGCGCCTTCCTTACACGGTCGTCACCGCATACTTCCTCGAGCACCATTCACGGGAGCCGGAAATCTGTTGGTCCCTTCCTCATATTAGTGGAGATCCTTTGGTGCCTTTAATTTAACATGATTGTAGTTCTAGGTTCCTCATTACTCGATCTAGCCCGTTACATCCTTTTCGGTCAATTTTCCTCCAATCCCAGATTCCAATCACGTTCGGAGACTTCAGGCAAGTTGATCCACAACCATAAGGGTTCAATGATGAAAAATAAAAAAATAGGGGTACAAAAAGCACAAATAAATCCATGAGAAATAATTTCATCCTTTTTTGTGTCATCCTCAATCTGATTCCATTTGAACGAAGAATGAAGAAAGAAGTCCTAATAACTAATATCCTAATGATTTATCATAAAAATACTCATCCCACAAGAACAATTGAACTGTGGTTCAACCTGTTCGTTGGTTGATCTGCATACATCATTGATTCTAGAAACGTGGAATGTAATTCATGAAAAAATTCCATACATCAGAGTTTGATATTTTACTAAAGATAATTGATCATCATGTCACCATCATTGCTAAGATCAATCCAAAACAGAATATGCAGATCTTTGATCCGAAATCCCATCATCGTTCATGATTAAGAGTTTTTTCAATGTTATCCTTAGATCCTCTAGAAAATTATTGGATTATCTGATTGACCCTGGATCCCTATCTCTATGGATTATTTAAAAATAATGTTGTGTCATTGAAACGTTAAAAATAAAATAAATTCAAATTTTTTATATATATTAAAATAGATAAAACTATTCCCCACAGTTGACCTGTTCCAGTCGATGTTGGACCCCGCTTAAGGTAAAGTCACTTATCCCAATGCAACAGTGTCCTCATATTTCTGATCCCGCCACCCCTTTAGAAGTTATTCCAATTTTCATAGGAAAACTACACATGAGAGGTGTTTTGAAAAAATGAACGACATTCGCTCATGAGGTGGAAGTCCGGCGTACACATGAATAATGATTTCATAACCCAATTGATCAATATTGGAAGGGGTTTAGGTCATTAAAATTAATTAAAAATATCTAATTATGTGGTATATATTGAGTTTTTTATATTATCATGTTTCAATAACAATTTAAAGAGATGGAGGAAGGAATAAAATAAAAAACTATCCAAAAATAATGTTACATCTTCTTTAGGTAACATCCTTAGGATTGAACCAAAATCCATCATAGTATATATTTGAAAGCAAAATATGGATTATATTATGATATGATAACTGTTTTTAAGTTATTTGGGAAGGTTATAACTAATCCAAAATGTATTGAATGTGTGGATAGGATATAAGGATGGGTGTCCTTTTATATGTGAGGTGATTGGAACACTCATAATTTTTTAAAATTAAATCATCTAGACAGATTTTTCACATGATAAAAGGGTATTAAAAGATGAATTATCAAGACATAGAAAATATTGAGTTTACCTTTGGTCATAATAAATATTTTAGGCAAGTTATTTGGTCATTTTAACCCTTATATGTCTATCTTAACCCCATATCAAACCATTTTTTACCCTTATCGTGGTAAATAACTTTTATGGTTTGACAATTCACTATAGTAAGAATTAAGTTAAAATTATAATATAATATAAACTATAGTGATTAAAAATATTTAATCCATTTTCCAAATTCTATTCACATATTTGGAAAATTTTAATTAAAAATTAATCCCACAGACGTTTCAAGAAATCATGTTTCCAAAGAGAAAATATTCAAAAGATTACAAGTTTTTTATATCAAATATAAATATGAAAATTATTAAAATGTTATAAATTTAATTAATACATATCTTATTCAACTAATTTTAATTGAAATTAAATTTAAATTATAATTTAAATGTATAAATAATTTAAAATAGGCGGTACCTTTTAATTAACATTCAATATTATTAACAATTCATCAAAAAATTAATACTTTTAGAAAAATATCTGAAATTAATTGAAATATAATTATAAAATTATTATTTAAAAACTGAAATTTCTTTCTCAATTATATTTTCTAAAATTATCTAAAGTTATTATTTATATAATTTCACAAATTGTGGAAAAACTGTTTTTTTAGAAAAATACAATTTTAAGGGTAAAATTTGATTTATTTTTAGACACTTCCAAGAAAAAAATAAGATGAATGTTAAATATTTTACTAAAAATATAATATAAACATTTACATAAATTCATTAAAAAATTGGTTTTTTTGATTTATTTAGTGAAAACATGTTTTTCTCATAAAATAGTTCTTCGAAAAAGGATTCCATTTATTTTCAAATAGTTTTAATTTTAATTATTAATTAATTTCTCACAAAGGAATTAATTTTATATAAATGTGTAAATTTTATATTTTTAGAATTTATGATATCTAATTCATACCCACCATTTTAAAATCAAGGTGATAACTATATTATTTTACTAATATGCCACACCTTAGTGTAACACAATATTAAATAAGATTTATATGTAATGCATGATGAACTATGTGTTTCATGTAATAAAATATATCCAAAAGGTCTAATTTATCTGAAAAACATTGTTCACGGGATATATGGGTGTTACAGAGTGCCCCTCAATCACCCTCCAAACATCACTATTCTCATGCATGATATACCTATGTAACTTTCTGCTAAAATAATTACAAAAAATATATATCATTTTCCTAGTGCATATGAAATATCAATATCATTATCCTATAAAAATTATATCCAAATTTGATACTATAAATTTTGATAATTAAGGAGGAATACATACCACAAACTCTTATGATCTATAAAGATTTTAAATCACCCAACAATGAGGTGATACAACTACAAAATTAGAGAAAAATTACCACATCAAGAAGAGTATGTTATAATACATAGTGACATTCATGAGGCCAAAATTATAAGACACATAATATAATACCTCACTCTTATATACAAAAACAAAACCCATGACAAGACTATAATCATTTAAATACACCTCAAACATAATTCCTACTTATGATAAACAATGAATAGTGTCACCGACTACCATCTCCTTCAGATACCTGAAAGTGATATCACAATGATCAATCTGTAGATGAACTTTATCCTTACACATAAAAGTGTTTATAGTATTTTAAAACCAATATATGTTGGGAGCATGCCTCCTTTAATAACTATAATGTCTATGTAAACACATCACATCAACAACAATCTTGTGGGATACCAAATAAAAACCCACCTCTATCTTAAATGGAACCACACATACATCATGTTCATATAAAAAAGTCCCATGATATAGACCTCCCGATCCAAAAACACACACACTAATAAAACATCGACAATAGAAAATGATAATAAATGACCCACAAAAAAATATCAATGATAATTAATATTGTCCTCTTCACATAATAAAAACAACTGTGTGTCATTGATAAACACCACCATGAATTGATCCAAAATATCATGGAACAAAACATTAATCATTACATTGAACATGGATTAAGAGTTTTCATAGAAAAATGACATTAAAAACTGCTCATTAGTCTCATAAAAACATCTAAAAATAGCCTTTGGAATATATTTATCCTTCACCTATATCTGATGTTATAGGGACCATAAATCGATTTGAAAAAACAAGATAGGAAACATTAGATTATTAAGTTAATTTTATACCCATATAAGGGGATATAAGTTATTTACTATCACACTGTGTAATTTAGGATAATCTATAAACATACAAAGACAAAAATATCTGTTCTCCTTAAAAAAAATTGGTGTAACCCAACAAAACACAGTAGGTAAAATGAACCATCTATGACAAAAATCAACAATCTAAATTAAAATATACCAAAACTCAAAATTCTTAATCTTATATGGATACATTGATATGGGATATATCCTTGGTTATAGCTCTATACCAAACATGATCTCATGTCAATGTGGTGGAATCTAATTTTTTTTGGAAATACATTAGGGTAATCTTCTAAAAACTCTAGGAAATTTCATCAATTTATTCTAAATGTAACTCAATGTCCTCCCATAAATCAATTATGTTAAGGAATAAACATTAAGAATACACATATGATGGTTTCACTCATAATAAAACACATTCTACTCTCCAAATGCAACATAGAATAACATTTTCTTATAGAATAAATTCATAACATAGTTTACTAAACACATATATATTATTATGAGGATTATGTCTTATAACTATATCTTAAAAATTAGATGTCTCCCCAGGAGATATGTTTCCCATGATCAACACATAGTATAAGCACACATCATAAAAACTAGCTCAACCTCTAACTATAATCATCAAAGCCAATGGAAATGATAAATTATCCACCTCAAGTCCTGAAGAAAAGATAAGGGAGGGTGTAATAAGTTTTTTTGTGGTACACAAATGTATAACATAAGATGGTAGTAACTTTATCAACACATATCTCACACATTAGTAGGAAATATAATGAAGACATATACCCATCAAATTATCCATGCCCACTCTAACCGTAATATATATCACATATATGGTCATGATTGTTATATTGTCACTAAGGAAATGGAGAATAAAGGATTTTTTTCTTAATTTATCGCCTCTTTATTAATCAATTACTATAGACCCTACAATTTCTTATAACATAGAGGTCACTATCGAAATTACTAATAATTAAGTGGGACTCCACCTCAAAGATGAATTCTATGGAATATTGGGAACTCGATCTTTTGATGTCGATGATTTCAAACATCATAAAACTCTTGATTGATCCACTAAAAGGGATTTGATAACTACAATAACCCATGAAATAGAATGAAAATGAATGTAGAAATAGACCATTTTTTATGATTATTTTATTATATAGGAAACTAAGTAGTTTTATAGATAGATCTACTCCACATAGATTCATTGTGACTCACCACCCTTTATAATAATGTCTTAGATAAAATACATTTAGTTACTTATTCCCTTAGTAATACTATGAGATATGTCAAAAAAATAAATTGGGTGACAGAGATAATCATGTTTGGAGTAAAAGTATCCCTAGAATTTGGCATCATATCCTGCTAATATGAAATAAGTTATGATGTGTAAAACAAAAAGTTGTTTTACATGATACTAAACACTTTCATAATAAATATCACCTAACAGAGACTAAAAGTACCTAGTGGAAAAATATATTCTATTTTCAAATACTGTAACATGACATGGAACTTATTCGGGTACATCTCCACTAAAATAATTAACTCCTCATTAACCATTCGGAATAAGAACCACAATTATCAACCATCCCCATGAAACATCATCACATAAAATGAAACTCAGTTTTACCTTAATCAGGAGTCAAAATAGAACCAATATCACTCTCCACTAATTAATATTCAATATTATAATCTAAAAGAGATACCTCATAAATCAGAAAAAGTTGGATTTGAAACTCTTAGTAATACCTCCTCTAATTTTCAACAACCTAAACCTTAAATCTACTACAATCTTCTAGCACATCCTGGTAGATATTATCATTTTTAACATGATAGATTCAAAAACATGGATCCATTCCTATCTATAAATAAACTATAGGGATCCTAAAATCATAATATGGTATAATTAATGTTAAATAATCATTGTAGCTAAATTCTTATTCTCTATCTAATTTAAAAATAGTAATAGAAAATTGTGATTCATGATCCTAACCTTGGAGTCATTTATCTATGTAGAATCACATCTCTATGAACATTAAGTAATATATACGGGACATTCATAAGATTAATGGGGGAACAAATGCCTATGTTGCTTCTAATATCCCGTGTTTACATCAAAACAAAGACCATGTAACATTTCTTCCATGTTAACCCTTGTAACCATCAATTGTTATTACCCCCCCCAAATATCCTATATATCAACCATCGACTATAATATGAATCTTTCATGACCCCCATATACTAGAACTACTCCTAGGACAGTAGTGAAGATGGATATGGCCGTTGAATCCTACCTCTAATAGTATATTAGATAGAAAAAACCATAGAGGATATAAAATTCATACAATGAGAGGAATTTACCAATTTATTGAATTTAATGATAATTGATCAGATTAAATCAACTTAAAAACTAATTCACATAGATAAATAACACATCCCATATATGAATATAATTTCATAAAAAGTATAAAAAATATATAGGTGCCAATGAAATACTTAGAAGTGATAATGAAAATTAAACTTCTCCTAAACGAAAAATCTATGCTATTTCTTCCAAACGCGATCAAAAACTAACTCCCATTGATAATAAATATTATTAATAAACATATGTTGAGGATATATGTATACTCAGTAGGATACACTGTGAAACCTATTTCGAAAAAGAGGATGAATTATACTAAAACCAAATAAAAATAACATATAAAACGAACACTTTACCTAAACCCCTAAAACTATAATAAATATTTCTAAAGGATCACTCACTATATAACACATGAAAGTTTGTATTTACAAAAAAACATATCTATAATAATGGTACCCTGGTCCCACTTCCCCATTTATTTTTCACTATCATTCCCTCATGTCTAACATCATTTTCTTTCATCCCCTCTATCAGTCATCTTACACCTCATGCGTACATTCCACACCTCTTCATATCACTTAAAAAACTAAATGTAAATCTAGAAGTTGTTATAGACTATATACTATACATTATATCTTAATCCAAGACATGCTGCATATGTACGCCTATGGGAAACCATAGTCACCAAAACATGATAAATGTATATGTTATAACATCAAGACAGTATGAAGAAAACATACTAGTATATTATAATGTAGATCCATAATATCTTGAGTAGATTCTTTCCCTATAAATTGATTTATTTTTGCATGGATAATCATAAAAATCATTCTTCAAAAAAGGGGGAGTGGGGAAGAGGACAAATACACCCATCTACACAACAGTGTCTAACAAGTTCATGAAAAATCCATAATAATAAAATTTTGGCATCGAATTCACATCAAACTCAGGTGGTGAAGCATATGAAATTAGAAAATATATGAAAAAATATCCCCTAAAATCACACTATGGGATACTATCTATATTGTGACTCAATTGTAATAATCATCCCATATGACACTTTTGTTCTATAGATAATTACTAGTCGGATAAATTTTAAAAATGAACACAATAGTCAATATTCAACATTATTAACCATTTTCACTTAGTAGTCAGTAATTATTATCCATTAATTACTCATTGTTTAATTATTTTTTAATAATTAACTTTATCCTAAGATATAATGCTAAAAAAATTTTGATAAAAAAATTTATATTTTCCTCCCTTACTCATTAATGATTTTTTTTCAAGAATGTCATAGTATCCATTATTCAATATTACCTACATGAACAACTATCTTACAAGTTTATCATTTCATTATTTTAATAATTCAATTTCTCAAGAAATATATTTTTCATTCTAATATACGACATGGAGATGCACTTATACTATTTAAACTAGCATCAAAATGTCATTAGGAACCAAAATAAGTAGCCATATGAAAAGCATCCTTCAAATAAAACAAAAACAATAATTATGGGAGAGCCCAGATCTCAACCACTATAAAATAAACACATGAATAAGACTCACATAGTAGATTAGAAACCAACCAAGTCTATCCCCAATCATATTATATCAATTTTTCTCATCCTTATCTCAACAAAAAGGCAACAAGGAATCCATTCTTCTAAATTATGTCATCTACCCCTTTTCAAATATCGCAACCAAACTAGGTTACTTAACATTAAAAACAAAATTTCTATTATCCTAGAGTACACATACATAAAATGAGAAGTATTATTACACTAAAACACAATGGGAATTCAATGACAAACAACTAATTCATGTAATATTGTAACAAATAAGAACTGGATAGTTCAACCACACCCACTTACCAGAAATCTTAGTCAGAGACAAACTCTCCGACCATTTATTAAAATAAATTAAAAGTATAGAAAGAAAGAATAATGTTCTATTAAAAACAACTAAATATCATAACAACCACATTCATCACTATAAGCATGCTCGGTTTCATCATCCGTAGTGGCCGACCCCCATTCTGAGCTTTCATATTGCTTCAGCATCTTAGCATACTTCATTCTGAGGTTTAACTTTTCCAAATAAAGATACTCCTTAGAAGGCTGCAAACCTTTTCCTTTGCTAATATAGGACCTGGTAGGAATATACTTCAGAAAATACAAATAATCCTTACATTACATTATTTTTGGTGTAGTAGTCATAACTTCCTCCTTCCTGGATACAATGTTCTTTCCACCCTAAACAATGTCACTCTAATAGGTCTGCATCCTCCCGCCAGCATTCTTATTTTCACTATCAGATATATCCCCCCCAATTTCCAGTGATAGTCACCTCCTAATAACTGTCATGCACTCTCTGTGGGGAATAAAATATAGCCGAAATACAGATGAAATATAAAATAGTTAAACACCAAAATAAATCTATTTTTTCATTTGAGCTCAAAATACCACGAAAACAAAAAAATGTGACAATTGCCCATAAAATAAAACATTGGTGGGATTTAGAACATTGAAATGCAGTATATGATATGTGAAAATTATAGCTCCATCACTCCCCCACACTTAAGCATTGCACTCCCGAGCAATCATCTTATATCTAAATCAAAATTCACACGAAAATTAAAAATGAAAAAACATCAATGATCTCTTCCAAAATGAAATTCTATCATGTCTCCTCTATGAAAAACAATTCCCAATCATTTTCATTACTCACATTTAAATTTTTTCAACATCATAAATCCATCCATGGCCCAATCAGAACCTACCTCACCTGGAAAATTGTGTCACTCTTCACTCAAGAGAAATTGTATCTGGAGTTATGCTCATACGTGGAAAGTGAATGTATCACCATAGGCTTGTGACAATTCTCATATCTACACAGAGTGTAACATGAAAATTAATTCAATCATGAGGTCTTTTTCCATGTGAATTATGTGGCTTAGGTTTGGTGGGTAAATGATTGAAAAATTAAGGCTAGAAAGAGGATGTTAGACTCTTAAGTACAATGCATGAATAATGATGTGAAAAAACAGGATAAACCTCACTAAATCCCCTTAACAGTGTGAAGCAAAACACCAAGCCCCATTTTTATATGACATGGGACATGAGCCTGGAAATGATTCCAAAGAATGATTGTATCAAAGTTCTCCCCCTTTTTTCATTTTTTTTATTTTTTTGTAAAGCTCCAGAAAGGAACAACTTTATTTTCATTTCTTTTTTGAATTTTTTTTCATGGAGAATGAGCGGAAAATTGAACACAATGAAAGAATGACCATAATTAAATTTATTTAGATAGGTAAATGAGTCATAAAAGGATGTACAATGATCAACTCAAAATCATCTCCATTTTTTCGATTTAGTTCATTTTTTTTGGAGGAGAACCAGATGAAACAAATATAACACATTGAAAGGATTACCCGTGCCCAATTTGATCTTTATCATCCACTGCCCAAAAATTTGAAATACACCTCATATAGCCCATAAATGAAAAGCATCCCAAGAACGCACACGAAAGGCCCTTCCCCCACACTCAAACTTGAAATATCCACGCAAAAATACCAAGAATGCGGGTAGGTATGGAAAATTCCGCTTGTAATATAGATTAAACCTATAAGGAAATTCATGGAATCTATGGGATTATGAAGGATAGATGTAAATGTAGGTATCAAGATAAAATATGGATATCCAAACATATTCCTCCATCATATCAGAAACATTCCATGAAATCCAAAGCTTCGAAAGAGAAAAATCACAAGTTCTTGTTCTCAAATAAAATCCAAGCTTCTCTCAAGAAAGTGTGGGTATTAGAAAGAATATTTCAAAGTGGTTCAGAATACCTTGCAAGACTGGAAAAATATTTGAGTAAGTGTTTCATGGGCATGGATTTAAGAAATTGGTCAAACTCATAAAAATGATTAAAAATCCAATTCAAGAAAATAGTTTCTCACATAAACAATCATTTAAAATCAATTTCTTCAAAAACCATTCTAACCATCTCAAAATCAATTGATGTGTGAAAAATGATCAGAGTATTCATTAAAGCTCAATAATCCTAAAAAGATGAAAAAAATAAATATATATCACAGAAAACATCTAAGTAGTTTGACACTCCCCCACACCTAGATTTCAATACCCCTCATTAGAGCTCAACAAAAAAATAAATATAATGGAAGAAAAAATAAAGGGAAGGAAAGATACAACCTGACATTATTTTTCGGTGGCAGATTTGAGTTAAGATCCTAGATAATACCAATTGACCTAAAAGGCATGAAATTAAGAAAATATGAGAAAAATAAATAAAAATAAAGAGGAATGGAGAATAAATAGGATAATTCTTGGTTTGACCCCCAAGCGGGTGTAGGTTTTTACTGCCCCTAGTCCAGCAATTGCAGCAGTTTAACCCCAATCCGATGGTGGATGAGGTTTCTTGATTAGAAACCACCAGAACTTCTTTCTTTTAATTCTCTTCAACTCATTAAGGTCTTGGAGGAACCCACATATAGAGTACATCAGCTCCTCTCCCTTTTCCGTGTGGTCCTAGTTAGAATATGTGGGGAGGATTAAGTATGAGTCCTAAACACCAGCCACAACTTCTTTGGCCTCCTCAACATTAAGATCCAGGGCTTTCCCATGTGATGTTGGGTAAAAAAATTATGAAGGGAAGTTAGAAAATTGTTCCACATGGATATGATTAAAACATGAACAATCAATGTAAAAATATTCCCTTTCGTGTAGGACAGCTTGAAACACTATCTCTTCAGGCAAGGCCACTGGGAAGTTTTTTTCAGCAGAGAATTCTTCATCTTCTTACAAAGCAAGAGAGGGGTATAGAGGTACTGATTATTCTTTGAGAAATATGGGAGGATCACTTACCTTTTGGTATTCAAAAAAATCATACCAATGTTCATCCAAATCATGTTGACCTCCCATAGTTGTATCAACAGGCATGGCATCTTCAAGAACCTCTTCAAGTAATGTACAAGGATAGACGATTGCATCTTCAAATTGAATCTTCAAGTCTTCCTTGGGTTCTTCAACTTCAAATGTAGGTGGAACAACATTTCCCTTTTCTTCTTCATCTTGGTTATTTTGTTGTTGTCATTCCGGCCATAAATCTTTTACTTCTTCAACTTCAGCCGCCAGCGATGCTACTATCTTGCTTTCTTGTTCTAGGATTTTGAAATTATTTTGAATCATCGTAGAATCTTCTTCCTTCTGTAGCATAAAATTATCTTCCCTTATAGACAATTCAGTACTAGGCCAAGCATAAGAAAAATCCCTAAAATAATCCATCTCGACCAAAAAAATGATATTCAATGAAGCACTTTTTTTTTAGTTTTTGAAATTTTAATTTTTTTTGTTTGTTTTTATGAAAAATAGAGCGTGAAAGAACTTGAACTCCCTAGAAACGGTGCCAAATTTATGAGAGTGGTTTTTCATGAACCAAAATTCAATTAAATTCTTATTAACCTAATAATACACCATAGTGGCACACCCTAGGGTCGATCACAAGGAGGCCGCTAACACGCACTAATTTCCTATTGTCACTATAATAAACTAACTAATATAAAATATGATACTAATATAAATGGGGAGGAGAATTGAAATAAAAAATATATAAAAAATATATAAATATATAAATATATGAAAATATAAAACAAAAAGAAAAGGAAGAAATGACACAAATAAGTTAGAAGAAGAAACCCATTCTTCTTCGGGTTTGATGACGGAATTATCATTGTCATTCAAAATATCTATCAATGAATTGTTCAATGTGGAGATCAAGACCTATCACTCCACACCCTCTCTTTTGAAATTTATTACCCTACACCGAGACCTCTACATGTAGGAGTAATCTGTTCAACATCAATGCGCAATCCAAACTCCACCATTTTAATGAATTGGATAATGATGGGAAGGAAAAATAATAAATGAGGAGGAAGAAGACAATGACAGAGAAAGTGGGGAGACCGCTCACCACAATCATTTAACTGCCACTGAATTCTTAGAACAAAAAAATTATAAAACAATAAAGTACAATAAACTCAAATACCACCACTTCCCCCCTCGAACAATAGTGAGGGTTAGCTCTCCACAAACAAGGAGTTAGAAAGAAGCACTGTGGGAGAAACACATAAAATAAAAGAAATGAAAGAAAAGAAGAAATGAACAGAAGAAGAAGAAAGCTACACTAATATATATTATAACTATAAAGAACAATTAGAGAAACAAAACTCAACCTTTCCCCCTTGAAATTTCTATCCTTTGTAAAGGGGAGACGAGGTACAAAATTATAGGGAAAATGGTTGATGAAATCTCGTCTCAATTTTGACCTCCAGATTACACAGACTTTTAGGCCCATTAAATGGAAGAATTGGGAAATGGATACTTCTTGAAAGTTGTTCGAAATAATCTTCCACATCCCCCCAAAAATTTGAAGCCTAATTGGTCAATGTATGAAGGAGTTATGACTGTTTTGGTGTGGAAAATTAAATCTGTCCAAGTGACTCTTTGTCTTCCACAATTCCGACTTCCAATGCCATTAAGACCTTGTAATCAACCGATTAAGACGTGGAATCATTAATGAAAGATGTTAAGTAATTCATATCCTAGATCCTTGTCGATGTTCAGCTCCATAGAACTGTTATAATTAGAGATACAAGCTCAGATTTAAAACATTCCAAATCTGTGCACAATTTACGAGGTCCAGATTATGAGCTAATTTTGGGCCTCCAAATGATTGATTGAGATGGGACTCCAGAAGGCTGAAATTTTTCCCATGATTTAAGTAAACCTAGAAAAACGTATTTCACAATTTGGGTCATTGGGGAATAATATATAGCTGAAATACAGAAGACAAATAAAACAGTTAAACACCAAAATAAAGCCATTTTTGCATTTGAGCTCAAAATCCCACTAAAACATAAAAATGTGACAATTGCCCATAAAATAACACATTGGTGGGATTCATAACATTGAAATACAGTATATGATATGTGAAAATTATAGCTCTATCACACTCCATGTTCATGCTCAATGTGACTGTTAGCATCAACCAATACTAAACATTATAGATGCTCCACAGGCTCCTTACTACCATAAATTCCCCCATGCATAATACCTTCTATAGAGATAACATCCTAGGGATGCGAGTCAGACTGAAAATTGTCAACTACATTCCTTGAATAATACTCCTCAACATTGGAAACCCTACCATTCATCAAACCCTGAAAACAGTTACTAGTGGAATGTTCTTGAGACTTCCCAACCCCACTGTCATTGTGGTCACACTTCTTAACTAGAAGAGAAATCCTTCTATCATCCCACTTAGAAGAAACATCAACTGAAACCCTGACATGAGATAAAGAAGATGAAACATGACAAGACAACAATGCAGCCCGATCCGGGACCGATTCCACTTCATCAATCACCAGACATGCAAAACAATTCCAAAGCTCAATACTGCATGTCGGTTGCTCAATGTGTGTCTTCTACCCTTTTGAAACCATCACCCACCAATCAAAATCATACAGTGATTCACCTGCCTACAAATCCATAATAGGGTTAAACCTCACAGTATCATTATCCACACCAAGTTCATCTGCTTGGTTTACCAAATCCAACATTTCTCTTGTGATTAGAACCTCTAGCATTGTAGTAGTGTTCCAAGATTTCACTACAGGCATTCACATTTTCCACCAAACCTCCTATATTGGTCACACCAAGATCACGCTTCATCTTTCCAAACACCACATCCACCATTGGATTCAAAGGTACCCCTTCTACCCTCACATCATCTGCAAAATCACTACCAGCAGCCCTGCCATCATTTTTTCATAATCATGCCTCATCTCCAGGTGCTACATCCTTCGACCCTGGAGGAAAAACCACCACCCACTGCAATAACTTACCAGCCATACTCCAACCTCCATATTTACCGTTCACCAATTCATGACCCAACTTCTTATAATAGCCACAGAAATTAACCCAAGATTCATAGATGACTGGATGCTTGTATCGAAATTCTTCACCAACAGAAATCCATATAAAATAAACTAGTCTATGAGGGACATCGACTTCAACACATACCCGAGGGGTGACCGGATGGAAAACCTATCTAGTTTTACTGTGTGAGCAAAGAAATATTCCTACCATGTTTCCTAACATGCAGATAATGGAGGTGTTTTGAAAGGGGAGCAGATGTTTTGGAAATATTACCCAAATGGAAGTCGTGGGAGAATCTCGTCTCATGTGAAAATCATAGCTCCAATGAAGAAGAACATACCAGAATTCGTTGATACTGCGTGGTGCCAAAGACCATGCTTAAATAAATTCTTTTTCTGAGGGGAAGTGAATCATGAAGAGATGACTATCCAGGATCCCCACCGTCTCTCGATTCTAAAGATTCCATGACCTGAAAACAAACCTGTCGAACTCATCCATCGAGGGGCGTCCGTCCTTGAATCTCACGATTAATGTCAATCAAAGAATAGAAGAGGCCTCCTTGAACGTAGAAAGAGAAAGGGGGAGTTGCAGTATCCCTTTTAAAAGATCATAAACCATATGGATGATCGATATTCCGAGAAAATATGGGAGATAGTCTAGATTTGAGAAGGGATGGAATCGACTGTGGGTTCCCTCTTGGGGAGGCGGGTTCCCCGCCCTCATTGAAGAGGGAGCCAAATCAGCCACTGCCACCATCTAGGGTTCGAGGGGTGTCCACGTAGAGTGTCATGGAGAACAAGATTACACACCCACTTATGTTATGATTTTTTTACAATATTCAATTATGTGTTTCCTTATGTATGGGTTTACAACGAAATAAAGCTATCATTATCACGTGTTAAATTATAATATCATATCGTAAACATGCTTCAAAAATTACATTCACATTAAATATATTTAAAGAAATTCCCTTATGCAAATTAATATTACTATTTCCTTACTCAATTCGTCTAATGAACTTTTATATTGTTTTTCAAATTTCAAACAAATAAACCATGATATGAACCAAGAACTAGCACAGTAAGTATATATCACAATATTCAAAAATAATGAAGAGGCCTTATTAAAAAAATCAACTCATGTGATCAGAACATCCATTCCAATCCATTCTTATTTCTGTTATTTTATTCAATATGGTTAATTAAAAAATTTATATGATAAAATAAATAATTATACTTTCTCATAAACACAAAAATAAAAAAAAGTTATAAATATAGTGACTTAATTTAAATAATCAGCCTTCTCCATGAAAAAACTGAAGAACAATGATCAACCACCACAAAACCCAAAGCAATAGACCTCAAAACCTGTCAATAACAAATTAGCATATTTTCTATTCAATAAACGCAACCCAATTGGATAGATGTAAAAAAAGATGAAATAAAACAAATTATATTATTAATATTGGAGAACATAAATAATTGATCCAAGATAAATTTTCCTCAATAAACAAAAGGCTTAATATCTCTTGGAAAATGGATAGAGATAGTAATGAAAGCATATGGATCATCTATGGTTTAAAGAACATTTTAAAAAATAAAACAAATAATACCATCCTATATATATAATGAAAGGTTGAGTAACCTCCACCAATGTGTGGTTACCACCATCAAGACCATAGTTACACTTAGGTTTAAAGGAATCCTATTTTTTGTTGTTTAAAACGTGTTAAAGCATCGGTCCTCATGGATAATAAAAACTGAATTTGAATCATTTTAAACGCCACCAAAAATTACACCTTGACATTGAAGGAAGCATTTAGGCCTCCAGGTTTCTACCACTGCCACCCTTATTAACATAGTGGAGAATCTATTAGCTTTTAATCTCCCCACACACAAGACTTCAGCATGGTAAGGTCTCACTCAACATTTTCTCTCACTTACATGAAACTATAAATCACTTAAAATTTACATTAACATTCCATAACACTACTCAAAATATGATTTTATGTAGTTTTAATTTCACACATGGGGAAATCTACCTACAACACACTTTGAAAAACACCCATAAGACAAGGTATGATTTTCCCGACACTAATGGAAGACCACACCAAATTCCAGATATTACTATATATAATTTCAATATCATGATTATCCTAACCACTTATTAATAGAGAAGTCTACTTGAAAAAAACATATTCCTAAAGAACAACCACTGTTTTTTAACACATAGGGGTGATACCTAGAACAAAACTACCACCACACAACACCCAATGCCTTAAAAATATTACCTAAAAAGACCACACCACACCTACAACTTTAAGTGGGCTCACCATGATTACAACCATACCTACTACATTGAATTGATAACAATATTAATTTACGTAAACACAACCATCAACTCTAAAGTTCCTTTACACATCCATTATGCACCTTAATTACCATCCATAAAATAAAGTGATTGATTCAGGAAAACTTGTAACTTATATTGGATGTTTCTGTTTAAAATATCACATTTTAGTTCAAAACAAACAACATATATTGAAAAAAAGTAGACATAGTTTCATTATCTTGATAAATTATCATGATGTTACATTATACATATGTGATATATATGAATGGATCTAATGTAATTTCTATATAAGGTGTGGTTGATATGACTTAAATTTCAATTTCTCAATTTTAAAATGATATAATTTTTTTTGAAACATACATAAGTAAATCAAAACATAAAAATTAAAATTATAATATTATAAAAATGAAAAATGAATTATTTTTTACATTTTGGTTTCATACAAAACTTATTTTGACGCAAAATGTGTTTGGTATTACTAAATTTTTGGGTTTTGAATTAAAAAGTTGAATTTTAGTTCAAACTATGTGTGAAAGATTCATAAATAATCAGACATTCTATTTTAGTTATGAAATTTTTTATATGGAATCCAATTAATTTTTTCCCTTTATGATTTAATAACACATAAATCCAATACATAATTTATCTAGATTTTGTAAAATTATATTTGTTTCAGTTAAAATTAGCATTTTGGGTCCAATTTTGCTTTATATACTGGAAATTGAGGAAAAATGCCAATATATTTTTCATACATTACCAAAATGATCAATAAATCATTTATAAAATTTAATAATTAATCTAATGTACTTATGGAAAAAAATTTGGTAAGTTAAATATAAATTTCTTATTTTTAATTAAAAGTAACATTTTAATTGAACTCAAATACTGAAAACCAACATAATATATTAGATTATTGTGATAGTTTTGGAAAATTATTGATGGTTCAATTTTCACATTAAAAATTTCATGGGTAGCATTAAACCATGTGGTGTGGCTAATTTGAATAAAATCATGTGTTCTCAATTTAAAAAATGATTTATATTTTTGTTTAGAAAATATGTTGCATTCTCAAAAAGCTGAGTAAAAATTAATATATGCATTGATAATTTAGTAAAATTATAAAAGATTAATTTTTGACCTTCAAAATTTATCCTCATATTATTATATGATATAGTTATGCCAATATAGCTTAATGAACTTGTTTGAAATTTAAAACATACATTTATTTCAAAATCGAAAACATAATTTTAATGATATGAAAATGGAATTGAATTTTCATGATAATAAATAAAACTGATTGGTATACAATTCTTTACCAACAAGAACAATATTAATGTCATTATAAAATGTAATATGGGAAATATTTTAGAATGTTAATACTTTTAGATTAAATTTATCATAATTAAATCTGCCTAAAAGTCAAAGAAAAAATCAATTATGAACGAATTTCCCTGATACATTATAAAAAACATTTATTCATCTCTAAGTTGTTTTATTTATTAAAACATCATTCAATTTTATGATCTAGGAGATATTACGAATATTTAATGCAACCCACCTAAAAGAAGTATTTTTCATAAAAACATGCATCACACACTCATAACCGAGTAGACATGATCATATTTTCATGATAATATTATACAATGGTTTAGTATTAGTTTGGAATATATACAAGTTAACCACATATCATTCATACACGCAGTGTTGTTAGCACAACTGAAGGATCAGGTTCATAATATAAAAATGATACATTTTTTAGTTGAAAAAATGTGTCGCATCCTCAAAATTAAGAAAATTATATTTGATTATAATTATATTTTAGATTAAAAAACTATGAGTTATTTCATAAATGTATAAATTGTCCTAATGTAATTAAGACATGTGATATTTCATGTGTAACTGAATGATAATGTTTTCAATTTAAAAGTTATGTTTTAGGTAAAACCCTATATCCAAAATAATAAGTAATGAAATTTTGATTATATTTTTATATAAATTTATAAAAGTGATCATATATTAATTTTTGAACATTGAGATACAAATGCACAATATTAAAACTCATGATGTGGCTAGTTCGAGCAAATGTACATCTTTTTTTATAAGAGAAATTTCGGTACCAGACATGAATCATATGCTAAAAACTATAATATTTTTCTAAGATCAAAATAATAATATAGAAAAATCATATATGATTAAATTTTATAATTTTAAAAATTAATCACACATTAACATTACATGAAATGTGGTTGGTATGACAAAAATTAAATGATATAAATTTAAAAGTGTAATTTTATTTCAAAACTTGTGTCACATATACCATATCCAGAAAACATGATTTTAATATCAATAACCTTAACTAAAATGATAAATTATTATTTTTTGACCTTGATAAATTTATATCATTCCATTCTTACATTTTTTATCACTAAAATGAATTAAATATTGTTTTATTGACTTAACAGTGTAATTTTAGTTTAAAAAATGTGTCATATAAACATGAAAAACAAAATTATAACATATTTTCATGATACAATAGCAAAAGTATTGATGATTCCATTAGGTCCTATGTTTCATACCATTTTGATATGTATGGTGGATAATATGAATTTTTATGAACATTATCAATTAAATAATTTACATATATTTTAGATCAAAATGTGTTCTACATACTCAAAACTAAGAGAACAGATTCATATTTCTGTGATACTTCACAAAAGTTTTCTATTATTCAATTTTAACATGTAAATAATTAATCTTATATCAATCCAATATTTTATCTTAGTCTTAGACTAAATTTTCATGACCTGTCCCATAGGGGCGTGTATTGTGACTACACTATGAAAACCTCCAATAGGCCAGGGGTTGGTGACTAGCATTGAGTTGGGGTATCCCATTAATAAGAGTCATTTGCATATGTACCTGTATACACGCACACATCTCCATGCCTAGAATGATTAATTGTAAAAACACTAAGTAAAAAATGATTGCATACACTAACCTACAAACCACAGAGTATAATAATAGAAAACATGAATGTAAATAGGGCCAGAATAAAAGCCCACCAAACGAAAGAGTCTGTAAATGTGAAGGCACATGTTGCTGAAACTCATCTATAGAAAACCATACATGAAGGAAAAGGTACTGGAGAAATTTCTGAAGTTATATGAGAACACCTCGACTATTTGGTATCTCTAATAACCACCTTGTCTTGGTCTACCTAGGACTTCTTTAAAGCATTGACCTCTTATAAAAGACACGACATGTGCTGCTAAAGCCCGTGCATGGGGGAGTAAAACAATACTCAGCAGGACAGCCCAAAAACACAAAGGAATACAACAAAGAAGTTGAAAAACTATAACACAAAGTAATACGTGAATTATACCTTAATGAAATACATGATGTTTCAAAAAGAAATAGTATAGTCATCTCACATAGGAATAAGTCTATTATATTTAAAATAGAATCATCAAAGGTAATTCACAAAACACACAGTATCGAAAAGACACATAGTCTCGATGTGATACTCAATCCTGATAAGTCATATTGTTTTGGTAAAATAATAGTCTCAGTAAGACTTGTAGTCTTTGTGAGTCATATAGTCTCTGAAATTCACGTAGTCTCAAAGTCACATCCAGCCATAGGATTCCGATCGTAGCATGATCGTTCAGGTAGAACCTAATCCTCAAGACATTATGTCATATGTACACTTCCAAAAAAACCACTTAGTATATATCAAAATAAAAATCTCATTTCAAGGGCCCCCACATTTAAAATGGATATTCAAACATACACAATACTTGAAAGTTATAACTGTTTTTGTAAAATGGTCTGACCCGAGTCTGATCTGACCTGCTGGACCCAGTCCGCCCCTGTCTAGCCAACCTGGCCTGGTCCAACTAACCTAGCCTGGTCCGGCTGACACAACATAGTCCATCTATTCTGTCATGTCCCAGACTAATGGGTATACTAGACAATAGCCCATGAGGCCTCTTGGTCCAGTCCATAAGGCTGATTTAGTGGCCCGACTCCTATTTTCTGTCCCTCATGTACACAGTCAAATCTGGTCTACAACATAAGGCCTACCCTGGATATGGGACTCTCTCTTCCATGTGGTGATACACCACATCCCACGTGGTCTCCCCACTTTGTCCACCTGTCCCATGATCTTGTCACCGCCGTGGGATCCACGTGATTGTCGCTAGCCGCACCCACGTGCGGTACCTCCATTGCACGCCGCCATCCTTACACAATCGTCATTTTATTCCACCATGAGTGCCATTCACCAGAGCCAAAAATCATATGGTCCCTTCTTTAGACCGCTGGAGATCTTTTAATGCCTTTAATTTTTCATGATCGTAGATCTAGGTTCCTCGTGACCCGATCTAGCCGGTTGTAGCCTCTACGGTCAATTTGCCTCCAATATAGTGGTCCAATCGCATTCAGAGCCTCCAAGAAAGCCTATCCACAACCATAAGGGTTCAATGAAGACTAAATAAAAAAATGGGAGTACAAAAACACCAATAATTTCTTGATGAATTAATTTCATCCAGTTTTTGTGTCATCCTCAATTCTATTCCATTTGAACAAATAATGAAGAAATAAAGATATATTACTAATCTTCTAATTATTTCTCCCAAAAATACCCATCCCATAAAAACCCTCGAACTGTGTGTCAAAATGTTCATTGGTTGATCTGCATTCTTCATTGATTCTAGAAATGGTGAAAGTAAATCGAGGAACAATGACCTACCTCAAAGTTGGATTGTTCACTGAAGAGAATCAATCAACAAATTAGCATCATTGGTGAGATCCATCCAAAATAGAATATGAAGATATTTGTTCTGAAATCCCATTTTCGTTCACCATTGATAGTGTTCTCAATGTTCTCCCTAGATACTATAGTAAAATATAGGGTTATCTAATTTACCCTGGATCCCTATATCTATGAATTATTTAAAAATAATGTTGTTGTGTCTATGAAATGTTAAAAATAAAATAAACTCAACATTTATTTTATGTATTAAAATGGAAAAAAACCATTCTACATAGTTGAATTGTTTCAGTCAATGTTAGACCCCGCCGAAGGTAAATTCAATTCTCTCAATGTAATTGTGTCCTCATATTTCTGATCTAATAACCCATTTATAAGTTATTACAGTTTTCTCAGGAAAACTACACGTGCATGCAATTTAATATTTTAATATTTTAAAATCAATTGTGTTGGGAAAAACTAGCCTCATAATAACATGATTTCTCATTTCCTAGTCTCAAAATATTTCCATATAATATTAAAAAATAATATAGAAATAAATACGGGTCATTAAATTCTCCCCGCCATGGGGATTCATGTCCTGAAATCCAAAAAAAGTCAACAAAAATAAATGATGGTACTGAGAACAAAGCTGATCCCCCCGATCCTAGGTGCTCTCTTGGAAATTCCTATGATTCCACCAAACATGAACCAAAGGAATCGACCACCCATGAAGGATACTATCTTATCAATCCTCAATCTTTACCAGGTACTCAGCGAAAGAGTCCCCATCATCAAAAACTAGCTCTCCCTAGTCAATGACGTGTGATGGATCGTGCATGTATCTCCTCAGTTATGACACGTCGATGACATCGTGCACCCACTCTAACAACATATGTACATACAAGCGGCATTACACCTTTCTAATTATATTTAGTATTAGGAAATGGATGATGAACCTTAGATATAGATTATAACCTCTACCAAATCTCTATATCCCACATCAAGAAGAGACATGAAGGAACACATTATCTCCCTACATGAACTCCAAAGGCCTATTTCTCTGGTCTATATAATAATTTTGATAGCTCTATGTATTCTTCATCCAGTCCTGGACAACCTACACCTTCCCTGTAGTAACCTAGATCAAATCGTTGACCATGAGTGCTGACTTTCCTAGGTCCATCCAGTAAAGCGGTGACCTGCAGGGTCACACATAAAAGGCCTCAAATGGTGCCATACAGATGGTGTAATGGTATCTATTGTTGTATATAAACTTCACCAAAGGTAGGTGATCCTCCCAACTATGTAAAAAAATATAGGATGAATGCATGTAGCATGTCCTCCAGAACATGAATGGTCCGGTAAGTTTGGCCTTCTGTCTTTGGGTGAAACATTGAGCTCATGAGTAGCTTAGTCCCAAAAGCCTCCTACAATCGCTTACACATTCAGGATGTAAAGAGAGTATCATGGTATCATAATACCATTGATGGGACTCCATGAAGTCAAACTATCTCTTTTTTTAGTGAAGTCCCATTCTCTCCACTAACCTCTACTACTGAATAGCTAGGAAGTGGTCTGCCTTGGTGAGTCGATCGATGATCACTAAGATGGTATCATGTCCCCTGAATATACATGGTAAACCCATCATGAAGTACATTGATATAGAATACCTCTTCTATTATAAAACCTAATGGGGTTTAGTTGAACCTACTGGAACATGGTTCTTGGCCTTCAGTTTCCCAGAAGTGAGGAATTTAGAGAAAAACATTGCAACTCCCTTCTTTATTCTCGACCACCATAACTGACATCAGATGTCCTTGTACATCTTCACTGCACATAGATATACCACCAAAGGGGACATATAGAACTCCCTCAAAATCTCCTCCTGTAAAACCATCAGTACTACTTTTCATACTTTGAAAAAAACTACATTATCCCAACCTTTTGAATATCCATCAGGAGCATGTCCAGTTGACATATTGGAACATAAAGACTCAAAGACGATATCACTGAGCTATGACTCCCAGAAATGCGAGTGTATGGGTGAAAAAATCGACTGGAGGTAAGCTGTTCTATCCTTATCCATAATGGATATCTTCAAAAAGGCCAACTACTCTGATTATTTGTTTGGTAGCTGAGAACTCGATCACCTACTGAGGGCATCATCCATTGTTTTCCCCATCCTAAGAGTATAGAAAATACCAAATTCAAGGTTCAGGAGGAAATCTAGACATCACCACTGTATCATGATCATATAATTCTAAGTGAATATATATTTGAGACTCTTGTGGTCATAGTAGATGAATAACTTCTCACCTATAAGGTAGTTTTAGCACCTCTTGAATGTGAAGAATAACACAAAAAAGTTTAAGATCAGAGGATTCTTAGTTCTACTCACGTGGTTTCAACTATCTTGAACCATATGAAATCACCACATTCCCCTACATCAGGACACAACCATGTTCGGTTCCAAATGCATCACGAAACACCATGTATTCAACACCCTCCTATAGAAATCTCAAGATAGAAGCACCATTCAATATCTTCCTTAGCTGCTAAAATTTTTCTTGACACTTCTCTATCAACACAATAGGTTGTTCCTATCATTTAAAATCTATAAATAATGATGCTACAATGGAAAATTTGACTAAAAATATCTGATATTACCCATCCAAACCAATCAAACTCCACACCTTGAGAATACTCTTGGGTGGTTCCCAAGAAAGAACCACCTCTATCTTCACTAGATACACTATGACTGCTACCTCAAAAATGAATTATCCTTGAAAATGGACCTCTCGAATCATGAACTAAAACATTTAGAGATTATCATAAAGTTGTTTCTCTTGGACTTTTCCCAGGACCATCATCATGTGTATTGCGTGATCTTACTTGGATGTAGAGTACACTAGGATGTCATAAAAGAAGACCACCTCGAACTATTCTATATAAGGCTCAAAGAAACTAATCATGAGCCCTATGAACATTGATGGGGTTTCAAACTTTCCAAAAGTCATCACAAAGTACTCTTAGTGGACATATCAACATCTAAAATCTGTCTTCCTAATATCCGCATCCCGTACTTGAAGCTGGTGGTTGCTAGATCTGTGGTAAACTGGTTCCGGCACAGGAATTCCACACTTAATCTCAAGATCTTTTTTTCCTTCTTAAAAAAACTAGTGGCTTCCCGTGGTGAAACCCTGAGTCTCATAAATCCATTTCTCTAAAATTCATGTAATTGTACACACAACTCACGAAGCTCTCCAGGAGCTATCCATTATGAAGTTGTAGTTATCAGTTTTTTCCCTAGCTATAGATCAATACATAAGTATATATCCTCATGATATATAATTATAGAACATCCTCATGAAATATGTCCTTATACTCCTCCACGAATTCCGAAAATTGAGGACTCATATCATCCACTACATCGAAGGTTAGTATAACCAAATGATGTTTGATTTAATTCACCCTCCTATGTCCAAATTCATCCTGTTCTACATGGGTTTCCTTTTCTATGACAAAGGAAAATCCAGTCCCATCACTGCAGACACACCAAACTCTACACATAAAACATTCAATCGAGGCATGGACTATGGATAAACAATCCATACTTATAATGGTGTATCAAGGCCTAGATTCCACTACCAAGAGATCATAACTAAATAATTCTCCTCCTTGAATAGGGTCACTATATCGGCACTAGTGCATAATTATCGAATCCCCTCCCATTGGAGTCTCTAAATGCAAGGTTCGAGTTAGAGGTTCCACTAGACTCTCTTATTCTCGAATAGGGGTCATGGTATGAAAATATTTCTTAGAACCTATGTCTATCAAATCTGCATCAAAGGTGGAAAAGACACAGATCATACCTCTAATCATCCATGGATTATTAGAGGTCATGATCTTACATCGTGTGAAGTTGGAATCATCCCTATTTACAAGCCACTGATGCATATCTTGGATAACCTCGGTGTGGTGGTGGTAATACATACAACCTACACCCACTTCCTGCTACCATGTCTGCTACTCTACCATATATACCACCATAAAGACCACTCTTCATTTATCTATTCATCTATCTTAGTGGTCCCTCAACTGTATATTGATCGACCATACTACTATACGGGCAATCTCGAGTTAGATGTCCCTGACCGCCACAAAAGTAACACAACATATCCTTTAGTTAAATAACTCTACATAGGGATCCCCACAACACTGATCTTATTTCATGGTGTCATCCCATGAGGTGCTTGATCTGCTTGGGTCCCTATGACTTCTGTCAGCTAACTACCACCAGAGACTCAACTACCTTGTGCTTGGTGGTATCACCCACTGTGGGTGTCTTCTTCCCTAGAAATCTCTCTAGTAGTAGATCTCACTCTAGTAACCCCGCATATGTAATAATGCTAATGGATATCATGAATTACATAATCTCTTGTTGTAAGTCCTACTTAAAGGTATGATACCTGAATAACGGGTCTTATACCATATCTGTAGAGTATCATGAAAGATTAGTAAACATCAATGAGTAATCTTCTACTGTCTGACTACCATACATTAGATTCAAGAGCTCATGTATGTGCAATGATCACAACATAGCATAAAAGAACTCCTCTATGAAGAAACACTCTCAAAATTTTTCCAATAGAGGGATTCTTTATAGTGTTTTTGGGTCACTAATCTCCACCATCACCCCACAAAACCTTGAAGAAGACTCACAGCTAGGACTGCCATCTATTCGGAAGTCATCTTCACAGGGTGGAAGACACACATAACTGCCTCAAGATAATTCATAGCTATCTTAGGGTCTGGTTCACCCTGAAACCTATGAGTTCACTACCTTTGGCACTCATTCAATGAGATTATTCTGGTTGCATTCTCAGCCACTAACACTAATAGTAGCATATACTCGACGGGTGGTGTTATCACTAGTAAACCACCCAAAGGCTCTATCTCAAGTATAGGCATTTGTACCAATTCCTTAGCACTAGGAATATCATCCTCCTAACCACACAATGGAATCCTAGATTGTTGTCTACATTGAGGAATCTAGAAATACAAAGGGATGTATCACAGCCAATAGAGTATATATGGTGAGATGACTCAAGTTGGACCTAAGAACCCACCCAAATCCTAAATGATTATTGTACCATTGTTTCCCTACAACTAGAGTTTCCATGTATCGATTCAAAATTTATGTTTCCATATTACTAGTGTATGGATATGTTGGCTGTTGCACCAACATTGGAATCCCTGTCCTGAATGTTGATCTCGAAACACTTAAAATTGTTACCCCAAAACTATCTCACAGACAACTGATCATTACATAAAACCAAAACCTCTGATACAAGTCTCTCACGACCTGTCCCAAAGGGGCCCGTTTATGACTAACTCAAGTCCACCTATAATAGGCCAGTAGTGGTGACTATCACTGAGTAGGAATATCCAAAAAAATGGGAGGAATTTTTATAAGTACATGTAGACACACACACATCTCAAAGAAAAAAATGAGGAATGGTAAAAACATTATCTAAAAAATGAATGAATACACTATGATACCAACCATAGAGTATTATAGTATAAAACTAGAAAGTAAATAGATTGAATGACACAATACCTTCAAATTAATGAGTGAGAAAAAGTGAATGTAGAAGTTCTTTGAAGTACATCTGCAGGAAACCCTACCTGAATAGAAAGGTACTGGAAAACTATCTGAAGTTGTAGGACAAAACCAATAAAATATGTTTTATCTAAGAAACACATGGTCATCATCCACCTAAGACTCCAACAAAGCATCGATCATCTAAAAAGGACACGACCCATGTAGGAAAATCCTATGCAAGGGTGATTAATACATTACTCAGTAGGACACCTCGAAACCATAAAGGAATACCACTATGAAATACACTATGTATACCACAAATAAATAGACTAAGTATACTGAAAGTAAATGCATGATATGTATCGCAATGAAATAGTACAATCATTTCACATAGGTATTAGTCTATATTATGAAAAAAAGATCATAAAACATAATCCCCAAAACACCCAGTATCGATAAGACATGTAGTCTCAGTGAGACACTCAGTCCCGATATGACATGTAGCCTTAGTAAGACACATAGTATCTATTAGACAAGTAGTCTTGGTAAGAAAATTATTCTATGTAAGTCACGTAGTCTTAGAAAGTCGCATAGTCTCAATGTTATAGCCAGCCACATTATTCCACATGTAACACACTTGTTCTAGGAGAAGCTACTCTTAAAGGAATTAGGTTATATGAAATCTTCTAGAAACCCACTTAGGATATCTCCAAAATACATTCTCATCATAAGGGTTCAAAGCCAAAAACGACTCATTTAATGGACACACCGTTTGAATGTTAGGGATATTTTAAAAAAAATGTCATACCTCGGTTTAGTGGGTGTCATATCCAACCCACCGGACATAGTATGACTTAATAGTTAACCCAAACCAGTCCAGATGACATGGCCCGACTGGGTCCTGCCAAAACCAGTCCAGCCTAAACCATCCTACCCCACTAGCTCTGCGGGGCTACGACCCATTTGAACACTTTGTCCAACTCTCCTGTCTATTAGAGTAGCCTGGTGCCTCTATTCTGGTTCACACGCAAGTTGGATGATCTAGTCCACCACACATGGAATTCTACCACTATGTTCTCCTATAATATATTCGGTGCCGCACCGCTTCCCACACAGTTGGACCACCGTGTCTGCCTACCACATGGCCTTTCCCCCGCTGTGGGCTCCATGTGGATGCCACTAATTGCTAACACCAGCACTCTGGTGGTCCCTTCCATCGACTATTGGGGCTCCATTGATTCTTGTTTTTTCCTCGATCATATATGTGAGTTTCTCATTACCTGAGATACACTACTTCCTTCTCTATGGTCAATGTTCCTCAAAATCGTAAGGTCATATCATGTTTGGAGCCTCCCCGAAAGTCGTACTGTGACCACGAGGGTTCAAGAATGAAGAATGCCAAGAACAGGGGTAAGAAAGGCACAATGAACACCCTGAGAAATGAATCTATGAATTTTTTCTTTTATGCCTCAATCCATTCCCATTAGATCTAAGAACAAAGAAATAAGGAAAATAATTTATCCCCTAATTATTTCATGCAAAAATTCATATCCCACAAGAATGATTGAACCATTGATCAACCTATTCATTGGTTGACCTTCATTCCTTAGTTATTATAAAAATGGGGAAATAAAATCAAGGATTAATTCCCTAAATCAATATTGGATAATTCTCTGAAGATAATTGATCGTCGTGTCGCTTTTGTCGGTGAGATCTATCAAAAATATTGTATGCTAATCTTCATTCTGAAATATCGTCATCGTTCACCATCGAGAGAGTTCTCTATATTCTCTCTAGATCATATAGGAAATTCTAGGGTTTTGTTCTTAACCAATTATACCTATATATCGGTCTTATTTAAAAATATTTTCATTGTGTCTATGAAATGTTAAAAATAAAATAAATTCACCATTTATATTATTTATTAAAATGCCAAAAACTATTTTCTATAGTAGACATGCGTCAGTTAATGTTATCCCCCACCAAAGGTAAAGTTGCAACTCCGAACACAACGGTGCCCTCAGATTTCTGATTTAGGCAACCATATAGATGTTATTTAACTTTTTCATCATAAATATGCATGTGTGCTATTTAATATTTTAATATTTCTGAATAAATTTTTTGGGGCTCACAGAATTGACCAAGAATCTCTCCCATAAGTGTTTTTTGTTGTATGGAAGAAGCATTGTTTTATAAAAAAATTATAAATATTATATATCATAAAAAGAATCATATGCTCAAAATTTAAAAAATGATCTTGTATATTTGTGATAAATATTGAAAATTATCAATGAATAATTTTTTAATTTTTGTAATAAACCTGATTTCATTACAACATGTGAATTATCCGGTATGATTAAAGGT
The DNA here is from genome assembly GCA_963277665.1 of Viscum album. Classification (NCBI taxonomy): domain Eukaryota; kingdom Viridiplantae; phylum Streptophyta; class Magnoliopsida; order Santalales; family Viscaceae; genus Viscum; species Viscum album. The sequence continues at coordinate 257,456,714 of OY728150.1, forward strand.
ACATGTTTTCAGTTTAAAAGTATCATTTTAGTTAAATAAATGAATCATATACTCAAAATAATAAAAAATATAATAGATTATAATGATAATCTAGGAAAAATGATCGATGATTTATTTATGATTGGAATATGTTAGTTGTGAATAAATAGAAAACATAGTGTTATTGATATCACTGAATGTTCATGTTTTTTAATTTTTAAGTATCCCTTTTCTTTAAAAATTTCCTCTTAAACTAAAAACCAAGAAAACAACCATGGATATTTGTGATATTTTCACAAAATTATCAATGATTACTTTGTGACCAATAGTAATTAAATGAATATAATTATGTTTTATAATGTAGAAGGTATGATTGAAAATTGAAATTTATAATTATATATTTTCCATTATTAATTTTTTTCACTAAAATTAGAATTCGGTTTTAGTTTTTATGTAGTATTACTCATATAAGAAATCTTTTTAGGAATATTATTATTATATTTTAAGTTTTGTTGACAATTAGGGAACTTGTATAATATATATCAATGTAATTACACTATATAGAAATATTATAATGTCAATATTTTTTTATTTAAATGAATAAATATAAATATATTGTATAATATAAAAATATTTAAATTCTAAAATATTACAAGAGTATTTTTTTAAATTTCTAACTAAAGTGTGATGTTTATGTAGTAGAAAAATCGAACACCAACCACATGGATTTATCCATTAACAAATTATCCCTGATTCATTTTGTATTTATAGATGTTAATCGTAGAACATAAAAATTCAATATTTTATGAAATATGAAATAAGAGAAAATAATGCCATTCATCATCTATATTTTATAGCACTGATATATACATCAAATATAAAATTTCCCTTGAATTATAGCCACTTCAAAAGTACGAATGTATACATTCTTTAAATAATTGATGGAAATTCCTATATGTGTATTTTTATATTATTCCATGTTAGATATATTTTATTATTCTTTAAAAAATAAGTCTATACTCAGTGATTAGAAGATTTTAAATTATTTATTTATTTTACTTAATATATATAGAAATGGTTTTTTTTAAAAGGCAATGTAAACAACTATTTTATATTTTATAAATCAATGTGGGAATGAGGAAATTAGGTTTATTTCTATTACTTACAATCCAAATCAATTATTATTAACCTCGTAACAAAACATTTTTTTATTATGTTTCTATTTTATTAGTTAAGTTTGAGAACATTGTTGGAATCTATAGCTAATTGTAAAATGATATTAAAATCAACCTCGTATATTTTCATATCCAAGAAAATGATATTATTATTATAATCATAACAGTTCCAATCACATCGAAATAATTCCTTCATTATGTGTCAATTTTTTTATATTTTATTGATATTTTTTAATATGTTTTTACAGTTCTTGTTGTAAAAAATAAGATGTTTTTATAGAAATTTATGTCCATACACATTTAAATATTATTATTTTGAAATCATCATTATAAATTCATATTACAAAATGACAATAAATAATATCAAATTATTTTTTATCATTTACAATATATTTCCAAAATTTGTAATATTTTATTTAAAATCGTTTAATTATATTAATATAGTGTTTCATTTATAATATATAAATTAAATGTGTATATTTATTGTTGAACAATGAAAGAGGTAACATGATATTTTAGGTAATAATAATAAAAATGGAAAAATATATCAATAGATTTATTAAGTATAATAAATTTAGTAACTAATATAGAGGCTATCATATAAATAAGGAGGCTTTATTTTCCCTCCATAACCAGGGAGAACCATTATAGTCATAATAAGTTCCTTAATATGAAATTTACTAATATACACACCTATTTTAGTTTTTCTATAAGGGATTTGAAGATATACCGATATGTGATGTGAGATTTATAAGTTATAACTATACTCAATATAAATATAAAAATCAATATGGGAAACAATAAAGACTGACTAGACAAAGAAATGTCAATAAATAAATAGGGTATACCACAATTCATACACATAGTCTTTTATTTTTACATATATGGATAGTAATCACCCAAATTGTTTATGAATTATTTCCAAGAATAGAGACCCAAATTTTTTTAGTCGAACCAACATTATTTTTACCAAAAATTTCAAAAACCAATCTCTATTATGTGGATTTGGTGAAAAATTGAATTATTCAAAATGGCCATCAATTCAATCATGTGTAAATTCGTGTCAAAATCCTGATAAATTCTAAAAAAATCAAAAAGGATCACTTAAGAACATTCAACTTCAATTAGTGTAGCTTTCCCAAAATATTATAAATATAAAACTCAATGATCTACTTGAAAATCATAGGTAACATGAGATAATAAAAAATATATTACATTGTAGAGTGTAAGGAATCTATAAGGGAGGACTAATCACAAGTCTTTTGAAGTATAGGTTGAGATGGAAAATAAAATAAAATAATAGGAGAGAAGATAGAATGAGTGAAAGAGATAGAACTTAATAAGTGAATATATAAAGACAAAAAAGTGGACATAAGAGTCTATATGATCAAGGTAATGAAATATAAAATTTAGTTATATAAGCTATTTCATCCTTTTATAAAGGGAATGAACCATTATAAATAATAAGTATAGTATAAAATATTCTAGAAATTTTTAAAACAACTTTATATCAATATCCCATTCTTTATGGAAATCTCTTAAATACTAGTGTTTTCCAAATTCTATAATGAGATACTCTCAAGAAATAAAAACATAGATGAAGTTTTTATTATTTCATTGAAAAAATAATATTTAGTGGTTTTATACTGTAAAATATCACTAAAATATTGACACCTAATAAGATTATCAATTATATTCAAAAAATTATATTGTACCTATGGAATCTACATTTTTTATATTAGAATTAGTGATAACATGATACTACTAACCATATTCAAAATGATTAGTATTGGTAAACTGCATACTTTGAGATATTATTTTATATTAGTGGATTGGCTAGTGAGGTACCTTATTATCATTCTTGAGGATATCTTGGTAAAGGAAGGAAATTTAATCATTCACAAATTTTTTTTAGTATTGATGATGTAGGATGAAGGAGACATCATGAGAATTATTGGACATCATTTCATATCCATAAGAAATGATTTAATTATTTCATCCAATGATATTTTATTTTCTTATGGGTAATATTTTGTTGAGTTTAAACTAAGAATGGACATGAAAAATAGATAGAAACCATAGGATAGTCTTCTTATCACTACCACTAATGAAAGCTATAGACTCTCGGGTATGCAAGATGAGGAAAATGATGTAGTGGATGTAGAAGTATAATGGGAAATTGGTGGAATTTGAGATTATTTTAAATAGGAAGTACCATTTTTTTAATTGAATAACATATAAGGGATTCGTTTTTAGAATTCATTCACTCTATCATAATATTACACAATATAGATATGATAAATCTCCCAAAAACCCCTCGATGTCTATTTTTGTGTGAATGAGTTGCACAACCAATTATTTTAAATGCATACCTCTATAATAAATTAGAAAATTAACTAGATGTGATTATTATGAATTATATAAAAACAATATCATATATTATTCTGGATATAAAAGGCATCATCCCCATTATTTTATCAGATAAGGCGAGGATAGAGGAATCTATAATGTTGGAACGAGAATCCTAAGGGATGTTGAAACTTCATATGAGATATTTTATAAAGAAAGAGATTATATCATTTCAGAATGATGTATTTTTTACAATTATTTATATATAAAATATTGTATCCCACTTACAATCATTCAAATAAATTTAAATAACCATTGTAAAGAAACACAATGTGTTGATTAACACCCTAACAAGGACATGGTGAAGTGTAACACCCTGATATTTTAAAGGAATAAAGTTATGTTTGATAACATAAATTCTATTATACTCCCAATATAGAAGGTATATTATCACCATGATACTTTATGTTAAATTTATTTTTACTTAAATTCATTCCCTCTGAAAGCATGCGATGCAAGCAATATCAAGTTTATATGAAACATGATACACATTTAAAATGTTACTATTTAAAAATGGCCCTAACAACATAGCCCTTAAATTTCACTGTATGAATAGGAATAACTGAATAATGAAAATTTTGTTTTATAAATGTATAAAATTAATTCAATGGTAATGTATTTATTAGAAATAAAATAAGAACCAGCTAAAATAGAAAGTAGTGTTTTCTGAAAAGATGTATTTTTTGAATTGAGGATTAGCCATGCATTTAGCACATAAATTAAATTAATTTTTATCAATTTTATAAAATTTATTCATAAATAATTCATTTTTGAAATCCATATTTCAAAATTATCTTTGGGTGAATTTTTGAGAATTTTATGATTTTTTATGAATAGTGAAATATTATTTTTATTGAAAATATCCCTTTTATTTAAATTATTTACATAGTAAATTATATATTAAATTTGTTTTGAAGATAAAGTAGTTAAATTATATTAATATTTAATTATTTATGTAATTTTAATCAATTTCATGTTGAATTTTGATATAAAAACATTTAAAGATATTTATTTTTTCTTTGGAAAATTGATTTTTTCAACATGTCTGTGAGTTTAATATAAATTAAATTTTTCCACTTCTAAAAAATACATTTTCAAAAATTAATTACATATTTATATTATTTAATAAGTTCATAATTATTTTTGACCAAAATAAATAGAGAAAATATAAAAAAAATATTTACCACTGTTAAGGTAAAAATGAGTTTAGCATGAATTAAAATAAAACTATAATGATACAAATGACCTAAAACATGTATAAATTATTTTATATGGTTATATATTTACCTTATAACTTATATGTTTCATAAATTATCCATTTTTAGTTATTTTTTCTTGATACAAATAAGGTTGGAATTCTTTATTTTTCAAAAATTCCAAGTGTGATGTCTCTCACACTTATAAAAGGAAACCACAACCTCTCCATTGAACACTTAAATCCCCATTTTTATAAAAATCCATAAAAACAAAAACATCCTAAATTTCATCCCCTCATAATATAAGTCCTTTTTCGTTATCAAATATTCAAATGAAGAATTTTGCAGAAATCCAAAAGTTGTTGTCTGAAGAAGTTGTAGCTCCATTAACAAATAATTTTATTTTTGTATTCCTACACTTAATTAAAATTTTATTAGTCAATTATGATATAATTATATAAATATATTCCATATAATTTGATGTTTTTATGTTAATTTCATGAAGGAAAACCATCTCCTCCTGCCACAAATCGGAAACAAAACCATCGATCATGTTTTCGACGGAGTACCACCTAAGAAAAAAATGTAATCCATTTTACTTCACCTCTTATAGGGTATTTATATAATAAAATATTTAATGATGATATATTATTTATATAATGTAGTTGAAGTTATAAAATAAAAATATCATATATAAATCCCAAATTTCTGTTTTTTAGAAAATATGAAAACATTGATAGTGTATATGGGGGACTACTGACTCGTGAAGTTATATAAATGATTTCCCAATTATGCTTCACATGGAAGTAAAAAAGGATTAGTTTTATTTTTATATATGATATTAATTATATATAAAAAATACTAGAAAAATAAAATATCATATACTTTGTTACCCTATCATCGATTGATGAAATGAAAACGTTATTTATGTATACGGAGAACTACCATCTCATGGAGCGATATGATTCTTTTTTATTACTCCATCATATAGATGGTATGTTTTATGGTATTTAATAAAATAATATGATATTTGTGATATTATTATAATCATAAGTTATTAAAATAACACTTTACTTATTTCCATCATGATCTCCGAAAAACAAAAACGTTACTCATTGGTATATCCCGCCTACCTTCTCTATAACTGTAACATAGTTCATTATTCATAACCCTATTTCATGGATGGTTTTAAAAGTAAAATTTATATATAAAAATGATAATTATATAATTATGGGAATCATGTATATGTTTATCTAATAACCACCATGACCTTAGTTTACTACCTGACTGATTTTAAACATGCGAGTGGTTTATCATTAAAGTATTTGATATACAATTAGGTGGTTAAGTAATTAAATTTGACATGGTGAAAAATTAAATAAAAAGAATAATAAATTTTAAGAGGTTATAAATAATTTAAATAAAAAACATAATTTTATTATTTAGGTACATAAATAATACATGTGATGAATCAAGCACAAAATAAGAGTTCTTTCCGACCCACCTTTTTCTTAAGGTTTTAATTATTCTCCCTCCAACTCACATTTACCCTCCATAAAGATATGATTATTATTATAAATCCCTTATATATGAATAAAAATTGTATAAAAGGACTATTATACCATCCATTAATGTGGTAATTCATTACCTATGACTATCTATTAAATATCTCATTTAAGGACTCTCTATTAATTATGTTATGATAAAAGATTGTGCATCCCATTTCCTTCATGGGTAAATTATTATATTTATTATTTATTATTTATATCCTTGTGAGGAACACATATGAATGTAAATAAAATGAATATGATTGGTTTTCTGAGAATTATATATCCATTTAATGCATTGGGTAATGATTCAGTCTTATGATGCATCACCTATAGGATTAGGGAGTGAACCTAATCCATTATGGGACTCTATATTCCAGGTGAGTTCTTCTTGGATATTAGCCTTCAGTTATGTTTATATCATGTTTTATATTTTATCTAAATTTTATTATGATTTCATGGTCTTGTGATACTATTTTCTTTATGTTATGATTCCTTTCAATTACCCATCAACATTATCTTTGACGATACCATGTTATACCATTGACTCACATTTTATGTTTCATTAATAGGTTTATTCCATTACTGGGATTTTTATCTCATCCATTCATTTTATATATTTCTTTAATTATATAATATATTTTTCAGATATTTAACGTATTTATGATCTCGGATTGGGGAATAAAATAAATATGTTTCATTTTTAGCCTTAATATTTTGTATTATAAACCTAGTATTTGAAACAAAATAGGAATTTATGATCACTGTGATTTTTTAATGGATATCTATATTTGTGAATCATGTAATAAAGTGTGTACAAGGCTTGGGTCTTTATATGGAGGGAAATTATTAATTATATGAAGCTCAATAATTTTGTGAAGAAGGAACATTTCCCTCTCTCATTATCCACTAGAAATTATAGGGACTTGTTAATCAAGAATACTATTGTTTAATAGATGATTATTCTATATATTATCAAATACTCATGGTACCCAAGGATCAAGAAAATTTGACATTCACACAGACCAATAGAACAATAAAATAATTACATATATCCTCTTAATTTTTAATTCACCCTCCACCTTTTATAATGTAATTACATTGATTTTACATAATATAGAAGATGAAATTTTTAATGTCCCTATAGATTAATTTATGGTATGTATGTGATCTTTTGAAGGGCTCTTAAATAATATAGATTTAGTTTTGGAATAATGGAAATTGAATTACCTTGTTCTCTACTGGTAGAAATTTCATTTTATTGTGATGGATGGAATCATTCTATTAAGTATAGTAATGTAAATTCAATATATCCAATTATATCATTAGTTTTTATTCTAAAAAAACCTACATTATTTTTACTAATGAGATAACTTTGATGGATTTTTATGTTATTAATTAATACATGATTATGTATTTTATATACGGATCTTTTATTTTGTGTTAGTTATAATTATGTTTAGAAAATTTTAGTTACATGATGAATCATTTTAGATATGGAATTAGTATTAAGAGGCTAGAATTTTTTCAATCTCTAATATCATATTTGGTTCTGATTTGTTATTTTTTTTAAATGATCATATTAATAAAGTAATTGTACATTATGATATGAGGATAAAATCATACACAATAGTAGTATGTATGTTAAAAATGAAAACAATATTGCATGAGACCAAAATAATTGATACACAAATATCATTTCTTATGAGATTAATATCATAACAAATATGGAGTGATTCTTTTGCAAGCCATGAATCTTATGAGAATTTATATATCAGAAAAATTATCTCTTATTATAATATCATTTATCTTAAAATATTATTTTTCTATTATGTACTTGTGCATCTTAATAATTCTTATATCATAAAAATACTTTTGTAATATGAGAACTGCATATCATATGATGTCTGCCCATATTTCATGATTTACCTATATTATGAGATGTGAATATATTATGAGTTTTTTCAATATTTTTAATCCTTTATATATCCCAATATTAATATATCAGTGAATCTTATGAGTTTACTATATCATATATATAATTGAACATCTTATGAGTGTTAATGTTTTCTATAATATAAGAATAACCAACCATTTAAATTTCCAAATATTTTAATAGTTTTTTGCTATTAATAATTTATAGGATAATGTTACTAAAACATCAATTCAATAAATTCCTGATATGTTTCACTATGTAATGATTATTTCATTTAATGTTCTCAATTTCAATGAATCTGGTCATTCCAAGTTTGGCTGATGTTACTCTAATTGTCAAAACATTGTTATTTGTTCAAGTTGAAGATTATGGATGTCCTACCTTGTGATTAATTATCTTTTGTACATCATATATATTGATTCTTTATAGATGAAAAATATATATAGATTTAATTTATTTTAATAAGGAACTAGTCTTCAAATATTTTGATTTTCATGTAGACCTCACACATTAAAATATTCTATAACTCCTACAAGAATTCATATAAATTATTTATTTACATAGAAGTTGTATATAATGATTATAGGGATGAATTATAAAATAAAAAAATTATTTTACCTACATTTGGGATTCTATGAAGTAATATCTATTGAAATAAATTCTATTCAGATTTATATTCTAAGTGGATGCATTCTATTTAAACACTATGTTCATCAATCATTTATAGAAATATACATATTTTTGTTAATCTGGAATCAATTTTTTATAATATTTTATTTCTATAATAATTGATAAGTACATATTGTTAGTGTGGGATAAATAATTTGTATTTTTCATGTATGGTTGATCCAATTAAAATATATTATAACCTTGTACCAAGTAATATTTACTTTCACTCAACTATGTGATCCTGAAAATGACATATGATTTAGAAATCACCAAGATCACATCGAGTGCTAGTGTAGTGTATAGGGGAAGTACCTTGAATCCAAAAACCACTGTAAATAATTCATGTTTTCTTATTTATTATATTTTCATCATATTCAATTATTCATCTAGATAAATAAAATAAGGATTATTTTAGGTACTTTTAAAAAGGATTTTTTTAATTGGAATCTGTTTTAAGAACATAATTCACCCCCATATTGTGTTATGGTAAAAAATAACCACAAAAAAATTATTGGTCAATAAATTTCAAAATAATGAATAAATGTATAAAAATAAATTGGTTCGTGGATTTATAAGAGTTAAAACCAATGATGGAAAATCAAATTTTCATTATACATGCATGTATTTGATGAATATTTTCCATGGACATTTCATGAGGTTATTATGTAATCAATCACCTCTTATCATAGTATGTAGAACTAATTTTTTATGAATTATACAAAGAAGAATTGTTAGATCTGAAAATGATTTTGTTCACTAAAGTTATCAAGATATAACATAATTGTAAAAATTCCCTTGAGTTTATGTGTGGACAAAGTGATTTTATATTATAATATCTATTTGGAAAATTGTTCAATAGAATTTAATTTAAATTTTATATGGTAGAAAGACTGTGATTGTATCCTATATAAATTATGTTACTACATATAAGTAATTACATGTATTTTTCCATTACTTTTATAAGCATACACTATATATTTTCCTTTAAAATGGGTTGGCTCACATAGATCATGAAGAGATGAAATATAATTGAAATATAAGGATATAAAACCAAGCATTATTCTTTGGATTATTTTATTAGAGGTGTTTAATATTTAAATTTAAAATTATAATGTCTAATGAGTGTTTTTCAATACCATTGTTCAGGAATAGATTTACAAAAAAGATAGTAGAATAGGAATTTGATATTCTTGGAGTGTTATTGGTTTATTTTAAATTTTCAATGGAGGCCACAAGTAGACCTTTGTATTCTCACATCCAAAAAATATAAAAACTATATCCTTTTATCATTAGTTTTAATTTCAAAAAAAGTTATTATTATCCAAAATTTTCTATTACTTTAGTTATGATATATTATTATTCAATAATTTTAGATATGGGTTTATATATATAGGTATATAATAATGTGTGGTTGAATGTGAGAATTATTTTTGTCACTTTTCACCAAATAGAAGATATATTGGACTATAGAGAAAAATGTATAAATTTATTAATATTTTTTTCTTCTTTTAAATCTATATAATAATGTAAGAATATTTTGTGTTGTGTGAAACAATTTTAAATGCACAGGAAATACTGGAAGGAATTTTGAAAATATAAAGAGTCTCAATATGGATATTGAATTATTTCATGTTTAGAGAATCAAATTCATGGGTCCTTTCCATAATTCAATTTTCCAAATATATATTTTGGTATGTTTTTTCAATTTCATTAATTTTTTTTGAAAAAACAATCTCCACAAAAACCTTGATGGTTGTCAAAATTATTTTATGGAAACTTATATTTTATAAATTTGGAGTGTCTATGTTTTTTATTATTGATTAGTGTAATTTGTTTTATAATTATATGTTTGGAAGTTTTCTTGATTGTTCTATAAGATAATTACCTCATATAATTCATAAAAAATTGGACAACTGAAACATATAAAAGGAAAACTGAATCGGATCCTTGAAATGACCAATAACACACATCGGATTCATTTTCTGAGAAACCTCGATGATTTTTTTTGTGGGATTACTAAAGAGCCTTTATGAAGTCGATGGGGATTTCACCATTTTAGTTGCAGTATATGAAACTATATCATCTTCATGAGGATATAAACCGAAGAAAATATTATTAAATAAAGTATATTAATATTATTTAGGGGAAAATTTGTAATGAGGTATTTATAATGTTATATGAGCACCAAGTGATTTAGAGTTACACTTATTCCAATTTTGTAATTTATGACGAAAATATGAGGATATGGAATGAATATTTCACTTGGAGGAAAGAACCAAACCTAGGAGAAAACATATTTTTTTCAATTTATGAATTCAATTCACCATAATTATTAGTACATCCAAAATGTTATGTTTATTCATGATCTCCAATATATTTCCACATGGAATCATCTAGATTCAAAAAAATTAGGAACAACCATTGAAAATAAATTGATATTGGTTCAAAAAATTCATCAAAATATACCTTTCTTGGTGTGTCTTTTCACGAATATATGAATTATAATCATAGTTTAGTCAGGATTTTCACATTAAAAATCATGGAAGGAGAAAGGATTTCCCAAATTTACCATAAGGGTTTAATATGTATACTATAAGCTAGTTAGGTTTGGTGATTCCATATAGACCTAATAAGTACTGTAAAGACTTATGGTTATGTTATTAATGGTTCTCAATATAGTGTGGATAAATATTTATGGTGTATTTATTTACAAAAAATATACACAATGATTTGAATTAAATTATTATTGAACCAGCGAGAGTCAAAGGTCATTTCTAGTGCTAGATTAAATAGTATTATATTCCTATAAATGTTTATGTGGAGAAAAAGTCCTCAGTGGATATAGGTTAATAAGATTACAAACATGGTATAATTTCTCAATGGACCACGAATAATATGAACTGTATGTGAGTTTGAAGAATATAATCTTGAAATATGGATATTATTTGGGGAGTATGGATAAGATATGTTTCATGTTGATATGGTTTCTTATGTTATATTTTTTTTCAATTCATAAATCATTTTTAAAATAATATTACACAATGTATATTTATATAAGGTGATGGTTTGTGGATATTTCGATATTTTATGAATTAGTTTTGAAGAGGTTATGTGATAAAAATATAGAATTCATGATTTTGGAATTGGAATAGAAAAATTTAGCCAAACTGTATCTCATATGACTTTGATCCGTTGTGTGGATTTATATGTCAAATATTTATGGATTTATTGTTTCCTGAAATAATTCAAGGGTCTCAAAAGACATTTCCATTAAGTATTATATTTATTTCTTTTCACATTTGAGGTTTACAAATTTTAATTTCATAAGACTTTAAAGTGGTTGTGTGTATTTGTTTATTTTTTTGTATTACTTTAAGATGAATATTTGAATTTCATACAAGTGTGTATAAAATTGATCTAGTGTCTGAAATTTAGCTCAAAAATTTAAAAATTTGATGCAATTATGAATGAAATATTTTATTTTCATATATAATTATACATATGTATTTTTTATGAATTATATAGACTTAAATTATATTTTTTCTAGAGTTATTTATTTTAAACAATAAATTTAAAACATAATATGTATCATCGTTGGTTATCATATTATATATGTAATGTGTCCATTGATTAATATATGATTCAATATAATGATTATATGTTGAAATTGAATAAGTAATAATTGAATAAAACATGGATTTTCCATGTTTAATAAAGTATTTATGAATATATTCGATAGTCATGTGTTTTTTAGTATGGTTATTAATGAAGATTTAATGAAAAAAATTTAAAATAAGAAAGATATGTCCGAAATAATTCATATATCATGAAAAATTTCCAACTCAGTCTCCAAGGAACTATAAATTGAAATATTTATAACTATTTTATTTTAGGTGGATGGCCAAATATAATATAGAGATATAGAGGTAATAATATTCACCCAATTATGTGAATATATATTTGAAGGGGAAAAAGAATGTGTGTGTGTGTGTGAAATGATGAAAGAATCCAAAAATACTATTACAATTAATACTTTAAAGGAGAATGGGTGAGTTTTCTTTGAAGTTTATGTAATAGATAATTATGAAAAATATTTTTCTACTTCAATTTATTTTTGAAGAAACTCATTCATGTTGAAGGTGAAAAAAATAGTTGTTTCATTTAGTATTGCACATGTTAATTGAAGTGGTGTCCAAAATATATACAAGAACATAATAAAGAGAATGACATGGAATACTAAACAACATTATTGATATCTACCTATGGAAGAAATATTATTTGTTACCTACATATGCTATCATTTTATACTAAAAGATTCACTTTTGTGTGAGATGAACCAAGAAATTTCAATGAGGAAAATAATGTGTGTTCAAGGATATAACCTAATCTCTTTTATCTATAGGTTAATTATATTGGGCAGTGTGATTAATAGGTAATGAAAATCATAAAAAAGAATAATATTATTAGAATTAATGTTGAAACTTGTAAATCATCATTCCCATTATGATGCTATTTTTTTGGAAGTGTTTGTGGATAAAAACATCACCAATCATAATATGGTATGCAGTTTTGTTTTTGAAAAGAAACAAAAATTAATAATTAAAACTAATAATTATTCCTCAGTGATATCCTATTGATCCTAATGGTGGTTGGAAATTTAAACTCATTAATTCAGGAAATATCCTTTTATCGAGATAAAAACACACCTCATCATTAACATGTATAGTTCATATAGAATTACACATATAATCAACTAAGAAATTATAGGATAAATTTCGTGATAAATATAAGGTATAGGACCATAAAACCCATCAAAATATATAATTTTCAATTCAACATATAAAAATAAGATAATGGGACATTGATTGAAACATTAAAATTATTGAACTAATTGGGAACATATATAGAATAAAAAAATCCAATAGAAAACTAGGAACTCTATAAAATCATCCCATATGATTTTTATCCCTATATTTATATAAGGATTTCAATGAAATATAGTAGTTAAATCCTAGATGTATGATTGATGAAAATTAATAAAAATGATATCCATTATTGTGTGAAGGAATTCACATCATAAAATAAATGTAATTATAGTGATTAATATGCAAATAAGAAAAATTAATATCTTGTAAAAGTTTTAATTGTAAAATAGTGTTTCTCAAGACTGTACAATAACTTATAACATGCACATAATGAGAAAAAAATAGTGAAATGTTTCTTAAATAACACACATCAAAAGGTTCCCATATTCTATCTAGAATGCACCTAAAATGGTAATATTTTGAGTCCACTATTTTATGAAAAAAAATTAAAATTCATATAAAAATTTATTGTAGATGATTTTGGGATATTGGAGGATAATAAAATTTCAATCATTCCTATGATACCATATTTTATTTCCACTTTCCTAATTAACATTCAGTAATGAAATTAAAAGTGGTATAATTATGAACTATTATAGAAGAAGTTAATGTTTCCAAATATTTCTTATAATATATTGAAATATTCAGTCCCAATTATATTACACATTTTTATTTTATTCTAAAATTGGTGGCATACTCTCATGACATTAAATCTTGAAAAAAATTTAAACATAAATTTGGACCGACATGATCAACTTACAAACATTCCAATTATCATTGTTCATTGTTCATTGAATTATTACAATTTTGTTATATATACATTTATGAAATGTATTATTCATAAGAATTATATTTTAGTCACTAAATCTATTTTATTTTTGTGATTTGAAATTTTATTTACCTATAAATTTATCTATTGAGGTCTTAATAGGTTCATATCCTTTCTGATTCATTTATCACATGATAATAAAAACATTTTTTACAAAAATATAATAACATAGCAGTGAAAAATAAAAAAAAATTAACAATATAGAGTGTTACAAAATGGGATTTTTAAAATGAAAAATTATTATTATTTTATTTAATAATTATAAATATAAAAATAAATGAATTTTGAATATAAAATTTCATTATTCTTGCATTTTATAAACAGAAATACAAATATTTTCAAAATTTACTGAAACTAGTTGTCTTCCAGTGGGTAATCACACTGCCTACATGATCTTTTATATTCACTATGAATTCACTTCTATATAAATTTCAAAATTTAATTCACCATACCAAAAAAATATAAACATATGTTGGTTTCTACAATGATTCCACCTTAAGAAATCTTGATACCCATCAAAAAAATTAAATTATTTCTAATACATGATTACATCTCCATTTATATCGCATCCCATTATTCAAATTCACCATTACCCCTTATCCAATTCCAAATAACATGAAATATGTATTATGCATAAACAAAAAAAATGATGGTTCATTTATTTTAAAGGAGAAATGGAAAATGAACTATGTGAAAATAAAATTTCAACATTTCGAAGTGGATAAAAAAATGATCCATTGTTTTTTTAAACAAAATAGAGTTAAAAAGGATAATTTTGAGAAAGAAAACTATGGAATCATTATACATTAGTTTTAGAATACAAAAAATAATATAAATACACTAAAATAAAATAGAGATGTAATTCCTTATTATAATAATGAAAATTTTAGAGTTACTGCCTCCAAATGCTAAACATTACGCATTAGGTAAATCCATTTCTCATTATGGTTTGTAACGCCCCGACCCTAGTTACCCAGAGTCGGTGCATTATTACATAACATTGGCATGATCATGAGATAGATCAAGTCTCGAAAGACCGATTAGTTTAGTAGCCTTGGAATAACTAGATACATCCATAAATTTTTACATTACATCATAAAAAAACATCTTGTCTTCATATCCCCTCATACTATCCCTGCAGGTCATTCATAAATTACTTCTTCATAATCCTAGAAAAAAAATAAAACATTGAAAGGGGTGAGCTCGGATGCTCAGTAAGGATAACATTATAGCAGAAGCTTTCATAAATAAGCATAAACACTTAAGGCAATTTATAACTAAAACAAAAGCCTTTGAAACTTGAACTTCAGCATAAAATGGCAAAGGTAAAATGAAATAATTCCATCTACTTACTCACATGGATATTCTACTAGTCGAATGATCACATGAAATATCAATAACCACTTTCATAATGATGGAATGCATAATGCCAGACTATCATAACCACATAGCCAAGGCCTCGTGCCAAGACTACAAATAAGATTTTGCCGAGGCCTTGTGCCAAGACACTAGTTTGTCTCATGAGACCTACCGATGCATCGAGGAGCTATAGCGGGCTCCACCCGTCACTTATTAAGTCCAATTCATTCCTCATATGAATAGGTTTAAGCATAAAATAAACATTCGTATTAAAACTAGCATACGAAATGTCAATACTTTAACCACAAACCATGAATGGTATAAAAATAGAACATCCACAGTCAAACATAACTCATTTGATACAATATGAAAGATTTTATTGTATCACATTAACCTCAATCATGAATAATGAAGGATGTTGACATAGATGAAAATAATCATCATAACTATTTGAGAGAAATATCCCCCTTTTCTTGAAAACTTTTAAAAGTCACACTATTTGTCAAGAAGACATTCAAAAATAGATTTTTGAATCAAAGTGTCCCATACCACTTTGAAACTTTTAAAAGGATTTTTAAATTTAAAACTTTAATTTCCATAAAAATAAATCCTTAAAACCATTTTTAAAATATGGACATTAATGAGCATGATTTAGAAGAATAATTCTTTAAAACATTTTAAAATGGTATTTTTGTTAGAGTTTCTAACCAAAAGAGAGACACTTGAATACAAATAATTGAGGTAATCAAAACATTGTAATATCATGCGAATAAAGGAATTCATGATATACTATGTCAAAGTACATTATATACACCACATAAAAGTGATTCGGTGTATATCATCAAAGAAGTCTCAATGGAATGTAAATTGAGATGAAATCTCTCATAAAGGTTGTATCCTTAGGTTAAGGATAAATCAACGACATAATTATGTGTGACAAATATAAATACACTAAATATGATTGGATATTCAGTGTAAATCAATCAAAGGATATTCACACATATTCTTGTAATAACAATACCAACGAATTGGATGTTTAACTCAACAAATGGAGAATGAGTTAAAATTACTCTTATCAAATTCATATCAATGAATTGAGAATTATCAATGGAGTGATTATGTGTATCAAACATATATCCACAGGAAGGGGAGTGGAAATTATGACATAATCAAATGAATAGTGATTCCACACATAATCTTGGGGTAATATAATCAATGAAATATGCGTAAAGCCAAATGAGTGGAAATTGAAATCTCAAATTCCCTTATTGATTAGGTAACTTAAGAAAAAAACACCCATGAAAGAAAGATCATACCATGATGATGTAAATACCCATAAAATAAAGTATATTACACAATGAATACAATCATGGGTAGTACACATACACCACATGCAATAATTAAGTGGTGATCAATGGAATTCTCACGGAATTAAAAGTGAGACAAGAAACCCCTTACCACGTTAATCAACTGAGTCGCATGGCCAAAAGTTAATAACCACCAAATGATTTACAGAATAACATGAATATAAAGTGAATCATGATAATATATATCAAATGGAAGTACACAATACACCACTTTCAATAATTTAGTAGCGAACAATGGAAATCTCACGGAATTGAAAGTGAGATAAGAGAATCCCTTACTTTGTACTTTTTCCTTGGTCGATGGTAGGTTTACCTCCTGTATAATGGTGAAATAATTGTTATTGAATAATAAAAGAATCAGTTACTTTAATATGATATCATATATGATCTTTTAACATTGATTTGTTAATAATATCTTAGAATTATCGTCATTTCAGGTGTTAACGGGTTCATTTTACTTTATATTCTTTGTTATGTGAGCCATATTCGTTATTAATGGGATGTATATTATTCATATCCAGAATGGTATCAAGTCCTTAAACATCATTTTTAAATCATCAAATGATAATTATACTTGAATGGATACGATGGAGAATGAATCTCATCGCGTTCGTGGAGACGGTAGTCCGTACGTACGCACGAACGCTACTTCCATTTAATTTTTATTTTAAAAGAATCGAATCCAAATGATACATAGGTATATTACTATTCCAGTAAAATATAATATTTTATATATGTTACTTAAATTCATTAACACCATCCTTTATACGTTCCATGTGTGGTATGAACGAGTCATATCATTTTAAGGGGGCGGTAGTCCGCACTTCCTCAAATGAAATTATCGTATGTATATACAACATGAAACGAATAATTGTATGAAATAAAATGGAATTACAGAAGCTTATATATAAAATATATATCATTAATATCATATTTAATTACAGTGCCATCCTAATGGCCACCATGAGAGGCGGTAATATGTATTTGAACAATCATCGTTTCGTGAGGCGTTAGTTTGCCATCCACAGAAACATTATGTTCATCATCCATTAGATGGAGTTGTGTGAATGTGTAGTTTGAATCCTTCTTATAAAAACATCCTAGTATATTGTGGATACTTGTGTTGTTACAAAAGAAAGTAAATAAAAAGAGTTTGGGGGTTGGAGAAGCAAAATAATTGAAAATAATTTAAGAGAAAATGTTACCTTTAATTTAGGTAACTCACTTTGGTTGGAACCAAAGGACTTCTTGAAATGCTTTCTGCCTAAGGGGAATATTCAAGGAGGAGGAGAGGGATGTGGGGAACTTAGTTGGGCAGAGTTTGGACGAGCCAAGTGGCTTGAGAGGTGTGAGGAATGAGTAGAAGTGGTCTCCTTTTATAAGTGAGAGGAGGGGCTCTTTAGGAAAGAGTGAAAGTATTACTTTATAATATAATTATATTCGGTTTATAATGGTCCAAAAATCATTGAGGTCGAAGATAGGATGACTCATATTCTAAATAACATCAACCAATAATAATTGGACAGGTTTTAGATAATATTTTAATCATTATAATCTTATTTATTTAAATGATTTATTAATGAGGTAAACATTGCATCATTATTGTGTCATTAATAATTTAAATTATTTGATGTCTAAAAATTATAAATAAACTATAATTATGTAGGAAATCTTTTTAGCTTTCTAATGAATATTTATAATCTAAAATCCAACATGTATAACCCTATGTAAAAATTTTTCTTTTAAAAGATGTAAGCTTATGCCATTTTTGTATTCATTTTAACTTAATTAAAATAAAGTGTCATTATCACTTACAAGTGGATCAATGGGGTCCCAAAATTGACCCAAAGATTCCCATGGTCGACCATGTATCAACCAATAGGGTTACACGTTTTAGGGTAATTTAGTATTATTATAATATTATTTTTTATCCCTTATTTACCGGATTTACCCTTAACCATGGTAAATAAAATATTTACCGCAGTAATTATTCAAAATGTCTAAAAATAAAAGTTACCTATTTACAAAATTTGAACATCCTGATTCCAAATATGGAATCCATTTTTCTAAATTCAAAACACAGAAGTGGCAGAAATTAATTTAAAATTAATTCCCGCTGTCAAAACAAAAAGCGTGTTTTTAAGAGATAATAACTATCAAATGATTGACACTTGTTTATGTTCGGTTTAATTGTAAAATTATGTCCAATGACCAAGATTATATTAAATGGTAAAAATATATTCTAAATATACTTTAAAACCACTCAAATTCATAATTTATCACTATTAATTATTTTGATTAAAAAAGTTGTTTTTAATTAAAATTTAGTAATTTTTACTATTCATCAAAATATGAAAGTTATCCGAAAAGTACCAAAATTTCACCTTAGGCTAAATTTGATATTCCGAATCCAAAAAATGAAGTCCATTTTGAAATATAAAATATATATAATTTCAAAAAATTAAGTATTACTATTCATAACGGCTAGTTTGATCGGTTGTGGTGTGTGTTAAAACTCGAAGTTGCGTACAACACACGCTACTGTTTTATTCAAAGGAAAGCGTACCGTGGAAGCTTGGGATGTTTTATTTTAAATTTTTTGATGTCCCCATTTAGTCAAAAAGTTTAAAATATTTTATTTAAAAAGGGTTCACTATTAAAAGTTGGTAAAACTACAATACTGAAGATGAATTTGTTCTTACATTATGTCTAAGAAACTCATAATATGGATTCTAAAATTATAAGGATTATATAAAGTTTAAAATTTAGTTAATACTATTCATAACCTTTTTTGAACGGCTTGTTTGGTAAGTCATGGTGCGCTTGAACTCGGTGTTGCGTGTAGTGCAAGTTATTGAATTATTTTGAAGAAATAACACACTATGAAATCTTGGGGTGTTACATTCTCCCCTCCTTCAATAAATTGCGTCCTCGCAATTTGAAATTGTTCTTCGAAAATAAAAGGTTTAAAATAGAAAATATATTTGTGGGAAAACCCACATCGGAAATTGGTTTACTAAAATTTAGTCTTAATATGAGGAAAAGAGAAATGAAAGGGTCACCACCAAATTATGATCTCGATTAGGAGAACATTGGTGGCAATTAGAGACATATAATTGGAGGAAAAACGTAAATATTTATAGGTAGTGGTTGAGGTCATCAATCAAAAACAAGTATAAAATTGAGGTCCTTAAACTCATCAATCTATGATGATTTGAAGTACCATCGGTTCAACAAAATATAGGGTATTGGGATCACACATTTTTTACATTTCAAAATATCTTAGTTGAAATCTCACATCGAAAAATGAATTAATGAGGCCTCTATTTAAAATAATGAGTGGAAAGTATGAAGATTACCGAAAATAACACATACTAGGGTTCCATGTAGGAAAATATGGATATGGAGGAGAAATCTAACCATCAATTATCTGATGGAGAGTGGTAGAGAACATGGCTATGAAAAGGCCAACAATCCCGAAGCCATAAATTAGTGATGATTTAAGGTACCATCTAGGACGACATTTTTTTTTAAAGTTACATTACATAAGGAAGAGGAATTCATTTATGATATTGACTAAGAACATTATGAGATATACTTAAATTTTAAGTAGATTTTCATTCTTTAAAAAATTTCCACCACTAACTCAATTTTTTTTAAACGATGAGTATTCAAGAAGACTTGGTCACACTGGAAGAGCTAGAATAAACTTCTATAGAATCACATGATCCATGCAGGATAAACCATATATTTACATTGTCTTTGAAGATTAATCAAAACCAAAATGGTTAGTGAATGATCTAATGATCCCCCAAAAGGATATTCATTGAGATAAATATGCACTAATCTTAATTTCTAAAATTAAACCAACAATACCCCAAAGTTAAATAGATACCATTCAATAACCAATTGTCCTTAAAATCCTTTAATATAATCCAAACTAATATTGAAACCCAAAACATTGAAGAATTTGATTATGTAGTCTCCCATGTTACATTGTATCTCCAAATGACATCAAATACTCTTAAAGTCACATACTTAAAAGTAATTAACATCATCACATATTCTTTGTTATAGGTTAATCATTTCCATAAATAACCCAAATCACTATAAATCAACAATAAAAATGTAGATAAAAATCCACCATTACTCTACAAATGAAACCTCATTGTATTCTATTTTCCTTGGGCATATAGTGTTCCTAACAAAACGATCATCTTCCAAAATAACATTTATCACTTAATCACCAAATCATTTTCCTATACCAAGGGTATTCATTTGATAAGACATAAGAACCCAAATCATCTTATTATTGATCAATAAAATCATTTAACAAAAAAAAAATAGTCATACTAACCCGGGACTTCACGTAGTCCAGTGGTAGGCGATAAATCCCAATCGCACTTTGGTTGTGGGTTCGATTCCCACAGCTTTGTCCGACGCGACGGGTTGTCACACGGTCTACGTGTTGTCCTTTTTCAAAAACTATATTCTATAATATTACCAAAATGAGATAAATTTTTCAAAATAACATAATTTAACCACAAATGTTATATCATACTTTGCATTTTCATCCCAAATTATAATAACTTATCATTTTCTCATACCCCAATGATCATATAAAACCAAATGGTTATTTATACCTATATCCACAAGAGAAGAGACAATTATTCCTCAAATATCATTCTCACATGGAAAACTGAGGGGTTACAAATACAAGAGAAAATTATCCCAAAGTAAGCCCATCAACAAGGAGTGCTAATACTTTTTAAAATTTTCTCCGACCATTTATTTCCACATAGCTTCTTCTTTGAGCAAGAAAATATCCTATAAAATAGGACATTCACTCGGATAATGGCCAGGTCCCCTACATTTACGGCAAATGACTGTAAATGGACTCTTGGGACCATTTTTATCTTCTTCCATAGTACTCTTCATTTTTCTTCGGCAATTCTTCACTTTATGTCCTTCCTTCCCGCACGTAAAACATTTCGTTGTCCCATTGAGACACTTTCCTGGGTGTCTCTTTCCACAATTCCTGCATGATGAAAATTGAGGTTTCTTTTCTCCATGGTCTCCATTGATGGAGATCTTATCATTTATCACCTTTCTCTTCCTTGTTGAGTCTGGGAGTTGGTTAATATATATGTTGTTGATCATATTTTTGGAAAACTGATTTGGCATAAAGACGATATCTTTTACGCCTATCAACATTCCATTTTGTTGCTCATTGCCACCACCGTTCCCACCTTGTACATCATTCTCAAAGTCACTATGACTTCCTTGGAATCTAGACATTAACTAAAACCAGAAAGCATTGTGTGAGTAATAGTAGTCGTAAAATCATTTAGAGATTAAAATGTCACCATATTCTCAATTTGAAACATATTAGGATTAACCAAGGTCATTTACTCTCATCTTATGTATATATTACTTAAATCGGTTTGTAAAGAAAATGTAAATTATCTTAAGCATATCCCCCGGGAGTATCGTAACCAAGAGTGCAGCAAGGCCCGTTGTCGTGCACCAGTTCCCGTTCGAGTCTAGCTCAAAGCGGTGTTTTCGGGTTTTACCCCTATGTACATCTGTGCCAGAGCCGCCTCTACCTGCTCGTATCCAGACATGGATGTATTGCTCGGAAAACTCACAAAATCTCTACAATACCAAAATTCTAGGAAGTTCTTTTATACTAATCCTCAAAGTTCATCTTAGGTCTACGTGCTCTAATCAGAGTTTATCTAAATCTAGCTACCAAGGTTTGTACTAAACTTCCTCTGATACCAACTGTAACGCCCCGACCCTAGTTACCCAGAGTCGGTGCATTATTACATAACATTGGCATGATCATGAGAAAGATCAAGTCTCGAAAGACCGATTAGTTTAGTAGCCTTGGAATAACTAGATACATCCATAAATTTTTACATTACATCATAAAAAAACATCTTGTCTTCATATCCCCTCATACTATCCCTGCAGGTCATTCATAAATTACTTCTTCATAATCCTGGAAAAAAAAATAAAACATTGAAAGGGGTGAGCTCGGATGCTCAGTAAGGATAACATTATAGCAGAAGCTTTCATAAATAAGCATAAACACTTAAGGCAATTTATAACTAAAACAAAAGCCTTTGAAACTTGAACTTCAACATAAAATGGCAAAGGTAAAATGAAATAATGCCATCTACTTACTCACATGGATATTCTACTAGTCGAATGATCACATGCAATATCAATAACCACTTTCATAATGATGGAATGCATAATGCCAGACTATCATAACCACATAGCCAAGGCCTCGTGCCAAGACTACAAATAAGATTTTGCCAAGGCCTTGTGCCAAGACACTAGTTTGTCTCATGAGACCTACCGATGCATCAAGGAGCTATAGCGGTCTCCACCCGTCACTTATTAAGTCCAATGCATTCCTCATATGAATAGGTTTAAGCATAAAATAAACATTCGTATTAAAACTAGCATACGAAATGTCAATACTTTAACCACAAACCATGAATGGTATAAAAATAGAACATCCACAGTCAAACATAACTCATTTGATACAATATGAAAGATTGTATTGTATCACATTAACCTCAATCATGAATAATGAAGGATGTTGACATAGATGAAAATAATCATCATAACTATTTGAGAGAAATATCCCCCTTTTCTTGAAAACTTTTAAAAGTCACACTATTTGTCAAGAAGACATTCAAAAATAGATTTTTGAATCAAAGTGTCCCATACCACTTTGAAACATTTAAAAGGATTTTTAAATTTAAAACTTTAATGTCCATAAAAATAAATCCTTAAAACCATTTTTAAAATATGGTCATTAATGAGCATGATTTAGAAGAATAATTATTTAAAACATTTTAAAATGGTATTTTGGTTAGAGTTTCTAACCAAAAGAGAGACACTTGAATACAAATAATTGAGGTAATCAAAACATTGTAATATCATGAGAATAAAGGAATTCATGATATACTATGTCAAAGTACATTATATACACCACATAAAAGTGATTCGGTGTATATCATCAAAGAAGTGTCAATGGAATGTAAATTGAGATGAAATCTCTCATAAAGGTTGTATCCTTAGGTTAAGGATAAATCAACGACATAATTATGTGTGACAAATATAAATACACTAAATATGATTGTATATTCAGTGTAAATCAATCAATGGATATTCACACATATCCTTGTAAAAACAATACCAACGAATTGGATGTTTAACTCAACAAATGGAGAATGAGTTAAAATTACTCTTATCAAATTCATATCAATGAATTGAGAATTATCAATGGAGTGATTATGTGTATCAAACTTATATCCACAGGAAGGGGAGTGGAAATTATGACATAATCAAATGAATAGTGATTCCACACATAATCTTGGGGTAATATAATCAATGAAATATGCGTAAATCCAAATGAGTGGAAATTGAAATCTCAAATTCCCTTATTGATTAGGTAACTTAAGAAAAAAACACCCATGAAAGAAAGATCATACCATGATGATGTAAATACCCATAAAATAAAGTATATTACACAATGAATACAATCATGGGTAGTACACATACACCACATGCAATAATTAAGTGGTGATCAATGGAATTCTCACGGAATTAAAAGTGAGACAAGAAACCCCTTACCACGTTAATCAACTGAGTCGCATGGCCAAAAGTTAATAACCACCAAATTATTTACAGAATAACATGAATATAAAGTGAATCATGATAATATATATCAAATGGAAGTACACAATACACCACTTTCAATAATTTAGTAGCGAACAATGGAAATCTCACGGAATTGAAAGTGAGATAAGAGAATCCCTTACTTTGTACTTTTTCCTTGGTCGATGGTAGGTTTACCTCCTGTATAATGGTGAAATAATTGTTATTGAATAATACAAGAATCATTTACTTTACTATGATATCATATATGATCTTTTAACATTGATTTGTTAATAATATCTTAGAATTATCGTCATTTCAGGTGTTAACGGGTTCATTTTACTTTATATTCTTTGTTATGTGAGCCATATTAGTTATTAATGGGATGTATATTATTCATATCCAGAATGGTATCAAGTCCTTAAACATCATTTTTAAATCATCAAATGATAATTATACTTGAATGGATACGATGGAGAATGAATCTCATCGCGTTCGTGGAGACGGTAGTCCGTACGTACACACGAACGCTACTTCCATTTAATTTTTATTTTAAAAGAATCGAATCCAAATGATACATAGGTATATTACTATTCCAGTAAAATATAATATTTTATATATGTTACTTAAGTTCATTAACACCATCCTTTATACGTTCCATGTGTGGTATGAACGAGTCATATCATTTTAAGGGGGCGGTAGTCCGCACTTCCTCAAATGAAATTATCGTATGTATATACAACATGAAACAAATAATTGTATGAAATAAAATGGAATTACAGAAGCTTATATATAAAATATATATCATTAATATCATATTTAATTACAGTGCCATCCTAATGGCCACCATGAGAGGTGGTAATATGTATTTGAACAATCATCGTTTCGTGAGGCGTTAGTTTGCCATCCACAGAAACATTATGTTCATCATCCATTAGATGGAGTTGTGTGAATGTGTAGTTTGAATCCTTCTTATAACAACATCCTAGTATATTGTGGATACTGTTTTTGTTACAAAAGAAAGGAAATAAAAAGAGTTTGGGGGTTGGAGAAGCAAAATAATTGAAAATAATTTAAGAGAAAATGTTACCTTTAATTTAGGTAACTCACTTTGGTTGGAACCAAATGACTTCTTGAAATGCTTTCTGCCTAAGGGTAAGCTTCAAGGAGGAGGAGAGGGATGTGGGGAACTTAGTTGGGCAGAGTTTGGACGAGCCAAGTGGCTTGAGAGGTGTGAGGAATGAGTAGAAGTGGTCTCCTTTTATAAGTGAGAGGAGGGGCTCTTTAGGAAGGAGTGAAAGTATTACTTTATAATATAATTATATTCGGTTTATAATGGTCCAAAAATCATTGAGGTCGAAGATAAGATGACTCATATTCTAAATAACATCAACCAATAAGAATTGGACAGGTTTTAGATAATATTTTAATCATTATAATCTTATTTATTTTAATGATTTATTAATGAGGTAAACATTGCATCATTATTGTGTCATTAATAATTTAAATTATTTGATGTCTAAATATTATAAATAAAATATAATTATGTAGGAAATCTTTTTATCTTTTTAATGAATATTTATAATCGAAAATCCAACATGTATAACCCTATGTAAAAATTGTTCTTTTAAAAGATGTAAGCTTATGCCATTTTTGTATTCATTTTAACTTAATTAAAATAAAGTGTCATTATCACTTACAAGTGGATCAATGGGGTCCCAAAATTGACCCAAAGATGCCCATGGTCTACCATGTATCAACCAATAGGGTTAAGACACGTTTTAGGGTAATTTAGTATTATTATAATATTATATTTTATCCCTTATTTACCGGATTTACCCTTAACCATGGTAAATAAAATATTTACCGCAGTAATTATTCAAAATGTCTAAAAATAAAAGTTACCTATTTACACAATTTGAACATCCTGATTCCAAATATGGAATCCATTTTTCTAAATTCAAAACACAGAAGTGGCAGAAATTAATTTAAAATTAATTCCCGCTGTCAAAACAAAAAGCGTGTTTTTAAGAGATAATAACTATCAAAAGATTGACACTTGTTTATGTTCGGTTTAATTGTAAAATTATGTCAAATGACCAAAATTATATTAAATGGTAAAAATATATTCTAAATATACTATAAAACCACTCAAATTCATAATTTATCACTATTAATTATTTTGATTAAAAAAGTTGTTTTTAATTAAAATTTAGTAATTTTTACTATTCATCAAAATATGAAAGTTATCCGAAAAGTACCAAAATTTCTCCTTAGGCTAAATTTGATATTCCGAATCCAAAAATGAAGTCCATTTTGAAATATAAAATATATATAATTTCAAAAAATTAAGTATTACTATTCATAACGGCTAGTTTGATCGGTTGTGGTGTGTGTTAAAACTCGAAGTTGCGTACAACACATGCTACTGTTTTATTCAAAGGAAAGCGTACCGTGGAAGCTTGGGATGTTTTATTTTAAATTTTTTGATGTCCCCATTTAGTCAAAAAGTTTAAAATATTTTATTTAAAAAGGGTTCACTATTAAAAGTTGGTAAAACTACAATACTGAAGATGAATTTGTTCTTACATTATGTCTAAGAAACTCATAATATGGATTCTAAAATTATAAGGATTATATAAAGTTTAAAATTTAGTTAATACTATTCATAACCTTTTTTGAACGGCTTGTTTGGTAAGTCATGGTGCGCTTGAACTCGGTGTTGTGTGTAGTGCAAGTTATTGAATTATTTTGAAGAAATAACATACTATGAAATCTTGGGGTGTTACATGGTTAATCTTTTATATATATATTTTGGGGAAACTTAATTAAACATAAAATTTTATAAACACCTATGATAAAATGAATAGTTCCATTGAACTAAAAATTAAAACCCCCTATCCACAAGATATGTATTGTGTAGTTTTTATTTAATTTATAAAAATAATTATGGTGAAAAATCATATCAGAAAAACATGATAAGAAAAAAAATTTATCCAAAATAAAAAATTTCATAAAGATCAGGATCAGGGAAATTTAAAATAATTTAGCATTCATTTACCTTTTTTAAAATGTACCTGAGTGCATGGAAGGATAAATTAGTCAACGTTACCCTAAATGGCTAATTTTTTTATTGAAAATAATTTATTTTCACCCTCTCCCAACCCCAATTGTAGAATAACACTACCCTTTGTGTCAATATTTATGTGAATATTGAATTTAAAATTATGAGAATAGTGTATGATAGAATTTCAAGAATGTGATTTGAAATACAATCATGGATCAAAATATTTAGGATTGATAATATAGACCCACTAATAATCAATTGAATACCCTTTATTCATGTCATGTGAATAATGCCCAGGGATAATTTAAGAATGTATTTAAAATCTATAAATAATGTGGTTTTTATGAAAATCTAGAAAATTAATACTCTTGTGAATATCATCCAAAAAGGATTTTTAAAATCATATAAAAACAACCTATTCCCTATAATAAAATACAGTCCAAAAAATCATATTTATTACAAACACTCATTCCAAATTTATGTAAAAAATATAAATAAAAGAAAAAATCCAAAAATATAATGATTTTCCTCATAAATTTGTCTTATTTTGCAGTTGTTATCTCAACATGGAAACCCCCCACCACCACCAATATCCCAAAATTACTTTTGACATAGTAAGTATTTCCTTTTTCACCAATTATAATAGAACGTAATTGAGTCTTTGATGGGGTTTATACAATGGTTCTAAAACAATTTTTATAAGAGAAATTATGTGTAAAAGTGAGTGGTATAATCCAAAAATATTAGATTGAGTCCATTTGATTACATCCATGCTATTTATTTAGAAAAAAAGAAGAATTCACACTCAGATAAATTTTCTAAAACATGAAATTATAAGAGTATTATATTATCCCTTTTTGTATGAATACTAGAGTGAGTAAGGAAATACCCTCTATTCATGCTCTGGTTGGTCAAAATAATAAGAAAATTAAATGGAGTTGGAATCATGATCTGTCTATTACTTGAAAACAATTTTTTGGGCCTCCCAAAAATGTTTTATTTTGTGTATGTAATGGGTTTAGAGTCAATGGTTATTATTTAACTCAATTTGTTAGTGATTTGTGGTCTCTAAAAAATATCAAATAAACTATATTCTTAAGACTCAATACAAGATTATAGATTTCCCTAATATAAATAAATAAAATTAATTTCCACTTCACATAAACAACCTTTATTATCACAATGATGTCCTTAGGTTTAAAATTCAAAATACATACCCAATTCATCACTTGAACCTCATCATCATCACTTATTTGAGATATTTCATTATAGACATTGATATCCCGCCTTGTGTTCCAATGGTTATAGTAATTTTTCTATTACTCACATGGATGAATGAGTTGATTATGACTACAAATTATGATCATGAATGATCGTGGTATATTCCTTGGGATATATTTTTTTGGGGTTACTAGTATAATAATTTAATAGGGTAAATAAAAATTTCAAAAATTAGAAATATATTAATTAATATACACTCAGGTACTATAACACAATAATTCGTTAGTTTAATAGTGATAGATTAGGGTTATAGTTCCTTAATACATAGATAAAGAAATATATTTAATATAGTAAACACTTGGAATTTTATCAAATACTTATTTGATAATTTTTTCTTTGTATTTTTAGAAATAATGCAAGAGAAAATATAGTCATTTAACTTTTAAAGAATAGAGCCTAAACTAGTGGTTCTAACATTAGTAGTGAAAGGGATATGATTTTAATAATATATTTAATTAAAGTATATAAGTCCTTAAATTAAATTGAGTACATTGGATTTTATTTTATTATATCTAGAATTTAAAAATTGAGTTTAACTTGGGAGAATATTTCACATAAGCTTTCACTCAGCTCGATATTGAAGTTTCCACATATTCTTTGAGTTAGTGGAGTAGTATGTTTGACTATTTTGGGAGGTTCGATTTCTTCAAGCTACATGTATTTATCATATATTTTAGGTGGTTATTTATAATTATAATTATATTTTTAATCCTTTTATGGTTTAAGAATTAATGGATATTTTTAATGGGTTTCCCACTACTTATGATCATCACATATTTGGGTTTCTCATAAAAGGTTTGTGTGAACCTATATTCTTCCATTAATAATGTGATTTGAGCATCCTAAGTAGACATGGGTTACATACAAATTTTTATTCCTAGAAATTCAAATATGGCTCGCAAAATGAAAAAAAACAATGTAATCTATATGTTATTAAAAAATTTCTAAACTAATATTTTTTCAATAAACCGGATAGTGTATTTAGCTGGTTGGGTTATTCTAGGTGAATCTTAATCGTTTTAGATATGTTTCCTCATGGGGTTGTTTTATTTAATTATAGCATGATATAATTTGAATAATTGAGAATAAAAATTGATATGAATTTTATTGTTTTAAGGGAAAAAGGTTAGATGTTGTGAATAACTCTATTTCTGATTATCCGTCTAATTAAGGTGAATATTTTTATTTTACCCTCAGTTTAAAAAATTATTTTTTTAAGGGTTTAAATTCAAAGGGAATTTACCTCCATAGATATCCCACCTACAAGACCATCCATTTTTGAAGGAATAGGTATAAATTTATAAAATTTATGGTCCAATTTGTAACACCCTTGTTTATAAGTACCTTGGAGATTTATTATGTACTTATATGTTATATAATAATTGGATTTTTTATTGGAATTTTCAAGTTGGTTTTAGGGAGTTTTGGAAGGTGACATAAAGTAACACTATAGGATCATGTTTAAGTAAGACCATAAACTATCTCTAAGAAAATGCAATAGAATTTTTGGGAGTCAGTTGTTAGGAATGAGGGTTTTCATGGTCCGGATAAACCATGTGGATACCCTGGAGAAACCATAAAATATTTTTTTTTTTTGGGAAAGTGTCATGAAAATTATTAGTGCCTGATTTTCAAAACTATTTAAAATATTTGTTTGGCACCGCAGTTAAATTTCATTTAGCATTAGAAAAATTGGTCTATGATATAATAAAAATGTGACACAACCATGTGACTTCTGTGATGATTTCAAGTAGAATAATCATGGTAGAAACATGGTTTGACTAGCTGTGTGGCCCATAATTGTTACATGAATTAAAATATCCAAAATATTATTTAATATCGATTAAGGCACCAAAACTCTATTTTTTATTATTTAATCTTAGGTTCTCTAACTCATATCCCTCCTTAATATCTCTCAATGATATATTTTGATCATAAATATTTTTTTTTATGAATCAAAGTCTGTTGGATCTCTAAAATAATTGGTAATTCCTTGTTCATGATTTTCCTCCTTAGTTATACTCATATTATCTCTCATAATTCATATATCTAATATTTCATCAATAGATATATGTTCCATGATGTGTATGTGGATGATATATTATTGGATAAACAAAAGGGAATAAGTTTAAAGGCCATAAAAATAGGCTTCATGTGTTGAATTTCATGTGTATCAACCTGTGTGGGGAAGGTGACATATTTTCCACTCGACATGTTCAATAACATGAAATAATTCTATTTAAATAACTCTATATTGCTTTTCGGAAAAAAATATTACGTTTTTTAGTACCTAAATATTTTGTTTTTAATTGTATCTCATAAGGTGTTTAAAAAAATTCTTGAAATAAAATAGTTTTAAAAGAAATGGTTTTTATTGAGGACACAAATTTTTTTGTTAGAATGTTTTCATGAAATCTTACTGTGGGACCCATATTGGTTCATACATGGGATTGGTGTTGATGTTCCACATGGTATTCCATCAGGAGATGACTTGTTTATAGGATGGATCATCAATTTGAGTATTGGTACTATCATTACGAATTCATGGGTGTGTGTGTGTAGAACAAGGATTGATATTTCAAGTGGATAAAATAATGAATAATTTATCCTGTAATATTTTTTTGATTAAATTTTTTTATTTTTTTATATTTTCAACCTCTTAATTATAAATATTTGAGATAACTAATTATTATTCCATGTGGGTTAAATTGGGAATTCTTTTTGTATTTATTACTTAGTTTTATATTCAGCCAAATATTGTGCTGTTTGGTAATATTTTTGATTATTTACAAAAATATAAATCTAAAACCAAGGTTTTTTATTTCCAAAGTGATGAATCATATTGCAATGGGATTTGTATTAGGAATTGTAGAACTAATCTCTTTTGTGTAATGAATGGGTAGATGCCACATCGATATCATTGATTTAAAATTTACTTTTTCTTGTGTTATTATTTTATCTTTTAATTCTATATACTAATAATATATTAATATTTTTTTATTTTTTGTAATATTTCATCAAATTCATTATATATGTTTGTTTTTGTTTTTTTATACTCCTCATGTTTCCACTTTTTATAGAAATTCATCACCCAATGATCATTGTATTCCCATGGAACTTTTTTTATCCTTATGTGTCCCAGCATGAGATCCTAAGGTTAATATCAACTCCATATCTTCCCAAACTAATTGGTGTGGGGTAGGATGTAACAAATTTTATTAATCTAGGTTGTTCTATCCTCTTGTGAATGATATAAGGTATGTAAAAATGTTTGAATTGAAATTTTTTTTTATAAAAATATATAGCTTACCACATTATGTTGAATATCAATATTGTTGGAATTCTAGGTAAAAAATGTGTTCTAAGGCCCCTCCATGTTTTTATTCATCTCATGAACTGGGGTTCAGATGAAGAGTGTATTGTATCATGAACAAGTGATGAGGCTTCCCACTAAGACCATCATTTTCATAATATTTTTCCTGATTTTTTGGAATTAATAATAATGATTTTTGGTTTTGATGATATTAAAATATCAATAATTATTTAGGAAAAGTTATTATTATTTTATATGTTTTTGATATTATCTTCATATAATGGATCATATTCAATGATTGGGGAATCCATAAGTGGATAAATATAAGAATTAATTTCAACCAAAACCACTAGTAAATTGGCATATTTTCCTGAAAGTAGGATTCAAATTACAATTTCTGGATAGGGTAAATCATAACCCATGACCAAGATATTAAAAATCATTCATCGACATTATAAAATAGAATAAATTAATTTTAAAATGATATTTTGTTCCAAAAAAATTAAGTACATGGATATGAGATAAAAATTGGATTTTCTTCTTAGGAACCTCATAGGATATGAAATTAAAGTCGGCGGTTTATATTATAGGGGATCTTTATAGAAAGTGGTGGGATATTATAGCTCAGCCTAAATATGATAATAACCATATATAGAAATAAATTAATTAGTTTTATTATTTAAAAAATATTTCCCTTAATTTTCAAGATTCCACGGACAATAAATTTTTTAACTCTAAAATTTAAAAATATGTATATGATATATTAAATAGTTCAATTCACGAGGTTGAAATATTTTTCTCCTAAAATAGACTCTAGTGATCACTTATTGGAAAGGATAATTGAGACATGGCTATGATATGAAATATTCCTCATTTTTGTTTTCTCTAAGACTAAAAACTACTTGGATATGGAGAATAAGGATACTATAAAGAAAAATAATATCATTATAACCAATATTGGGGGAACACTTTTACTTTTATGGGAATAAGTGGTAACTCGAATATAGGGATTGTGTTGAAGAGGGAGAATTTTTCTCACACTATAAAAGAACTAAGATACCAATTGGTTGGTTCATTACCAATTACATATCACCATAGTAATCAATTAAGGTGTTATTATTCTGGATATTATGATTTTATAAAAATTAATTCAAAAAACCTTTGGGATAATTCCATAAATATTTAATGTTTTGACATCTAAACCATTATTATATGGTAACTGTTAGGATTACTCATGGAAATGGATCAAATATATCCTAGGATTATTGTTCTAATATGGTTTGATCAATATGAATTGGTAATAATTCTTTTAACTGATAGACCTATAGGGACTCTTGTGTCACAAAGACAGCTCACATCTTATCACAACCACAACAGAGTAATATATAATTGTTAAATATAGCTAGTAAGTAGAATTATTATTATTATAATAGGATCAAAGAGGATAAAGTTGGTTCTTTGATGATGTGAGGTATTATTATTTTTATTTATACTCTCATCTAATAATTTTTTAATAGTATAGTTCCCCATTATTTTATTTCTTCCTATAATGTGAATCATGTGGGATTACATATTGAGATAATAATCATGTCTTGAAACATCAAATAAATATTTATAGATGTGAATATTGATCCTTAAAGTGTATTTCATATTCTATAACAATTGATGAGGATATGTTTTGCATTTATTTATTAATTAAATGGACATATATGATCAAATTTTGGGAATGGATTGGTTAACATTCATCAATACCCACATCGACTATCTTTCCTCAATGTCTAGTTTCTCATACATTAATGAAAATAAAAATCTCTTTAATAATGATTGGGACATGAATTAAAGTAGATTTAGAACTTTGGAACCAATTTTTGGTAATATATCTAACTAATTGTCTATTGTTATTTTAAAATATGTTGATTTTATGAAATATATATATTTTACAACCATCATGTGTAAATTTTAAAAAGATTTTCCTAACAATGTTTTTGGGTTTCCACGTAAAGTAGAAGTGGAATTTATAATTGATCTCCAACAATGGACTATAACTATTTAAGATCTATCCTATATTAATGAAAAAACATAATTATGGGAATTTATGTTCTATATTGAAGAGTTTAAAAGGATATGATTGATTTTACCAAGTACATATCCAAGTGATTCCACATCTATTT
This sequence comes from Viscum album, assembly GCA_963277665.1. Taxonomy (NCBI): domain Eukaryota; kingdom Viridiplantae; phylum Streptophyta; class Magnoliopsida; order Santalales; family Viscaceae; genus Viscum; species Viscum album. The sequence goes on from OY728150.1 coordinate 257,491,554, forward strand.
TTAAAAAATTCGTGTTGAAATATTCATAATTTGGTGGATTATTTATTCTAAACCTGGTTAAGATAAAAAAATAATATCATATTCCCTGAATTTATGTTTTTTTATCTATTAAGGAAATATAAATGGTCCCATAATATAGATTTATGCTCATCATATCACCTCCTTAGTTTTTGTAAGGAAAATAATATAGAGATAGATTTAGAGTGTCATTATGGTAATTATAAATATACAGTTATACCTTTTGGTATTAAAAGTGAAATAATAGTGTTTATTGATATGAGTAATAAAATATTTCATCGATATCTTAACCCCTTTGGGGTGGTATTAAAAAAAATATTTTTGTGTATTCATAGACTAATTCCAATCAGGAATAACACATGTCCATATTATTCAGTATCATGAGGGAAGATAGACCATATATTAATATTTCACACTACGATTTTTGGATACAAGTGGTAGTCTTCCATGGACATTTAATTTTAGAAGGAGGTGTCATGGTAGATTCATGAATGTTTGATGGTTTTATCTCTTACCATCCTCCAAATAATGACTTTGATACATGTAGTTTCCTCATATTAATTGTGTATTACCTATGTTTTGTTTTTGAATTTTCAGGACTTTCCTCTTTGCTAATAGCTTTAAAAATGAAATAAATTATTTTAAAATGGATTGAAAAGTACGATAGTTATTTTTGGGAGCTTATGTTTCAGATTGTTTCCACACATATTATTGAATTTCCACATTCAGGACCAAGCTATGTTGTCTATTTTGATGAGTCTATGTCTAGGTTGGGATGAATTCTTATAAAGGGATATCATGTTGTAAATTATGGGTCACGACAGTTATAGGTTCTTGATAATAATTACCTAGTACATGATTTGGAATTAGTTTCTATGGTAAAATCCATGAAAAATTCACATCATTATCTCTTTATTGAGAAGTTATAATTTTTTATAGTTTATAAAATATTGAAACAAAAATTATCATATAGAGATTTCACTATAAGTCAATGAATTTAAAGGAAATACCATTAGATGTCTAAAATTGATTTTATGTATACACTGGGTATAACGAATTCAATGGTTTAATCATTGATAATAAATTCATATAGATAAATTTATAAATAGGGTTTAGATTTGTAGAAAGTCATTACACTCATAGATGATAAGAATTTGGATTTTTATGATCAAGGTGATTTTGCAGTATTTATTCTAGTTTCACTCTTTACTTATTTGATAGACTATGTTAATGATACTCATACATGTGATCCTAAATTTCAAACCATGGTGTAGAAACTCAATGTTGTGGAGGCCATTAAATAATGGAATCTATTTAGTAGATCTGTGTAGTATATTAGAGATTGTATTGTGGTTACTCCAACTTCTCATGAAAACCTTTTTTATACCTACCACAACCTAGGAAGGGTGGTTCATCCTAGTATTATGATGTTGTATAAGGTGATGAGAATAGGGTTTGGGTGGACTGACATAAAAAAATCAGTAGATTATTTCTCATTATTATTCACATGTCATCTTTTCAAGGTGTAGAATCAACTAAAAAATAGTATATTTCAATAGTTTCCTATTACCTTGTTGAAATTTGAAAAAATATCTGAAAATATTTTCATTTGATTATAATTTTTTTGAAAAAATAATACCACATGAGTGATTTTGAATTATCATAGAACTTCATATCAATTCATCCTTGTTACAGAATCCAATTTGGTAGAAGACTTACAAAAACTCTATACTAATGATGTTTCAATGATGCATGGTGTACGAGATTCAACTGCTTTTGTCTAGGACCCTACGTTTACATCATAATTTCTAAAATCCTTGGAGTAATCCCTCTAAACGCAGTTGACCATGACAACATATTGTTATCCTCAAATGTATTTATAGTCATAATGGGTGGTAAAAACATTGGAAAAAATTATTATAGATTGTGGTATATATTTTTGTGTCTCATGGGAGGACCATACATCATTATTGGTATTATCATAAAATAATACATTCACGGCCTCTGTACATATGCATCAATTCTAAGCTGTGTATAGTCATCATTTTCATTCTCAACTTATTTTCTAAAAATACTTCATACTTTACTTATCTAATATATCCTTATGTATAATATAATAAGGAAAATTATGATGACCAGGAATAGGATGTTAACATATAAAAGTAATTATAAATCACATGTGGATCATCATTTTCAACTATTTTGGTTTGAATTGTGTGATCATGTCTACTTCATAATTTCTCTAAAGCTAGGTAAATAACCATTTAGTATGAAAATAAAAATATATCATCAAAAAATTTGACAATTTGAGATCCTATAATTGATTAGTGATGTGGATTATTGATTTATTATACCAACTAGATTAGGATATTTCCATAATATATTTTATGAATCTCAATATAAGAATTGTCAAATTGATACTGACTATGTGATTTGATGGTAACATATTGATCATTGGCCATATGTTATTTTTTTCATGTACAGATGTGTCCTTTGGTAGATCATAGAATCACTTACATGGTAAAATCATTGTATTGATATGGTTCTTATGGAATCATGCTCAAATTCAGGATGAGAAATAAAAACATGAGAAGGGAATTCAAGAAATATGTCCCAAGATCTTCTAAAGCAATTCCAATATCTTACATTCTAAGGATAGAATTACCAATGTTTGGTATAATTTAACAACCCCAATTTTTGTTTTATTAATATTTTATAACTAATTTTTAGGTTATATAAAAACAAGGTTGTTTTCAAGAGTTTTGGGTTGGTTTTGGTTGGAATTTAATGGTATTTGGAGGGTACATTATTAGATCACTTCTTGGTAAAACTATTTACTTTATCTAGAAAACAATGAAAGAGGTTCTTTGAGTCTTTTTAAGTCACATGTTTAGTGTATGGGTTGGCCAAACCATTCTATTTTCTATAAGAGACAATTTATGATTGGATATTTTAGGAAATTAGAATGTGAACAATTGGCACATAGTTTTCCAAACTGTATTGTACAACAATGTGTCTTCCTTGGTAAATAGATAATAGTATTAACACTACTGAAACATTGTTTGAAAAATCATATTGAACAACATTCACTCACCTTGGATTATTTCTATTAGTGTGTTCATTGTTGAAACATGGTTTGTAAAACCATTCATCATACATTAAATTCTACAAAAATTAGATTTTAATCTAATTCCAAACCCATAATTCTCATTTTTTTACTCTCTCAGTATATAAAAATAGTCTACTTCACTAATAACTCTTGTTGATTCCTTTTGATCTAGAAGTATGTTTTTTTGAATCAAAGTGTGTTTGATATCTAGAATCAATTGTATATTATTTCTCATTATTTTTCCCTATATATCTACTCATGTTCTATCTCATGGAGTGTTCAATATACTATTTTATGGATAGATCTATGATCCATAATCCATACATTGATGATATATAATTGGATATATTAAATAGATATATTTTCAAGGTTTTATATAATGGTTTCATGGGACTTTGTCTATTTTCTTGAATAGGTGTTGGGTAGAAGTCTTCTCTTCCATGCAACATGTTCTAGAACAAGAAGGATTTATTTTTATATCAAACAATTTTGGTTTTTCAGAAAACATTATTGGTCTTAAAACCTACATCATTTATTTTGAAATGTTTTACATAAGTGGTTTGATAAATTCCTTAGAATAAAATGATTTTGAAATGATTTGTTTATCAGAACATGGAATGTGTGGTTTGAATGAGTTCATGAAATTTCATTAGAGAATCCTTGTTGGTTCAAAAATGGTGCTTTTTCTAAAGTGGTTCATGATATTCCATCAAGTGATGACTTTTTGTTGGTAGGGGAAACAAATCTTGAGCATTCAGACTATCATTAATATTTCATTGTTCTGTGAGTTTAGAACTTATAAGGATGCACCATGTAGAAGTAAATGGTAAACAATTGATTTAGTTCAATTATTTTTCATAAATTATTTTAATTATGGAAATTATTTGTGATATTTTCATACTCTATTTTTCTATAAATGGGAAGTAACATATACATGTTCTTGATGTTATATGTTGGGAAGTCATTGGTGATTAAATAATATGTTTTATACTCACCCCCTATCTGAGAACAATGTTGTGTTTACAGATGTTGTGTACTTTGATATAAGTAAAGTAAAGGTGTTACGATTCTCTAGTGATCCATCATGATGTAAAAGAATTGTGACTTTGAATCAATTCATGGATATTTTTTGTAGTGATTCTAGGGAAAAAACCACATCAGTGTCATGTTGTTTTGTTTTCTTTTATCATGTCAGTGATGTAGATTTTTTATTTTTGTTCTACTTTGATATTAATTTTTGTTTTGTGTTGTATTATATTTCATTACATAAAACTTATATTATTTATTTTATTTGTCTCATATTATGTGGATTAGTCTATTTTCAATGAAAATCCACCACAATGATATTTTATAACCTTTTCACTTATTTCTAACCATTACCATCTTGAGGATTTCACCTATAGTTAGTGGAAACTATATTCATCTTAAGACAACTAATGAGGGGGAGGGATGTTGTAAATGGTTTTGATATTTATTGGTCTATCATATTAAAAATGGTAATAATGATATAGGTTTTTCGTAACACAAAATATATAAATGAAGAAGATATGGTTAACCAATTTATTCTAAAATCCATGTGACTAGGCGGTTCGGGTAAAAGAACTATTATAAGAAACTTGTATCTAGGTTATTATCTAATCATCATGGGTTTAGAAAATGAGTTTATCACATCATTCATTAGTGATGAAGCCTCAAACTATTATTTCTTCATTTATATATATATATATATATTAATTTATAATGATAATTATCAACTTTGATGACATTGAAATATCAATCTCTCATTTTGGAAAAGTTTTCATGGATATATTTGTTTTCCTTATCCTATTTATATAATATAATGAGTTCAATGATAGGTAAAATCACAAGAGTAATCTATTGAGAATATGGTTTTACATAAACCATATGTAAATTAAAATCTTATCCTGAAAATAGTCTACTAATTACAATCATTGGAAAGGGGAAATCAGAACATACAACCACACTATAAAAGCTTTTCCATAATTTTTCATAAATAAAATGTATGATCTTTCAAGGATATATGTGTACTGAACAATCGAGTAATTCAAATTAATTAAAAAATGCATTTTTTTTTAATTTTTGGGAACCCTATAAGATAATAATTTGAATATACAGGTTTATATTTTAGATTATCTTGCAAGACTATTGTGGGATTTATTATTCACACTAAACAAGACATGGTCCTAATATATAAAATATCTATGGAGTATTCTTACAAATACTTTTTCCCTGAACATTCAATATCATAAGGATGAAAAAATTATTTACTCTAAATGAGTATAATCAATCTATGATAGAGTATATAGCTGAATTCATTAGTTTATGAGTTTTTCTCAATAAATTTACACAAATGACAACTTAAAGGAGAGGAAATTTGAAGAATGAATATAACCCATCACATAGTAAAGGTTAGTTGTCTTCTATTTTTATATTTATATAGAGATAGTGTATTGGGTGATAATTTAAAAAAACCATATCTTGGAACCTAAATTGAAGGAAAACCTTTTACCTACACTCATAAACATTGGAACTCCAACAAGGGGTATAGGAATAAGAGGGATAATTTTTTCATGATAAGAATGAACTAGGAAACCTATTGGTTGGTTTTTTATCCTTTCCACATCACTATAATAAATAGCTGGGATGTTATCAATTGGGGTATTTTGGGAAGATGAAGCGGGAATTCAAAATAGCATTTCAAGAATGCCAAAAATATGGAAATGTGGGACATCTTAAACACTATTATATGGATAATCAACAGATGAATAATGGTAATGGATCAAATATCTATAAGTATTATTAATCTAGTATAGGTCATTTGATATGAAATGGTGGTTGTTATCATAAAATAGTGACCAAGGGTAAATCTATTGTCATGACATCACCTCAACATTTATCATAACCACTATAGAACAAAAATTATTTGTTAGGAGAACCTAGTTAGCATTTGTATGGTATCCTGAAGATAATCAGAGAATATCAATTTATTCCTTAAGTGATGTGATATATTATCCTCTTGAATTATACACTTATTAAATATTATTTTGAAACTAGTACATTACACAATTTTATTGGAAATTGGGTTCTATATTACATGGGATTACATAATGAGACGATGACTCATGTCTTGAAACCTCAAAATCATATCATCCCGCAATAATTTCGATCCCTTATGGGTGAATTTTTTTCTTTAAGAATCGATGAAGTTGAGTTTTTTTATTTTTGAGTTATTGAGATTCAAATATAGAAACCAATATTGAGAATGGACTAATTTACATCCATCATGGATGAAATTGATTGGTATGCCTGAAATTTTAGGTTCATATAATCTGATGGTGTTTAACATGTACTTAATGGAAATGAGGATGTGAATATTAGTAGATAAATTTAGTTTTTACCAATTTGAAATACTATATCTCACAATTTGGAAGAAGCTACTTTGGAATATTCTTATTCAATCACACAATGTGATTTTCCAACCATTATGGATCAATTTCCAGAAGTCTTTCCCAATAATTATTCTTGTATTCCACCCAAAAGAGAAATAGAATTTAAAATTTCTCTACAAAATTCTAGTAGTACTATTTCACATTCATCCAGTAGATTTATGAAATTAAACTATAGTAATTAAAGATTCAACTGGAAGTTTTAGGGAGAAAAGTGTTCATTATTCCTAGTAAAACTCCATGGGATGAATTGCTTATTTTTTTCTATAAATTAGGCATAACTCATGACCATTATTTGTATTATCATAATAATAACTAAGTTATGATAAAAATTGACATATTGTTCAATGAATTGAAAAAAATACTAGATCAGTTAAGGGTATCCAAATGGTTCTCTAAGACTAATTTATGGGAAAGGTATCAAAAACATTGATTTTAGAAGGAATATTTTTCTAAAGGAAGATTTATAATGTTTTTATGGTCAGTATTAAAATTTGGTTATGCAATTTGGTCATAAGAACTCAGAAGAAGTGTTTATTGAATTTTTGAATCAGATACTTCATAGGTATCTTTTCTTCTTTAAATTTTATTTGTTAATGATATTCCAGAATATTTTAATGTTATGGTCAATCTTGAAAAAAGATTGGCTATAATGTTTGGTATATACTATGAACATCACCTTTTATTCAATACTTTCAAAGCATTATTTATATATTCAAGAGGAACATTTCCTTGTCCAAGTTACTACTAAATGATGAGTCATAGTATATCTTAAAAAGGTAAAATAATGTGTCTCTTAGGAACAACCATTGAATGTATTTGAGCCACACTGTTTCCACATATTAGCAGTTTATTAAAAAGTAATTATTTGAAACATTTCATAAAATTCCCATATGATGATATATTTGATAGGGGAGGGGATTCGTTTCCAATAGAGTGACAATTTCTATAGATCATTTCATTATCTTAACGTTACCATTACTTGTGCACTAATCGTTACGTTTATAGTGTTAGTACCTGGTTTGGTGGTTTATTATGATTCATCTAGATATGGGTTGAAATTTACTCTGATATAGGGAGATCATGTTGAGTATCATGGGTCACAGTAGTTACGGGTGAATGAGAATAAATACACAATTCTTGATTTCTAATTAGCCAATCTAGTCCAATCCTCGAAAACATGGCATCACTTTCTCTTTGGTGAAAATTTCATCATGTTTTTAGATTATATATTCTTAAAACATATCATATCATAGAGAGATTTGTGTCTTTGGAAATGAATATTGATAGAGTACCATCATATTTTTTTCATTGATAGGAAGTAGACATTTTTTATAGGGAATTATCTGGTTGATGTGTTGAATAAAAAACTATATTTTCCAAAAATAAAAGAGGATTTAAATTAGCTTAAGTTGAGGACAATCATTGATGATATGAATCTAGATTTTAAGGAGAAATTATTTTTGTGGTACTCATTCCAGTTTACTTTTTCCCTGATTTTGTTGAGAATGATTATGATTATCTATAATTTGATCCTAAATTTCTAATGATGATCACAAAACTCAATGGTTGGGAGATAATTGAGTGATGCACACTATATGAGAGATCTATGTTTCGTTTTAGATATCGGATTGTTGTTTCTATAACTAATTATGAATAGGTTTGTTGTGACTACCCATAGTCAAGATGTGTTTTTCATCCTTGCATTCATAAGAGGTATAAAGAGATGAAAAAGTAGTTTTTTGGGCATGTTGGAAAAGGAAAGTCATTCAATATCTCACAAGATGCCTCACCTATAAGAAGGTCATGGTGAAGAATCAATTCCAAATTGGTATGTTGAAATATATACCCATTCCGGTATTTTATTGGGGTAAATAGATTTCGATAGTTTCACAATTCTTCTAAGAATGACAATTAAAAATGATTCTATTAGGGTGATTGATGATCAGATAACAATTTCAGATAAATTCATCCATATTCATGAGTCCAATATGGTGGAATACATGTCAAAACTCTATATTTGGTGGGGTATAAAAATTCATAGTGAATCAATTTTAATTGCGTATAATAGGGACCGAGTTTTACATCTCGATTTTGAAAATCCTTATATCAATCCATCCAAACCCAGTTGACCAAGATCACATCTTATTATCCTAAAATTTATGGATAGTCTAAAGGGTCAATCTAAATGTTTTTTGTATAGCATACATATTGTGTAATGTACTTTGGTGGATTAGGGGAGAACGAACTACCATAAATGTATTTATCATATAATTAAAATATTCACCCATCAATAAATATGACCCATTTTGATGCTTTGTATGGCCATCCTTGTCATTATCCACTTTATTAGGTGAAAATTGGTAATACTTCACTTATCAAACATATCCTTGAATAAAAGATAATATATATGATTTAGATTATTAGGAATATGACAGTGATGGATTTGACTCATTATAAATTTTATTTGTATCATCATCATATACTATAATTATTTGATGAGGTTGGTCAGGTCTTCTTGATATCATCTTAATGGAAAATGTATCGTCGTTTTGTAAGAAATAAAAATCACAGCCTTAGTACATTTGAATTTTTGGGATTCTAGAATGGATTGGGGATGTGGAATTTTATTTGGATCTACTATAATATTTATCTATATTCATAACGTAATTAATGTATCCCAATTTTTAGAAGTATCAACGTGATCCTAACCATGTGAATCAATGAGATCATGTTGGTCTTAACCTATATACAACATTGGTTCGTGTGATGGTATAATTTTTGGATAGAAAATAAAATATATTTCATGAGAAGAGTATCATTTAGTTACTTTTATTTTGGATGTAAGGTCACATTGAGGAAGTAACATGGGAATGAGAGAAGAAAAGGAAGTAATAGTGTCCCATGCTCTTATAAATTGATTCAAGTATCCATCAATCAAAGGATCGAAAGACTAATATAAAAGAGAATTTAACACCCCTTATTTTACCTAATTTTCCCTATCACTATATATATTGGATTTATATAATTCCGGGGTTGAATTTCAAGATTATATAGTTTTTTGTGGAGTTATGGATGTTGTTTGGATGGATAACGATTTGAGAATAGTTGAAATAAACTATGATGTATATCTAGGATATCTAGAAATAGGTTCTTAAAGTCACATGTAACGAACATTTAAGGTGTCTGGTATTGGGAATCCTGTAGATTCCAAAAAAAAATACATGAATTATGGGTGTTTTGGGATAGTTGAATGCACACTAATTATGCACTATTTAAAAAATATTTTGACACACCATTAATCTCCCTAGATAAATGTCTAGTTGCATGAACATAGTTGTTGTAATATTTTCCAAAACATGTGGCATAACAATGAAGAAACATATATGACGTACAATTGAATGTGCATGATTGGAACATAGTTTGAAAAAACTATGCATCCTAACCCTAAATCATGCAATAAATGATCTAATAATTATACTTTTACTTAGATTAAGGACTAAAAGTCGCATAAAATTTTCACCTATATTAGGCTCATGATCTCCTTTATTTTGGATGAAAATCATAGTGAAACCTTTTGATCATGAAATGATTTTATAAAAATAAATTTCTGTTCGATCTAAAAAATAAATATGAAGTCATTATTCATTATTATTATCTATATATATAATTATCTACACTCTTATTCAGCCCTATATCTAATATTTCTTAGATTTATATTTATTCCATGAGTTATACATTTATGAGATCATATTTTATCTACTTAAGGGAATATGATTCAAGGATACGTATATAGGTTTCTTCAACCATTTCATTTTTAACTATTATGAGATAGGCGGATTCTCTTTTGTTGAATATGTCCTAGAAAGTGAAGGATTGTTGTTTAAATAAATATCACATCCTTTATTGGAAAATTTTATTAGATATAGATCCTAAATTTTTGGTTTTGGAATGTCTCACATTATTTGTTTTATAAATTCCATGAATGAAAATGGTCTTTAATGAAATGGTTTTTATTATGAACATGGAATGTGTAATGAGTGTGAGTTTTTGAAATTTCATTGGAATATAATTATGGGTTTGAAATTGGGTTCAGTGATAAATTATTACATGTTAGTATCTTAGATGAAAACATGGTTATGGGGAGGGTCACCATTCACATTTATCGGGACTGTCATTTGTCTTGCATGGGTGTGTGAGTGTGCAAGGTAGATGAAAATTCCATATTGAAGAGAATGATGAATGAAGGAATATGTTCAGTTTTTTATTATATTATTATAATTATAGAAAATTATTTGATAGTCTCATTCTCTATCTTATATAAATGTGGGATTAAATGTTATTTTTTCTAGTGTCATCTGATGTGATGTATTTGGGGATTACCTTTATTGTTTTATACTAAAACAATTTTAGGTAAATTTTGTTACTTTGGAGATATTGTGAACTGAGATACATCAAACGGAATTGTTACATACATATATAGTGACTCATCCTAACGTAAAAAACTTGGGATGTGTAATTGGTGCACAAAACATGTTTTGGATGATGCTTGGGATGATGCCACATTTTCTGTAATTGAGTTCTTTTTTCATTTTTTTGTATTTGTGTTGTATCTTTTTATTTAATCTAGTACTCTAATAATACTATTTGGTTTTATTTTTATTGTATATCATTACTTGCATCATATATAATTGTTCTTTATTGTTAGTTCTTCTAAAGTTAGTTCTCATTTTAGGGAAAATTATCCCACAATGATATTTTAATCACATGGAACTTGTTATTATAAATATGTATCCTATGAATGTCATGAAATGTTATTATCACCTTACCCTATTCCAAAGACATTGGATTAGGGGAATGATGTTTCACTATTTTTCATAAATTTTGTGACTTCTTTAATATATTTAACATGATAGAAATTCATAAGATCTTTCACATATAATTTATTTGATAAGATTAAAAGATTCATATTGATGATTTCATAATCCTTATGATCGTGATACCCACTAGATTTGGGTGGCCTTATAAAATCGGCATAAGTTCCCAATATTTTGTTTTATAAAGAGCTTCTACATACTCAAAAGCATCATTGGTTGAGTTGTTTTGGAAGTTAATGTAACACATTAGGTCTTAAAATTGTCTAGTTACAAGACCAAATACATCATAAAAGATTATAATTTTTTATTGGTTTGAATAACTATGGTTAGCTACCATGTATAGGATATATTTAATCATTTTTGATTTTTTTTATAAAATGTCTCTGCTAGTTATTCTAAAATGTTTCGAATATTATTTTTATATTAATTTTTTTAAGGTGGGAAATTATTTATTTATAGAAATTATTTTTTTCTTTTATTCCACAATGGATATATGTATGTCATGGGGTTTTAATGAATTGTTAGCATAATAATTTAGTGAATGAGGATTATTTTCATAAATATCTTACTCGATTAGATCGGGGGGCATGGTCTCAAATATTTCATTAAACACTTTAACATTAACATAATTCATCTCTGAATCCAAGTAAATAATGGTGGTGTGGTAGATTTCGTAATGGGGTTTTAGGATATAATTCTTCACTATATGGGATTTTTGTATGAATCATGATGTGGAATTGTAATTAGAAGGGTTAAACTATACAATCATAGATTTATTCATGATATTCCCAAAGTTAGGGCCTACTTCATATGTATTTATTATTTTATTGTTTGATTGGTTTAAAATTAAAATATTTGGATCACCTTTCACTGGATTGAAATAAAATTTAGATTTAATATTTTTACTACACATTGTATCTAAAATTAGATTACCCCTATATTCCTGTGATTTCCCACCACTAGGATTAACCACCCAAAAAACGTTTTTATATAGTCTTGGACATAACATTACATAAAAAAAGGATACAATGGGGGAAAGATGAGAAAAATGGGTATCAAAAATAGGAAAATTAAGGTGATAATTTAATGGAGTGTCTATGATAGTTACTTGGGACCCAAAAAATAGTGATTAAAGTTTTCCAAAAAATTTTACCAAATTGTTTGAAGCTATACCTTATAATACAGCCGGGGTTGTTGATTCCATAGATACATAATATGCGATATTAAAACAAAGAGAATTTTTACTAAGATTTTTGGATATAAAGTGGATAATTATTTAGGATAGGATTATTTCGCAATAGAAAAACATAAAATTTTTTGAAATAAAATTAATAATAATGATTGGATTATCTAAGGTTTTTTCTAGAGGTTTATTGTATTTTTTATTATATTATTTTATCTCATTAACATATGAATTATTTATTCAATGTGATAAAATTAAACCACATCAATGAATAATTTAGTCCCTATAAAATCATAAGAATAATAACTTATGTTTGTAGAGTATCTCTTTAATAATCAGTAAAACATATTATTTCATTCCAACGTATAAAATATGTAGTTTTAATATTGAATAAGGACGAAAAAAATTAGTCATTGATGTGAACTCTAAAATTATAGAAGTTATTATAGGACTAAATCACATAAAAAACATCCAGTACATATCGAAAAAAATACACATAATCAACTAATATAAGGGTTATAACTAAATGTTTGTTAGTATATAAATGGAAAATATAAGTTGACTAATATTTTCAAAGTTAAAGAATATATAATCATAAAAAATCACATTTCCATTCTTCGAATGGATCCACAATATGAAATATGAAGTGTTATTATGATTAACTAAGGAAGAAAAAGAATCAATATGATTTAAATAATTATATTAAGAAACTATAGTTGGTTAACATCACATTAAAATCAAGTAAATCATACAATAATAAAATTTAATTATAACTATATATAAAAATTGTTATATGCATTTTTTCACAAAATCATCATGGATATACATTTTTTGAGCCATCCTTAGAGAACACCAAATAAAATTATTCCAATTCATCAAGGTATTCCAAAGTTTGGTTAAAAGCTTGTGATAATTTAATTTCTATCCTAGATAAGGTAACATGACTTAATTTCTCTCTCTATGTTGATGCATGATAATGAACATCCTGGTGTGTGATTTATGATGTTTAGTAAAATTGTAAAAATTTATCACTATTCATTATTACATTTCAACATTTGAACAAAACTAAATAATATATTTTGTGGTAATTTCTAAAATTTTTGGATGAACTCTTCATCCATTAAATCTTGGTTAAAATTTGAATATAAACTTATGTATCCAAAATCACCTTCCAGTCATTATAATTTTCAGGGGTCGAAGTTAAATTAAAAGTTCAACATGATATTCTATATTATCATATGAAATAAAAGCCTCATTGTAATTCTATTATGGGCCCCATATCTACTTTAGATTATTTAGGATCCATATTCCTTGCGTTAAAATTCTATCATTCTAGGGCGAATATACTTATTTTCATTATGAACCATCTATCACACTAGATGAAAATACTTTTCCCCACAAATTGGTTAACCTAATCCTAAAATTTCAATTTAATGTCATGAATATAGCATGTTCTATAATTATATTTTTAAATGGTTTCAGATTAATAAATTTTTAAAAAGAATTAAACACATGATGAGAAATTAAATTTATGGTATAAAAAACATTAACCTTTGTATTAATGAATGGATAAGTAAAAGAAAACTATTAAAAATTGAAGGTAAGTTACCCACTTTTTCATATATGTGTTTTTTATCAATTATATTTATGTCTTATGTTTTATTTTGTAGTGTATAGAAGTTTTCTATAATTGAGAATTTATGTAGCCTGAAAAGTGTTATATATAAAATATCACCATTGTATGAAAAAAAAGTGATTAAGAAATAAAAATAATCATTATAATTATATAATTGGATGTTTTGTTGATTTGATGTAGGAATAAAGAATTATTTTCAATGTAATAATGTGTCATGGTCTAGTGGGTAATTTCGTACTATATAAATAAAAATAATAATAAAAGGAATAACTTAGAAATGAAATATTCTTTCCATATGTGATATGACACACGATAAAAAACTACATGGTCTTGAATGAATAACATTGAATTTTCTAGAATGTTAGATATTTAAATGGTTTACTAATCATACCAGACATCAAAGTAGGATTGTGAGGAAAGTCTGTATGTTATGCATGGCCATCCATGTCAAAGTTCTATTGACACATTCCAAAATTACTTAATGAAAAGATAAACTAAGAATTAATATTTTATAAATACTAGAACCTCGACAACAAAACCTATTCACCATACATGAATGGGAAACTCTAAAGGATGTTTTTTATAGGTAATATGTAGAAATATGTGATGTGTCTAAAATTTTTTGAATTCCAAATACAATGGGACAAATGATCCTAGAAATCCACCCTAAATATCACTAGTTTTATTTGTTTTTTTAATGTTAAAATCTCAATGATCACTCAACACGAAATGAAAAATATATTTCATGGATTTAATAATGGTGTGAAGTTGATTAGAATTTGGGATATTGAATAAAATATGGTAATTTATAGCCATAATGCCACTTTGGAATAATATTCATATTTAATGTAGGCTTAAATAGAAAAAAATTTGGGAATAAATAATGTAATGATTTGTGTACAAAAATATCCACCACTAACGAGTCTAGAGTCACAGATGAAAAGTTCAATAATAAAAATTATTTCTTGACATTGTAGATGATTTCTTATAGTAATATAATCAATATATTGAATTTAACTCTAATTAAATATCATGACAGACCATACATGGAACTATTAGGTATGATGATTTGGTTTCTATAATTATTCAATAATAGAAGATTATGTTTTAGATATCTATAAGGAATATATAGAAAGAAAACTTTTGGACCACTGAAAGTGACATATAGATGAAAAAATGAGTTCATAACATGATAATACACATGGAATCTTGTTCTTCTCTAATGGAAAATATTACAGTTGGATGACAATTGGTGTTTTAAATAAAATGAATTTTACACTAGAAATGATTGTGTACAGTATATGGATAATACTTTTACTAAGGGTTAGACACAAAAGAAAGGTATACTCTATAATGAGGTACTTACATTTTTTAATAATTATAGTATCCGAATTCTGTTGATATTGGTAACATATATTGATCTGCAATTATCTCAATTTGATTTGAATGCATTATTTTCTCATATATCACTAGAGGAAGATATATATATGACCCAAAATGACGTGTTTAAAAAATTAGATGTTAGAATTGGATTTCATAGATTAAAAAATTATTATAAAATATAAAGTGGAAACTAATATAGTATTTTATATGTTATGACACTATTATATCGAATCATAAATATACATGATTTTCATTTGATCATTAGCTTAAATATAAGAAAATTCAACATGGGAATTTTTTCAACATGCATTTATATATTGTTGGTAAATTAATTTCATTCAAAAATGTAACATAGATTGATAGTTTAAATGATCATATCAACTTAGAGTTTTAGATGAAGGTGCATGGATGTCTAGGAATATTATTCTTATAGAGATCATATGTGAAAATAATTAAGGTGTGTTTAAACTTATCTGGATGAAATATTAATGGAAATAACTCTATAAGAAAGTAAATATATGGTTTTTTTCATATCAATATATGTTAAGAGACATGCTTTTATGATTTTTTGTATGAGACTAGATAAAACACATTTTACAACCATACTAAGATAGCACATGAATGGAACTTTTATACATCATGTGTATGAAGTCCTATGGTTTTTTATATATGTCAAATCTTTTGTAGATGTTGGTTTGATGTGTGTGAGGGAAAAAATATGAGGATATTTCTTTATTGATGTAATGATTTTGATTAGGAATTTGATTGGTATAATAAATGATCCACTATAGGTTATTTTTTTGCTATGGAAAGTAGACTAGTGGGCTATATATCTACTATAATGATAGATGTGGTTTTTCTAATATAAAGGTATAGTATATGGCTATGAATAAAATATTTCAAGGAAGATATATAGTTACATGGGATGTTCTAGTACTTGAGGATCAACCAATAAGACCATGATGTATTTTTATAGCCATAATGTTATATTCCTTTCATATAATCAGGTTCATCATAGTTAAAAAAATTCATTTATCTATTCCCATTTTATATGTGAAATGTTAAATAACATGACTACCTCACTTCGAAATATTGTTTCTATATATCATAGATGAAATATTCATGAATATGGTTTCCTAGATCATGTTCTAACAATATATTTAATTTATTAACAACTCTTATACTTGATCCTATGTGAAATTAGAAGGCAGTTGGAAGAACAACTTTAGAAGCATCACATTGTGATGTTTAACATCATTGAAGAGATAAATGAATGTTTTCAAAGACATCACATACATGATATTTCAAAAATAATAGCTATGGAAATATAAAGATCTATATGAGTGATATCAATTTCAGATATTTATCATAAGGGAGGAGACTATATTGATTGAAAATAACCCCCATGTGGTGGGTGACTACTACCCATGGAATTGCAGAAGATGTCAGTGATTCCATAATAAAACTCTTTAGGAGTTATAATCTCCTTAAAAACATTAATAATAAATCATTTTTTTTCTAATTTTACCTCTAAATAAATATGTGGGATGATTTGTAACACCCCCATGAAATAACATTTATTTTATTTTCCTCCAAATAAAAACTATTTTGAATTGCTTATTTCACAAGAAATACTAATATAAACAAATGTGATACATTTTATTTAAATTAAATCATAAAACATTACATAAATATTGATAAATTATTATAACTATTTATTAGATATCACTAATAAAACATAAAGTGGAAATGAAATACAAATAAATAATATGACCACATACATAAAATCGGTATCCTCTTGGTTAGTTGTAAAGATTATAACTCGAGATTATACTATGGTATAATGGAATAATATTATAAATATAATAGAAATTTTGAGATAGAAATAAATTTTATCTATGGTTATCGTAATTTATGTAAGTCTATATATCGTAATGTAAATCCAGAATGACATAAAAAATATTAAATAAAAAAATAAAAAATTGTGTTTTATATATTATATATTATACTAGTAAATATTAATATTCATATTATTATTATTATTCATATTATATGAATAATTTTACATATTTTTAACATTTAAAAAAATATATTAATCCTAATGTATTTTTAAAATTTATTTTTTAAACATTGGGTAATTAATAACAATAGTTTGTGGTTAAAATTACTTAATCATAGAAAATTCAATTATCAATGATTTTTTATACATATTCTTTTTTTTGTCTTTTTAAATTTAACATATTAATATATTGTCAAGTAAAAAGGATTTACTTAACTATTATGAAACATGTACAAAATAATCATAATTGCTAACATCTTATTATGAGAACAAATATTAACTAACAAATGTAGTGTAATTAATGATTCAGAAAAATAAAATGGATATAATTATAAATAAGGTTTCAAAATGAGTGATTATAATGGTTATTTATGTTATATGGGAGGTTAAAGTTATTATATATAATTTTGGAGTAAATTCTAATGATTTTATTTTAAATAACCTTTTTAATTCTAGGTTTCTAGGGAAATGTTTTCATCTAGGGAAAATATTTGATAATTAATTATAAAAACACATATATTTTATAAATGATATCTTATAGTATTTTTCAATAGACTTGAATTTATTTATGAATGATATATGATTTTTTTAATTTATAATACTATAATTTTCTAAAAACATTTACCCTTTTTAAATAGTATAAATAGAATAACATTTTGGACTGTTTTTTGTAAAAACATGCATTCCAACAATATTAACCATTTTTTAAGAAAAATAATTTTCCTTTATTAATGTTTTAAAAAATAAATTTCTAATTTTTTTTATAAAATTTATTTATTTTTTAATATAAAATATTAATAATATAAATGATATTTCTCATTCATTATAAGTGTATATTTTAAAGATCTTATAATTTTTGTGTTCATCTATGTCAAAATCCTTTATTTTTTAATATGATTCACTAAAAATATAATCCAATGGTTCCATCCACCTTCTTTCTCAAAATGGATTATTACAATTTCTTCTAGATTTTCTAAAGGAACATGTTTCTTTTATATTTTTTTATTAATATTTCATTTAATTTATAGTGTTTTCATGAGGAATTTATTTTAATGGTTTTATTATACGATGGTTGGTCCCATAATTATATATGCCTCTAATTAATTGTATAATGAATTATCTCAGTATATGAATGGGAAGGGGTATTCATCCCAAACCCTTAAGTGAATCTATCTAATATTTGATGGGTGGGACTGGAATAATATAGTTTTGCAATGTGTTGGGAAAATACCTAAATTTCATGAGCTAATATGTCTAGGATTGTGGAAAAAATTCAATCCATTAAGCAGGTCTATCTACAATGTGATTATATTTATTTTTGTATGTCCAGACATAATGAATGATTTTATATTCTTAGGTATATTCCATATTATTTTGACTATGTTATGTTTTCATACCTCATGATTGGGGAACACATTTCTACAAACTTATTTTTCATGTTTTATATTTTTCAAAGCATTGTCTATAAATGATGATTGATGATCTATGATTTGTTGGGTAGGATTCCATTACTTTATATCCATTCACATTGGTTATGATCTCACACCCACTTGATATACATATCATTACTTATGATATTTGTTTAATTTTTCTCATTTTTACCACTAAAAATTAGATGGGTACTATATTTCTTATTTTTCCATTCGATGGGTCATAAAGGATAACATTTCTATGAAATTTCTAAATGCGTTTTACATGAGAATACATTTTTCAAATATGTTGAAGATATTGTAAATCAAGTTTATTTTGTGTCTAATATTCCAAGAAACTACACCTTTTGGTTGTAGGGTGTGGTATATTAAAAAATGAAAATAGTATCAATATAAAATGTATTATTATGATTATATGTTTTTATTGTGTCCCCCAAATGGTATAAAATCATTATGTAGTTATTTTTGGGGAATGAAACTCAAAAATATTGGTGAAAACATAGTAATAAGTATAAATATAGGAAAACATCATAATATTTTGGTATAGTATGAGTTTGTGGTTTACTATAATTGAAATACATATATGGATACATAGAAGTTTATTCAAGACCTAGAATAGATGAACCCGTGGGTAGTAATCCAAGAAAAAGGTTGTAGGGGTATTAACTCAATATTTACATGGTGCACAACAAGGGAGACTAACTGCACGCCTAATTCAACACTCCTAAGGGTCATAATTAGGTTAATTTAAATGATTTGTACATGCCATTATGAATAATAAGTGGATAAGATGTTAAAAAGATATGATGGACCATAAGTGATGCTATATGAAAAAAACATAATAGGTTTAAATGAAGGTGTTATAAAAAGTGAGAAATATTTATTGATTTTCATTATCATCGGATTGCATACTTTTCTAGACATTTTATAATAATCACATTATCCTTTTAGTTCTAGTCTCTTGTTAGAACTATTATGAATCAATTTATTAATTACTATAATTGAAAATTAAATCATTTTCTAAATGAGACACCAAATACGATAAGTGGTTGAGTGAAAATTATCAGGGATATGCTCACCAAATTCACTCAAGCTATAAATAATAACATTAATCCTTCATAAATCCTTATCATGCCATTGACAGAACATCTCTACCTAAATTCTATTATAAATCATTGAAAAAATTATTTTAGTTGTTCTTATAAACCACTTATTTTCGATAATTGTTTGAAAATAATAGAAAAGATACTATATTTTCTCTAGTTATTAGAGCATTAAAATGTTTTCATGGTTATTTTAAATTTTGAAGGAGATTCTTTCCAATGATGGAGAATGATCAAGAATAAATGGAATGTTAAGGAATATTAATCGAATGAATATGTGGATTTTAATGAGATTATATTTTATAAATACATTTCTACAACCCTTGCCTCTAAAATAATAGTGTATTATTTTACCTAGATCAAATAGAAGTTTAATCCGTTTTTTTATGAGGAAAATTTCCCAAAACATTCATCATATACTATTAGATTTATCATTAACTCTGAATTAAATATCAAGAATTTAAATAATTTCATAAAACTATATCTCTGAAAGTAATCCTAAATATGTAAATTTAGTAGATATAATGAGATTTTTCTATCTGATATCAAGATAGAAATAGAGGTCATAGAATTCCATTATTCACCTCATTTTTGGTAAAAGAAGACGACAATTAATACTCCATGAAACTAAAATGATATAACCCATGGAGGAAAGAAAATTAATCTTATTTTATAACAAAAAAAAATTTGAATAATCATGGGTTAATGTTCCTCAATGTTACATGTAAATTCATAATGTGTGTAGTTAAAGGCCATCAATAACATGAATTCTAATGATATATTAAGAGGCTATGTAGTGAAATGTTTGAATGTAATATTAATATTAATGTACTAACCTTGTAATAGTCCTTTAATCATAATGAGTATACTCATTTCCCATAATATTGAAATAAGCAGTGGGATAATGAAGAATATTGACAAAAGAAACCTCTAAATACAAGAGAAGAGAGTAAATCTTATGAAATCAGAACTGATAAAGTGGTTCATGAGAAATTTTTCTCAAAAGGTAAACATATAACAAAATATTTATCCATAAATAAATTATTTCATTAAATATATAAAAACAATTATATATTTATAATGTATACTAATTTAATAAAATAAACACCTTAATGTATAGATATTGAATTATTGGTGAAAACACCCATATGTGGGAAAATTGCATCCCATTTATTCAACACATCCCGGATAGATGTTTGGGGAATTTTTTTCCTGGAAATTTTATAATTCAACCTTTAGTATAAATAAATGTCATTTTGTTAAAGGATTTAATATCTCTAGTTCAATCACATATCAATTGTTTGGGACAATGAAATAAAATTTTGTAATCTGAATCAATCGATGATCATCTATCCATGCAATGATGTCCATGAACTGCATATGGAAATTATTTTGATTATACGAGTCTTACTACGTAATCATGAGGAGTATTTAGCTCAAATAGTTAGGGAAAATATTAATATTAAATAAATACATATTGGGTAGGAATATTTTGATGTATTTATATAATATCTACTTACTTATACCCTTGATCGTGATGTTGATTTTTTTTATAGATATGATACCTTGTGTCTTGTTGATCACATGGTTTCCTTATAAAAATTCCATAATTGAATATAAGGAGTTGAATAAGAATCTATAAGAAAATCTAGATAAGGGTTTTATTTGGAACAGTGCTTCACAATGTTGTTTACCAGTTATTAATATTTGGAAGAATGATGGATCATTTTGTGTCTACATTAATTATCATGAACATAATATAATTATAATAGGTAACAAGTATCTACCACCCCACGTTCTAGATTTGTTTGATCATATGGTGGGATAGATACTCTCTAACGATTGACTGTTGATCTTTATATCATACATTAATGGTAAAAATGGATAATATATTGAATACAATATTTCTTACAGGTTATGGGAAATAGTATTTCATAGTAATGTGATGAAAACTATCTTGTTCCCCTCTTATATTCATGGAAAAAAATTATTAGAGTCTTTATATATTACCTCGCTCAATTTTTGGATGTTTTTTTGTTGATATGTTCATATATTCCAATTGTATGTATTTTCATAAAGATCTTTAATAAATTATGTGGATGAAATTGAGATGGGTGAACATGCATGAAAAAATTTGAAACTATGAATTTTTGAAACATAAATTACCATCTTTGGGTCATGTAATCACAGGTGAGGATATATATATGTGTGTGTGTAGACCCTTGAAAGTATGAGTTATTGTAACTATGAATTTGATTAACCATTACGGTAGAGATGCATATAATTCTTGTGTTATATAGACACTATATGCATTGTGATAAATTTATCATCATAGATAATCAACTGACCATGTTCACTTAGAAGGGGGTCTTATTCCAACAGATAAATGAATGTGGTTAATGTTTCAAGGATCTAAAAATAATCTATGATAGTTCCATAATACTCACACTTCCTTGATTTGTGTAGGGATTCTTGATATATAGAGATTCATAAAAAACATTATTTCCTATTTTTTCTCATGTAGAATTTCATTGTCGCAGCTTTTGCATTGCGTTTGTTAATAATTGATGATCAAATTTACTCGATGCCTGATTTAGAGGTATGAGTGGAATTTTTTCATTGAATATATAGAAGAATTATCAATCTTGTTAAAATAATAGAATATGATCTTACCAAAATATAATAAAGTTTATATTCACATCGATAGAGTTTAAAATGCTCCAAAGGATATTGTTTGATTAGATGAAGTATAATTACTACAAGATAAATTACCAACATGGGATAGAAAACATGGTGTCTGATTCATTGAGTGGGAAGGATTATGGTAACTTGTTTAAGATGAGTATTGAAAAATATATAATACTTAGTTATTTAGAAAATATGGTTCTTGATATCTTGAATATAGGTGGGAAATCCAATGTATCCAAAATAAATTCTCAACCCTCAATCCCTATGACCATAAATAGTAAAATATTAGAGGATATGAATCTAAAATAAACCTTAGAAGTTGTCAACATTTAAAAATTGGAATTAAAAGAATTATGAGTTTCTTTAAGAGGATATATATTCAATAAATATCTTAAATAAATAAAAATTTATTTTATGGTGGACAAATATCATAATTCTCCATCCATCCATGAAACAGAAAGATGTACAGTAATCTCAAGAATCACTTATTGTTGGACAATAAAAAGTAGGATATTTTAGCGTATATAACATGATTATTACTATTATAAATATTTGGGAAAAATAGGTGAAGTTATGGATTATGATGAAACCATTACCTATTCCTTTATGTGAATAGGGAAACATCACTATGGATATGGTTTTGGGCCTTCCAAAGAAATAAAATATTATAACTCTATTTTTCTTATAGTTGATCACCTTGGGAATTTAGTACATTTATATGATATTATAAATGATTACTAAATTAATAAATTGTTAAGGATATATATCAAGAAAGCTATAAAACCACATACACTAACCCTCTTAATTGTATTTGAATGAGATCTGAGGTCTATGTTGATTATTTGGAGTCCTGAATAATCATTGGATATAAAGCTAATATTCAACACTTTTTATCATTCTGAGACTGAGGATCGATCTAATAGAACCACTAAAACACAAGGGGATATGAGGATATACTATTAATTAAAATTATATCTAATTTAAGATAAAATGTTTCCTCTAGTAACGTTCAAAATGAACAATAGTTTCTATTTTAACAATCAAGTGGAAATTTAGATTATTCTCTATAAGCTGAAGATAATATTAAAACAATTCAGTGGTATATTAAAAAATTAATGATTTGATAGTGGAGATATATTTCTAATCATTCATTAGATATAGATTTTTAATTCCAATAAATGTTTTTCCTATTATTATAAATATGGTAGAGAGTTATGGGATGTGGGAAGAAGTGAAAGTTGGCCCCAAATATACGGTCCCATTAGAAATCCTTAATCCTGTTGTCAATGTTCTATATATTAATTAAATTGGATCCATCCTTTCCCTTGTGCATGATGTATTCCATGTATCACTCCATAGGAATTAAATATTTTACCACTCACATGTACTAAACTAATATGTTGTATATATATAAAAAATTTATTTCTTATGAAGTGAAAGCTATATAAATATTATATTATAGACATTTTACAATTAAATATGGCCACTCTCATGGTTAATTTTATATTTATGAATCAAATGTTTGAGGAAGAAATATAGAATCCCAATGATGGAATGAGTCATAAGAACCTAAATTTTTTCCAATATTAATGAAATTTTAATGGTGAACTTATTTTACGGAGGTAGAATGTAACAACCCATGATATTGAAATTTATTTTTTCAATTTAAATATATAATTTTCAAAATATATTTTTTAATATTCAACATAAAACTTAAATATAATACTATTAATTATATTGAAAAAATATATTACGGCGTAAGATAAAAACAACACATTTTGGGAAAATATAATGAAATAAATTATAAAAATTGAAATTCTAATCCTCAAATAAATAAAGAACACCCCAATCATTAAATCATTATCCTCGTGGTTTGTCTTGTGGATCATAACTTGAGAAGGAATATTTTAATGAAAGAAAAAATATAAAAATATAATAAACATTAATAGATAGAATTATTATGATAAATTATTTTTTAATGTATAAAATTATATATATATATATATATATATATATGCAGTATATCCATTATAAAAATTCTTTTTCTAAATATTAGATTTAAAATATGGTATTGTACATATAGTAATTGTAAATATCGTTCTTGGAAATTGGGATCCACTACCATGTTCTTAAGTCCATGAGAGATCTTCCCAATAGATCGAGGAAATTTTCTATCATTGATGGTTCTATAAAAGGATACATTGGGCACACTATAGGTATTAAATAATTGGATACACACTCAATATTCTATTTGTTATAGTTAAATTTTACCTCAGTAGGTTCATCTTTAAGGTAGTGGAATCTGCATCCTTTATCTAATGAATTCTTAAAGGAAAATTAGGTTCCCTGCCCTCCTTATTTATAAATTTAATGTTCTTATTCTATGTATAGTATATTATGTTTGTGTTTAATACTATAATGAAATAATTATTTTTCATCAAATGATATCATGACAACCGATAAGATGGTAGAAATCGTTACTCTACTCTAGAAAAAACCTGTCTGATTCATGGAGAATTTTATTTAGATCGTTTGTAGGAAAAATTAAATACCTTTAAATTTAACTATATTCTCAAAAAAAAAATCTTTAATAATTACAAAATAAAATTGAAGGAAAATTCTATAAAATAAAAAAATTACATAATTGTTTAAATTCCATCCCACTCTCTCAAATGATTCAAATTTGTTTAGTATACATTATTATATATAGATATTTATATTATTTCTTTCACATGTATGATAAGTGGATCTAAATCAACTTCAATAATTTCATTAATATTAAAAATTCTTATAAAAATAATATTGTTCATGTGTCATGGATGAAATGTGTGAAACCATATTCCTTTAGTGGGATGGATGTTATGAATTTGTTTATATTCAATAAAACTCAGATTCAAAATTTTCTTTAAAAGCTCCTTAAAAGAAAAGGAATTTCCTATAACATCGTAAAAATTATATTTATAAAAAATTAATAGGAGGAACTATTTATATTTGGTATCCTCAATCTAACCAGCTCTGAGAGGCTTCATTAATGATATAATTCTTCAAGTTAAGTGGGTTCCTTATTTCCAATCGAATCTGAATTTTTGTTTCACTAATTTACTAAATACTACCTTGGGGATTGATTATAACCTCCCATTAGGTTATGATAACATCTAAATCAATCATGATATTACAAACTTTGTGTAGTTTTAGCCATATATAGAAAAAAAATTAAACCAAAACATGAATTGAGGATTTAATGATGAAGACCATTTCATATAGATATCAACTATGATTGGATTCCTCAATGTTAAAAATTAATGTACCGCACTTTATGGAATATTTGAACCACTACCTTGTTGGATGAAATTTCTCATGTAATTTTTTCATAGCTTTAATATTTATTCACATATATAAAATAAAACAAAACAATTAACCAAATGATAATCACATTTTTGTTTCGGGCATAAACCTTCCATCTATTTTCATGTTTTTCATTAATGGACTATATATTGTTTAACACTATTTCTATAAATTTGGTTTTTATAATAATGTTTGTGAATTTTCTTTAGTAATATAATTTTGTGATCTACATACTCTAATAGATCTCTATACCATTATGGAGTCTTTGATGGTTTTTAACATGAGCTAAAAATGAATACCCTTTTATTTTTATTGTTATCGTTGGACTTTATTATATAGAAATATATGGGAATTTCTTTTTCTTTTATAAGAATCCTCTAAACCATTTGGGGGTTTATATCACTATAATCATATAAATAAATTTGGAATATAAAAAATAAATAGGTTTTATGAATATGTTATTCAATGTTATTCATATCTCCTAACTTCATGATGTCTCATGTATCTTCTATAAACTAAAACATTTAAAGTACATTAAGTTGATTAAACGGGTCACACCATACATCAAATTTAATGTTTTGTGAGGATTTGGAAATAGGAATAGGGAGCTATATATCTACTATAATTCTAGAAGTGGTCTTTTCTACTATAGAGGTATAGTAAATGGCTATGAAAAAATATTTCAACGAAGATATATAGTAACTTGGGCTGGTCAGGGACTTGGGGATCAACCAATAGGACCATGATAATTTTTTATAGCCATAATGTAATATTCCTTTCATAGAATCGGGTTCATCATAGTTAAGAAAATCAATTATCTAGTCTCATTTTATTTGTGAAAGTTTCAATAAGAGGAGTGCCTCACTTCAAAATATTGTGTCTATATATCTAAGTTGAAATGCTAAAAAATATGGTAACCTATATCATGTTCAAACAATATATTTAATTGATTAACTTCCCTTATACTTGATATGCCTATGTGAAATGAGAAGGTAGCTAGAAGAACAATTTCATAAGCATCACCATGTGATGCTTATCATAATTGTGGAGATAAATGAATGTTTTCACAGACATCTCATACATGATATATCAAAATAAATCTCTATATTAATTTGAAGATATATATGAGTGATATCCCTTACTGATATTTATCATAAGGGTGGAGACTATATTGATGGAAAATATCCTTGTATGGGTGGGGACTACCCATGGTATTTAATAAGATGTCAGTGACGCCATAAGAAAACTCTTTAAGAGTTTTAATCACCTTAAAAACATTAATCATCCATCGTATTTTTCTACCTTTACCTCTAAATAAATATGTGGGATGATTTGTAACATCCCCATGAAAAACTTTTTATTTTTTTCATTAAATAAAAACTATTTTGAATTCCTTATTTCACATGAAATACTAATCTAAACAAATGTGATAAATTTTATTTAAATTATATCATAAAACATTACATAAATATTGGGAAATTATTATAACAAATTATTAGAGATCACTAATAAAACCGAAGGTGAAAAAAAATTCAAATAAATAATATGACCACATACATAAAATCCTTATCCTCTTGGTTAGTTGTGAAGACTATAACTCGAGATTCAACTATGGAATAATGGACTAATATTACAAATATCATAGAAATTTTGAGAGATAAATAAATAGTCTTTATGGTTATCATAATGTAGATAAGTCTATATGTCATACTGCAATTCAAAAATGACATAAAAATAGTATTTAATTAAAAAATTAAAAAAAATTATTTTACGTATTATATACTATACTAGTTCTTATTAATATTCATATTCTTATTCTTATTCATAATATATAAATAATTTTACTTATTTTAAACATTTAAATAAATATTTTTATACTAATGTATTGTTAAAATTAATTATTTTAATGTTGGGCAATTAATTACAATAGTTTGTGGTTATAATTATTTAATTATAAAAAAAAGTCAATTTTTAATGATTTTTTATACATATTGTTTTTTTCATCTTTTTAAATTTAATAGATTAACATATTGTTAATGAAAAAGGATCTAAATTATTATTATTAAAAATGTACAAAATAATCATAATTTCTAACATCTTATTATGAGATAAAATATTAACTAACAAATGTAGTGTAATTAATGATTTAGAAAAATAAAATGGATATAATTATAAATAAGGTTCTGAAATGACTAATTATGATGGTTATTTATGTTATATGAGAGGTTGAAGTTATTCAATATAATTATAAAGTAAATGTTAATTATTTCATTTTCAATATCATTTTTAATTCAATATTTCTAGGGAAATATTTTCATCTAGGGAAAATATATAATAATTATCTATATAAACACATATATTTTATTTCATTTAGTTTTTATGAATTTTAAATTCCATTTCCTCTCCCACTAATTCATAATTTACCTGTTGTAATGCTTTTAAATGAGTTCATCTTTACATATTTACTTGGGTCATCAATTTTCTCATCTAAGTCAATATTTTTTATTTTTTTCATGGATTTCCTCATCTCCAAATAAATGATATCTTATAGTCTTTTTCAATAGACTTGAATTTTTTTATGAATGTTTTATTATTTTTTAATTAATAATAATATCATTTTATAAAAGCATTTACCTTATTTAAATAGAATGAATGGAATGACCTTTTGGATTGGTTTTTGTAAAAACATGCATTCCAACAATATTTACCATTTTTTAGAAAAATATTTTTCATTTTTTCATGTTCTAAAATATAAATTTATA
Organism: Viscum album; assembly: GCA_963277665.1. Classification (NCBI taxonomy): domain Eukaryota; kingdom Viridiplantae; phylum Streptophyta; class Magnoliopsida; order Santalales; family Viscaceae; genus Viscum; species Viscum album. The sequence continues at coordinate 257,520,614 of OY728150.1, forward strand.
ATTTTTTTGTTTCATAAAACGTTTTTTTAAATAAAAAATAACAATAATATAAGAGATATTTTCATTCATTATAAGTGTATATTTTAAATCTCTTATATTTTTTTTCAACTATGTCAAAATCCTTTATATTTTCATATGATTCACAGACAATATGATCTAATGGTTCCATCCACCTTCTTTCATAAACTGGATTATTATAATTTCTTACAGATTTTCTCAAGGAACATGTTTCTTTTACATTGGAATATTAATATTTTATTTTATTTGGAGTGTTTTCATGAGGAATTTATTTGAATGGTTTTATTATATGATGGTTGGACCCATAATTATACATGCCCATAATAAATTGTATAATGAATTATCTCAGGATATGACTAATAAGGGGTAGTGATCCCAAACCCTTAAGTGAAACTGTCTAATATGTGATGGGTGGTACTCTAATTACACAGTCTGGAAATGTGTTTATAAAATACCTAAATTTATTTATCTAACATCTCAGGGATTGAGGAAAAAATTCAATCCATTAAGAGGGTCTATCTACAATGTGATTATATTCTTTGTTGTATGTCCTGACATAATGAATTATTTTATATACTTATGTATATTACACATTATTTTGACTATGTTATGTTTTATTGCCTTATGATTGTTGAACACATTTATCCAAATGTATTTTTCATGTTTTATATTTTTCAAAGCATATTCTATAAATGATGATTCATGATCTATGATTTGTTGGGTATGATTTCATTACTTTATTTCCATTAACATTGAATATGATCTCACACCCACATGTTCTACATGCCCTAAATTATGATATTTGTTTTATTTTTTTCATGTTTACCACCAAAAATTATATGGGTACTCTATTTCTTATTTTTCCATTCAACAGGTCATAAAAGATAACATTTTTAAGAAAATTTTAAATGCGTATTACGTGAGAATACTTTTTTCAGATATGTTGAAGATATAGTAAATTAAGTATATTTTGGGTCTAATCTTCCATGAAACTATACCTTTTGGTTGTAGGGTGTGATATATTAAAAAATTAAAATAGTATCAATATAAAATATTTTAATATGCTTATATGTTTTTATTGTGTCATCAAAATGGTATAAAATCATTATGCTATTTTTTTGGGGAATGAATCTCAAAACTATTGGTGAAAACAAAATAATAAGAATACATATAGGAAAACATCCTAACATTTTGGTATAGTATGATTTTGTGGTTTCCTATAAATTAAATTCATATATGGATACATAAAAGTTTATTCAAGACATATAATAGATGAACCTATGGGTAGTAATCCAAGAAAAAGTTGTAGTGGTATCAATTGAATATTTACTTGGTGCACAACAAGGGAGACGAACTGCACCCCTAATTCAACAATCGTAAGAGTCGTAATTAGGTTAATTTACATGATTATTATCGACCATTATGAATAATATGTGGATAATATGTTAAAAAAGATATTATGGACCATAAGTGATGCAATATGAAAATAATGTAATAGGATTAAATGAATGTGTTATAATAAGGGTGAAATTTTTATTGATTTTCCTTAACATATGATTGCAGACTTTACTAGAAATTTCATGATAATCAAATTATCATTTTAGTTATAGTATCTATTTATAACTATTATGAATCAATTTATTATTTACTATAATTTAAAATTAAAGCATTTTCTAAATGAGACACCAAATGTGATAGGTGGTTGAGTGAAATTTATCAGGGATTTTCTCACCGAATTCACTCAGGCTATGAATAATAACATGAATCTTTCCAAAATCCTTAACATTCCAATGATTTACCATATCTACATAAATTTCACTATAACTTATTGAAGAAATTCTATTATTTTTTCTTATAAACAACTAATTTTTAATAATTGTTTAATCATAATATAAAATATATTATATTTTCTCTAGTGATTAGAGCATTAAAATTTTGTCATTTTTGTTTTACATTTAAAAGGATATTCTTTCCAATGATAGACAATCATGAAGAATAAATGGAAAGTTAAGGAATTGAAATAGATGGAATAGGATAATTTTAAGAATATACTATTTTATAAATACATTTCTATAACCCTTACCTCTAAAAAAATATGGTATTATTTTACCTAGAACAAATAAAAGATTAATCCATTTTTCCTATTAGGAAAAATTCACAAAACATTCATTATATAATATTAGAATTATCATTAACTATGAAAGAAAAATCAAGAATTTATATAATTTAATAATACTATATATATGAAAGTAATTATAAATAATTAAATTTAGTAGATATAATGAGATTGTTCTATATGATATCAAGGTAAAAATAGAGATCATATAATTCCATTATTCACTCGTTTTTAGGTAAAAGAAGAAGAAAATTAATATTCAATGAAACTAAAATGATATAAAAAATGGAGGAAATAAAATTAATCTTCTTTTATAACAAAAAAATGTGAATAATCATGGGGTAATGTTCCTCAATGTTATAGGTAAATGCATCATGTGTGCAGTGTAAGGTCATCACTATCATGAATTCTAATGATATATGAAGAGTCTATATAATGAAATATTTGTATGTAATGTTCATCTTAATGAACTATCAATATAATAATCATTTAATACTATGTATTATACTCATTTCTCTAAAAAATGATATAATCAATGGGATATTGAATAAAATTGACATAAGAATTCTTGAAATACAATAGAGGAAAGAAAATATTATGAAATCAGAACTGATAAAGTTGTTCATGAGAAATTTTTCTCGAAAGGTAAACATATAAGAATATATTGATCCATAAATTAATTAGTTGATTCAATATATAACAACTCTTATATATATAATTTATAATAATGTAATCTAATTAACACCTCAATGAATAGATATTGAATTATTGGTGAAAACACCCATATGGTGGAAACTTTCATCCCATTTTTTTAACACATCAATAATTGATGTTTGGGGAAATTGTTTCCTTGGAAATTTTATAATTATACCTTTAGTGTAAATAAATTTAATTTTTTCAAGGATTTAATCACTCTAGTTTAATCCCATATAAATTTTTGGGATAGTGAAAGAACATTTTGTAACCCGAATCAATCAATGATCATCTATCAGTGAAATTATGGCCATGAACTTCATAAGGAAATTATTTTAATTATATGAGTCTTTATAAATAATCATGAGGGTCATTTATCTCAAATGGTTAGGTAAAATATTAATATTAAATAAATATATATTGGGTAGGAATATTTTGATGTATTTATAAAAGATCTATATGGCAACCCTGCTTTTTATTACAACTTAAACATGACTTATTACATCAAACATCACTTGATACGACAAAGAATATCGAGAGGTTCAGTGTATTTGTGGATTAGGATCATTACATAAAAACATAAAACATGAAATACAACATCTTTATTGAAAACTCTCTTTACATGACCATTACATTGCCTCGTACTTAGAATTGCATGGGATAACCTAAGGACATGCATAAGAAAAGGGTGAGCTATAAAGCCCAGTAAGGGAGTACACATGGAATAACATGACGAGTACAATACATGATAGACAATAGGCATACCAATAGAGCATAAAAGAAACATTAACATAAAGGCATGATAAAGCATGATAATCATAACATGGAAATGTGGCAACAACACTTAACATGGAATTAGCATGAGCCAAGGCTCATTGCACATAAGGCATGAGTAAACCCTCATTACACATGAAGCACGATTAAACCCTCGTTGCACTTGAATTATCATGAGTCAACACTCATTGCACATGAAGTATCATGATACTATACTGTACCCAATGCATTGGAGCGCTATAAGGGCACACCCTTCTTAAACATTTCATTTCATGCATAAGTGTGCCACATGGATCATAAAACATGGATTCATAAACCATAATCATTTATTCCATGATAAAGGAATATTTAATTCATACATGAAACTTTATAATCAATAAGAAAATGTGCATAAAGGTTAATACCCTTGATGGAGAAATGGGCATGGTATTCACTACACAATGACATTGTCTTAGAAAATCGGTGCGATTTCTGCAGCGTGATGGCGTGACATAAGAATTCATAAAAAAGGTTGATGAGAGAGAAATGGGTTTCTCATCATATTTACATGTAATGGACAGTAAGGAGGTCATATAGATACATGTCCCAACAATTTTAATGGAATTTAGATTCATGATACAAAAGTATTGCTTGAATGTAAAAGAGGAGAGAGAAGTTCCTTTCAGAATTTCGGCATAGTAATGGGTGTACATGGGAGGCATTTAATGAGAGAGAAATGGGTCTCCCATCATTAAAAAAATAATAGGGAAGTATGTGGGAGGTGAAAAACCATACCCGAACATTCATAATTGAAATTAAAAGGGTAATACAACTTAAATAAAATTGACAAAAATGAGAAAGGAAGAAAAAACCCTTACTTGGAAGTGTGCTTCCAAAGGCTAGAGAGAGGCTTGTGAGAGGCTTCTTGGGAGATTGGGGAACCTTGGGAGGATTATAGAGAGATTAGGGAAGAGGTTTGACGAACTCCAAGGGATTTTAGTGAGGAGGAAGTGGGATCTTGGGTGGGTTTATATATGAAAGGGGAGGGAATTCTTTATTATTTAGGTTTGGGTCCCCTTACATTAAATTAAACCAAAACACAAAACATCCCATGGTTTTTGCCCATGTTTTTTGGAAAAGGGAAGAGGAAAACAATATTTTATAAGTACAAGGTCCGAACATCTTAAAATATTAGGGTTTCTTATGTGGAGGTGATTCACACTCCCATGGAAATTAATTTAAAATGGAAAAGTGTTGAATATGTCTTGAGGGGTCCATTAATGATTTGAAAAGTAAGTCAAACAAACCCAAAATCACTTTATTTTAATGGTAAAACATATATTGGCCGAACATAAGGATTATAGTATTTTATTACATCACTATTGGGTCATTATGATGTCATAAAATAGATTATATATTTAAACGGTATTTAATTTTTACCCAAAAATTCGACTGTCTCAGAAAATTATGAAAAATTCACCGTTGGATAATTTCGACGTCCTGATTCCAGAAATAACATTTATTTTATCTAAATAATTTTCTAAATATGTGAATTTTCACTTTTGAAATAAAAACCGACATTTGTCGAAAATTCACGGGTTTTGATAGAAATGTCTTTCAAACCTTAATAAAAATTTTAATTGCATTCATAAAATTATAAGATCATTAATATTTAATAAAAATTAATTTAATAATAATAATATTATTTTACTAAAATATTATTTAATTAAAAATCCCTTAATTTAATAAAATATATTTCTTAATTAAATAATAACTAAAAACACCATTTTTACTTTAAAAAAATATTTACAATGTATCAAAAATGACTAGAAATTATATTTATATACAAAAAAAATAATGTACATGAACATAGTACTACTTATTTGTTACATAACCGCTTAAAACAGTCACATAAGACATACGGGTAAGGTGTGCGAGGGTGACAGACTCTTGGGGCGGCTCGGATAACATCGCTCGATTGGTAATCTCTATTAACTTCCACTTTTCCTGTAGACGGTCCCGTTTGAGCTTGACATAATGAAGCTCAGATTGGGCTTGGTCAAGGGAGAAGCCCAAAGACCCCACCTCTTTTCCGAGCTCCGACAAATGGGCTTTGTATGGGGCAATTCTACTGGATGAGGCCATCGCTTCCTTTGTCTGAGTAAAATTGGGTTCGTTAAAGCCTTATATTTATACTAATCATGTGATCACTGTTCAATGGCTATAATAGTATTGGTCACAACTCTTATCATAAAACCAAAGAAGTTGACATCTTATAAAAATATTTTTTATAAAGAGACATTTAACTAGATCAAGAGGGATTTTCCATTAATGAAACTTTGGGTCGTTACAATATTCCCCCTTAAGAAATTTCACCCTCAAAATTTTCCTTTTCCCACACTAAAACAAATATGGGTAACTCGGCTTCATCATATCCTCTGATTGCCAAGTCGCTTCTTCAAACTTGTGGTTTCTCCACAACACCTTGACGAGGGGCATTGTCTTATTTCGTAGAAATTTTTATCTACGATCTAAGATCTTCACTGGTTGCTCCTCATAAAAAAGATCATCTTCCAATTGTACCACCTCGGAAGAGAGTTCCTGTGAAGGGTCCGTTATGTACTTCCTTAATAGGGATACATGAAAGACATCATGCACCTTGGCCATAGTAGGTGGAAGTGCTAGTCGATAGGCCACAACCCAAACACGATCAAGAATCTCGAAGGGGCCGATGTACCTTGGACTTAACTTCCCTTTCTTTCCAAACCTCATGACCTTTTTCCACGGAGATATGCGTAAAAACACCATGTCTCCAACTTTAAACTCAAGGTCTCGTCGACGATTATCTGCATAACTCTTTTGTCGACTCTGGGCTGCCTTGATATGCTTCTAAATGGTTTTCACCTTCTCCGCCATTTCTTCGACCATTTCTAGTCCAAGAATCTTACGTTCACCGACCTCATCCCAACATGTCGGTGTTCTGCACCTTTTCCCATAAAGGGCTTCATATGGTTCCATTTGGATGCTCGAGTGGAAACTGTTATTATAAGAGAACTCAACCAGAGGAAGATGTTGATACCATCCTCCTTTAAAGTCCATTGAGCATGCTCTCAACATATCCTCAAGTGTTTGGATAGTCCGCTTGGATTGGCCATCAATTTGAGGATGATAGGTCGTACTGAAGTTCAGTTCAGTATTCAGAGCATGTTGAAGACTCTTCCAAAACATAGAGGTGAATCTTGGATCTCGGTCAGACACAATAGATAGTGGTACTCCATGAAACCTTACTACTTCCCTGATATATATCTATGCCAGTTGATCCAATGAGAAATCCTCCCGAATAGAAATGAAGTGTGCAGTCTTTGTAAAACGATCCACAATAACCCATATTGCATTGTTTCCTTTGGATTTCCTTGGAAGTCCGATGACAAAGTACACGGTTATGTTTTCCCATTTCAATTCTGGTATGGGAAATGGTTGCATCATCCCCTTAGACTTCTGCCTCTCTGCCTTCACTTGCTGACACACCAGGCAATTTGATGTATATTTGGCGATCTCCTTCTTCATATTATCCCACCAAAAGTTTTCTCATAGATCTTGATACATCTTTGTGCTCCCTGGGTGAATAGATAAATTTGAACTATGTGCCTCATTTAAGAGTTCCTTCTTCAGCTCCGAACTTGATGGAACACATTGTCTTTTCCCAAACTGCACAGTTCCTTCTTCATTAACATTAAACTCCGAGGATTTTCCCTTTTTGATAGCTTCCAGTTTTTCTTGAATTCCCACATCATCCTTTTGAGACTACTTTAACCTTTCGAAAAGAGATGGTTGAGCAATAATTTTTGAAAGGATTGATGATGTTCCCCTCTTTATGATTCCCACATCCATCTTTATCAAGTCAAAGAAGATTGGATCCTTCTCAATTCTCATCATTGATAGAATCACTAGATCCTTTCTACTTAGGGCATCTGCCCCTTGTTCGCTTTCCCAGGCTAGTAATGTATTGAACATTCATAATCCTTGATGAGCTCTATCCATCTTCTCAGGCGCATATTAAGATCTTTCTTTGTGAATATATATTTAAGACTCTTGTGGTCAGTATATATCTCACATTTCTCTCAATTGAGATAATGCCTCCAGATTTTCAAGGCAAAGATCACCGCCACCAACTCCATATCATGCGTTGGATAGTTTTGCTCATGTATTTTCAACTTCCTTGAGGCATAGGATATCACTTTATCATTCTGCATCAGCACACATCCTAAGCCCTTCTTCGAATCATCACTGAATACCACAAAAAGCTCCCCACTTGTGGGTAAACTGAGCACGGGCGCAATGATAAGCCTCCTTTTCAACTCCTTGAATCTTTCTTCGCATTCATCACTCCAAGAAAACATTACTCACTTTCGAGTTAGCTTGGTAAGAGGGTTGGACAATCGTGAGAAATTCCTCACAAATCGTCAATAATATCCAGCTAACCCCAAGAAGCTACGGATATCCGTTACCGATGTTGACCTCGGCCATCCCTCAATTGCATCTGTTTTGGAGGGATCCATAGATATCCCATTGCTTGTGATGATATGTTCCAAGAATGAGACTTCCTTCAACCAGAACTCACACTTTCTGTACTTTTCATAGAGCTTCTCCTTGCGCAAATTCTCTAGTAGAGTTCATAAATTCTCATCATGGTCCTACTTGGTTTTGGAGTATATTAGAATATCATCTATAAATACTACCACAAATTTGTCAAGGTAATCTCTAAAGAATCTATTCATGATGTCCATGAATATTTCTGGAGCATTGGTGAGTCTGAAAGGCATTACTATGAATTCATAGTGCCAGTATCTTGTACGAAAAGCATTCTTGGGGACATCTTCCTTCTTCACCCTTACTTGATAATATCCCGACTGAAAATCCACCTTGGAGAAGTATTGTGCTCCATGGAACTGATAGAACAAGTCATCAATTTGTGGGAGAGGATACTTGTTCTTTAATGTGATTTTGTTACATTCACGATAATCAATGTAAAGCCGCATTAAACCATCCTTCTTCTTGACGAAGAGGACTGGTGCACCCCATGGTGAAGCACTTGGGAATATAAACCCTTTATCCAGATTCCCATGTGGTTTTTTCTTCAGATCTTCAAGCTCAACTACAACCATTCTATATGGATTCTTGGATATTGGTAACACCCCAGGTATAAGTTCAATTGAGAACTCAACATCTCTTCTAGGAGGAAGACCAGGCAGTTCCTCGGGAAACACCTCAGCGAATTCCCTCACAATAGGCATTTCTTCAAGGATGGTTTCTTCCTTGGACTTAATCATCTAATCCAGATATGCATGCTCATAAGGTAGTAATATCCATTCTTGAGATGATGGAGCTAAAGGAGATTCATCTTCCTCCTGACACTTGTAAAGAATCGGGGGCCGATTCTCCATATGGAGTGTGATTTCCCTCTCCCGAAAATTTATGTTGGCTCTATATAAAGAAAGTCAATCCATTCCAAGAATTGCATCAAATTCCACCAAAGGTAGTATGACGATGTTCTTCGGGAAATTCAATCAACATATTATAACAGGGGAGGAATTATATTCATGGGATGCAATGATTTCTCCATTTTCCGTACTCACTGATATCTTTATTTCCATGATTTGTGGTGGTGCTGGGATTGTTCTACTAAACTTTCGACATATAAAAGAATGCATAGAACCTGAATCAAAAAGTATTTTTTCTATTCTTGAATGAATAACTAGAGTACCTGTCACCACTTTTTTGTCGGGGTTCACTTTGGCAGAAGTGAAGGAAAAAGCTCTTCCTTGCTGTCTTGGAGGTAGTTGGTTGCCTCCGATAACCCTTGGATTAGGGCACTGATTTGAAAAATGACCCGGCTCATTGCATTTATAGCATTGAACAATGCATTGAGGTTCGAACGGAGCTTTCCTCTCCTCCGTCATAGCCGCGGGTCCTTCTTACCGACAGTTAACAGCTAGGTGCTGTTCTCTTCCACACCTGAAGCATTTTCTCGTCCCCTTAAGGCAATTTCCAGGGTGCTTTTTTCCACACTTTTGGAAAGTGGGGTGCTGGAACTTCTTAGAATCGTTGGATTTATCCATTTTCCCACAAACATTGAAGTCTACCTTACGCTTCTTCTCCCCATAATACCCCTATGATTCTCCGATCTCGATTTCGACCTTGAGGGCACATCGGACAATTTCCTCATAGCTGTTGAAGTCACGGATCGCTAATGCTTTCTGCAAGCTAGGCTTCATCCCACCAAAGAAGCGGTCAACCTTGCATTCGGGGGTAGCGACAAAGCCGGAAGTGTATCGTGCAAGCCTTGTGAAGTTTTCCTCGTACGCTCCAACAGATTTCTCATCTTTTTTTCTTAAGGGAAATGAAGTCCCTTTCCATCATAAGCTGGAGGGTGCGCGGAAAATATTTATTGAAAAACATCTTTTGGAAATCATTACATTCCAATGCATTGATCTCCTCCTCAGGCTTCATATTTTTGATCAATTTCCACCATTGATCAGCTTCACCCTCCATACGATAAGCCGCCAGGAGAACCTTCTCTTGTTAAGAACATTGGAGGATGGAGAATATCTTTTCGATGGAGTTGATCCATTGTTCAGCGATCGTGGGATCATATGGTCCACTAAAAGTAGGAGGCCTTTGTCTCATGAAGCTCTCGATAGAGACTTGTTTTTTCTTAGGGGGGGTTGAAGGTTCCTCTTGACCCGTGTTTCTATTCAAAACTTTAGTTAGCTGAGAGAGAAGCGTGACAAAGTTCGTGATTCCCTCTCCCTTTGGATTTGGCATCTCATTAGTACAATCATCACACTGATCCTCACAACGGTTGTTAGCCCGATTCCTCCTATTACCGGCCATTGGATGGAATAAAAGGAAAGTTAGGGGTAACACATAAAGGGTAATCCAAAGACAAAATTTTATGACTCAAAAATAAACTTTTGTTTCCTTAACTCATGAGTCTATAGGCTTCAATCAAGGCTTTTCATGATCTACTTTATAACATATATTCTTAGGGGCATTTTTCCCTTAATAAGGGTTCATACTAAGATTGTGAATCTATCAAAACATATCCCCCATGAGTGTCGTAACCAAGAGTGCAGAAAGGCCCATTGTCATGCACCAGTTCCCGTTCGAGTCTAGCTCAAAGCGGTGTTTTCGGGTTTTACCCCTAGGATACATCTGTGCCAGAGCCACCTCTACCTACTCGTATCCAGACAGGGATGTATTTGTTTGATAAAGCACTTATATAGTATTTACCAAAACTTAGGGATGTTTTTATTATATATAATCTTGTATCTAAGGCATTACTAGGGTTTTCCTAATCCCAAAAATAACTAAACCTATCCTCTGATACCAACTATGACTACCCTTCTTTTTATTACAACTTAAACATGCTTTATTACATAAAACTTCACTTGATACAACAAAGAAGATCAAGAGGTTTAGTGTCTTTGGGGATTAGGATTATTACATAAAAACTTAAAACATTAAATACAATATCTTTATTGAAAAATTCCTTTACATTACCACTACATTCCCTCGTACTTAGCATTGCATGGGATAACCTGAGAACATGCATAAGAAAAGGGTGAGCTATAAAGCCCAGTAATGGAGTACACATGGAATAACATGAGGAGTAAAATACATGTTAGACAATGGGAATATCAATATATCATAAAAGAAACATGAACATAAAGGCATGATAAAACATGATAATCATAACATGGAAATGTGGCAACAACACTTAACATGGAATTAGCATGAGCCAAGGCTCATTGGACATAAAGCATGAGTAAACCCTCATTGCACATGAAGCACGAGTAAACCCTCATTGAACATGAATTAGCATGAGTCAACACTCATTTCACATGACGTATCATGATACTATACTTTACCCAATTCATTGGAGCACTATAAGGGCGCACCCTTCTTAAACATTTCATTTCATGCATAAGTGTGCCACATGGATCATAAAACATGGATTCCTAAAACATAATCATTTATTCCATGATAAAGAAATGTGGAATTCATACATGAAACTTTATAATCAATATGTAAATGTGCATAAAGGTGAATACCCTTGATGGAGAAATGAGCATGGTATTCACTACACAATGACATTGGCTTAGAAAATCGGTGCGATTTCGGCAGCGTAATGGCGTGACATAAGAATTCATAAAAAAAGGTTGATGAGAGAGAAAGGGGTTTCTCATAATATTTAAATTTAATGGACATTAAGGAGGTCATATAGATACATGTCCCAACAGTTTCAATGGAATTTATATTTATGATACAAAAGTATTGCTTGAATGTAAAAGATGAGAGAGAAGATCTTTTCGGAATTTCGGCATAGTAACTGGTGTACATGGGAGGAATTTAATGAGAGAGAAAGGGGTCTCCCATAATTCAAACAATAAGAGGGAAGTATGGGGGAGGTGAGAAACCATACCCCAACATTAATAATTGAATTTAAAAGGGTAATACAACTTAAAGAAAATTGAAAAAAAATGAGAAAGGAAGAAAAAACCCTTACTTGGAAGTGTGCTTCCAAAGGCTCGAGAGAGGCTTGTGAGAGGCTTCTTGGGAGCTTGGGGCACCTTGGGATGATTCTAGAGAGAGTAGGGCAATGTTTGGACGAACTCCAAATGATTTTAGTGTGGAGGAAGTCGGATCTTGGGTGGGTTTATATAGGAAAGGGGAGGGAATGCTTTATTATTTAGGTTTGGGTCCCCTTACATTAAATTAATCCAAACCAAAAACCATCCCATGGTTTTTGACCATGGTTTTTGGAAAATGGAAGAGGAAAAAAATATTTTACAAGTAAAAGGTCCGAAATTCTTAAAATATTAGGGTTGCTTATGTGGAGGTGAGTCACACTCCCCTGGAAATTAATTTAAAATGGCAAAGTGTTGAATATGTCTTGAGGGGTCCATTAATGTTTTGAAAAGAAAGTCAAACAAACCCGAAATCACATTATTTTAATGGTAAAATATATATTGGCCGAAAATAATGATTATTGTATTTTATTACATCACTATTGAGTCATTATGATGTCATAAAACACATTATATATTTAAACGGTATTTAATTTTTACACAAAAATTCAACTGTCTCAGAAAATTATGAAAAATTCACCATTGGACAATTTCGACATCCTGATTCTAGAAATAACATTTATTTTATCTAAATAATTTTCTAAATATGTGAATTTTCACTTTTAAAATAAAAACGACATTTATCGAAAATTCACGGGTTTTGACAGAAATGGATTTCAAACCTTAATAAAAATTGTAATTGCATTCATAAAATTATAAGATAATTTATATTTAGTAAAAATTAATTTAATAATAATATTATTATTTTATTAAAATATTATTTAATTCAAAAATCCCTTAATTTAATAAAATAGATTTCTTAATTAAATAATAACTAAAAACACCATTTGTAATTTAAAAACTATTTACAATGTCTCAAAAATGACTAGAAATTATATTTATATACAAAAAAATAATGTACATGAACATAGTACTACATATTTGTTACATAACCCCTAAAAACAGCCGCATAAGACCTAAGGGAAAGGTGTGCGATGGTGACAGACTCTTCGGGCGGCTCGGATAACATCGCTCGAGTGGTAATCTCTATCAACTTCCACTTTTCCCGTAGACGGTCCCGTTCGAGCTTGACATAATGAAGCTCAACTTGGGCTTGGTCAAGGGCGAAGCCCAAAGATGCCACCTCTTTTCCGAGCTCCGATAAATGGGCTTCGTATGGGGCAAATCTACTAGATGAGGCCATTGCTTCCTTTGTTTGAGTAAAATTGGGTTCGTTAAAGCCTTATAATTATACTAATCATGTGATCACTGTTCAACAGCTATAAAAGTAACGGTCACAACTCTTATCATAAAACCAAAGAAGTTGACATCTTATAAAAACATTTTTTAAAAAGAGACATTTAACTATATCAAGAGGGATTTTCCATTAATGAAAATTTGTGTCGTTACAATCTACCTACTCATACCCTTGATTGTGATGTTGATTTTTTTAATAGATATGATACCTTGTGTCATGTCGATCTCATAGTCTCTTTATAAAAAGACCATAATTTAATAGTAGTTAAAGAAGAATCTCTAAGAGAATATAGATAAGTTATTTATTAGGAAAGGTTCTTAATAATTGGGTTTTCCAATTATCTATATTTGGAAGAAAGATGGATCATTTTGTATCTACATTAATTATCGTGAAAATATTATAGTTATCATAAGGAAAAAGTATCTCCCACCCTATGTTATTGATTTGTTTGATAAGATGGGGGGTTAAATACTTCCCAATGATTGACTATTGATATTTATATCATACATTAATGTTAAAAATGGATAATATATTAAATACAACATTTCTTACAGTTTATGGTAAATAATATTTCATAGTTATGGGATTAAAACTATCATGTCCCCCTCCTATATTCATGGAACTAATTAATAGAGTCTTTATATATTACCTCGATCAATTGTTTAATGTTTTTATTGTTGATATTTTCATATATTCCAATTGTATGTATTTTCATAAAGATCATTAACAGATTTTGTGGATGACCTTGAGATAGGTGAACATGGATGAAGGAATTAGAAACTATAAATTTTTAAAACATAAATTACTATATTTGGGTCATGTAATCAAAAGTGAGAATATATATATTTAGACCCTTAAAAGTTTGAGGTAATGTAACCATAGATTTGAGTAACCATTACGGTAGAGATGCATATAATTATTGGGTTATATAGACACTATTTATGCATTTTGATAAATTTATCATGATAGAAAATCAACTGACCAAGTTTAATTGAAAGGGGGTCTTATTATAATAGATAAATGAATGTTGTTAATGTTTTAGGGATCTCAAAAATAAGCTATGTCAGTTCCTCAATACTCACTCTTCCTTGATTTTTATAGGGATTTTTTTATACATGGGGATTCATAAAAAAATTATTTTCTATTTTTTCTCATTTAGAAGTACATTGTGGTAGTTTATGCCTAGCGTTAGTTAATGATTGATGATCAAATTTACCGAATACATGATTTAGAGGTATTAGTGGAATTTTTTCGTTGAATATACATAAGAATTGACTATCTTGTGAAAATAATGGAATATTCTCTTACCAAAATATAATATATTTTATATTCACAATGATGGATTTTAAAATGCTCCAAAAGATATTGTTTGAGTAGATGAAGTATAATTACTACAAGAAAAATTACCAACATGGGATAGGAAAGAGGGTGTCAAATTCATTGAGTCGGAAGGATTATGGTAACTTGTTTAACATGAGGATTGAAAAATACATAATACTCAGTTATTTGAAAATATTGTTCTTGATATCCTGAAGATAGGCGTAAAATCCTATGTATCCAAATTAAATGTCCAACCTTTTTTCCATATGACCATAAATAGTGAAATATTAGAGGATATGAATCTAAAATAAAGATAGTAAATTGTCTAAATTTCAAAATTGGAATTAAAATAATTATGAGTTTCTGATAGTGGATATATTTTCAATAAATACCACAATTAAAGAATGATTTCATTTATGGTAGAAAAAGATCATAATTGTACATCCATCCAAGAAACAGTAAGATGTACAGTGATCTCCAGAATCACTTTTGGTGAGATAAAAAAGTGGGATATTTTAGGGTATGTAACATGATTCTTACTATTATAAATATTAATGAAAAATAACTGTTGTTATAGAGTATTATTAAACCATTACCTATTTCTCTATGTGAACGAGGAATCATCACTGTGGATATTGTTTTGGTCATTCCCAAGACATAAAATATTTATAACTCTATTTTGTTTATAGCTGATCATCTTAGGAATTCAGTACATTTTTATGCTATTATAGAAGATTCCCCATTTAATAAATTATTAATGATATATATCAAGGAATCTATAAAACATCATACAAAAAACCTCTTAATTGATTTTAAATGAAATATGAGGCTTATCTTGATTATTTTTAGTCCTGAATAATCATTGGATATAATGCTAATATACAACACTTTTTATCATACTGAGACTAGTGATTGATCTAATAGAACCATTAAAACACAAGGGGATATGAGGATGAACTATTAATTATTATTATATCTAATTTAAAATCAAATTTTTCTTCTCATAACGTTCTCATTGAACAATAGTTTCTATTCTAACAATCAAGTGGCATTTTAGATTGTTCTCTATAAGCTGAAGATAATATTAAAACAATTCAGTGGTATATTAAAACAGCAATGATATGAAAGTGGATATATATTTCTAATCATTGATTAGATATAGAGTTCTAATTCCAAGAAATGGTATCACTTTTATTATAAATATTGTAGAGGGTTACGCAATTTGGGAAGAAGTTAATGTTTGCCCCAAATATATGGTCCCATTAGAAATCCTTGATCATGTTGTTAATGTTTCTTGTATTCATCAAATTGGATCGAACCTTTTCTGTGTGTATGATGTATTCCATGTATCACTCCATTGCAATTAAATATTTTACCCCTCACATTTACTAAGAAAAGATGTTGTATATATGAAAATTTTTATTTCTTATGATGTGGAAGATATATAAATATTATATTATAGATATTTTACAATTAAATAAGTCCACTCTCATGGTTGATTTCTATTGAGGAATAAAAAGATTAAGGAAGAAATATAGGATCACAATAATGGAATGAGGCATAAGAACCTAAATTTTTTCTCTGTGTAATGAAATTTTGATGGTGAACTTATTATAAGGCAGTATAATCTAACTTCCCATGATTTTGATATGTATTATTTCCCATTAAATATATACATTTCAAAATATCTTTTTTCACACTCAACATAAAAATTAAATGTAATACCATTAATTATATTGAAAAAAATATATTATGGTGTAAGATAAAAA
This sequence comes from Viscum album, assembly GCA_963277665.1. Lineage (NCBI taxonomy): Eukaryota > Viridiplantae > Streptophyta > Magnoliopsida > Santalales > Viscaceae > Viscum > Viscum album. The sequence continues at coordinate 257,537,171 of OY728150.1, forward strand.
TCAACACATTATGAGAAAATAGAATGAATGAAATTATAAAAAGTGCTTGTGTAATTTTCAAATAAATAAAGAACACACCAACCATTAAATAATTATCCTCCTGGTTTCCCTTGTGGATCATAACTCGAGAAGGAATATTTTAATGAACGAGAAACTATATAAATATAATAAACATATGTAGATAGAATAATTAGAATAAATTATTTTTCTAATGTATAATAATATATATATATATATATCCAATATATCCATTATAAAAATTATTTTTCTAAATATTAATTTGAAATACAGTATTCTATATATATTAATTATAAATATCGTTCTTGGAAATAGGGATCATCAACCTGGTTCTTAAACCCACACGAGATCTTCTTAATAGATCGAGGAAATTTAATATCATTGATAGTTCTATAAAAGGATACATTATAACACTAGAGGTATTAAATAATGGGATTCACACTCAAAATTTTATTTGTTATAATAAAATTTTACCTTAGCAGGTTCCTCTTTAAGGTAGTGGAAGCTGTATCCTTTCTCTAATGAATTATACATGAAAAATTATGTTTCGTACACTCCTTATTTATAAATGTAATGTTCCTATTTTATTTAAAGTATATTATGTTTGTATTTCATACTAGAATGAAATAATTATTTTTTATCAAATTATATAAGGACAATCGATAAGATGGTTGAAATCGTTACTATACCCTAGCAAAAACCTATCTTATTCAAAGAGAATTTTTTTTACATGTTTTGTATGAAAAATTAAATACCTTTGAATTTAAATACTTTCTCATAAAAAAATTTATTTTATAATTACAAAAGAAAATTTAAGGACAATTCTATAAAATAAACAACTTACATAATCGTTTTAAATCCAAGTATCTCTCTCAGACTATTCAAATTTGTTTAGTATACATTGATATATATTCAAATTTATATTATTACTTTCAAATTTTCTATAAGTGGATCTAGATAAACTTCAATAATTTCATTTATATTAAAAATATTAATTAAAATAATATGGTTAATGTGTCTAGAATGAAATGTGAGAAACCATATTTTTTTAGAGGGATGGATGTTAAGAATATGTTACTATTCAATGAAACTCACATTCAAAATTTCTTTACATGTTCCTTAAAATAATATAAATGTCCTATAACATCATAAAAAATAGATTTATAAAAAAATAAAATGGCGAACCTATTTATTTTTTGTATCCTATGTCTAACCATCTCTGAGAGGTTTCCTTCATGATATAATTCTGTAGGTTAAGTGGGTTCCTTATTTCCAATCAAATATGAATTCTTGTTTCACTAATTTATCAATGACTACCATTTGGATTGATGGTAATCCCACCTTGTGTTATGATAACATATAAATTATGCATTCTATTACACAAATTGTGTAGTTTGAGCCTTATATAGAAAAAAATTAAACCAAAACATGAATTGAGGATTTAATTATAAAGGCCATTTCATATAGATTTCGAATAAGATTGGATTCATCAATGATAAAGATTATTATAACATACTTTATGGAATATTTTAACCACTACCATGATGGATAAAAAATTTCTTGTAAAATTTTATATAGCCTTAATATTTATTAACATCTATATAATATAGCATAATAGTTAACCAGATGATAATCACTTTTTTGTTTAGGGCATAAAACTTCCTTCAATTTTCTTGTTTTTCATTAATGGACTACATATTTTTGAACAGTATTTCTATAAATATGGTTTTTATAATAATGTTTGGGTATTTTCTTTTGTAATATTATTTTTAGATCTACATACTTCAATAGATCTATGTACTATTATGGAGTCTATGATGGTTTGTTTCAAGAGCCAAAAAATGAATGCCCTATTATTTTTATTGTTATAATTGTATGTTTTAATATAGAAATATTTGGGAATGTCATTGTCTTTTATAAGAATCTTATAAACCTTTTGGGGGTTTATATCGTTATCATCATATAAATTAATTTCTGATATAAAAAAATAGGTTTTATGAATAAGTTATTCAATGTTATTCTTATCTCATAACATCATAGTGTCTCATGTCTAACCTATAAACTAACACTTTTAAAGTATATTTAGTTGATTAAACAGGTCACACCAAACATGAAATTGGATGGTTTTGAGGATATTATACACACTCTTTGACCTTCTAGATCTGTGGGATTTATAATAATAATAGGGTATTTATCATTGGTACATTCTATTACATATTTGGTTCTCACATTGTGTTTGATGATGAAATTGGGGTTTCTATTTATTCTACTTAGTCTGAATAGGATGTTAAGTGATAAAATATCTAGATAATTAGTTTCTCTCATCATGGTAAAATTGTATGGGAATATATATCATAATATACAATAAAAACATTATAATTAATGGGGGACATTGTTGAAGAAGATTTTATTTATAAAAATTATTATCTATCACATTTATAGATAAAATAATATAGTGGATGATTTATTCCCAATATAGGTAATGGTATATCATTAATCATTATAGTATTTCTATTTTTTTGGTAATTTCTGGTCATTGTATTTTTCTAATGCAGTGAATGATTTTTTTACAAATATCTCCAAACCGGATACAATAATTTTATCATTCTTATCATTTATTAAGTGAGAATGGTTCTTTTTGCCCATCCCCTATGATGTTTATATTAAATAGTGATTTTAAATATTTAAAAAGTTAAACTAAATTCATTCATTCCAATGCATTGGTAAAATTAACATATTATATATTGAATAATTAATTTTAATGGGACGTGGCTAAAAATAATTAATGTTAAAACTTTACATTTTTACAGTACTATTTTTCAAGAATTCTATATTTTTATATAAAAATTAGTAATCTATTAATCTAATTGAATGTGTAAATGTATATAAAATATATTAGAACTATATTAAAATTTTCATTTTTATGAAATATGATCAATAAAAATTAGCGTTTACAAAGTGATTTCCTATAAAAATTATTTTTTACTCCCATATTATATTACAATTTAAATGCTAAATTTAAAATATTTATAAATTGATATAGATTAAATATAATTAAAATTTGTAATCATAATAGAAAGTGTTTCTAAGACATGTCATCTTATATTTCGATTTAAAATTAGTTACCAAGGTAAAAAATAATCAAAGTAATAGTTTTAAAAATAGGTATATATTCATTGCTCAGATACTGTGTTTCTAACATGATAGTTATAAATTGTTTAAGAACTTGTTTTTTTGTTGATGTCACACCCAGTTTTCTCACCAAAATATACCATTGGTTTCATAAAATCTCATAAAAATAGGTACCTTGGGTGTTATGGGATTTTCAAAAGATTTATTTTTTATTTTACAATTATAGAGCTGGTATAATATATCATTTCATTTTTATATTATAATATAACAACTTATCCATATGTTAAAAGTCAACAAGTTATTTTTAGCCATCCAAAAACATCAAGGTATAAATTTTTCATATCTAATATAGAAAAGAAATTTTATTTAAGATAGTTTCAAGAAACATTTTTTAAGGAGTTATCTACTAATCCAAATTTTATTTTAAAAAACCCTAATGGCTAGATAGAGGACCACGTGTATTCCTATTAAATTATTGTTGTAATGTACTTAGTAGTTATATGTTACATAAAGTGAAACTATATGAATATAGTATGGTGAAATATAGTATATTTAATATTATTGTAGATGGAATTCATATATATAATACCAGTAATAGAAATCCAATTTATTAATATATTACATTCTTGAAAAAAAATAGATTTGGTTTTTATAAAATTATATGTATTTTGTTATTGTAAATGGGGTAATAAAATGATTATTGAAAAAAAAATTATTTATAATTAAATACAATTTATTTTTGTATGTAAGGGTATAGGAATAAACTATTCATAATTTCATCAGAGGATGTACTAATATTTTATACAGTGCAACCTATAATGGAAAATTCATCAATTGTTCTATTCATGACTAAAATAACTTCATGGTCATGTGAACAATCATTTTTGGATTACCCTTTATTTATAGATAGTAAAATAACTTAAAATTTTACCAAGAAAATATATTGTATAGTATATCATAGGGGACCACATGAAGAAATTAGATACTTTATAAAGGGGATAAATACCTTAAAAATTATGGAGAGAAACTGTTCAAATAAAAGGCCATATATTTATGAGTATTTTTATGTATATATGAATATCTTAGTAATATTATATGTTCACTACAGTATTTGTTTAATTGAACTAAATTGTTAACTTAGGTCATTAGATAATATCATTTTCACCAGTTGATTAAACCTGTCTCAAGGAATCGAATACTGGTGATGTATAAATTGAGAAAATATTATAAGGGAAACAAATTTTAGTATAAGAAACAATCTTAATATGGGAGAATACTAAAATGTTCTAATAAAGAATAATCATAAGAGAATAAATTCACATTATTTTTATTAAATATTTTTAATTCTTGGTGTAATTGTATGAAATTCAAGGCTGGATAGAATTCATGCGGTTAACCTTTTTACCAACACACATCTATTTTAATTATTATTAATGAGTTCAATACATTAATGCATCTGAAAATTGGTATAGATATGTGGGAAAATCAAACATACTAAAGGATATTATTTGGGAACATATCAATGTATAATATTATATGCCTTCTATATTTTATAGAAAAATGGAATAATACAATAAGGATATACTATTTATTGTCCCATATAGTTTACATTTCTAATAAAATATTTTCAAATAAAATGAAAACTATTAGTGACAATAAATGATTGAATAGTTCTTCGTATACTTATTTATACAAATATTATTAGGTTTACTGAGCGGAAATTAAAACTCCACCCACTTGCTATATATTCACGTAAAATAAAATAATCTTATTATGATCTATTTATTGGTATTGGAGAGAAGAAATAAATCAGGGTTCATTGCAATTATAATTATTTTATTTAGAATTAGTATTTTAAATTTATTTTATTCGGAAATATTATTTTATGAAACAATAATAATAATCATAAAATAAACAACATGGATCGAAACCACCATTCCCCTATAAAAATGCAAGGAATCAGTATACGTCACAAGGAAGAGAATTTAATGGATTTTAAATCAACATTGTAGATTTTTTTATATGAAAAAATAAATAATTATATATCTTTATTTATATTAAATTTGTTTGATTTGACATCTCTGAACACATTTGAAACATTTTATATTCCATGAACGGAGGCTCAAGTAAATAAAATGGGACAAAACTATATAAAAACACATGAATTATGAGAATCCAATATATTTATTCCATGATTTAAATTTAATTTACTTGAAAAAATAATTACTAAAAAACTGTTGAATAACCATTCCGTATTTGTTTTTCCATATTGGGAAAAATAATAAAAATTTGTTATTATAGATGATTTACTACTTCTAGTAGATTAAATGTGTCCTAGTCTATATTATCATGTTAAAGGTTTATGTTTTGGAATGTTAACATGATGATACATTGAGAATAACAATTCATGAATGTAAAAATTTTATAAAAAAATATACCTGAATAGATGGATACACATAATGAATAATTAAGTTGTTATATTTTTGTGATAAAATAGTTTGTTCTGATAATTATTTTTTGTTCACATATAAGAGAATAGTATTATATATTTACTAGAATGTTTGTTTAATCTGATAAATCTATGTTATTATGATAAAGTATATAAAGTATAGTTTATTTTAACATGCAAATTTATTTATAATTTATGAAAAAAATTGAAATAATGTATATTATTACCAAAGTAGAAACAAATAAAAAAAAATATAAGGCTGAATAAATATAATCTAAGGATGAAATAATATATCAAAATTTCCTAACGAGAGTATCATTACCCTACCAATTAAACTTAAAACTTTTTTAATTATATAATTTCATGTAGATAAAACATTCTCAAAATAGAAATATCTATATTTTATTTTAAGAAAAAATGCATAGTTAAGTCATGATATAGATGTTTGGTCTTGAGAATATAATTGAAATTCATAATAATTAATGGTTTGAAGCATATAATCTTAATGCATAAATGAGGTATATTTGTTTATGTTTTTTACCAAAAAATGATCTAAATTAATTATTGGTTAATAATATTCATTTTTATAGGATTTTAAATGACACAAATGAAAAGATAATACCTTGTGAAGAATAATATTTATAAAATTTTTTGATATCAATTATATAAAAAAAGTGATGATATATGTTGAAATTTCAGTATGAGTACACCAAGTTCCCACAACTATTGAAAAATACACAAAATGATATCTCTTTAATACCCATAATGCATGGTTAAAACTCCACCCTAATATCATGAAAACTATATTTTCATTTTTTTTATATTATATAAACCTTTTTTATAAGAATCACTCGATTATTGTATTTATAAATCATTATATACTAGATTTATATGTTTTAGATCCAATTTGTAGATATCCAATTGATAGACCACACATGATGCCCGTTTTGAATTTAGAACACATGAAATTTAACATTTTACAAATTAAAATTAAATTATATTATTCATATATAATCATTTTAAAAAAATTGATTGAAGAATGTTCATTAATCCTCAAATCCATGATTTGAGTATAGTCATTTCACACATTAATCATATGTATTTTAATAACTAGATAAGTGTTGAGATATATATATATATATAATGAGATCTATTTCTCAATATACATAACATAAAAATTTAAATTTTAAAATGTGTTTAAAATATTGAAAATAAGATAATAAAATTTATTTTATTCATTTAATTTTTAAATTTATTAAAGATATCATATTCGATAAAAACATAACATTCTTAAAAAATTATTTCCAATTTGAACAAAAAAACTATTTAAAATATTTATTAATTAATTTTTTACCCATATTTTCTAGTACTACCACGAATATATATAATCTAAAAATTTAAATGAACATATTAATTTTTTTAATGAGTGGGTAGTATAAATTATGAAGAATTATAATAGATATCCTAAAGAGGTGGTTTAGTATAATTTTTATGGAAAATTATTTCAGATTTTTGTGATTAAAATATGTATATATGACCTTTAATATGGAATCTATTTCATAATTAAAATAATATTGGTGAGTGAAAAATAATACACCAATCAACATCGATACAACTCCTACAACTAGCTAAATTTTATTTTCAATTATAACCACCGTACCAAGTAAATTGAGTACATTTAGGGTTGACCATTTTTATTTTTCAATTTAATTATCTTTATCAAAAATAATTACAATGAAAAAAGGGTTATGTTCCTCTATAAATGAATATATATTTCTTTTTGTTATGGTTTCATGGGATAAAATCGTCAAACTAGTTAGTCATATTCTCACAGTAGCATTAATTTTTTAGAAAATCTGTCAAATATATATATATATATGTGTGTGTGTGATGTATATATAAAAAATTCTAATCACTGATGTACTAATATTATTTCAATTTTAATTGTATGTATTTTATTTCAATTTTTTATATTAAAACATTCGTAACAATGAAAAAGGTTGATATTTTTATTCAAATTTTTTTATATCCACCTTCATTCATGAAAATATATGATTTTATTTTTTTAGTTTCATTTGTTCAAAATGTGTTCTTTTTGTTTAAAACTATATTTTAATTAATAAAAATGCATCATAAATTGAACATTATGAACACATGCTAAAATTTTAAAAATACATTATGAAAATAATCTATGATTCATTGATGGCCAATAATAATTTACGAAGGATCAATATAATAGAAAATTGAATGATATGTTTGTGAATGCATGTTTTTAGATTAAAAGAGAAATTTTAGTCCAAATACCATTATATTCTCAAACCATAGAAAATAAACTCATGTTTTCATGACAATTTGTTTAAAAAATCCTAGAATTTTTTTCTCCTATAATAATTGACCTTATATAAATATGATACATAGTGTGTCCAATATTTTTTGTAAGTTTGTGTTTCCAATTAAAAAGTGACATTTTAGTTCAAAATTGGGTTCACAAGATATAAAACAATTAATAAATTTTTATTATTTATATAAATTATGTAAATTATAAACGATTCATTTATGACATGTTTTTTTATTTAAATGTTAATGAAATATAAAATGTGAGAAATATAACTAAAAGTGTGTGTTTTCAGTATAAAAGTTTCATTTTGTTTCAAAATAGGAGTCAAATACTCAGAATCAATATACCACAATAGGATTATCATTATAATTCTCAATAATGATACATCAATCATTTATTACTTATTTGAAATAGAATCAAATCATTTTGAAACAAAATGTTCCTATTATTTCTGATAGTGTGTGTGTTTATTCAAAAGTTACATTTTATTTCAAATTGCCAGTCATACACCCAAAATCAAGCCTACAAAGTCACAATATCCTATTAAATTAGGAATAAAATTCATTATTCATTATATGTAGTGGAATTAACAGCACAATATTCTTTCTCACATTGTAGAATGTATGACAGAAATTCCATTTTATCATTTTAAATATTCCTTCTTGGTTTAGAACAAACATCACATACATAACACTAATAAAAAATATCATAATATCATGGTAGATTAGGAAAATGATATTTGATTCACTTTGAACATATATTAAATAAACCCACACTAATCTTACAAATAATGATACAGGTGTTAGTGGAAGTACATGTTTTAGCTTCAAAGTAACATTTCTATTCAAAACATTCCAAAAATAACAAAAATTGATAAAATATGGATGTGTTTCCATAATAAATTAGGTGAATTATCATTGGTTCATTTTTGGAGTTCAATAATAAACCAAGAATTAATAAAACACATGATTTAATATGTTTATATGAGTTCATTTTTTTAGTTTTAACGTGATATTTCAATACAAAAACGTGGAACACATACTATAAAATAAGAAAAATCACTTTGATTTTTCATGATAATTTTTTAATGAATCCCATGATTCATTTTTTATGTTTATGAATTAAACTATATTTAATATGATACATTCAGTGGATTTTATGACTTATGGTGTGAGTTTTATTTTAAAAATTGTCATATTTTTGTTCAATGCATGTGTCACATAGTTAAACAAAACAAATTTCCATAGACTATTATGATAAATTATAATATGATTTTTTATGAATTTTATATCAATTTAATAGATTCTTTATTTCTTAAATCATGATTATTTAGTTTTTATCGATTTATTTATTTAATTAATATTAATAAAATACATTATTTTTTATCACTGGTATACTATTATGTTATGTCATTGTGTTGATTCATGGATATGGTATCATAGGTATTGGAATATTTATTTTTGAGTTGTTTTTCTTTTGTTAATTATTTTTAATTAATTATACATATAAAATATAATTGTAATGTATTTTAATTATCCAATGTAAATTTAATTTCTATTAATATAATTAAATGTAAATCAATTGTTTATTATAAGAAAATATTTGAATGGTTACAATATAAATGTCATTTTTTAACTCATAACTTCTGATAAAATATATTATTCATTTAGGGGTATACTACATCATCTTACATACTCTTTATCAACACTAAAACTATAACCGTCTAATGGTATTTATTTCAGTTTTAAAACAAGGAATTTTAAAAACATAATTTTATCATTTAAATTGTCAAATTGACAAATTATTCATTTATTAGGTTATTTTTTGTTAAGACTAAAAAATGAGGAAAATAATAGCACATGCTTCAGTAATGATTTCAAGGATATGATAAAAATGTTTTTGTTAATTGATAAATCTGAATTTTATAGTATTGACATCAGTATATCGTTACATTTTCTTTTTCACAACCATATTTCTCATTATATTTATTATATATGTACATGTAAACATTAATAATAAAGTACATTTATATTCTTTATAAAAATATATAAAGATAAATTATCTCTATTGATATATATTTTTTAAAAAATAAATAAATACTTATATATAAGTAAATAATGAAATAATAATCTATCTATAAAATATTTATATTAATAAATAAAAACAAGAACATATTAATGGATGATATCCCCCAATCAATCAATATAACCTTATGATACTAGGATTGAGCTCTTAGTTATGAACCCCATCAAATAAATGAACCCTAATAGTCGATCCACTTGATGCAACCCATCACTAAATCCCCTGTAAAAGATGACTCAAACTACTCTTTTAATGCACTATTTATGACTAGTTGACAACAAAACCCATTGGTATGTATTTAATTTTTTTTAAATTATAATAAACAAACATATATTAGTTGTTGATATTTTTTTATTTTTCTCCACATATATAAATTTTTTATATAAAAATATTAATAGAGAATCAAAATTCAGATAGTGTGTTTGTGTGTGTATTTTTTTAATATATATATATATATATATATATATATTTGTGTGTGTGTGTTCCTGAATAATTTAATATTTATATAGATATTTATATATATATACACACACATATATATATAAATAGAGTTTTTATCTTAAATATATATATATATATATATATTTAATACTATATATATTTAAACAATACAATTTTATAGCATATTCACAATTTTTTATATTTTGAAATTTATTATATATATATATCTTTTTGTTTATGTATCAATACATACATATATTATTGTGTCATTATTTAATATTTTTTTATGTGTATATATGTATATAAATATGTTTATATATATATATATAAAGAGAAATGTATAAATATACAAAATTATAGAATTTTATATAAATGATTAATTTTTTTATATCTATATTTATTAGTAAACGAAATTTGTAAATAATAATTATATTCACTAAATATATTAAAAATATTATATAAAATATATTATTCGTATCAATTATTATATATGATTTATATATTTTTGAATTATAAATAAAAAATATTATTCTAAAATTTATATTTTATATAAAGAATATATGTAATGAATTGTACATTATCTTTGTGATATCCATGTGTCTATTTTTTTTAAATATGAATTTTATTGAACCAAATATGAAAAATAAGAATAAAAATTTGATAAATGGAAATATAATGAAAAATAGTATGAGGATGGGGTTAAAGTGTCTAAAAAGTTTGTGATGGAACATGGATATAACAGATTTCAAATTATTTGTTCATTTTTTCATTGATATAATTCATAATGATTTTTTAGGTGAGTTAAAAAATACTTGATCTATCACACAATAGATCAATGTAATTAATTCTTGAAAAAACATAGTGAAAATCTGGGTGTAGCTAGAGACAATAAAAATAGTATGATTTACTAATATACTTATATGAGTGAAAATATAATTGATATTGTATATCGAATTGAGAAAATGATAATGGGGGTTGGAGTTAACTATAAAAATGATCTAAATCTATTTAAGAAGTTAAATAAATTTATTTTTTTGATTCTATATTCGAGTTGTACTAAATATAAATCATTTTCAATTTTTCCGAAACTATATAATTTCATAGATGGAAACTGATAGGATGACTCCATATTTATTAAACTACTTTTATCTATGGAATGGTATGTTACCATATGATTATAAGTATAGATGATGAAGATGAAACATTAAACTATTTTTATGTTTAAAGGGTTTGAAAAATTAATAACTGTATAGCAATTTAAAGGACTGAGTATTGTTTTTTAACTATATGATTCATATAGAAAATGCAAGAAATATAGTGTGGTTCAATAATGTAAAGCATAATCATTTCCCCTGAAATTTATTAGGTATATTCAATTCATTCCATGGTTTATGTATCAATATAATTGTGAATATTTTATAAGTTAATTGAGGTGTATAATAGGTAAAATAATTAATGATGGAAAACTTCATCTCCCTATAATATTTCTTAGTGGTCGAAAACATATGATCAGTATCCTCAAAATGGAATTATGATGAGAAATATGTTTCTTAAATTATATACAGATTGACTGAATCCTTTTTTCTACAATGTAACACTAATTTTACATGTTTTAAAATTTTCTTAAATAATAAATTTACACCATGGTCATGCATAATGTTCTATTATATTATGTTTTATTTGATTATTTTAGGACAATAAATACATGATACTATTTTAAATCATTATTTGTGTAACACTCTAAAAACCTAATATTGGAACATTGTATTCGATATGGTGTATGACAAGCAACACCAATGACATAAGGGAATATAATATACTATGAAATTACAATATATTTAATATTTTAAATTGAGAAATTATATAACTTGTAATTCACCAGACACTGAGATAGCGTGAGACACACACAATAACAAGTTTCTTCAATGGCTTGCGTTACAGGAAATAATTAGTATTACCAAATAAGATTATATTATCAAAATATTATTATTTAATATAATAATATATGACATAGACATTAAATTATTTGTTATGAATATTACTAACTATCTTATGAAAATAGATGGTTTACAAAAATATGAAATGAATTCATTGGTTACAAATTATTTAGATATGGATATAATAACCAATTGAATATAAAGGAAATGTTTGTACAAAAAACTATTTTTATGCTCCCAATGATGTTTTATCCTGATAAATTAAATTAATTAATAATTACTAATTATTATTAATAAATATTAAAAAACTATTAGTCCAATAAATTTGATAGTCATGAGACAAGAACAAACCACATATTACACAAATTATCCTATATTTTTATTTATCCACTTTTCACCAATTTTAATGGTGAAACTATATTAAATCCAAATTTTGGAATGTTAATAAATATTATATGTCAAAATAAAATATTAATCTTGAAAAAAATAACAAAAAATAGCTTACGGATTTTTTTGTTATTTTACTAGGTTGTTTTAATTTTTAACTGATATTGAAAATAATACATTTTAATTCAAAACATCTTTTTTTATCTAATTTATTTATAAGATTAAATTATATTGTAAAATATTAAAATGTTTTGTTAGATAACTTTTTTATTAATTAATCTTTTTTCTGTAATTATAACTAATTACATTATGAAATTATATATACGAACTTCTAAAAAGATTGAATGATTTTACTTTAAAAACTTGCATTGTCGACCCGTCTGCGGGATTAATTTAAAATTAGGTTCTAAATATTCTATGATTAGAATTTATAAAAATTGATTCCAGATTTGGAATTATAATAATTTATAATTAATAATAATATCAGTGTAATTTTTTACTAAAAATATTTTTGAATGTGATTAAACGTAATTACAACAATTAATGTAAAATTAGCTTAACAAAATACGAAACATTAAACTAAATAGCCCAAATGACTTAGAATATTTTCCAAAACCCATTGGATTTTAATATTTGGACCCTATACTCCCTTTTATGTATTTTGTGGGGTTTTATGTCACATTTTAGGTAAAAATGTGGGTTCGCCTAACACCTTTTCAAAAATTCCAAGTGAGTCATTTTCCCTACTTATATAGGGCCACCACCATCCCACTTCCTCACACCCTTAATGAAACTTAGGCTCAGAAACTATATTCCATATTTACTTTCAAAAATACCTATCATAATAATATAATCCTACCTTTGGGAATAATTGTTTCTAAGGAATCCTTTTGGTATAATCCAAAAGGAGTTACCCAAAAATGGGTGATATCTTTCCTAAAGCACAATAATTTTATATCCATTCTACACCACTAAAATCTCATTATACAATGATTATATAACAACAAAAGTATTCTAAATATAGTGATATGTTGTAATGTTGGTCCTTTTATCTACAATTACACACACTCCCATCAAATGGGTAACTAACCTACCATTTATGTGTACAACGAAACTATCACCTCAAAAAACGATTATTATTCATTCTTACTTTACGACATCTAATAGTGGGAATTATGATGGAAATTTTATTTATATATGATATATATGATATTTATAATTTTTTTATTCTTCTATTATTTTTATATTTAATATACCTTTATGATTTCCATTTTTTGTGAATACTATAACATCATTTGTGGAAGTGTGGACTACCGCCTCCTAAAAGATATGTGATTCGACCACAAGATACGTAGAATGTATAAAGGATGGTTTTAATTAAACATAAATTACATTAGAAATATATATTATATTTATTTTAAAATTAATTTTCTATAAATATAATATATATCATTTTCTTTATTACCCTCTCACACACTTAGAAAGTAATAATGTTGTTTGTGGACCTGTGGACTATAACATCCTCGATATGATGTGATTATTTTTACGTGACTATATCATTATATATAATTATATATGATTAAATAATATAGTATTTATGATATAATTATCATTTCAATAATTTAAATATTACTTACCTTCTTTCCATAATGATCATTGATAAATTGAAACGGTACTCATGCGTACGTACGACCAACCGTCTCGATGACATTAACGTTGGTTTATTTTTAGTAACCATATTTAATGAATTGTTTTAGATTTATAATTGAGGAATAAATATTATAATGATTTTATTATTATTATTCTTTATATGTTATATAATGACCACTTTGAACCCAGTTTACCTATCATAGTTGTTTTCGACACATAAACGAAATTTGACCAAAACACCTAACGTAAAATTAATTATTTAAGTAGTTTTATATATCATGGTAGTAAGTGAAATTAAAATATATATTGAAAATAAATTTTATCTGAAGAAATTAATTAATCATATAATTTTATTATTTAGTAACACAAAGACACATGATACAATTAGACTAAAGGTAATGGATTTTCATCTCAATTTTTACATCTGTGAGATAAATGTCATATTCACCAACTGTGTGTTGTATCTACTACCCCTTTGGTAAATTATATGATTAATATTTTTCTATTTGTGGTATTTAAATCTTATATTTAATTGTATTCCATAATTATGATCATGATTTAGAAAAATTAAATTTAGTATGGGACACTTTGGAATATTTAAAGATTAGTTTCCTCAAGAATAATTTTAATGATCATTCAATGGTATTTACATTCGAGGAAAATATATTTCCATTGTTCAATAAAAACATTAATTCCCCCTATTTATTCATGACATGTTTCTTGTATTAATACAATTGTTTTACACTTTGGTACTCATAATGTTTTAGAAATATTTTTTAAGAAAGCCAATATCATATCTCTCTTTAGTAGGAGAAACAATTTAATTTTAAAAACCCTATTTTCAAAAATTGATTCCAAAAAAATGTTTTCAAAATTTAAATATTATTTATTAAATAAATTATTTCCCTTTTATTATTTTAACAATGTTTTCAAAGAAATCTTATTGTTGTTTTTCAAATAAGGAATTTTTCTAACCATTTTACCATGTAAAAGGATTGTTTTATACCTCATACGGTATTAGTGGATGTACCCACTATCATTAAATTGAATTTTATGTTTCATATTTAAATGTTTATTTTTAATAGAAAATTATTTCAAAATTTAGTTTCAAATAATTTTTTTCAAAAGATTTATCAAAACAAAAGAATACTTTCCTCAAGAATGTCCGTTTTTAAATTTTTTTTTGTATTTCTATTCATCAATGAAAACAACCCATTATTTTTACTCCACATGGGATATGTGATATTGATATCATCATTATTTCTCCTCTAGATGGTTTATTATTGATATGGCCAATGATTGTATTGAAATTAAGTTCCTTGATTCTTTTGTTAGTCCCCTTGAAATATTCATTTTCCTATGATAAATTAACATTAAATTTCTCTGAAATATCTATATCATTCATCATAGATATATTCGTTTTATAAACCATTTATAATGTTTTTACAGAAACTGTTGAATTTTAAAGTTATTTTATTTAAATTTTAAACACTAAAAAATATTTATTCTTTACTCAATATAGACATATGATAAGGAACATTGTCTATTTTAATTGATTCTTCCACACACGATGAATTCTTTTGATATGAAATATAGGGGCTGGGGATCATTTAATGTAATCCCTATGGGTTCAAGACCTATTATTGTAATCCTCTAGAAACATTGGTAATATCATGAGACAAAATTAGTTGTAGGAAAAACTGTCTAGTTTGTTTCCAAGAAAAATAGATGAGTTTCTAACAATAGACTAAAATTTTCTTGACGATAGATTTTTATTATACAATGGTTCTTATACTAGATACATGACATCCAGTAATTAATCATTATGATCATTTTGATTTAGTTATTATTCATCCATGATATTTTTCATTGACATATCTATGGATGCATTTCATTAAAATTTCATTTATTAAATGGAATTTGTTTTCAGTTTCTTACCTTGGAATATTGATTTTTACTTATCCAGTTATTTGACTCGAATTTGTTTCAATTTATTACTTTGATATATTATTTATCCACTTCCTTCTCATTTTATTGATTACATGGAATGTTCTATCATTTATTTACCTTTCCATATTAATTTTTATCATTTATTCATTATTTATTACGCTGTAATTTACCCTTACTAAGTAATTGAGATCACCCTTGTTATGTTTCCTTTCAACAGGATTCCCTGAATTTTACTCGTAAATTTATACAAGGATATACTAGATGAATTAAATTTTTTATCCTCGAAGGAAATAAATCATATTATAGTTTTTGTATTCATTTATAAAATAAGACTCACGTACGTTTCTGGATTACCAAGACTACTAAACTGTTCGTTCCTTTGGGATGTGATTTACATGTATCTTATGCTAATGTAAATGGTATTACACCCAAGATCCGGTATTTTTGGTGTTGGGTTGCTAAATTTTGTATCAGATCAAGTTCACAAAAATCATTGGGAATTGGATTTTAAAAAACATATATTGGGGAACATAACCCTAATATTAACTTAAAGTATAGGTATAGAATAACATCCTAGAACTTTGGTAAGGTAGATATTATATGTGTCCTTCTAGTAGTACATCCCTTTAAGAATAGTATAGGTGGACATGGTTCTGTCACATATGAACATAGGGGATACAACTTCGACAATGTGTGTGAGGCCTGACTCGTCATAACCTCATACATGACAATGAGCCTTCCAATTCTGATTGTTTGACACTCTCAGGGGATATGATTAGGATAATCCACATGTTAATTATAAACCCTTATAAAGAATTTGAATGGATAATGAACATGAATGACATAGGATAAACCCCAGACTAAGGAAGTCCCTATGTGGAAATAATCTGTTGAAGTATTTATGTATTGATGTTGTATTGAGAACCTTAGTCAAAAGGCTTGTTATCGATCAAATTTTAATTCTATCCATAAAACTTTTGGAAATTGTTTTCGAAATAAAATAATATAGATTTTTAAATGGAAAAAATGTATACAAGCTGAAAAATAATCAAATCCAGCAATGTCATGGGACTTGAACCCATGAACTAAGGATGATAACGGTTTCATTCCAACCATTGACAAACATAATGTCCTAGTTATTATGTAATTTTTTTAGTTAAATAATCTGAAAAATAAATATTGATGATTAACCAATATTTTCTTCTTTTTATATTTAGATATTAATTTCATAAAAATATCAGTATTGTAAAATAGTTAGATACAAATATAATGACTTTTTTATAGGGATTATGTTCCTTTAAAACAATATCTTAGTGTTTCAAAAAATAGGATTAATTCTATGATATCCAATTCATAGAGTATAAGATTAATTAGAATTTAATCAAAGAAAAAATAAAAGATGGAATTGTTCATTTAAAATTGAAATTAATCAATTATGTATATTTTGTAATATTTATATGAAGTAAAATAATTACCCAACATTAAGAAAATGATCTAGAAATAAAATGTTATCTTAATACCTTAAATTTTGTTAAAATGATGGTTTTCTATATCATTAATTATAAATAGATTTAGGACCCTCTAATTTACATTGATCATTAAATTGTTTGTGATTTATGACTTCAATAACTCCTTATAAATATTTTTTATTTTCTTCCATGTGCATATCCCTGCATTCCAACAATGTTCTCCTACTTAGAAGCCTAGTTATATGTTAGTCCATGTGACCATGGTACTTCATATTCTCTATTTTCGTTATTATTTCTTAATAAAACTTCTCAGGATGTGAGATTTCATGTAATGTAAATATAAAACAATCAATCTCCAAGTTCAATTTTAAATTATGAGGATGCAATTTAATTAAGGTGGGGATAATGTAATGCACCAAAAATTTAAAGTAGGATCCTTGTATTTGTTATCGTATATGAACAGAAACACCAAGCACATAAGAGAATATAACATCCCAAGACTTTATAATATATTTATTATTAAAAATATATATATGAAATAACATTGAATTCAAGTGAAAACGAGTTATCATAAAACACACACAAAAATGTGTCTCTTCAATGGATTCTGTTATACGAAAAAATGAGTCTTATTGAACAATAATATATTATTAAAATATTATTATTTAATGTAATAAGATATAAACTAATTGTTAAATTAGATTTTATGAGTATAATTAAATAAATTGTTAAAATTTATTGTTTAAATAAATAATAAATGAATTCATTGGTTACAAAATTAATAAGAAATGAATCTAAGAACCAATTGAATATGAAGTGAATGTTTTCATATAAAACTTGTTTTATGCTCAAAAATATATTTTACCATAATAAATTAAATTCATTAAAATAATTTAGTGTCATATATATATATATAATCAAGTATTTTCAATCATCATCCAATATATTTTATAGGTATGAGATATGAACCAACCTAATATTACACATAAAAATTCTATATTTTTATTAAGGTTCATTTTACGACCATTTAATGGAGAACATACTGTAAATCCAAATTTTGGAACTTTCATATATATTGTATGTAAATGTAAACTTAATAATTGAAATAGGAACATAAAAATTACCTAATGTTGAATTTTAGGTATTTTTTGTTGATGATTCATTTTTTTTAATGAATATAAAAAATTAATGAATTTTAATTCAAAACATATTTTTTTATACAATTAATTTGTAAGGTTTAATGATATTATAAAATTGTTTTAATGTTCAATGAGATAATGTTTTTTCAATTAATCTATATTAGTTCAGTATAATCTATTTTTCTTTGAAATCACATATAAAAACATCTCAATATTTTAAATGATTTTACCCAAATATCTTGCATTGTCATCCCATTTGCGGGATTTATTTTAAATTAGTTTCTAGAAAATATATTAATGTAATTTGAAAATATTTATTAAATATATTAAATGAAAAGAAATTAAAATTTCAAACTATATTAACATAACTTTTGTTGAAAATTATTTGTGAGGGTGATTAAAATTAAATATAGTGATCAAGGTAAAATTAACATAATAAATAGCTAAACCATAAACCCATGGGACCAAATAACACATACACATTCCCAAAAAAATATTTATTGACATATTTTGACACTATAATCCATATTATCTATTTTTTAAGCTTCAAATTAGGTAAAAATGTTGGTTCATCTAACATTTTTTCGAAAATACTAAGTGAATGTTTTCCCTGCTTATAAAAGGCCACCACACCTTCCACTTCATCAAACCTCTCAAACCACATAGGTTCAACCAATATATTCCCAATTAACATCCAAAAGTCCCTTCATTACTCCTTGAATCCTACCATTGAGCATTAATCCATCAAAGTAAACCTTTTTGTTATAAACGAAATAGATTTAGCAAAATAAGATGTAACATCTTTCCTCAAGCACTTTAGTTTTATTTCTATTATCCTTCTATCAACACTTTTTATTTAATGAATATAATAAAACACTAGTTTCATCAATATAAAATCATTTATTTATTTTAATGGTTAAACTTAAACCTAGAAACACTTCCATTTAATGGATAATGAATTTACTATTTATGTATATAGTGAACTACCTCCTCATGAAATGTTGAATGTTCATTCTTCTTTTAATAACTATAATTGTGAGAATTATATTGGAAATGATCTTTAAATATGTTATATATTATATTTATAAATTATTTATTCTTATTTAATTTTTATATACAACATACCTTTACATTTTCCATTTTTTATATATAATAACATCATGTGTGGATGTGTGGACTACCACCTCCTATAAGCGAAGTGATTCAATCATACAATACATAGAATGTATAACTATCTCGCGGATCACAATGGGGTCGTGGGGGAGAAATGTGCGCTACCCGACGGTTGATTTGAGAAGATTGGGTTCTGCTTAATCACTCATACCGGGTGCAACGTTTTCGCCTTGAAACTCCCAACAGTTCCATATCCAGAAATACGTGGACCTGCTTTCCAAAGGCAAGTGTTCGATGGATGGTTTGACCAACGATGCTTATGAACTCAGATTGGTCGAGATGATGGGAATTCGGGCTCATCGCACCCTTTTGGGAGGAATTATTGCATGTTCCAGGACTCTCTTATAGATTTAAGATGTATTCATATTTTTGTGAATCTTTGGTTTATACCCAAGAATAATATCCAAGGATTACTCCTGGTTGGAAATGGTCAGCTGGACACAAGGGTTCAGAATCATTTATGCCTGAGGTTTACCTTCCCTCGTTGGATTAATGACCCTGAGGAGTCTGGACTCACTGAGACGGAACTGATTTAAAGCCTCGTAACCAGGAACTCTGGAGTTTATTGTCATCTAGGAGGGACAGATAACGACCTGAACGTTTGATCAAACCCATGGTACGGGCCTCCCACATATCCCTGCGAGAGGAATCAGAATTCACGCAGTTCGGTTTGGTACGGGGATTATGCTCTAGGCTACCCGGGGTTGGTGCGGTGATCCGACATGAAGATGGTCAGATCGACAGGGTGTTGGGAATGAACCTGGGGGAGGCTTCCTACATACCCTACCTAGGATACAGGGATCAATGACCATGTAGTTCGAATGGAAATGTCGGAGAAACAATGTGAATGTGGACCCGGGGGTCCGTTGGTGATCGGGATTGAACCTCTTGGAGGCTTCCAACATATCCCTATGGTGGGGAATCAAAGTCCGCATAGTTCGGATGGTGTCGGTGAACCAGCGTGAAGATGGACTGGGGGTCCAATGGTGATCGGGCTTGAACCTCGGGGAGGCTTCCTACGTACCATGCCTTGACATGGATCATAGTCCTCATAGTTCGGGTGGTGTCGGCGAACCGACGTGAAGATGGACCGGGGGTCTGATGGGTATTGGGATTGAACCTCGGGGAGGCTTCCTACGTACCATGCCTTGTCATGGATCAAATTACTCATAGTTTGGGTGGGAGTGGGGCTTACACTCTGAGGCTACCCAAGAGAGGATTCCATGGTCAATGCTTACTCTATACCCACATGAGTCATGCTCGGTGTGAGAAACAAGTGGCAGCAGGGACCAGACGATCATGTCTCAAAATGTGCGTTCATGGGAAGTGGAGTGGGGATTACCCATGGAGCATACCAAAAAGTCAGGGATTACTCCGAGATTGATTCCCATGGCGACAAAGCGCATCGGGAGGGGGACTTGGCCCCAAAGAAGAACGGAGCAGTATCCTTCCCCACTACGCCCTTCCACGGCCATGGTCGTGGGGACGTACGGAGGTGCATGGGGGATTCCTTCTAATGGGTAGTCTGCCACGCCCCGGGGAGGAGAGAAGTGCCCTTTTCCTAACAAGTGGAGGGGAAGAAAGTGGACTCCCAGGATCAGACTCCACATTACCATGGGAATGTGAACCCAGGAATGCTTCAGAAATCTACTCTAGGGCTAGAGATACCCCTTCTCCCTCACTTACTGTGGGTATGTGAACTCAAAACGGCACGCTGATGCACCTGAAGGTTACATCACACGGGTCTGGTGGCTCTGGTGAAGGCTTTGGCTCGGGGCCGATGAATGGGCCAATGAGGGTGTTGCGGAGGATCTGGCCGGATTGGAAGGATTTTATCTAGCTCGGGGAATAGGAACTCCAAAGGATCGGGCGGGCCACCCAGGTGTATGAGTGGTGGCGCCATTTGAGTAGGGAGGTGCTACGCAGCTGGAGAGGCCATCCATAAACCAGGGTGGTCTGTGGATTAGTGGGAATCCCGCGAACCAGGGTGGTTCGCAGCTTC
The DNA here is from genome assembly GCA_963277665.1 of Viscum album. NCBI lineage: Eukaryota > Viridiplantae > Streptophyta > Magnoliopsida > Santalales > Viscaceae > Viscum > Viscum album. The sequence continues at coordinate 257,559,338 of OY728150.1, forward strand.
GGGTTCAGCCCGTGGACCAGGTTGGTACGCGGAGGAGTCCATGCGAGCAGCAGCGGCCAAGGGTGACGTCGGTCGGTGGTTCGTCTGTTGGGGCTTCGCCCGCGTAGGAGGGTTCTACATGGTGTGACGGATCAGAAAAGGGGCATGAACTCCTTGGTCCACAGGGAGTGCATCCATGGAGGGGCCATGGTTCGAGGTATTATTTTCATTGTAATTTTAAGTTCACAGTTCACCAAGTTGTTATCAATTTTCAGTTCCTTATTAATTCAATTCCAGTCTCATACATGTTCTGGTTTGCGAACTGGAACTTCACTGTTTGCGAAATCCTAAGATCCTTCCTTCGGAATCCTTCCACCCAAATCTGAAAGATCTCCCCAGAAATTTTCTCCTCTTCCCCCTCAATATCCTTTTATATAGTGGGGAAAGAGATGTATTTGTGGTCATACAACACTTTTTGTGGAGGCCCATGATCGGAAACCCGGTTTACAGATGACTTGGTTAATCCGCAACCCGCGGGGGTCATTGAACGTACCTCTTCCATGAAACAAACTAGATTAGGGATTACTTCGTGGCCATGCAGGGTTCCGCCTCCATTCCACGAATGACAGCGGATGCGGTCCGGGCCGGTCAACACGGTCCACGGCTGGGGCAGTTCGTATTGGTGAACCGGGTTGGTGCTCATCCTTCTTCGCGCCCGTGGAGGTCTCCCTGCCTCTGTTCTGCGAATGATAGCGGTCCGCGGAGGAGGCAGACTACTGAACCGGCTGCGTACCATCACTGTTGGACCTGTACGCAAACCAGTCGGTCCATTGATGATTTCTTGGATGTTCTTCATATCTTTGACCAATTTCTCTGAGGGAAATTGGGTAGAATCCCCCCCCCTTTAATCAAAAGAATTATCATTCTCCTTTGCAGATTTTTTTAGGACCCTAAAAATGCCCCCCATCGGAATGGGGTCTGATCAGAATGAAGAGGAGGACATTCCGATGTAGAGTGGTCCTGAAATGTAGATGGTTTGAGGTAGGGGAGTGGACTCGATAGGGGACCACACCTAAAAATACGGGGGGCCTTCCTTTGTATTTTACTGGATTCTTTGTGAAACCGAAGCTCTCTTTATTTTTGTCTCCACATACCCATTCCTTCGCGAAACTTCTCGTCCATGAACTAGCTTCCACTTCTGCGAACCATTCCTCGTTCGCGGTAGACTTCACCTACGGACCAATCTCCCAGTTGCGAACTAACACTTTTAATTAATTAAAAATAAGTCATGACGGGCCGCATAAGAACTCGCTCCGTGGTTTTGATTGTCCGCAGACTGAAATCTTCTGGACTTTGAAAATTTCTGAAGTCTTCTGAACCCAATAATTTAAATCCAAGATTATGATTCCACGGGGAAAATTGGTTTGTGGTTTTCTGTCCAACGCTCCGTGGGCCAGAGTACTGTGGACCTCTTCCACGTAGGGCTGGTTCATGGGATGCAGTCATCGTAAACCAAATTTTTAGGCCTCCTGGACCCCTTCGCCATACACTTCGCATTTTTTTCCAGATATGACTATTCTGGACTAACCATTTGCCTAGTTTTTATAATGTAGGGAAAAACCATGGTTCCCCTTCTCCATGCACCCAGGCCTGCTGCCGAGCCACTCCCAATTGGTGATCAATGCCTGAAGGATTTGGCCAGCTCTGTTAAAGATAGAATCTTCCACTCCCAACTATGCTCCTTCCTCACCGATCGGCTCACCGAGTCATAGTGGGAGTACCCCTTTTCCAATAGCCTTCCTACCTACGGGTTCAGTTTACTGTCCGATACGCCGATTCTGGTACCATCTCGTGACAACAATCCTACAACATGGATATTTACTGGCACCATCCATCGATCTGTGATATCTGTCATAGGGTGGCCTTCCATAAGGGATACAACTGCTAGATTTGTGTTGAATCACCATCCTGTGTCCCAAGAGAGGAACACCGTCAGCTGGATGGGACAATTCATTGTTACTGGAGAATTTCCCACAATGATATGGTAAATGACCAGCATGGCTGGTCAGCAGACTAGGACCTTAGTCCTGGAGGGGAATTTAATTCATTGGATTGGGGGTGGCCCATCTGGGTTCGCCATAGTTGTGCAGAGTTTGAAGCATAATTTCAAGCCATGGGATTATATGAAGCTTCTTGGGTGTCCCAAACCTATACCCACCGGCCTCAAGCCCTCACCAGGAAACTTATGAGCCATTGGAGTCCAGACACCAACACATTCCATCTGGTTCATAGTGAGGTGGGTATTTGTCTTTGGGACGCTTTCCAGATTTCAGGGGTCCCCATCATTGGGCGTATGTATGATGAATTCATGCCTCCCTCTTCCATGTGAAACAACGAAGAGAGGACTCCCCCCCTGGTGTAGCAGCTTGTTGACCAAGGCCAGAATCATTTAAAGCATACATCTCTGAAATAGCTTGTCCCATATTGTGAATGGGTGAAGGCTTTTTCTAGAGAGATCAAGTCCCTGGCTCTCCCACATAGGCCCATGACCTGCCCTACGATAGAGTCCCGAAGGTAGAGGGACAACTACTGGCTGATCCTGGAGGAAGACCAGTTCAACGACTGGGGCTGGGAGCTTGTTCCAGACATTGATCGGCTGCTTCGTCTAGCGACGTTTCTGTCCATGTTCTTGAGTGGCTGGCTATTGCCCGTATGCGAAACTAGTGGCGTGCGGGTCTCTACTTTTTTAATGGCAGCACAGCTAGCTATCAGCAACGTTATCAACTTGGTAGTCCTAGTATTGGCCAGGATTTATCAGTTGCTTATAAATATTACCGATGGGAGTCGGCCAAACCAGGTAGCCGGACCATTCCAAATTCTCTGGGGATGGTTGGGAGCACACATCAAGAACTGCTACACTTTCATCAACCCTATTCAGATTCTGGGCATTGTATTCCACACGTACTTGCAAATGACCAGTGGGGTCATGCCCGAAGAGTGGGTGACCCAAGAGAAGGATGGACAACAAACGGTTCATAATATGTGTCTGCTGTCGAGTCGGATCTCGAGTTATGATCATTTCAATTTCCGACCATATTCCTCCCCAACTGGTGCAATTAGGAACACCATATCAAAGGAGTTCAGCAAGCGGGGCTACCTCTTTTCCCTCTTAGAGGACATTCTGGTGGCCCGTATCAGTGGGGAACTGATCTGTGAGGGGTATGTGCCTTGCTGATTCGGATATCAATTTGGCTGCTTCCAGGAATTGTGTCCTCCCGCACTCAATTTTTCTCGTGAGAACCACCCTTAAATAGTGGATATACAACTATGGTTAATGTTTACCCGAGAAGATACTAGTTGTGAGGTTATGACTCTTGCACTTGCAGACTCCATGCCTTTCTTGTCTATGAACTATACCGACTCCTGGGTGAAGTCGTACCCGAATGGACGGCTAGGGCTATGGGTTCCCACTATCTCAAGTCCCGATCCATCGAAGGGAAATAGGAAGTGAAAGGGGGATAATGAATCAACTAGGCCGGGTAAGGTTCTTCACAACCCTGCTGGTCCCGTGCTTCTGGGGAATATTTTAACGGACAAAGGTGTGTCATCTAATGCCCTCGAAGATCCCCGGAGAGGGTGTGTTATTCTCGCAGATCCTGCCTATCCGACGGCCTGGGGTCAATGGGATGATATCAAAGGTCGGTCATCCTTTCGGGGCTAGTACCCCCATTATCTGTGGAAGTATCTCCATGAATCAGAAGTGGAATTTTATGGGGTGGGCTACATATCTGGCCCTGTTGAAATTCTTTATGATGATGACCTTGAGAGGGCCAAGTGGTATCTCTGGGACCTTGAGGCTTACATTCATTCACGATAGGGTTATACAGTGTCGACTCATCGAGTCCAGGCTATGCTTAGATTGGTGACTGATGAGGAGGAGGAAGAGAGTGATCACTCTTTAGGGGGAGGTGATCTCGGTGGTTCCCCCACTGCGGCTAAGGCAAGGGAATTCCCCCTCTCGCCTGTGAGGTCCCACCCACAGGTAGCTTCAAAGAGTTCCAGGGTGATGGAAAGATCCTGAAAACAAACACGAACATTGGTGCCTCTACCAGCCCCTACCGCTGGCCGGCCCTCTCAAGTCGATCCTCCCCGGCTAGCCGTTCCTGTTACGGCCGCATTTCCGAATGCATGGAGGATTTGGGATGACCTGAGGGTCAGTGGCTCAGATGAAGAGGTTTGGGAATTACTCCAAATGGGCCCTCTTGAGCTTCTAGGTATTGGGACAATCTTCGCTCCACCCCACTTGCTGCTGGAAGAGGATTTGGACAAAATAGTCGCCTCATTGAAGGAGATGGACGCCTATGTTCATCCACTCCGAAACTAGATTTATGGGTCCAATCGGGTGTCCATGATGATAAGACATCCCGAATCATCTGATCCCGAATAATAGGTTTTCATGTTCGTCCATTCCGTCTTTCTTCTTCCTTTACTATGAAGTTTCTAAAATTTCATCCTTTTATGCAGGGTGATGAGGAATCCCAGGGGGAAATTCCTTCCCCAGAGTATACTCCCCGTGGTACCGCAGTAGGTGGACACACGTTTTTGGCTACGGGGATCATCAGGGAGGGGTTTCCTGGCACAACTGAGCTCATGGAAGAGACCATTGCGGACCCAGCTAGCATTTTTCCTCCTCCACCACCTCTCAGTATTCTGGGTGATGAACTATCCCCTATACAGATCCAGAGACATCAACAGGCATCCTGTTTATCGGAACGGCTTAGACAGGGGACGTAGGGTAATCAAGACTTCCTGTTTCCTCGATTACCAACTCGCATATTCTGATTTGGCTAGTTATTAACTTGTTTTGGTGCATGGTCTAGGGCCACTCGGAGACCTGTTTGTGGCTACCCAAGAGGTCGTACCTTTTTCCCCCTTATCACTTGAGGGATCACCTGCAGCCAAACCTGAGCGTGAAGAAATGGTGGGCCCTGCTGAAGAGGCTAGGGATATGGATTCTTTACTCCTACCTTCATCGGTCAAAGGTATGTTAGAGGAGGAACAGCTAGAAGTCGAGACTCCTGCTGATCATACGGACTTTATAATTACGGGGGAGGATGGGGTGCCCGTTCCTAATGAAGAGGCCCCAAATCTGATGGGGCTAGCTGCCTCAGACCCAATGGATCCTGTGGAAATGGAGGAAGAGCCCTCCATAAGGCCAGTTGTCCGAAACCCAGAGCGGGTCATTATTTTGTTTACCGGGGGAGTGATTTCCCCAGGTTTGATCTCCGTAGCTGACTTCTTGGGGACAGCTTTGGGAGATTCTGGCCTTGGGTATGGCCTTAGGTCCTGGACACCTCTAGGGGTTCCCAGGACTCCCTTGTCTCTCGAAGACGTAGCGTATTCCTCGAGTGGTTGCGGCGGCACAAAGCTTGAGGATACCGACGCCATGATGATCAGGGCTAAGTTTCTCAATCTCTTGCCACTAAATCTTTCCTCTTCCCTTTTCTGATTAGGGAAACTTATCTATCTTATCGACTCTTGGGATTTAGGACCACGACATTTGATGTTGGCGATTGTGACGTCGGATCCGATTGTCCCTGCGACCACAACCACCGAGGGCGAAGTTACCACGGCACCAGAGTTTGCGGGTGAAGTTGCATCGGGTCCCTCCTTGGTGACGTTCATCCCTGAATAAGTATCTTCATCCGGGAGTGACTCTGAGCCTGATCAAAAAGTACTTTCCAGTCTTTGACCTACTCGCCAAAGGGCTTGGGAGAAATTTTGGAAGCTGATTTCTCAGACACCCTTAGCCGAGATGCTAAACAAATTACGGAAGCTATGAAATCTGTTTATGCTGTTGTGGTTTGACGGATTTGACTACCATGGTATTTATGATATATTCAATTAGGTGGTTTCTAACTGGGAAAGACAGGGTGGTTTCGAATCTCACTTTTCTGCTGCTCAATCTGAAGCCTACCTTTCTGCGACCCGACAGCTTTGCCTCACAGAGGATCATGATCATGTCAGGGTGGTTGCGAGACTCCATGGAGAAGTCATTGAGAAGCGTTCTTGACTGGAGGTAATGAGGAATGACATACAGTGGGTGTAGTAGGAAGAGACTAATGTCACCTTCATAATTGAATAAGGGGAGCGGCAGATGAAGGAGGATATGAGGGAAAGCTCAAAGGTGGCCCAGGAGGCGGAATCGTTGCGGGCTGGTGCAGAAGCTGAGACAGACTTACTGCAGAATCTCTGTCAAGAAATCTAGGATTCTCATCAGTGTGAGAGATAGCTTTGTGAATCCGCTGAAAACCTCCTTTAATAACCGTTCATGATAGAGGAGGCTCCGGATTGTGGATTCCCTTCTTACCAACTTTCTTATGGAATAAGGAAATGTTTTCCTTGGCACTCTTATTGTCTTCTTCTATGATAGGAATTATTTGGCATGACTAATGTATATGTTAATTCACCAAACGTAGAGTAATCAGAGTTCAAGAAAAAAAAACGAGCTCTAACTTTTTCCTGGATCATGGGATCCATCGAGCATAGTTTGACTATTGATAGGGTTTTGTAGAAAAACCCCACAAACTTTTATTATTTTCTTTTAATACCCTAATTTTTCATGGGCCCATTTGGTGTGGACCCATCAGGTATGGCTCGGCTTTTTCTTAGGTCACCCTTTTCGGGTTTTCGGCCTAACGGGTTTTATGCCTCTTTTGGTGACCAGGTTAAAGTCTCACCGACAAGACTATCATTACTAATGTTTTAGGTCGAACAGCTTTGACCAGATATGGTGGGGCGACGACCCCAATGAGGTTTGGTTGATTAAAATATGTCTTTATATCTTTCAGACGCATGTCGGGGGAACATGTTTAGATTCGAGCGATATGCATTGCATGTCTCAAGGAATAGGAGACGTATCGGCATGCATAGGTTGGAAGAGAATCGCCTAGGGAAATCTTTCCTTTGGTATAAGGGCCATGGGCGATCAATATGCAGATCTGCTGAGAGAATGGTATGCATAGTCATCCAAAGGTGTCCTTAAGTCAATGAATCTCTATTTCTGATGGCCTAAGGACTTCATGGAAGTCTGGATTATGGAAACCACCATGGGTGGCTTGAAGAATTATGAAAAATACCAGGGATTTCTTAGAAAGGTCATGTGACGTCTGAATGGGTTTGAGAACATCTGTATTAATCAGGAGTGTGGACTCAGGGTCCCTTTCTTACGCATTTATCTAGCATAAAGGATGGTTGGAGCTTGGTGCAGTTTATAGTCATGCAGCTGGGAATTAATCTAGAATGGAACAGCTTCTCCTGGTTCTTGGTAATCTCATCCGAGATGTTCCACCATATTCAGGCAGGGTCATGAAAGAAGCTGGTAAATTGTGGCTCATAGGGTTTCTGAATCGCGGGATTAACATGGGGTCCCAAGGGCCAAGAGGCGTACGGAGAGAAGCATTGCCTAAGGAAATATTTCCTCCAGTAGACAAGTCAAGGGTGATCAATATGCAGAGCCGCTGAGGGCATGGTATGCATATTCATGCAAAGGTGTCCTAAGGTCAATGACTATATTCTCCCGATAGCTTGGAAACATTAAGGATGTTTGTGATTTGGGACCACCAGGGGTGGTTTATGAGAGTTCGGATTTATCTGAGTATAGAGTATGGTATATGAGGAGAGGGTGCCTGGATACGGGAGAAAAATCTAAGCTAAATTTTTTAGAATGGGTGAAGTCATTCCTGCTCACGCTGGTGTGAGAAGGTGGTTTGTGCAGGTCTGACCCGTGCACTGAGGGACAGAGAAAAGCCTATGTTCCTTAATGAACCCATGACAGGTTTGATCGTACAGTTTAAAGTCATGTGGCAAGGACGGCTTCCGTGCAGTTTAACGTTATGCGGCAAAGACGATGAGCATTATTAAAGGATGTTGAGTAGTTTAATGTCATGTAGTGAGGATGGGGGGAATTTTTGCCGATGTTGTGCGGTTTTAATGTCATGAAGTGAAAACGAGGTAATTTTTAAACCAGTGAAAATACTTGTAGTTAGAGGCATTTCCCTAGATGTTTAAAGCTTGTTCTTTGTAGATTTATGACAAGTGACCAATATGTTCCATGCAGTTTAACGTCATGCGGTAAGGATGTAATTGCAAAGGCCGCTCTTGATCAGAATGTAACTGGGCTTTAATACCTCGGCATGCCCAAGATGTGGAGAGGGGTTGATTGGTGTAAATCGTGGTTTCGGGGCTTATTGGATCAGGAGAAATGATATGGGGGCTCTGAGACCAGTAACCATGTGGAGATAGGAAGAGTACCTCTCGAAGAAATATTTCCTTTGGTAGATGGGCCAGGGGCTATCAATATGCAGAGCCACTGAGGGCATGGTATGAATAGTCATGAAAAAGTTTCCACGGGTTGATAACTTTCCACTTCCGATAGCCGTGAATGGTTATGAGGATCCACAATTGTCCGAGCCACGAAGTATTCCATTTGGTAAGAAAATATTTGGACATGTTGAGAATATTCGGCCCTGGTTGCTGTTAAAGCTTAGAGAGCTCCCTGAACTGATTTATCTTGCACGTGGGGGTGTACCTTTACTCCATGTAGTTTATCTTCATGTGGTAAGGACGAAGTACTCCTAGTTTAGCGGTTATAGAGGTCAGACCATTGGGAGACTATTACTGCAATCACTCGAAGGATAACTGTGTTACCATGCTCTGATATACTCTGAATATGGTGGGGGATGAAGGTTATAAACTATAACTCTGAGGTTTCCCGGATCAGGAGATATGGTGTAGGGGATCTGAGGCTGGTGAGCATATGGAGCTACGAAGAGTACCACATGAGGAAATCTTGCCTTCGGTAGATGAGTCAGGGGCTATCAATATGTAGAGCCGCTCAGAGCATGTTATCCATAGTTATGCAAAGGTTTCCCCGGGTTGATGACTTTCCACTTCCGATGGCCATGAATGATTATGAAACCCCAAGATTGCTCATAGTACAGAGTTCAGCATGCGGGTACAATGGTGTCCGAGCATACAAGAATCATATTCACTGTAATTGTCCGTTGAGTCAAAGTATCCTAGCCCTGGCTTGATGTACGTAGATGTAGGTCATCATGTGAACCACGGGTGGATACGTAGGCTAATCGGGTAAGGATACCCTAGCAACGTTCGGATGTGAAAAGGGGGGATGAACTTGTGAACCACTGCGCCATAAATTTCTGGATCAGGAGATATGATATGGGGGCTCTGAGGTCGTTAAGCGTAAGGAGCTAGGAAGAGTATCACATGAGAAAATATTTCCTTTGGTAGACGGGCCAGGGGCTATCAATATGCAGAGCCACTGAGGGCATGGTATGCATAGTCATTCAATGGTGTCTATGGGTCGATAACTTTCCACTTCCGATGGCCATGAATGGTTATGAAGATCCATAATTATCTGGGCTGTGGAGTCTAATGTATGGATGGGGTGCAACCAAATGCACATGGAGTATTTCCATCTCGTTTCTCCATATATCTTGGGTGGGTCACAATGAAGTCCATGCAGTTTTAACTTCGTGAGGTGAGGATGAGGAATACACCCCGTGAAGATCTGGTTTGTACACAGGGGAAAGATGGAATTTTTTTTAAATCTCCATTCGGGAATGGCTGGGACAGGATGGGAAACCCTGACGTCACTACGCATCCTGCGAGGTCAGGAATCAGGCAACGTGTAGTTCCCCGAAGAAGGTACACCCCGTGCAGGGTTATTCCGTACACGGGGGAAAATGGAATTTTTGACTTTCATTTGGGGATAGCTGAGCCAGGGTGAAGGACCCTGGAATCAATATGTATCCTGCGAGGGTAGGAATCAAGCCTCACATAGTTCTATGAAGTCTGTGTAGTTTAACATCATGTGGTGAGGACGAAGTATACACCCCGTGCAGGGATGGTCCGTACACGGGGCGAGAGAGAATTTTTTTAATGGTTGGTCCAGGATGGGGAACCCTGGCGTCCCTACATATCATGTGAGGGCAGTAATCAAACCTCGTGTAGTTTTCTGATGTCTGATCAGTTTAACGTCGTGTGGTGAGGATGAAGGATACACACAGTGCAGGGCTGGTCTGTACACAGGGGGAGAGAGCGTTTTTTTGAATGGCTGGGCCAGGATGGGGAACCCTGGCTTCACTACGTATCCCGTGAGGGTAGTAATCAAGCCTCACTTAGTTCTTTTAGGGAATATACCATGTGCGGGTCTGGTCCGTACTGGGGAAGGGGGTATTTTTTTCTTCATTTGAGGTGGTGGGTCCAGGGTGTGGGATTCTGGCATCACTATGTATCCTGCGAGGGCAGGAATCAAGCCTCAGATAGTTCTCTAAAAGACAATACACCCCGTGCAGGTCTAGTCCATACACGTGGGAGAAGGGGAAATTTTTTCTTCTTATTTGTGAAATTTAACATCGTGTGGTGAGGACGAGGAATACACATCATGCAGGGCCAGTCCGTACATGGTGGGAGAGGGCATTTTTAACTTTTATTTGGGGATAGATGGGCCAGGATGGGGAACCCTATCATCGCTACATATCCTACGAAGGTAGGAATCAATCCATACACAGTTCTCTGAAAGAAGTACACCCCGTGCAGGGCTGGTCCATACACAGGGGAAGGGGGCATTTTTTTAATTTTATTCCATTTGGGAGTGGTTGGTCCAGGATAGGGGATCCTAGTGTCACTACATATCATGCGAGTGTAGGAATCAAGCCTCACGTAGTTCTCTTTAGATACACCCCGTGCAGGTCTGGTCCATACACGGGGGAAAGGGGAAATTTTAAATCTTCTTGTCTATTCAGTTTAACATCATGCAGTAAGGATGAGAGATACACCTCGTGCAGGTCTGGTCCATATACGGGGGAAATGGAATTTTTAAAACCTCTTATCTGGGGTGTCTGGACCAGGATGGGGAACCCTGGTGTCAGTACATATCCTGTGAGGGAAAGAATCAAGCCATACGTAGTTCTCTGAAATCCGTGCAGTTTAACATCGTACGGTGAGGACAAAATACTTTTAATTTAGGGTTATAGAGTTTGGACCACTGGGTGATTGGAATTTAAACGTCCTACTACTCTGACGAAAGGCGCTTTTAGTTTCTATGTGAAATACTTCTTTAGGAATCTCGCATTTGTAGGAGCGGTGGTAAACTGCCCATCCATGGAGATCAGGGCATATGCTCTGTTGGAGTAGACCTTGTGTATAATATATACTCCCTCCCACTTGGGCTTCAGCTTTAGAGGCTTTTTTCTGGATATCATTGGGGTTCGGAAGACAAACACTAATTCTCCTCCCAAGAAAGGCTGAAGGCGGACCTTTTTATAGAAGGCTCATGCAATCTGGTTCTGGTATACTACCAGATGGTGTAAAGTGTGAAACCGCTTCATGTATAGAAGCTCCAATTCACCTAGCCACTTTTCTGATTTCTCATCGATGGATAACTAATCACAAATGGCAACACAGAGCGAGAGAAATTGGAGTTCAATGGGAATAACTGCTTCAGTTCTGTATACTAATGAGTATGGAGTGGCCCAAGTAGCGGTGCAGATTGTGGTTCGGTAAGCCCACAATGCATGGAGGAGTTTATCCGGCCATGAATTATTGTCTTTGTCCTCTATTTTCTAAAGAATGTTGGATAGGGTCTTGTTGAAAGCCTCTATCTGTCCGTTGGCCACTGCATGGTAGTGAGATGAGTGGTTACACTTGATATCGTATTCTTGATACAATTTCTCCAGTTAGGTAGAACATATGTTAGTGCCGTTATCCGTCAGTATGGTATGAGGGACACCAAATCTGGTGATGATATTGGTTTTCACAAAGCTGACAATATTTCTTGCCCCGACTTCCTTAAGGGGTCCAACTTCTTCCCATTTGGAAAAGAAGTCGGTTGTAGTTAGGATATACTTCAGTTGTTTGGATGTGGAGGGAGGATATGGTCCCATGACATCCATTCCCCAGACAAAAAATGGCCAGGAATACTAATCCTGATGAAGTATCTCTGGGGGTTGGTGTATGAAGTTGGCATGAATTTTTCATGAGTGGCATTTTGTGGTAATGCGCTCGCAATCTCGTGCCATTGTGGGCCAATAGTACTCAAATCTTCGAACCTGATGGGAAAGCAAGGACCCCGACTAATGTGCCCCACATACTTCGGCATGTACCATAGTCGTGACGGTAGTGGTTTATTCTCCATCAATTTATCTGAGGAGGATTTCGTCAAGGCCTCGTTTGAAGAGGACCTCTTACTGACCTGCACTGCCATATAGGACAAAGTTGATTGCCATTCTCCGTATTTTCTCTCGTTCAGCCCTATCTGGTGGAAGTTCTCCCCGTTTAATGAAATTTTCAATGGGGGTCATCCAGCCGGTGGCGGGAGCATATGGTTCAGGGACACAACTAAATTTGTGGATTTCTTCTGTCTTAGTTTGAACCAATGGCAGGACCATTTGACAATGAGAAATGTTGATAACTGTTTCATCCTGACCTGGGTCAGCTAAGGTTGTGGCCGCATTAGCTAATGCGTTGGCCTGGGCATTCTGAGACCCGGGAATATAGGTCAATGTTGGTTTTGTGAATAATTCTTCCATTAACCCTCGAACACGGTCAAACAGGGTAATCCGCTCCTCCTTTTTAATAGTATAGTCACCATTGAATTTCTTGATGACCATTTCCAAGTGACCTTTTACCTTAAGGTGTTGTACTTGTGCTTGGAGTGTGAGCTCCAGGCCTGCACTGAGGGCTTGGTACTCCACTTCATTGTTCGTACATCCTTCTGACAGGAGGAAAGAATATTGAAAGACTACCTTTTCTAGGGACATGAGTATTATCCCCAAACTCACCTTGTAAAATTTGGGATCTTCCATCTTCTTCACGATTAGGCTTCAGGATGCACCGTCGAAGTACATTTCCCATGCTGGGAACTCCTCTTGAACCGAGAAGATGTCCTCATCAGGTATCTCGGTGTCTGGTGCGGCGGTCCCTGTTGAAGGGTTCTCCGCCAGAAAATCTACTAATGCCTTGCCTTTTATGGCCTTTTAAGGCAAAAACCGGATGTAAAACTATTGCAGTACGATTTCCCATCAGGATAGGCGTCCGGTCAGCATCGGATAGCAGAGAATGTACTTGAGTGGGTTACTACGCGAGACCAAATGGACTTCATGATACTGAAAATAATGTCGCAACTATTGACCTACGAAGACAAAGGCCAAAAAACTCATCTCGATGTTTTAATATCGACTCTCAGCATCAATCATGGTTTGGTTGAGGTAATAGAGACTGTTTTCACTGTCATCACCGTTCTTTTGTGTGAGGAAGGCTCCCAGTGATCGCTCTAGGGTTGTCACGTATAGGATGAGAGGTCTTCCTTCAACCAAGGGAATGAGCACCGACGGGCATAAGAGGTACTTCATTAGGCTGTCGAACGCCTCTTGGCAGTAATCAATCCATTGGTATGTGACTCCCTTCTTCATTAACCTGGTAAGAGGAAAACATTTGCCTTCCAGGTTGGCTATGAACCTCCTAATGTAGGCCAGGTGCCCTTGGAATGCTCTGAACTCGGTGAGATTATGGGGGAGGGGGTGGAAGGCCAAGGATAGCCTTTGTCTTTTCATGATCGACTTTGATTCCACAACGGCGTACGACGAAGCCAAGGAATTTCCCTGAGGTAACCCCAAAGGCTCATTTCAAGGGGTTGATCTTCAAATTATGTTGTCGAAGTTTGTTGAAGTTGGTCTCAAGGTCTGACAGTTGATTTGAGCACTCTCTGGACTTAACCACGAAGTCATCCACTTAGCATTCAACGAATCTCCCCAGGAATGGTTTAAAGATATGATGCATGGCACACTGATATGTGGCGCCAACGTTCTTGAGACCAAAGGGCATGAACCTGTAACAGAATACTCATTTAGGGGAACTGAAGGTAGCGGCTTCTTCGTCTTCTCGGGCCATCCTAATTTGATGATAACTAGAATAGCCATCCAGGAAGGATAGAGCCTCATACCCATCCGTTGCATCGATTAATAACTCGGTGATCGTGACCGGGAAATCATCTTTCGGATAATACTGATTGAGATCTCTGTAATCAATGCAAATGAGGATTTGTCCATTCTTTTTCTTGACATGGAAGATGTTGGAAAACTAGATGGGGTATTGGACCTCCAGAATGAAGCCTACTTTAATGAGCTTATCGACTTCAACCTCTATTTTGGAAGCATGTGAGGGGTGTGTCCTTCTGGTGGACTATTTATATCCCCAATGGTATTTTGGAAGACCTAGGTGATGCATTGCCACGTCAGAATCGAGTCCTGGAATTTCCATGTAATTCCAGGAAAAAACATCTCAGTGTTGCCTCAAGAAGGAGGTATATACCTCGTGCTCCTCGGGGGACATGGCTGCACTAACAAGAGTGGGCCTCAGGTCTTCCTTGGTACTGAGGTTTATTTCCCTGAGCTAGTCCACTATGGTGGAGATACCTTCTTCAAATGCGGGAGGAGCATCCATGAGATCTACCTCCTCCTCTTCTCCCAAATCCTCATCTTCTTGATTTGGTGAGGGGAGAGCTCCCAACACGGGTTCCTGGGAGTTCAGAGGTGAGGCATTTTGGGCATCATCTCTCAACTATTTGACCTCATATTGATGGTTGGTTGACATACCCGCATTTTCATGCTCAGCCGTTATGGGTGAAGTCATGAGGACAACTGAGTGTGTGTTCAGACTTGAACCCCCGCTCTCAATATGGTTGATGGGCAGTATGTAGTCTCTTCCAATCTATCTGAGGGGGTTATTAGGAACCATTTCCAGACCATTTGGAGTGGGGATCCAGTCAATACCATCGAGGGAAGGCTTCTTCTTATTTTTCTCATAAAACCCGGCATCAATGTAGTGTGACTTGGAGAGCTCTAAAGGGGCCTTGTCGATGTGCAATGTCCCACTTTTCCCATTGAAGAAGTACTTAATACATTGGTGGTAGGATGAAGGAATGACCATGTTTTTATGGAGCCACGAACTTACCAACAAGGCATTTAATTCTGTGTTCTTTCGAACCACCAGGAATTCCGAATGGGCCACAAGGTCGCCAAAATGGGTATTTAGCTTAATTTGTCCCATTGGATTCTTCTTACTATTGTCGTAACTTAACAAAGTTGTGGCTGAGGGTACTAGGTCATTTTCATTTTAGCCCAACTTACGGAGTGTTCATAGGGGAAGAGGATAACTCCAGAGCCATTTTCAATAAAGACCGTATGGATCTCAACATAATTTAGTGTGCCAGACATATATAGTGGTTTGATATGTCCTTTCATGATGGAATCTTCATCCTAATCGGTGAAGGAAATCACCCCATTGCATTAATCCAAGCTAGTCTCTGTCTGGTAAATCTCGACGGCATCTACTTTGGCTTGAAACTCCTGAGGGCTGAGTAAGGCTTCTATAAGTGTATCCTTGAGGTCTATTGACAAACTCAGGGCATCCAGGATCAATAGTTTGGCTGGTACTGATGGTAGATGCTTAAGGATGTCGTATTTCTGCTTCAGCGGCCGAAACTTCTCTGTTGGTGGCGGCATCTTAGCAGAAATCTTGGGAGTTGGAATATGGGACGAGGAGGTACCGGCCACAGGGTCAGATGTGAACGGTGTCCTCGCGTTTTGGGGATTCGTCCCGGCCAGTCTGTTTGTGCGCACTAGGCGGTTAGACACTTGTTCCTCCTCTGATGGGTACCGCAGAATAATGGGGGCATAGTGGCCACTTGTGGAGGTGGATGGATATTATTTCTCCTACTGATTCCATTGAAGGGCTCTCCCATGGGTTTCTGTGATATTGACAGTTTGGGACGAGGTCCAACTGTAGGGTTGATTTCGGCCTCGACTGTGCCTCCCCTGATATCCCCTGCCTCTATGATTCCCCCTCCCGGCCCTTTGCATCGGGAACTCGGGTTCATAACCATACCCTTTTTCAGGAAACAATTCCATAAGATGGATAACGTTGAGGGAACCAAAAATTGGCTCCTTATCCTCTAACAAGTCAACCCGGTCGGTTGTCCTTGATGGTTCCGTTTGGTGGGTCGGTGCCCGTGGAGCCAATTTTGGGACATAAAATCCGATAGTGTCTGGGCTAACATCGGCCTTGTTGTGGACTGATCCTCTTGCACTTGTTTCCTCCCTTTTTGATTACTCCTGAATGACCAGCTCTTGGAGGGTTGTGAGGCTGATATTGTGAGTTGCGCGACATCAGGGGCTGTTGGCGGCAACACTGGCTTCTGTAGTTGAGCTCAGAGTATTCCCTAGGCTTGATTGATAGTCCTTCGAGTCATCTAGTTATCAAATTTATGCCTCTTCTTGCTGGTGACTTCCTGACACCCCTCCCATTTGTCAAAGTCAGTGGTATAAATATATGTCACATGTGCTGGGGGTGGTCCCAGCTCGACCTGCCTGGAGTCTACCATCTTTTGCATGAGGTCCTTGAAGACGAAGCATTCCCGAATATAGTGCTCCAACATTTGATGGTAGGGACAGTAATCTGTCCTATCATCGCAGTATAATTCTTCGGGTTTCCTCGGCTTCGGGAGGCGGAGCAAGTTGAAATTCATGGAGGAAATGAAGTAACCGCAGACTTGGTCCTCTCGGAATGACTATACCTTGTGTCTTCGTTCCTCAAATTGGTTCTGCTTTGATACTTTATGATCATCCTGCTTAGGTGGAGGCGGCCACTAATATACAGGGGGCCCTTGACGATTTGGTGGAGGCCTGAGCGGTAGAGCAGGAACAAGGGATATCTTGAGTGTGACAGAGGACGCTTCACCTCTAACTGCTCCCTTTGTGGGAGCCTGCGAGGCTATTCAGGACATTAAATTGGTCCGCTGCAGGTAATACTCAATTCTTTGGGCAATGGCCAAGAGATGTCGGAATCCAGTGGTGCACTCCACTGGTATGAGTAGCGTTCGCAGCTCATCTCAAAGATTTTCGATGCATATGGCAAGCAACTCATCATGAGGCATTGGCCTGTTCAGAGAGTAGGTCAGACCTTTCCATCTAGCGATGAAATCTGAGACCCTATCATTCTCCCTCTTCTTGCAGTTCATGAGGTCTTTGATAGTTTTTTTAGGTAACGTTGAGCTGAAGTGGAATAGGAACTGCTACCGAAGGTCTTCCCAGCTTTTTACTGACTAGGCTCGCAGACTCATATACCAGAGGAAGGAAGATCCTTTCAAGGTCTGTAGAAGCATCTGAGTTTCACTGCTTCTTGTTGTTCTAGAGTTCCCATCATAGGGACGCAATAAGATTCGTAGTGCATCAAGTGTTTTTCTGGATCTCCTAATCCATTAAAAATAGGGAATATAGGGCTCCCAATATTGAGTGGAGTAGGCTTGTTGCTCACCCAACCCGAGTAGAGCTTCCGCTCTAGCTGTATCAGAGCGCGTCGACCTTCCATTGCTTCCAATCGATTTGTTAGTGCCTCAATGGTGTTGGTGAGACCCTGGTTTACATCCTGTTGGGACCGGTCCTAGGAAGGTTTAGCCTGAGGCATTACTTGAGGATCCATCTCGGTTGGCACCAGGGGTGCATGTGCCATTTGTGACACCTTCGGAGGGTTCAGACGTACTCGCTCTGATTGCTTCCTGAGTGGGGGGAAGTCTTGGTATTCATCTAGATCCACATTTAGGTAGTTGGATGGGCCGAGCGCCTCATTGGGCGGGAGCCCTGGCCGTACTTTGTTTGTCAGGGAAAACCTTAGTCCTTGAGGTGAACTTACTGGGAGTGCATTATGAGGCTCCTCTTGGGATGCACTTTCAATAAGACGGTTCCTCTGGAGTAGCTCTGCGTTAAGAAGCCTCAATTATTTCATTTCCTCTTCCTGTCAAGCGAACCTATCTTCGAGCGTATGTGTCTTGTTTTTATCGAGATAGGGGGTGGGTTAAAGGGAACTATTCCTTTGTTCTTATCCTTATTGGAAGATCGCAGGGTCAGCAGAGGAAGGTTAACGAAGGGGCGACCTTATTTAGATCAGCCCTCTGGTTCTGGGTGTGCACACCTGGTGGTTCGTTGTGAGTCACAGCCTGAACGGAACCATCGTCTCCCGATCCGTCCAGATTTGCATCATCTTCGTTGTTACCCATGGGGTTAACTTCTATGGCGTTGATAGATTCATATCGCAGGGCGGATAAGACGTCATCTTCCAAATAGGAAGAGTATCTCCCGCATCTTTTACTGGTCTTCCCTCTTCTGTCCTGGGATTGCTTTTAGGCTCCTTGAAAAAGGGTGACAGAGAGAGTTCTTTGATGCAACCTCATGGTACACCTCTCTCTTGAAGGGGATGATGATTCAACGGACGGGATAAGGAAGGATCCTCCTCTTCT
This sequence comes from Viscum album, assembly GCA_963277665.1. Classification (NCBI taxonomy): domain Eukaryota; kingdom Viridiplantae; phylum Streptophyta; class Magnoliopsida; order Santalales; family Viscaceae; genus Viscum; species Viscum album. Next base: position 257,577,693 of record OY728150.1, read on the forward strand.
GACTGTCCTCCCTAGATGAGAGAATAATGATTCTCATGGGGGAGGTTGTTTTTGAGGAGGTAAAAATTCCCCCATCCCTAAGGGTTGGGGTTGGCTCCGTTCCTTGGACGTTGAGTCTCTTCCCATTTTTATTGGTCTTAAGGGGGCATTTGTTGTTAAAAATTCCCCCATACCTGCAGGTTGGGGTTGAACCTGGATTGCGTTAATGGTTGCTGCTATCCCTACCTGCATGAACTTGCGTGCCCCCATTCGGGGTTGAACTGGGTTTGGTGTCGAGTCCTTCTATGAATCAACCCCTTCTGGGGAGGGATGCAATGACCGCTGATTGGCCTCTCTGAGGCGATAGGGCTGTTGTATGCTCTCAGTGGCTTGATTCAGGAGTTCGTGAATGGCCCATTCCCGTCGGGCCTGACGCTTCTGGAACATACTCAAGGCCTGTCTCTATTGGGTGTGTTGTGCCTCCTGAGCAGGGACCCCACCCGATTGCTATCTTGACGTGATGATGTTGCAAGACACTATGTAAAACAGGTTCTTCTGGGCGTGGATCAGAGCAAAATGCAGAGCTCCATGTTCCCCCCATCCCCTGATATGGACTCCCGTCAGAGCATTACTGATGAGGCGACGCAACTGGTGCAGCGCACGGAGGAAGGCTATCTCCATGTTTCCTTTATGCCTCTCGGGTCGCTGTTGCCGCACCGAAGGAAGAGCTTCCATCTCGATGTGACATAGGAGGTCTCTTATTGTCTTGACATGGTCTATATACCTGTTGTAGGGCAGGAACCTTGATTTCAGTCGGCGGAGGGTTGTCCATATATTTTAGCGGATGTCGTGCATGCATTCTTCCGACAACTTTCTGGGTATGTCGAATTGAGAGGTGGCTGTCGGCCAAAACATAACTGGTATATCATCCTGGACCAGTCGTTTCCTCAGGCGCAAACATGTCGGCATACTCCTTCGCTAGTGATTCCTCTATGTGGTCATCCCAACTTAGATTCTCACCCCATTGTGTGGTCAGAATAAGTGGGACCAGTAGGTATTGAATTATCATATGTGTGATCCCAAGGTGGTTCAAGAGACGAATGTGGCCCCAGAACATCTCCCTATTGAAGAAAGGTTTTGTTCGTGACTAGCTGGGAATCTAACATGCTTGATCTCGTCCTTCTGAGTGCCTCGGCATACGAGGGATTTTCTGTGCTTGATTCGGCAGGGGGAGGACCTTCCTGTCGATATGATATGTCATTGCGGGAAGGACCTTCTCTATGGCGGCTGCAATGGATAGGACTACCATTACTGCTTGACGCCTCACTGCATAGAGGACTTTTGTAGTGCATGCCCTGGGGAGGACCTCCAAGGCATGTCGCAGAAAGGGGAGGACCTTCTGGCTGCATAACGTTGTTATGGGGAGGGCCTTCACAACAACTGCCTTCATGGTGAGAATGACCATCATGGTTTGACATTTGATGTGCATCCTGGGGTGGACCTTCAAGACACACTATGACAAGGGGAGGACCTTCTTGTTGCTTGGGGCCACTATGGGGAGGACCTTCGCAATGGCGGCCGTGGTGGCAAGGACTACCATCAAAGCTACTGCAATCAAGAGGTCTACCATTACAGCTATCGCAGGGAGAATATCTATGGGGTACACCCTGGGGAGGGCCTTTAGAATGTACCTCAATGAGGGGTGGGCCTTCTCGTTTCTTGGCACCTCTACGGGGAGGACTTCCGTTATCAGGGTGGCGAGGACTACCACCGTGATCGGATGCCCAGCTGCGCGGAGTGTCGTTGCAACGTAACCCCTGGGGAGGACCTTCAGGGCAGGCCATGAAAAGGGGAGGGCCTTCTTGTCGTGATGAGACGTTACTACGGGGAGGGCCTCCGCAGTTGCAACCATGATAGCGAGGACTACTATCATAATCGGTTGTCTTACTGCATGGAGAGTGCTTGCAGTGTATACCTCGGGGAGGACCTTCAGGGTGGACCGCAGCAAGTGGAGGACCTTCTTTCTTCTCTATCTTCTGGTCACGCGTTGGGCTACTGTGACTCGCTTAAAAAGATAGGATCTTGTGATCGATCGTTATATACCTGTGGGAGAGACCACCGCAGGTGCTCTGGGGAGGACCTTCAGAGTTACTGGTAGTGACATTGAGGGGAGGACCATTACAACTGCTACTTCCACTCCCATAATATGGTAATGGGTGGGTAGGTTTTTGAACCTTCGGTATGTTCTTAGCGGCATTGGGAACCCCAGCTTCCAGTAGGGCAGAGTCATGAATCTGCTCTTTATTTTCCGGCTACCTTCTGCGCGTTCGGGGTGCTTTCTTGTAGGCAGCGAGGACCGTCTGCTGTTAAAAACAGCCTTCACCTTTGGTTACCTATCTAATCAGGTCCCGTGATGTTGTCAGGATACACTGACGAACATCTTGACTTTTAGCAGGAATATATGCCTGCTCTGGAGCATCCACCATGATGGATGGGTGTCCCCTAGTTGGAACAAGTGAATCAGCTCGATCTGGTTTCCCTTGTATCACATAATATAGCCGATGACCCTCCTAGGTGGAAGAAGGGATGCAGATCTGCTCCGAGGTGGCTATCTCATCTCCTAGATGAGTCGCCTCAATTAAGGAGATGGGTTCACGGTCCCGAGTCCTTGTTGTTTCTGCAGATGCAATTACATTCTGGAAAGTCTGCAAGATATGATCGGGGACCGATATCTGCTCCTCCATCATTTCCAGGATATACAGAGATACATCCATGGCTGGAATGGGTATGAAGTCCCATTCTGGTATCTGAGTAGGAATATCCTGCTCTGGTCCTCCGGTGGTCAGTGGGTACTGAAAATTATCCTTTTTCGGGGTAGGTGCACGAATCTACCCATGGGCCGGGATATGCCAGTTTGTCTCTTCGTTTGCCGCCACATCGAGATGGTGGAATTTACTTGCATCCGCAGGGAGCTGACCCTGCATATGATGGTTTTCCACCATATCGAGTCGGTGGACTTTGTTGGCAGGGAGATGTGCCCGCCTATTAACTGTCGCCACGTATGGGTGGCGGGCTTTGTTGATCGCCACCGTGCTGGGATGGTAGGCGTCAAGAGCATCTGCTAGAAGCTGGTCATGTAGGCGCTAGGTCGCCACCACGTCGGGTTGGTGGGCTTCACTACCCTGGGCAGGGATAGGGGCCTGTCGGGTAGGTGCCATTCTATGCAAGCGACAGGCTTGATGGATCTAGGTGGGGATGCGCGCATGCTCGTATGATGCCTCCATGTCTGGATGGCAGTCTATGGGGGAGCGAAAATGAGTAGGTGCGTGTTCGTGATATGTCTCTGTGATTGGGGAGCAGATCTCCTCCTCATGTACAAGGGTGATGACCGGTCTCAAGTTGTACGTTTTCCGCCCTCGTCGGGCAGTCCGAGTGGCCGGAGCTCGAGGAGTATGGGCCAAGATCCTCGGGGTGACCTCCTCTTTATCGTGAGGATGCTGGGTCGCGGCATGACTGTGACGGCATCTTCCGGTGGGGGCCTTAGAGCGGAACCCCTGTTCAGCGGGGATGAATTCCTCGGTGTCGAACTCATCCGCCTCACAAAAATAAAGGAGGTACGCATTGTCTCGTTCCAGGGATAGACTCTCGAAGTAGTTTGAGACGGCAACAGTAGCCGCCTGGATCTTCTTTTGTGGTCGCTGCTGGGCAGGCGGCCAGCCACTCCTGGCGGATTGGAGGGCGTGCATGGCCGCTTCCACCATTGGGAGAGTACCATTCACATGGTACTCTCAAATCAACGCATCTGAGACCCAGCATTGAAGATGCTAGGTAGGTGACGGGGTCCTCCATTGGTGAATATTTCAGGTCATTCCGTTGTTGTAAGCACGTGCCTGTGAGTTCCTTTGTGACGCCATTGGATCGAAGTGAATTATGAGTGGTACCTGTTAAAATATTTTAACAAATACAGATAGAAAACCCATCAGAGAAGCATCTCATGACCCCATGCATAATTAATGACCTTTCTTGGACCTCCCTGTGAGTATAAAGGGGGCACATGGGGGGATTAGATTAAATCCCTCATGCTTGGTTAAAGATTCACGTCAGGTTAACCATTTTTTGTCTCGTAGCATACGACGGGGTCATGGGGAAGAAATGTGCGCTACCCGATGGTTGATTAGAGGAGATTGGGTTCAGCTTAATCCTTCATACCAGGTGAACCATTTTCTCCTAGAAACTCCCAATGGTTCCATATCCAGCAATACGTGGACCTGCTTTCCAAAGGCAGGCATTCACTAGATGGTTTTACGAGTGATGCTTAAGAACTCACACTGGTCGAGAGGATGAGAAGTCGTGATCATCACACCCTTTTTGGGGGAATTATTGCCTATTCTGGGACTCTCTTATAGATTTAAGATGTATTCATATGTTCATGAATATTTGGTTTATACCGAAGCAAAGTATCCATAGATTACTCCTAGTTCGCAATGGTAAGCTGGACGCAGGGGTTCAGAATTATTTATGCACGTGGTTTACCATCCCTCGTTGGATTAACGACCCCGAGGATTCTGGACTCACTGAGATGGCACTGATTTAAAGCCTCATAACCAGACACTCTGGAGTTTATTGTCATCCAGGGGGGACAAATAAAGACCTGGGAATTTGATCAAACCCATGTTACGGGCCTCCCACGTATCCCTACGATAGGAATCAGAATTCATGCAGTTCAGTTTGGTATGGGGCATACGCTTTAGGCTGCCCGGGGTTGGCGTGGTGAACTGACATGAAGATGGTCAGATCGATCAGGTGTGAGGCTTGAACCATGGGGAGGCATCCTACGTACCCTGCCTAGGATACATGGATCAAATTCTACGTAGTTCGAATGGAGATGTCGGAGAACCAACGTGAATGTGGACCCGGGGGTCCGATGGTGATCGGGCTTGAACCTCTTGGAGGTTTCCTACATATCCCTGTGGTTGGGAATCAAAGTCCATGTAGTTTGGATGGTGCCGGAGAACCGACGTGAAGATGGACCGGGGGTCCGATGGTTATCGGGCTTGAACTTCAGGGAGGATTATTACATACCATGCCTTGACATGGATGAAAGTCCTCGTAGTTCGAGTGGTGCAGGTGAACAGAAATGAAGATGGACCGGGGGTCCGATGGGTATTGGTCTTGAAGCTCGGGGAGGCTTCCTATGTACCATGCCTTGACATGGATCAAAGTCCTCTTTGTTCGGGTATGAGTGGGGCTTACACTATGAGACTTCCCAAGAGAGAATTCCAGGGTCAATGCTTACTCTAAGCCCACATGAGTCATGCTCGGTGTGAGAAACAAGAGGCACCAAGGACTAGAAGATCACGTCACGAAAGGTGCATCTGTGGGAATTGGAGTGGGGATTATGCATGGTGCATCCCAAAAAAGTCAGGCCTTACCCCGAGATGGATACCCATGGTGAAAAAGCGCAGTGGGAGGGGGACTTGGACCCAAATAAGAACGGAGCAACATCCTTCCCCACTACACCCTTCCTCGGCCATGGCCTTGGGGAAGTACGGAGGTGCATGGGGGATTTCTTCTGATGGGTAGTCCGCAAAGCCCTATGGAGGGGAGAAGTGCCCCAGTCCTAACAAGTGGAGGGGATGAAAGGGGACTCCCGAGCTCGGACTCCGGATTACCGTGGGAATGTGAACCCAAGAATGCTTCGGAAATCTGCTCAAGGGCCGGAGAAACCCCTTCACCCTTGCTTACCGTGGGTATGTGAACTCAAAACAGCTCGCTGATGCACCTGAGGGTTACATCACACGGGTCTTGTGGCTCTGGTGGAGGCCTCGGCTCGGGGCTGATGAATGGGACAATGAGGGGGTTGTGGAGGATTGGGCCGGATTGGAAGGATTTTATCTGGCTCGGGAAATGGGAACTCTGAAGGATCTGGTGGGACACCCACAAACCAGGGTAGTCCGCGGACTGGTGGGAATCCCGCAAACCAGGGTGGTTCGCGGCTTCGGGTTCAGCCCGCATACAAATTTGGTACGCGGAGGAGTCCATGCGAGCAGCGGCGGCCAAGGGTGATGACAGTCGGGGGTTCAACAGTCAGGGCTTCTCCCACATAGGAGGGTGCTACGCGGTGTGACGGATTGGAAAAGGAGCATGAAATCCCTAGTCTATGGGTACTACATCCTTGGAGGGGCCATGCTTCATGGTATTTTTTTCTTTGTTATTCTAATTTCTTGGTTCACCAAGTTGTTATGTGTTTTCGTTTCCTTATTAATTTGCTTCCAGCCTCACACCTATTCTGGTTTGCGAACTGGAACTTCACTGTTTGCGAAATCCTAAGCTCCTTCCTTCGGAATCCTTCCACCCAAATCTGATCGATCTCCCCAAAAATTTTCTCCTCTACCCCATCGATATCCTTTTATAAAGTGAGTAAAGAGATGTATCTGTGGTCATGAGGCACCTTTTACAGAGTCCCATGACCGGAAACCCGGTTTACGGATGACTTGGTCAATCCACAACCCGCGAGGGGCATTGAACGTACCTCTTCCGCGAACCAAACTAGATCGGGGAGTGCTTCGTGGTCGCACAGGGTTTCACCTACATTCCACAAATGACAGCAGATGCGGTCCATTCCGGTCGATGCGGTCTACGGATGGGGCGGTTCATGTCGGTGAACCGGGTTGGAGCTCGTCCTGCTTCTCACCCGCGAAGGGATCCCTGCCTCTGTTCTGTGAATGACAACAGTCCGCGGAGGAGGCAGACTGCTGAATCGGCCGCGTACCATCAATGTTGGACCGGTACACGGATCAGTCTGTCCTTTGCTGATTTCATGGGTGATCTTCATATCTTTTCCCAATTTCTCTGAGGAAAATTGGGTAGAATCCCCCCCCCCCTTGAATCAAGGGGATTATCATTCTCCTTTGCAGATTTTTTCAGGACCCTACAATAAAAAATGGTTTTAATTAAATATAAGTGACATAAAAAATTGTATTATATTAATGTAACAATTAACATTCTCATAATAAAATATATATCATTCATATGATTAACAATTCACTCACTTAAAAAGTGGCAACATTATTCGTGTATGTGGGGACTACCTCCACCTCGACAATATCTGGATCCTTTTACAAAATTTTTTTTCCTATATATAAGTAATTATGACTAAATAATATTTTATTTATGATATAATGATCATTAATTATCAATTAATGTTACTTACATTATTTACAGAATGATCATTTATAAATGGGAATGATACTCATGTGTTTGTACAGCCCACCAACTCCATGATTGTACCGTTGGTTCATTTTTCATAACCATATTTAATTATTGGTTTTAAAGGTATAATTGATACATAAATAATATAATTATTTCATTATTATTATTTTTTTATGTTATATAATAACCCATTTTCCTATAGTTGACCTACCAAAGTAGTTTTTTATAGATATAATAATTTTTTTCAAAACACATGTTGTAAACATAATTGTTTAAGTAGTTGTATACAAAGTGGATATAAGTGAAATAAAATTAATGATTAATGTGAAAATGATTCTTAGTAATGTTAATAATTTACATAAATATATTATTTAGTAATACAAAGACACAGAAGACAAGTCGGACATAGGGTAGGGTATTTCCATCTCATTTTTTACATTTGTGAGATAAATTTCATATTCACCACATACATATAATTTGTGGTGTATATAATGACCTTATTGATATATTTTATAAATAATAATTATATCTTCATTATATTCAAGACATTCATTTAATCTTATTCTATCATGAGTCGTATGATTTGAAATGTTTTGATGTGGGACGAGACACTTGGGAATGATTAAAGATTACATTCCACAATAATAATTCAACTAGTCTTTCTGATGTATTTTCATTTGAAGAAATTATATGACTATTGTTCAATAATTTATTTCATTTTATTTCCATGGGTTTTCATGACATTTTTCTAGTAGTAGTACATTTTTCCAATCTTTGGTACTCAAAATATTTTGTAAAATATTTTTATAAAAACCCGATATCATTTCTCTCTTTAGTGAGAGAAACATTTTTCTTATAAAAACCCTATTTTCAAAAACAAATTATAAGAAATGGTTTTAAAAAATAATAAATAATTATTAAACACACATTTATTGTTTTTCTCTTTTACCCGTGTTTTTAGAATAATTTTCTTGTTTTTTTCAAACAAAGATTCTTTCTAAACATTATACCATGAAAAATAAATGTTCATTATACCTCATCTGAAATGTATTTATTTACCTACCATAATTTTTTTTGAGGATTCCATTACGTGTTTAACAATTAAATTTTTAAATATTTTTGTAAAAGTTATTTTCAATTAATTTTTTTCAAATGTTTTTAAAAAAAATGATAATTAGATAAAGAATGTATCTTTTTTAAAATATCATTTTATAGTAATTAAATTCATCATGGATAACATCCATTTATTTTTTCTACACTTAGGTTATGTTGTATTGATACCATCTTTATTCGTCTTTTATAAGCTTTATTATTGATTTGGCTAATGATAGTATTCACATCACTACTTTGATTCTTTTACTATTACCATTGAATCATTAAATTTCCAATTATCATTGAATAATAAAGGTCCCTTAATTATTTATATCATTTATCATGAATATATTCATAACATAAATAGTATATAAAATTTTTTATATATGATTTTTACTTTGATTGTTATATGATTGACTGCGTAAATATTGATAAATCTACATTCATTACTCAATAAGGATATTTGATAAGGTACATTGATTATTTAAATAAGTTTTTCAATATATGAGGAATGATTTGGACATTCACTGCATGGGTTGGGGGCTATTTAAGGTAATCCCTACGTGTTGGTGACTAGTTAATGTATGCCCCTTGATGCATCAGTAGTCTAATTAGACAACATTATTAGGAGAAATCCATTCAAGTTTGTTTCCTGGCAGAATAGATGGGTATCTACCAGTAGACATAAACTATCTTGAAGTTAGATCTTGATTTTATAATGGTTCATGTTCCACATACATGATGTCCAATAATTAATAATTTCCTTCATTTTGATTCATTTATTATTTATCCATGATATTTTATGTTGACATATTTATGAATTCACTTTATTCTCAATTAATTGATTAAATGGAATGTATTTTCAATTTCTTACCTTAACATATTGACTTGTCCTTATCCAATTATTTAAAAGGCAAAAGTTTCAATTTTTTACCTTTCTATATTGTTTATATTCTTCCTTATATGATTATTGATTACTTGGAATGTGTTATTGTTTATTTACATTTCCATATTTATTATTCTCATTGATTAATTTTTTATTCTCTTGTACTTTAGCCATACTGAGCATTTCAGATTGCTATTGCTTTGTTTTCTTTCCCCAATATTTTAGAAAGTCTACAAAGGATGTTATGAAATAATATTCTTTATTGAATAATATTTTCATCCTCAATGGAAAATATATATTGTAATTAGTGTATTAATTTGTAAAAATAAACTCATCTATGTATCTAGTTTACTAAGACTACTAAATTGTTCGGTCCCTTGGGATTTGATTTAAATGTATATTATGCCAATGTAAATGGTTAAAGACATTGGATCGGTGATTTCCGAGCTCAGTTCACTAAAATTTTCATCCATTAATTAATTAATTTTAGTCTATATGGTTAATAAGTGTTATATTGAATAATGAAAATAGAAATAAAGAGATCATATTGATATCCATGTTATTTTGGAGAAAACTATCCTTCTTTTGGATATTTTGTAGGATAAAACATTTTAGAATATTTCTTTTTTAAAATTTTTAAGAAGGTAAACATTGAGTTTTTTTTGAAACATTATATGATGTTAGTGCCTTCATGACATTATAAATTTTGACCCCAAAAATTTAAATATTGATCTTAGAATAAATCATTCATTGGGAATTCAAAAATATTCTTAAAACCTTCTCCGCTAAAAGGTGACAATAAATTTGAAAATTGTTTTTTTTATTGTAATAATTTTTATTATTTCATTTTCAAAATACCATAGAAAAAAATATGAAAAATGGATTTGTTTTTAACAAATTAAAATATTAGAATTTTTGTATGTGTTTTTAAAACAATAGACCCTCTAGTTATTTTGATATCAATATAGATATTTTTGTCAAGGGAAAGTTTTCACTGGGGATTTTTGAGTGATTATTTGACATCTAAAGTTGTATATATAATGGTATTTTAGGATCTTTTCACCAATAGAGGGTTATTTAATACCTACTATGGGACAATTTTATATATTGACGGTATATTCCAAAATACATCCAAAATCTCATTGTGGGGATATTTACCTCTATGATTTTGATTTATTAAATCTTTGATTTAATAAAACCATCTTTATATATTAGGGGTTCTCTATTAGTTTATTTAATGTTAGATATGTTACGGTTTAAAAGGGAACAAGTGGGTGATATGAATTACATCACCCGATTTGGATGATATATGTGTTGTGAAGTTGGGACCAGTTCAATGAGAGGGGCTTCTTATATCTCTATATGATGGGAATCTAATACACTATCATTTGGTGAAAATTAAAATTAAATAACATACCTATTAATATTTTGTGACAAGGACTAACGTGGTTCCTTTCAGGGTTATGATACCACTACCAAGTTATGTTCCTTTTATATTCATTCATCCAAGACTTATTCCTAGAGGTTTGACATTATATCGATTTCATGACAAGGAAAAAAGTTCTTTATGGATGGATGGTGTCAATATTACATGTGAGTGGATATTTCTAGATCATCTCATATATTAGTAACAAAAAAAGGAGATGGTATAGTACATGTCATATAGAATATAGATCAATGAGGATAATTTGGGTAACATGGAATATGGATCATCGAGTAAATGTTTCATGGGGAATATTTACATGTAAGGATAAAGTTTTCCCACAGAAATGACCCACTTCAGATGGGTTGTTTGATATTGGTTTTGAACATCATATAGGTTTTTTATGTGTCTTAGTAACTATGGATCAAAGGCGACATAGTTTGAATTTCATAGTATAAGGTCATTTATAAGATCATACAATGTTGTTTAATGTCATTTGGTGAAGAAATTTCTATAACACCCTAAGGATTTACAAAAAAAATAATATAGAATATAATTCACACAACACTGTGTCCATGTGATGCAATAAATTTTTATTACAATTATTTAAAACAAATACTTATAACTGAGCCATTAAACATTATTTTGTCACTTTTATGTTTTGAATTTCAAAAAATTGGATTACACAATTGTGATCAGTAAGATATTTAGAGTTTTATAGGATTAACTAATTTTTTTAGTGAATAGTAATGTGACCCTTTGGAATAGTAATGTACCCTTATGAATAGAAATACGAACCTTATAAATACTAAATTTTCCAAATGAATAGTACTACCATCAATGAATATATAAATAAAATTTATCCATCTTGTAAATTAAAGTATAATACAATTATATCATAGTATAAGTTAGTGAATATTTTAAAAATTAATAATTATGTATTGGTATTTTTTGAGTAATAATTACTTAATTACAATATTATAATTAATAAAATTATATGAAAGAAAATTAATTTTCATAAAATTTATTCGTAAAAAAAATATATTATTATCCAACTATTTTAGAATAATCTAATAATACCATTTTTAATTTTTCTGGGTGTTATAAAATCAGTTCTAACTTTAAAACTATATTTTTCGAGTAATTGATGATTTTAATTTAAAAATTAAATTATCATATTTAGAAAATTATTTTCACAAAATTGAGTTCATTTTTGAATTCTACATGTTGAAAAATGTCAGGGTTAATTTTTTGCATTTTAATAAAACAAATGAATTTTTAGTGAATGATTAGATATGGTAATTTACAATATCAATGCATTATAAGATAAATATTATATTCCTTGAGTCATGGATGATTTAAGAACCCTTGTTTATAAATAAAATTAAATTACTACTATATTAAGTCACAATAATCAATACCATTTCTTGTATTGAAATAAATAATAAAATCATGAATAAAATAATGAGAAATTACCCCTCTCCTCCACTATAAAAATTACCCCTCCCCCATCTTCTCCTCACACCTTACAAGCATTGAGACTTTTCATATTTTTTTTTCCAATACTCTTAAAAAGATCCTCCACCATGTTCAGATGTTATTGGTCTAATAAAAAGGCCAAAATCAATATTCTTGAGGATATTCTCATGGAGGAGAGTCGAGACATAAAATCCTCTTCCTTTTTCCGTTTTCTTATTTTCATGTTATTTATTTTTTATTATATCCTCACATACTCTGCCGAAATGATCATGTTAACTATAGTATCATCTATATACTATAATGATATCTTGTTAATGCAATACCCATCATCAATCTCCTCACTCTCTCTCTATTATTCTAAACATGAAATCATTGTCCCGGAGGTGCCGATTTACAACCTTTAAGGATGAAGAAATATCATTTTATGAGTCTGGTCATGATTAAATTTAATTATAAAAAAATATATTATTTGTATTATAACATATTTAATTTTCTGTATCCAGTATATATACAGAATACTATTTCATATGACAAAACTAGTTTGTGATGGTCAAAAACTGCCAAAATAATCTAACGGATTATCACAAACTGTTTTATCTAATGATTCATATTCATACAATATAACCATATGATATATATATATATATATATATATATATATCCATTTACAATAATGGATTATAATTAATAATATGTGATTACAATTATTTATAATTATATCCATTTTATATAAACTCCGTTACATATAAACAAGTTAATTGATCCTCAAACCCCAAAAAAACGAATGCTCACGAATGAAGAAATTAAACTCTATAACTCATAAATAAGCCCATAAATGAACATAATAAAACTATAATTACACAATTAATTTTATAAAATATTATGAATTAATTAATTAATGGATTTAATTTGATTATCCCAGATGTTAAGCTCAAGTTCATAACTCATTCAGACATAAGCTTGGGGTTTTCTTCCTGAACCTCCATTTTCATTCGGGTTATGCTTTCTTCCTCTATACAACAATTTAATTCTTCAATATCTTCATATAATTCTTCAAAATAATTGTTTTACAATCCAAAATCATGTATCTAGATAATTTTAACTCTATTTATTAAACCTACATTTTTTCAAGTATCCCATTTCAAGTCTTCCAGATACGCAAGCCCGAATAAAGGGAATTTACGAATTTTTAACCCATATTCAAGTACCATCCATAATCTATTTGGAGACACAATTATTTGTATATAATAACTAAATTTTTCATGAAATTGTTTTATTAATATTTTTATTCAAACAAGTTTTTCAAATAAAAATGATTTTTCCTAAAGAACTATTCTTTGAAAACTAAAAGTGGCATTTCTCTCAAGAATTCCTCGATGATTTTATTAGACTACATTAACCTATTTCAATACCTATTTAGATTTTTATGATCTATTGGGATTGATATATTATTATTTTAATCAACCATATTTTATTAAATGGTTTATGACCATTTTGACTATGGATGCGCAATCTTAGTACCATTCACAATGCTACTAATATTGGTTAGTGATTATTATTACATATTGGGGAAACTTATTTACATTTCATATGTTCATATTGTGTATGTATATCCCCATTAATATGAGGAATAAATTGTTCTTAGAAAGTGATGATTGGGGCACACTCTTTCCCCTTGATTCATCGGTAGGTCTCATGAGACAAAAAAAATTTGGTTTTGGCTAAGGCCTTACAATAGTTTTTTCAGATAACTTGGTCAAGGATGTGACAATATGTTTCATATGTTTTTTTTCTGAATTACCTAATTATGATATTATTAATTGATAAAACATATTATTATGTAACTATCAGAATATCCATTTTAAATTTTCATTCTCTTAATATCATTTATACGGCTTTATGTTGTCATATTTTATTCCAAACATTTATGCTCAAATTCATTTTTAAAGGCTTTTGTTCTTAGTTATACATAATGCCTAATGTTTATATATATGATAAATTCAAATGTATTACATACCATTATAGAGCATCTGAGCTCACCCATTTATTATGTTTAATATTTTTATAGGATGGGAAGATGAATATTAATATGAACAACATGTAAGAAAAATCTAAGAGTTTATGGGTGATTCTGATAGAGTTGAACTATTTTTTTTACTTTCAAGTTGTAATGTAAATCTTATATTTGTATCTTTTTTACCAAACTACCAAGATATTAAGTTCTTTGGGATGATACTTACTTGTAAACATACTAATGCACTAATATATGGCATCGATTCTTGGAAGCTGGGGTTGGGGACCTTATAATTTTAATTTATTAAGAGAAGATATTAATTGATTGAGTGGGAATTATTCATAGTCAGCCAATATTTTTGTTTCCACATCCTTTAAATTATTGAATTTCCAAGAAAGGTAATATGGGCTCAGGGAGATGTGTCTTGGTTTGGAGGAGTGGATCATAGGGAATTTGATTTTTCTCCAACTCTCTTAGCTTCTCCTTATCCTAGATTTTTGAGTGAGATTCTTTATCAAGAATATCACTCCTATTTCAGTTATCCCCTAACTCCTAGGATCAAGTGATTGAAATACTCCCCATTTCTATCCCATGGGTTTCCATCCTTTCTAAATATTCACCATTTCAAGTGTTTTTTTGTGGTTTTAATGTAATATTTTCAGATCTACTTTAGTTAGCCTTCTAATTATAGATTTCGATTCTTTCCTATTTATTCATCACCTTACCTTGTTTCTAGTACTTTTTAAACACCACTAAGTCATTTTAGTATCCTTATAGAAAACCCAATGCTTTTTTATTTATTTCAAAAGAAATAAACATGATGTATTTGATAACATTCCTTACTTGAAACCATAATTATAAATAAATTGTGATATATTATTCCTTTATAAACTAGCCATTGGATGGTTAGGTATGAATATAATGAAACACATTATAAAATATATTTATAATGGTTATAGATTATTAGAATGTATTTATATGTTCTCAATTTTAGTAAAATGATTTAATGATAAAAAAACAAATTCTTTTTAATGAAATGCATTTTTTTCGTGTTTTGTAACTTTATACAGACCAATGATATCAATAACTATTTTAATATTATTTTAATTAAATATATTCATAATTTATATTTATAAAATAATAATAAACCATTCATTAGTTATCTACATGTTAATAATAAAGAGAAAATTCTCTTATGCAGAAAAATAGTTATTTATCATAATACTATTTTTTGTCTCTAATGTGTTTTTACCATAATAAATAAAAAAATTAATATTTTCTTAACAGTTTTAATTAAATTTATAATTATATATTCAATAAAATAATTAAAATTAATTTGAAAAAATTTACGTTCCTGGGAATGAATATAAATTCATTTTTATATTTAATTTAAATATTTCTATAAACAAGTTTTCATTAAATTTTGTGGGATTGTTTTCAAATTAATTTTTTTTATATATAGAAATTAAATTTGTTAAAATGAATTAAATATTTTGAAATCATAATATATGAATTTATTATTGATAACACATTAATATTTTTGTCATAATATTTTGTAAAACAGTAAGAACAATTTACATGGTTTGGGTTAAAACATATTTTCTTGGGGTTGAACAAATCCATATGAGTAAGAATGACCCATAAAAATTTATTAATATTACTAGATTAATATATTCAAACATTTTTTTATTCTAACTTATATTTATTTTCATTTGGATCCAATTTTACAAGAAACATATGTTATATTAATAAAAACTTATATATAATTCCATTTGTGTCTCTCCCCTCACTTATAAAAGGAAACCTATTATTCTACCTTATTTATAATTTTTTTTCCTTATATATCATGAAATAAATGACATAATACCTTCCCTTATTCTTTACCTTAAACCTAGATCCACTAATTTTATCTTATTACCAATCCTTCAAGTCCAAACGTGTAATCTTAAGGAGGTCTCTCAAAGAAGTTGTGTAAATCTTAACTGAACTCTTTCAATTTTATTTCATCATACAACATATATTAACCTATTAAATCTACCATAACATGATTAATTAGGTGTATTAAATTTAATGAAATTTTATTTTTATTACATAAAACCCATTTTCAATATCTTTTCCATATAATTGGAAATGAAAGTATCACTCATGTGTACATGTTGATTACAACATCCAAGTATCGATATAATTTATTTTTCATATCCACCTCACATTGATGGATAAAATGATGTATTTAATATAAATAAATGATTTGGTTATTAATCAATAGTTAAAAAATATTATTTATGTTTCTTTCTTTATTTTGCAGAAAATGAAAGCAACATTCATTTGTTCGTACTGACTACACTCTCCATGAATAGTGAAATTCATATTTCTATTTCTACCTTTTTTATATGTTTATAAATATGTAGATAGTGAATATATATTATAATTAAACCATTATTAACTTTTGGGATATTTTGGAATCCTGATCAAAGTACAATGACCAAAACTACTGAACCAAAACATTCATGAAAAATTGAAACATATAATCTCTAGAAAAGAATATTTTAATATAGATATATTATAAAATGGGAGTTGAAATGTTTTAAGTGGTGAATATATTGTATTATATATATATTAATATTTTTCTATAATATATTTATAAAAATATTATTTGTTATACATGAGTTCAAATCACTAATGATTCAAGATATAATTGGTTTTAGAGTTTACACTACAAACTCATTCTTACAGGGATTGTTTATGATTAACTTTATAGTAATGAAATTATATGACGTGTCTCTAAAAATTATTATTAATTATGTTATAATGTGTTTATTTTTGTAAATTATATATATTTCTATTCATTTTCCTCTCTTAAACTACTCAAGATACCAAAATAATTTTTATCAGGAAAATCGATGTTATTTCACTCTTTGGAAAATAATATGTTTCCTACATGTCAATATTTTCATTTAAATGTTATAAGAAAATAATTTTCCTCTGATGTTTGATTAATATCATAGTTACCCATGTTTTAATTTCTATAAATTGTATAAATGTAATATTATTGTCATTTTTTGAATGATGTACTCTTTTCTGAATGTGTGATGGAAATCTTCATTTTAACGTATATCACATGAATTATTTTTAATTATATCATGATAAGTATTTAAAT
The DNA here is from genome assembly GCA_963277665.1 of Viscum album. Classification (NCBI taxonomy): domain Eukaryota; kingdom Viridiplantae; phylum Streptophyta; class Magnoliopsida; order Santalales; family Viscaceae; genus Viscum; species Viscum album. The sequence continues at coordinate 257,594,935 of OY728150.1, forward strand.
TTAATGTTACATTATGTGTTTCCATGTTTTATTTGAAACAAAAAAAATTCATAAATATTATTAAATGTTTATATTTTAAATATGATATTTCAAAATGAAAAGTGTATTTCCCATAAGAAATGTTCTACGGATATTTTCAACTAGTGAAACATCCTTTCATTTTATTTATAATTCAATATATATATGAATCAATTATACTATCTTTATTATTTCCATAGATGGTTTATGATTATAATCAGGAAATATTGGTGAATCCTGATTTATTATACATATGTTAATCTATGATGAAATGATTAATTTTGTCATGATCTTATAGAATATATGTGTGTGAATTATCATTTTGTGATCGGTTGATTCATTATATCGCTCCAATGAAATGGGTAAATATTAAAATTTTATCAGATCAAAGTTTAAAAGAGATATTTTCCATATCCTAACAATGTTGTGTGAGATTTTTTCTAAGTCCAAAATCTATTATACATGTGGTTTTCCCAATAATAACATGTCATGAAGGTCTAGGTGGGTAACCATTACATATGATTTATATTATTATGACTATGCCAAAATTTATTCCACACTTTTAGACATGTTATTATTCTAGTGTTATTGTAACATCCCAAGTAAGTAATTAATAATAGATATTTTTATCTATGTCTATTAATGATTAAGATAGTGTTATAGAGGCTTAAAATGAAAATAAATACAATCGTATGCATGGAATACACTAATATTCTTAAAAGATTGTTTTAGTGCCTTTTGATGGCAAACCATTTTTGAATCTATATTTTGACAATTTTATAAACTATGTTTGTCAAAATAAACTTATTCTTTATGATTGGGACATCAAAATTTACCTTGTGTGAATTTTTGGTATTTTTCTGACAATATTCATTTTTTTAATGAATAGTGAAAAATACTGCATTTTACATCAAAACTGCTTTTTAACCTAATTTATTTATATGATTAGATTATGTTTTGAATTGGTTTTGAAGTGAAATTAGAATATATTTTTACCATTTTATCCAATGGTGGTCATTGGAATCAATTTCACATTGAAATTAGACTTAAACTGGTGTCAATCTTTTGATACTTATTGTTTTGTAAAAACACGCTTTTTTGCTCTGGCAGTGGGAATTAATTATTAAATTAATTAATGTGACTTATATGATTTGAATTTTTTAAAATAGACTTCATTTTTGAATTCAGAATATCAAATATAGCTTAGGGTGAATTTTTGGTAACTTTCTGAAAAACTTCAATTTTTGATGAATAGTGAAACCACTAAGTGGTAATCAAGCAAACTGATTTTTCAGTTAAATGAAAGTTTACCACTAATGTGTATTAAATTTTGAAAATCCGACATACATGGTTGTCATTAAGAAGTAAAATGTGGTTCGATGAGATTAAAATAATTTTTTTTGGTGAATAGTAACTTATTAAGTTTTTAATCGCGATTAGTGGTAATTAGTGCAGTTTAAGGTATAAATAATTCTTTAATAATATGAAATGACCTAGACAAATGTCCCAACCTTATTGGTTGTGTCATGGCCGACCAAGAAAATCCATGGGTCAACTTGGGGACCCCATGGAGTCATTTTGGTTGGGAAATGACATAAATAACTTTTTATTTAATGTAAAAGTAAAAATGACACAAACATAATATGTTTCACAAAAACAATTTTTACATGGGGTTATAAAGATCAGATAGTTGATTATAAATAGTCATTGGAACGATAAAAATATTTCCTACATCATAGTATTTTTTTTATAATTTTTAGACATTAAATAAATTAAATTATTTATGACATAATAATGATGCAGCGATGACATCATTATTTGACGATTTAAATAAAATGGAAAGACAATGTAAAATATATGAACTACACATGGCCAAAACCAATTGGATGAGTGGATTTAGAACCCTTATCACCTTATCCACGAATTATATCAATGTGGGACCTTTTAAAACCGAAACACATTTTCAAATAAAGTAATATTTCTTTACTTTCCAAAAGTGCCCCTCCTCTCCTCTTATAAAAGGCCCCCACCTCTACCTCATTTCACACACTCCTCAAGCCTTTGGCTCGGCCAAACCCTGCCCATTTACTCTCTCCACATCCCTCTCCTCATCCTAGAAGATTCCCTTTGGGCAGAATCCTTTCAAAGGAAGCCTTTAGGCTCAAATCAAAAGGAGTTACACTTTTAAAGGTAATTCATTCTCTCATGTTCATTTGTTTTATTTTGCTTCTCCAACCACCTAAACTCTTTTTATTTACTTCTTTTGTAACAACACCAGTATCTTCAATATACTAGGATGTTGTTATAAGATTTATTTGAGCTAAACTCTCACACAACTACATCAAATGGTTAAAGAACATACGGTTTCCGTGGATGGCGAAATCCTGCCTCCTGAAACGATGATTGTTCAATACTCATTTAACACCTTCAAAGGTGGCCATTATGATGTCACTATTTTTATATATGATATATAATATGTTTATGTTTTCCTTAATCTTCTGTGTTTTTCATTTTTGGCATACCTTTATGGTTTCCATTATGGGTAAACACGATATCTTCATTTTAGGAAGTGCAGACTACCGCCCCCTGAAAGTGATTTGATTCGTTAATACCATATGTGGGATGTGTAAAGGATAAAGTTAATGATATTATATATGTTATTATAGTGGAATTAGAATATACTCTTATATCATTATGATTCCATTCCATAAAATATGAAATAGAAATGGAAGTAGCGTTCATGCGTACGTACGGCTTACCGTCTCCATGAACGGTGCATTTCATTTCTTACCTCTAAATGATTATGTAATATTATAAATTCATGTATGTACTGGATATATATGACATATATGATATCTACATCATGAATACCATTCTATATATAATAAACCTTTGACCAAATTAACAACATGTAAGTGTAAGAAGTCTATTTTTGACTTAAGAACCAAATACCGACAAAATGAACATTATTAACTTAACTGATTACATGATGTTCATAACATGGTATAAAAGGAATAATGAACTTGAAAAAGATTCATAAGCAAGTAGAGATTAACTCAAGTTTATTATTCAGGAGATTAAAGAACGGTCGGGTCAAGTCGGATATGAGGTATGGGACTTCGTCTCAATCTCCTTTCATTGAGGCATATTTTATTTTATACACAACGTTCTTTTATATGGTGTATAAACCCCTTTGACTTTTACGTTTATTAAAAAAGAATATTTTTTATACGAAGCGTTTACTAAACGAAAAAAGAGAATGTTTTTGTCGTACGTATGCGGCGACAACGACTTCTCCTCCGTCATGACCGTTATTTGAGTTTCGGCTTCCTCTACAAGCCATACCTTCTTTTTAAAAGAAAAATAAATACCATGTTTTACTTTTCGTTTATTTTAGTATTGAAAATGGTTTTCATAATGTTTTTATATCAATGTGTTGTATTGATATCTCGTGATTGAAATGTGGAAATTTTATGTTACCTTTATGCATGTTTTATGTGATATGATTATGTTATGGTTCTTGGGCATTATTATGAAGACGGGTGGTTCCGTGATAAACTAATGGCGGGTGAGCACGTTATAGCTCTCCAATGCATTGGGTAACGCGAAGGAGTGAAACGTTAAGGTTTCTCTGAAGAGATTTTAGGGAATATACTGTGATGGGTATTCCAAACATAACCAAGAGGGTTACTCCCTACGTAAGAATGTTATGAATGCCTCAAGTTACCTTTATGTCTTATGATTTCAATGATTTACTAATGATTTGATGAGGTATGTTAATGTGCTTATGTTTTATGGGTAGAGTATGATTTCACTCTTACGTATATATGTACCCATGTTTCCTTTCCATGTTTTTATAACCCATACTGATCTTTTTATGCTCATCCCAAGTTTTTTTGAAATGTTTTCACAGGTCAAGGGAAAGGTACATTATATGATGATAGTATCAAGGAAGTGTCAAGAATGAATCCATGTTTTATTTTAAATATGTTTCCATTGATGGGAATGAATAATACTATCTTTATGTAACCACTTTGTTTATATGTGGAATGTAATGCAAGTTTTATGATCTAATTCTCTAAAACTCTAAACCCGAAAAGATCCTCAATGCGTAATCTTATAATAACTCAAGATTAAGTAAGGTTTAAGGCTGGGGCCTTATAGTTGGTATCAGAGGTCGGTTTAGATAACTTTAGGAATTATAATTCTATTAAATGATTATCCAAAAATATTTTTTTTGAAATGATATAGCATTTAAAGATTACCATGTTGCTTCATCTAAGACATGTTTGTTCAGAATGGTTTTCCGTAGAGGAAATAGGGAAGCAGTGCTAGGAAGGCATACAGAAGGAAATAACCTTCCGAATCAGCATCCAGAAATGGTCGGAATTGGAACTGAACAGTTTGTTGCAGTAATGGCGCAGTTGACTCAAGCGATAAATGGCGGTGGTATCCATGCACGAGATCAGCCAGAACAACCGCAGAGGAACATGTCAGTGGTGGAACATTTCATGAGGCAACATCCACCATCATTCAGAGGATCATCTGACCCTGTGCTAGCTGAAGGGTGTATTAAAGCACTGGAGAATATTTTTGATGACATGGGGTGTTCAAACAATCAAAAGGTTAGTCTTGCTATTTACCATTTGGAGGGTGAAGCAGATCAGTGGTGGTCTATGGTTAAAAATATCAGGGACGCCGATGAGATTGATGCTCTTGACTGGGATGAATTCAAAGGTATGTTTCTTGAGAAGTATTTTCCTAAGGCTGTTCGACTTACGATGGAAAAGCAATTCTTGGAATTGAGGCAAGAGGAAGACTCAGTGGATGCCTATGAAGAAAGGTTCACTCGATTATCAAGGTATGCTCCAAATTTTATCCAGGACCTTGATAGTAAAATCAATCATTTCTACTCAGGATTAAAGCCCAAGTATCGAAGGGAATTAGCTTCTCGTGAGTTTAAAAGTTATGAAAAGCTTGTTCGATGTGCTGAGAAGGTGGAAATGGAGTTTTCCGATGACCAAGGTTTCTATAACAACCAGCAGAAGAAGAGACCGAGGTGGCAGGAGAAAGGTAAGAATTCTTCAAAAAGGTCTGATGGTAAGAGGACTAAGTTTCCAGTTTGTGATAGATGTGGCAAAAGGCATGCTGGGGAATGTCTTCTGAATTCTAGAAAGTGCTACCGATGTGGTAAGATGGGACATAAGGCTCGTGATTGCACTGAAAAGTATCAAGGTGAAGGTAAGAACAAATTTGATTTACAGTTAGTGAAATGTTATAAGTGCAATGAGATGGGTCACTATGCAAACGAGTGTCCGACAAAGATCTTGAGTGATGGGAAGCAGTTAGACTACAAGCAGAAAGGGGTGGTGAAATCCTTTGCAACTACTTCAGCAGATGTCGGGCCATCAAATGAAGTTGTATCAGGTACTTTGTTTGTTTTTTCAGATTATGCCAGTGTGTTGTTTGATTCGAGGTCTACACATTCTTTCATCTTTGAAACCTTTTCTAGTAAAATGGGAATACCATCTCAAGAAATGACTCCTGAACTTTCGGTAAAAACACCTGGGGGAAGTGTCGAGGAAAAAAGAATTTATAAGAATCTTCCTATCCTTATCTGTGGAAAGAACCTACTTGCAAACCTTATTGTTCTACCTCTAGTAGAGTTTGATGTTATCCTGGGTATGGATTGGCTCTCTATTTACCATGCTAAGATTGACTGTAGAGCTAAAGAAGTTTCTTTTCAGAAAGACTTTCAGTTTGTTTACAGGAATGAACCCTTACGTTTGATAACATATCAAGAGGCTGAGAAACTTGTAAAAGATGGAAATGAATGTTACCTTGCACACGTCGTTGAAAATAAAGGAACTGTTCAGATTAATGATGTGCCAGTGGTAAATGAGTATCCTGATGTTTTTCCTGATGAGTTTCCTAGAATAATACCAGATCAGGAAGTTGAGTTTACTGTTGACTTAGTTCCTGATGCTAAACCAATTTCAAAACCCCCTTATCGAATGGCACAAATTGAACTTTTAGAGTTGAAGGAGAAATTGCAAGATTTATTAGAGAAAGGTTTCATTAGACCTAGCACATCACCATGGGGTGCTCCTGTTTTATTTGTTAAAAATAAAGATGGTTCTATGAGACTTTTCATTGATTATAGAGCCTTGAATAATATCACTGTTAAGAACAAATATCCTTTGCCTCATATGGATGATTTGTTTGATCAGCTCCAGGGAGCTCAGTTTTTTTCAAAGATTGACCTGAGATCGAGGTACCATCATCTGAAGGTACAATAGGCAGATATTCTGAAGACCGCGTTCCGTACGAGATATGGCCATTATGAATTTGTAGTAATGCCTTTTGGGCTAACCAATGCACCTGCTGTATTCATGGATTTAATGAATAGAATTTTCCATGAGTTCTTGGATAAGTTTTTGGTGGTTTTCATTGATGATATTTTCGTGCTTTCTAAAAGTAAAGAAGAGCATGAAAGACATTTAATGGTTATCTTGAAAACCTTAAAAGAAAAGAAACTGTATGGGAAATTCGGAAAGTGTGAGTTTTGGTTGCAACAAATTTCTTTCCTTGGTCAAATTGTTTCTAAAGATGGAATAACTGTTGATCCCGCAAAAACAAAAGTTGTGGAAGATGGCCAAGACCCACAAATGTAACCGAGATTCGTAGCTTCCTTGGTTTGGCGGGCTATTACCGAAGGATTATTAGAAATTTTTCACGGTTATCTAGTCCAATGACTAAGATAACTCGGAAGGGTGTTAAGTTTATCTGGACAAAAGAATGTGATGATTGTTTTCAGGAATTGAAAAGAAGATTGGTGAATGCTCCAGTTTTGGCACTACCTTCCAGGAATGGTGAGTTTGTTATATAAAGTGATGCTTCATTGAAAGGACTTGGTTGCGTCCTAATGCAGAATGATCAGGTAATTGCTTATGCTTCACGACAGTTGAAAACTCATGAGGTAAATTACCCTACACATGATTTGGAATTAGCTGCTGTTGTTTTTGCTTTAAGAATTTGGAGGCATCATTTGTATGGAGTAAAGTGTGAAATATATACCGATCAAAAAAGATTAAAGTATATATTCACTCAGAAAGAGTTAAACATGAGACAGAGGAGATGGCTAGAATTAATCAAAGATTATGATTTTACAATTCATTACCATCCGGGAAAAGCAAATAAAGTGGCTGATGCTTTGAGTCAAAAAAGTAATGCTTCATTAACAATGTTGCGTTTGGAACGTGATCCTTTGGTTAAGGATTTGATGAACTTTGGCATAGAAGTTTTTGGTGCAGGAAGTCATTCTGTTTTGTTTCAGGTATCTGTGAGATCTTCTCTATCAGATAGAATCAAGCAAGCACAGAAGCAAGACAGTGAGTTGCAGAAAAAGGTAGAGCTGGTTCCGAAAGGTAAGTTGCCTGAATTCAACATTGATAATGATTGCGTTTTGAGATTTGGGAAGAGATTGTGTGTGCCTTGTGATTCACAGTTGAAGAGAGAGTTGTTATGTGAAGCTCATAGTTCTCCGTTTTCAGTTCATCCGGGCAGTACTAAGATGTATAGAGATCTGCGGGAGTATTACTGGTGGGATGGAATGAAAAGAGACATTGCTGATTTTACTGTGAAGTGTTTGACATGTCAACAGGTTAAAGCAGAGCGGCAGTTACCGAAAGGGATGCTTCAGCCTTTACCAGTGACAGAGTGGAAATGGGAGAATATATCCATGGACTTTGTTGTTGGATTACCGAAGACATCTCGAGGTAATAATGCAATCTAGGTTATTGTTGATCGCTTGACCAAATCTGCTCATTTCCTTGCTATACGAGATACTTTCTCTCTTGATCAACTTTCCAGTTTGTATCTTAAAGAGATAGTCCAGTTACATGGAGTTCCTCTCTCCATTGTATCGGATCGTGATCCCAAGTTTACTTCTAACTTTTGGAAAGGCCTTCAGAAGTCGTTGGGTACTGAATTAAATTTTAGTACAGCTTTTCATCCTTAATCAGATGGGCAGTCAGAACGAACAATTCAGACATTGGAGGATATGCTACGAGCTTGTTCTATGGATTATCAGGGAACTTGGGACCAACATCTTTCTTTGGTTGAGTTTTCATATAATAACAGTTTTCATTCCAGTATACAGATGGCACCATTTCAGGCATTATATGGGAAGCGGTGTCGAACTCCAGCTTTCTGGGATGAAGTGGGTGAAAGGAAGTTGATGGGACCAGAATTGGTAGAAGAGATGGAAGAAAAAGTTCAGCTGATTCAGAAACACATGAGAACAGCTCAGAGCAGGCAGAAGAGTTATGCGGATAGCCGGAGGAAGGATCTATCTTTCGAGGTAGGTGATCATGTTTTTTTCAAGGTTTCTCCTTGGAAAAGTGTGATGAGATTTGGTAAGAAATGAAATTTGAGTCCAAGGTTCATTGGACCATACGAAATTCTGGAGAGAGTTGGATCAGTTGCATACCGAGTGGCTTTACCTCCGAGTTTATCTCAGGTACACAATGTTTTTCACGTTTCGATGTTGAGAAAGTATATGCCAGATCCATCTCATGTTTTGAGTCCAGAGGTAGTTCAGCTGGAAGAGAACCTATCTTATGAGGAACAACCGGTCCAGATTCTTGACCACAGGGAGCAAGTGTTACGGAATAAGGTGATTAAGCAGGTAAAGGTTTTTTGGAAAAACCACATGATTGAAGAGGCAACATGGGAATCTGAAAATGCAATGAGGGATAAGTACCCCCATTTATTCGATAAGTAAATAAATTGCGGGGACGCAATTTTCTAAAGGGGGGAAGGATGTAACATCCCAAGTAAGTAATGAATAATAGATATTTTTATCTATGTCTATTAATGATTAAGATAGTGTTATAGAGGCTTAAAATGAAAATAAATGCAATCTTATGCATGGAATACACTAATATTCTTAAAAGATTGTTTTAGTGCCTTTTGATGGCAAACCATTTTTGAATCTATATTTTGACAATTTTATAAACTATGTTTGTCAAAATAAACTTATTCTTTATGATTGGGACATCAAAATTTACCTTGTGTGAATTTTTGGTATTTTTCTGACAATATTCATTTTTTTAATGAATAGTGAAAAATACTGCATTTTACATCAAAACTACTTTTTAACCTAATTTATTTATATGATTAGATTATGTTTTGAATTGGTTTTGAAGTTAAATCAGAATATATTTTTACCATTTTATCCAATGGTGGTCATTGGATTCAATTTCACTTTGAAATTAGACTTAAACTGTTGTTTTGTAAAAACACGCTTTTTGCTCTGGCAGAGGGAATTAATTATTAAATTAATTAATGTGACTTATATGATTTTAATTTTGTAAAATAGACTTCATTTTTGAATTCAGAATATCAAATATAGCTTAGTGTGAATTTTTGGTAATTTTCTGAAAAACTTCAATTTTTGATGAATAGTGAAACCACTAAGTGGTAATCAAGCAAACTGATTTTTCAGTTAAATGAAAGTTTACCACTAATGTGTATTGAATTTTAAAAATCGAACATACATGGTTGTCATTAAGAAGTAAAATTTGGTTCAATGAGATTAAAATAATTTTTTTGGTGAATAGTAACTTATTAAGTTTTTAATCGCGATTAGTGGTAATTAGTGTAGTTTAAGGTATAAATAATGCTTTAATAATATGAAATGACCTAGACACATGTCCCAACCTTATTGGTTGTGTCATGGCCGACCAAGACAAGACATGGGTCAACTTGGGGACCCCATGGAGATATTTTGGTTGGGAAATGACATAAATAACTTTTTATTTAATGTAAAAGTAAAAATGACACAAACATAATATGTTTCACAAAAACAATTTTTACATGGGGTTATAAAGATCAGATATTTGATTATAAATAGTCATTGGAAAGATAAAAATATTTCCTACATCATAGTAGTTTTTTTATAATTTTTAGACATTAAATAAATTAAATTATTTATGACATAATAATGATGCAGCGATGACATCATTATTTGACGATTTAAATAAAATGGAAAGACAATGTAAAATCTATGAACGACACATGGCCAAAACCAATTGGATGAGTGTATTTCGAACCCTTATCATCTTATCCACGAATTATATCAATGTGGGACCTTTTAAAACCGAAACACATTTTCAAATAAAGTAATATTTCTTTACTTTCCAAAAGTTCCCCTCCTCTCCTCTTATAAAAGGCCCCCACCTCTACCTCATTTCACACACTCCTCAAGCCTTTGTCTCGTCCAACCCTTACCCATTTACTCTCTCCACATCCCTCTCCTCATCCTAGAGGATTCCCTTTGGGCATAATCCTTTCAAAGGAAGCCTTTAGGCTCAAATCAAAAGGAGTTACACTTTTAAAGGTAATTCATTCTCTCATGTTCATTTGTTTTATTTTGATTCTCCAACCCCCTAAACTCTTTTTATTTACTTCTTTTGTAACAACACCAGTATCTTCAATATACTAGGATGTTGTTATAAGATTTATTTGAGCTATACTCTCACACAACTACATCAAATGGTTAAAGAACATACGGTTTCAGTGGATGGCGAAATTCTGCCTCCCGAAACGATGATTGTTCAATACTCATTTAACACCTTCAATGGTGGCCATTATGATGTAACTATTTTTATATATGATATATAATATGTTTATGTTTTCCTTAAGCTTCTGTTTTTTTCATTTTTGGCATACCTTTATGGTTTCCATTATGGGTAAAGACGATATCTTCATTTTAGGAAGTGCGGACTACCGCCCCCTGAAAGTGATTTGATTCGTTAATACCATATGTGGGATGTGTAAAGGATAAAGTTAATGATATTATATATGTTATTATACTGAAATTATAATATACTCTTATATAATTATGATTCCATTACAGAAAATATGAAATAGAAATGGAAGTAGCGTTCATGCGTACGTACGGCTTATCGTCTCCATGAACGGTGCATTTCATTTCTTACCTCTAAATGATTATGTAATATTATAAATGCATGTATGTACTGGATATATATGACATATATGATATCTACATCATGAATACCATTCTGGATATAATGAACCTTTGACCAAATTAACAACATGTAAGTGTAAGAAGTCTATTTTTGACTTAAGAACCAAATACCGACAAAATGAACATTATTAACTTTACTGATTACATGATGTTCATAACATGGTATAAAAGGAATAATGAACTTGAAAAAGATTCATAAGCAAGTAGAGATTAACTCAAGTTTATTATTCAGGAGATTAAAGAACGGTCGGGTCAAGTTGGATACGAGGTATGGGACTTCGTCTCAATCTCCTTTCATTGAGGCATATTTTATTTTATACACAACTTTCTTTTATATGGTGTATAAACCCCTTTGACTTTTACGTTTATTCAAAAGGAATATTTTTTATACGAAGCGTTTACTAAACGACAAAAGGGAATGTTTTTGTCGTACTTATGCGGCGACAATGACTTCTCCGCCGCCGTGACCGTTATTTGAGTTTCGGCTTCCTCTACAAGCCATACCTTCTTTTTAAAAGAAAAATAAATACCATGTTTTACTTTTCTTTTATTTTAGTATTGAAAATGGTTTTCATAATGATTTTATATCAATGTGTTGTATTGATATCTCGTGATTGAAATGTGGAAATTTTATGTTACCTTTATGCATGTTTTATGTGATATGATTATGTTATGGTTCTTGGGCATTATTATGAAGACGGGTGGTTCCGTGATAAACTAAGGGCGGGTGAGCCCGTTATAGCTCTCCAATGCATTGGGTAACGCGATGGAGTGAAACGTTAAGGTTTATCCGAAGAGATTTTAGGGAATATACTGTGATGGGTATTCCAAACGTAACCAAGAGGGTTTCTCCCTACGTAAGAATGTTTTGAATGCCTCAAGTTACCTTTATGTCTTATGATTTCAATGATTTACTAATGATTTGATGAGGTATGTTAATGTGCTTATGTTTTATGGGTAATGTATGATTTCACTCTTACGTATATATGTACCCATGTTTCCTTTCCATGTTTTTATAACCCATACTGAGCTTTTTATGCTCATCCCAAGTTTTTTTGAAATGTTTTCACAGGTCAAGGGAAAGGTACATGATATGATGATAGTGTCAAGGAAGTGTCAAGAATGAATCCATGTTTTATTTTAAATATGTTTCCATTGATGGGAATGAAGAATACTATCTTTATTTAACCACTTTGTTTATTTGTGGAATGTAATGCAAGTTTTATGATCTAATTCTCTAAAACTCTAAACCTGAAAAGATCCTCAATGCGTAATCTTGTAATAACTCAAGATTAAGTAAGGTTTAAGGCTGGGGCCTTATAGTTATTCACTTATGGATCATATTATTTTTTTCTATTATGATTCATGTCCATTGAAATTCCTAGTTATATTCCATGACTCATGATTATGATCTATTAATTGATGGGTTGGATTTTAAAATGTTAAGTTCATGTTCTAATACCCATATGATATTTTTATTATAAAAATTATATTCTAATGATATCTCCAATGGTTTTTCAAACGTAGTTCATGAGCTCTATTTTTTTTATGTTTACTTTTCACCAAGATATAAAGAATAGTATTAAGTATGATATGATTTAGAAGGATGATAGTTGTGAATAAATTAGTGGGGGATTATGTAGATATTTTATGTACTTGTCGTTTATGTATTTGGGTTTCTAAATATTCTGAACCATTATGGTTTAGGCATGCATCATAATGATATATATTTAATATTCATATAATATGTTTTAATATTTATATATATAATGTTTGGATTTACTTAGTTGGTATCAGAGAAATATTTAGCTATCAATAGAAGAAAAGTGGTTATTAAACTGGATTTTTTTAATTTTAACGCCATTTTTTAACCGACGTTGAAGTTTCTGATTTAGAAAATATGACTTTTTTAGGTTGATTTTTGTAAACCAATTCCATAAATGAATTACATTTTTTTGAGCGTCGGTTTTTTAAAAAAAACAGCCAAAAAATCAATTTGTATCATTTATGGCGTTGGTTTCCTTAAAAACGGATGCCAAAAAGTTTTAAAAAATAGTTTCGGCATCAATTTTTTTAAAAATCTGATGCCATAAATGAAAAAATATTATTTATTGTGTTGGTTTTTACAAAAACAGATGCCAAAAGGTAAATTTTTCTTCTTCCATGTTTTGGATAATTTTCTAATCTTTGATTTAACAGGTCTTGGAGAAAAAACAGAGTTACAGATCAAAAGTTATGGTCGTCAGAAGATGAACATGTCAAGGTTTCGATTGGTACAACTCATTTCAAATTTTTTTTGAAAACCGTAAATTAAAATCACACAAAACAAATGAAAATGGTGATCGATAATTAAATTTACACCACAATTGGTAAAATCTCATTCGAATGTTCTATATTTGTAACTCGATAATAATAATAAATCATCCCTATAAGCAAACTAATCGAGCTATTTTGAAAAGAAGGAAAAGACTAACAAAGAAAATAAAAGATTAGAATAGGTACCTTATTCAAATTTACGATTGAAGCCACATTTCAAACCATATTGTATTGAAGAGATTGAAAATTTTTCAGGATGGAAAAACTGGATTTATATATAGTAAATGATTAAAGTCGGGTTGTATGGAAATGTAGGCAGGATTTTAAAAAGTTAAACGTGCGTTGTGAAAAAAATGAAATTTTGAACCCACGTATTGGAGAATACTCTTTGGCGATGGTTTTGTTTGAAAAATACATGAATGAGTATTTAAATTAGTCTTTTTTTCAATTTGGTATAAAACCGACGCAGAAAATGCCAATTGATATCCTCTTTAGTGTCGGTTTTTAAATAAACATATGCCAAAAAGTAAAAAAGAAATTATTTTTTACATCGGTTCTTTTAAAAACTGACGGTAAAAAAAAAAAAAAATTGGCCTCCGTTTGTAAATAAACCTATTAAAAAAATTTTAAAAACACTTTTCACATAATTTTTTTAAAACCGACACTAAAGACTAATAAATGATTTGGCGTCAGTTTTTAAAAAAACCAATGTGAAAAATAAAAAAAAAATATTTTTGTTGTTGGTTTTTATGAAAAACGATGCCAAAAATGAAAAAAAAATTACAATGTTTATTATAATTTATTAATCTTCGATTTGACTAGTCGTGGAGCTAAAACAGAGTTACTGATTAAAAGTTATGGTCTTTGAAAGATGAACATCTTTAAGTATTCTATTAGAGAAGATCAACTTCCAAGAACCATAACTTTTATTTTGTAACTCTGTTTTTTCTCTACGACCAGTCAAATCGAAGCTTAGGAAATCGTCTAAAACTTAGAAAAATAAAATATAATTTTTGGTGTGGTATTTGTAAAAAACGACGCCAGTAATATATATTTTTATTTTTTGGCATCGGTTTTTGGGAAAACCAGTGCCAAAAAAATTTAAATATTTTTCGCATCATTTATAACAAAAACCGACGTGAATTATCATTCGTAAATGGGTTTTGGTATCGGGTTCTCTGAAAACCGATGACAATAAGTTTCCGCACATACTATTGGCGTCGGTTTATAAAAAACTGACGTTATTACGTCGATGTTAAATCAGGTGTTTATACTAGTGTATTCTTCAAAACTAGTATGGTAGAGCATTAGTGAAAATCCTTAGGATACAAAAATTATAAGAGAACATCCAATGTTATTTTATATAATGGATTGTGGTTTTCCATGAAAATAAATCTATGTCAGGATATTATCAAGTGGATGTAGATGTTGAACAAATGCACTTAGTGATAATAACTCTAAATAGTGTGGATTTGGTAATAAATTGATCATCACTAGTATAATATTAGTGGTACCCAAACTAAAAACGTATATAGAAACTCTTGGGGATATTCCAAGGTTAATTCATATTTCCACTACAAACCATTATAAAGCATTTATATAGATGGTGATCAGGGATGCCCCAGTATAAACCTACGGTGACATAGATCAGATGGAATGGGTCATGAATTATACATAATATAAGTTTTTTATGATTATATGAATATTAAATATGATTATTGTTTATCATGATATTATTTTTGGTTTCATTCAATTTATTGAAATATACGAAATGAAGGTGATAGAAAATGAAATAATGTTTCTCCTATGAAACCAAATATTATGGGAGCGATAATGAAAATTTTCATTGTTATTATTAAATAATTTTTTAAATACATGAATCATTCTAAGAATCCAATTGAAAAAATAAGTTAATACAGTTCTATTGAGTTGTTTATAAAGAAATATCCATCATCTTTTTGTGGGTCCAAAGATAAACTTATTAATGATTAGTGGATTAATAACATTAAAAAATATTTTATATTTTTCAGTACATGGAGTATAAAAATATTATTCTGGTTTTTCATCATTTTGATGGTGAAAAAGATAAATGGGGGAATCGTATAATTAAAACAGGGAGAAATTAAAAACAATAATATTTAGAGTGGGGTGAGTATATAAGGTAATTTTTAAACAAGTATATTCATCACAGTTTTTATATGAAAATGGGGAAGGAAATTCTTGTGTTCAATCAGATTGATGATGAATAATTAAGTACCTAAGAGGAAAAATTTACAATATTTATGAGTTATTATATCTGTATACTCATCCAACCTAAAATGAAGTTTTTATTTATTATTCATTGGTTTAAGGTAAAGTATCTAAAGGTTATTGTCTATAACATTTTTTATTAGCAATAAAGTAATCATTTGAGGTGACCTTGAGGTTGAAATGGATATAAGAGAGATCCCTCAATATTATGGCTTTGATAAGAAAATAATGAGAGAATTTAATGAAAATTATAATAATAATAACAAGTAATTGAAGAGGATGAATAATCCATTATACTATATGTTCAGAAAAAATCATTGAGTTAGTTTTCATATGGAGAGTAGTATGTATTTTTAATTTAGAAAAGAAGGTCATTGAGATATTTGATAAAAAAGTGATATGAACAAGTTAACTAATGATTTGGGTAGAGATAAATATATGAAAAATGAACCACACACTCCAATGATTCAAATGAAATAATCATGGAAATTTTGTTAACATGTTCACAAATCTAAGGGTTGATGATGATGATTTACATCAACGACCTATCAATCTCATAGACAAATGTAAATCTCATGTGACGAATATCACCAATACAAATCATGATAGAAATTTTGTGATAGAAACACTCACTATATAATATAGAACAACCAATGTCTAATTTGATTCTATTTATACCCACTAATTTATATAAAAAGTATTTTCAAGGGTATCACATTACCGAATCAATGATTATATGTTTAATTATTAGGGAAAATCCTAATGGTACATTGATTTCATCTTAAGTCTATGACTCTTCTCTTTCTAAATATTTTGGGAATATACTTCTTAAAAAAATAGTTATTTTCTCTCTAGTTAAGTTTGATGTTATTTTGGGAGTGGATTTTATCTCTCTATATAGAGCCTATATCAATTACTAAAAAGGGGAAGTCAAATTTATATTCTACACTGAACTATGATTGTTTATCAATTTTAGTATAAATATTAGCTTCTTATGTGAATTAAATTAATTGTGTGGGTATTGATTCATATTTAATGGAAATATTTGTATCATATGGTTTGGTATAAAGTGAACATCATGGATATGTCTCCGAAAAGATAGTTTTTAATGTATTTCTATAAGATTTACCCAGTATTCTTCTAAATCATAAAGTTTTGTTATAATTTTAACTCAAACCTCATAATAAAAATCTTTAAAAGAAACCATTTAGAATAGATCTGATTGAGTTTTTTGAATTTATAAAGGAAACTATAACAGAATCTTGACAAGGGATTCAATCAGCTTATTGTGTTCCCATGGGGTTTACCAATTCATTTTGTTAATAATAAATATGGATCTGTGTGGATGTAGATTAATTATCAACAACATATCAATATAATTATCAATATTAAGTATCATCTTCCACATATGGATGATGTTTTGACCAATTATAAAGAGGTAAATATTTTTATAAGATTGATCTCTAAGATGAATACTATCAACTGGAGGGAAAATGGGAATAAATACCAAAGACAACCTTCAATATGAGGTATGGAAACTATGAATTCATATTGATACAATGTGTTCATAATAATTCCTCTATTATCTTCATGAATTTAATGAATATAGTCCTTACACCTTTCCTCAATCAATTTGAAGAAGTATTTACAGATGATATTTATATATATTCAAATTAAAAGTAAGAGAACAAAAGTTACATGAGGAATTTACTAAAGGCTTTAAGGAAAGTTAATTTTTATGAAGAATTTTACATGCCTATATTTTCAATTAAAAAAGTTTCATTTTTTGGTTTATATAATATCATTATATTGTGTATCAATGGGTCCATCATTGGTGTAAGTTATTGAACATCCTCCCTGAGCATACTTAGTGAATAAGAACCATAGTTATCATAGATTATATGGATATTATTGAGTTTTTGTGAATATTATTTCAGGTATATGTCATCCACTTACCAACATAACATTTATTTAATATCTCCTCGATTGAAGAATGTAAGGAAAAGTTTATGAAACTTAAGATAAGGATGATTAGTGAACATGTTCTCACACTACCCTATAGTGGAAAAAGAGTTTTTATTTACATTGATTCATCATAGAATATTTTGGAATGTTTTCTTATACATGTTGAAATTTTCACAACTTAAAAATATTTCTAATTAAATTTTTGTGAGAAACACTACCAAACCCATAACATAGAAATATCATTGGTAATATTTTTATTAAATATATATATGCATTATATTTATAGGGAACAATATAGAATATATGTTGATAAAAATATTTTAATGTATTTGTTAACCAATATTGAGATAACTATGCACCAGAGAGTATGGTTGGAGATGATTAATTATTATGAATCATCAACACATTTCCACCCTTGGAAATCTAACAAGGTGTTTTATGTTTTATGTCGAAATTATCATACTAGATTATCAACGATGAGGAAAAAAATGTTTAATATTTATATATTTTCATAAGGAGGACCTTAAAATCATTAATTATGGGGAGAAATAAAATATTTATATAATGAGTGTTCAACCATCTATATATGTGATGATTGAAGAGTTGGAGAAGAAAGATGTATATTATTAAAAGAAGGTAAAAATATTCCTAAGTTCAACCAAGATTATAATTCAATGATAAGGCTCAAGAACTGAGTATGTTTCCTATCTATATGAGACTTGAATATGGTAAAATTATACAAAGATCATATACTATCATTCATTATTAATATTTTATGTATAATGATACATAGTGATCTCATAGAGTATTTCTATTGTTACAACACGAAAATTGTTATTGGGGTGTATTTGTCTCATTTCCTGTTATATCAACATGTTAAATCTATTATAACAAATTATAAGGAGATTTTACAACGATTACCCATACCAGAATGAAAATTTGAAAAAATCCCCATGGATTTCATCATCAGAGTACCCAAAACATCAAAAGAATGTAATATTATTTGGATTTTAATGTATCACCTAATAAAGTCAAAAAATATCAATACAAGCAATCAATTTATTTCCCTGGATTATATTTAAAGGATATAAATAAATATGTTATAAGGTTGTATGTAGTACCAAATTCTTTGTTATCTTACCAAGATCATATGTTTACCTTGATGTTATGGAATATTCTTCAACAAGCTCTAGATAATGTTTTTTTCGTACTATGGATCATCCTCTGGAAGATGGTTAGAATAAAAAGAAAATTTAAACCCTAGATGATATGTTGAGAACCCTTTCATTAGATATAAAAGTTGGATCAGATAAAAAAATCATCTTTTCAAAATATCTTATAAAAATATCATTTACATGAGTATTCAGATAGATTCTTATGAATCACTCTATGGAAGGAGTTGTATAACTCTATCATTTTGAGATGATATTGGAGAAAAAGAGATATTGTGACCTAATCTATTTGATTAAATGTTAAAAAATATTAGATTAATTCATGAGAACATAAAAGTATACAAAACAATATGTGTATATTTTTTATAGAAACAAAGTGAATTATATTATTATTTACCAAATAATGAAACATAGTGGCACAACCTTAGGTCAATCTTATGGAGGATGCTTACACACACAGATTTCTATTATCACACTCATAGTATAAATATTAAAAAAACATAAATAACTATTATAGAAGGGTTATTTGATTATTAAATACAGGTAATATAATATAAATATATATATATTAATGAAAATAATGAACACAAATAAATATAGAGAAAAGGAAAAAAGAAGTTAGAAGAAGAAAATAGTTTCTCTCATGGATTTTTAATAATGTTGTCATTGTTATTTAAGATACATTCATCATTATTATTTTCAACGTATAGATCTGTAAATTTCACTCTAAAACATATCATTATAAAGGTATTACCCTACTCCTATAGCTCAGTATGTAGGATTAATCTATTGCACCTAAATACCTATGAAAAACACCAACATGTGAATAAATTAGATTTAAATGAGATAAAAATGATTGAAGGGGGAGGAAGAAGATAGTAGTAGAGAATATTGGGTGAAAACTCACCACAATAATTTTCACCACTACTGAAATATTAGAATAATGTGAAAATTGAGTTGTAAACTTAAACACCATCACTTCCCCCAGAGAACAATAGTGAGTTTTTTCTTTCCACAAACATAGAGTAAAAATAAGTATGATGGGATAAACCAAAAATTGAAAAAAAAACATAAATGAGTAGAATAATGAGATTGATAAAAAATATAAAAATACAATATATAATTAAAGATATATGATATCTATAATCCACCTTTTCTGTCATTAAAATTGAAATCCTTTGTAATGGATAATGACACATATATTATTAAGGAAATAAGTGGGAATTATGGCTCCAAAATATATCTTCTTCATGTTTTGAATTTTACCAACATATTGGACCATTTTGGAAAATTTTCATTCATAAAATTCCTTCTTCTACCTCTTCGTCATACCACCATAAAAATTTCAACTTCATTGAAAAAATATTAACGTACATATTACTGATTCACTCTTTATAATTAATCAAGATAGACTAATTGTTTGTATTCTCATGCAGTAATTTCCCATGTATGTGTAGAATTGATAAAGTATAACACTAATATGGCCATTGAAGAGAAACATTTTATCCATATTATTATACATCTCTTTTTATAATGTTATATTCAATAGTATAGAAACATGTAATATATATGACTATCTCTAAAGGGAATACATTCTATGAATAAATCTTAATTCATGACATATGAGATAGTTTGGTCCACCAAATATTGGATTGAGGTTTAGGTGTCATTGAATGAAATGAGTATCATGATTTATGTAATCTGAAAAAATTAATTTCATAATTTCAGTGAGTGGAGAAACTTTTTTGACTGAATTATAGAAGAAAATAAAAATGCTTAAAATCCAAAATTATTTTTTCCAAATAATTTAAAAATACTACAAAAACAAAAACATATGACAAATTATCATAAAATAACAATGTGGTGGGATTAATAACATTGAATTATAGAATAAAATATGTGAAAATGTTATCTTTATCCACATATCAGAGTTCATATATGAGTTATAATGATAATCATTAGTGAGATTAATAATTTCAATTTAGTGATAAAGTATTAAAATGAATTTATCCATTGAATATTTTAATGAGATTATAAAACAATAAATAGATTATTACTAGGTATATTTTCCCCTTCAACATACAATATTGACTATAGATGGTAGCTTATCACTTGAATCTTCCACTGAACCTCTCAAAATTATATGATGTCTTCCATGTATCAAATTTATGTAAGAACATATTTGATCATTCAAATATTCTAAACTAAAAGTTTATACCACTAGATCATGATATTTACTAGGAATAAAAACTTTTATAAATCATTGATCATAGAGATAATGTTTTTTTAATCAATACTAGTAGTATTGTTAATGTTAATTTGAGGATTTAGAATCCTGATGATCATATACGAGGACCCATTGATGGGATTAAAAAAAGATAACCTAATTTTTTTATTTTAGAGTGATGGAATATAGAGGGAAAAAATATTTTTATTGGGTTATAATGTAACAACCAGTCATTCTATAATAATTTCCAATGATATAAATGTTATGTATTAAAAAGCTTCTGTTATAGGTAACCATGAGTCTAAATGAACTATGATATAGTTATCCCTTATAACCTATCCATTGGATATGTATATATGAAAATAATTAACCACAATATGAAATATATTTATATTTATTATTAATCAAAGGAATTCATTGAAAAGAACTCAATTATAATAAAATAATTTAAAGATCAGAAACATTTTTATTGAAAAACAAATGTTGTTTCCTTCTATTTGTGTATTATTTTCAAAACAATGTATATTAATAAAAATTGGAAATTTATTTTACATAAATATATCGATAATTTTTAATAATATATTAGTAATCACATATAAATTAGTTATCAAAATTTTAGTAATGAAGAAAAAATTATTTATTAGAATATAGTTTTTTTATATGATTTTTTATAAAACCAATCTGTTTCTATAGAAATAAATTCAATAAATACTTATTGGTTAATGGATTTAATTAAATTTATATACTATATATTCAATAAAATAATTTTACATTCCATTTAAAGTCTATTGTTATTAAAGGAATAAAATAAATTTGGTTTTATGATTAAAAATATATTTTTTCTTAAAAGGGGTTTTCATTGCATTTTGTCTTCAGATTTTAGAGTTTATTTTTACCAAATATATAAATTGAGTTTAATAAAATGTATTAAAAAAATTTAATTGGAATTTAAAATATTTTTTATGAGTCCACTTTCATTTTTTATCTTAATTATTAATATAAATATTTTAAAAAATGCAATATTTTGGATTGAAATGAGTTTTCTAAGAGGTTAAATAGATATATGAGGGTAAACATTCCACAAAAACGTGTTTTTATATTATTTTTTTATGATATGAGTTCTCTATATTTTTATAAATTCTATTTTTGTTCATTTTTTTCCACTATCACAAGAATTATACCATATATTAATTAAATCATTTATGTAATTCCATCGATGTCCCCCTCACTTATAAATGAAGACAAATTCTCCACCCTTATTGAAAATATGTTATCCTTATATATGAGACAATAACTATAATAATATCATCCTATATTTCTTCACTTAATACTAGATCCCTTGTTCTTAATCTAAGATAAATCATTCAGTGGTTATGTTGTAATCCAAATGAGGTCTCTCAATGAAGTGGTATAAATCTTCACCAATATATTTCAAGTATATCTCTTATTCCATATACAATAAACCAATTTTATCAATTACAATATTATTAATCCAAAATCATTGATATAATTATATTTCTCTTTTCAAACCGGTTTTTATATCTCCTTTCTATCAAATGAAAACTGGCAGTTTTTCTCGTGCGTACATGTGGATTACTGCCTCCACTGAGCGATATGATTCAATTTCCATCACAACCACACATTGATGAATATAATAATTTATTTAGTAAATATATAATATATTTATGATGTAATTAATAATCATTAATAATAATATATATTCTTTCTTTCTTTCAATATTTATTTAGTAAATGATAATAATTTTTATACATACGTATAGACTATTGTCTACATAAATAGTGTAATTACTTTCTCAATGTCTAAATATAATCATTTTTTATAAATATTTATTTAATCAATAAATTTATAAATTTATTATATTATAAACATAACATTATTTAAACTCTATAGATTATGGAACCATGATTAATGTACAAGTAATGGAACTACTAAATCGAAACATTCATAAAAGGAAAATGTTAACACCTGGAAATGGTGATTTAAAGAAAATAATTATTGATAAAAGAAAATTAAATTTTACAAGTTGATAATATGTGGTATTAATTGTATGAATATGTTTATTTTATTTTATTTATGTAAATTTAAATTTTCTATACATGAGGTCAGAGCACATATAAATTAAGATGGACTTGAGATAATGGTTTTATATTACAATTTCATTTTTAACAAGATTGTCTATGATTAAATTTATAATTATCAAATTGTATAATATATCTCTAAAACTCATATCTTTTTCTTTTTTAATAGTGATTTATTTAAATTAAATGATTATTTTTTATTTTCCACTATTTATGTACTAATGAAACTAAAATAATGTTATTAAGGAAAATGACTTTATTTCTCTCATCTGTCAAATATATTATTCTTCCCTTTCAAACTTTTAATTAAAATTATTTTAAGAACTCTTTTAATATTATGAATTTTTTTATAAAAATCAGTTTTACCCCTTATATAATTTTATTAAATATTTTTTATGTAATGTTCCTGTTGTTTTCTAACTAATGTAATTTTTACTAATGATGTGAACTGGATATTTTTTTAGACTTAAACTATAAGAATGAATTTTAATTCCATAATAGATGCAAATTCATTTGAAGCTTCCCTTATAATTTTCCATGGTTATTTTAAATGAAACAATTTCTATTAAATTTTTTTAATTTTTTTTATTCTAAATAATATATTTTAAAATGAAAAGGGTTTTTTAACTCAAAAAATATTTGAATCACATTTTCACCTATAAAAATATCCCGACATTATGCATACATCACTGTTAATATGATCCAATGATACCATATTTATTACTTATTAAGATAGTTTTTGATTATGATAAACAAATAATTATAGAACCTATTTTTTCCATGGTTAAATCATTGATGAAATGAAAAATTCTTTCATTATATTATAAAAATATATATAAATTCATTAAGACTATATAATGGGTTCTTTATTTGAATCCCTCTAATTAATTGGGTAAATATTACTAATTTATAATCTCTAAGGTTACATGGGAGAATATCCCAATCCCAAAAAAGGTTACTTAATAGGTTATCCCTTGCCCAAATTTGGTTCATGTGTTGTTATACCAAGACTAACATGTGATATATTTCATAGTGGGTATAATCGTCTTAATATTTATATGATTAGGATTAAACTTCACTATATTCAAATATTTTATGAAATGATCTTATTTTAATTTTATTATCTCATTCATTGTATTCTTTGATTCCATTATGATGCATGTCTTATTAAGTGCCATTATTTATTTTGTTACTCATGATCATGATCTAATAATTATTTTGTATGGTTTAAAAATGTTACAATCAAGTTATCAAACATTTATGCTCCTGTAATGATTTAAAATGATCATTGAGTGATATCTACGTTTTTACTCATATTGGATATCTCACCTCACACATTATTTATTTTCCATCTCCACAAGATATGAAGAAATGTCTTATTTATGATATTACTAAGAAGGGTGAAAATTATGAATAGCATCATATGAGATAATGAATATCCTTTATATCATAGTAGTTTAGGTATCCATGTATCAAAAGACAATAAACCTTTTTATTTTAGGTGTGTATTGTAAGGATATATAATGAATATTTATCCCATAATTATTAATATTTATTCATGACATTTTTGGATGACTAAAGAATATTTTAGACTAGCAATATGGGATACCTTATTGTGTCTTGTTCGGTGATATTCATGATGGTTTGGGATTTACTAAGCACATGATAAATGAACCCTTTAATGGATTATGGTGTCCTTTCTGAGAATATTTGGTTCTCATTCACCTCATATGAACTACTTTCATCCATCCCATTCATCTAGATTTATTTTGGCCTAAAATAATAGTATTGGTGATGACTTGGATTTGAATTTGGTTAGTGTTTGAATACTTCTATTTGTTTCTCCATTTTTTAGGGTTTTTAGGTTCTATACATTTTTTCTCTATTCTCCTCCATCCTTATCGAGGCCCATGTTTATGTTAATTTTATCTCTTAAAATAAAATTTATTTCAGTAGGCACAATTTTGGTAAAGTGAAGTTGTATCTGTTAGATTTTTTGGATGTATTTTTTGAGTTCATTTGATGTTTAAGTGCACTTGATACATTTTATTTTCAATTTTTTTGTTTTCTTATTTCTATAATAATGATGTTGTGGGGTTACCATATATCCTAGAGTTTGTAGGATTATAGTCATATAGTTTGATCTTAACTTCCATTTTTTCTTTGCAAGATTCATAACCATTTACAGTTTTTACTGTGGAATCAGTTTTATAAATGTGTTTAATGTTGGTTTGGAATTCAGTCATTTTTTTATTTTACCAAGAATAATGAAAATGATTCTTTTGTTATCAACATCAGTAATAAGGGTAGTGTCTCATTTCGATGTTGGTGGTGTTTTTATTTTTAATCGTATATTCATTTAAATTGAAATTAATTTTTTAAGGTGATCAATCATTCGTTGGCTATATATTTTTTTCCTTTTTTTAAATAGGGATCTAATGATAAAAAGGGATTTTATTTTATTTCATGATGTTAATGATATATTTTGAGTTCAATTATAAGGACTAGGATGAGATTGTATTCTATGGTATGTAATCTTGATGGTAAATGATTTTGGACAATAGTTGTCTTGAGTAGGATTCTTTTATTAGGTTTTTATATCTAGTAGATTTGGTGATGATGTTAGTGTAGTTTTGTGTTTGGGTGTATGGATGGAGGACTCCAAGGGCTAATATACTGATATGCATAATTGTTTTAAATTATAATTTATGGTTGTTGGTTACATATCCCAATAATCAATATTTTACATTTTATTGATTTTTTAATTTCATGTTTCTTTTTATGTGGTGTTTCCCATATTCATGTATAGTCCTCAATCAACCATAATGTGATTTTTTATAAGATAAAAATGCATAAGAAGAGATGAATCCTAGGGAATATATCACGATGAGGAATGAGTTGGGTTATAACATAATAGTATAATTATGTCATTTGATGAGAGAAAAGTGGTTATTCGTGGGACATACATATGAGATGCTATACATAGACATCAATAATGTATTTACTGTTAATCAAAATATTACAAAAATGTTGACTCGTGAGTAATATGGTGAAATGTTGATATATGGTGGATTTTACCATATTGGAGGACCAATTCTACCAGTCTGGAACATTAATGAATCCTTCATATGCTACCATAAATGGTGGAGTTATTTGGGATCAAACCTAATGAGGAGCACCCTTCTTTCTTGGATTATTGAATGGACTACGGTATCCAAGTAAACCATTCGACAACCAGTATGATAATAATGATCTATGGGAGGATGGATTAATATCTTCTTGATATAGACCATTAATATAAATGGAATAGATTAATTTGATCACCCCTATGCCCCAACAGGTTATGGAGAAAAACATATGAGGGTTATTTTATGAAGGTAATACATGATCAATGTTGTGCATGCATATGTACATAATAGGGTTCTATATAAGTAATATCCTTTTTAGTAATCATTGGTGTTGGGATTCTCATCCATGGATTTAAAAGAGGATTTTCTCCGTATTATGATGACTGGTTGATTTGGAAACCTAGTAGGGTCCCTGGAGAAATTTTCTCCCTAGATACAGGGTAGGTAAAATATATCATCATATGTTTTTAAAAGGAAATACATTGTTCAATAGCGTACGTTAAACACCACATTGAGCATAAACGAACCACTAAGTATAATTATTTAATATGGTAGTTATCACCTAGCTGTTAGAATAGAGGGAATAGAAAATGTTAACTGAATTATGAAAATATTTTTTACACATGTTTATATAATGATTCATTGGTGGCCAAATTAACTTGAAATCAAACTAAAAACCAACTGAATGTAAAAGATGCATTTTAATAAAAATATATTTAAATGTGAATAATAATATTTATAAAATAAAAAATCACTATTTTTTGTTATATATTTTAAATATTAATAAAATATAATGTTTAAAATTAATTTTATGTTTTTTTAGACACTATATAAGATCAAATATAATTTAATGGATAAAATGAGTGTTTATCTAAAAAATACAGTTTTACTATCTTTTGATGGTAAAACCATTATATATATATTTTGTAACCCTTTTATACATTATATTTGACAAAATATACTTCTTATTTGTAATAGGGACATAAAAAATTTACTTTGGTGGAAATTTAGTTATTTTTTAGATAATATTAATATTTTAATGAATAATGAAAAATACTGCATTTTAATTCAAAATTGCATTTTAATTTAATTAATTTATATAGTTATATTATAATTTTAATTGTTTTTAAACAGTAATTAAAAAAAATTATAATTTAATACAATTTTTGTCATTGGAATCAATTTCACGATGAAATGGAATATAAAAACTATGTTAACTTTTGAACATTTTACTAAAAAAAGTCATTTACTTATTCCTTCAACGATATTAAATTTTATTACTTTCTTCCAATTATGTGATTTGAATTTGTAAAAATGGAATCCATATTTGGAATTAGAAGGTCAAAAATAGGTAAATAGGTTCCTTTCTTGAAAATTATGAATAGTAACTTTGGTAATTATTTTTATTACCATAGTAAAAGATAAATCGGGTAATTAAAGGTAAAAAACACAATAATAATATAAAAATACACTAAAACTCATCCTAATATTATTTTATGAGTTTATCCCAACCATGATCACCCTTTGGTATATCTTAGGACCATATGGAGCCACATGGATTACTTTAATGCATTTATAATATTATATTAAATGAATAGTCATTTTGTTACACTTTTGTTTTTTAAAAGTAATATATTTTAGTATGGCGTTTTATAGGGGATATTTTATACAAAAAATATCCAATTTAAATATAATAAAATTATCAACTTAATGGTTATTTTTTTATATTTTTTTTAAATTAAATAATTAATTTTAATTATGACATAATAATGATGTAGTAATTTCATATTTAATAAAAGAATCAAATAAATGATATTATAAATATTAAAATAAATATTATTTTACATAACTTATGCCATAAAATAATTTAATGGATTTATTTAACATTTTTGTAATAATTTAATAGATATTTTTTGAGCTTATCTTGTTTTTGTGATATTTTTTAAAAGACAACTAATGAATAGTTTCATAATTGACACTATTGGTATTTTTAAAATATAAAATATGTTATTAATTGTTATAAAAGTCCTAAAAATCCAATATTTGAAATAATGGTTAGAATAAATACTAATATATCATAAATGATTCTTTTTTTAGATTTTTTTACATGTTATTAAAATTACATTAACCCACAAAGTGTAAATAACATGATATAATGGTAAGACTATGAATGATAACATAAGGGTTAAAACAATAAGGTAAGGATTAGAAAATATTAAAAACATGTATAAAATTAATTTTTTTATGGTTATTTGTCCCAAATTCATCTTATCTTAGAAATAAATTAGTTTTGGACTATTGGGAATTGAAATAGAATTTATATTAATTTAATACTTCTAATAATTCCTAGGGTTCCCCTCCCCTCTCCTATAAAAAAGCACACACTACTCTTTATTACTCGCACTTAAAAAACATATTTTTCATCCATTATCTTCCCAAACCACTTAATAGAATCCCTACCTACTTTTTTGGGTCCTTAGTTTAGGTATAACACCCTTCTTTATATGTGTTAAGGTATTCTTCAAAGGTGATCAACCGAATAAGAGTTGTCATTTTCTTTATGTATTTATATTTTATTTCATCATCCACATCCATAAAATATCAATAAATCTAGATTAAATAATAAATCCTATATTATCAATAAAATTTTATTTTATTATGTTAATATAATCACCTAATTCCATCTTTACATGCATTAAATGGGAAAGTAATAAATCATTCGTCTGTACTTTTGAACTATCACCTCCAAGAACCAATCTAATTCGTTTTCCATAACTGTCTCTAATGACTGTTTATAAAAATGTAACTACAACTAAAATTTTATATTAAATACATATTAATAATTATAAAATAATAATATATCAGTTACTTTCTTACATTCCATGCACATACAAATTATACAACCGTTCATGAGTACATGTGAACTATCTGCTCCATGAAGCAATGTGATTTATTTTTTTCACTACATCACTTGTATTATATATATATATATAAGTATATTTAAATGATTAATATGATATTAATGATTTTATAATCATTTTTTAAAGATAAAATAGCACTTTCATTCTTTCTATAATGATCAATGAAAAATGAAGACGTTACTCTTGGGTACCTACGACCTACCATCTTCATGATTATAACGTTGTTCATTTTTCATAACCATAATTAATGGTTTTATTTAAAATTATAATACATGTATAAAAGTTATCCTTATGTCATGAATATTATTCTGAATATGATGGACTTATGATCACATGGACTATTTTAATTGTACCGAGTTCATTTACAACTCATGTACCGAATAAAGACAGAACATCTGATACAAAATAAAATAAATATGTAGTTGTTATAACATTGTAATATGTGAAATAAAAAGAATAATAAACATAAAAATGTTATTGAGAAAGTATAAACTAACATAATTTTATTATTTTTGATTATAAAGACTTCATATGATTATTCAGAATCAAGGTAAGGGATTTCATCTCAATTTCCTTTCATTGTGGTATTTTTTGATAATATGCGCCTTTATTCATTTATAAAGTGTATATACCGTATCTATGACATTACGTATCAATATTTTATCTATTCTAATGTTATTTTTGGTTTTTGAAAATTTTTTAATTCATGTATAATATGATTTAAATGATCAATCTGATATGGGACATTGTGAATGTGTAAATATTTAATTATCAAATATTTTTCTTTATGATATTAATTTTCATATTTATTTATATGAAAAGAAAATGATTATATAGGAACTTTTATGTCTATTTTAAATTTAATTCAATGTTTTCAAAAGGAATATTTATATAAAAATAATTTTACTTTCATTTCAAATGACAAAATGGATTTTTTTTACATATACAACAACAATGAATTATCCTCCACCGTGGCCATTATTTGATATTTGGGTTCCTCTACAAGACATAATGGATTTAAAAGAAAAATAAATCTATTATTTCTTTTATGGGTATTTTTGTATTAAAAATGTTTTTGAAAATGGTTTCTATTTTAATATCTTGAAATAATTTCTGGTTATTAAAAATGAAATTTTATAATTGAAATGTTGATAATTACAATTTTTTATGTGTTATGATTATATAATGGTACTTTGACATTTGGCGGTTGGTTGCATTATTAACCAAAGATAGGTGGTTACATGAAAACCCAAAGATAGGTGGTTCTATTATAATCCAAGGGTTGGTGAGCCCGTGATATCTCTCCAATGCATTGGGTAAAGAGAGAAGGTTAACCAGTTAGATTTCATCTAATAGATTTAGGGAAAATACTATTATGGGTATTATAAATGTAACCATGAAGGTTACTCCATATGTAGTGGTGAAAGATACATTGTAAGTATGATATGGATGACACAAGTTACCTTTATGTTTAATGATTCCTATGATGTTTTATAGGAATCTTATGATTTCATCAGTTAAGATAAAGAGTTTATTTTTTATGAGTGAAATGTGCGTTTTTTAAATGTTTTCATGATTTTAAGATACTCAAGGACTAAGGGATTCATTCCTTATTTTATATACCTTTCTGATATTTTTCTGCTCATCTAAGGTTTTTGAAATTTTTTTCACAGGATTTAAGGCATAATAGAGTCATGGTTGGGATTAGGGAAAAGTTACTATGATTAAACATGAAAGGAAATCATGTTTAATTTTAAAATATTGAATTTTATAGAAGAAATGAATACTATTGTAAGTTCCCAAATTGTATTTATATGTTTTTTTATGTATTATTTTTGTCCTATTTATCAAGATATCAATCCTTTAATGGATCCTTAAGGTGAAATAAATTCTTTTTATTGACTTAATCAAGGTTGTGTAACGTTTAAGGCTGCGGCCTTACAGTTGGTAATAGAAGATGGAATTAATAAATTTGGAGACTAGGATGTTTTTAAAGAGATAGATATATCATCCTGAGTTAATAATTTTAAGGTTGTTTGTAAGTTTATTGTCTTTCAATACCTTTTTAGGTTATATGAAATGAACTTTTAAGGTGACTAATAATATTTCTGGACACTTTCGCCTTTGATGTAATTATGGGTTATTACATTTAGGCATGAAAAATGAAAAGGAGGAGATAAAAATTGAGGTTAAAATATGTTTTGGTTATTTTTTAGTTTTATAATATTTTGGTAATATTATATAAATTATATAGTTTTTTAATATATAAAACCTGATGACAAAGTGACAACATGTCGCGTCAGACAAGGTTTCCCGAATCGAACCCACAACTGACGTGCCATAATGTGTTATCACCTACCATTGGATTACATGATGTCCCTGGTTAGTATGAATTTATATTTTTAGTTAAAATAGTTTATGGAATAAGAATATGTTGATTTTGGAATCATATGTTTTATCAAATGGTTATCCTTTGTATAGGAAAATGATTTTTGAATTAAGTGATAATGTTATTTTAGAAAATTTTCTCAAATTTGTGTATGTTATATGATTAAAGTAAATATAATACTATGTGATTTTAATTGAGTAGTCATGGTTGAATTATATTTCGGAATAATATATGATTTCATTTGTATAGTAATGGGAAATTTGGTTATTTATAGAAATGATTAACCTAACAAGGAGAATATGTGATTAGGTTAATTACTTTTGGATATGAGACATTAATAGTGATTTGTGTTATTTTGAGAAAAATGATAAAATTTATCCTGGAAGACTATGTGATCAAATCCTTCTAAATTTTTGGTTTCAATCTTAATTTGGATTATTTTGATTAATTTTAAGGATAATTATTTTTTGAATTGTCTATTTGATACATTGGGTATTATTATTGAATTTTGGAGATAAAATGTTGTGTTTGTTCTTATAAAGGATCATTTTATTTGTGTGATTAAATTATATTATCCTAACCACATTGGTTTTGGTTAACATGTCAATATAAAAGAAATGGATAGTTAATATTTTTTGGATTTTATGATTCTATATAAGTATATTCACCTTCAATACTCATCATTTGGAGAAAAACTTGTGTTTATGGTGGAAATTGATTAAAAAATGAAACTATACTTTTCAATTAAGTATGTTTCCTTATGTTCATAGTAAAGGATGTAAAATAATTCCTCATAATTATCAAGATTACCTTAAAACAAAAAAAATTGTTTACTTTTCATAATACGAAGTCAAAGAACGTTAAACCCATCACAAATTTATAGCATTGTGATTATTATATTTTTTTCATGAAAACGTTATCTATCATTATCCATCATAACATGAGGGTTATTTTTTCTTCCATATCCATCTTTTTCCTAAATTTAATACTTATATGTGTTATCACAGGTGACCTTCGTACAGTTCTTTCATTCTATTAGAGTGAAGGTTTTAACAATCCCTTTTTCCAATGTGGGAATCCAATAAAGGTATTTTGAAGAATTAGAGCATAGTCACCAACCCCAAATTCAAATTTCAGGGACACGATTTCCAAATGGGGGGGAGAATATAAAATATAGTGTTTTTAAAAGGAAACACAATGTTTGATAGTGTACATGATACAACATGTCGATATTGAACAAACAACTAAATATTATTATTTAAAATGGTAGTTATCACATAGTCGTTTGAATGGAGGGAATGAACAGTGTTAATTGAATTATGAAAATATAGTTTACACATGTTTATATAATGATTCATTGGTTACCAAGTGAACTTTAAATTAATCTAAAAACCAATTGAATATAAAGGATGTATTTTTATGAAAAACTATTTAAATGTCATTAACTATGTTTATAAAATAGTAAATTCACACTTTTTGGATTATATTACTAAAGTATTAATTCAATATAATGTTTTAAAATAATCTTATGTGTTTTATACACAACATATAAGAACAAATACAATTTTTAAGATAAAATGATTGTTTTTCTAAAAAAAATTTGAATATTACCACCTTTTGGTGGAACCCCATTTTAAATATATATTTTGAAACTGTTATACATTATGTTTTACAAAATAAACTTCTTATTTGGAATAAAGACATCAAAATTTACATTTTTTAAAATTTTAATACTTATTTGATAAAATTGATATTTTAATGAATATTGAAAATTACTACATTTTAATTAACAATTTCCTTTTCATATAATTTATTTATATAGTTTTATTATCATTTTAATTGGTTTTAATGTATAATTAAATAATTTTTTAATCATTTAATTCAATTTTGGTCATTGTATTCAATTTTATAATAGAATTCAATATAAAAACTATGTTAACTTTTGAACATTTTACTCAAAAAACACATTTTCTTATTCCATTATTGAGATTAATGTTTAATTAATATCAAAAAAGTATATGTTTTGAATTTTAAAAAATGTATTCAATGTTTGGAATCACAGTTTCCAAATTATGTAAATAGTCCTTTTTATTTTTCGACATTATGAATAGTAACATTAGCAATTATTTTTATTACTAGAGTTGAAGATAAATCTCATCATTAAAGGTAAAAGTAATATAATAATAATATAAAACAACCCTAACACTTTTTATAATATTATTATATTAGTGTATCCCGACCATGATCATCCTTAGGACAATTTTAGGGCCACTTGGAGCCACATGGATGAATTTAAAGCATTTGTAATATTTCATTCAACCAATAGTCATTTTTGTTACACTTTTTTTTTAAATGTAAATTATTTTAGTGTGGAGTTATATATGGGATCACTTTGACTAAAAAATTTAATTAAAAATCTAAAAATATTAATTACATTATGTTAATTTATTTATAATTTTTATAATTTTAATCATTAAATTTAATTATTACATAATGATGATGTTGTAGTTTTTTAATTATTGAATGAATCAAATAAATAATATTATAAATATTAAAATAAATATTATTTGACATAATAAATTCCATCTAGAAACTTTCTGGAATTATTTGAAATTTTTTTGATGATTTAAAAAAGTTTTTTGAACTTATCTTATTGTTAGGATATTTTGTAAAAGTCACCTAATGAATAGTGTCAGAATTAACTCTACTGGTAATTTTAAAAATATAAAATAGTTTATTAAATGTTAAAAAGTTCCTAAAAATCTATGATTTGAAAGATGGGTTTGGATAAGTCCTTATATTTCATAAATGAAACTTGTTTCATTCTTTTTATAGGTTATGGTAATTACATTAACCGATAAATTTTAATTAACAAGATATCATGGTAAGATTAAAAAAGATAAAATAAGGGTTAAACAAAAAGGTATGGATTAAAAAATATACAAAACATATCTAAATATAATTGGATGATGCTGATTCAACCCAGAATCATATTATCTTCTAAATAAATTATTTTGAGACCATTTTCAATTAAAATTAAATTTATATTAATTTAATACTTTTATTAATTCCAAGGGTTACCCCCCCCTCCTATAAAAGGCACACATTACTCTATGTTAATCATAATTACAAAACATTTTTATTCTTACAAGATCTTCTCAAATCCCATCATAGAATCCATTCCTAATTGTTTTGGCCTTAGTTTATGTAGAAAAACATCCTTATAGGCATTAATGTATTCTTTGAAGGCAATCAACTGAAGAAGTTGTATCATTTTCTTTAAGTATTTCTACTTTATTTATTCTTCAAAATCCTTAAAATATCTTCCACACATGATTAAATAATAAATATAGTATTCTAAATATGATGATATGTTATTATGTTAATATCATAACGACAATCCATCTCCACTTCAATTAAATGAAAATGTTATTAATCGTTCATGCGTATGTGTAAACTATAACCTCCAAGAACCAATCTAATTCATTTTCCATTACTATATCTCATTATGGTAATAATAAAAGAATTAATTTTCATATTTTATATTCCTGAAATATTAATAATGATTACATAATAATATATCAATTACTTTCCTACCTTCCATGAACCTAAAAATAATAACGTCGTTCATGCATACGTATGAACTATCACCTCCATGAAGTGATGTGATCCTTTTTTATTCACTATATCACTTGTATGATATATATATATATATATATATATATATATATATATGTATGTATGTATATTAAAATGTTTAATATAATATTAATGATTTTTTGATCATTTTTTAATGATAAAATAGTACATACCTTCTTTCCATAATGATCAATGAAAAATGAAGATGTTACTCATGCGTACGTACGGCCTACCGTCAACATGATTATAATGTTTTTCATTTTTCATAAACATAATTAATGTTTTGATTTAAAATTAAAATTTATTTATAAAATTTAACCTTATTTCATGAATATTATTCTGGATATTATGGACTTATTACTACATGGATTGTTGAAATCGTACTAAGTTCATTTTCAACTCAAGTGTCGAATAATTATAGAACATATGATGTGAACATAAATAAATATATAATTGTTATAACATCATAATAAGTGATATATAAGGAATAATAAACCTTAAAAGGATTCTCAATCTTGTAAAAATTAACCGGTATTTATTATTAAGGATTATAAAGTTTGTACATGACGAGTCGGACTCAAGGTAATGTATTTCATCTTAATCTCATTCCATTAAAGAGTTTCATCATATAATGGACCTCTAATATTTTTTAAATTATATATAAAGACACTATGACATTTTTTAGCCATATTTTGTCTATAATAATGTTATTTATTGTCTTGGTAAATTTATTTATTCATGGAGATTAATATTTAAATGTTCAAAGTGGTATGGGACACCTTAATGTTTAAGGATGTGATTATAAAATCTTTTTATTCATGATAATAATTTGAATATTTATTTACATGTGTACAAAAATATTATTAAAGACATTTTATGTCTATTTTTAATTTCATTTAATGTTTTCAAAAGGTATCCTTTTATACCAATATTTTTACTTTCTTTAAAAATGAAAAAAGGATTGTTTTTAACATATATGGAAGAAAAATATTCTTTGTTTCAATGACCATTATTTGATATTAGGTTTCCTCTACAAACTATATTGTTTTTAAAAGAAAAAGAAATCCATTATTCATTTTATGGTTATTTTGGTATTGAAAACGGTTTTGAAAATTGATTGACTATGTTAATATCGTGAAATTATTTCTTGAGATTGAAAATGAAATTTTATAACTAAAATGTTGATAATTGAAATCATTTTTGTTTTATAATTATATAATGTTACTTGGACATTTTATGGGTGGTTATGTGAAAAACCAACGATGGATGGTTATGCGATAATCCAAATATGGGTGGTTCCATGGTAAACCTAGGGTGTGTGATCCCATGATAGCTCTCTAATTCATAGGGTAGTGATATGGGGTTCACTTGTTATGTTTCTCCTAAAACTTTTAAGAAATATACTATGATCAGTATTCCAAACAAAACAATGAATGTTACTCCCTATGTAGCTGTGAAATCTATAATGTATGTTTGATATGGATTCCACAAGACACCTTTAGGTTTTATTATTTCTAAAATGTTTTGTAGGAATCTTATTATTTCATGAGGTAAGGTAAAGAGTTTTTGTTTTATGGGTGAAAAGTATGATTGTTTGAAAATGATGTCATGATTTCAAAATATTTACAGAATAATAGTTTCATAACTTATTTTATATCACTTACTAAGATTTTTATGCCCAACCCATGTTTTTGAAATGATTCTCAAAGGATTTAAGTTATAATTGAGTCATGTATGGAATCAAGGAAAGGTTATGATGATTAATTAGGAAAGGAAACCACCATTTCATTTTAAAATTTTCTATTTTATGGAAGAAATTGAGACTATTGTAAGTGTCCACTTTGTATTTATATGATTTTTTATGTATTATTTATGGACATATTATCTAGAGCTCTAAACTATAAAAGATAATTAATGTGAAAAAAGTTATATTATTTACTTAACTCAAGGTTATGTAATTTTTAAGGTTGGGGCCTTATAGAGAATGTGGATCTATAATGGAAGATCTATAAATGGATTTTTCCTAGTATATGAGCCTGTGAATATATTTTACCTACAATGACATTGGGAATGGGTTCATGGTAGTATGGGGTAGGGTGAGGTGAAAACCTTAATATAGGGTGGTGTGACATATTTTTACTAATGATATTTTATGTGAGACTATTCTCCCTAGTATGTAGTATGGTGAAGAGGTAACCCCAGTATATGTTATGCTAAAGTTTTCTCCCTAATTTGTTTTAAGGATTTCTAATAAACCAAATATAGGTTAAGTTAATGTGGTCACCTTAATGGGAAATATTAGGGATATTTGGGAGAGTAATTCCCTAGTGTGGTTGAATATTTGGAACAGGTATAGGTGAATGACACTAATTTCTTTCATCTAGGATTATTAATTTCACTCTAGAAATTTAGGATAGTATGGGAGATTGTGTCTAATGATGGTTGAGAGTTCACTCATTTGCATAACACAATTATCCTTTTTTTAGTTAATTATTTTATGTTGTTGTCATGACCTAACCCATAATGGATCGAGCCATAACTACCCTATGTCGTCTGCATAGTCCATGGGATGGATACAACATATGAAAGAATAACTAATAATGGAGGATTTTACTAGGGTAAAAATATTAATACTCCCAATGATCTCTATTCATAAGTTCATATAAGTAATAAATAATGATACAAAATCATGAGAGTAAACCAATGAATATAAAACATATATGGGATAAAATAGTATGACAATGTAAACTGAAAAGTAACAAGGGGGAAATACACATCCTATAATAAATATTTCCTAACCTGAAAATAAATAGAAATTAAATGTTGAGAGATCCTAGCTCCAAATATCCATGCTCAACCCATTATAAACAGTAAATTCCCTAGGGTATCCCTATGCTCCTAAGTGGTCACCACTGACCAATCAGTCATTTTTATAAGACATGAAATTTATGAAAAAATCCAATATATAGTTGAGTATATAAATACCTAGTAGTAGACCTAAAAGGATTAAGGGGTAGTAAGAGACACGATAAGAATGGAAATAAAAGCACCAAGACATAGAGTAAAAAAATCCAATGATAGGAATATAGATTTATTTACACTCAATAGAAGAAGCGTAAATGAGAGAAAAAGGTTATCTCTACCTCACTTCCCATCACATGAAATAGTACCATTAGTTCCAACGGGTTCCATCATAAATTCCTTACATCGAACATCTATCCAAATAAACATTTTATTCAATTCACTTCTCACCATTGTTTTGCATAATTGATGGGAAACAATATCTACATAGAGGAACTAGGTTGTTGTTTAATGGGAGGGTCTCGCTTGGGTAGTCAATAGAGGACCCATTACAAGACCTAGTAAGAGGGTGAATCTTTAAAAATTGATTTAGTACCCATGCCCAGACCTGACATGAGGGTTCCAACTATATATTTGATAGAGGACACATACCTAAATCAGTAGTAGGGTTCTACCCTAGTTTTCAAGGAGCCATACCCTGATACCTCTATAGGTTTCCACTTGGATAGTAGAAAAAGTATTGATGACTTTACCATATAAAGGGTCACACTATAATAGTCGATAGAGGACCCTTGGCATGCCCAAGAGGAGGGTGCCACTAGGATAGAAGATAGAGGAATTATTCCCTACCCAGCATGAGGCTCCAACTCTAGTGGTTTACATTGGGACAAATCCTGGACCAATATGAGGGTTCACACTAATCACTCTGATGATCATACCTAATTTCTTCAATCATTGAGATTCACCTAAAAATGATCACACTTGAAGCATCTCACATCGTATCCCAAAGGTCTCTATGAAGGCCACCTTCATGTTTTAATGAAAAAATCCATAGGATGGATTAATCTCATGAAAAAATATGATTACAAACAGAAAATATATAAGAGGTATAGGTTTCCTTAAAAAAGAAGTTAGGGTACACATCATTTAAGGGGACCCACATGAAATTTTTTCCCACTATAATGCCTGGTCGTTTCCATTCTGGTAACCATATCACATCCCATGTATCCCTAAAGAGCATGTAAGTGGACTATATAGTGGGAATCATCCATCGGGGGTCTTATCTATGCACGTATATTAGTCTGTGAAACACTCTTTTTTCATTGTAGTATATTACACAAGGTGTCCTCCCACATGGGGTCCCCACTGTTTCTTTCTGAATATCTCTGTATACTCTGGCTATGTGTTAGTACATATCATGTCCCTATATAATGTTGTGTGTGTTTAATCCATTAATACACATTGGTTTACTTTCACCTGGTCACACTATGTGTGGGGGTCCCACAAAACTTTTGATACATATAATCCTCCAAAAAACCTAGAGCCATTTGTTTTCATTGAAAATTCAATTTTATCTTATGAACTACATGGTGTTTAGTCATAATTTTCATATAATCCTAGATCTAATATGTGTTCTCTTATATTTTCCTCCTCTTATTTTAATTGCACCACTAGGATACCCTAAATTGATGGTAAGATCCTTCTTTTATCATTTATGAACTCTAGTGGATATAAAATAGTGTATGAATTCACCCGTATGAAGCTCGTATTCCATCGCCATCCTTAAAGCCTCCCATAACATCAATATATATATCCAAATCCATAGTATAATCACTCATATCCTCCAACACATCCAGATCTTACCTTGAATTATCTAAATTTTTCGCATGGCAATCCTCCCAGAATACGGGGGGTTTAATTAGGCTCGTTCCCTCTTGGAAACATCAAATCATTACCCCCTGGTCCAATGATGAAGAACATGATTAACTAAGAGGGAAAATCAAAAAAACAATATTTTTAAACCACTATTTTCCATGGGATCTTAGCCATCGAATAAAATTGTAGATATCAACATGGAGAAACATGTGAAATAATCATTAATCAATTAAATGAATTTAATTTAATACTTGTCTACATGAAACTCCTCATAATTTATTCATATCAAGGAATAATAATGATAATTCTTAGTCTGTTGAAATATGGGAGGAATCCATAATTTATGTGTCCTACCATATTATTGGATCATTCATTAATAAAGAATGAACTCTCCATAAAAAATATAAGATATTGGGTCTATTGAACCTCAATTCACCTTGATCTGAGGGCTCATTATTGTTTGATTTCTATTTTACAATGAAGGGTAGAATAAACCCTTTTCAATGATCCAAGGGTTATGGAAACATACCCTAGAGGTCCCCTATAGTGGTGTATTTATATAATAGGCTAGGTATTTTTAATTTAACAAAATAATTAAAATTATATCTTTATTTTAGTTAAACTCTCCCACAAATTGTTTCTATATATGAATTCTCCACACACAAAAATATTTGGATTGAGCCTATGATAAAGAACATGTTTAGGATTCAACCATGGTCTCAAATTTTTTATGTAAGACTCCATTTAAGTGATACCCTATTATTTATGAAAAACATTATCTATGTTATATAAAATATTTTTAATATTTTTATAAATTTTATTATAGGAACACCAGACCAAATAATCATGTGTTGTCTGAGCATCTTGGTATATAAATATTTCTAGACATACTTAAATGTCTCACTAGGGGTAAACATGTTATTTTAATTATCCCCTACTTTAATATATTTATCCTAAAAAAACTAAGCAAAAAAGATAAGGATACTGATCCTGAATCAAACTCTTATGATCCCATGACTTCTCCTACTCCCATGAGATATCCATAATTCACCCATGATATCATAATAGACGAACCAAGGATATGGTCCATGTATTTTGTATCCAC
This sequence comes from Viscum album, assembly GCA_963277665.1. Lineage (NCBI taxonomy): Eukaryota > Viridiplantae > Streptophyta > Magnoliopsida > Santalales > Viscaceae > Viscum > Viscum album. The sequence continues at coordinate 257,635,894 of OY728150.1, forward strand.
TCATGAGTATCCTTGATCAAAACTAGGTGCTCCATAAAAGTGGATCCATTCCCGATTTCCATCTTTCCCCAGTCAATAACATCTATGGGTTCATTCACCTATCTCCTAAACTGAAAAATATGGAAGAATTCACTCACCATCTCTAACTGTGGGGGTAGAGAGAGGTGGTAAGAAACCTGACCAACCATATGCAAGATCTCAAATAGCTGAATGAACCTCAAGGATAGCTAGCTTTCAAGCTGAATCTTTGTAATTCATATTGTGGGAAGACTCTCAAGAAAATATGGTCTCCTTTTTTGAAGTTCAAGAGCCTAAGATGTTGATTTGGATAAGATTTCTCCCTTCTCTGGGCTATCCTCATCCTCTCAGGGATAACCTATATCTTTTTGGTCATCACCTCATGGTCTCTAGCCCAAAAAGATATGCCTTCTCGATCTTAGTCTAGTACAAGGGTACCATAATGGGCGCTCATACAAGGCCTAAAAAATGTGTCATGATGATAGTATATTAGTATATATTATTGTACCCAAACTCTAAAAAGCTCAAGTGAACCTCCCAGCTCTAGATAAAGTCTGACATAAAAGACCTTAGCATATCCTCCAGCAGATGGATACTGTGTTCATTCTTTACATCTTTCTGGGGGTGAAAGGATATTCTCATACTCATATGGATATTGAATGCTTTATACTAGCCTCTCTACAATTGTGACATCAACCATGCATCACAGTTAGGGAAAATCATTGAGGTAACCCCATAAAGGAGTAAAATCTCCCATACATAAAACTGTCTCAAAATCTCCATCGAACTATTCTCTCGAATTTGATGGGATTGTACCAACTATTGGAGTCGGTCAACTATCACCTTGATAGCTTCATGACCTCTCATTGTCTTCAGAAGCCTAGTCACAAAGAACATGGGTATTCCATCCCATTTACACTTAGGATCTCAAGGGCCTGTTACAAATATTTTGGAAATTGGTTCTTTTCGTTCACCTACTAATGGGTAAGACATCGATATAAAACTCAGCCACACCCTTTCACCTAAAAGACCACCAAAATAGTGGATAAAGGTCTTTGTACAACTTCCCCGACACTAGTACGTACAACCAAATGAGTTCTGTGAAATTATTTATTAACCTCACCATGAATCATGAATGGGAAAAACATCTATCCCTTGAAAAGGATGATGTGATTACCGCCTTTAAAAAATACTTCTAGTGAATCTTCTAAGGATATCGAGTAATGTAAGGCCTCACAGTTGATTTATCCAAACTAGGATTTTATCTCATGTAAAAGGAGTGTAGGAGTCAACAACATCAACTGAATAAAAGTTTCATCCTCTTGTGAAACCGGGGTTTGCTTCAGGGAATCCAACTAATATAATGAATCTTACATCAAACATAATTGGGATATCCTACAAAGGACTTATTCCACCATGTTTCCCTTCACAAGACTATATAATATCTCAAAGTTATATTGATGTAGGAACTCGAACCAACACCCATTTATTATGCCCGAGTATCTCTGTTTGAAGCAATATATGAGGATCAGATGGTCTAAGTAAAAAATAATGCACTCTCCTAGAATTTAGTTCCTCCAAATCCTTAATCTGAACAGTAACACAAATTTTTCAAGGTATTGAGTCACATATTTATGCTCATGGGGTGTCAAATAACATGACCCATATTTGTTAAATGCATAACTCTACATCAAAATTCAATGAATCCCATCTCTTGAGTTATCCAAATACTCAACGAACTCGATGCTCTCGTATGATAGTCTCAAAATAAGTGAACTTTTCATCCTCATCCTCAACTCTTAGAAGGATCTCTGGCACTACTCTTTCCTAGTAAAAACTGCCTTTTCTATTTCAGGACAGTAAAAGGGGATTCAATGCAAGAGAGTTGTGCCAAAAACCTCATATAGTACCCTTCTAAGCATGAAACCTCGCACCAATAAAAAAATCCTTAGCCTATCCAAAGAAAAATAATTATAGATCTATACCAGATCCAAAGTTAATTCATGATCAAAAATTACATTCCCTAGAAAGTTAACTTCATGGATTATAAATTGTAACATTGAGAGGTTACATCAAATTTGGTGCTCCAAAAGCCAATCTATGGCCATCCTCAAGTGCTATGAATGATCTTCTTCTGATACAGTGTATATTATTATGTCATGAATGAAGAAAAAAATAAATAAGTCCGTGTATGGAAGGAAAAATCCTAGTTATGAAAGCCATAAGCATATTTGGGGGACTCATCACATTTAAAGGCATCACTAGAAACTCATAGTCTCCATAGAGACAATAGAATGAATGATTCAGAATATCATCCTCTTAAACTCTCAACTGGTAGCAGCTAGACCTGATATCAATCCTATCATATACATATCACACCACACAATGCATATATAAGGGCACAAAATTGATGCAAATCACCTGAATAAGATTTCTCATGCTAAATATATAATCAAATAGGGTAAAATCCTAAACTGACGAGTATTTTCTTGATATTAGATCATTTATCGATGAATAATGTGCTCACCAACAATGAAGATAATTCATTTCATACACTACACCATGATTCAGTTGGATTGAAAGTCGCATTGTCATCTGATTTTGTTTTCAATAGAGGTTGATGAAAATATTCTCAAAACTCCTACGGTTATATATCTAACCTTGGATACTTTCAACAGTGGTGTATTTATAGAGGATGGTACTTCTATTCCATATAATAAAATATTTAAAATTATACATTATATTCAATTAAACGCACCCCCAATGGTAATTGTATATGAATGTACCGTGCCCACAAAATTTAGGTCGTGACTAGGGTAACCCTCATGTTTTTTATTCAACCTTTTTGTCAGATATTAAATCTAAGAGTCTATTTAATATTCATCCCCTTATGTATGAAAAAATTAGCAAGCAAGATATAATTTATTTTAATATTTAAAAAAAAATTAATTGGCACACTGGGCCTCAGAATCATGCGATGTCTTAGCACATGGATCAAAAAATATTTTTATATACATTACAAACTCTTAAAAAGAAAAACATTTCTCTATATTTGTGTAACAATTAAAATTATAATCGGGTTTAGAGACTTGGTTTTATTGATCTTTTGCAACTTCAACATTCTCTTAATTTTTCTCTCCATTTTCATAGAATATAGACTCATGTGTTCTATTTATATGGTAATATATGTATTAGGATGAATGATTTGTGGGTGAGGAGGATAATATTTTTAATTTTTTCTTATAAAGTGTTCTTTCGAAGGACATGTGTGTGCTAGTTCACTCATACAAGAAGACCCAATTGTAGTTAGAAGGGAAGGTTCGGATGCATTGTATAATTACCCTAGGTGAATACCTGGGGTCCTAAATAAAGTAAAACAACATTTTTAGGACACATTTCATGAAAATATGATTTTTTCAATCCGTTTCCTAAAACGGTGTAATAAAAAATACCCATACCCTTCATAATTGGATCAGTTTAGGGAAAAGAGGATCTAATTCAAGGGTAAATGTGACTCTAGTGTGTATGTTTCTTAGAAAGGATAATATTTGAGTATATGATTCACATGGAAATGATATTTGATATTTAATACCTATTAGAATTTTGTTCAAACTTGTTCTTTTAGTGACACATGATACTAATGAATGATAGCGTAAAGGAGAAAGAAATAGCTCAACATTGTTGAATTTTGTGGATCTCCTATAAGTAGTGAGGACCCAACCCTGTGCACTTGTCTAAACTATCCAAAATATTAATTTTATCACAATTTGTTCACTTAAATGATTCATTCTACCCAAGTATGTTTGATATCTTTCATTTCTTCTTTTCCATAGTTTGTTATGATGGGATATTACAATCATATCGTACATATTTACTTGGGTGAAAAAACCTAAGGGGATGACCTGAGTTAAATTACATCATTTTTAAAATATATTATATAGAGTCTATGGACATTTCTAATCATTGTTCCATGTAATTTTCAAAAAAAAATTCCCCTATAACTAATACATTTTTAATTCAATCATTCTTGAAATAAATTGTTCACATATCAAATGTTGTTCCTGATTCTCTGTTGTTTCATGGATTTGATATACTGTTGAGGATGTTAGGAAAGGTTAATCATAATATGGTATACCACAATTATATTCTCTTATATATATATTTCAAAATCATCATTGTGATACAATCATCTGAATTTATATATTTTATAGTAAATTCCTCTTATTGAATATCAATATATGATGTCCATATAACAACCTCACCAACTCAAGATTCTTTGAATATCTAAATCTAGGCTAGTGAAACATAAATGAAAAATGTTCTTAAATAAATTAAAGGGGATCTATCCTACTATTATTTTTAAATCTCTCTAAATCCATCCCATAAAACCATATACACATATTATATCCTTAAACACCTTATTAGTAATCCATTATCCACCACTCAATCAATGATAAATTTCAGGAATAGAAAAAATATTTATATTTGTGTATTGTAAGGGGTTTAGATCATATTTAGATGTGGAATATTGGATTCAATAAACATGTGCTGAATTTAATATCCAAGTTAAAATTTTGGTCATATATAAATCTATATGTATATCATAGAAATATGTATTTGAAAACTCTAACATTATTATAGTGATAATTCACTGTTTGCTCCCATAGAAAATATATATTTTGTTTTATTCAAGGAAAATTTTTCATCAGTCTATGGGATGTATAAAATTTATATATGGAACCAATACATTACAATATTTAAGATGAATTCCTTAACTATAATGATGTGTGGGACGATCTCAAGAAAATGAACATACTAGTCCATATACTTATGAGGGAAGGAACAAATGTCATTTGAATTGGACTTTATTAACAAATCGATGTCTATTTTGATATATGGACGAATTTATTCTCAATGGATTATGGATATGGAAAATCCTATATATTCTTAGTGGGATATATTTTAATGAAAACGAGGTGAGTATTTGTTATATATTTTCAAAATTAAGTGAAAGGATCTTATAAATAATAGGATTGTAACATCATCCATGAAATCCCTCCATATATATGGTTGGATAAGTTTCTATAAATGTGGTTAAGTGAGTTTCAACATTAGGTCTGCAATTCCAACAGTGGTGTATAAAGAATTATATGTATAGTGTTATGTATGTCACTATAAGAGGAGACCATAGATCTAGTGGTGTGGGTGCTACCAAGGATCAACCAGTTCTTATTGTATATTTACAAAGGGAATCCCTCATATATAATTTAGTTCAATTACATAGTCTTTATAGAAAAGTGGTGGTTAAATTCAACATGTATATTCTCTATATTGTGTTTCATATATTGATTTATAGATTCCATTCATCTATTCATTCTATTTCTAGTATTATATAATTACAATTTAATTATGATACAACACCAAATATTCTTACTCTACACTCATGATACTATTTTAACCCCTACAACACACCTCCCAAAAAGAATATCACTTAAAACAAAGGTCTATACTTATTATAGTCATACATGATGGATAGAAGGGATTATATCCTATAATCCTATGTTTATCATGATATTATTTATGATTTATATTATCCCAATCAATTCAAAAAATATTTGGTGGAATATAATAGTTTAACAGTGGCTTAGTTAAAATATGTCTAAAAATGAGAGGTAATATATGATACCATGATAACTTTGGGTTATCATATCATTGAAAATAACTAATTTTGTTATCAATATTCCTTCATTTCATGCTTTTATCAGTTTAACTAATGGATACCCCTCTATATGATAATTTCATACCCTTGTGGATTTTTTTGGTAGTGTTCCTAGGTTCAATGCTAAATCATCACACTAAATATGAAATTATGATACCAAAATTTCTTATAAAATACATTTGATTGATGGGGTTTCAAAATAATCTGATCATTATGAACTATAGGTTACTCAAAAACCTAGATTTTTGTTGTATATTCTTTATGAATCTGAGTCATGATAGTATAGAAAATGGTTATTGATGAAATCGTGATCGATGAAAAAAGGATAGGAAAACAAAAACATTTCTATGGAGCATGAATCATCTTTAAGACTTTATAGATATTCATTTAACACTTCACATGACAATGTATATACTATAGAAACCCACTTAGGGGAAAATTGACCCTGTTTCTTTAATCATATGAAATTATTGGCTACTCTTCAAGGTTTAATTCATCTCCCCAATAGTTTAAACCAAAAGGTACATTAAAACATTATCTTAGATAAAAATCTTATTTAGAGTAGAAAATTAATTTGGGTGGTAGATATTCTAGTATTAGAAACAATTATCCAATTACTTTTTAGGAAAATTTGTGCAATAATTACTAATTTAGGGTAATCCCAAAGGGGAAATCAACTTATGCATTTAGGAATATTTTTATAAAATTTTCATCACCAAGGATATATTTATTAGGTTATTCATTAAAAATATTATCTTTATATTAAAAAAAAATACATGAAAAAACTTTTTTTGAACCTTAATATGGAGAAACAGTACGTGAATATACCTTTGGAATCTCCAAAATATAATAAAGGATGAACCCCATTAGGCCTTGTAGGATTGAGTACCCCAAAATCAAAGGAGGAGTCATTTAGTGAAATGGAAATAATAAAGGTGAAGGAAATAAATCCACATTTAATTATCTGGATTCCTAGACCCTCTCCCATAGATACAATATTGGACACCGCTTCAAACTTGATTTTTCACTAGAGAAGTTTTGAAATTCCAACAAAGCATATCCTGGTTGGTGAGAGAAAATGTCCTTAATGTTGTCCCCTACTTAAAAAATATTTTTATATCTTTGTATTTATGTTGTGATTATTTTCTCAGAATATATATTCTTTGTGATGGCCCCATTATGGTGATCAAAGTGGATATTAGATGGGGGCTTGGAAATTAAAATACTCTTCCTTCTCTAGATATAGTTGTAACTATGGTAGAGGGAACACCAACAACACCTTATCCAAATTTAACTTCTATTTTGTAACTAGATTTATCTAGTATGATCATAAATCATGATAATATAATTTTTTCATCTTTTGACACATTTCACTTAGGTTAGGGATCGTTTTTCTCATGGAATCCACAAAAATAGTGGAAGTCCTCCTTTTTTTCTAAGATTTACACACCTTTCTGAAAACTATTAATGAATTTATCTATGAGGTGTACATTTATATGTCTTTCTATCTTATTGAATTATTTTCTTACATAGAAAAATTATTATTAACGTATTGGTCATATAATGTTTTATATAGTGAATATAGCTAATTTGATCTCCTAATGAGACATTTAAATCACAGCATTACTTTTTTATAGAGTACTTAATAAATCATGAACTATAAAGAGTGGACTTATATTTACTTCCCAAATTAGGTCATAAACATTTATGTGATGAAATTTCCCCCTAATACATCCATGTTTAAAAAATTATTCAAGTGACCATCATAGAAGGGGGTATGAATCCATTATATAATCAATCTGAAATATGCTATGAGAATACTCTCCTGTTTTTGAATGACCGGTTCGATGAAAAAATTATCATCTGTGATAGATGGAGAATAGCCTACTAAAGGAGGTGATCCTATTGATCTTAATGGGGAATCAACACTAGTTGGGGAGGGTAGTGCTCCCACAGACATGGGTGAGTATACAGAACCCACTCTGCTGATTTTAGTGTCACATGGTTAACCCATGTTGTTTTTGTGACACATCTAGCTCAATTATCTCAAATTGAAGATTATTCCAAGAGATACACTATTACAATATCCAAAAATATAATGTACTTTAGAACTTAGAGAATTTTGGAACTCCCAATCTTAAATGGTGAGCACTTAGTGACACACATTAGTGGGATAATTATAAAGTATATTTAAGTATCTTGGATTTACCCTGATTTAGATTAGCAATCTCACAATGTATGACACATTTATTGAAAACATATATGGTTTGGAATTTGGAACATGATTTAAAAATATATATAAAGGCACTTATATAAAAATAAACCAACTTTGTCATATGGTTATGGTATATAGATACAAAATATTTGATTATTTAGATACCTATGATGATAATAAAACATTAGTTCATGTTTAGGTGTGGTAAAACATACCACCGAAGACTCCCACCATGGAAAAATCAATAGTATGTTCTTAAAATAATTGAGTACTTCCAATTCTACAATTTTTTCTCTATGTGTATTTTATATTAGAGTAATAAAATTAAACCCATGAAAAATGAATCAATTTTTTATATACACCATCATGATCTGAATAATGACAATGGGGAATTAGTTGAACACTAGTTTATAGATAAAGATGAAAAATCTAGAGGGACCACTTTTTTTACCAAGGAGGATAACTTATGCCTACTTGAGGAGAAAAACGTTGAGAAGCTAGTTGATTTTTGACGCAATATTGATGACTCTATAACAACAATTTAAAAACTGTGATCCTCTATTGATGATTTCTTATAATATATAAAACAATTATTTTATAAATAAAGACTAAATATTGTGGATTTTCCACTCCCATATCATTAATTAAAATAAAAAAAAATTCCACTGATCTATTGTCCATCTCTGGTCTTGTTTCAATAAACATTCCATGATAAAATATGAAAAATATGAGGATTTATATTATAATAAATTAATCCTTAATAACATAATATTGTCTTGAATCAATTAATTCATTATATTGAAATAGTTGAGGAAATTTGTGAATAAATAAATTATATCTTGAATAAAATACATTAAATGGGTGTATTTTGGCCCGAAATAATAGTAAAAATTCCATTACCATGCACTAGGGTATGTATTTATTAAAAAGAACTTCAGATCCTACGAATATTCACATAAAAAGTGATAATTATCTATTGTATGGAGGCACCTGCACCATCACAATAAGTAGTGGTTTGTTCAATCAAATATTAAATATGTATTTATACAAGATGTTTACTCTTGTATGATTATTGGAAGGTCCTATGTGGTGGTATATGTATGATAACCATATAATAAATTATGTAACACCAAATATGGGAAACTAGTAACTTGACATAATGGATCTCACAAAGGTTGGATTATTGAATAAAGATTCTGATGTTCTAAAGTCATACGGTAGCTTGAGATCTTACCTATATGTATTTAATATAGGTCATATGAATAAATATATTTGGGGAGAAAAGGATTTCTCTAACTTATTTCTATGTGGATAGACCAAGGGTTAATTTAATACCTTGTTGGGGTCGCATGGTCGGTAGTAACATATTTGTGTCTTTTCTATTTCTTTTTTTATTATCCTTTTACTAAGCCTTGTATGGTTCTGGCCAACGGGTAGGAACTCAATTTTTTCATAGTTTATCAGCCTCGTATATTTTTTTAATTTTCTACATATAAATAATTTTTTTTCAAAATTTTATAGGTTCTGGTCTGATGGTAAAATAAAATGTTGTTATCTAGTTATCCCTTTGGGGGTTTTCAACCTGGAGGGTAAAATTTCCCTTCTACTATAAAGTTTGAGGTTATAAAATTTTGACCAGCATTGGTAGTATTTACGGTCAGGTAGCCCTAAAATAAGAATCATGTTTTCTCTCAGTATCAAGGGTGATATCAAACCTGTGTGAATGAGTTTATATTTTTAGGAATGTAGGTAGCCTCATTTGTTAGTACATATAATTTAGGGCTCTGATTCTTAGACCAATTTTTTTTTTGATTTATGGTAAGGTTTCTCAGACAAATAAATAAATGGTGATGTTTTCTGTTAGCTATATATGTATTATTAACCAAACATGAATGAATTGGGTCTCCATATTTGAAAATATTCTTGAAAAATATGATTGTGATTTACGGTCACAGTGATCTCACAAAAGGTGCCTAAATTTAATGTATTGTATACATTGATTAAAAATGTGGGATAGTATTTCAAGTTAAGGACTGATTTTCCAATTTGAATGAAAAATCCATCACAAATGTAGAACCATCGGGGGATTGGTTCACATATCTTATGGTTATAGTGGTCATACTAAAGGTTTCATTTAGTCTGGGGTCTAATGATAAAGACCAATAATTATTCATAAAGAATATGTCACAATATATTTTAAAAAAATGTGACTAGACATGAATGTGTAACATTAAGGTTATCTGAATCAACAGAAATATCTTTTTCATGGGAATTGAAAACTGTAACTCTAAATATTAGAATCTTGATATTGATTAATGAAATATGTACTTGAGGAATGAATTTAGACCACATGAGAACGATGTGTTCTATTTTTATGTTGTTAGGGGTGTATAGGCATTGGAGTACCTTTTCCTTATGATTAAAAAAATAATTTGGTTGGAAAAATTGAATATATCATCATAAAAATTAAAAATAATATGTGTTTTATATACCCTTGTATAATCGTTACCAAAATTCATGGTATTGTTTAAGAGATTCAAACACTTAAGGAATTTAGTAGGTTTTCATGAGAAAAAAATCAAGTAGGGTTCATGTACCTTAAAGGATATGTTTTCATCGACTAAAAAAATTCTCATGTTGAAGGTATATGATATAAACATTCTCAATAATTTTTAATAGAGATACATACATAACTATTTCTCTTACTTTGTCATGGACTATAGGCACTACAAAGAATTAAATAGCATACACTATGGTTATATAGTATTAAATAAAATCTTTATTTTATTTTTTATTTATGATTTTACTTTTTGTTATATCATTAAATAGATGTTACATATCAACAAGATACATGCCTACTAATCATTCTTCTATTTATATGTTTTTTATAACAAATTTTCTTTCTATTATATTTTCTATTTAATTTTTTTAAAATTTATACCATTGAGGGTTAAAGTTTAACTTCATATATATTCAGCTAAATATTGTTGGTGTCTATGGATTCAATGCTTTGACAAAATTGTGAGAGAATTTATCTAGATTGGATAAAGTAATCTGGATATAAATTTAGATCCCCAAACTATTATCGATTACCCAACTTAGAGGTACATATAGTTTAAATTCATATTCAATATACCAAAATGTGTGAGTTAGTATATCTAACAAGGGAATCGGGAAAACCAACATGAATAACTATCACAAATCTACTATAGACTACCTTAAAGAGAATTGAATGTAGTTAAAGGTCATAGAAATTGGATCATGCATGGATATATTATATTACAACCCAATTGGGTATTATGATAAAATAGAACCCAAAACCTTTTGAATAGTGAATAATAATGATGATGTAACTCTTGAACTGAGTCATTTATATCAAGAGGTGATAAGATTGTACAAATTATTTTGATAAAAACAAATAATAAATAATAATGTTATGGGTTCCATAATAATGTTATCAAGTAATATAAATATTATAGGACCTTCTCATTATAATGAAAACATTCCCCTTTTTGTTTTTTTTTTCAATATAGGGGAACTCAAATTTCCAAGGAAATGTTTCCCAAGGAGATGGATACACTCATTACAAGTCATCATGAATTTTTTTGGAGACTCAAAACACTTTTTGAATACAGTGGGGTTTATGAAGAGGTATATTCAAAAGTTCATTAAAATATTCCAATCCTAAACTAACCAATGTTTGGCTATTATGGGGAGTTTAAGGGGAATATAAGTTGATGATGATATTTTGTTCAATCTGAAATATATTATCAAGATGTATCTATGTGTCCTAATATAATAGGAATGAATAAAAATATATTTTGGGTTCAATAATTCATTTCATATATCTAGATGAGATATGGGTAACTATTATATTTATTACTTTTCTAATATAGAAATGGAACCAATATTGGATATGAGTATTATGAATAGTATTGTGTCCAAGAGTGTGGGTGGGGTATCAAGCCCAATATAAACATCGATGTATATACACTAGGTGAATATTTTTGTGACCAATGGGTATTTATTTCCTAATATTGGTTCAAATAATGATCCACATGTTTGGAACCCTGACATTTATGTGACACTTATATAGAGAAGATGGTTCATATAGAATGAATTACTCTACATAGGTTATAGTTTTGTGGGGTCGACCATACATTGTGTATTTTTACTTCAAGCGATATAGAATATGGTTCCACATTTTATAGGGTTGTATGATGATAAATAAATATTAGATGTTTTAAATCTTGTTGAATTAAGTTCAATGTTTTGAAGAATTGGGTTATATGACTAGAAAATTTATATCAGGAGCATTTCATAGATCTAGATCATTTTAAAAATAATATGGACTTGTCTTAGTGTTTTACCCATGAAGAAAACCTAGCATGACTTATAGGGCCCAAACATCATGGTGAGGAATTATTTATTTATAATTTTCATTGGGACTATAATAGGATATTCTTGAATGAATACATATAAAATTATTATAACAGTCAATCCCAAATTATATTCCAAATGGATTATAATACATGGGATATTGAAGAAAATGTGATTTGTATGGATTTTTTATAAACATGTTGATTGGAAGGTGAGTTGAAATTGATGAGATTTATGGCTTGTACCATGATAGGAAATCCATAATACCTACATACCCTATAAAAAATGGAATTAAGCCACTTATAGATTTAAAATATCTATTAAGGAATTTTATGGTCAGTGATCAAGTGAACAAAAAAACCATGACATGTTAATGAAATAATATACATATGACATATTCAAAGAAGGAGATATCTCAAATGTGGAATGTTCTTGTATATGTGTATATTATTTTTTATAATAAGTTAATGAATAAGAAATATTATATGAGATGTCATTACATAGATATGTTGTGTGCATGATTAAGATAATGCTCATGGGATGAACTTTTCTATGTAAATTAAGGTAATGTAAGATGGGAAGCATGTAGATAAGTGTAATTGCACATAAAAAGGACTCATATTTTTGTGTAATAACCCAATTTCAAGAAATCTAATATTGATGGATTTATTACATTATTGGTATAAAATAAAATATTTTTTGAATGATCCAATGAATTATTTGTCTTAGAAGAATAGATACATACATATTTTCATATTCCACTTGTGAGCATAAAATATGATAGAAAATTCCATGTTAACGTTATTATATCTTCAAGGAGATCCTTGAAAATATCACATATTTTTCTTCAAGGTTTTATGGGGAAAAGAATATAGTAAGGGTGATATTAGATATTTAGTAAGGATATTCATATAAAATAATATTTAATAACATGATCATGGCATAAATAGTATAGAAAAATAAATTATTAGAATAATTTAATAATCAAATGATGTAGAGAGAATACTATATCCTTGAAAATAAATGAACCCATGAATAATAATTACTAATCTCTAACTAATGGAATTCATTACGATGGACACTATAAACATACTATCTTTTCCTTAAAAAAAGACATCATATATAAATGGTTAAAGAACTTTCCAATACCCTATTGAGTTTATCTCATGAGACCTATTGATGCATCGGGGAAAAATCTTTATCGGGTATAATTATTCCTTAATCAAGTATAATTTAATTTACATATGAGTTTACAAGACATTTAATTTCATTCTCTAAGGAATATATTACATAATCTAGGATAAATAAATAAATTTCAATCTATATAATGGAATTATAGAAAACAAATATTTCCCCAAACAATGAAATAATGAGTCTATCTCAAAAAATACCATGAAATCTACAAAGAGAGAATGGGGTATTATAAATATAATAGGATGTTCCCATATCAAGGAAGTAATGATAAGGTGGTGGAGATAACACTTTAAATGTGTTAGGTTATCAATAGAATATAGTAATTTATTCCAATATTTACAATCATAGAAAACTGAATAAGTTGTAGGAAAATCCCCATTTATGGGTTTTAAAGGTCACATGAATTACCATAATCATATCCCCTAAGAGTATCTGAATAGGTGTACAGTCTCACTCCCACCCATCTTACTCTAAGTGAAGATTGAGATGATACTCAACTATATCCATCCATGTTTATTCCCTGTATGTCCATCAATTCCATAAGTAAAACCACTTTCTTGTATACTATTTGGGATGCAATTTTCAAGAATCGCACACACACTATTTCTTTCCTAATTTAAAAAATTTGGGGAATTACGATATCATATTTAAAATATCAATCAAAATACCTATGAGGCATAGAAGTTTTAATTGAACATTCTATACCATGAATAAAATAAAATTCAAGATATAAATGATCAAATATGAAGTATATGCACTATATAATTGGATTTAATTGAATAATACAAAACTTTCTTAGGAAAAAGAATTTGATATGAATGTTCTCTTAAAACATTAGAATGTTTTAAGTCAAACCCCTTTCAAGAATTCAAATTTAATTAAAAAAAGTAAAAAACCATGAATAATGAGATGATCATGACACAAAATATTAATGGTTTAGTAAAAACACAATGAAAAATAAAATTGATTATAATAAAAAATATGTCTCAAGGTGTGAAAATATAAAACAAGAAAGGCTTACCATAATACCATATTTATACTAAGGTGACTTAATTTCTTGTATAGAAAAAATAACTATCCTAATAAATTATTTTAGATTCGTTTTCCTACCAATAAAATTTAATAAAAATCACTTATAAAAATTTTATCCATGTATATCTGTTAATTATTATTTCTTTTTGTTATTCTCTATTAGGAATCTTGATAATTTTCAACGAGTCACTACTAGAAAAATATCATATACCAACGGTTTGGAACTATTGGTATAGGTCCCCAAACCATTGGTATAGCCTATACAAATGGTTTATGAAGCCGTTTGGTGATTTGATGTGGAGATAGACCTATCCTAAAGGTTAAAAAACTATTAGGATAGGTCTATACCAATGGTTTTCCAAACAATTGGGATAGTTCTATCCCAATGGTTTTCCCCAAACTTTTGGGATATGTAAATTTAAAAAACGTTATAGTGGAGGTTTGAACCCACAACCTGCACATTATATATCAAATACCCTACCAATATATTACAATTACATTTGAGAATATATTTGGATATATATGTGTGTGTGTGTGTAATTTATATATTTATTTATTTGAACATATTCGAAAAAATAATTCATAAAAAATAAGGGTACCTATACAAAAGTTTTTGAGAACCGTTTTGATTGTTAACCTTGTAAAAATGGTATATCCCAATAGTTTTCCAAAACAATTGAGAAATCCACACCCTTTCCCAATATTGTTCCAAAACCATTGGGAAAAGTGGTGTCAAAGTGGAATACCCCTACAGGTTTGGAAAACCATTGGGATAGCCCAACCTTTTCCCAATGGTTTTCTAAATCCATTCTGAAATGTGGTGTCAAAGTGGATTATCCCAATAGTTTTCTAAAACCATTTGGAAAGTGGTGTCAATGAGTCCTATCCCAATGGTGTTAGAAAACCATTGGGATATCCATACCATTTCCCTAAATTTTTCCAAAACCATTGGAAAAATTGGTGTCAATGTGGCCTATAATAATAGTTTAGGAAAACCGTTGGGAAAGGGGACCTATACCAACGGTATTTATAAACCGTTGGAATAGGTAGGATTTATAGTAGTGAGTATCATTATAGACATGTTATTATTCATTTTTCTCTAAATGTTTATCATTACTAGACAAATAAAAGGTACTAAAATTGATGAATTTTTTATTTATAATGTTATAATTTATTTCTATGGGTGTTTAGGTTTAAATTCCTAAATATGAAATCAACAGTGAGCATGTTTCAGTAGTATTTGACAAATTGACATTTTTCTCTTAACAAATGATTTAAATATTAATATTGGCATTAGAAAACAAAAAAAATATTTTATTATTCATATCATAAATTATATTACATGAAATTCTTATGGTCTTTTATAATATAAATTTATTTAAATGTTTAAATAATTAGTAAAACATATCCAAACAAGAGAAAACCAAAATTAATTGATGATTATGAATAAATATTTATGAAATATCATGAAAAAAAAACATAATGAAATTATTTAATTTTTATTGGTATGATATATTATAATTTTAAACATGTTTAAGAAGAATGTACCATATATAACGTTATTATATATTATGAATACATTGTTTGTTATCTTAGAATGCATTATTTTATGGTTGAATTTATCAAAATTGTTTATTTTTCATATTGAAAATAGGTTGTCAAATTTCTATTTTAGAACATATTTTTTCAATAAACATATCATTTATCCAATAAACTCATTATAATGACCATCCGTGATAGGTTGTGATGAAAATAAATAATGGATATCGGTCATTCCATAAAGGTGGTAGTTCGCACGTACACATGGTTAATGATTTAATTTTCCATAGAAAAGGAGAAAATTGTAATTTTTTATCATTTAAGAATCTAATATATGATATATTTATAATAATTACAAATGAAATTAAATATTAGGACCATCAACATAGGTTTTTAATGAAAATGAAATGTGATACCTCATTGAGATGTTAATACACACACACATGGATGTTATTCTTTTTCCTTAAAGAAAAAGTAGAGAGGATATTAATAGTTATTCCATTATCATATAATAATTTAGAAAAAAATTAATGTCATTACATATGAATGAGATAAATATATTTGGAGTAATAAAAATTTAATGAAATGAAATTTTTGAAACATAGTACTCACTTTGAGGACATGGAACATCCCTTGGAGGACTCCTTACAAAGGGATGGTTTAGGATATTCTATTATGACTATAATATTAACAAGATGAAATAGAATTATAGGGGGTGGAGTAAGGGAATAGATTCAATAGGATATTGATTTTTTTATTGGTATTAAAGGGGTGGTGAGAGGACCCTTTTATATGTGTCTCAACAAATGAAAAATAATTGAATATGGGAGATGGTAATATTTAGTATCACTTCAACCATTAATCAACAAACATATTTTAAATTTTTTTCATAACCTTTCAATTTTATAATTTTAACTTTTATAATATTTTTTTTACTTTAGAAATTATTTTTTACCTATATAATTTGATTTAAATTCTTAAAAATAAAACAACCCTTGTTATATAATGTATAACTAATAATAACAATGAAGAAACCCATTTTACGAGATAATATTTATTTATTAAAGAAAAAAATAGTTTTAACATTAGCACATGTAACATGTAAGTAGTTGTTTTAACGAAAATGATATTTAAGAATAAAATTTATGTATAAGACAAAGTTTACAATGTATTTTATTTTCTTGATTTAAATTGGTTTTCTATAAAAAAAATTATGAGGCATGAAACTAAATCCAAAACCAAATTTTATGATAATAAAATTTATTTTAAAAAGAACAAAAAAGGTTTCTTTTATATATGAATATATTCATTTTTTCGAAAAAGGTATAAAAATAGGTTTTGTAAATTCATAATAGTATTAGAAAACACATAGTTCAACTCAAAAACCACTTCTATGATCAATTAAAAGGCTATATATATTTTTATGAATTTCTCAAATAATAATAATTTCATAAAAGTAATAGTTTAGATAAAAATATTTTTATCAGTATTCACCTTAAAATTAACTATTTTGGGAAAATTATATTAAAATATATTAAGATAATATTTGAATAACTAATCAAAAAATTAGGCGAATTAGGTAAAATTCTAAATTAAATTTAACATTTAAATATGTTCATGAATAAATGATATCTAAATTGTGCTTTATTTAATAGATTTGGGATGTAGTGTTTAACTGTTAGTGTAAGGTATTGGGTATTACAACCCCCCACAATTATGTTGTCCAAATTGAATACATGAGAGAGGCAAAAAAAACTATGAGTATTAATTTATTATAGCTTCTTCATGATCCCATGTTTCCTCATATATGTTTTATTTCACCAATGTACATTAACAAGATGATTTGTTCAATTATACAATAGTTTATTTATAGTATAAACTATCATGATAGGTTCTTCATTAAAAATAGATTATAGTTCACACTGTATTCCAATATGTTTGAGTATATTCTAAATATTTGGCTTGTATTTACTAAAAAATGAATAATGGAAGACATATTGTACTTTAAAATGGTTGGGAGGAATAGCTAATTGGTATGTTATATCACTAATTCTATAGAATTTCAAAGGGACCAATGAACCAAGGTATTGAATTCCACTTTAGCCAACTCGTATAACTCATTTCCATAGTAACTCCTTTAATAATACATGACCCACTTAAAATTAAATTTACTTCCATCAATTATCAATATAACTCTTTTATCTATTTTTTACCTACTTTTATATGATACTGGATAGTTTTTTCATTCACTATTGCCACATGTACATGTTATGGGCCTACAGACATCCTTTATCTAACATTATTACACCAAGTTAGAGTCTATAATATCTTCACATACAATGACTCATAAGTTTTCATCTGAATACATGAATAGATACTATTATTTTATAAAAATGTCAATTTTGTAAGATAATAATTCCATGGTCCATGGAAAGCATGACAACATGATCCCAGTATGTCTTCTAGTCTCTGAATTGTCCATTTAGACATCCCATCAGTTTGGGGATTATAGGTTGTTCTTAGATGTACATCTGTATTGAGATCCTTTTAAATACTCTTCAAGGATTTTTTTGTGAACTTAAGGTCACGATATAATACAATTAATATAGTTTTCCTACGAATTCTCACAATTTTATTAATTTAAATTGAGGCAAGGAAATAATGTGGGAGGTATTACCTTACTGCTAAGATATGTGTGGTATTGGTAGGGAGATCGATAATAAACCACATCACACCATTCCTCCATGGAGTACATTGATGTATAATGGCCAATTCCATTTTAATATTCTCCCACTTCCATATAATTATAGGAAGAGGATATTTTACTTCCATAGGATATTCTATTCCATCCATTACTATTTTTTAAGTAACAATTAAAACATAAAATACTCATTCCATACTTCATACCAACACACCATAAATTTTATCTTAAGTCCTTATAAATATATGTGCTACTAGGTTGTGCAGATAACATTTATCTATATACAATATATAGTATCTCCCTATTCATTTTAGGAATAGATGAGACACATAACCTTTTTAATATATCCACACTCCATATTTATAGATGATTTCTATAAATTACCCATCCCCTCTATTATAAATTCTAATAGTCCTACTTGTACTTATTTTATATTCTAGTAGATATGGTTTAAAAAAAATTTGGAAAAGGAATTATGTCCCCCCCTCAAATTCCTAAAAATTTCCACATCTATCGTTATTAGATCAATGAATCTATGATCATTTCAAATCCCTATCAAAGTCATAACATTATAGGCCCACTTACTTAATACGTTATTCACCTTTTCCCCCTCCTATAGTGGTGGTGTGTTGATAAATTAGAGTCCTTGAGTAGAACTAGTCATCTCTTTTTCCTTAGGTCTATCTCTTTATGATCAAAAATATAATTCAAACTATTTTGGTATGTATATATGTAACATATTTCTTCCTAAATATGGTACCTTCTTCTAATCAAGTATAATATTAATGCTACAAACTCATGTTCGGGAATTTGATAATTTTGTTCATGTATATTCAATTTCATTTATTTAAAGTTTACTAATTTATAATTTTTCATAATTATACAACAAAGTTCATTATTTGATGAATCATTATATATTCAATATCCTTAATTTAATGATATTAAATTAAATGTGGTTTCATTAATTAGTTTCCTATATATCTCTTCGAGAAATTATTCACATTTCTTGGACCATGTGTTTTTAATACCTTGTTTCCACATTTGTAATGACTTGTGTTTTTTTGGAATAGTCCTTTGATTATTTCAACGCATTGATCTAGATTTTTTATTGAAGTCATCATGGGGTTTGGGTGTTTCAAGACTCTAGAAATTTATATATTAAAAATATCAATATATTTTAAGGAACGTGTGTGAATCATTTTTGTATAATTGGGTTTTCCATTCATTATTAACTCGCATGGGAAGAATATAAATATATTTGATTCTGGAATACATGGTTTACCCTTGGTGCAACAAAAATTTATTCAGCATCAGAAGTTCCTTGGGAGGTGACCATTATAGCGTTCATTTAATAAAAAATTCATTTATTAATTTGTTTCTAATAAATAAACATGGCCTATATCCCATAATAAATATCATGATATGAAAAATTTTCAAGGTTATCCACATAACCTAAGAAGAATTTAAGAGGATAGTTTTTCATCCATAGTATTGGAAAACCATAGGACGTGGATTTTTTATTAGATCGAGGTGAATTGATACGAAGACATAAAATGAAAGAACCTTCTTCATTGCTGGAAAACAAAATCTTCAATAACAATTGATCCATAATCTATGTAAGGCTCATTATTTTCATTTTTCATCCAATTTGATTGATGATCATGGATTTTCATATCTTTTTTATCAACCTTTTATTCCATCCCATCACATTATCATGTTTTGTAAATTGAATTTTTTAAATTATTTTATATATTTTGTTCCCAAAAATCACCAATGTTTCCCGCTTTGTGGTTCACATTATTATTTATTGGAACATGGTTTTATGGTTCTATATTGTCATGATGGTTTCGAGTGTGATCAAACCCCAGGTATTGTGGTGTTTTTTTGAATGACAATATGATTGATGATTTAGGTATCGATCTATGGTAGATGTAGAATACGAGACACTGATTTATGTATTCTAGATCCGGAATTTTGATGTGAGACTCTATGGGAGGCATTATGATATGATTTTTTATTATTAATAGTATTATAATATATGGACACCAATGGTTATGAATCGATAGAGAGAGACATTCACTTTTGATTGGTAGTGGAAATAGGATGATTTTGAGTGGTAAGGATGGATTTGGGAACTTTGTGAAGACACGACATTATTGACATAAAAACCGGATTACAGGACATGTAATTGGAAGAACACATGTTGCTTAGTCCCCTAGATATTGTGTCTAGTGTTTCGGGTGGAGATAAATATCACATATAATGAATGGACCATACACTCCATGTGGCCCAATGCTAGTATATCGTTGTGTAATCATGGAGTACATGGGCATGGGCATGACCAGGAACACAAGAATGTGAAAAATAAATCTGAACGACCATATAATCGGAGATATACAGTCTACACGGGAATAACTAGTATAAATGAGCATAGGTTGGAAGGGCATAGACCAGGATTGGGTGGGTGAGACATGATATGTAAAACATGTGCATGTCATGTAGAAATACCTGGATTTTAAATCCATGTCTAAGGGATAACACACCTAGGAATTTAGGTGAGTTCATATTCCATTTGGACCCATATACATGTTGTGTACTTCTTCTACGAGTGTCTATATCCCATATATCCTTCTTCTGGGCTCGTATTTTGACCATTTCATAGCCGATCCTAATTTTCTTTCTACGTAGGAAATGATTGTATCTTTCATTGTGATGAATGAGATTGGATGTGAGTTTTTTAAGTGAGGTCATTCTTTAAGATATTCTTTATCGATGGTAGTGATCTTGACGAATCATCAGAGAGATGTCAAGGTTGATAATTTCCTATAAAACCACGGTATATGTGCCCCATACTCAATATATAGGTACATTGATAACCCACTCCCCCACTATATAACAGTGTATGTACTATATCTTAGTAGGGTTACTCCCCTGATTTCATGCTCTGATTTGGAGAGGGTCATCCAGATGTGTTTTAGTACCCTTGGAAATAATATAATGGAGAAGTTTAGGCCCCTGCAAATAGATTTTTTTGTGGTTTTATGTGATTTTGGGCTTATAAAATGTACCTTTGTAGCTATAGGAAGACTCATTTTACATAGTCGGTCAATTGAGAAAGATATTCCTTTTCACTCTCATCTAGGTTTCTTTATCAGTATATATATATATATATATATAAATTTATATCAATTTCCCTCTTTATATGATTTTATTTTATAATTGTAGTATCACTCAATTTATCCTATTATGGTTTTTGGGGTGTCCTAATAGGTATGTATATAATCACCCTTGTATATTATTGTCACAGATATGTCATATCTTATGAAAATGACAAATAGATTAGTGTTGACATTGGTGGTGCATAGTGATACAAGGGTACATTGTCCATGATTGGTGGTCAAAGATGGAGATCAGGAGTTGGGAACTCTTTAGTATTACTCCTTCCAATTGGTTTCAAGTCAGGACTTCATTTATGGTTGGTCATGTATTCATCCCCTTTATGGTTTTCCATTATATTTTCTTACTCTAATGTATTCCATGTATGTTAGTGTATGCATTCATATACTCAATATGTTATTGGATATTATTATTACTAGGAAATTTTAGATAAAGATGATTGTGTGTGTTCATATATAAACTTTGGAAATGGCATCCCATTTCATTTATTCCTTTATGGCACTTGTTTTCATCCCCTATCCTATTGGAGGCTGTCTTGGGAATGTCACACCCAATATTCCACCAGCCTAGTGGGCCCCAGTGAGTGGGGTTGTGACAAATTGGTATTGTAGGATTTCATCCTCTGGTATATATTTATAGTTAGGCCTATAGTGAGGATTGGTTGGGAACATAGAGAACTAGTGTCAATGTGTCTCAAGATTAACTTTCATGGTAGGGAGCCTTATGTTTGTGTGGTGGACAACATATCCATACACTAGGACTCTAATTACCTTTTAGTCAACAAGGCATACCAAGACATTAGGTGTATCGAAAAAAAAATTTACAAGCTACATATAGGATTGTGTCCATTTTTCATCATTCATTAATCTCCCCATATGTGTTCTCATGTGACTACGGTACATCTTGATAACTTTTAAAATGTCTCCATGAAGACAACAAGATTGGTTGTCAATACAAGATTATGATGGTTATTCATTGAGTGATGAGGCCTCGGTTTATGGACTATCACATGAGGTGTTTCCTTCAGGAAGATAGGGAGAAGTACTGCTAAATTTCAAGTAACGGACAGTACTAGAAATTATAGATGGTGA
Source organism: Viscum album (assembly GCA_963277665.1). Taxonomy (NCBI): domain Eukaryota; kingdom Viridiplantae; phylum Streptophyta; class Magnoliopsida; order Santalales; family Viscaceae; genus Viscum; species Viscum album. The sequence continues at coordinate 257,658,960 of OY728150.1, forward strand.
TGTGAGTTGTATTAGCATGTTAAACAAGTTTCAATGTCTTATATCGCTGAGGATCCATAGTGATCTAGATCCACAGGAAGCATAAGATTTTCATAGTTGTTTATTTGAGCATTCATACTTTTTTGGACCCCAACTGATCATATAAATGTTCTTGTGGCCAACAGTCTTCCTGGGGTGGTTGGGTGTTTGTTGATTCTATTGACATGGACTCATATTGATAAAATTCTCTTATAGTCAAACTTCATGTAATTGTTTTATGATAATTTTTTCCCAATGTACATGAACTTCAAGTGGACTCACGGGACTCTGCAGGTATAATAGGGTATATAACAGCTTCTGAGTATGACATGAGGTTCTTTGATATCACATGATACACCCTCAATATAGTGTGATATGGATTCTTCTAGGGAGGGAAGCTTGAGTGCACTCTCCGCAAATACATTTGTACTATCATAGTTCGATTATTCATTATTATATATTATTTAGTGTTGGATTGGGCCTTATTTATCATATGTTTCTTAGGAGAGTGTTTTTTAGTGGTGGGATCTGATAGTGGACATGAAGTGGCAGAGACATCTTCTATTGTTAGCAAATTCTAGGCATAGAGGTCTCGACAAAGGAGTCATAATCATGCATGAACATATACACATGGATCAATATCTCCGATATTTTGCAATGTATCTTTTCATCGAAGAGAGGGTAAAAATATATGCATGTGATGGGAGATTTCCCATGGATCATGGTTTCTTAGACCATCATGCTTAGTAGGATAGGTAAACAGTTTATGGACCACCACATTCGAGGAAGAACATTGTTCAGCGATCTCCCAAGCATGATCAAGGTGGACTCTAGGGAGGTTGTACTTATAGGGGAGTAGGTAGAGCTCCAGATTGAAGATTTAATAGTGGAAAGTGATTCTACAATCTACTTCCAGCACCAACACCAGGTGCTCCATGCTAGGCTCAAAGAGCAGGCATTATATGCCATTAGAAACTATAGGCTATAGAGGTTTATGACATGAAGGATTATGAGATGATCCAATGTATGATCTATGTATTTTATTATGTTTTTATAGTACTTTTAGATTGTAACCAATCATTCCTTCATCATCACATCACATATATGAGATCTAGATCCTCTTATTTAGACCATAGTTGATAAGATTTAGCTAGATGTTCGGATTGTGTGTAATGTTTTGATATCTCTTATCTGATGGTAGTGTGAGCTATCATTCAGTTGAGAGATTTTCCGTATGACATATTGGGTTTCATGATTGAGGATTATGATATCATCTTGGGTATGGAATGGTTTTCCATCATTTGGTCCTAGATTGACTGTAATCACAGATGAGATAAATGACTTCAAAAAAATGATATGATATTCTAATTTTTTAGAGATAAAGATATATCATGGTTATGTGAATTGGAATTTCAAGAAGGAATCTAAAAGCTGTCATCCATTAGTTGTTAATTTGTTTCCTTGCTTCGTGGGATATTTTGGAATTTTACATCGTTTCATAGTGGTGGATTTTATGAACATCATACATGGTATTTTTTCAGGACTACCTCTATGGTGGTATATGGATGTATGGAGTGCCTTTCACCCTAGACCCACACATATATCTTCTATAATATATCTTGTTTTTACTAAAAAGATCTACGATATAAGGGTGAATTTTGAGGACCTCCAATGGCCTGAAGGCCTTCATTTTTATTGATTTTGATAATCCACCTTTCAAGGGGAGAGGTGGAACCCTTACAAGGCCCGTAGGTGTAAGTATTACATGGACCGTAGGCCTTAGAGAAATTAATTTCCCATAGGCTTCAAAAATTTCATACAGCCCAGAATAACTACTTAGAGCTGCTCCTCCTCAGTATCTTTATTGCGAAATCATCTCTCCACCTTTGCATGGATGTTTGGCTAGGTTTTCCCATGCATGCACAGGCCTTTCCCGATGGCAGGTGGCACACCCTCTCATTCTTGCAATCCGTTTAGCTTCTTCTACGGTGAAAGCTCCTTGATCCTCCTCCTTTTGAAGCTTGTTCCTTGTAGGTTGTCTGGTTTTCATCTGCACTTATGGTGGCCCGAAGGCCTTAAGGTGGCCCGAAGGCCTTAGTGAGCTGAAGGCCTCGGTGGACCGAATGCCTTAAAGGACTCGTGGACCAAATCGGTGGCCCGAAGGCCCACATGGGGGAATATTTCTGGCTGCTACAGTGTTAAACAGTGTCTGCTACAATACCTGCTACAGTTTAGTATAGTACCTACTACATCACTTCCGTAGTGCTGCTACAGTACCTTGAAAATTATCCTCCACCTGGATTTGATCTTGGGTCTCCTGGATGCACTTAAGGAGTCCTCACCAACTGGACTGAGGCTCGTGTGCGAATGTTGAGTACCTTCGAGTGAAGATTTTTATCATACCAAGTGTCTCCCCCAAGGGAAATATTGTTTTGTTTGTGAAAAATGAATATGGGAGATTGAAGCTTTAAATTTATTATCATCACTTGAACTAGGTAATGATAAAGAACAAGTACCTTTTGCAATGATAGATGACCTCATATACCATTTTAGAGTAATAATCTGGTTCTTGAATATATATGTCATGTCTACCTACCAATAATTGAGGGTTCAAAATAATTTTATCTTTATGAAATTCTTCCAATGTCACTACATACATTATGAGTTCCTAGTGATGCCTTTGTGTGTCATTAATAACTCAGATGTGTTTATAGATCTTAAGAATCAGACCATGAAACCATACATCAGATGATTTGTTGTAGTCTTCATTAATAATTGACTAATTTAATCTATCTTAGAGGATGATTAAACAAAGAACTTTAATATAGTCCTAAACTTACTCTGAGATGACCAGTTATATTGTAAGCTATCTAAGTTTCAGTTTGGGAAATGTGGGGATTATTTTCTAGGGAATGATATCTTTAAGAATTGTTTAAAGACGTTATCATCGATGAGTGATGTGGTTTGAAACCATCAATGATACTGTCATAGGTCTGATGTTTTATTAGATTCATATGGTACAATAGGAGTTTTGTGGAAGAATTTTCTATGATTGTATCCTCTTTGACCACCTTAACACGGCAAGGGTAGTTGTTAACCTAGACCAAATTGAGTTTGGGGGCCTTCAATGAGTTGAGGCTAAGGACAACTAATCCCTCAATGTTGAGACTATGAGAGGAGAGAGTTGAGTAGGTAGTGATTTTTTATGCCTCTGAATATGGGAATATTTTATTGTTGATGTAGATGCCGATAATGATCATATATGGGTAAAGATAGTTGATACTCATAGAGAAGAAATACTCAACTTTTAGCCTAGAGTAGAAAGTGGTAGTTATCACTCTGAACATGTTGAGGAACAATATTCTTGTTGACTTGATTTTTGTATGCTCAGACCACTAGAGTCTCTAGTACATCTTCACTCAGAGGGATTGTAACCTAATAGAGAGGCACTAGTTTGAGTTAGTACATAACTATGATGTCATGGTAGTCTATACTACCGGGATGGAAAATGTGGTGGAAGATTCCATTAGTAGGAAGTGTCATTATCACCATGGTTTATGAGGTGTATGAGCAATTAGATTCATTATAGATGGCCCTAAGGAATGAGAAGGGTGTAGTTTTCCATCAGATGATGGGATTCAATCATCCATTACTTCAACGTGTGAGAAAGGATAAATTGGGAAAATTCAACTTTGAGGTTCTTCTAGACTATATAACTTTAAAAGATTCACTAACTAAACTTTCTGAAGGAGGGGAGATTGTCATCATTTTCTGGATATGTATCGTTGTTCCTGTTAAATTGTTGTAGGTTTCAAGAACAGCTAAATCATCCTTGGAATGTATAACCAACTTAGATTTACGCCTTAAATTACATGTAATCATTTATTTACATGATCACAAGATCATGTAGAATGAAAAATTGTTGATTAATATACTACATTAATATCCATGAAACATTGAGAGGTGATCTTTAGATGTAATTTATAATTATTTAATTAATAGTTTTAGAGTTATGACGACTTCTAATTCTTCTATTGTTGATGATGTGATGGAATAGAATCCACCACACCATCATTTCACTAAAGTATTCAAGTGTAAAATACCTCTAGAGGTTATCTAAACAAGTACCCCGATTTTAATCAACGACATATAAATATGGGTCATGGCATGGTCGATCTTGATCAATTGCTTTGTCCATTATTTATCCCAATAGTATTCTTCACAATGATGATGAACCCTTGGTGTTCTCTCACTGTCTTGAGATATGTTGACAAGAGAGTGCACTTGAGGATTGAGATAATATCTTTGTATCTATTTTCCACAGCAAAGGTGCATTAGAAGAGTGATATGACTAGAAATTTATTATATCCGGATATTGAGTGGGAAAATCGCACACAATCACCAAACCATTTTTAATATTCATTATTGACCCCATGTCCATTATTAATACTATTATTATTTTTAATCAGTATTAATGTGAAATGTATTGAGAATATAAGCAAATATTAATTATTTCTGATTGGACCATTAAACTCTATCTTCTTTCTATTTTCAACATTTATCAATCCTCGAATAATGACTATTAAATTACATAAATATCAATGGATGACTCTAGGGTAAATATAATAAACATTATATTTTCCAAAATTTTATACTAATATTTACAGTTATTACTTACATCACATTATTCTTTCGAATAATGTGTGATAAAATTATAGTGATCAGCAAATGTAAATGAATAATATTTATTAAGTCTTGTTAAATTCAATACATTTGTTTAAAAGGTATTATGGATAGACATAGTGTGTGATACTCTAGGTCTTTTTCTCAACAGTGTTAGGCATAACCATCTCCGTCCAAGGTTAGAATCAGGAGACATAAAAATAAATCCATTTAGAAATAAGTTATTGTTGAAATGGTGTCTAACCTCGTATGCATGTTTACTGTGTAATATAATATATAGATCACAATTTCACAAATCAAGCATGATGTATGGCAGTGCCATCAGCTTATATGATCAATATCACTTTCATTGAATTTCAGAAAATGAAAATTCCTAACGATCTCCATGGCCATGGTTTTACTCAAGCAGTTCCATTCCCATCAATGGTTTGGAAATATTAACTTTCATTAAGAGAAAAAATGGATAAATCCTTTATTTCATTATAAGTTATGGTTATGTCATTCGTACTGCACCCAACGTATCAACCTTCTCCCTAAACATAGGTCATCATGTTTTTCCACAATACAACAAACTTCACGAGACATGATATCCATTAATGATAATCATAAATTATAAATATCAACAGAAAATATGTGGATTAGAACATCCAGTAACTCACAGAAATACGGATTTCCTATTGATGAGTCTATTCTCATAACAATGTTTCTTGGAGATTACTTGGGGATAACACGTTGAGAAGGTGTCTCAATACCATATCAGCCCCCCAACCTCTAATAGCATATATCATCTATGTCTCGTCGGATAATATCATCGAACCATAAAACAAGCACTACTATAGATTAGTGTATATATAACGCATGATTTTATCAGTACTAAATAGAAAGCATTGATAAAAGGGGTCTCTTTTTCAGTGCTAGCATAAATTACTGATAAAGGTTAATATTTATCTATGTTATTCATAACACTGTTAAAATATTTTAACGAAAAATATAATTAATATTTATAATTGTTATATTTATATTCAATTTTTTTTATTTATATACATTTATTAATAAATGAATATTTATAATTAATAAAAATATGATCTATTAAGATTTATTTTTTAATAATTCAAATACATATGTATATATATTTAAATATACAATTTTTTTAGAAAATTATTTATAGAATTATAACTTAAATATATATATTTTAAAATTATAGTATTATAAAAAAATATTCACATATATATATTTAAATAATTACAAAATTAAGATAAATATAATTAAATAGTAAATATTTTACTTATATTTATAATTATATATATTTATATATTAATAAATATATACAATTATATAATTATATTTAATTATATAAATATATATAGATATATTATTATATAATTATATGTATTTATATATATTTATATGATTATATACATATATTTATATTTATCTAAAAGTATTTATATATATTTTCATTTATAATTATAAATAGAAATAAATATACGTATTTAAATAAATTTAAAATTGTAATAATTATATTTAAGCAAAGGCAGGTCCCGATGAAGCTGGGGTTCGCATGGTACTAATGGCCGCCATCTGTGGTTCCATCAGTGTCGCCCGACGTAGTCTACTGAAGATCGCTGCATCATGGATCTGCTGCAGATTCCGCAGATACTTCGAGGATCTGAGTCTGTTCTCGATTCTGCCGCATGATTCATTTTTTGATCTGATTCACGCCTTAATTTCTGCTGCGAGATCCCTATCTGCTCACTGCTTGGTACCACTATCCGTATGGCGTATCTCCTTCCTCGGGTCTCAGAGACTTCAAACCCATAAACATTCAATCATTGCTGGGTTTATTTTTTCTAGGGGATCTGTTCCGTTGAAGAACCAGTTATCGCTGATTTGGAGCTTCTGCAATTGGATATTTTTTTCATTAGGATGCAGATTTTATCATATCTTCTTCCCTTATGAGGATTTGAAGATGAGATCATGGGGGGTTGGTTCTGTATCTCTTAAGCCTGGATTTGATCATATTAAGGAATATGACAAAAAAATAATCTTCAACATGCAAGCAACTCTTATTCTCAAATATAGGTGAAGGCTTGGGGTCTTTAGTGGATCCTTTGGCACCAAAAATTCGTCATGATATTTTAAAGTTGATTGGTCTCTACATTAAAATGGATAAGAAAACTGAAATTGTAATGTTTGGTTATTTTCTCGCTTTTTGGTTGAGGTTGACTTGGGTTCAACTCTAGCTAATCAGGTTCTTTTTGCCTACTGATGAAGATGAGTTTGATTTGAATGTTTTCTATGAGAGGATTCCAAAATTTTGCTGGGAATTTAATGTTTCGGGCATGATCTGGACAATTGCAAGAGATCAGTTGTCTGTGACTTTTTTGTACTCATGGTCAGGGTCGGGATTCTTGTTTCAAAAGGGGTAGTAAATCAGGGTTTCTTGATACTCAAAAGATTAGGCAGTTAGTGGTTGTCTATAACGTTGATGCAGTACAAGTTGGCCAGTCTTAAGGACAACCGATTAATGTTGTTGGGAAAGTGGATGTGAAGGGAACTCAACAGTCAATTTTTATTCCTGTGCAGGGTTCTCGTAAGCAGAGGTGTAACACCCAAAGATTTTAAAAATAAATTTAATATTGAATGCATGAAACACTCAATCTCTACAAAACAACAATTTCTTATAACCTTTACATTGAACATAATTTTCCATCTCTGTGATTTGAATTTCAAAAAACTGACATACACAGTTGCATTCAGAGTTTAATAAGACAAACTTAATTTTTTATGAATAGTAACATACCTTTATGAATATTAACACACCCTTATGAATAGTAATGTTAATCTTATGAATATTAATGAATAGTAAATTGGGCAAAAAAATATAAACTTCACTCACGAGTGCATAAATACAATTGGGCATCTTATAGGTGAAGAAATGATCATAGTATAAGTACTTGTATTTTTGCATGTCATAAATATTTTAATTACAATTTCATGATAAATTTAATAATTTAAAATTATTTTTTTTTAGTAAAATGTAATCATAAATTGTTATTTTATTTTCGTATGGTTGTAAGATAATTTTATGGGACCATGATTACTTTTTCATGGTGTTATAAAACGAGTTATAGTTTTAATGTTGTTTTTTTTCATATAAATATTGATTTTTTTTAAAATTTTAATTAAAAATATTTTAAAATTATGTTCAAAAAATGGATTTCATTTTTTAATTCTAATTGTGGAAAATTTTTGGGGTGAATTTTTTGGATTATTCTAAAATACTTCAATTTTAGGTGAATAGTAATGTATGATAATTTACGATAAATGTAAATATATGATTTATGGATTCATAAGTAATGTAAGGCTGATGTAATCCCACTAGGTTCGAGATCAAATTCACTTCTTACTATTATGGGTCACATGAATCAACACTATTGGTTGTCCCGAGATAAATTATAAAATAAAGAGTAACATAATGGGAAAACCCTCTCTCCCCCCATTGTAAAACCCCCTCACTCCATCTTCTCTTCAAATGCCTCAAGCCTTTTTCCTAGTCTAAATTCTACTCAAATATCCTCCCAAGACCCTCCCCCATTTCCATAATCCCATGGTCTCATTGAAAGGGAAAAACCTCGTCCCTAAAGATGCTCTAAAGGAAGATTACTTCAAGAGATAAATTCCTCTTTTAATTTCTTTTATTTCAAGTTCATTTTCTTTTTCTCTCCTCACCTCCTTTCATCCAAATGTTGTGATGACCCTATTACCTTACTTGTACTAGATTTTTTTTATGTTACATGAATAATTCCCCCTTATCTCTCCTTTTCCCTTCTTTTATACTAGAAATGAAAACACCATATGAGATATGTTAATTTATCACATTCAAGGACGACAGGTTTTCAATTTCTATTACCATCATCAATTAGGGACATGACACCATTTTGATGGCTTCACCATACTATTACATATGTATTATAACTTATTTAAGGTACTAGAATCCTTTTTTACAGAAGATATTAATTTATCAACCAAAAAGAGTTTGTTGTGATCAAGAACCGCTAATTAACCCAAACAATTGTCATTAATGTTTTACATAATTATTCATCTTCACTCCCAATAACCAAATGAATTTTATAACCTTGTAATCTTATGGTTGTTGACTAATAACATACAACTTCTATTCTGGACAACCATTATCATTCTAAATTTGTATCCGTACATAAATACGAGTAAACTGATCCTGAAAACCAAAGAAGAAAACACTCCCAAACAATGATATTGGATCTCGTAACCCATCAAAAGGCCATGAATGTTCATAATAAGGCTATGACAAATAAATTAAATGTATATTAGGTTCTGTAATAATTAATTTATGAACCAAAATTTGATTATTCAGATCATTAAGATCATGTGAGGAACACTTACAGACTTAAGGGAAGGGTTTTCTACCCGAACCTCCCTTTTCATTCGGGTTACACTTATTATCCATATACCTAAAACAGATTCTTATTCCTGATATGTACCCCTCAAAAATTCTGTGTGAATAATTTATATATTTATACAAACCATAATTCTACTTTAATTTATGGGGAATTATATGTTTTAAAAGTATCATTCAAAAATTCTTCCCAAAATACAAGCCCGATTCCAGAGAATTTCTCAAATTCTCACTTATTTTCTAGGGTACTCTAATTTTTTAGCAACCATTACCTTTCTAAAATAACTCATTTTATTATGAAAATACAATCTTACTTCACTTCTGGTTTTATAGAAAGACTTTTTCAATAGAACTCTTTTTTTTCAAATTAAAAGAGTATTTATCTGAAGAATTACTCGATGATTTTATAAGAGTATCTTCATCTATTTCAACAGTCTTTTTGAAACTTATTTATTGTTGGGATTAATATTTTATGATATCATTTACCATATTTAATTGAATGGTATATGATTAGTTTGAATGTGGATGTGTCATCTTAAAACCATTGACCAATTTTCTCTGAATGGTTAGTGTTTATTCTTAATGTTCAGGGAAAGTTAATTACATTTTGTATATTAGTTTCAATATGAATGTATCAGTTGTTTATTGTAACGACTTGAAATTTTGAATAATTTTTGTTTCCTAATTTGGTGTGTTATTTTATTTTATACTCAACATAACTATATTCTTTAATTAACAAATCGAGTATAATTAAAGTAGACTATTGGGTTTCAACTGTTATATGACCGTTGGTCAATATGACCGTTGGAAACTAAACTCTTAACATTACAATTATTTTTTATAAATACAAGTAATCTTGGTTAATTAATACAGAAAGAAGATTTGATGGCCTCATCAGTAGACTCAGGTCGTTCGAATCCCAACTGACGAAACATGGGAATGAGGTAGCACCACTGGGCTTTGCTCTAGACCAAGCCCAAGCCGAAATACATCATGTAAAGCTTGAATAGAATCACCTATGGGAGAAGTTCAAGTTGATATAGGTCACTACTCGGGCAATGTTGGCAAATCTGCCCAAAGATTTTGTCACCATAGCACACCTTACACTTAGGTCATATGCTGGTGTTATAAGGGGCTATATAACGAGATCTTAACTACTCTGTGTAATCCTTTGATATAAATAAATTTTTTATTTCTTCTTATGGTAAAGTTTGGGAATTTGAAATGTCCGGATAAATATAGGATATATATTATTGATGTTTTTTTTGGAAAAAACAGATATTTTAAAATATTTATGTAAACCGTAAATAATTAATAATGTGTAATGTTTTTCAAAAAATGGTCTGCTACAGTTGTGTTCAGTAAGAAATTTAGAGTATAATAAGATCAACATAATTTTTGGTGAATAGTAAATTATGAATAGTAATTTTTCACATATGAATAGTAGTGTGACCAAATGGAATAGTAAACTCACTTAATAAAGTATTAATATAATTTAGGCACCTTGATTAGGTAATTTGATTCATCAAAATAAGTAAATAACTGTATCAAAAATTATTAGTTAAGTATTAGTTTTTTTTCCAGGTGAATAGTGTTTTTATTTAAAAATTAAATTAAAAATATTTAGAAAATTATTTTCATAAAATGGAGTTAATTTTTGAATTTAGAGCAGTGATATTAGGTTAAGGTGAATTTTGGGGATTTTTCTGAAACTGTTCAATTTTTAGTGAATAGTGTTTTTACTTAAAAATTAAATATCTCATTATTTGAAAATTATTTTCATAAAATGGAGTTCATTTTTGAATTCAAGGGATCAATATTAGGTTAAGGTGAATTTTTGGTATTTTTCTGAAACAATTGAATTTTCGGTGAATAGTTAAAATACAGTTTTGAGTTTTAGGTGTTTAATGACATCATTAATGATGTAATAATTAGATAATCGTTTTGATCAACTTATAAATAGTAAGATATTATATTAGGTGCCCTAACTGTCCAATACCATGGGCAAATACAATGGGCATGCCCATGGTTTTGCCAATACCACCGATAAGGTGTCCCTTGGAAATTAATAATTTATTCCCTCACTTCTCCTATAAATACCAAGACATTCCCTCATTCATTTCATTTCAAAATCCTCCCCAATGAACTTATGATCCCTTTACCTCCGAATGAGTCCTCCCAAGGTTCCCTCAAGCCTCCCAAGGTCCCAACCTTCAATCTTTCGAAATTACCCTTCAAGGTAAGGGAATCTTTCACCCTTCTCTTTTAAGCCATGAATTCCTTTATCTTGTGTCTTTTAGTTTCCATATATTTATGTTGAGGTTATGTTCTCATTAATTTCCATTTCATGTCTAATTTTTGATATACCCTTTCCACTCTCATAAATTTGTTTTCTTAATTTTTAAGCGACGCTGTTAGGCTGCCGAATTTCTCGTAAAAGAAATCGCATCTTCTATATTCTTTAATGTTTCCTTTTAATGTGGTATGTAATTCAAATATCAATACCATGATCTTATTTTGTACCCATACTGTATTATGAATTATTTATGAGTGTGTGAACCTTGTCCCCTCTCTTTTCAATGTTTTCTAAAACCATGTTATATAGCCGTTATGCTGCAGAAATTTCTCCTCAAAATTTCTATCTCTTTCTCTCCAAGAATTCTCTTGTTTTATTTATTAGAATACCTAGACCTATTTTGTTTCTATGGTGTTCATAAATATATAAATATGATATATTTGATTCTTTAATTGACAAAAATATAACCCTCACTCCCTTTCCATGGGTTATAAATGACATTATGATTTTATTTTTAAGAACTTTTTAAACGTCACGACCTTGAAATGAAACCCATTTCTTTTATTTTCCATGGGTTATTTATGAAATGTTTGATTATGATCTATATGTATCACATGAAAATAAAGGCATATTAATGGTGCACCCTCATAGTGCACCAATGCATTGGGTAAAGAAAATTAATCTATAGAGATGACAAGTTTCACAATACCTTGGTGAATAACCTTGGTAATTTTTATGACACCTCGGGGATAAACCTTGGTGATATGTTCATGAATGTCTAAATGAAATGTTGTAGCCACATATTCAAGTTATGATTCATGTTCTTGTTATTATGATATGCCTCTTTTTTCCATTTCTCATGTCTTCATATTTTTCATCAAGTCCTTATTGATATCTCAAGTAAATTGATTCCCTTGTTTATCCCTTACTAGGACTTCTGCTCACCCTTTCCTTTGATGTATGTCTCCAGGATATGAGATGCAGTAATAGTACATAGGATGAACCTATGATGAATCAATAAAATTTGTTTATAATAATGTTTTATGTTGTTTTCATGTATTATGTTTCTGATTTCCAAGACACTAGACTTCAAAGATCCTATGTTTGTAAAATGTAATGAAAAGTTATTTATAAAAAGGCGGGATGCCATAGTTGGTTTCAAAGGATAGTTTAGTTATTTATGGGAATTAGCTATGAAGAATTTAGGAAGAACCCTATAGAAAAGTTTAAATATAGGAAAACATCCTAGTATTTTGGTGAGTATTGAGTAAGTAGTTTATCAAGAAAATACATCTTTGTCTAGATACGAGTAGGTAGAGGCCCCTCTGGCACAGAAGTACATAGGGGTAAAACCCAAAAACACCACTTTGAGCTAGACACGAATGAGAACTGGTGTACAAAAACGGTCCTTGCTGCACTCTTGGTTATGACAGTCTTGGAGGATATGTTTGGTTAATCGCAAGCTTTTTATGAATCATTATGAAAGAATTGTAGAGAAATGTAATTTTCTAAGCATGACGTTTTAAGACATAAAGTCCTTTATAGTTAAAAGATTCATAAATGAAATACGTTTCTCACTAAGTTTTCATTCTTTTATAAAATTTCGGGCAATAGGAGGAACCGTGCAAATGGTGATCACAATGGACCATGCACTGACGACCCTCCAATGGAAGCCGGAATGGAAACATTCACACGAATGATGAACCAAATGACTCAAGTTATGGGAAATAACATGAATCAAGCCGAGAGACCGATCTCACCATGAAGGGAACCACATTCTGTTGAGTTATTTATGCATCAACGACCACCAAACTTCAGTGGATCGACTGACCCATTGATTGCTAATTATTGGATCATCTCCATCGAGAATATCTTTTCAGTGCTCCGCTGTTCAAATCAAGAGAAAGTCACCCTGGCTGTCTATCACGTAGAGGGAGAAGCTGATCAGTGGTGGGAAATGATTAGAAACACAAGTCCAAGATTGGAGTTTGAATCTACGGAGTGGTAAGTTTTCAAAGGGATATTTTTTTAGTATGAATCTCCCTTATTCCATGAGAACAAGAATGGAGAAAGTGTTTCTCGAGATAAAGCAGAAGGAGAACAAATTTGTCAGAAGCTATGAGATGAACTTCACCCGGTTTTCACGTTATACCTCAAGCTTCATCATGGATCCTTGTGGGAAGGTTGATAGATTATTTGGTGGACTAAGAACGCATATGTAGTAGAATCTATCCAATCGAGACTATGATATCTACGAGGAGATCGTGCAGAGTGCGATGAAATTCGATCTAGAGTTTGGTGAGACACAGAGGTCTCATAAATCAAATGACAAGAAGAGATCGATAGATGCCAGCTTAGGGAGGAACTTTGATAAGATAAAAGGAGGCTTATGTGCAACATCCCATGTGTAATAAATGTGGGAAGAAGCATTTGGGGAACTACCATCTCTAGAGCGGGAAATGCTACAAGTGTGGTAGAGATGGCCATATTGCGAGGAATTGTCGTAGTGAGGTGAAACCTCAACTTCCAAACACAAAAGACATGGGGAAGATGGTACATTCCCTACTTGATTTCCAATTCTTTATGTGTGGACAACTTGGACACTTTTCCAATCACTATCCAAATCCGAGGGCAGTGGAGGGGAACCACCACCATCCTCAGCAATGACCAAGGGAACAAGGTCATACTTTTACAATCACTACGACTGAAGTTGAAGCACAAAATGATGTAGTGGAAGGTAATCTTGTTGTTATATCAAAGCTAGAAATTACTTTGTTTGATTTGGGTTCTACCCATTCCTTTATTTCCTCCATGTTTGAAAAGAGTTTAGAATCAACCCCCGATTTGCTAAAAGTAGAGTTATCAGTCAAGACTCTTGGTGGGATTATCCATGCATCATCTGTGTTTATAAACTCTAGTGTTTACATTGGTGAGAACAATCTTATTTCAAATCTTGTAGTCATTCACATAATGGAATTTGACATTATAATAGGGATGGACTGGCTCTCAAAGTATAATTCTAAGATCAAATGAAAAAGCAAGGAAATCTCGGTAGTCTTGAATGAAAAACCTAGAGTTATCTTCCAAAGAGAGATATCCCAACCTGATATTTTTCTAGAAGAACCTCCATATCCTTATTTATAGATTTTATCAGTGACAAAGAAGAAAGAGATGAGAGTTTAAGGATATAAAGTGTCCCCATCATCCAGGAATACATTGACGTATTTCCTGAGGAGTTTCTTGGACCTCCCCCAGAAAGAGAGGTAGAGTTATCCATTGAACTCGTACCTGGATCTCATATGATATCAAAGACCCCATATAGGATGGAAAATATGGAGCTAGAGGAATTAAAGAAACAACTCGAAGATCTTTTGGAGAAGGGGTTTATCCAACTGAGTGTGTCCTCTTTGGGAGCACCAGTTCTCTTTATGAATTAGAAGGCTGGATCGATGCGGCTATGCATTGATTATTGAGAATTGAATGAGATCACATTGAAAAAAATACCATCTTCCAAGAATTGATGACTTATTTGACTAACATTGTGGGGCTCAATTCTTCTCAAATATTGATCTTCGATATGGTTATTATCAATTGAGGGTGAAGAAAGAATATATTCCAATAACTACTTCCAATCAAGATATGAGCATTATGAGTTTGTTGTTATGCCCTTCAGACTGACTAATGAAAATGCATAGAGTCTTTAAGGACTACCTTGAAAACTTTGTGGTTTTTTTATTGATGATATCATGATATATTTCAAAAGTCATAAGGAGCATGAAGATCATCTAAGGGCTATTTTACAAACTCTACGGAAGGAGAGGCTTTATAGAAAGTTAATAAAATTTGAATTCTGGTTACAAAAGGTTGCTTTCTTGGGGAACATTATCACCAATCAAGGAATCATAGTTGACCCTAAAAAGAAAAAAGTTGTATAGGAGTGGCCTCAACATACAACAATAACTAAGATTCAAAGTTTCCTTGGATTGGCAAAATATTATAAGAGGTTTGTGAAAAAAATTTCACGACTTACTAAACCATTAACCAAGTTAACTCGAAAAGGGGTCAAGTTCATCTATACAAAAGATGTGTGAGGAAAATTTCCAAGAGCTGAAGAAGAGATTGGTTATTGTACCCATTTTAACTCTACCCTCATGTGGAGAAGGATTTGTTATTTTTAGAGATGCATCTCTCAAAGGGATTGGGTGAATCCTCATGCAAAATGACAAAGTTATTTCTTATGTATCTCGATAGTTGAAGACTCATGAGTTGAACTATTCTACACATGATCTAGAGCTGGCTACAATCATTTTTTCTCTGAAGATATGGAGGCACTATCTTTATGGGGAGAAATGTGATATATACACGGACCATCAATGTTTGAAGTATATTTTCACACAAAAGGAATTGAACATGAGACAAAGGGGATGGTTGGAGATTCTTAAAGACTATGATTGTTCAATTCATTATCATCTCGGAAGAGAAAACAAAGTTTATGATGCATTAATCAGGAAAGACCCAGTTGTTCTTTCCATGATGAGGATTCAAAAAGATCCTTTGATCAATGAAACAGTAAAGCTGGGCATGGGAATTATAAGGGAAGGGACATCATCAACCCTAACCCAAATGATTTCTCAACCATCATTAATAGAGAAGATAAAGAAAGCTCAGAAAGAAGATCCTTTGTTATAGAAGAATTTTGAAGCTATGGAGGATGGGAAGTATCCTGAGTTTAATATTGATCAAGAAGGTGTATGGAAATTTCGTACAAGACTATGTGTTCCATCTATTCCGAAAATTATGAAAAATCCGATGGATGAAGCTCATAGGTCTACTTTCTCTATACATCCTGGAAGCACAAAAGTGTATAGGGACCTTCGTGATCATTTTTGGTGGTATAATATGAAAAGAGAGATTACTGACTACACTTCAAGGTGCCTGGTATGTCAGAAAGTGAAGGTAGAGTGACCACTTCCAAAAGAGGTATTGCATCCACTACCCATACCGGCATGGAAGTGTGACAATATCACTATGGACTTCGTCATAGGTCTCCCAAGAACTTCCAAAGGAAACAATGTGATATGGGTTATTATGGACCGTCTCACCAAGACTGACCATTTTATCTCCATTCTGGAAGATTTATCTCTTTATCAACTTCCCAGGATTTACATGTAGGAAGTGGTAGGGCTGCATGGAGTTCTGCTTTCTATCATATCTGATCATGATCCAAGGTTCACATCAAAATTATGGATAAGTATTCAACATGCTGTGAGCACTGAATTTAATTTTAGTATGGCCTATCACCACCAAACTGATGGACTATCTGAAAGGAATATACAAACACTCGAGGACATGCTAAGAACATGCTCAATGGAATTTAAAGGTGGATGGGATCGACATCTCCCTTTAGTTGATTTCTCTTACAACAATAACTGCCACTCGAGCATTAAAATGGCACCCTATGAAGCTTGATATGGGAAGAAATGTAGAACTCCTACGTGTTATCATGATGATGGTGATAAAAATATTCTTGGCCCTGATCTTGTGCATGAAATGATAGAAAAAGTCCAATGCCATCCCACAACACATTAAGGAGGCTCAGAGTCTGAAAAAGAGCTATGCTGAAAACCGTTGAAGGGACTTGGAGTTTGATGTTGGTGACAAGGTCTTTCTTCAAATTTCACCTTGTAAGAGTTTCATGAGGTTTGGGAAGAAAGGTAAGCTCAGCCCTAGATACATTGGCCCCTATGAAATCATTTATCGCGTACGAGTAGTGGCCTATCAGAGTGCACTTCCTCCAAATCTAGCACATGTTCATGATGTCGTCCATGTATCCCTCTTAAGGAAGTACATAACTGGCCCCTCACATGTACTAAACCCTTAGGTGGTACAACTAGAACATGACCTCTATTATGAGCAACAGCTAGTGGATATCTTGAATAACAGAGACAAGGTTCTATGCAAAAAGACTACCCACCTTGTCAATGTTTTGTGGAGAAACCAAAAATACTAAGAAGCCACATGGGAACCGGAGGAGTCTATGAGGTAGAAGTACCCAAACCTTTTATTTTCTGAGGGTATGAGTTAAAATTTCGGGGACAAAATTTCTTAGGGGGGGAGGAATGTAACGACTCGGTATTTGGAATAATTTTTGTTTCCTAAATTTTTGTGTTATTTTATTTTATACTCAACAAAACTATATTATTTAATTAACAAAGTGAGTATAATTAAATAAGAGTATTAGGTTTCGACTGTTATATGACTGGTGGACAATATTACAATTAAAAACTAAACTCTTAACATTACAATTATTGTTTATAAATACAAGTGATCTAGATTAATTAATACAGAAAGAATATTTGATTGCCTCGTCCAGCAGACTCGGGCCGTTTGAAACCCATCTGAAGGAACTTGGGAAGGGGGTAGCACCACTGGTCATTGCTCTAGACTAAGACCAAGATGAACTTCATCATGTGAAGTTTGAATAGAATCGCCTACGGGAGAAGTTCAAGCTGATAGAGGTCACTACTCGGGCAATGTTGGTTGAGCTGCCCCAAGATTCTGTCACCTTAGCACACCTTACACTTAGATCCTATGTTGGTGTTATACAGGGATTTATAACGAGACATTAGCTACTTTGATAAATACTTTGATATAAATAAAATTATTATTTCTTCTTATGGTAATGTTTGTGAATTTCAAATGTTCGGATAAATATAGGATGTATATTATTGATGAATTTTGGAAAAAAAGGATATTTTAAAATATTTATGTAAACCTTAAATAATTAATAATGTGTAATGATTTTCTAAAAATTATCTTCTATAGTTGTGTTCAGTATGAAATTTAGAGTCTAACAAGATCAATTTATTATTTAGTGAATCGTAAATTATGAATAGTAATTTAGAGCTTATGAATTGTAATATGACCAAATTGAATAACAAACTCACTTAATAAAGCATTAATATAATTTAGGAACCTTGATTAGGTAATGTGAGTCAATAAAATAAGTAAATAACTATTTCAAAAATTATTAGTTATGTATTAGTTATGTTCAGCTCAATAGTGTTTTTAATTTAAAATTAAATTAAAAATAAATAGAAAATTATTCTCATAAAATGGAGTTCGTTTTTTAATTCAGGGCATCGAAATTGGGTTAAGGTGAATTTTGGGGATTTTTCTGAAATAGAGGAATTTTCAGTGAGTAGTGTTTTAATTAAAAATTTAATATCTCATAATTAGAAAATTATTTTCATAAAATGGAGTTCATTTTTGAATTCAGAGCATTGATATTAGGTTAAAGTGAATTTTTTGGATTTTTCTGAAACATTTGAATTTTCGGTGAATAGTAAAAATACAGTTTCGAGTTTCTTGTGTTTAATGACATCATTAATGATATAATAATAATGTAATATGTCTGGTCGACTTATTAATAGTAAGATATGATATTGTTTTTCCCAAGTGGCCAATACCATGGGAAAACGGTAAAGACCATGGTTTTGAGAATACCACCGATGAGGTGTCCCTTGGAAATTAATAATTTATTCCCTCACTTATCCTATAAATACCAAGCCATTCCATCATTAATTTCAATTAAAAAACCTCCCCAACTAAGTTCTGGTCTCTTTACCTCCCAAGGATTCCTCCCAAGGTTCCCTCAAGCCTCCCAAGGTCCCGACCTTTATGCTTTCAAAGTTACTCATCAAGGTAAGGGAATCTTTCACCCTCCTCTTTTAAGCCATGACTTCATTTATGCTGTGTCTTCTAGTTTCCATCTATTTATGTTTAGGGTATGTTATTATATGTTCTCATTACAATCCATTTCATTTCTAATAGTTGAGAGACCCTTTCCGCTCTCATCAATTTGTTTTCTGAATTTTTATGTGATGTCGTTAGGCTGCCGAATTTCTCGTAAAAGAAATCGCATCTTCTCTTTTCTTTCATGTTTCCTTTTCAAGTGCCATGTCATTAAAATATCCATACCATGATCTTATTATGTACCCATAATTTATTATGAATTATTTATGAGTGTGTGACCCTTTTCCCCTCTCTTTTAAATGTTTTCTAAAACCATGTTATATAGTCGTTATACTGCAGAAATTTCACCTCAAATTTTCTATCTCTTCCTCTTCAGAAATTCTCTTGGTTTTTTATTTGAATACGTAGACCTATTTAGTTTATATGGGTGTTCATAAATATATAAATATGATATATTTTATTCTGTAATTTACATACATATAACCCTCACTCCCTTTCCATGGGCTATAAATGACATAATGATCTTATTTTTAAAAAATTTTAAAAAGTCACGATCTTGAAATGAAATCCATTTCCTTTATTCTCCATGGGTTATTTATGAAATTTTTGATTATGATCTATGTGGATCACATGAAAATAAAGACATATTAAGGGTGCACCCTGATAGCGTACCGGTTCATTGGGTAAAGAAATTAATCTCTATAGATGACAAGTTTCACGATACCTTAGTGAATAACCATGGTAATTTTTATGACACTTCGAGGATAAACCTTGGGGATATGTTCATGAATGTATAAATGAAATGTTTCAGCCACATATTAATGTTATGATTAATGTTCTTGTTATTATTATATTCCTCCTTTACATTTCTCATGTCTTTATATTTTTCATCAAGTTCTTATTGATATCACAAGTAAATTGATTCCCTTGTTTACCCCTTACTGGGCCTTCTGCTCACCCTTTCCTTTGATGTATGTCTATAGGATATGAGATGCAGTAATAGTATATAGTATTAACCTATTATGAATATTTAAAAGTGGTTTAGAATAATGTTTTATATTGTTTTCATTTATTATGTTCCTGATTTCCAAGACACTAGACTTTAAAGATCCTCTGTTTGAAAAATGTAATGAAAAGTTATTTATAAAAAGGCGAGATTCCATATTTATGTGTATCCCTATTCATATGAAGAATTAATTAGTTTTAGTATGTTTTGTTGTGGTCCCCACTATATCCCCTCGGGGCATCAGTAGGTCTCGTGAGACAAACTATGGTCTTGGCACGAGGCCTTGACAAAATGGACATTTGGGGTCTTGGAATGAGGCCTTGAATGTATCGTTATGATCTCTTGTGTTATGAATTCCATCATTATGAATATATTATGGATAGTTCATGTGTTTATTTGAGTAGTAGAATACCCATGATTATGTTTTATTATGGAATTATTTATTCAGCTCTTATTTCGTCCATAATGTGTTCCGGTTTATTTTTAAAGCACGTGTTTTTATTTATTCGTCATGCCTAATTATTATGTTTATGATATCTTCCATTGAATTTCTTACCCTTAATAAGAATTTTATCTTACCCATTTATTATGTTTCATTTTCCCAGGACATGAATAATTTTTTATGATTGACCTGCAAGGATAAACTTATAGTTTTGGATGTCCCACACAAATCATATATGTTTTATTTCATTCCATGTTGTAATGTTGAACTTTTATATGTATCTTCTATCCAATTATACTAAACTACATGGTATATCAAGATGCATATTCCATGATTTTATGCCAATTTAATAAAATAAGACACTGGATCCGTGAAATAAGGGTCGGGTCCTTACAGTTGTGATCAAAGGAATTTTAGTAGAAAACATGGAAACTAGATTTAGAAATCGTAGATTAGGGGAAAGACCTTATGATAGTATTTGAGGATATACATATAAGAACATTATATAATATTTTTAGGGAATATATTATGTGGATCTTTATAAAAATACATCCCTATCTGGATACTATAAGTTGACGTGGTTCTGGAACAGGTGTACCTAGGAGTGAAAACTCCAACAATGAGTTTAGGGCTTGACCCGGGGAATCCTGGTACACGACAACGGGCCTTACCTCACACATGGGTTGACACTCCCATGGGATATTTTCATGATAATTCACATTTTCTTTTCAAGCCATTATAAAGTATTTAATTGTAAATTTTTCTTTAAAGAAACCATGTTTATGATTATTAGATTGGATATGTATAGAATTACAATTTTTTGCTAAGTATTTTTATACATTGAGATTATACATTATGATTCATAACCTAATCTAGTGTATGCCATTACATTTAAATGAAACATAGTGGATGGAATGGAAACCACATGAACATGTTTATCCCATGTAAATATTTCCCTCTGATGCATGATAATGATGTTGGCTATGGAGCTGCGACTGGTTCTGAGCAACTTATTAATAAATTGGGAAAACTGAATCAGGTTGCGAACTATAACCTTACCCATATAGATAATATTGATCCACAATGTGGATGATCTATGTTGGATCGCATTATGAAAAAACTGCCTCCATAATTCAATGAGACTAAAAAACCATTTGTAGCTGAGCATTGGATAAGTTCCCTAGAGAAGATATTTCTCGCTTTGGGATATAATGAAAGAGACATGGTTTTCATGGAAGTTTATCTTCTATTGAGAGATTCAGATCAGTGGTGGTCATTAATCCAAAAACAATGAGGAGGAGGAAATAGAAGTGATGGAATGGATGGATTTTAAGGAAATATTCATAGAAAAATATTTTACCGGAAAACAACAAGAGGATATGGAAAGGAAATTCCTAAATCTGAGGTAGAAGGAAGATGATAATGTTGAAATTTATGAAGCTAACTCCACAAGGTTAGAAAGACATTTTGTAGACTACATACGTAATCCATGGAGAAAGAGTGATCCATTCTTTAATAGTTTAAAAGCATTCATTTGAAGGGAACTGGTCTCTCAATGTTTATCATCATATGATGATATAGTATCATGTGCTATCAATACAGAAAAGGAGTTTTCAAAGTCATATGATATTAAATGAAAACAAGAGAATAAGAGGGTTGTAGAAAACTTTTGAAAAGGAAATAAGGAAATGGGTAAAAAGGGAAGAGTTTACCTTCCATCCTACATTAATCATGGGAAGAAGGGCCCTAGAACTTGCCTGAAAGGGAATGGGAGACTGTTACAAGTGTGGAGAAAAAGGCCCCCAATCTCAGGATTTTATGGGGAAGAAAGAAGCTACCAATGTTCCATGATAGAATTGTAAGGAAATGTAAAATTATGTAAATTAATGTCCTAAGATTCAAAAAATAGTCCTCAATAAAGGATAAGGGAGAAATGGCAAGCTTATGCAGTCACAACATTGGTGGTTGAAGTTCCTAACAATGTGGTGGAAGGTACATTAATAATTTCTTCAAAATTAGCCAATGATTTATTTGATTATGGATCATTGAATTATTTCATGTATTCATAGTTTTCCATGAAAATTATATATTTCCAATTATATTTAGAAAGGTAGTTGTTAGTCCAAAATTTTAAGGGAAGTGTCATTGCAACGAAGTTGTGTCAGGCATTCCCTATTATGCTATATAAATGTGCTTTATCTACTTATTTAATTGGAATACCCATGATTCCCTTTGATATAATCCTTGTAATATATTGGATTTAAATCCATGATGTAAAAATTTATCACAATAAGAAGGAGGGTAAAATTTTTGAGGATGATGTAGAATCTCTTATCTTTAGGGAAGAAACATCACCATCTGATTCTCATCCAGATCCACCAACAGTAGCTCTACTGAATTCAACTTTTGTGGAGGAAGGTAGTGCAATAACTTTGAGTGAGGAAGAGAATTTTCAAACAGAGGATGTACCTATTGTGGAAGAATATGTTGATGTATTTCTAAAGGATTTACCAAGAAATCCTCCATAGCGGGAAATTGAGTTTTTTATTGACTTAATTTATGATTCAGGGCCCTTATCAAAGACCCTGTATAGAATGACCACTATGGAATTAGTGAAACTGATGAAAAAACTAGAGGAATTGAGTGATAAAGGATTTATTCCCGCTAGTGTTTCTCAATGGAGATCCCATGTTATTTTCATTTAGAAGACAAATGGATCTATGAGGTTGTGAATTGACTTCTAGGAGATCAATTCTATAACAATAAAGAACAAGTACCCCTACCTGGTATTGATGATTTATTTGATCAACTTCATGGAGCTCAATATTTTTCGATAATTGACCTTTGATCTGGATATCATCAGTTTCTAGTAAGGAAGGAAGACATTCCAGTAACAGAATTTCGAACCTGATATGTGCATTATGAGTTTACAGTAATGCATTTTGGACAGTCTAATTCACTCTATATTTTAATGGATCTGATGAATATAGTTTTCAAGGAATATCTTGATGAATTTTTGGTGGTATTTATTGACGATATCTTGGAATACTCCAAAAGATATAAAGATCATAAAAATAACTTTCTCACTATTCAAATGACTCTTAGAATAAATGATTTATTTGGGAAGTTTATCATGTGTGGATTTTGGATTCAGCAAGTTTCCATTCATGGAATCATTTTCTCTAAGGATGTAATATGTGTTGATCCTATGTAGAAAAAGGTTGTTCAAGAATGGCCTACTCCAACAAACATAACCGAGGTACATAGTTTTATTGGTTTAGAATCTTATTATCATTGTTTCATTCATAACTTCACCTGTTTATACATCCCATTGACCAAGCTTACATGTAACAAGGTTAAGTTTGTATAGAAAAAGGAATGTGAGGAATGGTTTGAGTAATTTAAGAAGATATTAGTGAATGTTTCGATCCTGACTCTACCATCAGGGAATGATGGGTTTTTGATCTATAATGATGCATCAAAGAAGGGACATGGTTGTGTCCTTATGTAGAATTATAGAGTTATTTCCTATGTATCAAGGCAGTTAAAATTTCTTGAAAAAAACTGTCCTACTAATTATCTTGAGTTAGCTGTTATGATGATTTCTCTAAAAATATGGAGACACTATCTCTATGGTGAAATATGTGAGATATGTACGGATCAAAAGAGTCTGAAGTATATCTTATCATAGAATGAACTAAACATGGGGAAAAGAGGATTTATTGAAAAACTAATGGATTTTGATTTTACCATACACTACTCAGGAAGGAAAAACAAGTTAGCTGATGCATTGAGAAGTCAAGATCATGGTGTTCTCAACAAAATGAGGATTGACAAGGATCCTTTGTAAATGGATCTAGTCAGGACGGATATGGGAATTATCAAAGAAGGTGAAACATTACTAATTTTTTCAAATGGTTTCCCAACCATAATTATTAGAAACAATTAATGCTTCACAGTCTACTGATGTGAAACATTGAAAGAAAATTAATGTTGTGAAATATGATAAGATGGATGACTTCATATGTGAAGATGAAATTATGAAATTTGGGAAGAGTCTATGTGTTCCCCCTATACCGGAGCTGAAAAGGGAGTTATTTGAAGATTCTCATATCTCAAATTTATATATATGTCCTAGTAGCAATAAAATTTATAGTGATTTGAGGGAACGTTTTTGTGGGACAACATGATGTGGGGAATTTCATATTATTTTTCAATATGTCTTGTCTGTCAACAAGTGAAGGCTGATTGACAAAATCATAGAGGATTCATGAACCCACTACCTATTCCCACATGGAAATGGGATGACATCACTAGGTATTTTTTCACTGGATTACCCAAAACTCTAAGAATGAATGATTCAATATGGGTAATTATTGATCTACATAAAAAATATTCACATTTCTTCGCTATAATGGAAGAGTTTTCACTAGAAAATCTTGCACGACTCTATTTAAATGAAGTTTTAATACTTCGTTGAGAACCCCTATCTAGTGTGCCAGATCTCGATCTTCGATTCACATAAAAATTATGGAAAAGTCTTCAGAACGATTTGGATACTAAGCTTTGTTTCAGTATATCTTATCATCCTAAAACTAATGGGAAATTAGAAAAGAAGATCCAAGCTTTATAAGCCATGTGGAGATCATGCACAGTTGACATTCACGGTATGCAGGATCATTATTTACCCTTGGTGTAGTTTTCCTACAATAATTGTTTCCATTCTAGTATTCAAATGGTGCCATATGAATCATTGTATGGAATAATATTTCGTACTCCAACTTGATGTGATGATGTTGGTGAAAGGAAACTAGTGGGCCCATAACATATGGGGGAAATAACAGTGAAGGTAAAGAATATTCAAGTATATATCAAAGCATCTCAAAGAAGACAAAAAATATATATTGTTAATCGAAAGAAGGATTTGTAATTTCAAGTGGGAGATCATGTTTTCTTAAAAGTATCTCTATGGAAGGGAGTTTTATGATTTAGGAAGAAATGGAAATTGAGCCCTAGGTATATAATCCCTTTTGAAATTCTGGAGAGAATTAGAGTTGTTTCATATCATTTGGTTATGCCTCCTTTCCTGTCTAAAGTACCCAATGTGTTTTATGTCTCATTACTGAGAATGTACATTCCATACCCAACCCATGTCCTCATATCTGAAGGTATAGAATTTGAACCTGACTTATCTTACTGTGAAGAGCCTATATGGATTCTGGACACTAAAGAACATGTTTTGAGGAATTGGAAGACTCGATTAGTAAAGATACATTGGAAAAATCATAAAATTGAAGTGAAAAAATGGTAGCCTGAGGAGATTTTGGGGAAGAACTACCCAGATATTTTTTTGAGGTAACATTCTGGTAATTTTGAGGATAAAATTTATGTACGAAGGGGATAATGTAAAACCCCAATATTTTGAAAATAAATTTAATATTAAATGAATGAAACACTGCGTCTCTACAAAACAACAATTTGTTATAACCTATCCAATAAACATAATTGTTCCACCTCTATGATTAAAATTTCAAAAAACTGACAGACACGGTTGCACTTAGAGTCTAATAAGACAAACTTAATTTTTGATGAATAGTAACATATCATTATGAATAGTAACATACACTTAGGAATAGTAATGGTACTCTTATGAATATCAATGAATAGTAAATTTTCCAAAAAATAGAAAATTCACCCATGAGTTTATAAATACAATTTTGAAGTGAAGAAACGATCATAATATACCTAATGGTATTTTAGTATGTCACAAATATTTTAATTAAAATTTTGTGATTAATTGAATAATTTAAAATGGAAACTTAATTTCATAAAATGTAATCATAAATTTTTATTTTATTGTATTATGGTTATAAGATAATTTTATGGGACCTTGATTAATTTTTCAACGTGTTATAAAACTTGTTATAGTTTTAATGTTGTTTTTTCGAATAAATTATGATTTTATTTAAAAAGTAAATTATAGTTATTTAAAAAATTAGTTTCAAAAAATGGATTTCATTTTTTAATTTTACATTATGAAAAATGGTTGGGTTGTTTTTTTGGGATTTTTCTAAAATATTTAAATTTTAGGTGAATAGTAAAATATGATAATTTATGATAAATGATAAATACATTATTTATTGGGTCATAAGTGATATAAGGTTGATGTAATACCACTTGTTTGGAACTCACATGCACCTATTACTATTATGGGTCACATGAATCAACAATATTGGTTGTATTAAAGGAAATAAAAAAAATAAAGAGTAAAATAATGGGATACCCTCCTCTACTCTACTACCCCCCCCCCCCCCCCCGCCCTCACTCCCACTTTTATTCACTCCTCTCAAGCACTGTGTTGTGTCTAAATTAAGCTCAAATATCCTCCTGAACTCTTCCCCCGCGTCCAGAAGCCCTTGGTCTCATAGAAAGACAAAAATATATCCCCTGAAGAGTCTCTCCAGGAAGATTACATCAAGAGGTAAATTCCTCTTTTCATTTCTTTTATTTCATGTTACATTCTTTTCTTTTTCCTTACTCACCTCCTTTCATCCAAATGTTTTGTTGAATCCATTACATCAAATGTACTATTTTTTTATGATAATGGAATAATTCTTCATCGTCTTTCCTTTCCTCTTCTTTAATACTAGAAATGAAAACACCATCCGAAATGTGTTAATTTATCACATTCATGGACGACGAGTTTTACATTACTATTACTATCTTAAATTCTGGTCTTGAAACCATTTTAATGGTAAAAATAAACTATAATATTTGTATAATAACATATTTATGGTTTTTCAATCCTTTTTACAGATGATATAAATTTATAAATCAAAAAGAGTTCGTTGTGATCCAGAATTTCCAATTAACCCAATCAAATGTCACTAAAGTTTTATATAATGACTCATCTTCACTCCCAAAAAACAAAATAATTTTATAACAATGTAATATTCTGTTTTATCACAAATATCATAAAACTTATATTTTGAAAAACCATTATCATTCAAAAAAATTATCCATACATGAATATAAGTAAACCGGTCATGAAAACCAAGGAAGAAAACACTCCCAATCAATGAAATTAGATCACTTAACACATCAAAAGGCCATGAATGAACCTAATTAGGTTTTTATACATAAATAAATGTATAGGAGGTAATTTAATCAGTAAGTTATGAAACTAAATTTGATTTTTCAGGTCATTAAGATCAAGTGAGGAACACCAACAGACTTTCGGTAAGGGCTTTCTACCTGAAACTCCATTTTCATTCGGGTTACTATTATTCTCTACGTACCTCAATAAAATAATTATTTATGATATGTACCACAAAAAAATTCTTTTTGAATTTTCAATATATGTGTACCAACCATAATCCATCATCCATTTATGGGGAGTTATATGTTTTAAAAGGATCTTTAAAAAATTCTTCCCGAAATAAAAGCCCGATTCAAAGGAATTCTTGAAATTCTTAGCTATTTTCAAGGGAACTTTATAATCTGTTTTTATAAACCGTTATCATTCTAAAATAACTCATATTCTAATAAAAATAATATATTAATTGAATTCTTGTTTTATATAATGACTTTTCCAAAAGAACCCTTCTTTCCAAAATAGATGAGTGTATATCTCAAGAATTACTCGATGATTTTATAATAATATCTTCATCTATTTAAAAAATAATTTTTATTCTTATGTATTATTGGGATTAATATTTTATTATATCGTATACCATATTTAATTTAATATTTTATGACTATTTTTAATGTTGATGTGCTATCTAAAAACCATTCACCAATTTACTCTGAACGGTTAGTGTTTATGCTTAATATACGAGGAAAGTTATTTACATTTCATATATTTGTTTCAATATTAATGTATATGTTTTTTATGTTTATAACAATTCATATTAGGAATGGATTGGACTTAGTAATTGTTGGGTGGGGCCTGCTATATCCCCTCAGTTCATCGATAGGTCTCATTAGACAAACTATGGTCTTTGCATGAGGGCTTGACAAAAGAGATATTTATGGTCTCGGCACAAGGCCTTGACAGTATGGTTATAATGTCATGTATTATTCATTCCCTCATTATGAAGATAGTATTTATAGTACATGTCATTATTTGACTTCCAGAATACCCATTACTATGTTTTATTATGGTATTATTTATTCAACTCTTATTCCTTCCATAATGTGTTCAAGTTTATTTTTAAAGGCATGCGTTTTTAGTTATTCACCATCCCTAATTTCTATGTTTATGATATATTCTGATGTATTTATAAACCTCATAGAGTGTTTGAGCTCACCATTTTCTTATGTTTCATTTTCTCCAGACCTGAAGAAGTTTATTATGATTGACCTGTAAAGATAAACTTATAGTTGTTTATGTTCCCAAAAAAACTAATATGTTGTATTTTATTTAATGTTGTAATGTAGGAATTCAGTATGTTTATTGTTTCAAAATCTATTAAACTACTCAGTCCTTCAGGATGCATATTCCTTGTTTATATACAAATGTAATAAAATAAGGCACCGACTTGTGGAAATTGGGGTCGGGTCCTTTCAAGAGGATTTTGGAGGATATTGTTGCTCAAGAAACTAATGATGATGATGGGTAGAGTGCAATGAAATGCAGAGACAGAGTTACCCTTCACGTGGGTAGTCCATCTTATCTTTCTCAATTCTCGGCTGATAAATTCATCTAACAGACTGATGTGAAAGCTGTGGTTGATGATATTCATGAGAAAGTGGCTAAATCAACCATTAAGACCAGTGAATTTATTGATTCCACTTCATTGTTATAAATATTGTATTCTATCGAGAGTCAAGTGGCTGTGCAAAATAAGGATGACATGCATGAGATAATGATATATAGAAAGAATAATATTGATAATGAAGGTTTCAGAATTATTCAAAGGAGAACTGGCTTTCATCCTATGTCACCTAATTTTTTTTCTCAGACATTTGATAACTCAAAGAATGTCGCAGAGGGTAACAGTTTTGAGGCACTTGATTATCATAATGATGATGCTAGTCATTCTAAAGACTTATCAGATGAAACAGGTGTGCATGTTGGAATGATGTATTAGAAAACAAGGAGGTGATGTAGGAATCTAAAATGTCGAGGAAAGGGTGTCCATGATGATTCAAATAAAGGGCGTGGGCGAGGAATATCTTCTAGAATGGCTAAGTTAACTATATAGTAGGATAAGGTTATACAACAAAATATTGCACTTCATAATTAGAGGAATTCACAGGAAGAGTGGGAGTCTGCTGATGATGCTGACAAATCTAGTCATAACTCTGATCATGATTTTTGTGATTCTTGAGTTTCTTTTCTTCCTTTTGGATGTGGGATTACATTTTTGACTGTTTAATTCTCTCATGTACTGTTTATTTTTCATTCATTTTAATAGTAAGGAACATGGCGCTAAACCTTCTTGGTAATTATATTTAAATAATATATATTTATTATATTTATAATTATATATAATTATATATTAATCAATATATGTAATTATATATTTATAATTATATACAAAAATTTATAAACATATTTATTTACATTTATAAATGTTCATATATAAAAATATATGTAAAAAATATTTATATTACTAAAATTATATATGTTTTAGTGTAATATATAAATTTTAATTATATATATTCTAATAAATAAATTTAGAAATATATATATATATATAAATTTATCATATATATATTAGTCAAAATATTTAGTAGTTTCTTTATATTCATTGATTACAAAAATTATATATAATTAAAATACATATAATATATTAATATTGTATTTGGACAATTATATAATATATAAATGAATATATTTATTTAGATCTATATTTATATTTTTATTAAATAATTTCAAATATATATGCATATATAAATTCATGTATATATGTGTATGTATGTATATATATTTGTGTATGTATACGTGGGTGCATGTCTATGTATTTATATATATGTATATTTTTAACTAACATAGATGTTACATATTCACTATTTAATATTTTTGTAATTTATTTAATTTAATTTATCCATTTATTATTATATATCCCGAAATAATGTTATAAATATATTTAATCATTTTTTAATTTTTATTAATACATATATTTATTTACCATACATGTTATATTTTCAAAATGTTTGTATTTTATATAAATAATATTTGTTTGTTTCTATTTATTAAGTTCTATCCTTTTAAATGTGTTTTAAATTTATATAATTATCTATCTAAATGATTTATTTAAATAATTTTTTAATTAAAATATTAATTTATACGATTATAAATATATATATATTCTAAAAAAATTATTTATTAAATTATTAATTAATAAATACATATTTAAATAATTATAAATTTATAATAAATATATTTAAATAAAAAGAGTTTGGGTGGGTCTCAGTGGTCGAGGTGCGCAATAATTCTGCATTGGTTTCAAGATGGTTGGGGTTCAAATCCCACCACCTACATCTTTCTACCCCACCTGGAAGGGGTGTGTTTATTCAGTGGTGTTTCTTCGGCAATGATCTCCAGTGGCCTTTACTATCGACCTTTCAAGAGGTTTCAGATGTGCAGCTACCATCCATTGTTAGATTGCATTAGGGGGTGGACTCAAGAATTTCATGATCACCTCAATGTTAAAAAAAACATGTCTAGATTCTCAGGTGTTGCAGTCAATGGTTAATGAACTCATATGGGTGATGGAGGGGCCCATAGAAGTGGCTCGTCAAATTTTCAGGTCCCTACCTCAACTGTGAGAGGGGGTAGCAATGCAACAATGGTGCTCAAATGGTGACATTTATACTACATGTTTTGGGATTCCATATGATTACTTTGATGTAAGGAAAGAAGAAGTATATAGCGGCTGAGCGTGTAGACCCGTGAATGGGATTTGTGAACTCTTGCTTGATGATGGGGGTGGTGGTCTGGCGATCATCAGTGGAAAAGCTAAGTCATCATGTGAGATGATGGAAGGTGGGTGTCCAAACATTAATCGGCAAGAGGATTCCCATCAGTGGTGACCACCTTATGTAGGGGGTTCAAATGAAGTGTAGTGATGGATGACATGGTGATTGTTTTGAGAATGGTTGGGGGTTAAATCCCACTTTCAGAATCTTTATTCCCTATCTGGAGAGGATGTGTCTATTCAGGTGGTGTGCTTCATAAGGTATGATTGTGTATTGAAGGAGGGTTTTAGTGAGTCTTTTGAATTCTTCACTAATGACATTAGGTGGACTTTACTATTGTCCTTTTGAGAGGCTACACATGTGAAGCTGTCAGCCATAGTGAGAGTCCGTGGGGGTGGACTCACATAGTGGATGACAACCTCATGGTGAAAAAAACAAGTTTGGATGATCGTGCATTGCATTTGACAGAAGAGGAACTTGTACTTAGCTGGTGATGGGGGATGGGGAATCAAATCATCAAATTTACAAGGCCCCACCTCAAGGGGTAATGCTGCATCAGTGGTGCTCGGATTGAAACCTGACGGCTACATGCATTGGGCTACTAGAAAACGACTTAGATACAAGGAAAGAAGCAAGATATGGGATCTGAGCATGTAGATCAGCGATTGGGATTGGATAACTCCCACTCGATGGTATGGGTGGGGGTCTGGTAGTCATCTGTGGAGTAGCCATAACATATAGATAGATGTTGTAAAGTATAATTCCTAGCATTTATTAACAAGGGGAGGATCTTTGGTGGAGACCACCTAGTGTAGGGAGTCATGACAAAGTGTAGGGATGGTTGATGCGATGATAGTTCTTAGCATTCCTGCTGAGGCAACTGAATGGAGCTTTGGACAGTGCCTAGGTGACAATTGTGTGATGATCATAGAGGGTTGAAAATGTGAGATCTTAGGGAAGATGAAAAAATTAAAAAAATATATTTCATGTATAAGATGTGGAGACCTTAGGAAGTCTGCAATTAAGAGGTATTCAACAACCATGGGGAGCATGTGTGCTCAAAAAACAAACAAAGTGTCTACGGAATTACATATGTATTTTGTTTGGTCTGTTGATAGTTCTAATATTTACATTGTTCTTATTTTCAATTTAAATGATTTAAACCCCACAAATATATCAATTTTATCTAAATATAAATGTTTTTGGATTTTAGAGATGTTTTGAGATTAAATTGAAAATTTATAAATTATGTAATTTAAACTGTTTTCAATAACAACAATAATTTTGTTCTATCATCTGCCATAATGATCTAGATCAAGTGATTTCTATTTTAGGCTACATATGTTCATAGGCTATATTACTTTCAACTGGCCCATGCATTATTCCAGAATTATAGGGGCCCAAACAAGCCAGCCTTTGTGGAAAGTTTCTCTAGATGGAAGAATATACCTCACCTCATTAAATGTGGTATAACTCCTAATACAGGTTTCCAAAATCCTTTATTCTAACTAGATATTAAATGAGACTCAATATATAACATTAATTCTGAGTTTAATGGAAAAATTCCCTCATTAGGTTATTCTTTGAGTGAGTCAAACATGGGGAAGTCGAAGTGTACCTTAGTGCGGAAATCATTTCCTTTAGTAATAAATTGATATCTTTTTTCACCACTTCACCAAAGCATTTGAAAATTTCAGTGTCAATAGATGAATGATTTTATAAAAACTCTATTGATGAGTCTATAGGCATATTAGTCTGGTTATTTATTTACAAAAGAGAAGAATTATTTGTAATAGGTTCAAGGAAGAAAAATTTTGGGCTCTCCTCCCTTTTTTATTTTCATCTTCTTGTCCTTCCAAGGGTGATTGGTTTGATATATCAAGGGAAAATTTGAGATATAAAACATGATTAATATGGTTTGAATTACATATGGAATGAATAATATGGGGGATGATAAAGTGATGCAAGGATGAGAACCATGTTTTTGTGGATAGAGACCACTAACGGACACTCTCTTGGGAGTTGTGATCTTCTTGTGTAATCTATTTTTGAATTTATATTGAACATGTATTTTTTAATGAATGTTGTTGTTTTTTCTTGAATAAATTATCATCAATTTTTTTGGATCATTTTCAATCTATTATGTAAAATAATTGACTTCACTCTTTAAATTTCACCGGTGAGGTCTTGTCATTCAGCATAGTGGCTTCAAATATGTTTGATTTCATAGAGGTCTTCAAGTAATTGTATCACTTCTATAGGAGGGAAAATAATGATATTGAGGTCTTGAAATGGTATCTATTAATATTTAGGTGTTCTAATGGGGTTACTTGGTGGGGGGAATTGAGGAATTAAATCAAAATCTATTTTTAAACAAGGAATATGGGAGTTCCTGAGAGGTAGAAGCTTGTCCATAACTACTGTTTTGATTCTAATTTCAAACCCATTTCCAAATAATTTTCCTTCATTTTATTCAATTTTATTTAACTTATAGTTATATTATTTTATATAAATTTTAATAAAATCTCCAAACTTCTCTTCTTGTGAAAACAAAAAATCCCAAATGTTGTTTTTGTAACTCAAATTGCAACATCTTTAAGAGGAAAACCTAGAACGAAATATTTCATTTCTGAGGGGATAATTTTCTTGATTGAGGTTTTCATGAAAAAAACCCCCACATCAACAAAAATGAAGAACGACCATATGGGTCATATATTAAGGGTCAATGGGGAATATATAATAAATAATAGGGGCTTAATGGGTGGTTTATCCCTTCTAGGGTCTATGACATGTTTGTTCATCTCTGTGTGGTGTGTGTGTGTGTTTCATTATAATTTTACCCCAAGTACCTAATATATATTTTCATGTATATAATTAAATAATAATTCCAATTAGTATATTTATAATAATATAATAATATAATAATATATTTATATAAAATTATAATTACATATAAATACATTTAAAATATTTTTATTTATAATTATAATTATAAAAAAAGACACACATATTTAAATAATTATAAAATTATAATAAATATATTAATTTTATTCATAATTGAATAGTTATAATTATACATAGATACTTTTCAAATATAATTATTTATTATTAAAATTATATAAAAAGTTATATTTATGTTTAAATAATTATGAAATAATAATAAATGTATTTAAATATTAAATATAGATATTTAATTTATAATTATATATTTATATTTATATATTGATATTAATATACCAAAGCAGTGGAGACTATGATATGTAATTATATAAATATTTTTATAATTATATAAACATGTTTTTCAATATAGAGATTTCTAATTATAATTAGAAATGAATAAATATATAAATAATTATAAAATTAATATAAATATATTTAAATAAATAATGTATTAGGTATAATTTTATAAATATATATATTTATATATTAATAAATATATACAATTATATAAAAATCTTTATAAATATATTAATATTTATATATGTATGTAAATTTATATATATATAATTCTATATAAATATTTATAAAATTATAATAAATGTAGTTCAAATAATAAATATATTTATTATATTAATAATTTTATAAATATATATTATAATATAAAAATGTATAATTATATAAATAATTTTATACATACCTTGAAGTAGTAAATATTTTTATTTATTTGGATCTTTATCAGTGATTTTTTGAAAGCGCTGATAAAATCCTTGCTTGTCCATTTAAAAAGAACCCTAATAGATTCTCCCTATCTCACGTCTTCATGATCTCGTGGTGCCATAGTCCTACCGCCATCGCTCTCTAGGCCATATCTCTCACTATTGTCGCTCACAACTGTCGTCGTTGCTGAACCCTCCATTACTCCTTGACATTGCTCCCTCTCTGTTATCATAGTCACTAAACCCTCGCCACTATGCATCAAAAAATCAATCCTTTCAATATGTAAGGTAGTAGATTATTTCATCTCCTCTTTAATCTCTTATTCCATCTAACTAATTACCCCATCTATCCTTCATGCGTGTCTTTTGAATCAGATTCATCTTTTTGGTATATGCACACACCTTACATGTACACTAATAGTGTATTAGATGATTTAAAAATAGTTTACTTTTCATGTATTGGAATAAATTCATTTTGTTAGGGGTTTGAGCATGGGTTCATTAATTATTCTATGGAGTTGGCGTCATGAACATATCTATTTTCTATCATGTAGTGAAAATTACATATGTTAATTTTTGTATTTCTGTTGACCTTTATTTTATGGCCATAGAGGCCCTTTTATGGATTTAATTTTGTCATTTTCAATGATTATATTTTATCAAAATTATAGTTAGACCTAAATACATCCATTTTATAGTTTATTTTTTTAATTTTTTTTGTTGTGATGTTATTTTTTTCAAGAAGTTTTAAATAATAAATTTTACAATGTAATGATTCAATTACTTGTGATTTAATTTTTTTTGCTTTCTAGATGTTTAGAATATAAATTCTTCATTATTTATCTCTTAAAAAGACCGTAGAAATATTAATTAAATCATTTTTTTTGATTATAACTTTAATGATTAAATATTATCATGCAGTAAATGGATTTTAATGGTCTATGGTTGAATTTTAAATTATATTATTGACTATATGGTATTTTTTTTTGGAAAATTCTAACACGTTTATAACGTGTTATGTAATTTTAACCTAAATATTTAGTTATTTTATATTTTTTTTAAATTAATTAACAATGAATATATTAATTTATTTCATGCCTTAGTTTTTATTAATTGATCATAAATTTCATAGTTTTATTTTTTGGATTTTATTTATGTTGTGGGATGGATTAAGTGTTTATGTTCAATTATTATTTATTAAAAGTATATATTAATAATGATAGGTGTTTTTTAGTATTTTTTTAGTTATTATAATTTCTGATTATTTTAAAATCTCAATGCTAATTTAAACATCGTAACACCAATATAACATACATTAAATGATTTTCTATAATGGTGACAT
Organism: Viscum album; assembly: GCA_963277665.1. Taxonomy (NCBI): domain Eukaryota; kingdom Viridiplantae; phylum Streptophyta; class Magnoliopsida; order Santalales; family Viscaceae; genus Viscum; species Viscum album. Next base: position 257,695,522 of record OY728150.1, read on the forward strand.
ATTTGGTTAAAGGATTATGATGAAATTTTTTTATTATTTTGATTATTTATTTTCATATTTATATATCAATATATTTCATTAGCTTATTCATGGAAATTCATTTGTCTAATAGTTTTTATTAAAAAATGGATTTCATATTTTCATTTTTTTCAATATTTATAATTTTTAATATATGTTTTTTTGGTAAAATCATTATTTTTATATTTGAAAGGATAAGGTTACTAGAAATGTTTAATTTTAAATAATCATTATATTTTTGAGATATGTGAAAAGTTTTTTCATGTATTTTAGAAAATGATTTATTTATTTTATGTATTCTCATTATTTGTATTTAATGAATGTGATGAGTTTCATTATAAGAATTGTTTTTCAATCCATTCAAGATTATTTTTAATATAATGAGTTTTACTACCAAAAACTATTTGAGGGGGAAACCATTATTTTATACCACTAAAATTTCCATTATGATAAGCTTAAATGCCCAGAAAATCATTTTCATTGTAATAAATTAAGAGAAACTGGGGTATTGGAGTATTTATTTATTCATTTTGGACATCCGTTTAAAATATTCACTTTATCGAATAATAAAAATAAATAGTGAGTTAAGTAACCGGAAAGGGAAATTTAAACCAAATAAATAAAAATAATAAAAACTATATTACAAGATTTTTGAGATTACCCCTTTCAAAAATATTAGATAATTCGTAAAGAATTTAATTAATAAATGGTACAGAATTACATGAAACATCCATGTTATATATGAAATATTTAAATGTATTTCCGTCCAGTTTCTGATGCTTTCACCAGGGCACGCACATTTGTCTGTTTGAGGACAATGAGGGTGTGCTGATTGTTGCCCCGCATTCCCACTTTCCAAAGGCTTGGGACATCCATATGTTATTCAGGGACATTTTCTCCTTTATCTAAATGGGATGATGGTATTTCAGTTCCTCCTTCTGTGGATTCCTCCTCGGAACTCATCACCTAGTCCGGGTCTCCCTTATATATTAAGTCTTGGTTCATGAATCTTGTTCCCCATGCCATATATTTCTGGACGCCAATTAATTACACTACTTTCGTCAGGACATTCCATGGGATATTGACATGGTAGAAAACTTTGGTCAGAGTAGATGAAAACATCCAGCATGTTGGGGCATATATGGATGCATGGACATTGGGGAACCTGTATTCTTCCTCATAAGAGGGCATCTCAAGGGAGTGAAACATGAGAGAATCCCACATCGGTCATAGGGTATCATATGTCAGAGGCATGTCTCTGAGGTTTTCCTCAGCTTCCCATGTTTATCATGGGGTATAGAGTAATTTTAATATCTAACAGAGATGGTTATGCCAAAGGCGTGTCTTCCAAGATTTACCTCAGACATCTCATGTTTAACACGAGGTAGGCCATGGGTTTAACATCTTGCGGAGATGGAACGAGGGTGATCAGAACTTCCCATAGAGATGGATCAGATTGTTACATCCCTATGAGGGAACACCTGGAAGGGTCACTGGGTGGATGAATTAGAATACTCAATAAGAGCATACCAAATATGGTGCGTCCCATAAAGGGAAGATGTCACACCGTGAAGGATGATCTTGACACCACAGAGGGCGGATATGGGAGTGTTTACTCTAGAATGGGGGAACACCAATGTTTACCATTATATGGGATTGAACCTCATTGAGGTTTCCTATGTACCATGTGTAGAGTATAGGGATCAAAACTCATGTAGTTCAAAGGGGAGATGAATTGGGGTGTACAAAAAGCACAAAAACCCAAATACATGCTTGGGATTATGCATGGAAAAAAACCCAGGTATTGCTAGGAGCAGTGAGGAGGTGGATGACATGACCCCATCGGGATGTAGTGGCCCAAGTAAGAATCATAATGGATGATAGATAGTTGAATGAAGTGGAGAGAGAATGACATGGAACTGGCGTGAGGATGACAATGATGTTGGGCTTGATCCTTAAAGATACTTCCTAAGTATCCCCATGGTAGGGAATGAAATTCCACGTAGTTCATTGGGATGATGGGACACCTGAGGAGGCGACCCATGAGAATGGATGCATGGATGGGATCTGGAGTAAATAGAACCTCCCGGTTGGGTCATGACCTTCCTGAAACACATAGGCTCGTGGGAGACATTAGGATGAGACATGAGTGATGGGATTGAACCTTAGGGATGCTTCCTATGTATCCTTGTGGTAGGGAATCAAAGTCCAATTAGTTTATCTGAATATGGCTTACTGTTGATTGGGGACTTCAATGGCTTACCATCAATTGGGGGACTTCAACGGATTACCACCGAATGTGACCGACAACAGCTTAATGCTGAATGTGGTTGACAAAGACATACTAATGAATGAGACTGACAACGCCTTACCACTGAATGGGGAAGAACCCCGGGGAGGCTTCCTACATACCCTGTCTAGCAGACAGGGATCAAAGCCCACACAGTTCGAATGGGTATAGTTTAACATCTTGTAGGATGAAAAGGGGGTGTACAGTTTAACATCATGCAGGATAGTGGTGGACTGACGAGAAGTGGTTGAGACAAGATGGATGGTGGGATTGAATATTAGGGAGGCTTCCTACGTACATTTTCTTGGAAAATATCAAAGTCCATGTAGTTCGAGAGGAGTGGGAACCGACGTGAAGGGGGGTTGGAACCAATTGTTGTTTGGCTTGAAACTCAAGGAAGCTTCCTACATACCTTGCCTGAGCATGGATCAAAGCCCACATAGTTCAGGCGGGTGTGGTAACTGCCGTGAAGGGGGTTGGAACCAATGGATGTTGGGTTTGAACCCCAGGGAGGCTTTCTACGTACCTTTCCTTGGCAAGGATCAAAGTCCACATAGTTTGAAAGGAGTGGGAACTGACGTGAAGATGGTTGGGACCAATGGGTATTGGGATTGAACCTTAGAGAGGCTTCCTACGTACCTTTCCTTGGCATAGATCGAAGTTCACATTGTTTAGGATGGTGGGAACCGACATGAAGGGGGTTAGAACCAATGAAAGTTGGGCTTGATCCTCATGGAGGCTTTCTACGTTCCTTTCCTTGGAAAGGATCAAAGTCCACATAGTTCGGAAGGGTGTGGGAACCAACGTGATGGGGGTTAGAGCCAATGGATATTGGGCTTGACCCTCAGGGAGGCTTCCAATGTACCTTGCCTAGGCAAGGATCAAATTCCACATAGTTTAGGTGGAGTGTTAGTGAGCCGACGTAAAGATAGTCGGGACCAATGGTTGTTATGCTTAAACCTTAGGGTGGAATCCTACGTACCTTGCCTTGGAAAAGAACAAAGTTCACATAGTTTAGGATGGTGGGAACCGACATGAAGGGGGTCAGAACTAGTAGATGGTGTTGGGACATACACTCTAGGGCGGCCAAAGTAGGATTCCATAGTCATTTCTTACTACTCTAAGACCATGTGAGTCATGCATGTTGTGAGAAACAAGAGGAAACAAGGATATGATGATCATGATGCAAAGGTGCGTCCATAATGGGTGGTGAATGGGGCTTAGGCAAGGAATCTTCCCGGGTGCCTCTATGGATCGGCAATGGTGGATGGGGATTATGCAAGGAAGCTGTCTGGGTTCCTCTATGGAGCGGCAATGGTGGATGGGGATTACACAAGGAAGATGCTCGAGTGATGCGATAGAGCGACAATGGTGGATGAGGATTACGCATGGAAGCTGCTTGGGTGCCGCTATGAAGCCGCAATGATGGATGTGGCTTATTCTTGGAAGCTTCTCGAGTGCCATTATGGAGCATCAATGGTGGATGGGGCTTACACAAGGAAGCTTTCAGGGGCCACTATGAAGAAACAATGGTGGATGGGGCTTATGTAAGGAAGCTGCCCGGGTGCCGCTATGGAACGACAATGGTGGATGGGGCGTACACATGGAAGCTGCCCGGGTGCCGCTATGAGGCATCAATGGTGCATGGGGAATAAGCAAGGAATCTGCCCTGGTGCTGCTATGGAGCAGCATTGGTGGATGGGGCTTACACCAAGAAGTTTCCCGCGTGCCGCTAGGGAGAGACAATGGTGGATGGGGATTACGCAAGGAAGATGCCCGGGTGTCTCTATAGAGAGACTATGGTGGATGGGGATGACACAAGGAAGCTACCTGGGTGCCTCTATAGAGCTAAAATGGTGAATGGGGCTTATGCAAGGAAGATTCCCAAGTGTCTTCTTCATGTCTGGTCATGAGGGAATCTCAACTCGCTGGTGGGTCGAGGAACATAATTGAGGTCTACACTTACGTGCTAGTGCAAAAGTGGAATAACTCCAAGGGAATTGGAATCAGTTCAAAGAAAGGTTGATGAAAAGTGGGAATCACATGTATGACATTAGGAACTCAGTGAGGGTGGCATGACGATGGAGGATAACTATTAACCATGTTCAAAACACAGACTCCATATCACATTATCCTATATTCTGGACAATCAAATGAGGGTCGACTACTGACTGTGTTCGAAACACAGGACCTGACTCGAAGCGTCATCCAAATTCTTATAGGGAATTGGCCCAGGACGGTAGGTGAGCCGATGCGGCCAAGGACCAAGCTGTTAAGGGGTCCCTTAAGACATGAAAGAGGATAAATATATGAATTTAGGACACACAAATCATGGGGTGGAGCGGTGGAATGCTCAAATATATTTCAACACTCATGAAATTATGGCACTATAATCGTGGCATGAGGCATCTTATGGTTAGCACATAAAGAATCACTTATTTGAAATAAGTGGCATCCTATTATTGAATAATAGGGAATACTATAGTTTATATTTACGTAGAGAGGACTGTTGGTATCTTTTTCTTACAGCACAAGGCATCTCTTTTTTGGAGTAAGAGGCATCCTATATTTTTCACATAGGGAGTACTACAATTTGTAGTCATGTTGATAAGATAGTTGGCATCTCATGCTTGGCGCATAAGGCGTCTCTTGTTGGAGCAAGAGGAATCCTATGTTTGGAATAGAGGGTTCACTATAGTTTATAGTCATGAAGATAGGATTGTTAGGCATAAGGAGCCTATAAATGGTTGGTGTTGGGACTTACACAAGGGCGTCCCTTTCTGGTTCAACCTGGTATAGAAGCTAATTGATGGGTTGTGGATGTGTTACTTGAGAAATAGTTCAACTCAAGGTACTTCAGAGGATTGACGATGAGAATATCAACTCACGAAATGGGAAATAGACCCAGAGAAATATGATGACTCAAGGTGTTTCATGGTGTGCAGAAGAGTATCTCAAATCATGGTATTCCATTGGTGGAAGGTGGCTGTGCATAAGGTCGCAATGGAAATTGCCGACATCCCAGCCCGAAATGTTTATGGTGAGACTCTCCATTTTTCATGGGGGTTGGTGACGATAGAGAAGGGACTTCCCTGTATGGTTGGGACCGTAGCCCAGCACAGATCCCGAGCAGGGTGTGGGGGCGCAGGCCCTGCGGTATGGACCAGTAGGAACAAGCCTGGGCACTGTTGCGTATAAGATGACCTACACATAGGATGGGTTGTATGAAAGATTTGACTGTGCGGCGTAGGTGTGCGCAAGATTCATCACCTTGGTACTATTGGGTACAAGATTGATGTATTGCATGCAAGATCGAAGTCCTTCATGCACGATAGGAAGTTCTACGCTCAAGCATGGAATCTTGCAAGCACATGACCTAGGTAGAAAATATTTCAGGCTAGGATCAAACCATTGTGGGCCTGTGTGAAAGTAGACCCGTATAGGACTGGTTGTGAAATATCTCACATGGAGGGTTTCATTCTTCCTCCTGGGAACAGAAGAGGCAGTCCTATACGCAACAGAGTGGCGGCCATCCTCCGGAGACCTCTCCTGAGGGGTGGGGGCTGCACTTGTATTTATAGGCGAACCAAGAGCATTTGCACGTAATATCCCAGGCATGGAAGTGGTCTTACACACACACTATGGTGGGTGTGCTTGAAAAAGGGAATTTTATGTTGCATTGGGCATGAAAGATCTTGCACGTAGATGCTAATAATTCACACACCTCTCAAAACATGCACGCACCTTCCTTAGACATTTTTTTCAGGTGGCCTTGGTGGAAGATGACATCTCATTTGATGCATAAAAGGTTTGTGCGGTAGGTTGCACATAAGATTTTACTATTGCGCACAAGATTCCATTCTTTCACACAAAACATCCATTCTTTTGTGCACGATTTTAATTCTTGTGAGCAAATCCATACTTTGCCCCAAAATTGTGTTGGATATCCATTTCTAGCAGCCTGACTTTGAACAACCCTATCTTCTGATCCGTAACTCCATTCGGGATCCACGACTAGTCAAATTGAATCTTGCGGAACGAGATACGCTCTAAAGTCATGTATGGAAGCATTCAATGAATTACATGGACGTGTTTTCCTATTCCAACAAATTCCCCCTAATAATTGGGTACAACAAGGACGAGGAGGGTGAGGCGGACTGCATTTGGAGGAAACATTAGAGGAAAACTCATTCCTTGGGGTCCATTGTATCTCAAATGCATTGAATAAATATCCGATTAAATCTCTAACCCCTCATGAACCATGATAGGTGCTGGAAACAATAGATAATAGGATTCCATTCACCTGTACGAGAGTTCTAAACAATGAAAGGTGTGAGGGGATCAGAATGGTATATTGTTCACCAATAGGTGCATCCTAAAATAGGAATTGTAGCTGGAGAATGGGGATCTCTGAACAACCAATCATGATTTACAAGGAGAAAGAGGGAGACCTTAATGGATAATGAAACTCTCAGAACAGTTGAATAACCATTTTCCTAGTGTGCTCTAGTGCTTGAGCAGGGTAATGCTAGGGGCGTTAGAATTAATATGAACATAAGGGAGTGGAAAGTGTGAATCACGATACCCAAGATTTGGAACATTGTAGGGATGGCAGAAAAATTAAGGGTAACTGTTGATTGTGTTCAAAACATAGTATACTTATTGCATTATCCTGAAATGGGGATAACAAATGAGGGCCGACCGCTGACCATGTTCGAAACACGGGGCCTGACTCAAAATTTCATCCTTTGGTTTTCCAGAACATTAGCCCGAGATAGTAGGTGATCCATAGGCCGAGCATTGATACTGTTATGGGGTTTCCTTAAACATGAATGAGGTTGAGGATAAAAATAATGGTTACACAAAGTGTGGAGTGTTGATTGATGGGTTGTTCAAATGGAGTCCAACACTCTTGAAATTATGCCACAGTGGTGAAGACACATTATATCAGTGCATCGGTCTGACCAAGGATCATACCAATTTTTGAGTAGGAACTCTATAGAGAGGACCCAGAGTGCCTTGCAGTTTTACAACATACGGATGCAGATGATGAATGTGGTAGTTTAACGTCATATGACTCAGACATTTCACACAATTTTATAGTCATTCTTCCTAGACCAAGGTTAACAGTTTAATGGTATGTTACATGGACTGTAGGCTCCTAGTTTAAGGTCATAGAGAGTGGACCGTGATTGGGGATGAGGGGCCAGAAGTGTTAATGACCATGAGGCTGGTCCCGTGGTGGAAAACATGGGCGTCGCTAGGTATCCCATATAGATGAGAATCAATCCAAGCATAGTTCTTAAGAATGTCGTGGCTAGATTCCAACATTGATAGGGTAAATCCTCCCTAGAGATTAAACCGACACATCCCACGACTAACATAGATAATCATGAATTGTTTCTGGGTAGAATCGCAGTTTAGTGTCATGTGTTGAGGATATATGGACTCGTGCAGTTTAATGGTGTACGATAGGAGAATGAGTGAAAGGGGAGATCCCAATAGGAAAGTAAGTGATGTGGTAGTAGTAAACTCGATTTGAATGAGGATATAAGGATTCTACACAACACCACGTATCCCTAGAGGAAGTTATTTAGGTCAAGGGACCAATAGTGAAAGTTAGGCTAGGCACAAGGAAGATTAGTCGTGAGTTCCTACGTATCCCATGAGGATGTGAATCAAGCCGAACGTAGTTCTGGGCACAACGTGGTCAGAGACTAATACTGGTATGGGGAATCCTCTCTAGCGAGGAAGCTGACACATCCCATAATTATCATGGGGAATACTAAACTTGTTCAGGGTAGGGGCCACATTTTAAAGTCATATGTTGAAGACGTGGTTACCCAGAATTGAAATATGGGGTGTGGTTCATATCCCAATGTGAATAATGACATAAAAAGTATACACCAGACCACGTGATCTCTAGGGAATCCTTAGGGTGAGGGACTGAATGTAAAAGCTAGGTTGGGCCCAAGAAGGGTTGTTTGGGCAGTCCTATGTATCCCATGAGGATGGGAATCAATACACACGTAGTTCTGAGAGTGCAGTTTAACGTCATGTAGGATGATGAAGGGCATGTGTGGCATGGATGTGCTAGTACACATCCTACCAAAACTATTATGCCCACATGAGTCATGCATGATGTGGGAAACAATGAGTGGTGATGGAACATTCCTAGCACAGGAAGGCACATGTTAGGGGTTATGTGACTCTAGGGGAATGGCATCCCAATAAGGCTGACCCGCCTACTTGATGCACCTAGACGTGCGACGGGGTAAAGCCGAGTTTGTTGGAATTCCAATTGAACATAAAGGAGTGGAAATATGTGAATCGTGATGCTCGTGACCTGAAACATGATGATTGAGGCGTGACGATAGAGGATAATTACTAACTATGTGAAAAACACAGTATCCTCTCTGTGTTAGCCTTGAATGGGGACAAGAAAAATGAGGGTCAACCGCTGACCATGTTCGAAACATGGGACGTGTCGCAAATGTTGTCCGAGGTCCTCAGGGACATTGGCCCAAGATGGTAGGTAAGGCATTGTGGCATGAGACTAGGCTGTAAAGGCGGTCTCTTTAGTTGTGGAAGATGATGAGGATTGAAATAACGGGCTCATGAAGCTTGGGCATGGAACGAGGGAATGTCCCTGTGAAAATTTCACACTTCAGGCTCTCTGTCGCAAAAAATATGAGTACGATGATAAGACATACCAGATAGAGATATTCGAGTCCCCTTCCAACTATAAGGGTCCTGGGGTCACACACTCCTAGCTTAAGGTTGTAGAGTGGACCAATAAGGGGGGACTGGGTTCAATGGACTTTTTGTAGGGTGGCGATGTAGCCAAACCCGACATGAATGAGAACCCAAGAGGTTCTCGCCACAACACATGTTCCGAAAAGAGTTCGGGACAAGGGGACAAATAGGGGGTGGGGGCAGGATTTTAGATTCCTGGGGCTGGACCCAAAGACAAGATGCCTGGTCATTCCTATGTATCCCATGAGGATAGGAATCAATCCATACGTAGTTCTGGAAGATGTAGTGCAATTTAACATCTTGTGGAAAGGAAGTTGAGTGGTATTGGTTTATGGACATAGAGCTCAGACCATAGGTGGAAAGACTCTTCTGAATGACTGCAAACCTCGACTGAAACCCTAAGCCCGCATGACCTACACTCAATGTGGAAAACCAGGGCGGAGAATATCATTGCAACACACACCAAGGGGAAATCGATGTGGGGCCCCGAATGACGCATCATAGTGTATTGTACTCCTAACATGCAAATATGCACTGAGCGATAATACCAAGAGTACCAAAATTCTACTTGGACATAATGGAGTGGAAAATGAATTGAATCATGTAGCCGATATTTATGGCATGATGGAGTTGGTGTGACGATGGAGGATAACTATTGACCATGTTCAAAACAGAACATCTATATTGTGTGACCTGAAATGGGAACTACAAATGAGTGTCGACTGCTGATCATATTTGCAACGTGGAACTTATATCATTTTTTCATCGAGATCTTCAAGGACATTGCCCCGAAATGATAGGATAACCCTTAGGCAGACTATCTATACCATTTAGGGGCCCTTTTGGATGTGAAAGACGATGGAAACCCAAATAAAGGTGAATATGAAGCCTGAGGATGGGTGATAACATGTCCATGCAGGATTCAACAATCTATGTGTAGAACTAGAGTGCTTCTAGGAACATTGGTGAACTACCAAAGAGGGGGAGTTTTGTGGAATGACTGTTACAATCCGAACATGAATGAGGACATAAACCCATACCACACCACATGCCATCCCTCCTGGAGGAATCATGCCAAGGGACCTGAGAGATGAGGATTCTAAGAAGTAGGGTTGTACCCAAAGATGAAATTTCCAGGCGTTCCTACATATCCCATGAGGATAGAAATCAAGCCATATGTAGTTCTGGGGGTGTCATGTAGTTTAACATCATGTGGTAAAGACGAAGATTGGGGAAAGGTATCTCAACATGGAATGAGTACGGAACAACGAGTAACCTGGCATGAATGAGGACAAAAGCCCATACCAAACCGTACAATCCTTAAGTGAGAACTTGGGATAGGGGCCCAAAAAGGCCGAAGGACGTGAGGCTAGGATAGATATGAAAATTCACATATAGTTTGTAGTTTATTGTCATGAAGGACAAGTTCTGAGTGGTTTTACGTCCTTCAGTTTGGACAGATCACGTAGTTTAATGTCGTGCGATGAGGACAGTGGTGATCTCAGTTTAAGGTCATATAGCTCAGACCATTTTGTAGTTTATTGTCACGAGGGATGATAATGAGTAGTTTAATGTCATGACCGATGATGATGTGGTTTAACATAATGCAAGATGAAGATGATAAGTTTAATGTCATGCAGGACGATAATGAGCATTTTAATGTCCCGACTGATGATAATGTAGTTTAACATCATGTAGGATGAAGATGAGCATTTTAAAGTCTTGAAAGACAATAATGAACAGTTAAACATCATGACGGATGAAGATGAACAGTTTAACGTCATACAGGATGATGATGCACATTAACATCATGCAGGATGAAGATGAATAGTTTGACCTCATGGAGAATGATAATGAGCAGTTTAACACCATGACGGATGATAATGAGCATTTTAAAGCCATGCTAGATTTTGATGTAGTTTAATGTCATGCGGGACGAAGATGAATACTTTAACATAATGCATGATGATGATGTAGTTTAACATCATGTGAGATGAAGACGAGCAGTTTAAATTCATGTAGGATGATAATGAGTAGTTTAACATCATAACGGATGATGAAGCATTTTAACATCATGCGAGATGAATATAAATAGTTTAACGTCATGCATGATGATAATGAACAGTTTAACATCATGATGTACAATGATGCAGTTCAATGTCATACGGGATGAAGACGAGAAGTTTAATGTCATGCATGACGATAAGGAGAAATTTAACTTCTTGACGGACGATGATGTAGTTTAACGTCACACAGAATGAAGATGAATAGTTTAGTGTCATGCATGACGATAATGATAAGTTTAAAATCATGAAGAATGATGATGTAGTTTAACGTCATGCAGGACAATGATGAATAGTTTAACATCATGTAAGACAATGATGCAGTTTAAAGTGACGCGGGATGAAGATGAGCAGTTTAAAGTCATGGAAGATGATAATGACCAGTTTAATGTCATGATAGACGATGATGCAGTTTAACATCATATGGGAGAAAGATGAACAATTTAATGTCCTGTAGGATGATGATGCAGTTTAATGTCATGCAGGACGATAATGATTAGTTTAACGTCATGCAGGTCGATGATGCAGTTTAACGTCTTGCGGGACAATGATGCAATTTAATGTCATGTAGGGTGATGATGCAGTTTAAATTCATGTAGGACTATAATGCAGTTTAACATAATACCAGATGAAGATGAATAGTTTAAGGTCATGCAGGATGATGATGAGCAGTTTAATGTCATGGCGGACGATGATGCAGTTTTGTAGAAACTCAATCTTGACGTACATAGACATTACATTATTTTTGTGGAATACTTAATACATAACAAAAATAGACACACAAGGACCGTAATAGTTTAGTGTCTTTGGAAACTCGGAATATAATCTTCAAATCATGGTGAAAGATCTTCAATATCTCCCATAAAGATCTTCCCATTTTGTTTTCTTACATAAAACCTTCCTTTATATCCTGGGGAAAAGAAAACATAAAAAAGTGTGATCTCAAATGCTCAGTAAAGGTAAACATAGAGAACATAAAACAATCCATAAACATTTTAATGTAAAAATCTTAGCATAAAATCTAAACATCAAAATCTTGAGCAATGACATAAAACATTGCAATTCATAAGGCATGGATCATAAAGGAACATTAATCATGATAAACTAGCAAGGGAATAAAACATGTAATTGTGGAAAAACATTAATCACATGATATGATTTCCATAGTAGACAAGACATTGATACCAAGACCATCTTAGTGGACAAAGTCCCTTACTAAACCGGGTTTACTTGCCGTTCCAGCCCTGTATTACTGAACCAGATTTACTTTCCGTTTCATCCATATCTATCTCATGAGATATAAATCTTTACCCAATGAATTGAAAGGAGATATAGGTCCCACCCATCTCATAATGAAATCATTATTACGTGTGCCACAACATGAATATAAATCATTCATCATTACCCAAAGAATCACTACTGGAAATTCAGGCTATAGCCACGGTTCTAAACCGTGGCTATAGGTAATAGCCACGGTGTGAGGAACCCTGGCTAAGTTTGGCGTGGCTATATACCTAAAGCCACGGTTTCAACCGTGGCTATAGGTTTAGAGCCACGGTTCAAACCATGGCTGTATACTTAATGCCACGGTTTCAACCGTGGCTATATTAGACGCCAGACAGGCTTTATAGCCACGGTTGAAAATCGTGGAGTTAGGTCTATAGCCACGGTTAAAAACCGTGGCAATAAACCAATAGCCACGGTTTAAAACCGTGGATATAGGGTGTGAACATACATAAAAAATACCCCCCAACCCCCTGGACACCCCCGGGACACCCCACTGGACACCCCCTGGAAACCCCCCTGACACCCCCTGACACCCCCCTGACACCCCCTGGACACCCCCTTGGACACCCCCTAGACACCCCCCTGGACACCCCCTAGACTCTCCATGGACACCCCCCTGGACACCCCCTGGACACCCCCTAGACACCCCCCTGAACACCTCCTGCACCCCTCCAATATGCCTTGCAGACCCCCCCCCCCTTCCCTCCTCCCCACTGCCTTGCAGACACCCCCTGCCCCCTGCCACCCCCCTGCCAGCCCCCCTGCTTGTCCCCCTGCCCCCTACCAGTCCCCCCTGCCCCTTGCCACACCCCCTTCTAGTCCCCCTCTGCCACCCCTGCCAGTCCCCCCTGCCCCTGCCACCCACCTGCTTGTCCCCCTGCTTGTCCCCCTGCCAGCCCCCTACCCCTGCTAGTCCCCCCTGCCCCTTGCTAGTCCCCCCTACCAGCCCCCTGCCCCCTACCCCTGCTAGTCCCCCCTTCCACTCCCCTGCTTGTCCCCCTTCCCCCTGCCCCCTGCCACCCCCCCTGCTTGTCCCCCTGCCAGCCCACCCCCTGCCCCCTGCCAGTCACCCCTGCCCCCAGCCCCTGCTAGTCCCCCCTGCCACCCCCTGCCAGTCCCCGCTACCCCCTGCAACCCCCAGCCCACCTGCACCAGCCCCCCCTCGCAGCCCATCTGCACCAGCCCCCAACCCCCATCTGCACTAGTCCACCCCCAGCCCAGCTGCACCAGTCTCCCCCTGCCACCCCCTGCTTGCCCCCCTGCCAGCCAGCCCCCCTGCCACCCCCTTCCACCCCTTCTTGTCCCCCTGCCTTCCCCCTGCCCCATGCTAGTCCCCCCTGCCAGCCCCCAGCCCCCTGCTAGTTCCCCCACTGCCACCCCCTGCCAGCCAGCCCCCTGCCACCCCCTGCCTTTCCCCCTACCCCATGCTAGTCCCCCCTGCCAGCCCCCCTGCCAGCCCCCTACCCCCTGCCCCTGCTAGTTCCCCCCACACCTGCCACCCCCTGCTTGCCCCCCTGCCAGCCAGCCCCCTATGCCACCCCCCTGCTTGTACCCCTGCCTTTCCCCCCTGCCCCATGCTAGTCCCCCCTGCCACCCCCTTCCAGCCACCCTACCCCCTGCCCCCTGCTAGTTCCCCCCTTCCACCCCCTTCCAGCCAGCCCCCCCTGCCCCCTGCTAGTCCCCCCCTGCCACCCCTGCCAGTCCCCCCTGCTAGTCCCCCTGCCAGCCACCCCTGCCCCCTGAATTTGAAGTTGAATATTATAGAACAATAATAAAAAGATGCAATAAAGTAAAAGAAATATAACATACACTATTATTTAACATGCTTTAGTCCCATGGGGACCTACGTGCATAAAAATAACAAAACCTAACTCACACATTTTATTATGGTCAAAGAAAACAATAACCCTACAACTGTAAACTAGAAAGAATCACAATATGAGGGATAATAACATAAGTATACAAGACTCACATGCTTCAAAATAAATGAAACAAAAATGAAAATCACAGTACTAGAGTGGGTAGTAGTCCAACATTCCCATTCTCTTCATGCTGAAAGCTTGATGCACGATGCACCAGGATCCAAAAGTTCACATTCTCATTTCTACACTTGTGGAACTATCACCAAGAAGGGTCTTCACTTCTTCCTTGAAGGAAGGACGTCATCTCCACTATAAAATAAGAAATGATATGAGTTCAAGGAGAGATAGGTATGGAAAGAGCTATGATGAAGCAAAGCAGCAATGACGATCATGGTTTTCACCAGAGGAAACCTATAGAAATATCTTAGAGGATTAGAAATAAAAATGATCAAGATTTTGAAGATACTTGGGTCATAGGGGTTATCGCTACCCTTACACTACAATACCTCAAAATGGAACAACCAATCTGGTGAGGCCACAAATCCACATGAAACAAAACACCCCCCTGCACCCCCCATGCCCCCCTTAGTCCCCCATGCCCCCCTGCACCCCACTGGACAGCCCCCTTGCCCCAACTGGACAGCCCCACTGGACAGCCCCACTGGACACCCCCTGCACCCCCTGGACAGCCCTCCCCACCCTGCCGGACACCCCTACCCCCTACTTGGATAGCCCCTCCCCCTGCTGGACACCCCTCCCCCTGCTGAACACCCTTTCCCCCTCCCCCTGCCCCCTGCACCCCACTGGACAACCCCCATGCCCCAACTGGACAGCCCCACTAGACACCCCTGGACACCCCTCCCCCCTACTGGACACCCCTCCCCCTACCCCTTTCTACACCCCCTGGAATGTGTTTCTATTGATATAAATGATCATCTTATTGAGGTATGTTTTGTATTATAAAACATACCAAAGTACAATGAGCATTGCAGGATGATAGGCCATGCCACTGATAAGTGCAGAATGGTACAGAAATTCTGCAATCCATCCTCTATTAATACTTCGTTGAAAGATGCTCTGAAAGGGAAAAATATTAATACCAAACACTATGTTAGAAAAAAATACAAATAAGGTTAAAAAGAGGTCACCTGGTATAACAATTCTTCTACTAGTAAATCCTAGGAAGACTTAGTAGAGGAATAAGATCGTCAACTCGTACTCCCAACTTGAGCACCTTATCAAAGAGGGTTCACTACCGCAACTAGAATTAAGATGAAACATCCTATCAACATGGGATACCAACAACCAACGTACATGAATCAAGAAATAGAAAATAGAGAGTTCTCAACATTTTTTACACAACCAGAACATGTCTAGGAGCATCATTACAGACCTCGCCCTATAGGTTACACATGACATATACTAATAGGGCTGCCACATTTTACTATACCTTCTGTTACACCTATTCATGCTCGTTCTCAGCTAGACATCCCTCAAGGACAGCCCCTCCCCCTCTACTGGACAGCCCCTCCCCCTTTCTGGACACCCCTCCCCCCTGCTGGACACCCCTCCCCCCTGCTGGATAGACCCTCCCCCTGCCTGGACACCCCTCCCCCCTGCTGGACAGCCCCTCCCCCTGCCTGGACACCCTTCCCCCCTACCTGGACACCCCTCCCCCTACTGGACACCCCTCCCCCCTGCTGGACAGCCCTCCCCCCGGCAGGACAGCCCTCCCCCCGTGCTGGACAGCCCTCCCCCTGCGGGACAACCCTCCCCCCTGCCGGATAGCCCCTCCCCCCTGCCGGACACCCCTCCCCCCTGCAGGACACCCCTCCCCCCTGCCGGACACCCCGCCCCCCTGAATGGAAATATTTCAATAACAAGTAGAAATGAATTAAATGTATACAAATTAAACAGAGATATAAATGAGAGAAATAAGTAATAAAACCTGAATTAAAAATGTTGGATTCAGTAATTAAAAAAAAGTCCATAGTAAGATAAAGAGGCTCTGCTAGTCCCCCTGCCCCCTGCCAGTCTACCCCTACCAGTCCCCCCCTGCACCCTGCCAGACACCCTGCCAGTCCCCTGCTAGTCCCCCTACTCCCTGGACACCACCGTGACCGCGGCGTGACCGCGGCATGACCGCGACGTGACCGCGACATGACCGCGGCGTGACCGCAGCGTAACCACAACGTGTTGGCCCGGTCCAGCGACATCCGCGGGGCAACATATTCCACTTAGTTTCAAATAGGATGATATGGATGACATGAGAGGATGTTTTCTCAGAATATTTAAAGAAATGAATGCTAATCTGTGATGACTAGAGGATTGGATGACCCCTGATATACCTAATTCGGTGAGGTTTGGAGATCTAGAAATGTGTAGGAATACCTAGAGGAATAAAATATGCCAGACAATTCCAAACCAATGTTTTCAGTTGAATTGAGCCTTTTTACCACCTGCTATGCACGTTTTGTGGAAAGATGGATGAGAGGCAGCGCTGAGAGGAGATATAGTTTAGGAATGAGGAAATACGAAAAATTATAGAGCTAACCATTCAATGTTTCTCTAAGGAGGAGTAAACGTCGTAGGGTGTCGTCCTGGAGCAGGGCCAAATCACGACGTGACCGCGGCGTGACCGCGGGGTGACCGCGGCGTCACCGCAACGTGACCACAACGTGTTGGCCCGGTCCAGCGACATCCGCGAGGTAACATCTTCCACTTAGTTTCAAATAGGATGATATGGGTATGTGTAGACTACCAGTCCCCTCCCCCATGTCTGGACACCCCCCCTGTCTGGACACCCCCCCTGTCTGGACCCCCCCCCTATCTGGACACACCTCCTCCCTGTCTGGACACCCCCCTTGTCTGGACACCACCCTGTCTGGACACCCCCCCCTGTCTGGACACACCTCCCCCTGTCTGGACACCCTCCCTATCTGGATACCCCCCTCCCTGTCTGGACAGCCCCCCCTGTCTGGACACCCTCCCTGTCTGGACACCCCCCGCACCCACCCCCTCAACTTGGCAGTGATCATCCTCCTTCAATGAGTGCTACATGAGATGAGGGAATTATGGAAGGAATTTCATCTAAAACAGCCAAAAGCAGACATTGAATTTCCATCACAACAGGCTGATCCGGTTCAGACGACATGTGTAGAGGATGAGGATGATCTGGTTCGGACAACATGTGAAGAGGATGAGGAAAAAGAAGAATTACCGAAAAAATATTATGTGATACATGTACAATAAAATATGCCAAACAATTCCAAACCAATGTTTTAAGTTGAATTGAGCCTTTATACCACCTGCTATGCACGTTTTGTGGAAAGATGGATGAGAGGCAGCGCTGAGAGGAGATATAGTTTAAGAATGAGGAAAAACGAAAAATTATAGAGCTAACCATTCAATGTTTCTCTAAGGAGGAGTACCCGCCGTAGGGTGTCGTCCTGGAGCAGGGCCAAATCACGGCGTGACCGCGGCGTGATCGCGGTGTGACCGCGGTGTGACCACGACATGACGGCGGCGTGACCGTAGCATGACCACAGCATGACCGCATTGTGACCACAGCGTGACCACAACGTGTTGTCCCGGTCCGGCGACATCTGCGGGGCAACATCTTCCACTTAGTTTCAAATAGGATGATACGGGTATGTGTAGACTACCATATTTTGTAGGGAGATAAAAATAAGATATTAACTAGATTTCTTGAATCTTTTTGATGTCTCGGGATTAAAAATAATATGTTTTTAGTTCTTTTTATGTGTTATTAAATCTTAATTTGGACTGAATTTAAGCTTATAAATCATTTCTATTGTGGGTTGTATTGTGGAGGTAGTATACATTCAATAACTAGGATCCTTTTTGGATTAATTTTGGTTCACAAAATCCATAATCGAAAACAGATAATGATGAAAAAAAAAACATCATTCCAATAAACAGGAAACATGTTTCGACCAATGGTCCTAGTTGAGCCTCAACCAACAAAATTTTATATGGGCTGGATTTTGGGTTTTTAACCAACAAAAGTTTATATGGGCTGGGTTATGGGTTTTTAAAATATAAATAAATAAACAGGATGGCCCTAGAGTACACATTTAGTCCCATGTTGGTGGGTTGTCTATCTATTTCCAGTCATAGAAAAGGTTCCCTTTAATGAAACCAGCTTCTTTTGTAGGCAAATCAAACAATGTTAATTTAGAAATGACGCTCTTCAATCCATCCAGCTTCTTTTGTAGGAAAATCAAACAATGTTAATTTAGAAATGTTTCTCGACAGTTCGTAAAAATTAAAGCATACAAAAGAGAGAACCATATGCATAATATACATAGAATGCAAAGGATAAATGAAAAATAAGTTAAAACTTGTTAAGAAAAAAGGCATAAAAAGGGAGCATAATTGACAGAATGATTCATCTTTTTTACTTACAGGATCCATGGAAAACACTTTTGAATGGATCCATGAGAGTAGTTCCAAGTACAAATCTAGATCCATGTGCTGCTGAGTTGATGGCATCTCCCATTGCAAAATATTTAATAGTATTCCAATCAAGAAAAAAAATCCCCGATCTAATATGAAATAAATTTTATTAGGCATGAAATTATTAATAAATTCGACTTTTAATACATTAGTGTCGTAAGAAATACATTTAAAAACAAAGGCTCATCTCTAATTAATTGCAAACATAATTCAACACAAATCCACTTCATCAAACCTAGCACTAACAACTTGAGTTCCAAAAAGTCAAAATTTTCCCAATTCGTACAAAGATGATGACTAATCCATAACTAGAGTTTGGGGAGATGATAAAGACTATATTATTCAGAAATATTTTATAGTAGTTATATATAGAACAATAAGAGATTGTGAATGAAGCCTCGAGTGGAATCTAAATATCAATCTAAAGATCAGATTGATTCATAAACTCATTTCAATAGTGTGCACAATGATTGCCAACAAAACATGGGAAAAGAAAATATGTCAAGTAGATTTTTGAAAAAGTAATTAATTTCAATGGTCAAAACCCTTCACCAAGTACACAATGGCCTACATCAGTGGTTAATTTTAAACAGCAAGATCACATATTTTAAAAAAGATGCATTGTATAAGGGGAGTGGAATCAGAGAGAACAGAAGCCTTGGGGATTGCTGCCGTGTTTGAATTGTGGATTCCAGCCGTTGAACATTTTTAGCTTGTCGTCAAGGAAGTATTGTGAGGATGATGGAAACAATTACAATCGAGAGCATACCAGCCAAGTGTCCGAGAGGAGGGCGCGGTGAGGATGAGGGCACAGTGAGGAGGGTGCGGCGAGGAGGGCGCGGCGAGGAGGGCGCGACGAGGAGGATGAGAGACAACGCTGAGAGGAGATATGCCAGACAATTCCAAACCAATGTTTTCAGTTGAATTGAGCCGTTGTACCACCTGCTATGCACGTTTTGTGGAAAGATGGATGAGAGGAAGCGCTGAGAGGAGATATAGTTTAAGAATGATGAAATACGAAAAATTATAAAGATAACCATTCAATGTTTCTCTAAGGAGGAGTAACCGCCGCAGGGTGTCGTCCTAGAGCAGGGCAAAATCACGGCGTGACCGCGGCGTGACCGCGGCGTGACCGCGGCGTGACTGCGGCGTGACCATGGCGTGACCGCGGCGTGACCGCGGCGTGACCGCGACGTGACCGCGAAGTGACCGCGGCGTGACCGCGACGTTACCGCATCATGTTGGTCCGATCCAGCGACATCCGCGGGGCAGAATCTTTCGGCCAGAAGCGAATGGATCAGAAGGAGGCTGGAATGATGGTGGAAGGGGGATGGTTGCAGGTTTTGGGGGGATGGTGTGGGCTGATTCGAAGGTGGCAGGGGGGGGCTGTTGCGGGCTGGAATTCCGGTGGCAGCGGGCTGAAATGAAGGTGGAAGGGGGCTGGTGTGGGATGGATGTGGCTGGAGCAGGGACAAATCACGGCATTACCACAGCGTGACCGCAGCGTGACCGCGGTGTGACCGTGGCATGACCGCGGCGTGACCGCGGCGTGACCGCGGTGTGACCACAGCGTGTTGACCCGATCTAGTGACATCCGCGGGGCAGCCTCTTCTGGCTAGGAGCGAAGGAAGCGGGAGGAGGCTGGAATGCTGGTGGAAGGGGGCTGTTTTCAGGCGTTGGGGGGATGGTGCGGGCAGATTCGAAGGTGGAAGGGGGGCTGTTGTGGGCTGGAATGTCGATGGCAGCGGGCTGAAATGAAGGTGTAAGGGGGATGGTGTGGGCTGGATGTGGCTGGAGTAGGGCAAAATCACGACATGACTACGGCGTGACTGCGGCGTGACTACGGTGTGACTGCGGAGTGACCGCGGCGTGACCGTGGCATGACCACGGTGTGACCGCGTCGTGACTATGGCATGACCGCGCAATGACCATGGCGTGACCGCGGCGTGACCGCGACGTGAGCGCAGCATGACCGCATCGTGTTGGCCTGATCCAACGACATCCGCGGGGCAACATCTTCAGACCAGGAGCGAAGGGAGAGGGAGGAGGCTGGAATGCTGGTGAAAAGGGGCTGGTTGCAGTTGTTGGGGGGATGGTGCGGGCTGATTCGAAGGTGGAAGGGGGGTGTTACAGGCAGGGGGGATGTTCAGACATAAATACACCGACCGAGATGCTCGGATAAACCAAGACTCCATTTCTCGGATAGAGGCGATCTAGAAATACTTCCGCATGTAGTAACTATCAGAAGGTTATAATCATAGATGAAATGGTTCAAGATAACCAGACACAGTATGAGAATTTTAATGTAAAACAACCAAATGAAGGGGTCGTGCAATGACACAAATGGACACTCCTCCCCTCCTGCCGGACACACCTCCCCCTGCTGGACACTCCCCCCCCCCTGCTGGACACCCCTCCCCCCTGCTGGACAGCCCCGTCCCCTGCCTGGACACCCCTCCCCCTTGCTGGACACCCCTCCCCCCCTGCTAGACACCCCTCCCCCCTACTGGACAACCCCCCCTACTGGACAGCCCCTTCCCCCTGTGGGACAGCCCTCCCCCCTGCCGGACGCCCCTCCCCCCTGCCGGACGCCCCTCCCCCTGCCGGACGCCCCTCCCCCTGGAGACTTTGTATTCACTGTGGATAGCAACATGGTAGTATTCTTCTTTTCTAGGTAGTCCTTAGTCTCCTTCCTATCAGATGACAGAACAGCGGGTGGATTTTCATGAGTAGTAGGCTCAAATCTCTTGTTAGCATAAGGTGTGTGCTCAGCATTTTGGGGCTCGAAAAGAACAACCCTGTTAAGGTGGGCAGTGTGAGCCGCGGGAGTCAGAGTTGGATTATGGACATGAGATTTGGTCTCATGATACTTTCCCATTGTGGAGTCACCTGTAGTTAAAACCAGGCTACTGTTCATAAAAGAGGCATTGTTTTTTTTTAGCAATATGGTATGGGATAGTAGTGGTCAGGTTGCATCAGTGTAGAGAAGAAGAATTCTTAGAGAAAAAATCAGAGGAAGATTCATTTTGATCATAACGCAGTTTTTTAGACAGAATGGAATAGTTATTAGTATCATAAGAAAGAGGAGGAGAAGTACCTGGAATAACAGGATCTAGAGAAGATTGTTGTTCGATAGAGTTCTGAGAGAGATTCTACTTCTGCTCTGGGGGAACATTAAAAACCTACATATGTTAGGGTATGAGAACCGAAACTGAATTGTCATGTAAAACAGGTGCTGGAATCTTTTTCATTCCTGGTCGAGCTTCTAGGTCTATGGCGGCAGGTTTCACCATGGAGCTATAAGACTAGGGGGTTTCCTGATTTTACTTTTGCATACCTAATTTAGGTGTGGAAGTAATATGGGTTTTCTTGGCGCTTAAGTATGGAGTGTCAGCCACATCATTTTCGTTAGTGCAAACATCATTATTGTGGATTAGAGTACTAGGAGTACAAGTTAGTTTCTTCAGTTAATTAGTAGAAAAATTCCCTCCATCCAAGATTGGGTGCTAGAGATTATGCTTTTCTAGGTCATGTTGATAGCTAGAAATCTTTTCCTGCTCGGTTGATACTCTAATAGTGTCTAGTAAAAGGTTTATAATTTTAATTGAGAGGTTTTTATCATTAATAGAGTTTTATTCTTCCTCCACTTCATCCACCCATTTGGTTCCTGAACTATCTCTTATGTGAGTCAAAGTGTGAGTTTTTTTGACCCAAACTTCAAATTTCTTTTTGGATATTTCAGGCATGTCTATCATGGGGGCTTTGTCTTTTTTTAGGTCTCCTCATGTCCGTCCATTCATTCTCAGATGGTTATATTACCTGCTTCCTAATCACCCTACAGTTGAAGATAGTATGCCCTATGATTTTATAGTGATTCCAAAATGGGGGTTTTCGCTCATATTCCACTATATCTTCAGTTTTGTATTCATTGGAATTGAAGTTAATTGAGCTGGGAAGTTTTGAGTCAAGGTTTATTTCAACCATTACTCTGTCGAATAGATCCAAGTCAGCATGTAAGGTCCTTTGATCAATTTTAATAGTAGTTACTATGCATGAGACAATATCATTCAGTATTTTTGGGTGCCAAAAAACCAGTTAAGTCCATGCAATTTGATCCAGACTTGTGCCAAATTGTTTCTGTGTGTGTGAGGATTAAATGTGGAGTCCCACTCTTAAATTTTAAGTAAACCCGACTTGAGGTTGAGATTACAAGTCTTCCAAACTCTTTCAAAATCATCTTGTGATATTAACAGTATGTGAAAATATCCTTTTCCTATGGGGATTAGTTTCCAATTTTCAGTATTCTAGTAGTGTGCAATACGAGAGTGAAGTTCAGTAAGGGGATAAGGGTAGTTACCTTTGTGGTAAGAGATACGACCCATCACTGAGAATTTTCATAGTTGTGCGTGCTGTTTCAAGGCGTCTGGGTCCGCTTCAACTAGATAACCACCATCATCATATCGCTTTACCATAGGGGGCTTCGCCATGAAATCATTTCCTTGGTTAGAGATTTTTAAAGCATCCAGGAACGAAATCCCTTGGACTCAACTGGTAAAAGGATGGTTGCGGGAGATATCTTCGAGTTTCTCCACATTTCGGGTAGCCACGGAATGATTGTGCACAAGGGGAAAATGTGTCATCTGCGGCGTCGTGAAATGATGAGATTCAAAATTCCCAGGCATAAGGAAGATTGCCATGTGATTGAGAGAGGAGCGAGAGAATATACCGAGAGTAAGAGGAACACCGGCTGGGAGGTGGGGTGATCGCATCATCGGAGGAGAATCATCCCAAGGTGGGTGGCCACGTCGTTGGAGTAGAATGGTAGCGAGCGCACGAGAGGAAGGCGGTGGGGATCTCGAGCAGGGAGTAGGGAAGAAATGGGGTGGGGATCGCGAGCGCACTGGAGGAAGGCGGTGGGGATCACACGTATCGGGGAGGAGGGCACCGCCGAAGGTTTGGGAGTATTGGGGGCCGGAGGATATCCACGCGCGCAGTATCACGGAGGAGAAGGGAGGCGGAGCTCGACAAATTTTAGAGAAGAAAACCAACATTCATATTTTTATAAAAATTAAAAACACTCACACTCACACACTTCCATATATATATATATATATATATATATATATATATATATCTTTAAACATATGAATGTGTTCCCCATACCATGAGGAAACATGCACACAATATATATATATATATATATATATATATATATATATACATACATACATATCCATACCTGGGAATATGAGCGCATGCCTTCGAAACCAATCGCAACACCCTACCATAATTACCAAGGACTCAAAAACACCATGCATACCTAAAATAAAATTAATTCAAACAATGTAATCAATATACGATTCAAAAACCAAGAAAACATTTAAGAAAAATAATGTTAAAGTAAAACAGTATTTTTAAAGTGAGAAGTTCCAAATGGGATTTTTACCATTAGGAAACCATTCACTTCATAAAAAACCAAAGAGGTCATCACTTCCCACCCAATTTTGAAAATTACACAAGCCATTTGCAAAGTCATAGAACCTTTTAATAATGGGAGGGATATCGAGAAGATAATGAATCCCTTTATTTAAAAAAAGTTTCAAGAAAAGAACCCCTTCCAACAATATTATCATTTGAAGTCTCATACATGAATTCATTCCAATCACCCATGGATGTGCCTGTGTCAAATGGCATGGCACAAGTAGTCTTTCCCCAAAATTTTTTTCAAGGAACACAACACGTACCTTCCACTAACCCAAAATTTATGTCATGAAAACCAACATGTTTCATCAAGCCAACCCAACACCAGACAAACAATTTCAATAAAATACATTTTTGGGAAAACACTACCCTAATCATCTAACTTAAATATTTAAACTAAAATGACATTTTATCTAACCCAATTTGGATAGGCATACACATAGTCATAAATGGAAAATAATCTCAAAACCTATTTTTAGAAAATTATTCCAACAAGAAAACACTACCATGAACTAGCCACAAGTATAATAAAGGTTTGAAACATATTTAAAAGTTAATTGATTCGGCTCAAGAACTAATGTTTTTCAATCTAAAAGGAAAAAACATGAAAACACCTACCTCAAACATGCATGAATGCAATGAAACTATCATAAATGGATGAGTACGGACTGATGGATGAACTGCACCCCCTGGAATCCAATAAAGCACAAAAATCATACCTCATCCCTTAGGGTTTGGACAAGATGAGTAAAACCCCAAAAAGAAATCCAAGAAATCTCACCAAAGGGGAAGACACGTGTTAGATAGGGGATGATGTCGACGGGGTCACACATCAGAGGGAAGATGCTAGTGAGAGAGGAGGTCTGGCTTGAGGAGGAGGTGATGCCAGCGAGGGTGGAGGTTTGACATGAGGAGGAGGCTGTCAGGGAGCACGTAGGAAAGGGTAATCGTCGAGATAAGGATACGCTGTCGGGGAGGAGGCTACGTAGGGATATGGCTACGAACTGGGGGTGGATGAGGAGGGCTGTGGGGAGGAGGAGATGTCGTCGGGGAGGAGGGATGCGCGAGATAGGGCTGCGAATCGGAGGAGGAGAGGAGGGCTATGGGGAGGAGAAGACGTGGTTGGGGAGGAGGGCTATGCGGTGTGCGAATCGGGGGAGGAGGAGGGCTGTGGATCGGGGAGGAGGAGGAGCCCGATAAAAGATCGAGAGAAATATTGATGAAACAGATTTAGCCATTGACAAAAAATTTAACCGTGGCAAAATAAAGGCTATAGCCACTGACCTATAAAACCATGGCTGTAGGTCCGTGGCTATAGCCCGAATTTCTAGTATTGAATAAAATGGGTTTCATTAACATCATCCCATCATAACATAATCCATATAAAAAAATTGATATCATTTCATCATAAGAAAAGTGAAACCATGTAAATAATAGAGACATTATATTTGAAACATACAC
Organism: Viscum album; assembly: GCA_963277665.1. Classification (NCBI taxonomy): domain Eukaryota; kingdom Viridiplantae; phylum Streptophyta; class Magnoliopsida; order Santalales; family Viscaceae; genus Viscum; species Viscum album. The sequence goes on from OY728150.1 coordinate 257,721,219, forward strand.
ATACGAAATAATTTCATCTTAGATGGAAAATTGTTTTGATAAAACACTTGAAATAAATTCTTGAGGAAAATATCCTTTCTTTTTCAAAATCATTTTCTTTTCAAAGAATGCCATGCAATTTTAAAAGAAAATGATTTAGTTGAAAATAGTCATGAAACCATGTAGAGTAAGCTTCTTGAAAATAACGTGTTATGAAATCGTAAAAATCCATTCATGCCGTATAAGGTAAAAAAACATTCTCCTCGTACTTTTAACGGAAAAGTCAAAAAGTACCACGTATGGTAAAAAAAGAAAGTTTCCATCCATAACACAAAGTAAAAGTCAAAGAAGGGTAAACATGACTTAAAAAATACATGGAATAATATTAAACACTTTATGAAAAACATTTTATTGACATGGATGAAAAATATAACCCTAGTAAATACTTATGAATAAATAATCGCGGATAAAAACGAGATTGGAAAATTTATCCCCTACCTTAGGTCCGATATTATTTGTATGTATCCAAACCTCATGTATAATGATTTAAATAATGTCATTGACTTATTATGGAATCATATTCATTGTTATGATATCATATATGGTTCACTTATGACTTTATATTACCCGTTCTTTTGTAAATCCATGTTAAACCAGTGTTTTGGGTAAAATCGTTTCATTTATCGTACGTGTTTCGACTTGTTGTTCTTGATATTATTACTTATATCCTGATTTACTTAATATCAAAATTTAAAACATGATTTATATATAATAAATATTCATCATATACATATATATGATAGATTGATAAATGGAATGAAATACACCGTTCATGGAGAGGGTAGGCCGTATGTACGCATGAACGCTGTTTTTGTTTCCTTATTGAATTGAATGAAATTAAAAAGATGATATATATATATATATATAAATCCAGTAGCATTATTGTGTCATATATTTCATTATTATTCATTATATATACTTTATAATCATTCATGAATGGTTAACATGATGAATGAATCTCATCGCGTTCGTGGAGACGGTAGTCCGTACGTACGCACGAGCGATGATATCATTTCCATGATCGTGGATTTGTATTGAAGTGTATGTATACTATTTAAGAATCAATATAACTTTACAATAATCACATATAGTTATTCTTTACACCATTATATCCATCCTAGTAAGGTGGTGGTGGAAAACAGATTACACCATGGCGTGGAGACGGTATTCCGTACGTACGCACGCGCGATGATTTCATTTTCCGCAGGATGGATAGAAGGTGGAATATGGTTGTTTCATATTTATAATAACATATCAGTATATTATGTATACTGATGTTATTACTTAATAATGAAAAAACTAAAGAAGAGTAAGTAGAAGAAGAAATAAATTTGAAAGAATCAGTGACAGATATTACCTCTTCTTCGACACGCCTCTTTGAAACCTCTTATTAGGGCACTAAAATTGGTATTTGAAGAATACCAGGACCTCTAGAATATTTCTAGGGAATTTGATAAGGGAAATGGGAAGGGTTTTTCCGAGCATGAATGCTCAAATTTGTGTAATGATGAGAGGGAGGAGGTGCCCTTTTATAAGGGAGGAGAGGGGCGCCTTTGGAATCCTAAAAAATATTAGTTTAATATAAATTTAAACCCCACATAAAAACCTCCAAAAAATGAATAAAATATAATATTAGATGATATAGGGTTGTAATATTATCAACCAATATAATTTAGACATGTTTTGATATTATTTTAAACCTCATCATTTTGATTTATCTTTATTTAATCTATTTAATTTTATTTGTGGTAATAAAATTCTAAATTTTAAATGGTTATAAATAATCAATTATGTGTTGTTAATTTTACATAATTAGATACTTTATTACATTTTAGACTATATAAATTTCAATTTATAATTTTTAAATATTTTTGTGATTTTAAAAAATTTAATAATATGTTATTTTTATATAATAACAATTGTGTCAATTTTGAAACTATTCATTGATTTGAATTTAAATAAAATCCACAAAGAGGATATATTAGAAATAAAAAATTTAGTAGGTTTCTAACATGTCATATTCATATATAAAAATAGTGGATAACATTAAATAGTCATATAATATTTATTTTACTATTTGTAAAACCATTTATTTGATACTTTTCTTAATAAAATAATTTCTACAACATTTTTGTATAATTATTAAATATACTTATTTGTTGCATAAAAATTAAAAATAAAATACTCAAATGAAGATAAATCCTATTTATTTCATAATAATACTTTTATTAGGATTTATATTCTAAAACACCTATCTTTTAAAATGATATATTTATTAAATTATGAAGGTGACAACTTTGACATCATTTAAAATAAAATAATATAAGTGTCATAATCACTTTTATAAGACTCCAAACGGTCATATATTCGGTCATTGGATTATTATGGTGTATATATACACTTCCAACAAGTTTTGGTCAGGTTTTTGAGCCTATTAATGGGTATTATTATTTCAATAAAAACCATATTAGTTATTTTTCACTAAATAAACAATATCTGCATCATTAATGTATAAGATATTAAGGTAATTAAATATCTCTTAAAAATTATAAATAAATTACCATGATAAATAAAAACATTTTATCTTTCAAATGAGTATTTATAACCTAATTCATATTCTGTATAAACTTATATTAAAAATACTTTTATTATTAAAGTTGAGTGAGACATATTTCACTTTCCTTTAAATAAAATAAACTAAAGGTCTTAATCACCTCAAAGTGGGTTCCAATGGATTCCATTTCTACCCAAATATTACTTAGAACGAAATATAAGCATCCAATTATTTTAATACAAATTTTCGGGTAATTTAATAATATTATATTTACCCTTAATTACCCGATTTACCTTTTATAATGGTAAATAAAATTTACCACAGTTATTATTCATAATGCCCAAAAATAAAAAGTAGCCTATTAGCATAATTTGGACCCACTGATTCCAAATATGGAATAAATTTTTCTAAATTCAATATACAAAAGTTGCAGAAATTAATTTAAAATTAATCCCGTTGTTAAGAAAACGAGTTTTAAAAGTTAAAACATTGCAAAAGATTGAAATGAATTTACCTATGAATTCAATGTAAAATAAATTATAATGACATAAATTATATTAAATGGTAAAAATATGTTCTATTTATACTTTAAAACCATTAAATATTATAATTTAACCATATAAAGTATTACGATGAAAAAAGTTGTTTTAAATTAAAATATAGTGTGTTTTTACTATTCATTAAAATACGAAAGTTATTAGAAAAATATCACAACTTTATCCAATGTAAATTTTTATATACTAATTCAAAATAATATGTTTATTTTGTAAAATTTTACTTATAAACTTGTCAAAAATTCTATTTGAAATGGGTGCGCCATCAAAAGGCGGCAAAACTGCATTTTTTGAAAAATACTTATTTTACCCGATTTTTTTTTGTTCTCATACCATGTTCTATAAAATATGTAAGATGAATTATAATGTCCTAAAATTAAAAATGTATTTACTACTATTAATAATGGCTAGTCCATAATAATATTATAACAATATATCGTTATATAGTGAAACCCGGTATTGCGTACAACACACGCTATCGAGGAAGGTTGTGATTGCGTGTAATGTAAGCCAAGTCAGGGTTGCGTGTAGTGCAAGACTCCTTTGTTGTTGCATATAAAAAAACCCAACCATATTTCATTTATACATTGAATATATATATATATATACACTCAATTTTTCGTAGAATAACTACTATGAAACAAACTTGAAATTTTGTGCAACACGATCCAAGATTAGTGTTGCGTATACAGCAAGCTAATACAGTGTCACGTATAGCACAAGATAATTTTGGTGTAGCGTACAACACAAGGCATCAATGAAATAAAAAGAATATTTTTCATAAAATCTTGTGGTGTTACATTCTACCACCCTTAAAATGAATTTCTCCCTCGAAATTCATCGGGGTTATAAATGGTTTACTACTTGAAAGTTTCTTTAATTGAAACCCACATCGTAAAAATGAAAACCAAAACTTAACTTTAAAAACTAAATTATGAAACATTACAGTTACCCAAATTAACTAAACCCTGGGTTTCCACATAGGAGAACATAGGTGAAAATATGGATATGGAAGAGAAATCTAACCATCATGTTCTGATGGAGAGTGGTAGAGAACATGGCTATGAAAAATCCAACAATCACAAAGCCATAAATTTGTGATGATCTAAGGTACCATCATATTAATCGAATATGAGGTCACTAGGATAACATTTTTGGTTTTCAAGATCATTTCCTTAAAGTTGAAGAATAATTAAAAGAAATACATACTTGATTTTGGTACAATATCATTATTGTTTATGCCTTGGACAATTTCCACATCATCTCTTAAAGAAATGAAGTTGAATTTGTCTTCATGAAGTACTAGCAGATCATGCGATAGAATGATGAGCCATTCCATCTGTCTCAAACAAAAGGTTAGCAAATGTTATCAAATATACATAAGTCCATCTATGGTGAGGTTAATCGTATATGATTCCAAAAATGGACTTATACTTCATCTATCATACCACTTAGTATAATAAAACTGATTTCTAATAACCAGGGACTTCCTGTAGGCCAGTGGTAGGCGATAAAGGCATGTCGCACATCCATTGTGGGTTCGATTCCCATAGCCTTGTCCGATGTGACGGGTTGTCTCCCATTCTGTAGGTTATCCATTTTCTTAAACTACACTATTATAACATTCCATCAATAATATCACAAAAAGTTCTAGCCTTAAACAATACTAACTTATGTCCAACAAAATCCATTTCAAATACTTAGGATTATCCAAAATACATCTGTCTAATCTCATAGTATAAAGGAAATGATTACTGGAAAGGTCACATAACAAGCACGTGAATACCATCATTCATATATCATAAGATATATCTTGTTGATCGCATTCCAAACATGTAAATACCTTAGTCATGTATTCTCTTGAAACATAAATTACCATAGAAACTTAGTGAAAACATGAATGCTTTCAAAAGTTAACTCTTTCAACATACTGAAATTCCAAAATTTTGATATACTCAAACCACGATATCACTTTGTCCTTATATCAATCATGATCTCATGAATACTATCATACATAGTATTTTTCTCCTTATCTCTTCATTATGTGCATTTCATCAGCTTTCCAAAAATATTTCAATCAATTTTCATGGTTACCGGTACCATATAATTATTGAAAACCAATACATAGTTATTCCAAAATTCCATGATACCATAAACTAGATTCCATGATAGTATCTTGAAATCCCATTACATAAACACTTAATCATTACACAACATCATTGTCAAACTCAACATCACAAATAGTGATCGCATGTGACTTACCTTTATCCTTTTCCTTAAGAGGTTTCTCACGTTGATCATCATTAACCCTTGGATTAGGTCATTGATTAGCATAATACCCCATTTCATTGAACATGAAGCATTGAAGTGTTAGGGGAGTGTTCTCTGTAGTCTTTTCTCTATTCACATCATTAGCTACCTTTTCCCCATTACTTCGACACTCAACTACTCGATCACCTTCTTTTCCACACATAAAATAGTTTCTAGTACCTTTTAGGCAATATCCACCATGCTTATTTCCACACATTGATCATAATGAAATATTTATCTTCTTTTCACCATTGTTTTGAGATTTCTCCTGTAACTCCATCTTTCATTTTTTGTCAAAACCATGAGATTGATATGTAACAACAACTTCTAGTTCTACCTTGATAGCACAACGCCCAATTTCTTCATATCTACCGAAGTCTCTTATAGCTAATGCCCTTAGAATAATTGGTTTTAAGCCACTGAAGAATCGATCAACATTACTTTCAGGTTGGATGATAATGCTAGATGTATACCTTGCAAGCCATGTAAAATTCTCTTCGTATATACCAATAGATTTATCATCCTTTTTCTTAAGATCAAGGAACTCCTTTTCCATCTTTTTTTGAAGAATACGAGGGAAGTATTATAGAAAAATATGTTATTGATCTCATTCCATTCCATGGATTCAATTTCATCTTGGGGCCTCGTATTCTTAATTAGAGTCCACCATTGGTCTGCTTCACCTTATAAATAGTAACTAGCCAGAATGAATTTTTCATGTTCCGAGTAGTGAAGTATGGAAAATATCTTTTCAATGGTACTGATCCATTGTTCAGAAAGAAGTGGATTAGAAGACCCACTAAAAGAAGGTGGACATTGCATCATGAAGGACTCAATAGAATATTGTTCCCTTCTCTTCTCATTCTGAAGTCCAGGATGATTCATAGCTTGTGTAAATATAGAAATAAGATTTTTCACTCCATCTCCCATAACATTGGTTTGTTCAGGAGGACAATCAGTGCATTTTCCATTACATTGATCAACACGATTCCTTTGGGTTCCAGCCATTGTCTAAAACCCAAAAAGAATAGTGTGAGAGGAAAACATCATGCTAGGGAAAACAACATAATCAAGGGGATTACTTTCAATCTCTATCATCATAGGTTTAATCCTAGGTTATTTATGATCGTTATCATAATTCTAGGACTGTAACCTATACTTATACTTAACCTTAGGGACATCCCTAGACATACCTTAGAAATATCTCTAGGGATCTGACTAAAGTTTTCTCATCCTAGTTTCCAACATTTGACTAAACCTTTCCTCAGATACCAACTTTAAAGAATCAATATTTACGTACATGGACATTACATTACTTTTGTGGAATACTTTATACATAACAAAAACAGACACACAAGGACTATAAAATTTTAGTGTCTTTGGAAATCTGGAATATAATCTTCTAATCATGGTGAAAGATCTTAAACATCTCACATAAAGATCTTCCTATTTTGTTTTCTTACCTAAAAACTTTCTTCATATCCTGGGGAAAAGAAAACATATAAAATTGTGAGCTCAAATTCTTAGTAAGGGTAAACATAGAGAACATAAAACAATCCATAAACATTTTAATGTAAAAACATGAGCATAAAATCTAAACATCAAAATCTTGAGCAATGACATAAAACATTGCAATACATAAGGCATGGATCATAAAGGAACATTAATCATGACAAATTATCAAGGGAATAAAACATGTAATTGTGTCAAAACATTAATCACATGATATGATTTCCATAGTAGACAAGGCATTTCTTCCAAGACCATCTTAGTGGACAAAGTCCCTTACTGAATCGGGTTTACTTGCCGTTCCAGCCCTGTATTACTGCACCAGATTTACTTTTCGTTTTCGCCATATCTATCTCATGAGATATAAATCTTTACCCAATGTATTGGAGTGAGATATAGGTCCCACCCATCTCATAATGAAATCATTATTACGTGTTCCTCAACATGAACATAAATCATTCTTCATCACCCAAAGAATAAAATGGGTTTCATAAGCATCATCCCATCATAACATAATCCAAATAAAAAATGGATATCATTTCATCAAAAAAAATGAAACCATTTAAATAATAGAGACATTATACTTGAAACATACACATATGAAATAATGTCATCTTAGATGGAAAATGGTTTTGATAAAACACTTGAAATAAATTATTGAGAAAAATATACTTTCCTATTCAAAATCATTTTCTTTTCACAAAATGCCATGAAATTTTAAAAGAAAAGGATTTAGTTGAAAATATTCATGAAACCATGTAGAGTAAGATTCATTAAAATAAGGTGTTATGAAATCATAAAAATCCGTTCATTTCGTATAAGGTAAAAAACATCCTCTTTGTACTTTTAACGGAAAAGTCAAAAAGTACTACGTATGGTAAACAAAAGAAAGATTTAATCCATAACAGAAAGTAAAAGTCAAAGAAGGGTAAAAATGACTTTAAAAATACATGGAATAATATTAAACACTTTATGAAAAACATTTTATGGACATGGATGAAAAATATAACCCCAGTAAATACTTACGAATAAACAATCTCGGATAAAAACAAGATTGGAAAAGTTATCCCTTAGCTTAGGTCCGATATGCTTCGTACATATCCACAACTCCTATATAATGATTTAAATAATAGAATTGACTTATTAAAGAATCATATTAATTGTTATTATATCATATATGGTTCACTTATGACTTTATATTACCCGTTCTTTTGTAAATCCATGTTAAAGCAGTGTTTTGGGTAAAATCGTTTCATTTATCGTACGTGTTTCGACTTGTTGTTCTTGATATTATTACTTATATCCTGATTTACTTAATTTCATTATGTAAAAAATGATTTTTATATAATAAATATTCATCATATACATATATATGATAGATTGACAAATGGAATGAAATACACCGTTCATGGAGACGGTAGGTCGTACGTACGCATGAACGCTGTTTTCGTTTCCTTATTGAATTGAATGGAATTAAATAGATGATATACATATATATATACATAAATCCAGTAGTATTATTATGTAATATATTTCATTATTATTCATTATATATACTTTATAATCTTTCATGAATGCTTAACATGAAGAATGAATCTCATCGCGTTCGTGGAGACGGTTGTCCGTACGTACGCATGAGGGATGATATCGTTCCCATGATCGTGGAATAGTATTTAAGTGTATGTATAATATTTGAGAATTAATATCAATTTTCAATAATCACATATAGTTATTCTTTACTCCATTATACCCATCCAAGTAAGGTGGTGGTGGAAAACATATTACACCACGGCGTGGAGACAGTAATCCGTACGTACACACGCGCGGTGATTTCATTTTCTGTAGGATGGATAGATGGTGGAAAAGGGTTGTTTCATATTTATAATAACATATAAGTATATTAGTGATACTTATGTTATTAATTCAAAATGAAACAACTAAATAATAGGAAGTATAAGAAGAAATAAATTTGGAAGAATCGGTAATGGATATTACCTTTTCTTCGACACGCCTCTTTGAAGCCTCCTCTTAGAACACTAAAATTGGTCTTTGAAGAATACCAGGACCTCTAGAATATTTATAGGGAAGTTTAGAATGGAAATAGGCAGGGTTTGGACGAGCTTATAGGCTCAAAGTTGTGTAAAGATGAGAGGGAGGAGGTGCCCTTTTATAAGGGAGGAGTGGGGTACCTTTGGAATCCTAAACAAAATTAGTTTAATATAAATTCAAACCCCACATAAAAACCTCCAACAATGACTCAATTATAATATCAGATGATATAGGGTTGTAATATCATCAAACAATAAAATTTATACATGTTTTGATATTTTTTTAAACCTTATCATTTTGATTTATCTTTTTTTAATCTATTTAATTTTATTTGTGGTAATAATATTTTAATTTTAAATGGTTATAAATAATCACTTATGTGTTTCTAATTTTCCATAATTGGATAATATATGACATTTTATACTATATAAATTTAAATTTATAGTTTTTAAATATTTATGTGATTTTTAAACAATTTAATAATATGTTATTTTTATAAAATAACAATAGTGTCAATTTTGACACTATTTAATTATTTGAATTTAAATAAAATCCACACAGAGGATATATTCGAAATAAAATATTTAGTAGGTTCCTAACATGTAATATTAATCTATAAAATTATTGGAGCACATTAAATAGTTCATATAATATTTATTTTACTATTTTTAAAACCATTTTTTTGATACTTCTCTTAATAAAATAATTTCTACAACATTGTTGTATAATTATTAAATATACTTATTGTTGCATAAAAATTAAAACTAAAATACTAGGATGAACATAAAGCTTATATATTTCAAAATAATACTTTTATTTGGATTTATATTCTAAAAAAACCATCTTTTAAAATGTTATATTTATTAAATTATGAAGGCGACAACTTTGACATCATTTAAAATAAACTAATATAAGTGTCATAATCACTTTTATAAGACTCCAAACGGTCATAAATTAGGTTATTGGATAATTATGGTGTATATATACACTACCAATAAGTTTTGGTCAGGTTTTTGATCCTTTTAATGGGTATTATTATTTCGATAAAAACTACATTACTAATTTTTCACTAAATAAATAATTTCTACATCATTAATGTATAAGCTATTAAGGTAATTAAATATCTCTTAAAATTTATAATTAAATTACCATGATAAATATAAAAATTTTATCTTTAAAATTTATATTTATAACCGAATTTATATTCTGTATATCCTTGTATTAAAAATACATTAATTATTAAAGTTGAGTGAGACATATTTCACTTTCCTTTAAATAAAATAAACTAAAGGTCTTAATCACCTCCAAGTGGGTTCCAATGGATTACATTTCTACCCAAATATGACTTAGATTAAATATAAGCATCCAATTATATTAATACAAGTGTTAGGGTAAGTTTATAATATTATATTTACCCTTAATTACCCAATTTACCTTTTACTATGGTAAATAAAATTTACCGTAGTTACTATTCATAATGCCCAAAAATAAAAAGTAGCCTATTAACATAATTTGTAACCAATGATTCAAAATATGGAATGCATTTTTCTAAATTCAATACACAAAAGTTGTAGAATATAATTTAAAATTAATCCCGTTGTTAAGAAAACAAGTTTTAAAAGTTAAAATATTGTAAAAGATTTAAATGATTTTACCTATGAATTCAATGTAAAATAAATGCTAATGACATACATTATATTAAAAGGTAAAAAAATATTCTATTTATACTTTAAAACAATTCAATATTATGATTTAACCATATAAATTATTACGATGAAAAAAGTTGTTTTTAATTAAAATATTGTGTGTTTTTACTATTCATTAAAATAAGAAAGTTATTAGAAAAATATCAAAACTTTATCCAATGTAAATTTTTATATCCTGATTCAAAATAAGAAGTTTATTTTGTGAAATTTAACTTATAAACTTGTCAAAAATAATATTTAAAATGGATGCTCCATCAAAAGGCGGAAAAACTGCATTTTTTAAAAAATACTTATTTTACCAGAAAAATTTATTTTGTTCTCATACCATGTTCTATAAAATGTGTAAGATGAATTATAATTTCATAAAATTCAAAATTTATTTACTACTATTCATAACGGCTATTCAATAATAATATTATAACAATATATCATTGTTTAGTGATACCCGGTATTGCGTACAACACACACTATCGAGGAAGGTTGTGATTGCGTGTAATGCAAGCCAAGTCAGGGTTGCATGTAGTGCAAGAATCCTTTTTTATTGCATATAACAAAATCCAACCATATTTCATTTATGCATTGAATATATATATATATACACTCAATGTTGCGTAGAATAAATACTATCAAACAAACATGAAATTGTGTGTAACACGATCCAAGATTAGTGTTGCGTATAATGCAAGCTAATACAGTGTCGCGTATAGCACAAGATAATTTTGGTGTAGCGTACAACACAAGACATCAATGAAACAAAAAAGAATATTTTTCATAAAATATTGTGGTGTTACAAGTTTAACGTCATGCAGGATGAGGATGAGCAGTTTAAAGTCATGCAGAAAGATAATGAGCAGTTAAACATCATGCCGGATGAAGATTAATATTTTAACGTCATGCAGGATGACGATGAGTAGTTTAATGTCCAAATGGACGATGTTGCAGTTTAATGTCATTCCGGAAGAATATGAGTAGTTTAAAGTCATGAAGGATGATAATGACCAGTTTAACGTTATGATGGATGAAGATGAACAATTTAATGTCATGCAGGACGATAATGTAGTTTAACATCATGCAAAAAGAAGATGAGCAATTTAACATCATGCAGGACAATGATGCAGTATAAAGTCATGGATGATGATGATGGAGTTTAATGTCATGCGGGATGAATATGAGTATTTTAATGTCATGCTGGATGATAATGAGAAGTTTAATGTCATGACGAATGAAGATGAACAGTTTAACGTCATGCAAGATGATGATGCAGTTTAACGTCATGACAGACGATAGGTCACATCCAATTTGTAGTTTATTGCCATGCGGGATAAGTACTGATTGGTTTTACTTCCATATGTTTGGACGGATCACGTAGTTTAATGTCACATGATGAGGAAGGTGGGGGTCTTATTTTAAGGTCATAGAGCAAGGACCATTTTGTAGTTTATTTTCATGCATGACAACGGTGTGTGTGTCACTTTACCATATTAGTACACATCCTACGAAAATTAATAAGCCCATGTGAGTCATTCTCGGTGTGGGAAACAAGAAGTAATGATGGTATTTTCCTGACACATAGAATCACATAGAAAGGGGAATGGAGATGTCAGGCTGAGAATGTCATAGAAAAACTGTCCAACTTATTCGACCTATGAAGACACACAGAAGGGTAACACCAAAGGTGTTTGAGTTCCACCTAAACATAAAGAGGTGAAGAAAAAAAAGGTGAATCATAACATTCGATATCTGGATCACAATGATGTTGGTGTAACAATGGAGTATAGCTGTTAACCACATTCGAAACATGTAATCCATATCGTGTTACCAGGGATGAGGATAGAAAAATGACAGTGGACCACATACCATGTTCGAAACACGAGACCTGTCACAAAATTTCATCTAATGTTTTCCAGGGCATTGGTCCAGGACATTAAGCAAGCCATGGGCTGAGCATCCGTACTGTTAGAGTGTCCCTTAAAACTAGGGAAAAAGCATTGATACAAATAAAGCGACGCTACGAAGTGTGGATATGGATTGGGATTATGTTCAGTTTTAGTCCAATACTATGGGTTCTACAGCACAGTGCATCAGAGGGCGTTAGTGAGAAGACGTAGCTGGAATCAGAGTAACAGACCCTAGTGTTGAAAATAGTTTAAGGTCTTATTTCTTGGACCAAATTTTCTTAGTTTAAGTGCATAGAGTTCAGACCTGGTGGATATTTTAATGTTGTTTAGCTATGAAGAATAATGGCTGTATTTTAGGGTCACAATGCTTCGACCATGGTTTCTGTAGTTTTAGGTCGCATAGCTTTGACCAAAATGTTGTACAATATTTTTTCATGTGACCAAGCCATTGTCCCATAGTTTAATGTCATGAGACCGAGAAGATGGTTGTTATGTAGTTTAATGTCATGTAACCAGGATGTGAAACCACACAGATTGTGTCAGTAGAGAGATGGTCATATCTACCCCATTCTGGTGAGTTGGGATGAGAGGGGAATCTATATGATGAGATTTCCCTAAAATTCATCGATTGTCTGCATGGATGTTCTCCGTTCGTGAGTTGGGATACCTCATAGTGAACCTTCCACACGCTATTGTCAGGACCATGGGGAGGACCTCTGCATTCGATGCAATGAAGTAGTTGGGATGACACAGAGTGTCACAAGGGTGGAAAGGATGATATCATCCTCATATTCTGGTAGGGCGATGGATCCTCGAAGGCGTTTATATGATTGGGTCTATGGAGACTGGAAGGCATAGAATCATGGAACATCGGTATGATGTGGCGATGGATCCCAGAAGGCATTAAGGCCTGGAACATCGGCACGAAGGGGGAGATGGAGCCTGGAAGGTGTAGAAGCCTAGATCATTGCTAAGTTGGGGTCTATGGAGCCCAGGAGGTGTGGAAGCCTAGAACATTAGTAGGATGGGTCGGGGGAGCCCAATAGGCATATAATCCTACAATGTCGGTATGATGGGGGCAATGGAGCCCGAAAGGCGTGGAAGCATGGATGTCAAAATGATGGGGGAAATGGAGACTGAAATTTGTGGAAGCCTGGACGTAGGTAAGATGGGGGTGATGGAGCCTAGAAGGCATGGAAGCCTAGAAGTCAGTACGAGAGGGGCGATCTAGCCGGGAATGCCTGTAAGCCTGGACGTCGGTACGACAGGGGGCGATGGAGCCTAGATGGCGTTGAAGCCTGGATGTTGATACAACATGGGTGATGGATTCCGGAAGGTGTTGAAGCCTGGATAACGTACCATAAGGAAAGAAATCTTTGTTGATGCAACGGTAGGACCGCCATGATGATTGACACTGGGGACGGGGAGAACCTTCGTGCCGAATGCTAGTAGTGCGAGGAGCGCCTCAGTAGTTGTTGTGGGTGCTGTTGGAGATGCGCCATAGGATTTGGGGTGGTTTTTGTTATGTATCCCATGAGGGCGACATAGTTGGCGAGGAGCCGATGGAGCTAGGGGGAAGATTCCCCCTACGCGGACTTTTAAGGTGGCGGAGTCAGCAATGAGCGGATGTAGTTGGGGGATGATTTCCCTTGTGCGACCTCTTAAGGTGGCAGTGTCGGCGAGGAGCCGAAGGAGTCGGGGGGAGGACTCCCCCTGCGCTTCCTCTTAAGGAGGTTGAGTCGGCGAGGAGCCGATAGAGTTTGGGGAGGGTTCCCCCTACGCAGCCTCTTAATGCGGTAGATTCGGCGAAAAGATGATGGTGTTGGGGGAGGATTCCCCCTGTGCGGCCTCTTAATGAGGTGGTGTTGGTGAGTAGCCTATGTAGTCGCGGGTCGGTTGCCCCATGCACGACCTCTTAAGGTGGCGGGGTCGGTGAGGAGCCGTTGGAGTCGGGTGGCGGATTCCCCCTGTGTGGCCTCTTGAGGCAGTGGGGTCGATGATGAGTCGATGGAGTTGGGGGAGGATTCCCCATGCCTGACCTCTTAAGGTGGTAGTGTCGGTGAAGAGCCGATGGATTCAGGGGCGGATACTCCCTACGTGGTCTCTTAAGGGGGAAAGTTGGTGAGGAGCCAATGGAGTCAGGGGAGGAGTCCCCCTATATGGCCTCTTAAGGTGGTAGCGTCAGCAAGGACCCGATGGATCCTCAAGAGGATTCCCCCTGCGTGGCCTCTTAAGGCGTCAGAGTCAGTGAGATGTCAATAGTGTCGGGCGAGGAGTCCCCCTACGTAGCCTCTTAAGGCATCGACATCAGCGAGGAGCCGATGGAGTCTGGGAAGATGCACCATGTGCGGCCTCTTAAGGCAATAGCATCGAAGAGGAGCTGATGGAGTCAGGGGAGGATGCCCCCTGTATGGCCTCTTAAGGATGGGGCGTCGGTGAGGAGTCAATGGAGTTGGGGGTGGATTCCCCCTGCGCAGCCTCTTGAGGCGGTGAAGTCGGTGAGGAGTTGATGGAGTCGGGGGAGGATCCCCCATGCGCGGCATGTTAAGGTGGCGGTGTCAGTGATGAGTCGATAGAGTCCGGGGGTTGATACACCATGCGCAGCCTCTTAAGGGGGAAGATTTGACCAAGAGCCAATGGATTCAGGGGAGGAGTCCACCTGCATGGTTTCTTAAGGTGGTGGGGTCGGAGAGGAGCCAATGGAGTGGTGGGAGGATTCCCCCTGCACGACCTCTTAAGGCGACGTCGTTGGTGAGGAACCAATGGATTCAGGGGTGAGGATTCCCCTTGTGTGACCTCTTAAGGAGGTGGCATCGATGAGGAGCTGAGGCAGTCAAGGAAGGAGTCCCTCTGCGTGGCCTCTTAAGGCGGAAACATCAGCGAAGAGTTGATGGAGTCAGGGAAGGATTCCCCTTGAACCGCCTCTTAAGGTGGCAACATCGGCGAAGAGCTGATGGAGTTTGGGTGGTTTCCCCCTACGCGGACTCCTAAGGCGGTGGTGTTGGTGAAGAGCCGATAGATTCGGAAGAGGATGCCCACTACGCGGCCCCTTAAGGCGGTGACGGCGGCGAGGAGCAGATGAAGTCGGGGGCGGATTCCCCCAACGTGGCCTCTTAAGGTGGCAGAGCCGGTGGGGAGCCGATGGAGTCTGGGGAGGACTCCCCCTACACGGCCTCTTAAGGTGGCGACATTGGCGAGGAACCAATGGAGTGGCTTAAAAACTAGTATCATCAAAACAATGATTAAATGAATCACTAATCAGTATATTAGAGGATACCATTTATGGAAAACCTCAAATACATATGGTTATTTCCCTTAATGAAGAACCTTGAATGAATAGTTATGATTACACATGTTAATAAGTGATTGTAAATTCCAATGGATACTTATGATATACATGGTGAATTAATAAGGATTCATGAAAATATGTTAAATTTACAAAGAGAGTCCCGAAGTAGATAATAATTCCACCCAAAAGGGTGTGATGAGTCCGACCTCCCATCCTCTAAACCAATGCATGTTCCTATGTATCGTAAAGGTCAAACATAATGAATTCATGTCTTTGTAAAGTAGGCCCCCTTTGGATAAAGAACTATTTTAAGTTTCTGGTTCCCTAAATAAATCCAATAGAAACTGCCTGGAAATTGTGATTCTTAAAACTAGAATACATGTTTCAAGGAACAACGAAACAAAAATGGTGAACCTGATGTGAATCCTTAATCAAGTTAATAATGATACCCACCTATTAGGTCCTTATAAATTGATAATGGAAGTACAAAAAAAGAAATCAATAACCCATGTATCCATCTAGAAAGATGTTTCTTTAATGGAGTTTGTTGCTGTGTCAGTTTTTCTTCTCAGAATTACCTTCATTCCAAAGATGGATTTCTCCAAGAAAATATCTTTGAACTTCTCGACCGCTGCTCAAAATGTATATCCATCCACAGGAAGGACATAATCACCAACCCGACATCTTCAATGATGGGTCTCTAATGTGCTGGTAAAGAAATATCGCCAACACAGTACAATCCCGACTTTGGAGGCTGCTCGATAGGCCCTCCAGGTCAATACAAATCCTCGATCATCTTTCCAAAGATGACCAATGATCAAGAAGAAAACAGTGAGAACCACTGTTTGCAATTGTTTCGAGTCCTTATCCCCATAACATAATAATCAATCCCACCCATACTATAGGTAGGTGGATTAAGAGGTTCTCACCAAGGTCTATTCAAGAATGCATGAGTCCTTCCCGAGGACTCCCACCAGTAGTCGCCACCAGAACCGTGTGGTAGTGTACCCCCAAAATAATGGGGGTATTGCCTCTGGATGTTTGTTCTAGGTCTCTTAGACCCAGGCATGCAAGACAAACCACCATGGATAGCGTCTAGTCAATAGGGAGTAGGTTATCACCACTACCTCCTCCGGATAAGTCCATCAATTTAACATGATGGAAAACAATGAGCGGGCACATACACTCATCCTTCCAAATTTTTCTACTCAACAGACCCATCAAACAGCATCCCACCAATCCCACTAGATAAACCTAGTGGAGTACCATGAACAGGAACATACACATGCTTACAAGTCATCAGTCAGTCAGCAGGCTCGTTCTATTGCATTTAAAGAAGCCCACCAATTTAATGTGATGGAAACTAGTAAACAAGAACATACACCTGTTTACAATCTCCAATTCTGCCAGCAGTCTCGTTTTCCAGTATTGAAGGAAGTCCATCAATCATACTTTATGGAAAATAGCCACCAGACACATACACTACCAATTTTCATCAATCTTGCCAACAGTCTCATTTGGTAGCACCTGGAGAAGTCAGTCGGAAAGCTCCAATGACAAATTTTGGGCAAACCCAACTCTTTGGACCCATGAAAGAGTATTTTCAATATCCATTGATAGGAAAATGAGTAAAAGAGCTGGCACATACACCTAATTCATATTCTAAATGGACATATATTCCCGTTCTGACCACTAAATTCACCAACCACATCTTATCAATGGTGAAAGGGAAGACGCATATCCCTGCCCATATTCTGGAATCATGCCAGGATATCTTAACTACTACTTTAGCAGTATCAGGGGAATAGACACATAAATATGTCCCCACACATGGGATGACACATCAACATTCCATTCTGGAGAAGATACTTACCTCTGTTCCAGTCTAGGAGGGTCATGGTGCATATTCCCCCATATCATACAGACAACAAGATCTAGAACATAAACCCTTTCCAATTAGAGGTAATCGATCCATTTCGGCAACCACTCCAAGGAAGGCACACACACTTGCCTATGATAACCACTTTTCCCCCCAAGTGGGCCCAACTAAGTATAAGAGAACATCGAAGAAGAAGTCTCGCCATGAACTATTGGAAAATCAAGATTCAAGCAGTGATTTGGCTCCTCTTAATGCTGGAGTTCTTAAATCCATAAGACATTTATCTGTTTCATCTCAAGATCCTATGTTCTTATTACCAAATTATGGGATTGGTAGTTGTAATTATGAAGTTCCTCGTCAAACACTTCATCATGAAGGCTTTCTTCATGAAAATTTGTTCAATCCAGAGTTCCTATCTTTGAATGAGAGCCACGAAAAACCTCAGTGTGTCTAGAAGGCCAAGGATCAAGAAGATTTATCCCTTGCTGTATTTCATCATGGTGATCTTCCGTATGATGGCATTCACTGTGAAAGTCTTCCCCGTAATATTATTTTTCATTGTCGATACAATTCCACAATTGAGCATGTAGCGATGAGAATGCCACCCTATCTCGAGGCTCTGGAAAAAATAAGGACAATCATGTTTGATGCCTTCTCATTTACAGGCGAAACTTTTTCTCAAACAGAAGACATCTTAAGGGAACGGTCTTTCTCTGAACCACCCTTGGTTTATTTGTCTTCTAATACAGAGAATCACTTTGGTCAGACAAGGTGGAGAAAACTCTAGTGAAAGATGTTGAAGATGTGTTAAAAATGAGGTCAATGTTATCTGAAGGAGAAATACCAGTCATGTTCTTGCCTTTAGACAATTCTCAGTATGAAATTCTAGAAGTGATGATAGAAGATTGAATTCCTGACATCCGCCTCAACTTTTGAAAAAATCTTCATCATCTGAGAACCAAAATATTACCATATGATGAATATCAAAATCATGTAATGGTAATAGAATGGTTGCAATTCCAAATTGACTTGGATTCTCTCTCAGTTTCCCAACATCCAATGGTTAAAAAATAGCAGAGAACCCTTTAGCGTGCATGTCTCAATGCTCTAAATAAACTACACTAGTTAATTTTTGATTCCCCATCTAATGTTCGTAACAGAGGATGGGGTGAATATAGAGCATTGTATTTTACTTCACTACAAATCAGTAAAGTCTTCCAAAAGAGGTCTCATGAAATGTTATTGCCCATGGTCAGCCACAATCAATGGATTTTGTATGTAATCAGATGTATGCTCAAGAACAAGACACAACCAGTTCTCATCAGAATTAGGCCCAAAGAAAAGAAGTTGTTGAGTTACTTTAAAAAAGCATATGAGCATCTTGAGCGAGAATCCCTCTTAGAGAATTCCAGGAATCATAGAATGAAAATGTTTGAAATAGCACAGTGATCTTCCAAAATAGGTGATTTAAATTGTTGTCGGATGATGCACCCAGCTTATGTCCGAACCAAAATCTGCAAAATCAGAAGAGCAGTTGCACAAATTTCAACCATAGTAGTTCAAGAATCACCCCATCTTGCAAGGTCGGAGGCTTATTTAATTAAACATTTAGGTTCATTCAACAAAGTTAATGGAAATAAAGAATAAGTATAGGAACAACCCCAGCTGATAGGGGTGAGGGGTTTTTCACATGTGCAATCCCCTCCTAAATGGAAGTGCGTTTTCTCCCTATTAGGGAAGAAACCTCAAGAAAAGTGTACAAATGAACTATTCAAGGATTCCCTTTGGGTTACTGTTTGCCAAATAGTTCTAGTGAATTCATCATATAGGAGAACGAAGTCTCATGAAAGACACAAAAGAAGAGGATCTTGCAAAAATACTGACAGAATTCCATCGATGCATTACGCTTCAGTAAATTTCATTAACACCGTTATATAAGATCCTCTAAAAATAAGTCCAGTTCTAGGGAATCAGTAGATAAAGTTCTTATTCATAATTCGGTACACACTGAGGCAAATGAAGAAGGTGCGTGCACCCAAAATCAGAGGTTTACCTAGAATCTAGGTATGCCCTCAAATAACCAACTCCCCCCCTCTCCTAACGGTATCTAACAGGGGGAAAGAAAAAGAGTCAAATTGCATCTCACTTTTCCACTAGAGAAGGTCAATATCTTTTACTTGAAGAGTGATTTTCACAGCAAGAATAGGAAATGAAGGAGTTGAAAAGACTCAATACATATTTACTTCAAAATAGCATTTCTGCTAGATGTACTCCCCAGACAAGTCTTAAAATTGAAAATCATATAAGATCTCCATAGCAAAGAGGATTTTTAGTATCTACAAATGTGGATAATGAATTCCCTCTAATGAGAACACAATCAAGGAAGGATCATATACATCCTGATAGGCTTTTTACCTTCGTTAAACCAAGGCCAGATATCAGCACCTCCATCAGTGGGTTTTCAGGTCGTTGCACCCACTCATGCTCCAGTTGCTATACCTACACAAGTTCCAGCTCATCCAGATGTTTCCCAAATGCTTATGAACACAATTAAGGCATTAACGACTCGATTGGAAGATATATAAGAATGACGTGCACCAGTTCAGCCGGAAAAGAGTGCTTTCCCGGAATGGGTGGATGCAATTCCTCCCCAACCAAATTTTTTGAATACCACATTCCAAATATTTATGGTTCGGGAGATCCAGAACAACAATTAACACATTTTATTTCTCATTGTGATCCAACGATGGGAACTTCTCAACAACAAGAAGCTGTTATGCTTAGGTGTTTTGTGCTGTCATTACAAGGACCATCTTTTGTCTGGTATAAAAGTTTTCAATCTCGATCAATTACTTGATGGGATGATCTCTGCCAGAAATTCCTTCTTCAATTTAATTTAACACTACCAGAGATGATAGTTTTTGATCTTACCAATTGTGAGTAAAGGGAGAGTTAAATAGTTTCATATTACATTTCACGATGGAAAGGATTAACATTTTACTTAAGTCTAGCACTCCCTCAAGAATAGATTCTTTTAATTCGTGTGAAAAATCTACGTGATGAGCTACGCACACCATTGATCCCTGTGAAATACATAGGAAGGTTTCAGGACCTTACTCCAATAACTCAAAAGATAGAAGACTCTATTATAGAAAGTATGGATAAAAATTGTTTAATTCCATCAGCTCTATGGATGAGGATAGGAAAGGCAGAAACTACTACAGTCACACTCAAAAAGGGACTTGTACCTACTTATACTTCAAGACATTCATCATACTGAAGGGCTCCACTTCCTAAGTATCAGTAGCAATGACCACCTCATCAAGATGGTCAAAGAGATGAAAGGATTAAACATTTTGTGGAATTAAAGAATAATTTTTATTATTTCAGGAATGAACAGGTTCCTGGTTACTTTATCTCAACCTTAGAAAACAATTTGGTTCAGTTTCCATGGCCGAAGAAGCCAAATAAATATGGAGATGAAGATCATCTGAATTATTATCCCTTTCAAAAGATGTTGGTACACCCCATTCAAGAGTGTTTTGTTTTGAAAGAACTTCTAAAAAAGATGGTAGACTCTGGACAAGTAATACTGAAAAGTTCACTAGCTCAAGTAGCATGTGTTAATGCTACTGATCTAAAAGAATAAGGCGAACAGAAAGAGGTCAAAAGTAAAAATGTGTAGAAATATGATGATTGAATGATTAGGAAAATGATCAACCAGACTCTTTCCATTTTATGAGCGTAGTTGAAACAACTGATTGTGTCGTCTACCACTTCTTCCATATAAAAAACACCTTCATAAAAATGTCGTTTCTCAATGAAGCAAGGTGATTATTAGGGCAAAGAGTAGTCAGAAGAGGAAAAGATTATTTCAAGGCCAAATTTGTCCTTGACCATGGTAGATTTTATGCCATCTGCTTCAAAATCACGGGCACCGCCCTGCTAAATGGCACAACCATAATTAACCTATCAAGAATAATCTTCATTAGATGAAGAATTAATCTTTAGTTAAGTTAATGTTATCCATTTAATAGATCTTTATGCTAGTGGTGATTATGATTATAATGATCCAGAATTACTCATACCTAATTAGGGAACAAGAGGAAGAGGCCAAGGTCAAGGATACAGGGGAAGACTTGGGAATTCTAGAAACCACCATTTTAACTCTACCCCATCTTGAACCATATATGTGGCAGAAACTCCTGGAATATCCCATTAGTAGGATCAAAAAGATCAAAGAGTTTATTTCATGAAAGATAGGTTCGGTTCTGAAAAAATTATTTCAGAAGACCAATTAAAAGTCATACCGTCTTATTCTCAGCAAATTAATAGACCTAGTCAGTCTAATTTACCAAAGCCCAGAGTATTTCCAGCTTCTGATCTGACCCAGAGTCCGTCTACATCAGAAGCATCAACTTCCAAAGCACCTGCAAAACCACATCTCCATGCTGGGAAACACAGACCTTTGGAACAAAAATATGATGTATTGAAAAAATTTCCCCATGTAAAGGCCATGTTATCAATTCTGCGTGCTTTAAATCTGTCAAAATATCTTCAAGAAACACTCATTGAGGCTTTGTCAAGTCCTCAAGAGTTTGAAAACGAAGTTGATACTGCTGAGGTATACCGTATAGATAATGATTCTATATAATTTCATGCAGTCATAGCTTTTACAGATGAAGATGAAAATGATGTGGTTCATGGGCATATCAGACCCTTGTATTTGACTGGAATGGTAAATGATGTAGACATCTGACGAGCCTTTATTGATAATGACTCTGGAGTCAACCTCATTCCTGTTCGTACACTTCGTCGATAGGGCTTGACTGAATATGACTTATCTTTTTCGACTTTAAGGTTTCAAGCTTATGATAAGAATGAAAAAGAACCTCTAGGTGAGATTACACTCCGAACTCAATTTGGAGATCTTGTGTCTAATTCAGATTTCATGGTTGTTTTTCATGATACAACCTTTAATATTCTTCTTGGAAGGCCTTGGCTGCATCAACATGCAACCATACCTTCTTCATACCACCAATGTCTTAAGTACTGTTTCAATGGTCAACTAGGGACATTTTATGGTGATAAGGCTCCATTAAAAACATGTGAATCTCAATACCTTGAGGTAGAGTTTTATCACACAAAAGGAACAAAGCCCATGATAAAGGAAATATCCAGAGTTAATGATCTAAATGGACTAGAAAAGATCCCAACAAATCCATTTATTTATTTGAGTAAAGATTATATTTTACCCATCAATCAATTTGAAATGGTAAACCTAAATCTATGAACTCCTCCAGTAATTTCCATGATGTCAATTACTGCAATTGAGCCTGATAACATGGAAGAAACTATTGATCCACCTAGAAATGATGAAAGCCTAAATGGATATGTCTTCATTTCATCCATTGAACTATATCAAGCCTCTACTTCATCCATCAGAGTAGAAGATATTGTAGCAATGCTAGATAAAGACAAAGATGTTGATTCTCAAATCCATAAATCCCTCTTTATTACCACATGAATACCCATAATCATTAGTAAGGTCAGATATGGTGGCCTCTTCTTCAGGATGTTCAAATACTGATTTTCTCTATCACTCTGACAGTTTTTCCTCATCATCTACAATGAAAATGAAAATAGAAGAGGTAATGTGTAATGAAGAAGAAGAGGAATATCTCATGGATTCTCCTCCAACATTTGAGGAAGGTGTCTCTACCACTGTGGATGAGCTCAGAGAAATAAATTTGGGTACAAAAGAAGATCCATGCCACACTCTAATTAGTGATTCTGTGAACTCTGAAGAGTAAGAGGTGTATGCATAATTTCTGATGAAACTTCGAGATATATTTTCTTGGAATTATATAGAAATGCCAGGTCTTAACCCAGATGTTGCCACCCATCATTTGGGTCTGCCAAAAGAACATTGTGGATTCAACCAGGTAACAAGAAGAACACACCCAAATCATGCCTCAATGATTGGAGATAAATTTGATAATATTATAAAGGATTACTTTTTCAGGGATGTTCAGAATCCCAAATGGCTGGGCAATATTGTCCTAGTGAAAAAGAATAATGGGAAAATTATATTCTACATTTATTTCAAAGATCTTAAAAAGAATTTTCCTAAAGATGATTTTCCAGTTCCGATTAAAAAGCTTATAATTGATGAAAACACTATCTATGAATCCCTTTCCATCATGGATGGCTACTCTGGATATAATAAAATTTTATGGCCCTAAAGTATGAAGAATATATAGCCTTCAGATCCCCTCAAGGTGTGTTTTTCTATCGGGTAATGCCCTTTGGATTAAAGAATGAAGGTGTAACTTACTAACTTGTCATGCACCATATCATAAAACCCTTCTTAGGTAAATTTGTTGAATGTTATGTGGATTATTTGGTGGTAAAATTTAGACAATGTTCCAATCACTTGGCTGACTAGGAAACCATATTACATAAACTTCGGCAACACAGTTTGAAGATGAACCCCTTGAAATGTGCTTTTGGGGTAACCTCATGAATGTTCCTTGGCTTCATTGTATGCCATCATCGTATCGAAGTTGATAATGAGAAAAAATATCTATATTTGGTATGTATCCTCCCTGAAATTTGAAATAATTAAGAGGAATCCAAGGAAACTTGGCCTATATTTGACACTTTATCGCCAATTTGGAAGGAAAGTGTTTTCCCTTCACCAGATTAATGAAGAAGAGAGTCACCTACCAATGGACTTTAGTCTACCAAGAAGCATTTCATACCCTCAAGAAATATCTCTTATATCCACCAGTATTAATGCCACATATTGAAGGAAGACCTTTTATTCTCTACGTGATAGCTTTAGAGAAATCACTAGGTGCCTTCCTTACCCAAAAGAATGATGTTGGGAATGAAAACAACCTTTATTAGCTCAGTCAAACTATACTTGATGCGGAAACTTGATATCCAAGTATTGAAAAGTGCTACTAGGCGTTAATCTTTGCAGTTCATAAAATGATGCACCACCTGCAACATCATGAGGTCCAATTGGTATCTTGCAACAATCCACACAAATTTATCCGCAGTCGCCCTATGCTCATAGGGAATCGAGAACTGTGGGAAGTTATTTTGCAATAGTTTGATATCTAGTTTATGCCTCAAAAGGAAATAAAAAGCAAAGCTATGGAAGAATTCCTTATTAAGCATCCATCCGCGGAAGATACATCATTTAATACTGAACTTCCTGATGAAGAGGTCGTCTCTATCCAAGATAATTCCCAAACATGGGAAATTAATTTTGATGGTGCTTCCAGAAGTCCAATAGGGAATAGAATGGAAAACCCTAAACTCAAAAAAGTTGGGTTAGGAATTGTCCTTATTTCCCCAGAAAAGTCGGTATTTCCTAATTCCTTCTTGTTATCAGAAGGGGGTACCAACAATGAGGTTGAATATCAAGCTCTCATCGTAGGTATGGAATTGGCCCTTCAAGTTAAAATGGATCCTTTAAAGGTGAAAGGTGATTCAGAAATGGTAATAAAACAAATTAATGGGGCAATATTCTATTAGAAAAGAAGAATTAATCCGTTTGTGTGATTATGTCAGAGGGTTAATGGCTGAATTTTCCTCTGAGATGACATTGTCTTATGTCCCAGGATCACAAAATGACTAAGTAGATACACTGGCTAATGTAGCTACAACCATGGCAGATCCAAATCGGGATGATACAAACATTATCATAGCCCATCCTCCTATGGTCTCACCTTTCATTCAAAATATAATAGAGGAAATTAATTAAATCTTCCATATTTATGATCCATATGGTCATACCATGTAATGAAGAACATCCATCAAGGAATATCTTCAAAATGGGATACTTCCACCTGATAGGGCTGAAAAATAATAGATATGATGAAGAGAAACTAATTTCACTCTTTATAATATTCTAAACCATCAAAAGATCCTTTACAAGTGAGGATTTGATGGAATTATCTTCAGATGTATCTATGGAGAAGAGACAACAACTGTCATGAAAGAAGTACATTCAAGAGTTTGTGGTGCCCACCAGTTTGGGCACATACTCTCTGATCAGATCTGAAGGCTTGGATACTTTTGGCCTTCAATGAAGCAGGATTTCATAGATTTCACAAAAAAATGTCATCCCTACCATGTGCATTCCAACTTCATTCATCAACCCCAGAGTTTCTACATACAACTAAATACTCTTGTCCATTTTCCACATGGGGAATGGATGTAGTAGTGGCTTATCCTCCAGCCATGGCTAGGATGTTCAAGTATATTCTCACTGCTACTGACGTCTTCTCTAAATGGGTTGAGGCAATAATTCTAAATGAAGTCGAAGACAAAAGCATTGTCAGTTTTGTAAAAACTAATATCATCGCCATATTTGGTGTCCCTTATACAATGTTGATGGAAAATGAAACCAATTGTTGTTTTGATAAGGTAAAAAAGTTATATCAGAATCATAATATCAAATCCAACCATTCATCTCTCAATCATGCGACATCCAATGGATTGATTGCGGCCTTCAATAAGGCCCTATCAAATATACTCCAAAAAGTGGTGGGTAAAGATAAGAAATCAGGGCCTGATAAACTTTTGAATTATTTATGGGATTATCAGACAACTACTCGTACTACTAACCAAGAAACTCCTTATTCATTACTATATGGAACTAAAGAATTATTTTTCGAATTGAAATACAATTTCCTTCACTCAGAGTTTCAAACTGTGATCAGTTTTATATAAATGGGAGGTCTCAAAAACATTTCAATTAGTTAGAATGATTAGACAAGAAAATATTTCATACATTTCATCATCTATAAGTCTATCAGAATAGAATAAGATGACCTTTTAATAGGAAAGTTCACCTCCATTCATTTCTTCAAGGAGAATTGGTATTGGTACTTAGGACTCCAATGATACCAGGAAAGAAACCTCCAAAACATGATCCAAAATGGGAAGAACCTTATTCCATACATAAGGTCTATTCAAATGGATCTTATGGACTAATATAAATGGATGGAGAGCTTATTAAAACTCCAACCAATGGGAGATACTAGAAGAAATACTTTGTGTAGTTGTGCACATTCGTCCTCACTACAACACTTTAAACTGAATAGTACCATGTTCTTGATGCAAGACATAAAATTACAAAGCCCTAATGTTCTAGTAGCAAGACATTAAACTACACAACAACCATAATCATGCATGCTGCATGACGATAAAATGTGTAGCAACTTTGTCCTTGTCACATGACGTTAAACTGCATAACATCATTTGTACAACTAATTCTTTCTCTATTTTGATGCTAGAATCTTCCATAAGTAAACATCATTGATCTCATCACTACTCATTAGTAGTATATGAGTCCTTATATTTCCTATTTCTGAGTCAGATCTATATAGAGACCTAATTTAAAGAACTATGTATGGATTGATTCTCATTTTCCAATAAGATATGTAGAGATGCCTAAATCTTCAATATTGGGGCCAACCATAATCAGAAAATTTTCTTATTTTCTTTTCTCCTCATGTATATGAATCTGATTTATAAAGAGTGTTTCTTTAAGATGTATGATTTGGTCCTTATTCAATTTTCTATCTTAAGATTTACCATTCTCTCAGAATGTGTCAAAAGTTCTCGTTATTCATGTCAAACTCGATTGGGATGAGAAATGATTGTTTCAAGATCTATGTATGGATTGATTATCAATTTCCAATGAGATATGTAGACACACATAGATATCCAATATGTGGCCCCACCACAATAAAAAGGACCATTATTTTTGTATAAGAATTCAATATGCATAGAGAATGTCTTAAGAACTATGTATGTCTTGATTCTTTCCCCAGTAAGACATATAGTGTCACTTGGGTTTTATCCCTTAATCCAGTTATAATATGTCTTTCCTTTCACATAGATTCTTCATCATCCTTACATCATGATGTTAAATTGCATGGAAATATATCATCCATATTCTTCACTTGTGTCACCTTTGCACTGTAAAAGAAACCCTTACTGCTCCTTGTTTCTCACACCAAGCATAGATCACGTCAGCTTAGGATTTGGGTAAATGGATTCTTTATATAAATAAGGTGTCTCAATTTATTATGGGATTATTAATGTATTCACTGCAAGACTTAAAAATGTACAATATAATTTTCTCGTTGCATGACTTTAAACTGCACGTCATAATATTAATTCAGAGGAAACCATGAATGTCTCCATTTTACATATGAGTTAGATCTATGTAAAAGACATCAAACTCATAACCAATATTGGTTAAAATATTTACCATATGAATTGGACCTAAACCCCATCCATATTTCAGAATCTTAATCTTGAATATTTTCATATCCTCATAATATTTCTTTTGGTTTCTAGTGACAGAGTATCTGGAACCGAAGAGATCATTTTCCAGACCATGTAACACGTGCCCTTAGGTGTCCTTGCATAAGTTGCCTACATAATTGGCCTGTCAGTCAAAAGATGCCACTATTTGGCTATGTATCAAATTCCTTAGTTGGTCCTGCATAATATATCCCCCATAAAGGGGTTTCAAAATAATTGTAACTTTTTTCTTTGTTATGGTATCTTTGTCCCCTTTAATCTTTGTTGACAATATACAAGAATCTGTATATTAAAACAGTCATTCAAGTATACCTGTCCCATTATCTTTTTCAAAATTTAAAAATCTTCAAGACCATGGTTTGTACATTTATCTCACCACGTGTTCAATACAATATGAAATAAACTTGAAATCACTTGGCCTCCTTATTATATAGTGTTTTTATTTCTGGTCTTAGTTGTATGACCAAAAACTACACACACCATAACTTTTACGTTTGGGTCAAACCTTCATAAAATTCCTATTCCTCTGATTATTTGGACATCTTGGGTAGAAATACCCTTTCCATATTTAGGTACCTTTCTCTATAAAGCAAACTCTATTCTTTGGAAAATCTGATTCTCCATAAACTTTCTTCAGCTTTTAGCAATTGAATATGAAACTTCTAAGATCTATTTTGTCTGACTATGCAACACGTGACCTTAGGTGGACTTTCATTTGTTGTCTATATAACAGGCCTGTCAGTCAAAAGATTCCACTATTTGGCTATGCAGTATATTCCCCATTTGGCCCTACATAATACAGCCCCCATAACGGGTTTGTAAAATAATGATAACTTTGTTCTTATAAAAGACTTCCTCTAATGCTTTTAGCCCTTTTCCCATATCATTCCTCAGTTCTAGAAATTCCCAAATCACAGTTTACAATTTTCCCTTCCATACCTGAATATGATAGTATATTTCCAAACAAATTATCAAGAAATTGAGAGAGTTTCATACCTTTGGTCAGAGCTAATGACCTTAAATTAAAGCCACCCAATGTACTCACTGCATGACTTAAAACTGCACAGTACAATGTCCTCATTGCATGACTTAAAACTGCACAATACCAATGTCCTAACTGCATGAATTAAAAATTCACAATACCAATGTCCTCACCGCATGACTTAAAACTGCATAGTACCAATGTCCCCACTTTATGACTTAAAACTGCACAATATGATATCATAAATTCCCCTTTCTGATAAAATTTCACCATTACTCATGCACCAAATTTGTATAGAAATTGTCTTCATGTTCATGATATATGTTGGTCTAAAATATCCCTTTTTTATTCTTAAAATGCATTTCTTTGAAAAACCACCCACTGTGGTCTTGAGTCACCCAAATCTTATTTTCCCATATCTATCAACAGTAAAATGTTAAACTTCAAAGAGAACTTTTTTTTTGACTATCAAACACGTGCCCTTAGGTGGCCTTGCATAAGTTTCCTATATAATAGGGTTTTTTAGTTAAAAAATGCCACTATTTGGCTATGTAGCATATGCCCTAGTTGGCCCTACATAACACAAACCCCATAACGGGTTTTTCAAATAATTGTAATTTCATTCTTGGAAAAGACACCCATTATGTTGACACGGGTTTTAAATTTGGTGACCATAAAAATCATGGCTCAATATTCCCCTTGGAAATATTTAAATAATATTAAATAAATTATTAGTTACAGGGTTTTTTGAGATCTAATTTAAAAATTTATGGTCAATGCTATTCGACCCTAAATATTAGCCCTTTGTAGTCCAACATTCATGACTCTAAACTACCAACAAAAAAAAGGCTTGGTAGTCATTAGATTGAGAACCTGCAAAGGGAACTCTAGACAAAATTCGATTCTCAGCTAACTAAACATACATTTTTTTATGGTTTAGGTAATATTGACCATAAAAAAGTCAAAAGACACCAAGAATGTAGGGTTTTCCATATTAACCAATCTATAGTCAAACTATGCTCACTAAGACCTATGGATTAGGAAAAAATTTGAGCATCCTTCCAAACATGATGTAACTAAAAATCTTACCAAATGATGTTCAAATGCGTCTAAGTTCCTTAATTTAACCTTAGAACAAGATTTTTTTCATTCCAAATGAATCAAATTCTTAGGGGGGGCTTTTGTAGAAACCATGAAATGTGTTTTCATGAACTTTTCTATAGAGTGAATATATGATTCTACAATAGACAAAAAATGTCAAGTATGAGTAAATATGTTTTCACCATAAAGGAAGAAGATGCAAGATTTATTTCTATGTACCAAAATACTACTCCATACTGATGGATAAGTGGAATGATTCCCCCATCCATGAGTAAGTAGTGGAATCCCACGATTGATGATGAAAATTCATCGAAACATTAAATTTAACTTTCAATGTTATTCTAAGAAAACATTGTGTATTTACCATTTCAAGAAGTGTAGATCTATTCAAGACCTTCGATTTGATTGGCCGCAGATCCCAAACAGACTTATGGATCCAAAGTTATGGCACTTGGAAGATGGATAGATTTCACAAATGGACCTACGTATAGGACTTACGTGGAAGACCTATGAAGAGGACCTACACAGGAAATAAAATTTTTACACCCCTATATGGAAGAGCTATGCAGAGAACCTACACAGATAAAAATTCCTTTTAACAGACCTATCTGTTTCTATAAATAGAGCCTTTGGGCTCCCCATTTCAGTATTGAAAAAAATTGGAAGACGTACCAAAGCTCCCATTGCGTAGCTCTTTCACCAAGATCCCCCAATTATTCTCATATAGCTCTTTAAAACATGATATAATAGATCATTAAATGGGGAATCATGGTTCAAATAACCATCAATGTCTAGAACACATGGAGCTGCACATCGCACCTGCGCACCACACCTGTGCAGAGCACCGACGCAGCGCACCTGTGTGACCCTGCTAGTCCATACCATGGGTCAATGCCCCTACTCCACTGCCCGGGATCAGTGCCGGGCTATAGTCCCGGCCCTTTGAGTTGGCCCCTTCACTTCTGTCACTAACCCCCATACAAAATAGAGAGTCGCACCGCGGACTTTTCATATCTGATCGACGACATTTTCCATTACTCCCTTTATGTGTCCCAACTTCCAACATTGAAATACCATGATTTGAGACACTTTATTACACTTAATGAAGTTCCTTGAGTCGACTTACTCCTCTTGGTTCCTTTCACATATTAAGAGTTTGGACTCTCTTTTTGGATTCCTCAATTACCTTGAGGTAATACACTCCTCAAGAAACTCCTCAAACCACCTCACATGAATCCTATGCCAGGATAAATCTCAAATAGGCATCCTCCTTAGGGGTAAGCCCCAACCAATTCCAAATGGGCATCTTACTTAAGTGTAATCCCCAACCAATTCCAAATGGGAATCTTTTTTAAGAGTAAGACCCAACCAATTCTTAATGGGCATCCATCCTGGTGTAAGCCCCTGACCATAATCCCTTCCTCCTTACATTGGACCCTTGTCCAATTTAAATAGAATCGAGGGAAGGCTTGTCGCCTCGCCCTCTTCCACGATCACCTCAACCTCATTCACCTTGGACAACATAGGTGCGCTGTCTTCCACTAACGGAGGAGGAAAAATTTTATTGTGTGATTTCCTTTGTTGAATCTTTGACATCCTCTTGTTTTTTCACACCGAGCATACTCACATGGGCTTAGAGATTTGTCATGGTCACAACATTTTCACAATCTAATGAACTATGGGAATTGTGATTCTTGTTCAAACCAGGATATGAAGGAAGCCTTTTCAGGGCCCGAGCTCACTAGGAATCCTCCTTAAAAATAATCCCCAAATTAAACCCCAAATCATCAAAGCATCCTTTTTAGGAAATAAGCCTAAACTCATCTCTCTCAAAGGAACAAACTCTCCTTTGAGATTTATCGAACAATGTGGGCTTTGATTCTCATCCATATGGGATACGTAGGAAGCCTCCTTGAGGTTCAAAGCCAATACCCTAAATCAACCCTGTTCTCCTTGGGTCATAGTCCCAACAGGGTCTGATCATACTTGGAAACCCATATCCTTTCCATGTTATTGGGGCACCTTTAGCATATGTCCCACACTATGTTTTGACCAAGAACCTTTCGCTTAGAGCTCCTTATCACATGACCTTAAAAGTTATTATGTGTCCTATTAAGCAGCACCGAACTACGATGGTTATGTTTACTTTCTCAAGGATACGTAGGTATCCCATTTTTACGGGCACGATCCCAATACCAAAACAAACATTCGTCTCCCTAGATGACAATAAATTCTGGAGTGCCCCACATAGTGTCTTAAAAACCTTTATCATCACAACGATGATTAAAATAATCTCTAATCAGTATATTAGAGGACACCATTGATGGAAAACATCAAATACATACATGTATTTCCGTTAATTAAGAACCTTGAATGCATACTGATGATTCTAAATTTTACACATGCTAATAAGTGATTGTAAATTTCAAGGGATACTTATGATATACATGCTGAATTGATAAGGATTCATGAAAATATCTTAAATTTATAAAGAGAGTCCCATAGTAGATAATAATTCTCCCCAAAAGGGTGTGATGAGTCCGACCTCCCATCCTCTCGACCAATGCATGTTCTTAAGTATCGTAATGTTTAAACATAACTAACGCATTTCTTTGTAAAGAAGGTCCCCTTTTGATAAAGAACTGTTTGAAGTTTCTAGTTCCATAAATAAATCCAATGGGAACTACCAGGAAATAGTGATTCTTAAAACTAGAACACATGTTTTAAGGAACTACGAAACATGTTTGACAATATCTTACCACCGAATGGGGTTGAGAACGACTTACCTCTGAATGGGTATGAACCATGGGGAGTATTCCTATGTAACCTGTCTAGGAGATAGGGATCAAAGACCATGTTGCTCGAATGGGTTCAGTTTAACATCTTATAGGATGAAAATGAGTCATACAGTTTAACGTCATGCATCACGGGGGTGGACCGATGTGAAGTGGTCAGGACCAGATGGGTGGTGGGCTTGAACCTCAGGGAGGCTTCCTACGTACCTTGTCTTGGCAAGGATCATATTCCACATAGTACAGGAGGAGTGGGAACTATTGTGAAGGGGTGGGGGGGGGGTCAGAACCAATGGTTGTTGGGATTGAACCTAATGGAGGCTTCCTACGTACCTTGCCTTGGCATGGATCAAATTCAATGTTGTTTAGGCAGGTGTGGAAACCGACGTGAAGGGGTTCAGAACCAATGGATGTTGGGATTGAACCTCAAGGAGACTTCCTACATATATTTCCTTGGCAAGGATCAAAGTCCACATAGTTCGTAAGGAGTGGGAACCAACGTGAAGATGGTCGGGACCAATGGGTGTTGGGCTTGAACCTCAGGGAGGCTTTATATGTACCTTACCTTGGAAAAGATCAAATTCCCCATAGTTCAGAATGGTGAGAACCGATTTGAAGGGGGTACGAACAAATGGACGTTGGTCTTGAACCACATGGAGGATTCTTATGTATCTTTCCTTGGAAAGGATCAAAGTTCATATAGTTCAGAAGTGTGTGGGAACCGACTTGTAGGGGGTTGGAACCAATGGATGTTGGGATTGAACCTTAGAGAGGCTTCCTACGTACCTTGCCTTGGAAAGTATCAAATTCCATGTAGTTCAGGTGGAGTGTTGGTGAGCTGATGTGAAGATAGTCGGAAAAAATGGTTGTTGGGCTTGAATCTGAAGGAGTTTTCTTACGTACCTTGCCTTGGAAAAGATCAAAGTCCATGTAGTTCAGAATGGTGGGATCCAATGTGAATGGGGTCAGAACCAAGGGATGGTGTTGGGACTTACACTGTAGGGAAGCAAAGGTAGGATTCAATAGTCAATGCTTACTCCTATAAGCCCACATGAGTTGTGATCGCTGTGAGAAACAAGAGGCAGCAAGTAACTGACGATCAGAATGCCAAGGTGCATCCACAAAGTGTGGTGAATGGGGCTTCCACATGGAAGCTACCTGGGTGCCGCTATGGAGCAACAATGGTGGATGGGGCTTACGTAAGGAAGCTACGCGGGTGCCACTATGGAGCAACAATGAGGGTTGGGGCTTACGCTAGAAATCTACCTAGGTGCCGCTATGGAGTGGAAATGGTGGATGGGGATTTCACATGGAATCTGTCCGTGTGCTGCTATGGAGCGACAATGGTGGATGTGGCTTTTTCACGGAAGCTGTCCGACTGCCGCTATGGAGTGACAACGGTGGATGGGGATTTTGCAAAGAATCTCAATTAGTGCCGCTTTGGAGCGGCAATGGTGTATGGGTCTTAAGCAAGGAAGCTACCTGGGTACCTCTATGGAACGACAATGGTGGATGGTGATTATCCAAGGAAGCTACCCGGGTGCCACTATGGAGCATCAATGGTGAATGGGGCTTATGCAAGGAAGGTGATCAGGTGCCGCTATGAAGCGAAAGTGGTGGAAGGGACTTATGTAAGAAAGCTATCGGGGTGCCGCTATGGAGAGGAAATGGTGGATGTGGTTTACACAAGGAAGCTTTCTGGACCCTGCTATGGAGCAGAAATGGTGGATGGGGCTTACGCAAGGAAGCTACCTGGGTGCCACTATGGAGCGGAAATGGTGGTTGGGGATTACACAAGGAAGCTTCCCAGGTGTGTTCCTCATGTCTGGTCATGGGATCATCTCAACTCACTGGTGGTTCGAGGCACATAATTGAGTTCTACACCTACATGCTAGTGCACAAGCAGGATAACGCCAAGGTGTTGGAATCAGTCGGAACAAAGGGAGATGAAAAGTGGGAATCACATGGGTGACATTTGAAACACGGTGAGGGTGTCATGATGATGGAGGATAACTATTGACCGTGTTCAAAACATAGCTTCCATATCACGTTAGCCTGAATTGGGAAAAAATGAGGGTCGATTGATTACCGTTTTTGAAACACAGGACCTGACTTGATGTGTCATCCAAAGTCTTATGGGGCATTGGCCCAGGATTGTAGGTGAGCCGATGTGGCATGGGACCAGGCCATTAGGGGGTCCCTTAATACATAAAATAGGATGAAGATTCGAATATGGGAGACACATTTCATGGGGTGGAGTGTTGGAATGCTCGAACAGATTCCAACTCTTATGAAGTTATGCCACTATAATCATGAAATGAGGCATATTATTCTTAGTACATAAGGAATCAATTATTTGTAACAAGAGACTTCCTATTATTAAATAATAGGGAATACTATATTTTATAGTCATGTAGAGAGGACTGTTGGCATCTTATGCGGGCAGCATAATGCATCTCTTGTTTGGAGTGTGTGGCGTCCTATATTTGTCACATAAAGAGTACTACAGTTTATAGTCATGTAGATAGAACTGTTGGCATCTCATGCATAGAGAATAAGGAATCTCTTGTTTGGATCATGAGACATCCTATATTTGGAACATAGGGTGCACTACAATTCATAGTCATGTAGATAGAACTTCTAGGCCTCAGGCGCCTAGAAATGGTTGGTGTTTGGACTTACGCAGGGGTGGCCCTTTTTGGTTCAATATAGCTATAAAATCCATGTGATGGTGTGTGGATGAGTTACTTGAGAAATGGATCAACTCAAGGTACTCTGTGTATTGATGACGAAAATCTCAACTCATGACATGGGAAATGGACCAAGAAAAATATGATGACTCAAGGTGTTTCATTGTGTGTGGAGGAGTATCTCAAATCATGGTATCCCATGGGTGGAAGGTGGCTGCGCATAAGGGTGCAATGAAAATTGCCAACATCCGGAAATGAAATGTTCATGGGGTGACTCTCCATTTTTCATGGGGGTCAGCGACAGTAGTGAAGGGACCACCCCGGAGGGTTGAGACTGTAGCCCAGCATAGATCCCATGCAGGGGGTGTGGGGGCACAATCCCCACGGTATAGACTAGTGGGCAAATGCCTGGGCACTGTTGCGTGTAAGATGTCCTACACATAGGATGGGCTTCGCAAAATATTGAACTGTGCAGCATAGGTGCGCGCAAGATTCAACACCTTGGTACTTTTTCACGCAATATTGAAGTCTTGCGTGCAATATTGAAGTCTTGCGTGCAAGATTGAAGTCTTGCGTGCAATATTGAAGTCTTCCGTGCAAGATTGAAGTCTTGTGTGCATTGTTGAAAGTTTTGCGCACAAGCATGGAATCTTGCTTGCACATGACTTAGGAAGAAAATATGCCAGGCGAGGATCAATCCACTATGGGCCCACGCGAAAGCGGACCCATATGGGACCGGTCACGAAAGATCTCACATGGAGGTTTCCATTCTTCCATGTGGGTGCGGAAGAGGTGATATTACGTACATCAGAGTGGCGACCATTCTTTAGAGACCTGCCCTGATGGGCGGGGGCTACACTTGTATTTATATACGATCCCGGGAGTGCTTGTGCATAATATTCTTGGCATGGAAGTGATCTTACATGAACCCTATGGAAGGTGCGTGCACAAAAGGGTTTTCGACATCGCATTGGGAGCATAAGAATCTTGCGCATGGATACTAATCTTGTGCACACCTCTCAAAAATTTCTTGCATCTTCCTTAGAAATTTTTCGGGTGGTTGGGTAGAAGATGACATCTCATTGGACACGTAAAAGGTTTGTGAAACAGGTTGCATGAAAGATTTTACTGTTGCTCACAAGATTCTATTCTGGTGCGCAAAACATCCATTTTTTTTGCATAATATCTCAATTCTTGTGGGCAAATCCATACTTTGCCCCAAAATTGTTCTGGATGGCCATTTCTAGCAGCCTGACTTAGAATGGCCAAAACTTCTAATCTTTAACTACATTCGGGCTCCATGAACAATCAAATCGAATCTTGCATAACGATCTACTGTTCATGATCATGTATGGAAGCATTAATTAAATTACATGGATGCATTCTCTGGTGCCAACACTCCCATATATATGTGTAATAACAAAATCAGTACTTCATAAAAGGTGCACTGAATGGAGTTAATGATCCCCATGGGCTGGTGAAAATCCCTAGGGTATCAAAAAATACAATGGAAAAAACAATTTATCCCAACCTGATCAAACACATGAAACATATGTGCTAAACCAAAACAAATAGAAGAATACAAACAAGATATATATGCCATAACTGTAATAAAAATAGTCGAAATAGAGAAGTGAAAAAGTAACCAAAAACTCCAAGTCAAGTCCAACTGCAATGAAAAAAAACAAAATAGCTACTCAAAATGATGGTATAGACTAACTCCCTATATTTCACCACCATTTACCAAAACAGATGAAAAAAATCCCAACACCTCACTATGGTACCTTACCTTTCCATGCACTAGAAGATAGAAAAAGGTATACACACCATCAAAGAGGTGCACAGGGTGTGAGATAACAAGATCAATAGGATCCCATCAAGGTGTTCCATAACCAGTCTCTGTATAAAAATCCATGTATAATAATTTAAAAGAAAACATGGAATGATAATCAATAAAGAAACTTTATAGAAAACCTGGTAAACATTTCCCTTTTTCCACAGTTCTAAATAGAGTAGGTACATCAATTTCAAAGAACATTTTCTATATAATTTTTCAAAATAATAAACATGCACATAAAGGATAAATCGGAAAGAAGATAAATAAAAACAGAAGTACAAGTATCACAACACCAAGGAAGACTATATGTCCAAGTCACAGACTACTCGTACCATAATCAATCAAGTGAAAAAATTCAGATCCTAGAACAGTGGTCCTTGGAAGTAGAGGAATGACCCATGAGTAAACCCCTCAAAATGTTAGTATCTGTCTCATAGAACAATGTTCCTAGGAATAATAAGAAATCCCCAAGAAAAAACTCATTGATAATCACAAAAAAATGGGTGATGGACCCAAGATGGACCTTCCAACTAAGTACCCAAGGTAACCCATGTTCTCTTTTTCAAAATTCATTATGGGGGAGTTTTAAGATTATCCATTTACTATAAATCCCGGTGTGGAAAAGAAATACATTTTACTTCAATGGTAGTTTTTTTTGGGATGCAATGTGGTATAGTGTCTCTGAATTAAAATATCATCATCTCACATGTTATCAAGAGATGGAAAGCATCCGTCTACGGTAGTTTTTATATCACTTCTTGAGATTCCATATTTGTAATGGGACATAATATATATGGACTTTTAGATTGGGATTCCATGGATAGAATGAGTTCATGATTTTATTTGTATATTTTTTCTTCAACTAATGATGTCAGTAGAATTTCATTCCACCAAAGGGATTTTTTAGAGTTATGTGTAGTTGTATGTGCATGATATAATTTGGATTTATGTGAACACTCAATGATCATCTCCGACCGCGATGCTTAGTTCATGTCATAGTTGTAGAGAGGCTTGCTAGATGCCTTCGATTCCTAGTTGATAATGATAAATATGATTAAACCCTAGAATGATATGAAAATCAATAAGACTATCAAGGTATTGTAAGATATGATGAGGGCATGTGTGCAAAAATTCAACCAGGTTTGGGGGGGCCAGATGCTTCTGGTAGATTTTTCTTTTAATAATATTTATCACACTACTATTTTCATGCAACCCTTAAAATACCTATATGGGAGACCCTATAGGTCACCATAATGTTGTAATCATATTGGTGAGACATCACTTATTGGGAATGAAATAGTGTTGGTGATGAAAAATAAGTTTTCGGAGATAAACAAGACTATAATGAAAACCCATTGTAGAAAAAAATATAATAATGATTGATATCATAGGCCCAGGTATTCCATCATGAAGACCATAATTTCCTAAGGGAATATCCATGAAGTGCATTATGTAGCCTTGTGTAGGGATGAATTCTATCCCTGAGCTTCTTCGGGCCATTTGAGATCCTAAAGAGGGTTCATGAGGCTCTTATTGATTGGCCTCACTCCCATAGTTAGACCTGGTACATGAAATCTTTTATGTGTCATAGATAGAGAGATATGTGCATGATCTAATTAAATTCATTAACAAGGGTGATATAGATATCAAGGATCGATCCGTGTTCACACAGTACTTAGTAGTGATTGGGGATATGTTGGAGAGAATCTTGTTTGGATGAACCATTAAATTAGTCTGTATTCTATGACAGAAATGGAGTATTTCATAGATATCATGGGATAGTTATAGATAGATGTGGGATTAGTGTACTGGGCCAAAATAGAATCTATAATGGCTATACTTATAATAGGGGGTGACTTGCAGTTAAAAAATGAAAACTTAAACAAAACCCAAAATCAATTAAAGTAAAAAATGGTCTCATTGACCATCTGATGATCAAAGTGTGATAATGAAAATAAAATATTATCCGATAATATCATAGTATGTTTTTATCAAAATTACAGTAACACAAATAAATTATATTATTTATAAATATAATTATGAATAATAATATTCCAATACAAGGACAATTGAAAAATATAACTTGGATTAAAAATTAATAGACATTTTACAAATTAAAGAATGAATTACAGAATATATCAAAAGAATTAAATCTATTAACTATAATTGTAAAGGTAATCCAAAATTTTGACTAAAGATATACAAATTTTTGTGCATACTGTATAGTCTATCTTTCCACACTAGGAAAACACTCGATATGATGATCAGAAAAACTCAATCTTCCAATCCTCACAATCCCTCGATATGATTATCGACATCTGTCTTTGTAGCCCCATAATCCCTTGATCCAATTAATCAGACTCACCATATTTAGATCCCTAGAATACCTAGAATTATATAATAATCATAAGTAGAATAAGAAAGAAAATGTTCTTAAGGAAACAACCGTGACAAGGATTCCTAATAATGAAAACTCTCTAATTTCTGACAAAGACTAAGAATGAGTAGTTCACACTATGATATATTTAGAAGTAATAAATATCTACCATCACATAAAATGGACAAATTTTTATAGACGAATCTCCAATTGTCATATTTTTGAGTCAGTTACAATTTCCTCAAATAGCTTGCACAGGAATGCCCATCTATAAAGTAATGCTCAATGTTGTTTTGTTTAGAACCATTATAATGAAAACTGGTATTCTATCTGATTGAAAAAAGTACATATATTTCTATTATAAATATATTATAGTATGATATACTTCCATATAATTTTTCAAAATACTAAACCATATGAGGAAAATTTTTACGTATCGGTAGCAGTGTTAGTTTTATGGCCATGGATTTTTTCAGTACAAAAATTCATGAAAAAATTCTGACCATTAGTAAGAACAATCTCCACTCTGATTAGTTAGACACATCCTTTTTAAAATAGATTATATTGAATAATGATATATTCATATTCGTAATACAGAAGAAACATTTATATGTATGGTAAAAATTAATTTTTTTTACAAAAACATACTAAACTACATGGGATATAAAAATTTACTAAACATCATTTTAAGATATTGTTTATGATTTCAAAAACTAAAGGAATGTAAAAAAATAGAGTAAGACATCTTACTCATCATAATGACACAATATTTTTTTTGTAGATTATGATTTTTATGGTGAAAGGACTTGAAGGATGATAGAATATAATGAATATGGTTTTATTTTATTATTTATTTAAAATAAATATATTTATATATATAGATTTTTTCTTGGATTTGGAATGCTGTTTGAGTGTCTCAGGACTCTATAAATTAATAAACAAAAAATATTAATGTGTTATAATAAACATGCATGAATCATTTTAGTAAAATTTGTTTTTTATTTTTTAGGAAATTACATATGAAAAAAAGGCCATCATTGATTCTGGAATGTGGGGTTTACCCAAGGTTCCATGTTAAGTTTTTCAGCATCAGACGTTTCTTGGGTGGTGACTGTTAGAGGGAAATTTTATTGAAATAACTAAATTGTTTATATATTTATATTAAATGAAATAGAACCTAAAGATGTATATAAATATTCTCTTATAGAAAACACCATGGTTAGCCAGATAATCATGGGAGAATTTTAGAGGACGAGTGTTCTTCATTGGTGTTGGAAAACACAAGGCTGTTGATCGACGATCATATTGAGGTAAATCGAGAGGTAATAAGTAAATTTAGTGAACTTATTACACTTCATAAAAATCTATCAAAACTAACGACTAACCTACAATCAAGGTATGAATAATTATTGTCAAATTATTCCCCATTTTATTTATGATCAAGGGTTTGGATAAATCCTTTTTATAGATCTTATATTCTCCCTTTTCATGTTCCCATTTTATAAATGGAATTTTTAAAATCATTTCGAATTTTCTATTTCAGGATATAACACTTATTTTAGAACATTTTGATTTTTGTTTAGGATTTCATAATCCAATGATGCTCTTCACCTTTGATATTGTTATTTTCCCCCATCTCATTCATGTTCTTCATTGTTGGACAATGGGGCTACAGTTCCACATCTTCGAGTCATGTTAAAATTATATTGAACCCATATAATCATTATGTTTTAATGAAATATTGATGTATTAATGATTTAAGGATTTATTGAGGATATATGCATGATGAAGGTGACTGCTTCATGGATTCAGGACCCGAATTAGGGATGTGATGCACTATGGGAAACATAACAATTCAATTTTTGGGTAATTAGATTTGGATTTTTTTCAACTATAGGTTGGGAATCGATGGATAAAGATGTTCCCATTTGATTTTGGGTGTAGAAACTGTTTAATTTTTGATATAAATGGAATATCTTATAACCTTGTAAATATTGGGTGGTACTACCTATTAAAAATAGGAATATATGATGTGTAGTTCAGAAGAACACATTCCATGTAGTCCCATACACATGGAATCTAGGTTTTTTGGCATAGATAAATATCACACACATGTATATACCATACACTCAATGTTACCATGTTATTTTATATTGGCGTGT
The DNA here is from genome assembly GCA_963277665.1 of Viscum album. Lineage (NCBI taxonomy): Eukaryota > Viridiplantae > Streptophyta > Magnoliopsida > Santalales > Viscaceae > Viscum > Viscum album. The sequence goes on from OY728150.1 coordinate 257,763,300, forward strand.
AATATTAGAGTTCATTGGAATTTGAATGACCAAGAACATGAGTAGGGCCAGAATACATGATCATGACCATGTACTCGAATATGACCAGTGTACATGAGCACTACCTAAGAGGGTGCGGGCAGGCCCCGGGTGGCTGAGACATGTCGTGTATCTTCTATTCATTCTATGTCGTATAACATGGATTGTCAAAAAATGCCCATGGGAGAACAAACCTAGTGGAATAGGTTTGTTCACTTGTCCTATGGCCCCATTAACATGGTATTTACCTATCCTTTGAACTTCTACCTTTAATATATCCTTCTTTGGGACTCTAATTTTATCCCACATGTAGCCTATCAAGAGTTTTTTCACATAGAATGAGATGGTTTAATTTTATTTGAATAAGAGATATGATGTGAGGTTTTTATAGTGTGAAACTTATTTTGGTGATTCTTGACCTGGTGAAGTGATTTGATAGGATCATCAGAGATATACTGAGTTTGGGGCTCCCCTATCTTACTAGAGCACAGGTCCCCTATATTCTTTACATAAGTATATTCTATAACCACCCCACAAAAAATTCATTGTGTGGGTCCTCTATATATGGAGGTGTACTCCCCCATATTTGAGCTCCAGTGGAAATTAGTTCCTCCATATGAGTTGTGCCTCCCTCAGCAATGGAGCACAGGTGAGAGGTTAAGGTACCTGCACCAATATTCATATGAGGTTGTCCACAAATATGGTCATCAAGGATAGAACTATGGAAATATAGGTAGACTCAATGTACTTACCTAGACTATAGAGATTTAAATCCCCATTATCTCTCGATTGGGTTTATTTCTAAGAAAATATTTATGTTTTGTTTGGTTTCCCTCTTTTTATTGGTTTATTTGATTATTTATTTATAATTCAATTACTCCCTTTCTATATTTTGTGGAGTCCTATTGGGTATGTATATATACACCTTTGAAAGGGAATTTCCTATATGAGTAATGTATTATGAATATGATAGAGAGATTATACATGACTTTGATGAAGCCTGTCTATACTTTTGTGGATTGGCTATGTTCGGTGGTTAGACATGGAGATCAAGATCCAATATCACTTCAACATTATCTTCCAAATTATTATTACACTGGGACTTCATTTCTGGTTGGCCATTTATTTTCTCCTTTTGTGCATTGGATTTATATTCTTGTAAACTAATCTGTTCCCAAATGGTTATTAGATGGACGATTATACTCTATATGTTGTTTTCTTTTATTATTAATCTCCACTTTTTCAGGGATATGGTTTTGTGTGTGCATATAGGTACACAGGTTAATACCTCCAATTTCATTTTTCCCTTATTGGATTTTTTTTCAAACACTATCATATTGGAGGTTGGATTAAGGATATCATGGTAGACTTAACATTAGCTACGCAGGCCCTAGTGGGTCATGTCATTGCAATCATAGTTAACAAGTTGAAAAATCAAGTACGAATTTAAAAAAACCAAAAATATTAACTGAATAAACCAATGAAACTATATATCATGGTTATAATCATTAGTTTAGAACATTATTTGGATAAATTTTTCATAAAATTATTATCATATATTCTATCCATGGATATAATATGGCCATGAAAAGAAACCTCCTAGGCAAAAAATTCACAATTAATAAATTTCCCATATAATTCATTTTCTATTAGGGGAACAAGAATTTTTCATAGATATTTATCATGATCTTAATATCTTTTGAAGTATATCAATATGTCATAAATTAATACCACCATTTTATTATCAATATAATCATTGAATATAGTATTCATCATATCTATGAAAATAGAAGTTTCATTAGTAAATACGAAGGGAATTACATTAAAATCATAATGTCGATGTCTTGTATGAAATATTTTATTCAAAATATAAAAATTATTGAACCTTAATTTTTTTTCAAAACACAGTAAATAACTATCATTGAAAAATATTAAACATCTTGAAGTTGATAAAATAATTTATCAATTTATTATAAATGATACATATTCATTATATTATTGGACTTGATCTTCTTAAAATCGATACCCAATCACAAAGACCCAACGATCATTTTCATAAATAAAATAGGGGATATAATGAACCAAAACATCACAATGAATTATAAAATTTTAAATATCATTATAGATATTTTATCATGAAAAATGAAACTAAAAACCAATTTTATGTTAGAGTACTAACTTACCAAAAAAATAGTCTTTAAATTTTTAAATAAAAAAGAAATTACTTGTATAATGAAATATAAGATGGAAATATTAGTGTCAAGTATTAGAAGTATCTCTTATGAATTACATTTAATAATGATTGTGAAGGGTTTATATTTTATATGGTCTAATATACACCTATCCAAATATGAATTCAATCAATTATGGTTGGATAAAACTTTTTTCCAAGATATTTTCATGCCTGTATAAATTTCTATGAGATCTACGCTAGTGGAATTACCACCCTGGACTTCTAACAAGTCCTAATTGTTTCTTAGATATTATGTGGAGACCATAAGGGATTATAAATTTAGAAATAAATATTATATCTACATGTATTAAAATATTTATATTTATAGATATAACATGATTTTTTTGTACTTTTGGAGGGGTTATTTTTACATAATTCATGTTATTATTATGTCATGTGTTTTCCTAAAATTGGTGTCCGGTTTTGATGAAATAATTTTATAATGATTTAATATGAAAAATATATATTTATGTAATTAAAAAATACTTGAATATTGATTAAAAAGTAATTTTTTGGAAAATGAAATGTTTATATACCAAAAATTGTTTTCCAGTAAAAAATAATTTCTTGATATAATTTATGCTATTAGTTATAAATAAAATTTATAAAATTTAATTTTAAATAAATTAATTTAATTTTTTGTGTAGATCAAGGTAATATTATATTAAGATAAATTTATTCTATTTTTCTAAAAAAGAATGATATTTAGATGAATAGTGAAAATACTATTTTATAAATAACACAACATTAATGAAATTATTAATATATATATATGAAATAGAAATATATGTAACTCTTATGAAAAAATATATCATATATAATTGAAATTATATTTTTAAATTTTTTTATATTATACAAACCTATATTTTACAATTTAAAACTGAAGCTATGATTTTCTAAAAAATTGTTTTAATACATTAATTTATATGAAAATAATTTTCATTAACATTATAAATAGAATAAAATAAAATTTAATTAAAATTTGTACTCATTAGGTCAAAATTATTTAATAATTACCATATTATTTTTAAGAATAGAATAAGTCACCTTGGGTAAATTTGTTTCACCACAGTAATTGGGAAATTGTAAAAGTAGAGAATCGATGTTTAGAAACCTCAATAATATTTAAAAAATGTGATAAAATGTTTTTTTGAGGTCAATTTTGACTTCATAAATTTTTATCTAAATTTTTTAATAACATTTCTTCCACTTCCATTAATAGTGACTTCCCATTATTCAATTTTGTTTCGATATTTATAGAAAGGTTCCTCCCTTTTAAAAATATAAATGATTCTTTTATCTCTCTACTTACCTTCAAACAAGAACCCCATTATGCCACAAACAATATATCCAATCATCTCCAAAACATTCCTAGATCATTTAAGTTTTTCTAGTATTCTCAAAAGACCATCCCTTAAAGGGTTAACCCCTTTTCAAAGGAGATAATCCAAAAAATAAGGTATACATTTCTAGCCACTTATTTATTTTTATATTTTTTAGGTGAACTTGTTATTCCATAAATTAAATTAATTAATCTTATAATTATAACATTTTTAACATTAATGTACTATTATTTTTCTATAATTAGTGTACAATTACTAAACACATTTCACTTTCTATTAAGAAAAATGTAATTTTCACTTATTCGTTTTGTTGAATACCCCCTCAACAATGCAACCCTTTCATTTACCTTAACAACCCCAAAATTAAATCATATTAAAAAATATTATACATAATTATAAGAATTATAATATAATTTATCTTTTTAAATAATGATACATATTAAAAGAATCTCTCATTCTATGGAAAATGAAATCATGAACCATACACATGTGTATACTGCCACCTCTATGGAATGACTCATTTCTATTTTTGTTCTCATTGAATCCATTCATGGAAGGACATAAGAGTATTTTTTATGGATAAATATTAATTTTATGATATCATTAAGGTCATTTTGTGATAATTTTGATAACCTATTAATGATATGATTTAAAAATAATTATCCTTAATTAAAACATTTAAAATAAACGTACTAAGAGGGAAATATTGTTATTCATATTATATAATATTTTTAAATACATTAATTCATCTTAAAAATCTTTATAATTATTATATCTAAAACAAATAAACACTAAATAGGATCATTATTCTTCTATTATAATGATATTACAATTAAACCACATTGTAATCATCCATTAATCATGATAGGTTCATGTTTGGGTTGGTTTAACAACCAACAAGAATAGTAAATATTATTTATGTCATGGAGGACTATGAAAACATATATAATGTAAAAATATGATTTAAATATTTAAATAATATTTTTGGTAATTCTATCTAAACATATTACCCATTAATTAATAAGTCACCATCCATACATTAAAAAATACTTAAACATGCTCTTATTGATTTCAACCTCTAAGATCATGACCCAAAATACCATGAAATGAGATTATAACATTATAAAATATATTTTTAAATATATTTAAACACCTTATATGATATTTTAATGATTTAATTTTTGGAAATATTAGATACCAACACCCCTTTTAAAAAACTAGTTTAATGTAATAAACACTACTGACAATCGGTATTAAAAATAGGTTAAAACTAAATAATATATATGTATATATTAATGAATAGAAATAACATAAATGATGATTATAAATTTTTATATTTGTGAATAAAGTTATTTATTATTTATTTAATGAAATTAATTAATTAATTTTGTACATTTGGGGACAGTGCAGAACAAATCTCGAATGAGGTAATGGTTTTGTCTCAAATTCCTCACATTGAGAATTGTTTGGTACTTTAAAACTAATTTAATTAATGTGGATCATATAATCAATTATTTTCATATCATATAATTAATTATATTTTAATAATTTTTTTTAAAATTTAAATTAAAATCCGTCTCTTTAAATCACATTATATTAAAATTTTGCTCAAGATGCAAGGGTTCTCTTGGTCACAATTCTGATTCTATGAGATATGTTATATTTTATAAACCACATTTACTTTTTATATTTTTATATGTATTTATGATACATTGTTTTGAGATTTTATTTAATTTTAATTGTTGGTATAAATTAATAAAATTAATTTTCTTTTCTTAAAACATTTTTTACTCAAGCATTACCTCTGTTATTCCAGTTTCTAGTTACTCCATTATCATTCATCGAGTTGTGGTCCTTTATTTGAAAATTTTTCATATAATATGGTAAAAACATTACTTATTATTTTATGATGTGTAATTATGTCATTGTTTAAATGTTTAACAAAAAACCTTTTCAGGTTTTTAATTCTACATGGACTATGTTTCATGTAAGGGATATTGATAACTCAAATATCTGTTACATGTATTGTAATGATTCATCATGAAAAATTATTCTCCATTGTTGGGTAATCCCACCCAAATATTTTATTATATGTTATTATATATTATTATTTTGTAAAATAACTTTTGAATGTAAATGAATTTTTTTAGTCCTCTAACAATGTCTATAATGAAGAAAGCAATTTTGAAAATAAAAAAGGTTATCTTTCACTAAACTTTTATATGTTTTTTCCTAATCACATCATTTATTCAATATATAAATTATTTTATTTTCATGGATCCATTAATTGATATTTTTTTGTAGTCATTGGTTTTAAAAATATTTCACATCACAGTTAAAAAATTTCCCTATTATACTGATTTATAAATTTTTATATTACAACAGTGTTAATTTTGTTTTCTCTAAAATCTAGTTTTACAATTCATTTACATTTCCAATAACATTTACTAAATTATTTTCTATTAGGGTTTATAGTTTTAATTATTTATCTTCTAATATATATATATATATATATATTATTTTGGGTATTGAACTCACATTATCAAACAATACAATAATGGATATCTTTATTTATAAGACCATTTGACTCAATATTTTTCAATTGAATTTTTTATTTATGAAAATATCATTCTATGTTTTATTATTTTCATTGGATTTATGTTATTTTTTAATCATCCACTTTCTTTAAATATGTGTGTTATGATCATGTTATTCTTGAATCGGTTTAATTTTATACCACGACACTATATGGTTTTAAATTTAAGGATTTATATATATAAAGGTATTCTATTTATTGATTGAAAAAGTATTGAAAATCAATATATTTTTATTTCCATATAATTTCATATTGATGACTCTAGAAAGTTTACTATTTATTACTTAACCATACACATTCTTCCTCTACATTGGATATGATCATGTTAACCCTTTTAGTAACATGGGAAAAATTAGTGTCATTACAAATATTATTACTCTAATAAGTATGGTCAATGGAAAGTTTATTATGTATTGTTTAAAAATCCACCATCTTTCCATGGATGGGTTATGACGATTTGATTACTTTTATTAGCATATGAAAATGTTCTATCATTCATGATGATTATTGGATTCAAACACATTTTTATTTTTTATCTACATTTTTTATTCTTCATTATATAGATAGTCATGTTTTTATTTAGCCAATGATTCCTTAAGGGATGACATTAAATGTCATGTAGACTCTTTTTTAATTAATTGGGGTAAAACAAGTGGTATTTGGGTCCTAACATTATATATACCCTTTATGTTTAAATATGTTCCATGAAAAAATGCTTGGGTGTTGGTCTGTTCATCACCCCATATCCATATAATGCTTTCACAGAAGGCCATGAAACCATGTCTGTTATGTATACTATTCTACATTACATCTTCTTGAGATTAGTAATTATTTTTATCCATGTTTTAATTTATTATCATATATATTTCATAATCACAATTTTATTTTTATATGGAATTATTCCGAGTGTATAATCCTACCATTTTATATTTACTATGCTTACGTTTTTGGCTGCTTTGGGTATATGTTTCCCTTAATGAGTGTTTTACTTCACCACTTTGTTATGTTTTCACTCCCCTAAGTAGTACATGTGAAATTTTTAGAGGGATATACAGTGTGTATGAATTAATGAGAGATATTATATACTCATTAGAGATTATGTAGTTTCATTTATAATGAAATAAATATGTTTGTTTGATAGAAAGAACATGTTCTTTGTTTGACCTTTTTGTTCAATGTTATATAAATACCTATATATGAAAATATCCTTGGGATGTAATAAACACAATTATAAAAATTTATTTTTCAATTATGGATGGTTAAAGGCAGAAAATTATACAAGGTATCTAAGAGAGTATGTAAAATATGTGTCCATTGAACTAAATCTAGTGGTGTGGGTCCATGGAATTGGCAGGTCTCCCCATAGAGAAACACTACATTATAGAGATATATTATTAAAAAAAGAATGTATTTTTTTTAAATAATTAATAATAAATAATGGTTCCATTGTATATTATGTTTTATATATGGATCTTGAATTAGGAACGAGTTCAATGAACTATTCATCTTCTTTGTTAGGTGGATAACTAGGGAATTCCTATTGAAATGCATCTGTAATTTTTTTCAATGGGTACATCATATATCCTTTATAAATCATTCATGTATATATATAGTGTTTTCAATTAAAATTATCCCATATTTTCATTAATATTATGTATTGAAGGTAGTTGTATAAAATACTCAGAAGTTGATGTGTCCCAAAAAAAGGATTTTATTCCCCCTTCAAAAATTATAATCACCTTATCACAAATATAAATTCATTTGTTATCCAGTGGAATCCAATCTATACTAAATATTATGTCAAAAGCAATCATATGTATGAAAATTATGTTTTAATTTAATAAATATTTATGTATCTTAATAAATGTTTCCCATTAAAGTATTGTTGAAAAATAATTTCATCAGGTGTCTTAAGAGACAACTCATTTGTCATATTACTACATAATGATTCCACATTATGAGAAAACATGTTTTAAGTAGCCAAGAGAAATAAAATTAAATATATCATTCAATAAAATAGAGTTTAGGATAAATTTAGTTGTTATAATGAAATATTTTACTACAACTAACACTATTGTGATCATTTATGCTCGACCTTACTCCCTTGGAATTTTCTAAGGTAAATTACCCAGATATTTCATTAATTTGTTTTCACAGTACCCCATGTACTTACTGTTAAATACATGATCCATAATGATATAGGACTTCATTTTCATTATCAAGATTGATTTCATTTTCCTCTAGACATGAAACAAACTCTCATTCCCTTCATTCAATTCCTTGTTATTTTTTCAATAGTTATTACATGTGGTAAATTCAACTCATCATCTCTTCCCCAGTGATATAATTTTCTTTATTTGGTTATCAGTATCCATATTCTTCTCCAGATATCATTTGAGGAAATTAGTTATGGATAAGTCATTTTCTATCTAAATGGATATTGAGTATGTATATTTATATGATTAAAACATCAGAGAGAATAACACCGTTTGAAGTCTTAGAATTATCCCATAAAAGGGATGATAAATATTATTTTCTAGTCTAATTACATTATCTATATCATGTCTAAATAACATTTTAATTTTATTTATACTTAGTAACATGCTTATCTTACATCAATCTGAGATTAAATATTTTCTTTTCAAATTTGGCTCTTCTCTCATGAGGAAATTATTTTTTAATGAATATATTTTTAAAATTTCTCCATTACATGTTATTATATCATATTACTATTTAGTATTCTATATCAGTGACACTTGTTGATATAAATCTCCCTATAAATGATATAATTCCATTAAAAATGATACCTCATCACTAATTCCCAATGTGAGAAATTTAATTACATTGATGTTATCCATTTCATAGATATAGAAATATTTGTGTTGATATTAAATGGTGGGGGTTTTTTCGTAATAAGAGACCAAATATAGTAACACCATATCATGGATAATAATATCTTCTTATGTATGTGATTTCATAACCTGGGAACATTTCCATAATATAGTAATCATTTGATCAGATATTTCTACAGCTTTTTTTTACTTTCACAAGATGAACACACATACATTTTCTATATGTGCTTTTGATGTTGAAAATTACATCCCTTATATCATATCTCTAAAACATTTCTAGCACATTATTGACACAAGATATTGAATTGTCAAATATATTTCTATTACATTTTCTTTGAATGAAATCCTTAAAATCATAACAGTTTTTTAGTATTTATGATATCTAACCAGGTTGCACTAAATCGAGAACCTAGAGTTCAGAATAAATATCCTCTGATGACAACTATAACAACCCTATATTCAGAATCCAAGAGATTGTAGTTATATTATATTATTTATATAGAATACAATGTCATAGTAGTCTTTGAATACTAAATACTTATATGTTTTTTCAAATTACACATTAGAACATAAAATATAGAATAAATAACCATGAGTTAATTATTATCTCCTCCATCAAGTCCTTGAAAATTATACATTATTACCTTATAGGTTTCTAGGGGAAAGGAAATAAAACTAAGGTTGACCTCGGATTATCATTAAGGAGTAGTATATATGGGAAGTTATCATAACATAGGAATTGAATAAATAGTGTTGAAAATAATAATTGTTCATATAAAACCATAATCAAATGTAATTGAGAGAATACTATATTCCTGAAAATAAATAAAAACATAGATAAGAATTACTATTCCCATACTAATGGAATATAAGACATTGTACATTATAAACTTACTATCAGGGCATTTTTTAGTGCATCATACATATATATCTAAGGCATATTCCAATAACCTAGGTTATTTCCCTCATATGAGCAATATATTCATCAAGGATTTATCAATATTGCATCTCAATAGTAAAACAATTATGTATAATTCATTGATAATAAGAGTTAATAAGAAATTTCAAAACATTTTATAGGGAACCATTTAATTAATCAAGGAAATATAAAACAATTTTTATCCATATAATGGATGTAAAAAAATAAATATTTCCCTATTAAATTAAATAAAGTGGATATCAAGGAGGATATCCCAAAATAAACATAGAAACAATAAATTAGTGTAATTGTAAAAGGAAGTACCCTTATATGTGGAATTAAGATAAGGTGGTAGACATGGTACTTTCAATGTGACTTGTTATCAATAGAACAAATTGATGTTGTCATGTATTTTATAATGGTACGAGGAAAAATAAATGGTTGTAAATTCATTCAATGTTGTTTAAAAAGATCATGTGAATTATCCAATTCATATCCAATGGTAGTCTCTAGCCACGTCTGTAGTCTTACACCCTCTCATTATACACCAAGTCAAGATCGATTTGATACTCAAGAATCCTTTTTAGGTTTATTACCACTACTTGAATATGTTCCACCACCACATAAACATTCTAATATCTAGATAGGATATAATTTCATGGATAAATATATATACATTACCTTCTTGAATTAGGATTTTTGGGCACTCTAGTGACATAGGTAACATTTCAATCAAAATCTGATTAACATATTGAGCTTCTAATTGAACACAAAATACCATAAATAAAATAAAATTCATAGTATAAATGAATAAATAGTTATTGTATGCATTATATAATTGAAATTTGGAACACAATAACAAACATATCTCATGAAAAGGAAATTGTGTCAAAGAGACCCTTAAATCATTAAATATTAATGTCAAAACCACATGAAGAATATAATATCAAATGGAACATTGAATACCATAAATTATAATAATATCATGATAAAAAATATTAAAGGGGTAGTACATAAACCATACAAAATAACCAAGGGATTATGATAAGACATATTTCTATAGGAGTGAAATTGTTTGACAAAAAGCTCTTACCAAAATTATTAACTTCCACTAAAGCACCTAAATATCCTATATAATAAAAAAAATATTTTATTCACCTATTTAAAAACATTTTTTATACCTATTACATCTTCAAAATATCATTTATAATTATTCTCTACATGTGTATCAGTAGGTTATTATCTATTCTTTGATATCATTTTTGGGTAATCATAATCATTTTAAATATGTTTTGTTATAGTGATGTTTTTATTTATTCCTCTACATAGGTTCAGATTTTCAATATCAAAATATGTTCTGTAATTGATTCATTATAATTATTTATAATGATACAATTAAATTTTATGATAGTTTTGGTTACGATCCTTAAATCTAAAATTATCTATGAGAATGTTTCAGCGACATTTAACAATTTGATGTTGGTACCTTAATTAATGAGTTTAATATTAATGTTATCATTCTATAGTTCAATAAAATCATTACATAGTTATTTATTCCATATAATATTATAAATTATATTCATAGAGTCGTTCATAATATAAATTTATAGAATTATTCAAGTAGGTTGTAAAACTAAACAAAACTAGAACATACCATAACAAATAGATGATTAGAAATTGATTATTTGTAATATAATTATAATAAAATAATAATGACCTTATTTAATATTTATTAGTGTGAAATATCAAAACTAAAATAATCTAGTTCAATAAAACACCCTGTAAGAAATTATTACATAGTACAAAATAATCATTTTTTATCTTAGAAAACTCTTTTGGATTTTTTTTAATTTAACAAGATTTTTTATTATACACACTGTGAATAGGTTATCCAATTATAATTTATAAACAAAATAATTTTATAAAAATATCATTTTCTAGTAATCTAATTCTCATGTAATTCCATGAAATACATTTATGAAAAGAAAAACTATAAATTAATCATTCTATGGAGGTGGCAGTCTACATGAATACATGGTGGATGATTTCATATCCCATAGAATGGGAAAATTTATAATCATTTTTTATCAGATTTTGCATCATGATTGGGTTCCTCAAGACTATTTAAATTAGTAAGTTAAAAATAATAATTTATTCTAATTCACATGCGTGAAAATTTTTAGTAAAATTATTTTCCCATTTTTTGGACATTACATTAGAAAAAAAGAACATCGTTGATTCTGGATTGTGGGGTTTGTCCTGGGAGCCACATTATTTTTTTCAGAATTAGATATTTTTTGGGAGGTGACCATTGGATGGAGATTTTAATGAATTCACTAATTTTTATTTTTTTATTAACTAACCCAAAACCTAAATCCATCTATAAATATTCTCCTATAAAAAAACACTATGGTTAACAACATAACTAGGGAGAATTTTAGAGGAGTATTGTTCTTCAATTAGTGTTGGAAAACCCACGGATGTGGATAGACAATCAGATCAATGTAAATCAAGAGGTAAGAAATAAATGTAGTGAACTAATTAATCACCAAAAAAATATATCAACACTAATGACTAACCTATAATCAAGGTATGGATCATTAGTTTTAGTTTATTCTCTATTTGATTGAAGATCCAGGGTTTTCATAAATCCTTTTTATTGATCTTTTATTCTATCAGTTTCCCCGTTCCCATTTTTTAAATGGAATTCTTTAAATAATTTTAATTTTTTTGTTCCAAGATATAACATGTATTTTATAACATTATGATGTTTGTTTATTTTTTCATCATCCAATTATTCTCTTCACATGTTTTCTAACCCCATTTACAAGCTATTTACTTCTCACTGGAACTTATACCTTCTATATGTCCATCTTTAGGACTGTAATTTTATCCCAAGAGTATCCTATTAAGAGTTTTTTCACATAAAATGTGATGGTTTAATTTTATTAGAATAAGAGATACAATGGGAGGTGTTTATAGTGTGACACTACCTCTGGTGATGCTTGACTAAGGAATGTGATTGGATAGAATCATCAGAGATATTCCGGGTTCGGTGATCCCAAATCGCACTAGGGAACATGACTCCCTTGTTATTTTCATACATATATTCTATAAAACCCCAAAAAAATCATTGTGTAGGTCCTTTATCTATGGAGGGGTACTCCCCCGTATTTGAGCTCCAATGTAGATCAGGTCTTTCATATGAGTTGTGCCTCCCTCAGCTATGGAGCATAGTTAAGAGGTTCAGGCACCTTCACAGAAATTGTTATGAGGTTGTGCACAATGATGGTGATCAAAGATGGAGCTCTAGAACAACAGATAGACTCCTTATACTTAACTGGATTGTAGAGATATAGATCGCTCATATCTCTCATCTGGGGTTCTTTATGAGTAAATATTAATCTTGAGTTCTGTTTCCCCTTTTTTGATTTTTTATTTGACTATTGATGCATATTTTAATTAATACTTTTTTTACTTCGGGGAGTCCTATTGGGTCTATATACACACACATATGAATGAGAATTTCCTACATGTGTCATGTCCAATGAGGAAAATAATGATATCAGAGTTTACATCAATGAAGATTAGCAGTAATTGGGTTCATTAACTACATTCTGTGTCCAGACATAGAGACCAGGAACATGGCTCTCTTCGACATTCCTCTTCCCAATTTTCATTAGATTGGGACTTCAATTCAGTTTGGGAATTTAATTTCTCCCCTTATGATTTCGATTTATATTGTTGTAAAATAATGTGTTCCCAAAAGTTTATTATATTAATGGTTTTACTGTATATTTTTTTGTCTTTTATTATTCATCTTCACCTTTTCATTGATATGGTTGTGTGTGTGCACATAGTTACATAGGCTAAGTCCTCCAATTTCAGTTATTCATTTTTAGAGATCTTTTCAAAGACATATATATTTGAGAATGGATTGGGGATATCAAGGTATAATTTCTACTGGATAGGCAGGACCTAGTGGGTCATGTTGTAACAAACTAAGTTAATAGGTTAGAAAATCGAGTAAGAATTTTAATAAACCAAAAATATTAACCGGCTAAACCAAGGAGAATATATATCATGGTTATTTTATTGGTGTAATACATTATTTGGATACCTTTTTCATAAAATTATATTTAGATGTTCAATCCATGGATATGATATGGCCATGAAAATAATCATCATGGGCAAAAAATTCGCACTTAATAAATTTCCCATATAATTCGTTTTCTCTGAGGGGGTCAAGAATTTTTTATAGAAAGTTATCATGCTCTTAATATCTTTGGATGTATATAAAAATTTCATAAATTAATACCACAATTAATTTATGAAGATAATCATTGAATACCCTATTTATTATATCTATGAAAAGAATTGATTTATTAGTCAGTACAAGGGAATTACATTAAAATCATAATGTCCATATCTTTTATGAAATATTTAGTTCAACATATAAAAATTATTCAACCGTAAATTTTTATAACCAGAGTTAATAACTATCAATTAAAAATATTTAACTTCTTGATGTTGATCAAATATTTCATCAATTCATTGCAATTGATACATATTGTTTATATTGTTGGAATTGATCTCCTTATAATCGATTCACAATCGTAAAGACCCATCAATCATTTTCATAAATAAAATAGGGGATATAGGGACCAAATACATCACTATGAAGTATCAATCCATAAATATAATAATATATTGTTTAACATAAAAAATGAAACTAAAAAACCATGATATGTTAGAATAAAAATATACCACTACCAAACAATCATTAAATTTTTAAAAGAAAAAGGAAGTACCTATATAATGAAATATAGGATGGAAAAATAGTGTCAAGTATAAGAGTTATATCTTATAAATCATATTTTATCATGCTCATTGAGGGGTTATATTTTATAGGGATTAATATATACTAATAAAAATGTGAATACAGACAATTATTGTATGAGCGAAATATTTTGCAAGATATATACACGCCTAAGGAAATTTCTATGAGATCTATGCTAGTGTAATTACCACCCTAGACTTCCAACAAGTCCTAATTGTTTCTTAGATATATAGTGGAGACTATAAGGGGTTATTCATGTATAAATTATTATTATATCTACATTTAACAAAATATTTATATTTATAGATAAAACATGATTTATTTGTAGTTTTGGAGGGGTTATTTTTTCACAATTCATTTTATAATTATGAAATGTGTTTACCGAAAATTGGTTTCCTATTTTGAGAAACTAATTTTACTATGGTTTAATATTAAAAAGATATATTGATCTAACTAATAATTACTTGAATATTTATTAAATAGTAATTTATAGGGAAATGAATAGTTTATATACCAAAAATTGTGTTCCTGTAAAGAAACATTCTTGATATAATTTACATTATTAATTATAAATAAGATTTTAAAATTTTCAGTTTAAATAAATAAATTTAAATTTTTTATTTATCAAGGTAATATTATATTAAGGTTAATTTATTCTATTTTTCTAAAAAGGAATTATTTTTAGATGATTAGTCAAAAGTACTATTATACAAATAACACAACATTAATGAGATTATTCATATACATATATGACATATAAATATATGTAACCCTTTTACACACATATATATATTATCATTTAAATTGTATTTTTAATTTTTTTTATTATACAATCCTATATTTTACAATTGAAAACTTAAGCCATATTTTTCGTGATAATTTTTTTAATACATTAATTACATTAAAAATAATTTTTCAACATTTATAAATTGAATAATACAAAATTTAATTAAAATTTTGTATCATTAGGACAAAATTATTTAATAATTAAAATTTTATGTTAAGGAATAAAATAAGCTACCTTTGGTAAATTGTAGTTAGCACGATAATTGGGAAATTGTAAATGTAAAGAATCTATGTATAGAAACCTCAAAAATGTTTAAAAAATGTGATAAATTTTTTGAGGACCATATCAACTATATAAATTTTCATCCACACTGGTTAATAATATTTGTGTCACCTCCCTTGATAGTGACTTTACTTTATTGAAATGTTTTTCATATTTACAAAACATTTCCCCCTTTTAAAAATATAAATGGTTCTTCCATCTCTCCACTTACCTTCAATTAATAAACCCATTATTTTAGAAAAAAATATAACAAATCCAGTCAAAAATAATCCTTTAATAATTTAAGTGGTTTTAGTCTTTTCAAAAGAACATCCCTCAAAGGTTTAACCCCTTTTTAAACAAGATAATCCAAAAATTAAGGTATAAATTTCTAGCCACCCATTTATTTTTATATTTCTTTCTGTGAACTTTTAATTCCAAAAATTAAATTAATAAATTTTTAAATGACAATATTTGTATCACTAATGTACTATTATATTTCTATAATTAGGTTATAATTATTAACCACCTTTGACTTTATATTAACAAAAATGTTATCATCACTTGTTTGTTGTGTTGACTACCCCCTCAACAATACAACACATTTCATTTATCTTAAAAACCATAAAATAAAATACTAATAAAAAATATTATAAATAATTACGATATTTAAAATATAATTTATATTATTAAATAATGATACAAAATATAAGATTCTCCCGTTATATAGAAAATGAAATTATCAGCCACATGATTGTGTGTATTACCACCTACATGGAACGATTTATTTCCATTTTTCTTTGCATTGAATCCATTCATAGAAGGTCATTAGAGAGTTTTAAATAGATAAATATGATGTTTCTGATATAATTAAGGTCCTTTTATGATAAATTTTATAATTTATTAATTATATGATCGAAAAGTAAGTATTCTCAATTCAAAGATTTAAAATTAATGTACTAAGTGTTGGAACCACATTTTGTATAAGGTTGTATTTGTTGTCAATAGTTTTCCATGAAGATAAAAATGAAGGAGAACAAGAAGTACTCCAATGAAATGGAAGAATAGAAGATCAAAATGAAGGAGATCATGAAGTACTCCGATGAAGTAGAGGAATGGTGATTCAAACGATTTTTGTACTGATCATAAGTTCAAAGAACATGTGTCAAAGGTGATACATTGTTTAAAACAATGAAGAATGTGAGGTGTAATCCATCTGAGGATGATTAATGAAGAATGGGGTTTTTTAATGAAGACCATGCAATTCCTCCTTATTTCATGAGAACCATGGGTTTTGATGAAGACCATGCAATTCCTCATTATTGCATGAGACCCATGGGCTTTTGATGAAGACCATTCAATTACACATGATTTCATGAGAACCATGAAAGATAATTCTCGACGAATTAAATCATATGGTTTGCATGAAGTAGATCATGACGGTTGATGAAGAAGACAATGTGAAAATGAGTGGAATTCTAAGATGGTTGTGCGGGGATTGGAATTCTGAGATAGCCTTGCACATCACATTGTCATAGAATATGATGATGCTAAAGATATTCCTTAAAATAATACATATCACAATATTGGATTTTGTGATAAAATCAGAAGAGTTTCTAAAGGATACAGATCACCAAGAAGAAGTGATGTTGAGGTAATCATGCTTGTTGACAAAGCAAACAAACAACATACAAATTTTTTGACAAAGGATATTCCATGGTGGCATGTCGAGTTCAAGGACTGTGGATAATGATCCATGTTTTATTCGAGGAACATCGACAAAGGAATGGATGATCTGGAGGCGGACAAAGAAAGCAGATACAAGGTGGCGTTGTTTCCCAGTGTTTGCCAAATTTTTGGGCCTCAAAATCAACAAATGAAGATGAGTGATTTTTGAAAAGGGACTTTCATGCCGTACACTTGAAGGAGAGGAAACTTGCACGCCATATGTTTTTGAGGATCAGAACATCAAAATATAGTGAAGGAATAAGGGTCGTGCAAGTGTTGGTTAGGTCGCACAACTGGACTTGCACGCCGTGAAAGAACTTGCGCGCCGGTACCTAGGAGGATTGGAACTTACACGCCTATTGTTTTCCAAGAACAGAACTTAAAAATATGGCTAAGGAAAGAAGGTCGCGCAAGTATTGGTTGGGTCACACAAGTGAGTTGCGCGATAGAGGCTAGGAGAGATGAGCTGCACGCCGAGACTTGCGCGCCAAGGAGTGACTTGCGCGCTGCCGCACAGGGGGTCCAGTTTGCCTATAAATACAGGTCGACCCCTCCTCATTTCTTATGGAGTTCAAGGCTTAGAGATTGTTCGAGATCTCGTCGCACAGGTAATTGAGCCGCGCTAGTGGTAGTTTGGTCACACAAGTAGAGGTTGCGTGCCGGTTGTTGGCTGCGTGCCCAAGGCGGTTTGGGAGAGAAAGGAAGTGGGACACACAAGTTTGTATTTGGGGAAGGAAGTGTCGCGAAAGTGCTTTGGTGTCACTCGCACACCAGTTTAGACTTATGCGCCAAGGAATTGCGCGCCGTATTGAGACTTGCGTGCCGGGCTTGAAAAGGAGAGCCAGACATTGTTGAAGCACGCCCACCTTTCTGGAGCTGCACAAGAGCTGAAAGATTGCCTGATACTTTCAGTGAAAAGTGAGATTGAAGAAGATATCTAAATGACACATACATGATCTCATGCATACATGGTGAACTGATTATGATGATGAGAAGTAAGCTGAGAATCATTTATTGAGCAATCACATAAGTGATTGTGATTCAGGCAAACGATGACAAGGGGATATAGTGCATTCGGTTATTGCACTAAAATACAAGGTTGAATACAAAAGCGCGTCAACTCATGAATCTGATTCAAGAAAAGTATCATGCTGAACAGGAGACAAAGAACTTCAATGCACATCTATTAAAGAGACCTTCACGTATATAAACTGAGTGGGACTTTACCAACGGCAGTGAGCCATGGGGCGTCAACGGGAGTGACCCGAGGGACGCAGTGAGCTACCCCTAAACTTTTGTAAAGTCAGTGAGCCTGGGACATAGTGACTGTACCCAAACATTTGTAATCTACCGCTAGTGAAGCATAGTGGATTTTTGTACGACCGACAACCTGTCGGCGTATTCTCCTTGTACGTAGCCCTTAGTGGTGAACCAAGTAAAAATAGATATGTCATCTCTCTGCATGTGAATGTTTCATTACTAATCATATCCATCATACATGTTTAAGGGGTTCCTACCAACGTGGGAACAAGATCCACAACTTTAAGAAGAAAAAGTTGACACCCTGATTCACCCCTCCCCTCTCAGGGTGTCCCGGGGTCCTACAAGTGGTATCAGAGGGAGGTTCACGTATGTTGGATATTTTCCAGTAATTCTATTCAGAAGAGGATTTGTGTTTCTTTCCTAAAGTCAACAATGAAGAGCAGTCTTGATGAAGATTCAGTCATTTCTGAGCAGAAGTCTACATCTATCAAGACCATGACAAATAGGAAAAAGAAAGAGAAGAAGCAGCTAAAGATGTCCCACATATCCAAATAAGATTCAGTGTCATGTTCTCCATGCCATTCCAATAATGAAGAAATATCAGGCTTGGAAAGTATCGAGCAGGTGGCTCAGAATTCTTCCAGAGGAAAGGATGACATCTCTAATTCAAGCTTTCAGGAAAAACTTAAAACATATCTGCACGATATTACTAAAGAAAGGGTTGCTATTATTTGTAGCCTATTCCAATCTATGCAGGTTGAGATCACTTGATTAGAAAGGGAAGCTGTCAATATGGAAAAGGGGTTGGAATGAAA
The DNA here is from genome assembly GCA_963277665.1 of Viscum album. Lineage (NCBI taxonomy): Eukaryota > Viridiplantae > Streptophyta > Magnoliopsida > Santalales > Viscaceae > Viscum > Viscum album. Next base: position 257,782,955 of record OY728150.1, read on the forward strand.
AGTTACGGAAGGTATGAAGCTCACCAAATAGGTGAAAGTCTTTGAAGAAAAAGAGGAAGTCAATAAGACTCTAAAAAAAAATATACATGCACTTGAAGATGAGCTGAAGAAGAGTAATGAAGTGAAGAGTTTTTTTTGGAAGAAACATCCATGAAATTCAGGGAACTTGACTCTTTGTTACAAAAAAAGTTAAGATGCATGAAGATGAGGTTGAAATATTGAGGAAGACTTGTGAAGAGAACATGATCATGATTGAAGATCATAAGATCATCCTCAATATTGTGGGTCAAAAATTGGAAGCCCAGTTGACCAAGATTGAGAATAAACATATTGAGACTTCACAAAAGAATGAAATGAGTGATTATTGCACTCAATGTTCGTTGGAGGAATATAATGTTGAAATACCTCCAACATGTGCCAAGAAGATTATGACAACTCTTGATTATCCATATCAAGAATTAGTCGCTGCTAGTACTCAATTCTCAATGGAGGATTCTATTGTCGAAAGACCTCCAAAATGTGATAAGAAGATCATGACTCACTCATTGATCTATCACAAGAAATTGAGAAAGTGAAGGTACCATCCAAACCATCTTGTACTCATGCTTCTAGACACATTCCCACAATCAGTGCAGGTTGGAAGAAAAATTCTAAACAAATAAGGATGAGGAAATGTGAGGAGAAGAAACCTACCACCATCGCTAGGGTGGATAGGAAGAAAAAATTGGTAGATAGTTCCCCAGATAGAGAAAAACGCATCTGGAAGAAGGCCCAACTACCTTTTACAAAATATAAAAAGAAGGCAAGGTTTGTGGGTCAATGTTTGTGCTGCAACAGATTTGGCCACTGTGAACTGGATTGTTTTTATAATCCCTTACATGGAAAAGCACAGGGAAAGCCTATATCAAAGGGAAGGAAGCTAGAGAAGAATAAGAAACATCCGTAGGTCCAGAATCATCTGTTTACCACAAACATATTTGAAATTCTTGATAACATCTGTGATGTATGAAGTGGCAGTGTCCGCAAGAATGATGCATGACTATGTCAACAAATATCCAGAGCTGATAGGAATAGAAGACAACACAAGCCAAATAAGAAGGAAGAATATTCCTTGGGAAGAAATCTGAAGAATAGTTCGAACACACATTTCCCCAAGAAGATCTCAAGTAGGGAAGCTGAGAAGACCCATGATTTTAGATCCATGAAATTGAAGGGTCATTCATCCAAAAGAAACACTAAGTGGGATGAAACTCAGATGAACCCATGTGGAAGACCCAAACTAGCTGCAATAGTTCCAAATGACATATTGGTAATCTGGCCAGAGTATTTAAAAAGAATGAGGAAACATGAAGATGAAAAGGCCAAGGCTGGTGACAAAGGACAAGGAAAACTTTCACATGATGAAGACATAGTGCATGAGAGATTGCAAACAAAGAGAAACACACATGTCAAAGAAGTTCTGTGTGAGGGATGTAAGAAATCTGGTCACATTGCAAAAGGTTGCCTAACCTTAATACCAGAGCAAGAAGAAGTCCTTAAGAGGAGTAAGAATGTATCATTCATGATGGATGTTAAGCAGAACAATTCTTCACACAAAGCAGAAGAGAATGTGAACAGAGCCATGCCACACCATTAGATGTCAGAACATATGTTCAAATGTGAAGGCATGAAGATTGGAGTGAACATAGGAACTTGGTTGAGAAAAGAACCTCAACCATACAGAACATGTTGATGAATCAAGGAGGAACCACCTTATTCCCTTATTCATTTGTGTATTGTATTTGTGCTAATAATGCAGGGAATTGAAGTTGAAGCATGCTCTTAGGGGGAGAACCTGAGAAGTATTAAATGCTGTCAAATCTAGATAGCCAAGCAAAAGATGTTTCCATCCATAGTAGATTCTTAAATTGATATTAAAAGATTATGATGATGAAGGATCACTCTTGATGAAGATGATGAGGAATGTTTCCCTTGAGGGGGAGAAAAATGAATAAGCTTCGAAACTCACTGTTTCAATCAATATCAACTCCAGCTGGACTCAAAAGCAGTTACTCTGTGAATTTCTTGTAGAACATGTCATTGGAGAAGGTATTCCATTTCTCAATCTCTATCCCTTGGTTACTAAGATCAAAGATCATTCTACAAGGGGGGGGGGTAACCGAATTGATCAGTGAAGTAAGAAGAATGGATGTTCCCCAAGGTCACTTATCCTGCAGATAACACTTGAATGTTTTTGATTAGTTTGCTGATGTGAGTGCAGGAATTTCAGGTTGATCATTCCCAATCACATTTTATTTCTTATGCCTGAAATAAAAGTGGTAAACAATTGAAGACAAAATACATGTGTTCTTATCTCATGTTGGTATCATGATCTGTGAATAATGGACAGCCTTGTTGACTTAATCAAATCCTCTTGTTTTCTACATCGAGCATTGATCAAGTAGACTTAGAGTGAAATGATTAATGAAACATTTCTTAAGTATGGATTGATACCCTCCCTACCATGTGTTTTGTATTTCTTGTCAATAAGGGGGAGAGAAAGTGAAATGAACGTTTGAAAATAAAAGTTTATTTAAGAAAAGATTCTCATTTTGACATCGACGAATTCATTTCAGAAGATGTATAAGGTATTGAAAACAAAATACAAAGGGGGAGATTTTTGGAACCAGTTTGTGTATAAGGTTTTATTTGTTGCAATAGTTTTCAATGAAGATCAAAATGAAGGAGATCAAGAAGTACTCCAATGAAATGGAGGAATGGAAGATCAAAATGAAGGAGATCATGAAGTACTCCGATAAAGTAGAGGAATGGTGATTTAGATGATTGTTGTACTGATCATAAGTTCAAAGAACATGTTTTAAAGGGGATACATTGTTTACAACAATGAAGAATGTGAGGTGTAATCCATCTGAGGATGATTAATGAAGAATGGGGTTTTTGGATGAAGACCATCCAATTCCTCTTTATTGCATGAGAACCACGAGTTTTGATGAAGACCATGCAATTCCTTATTATTGCATGAGACCCATGGGCTTTTGATGAAGACCATGCAATTACACATGATTTCATGAGAACCATGCAAGATACTTCTTAACAAATTAAATCATATGGTTTGCATGAAGTAGATCAAGACAGTTGATGAAGAAGACAATGTGCAAATGAGTGGAATTCTAAGATGGTCGTGCGGGGATTGGAATTGTGAGATAGCCATGCAAATCACATTGTCATAGAAGATGATGATGCTAAAGCTATGCCTTCAAAGAATACATATCACAATATTGGATTTTGTGATAAAAACAGAAGAGTCGCTGAAGGATACAGATCACCAAGAAGAAGTGTTGTTGAGGTAATCGTGCTTGTTGACAAAGCAACCAAACGACATACAAATTTTTTGACAAAGGAGATTCCATGGTGGCATGTCGAGTTCAAGGACTGTGGATAATGATCCATGTTTTATTCAAGGAACATCGACAAAGGAATGGATGATCTGGAGGCGGAGAAAGAAAGCAGATACAAGGTGGCGCCATTTCCCAGTGTTTGCCAAACTTTTGGGCCTAAAAATCAACAAATGAAGATGAGTGATTTTGGCAAAGGGACTTGCGCGCCGTACACGTTAAGGAGAGGAAACTTGCGCGCCATATGTTTTTGAGGATCAGAACATCAAAGTATGGCAATGGAATAAGGGTTGCGCAAGTGTTTGTTAGGTTGCACAATTAGACTTGTGCGCCGTGAAAGAACTTGCGCCCTGATACCTAGGAGGATTGGAACTTACACACCTATTGTTTTCCAAGAACAAAACTTAAAAATATGGCTAAGGAAAGAATTCCGCGCAAGTATTGCTTGGGTCGCGCAAGTGAGATGCGCGACAGAGGCTAGGGGAGATGAGCTGCGCGCCGAGACTTGCGTGCCAAGGAGTGACTTGCGCACTGCCGCACAGGGGGTCCAGTTTTCCTATAAATACAGGTCGACCCCTCCTCATTTCTTATGGATTTCAAGACATAGATTTTGTTCGAGCTCTCGTCGTGCAGGTTATTGAGCCGTGCTAGTGGTAGTTTGGTCGTGCAAGTAGAGGATGCCTGCCGATTGTTGGTTGCGCACCCAAGGCGGTTTGGGAGAGAAAGGAAGTGGGACGCGGAAGTTTGTAGTGGGGGAAGGAAGCATCGCGCTGGTGCTTTGGTGTCACTTGCGCGCCAAGGACTTGCGCGCCAAGGACTTGCGCGCCGTATTGAGACTTGAGCGTCAGACTTGAAAAGGAGAGACAGACATTGTTGAAGCACACCCGCCTTTCTGGAGCTGCACAAGAGCTGAAATATTTCCAGATAATTTCAGTGAAAAGTGAGATTAAAGAAGATATCTAAATGATACATACATGATATCATGCATACATGGTGAACTGATTCTGATGATGGCAAGTAAGCTGAGCATCATTTATTGAGCAATCACATAAGTGATTGTGATTCAGGAAAACAAAGACAAGGGGATCTAGTGCATTCGGTTATTGAACTAAAGTAGAAGGTTGAATAAAAAAGTGAATAGACTTAGGACTCTGATGCAAGAAAAGTCTCATGCTGAACAGGAGACAAAGAACTTCAATGCACATCTATTGAAGAGACCTTCACGTCTATAAACTGAGTGGGACTTCACCAACGGCAGTGAGCCAGGGGGAGTCAACGGGAGTGACCCAAGGGACACAGTGAGCTATCCCTAAACTTTTGTAAAGGCAGTGAGCCTGGGACAGAGTGAATGTACCCGAACATTTGTAATCTACAGCTAGTGAAGCATAGTGGATTTTGGTACAACCGACAACCTGTCGGCGTATGCTCCTTGGACATAGCCCTTAGTGGTGAACCAAGTAAAAATAGCTGTGTCATCTCTCTGCATGTGAATGTTTCATTACTAATCATATCCATCATAAAGTTTTAAGGGGTTCCTACAAACGTGGGAACAAGATCCACAACTTTATGAAGAAAAAGTTGACACCCTGATTCATCCCTCCCCTCTCAGGGTATCCCGGGGTCATACACTAAGTGGAAAATACTATTATTCATATTATGTAATATTTTTAAGTACATTAATACATCCTATAAATCTATATAATTAATATATATATATATATATAATAAAATCTAAATAGGATCATTATTCTTCTACTATAATGATATTACAATTAAACTACATCGTAATTATCCATTGACCATGGTTGGTTCATCATTGGGTTGGTTAAACAACCTACAAGAACAATACTAATTATTTATGTCATTGAGGACAATGAGAACAAATATAATGGTAAAATATGATTTAAATATTTAAATAATATTTTTTTTGATAATTATATATCAACAACTATCCCATTAATTAACAAGTCACCATATATTCATTAAGAATCACTTAAACATGCTCTTACTGATTTCAACCTCCTAGATCGTGACCCAAACTACCATGAAATTGAAATGAAAAAATTATAAAATATATTTTAAAATATGTTTAAACAACTTATATGATCTTGTACTGATGTAATATTTTTAAATTTTAGATACCGACACCCCTTTTATGAAACTAGTTCATTGTAATAAACACTAATTACAATCGGTGTTAAAAATATGTTAAAACTAAATTATATATATATATATATATATATATATATCTGTGTGTGTGTGTGTGCATGTATAGGATTATTATAAATGAGGACTAAAAATACTTATAGTCATATATGAAGATATTTATTATTTATTTAATGAAACTAATTAAATTATTCCGTACATTTGGGGATAGTACAGAACAGATATGGAATGAAGTAAGGGTTTTTGTCTCAAATTCAACACATTGAGAAATTTTTGGTACTTTGAAACTAATTTAATTAATTTCATAAAAATAATTACTATTTTAGATATCATATAATGAATTATATTTAATAATTATATTTAAATTTAAATTAAAATTCATCCCTTTCAATCATATTTTATTAAAATAGTACTCAAGCTGCAAGGTTTCATTGGGTTACAATTCTGGTTCTCAAAAACATGTTATATTTTATGAACAACATTTACATTTCATATTTTTATATTTATTTATTATACCAATAAATTTAGATACTTTATTTAAGTTTAATTTATTATATAAAGAAAAAAATAATTTTCTTTTCTTAAAACATTTTTTAATCAAGTATTACCTCAGTTGTACCATTTTATGGTAACTCAATTTTCAGTCATTGAGTTGTGGTTGTCTAGTTGAAAATATTTCATATAATTTGCTTAAAACAGTCCTTCTTATTTTATGATCTGTCATTATATAATTGTTTAATTTTTTTTTCAAGAAAACCCTTTTTAGATTTTTAAATATATACAGACTTTTTTTCTTATATGGGATATTGATGACTCAAATATCATTTCCTTGCGTTATAATGTTTCATCAGGAAAATTTATTTTCCATCATTGGGTTCTCCCACCATAATATTATATTATATGGTATTCTTTTTTATTATTTGGTAAAATAATTTTTGAATATTAAAGAATGTTTTTAATCCTCTTACAATGTCTATAATGAATAAATTGATTTTGAAAATAACAAAAAGGTTATCTTTCACATAAGTTTTATATGTTTTTTCTTCCTCACATTATTTATTCAATATAAAAATTATGTATTTTCATGTATCCATTATTTGATAGTATTTTTAAAACCATTTGTTTTAAAAATCTTTCAGATCACCAATCAAAATGTTTCCCATGAAACTGATATGTAATGTGTCATATTACATCACTATTAGAAATGTTTTCTAAAATACCATTTAAAAATTCTTTTCCATTTCCCCTAAAATTTACTAATATATTTTCCCTTTTGGTTTATAGGTTTAATGATTTATCCACTAATATATATATATATATCATATGGGGTATTGAACTCATATTATCAAACAATATGATTCCTGATCACATTATTTATAATACCATTTGACACATTATTTTTCAAGGGTATTTTTTTATTTATGGAAACAAAATTCTATGTTTCCATTTCTTCATTGGAGTTTTGTTCTTTTTCGATCATCCACTTTCATTAAATATATGGATTATGGTAATGTTATTCACGAATCAGCTTAATTGTATACCACTATCCTATATGTTATTAAATTGAAGGATTCTTACATATAAACCCATTCTATTTATTGATTGAGGAACTATTAAAAATCAATATATTGTTATTACCACATGGTTTCAATTGATTAATATATAATGTAAACTATTTAATGTTTAACCATACACCTTCTTCCTCTAGATAGGTTATGATTATGTTAGCCCTTTTATTAACATTGGTAAAATTGGTGTCATTAAAAATATTATTATTCTAATAAGGATATTTATTGGAAAGTTGACTATGTATTGTTTAAAAATACAATATATTTCCCTAGATGGGTTATGAAGATCTTATTACTTTTATTGATATGGTAAAACGTTTTTCAATTCATGATTATTGTGGGCTTCACACACATTTATATTTTTTATTTAAATTTTGTATTCTTCATTATATACAGCCATATTTTATTCTTCCATAGGTTCTTTAAGGTATTCTATTAAATATCATGTAGAATGTTTTTGTGAATTCATTGGACATAAAAAAGTGGTAGGTGGGACCTGACATTATATAACCCCTTAATTTATAAATATGTTTCATGAGAAAAAAAACTTGGGTGTTTGTCTGTTTATCTCCCCATATCAGTATAATGCTTTGGCAGAAGGCCATGAAACCATGTCTTTTATGTTTCCTATTTAGAATTACATATTCTTGAGATCATAAATTATTTTTATCCATGTTTTCATTTATTATCATATATATATATTTCATAATCTCAATTATGTTTATTAGGAAATTATTCAGATTGTATAATCCTTCCATTTTATGTTTACCATTCTTATGTTTTTGGTCACATTATATATATGTTACCCTTACTGAGTGTTTTAATTTATACCTTTATTATATTTTCATTCCCCGAAGTAGTACATGTGAAATTTTTAGATGGATAAACAGTATGTAAGAATTCATGTGAGATATTATATACTCATTATGGAATATGTAGTTTCATATATAATGAAATAAATATGTTTTTTTGTTAGAAATGAAATGTTATTTGTTATATATATTTTTTAATGTTCTCTAAATACCTAAACATGAAAATATCATTAGGATTTAAGAGATGAAATTATAAATATTGATTTTGAAATAATGGATGGTTAAATCAAGAAAATTATACAAGGTATCCCAGGAGGTATGTAAAGTTTGTGTCCATTGAACCAAATCTTCTAGTGTGGGCCCAGGGAATTGTAGGGTCTCCCCATAGAGAAACACTATGGTATAGAGATATATTATTAAAAAAATAATGTAGTTTTTACATCATTACTTACAAATAATGTTTCCATTCTATAGTATTTTTTAGATATGGATCTTGAATCAAGAATGATTTCAATGGAATAGTAAACTTCTTGGTTAGGTGGATAACTAGGGAATTACTCATTAAATGCATATGTAATGTTTTTACAAAGGGAACATATTATTTCATTAGGAAATCATTCTCATCTATATATATTTTATTCTATTCCAATTATCCCATATTTTCATTAAGATTTGGTACTGGAAGTATGTGTATTGAAGACTAAGAAGGTGAAGTGTCTCAAAAAAATTGATTTTTTTCCCATTTCCTAAATTATGATCTCCTTATCTAAAATATAAATTCATTTGTTATCCCCTGACATCTAATCCATAAAAATTATTAGGTAAAAACCAATGATATGTATAATAATTATGTTTTCCACTAAGAAATATCGATGTATCTTAATCAAAATTTCCAATAAATCATTCTAGAAAAATATTTCATTATGTGTCTTATGTGATAAATCATTTCTCATATTACAAGTTAATGATTCAACATTCTTAAAACAAATGAATTATATCAGCAGTGACTGGAAGTAAAATCGAATAAATAGTTCAATAACATTGAGTTTATGATAAATTTATTTGTTATTAGGAAATATTTTTCTACAACCTGCTCTATAGTGATCATTTATGCTCCACCTTACTCCATTAGAGAATTTTAAGGTAAATTACCCAGATGATTCACTAATTTGTTTTCAAAATACCCCATGTTCTTATAGTTAAATACTTAATCTTTAATGACATAGTATTTCATTTTCATTATCAATATTGATGTAATTTTCCTCCACACATGAAAAAAAATCTCATTCCCTTCAATCAATTCTATTATATTTTCTTTCCATAGTTATTACATGTAGTAAAATAAACTAATCATCTCTTCCCTAGTGACATAATTTTATTTATTTAGTACTTATTATCCATATTCATATCTATATTTCCTTTGAATAAATTAGTTGTGGTTAAATCAATTTCTATCTTAATGGATCTTGAGTATGTATCTTCATATGATGAAAAAATATTAGCGAATTACACCCATTGAAATCTTAGTATTATCCTATAAAAGAGATGACGAATATTCATTTATAGTCTGCAAACATTGTTTTCATCATTTACAACTAACATTGTAATTGTCTTCATACTCAGTAACATGTTTCTCTTCCATCTATATAATATTAAAGATTTGCTCTCAATTATAGCCCTTTTCTCATGATGAAATTATTCTTAAATGAGTATAATTTTAAAATTTCTTTATTAGATGTTCTTTATATCATCTTCTTATTTAGTGTTCAGTATTTGTGACCCTTGTTGATCAGAAACTCCATTTAAATGATATAATTTCATGATAAATGATACATTTTCACAAATTACCAAAGTGAGACCTTTCAATATAGGGAATTTATCCATTTCTTAGATATAGATATATTTGTGTTTCTATTAAATTGTGGATGATTTCTCATAAGGAGAGACCCAATATAGTTACACCATGTCATGTATGAGAAGATTTTCTTATTTATGTTATGTAATTTTTCATAACCTGGGTAAACTTCCATAATATAGTAATCATCTGATCAGATATTTCTATAGATTTATTGACTATCATAGGAGGAAAACCCATACATTTTATAGGTGTATTGATGAAGTTCACATTCCCTATATTATTTTCCATCTCTAAAAATATTATAACATATTATTGACACATGATATTTAATTGTAAAATATATTTTTTATTACATTTTCTATGAAAACAATCATTAAAATCATAACCGTTTTTATAGTAATAATGATTTTAATCTAGGTTACACTAAATCGAGTCCCTAGGGTTTCTAATAAATATCCTCTGATAAAAAATGTAACAACCCAATATTTAGAAACATAGATATGGTAGTTATATTGTATTTTTTATGTAGAATACAAAGGCATATTAGTATACGAATACTAAATACTTATATGTTTTTTCAATTACATAAGAGAACATAAAAAATAACATACAAATCCAAGACTACATTATTATATCTTCTATAATATCCTTAAAAATTATAAATTTTTATCTTATAGGTTTCTCATGGAAATAAAATCAAAATAAAGTTGACCTTAGATGAATAATAAGGAGTAGTATATAGGGGAAGCTATGATAACATAGGAATGAAATAAATAGTGTTGAAAATAATAAATGTTCAAATTAAACCCATAATGAAATGGAACTGTGAGAATACTATATTCATGAAAATAAATACAAACCTAGATTAGAATTATTGATCTCATACTAATAGAATAGTTGAAATTGTACAACATAAGCCTAATATCAAGGAATTGTTCAGTACAACACATGTAAATGGGTAAGCCTAATTCTAGAACCGTAGGTTGTTTCCCTAATAAGAGCTATATATTCATTTAGGAGTTATCAATATTTTGTCCCACAATATGAAAAATAATGTATAATTCATTCATGATAGTATATAATAAGACATTTCATAAGATTTCATATAGAACAATTTAATTAATCAAGGAAATATAAAACATTTTTTAATCCATATAATGAAAGTAGAAAATATAAATATTTCTATATTAAATGAAATTAAGTTGATATCTAGAAGGATATACCAAAATCAAAAATAGAATCAATAGAGTATTCTCAATGTAAAAGTAAGAACCCTTATATGAGAAATTAAGATAAGGTGGTAGAGAGGGTAGGTAACGAACTGATCCGGGTTTCCATAAAACCCAGCACCCAACCCGATCCGTCACATACCCAAATGGCATTCCCAATCCCCATGGGCTGGAGACAACCACCCATTCATCAAATAGAAAAATTGATGGAATTATTTCACTCAAACTTAGTGACCACATGACATATATATAAAAATAAGAAGAAAAAGTGTAAGACTAAAAAATCTATATTCCATAATTTTAAGGCAAACAGTGGAAACCGAAAAATGGAAACTATATCTAAAAACTCCTAAAGAAAAGTCCAACTGCAAGGGACTGACGACCAATAAACTACTTCAATAATAGATTAGATGAACTCCAACCATCTCACCAACAACTACCCATCCCACCTAACATGAACCTCACCACCTCACTATGTTTCCTTGCCTTTCCCTCCACTATAATACAAACAAAGGTCTACACACTACCAAAGTAGTGCGTAGGGTATGTGCAGACAGGCTCAGTAGGATCCCACCAAGGTGTTCCATATCAAGTCTCTATATAAGAATTATTGTATGGTTATATAAATTTATACATGGCATGATAAGCAGTAATTTGGTTTTATAGAAATCATTATAAACATTCAATTTTCCACAGTTCTAAACAAAATAAGGTATATCATTTTAAAATCACATTTTCTACATCATTTTACACAAGCATAAAAATCCATATCATGACTAACTCATAAAGACAAGAAATAAAAAACAAAATCATAGGTATCACAACACCAAGGAACACTATAGGTATAGGAATCATACAACTCTTACCATAAGAATCAAGTTCACAAAAACTGATCCTTGAACAAAGGGCCTAGGAAGCAGAGGAATACCCCATGAGTAAACCACCTAAAATGTCAATATCGGTCCCAAAGAACATCTGGCATAAGAACAACGAGCATAATAAATAGAGGAAATCCCCAAGACAAACCTCCCGAATAATCACAAAGAAATGGATGATGTCCTCAAGCTAAACCTTCCACCTATGTACCCAAGGTAACCAATGTTATTTTTTTCACAAACACATTTCAATGCCTTGACAACCCATTAAAAACCATTTATAATACATTTCTAAAAAGTTAGAGAAACCCATTTTTCATTAAAACACCATTTTCAAAAAACTAAACAATTATACCAATTACATAAATAAATTTATAGATCAATATAAATAAGGCGCATTATCATAGCCTAGAGACGGAACCACCTATCTCAATGTTTGGGTTCCCCGTTCCCACAATAGAACCAAAATCATAGATGCCCAACAACACTATCAACGAAGGTCCCAGAATTAAACCCACACCTCAAAGGATTGATTCAAATAGAAGAAAATCGGTTATAGAGTAGAAGAAACCCATATACCTCAATAAATAATGTTAGCTGCAACACAAATATCTATGGAACAAACTTCTAGATAGGATCTCACAATAGATCCGGTGAGACGCACCACAAACGTAATAAAAATCGCACACTGATCAGATCGATTTGAAAGATGTTGAGTCTCTCCAAAATGTACCAGAACTGAATTTGGTTGAGAGACATGATGTATTGAGATAAAAGGACTAAGAAAAAATCCCGAACACGTGAAATTAACCTAGGCACCAACCGAGTCAGGACATGTACCCCTTGGTCACGATGTCTAGGCTATTCCAAATAAGTTACACTGAAAAACCAGTCACCTCATGTTAAAAATACACTCTTTATCCCCTAAAAGATGTGTAACTCATGTAAGAGGCTTCTACCAGCTCATGGAATGATCTCCCCATTAATGGTGTGATCTTCCAATCAACGATATGCAACCAGCACCATGTACATGTCTTGTAATACAGGTACATGAAAGGTACCTATTCTTCAGTCCGTAGTAAACCAACAAAAACCACATAAAAAGAATTTTTAAAACCAAAAGGGAATATAGAAAAAGGGGAAACAAACCCAATCAATGTAACATGATGTTAAAAACTCCCCACCATAAATAAAATTCTTACCCGATAAGTCATGTGGAAGATGTAGTCCATGGAAAATGATGAGGCCACTACTCCCTCATCAACGACTCACGTTCCAAAGTCTCAAGAGAATCCCATACATGTTTCCATAGAACACTAACAAATGGAATTAAATTCCCATGCAAGACTTTCTATTGAGATACAATGATCTCAATTAGTTTCTAAAAAAAGAATCTATCTCTAACTCAATTTCTTCCCAATATAGAATGTGAGTGGGATCAGGGTGATACTTTCTGAGATGTTATATGTGGAAAAGATAACGAATTCCTATCAATTGAGGTGGAAATTATAATCGATAAGAAAACTTCCCAAGAAGATCAATGATCTCAAACAGTTCAACAAATATTAGAGCCAACATTCCATGTTTTCCGAGCCAAAGGTGACCCAAAGAGGAAAAAATTTCTATAAAACCCATTCACAAACAGAAAAATCCAAAGGATGATTCCATCAATCTACATAAGATATATGTCAACTCTGTGCCATAATCGGACGTCTTCCCACCTCTTGAATCTTTTATGACGTCTCCGGAACGAGTCTTTGTCCAAAAAAGGCTAATTCACCCACCTCCTACCCAAAAAGAGGTGATCTTCACAAGAAACCATACGATTCCTAAAAACGAGATATTATGAATGATGACTGGTAACTGTTATTGTAAAAAAAATCAACCAATCCTATATGGCTATCCCATTATCCACCCAAATCCAAGACGCAGTCATGAAGCGTATCCTCTAGGATATGAATTACACACTTCAGTTGGCCATATCTCTGTGTATGGTAAGTTGTTCTCAACTTGAATTGATTCCTCATTTCCTATTAAATACTCCTCTAGAATCTTGAGATAATCCTAGGATCCCTATTTGAAACAATTGGAGAAGGACTCCCAGTTAACCTCATGATATCTTACACTTACAGCTTACCCAGATCTTAAACATTAGTGGTGTCCTTGATCATAATGAAATGAGAAGACATCGTCAACCAATCAAAAACCACCCAGATAACATTTTTTTTCTTTCGGGGAATCCACGAGAACCCAACAGAAAAATCCATGGATACCTCATCCCACTTCCATACCGGTACAAGAAGAGGATAAATAAATCCAGAATGTTTCAAGTTCCCAACCTTTATCTATTGGCAGGTGTAACAGTGTGAGACATATTCTATACTATCAAACTTCATTCCAAGCCACTAGAACCATCTTCTCAGGTCATAATACATCTTTTTTGCACCTTGATGAACAAAACATGAAGATATATGAAAATAAAACACAACTGAACATATCATAGATACGAGGATGAAATCTTTCTTTCCTAAGTGAAGTATTCCATCTGAATATAGAGTCCAATCGGAAACAGTTTCCCACCATAATGGTTTTCCAAAATTTTCTAAAAAACATCATCCTGATACTGACTTCGAAAGATAGACTCCAAGAAAGTTTTTGATAACTAAACACTGGTCAGAACCATCCCTGAAACGACCTCCTGAGCATTCATGTTCAACAAAGTGAAAATTTACATAGCTTTACCCTCTTCTTTCGATTCCATAATATCTTGTGATGGTAACTTCCTATATAGAGATTCTACAACAACATTCCCTTTCCACAAGGTGTAATAAATGTCAATGTAGGATGTATGAAGGTATTCTATCCATCACCGCTGTGTGAGATTCATGTCCTTTTGGGAAAAGATATTGCTCAAAATCTTATGATTAGAGAAGACTGTGAACTTCTCTGTAAAGAGATAGTGCCACCAGCACTTAATCACATGTATTACCACAACAATACCTAATTAGGAGTGGGGACATTCTTCTCATGTGGTCAGAGTTGACAAGAGATGTAGGCTACCACATGATCATCCTGCATAAGAATTGAAGTGCACTGTGTTGCATTTGTTGTCAATGAGGCATGATGTTTTCATAAGATGAATGGATGTCAAGGAATGTCAAGATGTGAATGACAAAGGATGTGATGGTGTTGGTGAGGAAAGGATAATGTCCATGGTACTAAGATGCATGTCACTTAGGAGATTCACTAAGTGATATAGGATGTTGTGGTTGAAACATTCTCTATGTATATCAGACGAATGTAGAACTGATCTTAATGTTTCAATACTTGTATCAAGATGATACTAAGTTACACCACTTGAAGAATGGATGATGATGGAGCATCATCATTACATCTGATGATTGTTGAGCTGATCTTAGTTTCAAAGAACTTGTATCAAGTGGATACAATGTCACCACATTATTAGAAGACCATGCATTGTTAAGACAATGCATGAGGAGATGTAGATGATCCATCCACACCTCCTAAGTGGATGAAGTGAGCTGAAGAAGTCCATGCACTATCACTTAGTGCATGTGAATATGAAGAAGATCCAACTTGATCTCTGATTAGATCAATGAAGAACTTTGAAGAATTATGTGATTCAGGAGTTCGGTTGATGAAGAAGAAACCTTGGGAATTCCTTCCTAAGTGATGAATAAATGATTAAGAAGAATTGGAGGAATTATTATGAAGAATAATGAGGAGTTCTTAAGGAAATGAAGAAGAATGGCTTGGAATGAATGGCATTTGGCATATTTCACTTGGGAGTACTTTGTTTTTATACAAAGTATTATTTTATCATTTGCCAAAAAATTGGCCAGCCAAGGGAAAGCCACGGGTTCAACCCCAAGGCACATGTGGGCCTAGGCGCCACGCCCATGGGGGATCCCATGGAGCAAGCCCAAGGTGACAGGAGGCCACGCGGTGATCAAATCCGCACGGCAGGGGCGCATAGCGCGCGCCCGCGAGAGGCAGCATGGGCACCAGTGGCGCCCCCGAGTGGCAGGGGTGGGCGCAAGAGCGAGCCCGCAGAGAGAACATGGTGCGGGGCGGCACAGTGGAGGGGGAAGTTCAATTGGAGAGTGGCAGGGAGCATCTGGTTGATAAGTCGCGAGAAAATCCCGCGGCGATTCGATGTGGGACGTGCAAATTTCACCGGGAGCGCATCCTGGCCGCACGATCGATCGCGCACTGGATCGCAGCCGCTCATCTCATCCGCCGCGCGCCGCGATCTAATCCAGCCGTTGATGATCTTTTAAATTCCGCATCCAACGGCTCCGAGGCGTCTCCTTCCTCGAGCTCAGCCAAAGGTCCCCCGACGCCTCAGTTGAACCAGGAGCAACCTTAGCACCGATTTTGTGTTCCCGGCCACTGTCGATCGACTTAAGACCTCCATTATGCTCTTATGTCCCTAATGAAAACAACCATGCAATAAAATATGCATGCACATGATGAATGGAGGATTTTGGACTTCAGCCGAGGCAAACAGAGTTGCCGAGGCTTCGTGTTTTTGTGCTATGCATGGACAAGTATTAAAGAGGCCATGCATGCGTTCGAAAATGCATGCACGTGAAGGTGGCAAATAAAAATGCAACCCACGTTGAACAGAGGATAAAAATAAAGATTTGAAAAATCTTAAAGATCCGAAATCTTCGGGATCTCACACGGATGGGCCGAATAATTCCTCTCTAATAAAAGGAGCACCCGAGGCTCTCAAAAAGCTTGCTGAGTTTTCAAAGACACTGTCCCGCGAAGCCTCGGCGCTTAGCGAAGTTTTGAGCCCTGCGCGCAAACTTGCGTAGTAGTTTGTTCCGGAGCCATCCCTTTTCTCCGAAGGTTCCTTTTTCCCTACTCCTTGCACGAAAGAGGTTAGATAATCCCTGCGTGCATCCCTTGCGTGACAGAAGGTTGCTTGCATGGCAGTGGCATCTGCGCGCTCTCCTTGTGCCCGCGGTTGCCCGAGGCTTGCGCGGCCCTTGCGGCTAAAGCACTTGCGCGCCCTTGTGTTTCTTGTGGCTTGCGCACCCTTGAACCTTGAGGCTTGCGCGACAGTTGTGAAGAGGAGAAAGGCCACACCCCCTTGCGCACCTTCATTGGATATTCAGGCAGTACCACTTGCGCGCCTCCCTTGCGGCAGGGGTTTGGGGTTGATGAAGTACACCACACTTGGTTTGTGTATGTGTGAAAAAGGAAGACCCTACGGCATAGTGTGTGCCTAATAAGTGAAAAGAACAAAGTGAGGAATTTGTGTGTGCAAAAAGTGGAAGGAAAGGCTTGCACCTTGTGTTTGCTAAGTGAACAAAGAAGTTGTGTGAGCAAACAAAAACAAGTAGGCCGAACCTAGTGTGAGCACTAAGTGGAGTGAACACACTTAGAAGAAGTAGAAGACACTCACACAAAGTACAACACACATTTAAGTGTGTAATCAAAAGGAATAAAATGTGTGAAGGAAAAGAAGAAGGTGTGTGATAAAAGTGTTACACCCTTTGTGGGTTTAATGCACCAAGAGAAGAAGAGGGGGAGTGCATGCTTGCATGCATGCACGTGCACACGTGAACAAGATCAAATCTGGTTGTGTGCATCTGAGTTGACCAAGACCAGAAGTTCTTGAAGATTATTGAGAAGCCATGCTGTCAGTGCATGAGGATGAAGATATGCCGTGCACTCAGTGCATGAAGTTGATGTGAAGCCAGACTGAAGTTAGAGAAATTAGTTGTCTGAGTTTTCAGTGATTGAGATGAGCCTGATCAACAGAAGTGATCAGAAGTGAAGAGCAAGACCAACAGACCTTATTAGAGGCTGTTGAAGATTCTTGAAGTGAGAGGCCAGGTCATCCTGAGAAGAAGGAGATAAATCCTGAGCAAGACGAGAAGACCTTATCAAGTGATCAGAAGTGAAGAGCAAGGCCAGCAGTCTTTATCCCAGACTTCTGAAGATACTTGAAGAAGCTTAAAGTGAAGAAGAGCTACTCGTGTGACTTGAGGAGCCAGGAGAAGCCCCCTGTGAGACTCAGGGCGGAAGAAGTCTTCAGTGGGATTCTAGAGCAAGCAAGTGGGACTCTGGTAACACTGTGGGACGCAGTATAAAGACCCTCCTGTGGGACTCAGGAGGGATACAATGGGACTCTGTATCGACCATTGTAATACTAACAGATTATAATGGGAGAAACCATGTTGGGGTGTATAACCAACATGGAAAGGACGTAGGCCTTTGGTGACGAACCTTGTAAATCCTTGTGTCTTGTGCCTTTACATTTACTGCATCACTCGAGGAAAGGCTGAGAGATACAAGAAGAGTGGATCAAGGCCTTAACAAGCCATAGAGGTTTAATTGATAAAGAATCAATTAGTAAAAAGTTTTAAAGTATCACTGATTCACCCCCTCCCCCTCTCAGTGATCACAATGATCTGGGCACTTCAATTGGTATCAAAGGGAAGGTTACTTCTAAAAGATCCAAGGAAGTCTTTATGAAGTGCAGATTTGAGGAAGTGAGTGAATACCCTCAAATGGAGATATCTTCCAAGACTCTGAAAAACAGGAAGAAGAAACAGGCAAAGAAGATGAAGAAAGCATGTCCTAGCTGTGATGAAGCTGGAACAACGAATGATCTTCAAAATGCACTCAAATATCATCAGAAGACAGTCCCCAAGGAAGTGGCAATGTGTATTACTACTAGAATCCTTGATCTTCAAGATGAAAAATTACAGCTAGAAGAAGAATCCAATTCTATGGAAGATCAATTGGCAAAAAGGGTTGGCGTAACCAACACTCTCAGAAAGCTGGTGAAGGCTAAGGATGAAACCGTTTCTCTTTGCAATGAAAGATATGAAGATACTTGTGAAGAATTGAAAAGAAGCCTTTCTGAGAAATAATTCTTTAAGACAATGGTCAAAGAAGTTTTCTATGCACTGGAAAAATTGCACAGAGTTTCAATGGTTTTCAAAGATGCTCAACTAGAAGACAAAGTCAAAAGGGTGAAGGAGCTGGACAATTCATTGATAGAAATAAAAAAGGTTCATGAAGACCAGATGAAACAGTTGGAAGAAAAATGGGAAGGAAGGATAAGAACTGTTGTGGATGAGAAGAACTCCCTCAACATGAAATGCTTAGAACTAGAGGTGATATTGAAAAATCTGTAACCACCCAGAGCGAAAACATCCCAGTCAACTGAAAGAAGAAATGTTGCTACACAAGTGTGCATTGATCAGGATGATTCTAAAAGAAATACATCCTCTAATGAAAGTGAAACATCTTCTAAAAAGAAGGTATCATCCATCCCATCTTGTACTAAAGCTTCTAATTGTGTTTCCACAAAAAGTGCAGGATGGAAGAAGAACTCCAAACAAGCATGGATGCAGAAAAAGTGATCTTCTGAAACAACACAGCAATTCAAGAAAAGTTCCCAATATCTAGAAGGACTCAAAAGGTCAAGATTCGTGGGTCAATGTTGGTGTTGTAATAAGTATGGGCACTCTGCAAAGGATTGTTGGTACAATCCACTGAATGTCAAAGCACAAAGGAAGCCCATGCCAAGGGGGAGCAATCCAGAAGGAAATAAGCAACATCCAAAGGTCCAGAGACATCTGTTTACTGCAAATAGATTTGGATTGCTTGATAACATCTAGGATGTGGGCAAAAGTGGTCAAAAAGATACATGTCAATCTCCAACTGTATCTAGAGATCAAAAGAAGAAAAGATCACAGAACCTGGCTCAGAAAGAATCCTTGGGAAGCAAGCATAAGAAAGTGGAAGATGCTCCCAAGAAGATTATGAAAAAGGAAGAGAAGACCTTGGAGTCTAAATCCAAGAAGGGTGATGCATCCAGAAGGACCACCAAGAAGACATGCTTCTACTGTGGAAAGAAAGGCCACACCATGGATCTTTGTGAACAAGCCATGGAACTGAATAGAAACAGACTGGACTCAAAAATACAATCAATCCAGAAGAAGTAGAAGGGATTGATTGAAAATAAGTTGCCTAAGAAAGGTAGCTTAACAGCATCAAAAGAACCATGTGGAATTTCCAAAACTGAGGCCTCACTCCCAAATGACTTGTTAGTCATATGGCCTAATCAGTTTCAACTTGCCAGAGAGCTGCAGAGAGCTGAAGATAAAGCACTGGCAATAGCTAAGGCAAAAGGAAAGAAAAATATTTCACATGAAGATCAAGTTCTGTGTGTGAGGTGTAATCAAGCTGGACATACTAGTGATAAATGCATGATATTCATTCCAGGTGAGAAGGGATTCTTCAAAAGAATGAAGATTGCACCAGGAGACTCTAGTGCTCAGAAGGCACCTAGAAATAGAGGAGTCACACACAAAGAAGTTAAAGAGGTGTTGAGATCCACACCGGCACAAACATCATCGAAGATCAAATGTGCAAGTGTGAAGAATGGTGAAAATGGGACATCTCGGTTGAGAGAATCTTCTCAACCTTGTTGTTCACATTGTTGAACCAAGGAGGTTCCATATTATTCCCCAATCACTTGTATTTACATGTGCTAACATTACAGGGAATTGAAGATGATGATCATTCTCAACTGGAGGATGGTTTGGAAGGAATGGAGTGCACCCCTTGAGGGGGAGCCAATCTGGAGAAGATGATATTTTGGGCTTTAATATCATCTTGAGAAAAGTGAAGGTATTCCAATCATACATTCATCCCTTGGTTCTTAATTGTATTCATCATGTCAATTAAGGGGGAGTATTGATTGAAGGAAAATGGATGAAATGGGGAGATTTATCTTTGCACAGAACTTTCTAATGAGTTTTGTGAAGTATGTGCAGGATTTAGCAATTCATTGATAAATCTGAAAAATTTCACCCCCTGAAGCATGATCTCACATGTACAGTGAATTGTGGACAACATTGAAAATCTTGGTTACATCACTCTTTTTTTCTACACCGGGTTAGCCCAAGTAGACTTAGAGTTGATCTACTAAAGGTTCTTTTCTCAAGAGAACATGTGGCATCATCCCTCTCTTAGTGTTTTTCAAGAAAATAATTTTCAAAGGGAGTAATTGATATTTTGGAAGAGAACCACACCACACCTTTTCATTTGATTGCCAATAAGGGGGAGAAAATATTGGCACACATATTGACCCATTCATATGTGCTGAACAAGTGTATTGACAACAAATAAAAAGGGGGAGATTGAAGTGCACTGTGTTGCATTTGTTGTCAATGAGGCATGATGTTGTCATAAGATGAATGGATGTCAAGGAATGTCAAGATGTGAATGAGAAAGGATGTGACGGTGTTGGTTAGGAAAGGAGAATGGCCATGGTACTAAGATGCATGTCACATAGGAGATTCACTAAGTGACATAGGATGTTGTGGTTGAAACATTATCTATGTATATCAGACGATTGTAGAACTGATCTTAATGTTTCAATACTTGTATCAAGATGATACTATGTTACACCACTTAAAGAATGGATGATGACGGAGCATCATCATTACATCTGACGATTGTTGAGCTGATCTTAGTTTCAAAGAACTTGTATCAACTGGATACAATGTCACCACATTATTAGAAGACCATGCATTGTTAAGACAATGCATGAGGAGATGAAGATGATCCATCCACACCTCCTAAGTGGATTAAGTGAGCTGAAGAATTCCATGCACTATCACTTAGTTCATGTGAATATGAAGAAGATCCAACTTGATCTCTGAATAGATCAATGGAGAACTTTGAAGAATTATGTGATTCAGGAGTTTGGTTGATGAAGAAGAAACCTTGGGAATTCCTTCCTAAGTGATGAATAAATGTTTAAGAAGAATTGGAGGAATTATAATGAAGAATAATGAGAAGTTATTAAGGAAATGAAGAAGAATGGCCTGGAATGAATGGCATTTGGCATATTTAAATTGGGAGTACTTTGTTTTTATACAAAGTATTATTTTGTCCTTTGCCAAAAAATTGGCCAGCCAAGGGCCGGCGACGGGTTCAACCCCAAGGCACATGTGGGCCTAGGCGCCACGCCCATGGGGGATCCCATGGAGCAAGCCCAAGGCGGCAGGAGGCCACGCGGTGATCAAATCCGCACGGCAGGGGCGCATAGCGCGCGCCCGCGAGAGGCAGCATTGGCACCAGTGGCGCGCCCGAGTGGAAGGGGTGGGCGCAAGAGCGATCCTACAGAGAGAACATGGTGCGGGGCCGCACCGTGGAGGGGGAAGTTCAATTGGAGAGTGGCAGGGAGCGACTGGTTGATAAGTCGCGATAAAATCCCGCGGCGATTCGATGTGGGACGTGCAAATTTCACCGGGAGCGCATCCTGGCCGCACGATCGATCGCGCGCTGGATCGCATCCGCTCATCTCATCCGCCGTGCACTGTGATCTAATCCAGCCATTGATGATATTTTAAACGCCACATCCGACGGCTCCGAGGCGTCTCCTTCCTCGAGCTCAGCCAAAGGTCCCCCGACGCCTCCGTTGAACCAGGAGAAACCTTAGCACCAATTTTGTGTTCCCGACCACTGTCGATCGACTTATGACCTCCATTATGCTCGTATGGCCCTAATGAACACAACCATGCAATAAAATATGCATGCACATGATGAATGGAGGATTTTGTACTTCATACGAGGCAAACGGAGTTTCTGAGGCTTCGTGTGTTCGTGCTATGCATGGACAAGTATTAAAGAGGCCATGCATGCGTTCGAAAATGCATGCACGTGAAGGAGGAAAATAAAAATGAAACCCGTGTTGAACAGAGGATAAAAATCAAGATTTGAGAAATCTTGAAGATCCGAAATCTTTGGGATCTCACGCGGATGGGCCGAAGAATTCCTCGCCTATAAAAAGAGCACCCGAGGCTCTCAAAAAGATTGCTGAGTTTTCGAAGACACTGTCCTGCGAAGCCTCGGTGCTTAGAGAAGTTTTGAGCCCTGCACGCACACTTGCGCAGTAGTTTGTTCCAGAGCCATCCCTTTGCTCCGAAGGTTCCTTTCGCCCTACTGCTTGCACGAAAGAGGTTAGAGAATCCCTGCGCGCATCCCTTGCGTGATAGGAGGTTTCTTGCGTGGCAGTGGCATCTGCGCGCCCTCCTTGTGCCCGCGGTTGGCCGAGGATTTCACGGCCCTTGTGGCTAAAGCACTTGCGCACCCTTGTGTTTCTTGTGGCTTGCGCGCCCTTGAACCTTGAGGCTTGCGCGGCAGTTGCGAAGAGGAGAAAGGCCACACCCCCTTGGGCGCCTTCATTGGATATTCGGGCAGTACCACTTGCGCGCCTCCCTTGCGGCAGAGGTTCGGGGTTGATGAAGTACACCACACTTGGTTTTTGTATGTGTGAAAAAGGAAGACCCTACGGCTTAGTGTGTGCCTAATAAGTGAAAATAACAAAGTGAGGAATTTGTGTGTGCAAGAAGTAGAAGTCAAGGCTTGCACCTTGTGTTTGCTAAGTGAACAAAAACGTTGTGTGAGCAAACAAAAACAAGTAGGCCGAACATAATGTGTGCACTAAGTGGAGTGAACACACTTAGAAGAAGTATAAGACACTCACACAAAGTACAACACACATTTAAGTGTGTAATCAAAAGGAATAAAATGTGTGAAGGACAAGAAGAAGGTGTGTGCTAAAAGGGTTACACCCTTTGTGGGTTTATTTCACCAATAGAAGAAGAAGGGGAGTGCATGCTTGCATGCATGCACGTGAACACGTGAACAAGATCAAATCTGGTTGTGTGCATCTGAGTTGACCAAGACCGGAAGTTCTTGAATATTATTGAGAAGCCATGCTTTCAGTGCATGAGGATGAAGACATGCCGTGCACTCAGTGCATGAAGTTGATGTGAAGCCAGACTGAAGCAAGACTGAAGTTAGAGATATCAGTTGTCTGAGTTTTCAGTGATTGAGTAGAGCCTGATCAACAGAAGTGATCAGAAGTGAAGAGCAAGACCAACATACCTTATCAGAGGCTATTGAAGATTCTTGCAGTGAGAGGCCAGGTCATCCTTAGAAGAAGGAGATAAATACTGAGCAAGACGAGAAGACCTGATCAAGTGATCATAAGTGAAGAGCAAGGCCAACAGTCTTTATCCCAGACTGCTGAAGATACTTGAAGAAGCTTAAAGTGAAGAAGAGCTACTCGTGTGACTCGAGGAGCCAGGAGAAGCCCCCTGTGAGACTCAGTGCAGAAGAAGTCTTCAGTGGGGTTTTGGAGCAGGCCAGTGGGACTCTGGTAACACTATGGGACGCAGTATAAAGACACTCATGTGGGACTCAGAAAAGATACAGTGGGACTCTGTATCAACCATTGTAATACTAACTGATTATAATGGGAGAAACCATGTTGGAGCGTATAACCAACATGGCAAGGAAGTAGGCCTTTGGTGCCGAACCTTGTAAATCCTTGTGTCCTGTTCCTTTACATTTACTGCATCACTCGAGGAAAAGCTGAGAGATACAAGAAGAGTGGATCAAGGCCTTAACAAGACATAGAGGTTTAATTGATATAGAATCAATTAGTAAAAAGTTTTAAAGGATCACTGATTCACCCCCTCCCCCTCTCAGTGATCACACTGATCTGGGCACTTCATGAATGTATCCCAAACCAACACCAAATGCATCACATAACACCACATACCCATTACTGGGCTCATTTAAGATCAGAACAGGGGATGATGTTAGATGTTGTTTCAGTTCATCAAAAGAAAATTGACACTTTTCATACCATGATAATTTCACTACCTTTATGGTAAGAGTAGTCAAAGGTGATGCTAGCTTAGTGAAATCCTTTAAGGACCGTCAGTAGTATCCATCCAGACGAAATAAGCTTGGAATATCAAAGAAATTCTATGGATGCTTCCAGTACAAAAAATATTTTATCTTATATGGATAAACTGATAATCCAAGCACATATATTTTAGGCCCCAAGAACTTCTCTTACCAATTCCTGAAATAGCTTTTTAAAATCATTCAATACAGATAGTGATTTTTCATAATTGCTTGAAACAAACATAGATGGTTCATGTGATCACATTCATACTTTTAATAAACATGAATATCATCCACTAACACTACCACAAAAGTGTCAATATATTGGTGGAATATCCAATTCATCGAGGCCATAAAAACTGCGTGAGTGTTAGTCAGATCGAAAGGCATCACAAGATATTCAAAATGGCCATACCTTATCTTGAAGTTCATATTAGGTATATCAGACCCCTCGAATCTAAGATTAGGATTACCTAACTGAATATATATCTTTAAAAACCACTTTTATCCATTCAACTGATCAATCAAATAATCCAAACGAGTGAAAGGATATTTGTTATTAACTATCACCTGGATGAACTTCTGATTGTCTACACATAACCAAAGTGAATCATTTGCTTTCTTGGAAAAGAGAATAGGTGATGCCCAAGGAGAACCAATAGGGAGAACGAAACCTTTCTCTAATAGGTCATACAACTGAATCATGAGCTCTTTCAACACCACTGGAGCCACGCGATAAGATTAAATCATTATCAGCTACGTAACTGGCACCAGGTCAATCGTGAATTACACCCCTCTCTATATCTAGGAAGACTGTTGAATTCTTCTAGGGAAACATCATTAAAATATTAGACCAAAATAAGAAGATCCTCAATATATGAAACATCATTGGGATCAAATTCAACAACAATCAACAAACTCTTGAGATCTGGGTGGGACGGTCCTGCACAACCTGGCCTCGAGTCCCACTGTCCCAGAAACACAAGAGATCTCCCGTCGGTAGTAAGAAATGAAACATGCCGATGATAATAATAAACCTCATCATGATGATTGACAAGACTATCCATACTGATGATGATGTCAAATAGATCAAGATCATGAATGAGAAAATCAGAGACCAACTCCCTGTTAGCTATCGTGAAGGAAGAGGATGGACACTGGAACCCCTACAATTTATTCTTGCCTTGAGGTTTATTTAAATCAATTATAAAAGGAATAAGTTCCATTGGAAGTTTAATCATATCAACAAAATGAGTATATAAAAATGAGTGGGAGGAACCAGTATCAAACAAAGCAGTAGCTACTGAAGCTATAATAAAGAGATTATCTCTCACTATTGCCAGACATGAATTAACTTCCATTGGAAACTCATCTAATGAATTTAAATGATTCACTCTAGAGGCCTATAGATGGAGCCGTATAAAATGTGAAGATTTTGACTCACCATAGTATCCTTTGAAGCCAACAAAACCTAACCATAATGAGGCATATTCATAGCCTGAAGGAAATGTTGAAGATGACCAACACGTCCACGACTATTGCACATCTTCATCGACATAGGACTAGAATGTCTACTGTGACCCCCCCTTTCCACACTGGTAGCATGACAGAGGCACAGTACTAGATGCAATAGACAGAGTGGAAGAGTCTTGCTATAGAGACCCACCTCCACCACTCTTGCGATGGTCCTTCCACTTCCTCTTCATCCCATGCACACCATTGAAGCTAACACAAGTTAGAAAAGAAGAGGTGGTAAATCTGACTTTGCCTGCTATGTCCATATATTCCATAACTTCTCTATCCACTATCTCTACATAGGTAGAAATATTTAACATGAGAACCTATGATCTATGGTATGGTCATAAACCCAACATGTACTTCTCTACATGTTCATTCCTTACCATGTCTAGAGAAAAATGGACAAGCTCAACAATCCGGTTGGTGTAGGCTGACAGTGAATGCTATTCCTACAACAACAATAGGAACTCCATATATTTTTTAAAAATCGATGACTCTATACAAAACTAGTAAGTGTAACACCCCGAGCTTCCACGATCCGCCTCTCTTTCAATAATGCAATAGCTTGCACTGTACGCAAGTTCGAGTTCTAACACACCGCGACTAATCAAAGTAGCCGTTATGAATAGTAATAACCACTTTTTCAAATTATAGAAATTTTATATTTCAAAATGGACTTCATTTTTGGATTCGTAATATCGAAATTTGCCTATGTTGAATTTTTGGTATTTTTCTGAGAACTTCCAATTTTTTTATGAATAGTGAAAAATACTTAAAACAACTTTTTAAATAAAAATAATTTATAGTGATAAATTATACTATTGAGTGGTTTTAAAGTATAATTATAATATATTTTTACCATTTTATCCAATGGTGTTCATTAGAATTAATTTCACTTTGAAATTGGACATAAACAATTGCCAATCTTTTGATATAAATTGTTTCTTAAAAACACGCTATTTGTTGTGACAGCGGGAATTAAGTATAAAATTAATTAATGGAACTTATATGTTTGGAATTTTTTAAAATAGAAATCATTTTTGAATTCGGAATATCAATTATAGCTTAGGGTGAAATTTTGGCATTATTCTGAAAAACTTCAATTTTTTGATGAATAGTGAAACCACTAAGTGGTAGTTAAAAAATTGATTTTTCATTTAAATTAAACATTACCACTTCTGTTATTTGAATTTCAAAAATCCGACATACATGGTTGTCATTAAGAAGTAAAATGTGGTTCAATGAGATTAAAATAATTTTTTGGTGAATAGTAACTTTTAAGTTTAATTAATCGCGATTAAAGGTAATTAGTGAAATTTAAGTAAAAATAGTATTATAAAAATATGGAATGACCTTTAAACTTGTCCAACCACTATTGGATGTGTCATGGCCGACCAAGACAATCCATGGGTCAACTTGGGGACCCCATGGAGCCACTTTGGTAGGAAAAGGACAGAAATAACTTTTTATTTAATATTAAAATAAAAAGGTCACAAACAAGAGTTGTTTTACTAAAACAATTTTTAAATGGGGTTATACAAGTCATATTTTTGACTATAAATATTCATTAGAAAGATAAAATGATTTCCTACATCATGATATTTGTTTTATATTTTTTAGACATTAAATAAATTAAATTATTTATGACACCATGATGATGCAGCGATTGCCTCATTAATTAACGATGTTAATAAAATGAAAAGATAATGTAAAATCCAAGGCTTAAACTTGTCCAAAGTCTATTGTATGGGTATATTTAGAACCCTTATCACCTTATCCTCTAATTATACAAGTGTGGGACCTTTATAATCTGAAAATCATTGTGTAATAAAATAACATTTCATTACTTTCCAAAAGTGCCCCTCCTCTCCACTTATAAAAGGTCCCCACCACTCCCACATTATTAACACTTTAAAGCCATTTGGATCGGCCAAACTATACCCAAATACTCTACCAACTTCCCCCTCTTACTCCTAGAAGCCTCACTTTGGGAAGAACTCTTCCCAAGGAAGCCTTTGGCTCAAATCAAAAAGAGTTACCCGATTTTAAGGTAATGTCTTCTCTAATGTTGTTTTGTTTTATTTTTCTTATCCAACCCCCTAAACACTTTTTATTCATTTCTTTTGTAACAACACCAGTATCCTCAATATACTAGGCTGTTTTTATAAGAAGGATTCGAGCTAAAATTACACACACCTACATCTAATGGTTAGAGAACATACTGTTTCTGTGGATGGTGAATATTTGCCTCACGAAATGATGATTGTTCAACACTCATATAACACCTATAATGGTGGCCATTATGATGAAACTATTTTTTTATATATGATATATATTATGTTTTTTTTTCTTATGATTTTGTATTTTTCATTTATGGCATACCTGTATGGTTTCCATTATGGGTAAACACGATATTTTCATTTTAGGAAGTGCGGACTACCGCCCCCTCAAAGTGATTTGAATCGTTAATACCATATGTTGGATGTATAAAGGATAAAGTAAATGGTATTATACACTATATTATACAGTAATTATATTATACATTTATATAATTATGATTTCATTCCATTAAATACGAAATAGAAATGAAAGTAGTGTTCATGCATACGTACGGCTTACCGTCTCCATGAACGGTGCATTTCATTTCTTACCTCTAAATGTTACGTAATATTATAAATGAATGTATATACTGGATATATATGATATATATGATATCTAAATCATGAAAATAATTATGGATATAATGGATATTTCACCACATGAACAACTTGTAATTATAAGAAGTTTATTTTTGACTCAAGTACCAAAGATCGACAAAATGTCCGTTATTAACTTAAATAATTACATAATGTTCATAACATGGTAATAAGTGATATAAAAGGAATAAAAAACTTGAAAAATGTTCTTAAGAAATTATAAATTAACTCTAGTTTATTATTCATGAGGTTAAAGAACGGTCGAGTCAAGACAGGACGCAAGGTATGGGAACTTCTTAACCTAGTTTCTATTCTTTGGATTAATCTCCTACTTTCAAATTATGTCATGATATTAATAAGTAATATATTGTATTTGTAATTTATTTATGTTTATTATATTTAATACACATAATAGATCTAATTTATTTAAAAAAAATGATCTTTGTAAGGGTCTTCCTCTCAATCTCCTTTCATTGAGGCATATTTTGTTTTATACACAACTTTCTTTTATACGGTGTATAAACCCCTTTGACTTTGACTTTTATTCGAAAAGGAATCTTTTTTTTACGAAGAGTTTTACTAAAATACAAAAAGTAATGTTTTTGTTTTACGTATGCGGCGACAACGACTTCCCCGCCGCTGTGACCATTATTTGTGTTTCGGCTTCCTCTACAAGCCATAACGTTTTTAATGAAAAATAAATACAAAGTTTTAACTTTCTTTTATTTTGGTACTGAAAATTGTTTTGAAAGTGTTTTTATTATATCAATGTGTTGTATTGATATCTTTTGATCGAAATGTGGAAATGTTATGTTTCCTTTATGCATGTTTTATGTGATACGATTATGTTATGGTTTATGATATGTTTAAACCTATTCATATGAGGAATGCATTGGACTTAATAAGTGAGGGGTGGAGCCCGCTATATCTCCTTGATGCATTGGCATGTCTCATGATACAAACTAGTGTCTTGGCACGAGGCCTTGACAAAATCTTATTTTTGGACTTGGCACGAGGCCTTAGCTACGTGGTTATGATAGTCTGGCATTATGAATTCCGTCATTATGAAAGTGGTTATTGATATTTCATGTGATTATTGGACTAGTAGAATATCCATGTGAGTAAGTAAATGGCATTATTTAATTTTAATTTTTCCATATTATGCTAATGTTCATGTTTAAAAGGCTTTTGTTTTAGTTAGACATTTGCTTAAATGTTAATGTTCATTTATGAAAGCTTCTGCTATATTGTTATCCTTATTGAGCATCTGAGCTCACCCCTTTCAATGTTTTAATTCTTCCTGGATGTGAAGAAGTATATTAAAAATGATCTGCAGGGATAATATAAGGGGATATTAAGAGAAGATGTTGTAGTTTTGTTTTACTTTATGATGTAATGTAAGACTTGTGAATGTATCTAGTGTTTCGAAGGCTACTAAACTAATCGGTCTTTCGAGACTTGATCTTTTGTGATCATTCCAATGTTACGAAGCAATGCACCGACTCTGGGTAGCTGGGGTCGGGGCTTTACAGTTGGTATCAGAGGTAGTTTAGTACTATCCTTGGAAGCTAGATTTAGATAAACTCTGATTAGAGCACATAGCCCGAAGATAGACTTGAAGGATTAGTATAGAAGAACTTCCTAGAATTTTTGTATTATAGAGATTTTGTGAGTTTTCCGAGAAATAAATCCCTGTCTGGATACGAGCAGGTAGAGGCGGCTCTGGCACAGATGTACCTAGGGGTAAAACCCGAGAACACCACTTTGAGCTAGACTCGAACGGGAACTGGTGCACGACAATGGGCCTTGATGCACTCTTGGTTACGACACTCCCATGGGATATGCTTATGATAATTCTCATTTTCTTTACAAACCACTATGAAGGGTTATGAGTATATACTTCCTCAAATAAAACTTTTTTATGGTTACGGATTATATCCATAAATAGTTCAATTTGTGTTAAGAGTTTTACAAGTATGGAATTATGTATTTTGATTCATAAACTAATCTAGTTTATGCCATTATTTAGAAATGGCGCCTAGTGGAAGGAATGGAAACCGTATCAATGCAAGCACTCCGTGTAGGGATTGCCCTTCTCCTCAAGATAATTATTGTGGATCTGGAGATACAACTAGTGTTGATCAACTTATTATCATTCTGGGACAACTCACTCAGGTTATGAATAATAACCTTACTCGTATGGAGCACCCTGATCCGCAACGTGGAGGATCAATGTTAGACGGATTCATGAGGCAACAACCACCAACATTTAATGGGGGTACAAATCCATTGGTATCTAAGCAATGGATAAAGTCCTTAGAGAAAATATTCCATGCCTTGGGGAGTAGTGAAAGGGAAAAGGTTATCATGGCAGTTTACCGCCTCACTGGAGATGCTGATCAATGGTGGTAATTGATTCAAAACACAAAGGAAGATGAAGAAGTATCATGTATGGAATGGAGAGAGTTCAAAGATATTTTCTTAGAAAAATACTTTCCACATGACCATCGAGCAGATATGGAAAGGGAATTTCTGAGTTTGAGACAAAACGAGGATGCGAATGTCGCAAAGTATGAGGCTAACTTTACAAGGTTAACAAGGCATGCAGCAGATTATATACGTAACCAAAAAAGTAAGATTGATCGTTTCTTTGATGGGTTAAAACCATTTCTTCATCGAGCATTAGTCTCACAAACCTTCTCATCGTATGAAGACATTGTCTCATGTGCTATCAAGACAGAAAAGGAATTATCTAAGTCTTATGACAACAAAGTAAAGCAAGAGAATAAGAGAACGGTGGAACAAGAGACAGATAAAGGGAAAAAGGGAAAGAAGGATTTTCCATTGTGTGATAATTGTGGGAAGAATGACCCTGGTACTTGCCTAAAAGGAATGGGAGTTTGTTATAAATGTGGAGAAAAAGGTCACCAGGCTCGTGATTGCATGGGAAAGAAAGAGGCTATCAATGTTGAATGCTATAATTTTAGGGAAATGGGTCATTATGCAAATGAATGTCCTAAGCATCAGGGAAACATACCTCAGAAAAGGCCAAGGGATCAAGGAAAATCTTATGCTGTTACTATAGTTGAAGTGGAATAATTAATGTATTGGTGCTTTTGGAAACAAGGATTATATTCTGGTTATTAGAATAATGTGATATATATATATATAGATTGTACTGCAGTACTTGTTGATTTCATTAAGATTTTAATATGATTAAGGTAATCATATTTTTAGTATGTGACAATAAGAGAAACTTTACTTTGTTTGGGGAATCTGATAAATTGATTTTGGAATTAAGAGACCTTTTAGAGAAAGTTTGGACAGAGGTATTTTGGATAACTATAAATGTTGGGATGGATTAAGTTGAACTTTGAATAGTATTGTTTAAGGTTAAAACATTTTTTGAAGATTAGTTTTGGAATACTATAATACTATATTTTTAGGAAAAGGACAACCTGCAGGGTGGGGCATAACCCGTCGCGTCGGACAAAGCTACAGGAATCGAACACACAGCAATAGTGCGACAGGCCTTTATTACCTACCACTAGCCTACAAGAAGTCCTTGGTTATTAAAAAATATTTTTTCCTAATCTAAATGGTATGTGGTAATATTTAGAACCTTATACAATTAAGATAAAAATAATATTTTTGAGTTCTATTATCTTTTTGAGTGAAAGATGAGTTTGTGGTAGAAATTAGTTGAAGGATGAAACTCTACTTGTCAAGCATAAATATATATATACCTATCTCTTATTCTATGAATAAATTATTAAACTTTAGTAAAGGGATATTAAAACAAAAAAATGTGTTATCCTAATACCTTATGTCTTGTTGAACTGATAATATTTTAAATCAACAAAGATTGAAGGCTTTGAGGCCCTCAATTTTACACTTGTTTGTGATTGATGACCTCAATCACTCCCTAAAAATATTTATGTTTTTCCTCCAATTATATGTCTCTAATTGCCACCAATGTTCTCCTTATCGATATCATAATTTGGTGGTGACTTTTTCATTTCCATTTCCCTCTTATTAAGGCTAAATTTTATTAACCTTATCTCTGATGTGGGTTTTCCACAAAGGTATTTTCTATTTTCAACCTTTTATTTTCAAAGAAAAATTTCTAATTGCAAGGACACAATTTATTTAAGGAGGGGAGAATGTAACACCCCGAGCTTCCACGATACGCCTCTCTTTCAATAATGTAATAGCTTGCATTGTACGCAAGTTCGAGTTCTAACACACCGCGACTAATCAAAGTAGCCGTTATGAATAGTAATAACCACTTTTTAAAATTATAGAAATTTTATATTTCAAAATGGAATTCATTTTTGGATTCGTAATATCGAAATTTGCATATGTTGAATTTTTGGTATTTTTCTGAGAACTTCCAATTTTTTTATGAATAGTGAAAAATACTTAAAACAAATTTTTAAATAAAAATAATTTATAGTGATAAATTATACTATTGAGTGGTTTTAAAGTATAATTAGAATATATTTTTACCATTTTATCCAATGGTTTCATTAGAATTAATTTCACTTTGAAATTGGACATAAAAAATTGCCAATCTTTTCATATAAATTGTTTCTTAAAAACACGCTATTTGTTGTGACAGCGGGAATTAATTAATGCAACTTATATGTTTGGAATTTTGTAAAATAGACATCATTTTTGAATTCGGAATATCAATTATAGCTTAGGGTGAAATTTTGGCATTATTCTGAAAAACTTCATTTTTTGATGAATAATGAAACCACTAAGTGGTAGTTAAAAAACCGATTTTTCGTTTAAATGAAGCATTACCACTTCTGTGATTTGAATTTCAAAAATCCGACATACATGGTTGTCATTAATAAGTAAAATGTGGTTCAATGAGATTAAAATAATTTTTTTTGGTTAATAGTAACTTATAAGTTTAATTAATCGCGATTAAAGGTAATTAGTGAAATTTAAGGTAAAAATAGTATTATAAAAATATGGAATGACCTTTACACTTGTCCAACCACTATTGGATGTGTCATGGCCGACCAAGACAATCCATGGGTCAACTTGGGGACCCCATGGTGCCACTTTGGTAGGAAAAGGACAAAAATAACTTTTTATTTAATGTTAAAATAAAAAGGTCACAAACAAGAGTTGTTTTACTAAAACAATTTTTAAATGGGGTTATACAAGTCATATTTTTGACTATAAATATTAATTAGAAAGATAAAAAGATTTCCTACATCATGATATATGTTTTATAATTTTTAGACATTAAATAAATTAAATTATTTATGACACCATGATGATGCAGCGATTGCCTCATTAATTAATGATGTTAATAAAATGAAAAGATAATGTAAAATACAAGGCTTAAACTTGTCCAAAGACTATTGGATGGGTATATTTAGAACCCTTATCACCTTATCCTAGAATTATACAAGTGTGGGACCTTTAGAATCCGAAAATCATTGTGTAATAAAATAACATTTCATTACTTTCAAAAAGTGCCCCTCCTCTCCACTTATAAAAGGCCCCCACCACTCCCACCTTATTCACACTTTCAAACCATTTGGATCGGCCAAACTCTGCCCAAATACTCTCCCAACTTCCCCCTATTACTTCTAGAAGCCTCACTTTGGGAAGAACGTTTCCCAAGGAAGCCTTTGTCTCAAATCAAAAAGAGTTACCCGATTTTAAGGTAATGTCTTCTCTAATGTTGTTTTGTTTTATTTTTCTTCTCCAACCCCCTAAAAACTTTTTATTCATTTATTTTTTAACAAAACCAGTATACTCAATATATTAGGATGTTGTTATAAGAAGTATTCGAGCTACACTTACACACACCTACACTTAATGGTTAAAGAACATACTGTTTCTGTGGATGGCGAATATTTGCCTCATGAAACGATGATTGTTCAACACTCATATAAAACCTATAATGGTGGCCATTATGATGACACTATTTTTATATATGATATATATTATGTTTTGTTTTCCTTATGATTTTTTATTTTTCATTTATGGAATACCTTTATGGTTTCCATTATGGGTAAACACGATATTTTCATTTTAGGAAGTGCGGACTACCGCCCCCTCAAAGTGATTTGAATCATTAATACCATATGTGGGATGTATAAAGGATGGATTAAATGGTATTATACACTATATTATACTGGAATTATATTATACATTTATATAATTATGATTTCATTCCATTAAATACGAAATAGAAATGAAAGTAGCGTTCATGCGTACGTACGGCTTACCATCTCCATGAACGGTGCATTTCATTTCTTACCTCTAAATGTTACGTAATATTATAAATGAATGTATATACTGGATATATATGATATATATTATATCTAAATCATGAATATAATTATAGATATAATGGATATTTCACCACATGAACAACTTTTAATTATAAGAAATTTATTTTTGACTCAAGTACCAAAGATCGACAAAACGACCGTTATTAACTTAAATAATTACATAATGTTCATAACATGGTAATAAGTGATATAAAAGGAATAAAAAACTTGAAAAAGGTTCTTAAGAAATTATAAATTAACTCTAGTTTATTATTCAGGAGGTTAAAGAACGGTTGAGTCAAGACAGGATGCATGGTAAGGGAACTTCTTAACCCAATTTATATTCTTTGGGTTAATCTCCTACTTTCAAATTATGTCATGATATTATTAAGTCATATATTGTATTTGTACTTTATTTATGCGTACTTATATTTAATACACATAATAGATCTACTTTATTTAAAAAAAGATCTTTGTAAGGGTCTTCGTCTCAATCTCCTTTCATTGAGGCATATTTTGTTTTATACACAACTTTCTTTTATACGGTGTATAAACCCCTTTGACTTTGACTTTTATTCAAATAGGAATCTTTTTTTTACAAAGCGTTTTACTAAAAGACAAAAGGAATGTTTTTGTCTTACGTATGCAACGACAACGACTTCCCCGCCGCCATGACCATTATTTGTGTTTCGGCTTCCTCTACAAGCCATAACGTTTTTTAATGAAAAATAAATACAATGTTTTAACTTTCTTTTTTTTCGGTATTGAAAATGGTTTTGAAAGTGTTTTTATTATATCAATGTGTTGTATTGATATCTTGTGATTGAAATGTGGAAATGTTATGTTTCCTTTATGCATGTTTTATGTGATACGATTATGTTATGGTTTATGATATGTTTAAACCTATTCATATGAGGAATGCATTGGACTTAATAAGTGACGGGTGGAGCCCGCTATAGCTCCTCGATGCATCGGCAAGTCTCATGAGACAAACTAGTGTCTTGGCACGAGGCCTTGGCTACGTGGTTATTATAGTCTGGCATTATGCATTCCATCATTTTGAAAGTGGTTATTGATATTTCATGTGATTATTAGACTAGTAGAATATCCATCTGAGTAAGTAAATGGAATTATTTCATTTTACTTTTTCCATATTATGCTAATGTTCAAGTTTAAAAGGCTTTTGTTTTAGTTATACATTTCCTTAAATGTTAATGTTCATTTATAAAAGCTTCCACTATATTGTTATCCTTACTGAGTATCTGATCTCAACCCTTTCAATGTTTTAAATTTTCTAGGATGTGAAGAAGTATATTAAGAATGATCTGCAGGGATAATATAAGGGGATATGAAGAGAATATGTTGTGGTTTTGTTTTACTTTATGATGTAATGTAAGACTTGTGAATGTATCTAGTGTTTCCAAGGCTACTAAACTAATCGGTCTTTCGAGACTTGATCTTTTGTGATCATGACAATGTTACGAAGTAATGCACCGACTCTGGGTAGCTGTGGTCAGGGATTTACAGTAAGAGAACATGGTTTTGAGACCCTTCAAATACAAGCCCACATGTCTGTCTTCCTGGACCATATTGTCCTATCATCGCTTGTCGGAACCCTTGAGTCTGAACATTCTACACTTCACCATGATATTCTCAGGTGTCCCCAAGAAGTTGAATATTTTATGAATCATTTCCATCAAATCGTCCATGTATTGAGGTTCATTTTCCCTTTAAAAGACAATGTCTTCTCATGCAAGAACTCTCACAATCATTCTCTTTCTCCTTCAGCTATTGGTTTCACTTCTACCACTACGTTCTGAACTCGTTGCACATCCTGATTGACATCATAGACTGCCCGTATAACAGTATCAGTGAGATTAGAATACATCGGTGGATTCCAATGAGGTGCATAAAATTTATCTTCTTGAGGAACCTGTGGAAGACATGTCGGAGGCATACTACCGCATAGTGAAACATAAGAACGATCACACAAAAAAAAAATCTCAGTTCAAACTAGAAAACACATAAATAGAAACTAATATTTGTAAAAGCAAAAACATGTTCTTGAGAATCATATCTTGATATCCCATGGTAACGATCTGAATTGGGCTTCCCTGAACCCCAACACCAGAACCGATCCTTCACATACCCGAAGGGCTTTCCCGATCCCCATGCGCTGCTAACAAGCACCTATGAATCAAATGAAAAAACTAAGGGGGCAATTTTGCCCTTCCTAAATGACCACTCAACATATATATAGAGTATGAAAGAAACAGAGGAATACTAAAAAATATATATGACATAACTTTAAGGAATACAGTGGAAATAGAACAATGGAAACCATAGGTAAAAACACCAAAAGACAAGTCCGACTGAAAGAGACTCACAACCTAACAACTACTCAAACAATGGAATGGAAAAACTCCAAAAATATCACCACCATCTACCCATCCCAGCGACATGAACCTCGCCGCCTCCCTATGACACCTTTACTTTCCTTGCACAAGAAGACAAATAAAGGTCTATGCACCACCTATGTAGTGCACAAGTTTTGAGCTAATAGGGTTAGTATGATCCAACCCAGGTGTTCCATAGAATGTCTCTGTATGAAAATTCTTATATGATTATATTAAATTTAAAACATGGCATGATAAACAGTAAAGGGGATTTATAGAAAACATAGTAAACATTCCCTTTTCCACAGTTCTAAACAAATACATGTATATCAGTTTCAAATCACATTTTTCATACCATTTTCCATAGGCAAAAACATGCATATCATGGCAAACTCAGAAAGCCAAGAAATAAAAAATCGAAGAATATGTATCACAACACCAAGGAATACTACAATTATAGGATGAAAACTACTCGTACCATAAGAATCATGATCACAAAAAATGATCCTAGAGCAACGAGGGTTGGAAGTAATGGTATACCCTATGAGTAAACCCCTAATAATGTCAACATTGGTCTCTTAGACTAGTTATTCATGGAAACAAAGGAAAGCCCCAAGGAAAACCTCCTTGATAATCACAAAATGGACAATGTCCTCATTAAAAACATTCCACATCATTACCCAAGGTAATCATGTGCACTTTTTCACAAACTCATTTCAATGCCTTGAAAAACCATTCAAACCCATTTATAGTCAATTTATAAAAATCCCAGGAAAACCCATTTTCCTTAAAAAACCTTTTTCAAAAAACACAACAATGCTGAAAATTTCATAAATCAATTTACTAAGAAATAGAAACAAGTATAATTATCATAGGCTATATACAGAACCACCTACGTCAATGTTCGGGTCACAGATGCCCATAATGGAACCAAAAGAAAAATAACCCAACAAATCCATCTGCGAAGGCCCTAGAATCAAACATTCACCTCAATGGATTGATTCAAATTGAAGAAAAGGGGTTGGAAGGTAGAAGAAATACCACTTAAATCAAGAACGAATGTCCACTACACCACAAATAGACATGGAATGACAATCAAGAAAATATCTCACAATGGATTCAGTGAGGCATA
The DNA here is from genome assembly GCA_963277665.1 of Viscum album. Taxonomy (NCBI): domain Eukaryota; kingdom Viridiplantae; phylum Streptophyta; class Magnoliopsida; order Santalales; family Viscaceae; genus Viscum; species Viscum album. The sequence continues at coordinate 257,821,664 of OY728150.1, forward strand.
CCACAAACACAACAAGGAACTAACATAGATAGGATTGATCTAGAAGATGGTGAACACACAAGAGATTCCTTAGGTCAAGAGATACCATGTTTGTAGAGAAAAGGACAGAGAAAAACTCCTAAACACATGACATTAACATTGTGTAGGAAGAGTCACAATGTGTAACCCATGGGCATGAAATTTAGGTGATGTAGGATTAGTTACACAAAAAAACCCATCGCCTCGGGTTAAAAATACACTATTTAACCCCTACACAATTTGCACCTCTGGTACATGCCATGTACCAGCTCACAACGTGATCTCCCCATTCACGACATGATCTCCCAATCCATGACATGAAACCAACACTGTATACATGATGTGTACTTCAGGTACATAGTGCGTAACTATATTGTAGTCTGCAATAAACCCCTAAAAATCACACAAAAAGTATTTGTAAAATTATAAGGGGACATAGAAACTTGGGGAACATACCCGATCAAGGCAACCGGATGTTACATGGCACTTTCAAGGTGTTTTGTTATCAATAGATTGAATTAAATTTGTATGCATTTTATAATGGTTAGAGGAAAAATAAATGGTTTTAAATTCATTCAATGTTGTTTATAAAGATCATGTGAGTTATCCAATACATATCCCACCGGAGTCTCTAGCCATGTTTGTAGTCTTGGGCCCTTTCATTATACACCAAGTAAATATCCATTTTATATTCAAGAATCCTCTTTAGGGTGATTTCTACTAGGTGAATATGTTCCATAACTGCATCAATATTCTAATATCAAGATATGATATAATTTATAGGACAACTATATGCACTTTACCTTCTTGAATTATGATTTTTGGGCATTCTTGCGACTTTGGTAACATTTCAATCAAAATCCATGTGAAATATAGAGATTCTAATTGAACATAAAACATCACGAATAAAAAAAATTCATAGTATAAAATATCAATTACTCATTGTATGCATCATATAATTGAAATTAGGCACACAATACAAAACATGTCTCGTGAAAAGGAAATTGAGGAAAAGGGACCCTTAAACATTAAATATTTTTGATTCAAAACCTCCTGAAGAATATAATATAAAATGGAACATTGAATACCATCAATTACAAAAATATCTTGATAAAAAATATTAAATGTGTATTACATGAACCATAAATAATAATAAAAAGGTTTATGATAAGAAATATTTCTATAGGAGTGAAATGTTGTGACAAGAAACTCTTACCAAAATTTCAAACTTCCACTAAAGCACTTGAATATCATGTATAATAAAAAATATATTTTAATAACCTATTTTAAAACATTTTTCATGTCTATGACATCTTCAAAATATTATTTATAATTATTCTAAATGTGTATATTAGTGGGTTGTTATTTATTCATTGATATCATTTGTGGGTAATCATAATCATTTTAAGTATGTTTTGTTATAGTGGTGTTTTTATTTATTCCTCTAAAAAAGTTCACATTTTCAATATCATAAAATATTCTGTAATTAATTCATTATAATTACATATAATGATACCATTTAATTTTGTGATTGTTTTGGTTATGATCCTTAAACATCAAATTATCTATGAGAGAGTTTTAGTGACATTTAAAATTTGTTGTTGGTAACTTAATTTTTGATTTTAATATAAATGATAGCATTATATAGCTCAAAAAGATTATTAAAAGGTTATTTATTCAATATACTACCAGAAATTAAATCCATAGAGTCATACGTGATATAAATTTATAGCATTATTCATGTATGTGGTTAAACTAAACAAAATAAGAACATACCATAAACAATAGATGATTAGAAATTGATTATTGTAATATAATTATAATAAAATAATAATGAACTTATTTAGTATTTATTATTGTGATATATCATAATTAAATTGATCAATTTGAATACAATACCCTATAATAAATTATTACATATTAAAAAATATTTATTTTTTAAAATAAGAATACTCTTTTGGAACTTTTAATTTAACAAGAATTTTTATTACTAATTGTGTTAATAGGGTGTCCAATTATAATTTAAGAAACAAATAGTTTCAAAAAAATAATATTTTATAGTAATATAATTCTTAATTACTTCCATGAAATCCATTTACGAGAAGAAAAATTGTTAATCAATCATTCTATAGAGGCAGAAGTCTCCATGTTGGCATGGTTGATGATTTCATATCTCATAGAATGGGAGAAATTTATAATAAGTTTTTATCAATTATAAATCTATAATATGTTACAAATATCATATTTTTTATTAAATTCATCTTTTGGACCATTCATAAAAGGTGTATGATGGAAACATATTGTGATGCTTTGTATGGGTGGTAGTCCACAGAAGTGGTTGCATGTCCTTTTTATTTTAATTAACGGAAAAGGTGAAAGGAGGTTAATAGTTTTTCACATAGCATAGTCAAATTCTGTATAAAAATAATACTAATTTTGTTTTATATAAACTATACAAATATCATTATTAAATTAATATAGAAATTAAAATAAATTAGGTTAATTTATTACCCATGTTGAGGACATGGGGTTTACCATGTAAAACACATTATAAACTAAGGGATTAGAATAATATCTTTTTATAATAGGCTAAGAGGGTGAAATATTATTCTAGAGAAAGAAATTTTTTTATTGTTTCAATAAGAAAACAATTTTTTAGTGAAATTTAATGGGTGTGGAGAGGCCCCATTTATATTTGGTGGGAATAAAATTTTTAGTAATATTTTAAATTAATATAAAGAGGGAACTTATTTTACATGTCAGGTGAATCCAAAAAATGAACCTTAGTTGACATGTGAATGGGATGAGATCAAGATTCCCTAAACCATTAATTTTTACATGTTTTTTAATCATTTTCAATAACCATTAATCATAGAAATGAAACATTAACGTTTTTTTTGTTTTACTATGGTAAATAATTTTTATCAAAGTAATTTACTCTTATGTCTCAAAACAAAATATCCCTTGAAAAATAATTTGGAAATTTGGTTTCCAAATATGAAATATATTATATCATATTGAATTTCCCTATGTAAGGAAAATAATTTTTTAAATTATTGTATGTAATTTATTGAAATTAATTTTTCAAAAAAAATTAAGCTTAAAAATTTAACAATATAATGAAATAACCAATGTCTTTGAAATATGTCCAACCTAGAAGAGACTAAATCAGTGCCCCAAGCCGGGTCACTACATGACCTCATATGAACCACCACGTATTCCAGAGCGTTCCAAATTGTAGTGAGAGTCTAGAAGAATAAGTGGGAAGACTATAGCACCTTTATTAGAGTAAGACACATAAGATAAAAATGATAAATATAGGAAACAATATATGTTGAGCAAAGTATTGTTTTCAACAATACATAATAATGTTATTTAAAGGGGGATATTATTGAAAACAATACTATGTCTCTTTATGATAATTTTTATGCTCACAAATAACCTTAGTTATTTTCTAATGATTTTATTTAGTATTTTTATGGAATTTATTAATTTATTTTACTCTTGAAATAACGAGAATTTATTACTTGTTCAGAATCTTCTTTAAGCACGTCCTCGAATCACTATTCACACCATACTTGTTCGGAATCTACTTTAAGCGCGTCCTGGAATCACTGTTCATACCTTAGTTGTTCGGAATCTACTTTAAGCACGTCCTGGAATCACTGTTCATACCCTACGTCTGTAAACGTAGCGTAAGGATGAAAAGTGTGTAAAATTTTTGAGATAAGAGAAAAGTATGGTTAAACTACCATATGTTTTCAGCAAAGTATGGAAGAAGAACCTTACGTTAGGAAGGAACCTTACATTTTGGTTATCAATAAAGTATGGAAGGAGAACCATACGTAAGTACTAAACGTTACGTTTGTTTCTCAAAAGTATGGTTCATCAACCTTAATTTTGTGAACAACCATACGTTCTTGGAAAAGTATGGATCAAGTAAAAGTATGGATCTTTTACCGTACATTTGAGAGTTGAAGAAAAAGTATGGATGATCAAACCTACGTTTAAGACCAACCGTATGTTTGAAGAAAATAACATGAACCCTATGTTTATGATTAAACCTTACGTTGTGAACCTTACATTTGAAGACTATGTCATCAACCATACGTTTGGAGGCCACGTCATCAACCTTACGTTTGGCATCAGAAAGTTTGAAAGATGATATTTTTATGCACCGGTCAGCAAGCTTATTATTGGCGGATTTCAAGCTATATTTGAAGTCTTTTTTAAACTACGACTTTGACCGATTCAAATCTGTTTTATTATTGGATTAAAGATCGAATTAAAAGGAGCTTTTTATGCCGAGTCTTCAGGGAAGTTACGACTACTCTGTAAGTTAAATTTTTTGAATATCACGAATCAGAAGGAGACTTTTATGGATCTAAATGTGGAGGAGATATGCTCAGCTTTATTATATATGTTCTCTCTGAAAAACACCATATACGGGAGAGTGGTGATCAATCTATTATTAAAAAGGTGGAAAACAGAGACTGCAGAAAATCATGTTGATCTGCTGATTCAAAAAATGAGCGTCAAAGCTCTGTTCATTTAAGAAGAAGGAACTCGATAGAAGATTCACTTGTTATGCATCGAATATCTACTGTGGATCTACTACTGCTGAATTTGTGAACTATATCTCTATATCTATTGCAATCGGATCGACTCAGAATTGCTTTGTCTTGAAAATAAATATTTCTAGAGACGACGATCTATCTACTGTCAATTGCATTCTGTTGCAATTGTGAAGATCAACTGGAAAACTTCATTATGAAATTCTTTTTATTCTTGGGTAACCAGATTCTCAAACTAAGATGACTAGGTTCATGTTTTAATCAGAAGGCTTTCTTTTTCCTTGTATTATAATGGTGTCAATTGACTGTATTCCGTTGTGGACCGGTCTGTTGAAACGAGGACCAGATAGTGAAAATCACCAAGCCTGTGCAGTTGAGCATTGGGGGAGTGGACTAGGGGACTTATGTTCCCCGAACCACTATACATCTTTGTGTCCTTGATTTTATTTATTTCTGCTACATGATAAAATCTCATAATGTATAGACGAAAGAGCTCGTTAAATTGAAGAGTTAATGAAAAATCTGAAAGACACAATTAACCCCCCTCTTGTTTATAATCTGTATATTAAAGATCTAACAATTGGTATCAAAGGACTAGCTTCTGATAGAGCCTTAGCACGCTAGAAGCATTTAAAGATTATATAACATAGCATCATGACTGATACAAGAGAAGGGATTTAAATGGTCAGAGCACCATATTTCAATGGAGATAAATATGGCTGCTGGAAATCGCTCAGGATAATATATCTGAAAAACCTCAAATATAAAGTCTATTCAAAGATTATGACTCCTTATGAAATTCTTAAAAATCCTGAGACATGGAGTGCTGCTACAGAGGCAGAGTATGATATGAATTTGAAGGCTATGAATGCAATCATCTGTGGTATAGGACCAGATGAATTTAACAGAGTATCTCAGTGCCCGACAACATATGAGATGTGGCAGACAATAGATGTGGCCTATGATGGAATAGACAACGTGATACAAATGAGATATGAAACTTCAAAACTAAAATTTGATACTTTCAGAATATTTGAAGGAGAAAACATTACCCAAATTAATCGGAGATTGACAGAAATTGTCAATAATATAACAGCTCTAGGAGAACCTATCAAACAGGCTGATCAAGCATTAAAAGTACTGAGGGTACTTCTTACTCTATGGAATGACATCTCTGCTGCAATCAGACAATCAAAACATGTCAAAAATATAACCATGAGAGAGATGATTGCTCCACTGATGATATATGAAGCTGAAATGCAAGATGAGGCTAATGAACATAAAGATCTTATCAAAATATAAGATATTTCCTTGAAAGTAACTTCACAACAAAATAATAGAAAGATGAAGAACATAGAAGTCAAAGCTAAAAAAGAGAGCTCCGACTCATCAAACTCAGAAGAAGAGCTGGCTCAACTAGCCATGAAATTTAGAAAGTTCTGCAGCAAGAAAAGAGGCTCAAAAAATTCTTTTAAGAGAGATGATAAAGAAGTAAGATGCTATGAATACAAGAAGATGGGGCATATCAGACCAGATTGCCCACAATTAAAGGATGCAAAGAAGAAGAAATTATTCAAAAGAAATGACTATGAGCAGAAAGACAAGAAATATATAAAAGCCACTTGGAGTGTATCTGAAGACTCCAGTAGCTCTCCTGAATCAAGCATAGAGAAAGAAGAAGTCTATCTAAAAGAAAACATGTATTTCATAGCATAAACCGATGAGGTACTCTCATATTACTCCTCTGAATCAAATTATGAATCAAGCTATACAAATGAAAAACTTACAGGCTACTGCAATATGCTTGATGAAAGATTTGACACACTATTTAAGAAACATAAGTCACTAAAAAAACATAAATCTGTTTCAAATGAAAGAGATAAAGTGCTGAAACAACATAAGGAATTAACTGATAAATAAAATTTGATTAACACTAACTATATTAATTTTGAATCAAGAATAAAAACACTACAGGATGAAGTAGAATCTTACAAATAGGATGCATTGGTTTTTACAAAAGGATAGAATTCATTAAATAAAATTCTTGGAAAAACTGTCATTAAAAAGGAGTGATTTGGAATTGGTAGTAAAGGAGAAAAACCTAAGCTATATAAAAATTATTTTGTTGCTAGCTCTAAAAAGGTTAATTGTAACTTTTGTGGGACAAAGGGATATATTGATAAACACTGTTTCTTAAGACAACCTCAATTTTTTGGTATTAAAAAATCCTATGTTTCAAAATAATTATATGATTCAGCTGATTTTAAAAGAACAAAGAAAATCTGGATACCCAGATCATTGCTAGCTAACAATGCTGGACCTAACAAAATATGGGTACCAAAGAAATTTGTTTGAATGTCTTTGTAGGTAGCAGGCCACCAGAGAAGAAAAGATATATGGTACATGGACAGTGGATTCTCAAGACATATGAGTGGAAACTCATTGAATTTTTATTCACTCACTGAAAAGGAAGGAGGACTTGTCACATTTGGTGACAATGCCAAAGGAAAAATCGTTGGCATTGGAATATTGGAGATCCAAAAACAATCTCAATCAACAAAGTACTTTATGTACAAGGATTAAAACACAATCTGATAAGTATCTCTCAACTTTGTGATGATGGATATAATGTTGATTTTACTAACAATTTCTGTACTATTTCTAAAGATAAACTGTTTAAATTTAAAGCACCAAGAACTGAAAATGTATATACTTTGGATTTAAATTCCTTGTGAAAATAATAAGTAAAATGCTTGGATGCTAAAGTAATAGAATCTTGGACCTGACATAGGAGACTTGTACATTGCAATATATGTGTTTTAAATAATTTCTCTAAGAAAAATTTAGTTTCTGATTTACCTAGTCTCAAATTTGAAAGTGAAAGTTTTTGTGATGCATGTCAACTTGGCAAGAAAAACAAATCATCCTTCAAATCTGTTAATAAATTTTCTATGTCTAAACTTCTAGAACTTATTCATATGGATTTTTTTGGACCTTCAAGAGTATCAAGCTTAGCTGGTAAAGTATATGGATATGTTTTATTTGATGACTATTCTAGATTTACATGGATTTTCTTTTTGAAATTTAAAAATAAAGCTTTTACTTTATTTGAAAGTTTCTGCAAATATGTTCAAAATGAAAAATGTTTTAATATAATCTCATTGAGAAGTGATCATTGTAGATAATTTGAGAATCAGGAATTTAATTCCTTTTTCTCAAAAATGGGTATTAAATATACCTTCTCTGCACCAAAAACACCTCAAAAGAATGGGATTGTAGAAAGAAGAAATAGAACAATTCAAGAAATGGCTAGAACTATGTTAAATGAATATAGCCTACCTATATAATTTTTGGCAGAATCTATGAATACATCATGATATATAATTAATAGAGTTTTAATTAGACCTATTTTGAAAAAGAAACCCTATGAACTATGGAATAACAGAAAACTTAAAGTAAATTACTTTAAAGTTTTTGGATGCAAGGTTTACATCTTGAACACCAAAGATAATCTTAGTAAGTTCGATCCAAAATCTGATGAAGGTATTTTCTGAGGATATTCTGCTACCTCCAAAGCTTATAGAGTCTATAATAAGAAGTCAAGGATCGTTGAAGAATCATTTCATGTGATATTTGATGAATCTAATCCCTTTGAGAAAAGGACAGACCAAATGGATGAACTTGACTCTAATGACAACATGAGACTTGAGACATTAAAGAATGATTTTGAAAATGATATAAAATAAATTCAGTCCAGTTCAGAGGAACATGATACTGAAGAACCATTAAATGTTTTTCCTAGGCATTCTAGAACCCTAAAGAATCACCCTCTAGAAACTGAGATAGGTGACTTAGATACAAGAATTCAAACTAGAAGAAACTTAGGAAACCAAGTGGAATTATCTGCCTTCCTATCTCAACAAGAACCCAAGACTATAGAAGAATATTTAGATGGTGAAAGATGGGTAATAGCAATGCAAGATGAATTAAACCAGTTTAAAAGAAATGAAGTTTGGGAATTAGTGGAAATTCCTAAGAATTATTCTGTAATAGGAACCAAATGGGTCTTTAGAAATAAACATGATGACCAAGGCACAATAACAAGAAATAAATCATGATTAGTAGCTAAAGGATACAATCAAGAAGAAGGAATAGATTATGATGAGACTTTTTCACCTGTAGCTAGGTTAGAGGCCATTAGAATCCTTTTAGCCTATCCATCTTATATGAATTTTAAATTATTTCAGATGGATGTTAAATCTTCCTTTTTAAATTTTTATTTAGTGGAGGAAGTTTATGTTGAGCAACCTCCTGGTTTTGAAAATTCTAAAAAACCCGATTCTGTTTTTAAACTTAATAAATCTCTTTATCGCCTTAAACAAGCACCTAGAGATTGGTATGAAATATTAAGTTCTTTTCTTTTGAAAAATGATTTTACAGTTGAAATGGCAGACCCAACACTCTTTAAGAAAACTATAAAAAATAATGTTTTATTGGTTCAAATTTATATTGTTGATATATTTTTTGGATCAACTAATAAAACACTTTGTCATGAGTTTTCAAAGTTAATGCAAAAAAAATTTGAAATGAGTATGATGGGAGAACTAAATTTCTTCATAGGACTTCAAATTTTTCAAAAATATTTTGGAAATTTTTTGATTCAAAGAAAATACATTGCTGATTTACTTAAGAAATTTGGACTTGAAAACAGCATGACATTTACAACTCGTATGTGTACTAATATATAACATGATTTGGATGAAACTGGGAAATTAGTTAACAAAAATATAGAGGTATGATTGGTAGTTTATTATATCTTACTGCTAGCAGGACATATATAATGTATTCAGTATATCTTTGTGCTATATTTCAATCAAATACTAAATAATATCATCTAACTGCTGTTAAAAGAATTTTTAGATATTTAAAAGGGACTGTTTTTCAATCTATTCTTTATCCTAAAACTTCTGATTTTAATTTTATTTCTTATTCAGATGCTGACCTTGGAAGTTGTAGATTAGATAGAAAAATCACATCAGGAACATGTCACTTTTTGGAAAAGTCTTTGGAGTCATGGTCTAGTAAGAAACAACATTCAGTTGCCTTGTCAATAGCCAAGGTAGAATATGTTTCTGCTGGCAGTTGCTGTGCACAATTGTTGTGGATGAAAAACACTCTTATAGACTTTGGATTGAATTTTAATAATACACCTATTTTATGTGATAATACAAGTGCAATTAATATTTTAAAAAAAATACTATTTGTCATTCTAGAACTAAGCACATTGATATAAGGCATCACTTGTTGATAGATCATGTTATTAAAAAGGATATATTTTTAGAATTTATAAATATAGAAATTTAATTAGCGGATATTTTTAATAAACCACTTCCCACTGCAAGGTTTGATTTTATTAAGGGGGAGATAGGTTTATTTGATTTTAAATAAAATTTTATTTCACAATACTCGTTCTTTTTTTTTAATTGGGCTTAAAAATAATTTTGCTAATTTTTTTTAAAAAGAATATGTTTCTTTTATCTGCATAATCTATTTTATTTATTTTTTAAATATATGTAATGATTATTAAAAACAAATAAATCAAGGTTGTCAGAAACCCTTTCGACTTCTAAACCGCTTCATTTCCATCGAAACCTTTTCGAATCTGCAAACTGCACCTCTGCTCGTGAACCCTAATCTTCAAACCTCTGAAACCCGAAACTTCAATCCTTCAGATATTCTCACAGAGATGGTAAGGAATAAAAGAGCCAGTGAAGCCGAGCCACGAAATGTCAAGAGACAACGCTCAGAAGGAGGAAAAATATTATAGGGCAAGGTAATTGATCTCGACTGGTTATTTTAGACAAATCTACTATTGAAACAAGCGCTTTCGTTTCAGAACCATGAACCGAAATTCAACAGAGAAAATACGGAATTTCTGTACGAGGTAGAACATAGATACTTCTTCAAATCTGTACAGTTTAGCCTAGGGGATACTAAGGATAGTATAATGGATAAGATAGAGGACAAGGATTTCTCAATCTCGTCAGTCGAAATTGGTCAGATTCTCAACTGCCCTCATGAGGGAGTTTTTCATTTTGATTTGAAGAATATAGGAGATGCTGTGCATAAATCTGAGCACATTATGTCTTTTTTGTTTGGAACATCTACTATTAAGAATATGATGGTGAGATATTTAGAACCAGATCAGATGGTCCTGGTTAAATTTGTTCAGACCAGAATAGCTCCCAGAAAGGCAGAAATGGAAAAGATTTTGTACCCTGATATGTACACAATGTATCTTCTGTTAAGTGATATCAAGTTAAACTTCCCAAGGTACATGGTCAGGTACCTCAATTACTATTGCCAAAGTGACACCCGGATGAACTTTTATCCTTTCGGTCAATTTATTTCTAAATTGTGGCTTAAGAAAGTCATGGTGAGATTAGTGGATGCCTGAGTACACTATCATCACAGAAATATGTTTAATACTGGAACTTTAAGAAATATTGGATACTTCTGGAGCACCATTAAAGGAAAAATCTTGCCAGTAGAAGCTGAGAAAGATTCAATGAGTGCTCAGGCTCAACCTGCTAAGTCCAAGGAGGGACATGCTGAATCAAGAGTCAACAATGTAGCAAGAAGGATCCGATTTGAAGTGGAAGATGCTGAAGAAGAAAGAAGTCAGAAGGGACTTCAATCTCGAAGAACTAGAGCTGTTAATGAGGAAATTACTTCCCCTGCATTAGAAACAACAGAATATTTATTTTCATATTCTTCTGTAGGAGAAGATGTTATTGATAATACCATGGATGTTGTTAGTTAAAGGACAACACCAGTAGAGGGATCAGGAACTCAAGCAGAATCTCAAAGGGAGAATCAGGAACAGATTGTAACTGATGTTGAAGTTACACTTCAACAAGACCAAGATAAGGAGGCAGTGCCTTGTGAGGAAGTGGCCAGACCTCAGGAAACATCTTAAAATATTATTCAAAAAAAATCCAGTGGAAGGCCAAGATACTGATTTTTGTGGTGAGCATGCTTCTGAAGCTCACACAAAAGTAATTCAAAAGTATTTTTTTGTGGAGGAGTCTACGGACTCTAAGGAAAAAACTTGTGGACCAACCTACTCATGACAAAGAGAAATAGAAATCTGATACTGAATCATTACCTTTGGTACTGTTGCATCATCAAGAGCCTGAGAATGCTAATCAAGCATCGGGTGCCTTTGATTCGAGGAAGAAAGAAGTTGAAGAACTGTACAAAAAGGTGTCTCCATTGGAATCTAAGAATGTCACTATGAAAAATGCATTAACATTCGAATAATTGAGATTTCAAAAGCTGAAACAGAGTACAATATCAAGGAAAGAAGTTGAAATGTTTAAAGAGGATATGCTGAAAGAAGTTGCAAATTTGAAATCTGAAATGGTTATAAAGACATATTTATCAGATCTGATGTTGTTTATAGAGAGCCAATTTGCATTAGTTTCAAATAGAGTAGTTAGTGGATCAGGTACTTCACCTGATTTAAGCCGAAGATTTCAAGCTATCACAGTCGTGATGAGCAACATGAATTACAAGTTGCATGATCATCAATGTAACATTGCTCCATTATCAGTGTTGCTGGACATTCAGAAATTTTTAGTGGATCAACTGAAAACTAGTGATCCACCAATCAGGACTCAGTTAACTCAGATGTCAGAGAAGCTGTCAGTGTTTATCGAAAAAGAAGAAAGGATGCCTGAGGTTTTTAGAGTCAATTTAATCGAGGATATTCATATGACTCAAGAGAATAGAGAGATCATTATCAAACGTGGAGATGGGATGATGTAGAGACTCAGGGAATAGTTCACAGAAATCAAGTCTGCAATCCAGAGGAGATAGAACCTATTTCCTATCTTTCCCAAACCTTGATTCCGGTGTTTATTATACTTGTATCTGTTTTTAAATTTTTAATGAAACTATGTCCCTTTATTTCTATTTGTTTTACTGACTTTATTTTTGATATGCCAGTACTCTAGATTTAATTATTGATAAATAGTTAATAATATCATTTACCTATAGTTCAGTGCAACATTAAATGTGTTAAAATCCATGATTTATCATTCTTTTTGAAATCAAAAAAGGGGGAGAAATTTGGATAAACAGAACATTTTATTTTACTAAAAATTATTTAAATAGTTTCCTGTGTATTTAATGTTTTGGGTACTTATCTAGATTGTTTATTATAAAGGTTATTCAGAGGGTGAAATTTGGATAAAACTAGAAACTTTTATTTCTAAAGAAAAATTATTTTATTTTTTATGAAGGGGGAGAAATTTTTATTTAATGAAATAATTTTGTTAAAATTAAATATTGTTTCATCCTCTCAAAATTCTAAAACTTTATGTAACTAATTTTGAAAGTTAATTTCATTTAAATAATTTTATTATCTTATGGGTTTTGTGATCATCAAAAAGGGGGAGATTTTTGAGGAAAGTATTGTTTTCAACAATACATAATAATGTTATTTAAAGGGGGAGATTATTGAAAATAATACTCTGTCTCTTTATGATAATTTTGATGCTCACGAATACCCTTAGTTATTTTATAATGATTTTATTTAGTATTTTTTAGGAATTTATTAATTTATTTTACTCTTGAAATAACGAGAATTTATTACTTGTTCGGAATCAACTTTAAGCGCGTCTTGGAATCACTATTCATACCTTACTTATTCGGAATCTGCTTTAAGCGCGTCCTAGAATCACTGTTCATACCTTACTTGTTTGGAATATGCTTTAAGCGCATCCTGGAATCACTGTTCATACCCTACGTGGATAAACGTAGCGTAAAGATGAAAAGATTGTATACTTTTTGAGATAAGAGAAAAGTATGGTTAAACAACCATACGTTTTCAGCAAAGTATGGAAGAAGAATCTTACTTTAGGAAGGAACCTTACGTTTTGGTTATCAGCAATGTATGGAAGGAGAACCGTATGTAAGTACTGAATGTTACGTTTTTTTCTCAAAACTATGGTTCATCAACGTTATTTTTTGAACAACCATATGTTCTTGGAAAAGTATGGATCATGTAAAAGTATGGATCTTTTACCGTACGTTTGAGAGTTGAAGAAAAAGTACGGATGATCAACCCTACATTTAAGATCAACCTTACGTTTGAAGAAAATAACATGAAACCTACGTTTATGATTCAACCTTACGTTGTGAACCTTACATTTGAAGACTATGTCAACAACCCTATGTTTGGAGGGCACGCCATCAACCTTACGTTTGGCGTCGGGAAGTTTGAAAGACAATATTTTTATGCAACGGTCAGCAAGCTGATTATTGGGAGGAGTTCAAGCCAGATTTAAAGTCGTTTTTAAAGTACGACTTTGACCGATTCAAAGATATTTTATCATTGGATTAAAGATCGAATTAGAAGGAGCTTTTTATGTCGAGCCTTCAGGGAACTTATGACTACTCTGTAAGTTCAAATTTTTGAATATCGTGAATTAGAAGGTGACTTTTATGGCTCTAAATGTGCAGGATATATGATCAGCTTTATTGTATATGTTCTCTCTGAAAAACACCATATATGGAAGAGTGGTGATAAATCTATTATTAAAATGGTGGAAAATAGAGACTGCAGAAAATCACGTTGATCTGTTGATTTAAAAAGGAGCCTCAAAGATCTGTTAATTTAAGAAGAAGGAACTCGATAAAAGATTCACTTGTTCTACATAGAATATCTATTGTGGATCTACTACTGCTGAAGTTTCGAACTATATCTCTATATCTACTGCAACGGATCAACTCAGAATTGCTTTGTCTTGAAAATCAATATTTTTAGAGATGAAGATCCACCTGCTGTCAATTGCATTCTTTTTCAATTGTGAAGATCATTTGGAAAAGTTCTTTCTGAAATTATTTTTATTCTTGAGTAACCAGCTTCTTGTACAAATCTGTGTAGGTTTATGTTTGAATCAGAAGGCTTTGTTTTTCCTTGGATTGTAAAGGTGTCATCTTCCTGTATTCAGTTGTGGACTGGTCTGTTGAAACGAGGACCAGATAGTGAAAATCACCAAGCTCGTGGAGTTGAGTGTTGGTGGAGTGGACTAGGGGCCTTCTGTTCCCCAAACCACTACACATCTTTGTGTCCTTACTTTTATTTATTTCTTCCACGTGATCAATTCTGATAAAGCATAGAGGATAGAACTCATTCAATTGAAGAGTTAATGAAAAATCTGAAAGAGACAATTCACCCCCCTCTTTTGTATAATCTGTATATTAAATATCCAACAATATATAATAAGCATGAAAATTCATTATCAACAATTTCCAAAAATCAGTGACATACCCACAACAAAACATTAAATATTCTATGTCATGTCATTCAACGCCAAGTGATAGAAAAATGAAAAAAAAATATAAATAGATAGATCCCCCAAATAGATCCATACTCCATGTCAAGATCCCTCATAGATAAACATCCCATGCACAATCACCCCACAATTACAAGACACTTGCCTTTTTCCTGACCAACAACCACAAATTCTGCACATGTACCAATGGTCACCTAAGCAGTATTTGTGTACAACTTTGAAGAATACAAACAATGGTGTCTACAAAATCTTCAGTCTAAATTGATAGTACATTAAATTTATATAAATAATAAGATAAATTAATGTAAACTGGGTTCCATTAGTTAATAAAGTTCACTTAAACTATATTCATCATTTATTCCATGGGTAATGATTTTTTATCAATTTATCTCCAGCCTATGATGATAAAAAACAATGAATAAAGGGATAAGTAGTCTATCCTATCAGACTAGGGTAAACATTTAACAAAAATTCCATCACACAAAAATTGGATCCTCAGTCTAAGTAGTATAATCAAATGAAACAGTTAGGGGCATAGACCCTCATTCCTCACCCTAATGCATTAATTAAAAGGGGTGGGATTTAGAGCCTTAGTCTAACATGAACCATGGGTACATATCATAAATTCCAATATCAAAAAAATATCAATCCATGTTCACATGATTTTTATCCATTTAAATATTATACCATAAAAAATACCATAGTCTATCAATACACATTAACTTCATGGTTCATATTCATTCAACATGTAAATCAACATCAAGGCCTAACTAATTATCTCATTTACTATTTAAATTACGTGGTCCATTTAACAAATTTATCTTTTAAATGCCATATCCCCTTAATCATATTAAAACATTCCCATACATATACCTATTTAACAAAATTAAATTATAAACTCATAAGTCATTTCACACATTCACTTTATCTCATATAACTCATTTATACTTTTTTCAAAACAGTCCCTTATTCCCTTGCTAACAACTAAACACTACTAACATTAATAAATTTTATAATTTAGGAAAAAATATAATCATTATCATCGTCAAATCAACTTCATCTCATGTCAATTATAGGAATAAAAGTAAAATCTTCGATATTCGAGAATGTTGGAACACCCATGGGTGGTCCAAAATTACTCTATTCATTCTCAACACATCCTGAGTGGATCATGAGGGGTTTAATTCATCATTTAGAAAACCATTTTACCAATTATCAATAAAGATATCACAAAGACAACAAGAATACACCATATGACGGCCACATACACATAAACCATGCATCAACATTATGGGATGTAACTCATAGACCACCTACATTGATTCCAATGATGAATAATCTCTTATCCTTATCCTTTGAATCAGATTGAAATAGGCATCAAATCCCCAACCTACGATACACTGGAAAATCAGTTTTTAGGGATTTTGAATAAAAAGGAAAACCACACAATCCATAGTATGAAAAACATAATAAAGAAGAGTTTTATACTATCCCAGAGCATTGACCTGTACCTAACAGAACTCCAAACATCCTATAAATTATGTAGATTGAACCTTGGGAATCCTTGAAAATTTTGGTTTGTCAATAGGGTTGTTTATATGAATGGAGGAATAAAATAGGGTGAGAACTCATAAATCATGGAGGGGGGAAAGGGTAAATCCCACTTTTAATGAGGTAGATGGTTTTCCAATATAGTTTTCCAAACTTTGTGCCGACCATGCACCAACTTCTATCCAAGAGGGTCTAGATCGAATGGTTACCTGGGGAGCCCCCATGGTTTAACATGCCATGCGTCAATCATACGGAATGACTCAGTCCAAGACCACACATTTTGGCCATCCCTTGAACTTTTTTACTTAACTGTGAACCCCACCCTCTAGATACTATTGTTTGGATGCATAGTTATAATTAACCGAGCGTCATGAATGAAACGTGTAATGGATGGACATTTTCCCATTATCTTGTTTCTTTAAGCATCAGATGACCATCGAGCCTCCACAATCCCAAATTAAACATTTAATATAGGAAAATTAAGGGTTTTATGAATGTATTTTAATAGGAACATATGTCCATAATGTTTGGGATCATACAACCTCCCCACCATATAACGAATCATCCTCGAGTCGCACTTCCAAGAATAATTGACCTCCCATAGAAAAGAGTTTATCCCATTACCCTTGCATATCTACATCCCCTCCCCGCATTCTTCCTAAACACTTCCATTCTACCAAAACACCCAAATCAAGGACACAATCTTTCCACACAATATTTTTTCACAACTATCCACACAAAAAAGTTGATTCCCATCAATGGACAAATTATCCTCTAGCACAAAATCATTAGCATCAATTACATGAGATGGGTCAGTGTGATAATGTTGATGTTATCACACATAAAAAACATCATGCATGAAACTATATGACTATGGAACATCAAAATGGTATGAAACTAGTCTGATCCTCTACACAATCTCAAAAGGTCCCACATACCTGGGTGCCAACTTTCAATGTTTTCAAATCAAAAGGTAACCCAATTTTTGTGACACCCAATAAAACACACAATCACCCAAAATAATCAAAAGAATACTACCTAGCTAATGCACATATATCTTTTTCCTAATTAGATTCATATCAATTTTCTATTGAATCAAATGATTTTTTTCTAATGTGTTTAGTAAGAGATTAGATCCCAATAACACTTATTCCCCTTACTCTATCCAACACAATGATGATATATACAATCTCTTGTAGAGTACCTCATATGGTTCCAACTAAATCGTCACTCGGTAACAATTGTTATTGGTGAAATCAACTAGAACCATGTGTTTCTACCATAATCCACCAAAATCTAGGACACAAGGCCTCAAAATATTCTCTATTACTTGAATTGTATGATTTGAGTTTTCATCTATCTATGGGTGGAAAACTGTACTAAAAAATACTTGGGAATCAAGATCTTTCTACCACCTCTGCCATACACATGATGTAAGACACATATCACAATCTAAAAATACCATTCACAATACTCCATGAAATAGTACTATCTCTCAAACATACATATCACCCAAATGATCCATGGTGAAGGTATCTTTAATCAGTATGAAATGTGACACCATGTTCTACCAATCAATAACTAAATATATTTCAACATTCTTCTAAGTCATCCTTAGAAGACCCACAAAAAAATCCTTCATAACATCATCCCACTTCTATTCCATAATTGAAAAAATAACTTAAAAACATCCGAGTCATTGATTATATACCTTCATTTGCTGATAAGTATAGCATCGTATCATGAAACCTATAATATCATTCATCATCTAGGGCCACCAATACTTTTTATGAGGATCACAAAATTTTCTATTCAATCTAGGATGCATTTCATAGTTTGAGGCATGGAACTCATGCATCATCTCTTCTTGAATACAAGTGGTAACAACAACATGGACATAGATATAAATAGTCTCATTATCCCCAAAACTCCAACTGAATGGTGGATCCCTAGATCTAGTACTTTCCATCAATTCCAAGAACTCTAGATCCTCTAACATTCTCTCATTGATTTGTCTTAGTTGGGTGGAGTCAATAACCAATGATGAGAGGGTCATCTTCCCATACCCATCCCAATATTTCAAGTGCGTCTTTGAAATCCTCACCATCACTATCCACTAAAAACTATATTCTGGAATAACCTAGTTTTTTTTATTGAAAATCAATGCATTTTAAACACCATTCCCCTTTCTCAGAAAGTAAAGTAGTTAAAAATCAAAAGACTACTTTTACTCAACTCATATTCACCATCAAAGGATCAATTCACATTGGGAGAAGATATTCTTTAGGATTATATGATCAGTATACATAGTAAAACTCTATCCAAAAAATTAATGTCACATCAACTCTATGGAATAAACAATCGTTGACAATTCGAGATCATGTGTAGGGTAATTTCATTCACAAGGCCTCAACATCATTTATCCATATGCCACAACCTGATCATCCTACATCAAAACTACCCAATGTCTAAAAATAGATACATTAGAAAACATGTTATATTCATTACCTAATCAGTTAAAAAAATTGTCACAGTAGTCAGCTTCTTTTTTATCAATTTCAAGGCATTATTACATGCCAAAGACAACTCCAATTTATTTACCTTCTTGATAATTCTCAAAATTGGTGCTACAAAATGGGAGAAGTATTTGATAAACATAAGTAATACCATACTAATACAAGACTATTTGAATACCAAAAACATTATTATGATGTTCCCATGAAACAACATCCAAAAAATTATATGGATCCACAGGAAAACCATCCTCAGAGATAATGTGACCAAGGAAGTGTTACTTATCAATCTAGAAATGGAATCTAGATAGCTTGATTTATATGTTATTATATATTAGTGTACTATAAATAATACCATGATGGTTTTGATCATAATCATTAGTCTTAGAGGAAACCAATATGTTATAAAAAAGACAACTACAAATTGAACCAACTACGGGTGAAAGATTTGGTTCTGTAGGGAAATAAATATAGCTAGTGAATTGGTAAACCTGAACAAAATCATAAAAAACACATACAGACCATACCTTTTTCTAAAGGAAGCCCACGATAAATCAGAAGGTCTCACCCATAACTGATGATATCCCAATATCATATCAGCATTCGTGTAAGAAAATCCCTAGAGATCCCCAAGGCTATGTACTTGGTTGAATAAACCCATTGTTCTCCATTTCCTCGAATGGAGCATTAAGTTCCTAGAGTTTTTCCATTTCTATTATATATCGTGGAATACAAATTGGTTCTTCCCCTAGTTGAAAATCAATTGAGAACTCAACCTCTCTATTAGGTGGAAACCCTGAGAATTCCTTATAGAAAACATATGTATAGTGATACACCACAGGAGGGAATATATGTTTCTCTACTTCCCCACCATCAATCATATGATAAGAAACTGGGGTTCTGAGTTCACCTAATTTCTGATTGATTTTCCATGCCCTACTTGCTCGGATATCCCATTCCATGTAGTATGTACATGTATTACCCTTCATAGAATTAACTATTATACTATACCTATAATAGTCAATATGGTATCAGTTTAACACTATCAAATCCATACCAAAAATCATATAAAATCCAGATATATCTATCAAAAAAAGTCTCAATGAAATAGTACCCACCAACCTCAATGCAACACTCCTTACATTTCTGAATATGTTATGCTTGATCCCCTAATGATGTTCCAATCATCATAACCCAACACATGTATTCCACCTCTAGGCCTAAAAAACACACAAAATAAGAAGATAGAAAATAATGTGAGGTACCTATATCAGATAAATCACTATAAATAATGAACTCTACAAGAATTGTTCCTCAATATATCAATGGTATGGCCTTGCCACCCCCAGGTGTTGGATGAACTGAGTGAAGCTAACCTACCCCTCTACCCTAGGCTTTGATATGAGCTCCTAGAATTGTAATTCCCTACTAATGTAGTCTCCCTTTCCTCAGAGTACCACATCCACCTCCTCAATTAGTACAGCTAGTAGAACTCCGAATGCATTATTGATATGGGGTAACTGACCCCCTGCCCGCACTTTCCATCAAACTCGATCCTCCATCATTGCCTGACTATTGGGGGTTCTAACAGAACCACTACACATTCCCAATGCTACAACATGCTTGGCACATAACCGATATTCAAGGACAATGACCGTGAATGTGTTCTGGCCTTTCACACTGATGGAAAAAAACATGTTCACCGTCCTCTCCTCTGACTACACTGTACACCACCACTACGATGAATAATCTCAACGAGATGCTTCCTAGCCTACAAAATCACACCACTGGGTCATCCAAATGAAACCCCATTAAAACAAATAGAAGTTTCCATCATGTTCCTTTATGAAATAACATCCTGATGCATAACTTCAGCAAACCTCCTTAAATGAAGTATATTCACATGGGACTGTATTTTAGCCCTAATTTCATCTTGAATATTTCTTTCTGTAGAGGCCTCATCCCCTTCCAATTATAGGACAAAGCCTTTCATGTTAGTGAAGCCGCCAATATAATCCGTCACCTACATAATCCCCTAAGTGAACCTCATAAACTCTCTAGAATTTTATTATATTGATGTATCTATATAGAAGAGTACCAGAAACATATCATGGAAGTCCATCCATAGATAAAATATTCCTGCTAAGTTTTTACTAGAATATAGCATGACCACATCTTCGATCGCTGCAACATAAAACCTTCCAACTTGACTCTCTTTTCTAGATGAGTCTCTAAGTTATCAAAAATTGGCTTGATGGATTCTATCCAGAAATCTACAACCTAAATTACACCCTCTCTAGAACATTTTAGAAGGTGATCCAATTGAAACACTCTTGTCAGATCAGACATATTTGGCACAACCCCCTGGGACCCATTCCATATTCTATATAAAAGGAGAATAATTCTCAAAGAAATTCTCCTCCCATCTATTACCCTAAAATATTTGGATTTCTTTCCCCACCTATAAAGGATAATTATTGGTGATATCCTCTTCTCTTCCAACCAGAACCCATCATCATGGTGAATTTTTCTATAATTCCTAACACACATCTTATAACACTTAACATAAAACATCCAAATTTTTCACAAAAGGAGGCTCCCTACTATAAATAAACTACTCATCCTTCATAAACTATTACATTGAATATAACCACATCCCTATCAATACCCCTCACCCTCCTGACCATGGGTCATGGAAAATGTGGTATAGGCTAACTCACACACCCAAAAGTCATTCCTTAATCATGCATTTTACAATTTTCACTCTCAAAACATAAATCTATCTATTTTATGAACATTTTGATCTTTCAAAATAATCACAACATGATATAGAGCCATTTATTAATGTTCATTAGGCACTATTTCATATCCATTTTATTACATTTTTCACATTAACAATTCATATCATCTTTATTGGACACCATTTCATTCAATTTTTTATAGTAAATATATGAATTATATCTCTCATATACCACACCTCTGTTATGCATGTTCCTACCCTGATACATGCCACAAATATACCTAAGTGCATAAAATGAGTCATGAATGCATAACCACATTACATTTTGGACAATAAGTTAATATTATAAAATATTCACAACAATCAACAAGTTAATCACACAATGATGTAATATCATTCAATTATAACGACATATATCAAGAATAAAAAACCCACCATGGGTTTCTAGGTTTTTTCATGTACATGGGTTAGCTACACAAAAGCACAATATAATTTAGAAGACCCACAAATCCGAATCTCCCATATACCATTCCCAATAATAAATCCATAGAAAATAACCATTATGATTCAAATTTTTAATATCCCTAAACTGGAATCCACTAAATCGGTGCCCTCTTCTAGGTCGCTGTATGGCCTCAAGTGTACCTCTACATATGCCATAGGTTGATGACTAGAATCAAGGGCATAGAAGAATGCATTGGGATACTATAACCATTTATAAAACAAATCCACAGTAGTTAAAAATGAGAAATAAAGTAAACAATAGACAATAACAAAAAAAAATGCATTAATAACCATTTCCCAAAGTGGGGTATCATTCCAAAAACAAATATTAAATATGATATGTCATGTAATACAATTCCAAGTGATAAAAAACCAAAAATAAAGATAAATAGAAAAATCCAAAAAATATGACCTAACTTCATGTATGGATCCCTCATCCATGCACATCCCAGGCCTAATCAACCGACTATCATAAGGCCCTTAACATTTTACTTATGTTCAATCATAATGTGTAATTGGGTACCAATGGTTGTATGAGTTGGGTGTTAGTACAACTTAGTGTGCCAACACGAATAGTGACTACCAAATATCCAGTCTAAATAGACATTGTATGCTTGTATTATAAACAATAGTACAAATTTAATTAAACTAGGTTCCATTATTTAATAAAGTGCATGTTAACCATTTTGTTAATATATTCCATGGATTATAAATTTTCATAAGTTTTACTCTATCCAATTCCAATAAAATAAGAAACTAATAAGGGTGTAAGGAATGTTCCCAATTTCATTAGGGTAAACATTTCAAAGTAGTTACAACATATATACCTTGGAGCATCAGTCTATGCAGTATAATCAAATGAAACTATTTAGTGCATATATCCTTAGTCCCCTCCCTAAATCATTCATTATAGGTAGTGGGATTTATAGCCTTATTCTAAGTACAACACCCCAAAACTAAAAATCCATGTGCAGATGATTTTTTATCAATTTACCACAAATACAATTACACAATGTATACACATTCAATACAAATAACTGTAACATTTCATATTCATTCAACATATAAATAAACATCAAGCCTTAACCTAATACCACATTTACCATTTACATTTTATATCCCATTTAACACATTTTTCCTTTTCATTCCTTATCCCATTTATAATAAACATCAATTACAATAAATTAACATATTCAAAACATTTTAATTGAAAACTCATAAGTCATTTGACACATTCACTTTATACCATTTAACCATTTTCTAAGTTATTCCAATCAATCCCTTATTTCATTTCCAAAAACTAAATAATAATACCATTAATACCTTTTATAATTGGAGTTAACATATCTATTTTTTTATCACCTGATCTAATTCATCTCAAGTCAATTATAGGAATAACATTACCATCATCGGTGTTCGATAATGTTGGAACACCCATGGGTGGCGCTAAAATGATCTATTCAATCAAAACGCATCCCACAGAGATTAGGAGGGGTTTAATTAATCAATAAGTGAACCATTTTACAACCTAAAGATATCACATTCCCAATAATAAGTACCCTTAGAACAACCACATACACATAAACCAAGCATCAAGACTATAAGATATAACATGTAGACCACCTAACCTGATTCCAAAGTCAAATTCTCACATCACCATAGACTTTGACTCAGATTAAACGACCCTTAAAATCCCCAAACAATGATCTACTATAAAATAAGGGCTTTATGGATTCATAAGAATAAGAACAACTTCACAGGCCCTAATTTAAAAAATAGAATAAAGGGGGGTGTTAGACATAACTAGAGCTTCAATTTGCAACCTATGGAAATCCGAACAGCCTAGAAACAAAAGATAATGATCCTTGGAAGAGATTGGAATTTTATTTCATAATTAGGGTTGATAGGTGAAACGAGGAAGAAAAATGGTGGATAACTCATAAATCCATATGGGGGAAAAGGTTAAAATATTACTTTTAATGAGGCACATGGTTTGGCCATATAGTTTTCCAAAATGTTTTCCAACCATGCACCAGCCTCTGACTAAGAGGTGCTAGGTCGTATGGTTACATGGAGAGCTCTAGATGGTTTAACAAACCATGTAGAATGGATTTTTCCAAGATTGCGCATATTGGAAATCCCCCCTACATGATTTACATAACCATGCACCACCCCTCTTGGCTAGCACTATTTGAGCACATAGTTGTAACTAACTATGATGCATGCATTGGATGTCCATTCCCCCTTCTCTCATGTATCAATACCTCAAAACACCCCTAAGACTCCACATACACCCAATAAAAATTTAATTAATGAATTATAAGGGTGTTAAATAAGGATTGAAA
The DNA here is from genome assembly GCA_963277665.1 of Viscum album. Classification (NCBI taxonomy): domain Eukaryota; kingdom Viridiplantae; phylum Streptophyta; class Magnoliopsida; order Santalales; family Viscaceae; genus Viscum; species Viscum album. The sequence continues at coordinate 257,846,273 of OY728150.1, forward strand.
TTGAAAAATGCCTACAAATATTTCAAGATATTACATTCATTGATTTTCACAACATAAATTGTTATATTATAAAACAAATATAATTTATGTGGATTTCATGGAAATATAAAACTAAATTTTATAAATTTTATATTTCATTATAAAAAATAATGTTTCTTTTATTGGAAAATATTACTTCTATTTATAAAATTTGAAACATAGGTTTTATTAATTCAGAATAGTATTATTAAATGTATATTTTTTCACCATCAATACATCATTTTATAATTAAAATGTTTTATAAATTTATATATCTTGATCATATAATGATAAATTAATAAAAGTATTAGTTTCGATAAAAACAGTACTTTTTAATATTCACATAAAAATAATTTAAGTTAGTAAAATCCAAAAAACACAATATTTTGATATTAGTCACATTCTATATCCGTAAATGATGATATTTGGGTTACAATTAAGTTCCAATTTATATTTTAAATAATTTAAATAATAAATTCTCCGTAGTTTTCACATTAACTAATAGTTTTTGGGTTTTTTATTTATGTACTATATCCAGGTCTTGGATAATAATTGGGTTACTATTTAGTTTCATATTTTGAGGACCAATTATATATAGTTTAGATCATGTGAATTAGACTTTGGTGCTATGTAATTTTTTTCATACTACAATAACTAATTCTAAGTGGTTCCAAGCCTATGAAATTTGACTTAGGTGTTCTACAATGTTTTTCATATAACGAGGAACATTTTATAGGATTATATTAGACATATCTAGATCATGTGAAAAACTAGATAACATTATTTTTTTTGGTGTAGGGTGAAATGACTCAATGTGAATGAATGCAGGTGTAAGAACTAATATGAAGTGAGGGGGTCATTTGGATGTGGCATGTGGCCGGTCTTAAGAAATTTTATTCAAGCATGAAAACATTTCCTAAAATAATTCGAATAAAACCTTAATTAATTCTTGGATAATAAAACAACCCACCTTTTTGTTTCACACTTAAACATGATTTATTACATAAAATTGTTTCTTGATAGAACATAGAAGATCGAGTGGTATATTGTCTTTGGGGATTAGTATCATTACATAACAACTTAAAACAATAAATAAAATGTCTTTATTGAAAACATACTTTACATGACCACAATGTTCTTTCATACTTAACATTGCATGGGATAACCTAAGGACATACATAAGAAAGGGGTGAGCTATAAAGCACAGTAAAAGAATAAACATGGAATAACATGAGAAATACAATACACATTATCCAAAAGGAATGTCAATGGAGAACAAGAGAAACATGAACATAAATTCATGATAAATCATGATAATCATAACATGGAGATGTGGTGACAACACTTAACATGTAATTAACATTAGCCAAGGTTCATTTCACATGGAGCGCGAGTAAACCCTCATTGGACATGAATCACGAGTAAACCCTCATTTCACATTAATTATCATGATTTAACACCCATTTCACATGAAATATCATGATACTATACTTTACCCAAATCATTGGAGTGCTGTTAGGGTGCACCCTTCTTAATCATTTCATTTAATGCATAAGTGTGCCACATTGATCGTACAATAGGGATTTATTAACATTGTAATTCATTACATGAATAAGTAATGTGGGATAAAAAAATGTAAGTCATAAATCAACAAGTACATGTTAATAAAGGTGAATAACCTTGATAGAGAAGTTGGTATGGTATTCACTATATAATGATTTTGGCATGGAAATTTTAGTGAAATTTCGGCAGCATAACGACGTAAAATAGAAATTATTAAAATGGGTTGATGAGAGTGAAAGAGGTCTCCCATAATTTACACATTATATGGAATATAATGGGATCATTGGAAACAATATAACAACATATAGAATAGAATTTATATGCATAATATAAAATAATTTCTTGAATGTAAATGAGGAGAGAGAAATTTCTTACAGAATTTCGGCATGGTAACAGGTGAACATAATAGGAATTAATGACAGGGAAAAGGGATCTATCACCATTAAAATATTATGAGGTCAGTATGGGGGAGGTCAAAAATCATACCCCAACATTTTTAATTGAAAATAAAAGGGAATAACAACATAATAAAATTTGGACAAAAATGAGAATGGAAAACATCTCTTACATGGAACTGTGATCCCAATGGCTTGGGAGAGGCTTGAGAGAGGCTTCTTGGGATCTTGGGGCACCATGTGATGATTCTAGATAGATAAGGTCAGATTATTTATGAACTTCAAGGGCTTTGAGTGAAGTTGATGTGGGAGCATGGGTTGTTTTATATAGGAAATGAGAGGGAATTCTTTATTATTTAGGTTTGGGACACTACACATTAAACTAATCAAAACCACAAGCTAGCCCATGGTTTTTGCCCATGGTTTTTGCCAAAATGGAGTGTAATAAAATTATTTTATATGGCCAATGGACAAACTTCTTAAAATAATAGGGTTATTTATGTGGAGGTGAGTCACACTCTCATGGAAATCAATTTAAATAGCTAAAATGTTTTATAAGTTTTTGAGGGTCCACTAATGCTTTGTAATATAAATAAAACAAACCAAAAATCACATTATTTTTATGGTAAAATATATATTGTACGAATATAATGTTTATAGTAATTTATCACATTACTATTGGGTCACTATGATGTCATAAAACACATTATATATTTAAACGGTATTTATTTTTTACCCAAAAATTCAACTATCTCAGAAAATTATGAACAATTTAGTGTTGGATAATTTCAACATCCTGAATCAAAAAAATAATAATTATTTTAACCAAATAAATTTCTATATAAGTGAATTTTCACTTTTAAAATAAAAACTGACATTTATCGCAAATTCATGGGTTTTGACAAACACAACTTTCAAACCATAAGAAAAATTACAATTGTATTCAAAAAAAATATAAGATCATTTATATTTAATAAAAATTAATTTAATAATAATAATATTTTATTAAAATTTTATTTCATTCAAAAATCTATTAATTTATCAAGATAGATTTCATAGTTAAATATTAACTAAAACTAGTATTAGTGCGTTAAAAACTATTTACAATGTACAAAAAATAATAAAATTAATATATATTCTTTATTATATACAAAAATAAGGCACATAATTATAGTGCTAAGGTCTTGTTACATATCCCCTTATAACACCCGCAAAATACTGAAGGGTAACGTGTGTGATGGTGGAAGACTCCTGGGGTGGCTCAAGATTACATCGCTCGGGTTGTAGTCTCTATCAACTTCCATAACTCTTATAGGCAGTTATGTTTGAGATTAAAATGTTGAATCTTGTCTTGGGCTTGGTCAGGAGGGAATCCCAATGACTGCACCTCCTTTCTGAGTTTCAATAAATGGGCTTCGTAGGGGGAAAATCTACTAGATGAGGCCATCATCTCCTTTTTCTGAATAAATTGGATTTGTTAAAGCCCTATATTTATACTAATCATGTGATTACTGTTAAATGGCTATATTTGCAACAATCACAATTCATAACAGTATTTTAAAATCTGAAAACATAAAACCAAAGAAGTGTATACGTTATATAACTATCTTACATAATAAGACATATAATTATATAAATATTAATTTTCATTAATAAAATTTTGGGTCATTACAATCTTACCCCCTTAAGAAATTTCTCCCTCACAATTTCCTTTTCCCACACTAAAACAGATGCGGGTAACTCATCTTCCTCACTTCCTCTGATTCCCACGTTGACTCTTCAAACTTGTGGTTGTTCCACAACACCCTGATGAGGGGAATTGTTTTATTTCATAGAAATTTTACTTTATGATCTAAGATCTTCACTGATTTCTCCTTGTAAGAAAGATCATCCTCTAACTGTACTACCTCTAAAGAATGTACAAGTTAAGGGTCTGGTATGTACTTATTTTAGAGGGATACATGAAAGACATCATATACTTTGTCCATGGAAGGTGGATGTGCTAGTCTATAGGCCACAACCTCGACATGATCAAGAATCTCGAAGGGGCCTATGTACCTAGGAATTAACTTCCATTTATTTCAAAACCTCAAGAACTTCTTCCATAGAAATATGAGTATATTTACCATGTCTCCAACATTGAACTCAAGGTCTCATCGACGTTTATCTACATAACTCTTCTATCGACTTTGGGATACCTTGATATGGTGATGAATGTTTTTCACCTTCTCCATCACTAATTCAACCATTTCAGGTCCAAGAATTTTACACTCACTGACTTCATCCCAACACACTGGTGTTCTGCACCTTTTCCCATAATGGGCCTCATAGGGTTCCATAAAGAATTCTGGAGTGGAAACTGTTATTGTAGGAGAATCCAACTTGTAGAAAATGTTTGTACCACCCTCCTTTAAAGTCCATAGAACATGATCTTAACATATCTTCTAGTGTTTGAATAGTTCTCTCAAATTGGCCATCATTTTTAGGATGATAGACCGTACTAATGTTTAGTTTAGTTCTTAGAGCATGTTGGAGACTTTTCTAGAAGTTCAAGGTGAATCTAGTATCATGATCGGAGACTATAGATAGTGGTACTCCATGCAGCCTCACCACTTCTTTAATGTAAATCTGTGAAATTTGATCCAATGAGAAGTCCTCTCGAATCATGAAAAAGTGAGATGTCTTGGTAAGACGATCCACACCAACCCATATAGCAGTGTTTCCTATGGATGTCCTTAGATGTATAGTGAAAAAGTCCATGTTAATGTCATCACACATCCATGTTGGTATGGGTAGTGGTTGCTTTATCCCTTTAGACTTTGGCCTCTGAGCCATCACTTGCTGACATACCAGGCACTTTGATGTATATTCATCAATATCACTTTTCATATTGTCCCACCAAATATTATCTCGGAGGTCTCGATACATATTTGTTTTCCATAGATGAATATGAAAGGTTTAGCTATGTGAGTCATTCAGAAGCTCCTTCTTTATCTCTGGGTTGGATGGTACACATAATTATGACCCAAATCTCAAAATTCCATCCTTTTTAACCATGAATTCTAAGGATTTCCTATTTCTGATAGCTTCCACCCTTTTCAGAATTTTCACATCCTTTCTTTGAGCATACTTTATTTTCTCCATGAGGGAAAGTTGAGATATAATTTTAGAATGGATTGATGTTGATCCTCCCTTAATGATTCCCATGTCTATCCTCTAAAAATCTAAGAAGATTGGATACTTTTCAATTCTCATAATTGATAAAGATGCAAGATCCTTTCTACTTAGAGAATCTGCCACCTTGTTTTCCTTACTTTGATGGTAGTGGATTGAGCAGTCATAATCCTTGATGAGTTATATCCATCTTCATTGGTGAATATTAATCTATTTTTGTTTGAATGTATATTGGATGCTCTTGTGATCAGTATATATCTCACACTTCTCCCCATAGAGATAATGCCACCAGATTTTCAACACAATGATCACATCCGCCAACCCCATATCATGTGAGGGATAGTTTTTATCATGGATTTTTAACTACCTTGAGGTGTAGGCTATCACTTTATCATTCAGCATAAACACACAACCTAGGTCCTTCTTTGAAGCATCACTGAATACCAAAAAAAATTCTCTACTTATGGGTAAAGAGAGAACACACACAACGATATGCCTCCTTTTTAACACCATGAAACACTCTTTGAATTCATCACTCCATGAAAACATTACTCCCTTCCGAGTTAGCTTGGTAAGAGGGTTGGATAATCATGGGAATCTTCTCACAAATCAGTGATAATATCCAGCTAACCCCAAGAAGCTACGGATATCTGTTACCGATGTTGGCCTCATTCATCACTCATTTATTATAGCCATGGAGGGATCCACATATATCCTATTACTTGTGATGATATGACCTAAAAATGAGACATCCTTCAACTAGAACTCACACTTGTTGTACCTTTCATAGAGCTTCTCCTTCTGCAATGTCTCTGGTACAGTTCTTAGATGCTCCTCATGATGCTCCTTGGTTTTGGAATATATTATAATATCATCTATAAAGACTACCAAAAATTTGTCGAGGTAATCTATAAATACTATATTCATAAATTCCATGAAGATTCATGGAACATTAGTAATTCCTAAATGCATTATTATGAATTCATAGTGCCCGTATCTTGTACGAAAAACAGTCTTGGGGATATCTTCCTTCTTCACCCTTACTTGATAATATCCCGACTGCAAATATACCTTAGATAAGTATTGTGATCCACATAGATGATCGAACAAGTCAAAAATTTGTGGTAGAGGATAATTGTTCTTTATCATGATTTTGTTAAGCTCACGCTAATCGATGCAAAGATGCATTGACCCATCCTTCTTCTGGACGAAGAGGACTGGTACACCCCATGGTGAAGCACTTGGTCGTATAAACCCTTTATCCAGATTCTCCTATGGTTATTTCTTCCGCTCCCCAAGCTCCACAATAGCCATTATGTATAGATTCATGGATGTTGGAAACTCCCTGGGTATAAGGTCAATTGAGAATTCAACATCTCTTATAGGAGGACGACCAGACAATTTCTCGGGAAACACTTCAGCGAATTACCTCACAATAGGCATGTCTTAATGGTTGGATTCTTCCTTGGACTCAACCATATAAGCCATATACGTGTTCTCATAGGGCAGTAATATCCATGCTTGATATAATTTTGCTAAAGAAGATTCATCTTCCTCCTTGAACTTTTATAGAATCGGCGGTCGATTCTCAATATGGAGAGTGATTTCCCTCTCATGATAATTTATGTTGGCTCCATATAAGGAAATCCAATCCATGCTGAGAATTGTATGAAATTACACCAGATGAAGTATGATGAGGTTTCTCAGGAAGTTAAATCCACAAATTATGACATGGGAGGAGTTATATTCATGGTAAGAAATGATTGCCCCATTTTTTTTCTCACCAACATCCTTACTTCCATGATTTGTGGTGGTGTTGGGATTGTTCTACTAAAAATTCAGGATATAAAAGAATGCGTAGAACCAGAAACAAAAAGTGCATTCTCTATTACTGAATTAATAACTAGAGTACATGTTAACACTTCGTTTTCGGGGTTCACTTCGGCAATAGTGATTGAAAAATCTCACCCTTGCTCCCTTGGAGGTTGTTGGTTGCATCCAAAAACCCATGGCTTTGGGAACTTATTTTCATGGTGCCCTAATTCATTGCAGTTAATGTAATGAAAAATGTATTGAGAGTTTATTGGAGCATTCCTATCCTCTATTTCAGCCACACATTTTCATTTTCTGCAGTTAACATCTAGGTTCTATTCTCTTCCACACCTAAAGAATTTCCTCGTCCCCTTTAGGTAATTTCTGGGGTGCTTTATTCCGCACCATTGGCAAGTGGGGTGCTGGATTTCTTAGCACCGTTGGATTTATCCATTGGACTTCCAGATTTGAAGTCCACTTTATTCTTCTTATCCTCATGATGCCCTTGAGATTATTCTATCTCTATTTCTACCTTGAGGGCACATCAGACAATTTCCTCACAGCTCTCGAACTCACGAATCACCGGGGATTTCTGCAGGCGGGGTATCAGCCAACAAAAGAAGCTCTCAACCATAAAATTGGGTGTAACAACAAAGTCAAAGGAATATCGTGTAATCCCTGTGATGTTTTACTCATACGCTCTGATGAGTTCGTTATCTTTTTTTTTCTTGAGGGAAATGAAGTCTCTTTCCATCTTCAGTCAGAGGGTGCACAAAAAATATTTATCGAAAAAAAATTCTAGAAATCCTTCCATTCCAATGCCTTGATCTTCTCCTTAGGCTTCGTTTTTTTATCAAAGTCCACTATTGATCATATTCACCCTCCATATGATAAGTATCAAGAATAACCTTTTCTTATTCAGAACATTGAAGGAAGGAGAAGATCTTTTCAATGGATTTGATCCATTGTTCAGCAATTAAGGGATCAGATGATCCATTAAAAGTATGAGGCATTTATCTCATGCAGCTCTCTATTGCAACTAGTTCTTTCATAGGGGTGGTTGAATGTTCCACTTGACCCATGTTTCTATTCAAATATTGAGTTAACTAAGATATCATCGTTAAAAAGTTCGCGATTCCCGCTCCCATCGGATTAGGATACTTATTAGAACAATCGTCACATTGGTTTACCCATTGGTTGTTAGCCTGAGTCCTCCTATTACTGGCTATTGGCTAGAATAAAAGGAAATTTAGGGGTAACACATAAATGATAAACCAAGTACCAAAAAAAGGACTTATAAATTAATTTTATTTCCTTGACTTGTGAATCTATAGGCTTTAATCTATGTTATGCATGATCTAATTTCTAACATATATTATTAATGGAATTTTTTCCATTAATAATGGTTCATACTAAACTTGTGAATTTACCAAAGAAAATATCCTAGGAGTATCATAACCAAGAGTGCAGCAAGGCCCATTGTCGTTACAGGATATTCCGGTTCTATCCCGAAACTCCTTGTCAAAGTTTCCAATGCTACGTACATCTGTTATAGAGCATCCTTTACCTGATCATATCCTAACATGGATGTATTTTCATGATATCCCACTTACTCATTTCTCACAAAAATAGGGTTATTTTTATTACACTTAGTCTTACCCCTTAGGATTTCACTAGGGTTTTGTAAACCTAATCCCATAAATAACTAAACCTATCCTCTGATACCAACTATAACAACACATCTTTTTTTTACACACTTAATCATGATTTGTTAAAAAAAAATTATCTTGATACAACATAGAAGATCGAGAAGTATAGTGTATTTGTGGCTTAGTATAATTACATAATAACTTAAAACATGAAATTCAATTTCTTTATTGAATACTTCCATTAAATGACCACAACATTCCATCGTACTTAACATTTCATGGGATAACCTGAGGGCATTCATAAGAAAGGGGTGAGCTATAAAGACCAGTAAGGGATTAATGATGGAATAACATGCGGAATACAATAAATATTTTACAATAGGAATTTAATTGAATCATAAGAGATATAAGAACATAAAGGCACGATAAAACATGATAATCATAACATTTAGATGTGGCAACAACACTTAACATGGATTTAGCATGAGCCAAGGCTCATTGCACATGGAGCATGAGTAAACCCTCATTGCAAATGAAGCATGAGTAAATCCTCATTGCACATTAATTAGAATGAGTCAACACCCATTTCAGATGAATTATCATGATACTATACATTACCCAATGCGTTGAAGTTCTATTATGGCACACCCTTCATAATCATTTCCTTTCATGCCTAAGTGTGCCACATAGATCATACAACATGTATTCATTAACATCATAATTCATTCCATGAATAAGTGATGTGGAATATATAAATTTAAGTCCTCAATAAACATGTAAATTTTCATAAAGGTGAATACCTTTGATAGAGGAGTGGGTATGGTATTCAATACACAATGATTTTGGCATGGGAACTTTGGTGTAACTTCGACAACATAATGACGTCAAAAAGAAATTTGTAAAATGTGTTGATAAGAGTGAAAGGGGTCTCTCATCATTTATACATTAAATGGACAGTAAGGGGATCATGGGACATAATATAACAACATATTGAATGGAATTAAGATGAAAAATATAAAATAATTTCATGAATGTAAATGAAGAGAGAGAAATTCCTTACAGAATTTCGGCATGGTAACAGGTGTACATGGGAAGAATTAATAAGTGGGAAAATGTATCTATAATTATTAAAACATTAATAAGGAAGTATGGTGGAGGTGTGAAATCATACCCCATCATTTTAAATTGAAAATAAAAAGGCATAACAAAATAATGAAATTTGGAAAAAAATTAGAAGGGAATAAATCGCTTAATTGGAAGTGTGATCCCAAAGGTTTAGGAGAGGCTTGAGAGAGGATTCATGTGAGCTTGGTGTGACTTGGGAGAATTATAGAGATATGAGGTAAGAGTTTGGACGAAATCCAAGGGAATTTAGTAAAGATGAAGTGGGATATTGGGTGAGTTTATATAGAAAAGGTTAGGTAATTCTTTATTATGTAGGTTTGGGACACCACACATTAAACTAATCAGAACCACAAACCATCCCATGGTTTTTGCCCATGGGTTTTGGGAAAGGATAAAGTGAGAGTTTTACATGAAATTAAATCATTTTATACATACTACATATGGATGTTCCTCTAGAATAGATATACCTAGGGGTTGCAACCAATAAAACACAATATTGAGTTAGACTCAATTAGGAGTTGGTGAACGATAATAAGCCTTTCTGCAAACCTATTTTGACACTCCTAGTGGATATGACATGTAAACTCAAAAAATATTTATGAAATGTCATGAGTGATTTAAATAGATGATGAATATGAAAGATAAAAAATATAATTTAATAAAAAGGTCTCATGATTTAGATTTCCTGCATGTAATTTTTCATGATTATTTTTGCCCCCAATATTATTAGTATTTCTGAGAGTATAATTTTGGTTTTAATCAATGGCTAGAACCCAAAGGAATAGTTTTAATTCTATGTTTGATGAATAATTTTCTAATGAGAAGTAAAATGAGAAGATGAATACTGTGTAGGACATTGTGATTATGCATAATCAATTTTGATGGAACTTTATTAACAATATATGACATAACCAACTCTTAGAACCAAAAAATAATAAATAAAAAGGGTTTATTGAGAGTTTGGGTAGTAGAGAACATAGATTAAAGAAGTTTTAGTTTCCTATGTGTCGTTAATTTGGGAAGAAACACCGAAGTTAATTTCTTAAAGGAACATGAATATGTTTTGATTATCAAAAAAGATGCACACATAACAAGTAATTGTAAAGGGAAAATGAAAATTTTAGTCAATGAAATGGATTATAATATTGGTATCATAAATATTTCTTTGCATATTGAATGATTTAAATATGAAAATTATGGGTATTATGAAAATAGATGCTGTAAGGGGAAATATCATGAAGAAAATCAATAATGTTTTACAAGTAATGGTTATATAGCTAATGATGAAGAGACTATAGATAAAATATGAGGGAAAATAAGTATTAAAGAATAAGATGATGGATCCTATATATGAGTTTGATAAATAATAATAATTATTGAAGTATTTTTATATTTGGAATCAAGAATTATGAAATATATAAATATTATTCTGTATAAGTTTTTCATTAAGGATTAAAAAATTATGTTGAATGATATTGAAGACCATAATGATTGATTAAATGATAGGTTATATTTTATAGAAAACATGATATTAAGAGAATTTGACCCCTAATATGCTCATAATGTTGAGACAATATTATTTAGTTTGGATAATGTGATGTTAGATAAGAATAATGTAAATTGGATAGTACTTATTACCTTGGAACATGATATTGTTTTGTTGAAAAGTGTCCTATGCTATCATGGAGGGAGTTTACAATATATTTGGATTTACTAATATATAATCTAATGTATGTTCTCTATAAGGAGTGAATAAGTGTGTATATTTTGAATATAGTTTTATGATAATTATGGTTATTAACATTTTAAAGAGTATACATGATGGATGTATTCATATGTTTTTTGTGATAACCAAGAACTACATTATGAGATATGCATTTTCATTGATGATATAATATTAAGAAACTTATTATAATTATTTGGAAATATTTGTATTTCCATATTTCTAAAGGGTGAAAAGGTTAACCAGTAATAAAATTGTTTATGTTGAACTTTGAATGAGGTTTTATAGATTAATTCATTATTACTACATATGATGTTTTATATATATTGGATAACCTATGCTAATAATTGTATTATGAACACTATATATAGTAAAAATGACTTATCAATCTAGATATGGATCTATGATCCATTAGTGCTTCTGGAATAATTAATTCCCCTTTATTTTTTGGAGTAAGAGCAAAGGTGGAAATGCATTAAGGTAAAACAATAGGGTTTGATTGTGCTTATAATATAGAATGAAATAAATTAAGTATATTTTCTCTTGAAAATTATTCAACATTAAAAAAGGTTCATGAGAAAATTTTTTGTCTAGTTATAATCTTTTTTATGATATATATATATATATTGAATGATCATTTATTTATAGCTTTGTGATCATTACCATTATTCTTACCATGTTCATTATCACTCCCTTTCAGTATTTGGGTGTTAGTTCCCTCTTATATGTCCATGTTTCAACTTCCATTATATGTCCTCTTATTTGGAATCTGATTATATGTTATTCTATGTTACATTATCACATCCCATTCCCTTTTTCAATAGGTTATTTTATTAACCCATTTTACGATGTGGGAATTTATGAAAGGATATTTCAACTATTAAACCTTTGATCACTAAGACGAATTTTAATGGAGAAAATCATTTTGTGATGGGGTAGGATGTAACAACCCATGTTTTTGATGAATTATTATTTTTGAATAAATTAAATTTCATTGATGGATTTCATTACATGAAACATAATGTTAATATTGTGCTACATGCAACACTATCTTATCTTGTGTTGCACGTAACACTAATTTTTTAAAAAACCATGATATATTATTAATGTAGCCCTTATAACCATGTTATTAAACTAAGTCATGTGAAAATTAATAACTACATTTTTAATATTTGTTATAGTATTTTTATATAAATAATACAAATTAAAAATAATATATATATATATTGTAAAGTGTTTAAATATTTCAAAAATACTAGTTTTTTTATAAAAAAAATTATTTATTTTTGTGAAACAACATAAAATTCGTTTTCTACACATTTAGAAAGATAATTGTAAAAAACAAATTATTTATTGAATTCAAATTTTAAAAATTATCTTAGGGTTAATTTTAAGGATTTTTAGAAGAGTTTCATTTTTTGATGGATAATGAAAAATACTAAATTTTAATTGAAACTGCATTTTCATTTAATTTATATATAAGTATTAATCATATTTTATATTTTTTTAATATTTAACAAGTTAAATTATATATCTATTAATCCAATTTATATCATTGTAATAAATTTCAGATTAAAATTGGTCATAAAATATTTTGTGCTTTTGATCACTCTCCATTTAAAACTCGGTATTCTAATTAGGCCTACAAGATTAATGTGAAATTAGTTTTTGACCACTTATATGATATAAAATTCTAAAATTGGATTCTAAATTTGGAATATTAAAAATATCTTTTCTATAATAATATGAAATTAAATTTTGAAAGAAAAATTTAATAGTAACATCAGTAAATTATCATTGTTATGGTAAAATTGGTTTATCAGGGGGTTAAACAAAAAATATTTGAGGTTCAAATAACCTACCAATTTTTCGAACACAAATTATATGGAGATAGAATCACGCTTGTATCCTTAGGTTCTAAATGTTTTAGTTTTTTGGAAACTTTTAGTGAATATGACCTATATAATAATTAAGTAAAGAGAAGGAATAAAAATGAACCTTCCTTGATTTTAATATCTATATATTATTAAAATAGGGAAAACACATATCTTCAGTTATAGATATTATCATTAAATATAAATGAGTATTTTTATTATGATAATTTATTTTGTGTTTTTACAGTTTATGTAATTACTTCAAATTATTATGAAATGCTATTGTGGGAATTATTGATTCAATAATTAAATAAAAGAAAAGATACTCAAAATATTTAGTGTGATGTAAATAGAATAAATTATTATTTTCCATATTTTTTTAAAATTATTATATCGTGTTACACTCAATTGGATATGTTATGTTTTAATTCCATAATTTTATAGTATTTTAATTCAAATTGAATTAATTATTTCATAATTGACATTACAATTACATTATAATAAATGTTATTTTATGAAATTATTTAAAATTACGAAATAACCTATATTCGGTCCAATGATTTTTAATTGATAATAAATATCATATATGTTGCAAAATTTAAAATTTTTTCTTTTATAATGAATATATTGACCACAAAATATTACCATTATATGTTAGCAAGTTTAAGGTTAAAATGGTGTTTTCGTACATTACATGCACTTGTGTTAAAATTTGTTTTCAACACATATCATATTTTAATTTGATAAATATTATTAAATATTTAGAATCCAAGGCTCCAAATTATCTAATAAACCTCTCTAAAATTAATTCCGAAAGGATAAATTATCTTGGTAATAAACACTATTTACCATAATGAAAACCAAAAATGCAAAAAATAAGGAAACGTGGAAATTATGGAACAACATGTTTAAAAAATTTGACTTATTTTTTTTGGATATTTTTCATGGAAAAATTATATTCAAACACCATTAATTATGAATTTTGGATCCACTTATCGTAATATTGACATCCCAATATTAAATAATTTTAGGTATTTAATTAAATATCACTCATCCTCAACGATAAAAGGGAACTCACTCTCTTAAATTATGCTCAAATTTCAACCTATATTTATCAGCCAAGCCCTACCCATATCACTCCAAAAATACCCTCCTCTAATTATAGAGGCCTTATTTTATGTCTAAATATATATTATAAAGGATTTAGTTAAAAACAATAGGGAATACATGAAGAATAGGTTATGTTCTTCAATGAGAATCTTTACTCTATTTCATTATCCACATGTTCAATGCTTGTTATATAATTATTATGTAACAAAATAAGTATATTCCATATACTGGTATGTTTTTATGTTAAATTAATAACATAAAACCATCTTCAATTCCATCATATGGGTTACAAAATCATTATTCATGTATTCAATGGACTACTGCCATCCGAACTGATATCAATTTTTTTTCATTACCAAAAATAAAAAATGTTCATAAAGATTGATTTAATATTTATATATGTTATTTATTATTTCATTAGGATTATGGAATTATTATATCATGTATACCATCATACTATCTATGTTTGGGGAATGTGATAATGTCACTCTTGTGTACGGAGGACTACTACCTCGTAAATTGATGTGATTCATTCACGCATTACATGGAATGTATTAATGACGTGTTTAATAAAAATATATAATATATCACCGAAAAAATTATATAATTATAATATTTATTATTTAATTTTATTTCCTTCAATCCAATAGTAAAATGTAATGTGTGTTCATGCCTGCATACGACCAACCGTCTCCATGAACATTATATTTAATTTTATTTCGATAAGTTTTATAGGTGACATTAAATAAATATAAAATTAATATATAAGATATTAACAGAATGGAATATATTCTTTATATGATTAATGTATGATAAATTTAAGAGAAAAAATATAAAAAATCAAAACATATAGGAAAAACCAAGAGGTTATTACACGAAATGTCACTTTAACAATTAATTGTTAATAAACGGGTAATAAATTGTCATTATAAAATCATATATGGTATGATATATATGAATATGGGTCTATAATTAATTTATATTAAACTAATATTTTTTTAATATTATGTTTAGACAATTATAATGGCATTCAATACTTAAGATGAAGGGATTTCTATCTCACTATTATTTTCTTGGAGACACATGCCATATTCACCACATGTTTCTTTGAGGTGGTTCATATACTTCCCATGGATGTAAATTATAATTATAATTATTATTGTTATTTTCAAATGCATTTTATGATTTCTCTTTAATGGGGTTTATGGTTCAAAAGATACCAAATCAGTAAAGGGATTTTTGTCTCTATTTTCCTTCTTTGAGATGTATGTTATGATGTGAACCTATATTCCTTCACGAGTTCTACATGAAACCCCATGACATATATGATTATGAATTTATTTAACCTCATTATATTTTAGGATCCATTTTACGTTATAACTTTATGGTTATTATGATTCAATCTTACCGATGGGGTAACTATTTTATATTACAATCCCATTGTTTATCAGGATTGTTTATAGTTATGTTTCCCATGATAAAATATTATGATCCATCATTCAAGAAAATTTTTAATTTACTTATACTATGATTATTATTGATTTTTTGAGGTAATATTAACATTTTCCACTCATTGGTACTAAAAATAATTATCCAGATGTTTTTATGAAAATCCATCTTTATTCCACTCTTTAGTCCAAAATCCATTTTCTTCCAAAACCCAGTATTATTAAATTGTTTTTAAAATGTTCTAAAATTTATCTATAAATACAAAAGGGTATTTTCCTGAAGAAATTTTTTATATTATTTCTATATATTCCTCTATATGTTTTCATGGATATTTTCAAAGAAAAAATTTTTCAAAATGTTTTATGTGTTAAAAATAAATTTCTAAAGAAGAAAGGATATTTTTCTCAAGAAATGGTTTAAATGATTTTTAAAAGAGTAATTTTATTTTTCATGTTCATTTTAAAATAATGTTTTTTTCTTAATGTTATAAGTATAGAAAATTTATTTTTCATGAAAGTATATTTTTCTTAATAAATGTTCCAAGTAGTATTTTCAAATTATTGTATATATAAGACATCATTATTTGAGGATTCATAGGATTTAAAAGGGATATTATCCATGGATAAAATTATAATTATTTCTTTAAATTTTTAATTTTTATGATGAAGATATTTCTTTGAGACATATTTCTTTTCTATGGATCATACCATGATAAAATTATTATAAAATAAGATTCTTTTTCCATCGGTGATGTTTGATGAAATAATAAAATGAGTATGAAATATAGCGACCCATACTTTACATACATGGTTATTACTTCAAAATTGAAGCATACGTATTACAACATATAACAAAACCATGAAAGGACCGTATAGGTATAGTGTATTTAGAAACTGGGAAACATAAACAACTGGTTCATAAATCATCTATGGTGTCTCCCATTTATTTCATCATATCTAGAGTCACTTTTTGGAATATCCTACTTAATATCCTTCTTCCTAACCTAGGGAAAAGAAAACATACAAAAGGGTGAGCTCAAATGCTCAGTAAGGGTAAACAAAAGAACTATCAAACATATCATATTTATAAGAACATAAAATTTGGAAAATCTTATCCTCTAAAAGAGATCATAACATGGGATAAATCATAGAAGTAAAATATAATCCCAATAATCATAACTTAAAACATGAAGCTTTCTGTCATACACACATAATCATAGAAAATCATTTATTAGTAGTCAAGACTCATTTCCAAGACTATCTTAGTGGACAAATTCCATTACTGAACCGAGTTCACTCCTCATTTCAGTCCTGTTTCACTGAACCTGTAACGCCCCGACCCCAGTTACCCAGAGTCGCTGCATTGTTACAAGACATTGGCATGATCACAAGAAAGATCAAATCTCTAAATACCGATTGGTTTAGTATCCTTGGAAACACTATATATATTCATAAAGTTTTACATTACATCATAAAGTGAAAAACTACTACAACAACATATTTTCTTCATAGACCACACTCATATCCCCACATACTATCCCTGCAGGTCATTCATAAATTACTTCTTCACATCCTGGGAAAAATAAAACATAGAAAAGGGGTGACCTCAAATGCCTAGTAAGGATAACAATATAGCAGAAACTTTCATAAATAAGAATAAACATTTAAGGCAATGTATAACTAAAACAAAAGCCTTTTAAACTTGAACTTAAACATAGTATGGAAAAAGTAAAATGAAATAATGCCATTTACTTATTCACATGGATATTCTACTAATCGAATAATCACATGCAATATCAATAACCACTTTCATAATGATGGAATGCATAATGCCAGACTATCATAACCACATAGCCAAGGCCTCGTGCCAAGACTACAAATAAGATTTTGTCAAGACCTTGTACCAAGACACTAGTTAGTCTCATGAGACCTACCGATGCATCGAGGAGCTATAGCGGGCTCCAACCATCAAATATTAAGTCCAATGCATTCCCATATGAAAAGGTTTAAACATAACATAAACATTCGTATTAAAACTAGCTTTTGAAATGTCAATACTTTCACCATAAACCATGAATGGTATAAAAACAACACATCCACAGTCAAACATATCACAAAACCTTCAATACAATATAGAAGTTTTATATCATAATAAATCAACATCAAATAATATTAAAATCCATCAATGGATTTTGACATAGATGAAATCAAAACTATTTGAGAGAAACATCTCTTTTCTCGAAATCATTGAAAATTCACACATTTATAAAGGAAGTAATTTAAAAGAGATACATGAATCAAAGTGTCCCATACCACTTTGAAACTTTTTAAAATAAATATCATTTCAAAACCTTCATGTCCATATAAATAAGTCCTTAAAATCATTTTGAAAACAAGGACATTAATTAAAAATCTTTAAAACATTTAAAATTATGATCTTGATAAAGAGTACCTTTCAAAAATTCTTAAAATTTTCATTTTGAAATCATTTAAAAGTCAAATAATTATAAAATAAAACATTTACTTTGAAAATATTCTTATAAGCTTGACGATTTTATAACGGCGTAAAATAACCACACCCACCATATAAGTAAAAAAAATATTCTTACCTTAATTCTGTCGAAAAGGTTAAAAAGAACCTTGTTTGGAAAACGATGGAAAGGTTACTTTATAAAACTCATATAAAAATTCAAACAGGGGTATAAATGACCTTAACCCATATTATTTTAAATAGTAAAAATATTTTGAAATATATTTTTAAGAAACATGGATGTGGATGACAAAGAGATCGCAGTAGATTATTACGTATAAACAACCTCGGATAATGAAGAGATTGTGAAATAACCCTTACCTTGTACTTTTCCTTGTTTGGGGTAGGTTAACCTCCTGTATAATTGTGAAATAATTGTTATTAAATTATTCAATAATCATATACATTAATATGATATCATATATGATCTTTTAACATTTCTTTGTTAATAATATCTTAGAATTATCGTCATTTCGGGTGTTAACTTACTCATTTTCTTTTATATGTTTTGTTACTTAAGCCATGTTTGTAATGGATAGGTTGTATATTATTCATATCAAGAATGATATCAAGTCCTTAAACATAATTTTTAAATCAGAAAATGATAATTATACTTGAATGGATACGATGGAGAATGAATCTCATCGCGTTCGTGGAGACGGTAGTCCGTACATACGCACGAGCGACAATATCATTCTTTTGATATTAAAATAATATATAATTTGATTTTATATAATATATAAAGAATCATTATCATGTTATATTTATTATTTACATGATTTAAACATCATTATTATACCCATCCAAATAATATATTGAATAACAATTACACCACGACGTGGAGACAGTAAGCCGTACGTACGCACGTATGGTGACATGTTATTCAAAGGGTGGATAGAATACCGAATATGGTTGTACCATATTTATAATAACATCACAGTATATATAATATACTAGAGTAATTATTTTATAATGGTAATAACAAAGAAAGAAGAAGTGGAAGAAGAAAAGAACTTGGAAAAGGGTGGTGAAATCATTACCTTTTCTTCGGGTTCTTCCTTTTGATTTGATCAAAAGGGCTCCTTAGGTTGGCTTTCTAATGCAACTAAGGACACTAGGTTGTAGTGAGGGAAGTTGGGAGAGTATTTGGGTAGATTTTGGCCGAACCAAAAGGCTTTCAAGGTGTGAAGAGATGAGAAGGAGGAGTGCCTTTTTATAAGAGGGGTGACGGGATCCTTTGGAAAAGCTAGAAATATTAATTTATAATAAATTCATATTCGGTTTATAATGGATCAAAAGTTGATTATTCAAAGGTTAAGGTGGGTATAGGTCGAAAAAAACTCAACCAAAAGAATTTAGACAGGTTTGGGTACTTATATTAACCTTATCTTTAAGTATTAACTCTAAGTTAATTAGTTTCACTTTTACAATGTCTCTTTGTATTTCTATATTATATGGTTAATAAACTTACTATATACATCCAAGCGACCCCCAAGTGGTCCATTAATGCTACCCCTATCATTATATAAGTCTATTGGAAGAACCTTAGATTTATAGGAATTTAATATCAATTAATAATATAATATTTGTTTTATATACTCTTTTATGTCAATTTTGACACTATTCAATAGTTGATTTTTGTGGAACTCATAACAGAATGATTACTTCGAAAAACATTAATTAAAGAATTCATAACATGTCATATTAACATATAAAATTAGTTTAATGCATAAAAAGTCTCAAATAGTATTTATTTGTGTATTCATAATATCAATTATTTTAATTTTTCACTATTATGGTAATTACTACATCATCATTGTGTCATAAATAAATTAAATTATTTAAAGTCTAAAAATTATAAATAAAATATCATTATGTACGAAATCTTTTTATCTTTGGAATTAATATATATAGTCTAAAATCCAACATATATAACCCTATGTAAAAATTGTTTTTCTAAAAGATATATGCTTTTGTCATTTTTGTACTTATTTTAACTTAATTAAAATTAAGTGTCCCCATCACCTACAAGTGGCTCCATGGGGTCCCAAAATCGACCCAAAGATGCCTACGGTCGAACATGTATCAACCAATAAGGCTAGGACACGTTTTAGGGGAATTTATTATTATTATTATATTATTTTGTAACCCTTATTTACCGGATTTACCCTTAACCATGGTAAATAAAATATTTACCACAGTAATTATTCAACATGTGTAAAAATAAAAGTTACCTATTTACACAATTTGAACATCCGGATTTCAAATGTGGAATCCATTTTTCCAAATTCAAAATACATAAGGGCAGAAATTAATTTAAAATTAATTCCCGTTGTTAAAACAAAAAGCGTGTTTTTAAGAGATACTAACTTTCAAAAGATTGACACTTGTTTATGTCTGGTTTAATTGTAAAATTACGTCCAGTGACCAACATTGTATTAAATGGTAAAAATATATTCTAAATATACTTTAAAACCACTCAAATTCATAATTTATCAATATTAATTATTTTGATTAAAAAAGTTGTTTTTAATTAAAATTTATTAATTTTCACTATTCATCAAAAAATTAAAGTTATCCGAAAAGTTCCAAAATTTCACCCTAGGAAAAATTCGATATTTTGAATCCAAAAATGAAGTCCATTTTGAAATATAAAATATATATAATTTCAAAAAGTAGGTATTACTATTCATAATGGCTAGTTTGATTGGTTGTGGTGTGTGTTAGAATTCGAAGTTGCCTACAACACACGCTAATGTATTATTCAAAGGAAAGCGTACCGTGGAAGCTTGGGATGTTTCATTTTAAATTTTTGACGTCCCCATTTAGTCAAAAAGTTTAAAATATTGTATTTAAAAAGGGTTCACTATTAAAAGTTGATAAAAGTGCAATACTGAAAATGAATTTGTTCTTACATTATGTCTAAGAAACTCATAATATGGATTCTAAAATTATAAGGATTATATAAAGTTTAAAATTTAGTTAATACTATTCATAACCTCTTTTGAACGGCTTTTTCGGTATGTCATGGTGTGATTGAACTCGATGTTGCATGTAGTGCAAGTTATTCAATTATTTTGAAGAAATAACACACTATGAAATCTTGGGGTGTTACATTCTCCCCTCCTTCAATAAATTGCGTCCTCACAATTTGAAATTGTTCTTCAAAAATAAAATGTTGAAAATAGAAAATATCTTTGTGGGAAAACCCTCATCGGAAATTAGGTTACTAAAATTTAGTCTTAATATGAGGAAAAGATAAATGAAAGGGTCACCACCAAATTATTATCTCTATTAGGAGAATATTTGTGGCAATTAGAGTCAAATAATTGGAGGAATAACGTAAATATTTAGAGGTAGTGATTGAGGTCATCAATCACAAACAAGTGTAAAATTGAGGTCCTTTAATTCATCAATCTATGATGATTTGAAATACCATCGGTTCAACAAAACATAGGATATTAGGATAACACATTTTTGGTTTTAGGATTCCTTAAATAAAGTATAAGAATTAATTTCTTCATAGAATAAGAGAAGAAGAAAAAATATATTATTGACAAGTAGAGTTCCATACTTTAACTAATTTCTACCACAAACTCATCTTTTACTCTAAAAGATAATAGAAAGAAAAAAATATATTCTATTTATCCTATTCGTATAGAGTTCAAAAAAAATGAATTTATAATTCTTCTACCAGATCTTTTAAAAAAATTACATTATTTAATCCTGGACATCACGTGGGTCAGTGGTAGGTGATACACCCTTGTCGACCTTCGGTTGCGGGTTCAAGTCTCGCGGCCTTGCCGGACGCGACGGGTTGCCGCCCGACCTCCGAGTTGTCCTTTTATGTCAATCCAAAATAATCCAAACTAGAACTATCTAAAATACTTCAGTCCAAAATTTATAAGGAAGGTAAACACAATGAAGATCCTTTTTTTTCCGCGTAATAACATGTGATCACCTTCATCATATATTCTTTCAAAACACTACAACATCCTGAATTATCATAAAACCTTATCGATTACATTCATGATCCCTTATTCCTTATAATAGATATACTCCTTCAATCCAAAAATGTAGTAAACCCCAACAATGATGGAATATACAAATCATTAATCAGTTTCAAGGAATTCAATAATATCCAATATAATTTATCCAAAACAATCACGTATTATTCTAAAATCAATACCTCAGTATCAGAACCATATTATGGTTTATCTTTCTCTCAAACATATATTTTCCAAAAATTTAACCTGTTATTGAGTCACTTTTCTTTGTTCCACACAATCTCAAGTCCATAATGAAATAGTACTGCAGTACTATCCTTATATACTCCATAATTATTATAACAAGTACATTGTTGATACGACACTTAATTGAAATAATCAATATAAGAACTCTAATCAATACTCTTCATCTGTGGTAGTATCATAACTTGATTATTATCCAATAACATCATTTTCGGCATAGTCTGATGACTGGGACATTGGTTCGCGTAGTGTCCAAACTCCTTGAAAATGAAACATTGTACGTTTAAAAACATTTTCTTACCCTTGTAGTCACGTACTTTGTGCCCTTTTCCTCCACACTTATAA
Source organism: Viscum album (assembly GCA_963277665.1). Classification (NCBI taxonomy): domain Eukaryota; kingdom Viridiplantae; phylum Streptophyta; class Magnoliopsida; order Santalales; family Viscaceae; genus Viscum; species Viscum album. The sequence continues at coordinate 257,869,289 of OY728150.1, forward strand.
CAAACTCCCATTCCTTTCAAGCAAGTTCCAGGGTGTTTCTTCCCACAGTTATCACAGATGGGAAAATTCTTATTTTCCCTCATCCCTTTATCTATCTTTATCTCTTCCATCCTTTTCTTATCGTGCTTCCCTTCAAAGCCATAGGACTCAGTAAACTCTTTACTTATCTTATCAACACATGATATTATTTATTCATATGATGATAATACATGGGAGACTATTTCTCTTATAAATTCTGGTTTAAGACCATGAAAGATATGATCCTTCTTTCTATTTGGATCATGTTCATTGCTGGAGTTCTCATTCCTTCTACTGGGAGCCATTTCTAAACAATGGCATACACTAGATTAGTTTATGAATAACTATACCTAATCCCAATTTTGTAAAACACATAACATAAATTAAATATTTTATGGATATAATCCATAATCATAAAAATGTCTCCTTTGAGGAAGTATATACTCATAAACCCTTCATAATGGTTTGTAAAGAAAATGAGAATTATCCTAAGCATATCCACCGGGAGTGTCGTAACCAAAAGTGCAGCAAGGCCCGTTGTCGTGCACCAGTTCCCGTTCGAGTCTAGCTCAAAGCGATGTTTTTGGGTTTTACCCCTAGGTACATCTGTGCCAGAGCCGCCTCTACCTACTCGTATCCAGACAGGGATGTATTCCTCTAAAAACTCACAAAATCTCTAAAATACCAAAATTCTAGGATGTTCTTATATACTAATCCTCAAAGTTCATCTTAGGTCTACATGCTCTAATCAGAGTTTATCTAAATCTAGCTTCCAAGGTTGGTACTAAACTTTCTCTGATACCAACTATAACGCCCCGACCCCAGTTACCCAGAGTCGGTGCATTGTTACATGACATTGGCATGATCACAAGAAAGATCAAATCTCAAAAGACCGATTGGTTTAGTATCCTTGGAGACACTAGATATATTCATAAAGTTTTACATTACATCATAAAGTAAAAAACTACTACAGCAACATATTTTATTCATATATCACACTCTTATCCCCACATACTATCCCTGCCGGTCATTCATAAATTAATTCTTCACATACTGGGAAAAATAAAACATAGAATAGGGGTGAGCTCAAATGCCCAGTAAGGATAACAATATAGCAGAAACTTTCATAAATAAGAATAAACATTTAAAGCAATGTATAACTAAAACAAAAGCCTTTTAAACTTGAACTTCAACATAGTATGGAAAAAGTAAAATGAAATAATCCCAATTACTTATTCAAATGGATATTCTACTAATCGAATAATCACATGAAATATCAATAACCACTTTCATAATGATGGAATTCATAATGCCAGACTATCATAACCACATAGCCAAGGCCTCGTGCCAAGACTACAAATAAGATTTTGTCAAGGCCTTGTGCCAAGACACTAGTTTGTCTTATGAGACCTACCGATGCATCGAGGAGCTATAGCGGGCTCCACCCGTCACATATTAAGTCCAATGCATTCCCATATGAAAAGTTTTAAACATAACATAAACATTCCTATTAAAACTAGCATACGAAATGTCAATACTTTCACCATAAACCATGAATGGTATAAAAACAACACATCCACAATCAAACATATCAAAAAACCTTCAATAAAATATAGAAGTTTTCTATCATAATAAATCAACATCAAATAATCTTAAAATCCATCAAAGGATGTTGATATAGATGAAATCAAAACTATTTGAGAGAAACATCTCTTTTCTTGAAATCATTGAAAATTCACACATTTATAAAAGAAGTAATTTAAAAGAGATTTTTGAATCAAAGTGTCCCATACCGTTTTGAAACTTTTTAAAATAAATATCATTTCAAAACCTTCATGTCCATATAAATAAGTCCTTAAAATCATTTTGAAAACATGGACATTAATTAAAAATCTTTAAAACATTTAAAATTATGATCTTGATAAAGAGTACCTTTCAAAAAATCTTCAAATTTTCATTTTGAAATCATTTAAAAGTCACATAATTATAAAATAAAACATTTAATTTGAAACTATTCTTATACGCTTGACGATTTTATAACGACGTAAAATAACTGCACCCGCTGTATAAGTGAAAAAAATATTCTTACCTTAATTCTGTCGAAAAGGTTAAAAAGCACCTTGTTTGGAAAACGACGGAAAGAATACCTTATAAAAATCATATAAAAAGTCAAACAAGGGTATAAATGACCTTAACCCATATTCTTTTAAATATTAAAAATATTTTGAAATACATTTTTAAGAAACATGGATGTGGATGACAAAGAGATCCCAGAAGATTATTACGTATAAACAACCTCGGATAATGAAGAGATTGTGAAATAACCCTTACCTTGTACTTTTCCTTGTTTGGGGTAGGTTAAACTCCTGTATAATGGTGAAATAATTTTTCTTAAATTATTCAATAATCATATACATTAATATGATATCATATATGATCTTTTAACATTGCTTTGTTAATAATATCTTAGAATTATCGTCGTTTCGGGTGTTAACTTACTCATTTTATTTTATATGTTTTGTTACGTAAGACATGTTTGTAATGGATAGGTTGTATATTATTCATATCCAGAATGATATCAAGTCCTTAAACATCATTTTTAAATCAGAAAATGATAATTATACTTGAATGGATATGATGGAGAATGAATCTCATCACGTTCATGGAGACGGTAGTCCGTACATACGCACGAGCGACAATATCATTCTTTTGATATTAAAATAATATATAATTTGATAGTATATAATATATACATAATAATTATCATGTTATATTTATTATTTACATGAGTTACACATCATTATTATACCCATCCAAATAATATATTGAATAACAATTACACCACGACGTGGAGACGGTAAGCCGTACGTACGCACGTATGGTGACATGTTATTCAAAGGGTGGATAGAATACTGAATATGGTTGTACCATATTTATAATAACATCACAGTATATATAAGATACTTGAGTTATTATTTTATAATGGTAATAATAAAGAAAGAATAAGTGGAAGAAGAAAGGAATTTGGAAAAGGGTTGTGAAATCATTACATCTTCTTCGGGTTCTTCCTTTTGATTTGATCAAAAGGGCTCCTTAGGTTGGCTTTCTGATACAACTAAGGACTCTAGGTATTAGTGAGGGAAGTTGGGAGAGTATTTGGGTAGATTTTGGCCGAACAAAAAGGCTTTGAAGGTGTGAAGTGATGAGAAGGAGGAGTGCCTTTTTATAACAGGGGTGAGGGGAACCTTTGGAAAAGCTAGAAATATCAATTTATAATAAATTCATATTTGGTTTATAATGGCTCCAAAGTTGAGTATTCAAAGGTTAAGGTGGGGATAGGTCGAACAAAACTCAACCAATAGAATTTATACAGGTTTGGGTACTTATAGTAACCTTATCTTTAAGTATTAACTCTAATTTAATTAGTTTCACTTTTACAATGTCTCTTTGTATTTCTATATTATATAGTTAATAAACTTACTATATACATCCAAGATACACCCAAGTTTTCCATTAATGCTACACATATCATGATATAAGTCTCTTGGCAGAACCTTAGATTTTTAGGAATTTAATATCAATTAATAATATAATAATTGTTTTAAATACTCTTTTATGTCAATTTTGACACTATTCAATAGTTGATTTTTGTGAAACTCATAACAGAATGATTACTTCAAAAAATATTAATTAAATCATTCCTAACATGTCATATTAACTTATAAAATTAGTTTAATGCATAAAAAGTCTCAAATATTATTTATTTGTGTATTTATAATATCAATTATTTTACTTTTTCACTATTATGTTAATTACTACATCATCATTGTGTCATATATAAATTAAATTATTTAAAGTCTAAAAATTATAAATAAAATATCATTATGTACGAAATCTTTTTATCTTTGGAATTAATATTTATAGTCTAAAATCCAACATTTATAACCCTATGTAAAAATTGTTTTTCTAAAAGATATATGCTTGTGTCATTTTTGTACTTATTTTAACTTATTTAAAATTAAGTGTCCCTATCACCTACAAGTGGCTCCATGGGGTCCCGAAATCGACCCAAAGATTCCTACGGTCGAACATGTATCAACCAATAAGGCTAGGACACGTTTTAGGGTAATATAGTATTATTATAATATTATTGTTTAACCCTTATTTACCGGATTTACCCTTAACCATGATAAATAAAATAATTACCGCAGTAATTATTCAAAATGTCTAAAAATAAAAGGTACCTATTTACACAATTTGAAAATCCAGATTCAAAATGTGGAATCCATTTTTTCAAATTCAAAACACAGAAGTGGCAGAAATTAATTTAAAATTAATTCCCGTTGTTAAAACAAAAAGCGTGTTTTTAAGAGATAATAACTTTCAAAAGATTGACACTTGTTTATGTCTGGTTTAATTGTAAAATTATGTCCAATGACCAACATTGTATTAAATGGTAATTTTTTTTTTCTAAATATACTTTAAAACCACTCAAATTCATAATTTATCAATATTAATTATTTTGTTTAAAAAAGTTGTTTTTAATTAAAATTTATTAATTTTCACTATTCATAAAAAAATTAAAGTTATCCGAAAAGTTCCAAAATTTCACCCTAGGAAAAATTCGATATTTTGAATCCAAAAATGAAGTCCATTTTGAAATATAAAATATATATAATTTCAAAAGGTAGGTATTACTATTCAAAACGGCTAGTTTGATTGGTTGTGGTGTGTGTTAGAATTCGAAGTTGCGTACAACACACGGTACTGTATTATTCAAAGGAAAGCGTACCATGGAAGCTTGGGATATTTCATTTTAAATTTTTGACGTCCCCATTTAGTCAAAAAGTTTAAAATATTGTATTTAAAAAGGGTTAACTATTAAAAGTTGATAAAAGTGAAATACTGAAAATGAATTTGTTCTTACATTATGTCTAAGAAACTCATAATATCGATTCTAAAAATATAAGGATTATATAAAGTTTAAAATTTTGTTAATACTATTCATAACCTCTTTTGAATGGATTTTTTGGTAAGTCATGGTGTGATTGAACTCGGTGTTGCGTGTAGTGAAAGTTATTGAATTATTTTGAAGAAATAACACATTATGAAATCTTGGGGTGTTACATTCTCCCCTCCTTCAATAAATTACGTCCTCGCAATTTGAAATTGTTCTTCAAAAATAAAAGGTTGAAAATAGAAAATATCTTTGTGGGAAAACCCACATCGGAAATTAGGTTACTAAAATTTAGTCTTAATATGAGGAAAATATAAATGAAAGGGTCACCACCAAATTATTATCTCTATTAGGAGAATATTGGTGGCAATTAGAGACATATAATTGGAGGAAAAATGTAAATATTTATATGTAGTGATTGCGGTCATAAATCACAAACAAGTGTAAAATTGAGGTCCTTTAATTCATCAGTCTATGAAGATTTGAAATACCATCGGTTCAACAAAACATAGGGTATTCGGATAACACATTTTTGGTATTAGGATTCCTTAAATAAAGTATAAGAATTAATTTCTTCATAGAATAAGAGAAGAAGAAAAAATATATTCTTGATAGGTATAGTTCCATCCTTTAACTAATTTCTACCACAAACTCATCTTTCATTCTAAAAGATAATAGAATGAAAAAAAATATATTCTATTTATCCTATTCGTATAAGGTTCCAAAAAAAATGAATTTATAATTCATCTACAAGATCTTTTAAAAAAATTACATTATTTAATCCCGGACATCACGTGGGTCAGTGGTAGGTGATACACCCTTGTCTCCCTTCGGTTGCGGGTTCAAGTCTCGCGGCCTTGCCGGACGCGACGGGTTGCCGCCCAAACTCCGGGTTGTCCTTTTATGGCAATCCAAAATAATCCAAACTAGAACTATCCAAAATACTTCAGTCCAAAATTTATAAGGAAGGTAAACACAATGAAGATCCTTTTTTTTCACGTAATAACATATGATCACCTTCATCATATATTATTTTAAAACACTGCAACATCCTGAATTATCATAAAACCTTATTGATTACATTCATGATCCCTTATTCCTTATAATAGATATACTCCTTCAATCCAAAAATGTAGTAAACCCCAACAATGATGGAATATACAAATCATTAATCAGTTTCAAGGTATTCAATAATATCTAATATAATTTATCCAAAACAATCATGTATTATTCTAAAATCAATACCTCAGTATCAGAACCATATTATGGATTATCTTTCTCTCAAACATATATTTTCCAAAAATTTAACCTTCTATTGAGTCACTTTTCTTTGTTCCACACAATCTCAAGTCCATAATGAAATAGTACTGTAGTACTATCCTTATATACTCCATAATTATTATAACAAGTACATTGCTGATACAACACTTAATTGAAATAATCAACATAAGAACTCTAATCAATACTCTTCATCTGTGGTAGTATCATAACTTGATTATTATCGAATAGCATCATTTGCGGCATAGTCTGATGACTGGGACATTGGTCTGCGTAGTGTCCAAACTCCTTGAAAATGAAGCATTGTACGTTTAAAACCATTTTCTTACCCTTGCAGTCACATACTTTGTGCCCTTTTCCTCCACACTTATAACAAACTCCCATTCCTTTCAGGAAAGTTCCAGGGTGTTTCTTCCCACAGTTATCACAGATGGAAAAATTCTTATTTTCCCTCTTCCCTTTATCCATATTTATCTCTTCCATCCTTTTCTTCTCTTTCTTCCCTTCAAAGCCATAGGACTCAGTAAACTCTTTACTTATCTTATCAACACATGATATTATTTCTTCATATAATGATAATACATGGGAGACTATTTCTCTTATAAATTATGGCTTAAGACCATGAAAGATATGATCCTTCTTTCTCTTTGGATCATGTGCATTGCTGGAATTCTTATTCCTTCTACTGGGATTCATTTCTGAACAATTGCATACCCTAGATTAGTTTATGAATAACAATACCTAATCCCAAACTTGTAAAACACATAACATAAATTAAATAGTTTATGGATATAATCCATAATCATAAAAATGTCTCCTTTGAGGAAGTATATACTCATAAACCCTTCATAATGGTTTGTAAAGAAAATGAGAATTATACTAAGCATATCCCCCGGGAGTGTCATAACCAAGAGTGCAACAAGGCCCGTTGTCGTGCACCATTTCCCGTTCGAGTCTAGCTCAAAGCGGTGTTTTCGGGTTTTACCCCTAGGTACATCTGTGCCAGAGCCGCCTCTACCTGGTCGTATCCAGACAGGGATGTATTGCTCGAAAAACTCACAAAATCTCTATAATACCAAAATTCTTGGATGTTCCTCTATACTAATCCTCAAAGTTCATCTTAGGTCTACATGCTTTAATCAGAGTTTATCTAAATCTAGCTTCCAAGGATGGTACTAAACTTCCTCTGATACCAACTATAACGCCCCGACCCCAGTAACCCAGAGTCGGTGCATTGTAACATGACATTGGCATGATCACAAGAAAGATCAAATCTCGAAAGTCCGATTGGTTTAGTATCCTTGGAAACACTAGATACATTCATAATGTTTTACATTACATCATATAGTGAAAAACTACTACAAAAAAATATTTTCTTCATAGACCACACTCATATCCCCACATACTATCCCTTCCGGTCATTCATAAATTACTTCTTCACATCCTGGGAAAAATAAAACATAGAAAAGGGGTGAGATCAAATGCCCAGTAAGGATAACAATATAGCGGAAACTTTCATAAATAATAATAAACATTTAAGGTAATGTATAACTAAAACAAAATCCATTTAAACTTGAACTTCAACATAGTATGGAAAAAGTAAAATGAAATAATGCCATTTACTTATTCACATGGATATTCTACTAATCGAATAATCACATGCAATATCAATAACCACTTTCATAATGATGGAATGCATAATGCCAGACTATCATAACCACATAGCCAAGGCCTCCTGCCAAGACTACAAAAAAGATTTTGTCAAGGCCTTGTGCCAAGACACTAGTTTGTCTCATGAGACCTACCGATGCATCGAGGAGCTATAGTGGGCTCCACCCATCACATATTAAGTCCAATGCATTCCCATATGAAAAGGTTTAAACATAACATAAACATTCATATTAAAACTAGCATACGAAATGTCAATACTTTCATCATAAACCATGGATGGTATAAAAACAACACATCCACAGTCAAACATATCACAAAACCTTCAATAAAATATAAAAGTTTTCTATCATAATAAATCAACATCAAATAATCTTAAAATCCATCAATGGATGTTGACACAGATGAAATCAAAACTATTTGAGAGAAACATCTCTTTTCTCGAAATCATTGAAAATTCACACATTTATAAAGGAAGTAATTTAAAAGAGATTTTTGAATCAAAGTGTCCCATACCATTTTGAAACTTTTTAAAATAAATATCATTTCAAAACCTTCATGTCCATATAAATAAGTCCTTAAAATCATTTTGAAAACATGGACATTAATTAAAAATCTTTTAAACATTTAAAAATATGATCTTGATAAAGAGTACCTTTCAAAAATTCTTAAAATTTTCATTTTGAAATCATTTAAAAGTCATATAATTATAAAATAAAACATTTACTTTGAAAATATTCTTATAATCTTGACGATTTTATAACGGTGTAAAATAACCGCACCCGCCGTATAAGTAAAAAAATATATTCATACCTTAATTCCGTCGAAAAGGTTAAAAAGCACCTTGTTTGGAAAACAACGGAAAGATTACTTTATAAAAATCATATAAAAAGTCAAACAAGGGTATAAATGACCTTAACCCGTATTCTTTTAAATAGTAAAAATATTTTGAAATACATTTTTATGAAACATGGATGTGGATGACAAAGAGATCCCAGTAGATTATTACGTATAAACACCCTCGGATAATGAAGAGATTGTGAAATAACCCTTACCTTGTACTTTTCTTTGTTTGGGGTAGGTTAACCTCCTGTATAATGGTGAAATAATTGTTATTAAATTATTAAATAATCATATACATTAATATGATATCATATATGATCTTTTAACATTGCTTTGTTAATAATATCTTAGAATTATCGTCGTTTCAGGTGTTAACTTACTCATTTTCTTTTATATGTTTTGTTATGTAATCCATGTTTGTAATGGATAGGTTGTATATTATTCATATCAAGAATGATATCAAGTCCTTAAACATCATTTTTAAATCAGAAAATGATAATTATACTTGAATGGATACGATGGAGAATGAATCTCATCGCGTTCGTAGAGACGGTAGTCCGTACATACGCACGAGCGACAATATCATTCTTTTGATATTAAAATAATATATAATTTGATAGTATATAATATATACAGAATCATTATCATGTTATATTTATTATTTAAATGAGTTACACATCATTATTATACCCATCCAAATAATACATTGAATAACAATTACACCACGATGTGGAGACGGTAAGCCGTACGTACGCACGTATGGTGACATGTTATTCAAAGGGTGGATAGAATACTGAATATGGTTGTACAATATTTATAATAACATCACAGTATATATAAGATACTGGTGTTATTATTTTATAATGGCAATAATAAAGAAAGAAGATGTGGAAGAAGAAAGGAACTTGGAAAAGGGTGGTGAAATCATTACCTCTTTTTCGGGTTCTTCCTTTTGAATTGATCAAAAGGGCTCCTTAGGTTGGCTTTCTGATACAAATAAGGACTCTAGGTTGTATTGAGGGATGTTGGGGGAGTATTTGGGTAGATTTTGGCCGATCCAAAAGGCTTTGAAGGTGTGGAGAGATGAGAAGGAGGAGTGACTTTTTATAAGAGGGGTTAGGGGAACCTTTGGAAAAGCTAGAAATATTAATTTATAATAAATTCATATTTGGTTTATAATGGATCCAAAGTTTATTATTCAATGTTTAAGGTGGGGATAGGTCGAAAACAACTCAACCAATAGAATTTAGACAGGTTTGAGTAATTATATTAACCTTATCTTTAAGTATTAACTCTAAGTTAATTAGTTTCACTTTTACAATGTCTCTTTGTATTTCTATATTACATGGTTAATAAACTTACTATATACATCCAAGCGACCCCCTAGTGGTCCATTAATGCTACACATATCATGATATAAGTCTCTTGGCAGAATCGTAGATTTTTAGGAATTTAATATCAATTAATAATATAATATTTGTTTTAAATACTCTTTTATGTCAATTTTGACACTATTCAATAGTTGATTTTTGTGAAACTCATAACAGAATGATTACTTCGAAAAACTTTAATTAAATCATTCCTAACATGTCATATTAACTTATAAAATTAGTTTAATGCATAAAAAGTCTCAAATATTTTTTATTTGTGTATTTATAATATCAATTATTTTAATTTTTCACTATTATGGTAATTACTACATCATCATTGTGTCATAAATAAATTAAAGTATTTAAAGTCTAAAAATTATAAATAAAATATCATTATGTACGAAATCTTTTTATCTTTGGAATTAATATTTATAGTATAAAATGCAACATATATAACCCTATGTAAAAATTGTTTTTCTAAAAGATATATGCTTATGTCATTTTTGTACTTATTTTAACTTAATTAAAATTAAGTGTCCCTATCACCTACAAGTGGCTCCATGGGGTCCCAAAATCGACCCAAAGATGCCTACGGTCGAACGTGTATCCACCAATAAGGCTAGGACACGTTTTAGGGTAATTTAGTATTATTATAATATTATTTTTAACCCTTATTTACCGTATTTACCCTGGTAAATAAAATATTTACCACAGTAATTATTCAAAATGTCTAAAAATAAAAGTTACCTATTTACACAATTTGAACATCCAGATTCCAAATGTGGAATCCATTTATCCAAATTCAAAACACAGAAGTGGAAGAAATTAATTTATAATTAATTCCCATTGTTAAAACAAAAAGCGTGTTTTTAAGAGATAATAACTTTCAAAATATTGACAATTGTTTATGTCTGGTTTAATTGTAAAATTATGTCCAATGACCAACATTGTATTAAATGGTAAAAATATATTCTAAATATACTTTAAAACCACTCAAATTCATAATTTATCAATATTAATTATTTTGATTAAAAAAGTTTTTTTTAATTAAAATTCATTAATTTTCACTATTCATAAAAAAATTAAAGTTATCCGAAAAGTTCCAAAATTTCACCCTAGGAAAAATTAGATATTCTGAATCCAAAAATGAAGTCCATTTTGAAATATAAAATGTATATAATTTAATAATGTAGGTATTACTATTCATAACAGCTAGTTTGATTGGTTGTGGTGTGTGTTAGAATTCGAAGTTGCGTACAACACACGCTACTGTATTATTCAAAGGAAAGCGTACCGTGGAAGCTTGGGATGTTTCATTTTAAATTTTTGACCTCCCCATTTAGTCAAAAAGTTCAAAATATTGTATTTAAAAAGGGTTCACTATTAAAATTTTATAAAAGTGCAATACTGAAAATGAATTTGTTCTTACATTATGTCTAAGAAACTCATAATATGGATTCTAAAATTACAAGGATTATATAAAGTTTAAAATTTAGTTAATAAAATTCATAACCTCTTTTGAACGTCCTTTTTGGTTTGTCATGGTGTGATTGAACTCATCATTGCATGTAGTGAAAGTTATTGAATTATTTTGAAGAAATATCACACTATGAAATCTTGGGGTGTTACATTCTCCCCTCCTTCAATAAATTGCTTCCTCGCAATTTGAAATTGTTATTCAAAAATAAAAGGTTGAAAATAGAAAATATCTTTGTTGGAAAACCCACATCAGAAATTAGGTTACTAAAATTTAGTCTTAATATGACGAAAAGATAAATGAAAGGGTCACCACCAAATTATTATCTCTATTAGGAGAATATTGGTGGCAATTAGAGACATATAATTGGAGGAAAAACGTAAATTTTTATAGGTAGTGATTGAGGTCATCAATCAAAAACAAGTGTAAAATTGAGGTCCTTTAATTCATCAATCTCTGATGATTTGAAATACCATTGGTTCAACAAAACATAGGGTATTAGGATGACAAATTTTTGGTTTTAGGATTCCTTAAATAAAGTATAAGAATTAATTTCTTCATAGAATAAGAGAAGAAGAAAAAATATATTCTTGACAAGTAGAGTTCCATCCTTTAACTAATTTCTACCACAAACTCATCTTTCACTCTAAAAGATAATAGAAAGAAAAAAATATATTCTATTTATCCTATTCGTATAGGGTTCCAAAAAAATGAATTTATAATTCATCTACCAGATCTTTTAAAAAAAATACATTATTTAATCCCGGACATCACTTGGGTCAGTGGTAGGTGATACACCCTTGTCGCCCTTCGGTTGCGGGTTCAAGTCTCGCGGCCTTGCCGGACGCGACGGGTTGCCGCCCGACCTCCGGGTTGTCCTTTTATGGCAATCCAAAATAATCCAAACTAGAACTATCCAAAATACTTCAGTCCAAAATTTATAAGGAAGGTAAACACAATGAAGATCCTTTTTTTCCGGGTAATAACATTTGATCACCTTCATCATATATTCTTTTAAAACACTGCAACATCCTGAATTATCATAAAACCTTATTGATTACATTCATGATCCCTTATTCCTTATAATAGATATACTCTTTCAATCCATAAATGTAGTAAACCCCAACAATGATGGAATATACAAATCATTAACCAGTTTCAAGGTATTCAATAACATCCAATATAATTTATCCAAAACAATCATGTATTATTGTAAAATCAATACCTTAGTATCAGAACCATATTATGGTTTATCTTTCTCTCAAACATATATTTTCCAAAAATTTAACCTGCTATTGAGTCACTTTACTTTGTTCCACACAATCTCAATTCCATAATGAAATAGTATTGCAGTATTATCCTTATATACTCCATAATTATTATAACAAGTACATTGTTGATAAAACACTTAATTGAAATAATCAACATAAGAACTCTAATCAATACTCTTCATCTGTGGTAGTATCATAACTTGATTATTATCCAATAGCATCATTTGCGGCATAGTCTGATGACTGGGACATTGGTTCGCATAGTGTCCAAACTCCTTGAAAATGAAGCATTGTACGTTTAAAACCATTTTCTTACCCTTGCAGTCACGTACTTTGTGCCCTTTTCTCCACACTTATAACAAACTCCCATTCCTTTCAGGCAAGTTCCAGGGTGTGTCTTCCCACAGTTATCACAGATGGGAAAATTCTTATTTTCCCTCTTCCATTTATCTATCTTTATCTCTTCCATCCTTTTCTTCTCTTTCTTCCCTTCAAAGCCATATGACTCAGTAAACTCTTTACTTATCTTATTAACACATGATATTATTTCTTCATATGATGATAATACATGGGAGACTATTTCTCTTATAAATTCTGGCTTAAGACCATGAAAGATATGATCCTTCTTTCTCTTTGGATCATGTGCATTGCTGGAGTTCTCATTCCTTCTACTGGGAGCCATTTATAAACAATGACATACACTAGATTAGTTTATGAATAACAATACCTAATCCCAAACTTGTAAAACACATTACATAAATTAAATAGTTTATGGATATAATCCATAATCATAAAAATGTCTCTTTTGAGGAAGTATATACTCATAAACCCTTCATACTGGTTTGTAAAGAAAATGATAATTATCCTAAGCATATCCCCCGGGAGTGTTGTAACCAAGAGTGCAGCAAGGCCCGTTTCCGTGCACCAGTTCCCGTTCGAGTCTAGCTCAAAGTGGTGTTTTCGGGTTTTACCCCTAGGTACATCTGTGCCAGAGCCGCCTCTACCTGCTCGTATCCAGACAGGGATGTATTGCTCGAAAAACTCACAAAATCTCTACAATACCAAAATTCTAGGATGTTCTTCTATACTAATCCTCAAAGTTCATCTTAGGTATACATACTTTAATCAGAGTTTATCTAAATCTAGCTTCCAAGGTTGGTACTAAACTTCCTCTGATACCAACTATAACGCCCTGACCCTAGTTACCCAGAGTCGGTGCATTGTTACATGACATTGGCATGATCACAAGAATGATCAAATCTCGAAAGACCGATTGGTTTAGTATCCTTGGAAACACTAGATATATTCATAATGTTTTACATTACATCATAAAGTGAAAAACTACTACAACAACATATTTTCTTCATAGACCACACTCATATCCCCACATACTATCCCTGCAGGTCATTCATAAATTACTTCTTCACATCCTGGGAAAAATAAAACATAGAAAAGGGGTGAGCTCAAATGCCCAGTAAGGATAACAATATAGCGGAAACATTCATAAATAAGAATAAACATTTAAGGCAATGTATAACTAAAACAAAAGCCTTTTAAACTTGAACTTCAACATAGTATGGAAAAAGTAGAATGAAATAGTTCCATTTGCTTATTCACATGGATATTCTACTAATCGAATAATCACATTCAATATCAATAACCACTTTCATAATGATGGAATGCAAAATGCCAGACTATCATAACCACATATCCAAGGCCTCGTGCCAAGACTACAAATAAGATTTTGTCAAGGCCTTCTGCCAAGACACTAGTTTGTCTCATGAGACCTACCGATGCATCGAGGAGCTATATCGGGCTCCACCCGTCACATATTAAGTCCAATGCATTCCCATATGAAAAGGTTTAAACATAACATAAACATTCATATTAAAACTAGCATACGAAATGTCAATACTTTCACCATAAACCATGAATGGTATAAAAATAGCACATCCATAGTCAAATATATCACAAAACCTTCAATACAATATAGAAGTTTTCTATCATAACAAATCAACATCAAATAATCTTAAAATACATCAAAGGATGTTGACATAGATGAAATCAAAACTATTTGAGAGAAATATCTCTTTTCTCGAAATCATTGAAAATTCAGACATTTATAAAGGAAGTAATTTAAAAGATATTTTTGAATCAAAGTGTCCCATACCACTTTGAAACTTTTTAAAATAAATATCATTTCAAAACCTTCATTTCCATATAAATAAGTCCTTAAAATCATTTTGAAAACATGGACATTAATTATTATTTTTTAAAACATTTAAAATTATGATCTTGATAAAGAGTACCTTTCAAAAATTCTTAAAATATTCATTTTGAAATCATTTAAAAGTCACATAATTATAAAATAAAACATTTAATTTGAAAATATTCTTATAATCTTGACGATTTTATAATGGCGTAAAATAACCGCACCCGCCGTATAAGTAAAAAAAATATTCTTACCTTAATTCTGTCGAAAAGGTTAAAAAGAACCTTGTTTGGATAATGACGGAAAGATTACTTTATAAAACTCATATAAAAAGTCAAAAAAGGGTATAAATGACCTTAACCAACATTCTTTTAAATATTAAAAATATTTTGAAATACATTTTTAAGAAACATGGATGTGGATGATAAAGAGATCCCAGTAGATTATTACGTATAAACAACCTCGGATAATGAAGAGATTGTGAAATAACCCTTACCTTGTACTTTTCCTTGGTTGGGGTAGGTTAAACTACTGTATAATGGTGAAATAATTGTTATTAAATTATTCAATAATCATATAAATTAATATGATATCATATATGATCTTTTATCATTGCTTTGTTAATAATATCTTAGAATTATCGTCGTTTCGGGTGTTAACTTAATCATTTTCTTTTATATGTTTTTTTACATAATCCATGTTTGTAATGGATAGGTTGTATACTATTCATATCCAGAATGATATCAAGTACTTAAACATCATTTTTAAATCATAAAATGATAATTATACTTGAATGGATACGATGGAGAATGAATCTCATCGCGTTCGTTGAGACGGTAGTCCGTACATACGAACAAGCGACAATATCATTCTTTTGATATTAAAATAATATATAATTTGATAGTATATAATATATACAGAATCATTATCATGTTATATTTATTATTTAAATGAGTTACACATCATTATTATACCCATCCAAATAATATATTGAATTACAATTACACCACGACGTGGAGACGGTAAGCCGTACGTACGCACGTATGGTGACATGTTATTCAAAGGGTGGATAGAATACTGAATATGGTTGTACAATATTTATAATAACATCATAGTATATATAAGATACTGGAGTTATTATTTTATAATGGTAATAACAAATAAAGAAGAAGTGGAAGAAGAAAGGAACTTGGAAAAGGGTGGTGAAATCATTACCTCTTCTTCGGGTTCTTCCTTTTGATTTGATCAAAAGGGCTCCTTAGGTTGGCTTTCTGATCCAACTAAGGACTCTAGGTTGTAGTGAGGAAAGTTGGGAGAGTATTTGGGTAGATTTTGGCCGAACCAAAAGGATTTGAAGGTGTGAAGAAATGAGAAGGAGGAGTGCCTTTTTATAAGAGGGGTGAGGGGAACCTTTGGAAAAGCTAGAAATATTAATTTATAATAAATTCATATTCGGTTTCTAATGGCTCCAAAGATTATTATTAAAAGTTTAAGGTGGGGATAGGTCGAAAAAAACTCAACCAATAGAATTTAGACAGGTTTGGGAACTTATATTAACATTATCTTTAAGTATTTACTCTAAGGAAATTAGTTTCACTTTTACAATGTCTCTTTGTATTTTTATATTATATGGTTAATAAACTTACTATATACATCCAAGAGACCCCCAAGTGGTCCATTAATGCTAAACATATCATGATATAAGTCTCTTGGCCGAACGTTAGATTTTTAGGAATTTAATATCAATTAATAATATAATATTTGTTTTAAAAACTCTTTTATGTCAATTTTGACACTATTCAATAGTTGATTTTTGTGAAACTCATAACAGAATGATTACTTTGAAAAACTTTAATTAAATCATTACTAACATGTCATATTAACTTATAAAATTAGTTTAATGCATAAAAAGTCTCAAATTGTATTTATTTGTGTATTTATAATATCAATTATTTTAATTTTTCACTATTATGGTAATTACTGCATCATCATTGTGTCATAAATAAATTAAATTATTTAAAGTCTAAAAATTATAAATAAAATATAATTATGTACGAAATCTTTTTATATTTCTAATTATTATTTATAGTTGAAAATCCAACATATATAACCCTATGTAAAAATTATTTTTCTAAAAGATATATGCTTATGTCATTTTTGTACTTATTTTAACTTAATTAAAATTAAGTGTCCCTATCACCTACAAGTGGATCCATGGGGTCCCAAAATCGACCCAAAGATGCCTATGGTCGAACATGTATCAACCAATAAGTCTAGGACACGTTTTAGGGTAATTTAGTATTATTATAATATTATTTTTAACCCTTATTTACCAGATTTACCCTTAACCATGATAAATAAAATATTTACCATAGTAATTATTCAAAATGTATAAAAATAAAAGTTACCTATTTACAAAATTTGAACATCCGGATTCCAAATGTGGAATCCATTTTTCCAAATTCAAAACACAGAAGTGGCAGAAATTAATTTAAAATTAATTCCCGTTGTTAAAACAAAAAGCGTGTTTTTAAAAGATAATAACTATCAAAAGATTGACACTTGTTTATGTCTGGTTTAATTGTAAAATTATGTCCAATGACCAACATTGTATTAAATGGTAAAAATATATTCTAAATATACTTTAAAACCACTCAAATTCATAATTTATCAATATTAATTATTTTGATTAAAAAAGTTGTTTTTAATTAAAATTTATGCATTTTCACTATTCGTCAAAATATTAAAGTTCTCCGAAAAGTTCCAAAATTTCACGCTAGGCGAAATTCGATATCCCGAATCCAAAAATGAAGTCCATTTTGAAATATAAAATATATATAATTTCAAAAAGTAGGTATTACTATTCATAACGGCTAGTTTGATTGGTTGTGGTGTGTGTTAGAACTCGAAGTTGCGTACAACACACGCTACTATATTATTCAAAGGAATGCGTACCGTGGAAGATTGGGATGTTTCATTTTAAATTTTTGACATCCCCATTTAGTCAAAAAGTTTAAAATATTGTATTTAAAAAGGGTTCACTATTAAAAGTTTATAAAAGTGCAATACTGAAAATGAATTTCTTCTTACATTATGTCTAAGAAACTCATAATATGGATTCTAAAATTATAAGGATTATATAAAGTTTATAAAATTTAGTTAATACTATTCATAACCTCTTTTTAACGGATTTTTTGGTAAGACATGGTGCGATTGAACTCGGTGTTGCGTGTAGTGCAAGTTATTGAATTATTTTGAAGAAATAACACACTATGAAATCTTGGGGTGTTACAGAACCGGTTTAACCTGCCGTTCCAGCCATTTCTATATCATGAGATATAAAATCATTACCCAATTAATTGGAGGGATATATTGGTCCCACCCATCTCATAATGATACCATTCTTATGTGTCCCACAAAATCATAAACCGTACATCATAGGATAACCCATGTAATAAAAATGGGAATCTTAAACATCGTGAAATCATAAAAATATTTCCATCACAACATAATCAAATAAATGTAATAATATTGATAGAAACAAAACCCCATATTATCTTAGATGGAAAATAATTTTGATAAAACTCTTGAACTCCATTCTTGAGGAAAATATCCTTTCTACTTAAAAAACATTTTTCCTTTCCTAACATGTAATACAATATTAAACTAAAAGTAGTTGATTAAAAATAAAATTGAAAACATGTAAAGGATGCTTCTTGGAAATAATGTTTTAAAAACCCATTCATGCCGTATAAGTTAATAAAACATTCTTCTCGTAAATTTGTCGGATATGTCAAAAAGTACCTCGTACGAAAAATGACAAAAGATTACTTTCATATCTTTTACTAAAAACTCACCGAAGGGTAAAATTGGATTTAAACAACTGTAGGAGGATGTGAATAATATTACATATTGAGGAAACATGGATGTGGATGATAAATATTCCCCAGTAAATTCTGAAGTATAAACAATCTCGGATAAAAATTGAGATTGTGAGATTGTCCCTTAACTTAGGTCCGATTTGCTTCGTAAGTGTCCGAACCTCCTGTATAATTATTTAAATAATGTTATTGACTTATTCCATAATCATACGTATTGTTATTATATCATATATGGTCATATTCTTAGCTTCTTATTAGTAATATTTCATTATTACTTGTTATTTGGGTGTTTATTACTTTTTGTTCTTATGCGTGTTTTGTCAAATAAATTCTTATTCTTCTCTTTAGGTTATAGATACCTCATTTCCAGAATGGTATTAGTGTACAATATATCATATTTATTCATTAAATTCATTTATATTATCATTATGTAATGAAGATCATGTAGAACGAATCGCATCACATCGTGGAGACGGTATTTCGTACGTACGCACGAGCGATGATATCGTTCCCATGATCGTGTAATTGTATTGAAGGGTATGTATACTATTTCAGAATAAATACCACTTTAAAATAATCATATATGGTTATTTATTTTCACCATTATACCCATCCAAGTAAGGTGGTGATGGAAAATAGATTACACCACGGCGTGGAGACGGTATTCCGTACGTACGAACGCGCGGTGATTTCATTTTCTGTAGGATGGATAGATGGTGAAATAGGGTTGTTTTATAATTATAATAACATATCAATATATGTGTGATACTGATGTTATTAATTCATAATGAAACAACTAAATAAGAAGAAGTGGAAGAAGAAATAAAGTTGAAAGAATCGGCAACAAAAATTATCTCTTCTTTGAAGCGCCTCTTTGAGACCTCCTCTTAGGGCAATACAATTAGTCTTTGAAGAATACCAGGACCTCTAGGATGTTTCTAGGGAAGTGGGAATGTGAAATGTCCGGGGATTGGCTGAGCTTGAAGACTAAAATTGGTGTGAGGAGGATAGGGAGGAGGTGCCCTTTTATAAGGGAGGAGAGGGGCACCTTTGGAAATATAAGAAATATTAGTTTATATTAAATCCCAAACCCACTTAAAAACTTCCAAAATGACTCATATGTGAAGATTAGATGAGATAGGTTTTTAATCTCATCAACCAATAAAATTTAGACATGTTAGGAATTTATTTTAAACATTATCATCTTGATTTATCTTTATTTATCAATTTAATTTTATTTGTGGTAAAAATATTCTAAATTTTAAATTATTATAAATAATTACATATGTGTTGTGAATTTTCAATAATTTGACTCTTTATGACATTGTAGACCATATAAATTTTAATTTATAAGTTTTAAATATTTTTGTGATTTTTAAACAATTTTATAATATTTTATTTTTATAAACTACAATAGTGTCAATTTTGACACTATTCATTTATTTGAATTTAAATAAAATATATAGAGAAGATATGTTCGAACTAAAAGATTTAATAGATTCATAAAATGTCATATGTTTCTAGAAAATTAGTGGATAATATTAAATAGTTCATATAATATTTATTTTAAAATTTTTAAAACCATTTATTTGATATTTTAATTAATAAAATAATTTCAACATCACTATTGTGTCATAATTAATGAAAATTATTTATTCCCTAAAAATTCAAAATAGATTCCTATGATGTAAATAATTGTATTATCTTTCTGGAGACTATTCAGGTTTGAAGTTTCATTATGTTTATCACTAAATTCAAATTATTATACTTATAAGATTTAAGAAAGTGACATGTTGTCACATTCATTGGTTTTAATAATAATTAAATTATTTTCATGGACAAATGTCCATTAAATGAATCTAATCCAACACTTAGGTGATATGGGTCGACTTTTAGTCATCCAATAGGATTTTGTCAGGTGTTAGGGTAATTTTATAATCTTATATTGACCCTTAATTACCCGATTTTCCTTTAACTACGGTAAATAAAATTTACCGTAGTTACTATTCATAATGCCCAAAAATAAAAAGTAGCCTATTAACATAATTTGGACCCACTGATTCCAAATATGGAATCCATTTTTTAAAATTCAAAACATATAAGTTTCAGTAATTAATTTAAAATAAATCCCATTGTTAAGAAAATGAGTTTTAGAAGTTAAAACATTGCCAAAGATTGAAATGTTTTTACCTATGAATTCAATGTGAAATTAATGATAATGACATACATTATATTAAATGGTAAAAATATATTCTATTTATACTTTAAAACCATTCAATATTATAATTTAACCACATAAATTATCTCAATGAAAAAAATGTGTTTTTAATTAAAAATTAGCGTATTTTTACTATTCATTAAAATATGAAAGTTATCAGAAAAATATCAAAAATTTATCCAAAGTAAATTTTTATACCCTAATTCAAAAGAAGAATTTAATTTTGTCAAATTGTACTTATAAACATGTCAAAAACTAGATTTAATGTTGGTGAGCCATCAAAAGGCGGAAAAACTGCATTTTTTGAAAAAAACTTATTTTACCAGAAAAATTTATTTTTTTCTCTTACCATGTTCTAGAAAATGTGTAAGATGAATAATAAAATTCAAAATGTAGTTAATAATATTGATAATGGCTAGTTCATAATAATATATCGTTGTTTAGTGAAATCTGGTATTGCGTACTACACACGCTATCGAGGAAGGTCGCGATTGCATGTAATGTAAGTCAAGTCCTTATTGTGTGCTGTGAAAGATTCCTTTGGTGTTTTATATAACATAAGACATAAAAAAATATTTCTCATAAAATCTCAGGGTGTTACATTCTATCCCCCTTAAAATGAATTTCGCCCTTGAAATTCGTCACTTCATTACAAACAGATGAGGATACATCTCCCTCATCATATCCTCAAGTTCTCATGTAGCTTCTTATAATTGGTGGTTCCTCCATAAAACTCTCACCAAGCGAGTGGTATTGTTCTGTAAGACTTTTTCTCTATGATCCAGAATTTCTATCGGTTTGTCTTCATAAGAAATATCTTGCTCCAGCAGTAAAACTTCTGAGCTGAGTACATGTGAAGGATCAGGTATGTACTTTCTCAGGAGAGATACCTGGAACACATCTTGAACTTGAGAGAGATTCTGTGGAAGTTCCAATCAGTAAGCTACCTTCCCAACACGATCTAGAATTTCAAAAGGATCGATATATCTAGGGCTCAACTTTCCCTTCTTCCCAAATCTCATGACCCTCTTCCAGGGAGATATTCGTAAGAACACTTTATCACCCACTTCAAATTCTAGGTCTTTTCTTCGGTTTTCGGCATAACTTTTCTGTCGACTCTGAGCTGCTCTTATGTGTTGTTGAATAAATCTGACCTTTTCTTCCATTTCATCAACAAGATCTGGTCCTAATAGCTTTCTTTCTCTAACTTCATCCCAGTAAGTTGGAGTCCTGCATTTCTTTCCATAGAGAGCTTCATAAGGAGCCATCAGAATACTGGAGTGAAAGCTATTATTATAAGAAAATTCCACCAAAGTTAGGTGTTGATCCCAACCACATTTAAAATATATATAGCAAGCTCTAAACAAATATTCTAGAGTTTGAATTGTCCTCTCAGACTGACCATCTGTCTGAGGATGATAAGTAGTGCTAAAACTCAACTCTGTATCCAGAGTATGCTGAAGACTTTTCCAGAACATTGAGGTAAACCTTGGATCCCGATCAGATATAATAGAAATTGGTACTCCATGGAATCTTACCACTTCCTTTACATATATCCTGGCAAGCTGATCAAGAGAGAAATCCTCTCTAATAGCAATGAAGTGTGCAGACATTGTAAGACGATCAACTATAACCCAAATAACATTATTGCCTTTGGATGTTTTAGGAAGTCCAGTGACAAAGTCCATAGTGATGTTTTCCCATTTCCATTCTGGTATGGGTAATGGTTGTAACATCCCCTTAGACTTCTGTCTCTCACCTTTAACTTACTGACAAACCAAGCATCGAGAGACATATTCAGCAACATCTTTTTCATGCCATCCCACCCGAAGTACTCTTTCATGTCCCTATACATCTTCGTGCTTCCAGGATGAATAGAGAATGAAGAACTATGAGCCTCATCCAGTAGATCCTTCTTTAATTCGGGGATAAGAGGAACAAAAACCCAATTCCTGAACTTTATTATCCCATCATAATCAATGTTGAATTCAGGAACATTTATCACCTTCTTTTGTAACTTGACATCTTCTTTCTGTGCCTCTTGAATCTTCACATGTATAGATGGTGGAACATTCATTTGAGAAAGATAAGATATCTCCCCTTCCATTAAAATTCCAAGATCCATCCATTGTAAATCCATAAATATTGGATCTTTTGTGATCCTCATCATGCATAAGCTAGCATGGTCTTGTCGACTTAATGCGTCTTCTACCTTGTTTTCTTTCCCAGGGTGGAAATAGATTGAGCAGTCGTAATCCTTAATCAGCTCCAACCATCTTCTTTGACGCATATTCATCTCCTTTTGTGTGAAAATATACTTTAAAATTTTATGATCAGTATAAATATCACACCTTTCACCATAAAGGTAATGCCTCCAAATCTTTAATTCAAAGATTACCGTAGCAAACTCCAAATCCTGAGTTGGGGTAATTTTGCTCATGGATTTTCAACTGTCATGAGACATAAGCTATCACCATATCATTTTGCATGAGAACACATCCCAGTCCCTTCTTGGATGCATCACTGTAGGTCACAAACCTTTCTCCGCTGTAAGGTAGTGTGAGCACAGGTGCACTGGCTAACTTTCTTTTTAGCTCTTTGAAATTTTCTTCACATTCCTCTGTCTAAACAAACTTAACTCCTTTTCGAGTCAACTTGGTGAGTGTGTTAGATAACTGTGAAAAATATTTCACAAAATGTCGGTAATATCCAGCCAAACCAAGAAAACTTTGGATCTAAGTTACTGTTGTTGTTCTTGACCATCTTTTGATAACCTCCATTTTTTCTAGATCCACAGATATCCCCTCTTTTGAGATTATGTGACCCAAAAATGCAACTTTTTGAAGCCAAAATTCACACTTGGTAAATTTGGTATAAATCTTCTCCATTATTAGGGTCTTTAATACAATTCTCAAGTGATCATGATGTTCTTCCATGCTCTTTGAATAGACAAGAATATCATCTATAAAGACTACCAAAAACAGATCAAGATAGTCTCTAATGACTCTATTCATCAGATCCATGGAGATAGCAGGGGAATTAGTAAGACCAAATGGCATCACTATAAATTCATAGTGTCCATACCTTGTACAGAAATACATATTTGGTATATCCTCCCTTTTGAACCTTAATTGATGATACCCTGAATGAAGATCAATCTTGGAAAAGTATTGAGCTCCGCGTAGTTTGTCAAATAGGTCATCAATGCGTGGGAGAGGATATTTGTTCTTGATAGTGATCTTGTTAAGTTCTCGATAATCAATGCAGAGTCTCATTTATCCATCTTTCTTCTTAACAAACAGAACAGGTGCTCCCCAAGGTGATACAGTAGGGCATATAAATCCTTTATGAAGATTTTCTTGGAGTTGATTCTTCAATTCCTGCAACTCAATTGGGGCCATTCTATAAGGTGTCTTTGAAATAGGCAAAGCACCCGGTACGAGTTCTATTGAAAACTCAACTTCACGATTTGGTGGGAGACCTGGCAATTCCTCGAGAAAGACATCATCAAATTCCCGTACAATGGGCATATTATTAATCGTGAGTTTCTCTCCAAACATTTGAGATAAATAACCTTCATTTAGTGGAATCAAGACCCATAAGATGGATGAAATTTCCACTGGAAGGTTATGTTCATCCTTGGATCGATAGATGATCATAGATTGATCTGGAATATGAAATGTGACTTCCCTTCTTTGGAAATTGATATGAGCTCCATATAAAGAAATCCAATCCATGCCAAGAATCACATCAAATTCCACTATAGGAAGGATCACAAGATTTGTAGGAAGCACTTTACCACAAACTTCAATCGGAGAATAATTGTAAACTTTTGATGCAACTGTTGTGCCATTAGGAGTTGTCACAGCCAACTCAACATCTAATTGTTGAGGTAATATGGTGATACCCTTAGAAAATTCTTCAGAAACAGAGGAGTAGGTGGATCCAGAATCAAATAAAACATTTGCTACTTTAGAGTGGATGGTAAGTGTACCTATCACTACTTCGATGTCGTACTCCACATCGCTGATAGTAATTTCATGTGACATTCTTTTGTCTTTGGCCTTAAGAGTTTGTTGACTTCGATCATCATCATCAACCCTTGGATTTGGGAATTGATTGTCATAATTCCCATCTCCTTGCACTTGAAACATTGAAGGGTAGTAGGTTCATTGTCTGTATCCCTTCCTTTTTTACATCATTAGACATCTTATTCCCATTTTTTCGACATTCAATTGCCCGATGACCTTCTTTTCCACAATTATAACATTTTCTTGTCCCCTCAAGACAATTTCCTCCATGTTTCTTTCCACACATTGAGCATAAGGGAAAACTCATCTTATTTTCAGTGTGGTCTTTAGATTTTCCTTTGAATTCCATTTTCCTCTTCTTATTAAACCCATGTGACTGATGGGTTACACCAGTCTCCATCTCAACCTTGAGAGCACATAGAACAATTTCCTCGTAGATATTGAATTCCCTTATGGCTAATTCCATTCGAAGACTTGGTTTTAAGACACTAAATAATCGATCGATCTTACTCTCAGGTTGGATAATAATTCCAGAAGCCTACCTTGCATGTCTTGTAAAATTTTCTTCGTAGGTACCAACAGATTCATTATCCTTTTTCTTAAGTTCAAGAAACTCCTTCTCCATCTTTTTTCAAAGAATACGAGGGAAATACTTATTGAAAAATAAGTTCTTGAACTCTTCCCATTCCATGGACTCAATTTCATCCCTTTGCCTCGTATTCTTAATAATATTACACCATTGATCATCATCACCTTCCAAACGATACACTGCTAAGATGACTTTATCATGTTCATAACATTGATGAACTGAAAATATCTTTTCAGTGGTATTGATCCATTGTTCAGCCACTAATGGATCAGAAGACCTGCTGAATGAAGGTGGATGCTGCCTCATAAAGGATTTGACAGAATGTTTCTCCTTCCTTTGCTCATTTGGAAGTCCTGCATGATTCATAGCTTGAGAAAGTTGTGTGAGCATGGCTACAAGATTTTTCATTCCAGCTCCCATAACGTATGGTTGCTCAGGGGGACAATCATTGCATTTCCCGTCACATTCTGCATTAACACAGTTTCTTCGGGTTCCATCCATTGACTAAAACCAAGAAGAATAGTGTGAGAAACACTAATTATAATAGGAAAACCACATAATCAAGAATAAAATTTCACACTTAAGGTATTATCATAGGATGTTCATGTCCATTTCTAAAACACTGAGATTGTGTTCTATTCTTAGACATATCCTTAGGTTTCTTTCTAAGGCTTTCACATCCTAGTTTCCAAAGGTTGACTATACCTTTCCTCTGATACCAACTATAGCGAACCATACATTACATACATGGTTATTACTTCAAAGTTGAAGCATACTTATTACAACATATAATAAAACCATGAAAGGACCGTATAGGTATAGTGTCTTTAGAAACTGGGAAACATAAACAACTGGTTCATAAATCATCTACATTGTCTCCCATTTATTTCATCATATCTGGAGTACCTTTTTGGCATATCCTACTTAATATCCTTCTTCCTGACCTGGGGAAAAGAAAACATACAAAAGGGTGAGCTCAAATGCTCAGTAAGGGTAAACAAAATAAATATCAAACATATCATATTTATAAGAACATAACATTTTTAAAATCTTATCCTGTAAAAGAGATCATTTCATGGGATAAATCATAGAAGTGAAATGTAATCCCAATAATCATAACATAAATCATGAAGATTTGTGGCATACACACATAATCATAGAAAATCATTTCTTAGTAGTCAAGACTCATTTTCAAGACTATCTTAGTGGACAAAGTCCATTTCTGAACCGAGTTCACTCCTCGTTTCAGTCCTGTTTCACTGAACCGGTTTAACCTGACGTTCCAACCATGTCTATCTCATGAGATATAAAATCTTTACCCAATTCATTGGAGGGAGATATAGGTCCCACCCATCTCATAATGATACCATTCTTATGTGTGCCACAAAATCATAAATTGTACATAATAGAATAACCCATGTAATAAAAATGGGAATATTAAACATCGTGACATCATAAAAATATTTCCATCACAACATAATAAAATCAATGTAATAATAGGTATAGAAACAGAACCCTATATTATCTTAGATGGAAAATAATTTTTACAAACTCTTGAACTCCATTCTTGAGGAAAATATCCTTTCTACTCAAAAAACATTTTTCCTTTATTAACATGTCATACAATCTTAAACTAAAATAAGATGATTAAAAATAAACTTGAAAACCTGAAAAGGAAGCTTCTTGGAAATAATGTTTTAAAAATGTATTCATGCCGAATAAGTTAAAAAAACATTCTTCTCGTACTTTTGTCGGATAAGTCAAAAAGAACCTCGTACGAAAAACCACAAAAGATTCCTTTCATATATTTTACTAAAAACACACTGAAGGCTAAAATTGGATTTCAACAATTGTAGGAAGATGTGAATAATATTAAATATTGAGGAAACATGGATGTGGATGATAAATATTCCCCAGTAAATTCTGAAGTATAAACAATCTCGAATAAAAATTGAGATTGTGAGATTGTCCCTTACCTTAGGTCCGATTTGCTTCATATGTGTCCGAACCTCCTGTATAATGATTTAAATAATGTTATTGACTTATTCCAGAATCATACTTATTGTTATGATATCATATATGGTCATATTCATAGCTTCTTATTAGTAATATTTCATTAGTACTTGTTATTTGGGTGTTTATTACTTTTTGTTCTTATGCGTGTTTTGTCGAATAAATTCTTATTTTTCTCTTTAGGTTATAGATAAATAATTTCCAGAATTGTATTATTGTACTATATATCATATTTATTCATTCAATTCATTTAAATAATCATTATTCAATGAAGATCATGTAGAACGATTCGCATCACATCGTAGAGACGATATTCCATACGTACGCACGAGCGATGATATCATTCCCATGATCGTGGAATTGTATTGGAGTGTATGTATAATATTTCAGAATCAATAAAACATTACAATAATCATATATAGTTATTTATTTTCACCATTATACACATCCAAGTAAGTTGGTGATGGAAAATAGATTACACCACGGCGTGGAGACGGTATTCCGTACGTACGCACATGCAGTGATTTCGTTTTCCGTTGGATGGATAGATGGTGAAAAGGGTTGTTTCATACTTATAATAAAATATCAATATATGAGTGATACTGATGTTATTAATTCATAATTAAATGACTAAATAAGACGAAGTGGAAGAAGAAATAAAGTTGAAAGAATCGGTAATGGACATTACCTCTTCTTTGAAGCGCCTCTTTGAGACCTCCTCTTAGGGCACTAAAATTGGTCTTTGAAGAAGACCAGAACCTCTAGGATGTTTCTAGGGAAGTGGGAAAGTGAAATGGGCAGGTATTGTCGGAGATTGAAGTCTCAAATTGGTGTGAGGAGGAGAGGGAGGAGAGGGACACCTTTGGAAATATAAGACATATTAGTTTATATTAAATCCCAAAACCACTTAAAAACATCCAAAATGACTCATATACAAATATTAGATGATATAGAGTAATAATCGAATCAACCAATAAAATTTAGAAATGTTGGGAATTTATTTTAAACATTATCAACTTGATTTATCATTATTTATCAATTTAATTTTATTTGTTGTAAAAATATTCTAAATTTTAAATTATTATAAATAATTACATATGTGTTGTGAATTTTCCATAACTTGACACTTAATGATATTGTAGACCATATAAATTTTAATTTATAATTTTTAAATATTTTTGTGATTTTTAAACAATTTTATAATATGTTAGTTTTATAAACCACAATAGTGTCAATTTTGACACTATTCAATTATTTGAATTTAAATAAAATATTTATAGAAGATATGTTCGAAATAAAATCTTTAATAGATTCATAAAATGTCATATGTATCTAGAAAATTATTGGAGCATATTAAATAGTTCATATAATATTTATTTTAATGATTTTAAAACCATTTATTTGATATTTTAAATAATAAAATAATTTCAACATCACTGTTGTGTCATAATTAATGATAAATATTTAATCCCTAAAAATTATAAATAAATTTCTATGATGTAGATAATTGTATTAGCTTTCTGGAGACTATTCATATTTGAAATTTCATTAAGTTTATCACTAAATTAAAATTATTATACTTATAAGATTTAAGAAAGTGACATGTTGTCACATTCTTTGGTTTTAATAATAATTAAATTATTTTCATGGAAAAAAGTCCATTAAATGAATCTAATACGACCCTTAGGTGCTATGGGTCGACTTTTAGTCATACAATAGGATTTTTTCAGGTGATAGTGTAATTTTATAATCTTATATTTACCCTTAATTACCCGATTTACCTTTAACTATGGTAAATAAAATTTTCCGTAGTTACTATTCATAATGCCAAAAAATAAAAAGTAGCCTATTAATATAATTTGGACCCCCTGATTCCGAATATGGAATCCATTTTTTAAAATTCAAAACATATAAGTTGATGTAATTAATTTAAAATAAATCTCGTTGCTATGAAAATGAGTTTTAGAAGTTAAAACATTGCCAAAGATTGAAATGTTTTTACCTATGAATTCAATGTGAAATTAATGATAATGACATACATTATATTAAATGGTAAAAATATATTCTATTTATACTTTAAAACCATTCAATATTATAATTTAACCATATAAAGTATCTCAATGAAAAAAGTTGTTTTTAATTAAAAATTAGTGTATTTTTACTATTCATCAAAATATTAAAGTTATCAGAAAAATATCAAAAATTTATCCAAAGTAAATTTTTATACCCTGATTCAAAAGAAGAATTTCATTTTGTCAAATTGAACTTATAAACATGTCAAAAACTAGATTTAATGCGGGTGAGCCATCAAAGGGCGGAAAAACATCATTTTTCTAAAAATACTTATTTTACCTAAAAAATTTATTTTTTTCTCTTACCATGTTCTAGAAAATGTGTAAGATGAATAATAAAATTCAAAATGTAGTTAATACTATTGATAAAGTCAAGGTCATAATAATATATCGTTGTTTAGTGAAACCCGGTATTGCGTACTACACACGCTATCGAGGAAGGTCGCGATTGCGTGTAATGTAAGCCAAGTCCTTATTGTGTACTGTGAAAGATTCCTTTGTTGTTGCATATAACATAAGACAAAAAAATATTTCTCATAAAATCTCAGGGTGTTACATGAAATGAGGTTATATTATGATGAAATATTGATGAAAACTATTTATATTCATGATTTTTGATATGATTAATGTTTTATGATCTTCGAAAACACATATGTATCATTTTCATTATGTGATGGTGGTTATATTATAAATGTGGATGGTGGTTATGTAACAAATAATGATGGTGGTTACGTTATATCCAAATATGGGTGGAAGATATATCTCCCACTAATGCATTGGGTGATGATTTATATCTAATGAGATTGATAGGACTGGAATAGTATGTGAACATGATTAATTAAGATATGGCTTGAACGCGAAGGCAATCCAATTTATTATGATAGGGCCAGAACAAGGAGTGAAATCAGTTTAATAATATTGGGATAGAGTAGTGAGTGATCCTAGTTTAGTAAGACAGTGTTGGAATGGGGAGTGAACCCAGTTAAGTAAGATAAGGCTATAATGGAGAGTGAACCAAGTTCGGTAAAATGAATTTGTTATCTTTTATGATCTTGGCATTGATCCTTGAAAAATATGGAAATTATTTTCTATGATTATGTTTATTCCATAAATTCTATTTCATAGTCCAATGTTAAACTCTCATGGATCATGTTTTTTTATTCACTTAAGACTCTTATATTGTGAACCACAAATCATAATTCCATGACTCAAGTTTATAATAATTGATATGTACTGTATGGTTTTAAAATGTTATGATCATGTTCCCATAACCTTATTTTCATCTTATTCCTATGTATGTCCCTTTTTTATAGTTATTGTTTATTTAGGATCAACCATTTTTTTTACCTAACCAATCATATAAAGAACGGTTTTTATATAGGTGTAAAAAAGGAAGATATTTTTGGGAGACATTAAAGATCATCCATTAATTAAGATGATTGTGACCCATGTTTCCAAATTCCCTAATTTATTAAAGCACTTTAGAAAGTTTTTGGGTAGTGTAAAGAATATTAATTTAAAAATATATAATATCCTTGTATGAAAAGTCTGGGTCACTAAAATCAAATTACTAAATATTATAAAATAAAATGAGTAAAGGTAAAAGTATTTATTATAAAGGGTATATTTATATATATAACTCATGTGTAAGAAGTAAATTAGAATTTTGAGAATAGATATTATAGTGTTGTAAGGAAAAAAATATGAAAATAATTATAAATGGTCGCATGATAAAAATAGAACTATATATAAAAATAAAAAGTGATATGGGGCCTAGGAAAGGGGAACTATGTGTCACAATATACCTCAAACTAGAAGAAATCATCCCATACGATGTTATAATAGAGGGTTTAATTTTTGTGACTTGTTAGATGATCCATAAATTTTCATTAGATCATAGAACCGTAGTTATTAAATTCAAAATAAAATAGATAATCTTATGTAGATGAGTCTATTATATAAGTTAACTTCAATTTTAAATGAATTTTAACATCATGTTGAAGGGATTTGAATGTGGAGGGATTTTTCACTAATCCAAATCAACAACAGAAAAGATTAGCTATGTCTTGAACTTTTTTTCTTAGAGAAAACATAACATAAGAGTGTTGAAATATCATACACTAAGATAAATCTAATTTTAATTAAATGATAATTATGACTATATTCAAATCATGTGTGGGATAATTTAACACATGTGGTTTTAGTGTGATGAAGCGTAAGTAATTACATGACCATTTTTCATCAAAATGAAACCACAACCCTTTAAAGAATCATCATTACTGAAAAACAAACACCCCATTTCTATAAAGAAATGCCAAAAACGTGAATTCACCAATATCCATTTCAATTTCCGAAAACAAACAACACATTCATCTATATAAATAATTTTAACCACATTTTATGTGAACTTAGTTACTACGATAGATAACAATGCAATTTTTTAACAAACATTCAGTAATAGACTGTTAATTTAAGCTAACGATAAACATTATTAATATTTGTAGATATTGGCTACTCATTAACCACTTTTTTGTTGTATCAACTATTATTCCATCTTTATATACAATTTCCCTAAGAAAATAAATATGTTTTAAGAAAATGTAATAATTTTTAAATTTCCAATATAAATTATATTCCATATGTTTTTGAAGAAAAATCCTTAAATGTTATTCATGATCCTCATAAATTTTTGAATAAAACAATCTATTTTCAATAAAAACAATAAAAAACATATGCAAATATTCATTTAATATCTTATTCATAAATTCCATAAACATAGAAGGATAATTTTTTAAACCTAGTAGAATAATGAAAAACTCATAATGAAATTATATAGTCCAAGATGCTTTTTTGGAATGTCATCCTTCTTCACCATAAGATGATTGTACCTAAATCTCAAGTCAATCATTGAAAAATACTATGATATCTGGAGCTGATGAAAAAAGTCATCAATATGAGGAAAAGGATACTTATTCATAATTGTGATTTTATTAAATGTTCTTTAATCAATACAGATCCTCATAAACAATAATGTTTTTTAAAAATAGGACCACCCCAAGATGAAGTACTTGAGTTAATTAAACCTTTATCTAGAAACTTCTGCAACTAATTTTTCAATTCTAGAATATCTGCATGATCCATTCAAAAAAGGGTTTTGAAATTGGTTCAACATCATGGACTAAATCAACAGTAAAATCACCATCTTGATCAAGTATAATACTAGGAAACTACATAAGAAAATTATCTATAAAGTCAATTACCACTAGAAAATCATTAATTTGACAATTCTTTTATTTTTTACAACATGCTCAAGACAATGTTCATTTCTTTATTTTAACAGTTTCACATATTCATGATTTATTAACAATTGTATGAGTTCATTATTTTATAAAAACTGTGAACCTATCTAAAAAACCTATTCTTTAACTATATAAAATTTCTTAACAAGGTAAACCTAATGCCAATCTATGACCAAAAAAATGAAATTCAACCAGGGTAAATAAAATAATGTTATCAGCTAAATTATTTCAAAAAAATGCTAACAAAAAAGAGTCTTATAATTTATTTTTTATATAATATTTCACCCAGGTTTTTTTACAATAATTTCTTGAATCTTTTAAATAGTTTAAATTTCTAATTTACTAAAATATATCTAATATATGAATGAATGTGTAGAACCCGAATGATACAAAATAAAAAAAAAATATGAGTTAATAAACTAGTTACCTAATACCAGTTCATTAGATGGCCTAACATCTATTAAATAAGATTCAGATTATTTCATAACACCTTTATTCCTATAGACTTGCTGAATTCTATTATTTGGGTTTTTCTTTAGTCACACATTTTATAATAACTAACTAAATACATTTAAAATATTTTATTGTATTTATATCATAATTCATGTTACCAATCCCATGATCTTTTCATTGCAATTACAAGCCATATTTCCCAACATAAAACATAGAATACAATTTCCAATATTCAAAATTCATTCCACAATGGGTTCTTTTAAAAAAATTATCATAGACTTAAAAACAATTATTACCATAAAACCGCTTTGATGAATTCATTCATTTTTCCTACAAACTTACCCACTTTTATAATAGTTTTTAAAGAACACATGGTCATCAAATAACTCCATTTCCACCTTCTAAAAACATTGAATATGTTTTTATTATCTTTTAAATTCACAAGAATCCAATTAAAATTCATATTATGGATTTAATCCTGAATAATTTTTTTGATTATATTATTAAGATATTGGATAAACTTTCGATCATACCATTCCAATCGAGTGTATTTTTATTTGAATAAAAACACTAAATCATTATCCAATCTTAATCATAATAATTATTTTCCATCCTAAGGCAAGTCACCATATGAAAATATTTCTTGAGGAAAATATTTTTGAATTAATCTCATTCCAAAACAAAAATTTCTTTTTTATCCCTAATATTCTTGACAATTGACCTTTACAAGTATGATTCACCTTCAAAATGATAAATAGAAACACTAAAAATATGATGTAGTTAACACACCATTACATATAAAATATTTTTAGGGGATTTAATCAAACCTTCAGTTACCACTAGGTCAAAAGATCAACTAAATGTAGGAGGTTGTTTCCTAATAAAATGTACTTCCACTGAAATATTACAATGAGGTTGATCTAGATTGTATTGTTCATGGATTTCAAGATTTTTTTATAGTAGTGGATCAATTAATGTAGGATATAAATAGTGGTGGAATGAATACTCCAGATCATATAGATAAACCTCAGTTGAATATGTCGGTGGTGTTACATTTTATGAGACAATAACATGATGCATTCAGTATATCTTACGACCAAGTGGTAGCTGATGGGATGATTAAATACCTAGAAAATATATTTTATTTCATGAGGTGTTCATCCCATTAAAAGTTTTTTCAGGCTATTTTCCCATTTTAAGGTGTAGCCTATTAGTTGTGGTCAGTGATCATGAATATTAGGGATACCAATCATATTTAAAATTTGTAGTTGGATTATTTCAAAAATAATTTCCTCAAGAAATATTTCCCTATGAAAAATTGTCTTGAAATGGGAAATAATTCATATAATTGAGAACATATGATAATTTAGTGGCTGCATAAGAAGAGAAATTTATTTTTTTGATGAGGTATTATCTAAATTATATCTATAATGATTATAGTAAAATCAATCTATTTTACTTAGAATTGAAGCCAAAATATCTAAGGGAATTGGATTCTTGTGAATTAAAAAGTTATGAAAAATTTACACAATTTGGGAGAAGGTGGAAATTGAGTTTGTTGATGATAATTTTTTCATTAAAAACAAGTAGAAAAATGTGTAAAGGATGCAATAAAAAAGAAATCATGCATCAAAGAAGATTGATGGTAAGAAAATTAGGTCTTCAATTTATTTGAATTATGGTAAAACACTCACTTGGGAATTCATTTTGAAGTCTGGTAAGGGGCTTTGATGTGTTAATTATGGGAAAATGGCATGTAATTTAAATGAAATAGATCGCAGTTTTTAGGAACTATTATGATATATAAATAGTAATTTTTTTTAACTATAATCAGATGAGTCATTATGAAAACAAGTATCCAGAGAGGAACATGAATGATGGAAATAAAAAACCACTTCATTGGATGGAACATCATTTATAGAAGTCATTTCAAAGGACTTAACCACAACCTCCTATGTATATTCTAGATGCATTCCATCATTTGGGTTCCAATTTGAACACTTATTTTCCAAATAACCCATCTGAATAAATTTAAAAATAATTATTTTCTCTATATCTGAATTGTTGTTACCACTACTATGATAGTTTTCATTGTAATTAAAACCCATATGTCCAAACCTAAAACATGAAATACACTTACCAGACTTCAAAATGCATTCTCTAATGTGTTTTTTATCACAATTCTAACATTATTTTATTACCATAAATATTCTTTGATGCGTTTTTTTTTCATTTATACATTTTACACTTTTTTTTATTTTCAATGAACACATGATCATCAAAAAAACCCCATTTATACCTTTCATGCACATCAAACAAGTTTTTCTTAGCTATTAAATTCACAAGAAGCCAATTCCATTCAATATTTTGGTTTCCATCTTGATTATAAATAATTTATTTTACTATCAAGATCTGAAAAACAATTTGAAGCATACCTTGCCAATCAAGGGAATATTTCATTATATGTAGCCAATGAATCATAATACTGTCTTAATTCATATAGTTGTTTTCCCATCCTGGGTCGATTCTCTATAGAAAACTGTTTCATGAGAAAAATATTTTTGAATTAATTCAAAAAAAATCATAAATATCTTCCCTAGCCCTGATATTCTTGATCACCTCCCACTACTGGTCAACTTCACCATTAGAATAGTAAATAGAAAACAAGCCTTTTAATGTCCTGAACAACCCGTTACATCAATAATATTTTCTCGGGCTTTAATCCACCCTTCAACTACCACTATGTTTCAAGATCCACTAAAGTAAGGTGGGTGTTTCCTCATAAAAGTTTCCACCATTGACATATTCGTTTGAGGATGATATAGTTGATCTCATGAATGTAGATCACTTAAATTTATATACTATGTCAGTATAGACATTAGTTACAAAAAATGGAATGATGGGAATTATATCTAGTTATTTTTTGACAGCAATGGATATATTGATGTGATCCATAATTGGTGGAGACATCCATTCATGATAATAGTTAGATCAACCTCAGATAAATATTTATGTGGTGGAATGATTTATGAGGAAACACCCTCCAGCATTTAGTGGATCTTATGATTATATATTATCTAAAGGGTTAATTAAATCCCCAGAAAAAAGAAATTTAACTCCATGGGGTGTTCTGACGATCAAAATCTTAGTCATTCTATTTTCCATTTTGAACAAGAAGCCACTAAGTGGTGGTAAATGTTCAATAATAATAGGTATAGTAAGGATATCAATTCTTTGGATTGGGAAGAATTTAATGATATTTTCCTCAATAAATATTTTCCAATGGATACTAGACTTAGTATGGAAACCAATTCTTGGAATTGAGACAGAAGGATGAATTAGTGGTTGAATGTGATGATAAATTCACTAGATTATTAAAGTATTCTCCAAATGTTATCAATGATCATAATAGTTAATTAAACATTTTTTACTCAATATTGAAGGAAAAAAATAAATGGCGTTGTATAGTCATGAATTCCAAATTTATGAAAAACTTGCTTGATATACATAGAAGGTGGAAACAGAGTTTGCTGATGAACATGTGTTCTTAGAAAACCATTATAAAAAGACACTAAGGTGGTTGGAAAATTGAATGAATGCATTCAAGAAGTTTAACGGTAAGAAAATTATGTTTTTATATTGTGAGAATTGTGGTAAAAACACAGTGGGTAATATAAGGACATGGCCTTAAAACATTACAAAATATTGAATTAAATGAATAATTCACATTGAAGATAATTTCAGGTTTAGAGTTTTAGAGAATTAAGACATAACTATTACATATCAAAGGATTGAAAACTAGACACTTCTACATAGTTCCCATTTTTTTTCATAAAATAAAAACTCTTGAAAAAAAGATTCATGTCTAGTTCCATGTATTATACAACATGAATTTTCATTGATCCCATCCTTGACCATATTCATCTTTAAGTCCTGTGAAAAACTTTTCAAAACATTGGATGAGCATAAAAATCTCAGTAAGGGTTATAAAACAAAGAAAGAAAACATTTGTTCATAAATACATACAAAACATGAACTCTTTTACTTACCTCATGAAATAATAAGATTTTATGAATAACACATAGAAATTATAAATCATAAAGGTAACTTGTGGCATCCATGTCATACTTACATTGTAGTTATCACATATACATAGGGAGTTACTTTGGAATACCCATAACAGTATATTCCCTAAATCTCTTAGGAGAAACATCCACATTTAATTCCATCCATTTACCCAATGCATTGGAGAGAAATCTCAGGCTCACCCACCCTAGGTTTATCACGGAACCACCCATATACGTAAATAATGCCCATGAACCATAACATGATCATAACACATAACATAAGAATAAAGGAAAGATAACATTTCCACATTGCAATAAAAATATTTCATTTCAAGATATTGAAATAATAAATCCATTCTCAAAATTATTTTTAATACCAAAATACATAAAAAGGGTATATGGTATTAATTTTTCCTTTTAAAAACATTACGGCTTGTTAAGGAAGCCAAATATCAAATAATACTCACGGTGGCAGAAAGGTTGTTGTCACCACTTACATTAAAACAACATCCTTTTTTTGTCATTTAGTAATATGCTTCATATAAAAATATTCACTTTGAATGAAATGGAATTTAAAAGGGGTTTATACACCGTATAAAAGAAAGTCATTTATTAAAACAAAATATGCCTCAATGAAGGGATATTGAGACGAAGTCCCTTACCTTGTGTCCGACATGACTCTATCGTTCTTTAATCTCTTAAATAATAAACTAATGTTAATTTATACTTTCTTAAGAACCTTTTTCAAGTTTATAATTCTTTTTATATCACTTATTACCATGTTATAAACACTATGTAATCATTTAAGTTAATAATTTTCTTTTTGTTGATATTTGGTACTTGAGTGAAAAATGAAAACCTTATATTAAAAGTTCTCCATGTGGCCAATATTAAATTATATCCAGATTTATATTCATGATTTAGATATAAAATATATCCAGTATATACATGTACTTATATTATCACATAACATTTGGAGGTAAGAAATGAAATGCACCTTTCATGGAGACGGTAAGCCGTACGAACGCATGAACGCTACTTTCATTTTTATTTCTTATTTTAATGGAATTAAAACATAATGATACATAGGTATATTATAATTCCATTATAACTTCATATATAATATAATATATAATATAATTAACTCCATCATTTATATGTCCCACATATGGCATTAACGAGTCATATCACTTTGAGGGGGCGGTAGTCCGCACTTCCTCAAATGAAATTATCGTGTTTACACGTAATGGAATCCATAAAGGTATGATATTAAAAAATACAAAAGCATAAAGAAAACATAAACATAATATATATCATATATAAATATAT
The DNA here is from genome assembly GCA_963277665.1 of Viscum album. Classification (NCBI taxonomy): domain Eukaryota; kingdom Viridiplantae; phylum Streptophyta; class Magnoliopsida; order Santalales; family Viscaceae; genus Viscum; species Viscum album. The sequence goes on from OY728150.1 coordinate 257,908,335, forward strand.
TTCCATCATAATGGCCACCATGAGAGGCGGTAGTAGATAATCGAACAATCATCGTTTCGTGAGGCGTTAGTTTTCCATCCACAGAAACATTATGTTCTTCATCCATTAGATTGAGGTGTGTGTATGTTTTAGTTATAATAATTCTTATAACAACATCATAGTATATTTAGGATATTGGTGTTCTTACAATAGAAAGTAATAAAAAGATTTTATGTGTTGGAGAAGTAAAATAAAATAAAATAATTTAAGAGAAACCGTTACCTTTAATTTTGGTAACTCCCTTTGGTTTGAACCAAAGGACATCTTGAAGTTCCTTAGGCCTAAGTTAAGGCTTCTAGTAGGAGGAGAGGGATGTAGGGAGCATAATTGGGCAGATTTTGGATGATTCAAATGGCTTTAGAGGTTTGAGGAATTTGTTAGAAGTTGTCTCCTTTTATAAGGGGGAGGATTGGCTCTTTAGGAATGTGTGAAAATATTATTTTATTATATAATTATATTATGTTTCTAAAGGTCCAAAAACAATTATAGTCGAAGATAAGATAACTAATGGTCGAAATAAAATAATACAATCAGAATTGGACATGTTTTGAATAATATTGTAATCATTATAAGTTTATTTATTTAAATCATTTATGAATGAGGTAAATAATGCATCATTATTGTTTCATAAATAATTTAATTTATATGATGTGTAAATATTATAAAACATATTTCATGATGTCAGAAATATTTTTATCTTTCCAAAGAATATTTATAATCTAAAATATACTTTATATTACACCATATAAAAATTAATTTACTAAAAGATTTTTGTTTATGTCATTTTTGGATTTACTTTAAATTAATTAATCTAAAGTGTCCTTATCATTCATAAGTATCTCCATGGGGTTCCAAAATAGACCCGAAAATTCCCATGGTCGGAAATGACTCATCCAATAAGGTTTGGACAAGTGTTAACGTAATTTTGAATTATTATAATATTCTTTTTACCTTAGATTAACCTTTTTTACCTTGAACCATGGTAAATAAAATTCAAAAGTTATTATTCACCAAAAATTATTTTCATCTTATTGAACCATATTCAACTTTATGATATCAACCATGTATGTTGTATTTTCTAAATTCAATTCACAGAAGTTGTAAAATTTCATTTAAATGAAAAAGTCAGTTTTTAACTACTACTTAGTGGTTTCACTATTCATCAAAAATTGATGTTTTTTTCTGAAAAATATAAAAAATTAAGCCTAATATTTATTTGATATTCTGAATTAAAAAATTATTTCTATTCTTATAAATTCAAAACATAGAACTGTCATTTAATTAATTTAAAATTAATTCCCATTGTTAAAACAAATAGCGTGTTTTTATGAAACAATAACTATAAAAAGATTGACACTTGTTTATGTCCGATTTCAAAGTGAAATTAATTCCAATGACTAACATTGGATTAAATATTAAAAATATAATCTAATTAATCTTTAAAACCAATTAAAATTATAATCTATCCATATAAATAAATTATATTAAGACACAGTTTTGAATTAAAATACAATATTTTTCACAATTCATTAGAAAATGACCTTTATCCGAAAAATACCAAAAAATTACCCAAAGTAAAATTTGATGTCCCAAGTCTAAATAAGAATTTTATTTGGTCAATTATACTGTATTAAAGTGACCAAAACTACATTTAATGAGGTTTCACCATTAAAAGGTGGTAAATTGACCTTTTAATGTAAATTATGCTTCGAATTAGATTCATTCTTATTTTAAGCCTCTAACTTTAATTGGATAAAAGTAAATACATTTAACAAACATGAATAATCATATTGTAGTTAGTTTTGTTCATTCTCTCTAATACAACTACTAGGAGTGAACTACTATTTAAAATAATAATATTATATTATTAGTGTGCAACGTAAGATTTCAAAAAAACCCATCGTTGCGTATCAGGTACGCTATCGAACATATCAACACTATTAATGTAAAATTAATATTTAATTAAAAAATATTAACAAATATAAAATATGTCTTATTATTTATTTACCTGGGATGTTACATCCTTCCCCCCTTTTGGGAATTATGTCCTCACAATTTTACTTATCAAAATAAGTTGGGGTATTTATCCCATATAGCATTTTAAGATTCCCACATTGCCTCTTCAACCATATGGTTTTTCTAAAAAACCTTTACCTCGTGAATTACCTTATTCAGCAACACTTTCTCTCTACAGTAAAGAATCTGAACTGGTTGTTCTTCATAAGAGAGATTCTCGTCCAACTGAACTACCTCCAGGCTCAAAACATGAGATGGATCTGTCATATCCTTTCTCAAATTCAAAACATGAAAAACATTGTGTACTTGGGACAAACTTGGAGGTAAAGCCACTTTGTATGCAACTGATCCAACTTTCTCCTAAACTTCATAAGGTCCAATGAACCTCGTACTCAACTTTCCCTTTATACCAAAATGAATCACACTTTTCCATGGAGAAACGTTGAGAAAGACATGATCACCTACCTCAAAAGAAATACCCTTCATCCGGTTATCTGCATAACTCTTCTGTCTACTCTGAGCTATTCTCATGTGCTTCTGAATGAACTGAACATTATCTACCATCGATTCTACCAATTCTGGTCCCATCAGCTTCCTTTCACCTACTTCATCTCAAAAAGCTGGAGTTCGAAAATGATTTCCATATAATGCCTTAAATGGTGCCATCTGTATATTGGAATGAAAGCTGTTATTATATTAAAATTAAACCAAAGAAAGATGTTGGTCCCAACTTCCCTGATAATCTAGTGAACAAGAATGTAGCATATCCTCCATGGTATTAATTGTTAATTCTGACTGCCCATTTGATTGAGGATGAAAAGCTGTACTAAAATTTAATTCAGTACCCAATGACTTCTGAAGGCCTTTCCAAAAGTTAGAAGTAAACCTGGGATCACGATCAGATATAATGGAGAGAGGAACTCCATGGAACCTAACAATATCTTTAACATACAATCGAGGAAGTTGATCTAGAGACAATGTATCTCGAATAGGAAGGAAATGAGCATATTTAGTCAATCGATCAAATATTACCCAGATTGCATTACTACCTCGAGATGTCTTTGGTAATCCCAAAACGAAGTCCATGGATATATTTTCAGATTTCCACTCTGGCACCAGAAGTGGCTGAAGCGTCCCTTTCAGTAACTGCCGCTCTGCTTTAACCTGCTGACAAGTCAAGCACTTCACAGTGAAATCAGCAATATATCTTTTCATTCTATCACACCAGTAATACTCTAAAAAATCTTTGTACATCTTAGTAATACCATGATGAACTGAAAACTGGTAACTATTTTCTTCACATAACAACTCATTATTCAATTGTGAATCCCAAGGCACACATAATATCTTCCCAAATCTCAAAACACAATCATTATCAATGTTAAAATAAGGAAACTTACCATTCTGAACCAACACTACCTTTTTCTGCAACTCACTGTCTTCTTTCTGTGCTTACTTTATTCTATCTGATAGAGATGATTTCACCGATTCCTAAAACAAAATAGAAGAATTTTCTACACCAAAAATTTCTATTCCAAATTTTATCAAATCAAAAACCAAAAGATCTTGTTCCAAACTTAACATGGTTAATAAATCATTACTTTTTTCACTCAAAGCATCATCCACTTTATTTGCTTTTCCCGGATGGTAATGGATCGTGAAATCATAATCCTTGATTAATTCTATCCATCTACTACATCTCATGTTCAATTAATTCTATGTGAATATATACTTTAAACTTTCGTGATCATTATATATTTCACATTTAATCCATACAAATGATGCCTCCAAATTTTTAAAGCAAAAATAACAGCAACTAATTCCAAATCATGTGTAGGGTAATTTAAGTCAAGTGGTTTCAACTGACATAAAGAATAAGTAATTACCTGATCATTCTTCATAATGACACAGCCAAGTCCTTTCAACGAAGAATCACTATAGATAACAAACTCACCATTTCTAGAAGGCAGTGCTAAAACTAGAGCATTCACCAATCTCTTTTTCAATTCCTGAAAACAATCATCACGTTATTTTGTCCATATGAACTTAGAACCTTTTCGAGTTAACTTAGTCATTAGACTAGATAACTAAGAAAAATTTTCAACAAACCTCCGGTAATAACCTTACAAACATAGAAAACTACAAATCTCGATTATATTTGTGGGTCTTGGCCATTCTTCAACAACTTTTGTTTCAGCATGATCAATAATTATTCCCTTTTTTGAAAACATGTGACCAAGGAAAGAAATTTTTTATAACCAAAACTCACACTTGATGAAATTCCCATAAAGTTTCTTTTATTTTAAGGTTTTCAAGATGACCATTAAATAACTTTCATGATCCTCTTTACTTTTAGAATAAACCAAAATATTATCAATGAACACAACCACAAACTTATCCAAGAACTCATGGAAAAGTCTATTCATAATATCCATGAATATAGCAGGTGCATTGGTTAAACCAAAAGGCATAAATACAAATTCATAATGGCTATATCTAGTATGAAATGTGATCTTTGGATTGTCTACTTCCTTTACATTCAACAGATGGTACCCTGATCTCAAATCAATCTTCGAAAAATACTGAGCTCCCTAGAGTTGATCCAAAAAATAATCGATGTGAGGCAAAGGATACTTATTCTTAATAGTGATGTTATTCAATGCTCTATAATCAATTCAAAGTCTCATTGAACCATATTTCTTTTTAACAAACAAGACAAGAGCACCCCATGGTGATGTGTTAGGTCAAATGAAACCTTTATCTAATAACTCCTGTAATTGCTTCTTTAACTCTAAAATTTCAATTTGAGCGGTTCGATAAGGGGGTTTTGAAATTGTCTTAGCATCAGGAACTAATTCAATAGTAAATTAATCTTCCCGGTCAGGTATAATATCAGGAAACTCATCTGTAAAAACATCAAGGAACTCATTTACCACGAGCACATCATTTATCTGAACAGTTCCTTTATTTTCAACAATATGTGCAAGGTAACATTCATTTTCATCTTTTACTTGTTTTCAGCCTCCTGATATGTTATTAAAAGAAAGGGTTAATTCTTGTACACAAATTGAAAATCTTTCTAAAAAGAAACCTATTTATCTCTACAGTCAATCTTAGCATGATAAATAGAAATCCAATACATGCCCAAAATAACATCAAACTCTAATAGAGGATAAACAATAAGGATTGCAGGTAGATTCTTTCCGAAAACAAGGACATGAATATTATTATGTTTTATTTTTGTCTCAAAATTTCCTCCAGGACTTTTTACCGTATATTTTGTATTCATATATTGAGATTGAATTCCAAATTTACTAGAAAACTTATCAAAAATGAAGGAGTGTGTAGACCCTAAATCAAACAACACATTGACATAATTTGAACAAATGAACAGTGTACCTGATACAACTTCATTTGATGAACCAACATCTGCGGAAGTAGTTACAAAGGATTTCACCACTCCTTTCTGCTTATAGTCTGGCTACATTCCTTCGATTGAGTTCTTTGTTGGACAATCATTTACATAATGGCCCATTTCATTGCACTTAAAATAGTTTACTGACTATAAATAATATTTCGTCTTACCATTACCCTGATCTTTTTTAGTGCAAATACGAGCCTTATGTACCAATTTCCCACATTGATAGAACTTACCAGAATTATAAAGACATTCCCCAACATGCTTTTTACCACAATTTTCACAAACTGTAAACTTAATTTTCTTACCATCAGACTTTTTTGAAGAGTTCATCCCTTTAGCCTAGCTCCTTGACCTCTTATTTTGTTGTTTTTCAAAGAACACTTGATCATCAGAAAACTCCATTTACACCTTATCCTCAAAACAAACAAGTTTTTCATTACTTTTTAACTCACGAGAAGCTAAATCCCTTTGATACTTTGGATTTAATCCTGAGTAAAAATGGATGATTTTACTATCAAGTTCTCGTATGAAATTTGGAGCATAACTTTCCAGTCGAGTGAATGTTTCTTCATAAGCACCCACTGAGTCATCCCCCTTCCTCGATTCCTAGGATTTCATTCCAACATAAGACGAACCACCTTAGGAATATATTTCTCAAGAAATGTACATTTGAATTCATCCCAATCAAGAGAATCAATCTCTTCACTATCCTAAATATTTTTCACCATCGACCACCACTGATCAACTTCACCTTCAAAATGGTAAACAACAAAACTAACCTTATGATTTTTTGAAGACCCCATAAGATCAAAAATGTTCTCTAGTGCTTTAATCCACCTTTCAGCTAGCACAAGGTCAGATGATCCTCTGAATGATGGAGGATGTTGCCTCATGAAATGCTCCATGACTGACATGTTCCTCTACGATTGATCTGGGTGATCTCATGCATGGATACCACCACCATTTATTTCCTGAGTCAATTGTGCCATCACTACAACGAACTGTTCAGTCCCAATTCTGACCATCTCAGGTCGCTGATTTGGAAGGTTTTCTTCCTCTTGATGTCGTCCCAACATAGCTTCACTATTTCCTCTGCGGAAAACCATTCTGAACACAAAAATATCTTAGGCAAAGCAATATGGTAATCTGTAAATCCTATATGATTTCAATATATGCATAAATAACTTTATGGATATTAATTTTACAATACCCTAACTCTTAAATTTATCTAAACCGACCTCTGATAATAAATATAGGGACCTGACCTTAAAACATTACATAATATTGAATTAAATGAATAATTCACATTGAGGATCTTTTCATGTTTAGTGTTTTTGAGAATTATGACATAACTATTACATCAAAAAGGATTACAAAGTAGAAACTTCTATAGATTTCCCATTTTTTTCATAAAATAAAAACTCTTGAAAAAAGGAGTCATGTCTAGTTCTATTTTTTAGACAACTTTACTTTTCCTTGACCCATCCTTGACCCTATTCATGTTTAAGTCCTATGAAAAACATTTCAAAACATGGGTTGAGCATAAAAATCTCAGTAAGGGTTATAAAACAACGAAAGATTTTTTTTTCATAAATACATACACAACATGAAATCTTTTACTTACCTCATGAAATAAAAATATTTTATGAATAACACATAGAAATCATAAATCATAAAGGTAACTTGTGGCATCCATATCATACATACATTGTTTCTATCACAACTACATAGGGAGTTACTTTGGAATACCCGTCATAGTATATTCCCTAAATCTATTATGAGAAATATCCACATTTACATTCGTCACATTACCCAATTCATTGGAGAGCTATCTCAGGCTCACCCGCCCTAGGTTTATCACAGAACCACCTGTATATGTAAATAATTCCCAGGAATAAAAACATGATCCTAACACATAACATAAGCAAAATGAAAGGATAAGATTTCCGCATTGCAATAACCAAATATCATTTCAAGATATTGAAATAACAAATCCATTCTTAAAATCATTTTACATACCAAAATACATAAAATTTTATATGGAATTTTTTTCCTTTTAAACACATTACTAATTTTTAAGGAAGCCAAAGATCAAATAATAATCACGGCGGTAGAAAGGTCATTTTCACCGCTTACATTAAAAAAACATTCATTTATTTTCTTTTTGTAAAATGGTTCATATAAAAATATTCCCTTTTAATGAAAAGAAAATTCAAAGGGTTTTATATACCGTATACAGGAAAGTCATGTATTAAAACAAAATATGCCTCAATGAAAGGAGATTGAGACGAAGTCCCTTACCTTGTGTCCGATATGACTCCATCGTTCTTTAATCTCCTGAATAATAAAATAAAGTTAATTTCTACTTGCTTAAGATAATTTTTCAAGTTTATAATTCCTTTTATATATTTTATTAACATGTTATAAACATTATGTAACCATTTATGTTAATAATGGTCATTTTTCCGATATTTGGTACTTGAGTCAAAAATGAACACCTTATATTACAAGTTGTCCATGTGGTCAATATTAAATTATATACAAAATGATATTCATGATTTAGATATCATATATATCATATATATCAAGTATATACATGTATTTATAATAGTACATAACATTTGGAGTTATGAAATGAAATGCACCGTTCATGGAGACGGTAAGCCATACGTACGCATGAACGCTACTTTCATTTCTATTTCTTATTTTAATGGAATTAAAAAATAATGATACATAGGTATATTATAATTCCATTATAATTTCATATATAATATAATATATAATATAATTAACTCCATCCTTTATATGTACCACATATGGAATTAACGAGTCATATCACTTTGAGGGGGCGGTAGTCCGCACTTCCTCAAATGAAATTATCGTGTTTACACGTAATGGAATCCATAAAGGTATGATATAAAAAAAATAAAAAATCGTAAAGAAAACATAAACATAATATATATCGTATATAAATATAGTTCCATCACAATGAAAACCATGAGAGGCGACGAGAGATAATCGAACAATCATCATTTCGTGAGGGGTTAGTTTGTCATCCACAAAAACATTATGTTCTTCATCCATTAGATGGAGGTGTGTGTAAGTATAGTTAGAATATTTCTCATAAAAACATACTAGTATATTGAGGATACTAGTGTAGTTACAAAATAAAGTAATAAAAAGAGTTTATGGGTTGGATAAGTAAAATAAAATAAAATAATTTAAGAGAAACTGTTAGCTTTAATTTTGGTAACTCCCATTGGTTTGAACCAAAAGACTGCTTGAAGTGACTTTTTCCTAAGTTAAGGGTTCTAGTAGGAGTAGAGGGATGTAGGGAGAATAATTAGGTAGAATGTGGACGACCCAAATTTCTTGAGAGGTGTGAGTAATTGGTTAGAAGTGGTCTCCTTTTATAAGGGGGAGGAGGGGCTCTTTAGGAAAGTGTGAAAATATCATTTTATTATATAATGATATTCGGTTTCTAAAGATCCAAAAATCATTATAATCGAAGATAATTTGACTCATGGTATAAATAAAATCATCCAATCAGTACTGGGTATGTTTTTAATAATATTTTAATCATTATAATCTCATTTATTTAAATCATTTATTAATGAGGTAAATACTGCATCATTATTGTGTCATAAATAATTTACTTTATTTTGATTTCTAAAAATTATATAAAAAATATAATGATGTATGAATTTATTTTATATTTCCAATTAATATTTATAGTCGAAAATATAATTTATTTAACACCATATAAAAATTAATTTACTAAAAGATATTTTTTATGTCATTTTTGGCTTTACTTTAAATTAATTAATCTAAAGTGTCATTATCATTCATAAGGGGCTACATGGGATCCCAAAATCAACGCAAGGATGACAATGGTCGGCCATTAATCATAAAATAAGGTTTGGAAAAGTGTTAAAGGAATTTTTAATTATTATAATATTATTTTTACCTTGAATTAATCTATTTACCTTTAACCGTAGTAAATAAAAGTCAATAGTTAATATTCACCAAAAATTATTTTCATCTTATTGAACCAAATTTTACTTCTTGATAACAACCATTTATTTTGGATTTTCAAAATTCAATTCACAGAAGTGGTAAAATTTTATTTAAATGAAAAGTCAGTTTTTAACTACTACTTGGTGGTTTCATTATTAATCAAAAATTGATGTTTTTCAGAAAAATATAAAAAATTCAGCATAAGCATTATTTGATATTCCGAATTCAAAAACGATGTCTATTTTTTCTAAATTAAAAACATAGAAGGGGAATTTAATTAATTTTAAATTAATTCCCATTGTTAAAACAAATAGCGTGTTTTTAAGAAACTATAACTATCAAAAGATTGACACTTGTTTATGTCCAATTTCAAAGTGAAGTTAATTTCAATGACTAACATTGGATTAAACGGTAAAAATATATTCTTAATAAACTTTAAAGAAAATTAAAAAGATAATATAACCGTATAAATAAATTAGATTAAAACACAGTTTTGAATTAAAATACAATATTTTTTTACTGTTCATTAGAAAATGAACTTTATCAGAAAAATACTAAAAAATTACCCAAAGTAAAATTTGATGTCCCAAATCGAAGTAAAAATTTTATTTGGTCAATTAGAATGTATTAAATTGACCAAAAGTATATTTAAAGAGGGTTCTCCATTAAAAGGAGGTAAATTGAGATTTTAATGTAAATTATGCTTAAAATTAGATTCATTCATATTTTAAGCCTCTAACTATTATTGGATAAAAGTAAATACATTTAAAAAATATGTATAATCATATTTTAGTTAGTTTTGTTCATTCCCACCAATAAAACGACGTAGAGTTAACTACCATTTAAAATAATATTATTATATTATTTGTGTGCAACGTAATATTTCAAAGAAACCTATTGTTGCGTATCGAGTACGTTATCGAACATAGAAACACTTTTAATCTAAAATTTGTATTCAATTAAAAAATATTAATAAATATGAAATATGTATTATTCTTTATTTACCTAGGATGTTACAGGTTATGGCTATTAAAGTCTTTCAAGTGTTTATGATATGAAATGTTTATGGATATGTCTCTTAATTTCAGTGAAAAAATCACGGTAGTTGTATGTAAAATTAAGATAGATAGATATTATAATGTTTTAACTTTAATGTGATGGTTTATTATGAAAATGAGTGTTCAGAGAGAAACAAGAATGATTGAATTTATCCATTCTATAAGAAAAAAGCTATGGTGAAGTACTTTTCAACTACTTCACCTGATGTTGGTTAATCCAATGGAGTGGTATCGTGCACATTATTTGTTTCCTCCTATTTTTGAAATGTCATGTTTGATTTTGGGGTTACAAATTCTTCCATATCCAAGGGATTTTCTTGTAAATTTTAAATTTCACATAAATAAATGAAGCCCATACATATGGTAAAAACACCTAAGGGAAAAATTATGGAAATAGAAATTATAAGAATCAACTTATCGATGTCTGTGGATACAATTTACCAAAAAACAACTTTTCATTAATTTTTCATAATTTTTTTTGTTCTGGGTATCGATTGCCTTTATTTTTTGCATTTTTATATTAATTATTGATCTACATAAGTGGTTTTTATAAAGGGTCTTAGCTTTTATAATGGAATGAAACTATAACATCGATAAAATATCAGGAATTTGAGAAACTATTAAAATATAGAAATGAAAATTATCATAATGATATATTTGAAAAAAATGAAACTATTGAGATTAATGGATTTTCAGCTGAAAATGAGTATCTTGATGTTTTTACGGATGAATTTCCTAGTCTTATACCTAATCATGTTGTTGAGTGCACTGTTGATTTATTCCCTTATGATTAAACTATTTCAAAACCGCATTATCAAATGGTTCAAGTAGAACTTATTTAATTGAAAGAGAAGTTGTAAGATTTTATAGATAAAGGTTTCATTCATTCATGTAATTCTCATTGGGGTGATCCTAATTTTTTGTTAAAAGATATGGTTCTATGAGGCTTTTTAATGACTATAGAGAATCGAATGACATCACTGTTAAGAATAATTGCACACTGCCCCATATCTAAGACTAGTTCGATTATCTCTAGGGAGATTATTATTTTTCAAATGTAGACCTGATATTAGTGTACCATTGGCTAAATGTGAAGGAGAATTACATTATCAAAACATAATTCCAAACTATATATGGGCATTATGAGTTGTTAGTATTTTTATTTGGTTCAATAATTTCTTCTATCATATGTATGGATCAAATGAATATGATCTAGCATGAATTTCTAGATAAGTTTCTTTTTGTTTTATTATTGATGTTTTGGTTTACATGATACGTTTTATGGATCATGAAAAAACATATAACGATTTTTCAACAAAGCCTTAGAGAAAATAAGTGATATGGAAAATTTAGTGAATATGATTTTTGGTTACAAACGATTTCATTTCATTGTCACATTGTAATTAATGATGGAATAATTATTGATCCGACCAAAAAAATCTTGGTTGAATAATGACCTAGACTTTATAATGTTATTAAGATTTGTAGTTTACGTAGATTAATAGTGTATTATTGATAGTTTTTTTAAACACTATGCCTGGTTATCTAGCCTGATAACTAAGTTAACTTGAAAAGGGTTAAATTTAATTTGACAAAAGTATATTATGATCATTTTCAAGAATTGATGAGGAGATTGGTGATTGATCAGGTTTTTTCCCTACCTTCTGGAAATGTGGAGTTTTTATTCTATAGTGATTCATCTTTAAAGGAACATTATTTTGGTATAACGAAAAATAATTGGGTAATTTATAAAACATTCTAACAACCGAATCTTCATTAGTTAAATTATCCCACACAAGATTCAGAATTAAAAACTCTTGATTTTTCTTTAAAAATTTCGATACATCATTTATGTGGATAAAAGTGTGAAATATAGAATAATAATAAATGTTTTAAGTATATATTCATCTGGAAGGAATATAACAAAAGAAAGAGAATATTGTTGTAACAAATAATGAAATATGATTACATGATCAATTACCATGATGGAAAATAAAAACATTCGATTATTTTTTGAGTCGATAACGTAATTCTTCATTAACCAATTTACATTTGGATCAAGACCCCTTGGTTATGATTTGATTATTTTTTTTGTTGATGTTGTTGGTCAAAGAAATTAATCTTTCTAGTTCTAGGTGTCAATACAATCTTCTCTATCATACATGATTATAAAAGTATAGAAAAAAAGAACACAAGTTACAGAAAAATGTAGACATGGTTCAAAATGGTATGTTGTATGAATTTAACATGGATATGGATAGTGTTTGGATATTTGGGAAGATATATTGTGTGCCTTGGGATTCATATTTGAAGAAAGAGTTTTTAAGTGAAGCTCAAAATTCTATGTTTTCAGTTTATCCAAGAAGCATTAAGACATAGAAATACCATTTGTCGTATTTGTAAAGGGTTAGAATTAAAAGAGATATTTCTAACTTTACCATGATATGTTTTACATTTAAATAGGTAAAATTTGAAAAAAAATCCAAAGGGGATGCTTTAGCCTTTTTGGGTTTTGGATTGGAAATGGTAAAATATATACACGTACTTCATAGTGGGATTACAAAAAAATCTCTAGGTAACAATGGAGTTTGGGTTGTTATTGTTTAACCCAATAAATATACACACTTTTCCTATTCAGGATATAATTTATTTAGATCATATTTCATGAATATACTAAAAAGATATAGTCAGGTCACATTGAGTTCCTCTCTCGATTAATTCAGATCATTGATCCCATGTTCACTTTTAACGTTTTCCTAGGGATTTAGAATTCATTGGGAACTGAATTAAATATCAGTACTTCTTTTCATCTTGAATATTATGTACAATCATAGTAATGAATTTTGACATTGTAGGGTATTATTTTATATTTTTCAAAGGATTATTATTGAAATTGGGTTCAACATATTTCTTTCGTTGAGTTTTCTTATAATAAAAGTTTTCATTATGCTATAAATATGGTGACTTTTGAAGCATTATACAAATATTTTTTTCTAACCCTATCATTTTGAGATGATTTGGGTGAAGGAATGTTTATGGGAACATAATTGGTAGATGAAATAGTATAGAATGTTTAGATGATTTAGTGATACTTGAGGGATACTTAGAGAAGACATTAAAGTTATGTGAGTAATTGGAGGAAGGACATTTCGTTCGATGAAGGTGATCAATTTTTTCTAAATTTTATCCATGAGTTATTTTTATGTGTATTGTTAATAAAGTGATGTTGAGTTCATGGTTCATTGGACCCTATGAAATCTTATAGAATGCTGGATTAGTTTCCCACTAAGTGCCTTTGCCTCTATGTTCGTCCTAGGTACACAATATTTTTCATGTTTTAATGTCATGAAAGTATGATCTGGATTCATCTAATTTTCTAATCACTGAGATTGTATCATTATATGACAACCTTTAAAATGTGGAAAATCCTTCTTAGCTTATGGATCATAGAGAGAATGTATTTTGGAATAATTTAATCCACTAGGTTAGGGTTTTTTGGAGAACCCACATTGTTGAAAGAGAAATGTTGGAATCAAAAAATTAAATGTGGAAAAGGTAACCTCACTTATATAATAAGATAATAAATTAGTGAGTACACAATTTCCATGTGAGGGAGAATGTCACAACCATGGTAATTACAGGATAATTACTTTTCATTCCAAAATTTAATTGTTAAATTCATTATAAATGTATACTAAAATATGTGGTATTAAAAGATATTAAGTATTCTATAATAATATAATAGTAACTTAACCTTTTTAAATTACAAATAAAATATATTTATCTTATAAGTGAAAGTGTGATATATTTATATCATGGATCATGTAAATATATGTTTTAAAAATTAAAAATTAACTATTGGTATTTTTCAAAATGTAAATAATGATTTACAATTTTATAATTAATATAAAATTTTTAAAGTGAATTTATTAGATAAAATATATTTATATATTAATATATTTATGATAATAATAATACAATTTTATAAGACCTTAAATAATTCTTCAGTGTCGTAAAAAAATATAATATTAAAATTGGTATTTTTCAAATAAATGATGATTTTAATTTTAATTTAAATTCCTCATATGTAGAAAAACATTTCAAAAAATGGATTCTATTTTTTAATTTTACACATTTATAAGTGGTTATAGTTAAATTTCCATATTTTTCTAAAATATTTGAATTTTCACTAAATAGTAAAATATGGCTGCTTCCTCTATTTAATTTTATATGATACATACATGTATTATTGAGTAATGACTAAATTTTTCAAGAGGTAATCACCCATAAGATAAAACAATAAATTACTGGTTACTATACATAATAACAAGAATCAACACTATTGATAGTTTTGAGCCAAAACAATAAACAAATGAATTAAATAATAAAAAACACCCCTCTCCACTCCCTATAAATACCACCCCTCACCACGCCTTCTTATCACACCTTAAAAGCCTTTTGTATTGTCTAAATTCTTCCTTATTTACTTAAAAATCTTCTTCCCCAACTAAAATACCTTATAATCTTACCAAAATATCAAAAACAAGTTCCATAAGGGGGTTCTCAAGGAGACAACATTCGAGAGGGAAAATCCTCCATTATTTCTCTTTTAAATTAATTATTTCTTTCATGGTAAACTACCCTCAAATGAACTATCCAAAGTGACATGATAACTCCATTATACTACATATACTATAATTTTAGTTTTTTTATGTAATATCCATCTTCAAACCTCTTCTCTTATCATATTTTTCTAAAAACCTAAAACATCATCGGTGAAGTGTCGATTCACTGCTTTCATGGATAAAAAGTTTTCATTTTATATTATTTCCTTCAATGATGGTTATAAATCTATTATTATGAATAAATAATACATTAATATGAATATTATAAATTTTTTACTATTATGGAAGTACTTTATATACATAATATTTAATATAACAAAACTAGATTGTGTTGGTCGTAAAAACAACCAATATCATACAAAATATTTATAATTAATATTTTAATTAATTAATCATCCTTATATAAGTAAAAATGTTATATTGAATCATTTAAAATTCTAGAAGAATTATAATACAATTTATTTTCATTTCTTAAGTTCATATTCTATTTTATAATAACTCCCATAATTATGCTCAAGGGAACCGACCAAAAATCCATGAAATGAACACTCTTAAAATGATGATTGTGATATATGTTACTCAACAAAATGGCCATAATTAAACATAAAGTATTTGTTATAAAAAATAAATGTGTAAATAGTTCTGATGTAAGAAATTAATGAATATAAATTTATTATCCAAGACATTAAGTACAAGTGTTGAATTATTTCGAAAATAAGGTAAGGGAATTCATAACCAAATTCCATTCTTTGGGTTAACCTTCTATATCATTGATTATGAGGTTTTATGATTCATTGGGAAATTAATTTGGACTAAATTATGTTTTATTTTTTGTATTTACAATGTATACACATATTTTATCATTTTATTAATTCTCATTGTAATTATATGACATTTTTAAAAGACTTTCCTTTCAAAATATTTTTTAATGTCTCTTTTTACAATATTTAAAAAGATTGTTTTTTTCAATTTTAAATTTTTATTTTCAAATAAATTGTTTTTATGTATTATTGAATGACATATAAAAAAATTAATGTGAATTCAAAATGGTAACTTTATTTTACTCATGAATGTTTATTTTATGTGAACTTTATGTATTACGATTATGTTTTTTCCTAGGATTTATTTATGATGGGTGGTTCCATCAAAAACTAAGGGTGAGTGAGAATGTTAAAGGACTCCAATTAATTGGGTAAAGGTATAAGGTTAACAGGTTATATTTCACCAATGAGATTATGATATTATACTATGATGGTTATTCAACGTTTAACCATGACGGTTACTCCCTCAGTGCTGATTCTAATGACTATGTATAGTGACTATTACTTGTGATTTCTAATTTATGGATTCTTAACCCATCTAATCTTAATCCATGAATCAAAATTTATTTATTTAACTTATAATTCAATCAACTATAAATTACCATATTTCACTATTCAAAAAAAATTCAATGATTTTAGAAAAATCTCAATGATTCGCCCAAATGTTTTTTATTAACAGGTTATAATAATAGACTCTATTTTGAAAAAAAATATATGAGAAATTTAATTTTCATATAAAGCAATCATTTATTCAAAAAATAAAGATTTTAATATTATAACCGATTTTATGAAAATTTGATCCATTAATTAAGGCCTAAAAAATTATTTTATAATTATAATATAAAAAATATTCATTTAATAATCCTATTTATTTATATAAAATTTTATTCAATTTCTTAGAAAATTGAAAATAATCATTTAGAAATCATATAAATACAAACAATTAATTTATTATTATGAAATCATTTTTTAACTTATTTCAAGAAATAAATATATAAAATTTTCACTTATAAGATACTTGAATTTTATTATTAGTTTCATAGGTTTGGTAAATATTCTTTTAAAATAGATTCTTCTATTTATATAAACTCTACATATTTATTTATGCATTTATAATGAATTTAATTATTTAATTCTAGACTGAAAGTAGATTATTCTATAAGTAATTGGGTTATTACATCCCCCCTTTTGAAATTTCATCCTTGAATTTTTCATTACTTATTAAAAAAGGTAGGATACCTTTCCCTCGTATAATTTTCAAATTCCAATGTTGATTCATCAACCATGTGGTTTCTCTAGAAAACCATAACATGGGGAATTACTTAATTCTGCAATACATTCTATATATTATCCGTAATATAAAATGGAATTTACTCATACGAAAGGTTATCTTTGATTTGAATACAAGCAGTGATCCAAACATGATATTGATTAGGAAAATAATTTTATAATAGAAAAACATGAAAAATATTGTGTATCTGGGAAAAACTCGAAGGAAAATCCACTTTAAAGGCCACTAATCCAACATTATTCAAGATTTCATAAGGTCTAATAAACCATGGATTCATCATCCCTTTATTACATAAAATACTCTAACTTTTACATTAATAAACTTTGAGAAATATATAATAACCTACCATGAAATCAACATCCTTCCTTCGATTAACCAAATAAATCTTTTGTCTGCTCTAAGCTATCCTCAAGTGTCTCTTAATCATTTAAACTTTCTTGATTGCTTCCTCTACCAATTATTATCCCATCAAATTTAATTTTCCAACTTCATCCCAAAATATTGGAACTAGACACAACTTTACAAGTATTTATGAAAATTTCCCAGAAGTATATGGGATTGAAAAATGATATTATAAGAAAAAAACAAATAAATATGTTGATCACTACTACGATGGTAATATATTGAACAATATTAAAGCTTATCCACAAAAGTTTTAAATTTTTTCTATGGATGTTCTCATGATTGAGGATTAAAATAAATTCTTAATATTAATTTAGTTCGAAATGGATTATGAAGGCCCTTCTAATTTTAGAAGATAACATGTGATCTGAATCATATACATTGGAGGGAGGAACTCCATCTAACCTGACTGTCTCTTTGAGGTACATTCAAAAAGAGTAATAATAACTCATTGTATCTAGAATAGGAATAAAATGTATAGATTTAGTCACTAGATTAATAATAACCCAAATTATATGTTACTGTCAGATTTTATTTGGAAATCCCACTACGATTTCCATGATATATTTTTTCATTTACACTCTAGCACTATAAAATGCTACATCACCCCCTTTTGTAATTGTTATTATACATTCACCTATTTAATGGTCAAACATATCCTGGTAAAGTCCGCGATATCTATTTTCATTCCTTACACAATTAATACTCTTGAAGGTCTCTATATATATAATAGCTTCTAGGATAAACTGAAAATGGAGAACTATGAGCTTCAATTGATAACAATTTCTTCAACTGTGCATCCCAAAGAATATATAATCTCTTCCAAAATATCAAAACACAGTATATATCAATGTGAAATTCTAGAAACCTACCCTTTTAACCAATTCTAACTTTTTCTATAACATTCATTATTCCTTTGGTTCATACATAATTATTTCTGATAGAGATGATTATACTAACAGTTTAAACAAAAAAGAGGAATTTCCTACATCAACCACTTCCAAGAAAAAATTTATCAAATAATTTACAAAAGATTCGGGTCCCAAATTTAACATAGATTTTTAGCATGATATTTTTTACTAAAGTAATTCACCACTTTGTTTTCATTTCCATGATGGTAATTGTTCGTGAAATCATTATCATTTTCAGTTCCTACCATCTTCTCTACCTCATCATCAATTCCTTTTGAGTGAATATGTTCTTACAAATTTATTGATCTATTTATATTTCACACTATGCTCCATATAAATTTTCTCTCTTAATTTTTAAATAAAAAATAGTATATTATAATTCCAAATTATGTGTGGGATAATTTAATTCATGGGGTTTCAGTTTTCATAAATCGTAACAAACTACACAATAATTTTGCATCAGAACACAAGCATGTCCCATTAAAGAATCATCACAATAGATGAAAGACTATCGTTTTCTTGAAGGAATATCCAAAACTAGATCATTCAGTGATATCTTTTTCATATCATAAAAACAAAAATAGACATTCTTATATCTGAATAAATTGAACCACTTGTTTGTTTTATCTTAGTTAAAGGGAAATATTACTAAGAAAAATTGTTAAAAAACATCATTAAATGCCTAATATTACAAGGAAAAAATGGATATTAGTAAATTCTATAGGTCTTGGACATTCCTCAAAAAACATTTTGAGGGACAAACTATTATATAACCTTTATTTAAAATGTTCCCAACAAAATAAATTTGTTACAACCAAAAATTACATTTTCTAAATGTCCCATTTAGCTTATTTTATTTAATGGTTTACATAACAATCCACATTTGTTTTTCATGATCCTCATATCGTTTTAAATAAACCAAAATATCACCAATAAAAACAACAACAAACATATTAAAATATTTATGGAAGATTCTGCTCATAGGATCCATAAATACACCATGACCATTAGTCAAACCCAAAGGAATAACAACAATCTCATAATTCCCATATCTTGTCTGGAATGATTTTTTTTTCAAATGTCATTCTCCTTCAACTTCATCTTATGGTACTCGAATCAAAAGTCAATCTTGGAAAAATATTGATATCCCTAGAGATTATCATACATGTAATAAATATGATGTAAATGATACATATTATTAAAACTGATGTTATTCAAATATCTACAATCAATACAAAGCATCATATAACCATCTCCCTTTTTAACAAACAAAATACGAGCATCCAAGGTGAATTAGTCATATAAATTAATCCTTTATCGAGAAACTCATGCTACTACTTTTTCAATTAAATAATTTATACATGAATCATTCAATTAGGGGGTTTTAAAATCAGTATATCATCATGGAATAAACCATTAGTAATCTAAACCTCTCGATAAATTATAATACTGGACAAATCATCAAGAAAAACATTCAGATGCTCATTTACCATTAGAAAATCATTAATACGAAAAATTAACATTTTTTCAACAACATGTAGAACATATATTTCATTTCCATAATTTATTAGTCCCTCGTCTACCTAATATATTATCAATTTTATGGGTTAATTCTTATATACAAAATGTGAAACTTCCTAAAAATGTATTTATATCTATAATCAATCTTATCATGGAAAACATAAATCCAATACATACAAAAAATAACATCAAATTATACTTGGGGGAAAAATAATATTATTAGGTATGTTCTTTACAAATAAATCGATAGGAAGATTCTTATAATTTATATTTCCCTTAATATTACCCCAGAAATTTTTTCCATAAGTTCCAGCTTCAGTTCCTGAGGTTAATTCCAATTTACATGGAAATTTATCATATTTGGAAAAATGTATAGACCCTAAATTGAATAGGAAATTCGAATTTTTTTAGTAAAAATACAATTTATGAGATACCACTTCATTGGACGGACCAAAATCTTTTGATGTTATGGAAAAGGATTTCACACATCCTTTTTACTTGTAGTATTATTGTTTTCCATCATTTAGGTTCCTCTTTGGATTCACTTTTTCATAATGATCTGTCCCATTACATTTAATAAATTTTATTATCAATATATCATAATTATTTTTATCATTACCAGGATCTTTTTCATTGAAATTATGAGCCTTATACTTGAACTTAACACATCATCAACATATACCAAACTTTTAAAGTCATTCCCTAGATTGTTTTTAACAATAATTATCACTTACTAAAACATTATTTTTCTTACAATAACACTTATATGATGAATTATTTCATTTATCTACCATAGAAACCTCTATTTAGTATCGTTTTTAATAAACACATGGTCTTTTAGATACTCCATCTCAACCTTCCTCTCACATCAAACTAGTTATCTGTAAGAATTTAATTCACAAGAATCCAATACCCTTTGATATTTTGGTGTCATAATGAAGTTATAATGATTGTTTTTTTTGAATAAATATCTCAGATAAAATTTTGAGAATTCCTTTCCAATTGAGTGAATTATTTATCCTATGTAACCACTAATTCATTATTAATTCTTAATTACAAGAATTGATTTTCTATCCTATGTAATATATCCTTAATAAAATCTTTTGGAATTAATCTAATTAAAAATAATCAATCGCATGGCAATACCTAATATTCTTTACCTCTGACCACTACTGGTCAGCTTCAGCTTTAAAATAGTAAAACAAAGACTAATATTTTTATGGTATGAACACCCCATGATGTTGAATATAATTTCTAGGGATTTAACCCTTCCTTCATCTACCACTTTTCATAATATCTACTAAATATAGGAGGCTGTTTCCCAATAAAATCACCAACTACTAACATATTAATATAATATGGATCTAGCTGATATCATGAATGGGTTCTACCATAATTTATATCTTAAATAAAAAGAGACATTACTATAAAAAACAACTTGGTTCCAATTCTCACAATTCTAGGTTTCATATTTTTAAGGATATCATCTTCTCAGTCCCATTATAATTCATCTTCCCTATTAATTTAGCAGAAAACCATTATGAAGAGATATATCATTGATGGAGAAATATGGTAATCATTTAATACTATATCATTTCAACTTGACCATAATGTTAAAAATAAGTTATTGGTATTCTATTAATGTTACCCTTAAGGTTGATATTATATCATTGATTAGATAACATTATGGGTTAGGATAATTTCAATAGGATAACCATAAATAAGTTTACATTATTATTTAGATGATATGATATATAATTTAATGAAATCCATGTTTCTTCATCTATGATATATCTATTCAGAATTTATTTCAATGGAATAAATTGAATAACTAAAGTAAGAAGGCATTAAAATGACAATATACTGTAGAATTACGAACCTGGAATGGTAGGAATTTGAATAGGGTATTTTTTGATAGTAATGGTTTTGTTCACATAGACTATAAATGGTTGTGTATTCCATGCATGATGTATACATGGTCAACCCCATAGGAATATGTTAGTGCCGGAACATTTAATGAGAAGTCACCCTCCAAAATTTATTAGACATTCTAATACAGTTTTAGCTGAACGGTGTCTATACCATCAAAAGGATAGTATTTATATTTACATTTTTGAAGGTTAATCCAACAAGTGGTGGTCAATGGTTAATAATATCCGGGATGGAGAGGATATTGATGCTTTGTAATTAGATCAATTCCAAAATATTTTCATAATGAGACTCAATGTTGGATGGAAATAGAATTCTTGGGATTGTTATGGTAGGATTATTATGTTTCTGCATACAAAAAAACTTCACTCGATTGTAAGGGTACAATCAAAATTTTATTTGAGATATTGATAGTAAAATAAATCATTTTTACTCAAATATTGATGCCAAAATATTGAAGAACTTTTCATGCTCATGAGTTCGAAAGTAATTAAAATCATGTTCCTTTCACAAAGAAGGTGGAAATAGAGTTTTCCAATGATCATTTTTTCCTTCAAACCAAGTTGAAAAATATGTTGGGTTGGCATGGAAAAAGTAAAGAATGAATCATAAATTACTAATGGTAAGAAAAATATTCTTTTAGTTTATGAAAATTATGGTAAAAAAAGATAATGGGTAATTCCTTTTGGATTCTATTCAGTGTTTAGAATCTGGTAATTTTGGGTATATAGATGGTAATTGTAATGAAAAAAGATCGTTTTAGTGGTAATAACAATTATGATATAGAGACAGTAAAATGTTTAAAATTTAATGAGATGATTCATTATGAAAATGAGTGTCTGAAGAAGAACTTTAATGATAAAAAGCATCAATATAGTAAGTGGAATTGTGTGGTTAAATCCTATGTAAATAACTCAACATATGTTATTCCATCCAATGAATTAGTATCATGTAAAATTTTTTACGCATATTTTTCTAATGCCTTTTTTCATTCTGGGTCTAAACAATATTTTATATATGAGAAATTTTCAACTAAATTAAAATTTGAATTTCAAGAAATGATTATAGGAGTTATGGCAAGAATATATAAGAGAAATATTGAGTAATAAATAAATTATAATAACCCTCTTGTAGATGTATGTGGAATGAATTTACCTACAGATCATATTTTCTTTCCCATGGAATAATTTTATGTTATGTTAGGTATGGATGGGGGTTCAATTTAGCATTTTAAGATTGATTCAAGAGATAAATGATATTTTTAGAATGTGTCTGTGTTTGAATATAATAATGAAACCAAACAATTTGTAAAATATTAGGAATATGGTAGTTATTTAAAATATATAAATGTTATCTTTGACATGTTATTGAAAACAATATAACAATTCAGATTAATTATTTTCTACTGAAAATGAGTATTTAAATGTTTTTTCTGACTAATTTTATGGTATTATACCAGATTAGGAGGTTGAGTTTACTTTTCATTTAATCCCTAATGAAAAACCCATTTCAAAACCACCTTATTGAACGGATCAAGTTAAAACTATAGAATTGAAAAAGGAGTTTCATGAGTTTCTAGATAAAGGATTCATTCATATGATTACTTCACCTTGGAGTTCCCCGACTTAGTTTTTTGAAATGAAAAATCGTTCTATGAGTCATTTTATTGATTATAGATCATATAATTACATGACTTATTAGAGTAATTATTCTTTCCCTCAAATTGATGACCTATTTGATCAGCTCCAGGGGGCTAAGTATTTTTCCTAGATTGATTGGATATCTGGGTACCATCTGATAATGTTGAATGAGGATGGAATTCCAAAAATAGTGTTCTAGACTAGATATAGAAATTATGTGCTTGTAGTTACTCACTATGGTTAAAAAAACTCCTATGGTATTTATGGATCATACAAACATGATCTTCCATGATTATTTGGAAGAAGTTTTGTTGTTTTCTTATATTTATAATCTATTACTAACAGTTTCTTAAAAATATTTCATGATTATCTTGCCTACTAACTAATTTAACAGAAAAGGGGTTTAATTAATTTGGATTGAATAATGTGTTGTTTCTTATTAGGAACTAAAAATGAATATTTGTGAATGATATTGTCGTGTCTCTATCTTTGAGAAATGAAGAGTTTTTTATCTATAATTATTCTTCTATAGAGAGGAATGGTTGAGTTCGGATGATAAATTATTAGGTAATTTAAAATGCATAATAAAAACAAGAACTTCATGATTTAAAATATCCCACACTTGATTTTGGTTTAGTAGCTATGGATTTTTTACAATAAAAATTTCGATACATCAGATATATGGAGAAAATTCTGAAATATATATTGACCGTAATAGTTTAAATTATATATTCAATCAGAAGGAATTAAATATTATATATAGAATATGGATATAACTAATAAATGATTATGAATGCATGATCAATTACAATCTTATAAAATCGAAAAAATTACTCAATTCATTGAGTCCAAAATGTCATGCTACATTAACCACTATACACTTGAAACATAACTTGTAGGATTAGGATTTGATGAAATTTTTCTTGGAAGTTGTCGGTGAAGGAAATTACTCTATTTTTTCATGGATCAATACAATCATCTCTATCAGATTGAATTGAGAAATTGCATAAAGATGTCCAAGAGTTACCTAAAATGGTTGAATTGGTTAAAACAGGTAAGATACCAGAATTTTATAATGATAAAGTTATTTTTTTTAAATTTGGGAAGATATTATATGAGCATCATTGTTTATAGTTGAAGAAATAGTTTTATGTTAAGATTATAGTTCTCCATTTTCAGTTTATCTTAGAAGTAGTAAGATGTATAGATAACATTAGGAGTATTATTAGTGGCATGGAATAAAAATATATATTTTTAACATTACGATGAGATGATTGACTTTTCAATAGCTAAAACTAAATTGAAAATTACTGAAGGGGATGCTTCAGCCTTTTCCACTGCCAGAGTGGAAATGAAAAAATATATCCATGGATTTCATAGTGGAATTACCAAAAACGCCTCACGGTAACAATGTGATTTGGGTTATTATTGATCTACTGACAAAATATATACATTTTTTCGCTATTAAAGATAAAATGTCTTTATAAAATCTTTCTCGATTCTACACCATAGATATAGTCAAATTTCATGGAGTTACTCTCTCTAGTGTATCTGATAGTGATCCCAGGATCACATCTAACTTTATGAAGGGCCTTCATAAGTCATTAGAAATAAAATTAAATTTCAAAATTACTTATCATCCTTAATCTAATCAATAGTAAGAGAGAATAGTTCAAACATTGGAGTATATGCTCATAGCTTGTTCAATGGACTACTATGCATGTTGGGATCATTGTCTTTCATTGGTTGAGTTTTCTTAAAATAAGAGTTATCCTTTTAGTATAGATATGGTTCCTTTTAAAAAATTTATAGAATGTGGTGTCCAAGTCAAAAATTTTAGGGTGTTTTCGATGAAATAATGTTTATGGGACTTTAATTGTTAGAGGAAATAGATGAGAAAGTTTATATAATTTAGTTACACTTGAGGATAACTAAGAGGAGAAAAAAGATATGATGATTACTTGAGGAAGGATAATTCATTATAGGTAGGTGATCATGACTTCACGAATTTTATCCATAGAAAAGTATGATGTTTTCTAGTAATAAAGTCAAGTTGATTCCATAGTTCATGGGAAACTATGAAATCCTAGAATATATTGGATCAATTCCATACCAAATGAATTTTTCTCTTAGTTTGTCCAAGGTACACAATTTTTTTCATGTCTTGATGTTAATGAATAATGTTATAAATTCATCTCAAGTTATAATACCTGGCTTTTTAGTTATAATATAACATTTCATATGAGGAAATACTTGTTCATATTTTGGATTGTAGAGAGTAAGTATTGTGGAATAAGGTAATTCACCGTGTTATGGTTTGGTGGACAACCCACATAATTGAAGAAGAAATATAGGGATCTAAAAAAGGTATGATGGAGAGATATGTTAAATTGTTTAATAATTGAATAAAATTGTGGGGATAAAATTTTCAAATATGGGGGAGAAAGTGAAAACCAATTTACTTTTAGAATAAAGAGTTTTCATTCTAGAATTAAATAGTTAAATTCATTATAAACGTATAATGAAATATGTGGTATTTATATAAATTAATGAATATATACTAATAGAATAAAAACCTCACCAATGTAAGTATAAATTTTTTGGTAACTTATAAGTGAAAATTTGAAATATTTATATCATGAAATAAGTAAATAAATGTTTGAGAAATAATTAATTATGTGTTGGAATTTTTGTGAAATGAAATTTTTTATTTACAATTTTATAATTAATATAATGTTATAAAATAAAATTTATATTCATATAAAATATTCATAAATTTATATTTTGTTCTATTATAATTATAATAATATTTTCTGTGACCATAATTAAGTTCTTAAAATTTCATTAAATTACTTATAATATTAAAATCTATATTTTTCAAATAAATGTTGTTTTTTTATAAAAAATTAAATTTATCATATTTTTAATATAAAAATTCAAAAATGTATTCCATTTTTTAATTTTATAATTTTAAATATTTTTAGGGTAAAATTTTTGGGATTCTTATAGAATAGTTAAATTTTTGGTGAATAGTGAAATATGGTAATTTGTTGTATTTGACATTATAAGTTAAATAAATGAATCATTGAGTGATGGATGATATTTCTGTGAGGAAAGAACCCATTATTTCAAATTCTCATTCAATATTTACAATACTCAGTCACAATAATAAACATTATTGATTGTCTTTCAAGAAAATAATTATAAATGAATAAAATAATAAATAACAAACCCCTCCTCTCCCTATAAACAAAAAACCTCACCACCCCATATACATAAACCACCGAAGCCTAATATATTGCCTATATTATTCATGATTACCTTGATAATCATCTTCCCCATGTCTCGGACCTACTGGTCTTTGCAAAATACCAAAACAATGAGCAATAAGGACGTTCTGAAGGACACAACAATCAAGGGGTAAAATCCTCCATTATTTCGCTTCTAAATAAATTCAGTCCTTATTTATTTCTACCTTATTCTCACCTCAACAATCCAATGTGAAATTATTACTCTATTATGACACATATATAGGAATTTTTATTGTGTTAATGTATTTTCCATCAACAAATCACTTCTCTTCTTCTCTTATTTTAAAAAATAAAAATATTATCCATGAAGAGTCGATTCACCACCTTCGTGAATGATAATTTTGAGTTTTATATTACCTTCATTAAATCTTTCCATAAAACCATTGTTATGGTAAAAAAATGTAAATTGTTTACAATAACATGTTTAATTTTATAGAACTAATTTATAATTATAATATTAAAGAAAATGTAATTTATTTTTTATGGATGGAAAAACCACCAAAAGATAAACCAAACATTTATCCTTAATATATATAATAAATAATCCTCGTATTATAAAAAATTATATGTTGTATCATTTATAATATTATAATTATAATAATACCATTTTCCCACTTCTCATGATATTCTATCATTAGATAAGAACTCCAATAATTATGCTCAAGGGAAATGACAATAAATCCTTGAAATGAATGATCTAGGAATGGAAATTATGATATTTAAAACTCTTCTAGATAGTCATATAAAAATTTATTAAAATAGTGGTAAAAAAATATATCTATAAAAGTTTCTAAATAGTATTTAATGAATCTAATCTAACTATCCATGATATTTTGTATGAGTATCGAACTCTTTTAGACATAAGGTAATAGAATTATTAAAAAAAATTCCTTCATTGTACTAACCTTCCCCTTTTTTGATTATGTAGTGCTAATATTATTTGTGAAATGAATTTTGATTGTATTATGTTTTATTATTTTTCTTTATAATGTATACACATATTTTATTAATATGATTTATTTTTACTTAAATGATATGATATTTGTAAGGTATTTTCCTTTTAAATACCTCATTATTGCCTCATATTACAATATTTAAGAAGAATATTTTTTACATATAAGGTACAAATGTAATATACTAAATTCATAACCATAGAGACCCTAAGCCTGAAGTAAATGGATATTATATTACTTTTGCGGAATACTTAATACATAACAAAAACAGACACCAAAGGACCATAATAGTTTAGTGTCTTTGGAAACTCAGAACGTAATCTTCTAATCATGGTGAAAGTTCTTCAACATCTCCCCTAAAGAGTATTCCCTTTTGGTTTTATTACATAGAACCTTTATTTATATCCTAGGGAAAAGAAAACATAAAAAAGGGTGAGCTCAAATGCTCAGTAAGGGAAAACATAGAGATAATAAAACAATCCATAAACATTTGAATGCAAAAGCATGAACATAAAATCTAAACATCAAAATCTTGAGCAAAGACATAAATCTTGGAAGTACATAAGGCATATTTCATAAAGGAACATCAATCATGATAAAATAGCATGGGAATAAAACATGTGATTGTGGAAACCATTAATCTCATGATATTATTTCCATAGTAGCCATGGCATTTCTGCCAAGACCATCTTAGTGGACAAAGTCCCTTTCTGAATCGAGTTTACTCCTCGTTCCAGTCCTGTATTACTGAACCAGATTAACTTACCGTTCCAGCCATGTCTATCTCATGAGATATAAATCATTACCCAATGCATTGGAGGGAGATATAGATCCCACACATCTCATAATGAAATCATTCTTTCGTGTGCCACAAAATCATGAATCATACATCATAGCATAACCCATGTAATAGAATGGGATTCATAAACATCATTCCATCATAACATAATGCATAAATAAATGGATATAATTTTATCATAAGAAGAATTAAACCATTTAAATAATTAAGAAATTATACTTGAAACATGAACATGTTAAATAATGTCATTTTAGATGGAAAATAGTTTTGATAAAACACTTGAAATGAATTCTTGAGGAAAATATCCTTTTGTCTTCAAAATCATTTTCATTTCACAAAATGCCATGAAATTTTAAAAGAACAGGATTTTGTTGAAAATAATCATGCAATATTATAGGGGAAGCTTCATGAAAATGAGGCGTTATGAAACCGTAAAAATCTGTTCACGCCATATAAGTTAAAAATAACATTCTCCTCGTACTTTTGCCGGAAAAGTCAAAAAGTACTTCGTATGGTAAAAAAAAGATTCCTTACATAACATGTACTAAAATTAAAAAATGGTTAAAAATGAATTTAAACATACATGAGACCATTGTAATAAAACATGGACATGGATGATAACAATAACCCCAGTAAATACTTACGAATAAACAATCTTGGATAAGAACGAGATTGGAATAGTTATCCATTACCTTACGTCTGATATGATTCGTATGTATACGAAACTCCTGTATAATGATTTAAATAATGTCATTGACTTATTAAAGAATCATATTCATTGTTATGATATCAGATATTGTTAACTTATGAATTTATATTACCCGTTCTTTTGTAAATTCAAGGTTAAAGCAGCATTTTGGGTTAAATCGTTTCATTTATCGTACGTGTTTTGACTTGTTGTTCTTGATATTATTACTTATATCATGATTTACATACTTCCATAATGTAAATAATGATTTATATATCATATATATTCATTATATATCCAGCATATACATGTATTTTTAATAGTACATAATATATGGAGGTAAGAAATGAAATGCACCGTTCATGGAGACGGTAAGCCGTACATACGCATAAACGCTAATTTAATTTCTATTTATTATTTTAATGGAATAGTTATATTATAATTCCATTATAATATCATATATATTATCATTAACTCCATTCTTTTATACATCCCACATAAAGCATTAACGAATCACATCACTTTGAGGGGTCGCTAGTCCGCACTTCCTCAAATGAGATTATCGTATTTACCCACTATAGAAACCATAAAAGATTGATATAATAGGGAAGTAAAGAAGCATAAGGAAATCATAAACATAATATATATTATATATAAATATATTTCCATAATAATTTCCACCATGAGAGGTGGTAGGAGAAAATCGAACAATCATCGTTTCGTGAGGCGTTAGTTTGCCATCCATTGAAATATAATGTTTTCATCCAATAGATGGAGGTGTGTGTAAGTGTAGTTAGAATCCGTATTATAACAAAATCATAGTATATTTAGGATACTGGTGTTTTTACAAAATAAAGGATTAAAAATAGTTTAGTGGTTGGAGAAGAAGAATAAAAGAACACAACTTAAGAGAAACTGGTACCTTTAATTTGTGTAACTTCCTTTGGTTTGAACCAAAATGACTTCTTGAAGTGACTTATGCCTAAGCTAAGGCTTCTATGGGGAGGAGAGGGACGTAGGTTGCTTAATTGGGCAAAGCTTGGATGAGCCAAATGGATTGAGAGGTGTGAGGAATTGGATAGCAGTGGTCTCCTTTTATAAGGGGGAGGAGGGGATCTTTGGGAAAGTGTGAAAATATTATTTTATTATAAACTTATATTCGGTTTCAAAAGATCCAAAAATAATTAAATATGAAGATAATATTACTCATGGTCGAAATAAAATCATCCAATCAGAATTGGGCATGTTTTGGATAATACTTTAATCATTATAATCTTATATATTTAAATCATTTATTAATGAGGTAAATACTGCATCATTATTGTGTCATAAATAATTTCATTTATTTTGTGTCTAAAAATTATAAAACAAATACCAACATGTACGAAATAATTTTCACTTTCCAATGAAAATTTCTAGTCGAAAAGATATGTTATATAACCACTTATAAAAAATTAATTACTAAACGATTTTTGTTAATGTCAATTTTGTCTTTACATTAAATTAATTAATCCAAATTGTCATTATCACTACCATGTGGCTCAATGGGGCCCCAAAATCGACCCAAGGATTTCCATGGTCGGCCAATACTCATCCAACAAGGTTAGAACAAGTGTTAAGGTAATTTTGAATTATTATAATATTCTTTTAACCTTGAATTACCCTATTTACCTTTAACCGCGGTAAATAAAAGGCAAAAGTTACTATTCACCAAAAAAATCATCTTATTGAACCACATTTTACTTCATCATGACAACCATGTATACCGGATTTTTGAAATTCAATTCATAGAAGTGGTAAAATTTCATTTAAATGAAAGAGACAGTTTTTTAACTACCACTAAGTGGTTTCACTATTCAAAAAAATTGAACTTTTTCAGAAAAATACCAAAAATTCAGCCTAAGATATATTTGATATTCTGAATTAAAAAATGATGTCTATTTTTCCAAATTTAAAACATAGAAGTGGAATTAATCCATTTTAAAATTTATTCCTGTTATCAAAACAAATAGCGTGTTTTTAAGAAACAATAACTATTAAACGATCGACACTTGTTTATGTCCAATTTCAAATTGAAATTAATTCCATTGAACAACATTGGATTAAATTGTAAAAATATATTATAATTACACTTTAAAACAAATTAAAAAGATAATCTAACCATATAAATTATTTCAATGAAAAAAGTTGTTTTTAATTAAAATATGGAATGTTTTTAATATTCATTAATATATGAAAGTTATCAGAATAATATGAAAATTTTATCCAAAGTAAATTTTTATATCCTAATTCTAAAGAATAATTTTTTTTCTAATTGAACTTATAAACATGTCAAAATATATATTTAATGTGGGTGCACCATCAAAAGGTGGCAAAACTACATTTTTTGAAAAATACTTTTTTTTCTCGAAAAATTGATTTTGTTCTAATACCATGTTCTAGAAAATGTGTAATATGAATTATAATGTCATAAAATTCAAAATTTATTTACTACTATTCATAAAGTCTTGTTTATAATAATATTATAACCATATATCATTGTTTAGTGAAACCCGGTATTGCGTACAACACACGCTATCGAGGAAGGATGTGATTGCGTGTAATGTAAGCCAAGTTAGGATTGCGTGTAGTGCAAGACTCCTTTGTTGTTGCGTATAACAAAATCCAACCATATTTCATTTATAAATCAAATATATATATATATACACACTCAATGTTGTGTAGAATAACTACTATCAAATAAACCTTAAATTGTGTGTAACACGATCCAAGATTAGTGTTGCGTATACTGCATGCTAATACGGTGTTGCGTATAGCGCAAGATAATCTTGGTGTATCATAAATCAGAAGATATGAAATATATTGAAAAGAATATATTTTATAAAATCTTGGGTTGTTACATTCTACCCCCCTTAAAATGAATTTTTCCCTCAAAATTCATCGGGGTTATTAATCATTTACTATTCACAAAAACCTACATCGTAAAAAGGAATACTAAAACTTAATTTTAAAAGATAAAGTAAGAAACGTAACGATTACCTAATGTAACTCATCACTGGGTTTCCATATAGGACAACATAGTTGAAAATATGGATATGGAAGAAAAATCTAACTATCAAGTTATGATGGAGAGTGGTAGAGAACATGGCTATGAAAAATCCATTAATCACAAAGCCATAAATTTGTGATTATATAAGGTATCATCTGATTAATTAGATATAAGAGCACTAGGAAAACATTTATGGTTTTCAATATCATTTCCCTAAAGATGAGAATTTTGAATTAGAAGAAATACTTACTTGATTTTGGTACAATCTATCTGTTATTCATGCCGTGAACAATTTCCACTTCATATCTTAAAGAAATGATGTTGAATTTGTTATTTGTGAAGTGTTAGCAGATCATGTGATACAATGATGGGTCATTCCATCTGTTTCAAACAAAAGTTTAGGAAAAGTTATCAAATATACATAAGTCCATCTATGGTGGGGTTAATCCAATACGATTCCAAAAATGAACTTATAATTCATATATTATACCGCATAATAAAATAAAACTAGTTTCTACTAACCATGGAATTCTTGTTGGCTAGTGGTAGGCAGTAAAGGCCTGTCAGACTTTGGTTTTGGGTTTGATTCCCACATCTTGGTCCAACGTGATAGATTGTCGCCCGTCCTATGGGTTGTCCTTTTTCTAAAATTACATCATTAAGACATTCCATCAATAATATCGAAAAAAGTTCTAGCCTTAAAAAGTACTATCTTAACTCATTCCAATCTTTAGGCTTATCCAAAATACTTCTGTCAAAGCTCATAGTATAAAGAAAACAATGACTAGAAATGTCATCTACCAAGCATGTGAATACCATCATTTATCCCCCATATATCATAAAATATATCCTGTTGGTCACATTCCAGACATCTGAATACCTTAATCATGCATTCTCTTGAAAAAAATGAATACCCATTGAATCTTAGTGAAAACATGAAAGCTTTCAAAAGCTAACTCTTTCTACATACCAAAATCAAAAAAATATATATACTCGAACCATGATATCAGTTTGTCCTTATATCAGTCATGAGCTCATGAATACTGTCATACATATTATTTTCTCCTTATCCCTTCATTATGCACATTTTATCTACTTTCCAAAAAATATTTCAATCCCTTTCCATGGTTATCGGTACCATATTCTTATAGAAAACCACAATGGACCAATAAAAAGATATTTCAATATACTATAAAAGTACCTCAACAACATTATTATTGAATTCCAATACATAAGACTTTCAATCCATCCTATTCAATGATTGACATGGAATAGGCCTTTCCTTTATTTAGAAGTAACTTCTTTGGTTAGGGAATTGAGTTGGGTAATACCCATGTTCTCTATAGATAAGACATTGGACTCCATAACAGTCTATCAATCTATGACCATTTTCTCCACATAGATAACATATTACCCTCCATTTGAGGTATTCCTCAAGGTTCTTCTTCCATTCTTTATAAATCTCAGTCTTCCTTTCTCTATTCTTCTCACCACACGAACATGCATAAAATTCCATCTTCCTCTTATTTGATGACATAGGAATACAAATAATGTTCACCTTTTTAATCATATATCGAGATGACTGATTCAGCATAATCACAATATCTTTCTCTCCAGGCGATACATAATTTCGTTGATCATAGTCACCAATTTGTCCATTGGAATTAATCTTAAATGAATACCTTCTCGTTCCCTCCATTGACTATGACCAGAAAACATAGTGTAAGAAACAATTAAAATAACGAGGAACCAAATAATCATAAAAAGTCACTTATTGGGATGTCTAACTTATCAAAAATTCTTTAATCCATGACACCTTAGGTTCACCCTAGGTTATTCATGATCGTCAAAATAATTCTAGGACTCTAACCTATACGTATACTTAACCTAAGGGACATCCCTAGATGTACCTTAGAAATATCTCTAGGGATCTCACTTAACGTTTTCACATCCTAGCTTCCAAAGGTTGACTAAACCTCCATATGATACCAAATGTAGAGACCCGAAGCCTGACATACATGGACATTACATTAATTTTCTGGAATACTTAATACATAAAAAAAACAGACACCAAAGGAATGTAAGAGTTTAGTGTCTTTGGAAACCTGGAATGTAATCTTCTAATCATGGTGAAAGATCTTCAACATCTCCTAAAAATTTCTTCCCCTTTTGGTTTTCTTACCTAAAACCTTTCTTTATATCCTGGGGAAAAGAAAACATAAAAAAGGGTTAGCTCAAATGCTCAGTAAGGGTAAACATTGAGAATATTAAACAATCCATAAACATTAGAATGAAAAAGTTTGAACATAAAATCTAAATATCAAAATCTTGAGCAAAGACATTAATCTTCGAAGAATGTAAGGCATATATCATAAAGGAACATCAATCATGATAAAATAGCATGGGAATAAAACATGTGATTGTGGAAACCATTAAGCACACGATATGATTTCCATAGCAGTTAAGGAATTACTGCCAAGACCATATTAGTGGACAAAGTCCCTTTCTGAATCGAGTTCACTCCTCGTTCCAGTCCTGTATTACTGAACCAAATTAACTTACCATTCCAGCCATGTCTATCTCATGAGATATAAATCTTTACCCAATGCATTGGAGGGAGATATAGGTCCCACCCATCTCATAATGAAATCATTCTTTCATTTGCCACAAAATCATGAATCATACGTCATATCATAACCCATGTAATAGAATGGGATTCTTAAACATCATGTCATCATAACATAATCCATAAAGAAATGGATATAATTTTATCAGAAGAAGAATCAAACCATATAAATAATTAAGACATTATAATTGATACATAAACATATTAAATAATGTCATTTTAGATGGAAAATAGTTTTGATAAAACACTTGAAATGAATTCTTGAAGAAAATATCTTTTCTTCTTCAAAATCAATTTCTTTTCACAAAATGCCATGCTATTTTAAAATAAAAGGGTTTTGTTGAAAATAATAATGCAATATATTTAGAGGAAGCTTCATGTAAATGAGGCATTATGAAACCATAAAAATCCATTCACGCTGTATAAGTTAAATATAACATTCTCTTTGTACTTTTGTTAAAAAAGTCAAAAAGTACCTCATATGGTAAAAAAAGAATGATTCCTTACATACCATGTAGTAAAAGTCAAAAATGGTTAAAAGGGACTTTAAACATACATGAAACAATTTTTAGGAAACATGGACATGGATGATAACAATAACCCCAGTAAATACTTACGAATAAACACCCTCAGATAAGAACAAGATTGGAATAGTTATCCCTTACCTTATGTCCGATATGCTTCGTATGTATCCCAAACTCTTGTATAATGATTTAAATAATGTTTTTGACTTGTTACAGAATCATATTCATTTTTATGATATCATATATGTTTCACGTATGACTTTATATTACCCGTTCTTTTGTAAATTCCATGTTAAAGAAGCATTTTGAGTAAATTTGTTTCATTTATCGTACGTGTTTCGACTTGTTTTTATTGATATTATTACTTATATCATGATTTACTTACTTCCAGAATGTAAATAATTATTTATATATCATATATATTCATCATATATTCAGCATATAAATGTATTTATAATAGCACATAACATATGGAGGTAAGAAATGAAATGCACCGTTCATGGAGACGGTAAACCGTACGTACGCATGAACGCTACATTCATTTCTATTTATTATTTTAATGGAATAGGTGTATTATAATTCCAGTAAAAAATCATATATAATATCATTAACTTCATCCTTTATACATCCCACAAAAGGCATTAACGAGTCACATCACTTTGAGGGGGTGGTAGTCCGCACTTCCTCAAATGAGATTATCGTATTTACCCACTATAAAAACCATAAAGGCTTGATATAATTGGAAATTAAAAAAGAATAAGGAAATAATAAACATAATATATATTATATATAAATACAGTTCCATCATAATCTCCACCATGAGAGGTGGTAGGAGAAAATCGAACAATCATCATTTCGTGAGGCGTTTGTTTTCCATCCACAGAAACATTATGTTCTTTATCCATTATAAGGAGGTGTGTGTATGTGTAGTTATAATCCTTCTCTTAATAACATCCTAGTATATTTAGGATACTGGTGTTGTTATAAAAGAAAGGATTAAAGATATTTTAGGGGTTGGAGAAGTAGAATAAAAGAAAACAATTTAAGAGAAACAGTTACCTTTAATTTGGGTAACATCCTTTGGTTTGAACCAAAAGGAATTATGGGAGTGCCTTCTGCCTAAGGTAAGTATTCTAGGGGTAGGCGAGGGATGTAGGGAGAGTAATTAGGTAGAGGTTGGACGAGCCAATGGCTTGAGATGTGTGAGGAATTGGATAGAAGTGGTCTCCTTTTATAAGGGTGAGGAGGGGCTCTTTTGGATAGTGTGAAAATATTATTTTATTATAAACTTATATTTGGATTAAAAAGGTCCAAAAATAATTAAAGATGAATATAGGATGAATCATGGTCAAAATAAAATCATCCAATTAGAATTGGACTAGTTTTGTATAATATTTTAATCATTATAATCTTATTTACTTAAATCATTTATTAATGAGGTAAATACTGCATTATTATTGTGTCATCAATAATTTAATTTATATGATGTCTAAAAATTATTGAAAAACTACAACCATGTAGGAAATCGTTTTAGATTTCCAATGAATATTTATAGTCGAAAAGATAATTTATAGAACCCCTTATAAAAAATTCATTACTAAAATATTTTTGTTAATGTCAATTTTTTCTTTACATTAAATTAATTAATCCAAATTGTCATTATCACTACCAAGTGACTCAATGGGGTCCCGAAATCGACCCAAGGATGCCCATGGTGGGAAAATACAAATCCAATAAGGTTAGGACAAGTTTTATGGTAATTTTGAATTATTAAAATATTCTTTTAACGTTGAATGACCCTATTTACCTTTAACCGCGGTAAATAAAAGTCAAAAATTACTATTCACCAAAAATTATTTTCATCTGATTGAACCACATTTTACGTCTTGATAACAACCATGTATGTAAGATTTTTTAAATTAAATTCATTGAAGTGGTAAAATTTCATTTAAATTAAAGAGTCAGTGTTTTTAACTACCACTAAGGGGTTTCACTATTCATCAAAAATTGAAGTTTTTCAGAAAAATACCAAAAATTATGCCTAATCTATATTTGATATTCTGAATTCAAAAATGATTTCTATTTTGAAAAATTGAAAACATAAAAGTGGCATTAATTAATTTTAAAATTAATTCCCGTTATCAAAACAAATAGCATGCTTTTAAGAAATAATAACTATCAAAAGATCGACACTTAGTTATGTCCAATTTCAAATTGAAATTAATTCCATTGAACAACATTGGATTAAATGGTAAAAATATATTCTAATTATAATTTAAAACCAATTAAAAAGATAATCTATCCATATAAATTATTTCAATGAAAAAAGGTTGTTTTTAATTAAAATATAGCGGGTTTTTAATATTCTTTAAAATATGAAAGTTATCAAAATAATATGAAAATTATATCCACAATAAATTTTTATATCCTGATTCTAAATAATAATTTTATTTCATAAAATTGAACTTATAAACATGGCAAAAACTATATTTAAAGTGGGTGCACCATCAAAAGGCATCATAACTACATTTTTTGAAAAATACTTATTTTACTCAAAAAATTGATTTTGTTCTCATACCATGTTATAGAAAATGTGTAATATGAATTATAATTTCATAAAATTCAAAATTTATTTACTAATATTCATAACGGCTAGTTTATAATAATATTATAAACCTATATCGTTGTTTAGTGAAACCCGGTATTGCGTACAACAGACGCTATCGAGGAAGGTTGTGATTGCATGTAATGAAAGCCCAATCAGGGTTGCGTGTAGTGCAAGACTCATTTGTTGTTGCGTATAACAAAATCCAACCATATTTAATTTATAAATTGAATATATATATATATATACACTCAATGTTTCGTAGAATAACTACTATCAAACAAACTTGAAATTGTGTGTAAGACGATCCAAGATTAGTGTTGCGTATACTGAAAGATAATATGGTGTTGCATATAGCGCAAGGTAATCTTGGTGTATCTAACAACAGAATATATGAATGAAATTGAAAAGAATATATCTTATAAAATCTCGGGTTATTACAATAACTCTTTAATATTGGGTTGTTTACTTTTCAGGTTTACAATTTTATTTTCAAAAAATATTTTTCATATATGTGTGTATAGATTATAAAAAACAAAAAAAACATGTGTCGGATCAGTGACAGGTGAAGTGCTCAGACGATGGTACTGATCCAGTGGTAGTTAAATTTATAAACCACATAAAAATTAAGAATATATTTATCTAAAAATTAAACTTACTAAATAAAATCATAATTTACCCTTTAATCCATGAATTGTATGAGGCATGTACCAATTAGTTCTAACTCACATTCACTAGTTATTGTACATAGCACCCCGAGGTGGAGTACTCTATTCAATGAAACCATTATCTAGAAACTTCTACACCTTATTTTCCAATTCGAGACATTCTACTTGGGCAATTTGATAAGATATTTTTAAAATAGTTATAGCATCTGGGACTAAATAAATAGGAAACTCAACCACCTAATTAGGTATTATACCATTAAAATCACAAAAAAAACATCCACATAATCACTTGCCACACAAAATTCAATAATGTTGGTCGGAGTGGATACTCAAGAGGGGGGTGAATTGAGTTCCAATTAAAATTTATGTTTAAAACTTTGAGTTAAAATTCCCCAAATATAATATAGAATTAAACTGTAGTGAATTTATATCAAAGTAAATGTTCTGTTAGGTTCTCAAGGGATTCATTAGTTCCCCATTAATCAAATCAGCAGACTTGATTAACTTTTGAAACTAACTTACTGATTTACAACTAATATAAACACTTGCGAGTTTAATTATCAAAGTAGCTTAAAAAATAATTTTTGTTTTAAAGTATTAGCAGCGGAATAAAATAACTTTGAAAATAAATAAGCACAGCAGATTTAACCAAGAGGTTCAGTCTCAAGCTGAGACTTAGTCCTCTCAAAACTTTATATAAAATTGATCCACACCCTGGATCGGGGATAAACAACAGTATACAACTGTCCAGGTCCAAGACCTCTACCACTGTTATCCGTGGGAACAAAAACAACAACAATCAGCTGTCAAGGTCACACGACCTCTACCACTATCCCAGTGGAAAAAACAAAATGTAAGAGAGTTGAGTGAGGATTTACAAATCCTCCAGTTAGAGTATAGGAGACAGTGTGTGTGTAAAATACAGCATATAACACACACTGTGCAATACGTAAAGATAAATCACAGAGCAAAAATTTAGAGTTTAGAAATGGCTCTAGTGATTGTTGTGCAGTTCTGGACTCCTTTGATTGATCAGAATTCGCTATGAGTCCTCTTCTGGTTTTGTCTGGAAAACAGAGTATCGTCTATTTCCTTGACTTCCAGGTGTAGAGACAGTCGATGAAGCTCTCGGGTTATGTTCTCGTTCTCAGCTCTCCACTGGTATGCAGTAAAGAATGAGTTCTTTGTGTAAGTTCAGTTGTCTCTTTGCATTCACGCTTTGTTGTTCTTCCAGCACACCTTGTGGTCTGTATATCTCTCTCTGTGTATTCGTCTATGTCTCGCACACCCCTGTGTTCTATCTGTATCTGTATTCTTCTCTTTTGTAGTAGCACATCCTTCCTTTAGTTAAACCACGTGCTCCGGCAAATGATGATTTACTTTTTGTAGGTACGAGGTACGGTTCCCTGACATCCAACAACACACATTAAATAAATGTCAGTGTATTAAAATATACCTGATATGACCATTGGTTAGATTAAACAAAGATAAAGAAATTAAAGTAGTGTCGGGTTCTGTCTCTGGAACGGTAGCTCTTGATAGCGGTAGACTTGTGTTACAGTAGGTTTCTGTATCGGTAGACTTCATTTGTAACGATAGACTTTGTATCGGTAGCTGTAACAGTAGATTTGATCTCATCAGTAGCGGTAGACTTGTAATGGTAGTTGTGGCTCTGCCTTGTATCGGTGGAGGTAAGTCTCTATCGGTAGACTTTGCATAACGGTGGATTTCAGCATATCAGTAGCTCTGTATCGGTAGCTCGGTATCGGTAGCTGTCGACTTCGATGTAGCGGTAGGCTTGAGTACCGGTGATCTTGTAACTGTAACTCTATTGGTAGACTTGATGTTCCGTATCGGTAGACTTTGATGTAGCGGTGATCTTTGAGTACCAATGAACTTGATGTATCGGTGTACTCCGTATCGGTAGCTCTATTCGATATCGGTAGCTCTAATCCATAATGGTGGTATCGGTAGCTCTAATCCATAACAGTGGCGACTGTTCTCTATCGGTAGCTAGTTTGTAACAGTAGCTGAAAACTGTTTGAGCATTCACTTGGCAGAATGAGTTAAGTCATAG
This sequence comes from Viscum album, assembly GCA_963277665.1. NCBI lineage: Eukaryota > Viridiplantae > Streptophyta > Magnoliopsida > Santalales > Viscaceae > Viscum > Viscum album. The sequence goes on from OY728150.1 coordinate 257,949,326, forward strand.
TAAACATATATTTGATAAATCAAAAGACTTAATTCAAGCATAATGAAAGTAACAACATATATTAAACTATATTTGGAATGTATTAAGCACAATCAAGATATAAAGAAATAATGGTTGGGATTATCAAAACACAATAAAGCTACTTAATTCCAGAGGGTTCAACAATCTCCCCCTTTTTGATAATCACAACTTATGCCAAAAATAAAGTAATATCGGAGTAAAAAATATATCAAAGTATGATACTAACAGTATAGTATCAGAAGAAAAATCTCAGTAATTGATATAAAAAAAAATAGTATCAGAGGAAAAATATGAAAACATGAATATATCAAGAAATAATGTTGTATAAGTGGGAAAAAAACAAACAAGATTCTTTAGTTTGAAAAGATTCGCATATTCCTCCCCCTATCAATTTAACTACAGGATTTTCCTCCAAAGTAGTGATTTTCTCCCCCTATCAATTTCTCTGGGTACAGGTTTCCAATAATTTCTCCCCCTTTGTGATTAACAAAAAAGAAGGATATCAGAGAAAAGAGAAGGACTAGGAAAGAAAATAGACAGAGTAAAATAGACAGTGAAGAGAGGAATGAAGCATGTGATTGATAAGCAAAAGATACATTGGGAAAATCAGAAAAGTACAAAAATACAATGAATCCCACGAAAAATGGAGCTAGAAGCACTCAACCATCCTCTTGAACAGGTGTCTTTCCCTTGGGATCAGCAGAGGGTTCAGAGGTAGAGTCATCAGGCTTGGGAATTTCTGAAAGAACCATTGGTGGATCATCAACTGATGCAGTACCAGATCTATAATCTGAGCTCCTCTGAGGGATCATCGGTGTCAGGCTTCTGATGGCTTTAACTGGAGTCAGTTGAGGAGTACTCCCATAGGCAGATGGTGGAAGGGCAGGTGGTACAATAACTGGCCGAGCATCCACATGCAGGAAAGGCAGCAGGAGATTCCTGAAATCCATGATGATGCTTCCACCTCTCTCCATAGCAGATACAAAATCATCTCTGTTCTCAATAAATTTGTCCAAGGCAGGAGTAAGCTTCCTGAGCTTACTAACCTGTTCTCTGAAGGCTTGGGTAACTGGAGGTAACTTCATATTCTCAATCAAAATCTTGAAATGGTTTGTCATTTGGTGCTTGTTATAAACCTTTTCAAAATAAGCATCCACCTTATTCATGATTACCTCTTGAGAAGCAGTAGTTTCCCGCAGGTGATCACGAACAAAACTACTAACTTCCCTAGTGGTAGCAAGAATATGAGTATCTGATGCACCACTAGGACTGGCCTTAGCCAATTCTTCATGAATAATAGTGCGGATCTGGTCAAGGTTCACACTAAAGCTAGTTGAGGGAAGAGGTTTCATTGAGAAGGCCACTGTCTCTTTGAAAGATTGAGTCAGACTATTGACCACCTTCTGAACAAGTTCATCCTGACTGTTCAGATGTTCTTTGACTGACTTCTTAAAGGCCTAAAAAACTTACACAAATTGTTTGACCACTTATTTGATATAACGAATGTTAGTGTGAACTTGGGTTTGAGAGCTATTCAAAGCAGTCAATGAAGCAATTGATTGTCTAAGAGCATCTACAGCTCCTGTCCAACTCTCAGTCTGAGTGTAGAACACCTTAAGTTCATCCACCATTTCTTTCATAGGACTGGACACACTACATCCAATGGATAACTCAAGGGATTTCTCCACGCTTTTCATCTCTTCAACCATACTTTTCTTCATATCTGCCACTGATTCTCTTATTGATTCTATCAATTCGGCTTTTAAAGACTTAAGGTCCTCCTTGGTTGCCACATTTTCAGCCACAGTGGGTAAGGTAATTGATTCCTTTTGGCGTTGGTCTTCCTAATCCGAATCTCCATAAGAAAGTCCAAGAATCATATATCCGAGATCTAATGTCCAACCTTCAATGTCATATAATATTGATACTGAGCCAAGATTCTCTCCCTCACTTGGAACATTCTCCTGAGGTATCTCTTCCAACTTTTCTTCCTGAGGTAATTTTACAATTTCCTCTACAACCACAGCAGATTAAATAGCCATTTGTTTTGAGTCATTAATGACTCGCTCATTAACAGGTGTTGCTGCTATGTATTCTTGTTCAGCCACTGTCCTGACTGTACTGACTATTAGAGGACTCAAACTGAGCTCTTTTTCAACATTTTCCTCATCATCTGCTTCACCATCAGCCTCGTTTTCTCCATTAACATTATGATAAGATTCGGTTGTCTCATCATCCTCAGAGGTGTCCTTGACAACATACTGGAATGCTTCTTCTTCTTCTTCTGCAGTCTCTGTATCATTGTCCTTTAAGACAGTTTCTCTTTTTGGTAGTTCTTTTGGAGGGCTAGCTGCTCCATAATAAATAACATGATGCACAAAACTAGGGGGTAAGTCTGGATCTCCTCCTTCCTCTACTGATGTCTCTTCCTCCTCAGCTTCATCATCACTGTAGACCGGTTCAGGCTCATCTGGTCCAAGACCAGGATCTCTAACATCCTTTGGTCTAGAGGGATGATCCACAGGAGTGAACTTGTCATAAATTTTTCCATCATCATTCACCCATGATTTCTTCCAAGTATTCCAGCTGACTTTCATGTATTTACAGACAGTTCTTGTAATACAGAAGTTATCCTTGACCACAACCAGCTCATCTTGAGGTCCAACTATCTCCTTCACTTTCAGCATCACAGAAATTAGCTTTGAGAAAGACAAGGCATTTGATTTTGACTTTGGTCTAGTAATCTCTTCCACTTGAACCATAATCAATCTACATAGATTGATTCTCACACTGTGCTTCAGCAAATGTAACAGATATATGTCTTGGAATCTCAAAGTGGAAAAGTATCCTCTTCTCAGACTAACAACATGCTGAATAAATTTAAACAACAACTTATCTTCTCCTTCCATCTCTGTAGCAATCACCTTTCTAGGAGTCCCATTCCCTGTGAGTTCCAGCAAAGCATCTTCATATTGAAACACATCACTGGTCGAAGGTAAAGGCTTGGAATAATAAGAAAAATCTCCTTCATGAGGAACTCTCAGGTTCTCAGCCCATTCTTCTGAACTAAAAGATACTGCCTGACCATTTACCACAGAAACCATTCTTCTTTATTCTTCAGATATTTCAAAATGAACGAATTCGTAGAACTATTTCACCAGTCCTGGATAATAAGGTCCATTGTTTTTCGCGAAGCATTCTAGCCAACCTTGTTCTTATAAAACCTTATGAACTAATGACTTGCATTCCATCAGCCATTCTATACACACCTCTTTTTCAACAACAATCTCTCTCCTTGAGAGATGCGGGTTTATTGGATTCCTTCGAGCTACACTTCCACTTCCACTTCCATTGGCATTCGATACTTTCTGTTGTTTCGCTTGCGGCTCATCACTCCCATCTGTGACTTGGGTTCTCTTGACGCGGGCCATTACGGATTGGAGGCTAGGGTTCTGAAGATCTAGAGGTTTAGGTTTAGGAGAATTCGAGCAGACAGGTTCGCGGTGAGATTGAGTGAGTCTAGTTTGAGTTTTAATATCATTTAGGATTCATAAATCACATAAATCATAAATAAAATAAACAACGGTTCGATGACTCGGCTTTACAGAATAATACAGCGTGCAAATGTACCGGTAAAGTCTTCTAACGGTAAGGTATCCCTAACGGTGAGGTCTCCCTAATGGTGAGGTCTCCCTAACAGTGAGGTCTCCCTAACGTTGAGGTCTCCCTAACAGTGAGGTTTTCTAACGGTGAGGTTTTCTAACGGTGAGGTTTTCTAACGGTGTGGTTTTCTAACTGTGAGGTTTTCTAAAGGTTTCAAGGGTAAGTTATCATTCCTAATTCATGTCTGATGAAACTTAATCTTTCTGAACTTAAAGGCTTAGTGAAAATATCAGCTAATTGAAGTTCAGTGCCTATAAACTCAAGTGTTATATCACCTCTTTGATAATGATCTCTTAGAAAATGGTGTCTAACATCAATATGTTTAGTTCTAGAGTGAGACACAAGGTTCTTAGAGATATTAATAACACTAGTGTTGTCACAGTTGATTGAAACATGTTTAAAATAAAATCCATAATCCAGTAGTGTGTGTTTCATCCACAGAATCTGTGCACAGCAACTACCAGCAGCGATGTATTCTGCTTTAGCAGTAGACAATGCAACTGAGTTCTGTTTCTTACTACACCATGATACAAGGGATTTTCCAATTAAGTGACATGTTCCAGATGTGCTCTTCCTATCTAACCTACAGCCAGAAAAATCAGTATCCGAATAACTTATTAAATCTAATGATTGTCCTTTTGGATAAAACAAACCTAAATTTATAGTACACTTAAGATATTTAAAAATCCTTTTAACAGCAAGTAAGTGGGACTCTTTAGGATTAGCTTGGAATCTAGCACACATACACACACTAACCATAATATCAGGTCAACTAGAAGTAAGATAAAGTAAACTCCCAATCATACCTCTATAATTAGTTTGATCTACTGGTTTACCAGTTTCATCAATATCCAATTTACATGTGGAACTCATAGGTATATCACTTTCCTTAATAATATCTAGACCAAAACGTTTTAACAAATATTTAGTATATTTACTTTGATTTAAAATAATACCATCTTTAGTTTGAAAGATTTGAAAACCAAGAAAATACTTAAGCTCTCCCATTAAGCTCATTTCAAATTCATTTTTCATAACTTCTGAAAAATCAGTACATAAAGAATTTTTAGAAGATCCAAAAATAATGTCATCAACATAGATTTTTACTATTAATACATATTTTGAAATCCTTTTTATAAAAAGAGTGGGATCAGCAATTCCTTTTGAAAATCCTTTTGAAATAAGAAAGTTTGAGAGTCTTTCATACCAAGCTCTTGGATCTTGTTTTAAACAATATACAGCTTTAGAAAGTTTAAAAACATGATTTTGAAAATGAGGATTTGTGAAACCAGGTGGTTGTTCTACAAAAAAATCTTCAACAATAAAACAATTTAAAAAATCACTTTTCACATCCATTTGATATAACTTGAAATTCAGATGTGATGCATAGGCAAGTGAGATCCTAATAGCCTCTAATCTAGCTACATGTGCGAAGGTTTCCTCATAGTCAATTCCTTCTTCTTGATTGTAACCTTGTGCAACTAGCCAAGCTTTGTTTCTAATGATGTTTCTAGATTCATCAACTTTGTTTCTAAACACCCATTTTGTGCCTATGGTTATAGTGTCGTTAGGTCTTTCTACTAATTTCCATACTTTGTTTATTTCAAATTGATTTAGTTCCTATTGCATAGCCATTACCCAAAATTCATCATTGATAGCTTCATTGATATTTTTAGGTTCTAGCTGTGACAAGAAGGCTTGATGTTCAACCTGATTTCTAAGAGAAGCTCTAGTCTATGTTCCTCTATCTAGATTTCCCACAACAACATCTAAAGGATGATTCTTCAGAATTCTAGTTGATCTAGAAAAGGTAGGGCTTGAGATTTCAGGTTCATCTACAGGTTGAGGTTCAACAGAAGCAGGGTCTGGAAAATTTCCAGAACTGGATGTTTTAACTACTGCTCCACTGTTTTTATCATTAAGGTTCAAACCAGAGAGATCATCTTCATGATTTTCAAGAGAGGTCTTAGGTTTATGTGGATCAGTTTCATTAAACTTGATGTGAACAGATTCTTCCACACATTTGGTTATCTTATTAAAAACTTTATAGGATTTACTAGAAGTAGAGTAACCTAGGAAAATTCCTTCATCACTCTTGGATGCAAATTTTTAGAGATTTTCATTAGTATTAAGAATAAAGAATTTGTAGCCAAAAACATTTAAGTAGTTAACCTTAGGTTTCCTATGGTTCTACAACTCATAAGGGGTCCTCTTAAGAACAGGTATAATCAAGACTCTATTAATAACATAACAAGCTGTATTTACCGCTTCAGCCCAAAAGTAAAAAGGTAGGTCATACTCATTAAGCATGGTTCTAGCAATTTCTTGCAGGGTTATATTCCTTCTTTCTACTACACCACTTTGTTGAGGGGTCCTAGGGGAAGAGAAATTGTGACTATAGCCATTGTGTGAGCAGTAAGATTCAAACTCATGATTTTCATATTCACAGCCATGATCACTTCTCAGAGTTTTAATCTTAAGTCCACTAAGGTTCTTTACAGACTTGGAATATTTAAAAAAGTAAGAACAAGCTTCACTTTTGTGAGCTAGAAAATATACCCTAGTATATCTAGAATAGTCATCTACAAAAACATAGACATAATGCTTCCCATTTAAACTATAAACTCTAGAAGGTCCAAATAAATCCATGTGAAACAACTCGAGAGGTTGAGAAGTTGAAACTTATTTCATTGATTTAAAAGAAACTTTATGTTGCTTTCACTTTTGACAGGGATTACAAACTTTGTTTACTAGAAATTCATGTTTGGGTAGGTCTCTAACTATGTTTTTTCTAGAAAGTTTTCTAAGTGACTGCACATTGCAGTGTCCTAATCTTCTATACCAAATCCAAGACTCTTTATGAAAATCATTTAAACAAGTAATTTTTTGCTTAGCTAAAGAATTTAAATCAACAGCATAAACATTTTCATTTCTCAAAGCAGAAAATAATAAAACATTTTTAGAATTAAAAACATTGCAATAATCATTTTCAAATTAAACATAAAAACCATCATCACATAACTGAGAAATACTTAACAAATTGTATTTAAGTCCATCAAAAAATAAAACTTTATAAATTAATACTGGGTCAGTGTTACCAATCTGGCCTAAGCTGATGATTTTTCCTTTCGAGTTATCACCAAAAGTGACAAACCCTCCATCAACTCTGACTAAGATTTTAAAGCATGAGAAGTCTACTAACATGTGTCTTGAACATCCACTGTCCAAGTACCAGGTCTTTTTACAGGAGCTCTTTAAGCAGGTTTCCTACAAAACAGATTTAAACAGGAAATGATTTTGGTACCCCGATTTTCTTGGGTCCAGACAGGTTAGCCAATAACACTTTAGGTACCCATATTTGTCTAATGGGTCTCATAAAATTTCTAGAATCAACAGATTTTGAAAGATAAACCTTATTAGATTAATTAACTATGAATATAACTCGTTGAAGCATATGAAGTTCCAGAGCTAGCTACATTCTGTCCAGATTTAGGAATGAATCTAGTGTGGGTGATTTTCCTTTGTCCAGGTTGGTATCCTATACCAGTAGTGTATCTAGGTGCTATTTTCTTACCTAGCATCTGAGTAAGAGTATCATTACCATTTGTAAATTTCTCTAAGTCTTTCTTGAGTTGCTCATTAGATAATTTTAGTTTAGTTTTTTCTTTAATCAACTGAGAATTCTTTTCCATTTCAATATCAAGATCAGATTTATGTTTAATAGTTAAAGCATACTGTTTCTTTAAACATTTGTATTTGTCTTTCAGCTCATTACAGGTTTCTTCTAACATATCACAATATTCAAATAGATCAGATTTAGACAAGTTATCACTTTCAGAATCATCTCCAGAATAATATGAATTAGAAGCAGGAGTTTCTGAAGTTACCTCAGAAGTGTTTGTCATAAAACACAAGTTCGCCTTGTTTCTGTGTTCAGTTTCAGAAACTTCAGATTCACTAGAACTGTCCTCAGAATCACTCCAAGTGGCCTTAATGGATTTCTTATACTTTTTATCCTTGTATTCATACTTCTTCTTGTATTTCATCTTTAGACAGTCTGCTTTTATGTGTCCTTTCCTTTTGCACTCATAACAGAAAACTTCATCTGATTTATCAGGCTTCTTCCAATCCTTTTTCCAATGTCCTTTGTTGTCATACTTACCTTTGTAGTTTGACTTTCTGAAAAACTTCTTCTTCTTATAAAATTTCTTAAACCTTCTAGAAATGTGAGCCATCTCATCATCACTATCAGAATCACTCTCACTGTCTTCACAGCTTGAACTTTCATTGATAGCTTGAAGCTTTTCCTTATCCTTATTCTTTGAGGTTGTAGTTTTGAAGGCAACAGATTTTCTTCTAGGTTCATCATCTTCTTCTTTGTTTACTTTGAGTTCCTCTTCATACATCATCAGTTTTCCAACTAGTTCTTTGACTGGCAGTTCTCCAATGTCACACGATTCTCTAATGGAGACAGAGGTTCCTCTCCATCTTTCAGGTAGTCATCTCAAAATTCAAATGATTTGTTCCTTTGCTGGAACATCCTTTCCCAGAGAAGTCATTGTGTTGAAAATTTCATTGAACCTGAGATACATATCAGAAATGGGTTTATCAGGCTTCATCTTAAAATTATCATACTTAATAGTATAGGTATTCAATCTCATCTCCTTAACATTAGTTGTTCCTTCATGAGAAACAGCTAAGGTATCCCAAATTTCATAAGCAGTTTTACAAGCAGATATTCTATTAAATTACTCATCTCCTAAAGAACAGTACAAAGCATTCATTGATTTACAGTTATTATTATAGGCTGTCTTAGTAGCTTCATTCCAAGTAGTTCTAACAGTAGTTGGTATTTTGTATTCAGATTCTATAGCAGTCCAAATATCAAAACCCATTCTTTCTAAATGAATTTTCATCTTGATTTTCCACTGATCATAGTTGGTGCCATTGAAAAATGGTGGTCTATTGGTAGCAACACCTTCAACTCTATTGTCCATGATAACTAAATTAAAGAAAATATTTTAAAGAGATAAAAATTTAGAAATAACAGAAATTTTAATAACTTTAAAATACAACTAAAATCACAGTTGAAAAATAGAGTACAAAATATTTTAAACTACCCTTTGATACCAATTGTTGGTCGGAGTGGATACTCAAGAGGGTGGTGAATTGAGTTCCAATTAAAATTTCTGTTTAAAACATTGAGTTAAAATCCCTCAAATAGAATACAGAATTAAACTATAGTGAATTTATATCAAAGTAAATGTTCTGTTAGGTTCCCAAGGGATTGATTAGTTCCCAGTTAATCAAATCAACAGACTTGATTAACTTTTGAAACTAACTTACTTATTTACAACTAATATAAACACTTGCGAGTTTAATTATCAAAGTAGCTTCAAAAATAATTTTGGTTTTATAGTATTAGCAGCGGAATAAAAATAACTTTGAAAATAAATAAGCACAGTAGATTTAACCAAGAGGTTCAGTCTCAAGCTGATACTTAGTCCTCTTAAAACTTTATATAAAAGTGATCCACACCCTGGATCGGGGATAAACAACAGTATACAACTGTCCAGGTCCAAGACCTCTACCACTGTTATCCGTGGGAACAAAAACAACAGCAATCATCTGTCCAGGTCACACGACCTCTACCACTATCCCAGTGGGAAAACAAAATGTAAGAGAGTTGAGTGAGGATTTAAAAATCCTCCAGTTAGAGTACAAAAGACAGTGTGTGTGTAAAATTCAGCATATAACACACACTGCTCAATATGTAAATATAAATCAAAGAGAAAACATTTAGTGTTTAGAAATGGTTCTAGTGATTGTTGTGCAGTTCTGGACTCCTTTGATTGATCAGAATTCGCTCTGAGTCCTCTTCTGGTTTTTGTCTGGAAAACAGATTATCGTCTATTTTCTTGACTTCCAGGTGTAGAGACAGTCGATGGAGCTCTTGGGTTATGTTCTCGTTCTCAGCTCTCCACTGGTATGCAGTAATGAATGAGTTCTTTGTGTAAGTTCAGTCGTCTCTTTTCATTCACGCTTTGTTGTTCTTCCAGCACACCTTGTGGTCTGTATATATCTCTTTATGTGTTCGTCTATGTCTCGCACACCCCTGTGTTCTGTCTGTATCTGTATTCGTCTCTTTTATAGTAGCACATCCTTCCTTTATTTAAACCATGTGCTCCGGCAAATTATGATTTAATTTTTGCAGGTATGAGGTATGGTTCCCTGACATCCAACAACACACATTAAATAAATGTCAGTGTATTAAAATTACCTAATATGATCGTTGGTTAGATTAAAAAAAGATAAAGAAATTAAAGCAGTGTAGGGTTCTGTCTCTAGAACGGTAGCTCTTGATAGTGGTAGACTTGTGTTACAGTAGGTGTCTGTATCTATAGACTTCATTTGTAACGGTAGACTTTGTATCAGTAGCTGTAACAGTAGATTTGATCGCATCAGTAGCGGTAGACTTGTAACGGTAGCTGTGGCTCTGCCTTGTATCGGTGGCAGTAAGTCTCTATCGGTAGACTTTGCATAACGGTGGATTTCAACATATCGGTAGCTCTGTATCGGTAGCTCTGAATCGGTAGCTGTCAACTTTGATGTAGCGGTAGGCTTGAGTACCGGTGAGCTTGTAACTGTAACTCTATCGGTAGACTTGATGTTCCGTATCAGTAGAGTTTGATGTAGCGGTGATCTTTGAGTACCCGTGAACTTGATGTATCGGGGAACTCCGTATCGGTAGCTCTATTCGATATCGGTAGCTCTAATCCATAACGGTGGTATCGATAGCTCTAATCCATAACAGTGGCTACTGTTCTCTATCGGTAGCTAGTTTGTAACGGTAGCTGAAAACTGTTTGAGAATTCACTTGGAAAAATGAGTTAAGTCATAGTAAACATATATCTGATAATTCAAAAGACTTAGTTTAAGCATAATGAAAGTAACAACATATATTAAAGTATATTTGGAATTTATTAATAATAATCAAGATATAAAGAAAAAATGGTTGGGATTATCAAAACACAATAAAGCCACTTAATTCCAGAGGGTTCAACAAATAATATGAACAGTCCCCTTATTTTCAACAACATGTTCATGATAAAATAATATTTACATATTTTATCATTTCATCAGCTTCCTGATAAGGTGTAAATGGTTTCAGATCATTCTTGCATAGAAACTGAGACTCTTTATGAAAAACAACTTCTTTCACTAAAAAATAAAACATAGAATGTTAAACTCAAAACCAATCCATACCATGCATAACTAAAAATTATACTATGTGGAATACATTAAGTTTTTCTAAAAAATTAATTACACATATATTGATAGGAAGAATCTTATAATTTCATTTGGCTATAATATTTCCCCCATGGATTTTTACCTTATGTTCTATTTTCTATTCTTAAGGTGAAATTTCCAGTTTATCAAAACAATATCAGATATGAATGGATGTGTAGAGACCAAAATCACAAAACACATTATAAAAATCTGAGTATATAAAAAATATACCTTGTACCACTTCATTTGATGGCCTAATTTCAACTGAACTAGTTGAAATGGATTTCAAAATTCATTTTCCTTAGACTTGGGTTGTTTTCTATCTTTTGGGTCCCTCTTTATACCCTCGTTTTTATAATGACCAATCTCATTACATTTGAAAAAAATAATTTCTAAATATTATAATTTTTCTTACCAATACCATGATATTTTCATTCCAATTATGATCCATATTCCCAAATATACCACATCAAAAACTCTTACTATATTTTAGAAGGCGTTCCCCAATGTTTTCTACCCAAATTCTCACAAACAGAGAACATAATTTTCAGACCATCAAACATATTTTATGTATTATTATTTTTTCAATAAACCTATAACTCTTTATCAAATTGTTTTCCAGAACAAATTATCATTATAAAACATCATTTCCTCTGTATCTACACATCAAAGAAGTGTTTTGTAACTTTGGAATTCATGAGAAGCTAACGCCCTTTGATTTTTTGGAATCAATCCTGAGTAAAAATTATTAATTATACTATGAATATGTAGACAAAATTTAGAGAGTACATTTATAATGGGGTAAATTTCTCTTAATATGTATCCATTGAGTCACCCCTATCTCAATTCCAAGAACATTATTTCCATCCTAGGATGAGTCAACATAGGAAAATATTTCTTGGGGAAAATATTTTTTAGTTAACCTTATTCTAATGAATCAATATCATTACTATCCATAATTGTTTTAACCATTGACCACCAAAGGTTGGATTCACATTCAATATAGTAAATAGAAATTCCAAATTTTTGATGGTATAAATAGCCCAAGACATTGAAGATATTTTATTGGGATTTAATACACCCTTAAGCTACCACTGGGTCAGAAGATCCACTAAATTACGAATGGTGTTTCCACATAAAATGTAACACCACTAACATATTTCTATGAGTTTGATCTAGATTATATTTTACATGGATACTACCATTAATTATAGCTTTCATAATCTAATCCATTATTATCACAAAATAATCACATCCAATTCCCACCATTCTAGGTTTCTGATTCGGAAAAATATCATCTTGTTAGTGATTTTTAACTTAATATTTTATATTTTCTTTCCCCTATATGTTAGAATTTTTTACAACTACCATGATATTTTTCATTGAAATTATGATCCTTATGCCCAAACATATCACATCGGAAATACATACTAAACAACAGATGGAACTCCCCAGTTTTTTTTACCACTACTCTCACAAAATAAAAATTTAATTTTCTAACCATATTTTTTTAATATATTATTTCCCTTTTCCTACCCCCTCAACCACTTTAACTTATAGTTTTCAATGAACACATGATCATCAGTAAAATTCATTTCCACATTTTCTTCACATCGAATATGTTTTTTCATAACATTTTAATTTACTATAATCCAAGATCATTCATATTTTCCTCAGTCATGATTAAAAAAGATGAATTTTACTATTAATACCTCAGATAAATTTTGGATCGTACCTTGAAAATCATGTTAATTTTTCTTTTTAAGATGCCATTCAATCCTCCACCAACTTTAATTCCAAGAATTGTTTTTCCATCATAAGTAGAATTTTTATAAGAAGGTATTATCAAGGAAAATATTTTTGAATTCATCCCATTACAAAGAATCAATCTCCTTGTTATCTTGTATATTCTTTACCATTGAACACCACTAGTCGGATTCTCCTTCAAGATGCTAATTAACAAAACTACCCTTTTAATGGTTTGAAAACCCCATGACCTAGAAAAATATTTTTTAGGGATTTAATCCCCCCATAAGATAACAGTAGGTCATACTATCTACTAAATGAAGCATGGTGTTACCTGATTATATGTTCTACCACTAACATATTCTTATTTCATTGATCTAGATGATATATTAAATGGATGTTTCTATAATTTATGTATTTCTTCAAAAGATCCATTACTATCATAAACTTCTCCATTCCAATTCCCACCATTAGAGGTTGTGTATTCAGTAGTATATTAGTATCTCAATGCCTTATTACTTAAAATTTTATGTTTCTTATTTAGAAAACCATTCTAAACATACATATCTTAGATGAATCAAAATAGTAATATTTAAATTCTATATCATTTCAACTTAATAACAAGGTATATAAAATACTCATGAACTATTTTTACCATATGGTTATGTTTAAATGGTATATAATTTAAATATTATCATGTTTATTCATTTAAGATATGTCTGTTAGAGATTGGTGTTCTGTATAATAAATAGGGAAGATAAATTATGAAGGCACTGAGATGAATATATCCTTCTCAATATGCAACCAGCAATGGTGGTAATTGAAAGATAGTAGATGGTTATAGTAATGGATCAGCTGATGTAAGTTATAAATGGCGGTGGAATCCATGCATGAGATCAGCTAGATCAAACTCAAAGAAATATGTTAGTGGTGAAAGTTTTAATGAGTCAAAACCCACCATCATTTTTCGTATCTTTTGAACTAGAGGTAGTTACTGGATAGATTATATAACTAAAAAATATTTTTGAAGTCATTGGTTGTTCATACCGTCAAAAAGATTGTTTTTCTATTTATCATTTTCAAGGTGAATCCAATTACTAATGGTCAATGTTAATGAATATTACAGATAGTGGGGATATCGATACATTATAATATTCAAAAATATTTTCCTCGAGAAATATTGTCTTAATGAGACTCTACTCAGGATGGAAAACAATTATTAGAATTGAGAAAAGCTGATGATTTAAGGGTGGAATATGAAGAAAAATTCACTGGAGAAGAAAGGTAGACTTCAAATTTTATCTAAGATCTTGATAGTAAAATCATTCATTTTTACTTATGATTGAATAAAAAAATATCAACAAGCATCGACTTCTTAGGAATTCAATGTTTCTGAAAATCATGTAATATGTGAGGAGAATGTGGAAATGAATTTTTTTGATGGTCATGTTTTTTTGAAAAAAATAGAAAATGTAGTTGAGGACACAACAAAAATGGAAAAATTCATCAATGAAGTTTTATTGTAAGAACATTAAGTTTTCAATTTGTGACAATTGTAGTAAAAACTTACTAGGGAATGCCTTTTAAATTCTGGTAAGCGTTTTTGATGAGGTATGTTTGGGTATTTGGCTCATAATTATTTTGAAAAATATCATGGTAGTGGTACGTATATTTCTTATATATGGAAACCAAATGTTATTAATTTAATTATAAGGGTTATTATGAAAATTTGGTTCTGAAGAGGAACCTGAATGATGGAAATTAGCCAGATAATAAGAAAAAAGGTGTAGTGAAATCCTTCTATTCAACAAAAATTATTATTGAGCCATCAAATGAACTACTATCATGAATATTTATTGATTACTGAGATTTTGCTAATATTTTGGTTTGATTTATGGTCTATACAATCTTTCATATCTCATAAATGTTCTGGTTAATTGGAAATTTCACCTCAAAAAATAAATACATAACAAATTATAAAAAATCATGGGGGAAATTTTAACGGCAAAAAAATTATAAGAATCATCATATCACTGTATGGGGAAATAATTTTCCAGAATACCATATTCTCTTTCCCCTAGTAGAATATGTGGTTTTTTGGTGTGGATTGGATTTCATTTTTTCCATTCTATGATTGATTATTGAGATAAAGAAGACTTTTCTAATAAGAGTCTCAATTTTTATAAAAGAATGAACATCATACATTGATAACATATCTAGAAGCTGGGAAACTGTTAATAGGTAGAAATGAATGTTATTTTGTACATTTCTTGAAAATAAGGGATCTTTCTAGAATAATTGTTTACTGGTGGTACATTTGTGTCTAGATGTTTTCTCTAATGAGTTTACATGTATTATACCAAATAAGGATGTTGATTTTTTTTTATTTATTCCATGTGTCAAAAAATAGATTAAAAACCCCTTATCGAATGACTCAAGTAAAACTTATCGAATTGAAAAAACAATGACAGGTTTATACATAAATTCTTTATATGTATGAGTACATCAAATTTAGGGGATTCTATTTAAAAAAATAAATATAGTTCTATAAGGATTTATATTGATTATAGTGTATTCAATAACATCACCATTATGATTACTTATTGTTTTTCTCATAATGTTGACTTCTTTTATCAGCTTTAGGGAGCACAGTATTTTTTTGATGATTGACTAGATATTTAGGTACCATGGGATAATGGTGAAGAAGGATAAAATTATGAATATTGTGTTTTAGACCAGATATGGGAATTATGAGTTTTTAGTTATGCTCTTTTGTTTGAAAAATGATCCTGTTTTATTTTTTTATTTTATGAATAAGATCTTCCGTGAATATTTTGATAAGTTTTTTTTCATCAATTGTTGATATTTTGTTTTTTTAAAATGATATGAGTATTATGGAAAACATTTAAGTATTGTGATAACAACACTTAAAGAAAATACATTGAAAAGAAATTAAAAAAAAGTTATTTTTTGTTACAAAAGATTTATTTTATTTGGAACATTGTAAAAAAGGATGGCATTACAGTTTATCCTACTATAACAAAAGGTATTAATGATTTTAAAAGACCTGGAATGGTTACAAAGATTCATAGTTTTCTTGTATTAGAAGACTATTATTGACTATTTTTAAATAAAATCATGGTTATCTATCCCACAAACTATGTTAATATGAAAAGTGGATTAATGTATTTGGATATAATAATGTTATGTTTTTTATCAAGAACTAAAAATGAGATTACTGAATGGTATAGTTTTGTCCCTGACTTCTAAAAATGGATAGTTTTTCATATATAGTGATCATTATTTAATGTTACCTGGATGTGTTCTGAAAAAAAATGATTAGGTAATCACTTACACTTCAAAAAAACTGAAACCTTGTTAATTAAATTACCCCACACATGATTTTGAAGTAGAAGATATGGTTTTTTATTTAAAAATTATGAGGAATCATTTATATAGAAAAATTATCAAATATATATTTATCATAAAAGTTTGGAGTATAAATTCAAGCTTAAGGATTTGAACATGAGGTGAAGATGGTGGATATAACTAATAAAGTATTAATACTACTTAATGAATTACCATCCTAGAAAAGAAAACAAGTTTTTGATTTATTGATTCAAAAACATCATGAGACATTAACCATGAGATGTTTCAAACATGTCCCCTTGGTTATTGAATTGATAAATTCTGACTTAAAAGTTATTTTCATAGGAAATTTCTCTATTTTATTTTAGGTGTTATTATAATAATCTATATTAGACATAATTGAGAATGTTCATAAGGAAAACCATGAGTTAAACCGAAAAGTAGAATTAGTTAAAATTGTATATTTCTAGAATTTAATATTGATACATTTTTTTCGATTTGGTGAGAGATTATATGTGCCTTGTAATTCATAGTTGAAGAATGATTTATTAACTGAAGATCATATTTCACTATTATCAGGTCATTCAAGAAGCACTACATTACACATAGACCATTAATATTATTACTGGTGGGAAAAATGAAAAGAGATATTTTGGACATTACCATGAGATGTTTTACTTGTAAACTTTTAAATTTAGAATAACAATTACTAAAGTGGGTGCTTCATCTATTTTTAGTGATATAGTGGAAATGGGAAAATATATCCTTGTATTTCATAGTTGGGTTACTATAAATTTCTAAATGTGATAATGAAATTTTTGGTTATTATTGACTGATAGAGTAAATCAATATATTTTCTTCCTTTTCAAGATACAATGCCTTTATATCATCTTTATCGATATTAATTCAAAGAGATAACAAGGTTAAATAGAGTTAATCTCTCTATTCTATCTAATCATTATACCAAGTAGACTTATAAATTCTTAATGGGACATTATAAGTCATTGGGAATTGAATTACATTTTAGAACATCTTTTCTTCCTTAATCTGATAGATAGTAAGAGTAAAAAATTTATACATTAGAAAATATGCATCGATATTTTTCTATGCATTTTTCGGGAAGTTGGGATCAACATCATTTTTTGAATGAGTTTTATTATAATTATATTTTACAATATACTGTATATATGGTGCCTTTTGAGTCATTATATTTAAATAAGCATCAAACTCCAATGTTTTTCGATGATGTAGGTGAAATAATGTTGATGGGAGAAAAATTGGTAGTGGAAATAAAAAATAATGTTCATATGATTTAGGGAAACTAGAGGACAAATCAAAGAAGACAGAAATGTTATACGGATAACCAGGGGAATGTTCTTTTCTTAGAGGTTGGTGATCATGTATTTCCCAAATTTTATCCATGTAAATTTTTGATGTGCTTTGTTAAGAAAAGGATATTGAGTCCATGGTTCATTATAACCTATGAAATACAAGATTAAGTTAGATCAGTTGACTACTGAGTGGATTTTCCACTGAGTTTGACTAAGGTGCACAATGTTATTTTTTTATGTTAATAAAGTATATCCACATTAATATCATGTTCTTAGACCTGATATTGTTCGGTTATAATATAACCATTCATATAAGGAAAATCCTGTTCAGATTCTTGATCATAGAGGGAAAATATTTCAGAATATGTTAATTCACCAGGTTAAGGTTTTGTGGATAACCACATGGTATTACAAGTAACATGGGAATATGAAAATTCTATGAGGGAAAGATATAATTTTTTTTACTCAGTGACGAAAATTATGTGGATGAAATTTCAAAATGGGGGAAGAATGCAACAACCCATGTACATAACGAATATATTTTTTCCATTTTAGAATTAAATTGTTAAATTCATTACAAATATATGATCAAATATTTAGTATTTACAGAAATTATGGAATCTATACTAATAGAATAGTAATCTCACCTTTGAAAGTATAAATAATTTTTTTAACTTATAAGTGAAAATATAATATATTTTTATCATGGAATAAGTAAATTAATGTTTTAAAAATAATAAATTAATTGATGGTATTTTTGGGAAATGTAAATTTTTATTTAAAAATTTATTATAAAAACAAATATTTAAAAGCATTTTTTTTAGAAAATAGATTAAAAAATTAATATTTTTTTAAACGATAATAGAATTTTATGATGCCTTAATTAATTTTTTAATGTATCATAAAATCGGTTATAATATAGAAATTAGTATTTTTGAATAAATGATGATTTTAATTAATAAGTAAATTTCTCATATTTAGAAATATATTTCAAAAAATAGTGTTTGTTTTTGAATTCTACACATCAAAAAATGGTTTGTGTTAATTTTTTGTTGTATTTTTCAAAAATATTTTTATTTTGTGAATAGTGAAATACGATAGTTTAGGACGTTTAACATTATTAGATAAGAACATGAATTATTGAGTGATGAATGATGTTTGTATTTGGTAATCATAAATTAGTTGGAACTCATATGCACTATTATCTATACTTTTTCCCTAGAATCAACACTATTAATAGTCTTGTGCCAAAATATTATGAAATTGAATAAAATAATCAAAATACCTCTCTCTTCTACTTATAAATACCACCCCTTCTCTTCACACATCCAATTACTTATATCTTATCTAAATTCTTCCCAATTACATTCCCAAACCTCTTACCCATGTCCAAGACCTTTTTAACTCCCAATAAGTACCTAACCAAGTTCCTTTATGATGTTCACCAAGAGACAACATTTGAGAGGTAAAATCCTCTATTCTTTCTCTTTTAAATTTCTTTTTTATTCTTTTATTCTAACATAAAATAAAATCCCCTATAAAAAGATACATGGTAAATCAATTATCATAAATATATAGGAATTTTATTGTGTAAATTTAATTTTCATCATCACAACATCCATCTACTCCTCTTATTCAAAAAAATTAAAACATCATCTATAAAGTGTCGATTCACTACTTTCGTAGATAATGAGTTTTAATTTTCTATTACCACCATTAATGATAGTCTGAAAAAAAGTATTATGGTTAAATCATAATTTAATATGTATATTATATGTTTTTAAATTATCTATAAATAATTTATGTACATAATATTAAATGTAACCCAACTGGTTTGTGATGTTCCGAATAAATGCAAAAAAAACCTAACATTTATTATTAATATTTTATCTAATGAACGATTCCAACATCAGAAAAAATTATATATGGTATAATTTAAAAAAATGGAAGAATTATAATAAAATATTATTCCACTTCATGAGTTTTTCATCCATTTTAAAGGAACTCCATATATTATACTCAAGGGAACCAACCATAATTCCATGAAATGAACGCTCCTAGAACAATTATTATAAAATTTATAACTCATCAAAATGTCTATAAAAAAATAATTAAATTGTTATAAATTAAATATATAAATAAAAACTTCATAATAATGTAATTATTTTATCAAGTTTTTATTATCCATGAGATTATGTACAAGTAAAGAACACTTTAGGACCTAAGGTACAAGAATTCTTACTTTAATTTTCAGTATTTGGGTTATCCTTCCAATTTATTGACTATGTGGTGCTAATACTATTTTTGAAAGGAATTTTTATTAAAATATATTATATAATTTTAATTTACAATGTATACATATATTTTTTCTTTTGAATAATTCTCATTTCAATGACATGATATTTTTAATGGACTCCAATTTAGAAATCCTCTTGAATGACTATTTATAAAATATTTAAAAATATTGTTTTACACATATGACATAAATATAATATCATAATTTTAGAATGTTTAAATATTTTGAATCTTTCTATTCAAATTTAAAATTTTATTTTCAAATAAAATGTTTTCATTTATGAGTGTTCTCCTTGTAAAAAAATTATTCCAAAATTAAATATTATTTTCCCCATGAATGATTTTTTATAATAGATTTATGTGTTATGGTTGGGTTATGTTTATTGGGAATTTTAATTATCTTAGGTGGATTCATGATACACTCAGGGTGGGTGAGCCTCTTACAGGTCTCCAATAGCTTGGGTAAAGGGACAGAGTTAACATATTAGGTTTCTCCTAAGAGATTATGGGAATATACTGTGATGGTTATTGTAACACCCCAGGTAAATAAAGAATATGACATTTTTATATTTATCTATATTTGTGAATAAAATATTAATATTACATTAAAGGGGATGCTATGCTCGATGGCGTACCCAACATGCAACAACGAGTTTCTTGGGAATCTTACGTTGCACTTTAATAATAAAATAATATTATTTTAAATAGTAGTTAACCCCTAGCCGTTGTAATGGCGGGAATAAATAGAACTAACTAAAAAATGATTATATATGTCTGTCAAATGTTTTTACTTTTTACAAGAAATGTTAGAGGATTAAAAATGCAAATGAATCCAATTTTAAGCGTAAACATTCTAATATTCTTTAAAAGGTTGATTAACCGCCTTTCGATGGAGAACCTCTTTTAAATCCACTTTTTGACAATTTAATGTGTTATATTTGACAAAATAAAATTCTTATTTAGAATCGGGATATCAAAATATACTTTGTGTAAATTTTTTGGTATCTTTTCGATAAAGTTCATTTTTTAATGAATAGTGAAACATTTTGTATTTTAATTCAAAACATCTTTTTAATATAATTTATTTATATGATTATATTATCTTTTGAATTGTTTTTAAAGCAAAATTAGAATATATTTTTACCATTTAATCCAATAGTGGTCGTTGGAATTAATTTCACTTTGAAATCGGACTTAAACTAGTGTCAATCTTTTGATACATTTTGTTTCATAAAAACACGCTATTTGTTTTGACAGTGGGGATTAATTATTAAATTAATTAATGAAACATATATGTTTTGAATTTTGTAAATTAGACATCATTTTTGAATTCGTAATATCAAATATAGCTTAGGGTGAATTGTTTGTAATTTTCTGAAAAACTTCAATTTTTGATGAATAATGAAACCACTAAGTGGTACTTATAAAAACTGATTTTTCCGTTTAAATGAAAATTTTCCACCTTTGTGTTTTAAATTTAAAAAATCTGACATACATGGTTGTCATTAATAAGTAAAATGTGGTTTAATGGGATTAAAATAATTTTTGGTGAATAGTAACTTATTAAGTTTTTAATCGCGATTAGAGGTAATTACTGTAGTTTAAGGTAAGAATAATGTTTTAACAAAACGAAATGACCTACACACATGTCCTACCCTAATTGGATGTGTCATGGCTGACCCAGACAATACATGGGTCAACTTGGGGACCCCATGGAGCCACTTTGTTTGGAAAATGACATAAATACCTTTTTATTTAATGTTAAAGTAAAAATGACACAAACATGAGATGTTTTACTAAAAAAAATTTTACATGGGGTTATACAAGTCATATTTTTTACTATAAATAGTAATTGGAAAGATAAAAATATTTCCTACATCATAGTATTTTTTTATAATTTTTAGACATTAAATAAATTAAATTATTTATGACATCATGATGATGCAGCAATGAACTCATTATTTAATGATTTAAATAAAATGGAATGATAATGTAATATCTAAGACCTACACATGTCCAAAACCTATTGGATGGGTGGATTTAGAACCATTATCACCTTATCCTCAAAACACATCAATGTGGGACCATTAAAATCCGAAACTCATTCTAAAATAAAGTAACATTTCCTTACTTTCCAAGAGTGCCCCTCCACTCCTCTTATAAAAGGCCCCCACCTCTACCACCTTAACCACACTTCCAAAGCATTTGGATCGGCCAACCCCTGCCCATTTTGTCTCTCCACATCCCTCTATAACTCCTTGAAGCCTCAATTTGGGCATAAGTCTTCCCAAGGAAGCCTTTGAGCTCAAACCAAAGGGAGTTACCCAATTTTAAGGTAATGTCTTCACTTGTGTCCTTTTGTATTTTTTGCTTCTCCTGCCCCCTAAACTCTTTTTATTCATTTATTTTGTAACAAATACAGTATCTTAAATATACTAGGATTTTTTTATAAGAGGGATTCGAGCTAAAATTACACACACCTACATCTAATGGTTAAAGAATATACTGTTTCTGTGCTTGGCGATTTTCTGCCTCACGAAACGATGATTGTTCAATATTCTTTTAACACCTTTAAAGGTGGCCATTATGATGTCACTGTATTTTATATATGATATTTATGATATTTATGTTTACTATATTCTTCTTTATTTTATATTTAAACCATACCTTTATTCTTTTCATGTTGTGTAAATGCGATAATTTCATATGAGGAAGTGTGGACCACCGCCCCCTCAAGTGATGTGAATCGTACATGCAATACATGGAACGTATAAAGAATGCAATTAATGAACATATGTGACCTATATAACATATATATAATACTGTAATTATAATATATATATATATCATTTATTTTTAATTCCATTAATATGACAAAGAAAAAATAAAAGTAGCATTCATGCGTACGTACGGCCTACCATCTCTATGAATGATGCTTTTCGTTTTTTATCTCCAAATGATTTTGAATAGTATAAAATGAATATGTAATGGATATATATGATATTTTAATCATTAATACTATTCTGGAAATTATTTACTTATAACTACATGGACAATCATTTTTCAAACAAGTTCATTTTTTACTCATGTACCAAACATCGGCAAAAACGTCTGATATGAAATAACATTATTAAACAATTATTATAACATTATAATATGTGATATGAACTGAATAATAATCTTTAAAGGAGTTCCTTAGGCAATTATAAATTGACCATAGTTTATTATTCAGGAATATAAAGAAACGAACAAGACAAGTTAGACTTGAGGTAAGGGATCTTACACCTCTCTTTCTTTTTAAGTACACTCTTTTATGTAATTCCATTTAAAGCTCATATTTCTTGTTATTGGGATATTATTTTATATTAGTACTACTGTAATTTTTATGTTCATATTATTAGAGAACCTATTCTCTCTCACCAATCCATTTTGGAAGTTTTGAGTGGCGCCGTTAGGCTGCCGAATTTTCGTAAGAGATCTAACCTCTCTCTTTCTTTTTAAGTACTCTCCTTTATGTCACTTATTTTAATCTCCTATTTTTTATTTTAGGGGATGTTATTTTATATAAATATTGCTTTAAAAACTATGTTAATATGATAAGAGACCCTATTTTATCTCATCAATCCATTTTTGTAAGTTTTAAGTGGCGTCGTTAGGCTGCCGAGTTTTCGTAAGGGATTTTTCATCTCACATTTATTCCCGTGAGATTTATGCTAAATTTTCCAAAATTTCCTTTGAGTGGTGTATGTACTGCCCATTATTTTACTCATTGTGTAATATACTTTCATTTATGAGTATTTACATCAATTTTTTATTGTCCTTCTTTCATGGGGCGTATGTTTCGAAAGATACCCATGTCAGTAAGGGAACCTTTCACCCTCCTATTTTTAAAAGTCTTATTTTGTTATGTCTTTTAATTCACATACTATTATGTTGGGATATGTTATTATATATCCTTATTGATTTAAATTTTATGTCCATGTGATGAGATACCCATTTTTTATCTCTCATCAATTCATTTTCTGAATTTTGTAGTGACGACGTTAGGCTGTCAAATTTTTGCAAGGGATCTTCTTAACCCAATTTTGATTCTTTGGGATAAGCTTGAAATCCTTGAATATGTCGTTCTATGAATATGTGTGAATAACCTCTGAATTTTTTACACTTAATATCCACTTATATTTGGTGTATTAGTTTGTCACACATAATTATGTAATTGATTTATCATTAATCCAAGGATACCATCTTTGTATGGGACTTCATCTCAATCTCCATTCATTGAGGAATATTTTGTTTTGTACACAACCTTATTTTATACGGTGTATAAACCCCTTTGACTTTTACGTTTATCCAAAAATGAATATTTTTTTATACGAAGCGTTTTACTAAACGAAAAAAGGGAATGTTTTTGACGTATATATGCAGCGACAATGACTTCTCCGCCGCTGTGACCATTATTTGAGTTTCGGCTTCCTCTACAAGCCATACCTTCTTTTTAAAAGAAAAAATAAATACCATGTTTTACTTTTCTTTTATTTTGGAACTGAAAATGGTTTTCATAATGTTTTTATATCAATGTGTTGTAATGATATCTTGTGATTGAAAGGTGGAAATTTTATTTTTCCTTTATGCATGTTTTATGTGATACGATTATGTTGAGGTTCCTGGGCATTATTATGAAGACAGGTGGTTCCGTGATAAACTAAGGGTGGGTGATCCCGATATAGCTCTCCAATGCATTGGGTAACCCGAAGGAGTGAAACATTAAGGTTTCTCCGAAGAGATTTAGGGAATATACTGTGGTGGGTATTACAAACGTAACCAAGAGTGTTACTCTCTACATAAGAATGTTATGAATGCCTCAAGTTACCTTTTATGTCTTATGATTTCAATTTTTTATTCATGATTTGATGAGGTATGTTAAGGTGCCTATGTTTTATGGGTAAAGTATGATTTCATTCTTATGTATATATGAACTCATGTTTCCTTTCCATATTTTTTTATAACCCTTACTGAGTTTTTTACGCTCATCCCAAGTTTTTTGAAAAAATTTTCACAGGTCAAGGGAAAGGTACATGATATAATGATAGTGTCAAGGAAGTGTCAAGAAAGAATCCATGTTTTATTTTAAATATGTTTCCGTTGATGGGAAGAAATTAATACTATCTTTATGTAACCACTTTGTTTAAATGTGGAATGTAATACAAGTTTTATGATCTAATTCTCTAAAACTCTAAACTTGAAAAGATCCTCAATGTGTAATCTTGTAATAACTCATGACTAAGTAAGGTTTAAGGCTGGGGCCTTATAGTTGGTATCAAAGGCCGGTTTAGATAACTTTAGAGGTTAGGGTATTCTTTAAGCATAATTGACATTACCATAATGGTTAGGATTTCAGAAAGAGTCATATTTTTTAGATAAAGTGAATGAGTAAGTATATCTTCCTCATTAGTACATGAAGGTTTTGTTGATATACTCACACTGACATTTCTGTTTTTAGTGAATGGATGGATCTAGCAGGCATCAAAGTGACAATAGGTTTGAAGGAAACTATGGTTGTTCTCTGATTAAGAGATTGGATGAAATGGGGGATTCAATGAGGAAACTCGTGGTTGTTCTAAACCAACTATCAAGGAGTCATGATCAACCACTTGAACATTGGTATGTTCTGTAATGCATCATGTACGAGATGACCAATCAATGTGGAGGTTCAAGTAATAATTATAAAGGTAACCATTAGGGTTTATATGATCCTTACTTTTGAGGTAATTATGGGTTATTATATGTTATGATGGAAAATGAATGGCATGAGATAAACTTGAGGTTAAAATATGTTATGATTATTTTTGAAGATTTTATCTCGTTTTGGGGAATTTTTTATGAATTATTTAGTTTTGTAAAAAGGACAACACGTAGACCATGTGACAACCCGTCACGTCGGACAAAGCTTCGGGAATCGAACCCAAAACCAAAGTGCGACTGGTATTTATCGCCTACCACTGGACTACGTGAAGTCCCAAGTTATTTTGTCTAATTCTTTTTAGTTAGATGATTTTAGGAATCAAGAGTAACTTTATTTTTGGTTATCTATGGAAATGATTAACCTATCATGGAGGATATGTGATTAGGTTAATTACTTTTCAATATGAGAATTGAAGAGCAACATATGTTATTTGGAGATAATAGTGAATTTGTACCTTGGAAGACTATGTGACTAAATCCTTCAAATATTTGGGTTTCAATCATAGTTTTGTTTACTTTGAAGAATTTTATGGACAAATTGTTTATCGAATAGTCCTCGTTGAACTTTGGGTTTTGTTGGACAAATTTTGGAGATTAAGAATAGATTTTCTTTTTATAAAGGGTTATCCTTTTCTAGATTATCTGATATTGTACTAACCTTTTTGGTTTCAGTTTTGGTTATAGTCTAAAGACATGGTAAGTATATAGTTCTCTTTTGTGGATTAGGTGATTCTCTAGAAGTTTATTATAGTACTCTTAATGTGAACAAGTCTTCCTAAAAACTCATCTTTTGGAGAAAATATGAGTTTGTGTAAGGAATCTAATAAAAGTTGAAAGTCAACATGATAAGTGATTATGTTTCCTTATGAATAAATTCCTCAATAAAAAGTAACTTAAAACAAAAATGTTGTCTATTAACTTTTCCTACTGGGGAATCGAATACCGTTTAACCAATCACAAGTTTGTGATTTTCTTGTGGTTAACTTTCTCCTAAACATGTTTTCTATCACTCTCCATCAGAACATGACCCTATGTTTTCTCCTCCATGTCCATGTTTTCCTACATGGAATCCTAGTATGGGTTAACTCGGGTGACCTCTGTACTTATCTTTCTTTATTTTAAAGTGATTGTTTTACCAACTCTTGTTCCGATGTGGGACTTTCAAAGATGTTTCAAAGCTCAATTTTAAAATTGCGAGGACGCAATTCCCAAAAGGGGGGAAGGATGTAACACCCCATATAAATAAAGAATATGACATTTTTATATTTATCCATATTTTTGAATAAAATATTAATATTACTTTAAAGGGGATTCTATGCTCGATGGCGTACCCAACACGCAACAACGAGTTTCTTGGGAATCTTAAGTTGCACTCTAATAATAAAATAATATTATTTTAAATAGTAGTTAATGCCTAGCTGTTGTATTGGCGGGAATGAACAAAACTAACTAAAAAATGATTATATATGTTTGTCAAATATTTTTACTTTTTACAATAAATGTTAGAGTATTAAAAATGCAAATGAATCCAATTTTAAGCATAAACATTCTAATATTCTTTAAAAGGTCGACTAACCACCTTTTGATGGAGAACCTCTTTTAAATCCACTTTTTTACAATTTTATGCATTATATTTGAAAAAATAAAATTCTTATTTAGAATCGGGACATCAAAATATACTTTGTGTAAATTTTTGGTATCTTTTCGATAAAGTTCATTTTTTAATGAATAGTGAAAATGTTGTATTTTAATTCAAAACTTATTTTTAATATAATTTATTTATATGATTAGATTATCTTTTGAATTGTTTTTAAAGTAAAATTAGAATATATTTTTACCATTTAATCAAATAGTGGTTGCTGGAATTAATTTCACTTTGAAATTGGACTTAAACTAGTGTCAATCTTTTGATACATTTTGTTTCATAAAAACACGCTATTTGTTTTGACAGCGGGAATTAATTATTTAATTAATTAATGCAACTTATAAGTTTTGAATTTTCAAAATAGACATAATCTTTGAATTCGGAATATCAAATATAGCTTAGGGTGAATATTTGGTAATTTTTTGAAAAACTTCAATTTTTGATGAATAGTGAAACCACTAAGTGGTACTTATAAAAACTGATTTTCCCGTTTAAATGAAATTTTTTCACCTTTGTGTTTTGAATTTCAAAAATCCGACATACATGGTTTTCATTAAGATGTAAAATGTGGTTCAATGGGATTAAAATAATTTTTGGTGAATAGTAACTTATTATGTTTTTAATCACGATTAGAGGTAATTAGTGTAGTTTAAGGTAAGAATAATGTTTTAATAAAATGAAATGACCTAGACACATGTCCTACCCTCATTGGATGTGTCATGGACGACCAAGACAATACATGGGTTAACTTGGGGACCCCATGGAGCCACTTTGGTTGGAAAATGACATAAATACCTTTTTATTTAATGTTAAAGTAAAAATGACACAAACATGAAATGTTTTACTAAAACATTTTTTACATGGGGTTATACAAGTCATATTTTTGACTATAAATAGTCATTGGAAAGATAAAAATATTTCCTACATCATAGTATTTGTTTTATAATTTTTAGACATTATATAAATTAAATTATTTATGACAGCATGATGATGAAGCGATGACCTCATTATTTAACGATTTAAATAAAATGGAAAGATAATGTAATATCTAAAACCTACACATGTAAAAAACCTATTGGATGGGTGGATTTAGAACCCTTATCACCATAGACTCGAAACACATCAATGTGGTACCATTAAAATCCGAAACGCATTCTAAAATAAAGTAACATTTCCTTACTTTCTAAGAGTGCCCCTTCTATACTCTTATAAAAGGCCCCCACCTCTACCACCTTACCCACACTTCCAAAACCTTTGGCTCGGACAACCCCTGCCCATTTTGTCTGTCCACATCCCTATATAACTCCTTGAAGCCTCACTTTGGGCAGAAGTCTTCCCAAGGAAGCCTTTGAGCTCAAACCAAAGGGAGTTACCCGATTTTAAGGTAATGTCTTCACATGTGTCCTTTGGTTTTATTTTTCTTCTCCAACACCCTAAAATATTTTTATTCATTTATTTTGTAACAATTCCAGTATATTCAATATACTAGTATGTTTTTATAAGATGTATTCGAGCTACACTTACACACACCTACATCTAATGGTTAAAGAACATACTGTTTCTGTGGTTGGCGATTTTCTGCCTCACGAAACGATGATTGTTCAATATTCTTTTAACACCTTTAAAGGTGGACATTATGATGTCAGTGTATTTTATATATGATATATATGGTATTTATGTTTACTATATGATTCTGCATTTTATATTTAAACCATACCTTTATTATTTTCATGTTGTGTAAATGCGGTAATTTCATATGAGGAAGTGTGGACTACCGCCCCCTCAAGTGATGTGACTCGTACATGCAATACATGGAACATATAAAGAATGAAAGTAATGAACTTATGTGACCTATAGAACATATATATTATACTTGAATTATAATATATATATATATATATCATTTATTTTTAATTCCGTTAATATGATAAAGAAAAAATGAAAGTAGCGTTCATGCGTACGTACGGCCTACCGTCTCCATGAACGGTGCTTTTCGTTTTTTATCTCCAAATGATATGGAATAGTATAAAATGAATATGTACTGGATATATATGATATTTTAATCATTAATACTATTCTAGAAATTATCTACTTATAACTACATGGACAATCATTTTTCAAACAAGTTCATTTTTGACTCATGTACCAAACATCGGCAAAAACGTCTAATATGAACTAACATTATTAAACAATTATTATAACATTATAATATGTGATATGAACTGAATAATTGTAACACCCCGATATTTTATGAAAAATATTCTTTTTTAATTTCATTAATGTCTTGTGTTGTATGCTACACCAAAAGGAGCTTGCACAACACGCATCCTTGACTTGCCTTGCATTACACGCAATCACGACCTTCCTCGATAGCCTGTGTAGTACGCAATACCGAGTTTCACTAAGCAACGATATGCTATTAAAATATTATTAAAACTAGCCGTTATGAATACTAATTACCACTTGTTGAAATTTTTTAAATTTTATTATTCAAAATGGACTTCATTTTTCGATTCAGAATATCGAAATTAGCTTAGGGTGAAATTTTGGTATTTTTCAGATAAATTTCATTTTCTGATGAATAGTGAAAATTAATAAATTTTAATTAAAAACAACTTTTTTAATCGAAATAATTAATAGTGATAAATTATTAATTTTAGTGTTTTTAAAGTATATTTAGAATATATTTTTACAATTTAATATAATGTTGGTCATTGGATGTAATTTCACATTTAAACCAGACATAAACAAGTGTCAATCTTTTGATAGTTATTATCTCTTAAGAACACGCTATTTGTTTTGAAGACGAGAATTAATTTTTAAATTAATTAATGCAACTGATATGTTTCGAATTTGGTAAAATAGACATCATTTTTTAGTTCATAACATCAAATATAACTTAGGCATAATTTTTGGTATTTTTTGGAAACTTTCCTTTTTTGATGAATAGTGAAACCACTAAGTGGTAGTTAAAAAAATGAATTTTTCATAAAACATAATATTACCACTTCTGTGAGTGGAATTTCAAAAATCCGAGAGACACGGTTGATGTCAGTAAGTAAAATGTGATTCAATGAGATGAAAATAATTTTTGGTGAATAGTAACTTTTTACTTTTTTTTACCACGGATAAAAGTAAATAGGGTAATTAAGGGTAAAAATGATATTATTATTACCCTAACACATGTCCTAATTCTATTAGATAAGTGTAATTCGACCAAAAACAACCTTAGGAATAAAATATGATCATTTAGCCCACTTGGATTAGATTAGGACATTTATTATTATTTAATTCAAAGAAGAGTTAAAAGAGTTAAAATCAAAGTTTATTTACTAAAACATTTTTAATATAGGGTTATACATAAGATAAATTCGATTGTAAATATTAATTAGAAATATAATAAGATTTACTACATAATTATATTTTATTTATAATTTTTAGACATTAAATAAATTATTTATTTATGACACAATGATGATGCAGTAATTACCATAATAGTGAAAAATTAGAATAATTGATGTTATAAATACCCAAATCAATGTAATTTGAGACTTTTTATGAATTACACAAATTTTATATGTTAATATGACATGTTAGTATTGATTTAATTAACTTTGTGCGAACTAATATTTCTGTTATGATTTTCACAAAAATCTATTACTAAATAGTGTCAAAATTGACATAAAATAGTTTCTAAAACAAATATTATATTATTAATTGTTATTTTATTCCTAAAAATCTAAGATTCAGCCAAATGACTTAGATAAGGTTATATATATTAATAATAAACAACATGTGGTTCTTTTGTCTTGTTATAGTAAGTTTATTAACCTTATAATGTAAGAACACATGAAGACATGGTAAAAGTAAAATTATTTAACTTAATGTTAAATCTAAATGATAAGGTTAAAATAGGAACCTAAACTTGTCTAAATTCTATTGGATGAGAGTATTTCTACCCATCCCCACCTTAGCTTCGAAATAATTAAATTTGGAGCTATTTTAAAACCGAATTTGGCTTTATAATAAAATAATATTTTTAGTTATTCCAAAGGTGCCCCTGTCCTCCCTTATAAAAGGGCACCTCCTCCCCCTCTTCCTCACACCACTTTGAGCCTTCAAGCTCGGCCAAACCCTAAGAATTTATTCTCTCCACTTTCCTAGAGACATCCTAGAGGTCCTGATATTCTTCAAAACCCAATTTTAGTGCCCTAAAAGGAGGTCTCAAAGAAGCGCTTCGAAGAGGAGGTAATGCCCGTTACCGATTCTTTCATTTTTATTTCTTCTTCCACTTCTTCTTCATTAGTTGTTTTATCATTAAGTAATAACATCAGTATGAATAATATACTTATATGTTATTATAAGTAAGAAACAACCCTATTTCACTATCTATCCATTCTACGGAAAATGAAATCACCGCGCGTGCGTACGTACGGAATACCGTCTCCACACCGTGGTGAAATCTATTTTCCACCACCACCTTACTTGGATGGGTATAATGGTGTAAATAATAACTATATATGATTATTATAAAGTTATATTGATTCTGTAAAATTATACATACACTCCAATAAAATTCCACAATCATGGGAACGATATCATCGCTCGTGCGTACGTACGGAATACCGTCTCCACGATGCGATGAGATTCATTCTCACTGATTAACCATTCATAAATGATTATAATGTATATATAATAAGTAATAATGACATATATGACATAATAATGATACTGAATTTATGTATATATATATATATATGTATGTCATCCAAGTAATTCCATTCAATTCAATGAGGAAACGAAAACAACGTTCATGCGTGCGTACGACCTACCGTCTCCATGAACGGTGTATTTTTTTTCCATTTATCAATCTATTATATATATGTATATTCTGAATATATATTATATATAAATCATGTTTTACATTATGTATGTATGTAATCATGATCTAAGTAATCATTTGAATAATTACAAGTCAAAACACGAACAACAAATGAAACAATTTTACCCAAAACGCTCTTTAACGTGGAATTTACAAAAGAACGGGTAATATAAAGTCATAAGTGAACCATATATGATATCATAACAATTAATATGATTCTTTAATAAGTCAATGACATTATTTAAATCATTATACAGGAGGTTCGGATACATATGAAGCATATCATACCTAAGGTCATGGATAATTTTGCAAATCTCATTTTTATCTGAGATTTCTTATTCGTAAGTATTTACTGGGGATATTTCTATCATGTCCATGTTTTATAAAAGTGTTTTCATGTATGTATAAATTCCTTTTTACCCATTTTTGACTTTTACTACATGGTATGTATGGAATATTTCTCTTATTTACTTTACGAGGTACTTTTTTACTTTTCCGACAAAAGTACGAGGAGAATGTTATTTTTAACTTATAAGGCGTGAATGGATTTTTACGGTTTTATAAATACTTGTTTTCATGAAGCTTCCTCCAAATGATTTCATGACTATTTTCAACAAAATAATTCTCTTTTGAAATTACATGACATTTTGTGAAAAGAAAATGATTTTGAAGAAAAAAGGATATTTCCTCAAGAATTCATTTCAAGTGTTTTATCAAAACCATTTTTCATCTAAGATGACATTATTTCATATGTGTATGTTTCAAGTATAATGTCTCTATGATTTACATTGTTTCAATTCTCTTATTATGAAATGATATCCATTTCTTTTATATGGATTATGTGATGATGGTATGATGTGTATGAAACCCATTTTATTCATTGGGTTTTTATGAATGATGTATGTTTATTTTGTGGAAAAAGTAAGAATGATTTCATTATGAGATGGGTGGGACTTATATCTCCCTCCAATGCATTGGGTAAATATTTTGTATCTCATGATATAGACATGGCTTGAATGTTAATTTAATCCGGTTCAGTGTTACAGGACTGAAATGAGGAGTGAACTCGATTCAGAATGGGACTTTGTCCACTAAGATGGTCTTGGCAGCAATGCCTTGGCTACTATGGAAATCATTACATGTGCTTAATGGATGCCACAATTACATGTTTTATTCCCATGCTATTTTATCATGATTTATGTTTCATTATGATCTATGCCTTATGTACTTCCATGTTTTATGTCGTTTCTCAAGATTGTTAATGTTCATGTATTTTTTAAGTTCAAATGTATATGGTGTGTTTTATTTTATCCATGCATACCCTTACTGAGCATTTGAGATCACCATTTTTATGTTTTCTTTTCCCCAGGATTAAAAGAAATATTTTAGGTAAGGAAACAAAAATGGGGAGATCTTTATGGGAGATGTTGAAGATCTTTCACCACGATTAGAATTTTACCTTCCAAGTTTCCAAAGACACTAAACTATTACGATCCTTGTGTGTTTGTTTTTGTTATGTACTAAGTATTCCGCAAAAGTAATGTAATGTCTATGTACGTCAAGCTTCGGGTCTCTATAGTTGGTATCAGAGGAAAATTTTAGTCAACCTTTGGAAACTAGGATGCGAAAACGTTAGTGAGATCCCTAGAGATATTTTTAAGGTATGTCTAGGGATGTCCCTAAGGATAAGTATACATATAGGATATAGTCCTAGAACTGTGGTAACGATATTAGATTAAACCAAAGATGTTAGATATTGAAGTTACCCCCCCCCCTTTATTATGATTTTGCCTCTCATGCTATTCATTTCGGGTTTTAGTAAATGGTTGGAAACAAGATGATTCACGATAATGGAGGATATAATGGAAAATGGAATGATATTCTTCATGAGAAACCATATGAAATGGGATTTGGAAGTCCAAACATCATTATTATGCCGAATCAGCAATATCATAATATGATCAATAAAGTAAAATCTGTTATGTTTCCTGACTCGGCTAATAAGATAAAGATGGAGTTTGATGATGATCATAGAGGAAAGAAAGTTCAATTTCCCCTATGTAAATCATGTGGGAAGAGGCATCAAGGAGAATGTTTCAAAGGAAATGGAAGATGCTTTGGGTGTGGAAAAGAAATACAAAAAGCCAGTAAGTGAAAAGGAAAAGGTTCAGTTAACACCAGGGATGAGGATAATGGTATTGCTACGACATCAACAATGGTTAAATGTTTTAAATGTGGAATGTACGGGCATTATGCAAACCAATTCCCTAAGGGAAATTTTCATGATGAGAATCAGAATGGTCGTATGGGTAGTATTTATGTTTATGATGATGAAGAGACTACAAATGATATGTGAGATGAAAGAATTGTTGAAGCTCGGTCAATGGTTTAAGAATGTAGTGGAATGATTACATGTTTATCATGTGTAATGTTGTATAAGTAATCACATGGTACAATGGAATAAAGAGACATATAAGGATTGTTACACTGTTGTCTTTCCTTGAGTTTTGAAAGTGTATGATTAATGGTACCAGTATCCATGAAAGGTTAATCAGATATTTTTGGAATGTAGATGATATGCACATAATGAAGGGATAAGGAGAAAATTAAATGTTTGATGGTATTCATGAGCTCATGACTGATATAAGGAAATAGTTATATCATGGTTTGAGTATATCGAATTTTTGGTTTGTGGTATGTGGAATGAGTTAACTTTTGACAACACTCATGTTTTTACTAAGATTCAATGGGTATTCATTTTTCAAGAGAATACATGATTAAGGCCGTAGAATATTTGGAATGTGACCAACAAGACATATCTTATCAATGATGGTATTAACATGCTTGTTATACGAAATATCTGGTAATCGTTTTCACTATATTATGAGAGTGGACTATAGTGTTTTGGATAAGCCTAAAGATTGGAATGGATTATTTTGGACATAAGTTAGTATTGTTTAAGGATAGAAGTTTTTTCGATATTATTTATGGGATTTTGTATTAATGTAGATTTAGAAAAAAGGACAACCTGCAGGATAGGCGACAGCCCATCGCGTCGGACAAGGCTGTGGGAATCAAACCCACAACCGTAGTGCGACTGGCCTTTATCGCCTACCACTAGAATACAGGAAGTCCCTGTTTAGTAGAAACTAGTTTTATTATATTAAGCAGTATGATATATGAAGTATAAGTCCTTTTTAGGAACCATATAGGATTAATCTCACTATAGATGGACTTATGTACTTTTGATGATTTTTATAACTTTTTTTTACAGATGGAATGACCCATCATTATATCACATGATCTGCTAACACTTCACGAATGAAAAATTCAACTTCATTTCTTTAAAAGATGAAGTGGAAATTGTCCAAAGAACGACCAACGGTGAGACTGTACCAAAATCATGAAAGTATTTCTTCTAATTCTAATTTCATCAACTTTAGGGAAATGATCTTGAAAACAAAAAATGTTTTCCTAGTGCCTTTATATCTGATAAATCAGATGGTACCTTAGATCATCACAAATCTATGGCTTTGTGATCGATGGCTTTTTCATAGCCATGTTCTCTACCACTCTCCATCGTAACTTGATGGTTAGATTTTTCTTCCATATCCATATTTTCACCTATATTCTCCTACTTGGAAACCCAGTGATGAGTTACATTGGGTAATCATTACGTTTCATACTTTAGTTTTTAAAATTAAGTTTCCGTATTCCTTTTTACGATGCAGGTTTCTATGAATAGTAAACGATTTATAACCCCGATGAATTTCGAGGGCGAAATTCATTTTAAGGGGGGTGGAATGTAACACCCTGATATTTTATGAAAAATACTCTTTTTTAATTTCATTAATGTCTTGTGTTGTACGCTACACCAAAAGGAGCTTGCACAACACGCATCCTTGACTTGCCTTGCATTACACGCAATCACGACCTTCCTTGATAGTGTGTGTAGTACGCAATACCGAGTTTCACTAAACAACGATATGTCATTAAAATATTATTAAAACTAGCCGTTATGAATAGTAATAACCAATTTTTTAAATTTTTTAAATTTTATTTTTAAAAATGGACTTCATTTTTGGATTCTAAATATCAAAGTTATCTTAGGGTGAAATTTTGGTATTTTTCGGATAACTTTCATTTTCTGATGAATAGTGAAAATTACTAAATTTTAATTAAAAACAACTTTTTTAATCGAAATAATTAATAGTGATAAATTATTAATTTTAGTGGTTTTAAAGTATATTTAGAATAAATTTTTACAATTTAATACAATGTTGGTCATTGGATGTAATTTCACATTTAAACCAGACATAATCAAATGTCAATCTTTTGATAGTTATTATCTCTTAAGAACACGCTATTTGTTTTGACGACGGGAATTAATTTTTAAATTAATTAATGCAACTGATATGTTTCTAATTTGGTAAAATAGACATCATTTTTGAGTTCATAATATCAAATATAGCTTAGGCATAATTTTTGGTATTTTTTTGGAAACATTCATTTTTTGATGAAAAGTAAAACCACTAAGTGGTAGTTAAAAAAATGAATTTTTCATAAAACATAATTTTACCACTTATGTGAGTGGAATTTCAAAAATCCAAGAGACACAGTTGATATCAGTAAGTAAAATTTGGTTCAATGAGATGAAAATAATTTTTGGTGAATAGTAACTTTTTACTTTTTTTACCACGGTTAAAAGTAAATAGGGTAATTAAGGGTAAAAATGATATTATTATTAGCCTAACACATGTCCTAATTCTATTGGATAAGTGTAATTCGACCAAAAACAACCTTAGGAATAAAATATGATCATTTAGGCCCACTTGGATTAGATTAGGACATTTATTATTATTTAATTAAAGAAGAGTTAAAAGAGTTAAAATCAAAGTTTATT
Source organism: Viscum album (assembly GCA_963277665.1). Lineage (NCBI taxonomy): Eukaryota > Viridiplantae > Streptophyta > Magnoliopsida > Santalales > Viscaceae > Viscum > Viscum album. Next base: position 257,986,213 of record OY728150.1, read on the forward strand.
TACTAAAACATTTTTAATATAGGGTTATACATAAGATAAATTAAAATGTAAATATTACATAGAAATACAATAAGATTTAATACATAATTATATTTTATTTATAATTTTTAGAAATTAAATAAATTAGTTTATTTATGACACAATGATGATGCAGTAATTACCATAATAGTGAAAAATTAGAATAATTGATGTTATAAATACCCAAATAAATGCAATTTGAGACTTTTTATGCATTAAACTAATTTTATATGTTAATATGACATGTTATTATTGATTTAATTAACGTTTTTCAAACTAATCATTCTGTTATGATTTTCACAAAAATCAATTACTAAATGGTGTCAAAATTGACATAAAATAGTTTCTAAAACACATATTATATTATTAATTGTTATTTTATTCCTAAAAATCTAAGGTTCGGAAAAATGACTTAGATAAGGTTATATATATTAATAATAAACAACTTGGGGTTCGTTTGGCTTGTTATAGTAATTTTATTAACCTTATAGTGTAAGAACATAAGAAGACATGGTAAAAGTAAAATTATTTAACTTAATGTTAAATCTAAATGATAAGGTTAAAATAGGAACCTAAACTTGTCTAAATTCTATTGTATGAAAGGATTTCTACCCATCCCCACCTTATCTTTGAAATAAATAAATTTGGAGCTATTTACAACCGAATTTGGCTTTATAATAAAATAATAGTTTTGGTTATTCCAAAGGTGCCCCTCTCCTCCCTTATAAAAGGGAACCTCCTCCCTCTCTTCCTCACACCACTTTAAGCCTTCAAGCTCGGCCAACCCCTACCAATTTATTCTATCCACTTTCCTAGAGAAATCCTAGAGGTCCTGGTCTTCTTCAAAGACCAATTTTAGTGCCCTAAAAGGAGGTCTCAAAGAAGCGCTTCGAAGAAGAGGTAATGCCCGTTACTGATTCTTTCATCTTTATTTCTTCTTCCACTTCTTCTTCATTAGTTGTTTCATCATGAAGTAATAACATCAGTATCAATAATATACTGATATGTTATTATAAGTATGAAACAACCCTATTTCACTATCTATCCATCCTACAGAAAATAAAATCACCGCGCTTGCGTACGTACGGAATACTGTCTCCACACCGTGGTGAAATCTATTTTCCACCACCACCTTACTTGGATGGGTATAATGGTGTAAATAATAACTATATATGATTATTATAAAGTGATATTGATTCTGTAATAGTATACATACACTCCAATAAAATTCCACGACCATGGGAACGATATCATCGCTCGTGCGTACGTACGGAATACCGTCTCCATGACGCGATGAGATTCATTCTCAATGATTAACCATTCATAAATGATTATAAAGAATATATAATAAGTAATAATGAAATATATGAAATAATAATGATACTATATTTATGTCTATATATATTTATGTCATCCAATTAATTCCATTCAATTTAATGAGGAAACGAAAACAACGTTCATGCGTACGTATGACCTACCGTCTCCATGAACGGTGTATTTATTTCCATTTATCAATATATTATATATATGTATATTATGAATATATATTATATATCATTCATTTTTTTACATTCTGTATGTAAGTAATCATGATCTAAGTAATCATATGAATAATTACAAGTCAAAACACGGACGACAAATGAAACGATTTTACCCAAAACGCTCTTTAACATGGAATTTACAAAAGAACGGGTAATATAAAGTCATAAGTGAACCATATATGATATCATAACAATTAATATGATTCTGTAATAAGTCAATGACATTATTTAAATCATTATACAGGATGTTCGAACACATATGAAGCATATCGGACCTAAGGCAAGGGATAATTTTGTAAATCTCATTGTTATCTGAGATTGCTTATTCGTAAGTATTTACTGGGGCTATTTCTATCATGTCCATGTTTTATAAAAGTGTTTTCATGTATGTATAAAGTCCTTTTTACCCATGTTTGACTTTTACTACATGGTATGTATGTAATCATTCTCTTATTTACGTTACGAGGTACTTTTTTACTTTTCCGACAAAAGTACGAGGAGAATGTGATTTTTAACTTATACGGCGTGAACGGATTTTTACGGTTTTATAAAGCCTTGTTTTCATGAAGCTTCCTCCAAATAATTTCATGACTATTTTCAAAAAAATCCTTTTCTTTTAATATAGCATGACATTTTGTGAAAAGAAACTGATTTTGAAGAAAAAAGGATATTTTCCTCAAGAATTCATTTCAAGTGTTTTATCAAAACCATTTTTCATCTAAGATGACATTATTTGATATGTGTATGTTTCAAGTATAATGTCTCTATGATTTACATGGTTTCACATATCTTATTATGAAATGATATTCATTTATTTTATATGGATTATGTGATGACGGTATGATGTGTATGAAATCCATTTTATTCATTGGGTTTTTATGAATGATGTTTGTTTATTTTGTGGAACAAGTAAGAATGATTTCTTTATGAGATGGGTGGGACCTATATCACCCTACAATGCATTGGGTAAAGATTTTTTATCTCATGAGCTAGTCATGGCTGGAACGGTAAGTTATTCCGGTTCAGTGTTACAAGACTGAAACAAGGAGTGAACTCGATTCAGAATGGGACTTTGTCCACTAAGATTGTCTTGGCAGCAATGCCTTGGCTACTATGGAAATCATTACATGTGCTTAATGGATTCCACAATTACATGTTTTATTCCCATTCTATTTTATCATGATTTATGTTTCATTATGATCTATGCCTTATGTACTTCCATGTTTTATGTCGTTGCTCAAGATTTTTAATGTTCATGTTTTTTTAAGTTCAAATGTATATGGTATGTTTTATTTTATCCATGTTTACCCTTACTGATCATTTGAGCTCACCATTTTTATGTTTTCTTTTCCCCAGGATTAAAAGAAATAGTTTAGGTAAGGAAACAAAAATGGGAAGATCTTTATGGGAGATGTTGAAGATCTTTCACCACGATTAGAAGTTTACCTTCCATGTTTCCAAAGACACTAAACTATTACGATCCTTGTGTGTCTGTTTTTGTTATGTACTAAGTATTCCGAAAAAGTAATGTAATGTCTATGTATGTCAAACTTCGGGTCTCTACAATAATAATCTTTAAAGGAGGTCCTTAGGCAATTATAAATTGAACAATGTTTATTATTCAGTAATATAAAGAAACGAACAAGACAAGTTGGACTTGAGGTAAGGGATCCTACACCTCTCTTTCTTTTTAAGTACACTCGTTTATGTCATTCCATTTAAAGCTCATCTTTCTTGTTATTGGGATATTATTTTATGTTAATACTACTCTAATTTTTATGTTCATATTATGAGAGACCCAATTCTCTCTCATCAATCCATTTTGGACGTTTTGAGTGGCGCCGTTAGGCTACCGAATTTTCGTAAGAGATCTGACCTCTCTCTTTCTTTTTAAGTACTCTCTTTTATGTCACTTATTTTAAGCGCCTCTTTGTTATGTTGGGGGATGTTATTTTATATTAATATTGTTGTAAACATTATGTTAATATGATGAAAGACCCTATTTGATCTCATCAATCCATTTTTGTAAGTTTTAAGTGGCGCTGTTAGGCTGTCGAGTTTTCGTAAGGGATTTGTCATCTCACTTTTATTCCCGTGAGATTTATTCTACATTTGCCAAAATTTCCTTTGAGTGGTGTATGTACTGCCCATTATTTTAATCATTTTGTAATATAATTTCATTTATGAGTATTTACATCAATGTTGTATTGTCCTTCTTTCACAGGGCGTATGTTTTGAAAGATACCCATGTCGGTAAGGGATCCTTTCACCCTTATCTTTTTAAAAGACTTATTTTGTTATGTCTTTTAATTCACATACTATTATGTTGGGATATGTTCTTATATATCCTTATTGATTTAAATTTTATGTCCATGTGATGAGATACCCTTTTTTATCTCTCAACAACTCATTTTCTGAATTCTGTCGTGATGCCGTTAGGCTGTTATATTTTTTCAAGGGAACTTATTAACCCAATTTTGATTCTTTGGGATAAGCTTGTAATCCTTGAATATTTCGTTCTATGAATATGTGTGAATAACCTCTGATTGTTTTACACTTAATATCCACTTATATTTGGTGTTTTAGTTTGTCACACATAATTATGTAATTGATTTATCTTTAATCCAAGGATACCGTCTTTGTATGGGACTTCGTCTCAATCTCCTTTCATTGAGGAATATTTTGTTTTATACACAACCTTATTTTATATGGTGTATAAACCCCTTTGACTTTTATGTTTATCCAAAGAGGAATCTTTTTTATTATACGAAGCATTTTACTAAACGATAAAAGGGAATGTTTTTGTCGCACGTATGCGGCGACAATGAATTCTCCGCTGTCGTGACCATTATTTGAGTTTCGGCTTCATCTACAAGCCATACCTTCTTTTTAAAAGAAAAAATAAATACCATGTTTTACTTTTCTTTTATTTTGGTATTGAAAATGGTATTCATAATGTTTTTATATCAATGTGTGGTATTGATATCTTGTGATTGAAAGGTGGAAATGTTATGTTTCCTTTATGCATGTTTTATGTGATACAATTATGTTGAGGTTCTCGGGCATTATTTTGAAGATGGGTGGTTCCGTGATAAACTAAGGGTGGGTGAGCCCGATATAGCTCTCCAATGCATTGGGTAACGCAAAGGAGTGAAACATTAAGGTTTCTCCTAAGAGATTTAGGGAATATACTGTGGTGGGTATTCCAAACGTAACCAAGAGGGTTACTACCTACATAAGAATGTTATGAATGCCTCAAGTTACCTTTTATGTCTTATGATTTCTATGTTTTATTCAGGATTTGATGAGGTATGTTAAGGTACCTATGTTTTATGGGTAAAGTATGATTTCATTCTTATGTATATATGAACCCATGTTTCCTTTCCATATTTTTTTATAATCCTTACTGAGCTTTTTATGCTCATCCCATGTTTTTTGAAATTTGTTTCACAGGTCAATGGAAAGGTACATGATATGATGATAGTGTCAAGGAAGTGTCAAGAAAGAATCCATGTTTTATTTTAAATAAGTTTCCGTTGATGGGAAAAAATGAATACTATATTTATGTAACCACTTTGTTTAAATGTGGAATGTAATGAAAATTTTATGATCTAATTTTCTAAAACCTTAAACCTGAAAAGATCCTCAATGTGTAATCTTGTAATAACTCAAGATTAAGTAAGGTTTAAGGATGGGGCCTTATAGTTACACCTAGTGTAACCATGATGGTTACTGCCTTTATAGCATAGAGAAATAAATTGTATATAATTTTGATATGGAAATGATTCCACAAGTTGCCTTTGGGATTTATGTATTTTTTTCTATTTTTTACAAGAAAATAAAGATCTTATAAGGTATACTAAATATATTTTGTTATAAGTGTAAAAGTAATATTTTTTTTGAAAATGATCCCATTCATAAATAATGGTTTCTTTATCCCTTTTTATGTCCCTTACTAAGATTTTCTTCTAATACCCTATTTTAAAATGTTCTTTATAGAGTTTTTGAACTGGTAAATGAAAATCAGATACCAAGCCTAAAATCATGACATTTTTTACAAAAAAAATTCATGTTTTAAAAAAAAATTATATTATGGGAAAATAGATACAACCTAATAGTGTATACTATGTAATTTTATGATTTTATGTGAATACATTATTAACTAACTAACTAAAACTATTAATAAAAATGATATATATTTTCTTAATGGGTTTCCACAGAAAAAATAGAGGAGCTAATGTAGGAAGTCATTGAGATGGATATATCCTTTCAAATCCAAAATCTAGAATGGTGGGAATTGGAACCTTGTAGTTTCTGATAGTAGTGTATTAGTTGAATTAGGCTCTTAACATCACTGTCATCTATGAATGAGATCAACTAGGTCAACTTTAGAGAAATATTTCATTTTGGAACGTTTTTTGAGGCAACACCCTACTGCATTTGGTGGATCTTGTAACATAGTGAAAGATGAAGGGGTATTAAAGACATAAAAAAGAATATGGATGTCATGGGGAATTCAGACTATCAAAATTATAGAATTTCAATTTAACATTTTGAAGGTGAAGCCATCTGGTGGGGGTTTATGGTTACTAATTTCAATGATAATGAGCAGATTGATTCTTTGGAATTGGATGATTTCAAAACTATTGTCCTTGAGACATAATTTTCTATGATAACTATGCCTAGGATGGAAAAATATTCATGTAATTGAGATAAAAGGAGGATTATATGTTTTATTTTGTTTATTTATATTTTTTAAGAATATTTTATTAATTCTTACTTCACCAATATGATATTTTAAGGGTATTATCCTCTATATTTAATATTTAACGTCTCTTTTAAAAATATTTAAAAAGATTGTTTTTTAAATTTATGATATGAATTAAGTTTCCTTAATTCAAGATGCTTCAATATATTGATCTTTATATTACAATTTTACAATTTTTGTTTCAAATAAAATGATTACATTTATGATTGTGTTCATTATAAAAAATGTAAAGTGATTTCAAAATGGGATTGTCATTTTCCTCATGACTGTTTCATTTTGGTGAGATTTATGTGTTATTATTCTATTATTATTCTTGATAAATGTTATGGATATGGGTGGTTTTCTGATAAAATAAGGGTGATGGATCCCATTATATTTTTTCAAAGCATTGGGTAAAGGGATACAGATAATCAGTTAGCTTTCTCCTAAGAAATTACGGGAATATATTGTGATGGTTATTCCAACTGTTACCATGGTGGTTTCTCCCTATACACCATGGAAAAATAATTTATATGTATGGGTGATACAAAAATTATTTTATAGTTTACCTTTTTGGTTTATGTATGATTTATATGGTTTTACAAGAATATTACTATCACATTAGATATAATAAAGATATTCTATTTTATGTGTATAATTTAAAATCGTGTCAAAATGTTGTCATTCATATATAACATTTCATTTCTTCCTTTTATGTCCCTTGCTAATATTTTTTTGTTTCAATCGAAAATTTGAAATTTTTTTATGGGGTTTCTGGATGGGTAATGAAAATTAGGAATCAATGTTTAAAGCCATAAAGTCTATTATGGAAGTAAATGATTTTTTTAAGGTAACTTATTGTGAAAAAATGATAGAAATTGAGAATCTGGATTAAGAAATTAATAAGAGGATGATATCCTCTCAAATATATAACTTAGAATAGTGGGAATTGGAACCAAGTAGTTTATAATAGTAATGTATTAGTTGAAATATGCTATAAATTATGGTGTAAGTGACACATGAGATCAGATATATAAACCTCATAGTTATAACTCAATGGGGGAAATTTTATGATGAAACACCCTCCTCCATTTAGTGGATCTTAGGAGATGGTGGTATGCGAAGGGTGGATTAAATCACTTTATACTATTTTCTATTTCATGAGGTGTTCAGAACAAAAAAAATATCAGTCTTTCTATTTACTGTTTTGAAGGTGAATCCAACAAATTTTGGTCACTGTTCAAGAATACCGGGGAAATCGAGGAGATTGATTATTTAGAATGGGATGACTTCAAAAATATTTTCCTTGAGAAATATTATGCTAAAAAGGAATAATTTAGGACTAAAAATAATTATTGGAATTGAGATAGGAGAATGATTCTTTAGCTTCATAATAAGAAAAATTCACTCAATTGGAAAGGTATGCTCCAAATTTTATTTGAGATCTTGATAGTCAAATCATTCATTTTTACTCATTGTTTAAGCCAAAAAAATAAAAGGGAATTATCTTTACATAAAATCACAATATACCAAAAACTTGTTCAATGTGTGGAAAAGTTGAAAATATATTTTTCCAATGATCATGTGTTCTTTGAAAAGTAGAAAAAAATTAGGTCAAGGTTGTAGGAAAAAAGGAAATAATGCATCCAATAAGTTTGATAGTATGAAAATTATGTTTTTAGTTTTTGAGACTCATGGTAAAAAACACCATGTGTAATTGATTTTGAAGTTTGGTAAGTGTTCTTGATGTTGTAAGTTTGGGCATATTACTTATAATTTAAATACAAAATATCATGGAAGTGGTAAGAACAATTCTGATATACAGACAGTAAAATTTATTAATTGTGATGAGTGTCTCATTATTAAAATTAATATTCGAAGGGGAACACCAATAATGAATAGTATCCATAATATAGGTAGAATAGTGTGGTGAAATATTCTTTAACTACTTTATTAGATGTTGGGCCATCCAATGAGGTGGAATAATATACATTGTTTTTTACTCAAATTTCGCTAATGTATTTTTTGATTCAAGGTCTACACATTCATTCATATTTGAAAACTGTTCTGGTAAATTTGAAATTTCACCTCAATAAATGAAGCCATAACTGATGGTAAAAACACTTGGGAAAAATATTAAGGAAAAAATAAGTTATAATAATATTTCTATAGATGTTTTTGGAAAGGATTTAATGTAAAACCTTATTCTATTACCCCTAGTAGAATTTTATGTTACTCTATGTATGGGTTGAATTTATATATACCATTATAAGATTTATTTTTTAGCTAAATAAGTTTGTTTTAGAAGGGGTCTCATTCTATATATAATAACGAACCCATACCGTTGATATAATTCCAATAAGGTGAGAAACTGATAAAATATTGAAATTAATGTTACCTTTTCCAAATTCTTGAAAATAATAGAAATGTTCAGATTAATGATTTCCTAGTGGTAAATGAGTGCTTGGATTTTTTACAACCAAGTTTCTTTGTATTATAACTAATAGGGAAGTTCATTTTACCATTGATTTAGTTCTTAAGTCTAAAACTATTTCAAAAACCCTTATCAAATGGCTCAAGTAGAGTATCTAGAATTGAAAAATAAGTTGGGGTATTTCTTAGAAAATAGTTTCATTCCATTGAGTACATCATCTGGGGGTTATCAAATTTTTTAGATATAAAAATAATATTCTATGAGGCTTTGTGTTAATTATATATCATTGAATAACATCTCTATTAGAAATAAGTTTAATTTCCCTCACATCGATGACCTTTATGATAGCTCCATAGAGTATAGTATTTTTCCATCATTGAATTGAGATCTATATACCATCAGAGGAAGTTGAAGGATGATTACATTATGAAAAATAATATATTTCATACTAGACATGGGAATTATAATTTTTATTTATTCCATATAGTTTTAAAAATGATCTTCAGGTATTTATAGACATTATTAATATGATAAATATTATAATTTGGATATTTTTTTTGTTTTTTTATTGATCACATTTTGGTTTATTCACAAAATTGTGAGTATCATAATAAATAAATATGTATTTTCCTAGAAACTCTTAAAGAAAAGAAGTTATAGATAAAATTTAGAAAATATGGGTTTCAGTTACAATAGATTTCTTTTTATTGGAAATTGTAAATAAATATGAAATAATAGTTGATCCCAAAAAAAAGTGGTTGATGAATATCTAATACCTAAAAATTTTATTATGATTTTTTTATTTATTATATTTTGTTGATATTACCGAAATTTCCGTTAAAAAAATCCCAAGATTATTGAGATTTCTAACTAAGATAACACAAAAGGGGTTAAATTTATTTGGATAGAAGAATGTAAGGTCTGTTTTTAGGAAATTAAATGGATATTAGTTAATGCTCCAATTTTGGACCTTCCATCTAGAAATTAAGAAATTTTCATATATAGTGATTCTTCTTTAATGGGATCTAGTTGCATTCTGATGAAAAATATTTATGTAATTTCTTACACTTCACAAAAACTAAAACCTAATGAGTTAAGCTATACGATACATGACTTGGAATTAACAGATGTGGTTTTTTCTCTAAATGTTTCTAGAGATCATTTATATGGATAAAAGTGGAAAATATATATTCATCATAAAAGTTATAGGTATATATTAACTCAAAAGGATTTTAATATGAGACCAACAAGACGGCTAGAACTCATGCATGATAATTATTTTATGATCAATTACAATCCTAGAAAAGAAAAATAGTTGGAGATTCCATTAGTTAAAAACATCATGCCACATTAACCATGTTACATTTGGAACATGACCCCATGGTTAATTATTTTATGAGTTTTGGATTTGATGTTTTTTGTGTGGGAAATTCCATATTTTCCATTCAGGATTCAGTATAATAATCTCTATAAAACATAATTATGAAATTATATAAGGAAGACAACGAGATATAGAAAATATTATAATTGTGTAAAAAGGGATTTTTGTTCAAAAGATAACATTGACATAGTTTCTATTTTGAGACATTGGAAGATATTTTGTGTGCATTTTGATTCACTGTTGAAGAAAGAGTTATTAAGTGAATCTCATAGTTCTCTATTTTCAATTCATCTTGGAAGCACTATGATTTATAGAGATGTCTAGGAGTATTATTGGTGGGATTGAAGGAAAATATATATTAATACCTTTACCATGAGTTGTTTTAATTTTAAACATATAAAATTATAATGATAATTAATGATGGAGATGCTCTAGTATATTCCAGTTCCATAGAGGAAATGGTAAAATATATCAATGAATTTTATAGTGGTATTACCAAAAACATCTACAACAAAAAGTGTGATTTGGGTTATTGTTGATCACATAACTAAATCTACTCATTCTCTTACTATTAATGATATAATATCTTTAGACTATCTTTCTCCATTTGACCATAATGGGATAGTCATGTAACATGGATTTAATCTCCCCATTGTATATAATTGTGATCTTAGGGTCACCTCTAAATTTTTGAAGGGCCTTTAGAAGTCAATGGGAACTAAATTAAATTTCAACACATATTTACATACTCAACTAAATTGAAAGTTAGAATGAATAATTCAAGCGTTGGAGGGTATTCTTCGAGATTGTTCAATATATTATTAGGGAAGCTAGGATCAACATCTGTCTTTGGATGATTTTTTATACAACAACTATTTTCATTCTAGTATACATATGGTTCATTTTAAAGCATTGTATTAAAATTGGTGTCGAATTCGATCATTCTGGGGTGAATTAGGTGGAATAATGTTGATGGTATCATAATTAGTAGAGGAAATTATATTTAATAAACAAATGATTTAGTTACACTTCAGGATAGTTAAGAGAATAAAAAATAGTTATACAGATAACTAGATGAAGGATTGTTCTTTCATGGTTGGTAATCATGTGTTTCTCAATGTTTTTACATGAAAAATTGTGATTTGTTTTAGTAAGAATGGGAAATTAATCTGCAGTTCATTGGACCATATGAAATCCTGGAGAATGTTGAATTGGTTTCCTACCGAGTGGATCTTCCTGAAATCTTATCCCATGTATATGTTTTTCATGTTTTTATGATATTAAATTTTTTTCTGGATTCATCTCATGTTCTATGGCTTGAAAAATTTAAGTTAAAAGATAACCATTCATATGAGAAAAAATTTATTCAGGTCCTATATGTAACACCCCAGGTAAATAAAGAATATGACATTTCATATTTATCCATATTTGTGAATAAAATATTTAAATTACTTTAAAGGGGACGCTATGCTCGATGGCGTACCCAACACACAACAACGAGTTTCTTGGGAATCTTACGTTGCACTCTAATAATAAAATAATATTATTTTAAATGGTAGTTAACATGTAGCCGTTGTAATGGCGGGAATGGATAGAAATAACTAAAATATGATTATATATGTTTTTAAATGGTTTTACATTTATCCAATAAAGGATAGAGGCTTAAAATACGGAAAGAATTCAATTTTAGGCATATATGCCCTAGTTTTCACTAAAGGTTCACTTATCACCTTTTGATGGAGAACCATCATTAAATATAGTTTTTTTCACTCTTATACATTCTATTGGACCAAATAAAACTCTTCTTAAGAATTGGGACATCAAAATTTACTTTGTGTAAATTTTTGGTATCTTTCCGATAATGTTCATTTTTTTTAATGAATAGTGTAAAATGTTGTATTTTAATTCAAAACCTCTTTTTAATCTAATTTATTTATATGATTAGATTATATTTTGAATTTGTTTTAAAGTGGAATTAGAAAATTTTTTTACCATTAAATCCAATAGTGGTCGATGGAATTAATTTCACTTTGAAATCAGACTTAAACTAGTGTCAATCTTTTGATACTTATTGTTTTATAAAAACAGGCTATTTGCTCTGATGGCGGGAATTAATTATTAAATTAATTAATGAGACTAATATGTTTTGAATTTTGTAAAATGGACTTCATTTTTGAATTCGGAATATCAAATATAGCTTAGGGTAAAGTTTTGGTATTTTTCTGAAAAACTCCAATTTTTGATGAATAGTGAAACCACTAAGTGGTAATCAAGCAAACTGATTTTTCAGTTAAATGAAAGTTTACCACTAATGTGTATTGAATTTTAAAAATCCGACATACATGGTTGTCATTACTATGTAAAACGTGGTTCAATGGGATGAAAATAATTTTTTGGTGAATAGTAACTTATTAAGTTTTTAATCGCAATAAGTGGTAATTAGTGTAATTTAAGGTAAAAATGATATTATAAGATTGTGAAAACACCATGACACATGTCCTACACCTATTGGGTGAGTCCGGGACGACCAAGACAAGCCATGGGCCAACTTGGGGACCCCATGGATCCACTTTGGTTGGGAAATGACATAAATAACTTTTTATTTAATGTAAAAGTAAAAATGACACAAACATGATATGTTTTACTAAAACAAATTTTAAGTGGGGTTATACAAGTCATATTTTTGATTATAAATAGTCATTGGAAAGATAAAACGATTTCCTACATCATAGTATTTTTTTTATAATTTTTAGACATTAAATAAATTAAATTATTTATGACATAATAATGATGCAGTGATGACATCATTATTTGACGATTTAAATAAAATGGAAAGATAATGTAAACTCTATGAACTAGACATGTCCAAAACTTATTGGATGAGTGGATTTCGAAGCCTTATCACCTTATCCACGACTTATATCAATGTGGGACCTTTTAAAACCGAAACACATTTTCAAATAAAGTAATATTTCTTACTTTCCAAAAGTGCCCCTCCTCTCCTCTTATAAAAGGCCCCCACCTCTACCTCTTTTCCCACACTCCTCAAGCCTTTGGCTCGGCCAACCCCTGCCCATTTACTCTCTCCATATCCCTCTCTTAATCCTAGAGGATTCCCTTTTGGAAGAATACTTTCAAAGGAAGCCTTTAGGCTCAAATCAAAAGGCGTTACACTTTTAAAGGTAATTCATTCTCTCATGTTCATTTGTTTTATTTTGCTTCTCCAACCCCCTAAACTCTTTTTATTTACTTCTTTTGTAACAACACCAGTATCTTCAATATACTAGGATGTTGTTATAATATTTATTCGAGCTACACTCTCACACAACTACATCAAATGGTTAAGTAACATACGGTTTCCGTGGATGGCGAAATTCTGCCTCCCGAAACGATGATTGTTCAATACTCATTTAACAGCTTCAAAGTTGGCCAATTTGATGTCACTATTTTTATATATGATATATAATATGTTAATGTTTTACTTATGCTTCTGTATTTTTCATTTGTGTCTTACCTTTATGGCTTCCATTATGGGTATACGGGATATCTTCATTTAAGGAAGTGCGGACTACCGCCCCCTCAAAGTGATTTGATTCGTTAAATACCATTTGTGGGACGTATAAATGATGGAACTATTATATTATATATGATATTATACTGGAATTATAATATACCTTTATATCATTATGATTCCATTCTATAAACAATGAAATAGAAATGGAAGTAGCGTTCATGCGTACGTACGGCTTACCGTCTCCATGAACGGTGCATTTCATTTCTTACCTCTAAATTATTATGTAATGTTATAAATGCATGAATGTACTGGATATATATGACATATATGATATCTAAATCATGAATACAATTCTGTTTATAATAAACATTTGGCCACACGAACAACATGTAATTGTAAGAAGTCCACTTTCGACTTAAGAACCAAATACCGAAAAAATGAACATTATTAACTTGAATGATTACATAATGTTTATAACATGTAAATAATTGATATAAAAGGAATAATGAACTTGGAAAAGGTTTTTATTGAAGTAGAAATTAACTCAAGTTTGTTATTCAGGAGATTAAAGAACGATCGTGTCAAGTCGGACCCGAGGTAAGGGATCTTATTCTCTCTTTCTTTTTAAGTACACTCTTTTATGTCATTCCTTTTAAGCTCATATTTCTTATGATTGGGATGTTCTTTTATATTACTCCTATTGTAATTATTATGTTCATATTATGAGAGACCCTATTTCCTCTCATCAATCCATTTTGGAAGTTTTGAGTGGCGCCGTTAGGCTGCCCAATTTTCGTAAGGGATTTTTCATCTCACTTTTATTCCCGTGAGATTTATGCTACATTTGCCACAATTTTCTTTTGAGTGGTGTATGTACTGCCATTATTCTAGTATTTGTGTAATATATTGTCCTTTATGAGTATTTACATCAATGATTTATTGTCCTTCTGTCATGAGGTGTATGTTTTGAAAGATACCCAAGTCGGTAAGGGAACCTTTCACCCTCCTCTTTTTTTAAAAGACTTCTTTTGTTGGGTCTTTTAATTTACATATTTTTATGTTGGGATATGTTCTAATATATCCTTATTGATGTAAAGTTTATGTCCATGTGATGAGATACACTTTTTATCTCTCATCAACTCATTTTGATGTGATGCCGCTAGGCTGTCAAGGGAACTTTTTAACCCAATTTCGATTTCTTTGGGTTCAACATGTAGTCATTGAATATGTCATCCATTGAATATGTGTTAATGACCTTTTATTGTTTTACACTTAATATCAACTTATATTGGGTGTATTTATATTTGTCACACATATTGTTGAGATTGATTTGTCCTTAATTTAAGGATACCTTCTTTATAAGGGATTTCATCACATTTGACATTTCTATTGAGGGTTCATTGTTGTTATGCACCAATTCACTCTTATATGGTGTATATACTATCATTTGGAGTATTATATCATGAATCCATTTATTCTCATGATATTATAAAGTTCTGACTAAATGTTATTCCTCAATTATTTTATTCAAGTGTCTCTAATTTTGGTAAAACCCCTTTAACCAAAATATCATTTTAAATGTTTTAATTATTTGTTCTTATTAATATCCATGTTTTCAAAATGGTTTTAAGGATTTATTTATATTGAATATTAATGGTTTAAAATTTTAAGCTTCAAGGTCGTATGGGACACTTTGATTCAAAAATCTCTTTATTAAATGTTTTAAAAGGTTTTGGAAATGGTTTCTTTTTGAATGGATTCATTATTTCAATATACTAAAATGTTATATTGTGTTTGAAATGTGGAAATGTTATGTTTCCTTTATGCATGTTTTATGTGATACATTTATGTTATGGTTCTTGGTCATTGTTATGTAAATGGGTGGTTCCGTGATAAACTAAGGGCGGGTGAGCCCGATATAGCTCTCCAATGCATTGGGTAACGTGAAGGAGTGAAACGTTAAGGTTTCTCCGAAGAGATTTAGGGGATATACTGTGATGGGTATTCCAAACGTAACCAAGAGGGTTACTCCCTACGTAAGAATGTTATGAATGCCTCAAGTTAGCTTTATGTCTTATGTTTTCTATGATTTATTCATGATTTGATATGCCTATGTTTTATGGGTAAAGTGGGATTTCATTCTAATGTATATATGAACTCATGTTTCCTTTCCATATTTTTATAACTCTTACTGAGCTTTTTATGCTCATCCCATGTTTTTGAAATGTTTTTCACAGGTCAAGGGAAAGGTACATGATGTGATAATAGTGTCAAGGATGTGTCAATAAAAGAATCCATGTTTTATTTTCAATATGTTACCGTTGATGGGGAAAATGAATACTGTCTTTTTTGTAACCACTTTGTTTAAGTGTGGAATGTAATGCATGTTTCATGATCTAATTCTCTAAAACTCTAAACCTGAAAAGATCCTCAATGTGTAATCTTGTAATAACTCAAGATTAAGTAAGGTTTAAGGCTGGGTCCTTATAGTTGGTATCAAAGGTCGGTTTAGATAACTTTAGAGGTTAGGGTATTCTTTAAGCATAAGTGACATTACCATAATGGTTAGGATTTCAGAAATAGTCCTAGTTTTAGATAAAGTGAATGAGTAAGTGTATCTTAGTGTTTACCTTCCTCATTAGTACATGATGGCTTTGTTGATATACTCACACTGACATTTCTATTTTTAGTGAATGGATGGATATAGCAGTCACCAAAGAGACAATAGGTTTGAAAGAAACTGTGGTGGTTCTCTGATTAAGATACTAGATAAAATGGAGGATTCAATGAGGAAACTCGTGGTTGTTATAAACCAAATATCAAGGAGTCATGATCAACCACTTCAACCTTGGTGAGTTCTCTAATGCATCATGTATGAAATGGCCAAATCGATGTGGAAATTCATGTAATAATTATTAAGGTAACCATTTGGGTTTATATGATCCTTACTTTTGAGGTAATTATGGGTTACTATATGTTATGATGGAAAATGAAAGGCATGAGATAAACTTGAGGTTAAAATATGTTATGATCATCTTTGAATATTTTATCTCATTTTTGGGAATGTTTTAAGAATTATATTGTTTTGGAAAAAGGACAACACGCAGACCGTGTGACTACCCGTCACGTCAGACAAAGCTGCGGGAATCGAACCCACAACCAAAGTGCGACTGGTATTTATTTCCTAACACTGGACTACGTGAAGTCCCTGGTTAGTTTGACTGATTCTTTCTAGTTATATGATTTTATGAATTAAGAGTAAGTTGATTTTGGGATATTTATGAAAATGATTAACCTATCATGGAGGATATGTGATTAGGATAATTACCTTTCAATGCGAGACTTTAGGAGCGACTAATGTTGTTTGGAGATAAATGTTACGATTTAACTTGGAAGACTATGAGACTAAATCCTTCAAATATTTGAGTTTCAATCTTATATTGGTTTACTTTGAATAATTTTATGGACAAATTATTTATCGGATGGTCCTCATTGAACTTTGGGTTTTGTTGGACAAATTTTGGAGATTAAGAATAGATTTTCTTTTTATAAGGGGTTATCTTTTTCTGGATTATCTGATCTTGTACTAGCCTTTTGGGTTTTGGTTTTGGTTAAAGTCTAAAGACATGGGATGTATATAGTTCTCTTTTTTGGATTAGGTGATTCTCTAGAAGTTGATTATAATACTCTTAATGTGAACAAGTCTTCCTAAATACTCGTCTTTTGGAGAAAATATGAGTTTGTGTAAGGAATCTAATAAAATTTGAAAGTAAATATGATAAGTGATTATGTTTCCTTATGAATAAATTCCTCAATAAAAATTAACTTAAAACAAAAATGTTGTCTATTAACTTTTCCTACTGGGGAACCCAACACCGTTTAACCCATCACAAGTTTGTGATTTTCTCGTGGTTAACTTTCTCCTAAACATGTTTTCTATCACTCTCCATCAGAACATGACCCTTTGTTTTTTCATCCATGTCCATATTTCCATACTTGGAATCCTATTATGGGTTAACTCGGGTGACCTTTGTACTTATCTCTCTTTATTTTAAAGTGTTTGTTTTACCGACTTTTGTTCCGATGTGGGACTTTCAAGGATGTTTCCAAGTGCAATTTTAAAATTGCGAGGACGCAATTCCCAAAAGGGGGGAAGGATGTAACACCCCAGGTAAATAAAGAATATGACATTTCATATTTATCCATATTTGTGAATAAAATATTTAAATTACTTTAAAGGGGACGCTATGCTCGATGCGGTACCCAACACGCAACAACGAGTTCTTGGGAATCTTACGTTGCACTCTAATAATAAAATAATATTATTTTAAATGGTAGTTACCATGTAGTCGTTGTAATGGTGGGAATGGATATAAATAACTAAAATATGATTATATATGTTTTTAAATGTTTTTACATTTATCCAATAAAGGATAGAGGCTTAAAATACGGAAAGAATTCAATTTTAGGCATATATGCCCTAGTTTTCACTAAAGGTTCACTTATCACCTTTTGATGGAGAACAATCATTAAATATAGTTTTTTTCACTCTTATACATTATATTGGACCAAATAAAACTCTTCTTAAGAATTTGGACATCAAAATTTACTTTGTGTAAATTTTTGGTATCTTTCCGATAATGTTCATTTTTTTAATGAATAGTGTAAAATGTTGTATTTTAATTCAAAACCTCTTTTTAATATAATTTATTTATATTATTAGATTATATTTTGAATTGGTTTTAAAGTGGAATTAGAAAATGTTTTTACCATTAAATCCAATAGTGGTCGTTGGAATTAATTTCACTTTGAAATCAGACTTAAACTAGTGTCAATCTTTTGATACTTATTGTTTTATAAAAACACGCTATTTGCTCTGACAGCGGGAATTAATTATTAAATTAATTAATGAGACTAATATGTTTTGAATTTTGTAAAACAGACTTCATTTTTGAATTCGGAATATCAAATATAGCTTAGGGTGATGTTTTGGTATTTTTCTGAAAAACTCCAATTTTTGATGAATAGTGAAACCACTAAGTGGTAATCAAGCAAACTGATTTTTCAGTTATATGAAAGTTTACCACTAATGTGTATTGAATTTTGAAAATCCGACATACATGGTTGTCATTATTATGTAATATGTGGTTCAATGGGATGAAAATAATTTTTTGGTGAATAGTAACTTATTAAGTTTTTAATCGCGATTAGTGGTAATTAGTGTAATTTAAGGTAAAAATGATATTATAAGAATGTGAAAACACCATGACACTTGTCCTACACCTATTGGGTGAGTCATGGCCGACCAAGACAAGCCATGGGCCAACTTGGGGACCCCATGGATCCACTTTGGTTGGGAAATGACATAAATAACTTTTTATTTAATGTAAAAGTAAAAATGACACAAACATGATATGTTTTACTAAAACAATTTTTAAGTGGGGTTATACAAGTCATATTTTTTATTATAAATAGTCATTGGAAATCTAAAACGATTTCCTACATCATAGTATTTTTTTTATAATTTTTAGACATTAAATAAATTAAATTAATTATGACATAATAATGATGCAGCGATGACATCATTATTTGACGATTTAAATAAAATGAAAAGATAATGTAAAATCTATGAACTACACATGTCCAAAACTTATTGGATGAGTGGATTTCGAAGCCTTATCACCTTATCCACGACTTATATCAATGTGGGACCTTTTAAAACCGAAACACATTTTCAAATAAAGTAATATTTCTTACTTTCCAAAAGTGCCCCTCCTCTCCTCTTATAAAAGGCCCCCACCTCTTCCTATTTTCCCACACTCCTCAAGCCTTTGGCTCGGCCAAACCCTGCCCATTTACTCTCTCCACATCCCTCTCTTCATCCTAGAGGATTCCCTTTGGGCATAATACTTTCAAAGGAATCCTTTAGGCTCAAATCAAAAGGAGTTACACTTTTAAAGGTAATTCATTCTCTCATGTTCATTTGTTTTATTTTGCTTCTCCAACCCCCTAAACTCTTTTTATTTACTTCTTTTGTAACAAAACCAGTATATTCAATATACTAGGATGTTGTTATAAGATTTATTCGAGCTACACTCTCACACAACTACATCAAATGGTTAAAGAACATACGGTTTCCGTGGATGGCGAAATTCTGCCTCCCGAAACGATGATTGTTCAATACTCATTTAACACCTTCAAAGGTGGCCATTATGATGTCACTATTTTTATATATGATATATAATATGTTAATGTTTTACTTATGCTTCTGTATTTTTCATTTGTGTCTTACCTTTATGGATTCCATTATGGGTATAAGTGATATCTTCATTTAAGGAAGTGCGGACTACCGCCCCCTCAAAGTGATTTGATTCGTTAAATACCATATGTGGGATGTATAAAGGATGGAACTATGATATTATATATGATATTATACTGGAATTATAATATACCTTTATATCATTATGATTCTATTCTATAAACAATGAAATAGAAATGGAAGTAGCGTTCATTCGTACGTACGGCTTACCGTCTCCATGAACGGTGCATTTCATTTCATACCTCTAAATGATTATGTAATGTTATAAATGCATGAATGTACTGGATATATATGACATATATGATATCTACATCAGGAATACAATTCTGTTTATAATAAACATTTGGCCACACGAACAACATGTAATTGTAAGAAGTCCACTTTCGAATTAAGAACCAAATACCGACAAATTGAACATTATTAACTTGAATGATTACATAATGTTTATAACATGTCAATAATTGATATAAAAGTAATAATTAACTTGGAAAAGGTTTTTAAGGAAGTAGAAATTAACTCAAGTTTATTATTCAGGAGATTAAAGAACGATCGAGTCAAGTCGGACCCGACATAAGGGATCTTATTCTCTCTTTCTTTTTAAGTACACTCTTTTATGTCATTCCTTTTAAGCTCATATTTCTTATGATTGGGATGTTCTTTTATATTACTCCTACTGTAATTATTATGTTCATATTATGAGAGACCCTATTTCCTCTCATCAATCCATTTAGGAAGTTTTGAGTGGCGCCGTTAGGCTGCCAAATTTTCGTAAGGGATTTTTCATCTAACTTTTATTCCCGTGAGATTTATGCTACATTTGCCACAATTTACTTTGAGTGGTGTATGTACTACCATTATTCTAGTCTTTGTGTAATATAATGTCCTTTATGAGTATTTACATCAATGATTTATTGTCCTTCTGTCATGAGGTGTATGTTTTGAAAAATACCCAAGTCGGTAAGGGAACCTTTCCCCCTCCTCTTTTTTTAAAAGACTTCTTTTGTTGGGTCTTTTAATTTACATATTTTTATGTTGGGATATGTTCTCATATATCCTTATTGATTTAAATTTTATGTCCAAGTGATGAGATGCACTTTTTATCTCTCATCAACTCATTTTGATGTGATGCCGCTAGGCTGTCAAGGGAACTTTTTAACCCAATTTCGATTTCTTTGGGTTCAACATGTAGTCATTGAATATGTCATCCATTGAATATGTGTTAATGACCTTTTATTGTTTTACACTTAATATCCACTTATATTGTGTGTATTTATATTTGTCACACATATTATTGAGATTTATTTGTCCTTAATTTAAGGATACCTTCTTTATAAGGGATTTCATCACATTTGACATTTCTATTGAGGGTTCATTGTTGTTATGCACCAATTCACTCTTATATGGTGTATATACTATCATTTGGAGTATTATATCATGAATCCATTTATTCTCATGATATTATAAAGTTCTGACTAAATGTTATTCCTCAATTATTGTATTCAAGTGTCTCTAATTTTGGTAAAACCCCTTTAACCAAAATATCGTTTTAAATGTTTTAAATATTTATTCTTATTAATATCGATGTTTTCAAAATGGTTTTAAGGATTTATTTATATGGAATATTAATGGTTTAAAATTTTAAGCTTCAAGGTGGTATGGGACACTTTGATTCAAAAATCTCTTTATTAAATGTTGTAAATGGTTTTGGAAATGGTTTCTTTTTGAATGGATTCATTATTTCAATATACTAAAATGTTATATTGTGTTTGAAATGTGGAAATGTTATGTTTCCTTTATGCATGTTTTATGTGATACATTTATGTTATGGTTCTTGGGAATTGTTATGAAAACGGGTGGTTCCGTGATAAACTAAGGGCGGGTGAGCCCGATATAGCTCTCCAATGCATTGGGTAACGCGAAGGAGTGAAACGTTAAGGTTTCTCTGAAGAGATTTAGTGGATATAATGTGATGGGTATTCCAAACGTAACCAAGAGGGTTACTCCCTACGTAAGAATGTTATGAATGCCTCAAGTTACCTTTATGTCTTATGTTTTCTATGATTTATTCATGATTTGATATGCCTATGTTGTATGGGTAAAGTGGGATTTCATTCTAATGTATATATATGAACTCATGTTTCCTTTCCATATTTTTATAACTCTTACTGAGATTTTTATGCTCATCCCAAGTTTTTTAAATGTTTTTCACAATTCAAGGGAAAGGTACATGATGTGATTATAGTGTCAAGGATGTGTCAATAAATAATCCATGTTTAATTTTCAACATGTTACCGTTGATGGGAAAAATGAATAATGTCTTTTTTGTAACCACTTTGTTTAAGTGTGGAATGTAATGCAAGTTTCATTATCTAATTCTCTAAAACTCTAAACCTGAAAACATCCTCAATGTGTAATCTTTTAATAACTCAAGATTAAGTAAGGTTTAAGGCTAGGGCCTTATACTATATCATAGAGAGTAAGTATTATGGAATAATGTAACTCACTAGATTACGATTTTGTGGAGAAAAAAGATGGTTGATGAAGAAAAATGGGAATATAAAAATGTTATGAGTGAGAGGTGTCCTCACATGTTTAATACATGAATAAAATTTCAATGAATCAATTAACAGAAAGAGGTATAATTTAACAACCTAGGTACTTACAAAATAATTTGTATTAATTTGGGAATTAAATTGCTAAATTCATTGTAAATGTATAATGAAAGAAGTGGTATTTATATAAATTGGGGACTCTATACCAATAGAATATTTATCTCACCCGTTATACTATAAATAAAATTTGTGTATCATATAGAAGAAAATAATAAATTTTTATATCATAGAATAAGTAAAAAAATGTTTATAAAATAAAAAATTAGTTGTTGGTATTTTTGCGAAAATTAAAATTTTATTTACAATTTTATAAATAATGTAATTATTTAAAATAAAGTTTACATTATTTACATAGATTCATAAATTAATATTTTTCTTTATTATAATTAGAATATAATTTCATGAGACCTTAATTAATTTTTCAAACCATTATAAAATAAGCTATAAAATTAAAATATGTATTTTTTGAATAATTGATGTTTTAATGAAAAATTCAATTTCAAATATTTGTAATTTTTAATAAATTAGAGTGGTTTTTTTAATTATATATTTTAAAATATGGTTAGTGTAATTTTTTGAATCTTTTCTAAAATAGTTTAATTTTTGGTGAATGGTGAAATTATGTAATTTATGGTATTTAACATTATAAGTTAAATACAATAATTATTGAGTTATGTTTGAGGTTTAGATGTGGTAGGTACCCATTAGTTGAAAATCACATGATCTAGTTACATTAATTATTCACATAAACCAACACTATTTATATTCTAGATCGAAAATAATAAACAAATGAATAAAATGATCAACCCCCCTCCTAATAAATACCACCCCTCACCACCCCTTCTCCTCACACCTCAAAATCCTACTCTCATGTCCAAATTCTGACCAATTCCTTTCCCAAAACTCTGCCACATGTCCAATATCTTCTAGTATCATCGAAATAACAGAACCGTGTTCCTTAAGGACATTCTCAAGGAGACAATAGTTGAGAGGTAAAATCCTACATTCATTCTCTTTTAAATTATTTATTGCTTTCTTTCATTCTAATTTTTTTCACCTCCAATATCCAAAGTGAAATGAAACCCCCAATATAATACATATACTATAATATGATTATGTTTATTAAATATCCAACATCAAACCACTTCTCCTCTCCTATTTTTAATAAAAATTAAAACATCATCCAGGATGTTTTGTTTCACTTCCATCAAGGATGATGAGTTTTCCTTTTCAATTTACAACTTCAAGTCTAGTCAGAAAACCGTTTTTATGGTTAATAAATAATTTATTAGGTATATTATAACTTGGTTAATGATCTGGAACTGATTTATAGTGATAATATTACTTAAAATGAAACTTGTTTATGATGGTTGGAAAACCCACATAAAAAAAACAAAACATTTACCAATAATATTCTATATTATGAACCATCCTTATATAATAAAAATATAATATAGGATATCATTTAAGTTTATGGTATCATATTAATACCATTTATTTTTATTTTTTAATTTTTTCTTCGTTTTGACAAGAACACCAATAATGATACTCAGGGGAACTAACTATAAAGACAAGGAATCAATGCTCTTGGAACAAAGATTCTATTATTTGTAACTCATAAAAATGTCCATAAATAAACTATATAAAATTTTCTAATTAAAATATATTTGGAAAAAATTATCAATTAATTAAATGAAGAATATCATTTCATTATCCATGACATTAAGTACAAATGAAGAACGTTTTTTTACACATAGTAAGTGAATTCTTAACCCAATTTCCATTATTTTTGTCAAATCAAGAATATATTTGATTATGTGGTTCTGATATTATTTATGAAATTAATTTTCATTATATTATGTTTTATTTGATGGATTTATAACTTATTCCCATATTTTATGAATTTTATTAAATCTCACTTCAATGAATTGATATTTGTAAAATAATTTCCTTTAAAATCCTCTTTAATTCCCATTTTTACAAAATTTTAAAATAATATTTTTTCAAATATATAGAATGAATGGAATTTCTATCTGTCATGATGATTTATATTCGGAATTTTAATTTATATGTTTATAATTTTATTTTCATATAAAATATTTCCATTTATGACTATACATCTTGTAAACAAATTAATTAGATTTCTTAATGAAAAGTTATTTTCTTCATGGATTCTTTTTTTTGAAAGATATATGTGTTATTCTGAGGTTATTGTTTTTATTTATTTTTATGATGATTGGTGGTTCCAATATAAAATGAGTCTGTTTGTACTCACTATAGATCTTCAATTCAGTGGGTAAGGGTATAGAGTTGACCAATTATGTTTCTTCTAATAGATTATTAGAATATAAAGGATGGTTATTCTAACTGTAGCTATGATGATTACTCAATGTGTATCCATGAGAGCTAATTTAATACAAAACAAGATTTTTCATGTTAAAAAATCATGACATTCAACTGGGAATAATTATTTCCTTTAACCATCCAAAAAAACCTCTTAAAACATTTTAAAATAGGGGATGATCACAAAAATATTAGTATGTTATATAAAAATGTTGAAAGAAACTGTTATCCATGAATTAAAAAATGTTCACAGAGTTATAGCTTTTACACATAAAGAATATTCTCTTTATCTTACCTTATGGAATCATAAGTTTCTTATAAAAACATAGAAAGCATACATGAATAATAACATAAAATTATGTAATCATTTCCATACCACTATAACATAAAAATTAGCACTCCGAACTACATAGGGAGTAACCATCATGTTTACACTTGGAATAACCATGGTGGTATATTCCCATAATCTCTTAGGATAAATCCAACTTGTTAACTGTGTCTCTTTAAATATTACATCTAAGATTAGTTATGGGATCACCCAACATTATATTATCATAGAACCACCGTCATCATAACTTTTCCCAAAACCCATAACATAATTATAACACATAAAGCTCTCATAAAAGAGACATTCAATTGGAAAATAAAATTTCAATTTTGAAATAACGATACATTAATTTTATAGGTGGCACACTCATAAATAAAAAAATTTATTTGAAAATATAATATTAAAATCTTAATTTAAACATTAAAATATTAAATAATCAATAAATCAGAAAATTATATTAATGTCGTATATTTAAAAAATTATTATTTTTTAATATTGTTTGAAGAGACACTAAAGTGTATTTTTAAATAAATATCCCTTAAAAATTTCATGTAATTGAAATGAGAATTAATCAATTGAATAAAATATTTAAATACAATATAAATCCACATAAAATATATAATGATAATCCAAATTAATTTCAGAAATAATCTTATTACCACATAATCAATGAAGAATATGGATAACCCAATGAGCAGAAATTAGGTTAAGAATTCAATTTCCATTTGTTTGAAAGAACTTTTCACTTGTACTTAATGTCCAGGAAAATATACTTGGGTTCATTACCTACTTAATTAAGAACCTTTTAAAAATATATTTTATTTATAACTATTTTATTATGTTTATTTGTAGTTGTTTTAATGAGTTATTAATATTAGAATCATCATTCCAGAAGTGTTTGTTTCATTGATTTATGGTCAGTTCCCTTGAGTATAATTTTGGGAGTTCTTTTCAAACAGAAGAAAAATATAGAAAGTGGAATGTAATTTAATTAATATAATTCCATAATTTTAAATGTTACCGTATATATATTTTTTGTATATTAGGATGACAAATTAGTTAAAACATTAATGATAAATGTATGGTCTATTTTCCAGTTTTCCCAACCATCACAAACTAGTTTCATTTATTTAATTATTATGTCTATAAATTATTTCCAAAACATTCAAAAAGTTGTAATATGTATATTAAAATATGGTTTAACCATATAGTTGTTCTATGACCAGCCTTGAAGTTAGTAAATTAAAATGAAAAATCCCCATCAATGAATGTGGTGAATCGACACATCAATGGTGATGTTTTCATTTCATAGTATTAGAGGATAAGATAATAGTTTTGATGATGGATACTCCATTTACACAATAACATTAAAGTATATATAAGATAATTGAGTTTCCGTGAATGTTTGGATTTGGGTTAAGAGAGTATAAGAAATGAAAAGAAATTAAAAGAGATAGAAGGAGGATATTACCTCCTTAATATTTCCTCCTTTAGAATCACCTTATGGAACATTGATTTGGTCTATTAATGATAAAATAATATCTAGGATCTAATAAATAAAATACATAAGGAATAAATATACCATTATTACTTGAATGAAAATATTTTCACAAAGATATAACATTTACATGTAAAATATAAGCTCTTTACCTTACCATATGAGTTTATATGTTTTCTATAACCCCATAAAAAACATTAATAATTCATAAAGGGTAATTTATGGCATCATTTTCATATTGAAATTACATATAAATTTTCTCTACTAGCTACTTTGGTCGTAACCAACTTGGTTACTCTTAGAATAACCACCATAATATATTCCCATAATCTCTTAGGAGAAACCAAACCAGTTAACTCAATCCATTTAACCAATTAATTGAAAATCTATAATGGGATAACATACCCCTTGTTTATCCTAAAACAACCCATCATCATAAAAATTTCCAAGATCCATGACATAGTCATTAAACATAAACCTCTTATAAAAGAAACATTCGTGAGGAAAATAAAATTTTCTTTTTGAAATCACATTGCATTTTTTTGCAAGCCACACACTCATCAATTAAAATATTTAATTTGAAAATGAAATTTAATACATTTAAGGTAAAATTAAAAATATTAAATAATCATTAATGTAGGGAATTCTATTTATTATATATATGTAAATAAATATCTGTTTAAATATTGTAAATTGATGCATTAAAGAAGAATTTTCGAATGAAATTATCCTACAAAGATGATATCATTGAACTAAGAATTAATCAGATGAATAAAATGTGTTTATACACTTTAAATCAACATAATTATATATAATATATTGATGTTAATTTAAAAAATAATCTTATCTCTACATAATATAAGAAGTATAAGGTTATCCCCAACAATGGAAATCGAGTTTATAATTCCCTTACCTTATGTCTGAAAGCATTCTTCACATGTACTTAATGTCTTGGATAATAAAATTAGATTCATAAATTACTTAACTAATATCCTTTTCCACATATAATTTATTTATCATCATTTTATTAAGTTTATTTATGTTCATCTATGTGGGTTATAAATATCCAAATCTTTGTTCTAGGAGAGTTCTTTTCATGGATTTATGGTCTGTTCCCTCGAGTAAAAAATGGGAATTCATTGTAAAGAGGATGAAAAACACCTTAAGTGGAATGATATATTGTTAATATGATTCCAATATTTTAAATTTGGAAATATATATTTTTTATTTCCTATATGTGTATTATTCATTGGAAAAAAAATGATGATAAACGTTTGGTTTGGTTTTGGTCGTTTTTCCAACCATCACAAACTAGTTTTGTTTTATTTAATATCGTGTATATAAATTAGTTCTAGTACATTAAAAAATTATAATATACAATTAAATTAGTTTTATATGATAATAATGGTTTTATGACTAGCCTTGATGTTGGTAATATAAAATGAAAACTAGTCATCCAAGAAAGTGGTGAATCGACACTTCAGAGGTGATGTTTTCATCTTTTAGAATAAGAGGGGTAGAGAAGTGGTTTAATGATAGATATTACATTGAAATAGTAAAATTACATTGCATGCATGGAACTAGATTTATTATGTCACTTTGGATTGTAGGGGTTAGGATACGGTGTAAGGAATAAAATATATAAATAATTTGAAAGTGAAATAATGGATAATATTTACCCTCAAATGTTGTCTCCTTGAGAACCTTCATAATTTTTGAAACTTTTATTTAGTTATTCCATGATATAAATATATTAAATTTTCAATTATAATTTACAATAATTTTATTTATGATTTCTAAGGTGTGGTTACTATTCTATTAGTATAATATCTATAATTTCAAAAAATACAACTAACTTCATTAGAAATTTATAATAAATTTAACTCTCCAATTCCATAATGAAAAAAATTATTCTATATGTAATTGGGTTGTTATATTATCCCCCCCATATTGGTAATTTCTTCCTCATGATTTTTATCACTTATTGAACAAGTTGGGATACCATTCCCCCTTATCATTTTTAGATTACCATGTTGCTTACTCAACCACGTGCTTTCTCCACAAATCCATAACCTAGGGAATTACCATATTCTGTTATAAATTTTCTATATAATCCTGATTTGGAATCGAATTATACTTATTTAAAAATTATCTCTTATAGTTGGTAAATATCTTGAATTAGAACATGTGATGAATCTAGCATGTGATTTTTAACATCGAGACATAAAAAACATTGAGTACCTAGGAAAAACTGGAGGACAAGTTACTTGGTAGTCACCAGATCGAACTTCCTCTAGTATTTCACATAGTCCAACAAGACATAGCCTCAGTTTCCCTTTTTTACCAGAACACATCACACATCACACATTTCCATTTCTATACAATGATAAATACATGATCACCTACCTCGAAGGAAATATCAATCTTTTGGTTATCTGCGTAACATTTATATATTCTTTGATGTATCCTCAATTCTCACTGAATCATCTAAAATATAATTTTATTCTCATATTGAAATTCAACTCCAATCTATTTTATTTCACCTACTCTGTCCCACAATTCTACACATCTACACTATTTTCTAAATAATTCTTTAAAATATTCCATTTGTATACTAGTATAAAATACTTTGTTATAATAAAAATCAAATGAAGAAATATATTGATTTGTACATCCCTCGTAATCCATGATTCAAGATCAATGCATATCCTTTATTGCCTAAATTATTAGATATGGTTTTCCATTGGAGTGAGGATGAAAATTAGTACAAAAATTTAATTCCGTTCTCCACAACTTATTATGTCCCTTACAAATGTTAGAAGTTAACCTAGGATCATGATCAGATACAATGGAGAGAGGAACTCCATGTAACATGACTCTCTCTTTGAGGAGTAGTTGAGAATGTTGATCTAATGAAATTGTAACCCTAATAGGAATAAAAGTTTCATATATATTCAATCAATCAATAATAAACCAAATTTAATTCTTACCTCGAGATGTTTTTGGTAACCAAATTTTGAAATCTAGGGATATAATTTTCCATTTCCACTATGAAGCCAAAAAAGGATGAATCATCCCCTTCAGAAATTTTAATTGTACCTTTACATTTTGATAATTAAAACATATATTGGTAAGTTTGAAATAAATCTACTTATTTCATCCCACTATTAATATTTCTGAAGGTCTCTATATGTCATGGTGCTTCCTGGATGAACTGAAAATAGAGAACTATGAGCTTCCCATAAAAACTCTTTCCTCAACAATGAATCCCAATATATAATTATTCACTTCCCCAATCTCAAAAAACAATATATATCAATGTTAAATTATAGAAACATAACCTTTTTAGCCAATTATATCATTTTATGTAAATTATTTTCTTCCTTTTTTCTTGTTTAGTTCTATCTGGTAAAGATGATTGTACTAAAACCTGAAACAAAATAGTGTAATTTCATACAGAAAAAACATCCACGAAAAAATCCATTAAATAATTAACCAATGGGAAATTTCCCAAACACAATATGGTTAATTTATAATGATTTTTTAAACTCAAGGAATAAGCCACTTTGTTTTGTTTTCAACGATGGAAACTGATCATGAAAACATAATCATTTATTATCTCCCTCTATCTTCTTTTCGTGATGTTCAATTTCTTCGGAGTCAATATATACATCAGAAATTTGTGATCAGTATTTATTAAACACTTTTCTCCAAATAAATTTTGTCCCCACAATTTTAATGAAAAACATGAATTCCAATTCCAAATCATATGGGTGATAATTTAAATCACCAGGTTTCAGTTTTCATGTAGCATGATAAATTACCTGATCATTATCCATCAGAACACAACCATGTCCCTTTAAAGAAGCATCACTATAGATGAAGCTTTTTGAATTTATATAGGGAAGGTCTATAACTAGATCATTCCCCAATATTCTTTTTAGTTCATGAAAACAAACATTACATTGTTTTGTCTAAATAAATTTAACCCCTATTCATGTTAACATAGTTTGTAGGATAGATTACCATAGATATTTTTTAACAAAACATTTTTATTTTCTTAATAATCCAACAAAATTATGAATCTCAGTAACATTTATAGGTCTTTCCCATTCATAAATAACTTTTTTCTGGAGAAATAAATTGTTATTTTATCCTTTTTTATAATGTTTTAAATAAAATTTATCTATTGTAACCAAAAATCACATTTTCTAAATTTCCCATATAACATATTTTCTTTAAGGGTTTCCCAAAAAATATTTAAATGAATCCCATGATCATTATAAATTTCATTAATAAACAAAAATATCCTCAATAAAAATAATAGTAAACTTACCCAAATATTCATGGAAGATCATGTTCAGAAGATATAAAAATACAACATGAGAATTTAAAAAACCAAAGGGTATAACTAAAAAATTATAATTCCATATCCCGTATGGAGTACTATTTTCAGAATTTCATCCTCCTTCACCTTCAGCTAATGGTACCCAGATCTCAAGTCAATCGTGGAAAGATACTGAGTGCCCTATAGATTAACAAAGAATTCATTACTCTGAGGAAATGGATACTTATTCTTTTTTTCTGTGAAAAACTTCTTGACTTAAAACATGGATTTATATTTCCCTTTACCCATTCAAAAACGATGCGAAAAACATTTTAAAACATGAGGTGTGGAAAAAACCTCAGTAATGGAAATAAAAAGGAATAAATAAAATTTCACTCATGAATGAAAACGTTTTAACAAATTCGTAACTTTTACACAAAAAACGTAATCTCATTAGCATACCATATGATATCATAAGTCTCCTTTAAAACCATAAAAATCGTAAATAAATCATGGATAAATATTTTTCAGAAAAAAATTAAAAATGCTAAATTTTATATATAATCAAAATAATAATATATTCATAAAATACAAATTTTAATTTTATAACTATTTTATAACACTTTATAAAATAAATTATGGTTTCATAAACTTATCATTTAATTAAAATACAAAAAAATATTATTTTATGAATCTATTTTACGAAAATAATTTTTTAATCATTATATTAATTATATAATTTTATATAAATATTTATGCTTTGCAAAAATACCAAATCATAATTTATTATATCTGAAGCACTTATTTACTCATTACATGATATAAATATATCATATATTCAGTTATAAGATATATAATTTTTTTATAATTTCATTAGTTATGTTAAAATTATATAGTTATAGATTCCAATATTATATAATACCACTTAATTCATTTTACATTTATAATTAATTTAACTATTTGAATCTAGAATGAAATCAAATTATTCTATATGTATGGAGGTAGTAACCCCCTATATGGACCCATGCATGATGTACATAGACATTACATTACTTTCTTGGAAAACTTAATACATGACAAAAATAGACGCCCAAAGACTGTATTGGTTTAGTGTCTTTGGAAACTCGGAACAAAATCTTCTAATCATGGTGAAAGATATTCAAAATATCCTATAAAGCTCTTCCCCTTTTTTTTCTTACCTAAAGCCTTTATTTATATCCTGGGGAAAAGAAAACATATAAAGGGGGAGCTCAAATGCTCAAAAAGGGTAAGCATGGAGAAAATAAAACAAACCATATACATTTGAACTTAAAAACACGAACAAAAAGTTTAAACATCAAAATCATGAGTTGGGAAAATAAATCTTGGTAGTATGTAAGGCATAGATTATTAAGGAACATCAATCATTATAAAATAGCATGGTACTAAAACATAAAATTTTAGAAAACCATTAAGCACATGTTATTATTTCCATAGTAGCCAAGGCATTGTTTCCAAGACCATCATAGTGGAAAAATTCCATTACTAAACCGGGTTTACTTGTCGTTCCAGCCCTATATTACTGAACCAGCTTCACTTTCCATTAGAGCCATGTCAATATCATGAGATATAAATATTTACCCAATGCATTGGAGGGAGATATAGGTCCCACCGATCTCATAATGAAATCATTCTTACGTGTTCCACAAAATAAACATAAATCATTCATCATAACCCAAAGAATAAAATGGGTTTCATAAACATCATATCATAACATAATCCATATAAAACAAATGGATATCATTTCATCATACGAAAAAAAATTAATCCATTTAAATAATAGAGACAATATTCTTGAAACATAAAAAAATTAAATAATTTCATCTCAGATAGAATATGGTTTTGTTAAAAAACTTGAAATGAATTCTTGGGGAAAATATCCTTTCTTCTTCAAAATAATTTATTTTCACAAAATTACATTAATTTTAAAAGAAAGGGATTTTATTAAAAATAATCATTAAATATTGTAGAGTAATCTTCATGAAAATTAGGCGTTATGAAACTGTAAAAATCCGTTGACACCGTATAAGTTAAAGAAACATTTTCCTCGTACTTTTGCTGGAAAAGTAAAAAAGTTTCTCGTATGGTAAAAAAAAGAATATTATTTCCATAACACAATGTAAAAGTCAAATAGGGGTAAACATGAATTTAAAAATACATGGAAGAATATTAAACACTTTATGAAAAACATTTTTATGGACATGGATGAAAAATATAACACAAGTAAATACTTACGTATAAGCAATATCAGATAAAAATGAGATTTGCAAAATTATCCCTTCACTTATGTCCAATTTTTTCATATGTGTCCGAGACTCCTGTATAGTGAGTTTAAAAATATTATTAACTTGTAAAAGAAATATAATAATATTTATGATATCATATATGATTCACTTACATCTTTATATTACCCGTTCGTTTTTCAATCCCATGTTAAAGCATCGTTTTGAGTAAAATCATTTTATTTATCCTTCGTGTTTTGACTTGTAATTATTCATATTATTACATATATCATGATTACCTACTTATAGAATGTAAAATATTATTTATATATAATATATATTTAGAATATACATATATATAATAGATCGATAAATGGAATGAAATACACCATTCATGGAGACGGTAGGCCATACGTACGCTTGAACGCTGTTTTTGTTTCTTTATTAAATTGAATGGAAGTAAGTAAATAAAATATAAATAAATCCAGTATCATTATTATGTCATATATTTCATGATTATTTATTATATATTCTTTATAATCATTCTTGAATGGTTAACTTGGAAAATGAATCTCATCGCGTCGTGGAGATGGTAATCCGTACGTACGCACGAGCGATCATATCGTTCCCATAATTATTGAATGGAATTAGAGTGGATTATATAATATTTAAGAATTATTATCATGTTATAATAACCATATATAGTTATTATTTAGACCATTATACTCATCCAAGTAAGGTGGTAGTCGAAAAACAGATTACACCACTTCCTGGAGACGGTATTCCGTACGTACGCACGCGCGGTGATTTCATTTTTTGTTGGATGGATAGAAGGTGAAATAGGGTTGGTTAATATATATTATAACAAATAAGTATATGAGTTATAATAATGTTATTAATTTATTGTGAAACAACAAAATAAGAGGAAGTAGAATAAGAAATGAATTTGAATGAATCGGTAAAGGAAATTACCTCTTCTTCGACGCACCTCTTCTAAACCTCCTATTAGGGCACTAAAGTTGCTATTTGAAGGATACCATGCCCTATATTATGTTTCTAGGGAAGTGGATAAGATAAATGGGCAGGGGTTCTCTAAGCATGAATGCTCAAAGTGGTGTGAGGGGGAGAAGGAGAAGTTTCCCTTTTATAAGAGAGGAGAGAGGCACTTTTGGAAACCTCTAAAATATTAATTTAACATAAATTAAACCCCCACATAAAAACTTCCAAAATGATTCAAATCCAAATATTAGATGAGATATGGTTGTAATATAATCAAAAAATAACATTTAGACATGTTTTTTGTTTGTTTTAAACCTTATCATTTTGATTTATCCTTATTTAATGTATTTAATTTTATTTATTGTAATAATATTCTATATTTTAAATTGTTATAAATACATACTTATATGTTGTAAATTTTCCATAATTAGATACTTTATATCCTTTTAGACAATATAATTTCAATTTTCAATTTTTAAATATTTTTGGGATTTTTAAACAATTTAATAATATATTATTTTTATAAAATAACAATAGTGTCTATTTTGACACTATTCATCTATTTGAATTAAAATAAAATCCAAACAGAGGATAAATTCGAACAAAAATATTTAATAGATTCCTAACATGTCATATTCATCTAGAAAATTTGTGGAGAACATTAATTAGTTCTTATAATATTTATTTTAGTATTTTTAAATCTATTTATTTGATATTTTAATCAATAAAATAATTTCAACATCACTATTGTGTCATCATTAATTATAATTATTTAATCGCTAAAAACACTAGATAAATTATAATGATTTAGATAATTTTATTATAATTTTTGAGAATATTAATATTCTAGGTTTTATGAGATTTATCACTAAATTAAAATTATTACACTTATAAGATATAAGAGGGTGACATGTTGTAACTTTGTTTGGTTTTAATAATAATCATATCATTTTCATGGTAAATAGTGCATAAAATGAATCTATTCCGACCCTTATGTGATATGGGTCAACTTTTATCCATTCAATAGAATTTTTACAGGTGTTAGGATAATTTTATAATCTTATTTTTACCCTTAATTACCTGATTCACCTTTATCTGTTGTAAATAAAAATTTCAGTAGTTAATATTCGTAATGTCAAAAAAATAGAAGTAACCTATTAATATAATTTTAAACCGTTGAATACAAATATGTAATCCATTTTTCAAAATTAAAAACATAGAAGTTTCAGTAATTAATTTAAAATTAATCCCATTGTTAAGAAAACAGGTTTTTTAAAGTTAAAACATTGTCAAAGATTGAAATGTTTTTACATATGAATTCAATTTAAAAATAATGCTAATGAAATAAATTATATTAAATGGTAAAAATATATTCTATTTATACTTTAAAACCATTAAATTTTATCATTTAACCATATAAATTATCTTGATGAAAAAAGTTGTTTTTATGAAAAATTTAGCGTATTGTTACTACTCATCAAAATATGAATGTTATCAGAAAAGTATCGAAAACTTATACAATGTAAATTTTTATATAAAAATTCAAAATAATAAGTTTATTTTGTAAATTTGAAATCATAAACTATTAAAAAAAATTATTTAAAGTTGGTGCTCTATCAAAAGGCTCTAAAACAAAATTTTTTGAAAAATATTTCTTTTACCGAAATATTGATTTTTTTTTTCATATTTCATTCTAGAAAATGTGTAAGATGAATTATAATGTTATAAAATAAAAAATTTGGTTAATACTATTCATAATGGCTAGTTCATAATATTATAATAATATATCATTGTTTAGTGAAACTCGGTATTGCGTATAACACACGCTATCGAGGAAGGTCTCTCATGCATTCAACACAAGCCAAGAATAGTGTTTGTGTATACTAAAAGATAATACAGTGTTGCATATAATGCATGATAATCTTGGTGTAGTGTATAAAACAATACATCAAAGAAATTAAAAAAAATTATTTCTCATAAAATCTTAGGGTGTTACATTCTACCCCCTTAAAATGAATTTAGCCCTCGAAATTCGCCGGGGTTATAAATGGTTTTCTACTTGAATGTTTCTTTCATAGAAACACACATCATAAAAAGGAATTCTAAAACATAATTTTAAAAAGGAACGTTAGAAACATAAAGGATACCCAAAGTAACTCATCACTGGTTTTCCACATATGAGAATATAGGTGAAAATATGGATATGGAAGAGAAATCTAACCATCATGTTTGGATGAAGAGTGGTAGAGAACATGGCTACGAAAAATCAAACAATCACAAATCTATAAATTTGTGATGATCTAAGGTACCATCTGATTCAGTAGATATGAGGGTACTAGGAAAATGTATCTGGTTTTCAATATCATTTCCCTAAAGTCGAAAATTTTGAATTAGAAGAAATACCTACTTGATTTTGGAACAATCTCACAGTAGTTTGGGCCTAAAACAATTTCCACTTCATCTCTTAAAGAAATGAAGTTGAATTTGTCTTCCGTGAAGTGTTAGCATATCATGCGATAGAATGATAAATCATTCTAGCTGTCTCTAACATAAGGTTAGCAAAAGTTATAAGTCCATATTATGGTGAGATTAAGCGTATATGGTTCCAAAAATGTATGTATACTTCATTTATCATAATAAATAATAAAATAAAACAAGTTTCTAGTAACCAGGGACTTCCTGTAGGCCAGTGGTAGGCGATAAAGGCTTGTCGCACTTCGGTTGTGGGTTCGATTACCACAACCTTGTCTGATGCGGCGTGTTGTCGTCAATCCTGCAGGTTGTTCTTTTTCTTAAAATTCACCATTATAAAATTCTAGAAATAATATAAAAAAGGGTTCTAGCCTTAAATAATACCATCTGATGTCCAACATAATCCATCCCAATATTTAGGCTTAACCAAAATACTTCTATCCAATCTCATAGAATAAAGAAAATTATTCTTAGAAAGTTCATATATCAAGAATGTCAATACAATCATTTATCCCCACATATATCATAAGATATATCTTGTTGGTAACATTCCAAATAAGTGAATACCTTAATCATGAATTCTCTTGTAAAATGAACACCCATTGATGATTACTGAAAACATGAATGCTGTCAAAAGTTAACTCTTTCCACATACCAAAATCCCCAAATTTCTATATACTAAAACCATGATATAACTTTGTCCTTATATCAGTCATGAGCTCATTAATACTATCAAAAATTTCATTTTCTTCTTATCCATTCATTATGATCATATCATTTGATTTCCAAAAATATTTCAATCACATTTCATGGTTACCAGTACCATACAATTATTAAAAACCAATACATAGATATTCCAAAATTCCACGATACTATAAATGAGAATCCATGATCCCATTATATAAACACTTAATCATTCCACAACATCATTGTCATACTCAACATCACCAATAGTGATAGCATGTGACTTCCCATTATCCGTTTCCTTAAGAGGTTTCTCATGTAGATCATCATTAACCCTTGGATTAGGGAATTGATCAGCATAATGCCCCATTTCCTTGCACTTGAAGCATTGAAGTGTTGGTGGAGTGTTCTCTGCAGTGTTTTCTCTATTCACATCATTATAAACCATTCTCCCATTACTTTGACACTTGGCTGGTCGATGAACGTCATTTACACACTTGAAACATTATATAGTACGTTTTAGACAATCTCCACCATACTTCTTTCCACACATTGAGTATAAAGAAACATCACCTTCTTTTCACCATTGCTCTGAGATTTTTCCTTGAACTCCATCTTTCATTTTTTTTCAAAACCATGTGTAGGATATGTAACACTAACTTATAGTCCTACCTTGATAGAACAACACACAATTTCTTCATAGCTACTAAAGTCTCTTATAGCTAATTCCCTGTGAAGACTTGGTTTTAAGCCACTAAAGAATAGATCAACTTTACTTTCAGGTTATATGATAAATCTAGATGAATACCTTGAAAGCCTTGTAAAATTCGCCTCGTATATACCTACAGATTTATCATCCTTTTTCTTAAGCTTGAGGAACTCCTTTTCCATATTTTTTCAAAGAATAATAGTGAAGTACATATTGAAAAACAATTTCTTGAACTCGTTCCATCCATGGATTCAATTTCATCTTGGGGACTTGTATTCTTAATTAGATTCCACCACTGGTCTGCTTCACTTTCTGAACGATAAACATCTAAAATGACTTTGTCATGTTCTGAATTGTGAAATATGGAAAATATCTTTTCAATGGTACCGATCCATTGTTCAGCAACAAGTGGACCAGAATACCCACTAAAAGAAGGTGTATGTTTCCTCATGAAAGACTCAATAGAATATTGTTCCTTTATCTGCTCATTTGGAAGTCCATAATGATTCATAGCTCGTGTAAATATAACAATAATATTTTCACCCCATATCCCATAACATTGGATTGTTCTGGATGACAATCATTGCATTGTCCATTACATTGATGAACATTATTCCTTCGGGTTCCAGCAATCGTCTAAGACCCAAAAAGAATAGTGTGAGAGGCAAAACTCATGCTAGGAAAACAACATAATAAAGGGGGAGTACCTTCAATATCTATCATGTTAGGTTTAATTCTATGATCATTACCATAATTCTAGTACTATAACCTATACACATACTTAACATTAGAGACATCCCAGGACATACCTTTGAAATATCTCTAGGGATTTCAATAAAGTTTTCGCATCCTAGTTTGTAAAGGTTAAATAAACCTTCGATGTCATACCAACTATAGAGACCCAAGCATGATGTACATGGACATTACATTAGTTTTGCGGAAAACATAATATAAGACAAAAATAGACTCCCAAAGACCGTATTATTTTAGTGTCTTAGGAAACTCGGAACAAAATCTTCTAATCATGGTGAAAGATCTTCAACATATCCCATAAAGATATTCCCCTTTTGTTTTCTTACATAAAACCTTTCATTATATCCTAGGGAAAATAAAACATATAAAGGGTGAGCTCAAATTCTCAGTAAGGGTAAGCATGGAGAAAATAAAAGAAACCATATTAAATTGAATGGAAGTAAGTAAATAACATATAAATAAATCCAATATCATTAATATGTCATATATTTCCTGATTATTTATTATATATACTTTATAATCATTCTTGAATGGTTAACATGGAGAATGAATCTCATCACGTCTTGGAGACGGTAATCCGTACGTATGCACGAGTGATGATATCGTTCCCATAATTATTGAATGGAATTAGAGTGGATTATATAATATTAAAGAATTAGTATCATGTTATAATAACCATATATATTTATTCTTTACACCATTATACCCATCCATGTAAGGTGGTGTTGGAAAAACATATTACACCACGGTGTGGAGATGTTATTCCGTACGTACGCATGCACGATTATTTCATTTTCCGTAGGATGGATAGAAGGAAAAATATTGTTGGTTCATATCTATAATAACATATCATTATTTGAGTGAAACTGATGTAATTACTTTGTTATGAAAGAACAAAATAAGAAGAAGTAGAAGAAGAAATTAATTTGAAAGAATCGGTAAACGATATTACCTCTTTTTCAACGCGCTTCTTCTAAACCTCTCCTTAGGTCAGTAAAGTTGGTATTTGAAGAAGACTAAGACCTGTAGTATGTTTCTATGGAAGTGGATAAGAGAAATGGGCAGGGGTGAGCCGAGCTGGAAGGCTGAAAGTTGTGTGAGGAGGAGAGGGTGGAGGTACCCTTTTATAAGAGAGGAGAGGAGCACTTTTGGAAACCTCTAAAATATTAATTTAATTTAAATTCAAACCCCACATAAAAACTTCCAAATTGACTCAAATCCAAAGCTGAGATGATATAGGATTTTAATCTCATCAACCAATAACATTTATGCATGTTTCATGTTTATTTTAAACTTACGATTTTGATTTATCTTTATTTAATGTATTTAATTATATTTGTGGTAATAATATTCTAAATTTTAAATTGTTATAAATACATACTTATATGTTGTCAATTTTTCATAATTATATAATTTATAACCTTTTAGACCATAGAATTTTTAATTTTTAATTTTTAAATATTTTTGTGATTTTTAAACAATTTAATAATATGTTATTTTTATAACAATACAATTGTGTCAATTTTGACACTATTCATTTATTTGAATTTAAATAAAATACACACTGAGGATATATTTGAACCAAAATATTAAATAGATTTATAACATGTCATATTCATTTATAAAAGTTGTGGAGAACATTAATTAGTTCATATAGTACTTATTTTAATATTTTTAAAACTATTTATTTGATATTTCAATCAGTAAAATAATTTCAACATCACTATAGTGTCATGCTTAATGATAATTATTTAATCGCTAAAAAATAAAAAAAAAATCTAATGATGTAGATAATTTTTCTAGATTTCTGGAGACCATTTATATTCTATGTTTTATGAGTTTTATCACTAAATTAAAATTATTACACTTATAAGATATAAGAGAGGGGCATGTTGTCACTTTCTTTGGTTTTAATAATAATTATATCATTTTCATTCTCAAAAGACCATTAAATGAATCTATTCCAACCCTTATCTAATATTGGTCAACTTTTATTCATCCAATAGAATTTTGGCAGGTGTTAGGGTAATTTTATATTGTTATTTTTACACTTAATTACCTGATTCCCCTTTAACTATAGTAAATAAAAATTACCCTAGTTACTATTCATAATGTCAAAAAAAATAAAAGTAACCTATTAACATAATTTGGACCCACTGAATCCAAATATGGAATATATTTTTAAAAATTTAAAACACAGAAGTTGTAGTAATTAATTTTAAAATAATCCCGTTGTGATGAAAATGGGGTTTTAAAAGTTAAAACATTGTCAAAGATTGAAATGTTTTTACCTATGAATTCAATGTACAATTAATGGTAATGACATAAATTATATTAAATGGTAAAAATATATTCTATTTATACTTTAAAACCATTAAATTTTATAATTTATCCATATAAAGTATCTTTATGAAAAAAGTTGTTTTTAAGAAAAATTTAGCATATGTTTACTATTCATCAAAATATAAAAGTTATCGGAAAAGTATTAAAAATTTATCGAATGTAATTTTTTATATAATAATTAAAAATAAGAAGTTTATTTTGTAAAATTGAACTTATAAACTTTTCAAAAATTATATTTAAAATGTGTGCACCATGAAAAGGTGGTAAAACTCTATTTTTTGAAAAATACCTCTTTTATCGAAAAATTGATTTTGTTGTCATATATCATTGTAGAAAATGTGTAAGATGAATTATAATATTAGAAAATTAAAAATTCAGTTAATTCTATTCATAACGGATAGTTCATAATATTATAATAATAAATCATTATTTAGTGAAACTTGGTATTGCGTTCAACAC
The DNA here is from genome assembly GCA_963277665.1 of Viscum album. Classification (NCBI taxonomy): domain Eukaryota; kingdom Viridiplantae; phylum Streptophyta; class Magnoliopsida; order Santalales; family Viscaceae; genus Viscum; species Viscum album. Next base: position 258,027,955 of record OY728150.1, read on the forward strand.
ACGCTATCGAGGAAGGTCGCTCATGCGTTCAACACAAGCCAAGAATAGTGATTGCATATACTACAAGCTAATACGGTGTTTTGTATAACACAATCTAATCATGGTGTAGTGTATAACACAATACATCAAAGAAATTAAAAAAATATATTATTTCTCATAAAATCTCGGGGTGTTACACCCCCCCCCCCCCACTTTGGAAATTTTTTCCTTACAGTTTTCTTCACTATATAAAAAAGTAAGGATACCTTTAGCTTATTTCATTTTCAGATTCCAATGTTTCTTTTTCCAATATATGGTTTCTCCAGAATACCTTAACCTAGTAAATTACCTTATTCCGCAATACATTATCTCTAGATCTAGAATCTGAACAATATTCTACCCATATAAATGGTTATCTTCTAATATTTTTATATTATAGATTATGACATGATATTTATCAGGAACCTATATTCATAACATAAAAACATGAAAATCACTGTGCACTTGGTAATAATGCGAAGGTGAATCCACTCAGTAGGAAACCAATCAAACTTTTATCAACATTTTATAGGGTAAAATGAATTGTGGTATGAAATTACCTTTCTTAAAAAAACAATACACTTTTCCATGAAGAAACATGGAAAAATGCATGATCAAATTCATCAAATAATAGATCCTTATTCTAGTTATATACAGAACATTCTTGTCTTCTTTGAGCTATCTTCATGTTTTGCTGAATCACTTAAACATTATCATCTATTTCCACTACAAATTGAAGTCTCTTCAACTTTCTTTCACCTCATTCAAACTGAAATACCCGTGTTCATTCTAAATTTGAATATAATTTTTCAATAGGAACCATCTATATACTGGAATGAAAACTTTTATTTTAAGAAAAGTCAACCAGATAAAGATATATATTCTAAATTCTATAGTAATCCATTGAAAAATATCAAATCTTGTCCTACAGTATCTAAATTATTAGATCTTACTGTCCATCAGATTGAGGATGAGAATCCATTCTTCAATTTAATTTAATTCCCAATAACTTTTGAAGGATCTACCAAAAGATAGAAGTAAACTTGGTATCACTATCAGATATAATAGAGAGAGGAACATCATGTAACATAACTATGTGTTTGATGTATAGTCATGAAATTTGATCGAAATACCTTAAATTAAGAATAGAAAGAAAATGCGAATATTTAGTTTGTCGGTCAATAATATCCCACATCACATTTTACCTCAAGAGGTTTTTGGTATCCCAACTATGAAATCCATGGATATATTTTCCATTACAACTCTGGCACTGGAAAAGGATGAAGTATCACATTTGGTATTTTTTTATACTTTAACCTTTGAAAACTAAAACATCTCATGGTAAATTCAGCAATGTCTATTTTCATTAAATCCCACCAATAATACCATTGAAGGTATCTATACATCTTAGTGCTTCCAGGATGAACTAAAGAACATAGAACTATAATCTTCACTTAATAACTCCATAAACTGTGAATGCAAATGCACACATAGTCACTTCCGAAATCTCAAAACAAAATTTGTATGAATGTAAACTTCTATAAATTACCATTTTTAATAATTCTTCCCTTTTATAAAAATCAAAATCTTCTTTATATGATTTTTTAATTCTATATGAAATAGATTATTTTACTGACACTAGAAACAAAATATAGTAATTTCTAAAAAAAATTCCAAGAGAAAATTCCTCAAATAATTTACTGAGGGGTCATGTACCAAATGTAACATGGTTAATTTGGAATGTTGTTTTCAACTCATATAATCTACCACTTCAATCTATTTTCTACGATAGTAATGGATCATGAAATCATAATTATTTATTTTTTCCATCCATCTTCTCTACCTCAAGTGAAACTTATACTAAGTAATTATAATTTTAAAACTTTTGTGATATGTATATATTTAAATCTTTTCTTCTTATAAATGATTCCTCTACATTTAAAAAAACATATATTCAAATTAAAAATAATTTGTGACATATTCTAACTCATGATATTTCAGTTTTTGTGATGTGTAAGTAATTACTGAAACATTTTTCATTTTAATGCAACAAGGTCCCTTTAAAGAATAAATTCAACGGATTAAAAACACTACATTTCTGGAAATCAGGGAAACAATTAGAGCATTTACAAATATCTATTTATGTTTCTGAAAAAACATCACATTATTATATTAAAATTAATTTAACCCCATTTCATGTTAACTAACTTATCGGGCTAGATAACCATGCAATTTTTATAACAGACTGTCAGTAATAGTCTTATAATATGAGAGAAGTATGAATTTCAGTAACATTTGTAGGTATTTTCCATTCATCAACCACTTTATTTGTGGGAGCAACTATTGTTCCATCCTTATTTAAAATATTCACAAAAAAATAAATGTGTTGTAAAAAAATAACACATTATAAATTTCCCTTATAACATATTTTCTTTATGGGTTTGTACAATAATCCTTTGATTTTACTCATGAACCTCATATATTTCTGAATAAAAAAATATCATCAATAAAAACAACAAAAACGTTTTTCAAATATTTAGGGATGATCTTATTCATAATATCCATAAATAAATAAGGGGATTTTTTAACCAAAGGGAATATATAAAAACTCATAATTCCATATCTAGTGTGGAATTCATTTTCAATGTGTAATCCGCAATCACATTTAGTGAATTTTACCCATATCTCAAGTCAATCATGGAAGAATAATGAGCTCTCGGGATCTGATAATAAGAGTCATAGATAAAAGGAAAATGATACTTATTTTTAAATGTGATGTTATTCAATGATTTATAATCAATAAAAACCCTTATAAAACCATATTTATTTAAAAAAAAACAGGGGCACACTAAGGTAAAATACTAAGACTAATGAAACCATTATCAAGAAACATCTCCAAATTATTTTTAAATTTTATGAGTTCTACTTGATCAATTTGATAATGGGGTTTTGAAATAGGTTTTGCGACACAGACTAAATAAATAGTCACCTCAACATCCCGATCAGGTATAATACCAGGGTAATCATTGGGAAAAACATTGAGATACTCATTAACAAATAGAAAATAATTAATCTATATAGTTCCCTTATTTCTAAAAACATGTTCATGGTAAATTCCATTTGCATATTTTAACATTTTATCATCATCTTTATAATTTATCAATTGTATGTGTTCATTATTGTATAAAAATGGATACATATTCAAAAAATAAATTTCATTAGCTCTAAAATTAATCTTATCATGTTCAACAGAAAGTCAATCCATTCCCAGAATAACATCAAATTTTACCTCTGACAATACAACATATTTTTCAGAAAATTTCATTCTACATACATCAATATGATGATTCTTATAATTTATTTTCAAATTAATATTTACCATATTTTTTTATACAATAATTTATGGATTCATTTATTGAAGTGGAATTTCCAATTTACCATAAAATTTATCTGATATGAAAGAATTTATATACATAGAAACAAAGAAGGTACTATAAAAATTTTCTGTAAAAAAATTATAAATTAGATATCACTTCATTGGATGGACAAATATCTATTGAAGTAGTTTCAAAGGGTTTCACAAATTTTTTATTTATTATTGTTTGGTTTCTTTCCATCATTTGGGTTCATCTTAAGACAATCATTTTCTTAATGACCCATATCATTACATTTATAACATTTTTCTATATGTATATCATAAATGTTTTTACCACTAAAATGATCTTTTTCATTGTAATTATAATAAATATTCATAAAGATAACAAATCAAAAATACTTGTGGCATCATTTCCATACCATTATTATAAATAACATATCTCTCCTAGTTACACATCAACATTAAGGAGCATTTTAAATTGAAATTCTCATACTAATATCAAATAATTGATGTGAAGATTCATCAGATGAATAAAATATGTGTATACACTATAAATAGAAATCACAAACCATAATATAGTGAAAAATAATTTCAAAAATAATCATAGAACCACATAATAAATCAAGTAGAAGGTTAACCCAAAGATTGGGAATTGGGTTAATAATTCCTTTACCTTATGTCCGAATGCGTTCTACACTTTTACCTTATGTCTTGGAATGTGAACTAAAATTAGTTAATTACTTAATTCAGAAATATTTCCACACATATTTTATATAATAAAATTTTTTATTTTTATTTATTTCCATTTCTATGAGTTAAAAATATCATAATTATCAATATAAGAGAGTTCATTTCGTGGATTTATGGTCAGTTCCCATGTGTATAATTATGGGAGTTCTTGTCAAATTGAAGAAAAACTCAAAAAATATAAAGAACTGGCATTAATAGCTTTACTAATATTATATGATCATATATATTATTTTTTTCTAATACGAGGATGGTTCATTAGAAAATATATTAATTATAAATGCTTGGTTGGGGGGGGGGGGTTCAACCATAAAACAAATTATCATTATATTTAATATATTGTCTATACATTATTTTGAGAACATTAAAGAACTTTTTAAATACATATTAAATTATGTTCTGACTATAATAATTATTTTATGATCATCCTTAAAGTTGATAATTGAAAATGAAAACTCATCGTCCATGGAGGTGGTGAAATGGCACTTTACACATGCTGTTTTCATTTTTTAGAATAATAGGAGAATAGAATTGGTTTTATGAAGGGTATTACTTTAACACAATTTAATTCCAGTATAGGTAAGATACTAGAGATGTAGTTTCACATTAGATAGGGGTGAGGATAAGGTTGAAAGAATAAAATAATTAAATAATTCAAATGATAAATAATGTAGGATTTTACCGCTCGAATGTTTTCTGTTTGAGAACCTTTGTACAGAACATGGTTTTGGAATTTTGGTGAGAGAAGAAGGTCCTGGATGTGGGGAGGAGACCTGGGAGTGGAATTTGGAAGAATATATACATTCTAAATGTCTTTGGATGATTGAGGATAATGGGGCGAGGGGTGGTACTTACTGGGAGATGAGTGGGGTGTTTTTTATTATTTTGTTTGTTTATTTATTATTTTGGTTGAAGGTTATCAATAGTGTATATTCTTGTGACTAAGTGTAGTAACTATATCATGGGATTCTGAAATAATGGGTTCCTACCTCATTCAAACATCACCAATGACTCAAAAATTTCTGTATTTAACTTATACTTTTAAATACCATGAATTAAAGTATATCACTCTTCAAAAAATTAAACAATTTTAGAAAAATCCCAAAAATTAACCCTAAATATTTTTTATGTGAAGAATTAAAAAATGGAGTCAATATTTGGATTTTTATTTTTCTAAATATAAGAAATTTAATTTTAATTGAAATATTATTTTATTTGGACAATACCGATTTTAATATTATATTAGATTTTATGACCCATTAAAAAATTAATCAAGGTCTCATAATAATATATTATAATTATAATATAAAAATATAAATTTTTAAATCTATTTTATAATAAGAAATATTTAAAATAATTATATTAATTATAATATTTTAAATAAACATATTAATTTCACAAAAATACCAACACATAATTCATTACTTTTGAAAGAATTAATTACATACTTCTTGATATAAATATATTATATTTTCACTAATAAGATACAAGTTTTTTTTACTTTCATTGGTGAGATTAATATTTTATTAGTTTATATTTTTTAATTTCTATATATACCGCATATTTGATTATACATTTATAATGAATATAACTATTTAATTCCAAAATGAAGACAAATTATTCTATATTTAACTGGGTTATTGCATTCTCCCCTATTAGAAATTGTGTAGATGAAATTTTCATCAATTATTAAACTAGTTAGAATAACTTTCACTCATATCATTTTCAGATACCCAATTTGCTTCTCTATCCTTATGGTTTCTACATAAAACCTCAACCTTGTGAATTGCTATAATTTTTTAATAAATTCTCTATATGATCTAGAATCTTTATTAGATTATCATCATATAAAAGGTTATCCTATAAATAAATAATCTCAAGTCTTGGAACATGAGACGAATCTAACACATTCATTACCTACATTTAAACATGAAATACATTGTGTGCATGGGGAAATCTTGGAGGAAAAGATACATGATAGGAAACTAGTCTAGCTTTATTCGGGATTTCATAGGGTCAAATGAACAATGGAATCAGCTTCCCTTTCTTGCCAAAATAGATCAAACATTTCCATGGAGAATCACTGAGATGTACATGATACCCAACCTCAAAATAATGACCCATCCTTTAGTAAGTCACATAACTTATTCATCTGTTATGAGCTATACTCATGTGTCGTCGAAACATATGACCTTTCTCTTCAATTTCCTCTAACAATTATGGTCCCTCCAAATTTCATCTACCTAATTAATCCCAAAATGATACTGTTCAACACAGATTTACATTTTAAAAAGGATCATTTATATACTAGAATGAAAATTTTTATTATAAGAAAACACATCCAAAGAAATATGTTGATCCCAACATCCCTGAAAATCCATTGAACATGCTCGAAAAATATCCTCTAGTGTATGAGTTGTTCTCTCTAACTATCCATCATATTGAGGATGAAAGGTAGTTATGAAAATTAATTTATTTTCCAATGACTTATGAATATCCTTGAAAATTTAATAAATGATATATGGATCATGATCAGATACAATAGAGAGAGGAAATCCATGTTACCTGACTATCTCTTGGAGGTACAGTTGAGAAATGTGATATAATGAAATTATATATTGAATATACAGAAAATGTGTATATTTAGTAAGTCGATCAATAATATCCCAAATATCATTGTTATGTAATGACCCACTCCCTCAATATATTACCCTCCCGAGTTGTCAATGGAGAAAGAGTGATAATGTCCCCCCCGAGTCTCATCTTCAGTAGGCCATGGGGTGGAGACCAACACCAAGGGTATAGAAATATGACAACATGAGAGGAATTACCCTTTTTATAGTAACCAAAACCATGAGATAAGATGTATCAACCTCAAAACAACTCCATGGATTATATATAAAATAAGCCAAAATCTATCCCACATGCATGTTTAAAGTAAAACTGCTAGAAATACTATGAAAATAACCATATTAAAAAACAAAAGAACAAATCCACACAGTGACACACTAACTATATCGATGCCTGATATAATATGGTTCACCATGGTACATGTAATCTCCCTTGAAACCTGAAAATATTTATATATATTTTAGGTGAGAATACATGTATACTCAGTAAGAACATCCAAATTCACTAGTGTAAAAGTGGGAGAAGCAAACTAATGACCCTATGAGAAAATTAGTAGAAACTGAAAAAACCATCAAGGTATACTATCCACCCCAACCTCACCAAGGTACACACAAAAAATAATGAAATTCAAGTAAAGTAGTAATAAAATCGTTATTTGGGGTCCCCACCCAACTTACCACTGGTTAGCTACTCATCCCTAATGGAGAAAGTCCTGATGCAACCACACTCTTCCATAGGCCCCACAATCAGAACCTTCCCAGACACACATGATCCACAACCACATCACATCCAACCCATAGACACCTGGGCACAAAACTCATCATTATCCTGAAGAAACCAGGTAATGTAAAACATATATCATCCCAAAGACACATGGGAAGCACACCTATCACACAGATAGTTAGGCCTCACAGCTGCACCAAAACCAGCCTGAAGAGCCTTGGGCCACCGATACCTAGAAGAAGGAGTAGAGAAGAACCAATAACAATCCATCCAACCTCCCATTGGGATGTTGGTTAAAACACTGTCCCCCATAAAAATGGGGGTGTTCGGCACATAGTTCTCAATACATGAGAGGTTTGTATAAAAATCACAAGGAATGACATATATATATATAGGTACCAAACACTCAACCCAATATTTGGGTTTTCAAAAAAACAACCTTCCAACACCAAAACTACCCTTGCGACTAAACCTACATGAACGTATCATCGTGAATGGAAGTCACTTCTATAATTTGATAAATAAATGACACATCACTACAAGACAGAACTAGAAAAATACCCCTAGTGAATTCATTTAACCAGTTTTAATTCACCATTATCAATTTATTTATTTATTTATTTTATCCCTACCGGAACAACTACCAAACACAGCACAACATAAGTAACTTGATAATGCACACTGACTTCATAATGTCCCTAAAAACTCTAGGAAAAATCTCCACACAAGGTAACACTATCCATCATCAAAATTATCCCTCCTAAACCATCATCGGCAGCCTTGATGCATGAAGAGCACCACATCTAGAAAAACAAAAAACCTTAATCATCTTGAAGTCCCATAACAAGATCCCCTTTCTTAAACACCCATCCAACTGATTTTAACATCATTCATCAAATTCACGCTTCCATGTCCTTCCTCTCAACATGTACCTACCCCCCCCCCCCCCAAACACACCTCATCAAAACCAAACTCGGTAGTCCCGCTTCATAAAAACAGCACACCTAACACACCTTGTATCATAAAAATAAAAGTAACCAAACCTGAAGCCTAACTTCCCAACCACTGACTAGATGCAGTCCAACAACATTATGTGTTCATCCATTTCAAAAATACTCAAACTCCCAGCCTAGGATTCCATTACACCACCCATACCACCCCATACACAAAGCCTCACTCTTATCCACATCACCACATAACAAGCACAAAATTCAAGGTAGACATAACCGTACACAACACACATCCACACTAAATAATAAGGCATATTCTGATTTAGCAACACTCGTTCATTAATTAAACTTTGATATTTTAGGGGTCATCATAGAACAAGTTCTATAATATAGAATCCATATATTTAATCAGGTGTATGTGGTTAATCAATTACATAATTTTATCCATTCGACAAGGAAACAACATCAATTATTCACAAGTCATACATGTGCACAAACAGAGGCCATCAATGACCATGATTTTAAGAAGGCATGCATCCCTTACAAAACCAAATAAGGATCAAGGATATAATATAAAACCTGGGAATGATATCATCGTCTTCCCGAACACAAATCTATTAATTCTTATTTTATTTGTTAAATATGGGTCCAACTTTATTCATAAGGGGAAATGAGTACACCTACCTCGCATGATACACAAATAAAAGGGAGACAAATTAATTCATACATAGAACAATAGACAATCAACAATTCTTCAATACTCCAAAAAGAGGGGGTCGTACAAGTCATAGGAAAGACTCCAATGAAAAATGAATCCACAGCTACATAACAGATGTGAATATTTAGGGAAAAATGGTTATGGGAACATGAATAGGAATCAGAAGCGTTCAAAGGAATAGAAGATATCAGATTTAGAATATCTAGATCCTATCTCAATAGAAGGGAAATGATTTAAAGTGCCATTAAAGTCAGATCGTGGTCAAGACCTTGTGGTTTGATTATTTCAATGTCCCTGGAGCATTATGATATTAATTATATAATTAATATCTTTTGAAATTCATTTAAATATTCTCCAAAAATTCTTTAAACTAGATTAATGTGAAATAAAATATAATAGGGGTGAAACCTGAGAAACTGGGAAAAATGTAAATGACCCACCGATGGGTGATTTGACGACACGAGTCACCTATAATGAGCCATTGAATCCTGACTCACTGACGGATGAGCCAATAATACTATTCCACCACTACGAATTACCGACAACGAGTCACCAAAGAGATTCACCGACACCCGACCTACTGACACCCAAACTGACATACACCCTAACTCCTCGATGCCCCAAAATTCTGATGCCTTGACCTATGGATGCCTTGACTCACTGACTCCCTAAATCTTTGATTCCCCAAACTACTGATGCCTTGAACTACAGACACCCTGACCAAACTATGCCCTAACTCACTGACACCATGACTCACTGACACCTCGACCTACCGAAGCCTCGACCTATCGCCACCGATTCACCAATGTTGAGCCACCAATGTTGAGACACCAACACATCCTACTGATTTGAGCTACCGACATGAGATACTAACACCTTAAACACCAATGGAAAAAATATAAATTTGGAAAACTCATTTATTGAGCTACGTTTTCCTCACATAACACTCCAAACACTAGATTTGGATAAAGTAATGGGATAGGGAGGTCAAAAACATTACATCAAATACCTATCAAACTATTCTCACCTAGGAGAATTCAAAACAAATCCTAAAAGAAAAAGGGGTCTGAACAACCAACCCTTAAGATACTTCTCAAGGATAAACCACTCTGTCTTGTTTTAACGTTAGAGTGAAACCTCAACATCCAATAACACCTATGCCCAAATATTCAAACACAAATATCCACAATATACCCCACTCAAGAACCAACGTCAAAACACATGAATCATGGAATTCCTTCCTTCATGTCAATATACTATCCACTCTGAGTGGCACTAAATCGCCTGCATGGGTTTGATCACATCTCAATTAATGTGTCTTCATTTTGAATCAGTTCTTAACCTTTTCACATTTTTGTACTTCATCGCAAATTATTCAATAAAGAAACAAATCATCTCATAAAAAATATGGTTCAATAACTACATCATCAAAAATTCACACACAAAAACTCAAAACTACTCTGGGTATTGGGAACTCATCTGCGTCTCCCTTTACCAAGTACTCTCATAAAGGTCACCATGCCTCCACAAAAAACAAACAAAGGAATAGTCTATCCATAAAGTACCTTTTAAAAATGATCATAGATCTCCACCAAATGCGGCATGAACGTTGTGTCGTTATCGATATCCAACTCCCCCAATCAATGACATGGATGTCATCGTGTAGATATAGATAAATTTGAGAGACATGAAATATTTCATTGATGCTATCCGACTATAGTGGTTATTATATCTGTATACCACCTCACAAACTCGCCCCAACACCTCGAAGGGTCTGATAATCCTAAGGGAAAGCTTTCTCCCTCAGCCAAACCTTTATTGTATACATTGATGGGAAACATTTAATAACACATAGTCCCCAACCTCAAACTCTAAGGGCCTCCTCCTACGATTGAAATAGGAATTTTTCTGGTATTATGCTACCTTCATCATCTCATAGATAAGATTCACCTTCTTGGTCATGCTCTACACCACATCCAGACCAAGGACAATATCCTCCCCAACTTCTGTCCTGTACAAAGGTGAATGTAACGGTCTCCTATACAAGGCTTTAAACATAGCCATTCCAATGTTACAATGGTTTCTTTTGTTGTAAGAAAAATATACAGAAGGAAATTGTCACACCCAATACCCACCAAAATCCAAGACGCATGCTTGTAGAATGTCCTCAACCATCTGAATGGTCCTCTCTCTCTGCCTGTCAATATGAGGGTGGAAAGTATTTTTAAGGCGTAACTGAGTACCAAAAGTATGATGCGACCCCCTCCATACTCGTGAGGTAAAAGTCATATCCGGATCCAAGACAATGGATCTATGAACCCCATGTAGCCACACTACATCATCCACATACCTCTACACAAAGGAATATACTATTCCTAACTCCTTAATCAATAATAAGTGAGATGATTTAATCATTTGATCCATTACTACCTATATTTTATCGCATTCTCCCTGAGACCTGGTTCATATTATGATGAAATCCATCGAGATTTAGTCTCACTTCATCTCAGAGACATCTAGGAGATGCAAAAATTGACTTGAAACACAATGCTTAGCCTTCACTCGCTGGAAGACCAATAAATTCACCACAAACTCTGCCACAACTCACTTCATCCTTAGCCACCAAAATTTCTCTCTAAAGCCACAATAAATCTTGAAAACTCTTTTTTGTACTGCTATAGGTGATATATGAAACTCACAAACAAATCCTTAGGTCGTCACAAATGGGACAAAAAACATCTCATGGAACAAGATCTGATTCTGACCATACTTCTACCATACCTCTAGAGCATCACTCCGATCAATGTGATCTCGAATCACCTCTACCTTTGAGTCTCCCCAATGAGACTCCTCTACCAAATGCATTGGGGATGAATGCGCCATCCTCGAAAATAGACATCCTCTACCACCATCTATTCCTACATCTATTTTCAAGGAAGATAACTCCTCCATCACCCTCCAAGCATCTGCAGGTTCTCAAACTACCACATTCATCAACTTCATACTCAATGAATCAACGAAAACATTTTCCTATTCTGAGTTATAAGAGATCTTGAATTCTTAATCCTTGAGAAACATTATCTACCTCTACTGCATCATGTTCATATCTCATAGGTAAAAGATATACCTCAATATCATGTGATCTATGAACACGACTAAGTGCTCCCCAATGAGGTAATGCGACCAAAAATTCAGTGAAAAACATGACCGCTTCTAGCTCCAAATCATGGGAGTCATAGTTACGTTCATGGGGGATATATCTTCTGACACCCATAAGAGATCACTCTATATTACTTATCAGCACACACCCCAAGCCTAGATAGGATGCATCACAAAACACCTCAAACATCACACCCTCTTATGGAAACCAGAGCACTAGATCACTGACCAATATCCCCTTTAGATAGCTGAAATCATCCTGACCATACTCACTCCACACAAAGTCCTGGTCCTTTATGGTCAGATCCATCAATGGAGATGCTACTGAAGAGAAATATAGTTAAAATCTCCAGTAATATCCTTTCAAATCAAGAAAACTGGGAGCCCCTTCCACATTCTTGGGTTTTTCCCAAGAAACAACTACCCAGAACTTCGATAGTTCCCGTTCTACCCCCTACTGAGACACTACATTTCCAAGTATGTGGACCTCCTATGTCCAAATAATGCACTTGGAAAAATTTCCCTAGAGTTGGTGGTGACTAAGGGCCTCTAGAACAGTCCAGATATGCTCGATATGCTCTTCCTCTACATTGACTATATCAGAATTTCAATAATGAATATGATAAATAATTTGTCTAGAACTCCTAAAAAATGGATTTAACAAGTACCATTAACATGGAATGTGCATTCGTAACAACAAAAAACATTACCATGAACTTGAAGCACCTTTACCTACACTAGAAATAAGTCTTTAGGATATCATCCTCATTCACCCTGAACAGGTGATATCTAGACTATTGATCGATCCAATAGAACCTACTTGATTTCCTCAGCTGGTCGAAAATATTGTCTGTCCTTAGTTGGGGGAAATGTTTCTTGACCGTTAACTAATTCAACCTCTGGTAGTCTATAAACATCCTCATAGCACCATCTATCATCCTCAAAAACAATATATGATCTCCCCACAGTGACACGCTATGCTAGATAAGCACTTCATCATCAGATCATCAACATTAATATTTAGCTCCCGCAGCTTAGAAGGTGCCATCTAATAAAGATCCATCAAAATCATAGAACAACCAGTATGTAAGTCTATCCCATACTCAATGTCATGTCGAGAGTAAAGAGTCACAACCTTGAGAAAAAAATACATGAACTCTCCCAACAACAGTAGGATCCCAGACAATCTCAACATTCACTGATTCCACTGACAACTCAGCCAACAAGGAATGAAGAAGCTCCACATTCCAGCTTCCCATTAGACAACCTTTCTCACCAATGAAATCCAAATGTTGGCCATCCAAATCTAAAAAAATATTCTCCTATGGAATAATTAAATGATTGAATGAACGTAAGAAACTATTTGATGATAAGGATGACATTGTATGGTTGCATCTATCGCAAGAATAGATCCCCACTAGACAGATGCGTCCCCAACATCAGTCTACATCCATAGAAACATCATGAAATATGGTCTGACCTCTTACTAGTGTACTGAACACTAGGGGCACATGATTCCTATCTATGTATAGTCATAGATAATGTGCTAGAACAAGTTAAATAAAGGTGTGATAAGCTACTTAATCAAACAAGGTGCAAACAAGATTACTAAAAAAATTGATCATACCACAAACGATCGGTGGTCGTGCTAGAACTACTACCTATTTGGGGTGCAACTGAACACACCAAGATCCTTTTATCCTATGTTTTCAATTTCCATCCCAACCGCACCCAGGTTGAGGTCCATAAAGAATACCCTTAGGTCGGTCTCTACCTTCTCTGTCTCCCCTCAGTGGAGTAAGAGCATGTTGTCCCACTACTGAAATGCCCATGTCTGATACTACTACTGATGCGGGTGCTGAACCTTCCCACCTCCACCATACTGAGCTCAAACTAGGAATATAATCTAATGATTCCTGTGGTCTCCATAAGAAAACCACCTCGATCCCAATCCTATTAGAAACGATCAAGGACTAGAAATACCAAACTGAAACTGTTGTGGTTGACTCCCCACTGGAAAAAACCTTGAAGGCCCTGGATCCTAATACTTTCTTCTAGAATCCTTCCCCTTTGAATAACTCTTTTTCCTCCCCTCTCATAGTAGAACTCACCGTAAGTGCATCCTATCATGCACTTATTCCTTCTAATGGACCTTTAGGTTTGTTGACAAGGTGGATGGATTAACTGCGTACATGAAAGAGGGATGAAGTACCTCATCTAAGAGTCTCATATGAGAATCCCTATCTAGAATGAGATATAGAGAAAAGCGATGGAGATCCTTGATCTTGATTCCCAATTACCATACTAAAATACTCCCCTACTAGAGGGAGAGTAACTCATGCTGCTTCTCAACCTTCCTGGTCAAATAAAGGAATTCCACCCAAAACACCTTCTCAAAAGCGACACACAAATCCTCAACCTCCTTCCTCTCCCTTAGATACAACATCCACCACTGACGCATACCTCCCCTCATATGACTAACATCGATCAAACCGTGTACTCTGTTAGAGCCCAGATTAGGTTTATGGTGATCTCGATCTCCTTGTGTCGTCTCTTTGTCTCCATGTATAAGATACTATCCTCATACTTTCCCAGAGTCTGACACTAAAAATCACTAGATGACTTCTTCCACTGATATTCCTCCTCTAGATCAAAGCTCCATCGATCAGTTGGATTGCCCTATTGGAACTCCACAACCTGAGCAGCTCTTGGACAATGACTGGGTGCCATAGCATAAATGTAAACAAGGAAATCATAAGCCCATGTGTTACTTATTTTATTTTGGATTCATTTAACGCATTGTTTATTTTAATTTCCCAAAAATTTCCAAAACAAAAAATATCACATGTCAACATGATGCAGGTACCATTCCCAAGGTCTCTACCACCAAAAAATTTGTAGCCTCACTTTTTCATTTGGTAAGCCCGAACTCCTTGCATTGGATCACGGGGCCCCTGTAATCATGTTTCCTAGTCAGTCATCCATTTCATATCTCATGTACCAAGATCACCTGGAATTGTTTCCCTACCAACCCATACAATTACCACTATTCCAAACTCCAAAATCCATATGATCTTTCCACTATCACATCTAATGCCATTCTTTCATGACCCCCACCCACCAAAGATTCCCCTCTTGAGCTAGAAATGGAGAAATAGAGACAATGACCCCCCCTGAGTCCCGCCTTCTGTAGGCCCCAAGGGGTATCCAACACAAAGGTTATAAGAATATCACAACATGATAGGAATTACCCATTTTATAATAATAAATATAATGATATAATATGTATAAACAACAAAACAACTCCAAGACATAATGTAAAAGAAGCCATAATCCATCCCACATGCATGTTTAATGTAAATATGCTTGAAATAAAATTAAAAACATAAAATTAAATATGAAAAGAACATAGTTATGTAGTGGCATAACAACTATCTTAACAACCGATATAATAATATCCAATATGGTCCACATAATCTCCCTAGAGACCTGATAATAGTTTTATATAGATTGGTTGAGCATAAAAGTATAGTTAGTAGGAACATATAATGTCACTCATGCATAAGTGGGAGAAGAATAATAATACCCCTATGAATAAAATTGATGAAACTCAAAAGCAAAAAACAAGGTAAACTATCCATCCATACCTAAACGAAGTATGCTCACCAAATAAAGAAATTAAAGTAACATAATGTAGAAAGAACATCAGTATTTGGGTACCCCACACCACTTCCTACTTTTTAAGTGCTCATCCCTCACAATAAACATCATGATGCTACCATGCTCTTCCACAAGCCCCACTTTCACAACCTTCCCACACACACCTAGGCCACAACCACATCACATCATGCTCGTAGACACTTGGGCCACAATACCAAATCCTCATCCCAATGACACATGGGAAAGTACAACATATCTCATCCTCAAGAAACTTAGGAAGAAAACCTCGCCCATTGACACTTGGGCCTCACAACCATGCCACAACCTTCCCAAAGATTTATTGTCCACTAATTCCTAGAAGAAGGAGTAAAGAAGAGACAATAACTTCCATCCATCCTCTCACAAATATGTTGCGAAAACATCCACCCCGATAAAAATGGGAGTGTTCGACACCTATTTATCAAAATAATTGTGTTGTGTATATAAATCACAAGGAAATACATGTATATATTTTGGAAACAAACACTCGACCCAACCAATGAGTTTTTAAAACAACAACCATCCCACACCAAAACATTCCTTTCTACAAACCCTAAATGCTTGTATGCCCATGAATGATAGTCACTTCTGTAAGATGATAAATTGAGTCAACTTCACTACAATCCACAACTCTAAACATACCCCAAACCAATTCATTGAAATAGTTTTCATTATGCATTATCAAATCATTTCTTTATTTATTGCATCCCTGCCCGAGAAACGACCAATCGGATCATAGAATAAATAACATCATAACCCACACACACTTCACAAAGTCCCTCGAAACTCTAGGTGAAAGGCCCATACAAGGTAACACCATAATTATTCGAAATTATCCCTCTATATGAATACTTGGAAGCCCTACTAGCCGAAAAAAACCACATCCAGCAAAACAAAAAACTCAACAAGTTTGCAGCCCCACTGCACACTCCCCTTTCTTGAACACCAATCCAACGGTTGCCACCATATTTCTTCGAATTCATACCACCCTCTACTTCCTCTCAACAAGAACCCCCCCCCCCCCAAACCCACCTCATCACAACAACACTCAATATCCCCACTACATAAAAACACTATACCTAATAAACCTAGTTACATTAACATATAACAACCTAAACCTACAACTTCAGTACCCAACCACTGCACATATGTAATACCACTACATACCAAGTTCATCCATTCCAAAATCAATCAAACTCCCATACATAGATTCCATTACACCACCCACAACACCCCATACACACATCCACACTCCTTTCTATAGAACAACATGACTAGCATGAAACCCAAGGTCAATAAAACCATACACAACACATAGGCACACAAAACAAAAATGCATAATCAGATTTGGCAACCCTCATTTTTTAATAAGAGTTTAACAATTCACGGGTGATCACAAAACAAGTTTCATCCTAGGCAATCCATTTATTTAACTCAGTGAACATGGTAAATCAATTTCATAATTTTATCTATTAGACAAGGAAACACCAAAAAATATTCACAAGTCATACAGGCGGTCTAACAGATTCCACCAAAGGCTGTGATTTTAAGAAGGAATAAAAACCTTACAAAATGAAACATGGATCAAGGATAACATATAAAACAAGAAATCATAATCATTATCTTCCCAGCCCCTCATTTAGTAATTATTAATAAAATTGTTAAATTTGGGTCCATCATGGAACAAAATATGATCAATAATTCTTCCTTATGCCAAAACATGAGGATCACACAAGTAGTAGAAAATACTCCAAGGAAAAATGAATCCATGTGTACAGTATAGATGTGACTCTTTGGAGAAGTAAGGTTCTGGGCACATGAAGAGAAAACAGAAGGGTTGATAGGAATAGAGGATTTCAGATTTAGAAAATCCGGATCATATATGAACAGAAGGGAAGTGGATTCAAGGGCCATTAAATACTTATAGTGGTCAAGACCACACTATTTGATTATTTCAATTTCCCCTGAGAATTAGGATATTAAATATATAATTAATATCATTTGAAAAAGCCATTAGTAATGCTCAATAAAGGCCTTAAACCCAATTTACATCGAATAAAACATAAGAGGGAAAAAACAAGAAAAAGTGGAAATGACTCACTGATGGATGATTCAATGACACGAGTAACCTATAGTGTGTCACCTATGCCCGAATCTCTAATGGATGAGCCCGCGACACTAATCTACAGATGTGACTCACTGAAAGCTAGTCACCGAGGCAAGTCACTAATGCCTGACTCACCGACGCAGACCTTGTAAGACCTTGACCTACTGGCGCCCTGCCTCACTGACACCCCATCTTATAGATGCCTCGAACTAAAGAAGCCAAGACATAATTCCTCCCTAACTCACTGATACTCCAATTCACTGACCCCCTGACCAACCGACGCCTCGACCTACCGACGCCCTGACACACCGACACCCTGACTCATCGATGCCCCGACCTATCGACTCTTCAATCTACTAATGTTAAGTAGCTGATGCTGAGATGCTAATGATGAGCCAAAAAATGTGTCCTACCAAAGCGATCTACTAACATGATCTACCAATACAGGACACACTGATGGAAAACAAGAAATTTAGAAAAAACTTAAAATGAGCTACTAGTTTCTCCTAGAACACGGCAAACACTGGATTTTGACAAATAATGGTCCAGGGAGGTCCGAGCCATTATATATTACCTCAATAATTTTTTTATTATCACTATGAAATCCATGGATATATTTTCCCATTTCCACACAAGAATTGCAAAACACTAAAACAACCTCTTCGATAATTTTCATTCTAATTTTTCTTGTTGACAAGTCAAATGTAGCGGGGTAAATTCATCAATATACCTTTCCATTCCATACCACTAGTAATAGTTCGTATTCCCTCTATAAATCACAGTACATCCAATATGAAATGAAAATGAAGAACTATGATCTCCACATAATAATTATTTCTTCAACTATGAATCAGTAGGCACATATAATTTATTTTCCACATGTTCAATTCCTTCGGAGTTAATATATTTGTAAAAATATTATGATCTCTATATATTTTTAACACCGATCCATATAAATGATATATCCATATTTTGAAATCCAAAACTATAGATTTTAATTCCAAATCATGTGTGGGATAATTTAACTCATGAGGCTTCAGTTGTAGTGAAGCATAAGCAATTTACTAGTCATTTTACATCATATCAAAGACAATTAACTTTAAAGAAGCATCAATATTAATGAAAAACAATATATTTCTAGAATGCAGGTCCAAAATTAGATCATTCACCAATCTATTTTCAAATTTCTTAAAAAATACATCACATTCTTCTGTCCAAATTAATTTAACCCCTTTCATGTTGACTTAGTTAGCATGATATATAACTGTGAAATGTTTTTTTTAAAATGTCAGTAATATCTTGATAATCCAATAAAACTATGAATATCAGTACCATTTTTATGTCATTTCTACTAATCAATCCATTTTGGTTTCATGGAATAAATTTTTATGCCTTCCTTATTCAGAATGATCCATTGAAAATAAATATCTAGAAACCATAAAACACATTTTCTAAATTTCTTGTGTAACTTCTTATCTTAATGGTTTTGAGGATCTATCCATATATGTTTTTATTGATCCCCATAAAATTTTAAATAAAACAAAATATCATCAATAGAAACAAAAATAAACTTATCCAAATATTCATGTAAGATCCATTTTATAAGATCCAAAAATACAATTTGAGGAATTTTCCAACCATATAAAATAACTACAAAATCTTAATGACCATATCTATTTCAGAATACTATTTTTGGAATTTTATCACCCTTCAGCTTCAGGTGATAGTAACTGGATCTCATGTCTACATTTAAAAAGTATTGATCTCACTTGAGTTGATCAAACAATTCATCAATATGAGGAAAAAGATAGTTAATCTTAAAAGTGTTGTTATTAAATGCTCTATAATCAATACAGATACAGATATAACCATATTTATTTTTAACAAACAAAAGATATCTCCCTAAGGTGAACTAAATGGAAAAATGAATCCTATGTCTAGAAATTCATGCAACATATTTTTCAATTCTAGAATTTCTAATTGAGCCACTTGATAAGGGGGTATGAAATAGTTTTATCATCAGGGACTAAATCAATAGTAAACTCAACCTCTTGGTCAGGTATAGTAAATGGAAACTCGTTAGGAAATTAATGCATATATTCATTTACCAACATAAAATCATTAATCTGAATAATTCCATTGTTATCAAAAGTCTAAGAATATTTGAAATATATTTTATAGATTAACCTCTGAGGAATATGGAAATCGGGGAACATTTTATGAGAAAACAGTCTCCAATATTAAATGGATCATATAAACCATTGGTAGATTAATGGTAGATTAATGAAAAATAAAATAGTTTGGATTTCATGGAGTGTACAGTCAATAAAATGGTTATTTTTATGTGTAGTATAATAAAAAAACTCATTAAACACCAGAAAATCAGAAATTTGAATAGTTCCAATATTTTCGTCAACATGTATAGGTTAACATTAATTTCTATATTTTAACAATTTCATAGCTTCTTCACTTGTTATCAATTTTATTGGATCTATCTTTTATACAAAATCAGATACTTTCAGAAAATAAACGTCTTTCTCCCTATAATCAATATTAATATGGAAAACAAAAATCCAATATATACCTTGAATAACATCATACTTTACCAAAGGTATGACAATATGATTTTCAGGTAAAATCATTCTACAGACATCGATAGGAAGTTTCAAATATTTAATTTTTTTCATAAATTTTTTTCCATGTGTTGTTATCATAGGTTATGGCCTTCTTTATTGAGGAGAAAGTTTCCATTTACATGAAAATTTCATAGAAAGAAAAGAATTTGTAGACATCATATAAATAAAAAATTATCATAATATGAATAAATAAATGGTGATAAATAAAATATATGTGGAACCGTTTGTAAATTTATTAATTATGGAATTTAATTTGATTTTATAGGAAATTAGGTAGAAGTTTGGAATGATTTCAAACTTAATGTAATGAAATTATTAAACCAATTTCTATTCATTTAATTAAGCTTATAGTTTATTGATTATGTGGTGATAATATTATTTGTGAAACGAATTTTTCATATAATATATTTTATTATGTGGATTTATAATGTATAAACGTATTTTACACATTTTATTAATTCCCACTTTAATGATTTTATATTTTAAGAGGATTTCCTTTAAAAACATATCTAGCTGCTTCGGCGGTGGTGTAGTGGTGAAGGAGAGGGGTACAACAATGCCGTTCTTTGGGAGGTACAGGGTTTGAATCCTGGGAGTCCGCTTTCGGGGTGAACCTCTCCCCCGGGATCCACTCGCCTTGCCGGGTCACCCAGTTTCTGACTGGGTGGGAAAAATGAGGCGCAATCCACCTGTGCTGACGGATTTCTTGAAAAACCATCGCCTCCCGGGTTGTCACCCTTCAGGACGCTCTGCCATCTCGGCTGGCAACGGCTCCTTCCTGACTGGGGCTCTCTCCGGAGTGACCTCTTCGTGGGGAGGGGGGTTTCCTTGTGTGGAGGGTTCCAAAAGGCAAAACAAGGGAATTCCCTTTATAGAAAAAAAAATATCTAATGTATGTTTTTAAAATATATATTGAATACAAAGAAAATGTTCATATTCAATCAGTCAATAAACAATAAACCAACTCAAAATTATCTATTTTCATTCAATCCGACTAATAATACATTAGATGGTCTATGTAAATCATAATACATCTAGGAAGAACATAAAATGGGGAACTATGACCTTTAATTAATAACTCATTATTTTACTTTGAAACACAAGCCACACATAATCTCTTACTAATTTCAAAACACAATACTTATCAATGCTATATTCTAGAAGCATATCCATTTTATACATTTCTACCTTTTTTATAACTCATGTAGATCATTTTGTGTTTGATTAATTCTATATAATAGAGATGATTATTCTGACAACTAAAACAAAATATGTTAATTTCATTCACCAAAAAAAATCCAAGAAAAAATTCAACAAATCATTAACCTAGGAGTCGTGTTCAAATCAAAATGTGGTTAATGTATTATTTTGTTTTCGACTCTTCAAGGAACCCAACACTCTTTGTCTTTTCCAAGATGGTAATTTCTAATGAAATCATAATCCATTTTAAATTCCATCAATCTTATCTCCCTCATGTTCAATTACTTTTGAGTGAATATATACTTCCAAATTTTATAATCATTATATATTTTACAATTTCATCTATATAAATGATCTCCTATTTTTTTATATCAAAACCCATATATTCTAATTCCAAACATTGTGTATGATAATTTAACTCAACGGGTTTTAGATTTCATGAAGAGTATGAAATTACTAAATCATTTTTTACTGGAAAGAAACCAAGTCCCTTTTAAAGAAGTGTCACTATAAAAGAAAAAAAACTACATTTTAGGGTGGTAGGGGAAAATTGGAGAATTCACTAATCTCCTTTTCATTTTCTGAAAATAAAACACCACATTATTCTATCGAGAAAATTTTAACCCCATTTTTTGTTTTATTAGTTAGTAAGATAGATTACCATGAAATTGTTTTTACAAACCATTGGTAATAGCCCACTAATATAATGAAAATAAAAATATCAGTAACATTTTGAGGTCTTGTCTATTCGTCAACCACTTTTTTTGGTGTGATAAAATAATTTTCTATCATAATTTGAAATGTTACCCTCGGAAAATAAATCTATAATAAGCAAAAAAAATTGAAAAATTTATTGTGAAAATTATTTTCTCTATAGGTTTTAAGAAAACTTCATTATTGGTTTTTATGATCCCATTAACTATATAAATAAATCAAAATATCATCAATAAAAAGAAAAACAATATTTTCCTAATATTGATGGAATATCCCACTAATATTCTCTATAAATATGTTGGAAGAATTTTTAAACTAAATTCAATAACTACAAACTCAAAATTCCCTTATCATGTCAAAAAACACTATTTTCATAATTTCATCCTCCTTCACCTTCAACTTATGGTATGCAGATCTCACATTAAATAGAAAAACTATTGAGCTCTATAGAGATTATAAAACCTGTCCTCGACATTATGAAAAAATTTACTTAATCTCAATAGTGATGTTATTCAATTCTCTATTACAAATACGAATCCACATAGAACCATAATCATTTTTTGTAAATAACGTAGGAGCGCCCTAATGTAATGCACATGAAAGAATTAAAGCTTTAACAAGTAACCTTAAAACATCCTTTTCAAATAGAAAATATCTATTTATGCCTTTTGATATGGGGTTTTGAAATAATTTTAGTGTATGGAATAAATAAATAGTAAACTCAACCTTCTGATCATGTATAAAAATGGGTAATTTATCTGAAAAAACAAAGAGATACTCATTTCTGACTAGAAAATCATTAATCTAAATAGTTCCATTATTTTCAAAAAAAAGTAGAAGATAAATATCATTTCCATATTTTAACTGTTTCCTAGCATTATTATATGCTATCAATTGTATGGGTTCATTCTTGTAAATAACATGAGACTGTTTCTAAAAATTAACTTCTTTAGCTCTATAATAAATCTTAGCATGGTTTATAGAAATACAATACATAGTGAGAATAACATAAACATATACCATCTGAAAGAAAAAAAGGTATTTAGGTAAATTCATACTAAAGACATCAACTGGAAGATTATTATATTTTTTCCTTAATATTTCCCCTGGATTTTTACCATAAGTTCTATCTTCATTTCTTGAGGTGAAATTTTCAATTTACCTGAAAATTTATCAGATATGAATGAATGGGTTGACCCAAAATAAAAAAATATATTTGAAAAATATGATTACATATTTTACCAAATACCACATCATGGGACATCCCAACTTCTACGGATGTATTTACAAAGGTTTTAACCAAACCTTTCTACTTATTGTGTGTCTTCTTTCCATCATTCGAGATCCTCATCAAACACTCATTATAAGGCCCCATCATTAAAACCTACATAATATTGAGTTTTGAACAATAATTTACATTCTTTGACATTGAGGATATTTATAGTTTTATAGTCTTAGATAATTAGTCTCTAATTATTACATTACCTCTCAAAATTACATATTAGACACTTTGAATCTATCTAATATTTTCATAATAATAAAACTCCATAAATAAAAAAAGAATTATTTTCTTGCTAAAAATCTTCTTGAATTATTTCTTTCTATTACCCTTCCTTATACCTTGTTATAGAAATTTCAAAAACATTCGATGAGATGAAAAATCTCCACAAGAATTATAAAATCAGGAATAAAAGTGTTAGTCCATGAATATTAAAAACCCATGAATACATTTTTAAAAAATAAAAAATTTCACACTTAAAAAATATACTATTTAACATACCTTATGAAATAATAAGATTGATAAATAAACTCATAGAAATCATAAATCATAATGGTAACTTGTGAAATCCATAACATACATACATTTTAGCTTTCACAACCACAGAGGGAGTAACCTTCATGGTTACGTTTGGAATACCCATCACACTATATTACATTAATATCTTAATATAAATCCTAATGTTTATATCTATCTTGTTACCCTATAGATTGGAGTGCTATCTCAGGATCACCCTCCCTCATTTTATCATGGAACCACCCATTTTGGTAACAAATTACTAAGAACCATAACAAAATCATAACTCCTAAAACAAGCATTAAGGAAATATAACATTTCTCAATTACTATCACAACACATAATTTGAAGATAATGACATAATAAATATACTCTCTAAACCATTTTCAATACCAAAATACATAAAAAGTGCATATGGTAGCTATTTTCCTTTAAAAACATTATGTCTTGTTAAGGAAGGTAAATATAAAATAATGATCGTAGTGGCCGAAAGGTTGTTGTTTCCATTTATATTAAAAATAATCATTCCTTTTGTGTTTTATTAAAACTCTTCATAAAAAAAGATTACTTTTGAAAACTATTGAATTAATTTAAAAGAAAAATATAATAATTATACGCCCTATAAAATAAGGTTTTGTATAAACCAAAATATGTCTCAATGAAAGGAGATTGAGACGAAGTCCCTTACCACTTTAGAAAATACACGAATAAAAATAATTAAAGATTAACATTAAACATAGGTTTTAATATCATGGGAATAATGAGATTCATGATATAATATTTAAAAGGTTAGTATATATACCATATAAAAGTGAATTGGTGCATAAGAACAAATAAATCTCAATGAAATGTAAATTGATCCCAAATCCATTATAAAGACTCTGTCCTTAGATTAAGAATAAATGAAGGAAATAATAATGTTTAAAAAATCTTAATAAACCTATTATAATTTTATATTTAGTGTAAAACAATCTGAGGTCATTCACACACATTCTTATAAAAAACCATTGACATGGATATTTAACTAATGAAATGAGATTGAGCTAATATTTCCATTACAAAGTTCATATAAATGACATAAGAATTTATCAATGGTGTATTTATGTGTAGAAACAGTATATCCACACAACGGGATGTTGAAATTACAACAAAAATAAATAAACATTCATTCCACACATAATCTTGGAAAAATATAACCAACGAAGTATGCGTAAAACCCAATGAGGGTAAATTGAGGTTTAAAATTCCCTAACAAAGATCATTTTGTAGATAAAAAAGTTCAATTATGTGTATAATATAAATACACATAATGTAATTATAAATAATATATATGATATCAAAAATAATTTCTCAGATAATTATAGAATGACATAATCAAGAATTATAAGATTAACCCAAAGAATAGAAATTGGGTGAAGATGTTCCCTAACATTGACCGTTAATCATCACATATACTCCTTTTTATTCATGAATAATAAACTTAAATTAACTTATAATTGTTTTAGATCTTTTTTCAAGTTAAATATTCATTTTATATTACTTATTACCTTGTTATATTAATCACATAATTACTTATGTTCATATCGGTCGTTTTGTCAATTTCAGAACTTGGGTCGCAAAATGAACTTGTTTGGTGAAAATTCTTCATGTGGTCAAAGTTATATCATATCCATAATATTATTCATGATTTAAATATTATATATATCCCTTATATATGTATTTATAATTTCCATAATAGTTGGAGATAATAAATGAATTGCATCGTTCATGGAGACGATTGGTCGTACGTACGCATGAATGCTACTTTCATATCATTGTCATATTAAATGAATAATAATAAAATTATATAAATATACATTATGAAAAATATATTATATTTTTGTCTTTTATTTATCATAGGTTTAATAAAAGCATCATTCATATGTTCCATGTGTAGAATCAATGAGTCATATCACTTTGAGGGGGTTGTTGTCCGCACTTCCTCAAATGAATTTATAAGATTTATTCATTATGGAAAGCATAAATGTATGTTGAAGATAAAAATTATAGATGAATTGATAAAAATTAAATTAAAATATATCATATATAAATATATTTCCATCATAATTTCCACCATTAGAGGTGGTAGGAGAAAATTGAACAATCATCATTTCGTGAGTCAGTAGCTCACCGTACACAGAAATAATATGTTCGTATCAATTATATAGTGGTGTGAGTAAGTGTAGTTTCAATAATTCTAAATAAAACATACTAGTATATATATGACACTTTTTTTGTTATGTAATCAAATAATAATAAGAGAATATGGGGTTGATAAGGAAATTAATGGAATGGAACTTCAGAGAAGATGTTACCTCTAAATCAGGTAACTTGTTTTGATTTGAGCCTAAAGACATTCTTCAATTTTCTTATTCCCAAGGTAAGGATTATAGGATAAATTTCAGTATATTGGGTGCTTATTTGAGTGGATTTTGGCTGAGACAATGTGATTGATATGTGTGAGTTAGTGGGTATAGGTGGGGACCATTTATAAGAGGGAGGAGGGGCACTTCAAGAACATTTTTAAATATTAATTTATTATAAATTAAATTTCAATTAAAAATTGTCCAAAACTAATTTAATTCGAAGATACCATGGTTTCGGATCGAATACCCATCATCCAATACTTTTTATACAATTATGGAATATTGTTTATCCTTATATTTTTTATTTAACACTTATTTTATCATTTTTATCTTGTAGTGATATCATGGTGTTTTACAAATGGTGGGTTAATATTATTACCATATCATATCAAAAACCCCACAAAAAGACATTTAGGACATATTTTGACTTATCTTAACAACTGTTATGAATATTTGGTTTTTAGTAATTTAATATCATTTAATAAAGTATTTTATATTTTAAGTTAGGAATTTTGTCAATTTTGGACACTATGCATACTTCACTTTTTTACAAATTCATAAAAACTTGATTCCATTGAAATAAAAAGTTAATAAATCCTAAAATTTTATATTCACATAAAGAATTCATGTATGAAATTAATTATTTCAAATAATATTTATTTTAATATTTATAATATCATTTATTTGAATCATTTATTAATGTAGGAATCCATGTATTGTCATTGTGTCCAAATTAAATCTATTTATTAAATGTCTAAAAATAATAATTAAAATATCATTATGTTGGAAATATTTTTAGTTTTCTAAGGACCATTAATAGTTGAATATATCACTTATATAACCAAATATAAGAGTTTTTTTTTGTAAGAAGATACAATTTTTTGTCATTTTTCCCTTTACATTAAATTAAATATTATAACATGTAATTATCACTCCCAAGTGGCTCCCAAATGCCAATATTTTTTAATAAGTATTCTCATGGTAAAAAATAACACATCTAATAGTATTATGACATGTTTAGGGTAGTTATATATGATTAAAATATTTTTTTTACCCTCATTTTAGACCTTTAGATTAAAAATATGGAATCCATTTTTCCATATTCGGATGCCATAAATTTTAGTAATTAATTGAAAATTAATTCTCGTTGTCAAAACCAGAAAGTGTGTTTTTAAGAAGTAAAAACTACCAAAATATTTTTTATAAAAGGTTGGGGCTGAAGCCTCATTTTATTATTACAGCAAATCAAAGACCTCTTTTAATAGGGTATAGGGAGGCCAATTACATATCCTAAAGGCCCACTGGGATTTTAGCCCATTACGTAGCCCGTAGGCCCAATTGTTTTCCCAAATTTCCATTATGTGAATAATAACCCGGCTGCTACAGTACCGCCGCTGCTACAGTTGCCTGCCACCACTACAGTACCCGCCGATCTACAGTACCACCACTGCTATAGTAGCGCTACAATACTTCTATAGTACCCACGCCCAATGGGTTTTGAACCCCCATATTTCATGTAGGATTACGGGGTGCTTACCACTAAGCCAAACCCCAACTACACCAAAATATGGACTTCTGTTTATATCCAATTTCAATGTGAAATTTATTATATTGTCCAAAATTTGATTAAATGATAAAAATATATTATATTTATGCTTTAAAATAATTAAATAATATTATTTAACAATTATATTATCTTTATTGAAGAAGTTGTTTTCAATTAAAATTTAGCGTGTTTTTACTATATATCATTACATGATAGTTATCAGAAATATATTAAAACTTCATCCAAAGTAAATTTTGGTGTCCTTATTCTAAATAATGTGGATATTTTCTCAAATATAACATATAAATTTGTCCATAACTGAATTTAAAAATGGTTCTCCATCAAAATGCGATAAAACAATGTTTTTTTAAAAATACTTATTTTATCCAAAAAATTGAATTTGTTCTTATATCATATTTATAAAGCATATGAGATTAATATAAAACATTACATTTATTATATAAAATATATTTTTAATAAAATAAAAATCCATAAATACTCGTAAGATTTTATAAACAAAATTATTCCCTTTTTAAATAGGATTTCATAAAAACACATCATTTTTATTAAATTGGTTTTTATTTTCGTTTCTAATAAATTTGGTAACCAATGAATCCTTATTTAAACATTTTTAAACAATATTTTAATAATTTATTTGATACTATTTATTTACTCCATTAACAAAACTAGGTTAAAATGGAATCATTAAAATAATAATATTTAGTTATTTGTTTAGGCTCGATGTAACGTATAATGTATACTACTGAATATAATTATTATTTCATAAAACATGGGATTTTACCTCATTCACACCATTTTTAAATTGTATCCTTTCAATTTTAAATTTTTTCTATTTAAGATCATTGAAAATCCCACTTCGGAAACTGAGTCAATAAAACTATCTCTTTAAGAGAATGAAAGTGAATTAAAAAGGTCACCCGAGATAACACATATTAGGATTATATTTAGGAAAAAAGGATATAAAAAAGAAACTAGCCATATTATTCTGATGTAGAGTGATAGAAAAAATTATTAAAATAAAGTTAACAACCAAAAAACCACAAACTTGTGATGGGTTAAATTGTCAATGATTTCACATTAGGAGAAGTAAACAGAAAATGTTTTTTTTTTGTTTTAAAATCATTTTCATAAAGTTTCAGAATTCTTTTACTACATAGAATAAGAACATAAGGAAACGTACTTACTTTTCAAGTAGATATTCATCTTTCAATAAATATCTACCACAAACTCATATTTTCTCTAAACGATGAGTATTCAATATGATTTGGTCACACCTGAATCACTAGAATCTAATTCTAGATAATCCCATAGTCTAAATAAGATTAACTATCTTTTCATCCTGTCTTGAAATAATAAGTATAACCAAAATTGTTAGGATAAGATAAGATAATTCCACAAAAATAATAATTATATATAAGAAAAAGAATACTTTTAATATCTGAAATTCAACAATAATACCGAAAGTCCATCATAGACCATTCAATAAATAATTGTACATATTAATTCATCAAAAAATCCAAAAATGTATTGAAATAAAACATTATATAGATATAATCACATTAAATATCAAGATAAATTTTAAAACGCATCTCTAAATAACATAAACCACTCTTAATGTCTCATACCAAAAATTAATTAACCTAATCATATTTTATCCAAGATAGACTAACCCCTTCCAAAAATGACCCAAATCCACATCAGTCCATAATTAAATCAAATATTTATCCAAAAGTAATTCAACCATTATTCCCCAAGTAAAATCCCATAGTATTCTATTTTTCTTAGGCATATAATTGTCCCAAATGAGCGAACATCTTCCAAAATAACATTTATCAATTAATCACCAAATTGTTTTCATTTAATAAGGATATCCATATGACAAAACATAAGTTCCAAAAATCAACTTATTCTTGAATCATAAAATCATTTATCAAAAATGAATAAGTCATACTTCAATTTTTGAGGCCTTACCGGATGCGATGGGGTGTCACACATCTTGAGGGTTGTCACTTTATAAAACTCAATAGTTACCCTAACGTGATTTAACATCAATGGTTTTCTTATACATCCTAATTTCATCCTAAATCATAAGGACCTCATTATCTTAAGTCATGAAATCATATATATATTAATACCTTTTTTATTTTTCTTCCATATGATAATGTAAAACTATTACCTAAGAAAGAACATCATACAATGATCATGGTGTCCACCTGTTTTCATCATCATTTTGTTCATGTAGATAGAGGGTACCTTCATTGATAAAACAATTTAGAGATACTTTAAAATTAGTTTCTTTCTTTATCCAAATATACCTTGTAGGACATGGGTCATATGGGTGTTCACATAAAAATTGTTTTAGAAACTAATCACGTATGGCATATAATTTACAAACATTTGATAGAATATTTTTTTCTATAAAATATAAGGGAAGAGTTAGAGTTGAAACATTAAATAAATTTTCAATTTAAAATACCATAAGTCTGTGTTTAAAGACTATATTTTAAAATAAAATATAAATAGGTTGTGTAGTGGTCTCCTTCTTTAGCACCATTTCCAAAATCATAATATTCTTCAGAATCTTGTGATGAGGAAAAATATTTGAAATTTCATTGTTAATATTTACCTTTCTTGAAAATATGAGAATTTTGAAAAAAAAAATATGATTTGATTAAATATAACCCACGATCCACGATTGTATCGAGGTATAGTTGGGGTGTTTGATATCTCAATCAATTGATTGCAAATGAGTTCTATGCTAGAAACAGTTTCACATTCACCCGAACATGACTTTGCAATCATTATTGAAAACATGTAGAGAGGTTTTTTGGCATCCTCCTCTTTAAATTTATCACTGAAATTCCTTGATCTAAAAAAATTTATAAAACAAATATTTAACTGAAATAATAGACATAGACACTTCCCATGTGGTTATCTAAAACTCCTAATCCTTAATTTTTTCTAAAATAACTTTTGAAGGAAACTATAAGTATTTATCCTTTAATGTAACATAATCATGAGAATTGATCAAGATTCTACATTATATCAAATTGGGGATATTTTCACTTTTATAGTTTTTGATAATTAGGCCATTACTATTAAATTACATCTCAAAAATTACAAAGTAGACACTTCTAATCTATCCTATTTTTTCAAATTAATGAAACTCCATAAATAAAAAATATTTATTTTCTTTATAAATATATTCTTGAGTTATTTTTTTCTCTTATAATTCCTTATACCATATTAAAAACATTTAAAAAACTTGGGATGAGCATAAAATGATCAATATGGAATATAAAATAATGAATAAAATTGTTAGTCCGTGAATATTTAAAACCCATGAAAACATATTCACAAAATCATACTTTTCCCCATTAAAACATAAAATCTTCAACATACCATATGGAATATTAATATTATTCAATAAACTCATATAAATCATAAATCATAAACGAAACCTGTGGCATCTATAACATACATGCATTGTAGCTTTCATAGCCACGTAAAGGGTAAACTTCATGGTTACGCATTGAATACCCATAATAGTATATTCCCTAAATATATTAGGATAAACCTCAATATTAATCTCTACCATGTAACCAAATGAATTGGGGTGCTATATTTGGACCACCCACCCTTGGTTTATCATGGAACCACTAATATACGTAAACAATTCTCAAGAATCATTATATATTCATAACATATAATATAGGAATAAAGGAAATCTTACATTTCCACATTGCAATAAAAATACATCATTTCATTATACTAACATAATAAATGCTTTATCAAAACAATTTTCATTACCAAAATATGTTACAAGGGTATACGGTAGTTATTTTTTTAAAAAAACCTTAACACTTGTTAAGGAAGACAAATATCAAATAATGATCACAATGGGAGAAAGGTCATTGTCACCGTGTATGTTAAAATGCATAATTACATTTCCCTTTTTATAAATATCTTAGTAAAAAAGATTCCATTTGAACACCATTTAATTAAATTAAAGGAAAAATGGTATAATTATACATAGTATAAAAGAGGATCAATTATAGACCAAAATATACCTAAATGAATAGAGATTGAGACAAAGTCCCTTGCCACATGAGAATTTTATTGAATAAAAATTATTAATGAATAAAATTAAACAATACTTATAATATCTTGATAATAAGTAGATTCATGACATAATATGTCCAAGGGTAGTATATAGACGATATAAAATTGTTTCATAACAACAAATAAGTTTCAGTGGAATGTAAATTGAGACGAAATCCCTTAAAAATATCATATCCTTGGATTAAGTATAAATATATGACATAGTCATGTGTGAAAATTATAAATACACCCAATTTAATTGGATATTTATTTTAAAACAATCATAGATCATTTAAACATATTATTGTAATAACAAAACCAATGACATGGATATTTAACTCATGAAATGGGATTGAGTAAATATTTACAAAACAAGATTCGTATAAATGACATAAGAATTTATCAATTAGGTGATTATGTGTAGAAATAGTATATACACACAAAGGTAGGTTTAAATTACAACATAAATAAAAAACAATGATTCTTCACAGAATCTTGGAATAATATAATCAACAATGTAGGCGTAAAACCCCATGAGTGGAAATTGAGTTTAGAAATTCCCAGAAAACTTATTTTTTAAATAAAATAGATAGATTATGTGTATAATATAAATACACATAAATCAAGTGTAAATAAAATATATTATATGAAAAGTTATCTCTCACATAATCATAACACGATATAATCAAGAATTAGAATATTATCCTAAGAAATGGAAATTGGGTGAAGAAGTTCCCTTACCTTGAATCCAATTCATCACGTATGTTCTTTGTTCTTCCTGAATAATAAACATAGGTAAATTTAAAAAAAAATTAGAAAAATATTCAAGTTTTTATTACATTTATATTAATTATTACCTTGTTTTAATAATCACATAATTATTCAAGTTCATATCAGTCATTTTGTCAATATTTGGAACTTGAGTCGAAAATGAACTTGTTTGATGTAAATTTTCCATATAGTCAAATTTCATCATCTAGCTAATATTATTCAGGATTTAAACATCATATATATATATACCATATATATATTTATTTATAATTCCCATAATATTTGGAGATAATAAATGAAATTCATCGTTTATGGAGATAACTGGTCGTACGTACACATGAACGCTACTTTTATTTCATTGTCATGTGAAAGGAATAACAATAAAATTATATAAATGTATATTATAATACCAATATTGTATTTATTTCATGTTTTTCTCATTGGTTTAATAAATCCTTTCTTTATATGTTCCATGTATAGCATTAACAAGTCATATTACATTGAAAGGGTGGTAGTCCGCACTTCCTTAAATGAAATTATCGCATTAACAAATTATAGAAAGAATAAAGGTATGATGTAATTAAAAATTACAGAATAACAAATAAAATATAAATATTAAATATATCATATTTAAATACGGTGCAATAAAAATGGCCACCATGATAGGTGGTAGGAGAAAATCGATCAATTAACATTTTGTGAGGCAGTAGATCATTGTACATAGAAACAACATGTTCGTATCTGTTTGATAGAGGTGTGTGTAAGTGTAGTTATAATTCCTCTCATAAAAACATAAAAGTATGTTTAGGGTACTCTTTTTTTTTATCTAATAAATTAATAATTAGAGAATAGGGAGTGTATAAGGAAACTAATGGAAATCTACTTGAGAGAAGACGCTACCATTGAATCGGGTAACTTATTTTGATTTGAGAGAAAAAGGGTTTCTTGAATTACCGTATTCCCAAGTTAATTCTTCTAGGATGAAGGTATGTATTTTTGGTGATTATTTGAGAAGAATTGGGATGAGCGAAGGTGTGACATAGGTGTGAGTAAGTGGGTAGAAGTGGGGACCTTTATAATAGACAGGAGGGGCAATTTCGGAAAGTATTCAAATAATAATTTATTATAAATAATATTTTGATTAGAAAAGGTAAAACAACATATTTAATTTGAATATAAGATTAATTTGGTTTGAATACCAATAAAAAAAATAATTTTTAGGCAAGTTTTGAATATTTTGTAACCTTATCTTTTTGTTTTAACACTTATTGTATCCTTTCTAATCTTACAGTGATATCGTGTTATTTACACATTGTGGGTTAGGATAATTACTATATCATCATAAACGAACCAAAAAAAGTCATTTATGACATATTTAGACTTATCTTAACCATTTTTGGGAATATTATATTTTTATGAATTTTATATCATTTAATAAACTATTTTAAATTTTATGTTTTGAATTATGTCAATTTTGACACTACTCATACTTGACTTTCTAAAAAATTCTTATCAACTTGATTCAATATAAAAAACATTTAATAAATACTAAAATTTAATATTCACCTAAATAATTAGTGGATTTATTTAATTATGTCATATATAATTTTTTTTAAAAATTTATAATATCATTTATTTGAGTCCTTTATTAATGAAGAAATTACTCCATCATCATTGTGTCACAATTAAATTTAAATATTTAATGACTAAAAATTATAAATAAAATATAATGATGTATTAAATCCTATTATATTTATAATTACTATTTATATTCGAATCTATCACTTATATTAAACCACATAAAAACTGTTTTAGAAAGAAGATACATGTTTATGTTATTTTTCTCAATAGTTTAAATTAATTATTATAACAAGTCATTATCACACCAAAGTGGCTCCTAAATGCCAACAGTTCAGCCTAAGTATGACCATGTTCATAAATATCTTATCCAATAGTAATAGGACACATTTTATGGTAGTTTTATGTTATTAAAATATAATTTTTACCTTTATTTACCAGATTTACCCTCTAACCAATGTAAAATAAATATAATTACTCATGTAACTATTCATAATGGTCAAAAAATAAAATGAACCAATTTAAGAAACTGGGACCTTATGTTTCCAAATACGGAATCCATTTTTACATATTCAAAATCAAAAAATTTCATTAAATAATCGAAAATTAATTTCCGTTGTCAAAACCAGAAAGTGTGTTTTTAAGAAGTAAAAACTACCAAAATATTGACATGTGTTTTTGTCCAATTTCAATGTGAAAATTATTCTAATTACCAAAATTGTATTAAATGATAAAATATATTCCATTTATACTTTAAAACTATTCAATAATATGATTTATCCCTATAAGTTATCTTAATAGAAAAAGTTGTTTTTAATTAACATTTTTTGTATTTTTACTATTTATCAAAACATGATGGTTATTAGAAAAATATAAAAAAATCAACCAAATTAAATTTTTATGTCCCTCATATAAATTAGATTATTATTTTTTCAAATAGAATATATTATGGTTTAAAAAAATAAATTTAAAAATGTTTCTCCATCAAAAGGCAGTAAAACTGCATTTTTTGAAAAATACTTCTTCTATCCGAAAAATTGAATTTTTTATTATAGCATATATAGGAAGCATATAAGATGAATTTAAACCATTAAATTGAATATATAAAAATATTATTCATCAAATAAAAATCGATAAAGAGTGATATGATTTTATAAAAATGATTATTCTCTTTTTAAATAGGTTTTCATGACAACACATGCTTTATATTCAATTAGTTTTTATATCCATTTCTAATAAATTTGATAACCAATGAAACATTTTTTAAACATGTGAAACCCATATTTTCATAATTCAGTTGATATTAATCATTTTTGACATTCCCACAGCTAGGTTATAATAGTACAATTTAAATAATAATATTTGGTTGTTCGTTTAAGCTCGATGTAGCGTATCATGTACGCTATTTAAGATAATGTTTCTTTCTTAATAATCGGAAAGCAACACTAATTTTCATAATTACCCAACTCATTACAATTAATTTTTTTTTACTTTTTGTACATCAAAAATTGTTCGTACCACTTCTATTATCTTTTCAATTGCAATAACGAGCCAGTTTCTCAAACTAACCACACTATTATCTTTTCAATTGTAATAACGAGCCAGTTTCTCAAACTAACCACATTTTAAACACCTACTAGAATATAAAAGGAATTCCCTATTGTGTTTTTCACTAGAATTATAAAAAAATGAAACCTAAATTTTTTACCATAAAACTTCATTAATGAATTGATTCCTTATTCATGGCACATTTCCCACTTTTTATTCTTGTTTTCGAAGAAAACATGATCATTGGAAAAATCCATTTCCACCTTCTCCACAAATAGAATAATTTTTTTGCAACATTCTATGTCCTGAGAAGACAATTCCATTCAATATTTTGGCTTCAATCCTGCGTAAAAATTGATTTCTTTTATTGTAATGATCTGAGATAAAATTTGGAGTGTACATTGGTAATCAATTGATTTTTTGTTCATAGACACCCAATAAATCAGACTCCGATCTCAATTATATGAATAGTTTTTCCATCCAAAGTCAATATGCCATAGGAATATATATCTCAAGGAAACAATTCTGAATTTATCATATTCCAAAGAATTAATATCATCGTTATCCCTAATATTCTTGACCGTTAACCCACACTGGTCGGCTTATACTTAAAAACAGTAAATATCGAGACTAACATATTGATTCCTTGAGCACCCAATCTAATAAATAATATTTTTTAGGTCTTTAATCCACTCTTAAACTAACATTAGGTGAGAATATCTACTATATACAAAAGGGTGTTTCCTGATAAAATGTTCCACCACTAAAAAATTCCTATGAGTCTAATCTATATGTTCTAATGGATAGATGCTTCCTCTATGTATAGAATACAAAAACTAATCCATTACTATCACAACTTTATGGGTTCAAAATCCCACCATTCTAGGTTGTGGATTTGGAATGATATATTCATCTCGTTTTCTTCCTACCTTAAATTCAATAGTTATTCTATTGAAAACCATTATGATCATTATCATAGAAGAAAAGGTTATTCGAATCTTGTTTTAATTTAAACTGTAAGGAAACGACCTTTAAAATTTTATAAACTTGAAAATTAAAAAAGAATTCACTATAATTCATTCCCAATGATCTATTAAATATTTATTAATATATAATTAGGTTATAAATTATATATAGTATCTCATAAAATAATATAGTAGAAACTTATATTAAATATCAATATTTTCTCTGTATGAAATTTTTAAAAAAGCATGTCATATTTCTATAACAAAATTTATAAATCTAAACTAGGATTATTACCATCATTCACCCATTAATAAACCTGTGAAAATTAATTTAAAACCTCAGATGAGAAAAACATTATTTTCAAGGGACAAAATATGAAGAAAGAAATTTAATTTTCGAATGAAAACATTTTCACACGGTTATAAGTTTTACACACACAAAAACATAATCTCTTTAGTTTACATTATGAAACCATATGTTTACTATAAAATCATAGAAATGTTAAATAAATCATAAATGTAAATTATTGAATCATTTCCATATCACTATTAAATATAAATATTTTCTCCTAGATATAAATGGAGTAACCATTATGGTTACTCTTGGAATAACTATTACAGAATATTCCATAATCTCTTAGGATAAACCTAACTGGTTATATCTGTCCCTTTACCCATTGTATTTGAGGGATAAAATGGGCACAATAAACATTAATTTATCATGGAAACACCCATTATCATAACAATTATAAATAAACATAATGTAATAATTACAAAAAAATCTCACAAAAAAAAAGAAAAAATCACGAGGAAAATAAATTTTCCATTTTTAAATCACTTAACAATTTTTTAATTAGCCGAAAACTTATAAATGAAAACATTATATTTTAAAATAAAATTGTAAACATATAAAGTAAACATCAAAATATTAAATCTTTATGAAATTAGGATATTCCATTCATGTCATATATGTAAAAAACATTCTTTTTAATTATTTGAAAAAGAGACACTAAAGATGATTTTTAATTGAAAGTCCCTTACAAATATGATATCCTTAAAGATAAAATTAATCGAATGAATTAAAAATGCTAATACACTATAAATAAAAATAATACAGCATAATAAAATAAATTTTAATTTATTAAAAATATTAACACCACATAGTCAATGGAGTAGAAGGTTAACCCATTGAACTGAAACTAGGTTAAAATTTACCTTACCACACTTGTACTTATTGTCTTGGATAGTGAATTTAGATTTATTAGTAACTCAATTCAGAAAATTTTACCTATATATTTTATTTATCACCATTTTATTAAATTCATCTATGGACATTTTGATGTGTTTCAAATATCAGAATCTTGATTCTAGGAACATTCATTTCATGGATTTATGGCCATTTCCATTTAAGATAATTATCAGAGTTCTTTTCAAATGGAATAAAAACTCAAGAAGATGATAGAAATGTTATTAATATGAATCCATATTGTTAAATGATACCATATATAATTTTTTTCAGATGTCATGAATAATCATTAGAGAAAATATGAATAATAATTGTTTGGTAAGTTTTTGGTGTTTTTTATGACCATCAAAAACAAGTTTTTTTATTTAATATTATTTATATAAATTAATTATACAATATTTAAAAAGTTATAATATAATTATTGAAATCTTTTTTTACCATTATAATTATTTAATGACCATCCTTGAATGTAGTAATAGAAAATTAAAACATGTCATCCAAGAAGGCATAAATTTAACACTTCACATACAGTGTTTTCAATTTATTAATAAGAGGATAAAAGAAAAGGATTGATGATGGATATTCAAATGAAAAAATAATATTAAATTATTTCATTATTTTATATTTATCATTTCACTTTGGATAGGTCAGGTGAGGATATGTTATAAAGTAACAATGGTAGATAAACTTTAAAACACCAAATAATTGAGGATTTTACCTCTCATTTGTTTTTTCCTTGACAACCTTCTTAAGGCTCTAGGTTTTTATATTTCGGTGAGACCATAAGGTCTTGGTATTGTGGAAGAGACATGGAATGGTAATTGGTCTGAGTTTAGACAATATATGAGGCATTGGATGTGTCAGGATAAGGGGTGGTGAGGGGTGATCTTTATATAGAGAAGGGAGTGGTGTTTTAATTATTTTATTCATTTGTTTATTATTTTATCTCATGACCATCATTTGTTTTGATTTTCGTGACTATGTAATGTAAATTAAAATTTTTATTTCTAAAAAAATACCAATTTCAAAATTATAACCGTTTTTAACACACTTTTCAAAATTAATTAAGGTCTCGTTAAATTATGTAATAATTATAATACATAAAAAATAATAATTCATAAATCCATAAAAATTAAGGAATATTTACTAATAGAATAGTAACCTCACCTAAAAAGGTATAAAAAAATTATTGTATCTTATAAGTGAAAATATGCTATATTTATATCATTGAATAAGTATATAAATATTTTTAAAATAATAAATTAAGTGTTGACATTTTTTTTTGAAATGTAATTTTTTTACAATTTTATAATAAATTTAATTTATTTAATTTTATAAACTAAAGTGTATTTTCCTAAGATAGATTCATAAATTAATATTTATTGTATTATAATTATAAAAAAATTATATGAGCATAATTAATTTTTCAATGTGTCAAAATCAGTTATAATACAAAAATAAATATTTTGTATAAATTATTATTTTGATTAAAAATTAAATGTCTCATATTATGATTTTTTTTCAAAAAAAGTGTCCATTTTAGAATTTTACACATTGAAAAATGTTTATGGTGAGTTTTTATAATTTTCCTATATAGTTGAATTTTTGGTGAATAATGAATTATGGTAATTTACATTATTTAACATTATAAGTTAAATACATGAATTATTGAGTCATGGATGATGATTGGATGAGTTAAAAACCCATTATTTCGTACTAGAATGCAGTAGATACTATACATAGTCACAATTAATCAACACCTTTGATATTCATGAGCCAAAATAATAATAAAATTAATAAAATAATCGAAAACATAGCTCACCTCTCCCTATAAATATCACCTCTCACCACCCCTTATCTCGATACCACCAAATCCTTTAAAACATTCCCAACACTACCCAATTCCCTACCTTAGCCTCTTCCATACATAAAAAAACTACTGTTCTCTCCAATGGACCAAAGCCATGTTCCATAAGGAGGTTCTCAAGGAGCCAACATTGAAGAGGTAAAATCATCCATTATTTATATTTTAGACTATTTGTTTTTTTACTTATTTATACCCTATAATAACCTATTGTATTTAAAGTGACATGATAAATCTTGTATCATACATATACTAGGAATTTATTATGTTAATGGAATATCCCTCATCAAACCTATTCTCTTCTCCTATTATTCTAAAAAATGGAAACATTATCCATGAAGTGTTGATTCACCTTTTTCGTAGACGACTAGATTTTCTATTACAACCTTCATGGATTGTTATAAAACAATTAATATAGTTAAAAAAGAGTTTTTAATGAATATTATAACTTTATTAATTTCATAAATAATTTTGTCACCATATTATTTTTTAATATTTGTATTTACAAGGTATACACATATTTTATTCATTTGGTTAATTCTCACTTCAATGATAAGATTTTTGTTTGGTGAATTTCCTTCAAAAATTGTCTTAAACATCCATTTTTACAATATATAAGAAGAATTTATTTTACATATACGACATGAAATTAATTTCATAGTATCCAGAAACTTTGATATTTTGATTTTTATGTTACATGTTTACAAAATTATTTTCAAATATAATGAATTTATATATGAGTGTGCGACAGGTAAAAAATGTAATATGATTTCAAAATGGAAAGGTTATTTTCCACATGAATATTATTTTATGACAACATTGAGTGTTTTTATTATGTTATTGTTCCTAGGAATAATATTTTTATGGGTGGTTCCATGATAAACAGAGGGTGCATGAGCCTATTATTTATCCCCAATACATTGTATAATGGGAAGTATTTAACTGATCAGGTTTCTCCTAAAGAGATTATGGGAATATATTGTGAGGGTTCTAGATGGTTAATCCCTATGTATCGGGTATAGATACATTATTAGTAATAGTGATATTAAAATGATTCCAATAGGTTACCTTTAAAATTTATGGGCACTTTCTATGGATTTACCAAAAACTTATGATCACCGTTTCTAGGAACATAGTCATCCCAACCACCTCTAGGACCAATTCTTGGTTCACTATATAATGTATTTATCATCAATATATATGGATCACATCCTACTGTGGTATCTCAAGGTGGTTATGGACATAATACTCCAATCAATTTCATAAATTCATCGTTGGCCCTTTTATTCCTTTCTCACTCCTCTATAACCATTTTTTAGACTCTACTGCCTCATCCTACGCATGTGCTTTATAGGAATTATCTTTTTACAACTCAATTATACCATAATTGTCACATAATGTAGGGAAATATCTCATCAAGGTAGTATTCTTCCATAGTACTAAAAAAATTCCATGGTGCTTGTCTCTCTAAACATTATGTAAGTTATAATATACACAAAATTTTATAGCTTCTTGATCATAAAAGGGCCTCAGAAGCATAATGATTGAAGTATAAATTGATTGTTAAGATAAAAAATAGATATTAAACATTAAAATCAACAAATTAAAACTTACAATACGCTATTGTGTCGGTTCATTTACCACGCTTCCCTATTTTTTCTTTCTACTTGAGAAAAACGATTCAAGACACACATCCTGTCATATTCAATACACCCCTCTACAATTATGTAGACTTTTGAAAAACATAATTGTAAATAATATACTAATAATTGATTTTGTAACTAAAACAATTGGATATTAGTTCAAAATAAAGCAAAAAATTAAAACATATGGTATATGAAATATATATACAATTTAAATCTTATTTTTTTTCTTATAAGGCTAAAAAATATGTCATTATTAAAGAGTAAAAATATGAAAATATGTGTCATCTCAAAATATTATAGTTTAAAACATACACATTCCTCAACAACCAATGCATACTATTTACATGTAGAGTGTAATATATTATAACTCTTTATAAATAATTGCACCAAGTTTATGTTGTCCTTCTTTCATCTTTGAACCCCATTTGTAGTTTATAATTTGAATTCCAATAAAAGTATTTCCTGAATATCAATTTTTCTTTCATAAAATCATTGAATAGGAGACCCTAAACATGTGCATCAGGGGTTTCATATTTATCTTAAATTTTAGAAATCATTAATTTATTATAATTAAAGAATACTAGACAACTTAATTATATACCAACATATATAGTGTCTATCTAAAAAACAAATGAAGCATAATAACCATTGGTAGAACCTTATACGCTATGTATAATGACACTATCTAACATGTTAAATATAAAAAAAATCCAAATCTGAAACCATAAAATTACTAAACCCAGTCTATAAACTTATATACATAAGAAAAATTGAATTATGGTGTTCAATCACAATCTATCCATTTAGAATAGTTATATGATCACAGATAAATTTTTTAT
Organism: Viscum album; assembly: GCA_963277665.1. Taxonomy (NCBI): domain Eukaryota; kingdom Viridiplantae; phylum Streptophyta; class Magnoliopsida; order Santalales; family Viscaceae; genus Viscum; species Viscum album. The sequence continues at coordinate 258,070,958 of OY728150.1, forward strand.
TAGATAATATCTTAAAAAATTTAAAAATATATTTTAAATTATATTAAGATACTATTAAAACAATATGAGGATTCATTAAAACTATATGTGAATGGTTTTAAAAAAAATTGACGATAATTTTAAACTTTTTATTTTAAAAACTTTTTTAGGATGCTTTGAAAACTATATATCATACAATATGAACATAATTTTCAAACTAAAAATTGATTTATGATGGAAATGTATTGAATAAAAAAAGATGAAGCTTCCAAGATCATGTTATAGAAATGGAAGTCTCATCGGGAAGGGAATGGAATGTTCTGAGATAGAGATACCTTTAATGATTGCATCCGGAAGAGATCCCCTTCACAACATGAGAGAGTTACAAGTATTTTTATAGAATGGAATGTATCCTGAAATTATTAGTCATTTTAAATACATTCCATTTATAATTTTTTGACTAAGAAGAATAAGAAAATATCAATGAAAATTTAATGGGATGTCAACCATGGATTAATATAATATTTTAGGCACTTAGAATATAGAGAAAATTATGGATTATTACTCCCAGATTTGAACATGGGGTTTTCAACGCTGCTAATTTGGATGAGCCCAATGGACCAATCTAAATCTCTTAAATCCTATTAAATCCAATAATACATTTTTAAACTACACTTCATTCATTTTAATATCATTTAGTTCTAGACACTTATAATTTTGTATTTTATATTTTATATTTCAATTCCTTTCATTCATTTTAATATAATAGTCATATTTGTTTTATATAAAGCATTTCATTTATTTTGTGTTTCCATCCACTATATTTATTTATATCCCTTCAGGGATACTAAATTTTTTGTTTCTTTGTGGGGGAAGACCAGTTCATTATTATTGATTTTTTAAAATCATTAACTACTTTGTTCTATTCTCATTTTAAGCTGTTGGTGTGTGTAGTTAAACTAGTAAGATGTGATAATGATCTTACATCCCCTACACTCTATCCTTCATCTCATATATCTTTTTATATTGATTGTTCCCTTCATTTTATGTTTATCATATTAAATAATGAATTCCATGTATATATAACATCGATAGGCAGCCTCTATAGAAATCTACATGATCAAAAAAAGATATTTTATTATTCACTAAATCATAATTGTGATATTCCATTTTTAAAAGTTAGAAAAATAATAAAATTATTAGAGTTTTCTTAGGATCATGACATTATCCCAATTATAAAAATACTAGTACTTAAAATTTAGTACACACTAAATAATTTCTATAGTAAAATAAATAAATAATAATAATTTATGTAGACCAATTTTAAATGGAATGAAATTTTGAGTAAGAAAAATAAAGTTCAAGGACTATAGAAAAATTATAAATGATGGTCATACCTGCTTTTCTCATTGTCTTACATCGTAGTCCTCCCCAATTGTGGTGGTATATTATTGCTTCCTTGTTTCTTTCCTTCCAAACTATTTAAAAATAATAATTTTCAATAATAATAAAATAATAATAATTTAAATTGTCATAATTGTTATAATTTTCATTAAAAAATATCAAATTTTATTAATACCTTGAAACCGGTACTCACCCATTGAGAAAATTTTTTTTGATAATATTCTAACAAGAAATTCATTCAGGATATGTGTGGAATCTAAATCAGTAAGTACTCTACCATTAAAACAACAGTATAACTCATGCTTATATTCTCTCTATAGCTCACCTAATTCCAAAAGAAATTCTATCGTCGATTCCACCACATAGGAAAAATATTAATGAATCTAGTACCAAAATATTAATTAATATAAATAAAATATTAATATAACAATAAATACAATGGATTTTCATACCCATATTTATGACCATGTATTATAATTAAATTAATTTGGAAGGTGTCTCCCAGAGAGTGGACTAACAATAATTTTTCAAATTATTTATAATGGGCCACTATAAACTCTTAAAGTATCTCCCTATTTTTTTCATTAAATTAATTGACCTCATTCTAATCCACCACCATCTATGTGTGGCAGTTCCACACCAGATGCAAGTGTGTAATTCAACATATCCTCCCGTAAGATACAAATGTTAATGGAAAATAAATTTTACATCAATAAATATTATAATGAAAATAATATGGTAAAATAAATTACTAGGGTTCTATAAATATAATTGATGCATCCTAGTTAGTGTGTGTCATTTGATCCCTAGGTTCTGAAGGAATGACTATGTATACAGAAGGATTGGGACCCAATGTCTTCATCAGAGGATCAGAATGTGTCATTGAAGATGATGGAGGATAATGAATGGAGAACCTCTGTGGGTGGGGGAGGAGGTATAAGGAAACAAATATAAAATAGAAGTCTACGGAAATGAATAATATGGATTCTGAGTTCGAGCCATCATCAGATATAAGAAATATAGGTGCTGATTGGGTGCAAGTGATGGCAAAAATATAGGTTTCCAAAATATCCTAGCCTCCTCTAATTGCACTATGGGATCAGAAGGTGTTCTATATGGTATTTTAGATGATGGGTCAGAGTTTGATCAGGTATTCCAAGTGGTGCACATAACTTATGTACCACCCCCTTATTTCATTTTATTGAGTAGTGGTGCCACTAGTCTAATTAGAGAATAACTATCTTATAGGAGGTGGATCCTAATTACATGATAAAAAAAATTATCACATGAATGTATATGTCACTGATATATATATATATATATTGGAAATAAAATTCTCATAACATATATCAAATGAGTGACTCCCATCTCTTTCATTGGACGATTATTGTCCATCATCCTTTTCTTTATATATCTTCAAATTTTCTAATTTCATACATTAGAGAAAAAAATATGGAATTAATTATAAATCTATAACTAATGTGTAAGACAAACAAGAAAGAATATGTGACATTACTAAATTAAAGAATACCAATTATCAAACCAAATAGTTGATACTTAGTGATACGAAATATCATTTTATATTTAGTGTGAATAATATCAAAACAAAAAATGAATGTCAGATAAAAATAAATACTTTAAAAGAAGAATTTTTAGAATGGGTATGAAAAAATTTTTGTTAATTTAAATTTGATCCAATTCAATTTTGGTTAGGTCATTTTAAAGATGAATGTTTAGGTTTCTCCTCATGTGGGAAGGGCTTCATGTATATCGATCTGCTCGATATTCAAACTTGGATGGTATTAAATACATATGAATGATAAAATGAATTCAATGTTCCCTTAATTTATATAATAATATCATGAATTTCTTGGAATTTATTTCAATTAACTCATTCTCTTAATCACTTTCTTATTAATTTCCATATGTCTTGGTTGAAGGGTAACGATTATTAAATTTGGAATAAATCAACTCGTATCCTTACATTAATATATTTTGGTGATATTAATTATCGTAAATTTATTAAATGATAGTGATATGGAATATTTCAAGGAGAACATGCATATTTTTTCAACCAGATGAATAACGTGATTTTATGTTTAGCCTAAAATTATTTTTTTGAAATTCGATTCGAATGTTATATTAATTTATGAATAAGAAAATGGAATTTAATATTATGTTCCAAAATTTCCATGGAATATGAATTTAAATTTCAATGATTTGATTAAATTATTTTCCACATCTTATAGTATACCTAGAAGATACATTTTCATTCTAGAAAATTACACATTTATATCCATCACTTTTCAATACCCCCTTGTATAGAGTAAAATAGACCACAATTAATTGAATAATAACTCTTGATTTTTTAATCCATTCCCTTTATTAATGGAATCATCACCCCACGTTTCTATAGAATTTTCCATATACTTTTTAGGGATACATATATATTTCTAAATTTAAAACTTCTACTTTATATATACCTTATTAAAAGTAACTTTACTCTTTATTAATTGATAACTTAATCAAAATACAATTAGTCGCTTATAAATGACACTTACACATTCCCTCGAGTATTTTCCATTTTCCATTTCTTTTAGTTTGATGCATTGGGAATATAACATATCTCTCACTCATCTGTATACCTTGTATGTCATCCTTTATTGAGGTTAGTGTTATAACTTTCAAAAAAATATTTATTTTTTGAACGATTTAAAAAATATCAAAATGATTAAATCATAATAATATCAAATATATGATTTTTTATTTTAAAATATAATTAATGAAAAAGGAAAAAATGCATGGTATTTATTATAAATTAAATTTATATATAATTTAAAATTTTATAAAATCCTTAAAATAATTCAAAATCATGTGGCTTCAACACCAACCATGTCAGTTATTCTGTTATCACATTAAAATAAAAATCAAAGTATTTAATATTTATCTTTTTATAAAAATAATTATTGAACAAAAATCAATTTAAGATCATGTCATTAAATTTTAATAAAAAAATAAAACAATGAACACCCATATCGATCTTCATTCAAAAACACTCTTAAATAGAAAATCAATTTCAGATATTATCACAAGATTGACAAAAAAATTGAAAATGAATAATAAATAATTTACCTAATTCCAACATATAACCAAAACCACATTTTCTCCATGATGGTAGGATTTTTATGTGACCTTCATTAATATCTTAATGAATTATAATAAAAAATATCTGCATTAAAAATGATCCATGAAATCCCAAAATAATAATTTCAAATATTTATTAAACCCCCTATTAAATGAAAACAAATGATCCATGAAAAAAATAGTTAAACGAATACATATTATATATGAACAACCATTATTTTAATGACAACAATTATATTTAAACATTTCAAAAGAAATTAAATGTGAACAAAAAAATGAATATACTATAGTGTTTTAGACCTAGAATGAAAATAAAATTGTTGTTTTACAGATTTCCTGATTTCCTTGGAAGTAACATATTTAAGAATAAAGAATAAATGAAGTAAAACAAGATGATATTAGTTATTTAAAATGGTTGGAAATACATAATAATGTTCACTATTAGGGCACTAGGGTAGCTCCACATTGAAATATTCTTTGGGTGAGGAGCGTATGGTGTATATGGGAAAATGCTACACCAAATATTCATTAAACCTATTCGTATAGTACCTCTATACCAATGGGTTTTTAAATAACACTGTTATAGGGTGATTGTTTAGAAGGTTATACCAATGGTTAGTTAAAGCTGTTGGTTTCAGATTAAAAATTTAGATAATGAAAATGATTTTAGAAAAATGTTTGTAGATCCCCATTGGAATAGATCTTATTTCCTCTTTATGTATCCTAAATGTTTTTTTAAATAGGACACATGTATTTCTTCGGATGCTAAGGAAATTTATTCGTAGATTAAATTGGTGAATAGGGAGAAAATTATCTACATTGTAAATTCTTATGTAGATATTTTTCTCATGTATAAAAAATGGGTCTCACAAAAATACTAGACTAATAGATTTTGATGTTAGGTTTATTTTACCACATGTCAGGTACATTTGCATCATGTGATAAGTACTCAAGTGTTTTGTAGTTTATGTTATAACAAAAAGGATTTTAATACTTTCTAGTTTATTGTTATGAAACTAAAATACTATGTTATTTATTTTATCTTCTTATTGATGTGATGTTTAAAAAAATATTATGATTAAAAATGGGATTTATGTTATGTAGTTATTTATTTTTCAAAGAAGATGTGTGAAGCCTACATGATTTTTTGTAAAGTACATCATGAAGAATTATTCATTTTTTTTCTTCCATAAAATTGTATCCATCTAACAAGAATATCTACAAACATATATTGGAGTAGAAATCAGATAAAATGTAAGGTCAAACGTATTTCATATTATGATTTTGTGGCCACTTCTTAGGTATCATGGGGGTTATCTTGGTACAAAACTATTCGGCTTATAATTCAATGAAATTTTTTAATTTATTTAAAATTTTCACGCAACTTGGTTATGATTAATCTTGCGGTTGTATACAATGTTTTGGCACAAAACATTAATCTGAAGCTTCAAATAGCTATTTTGGCTTGAACTGAGAAAACAGGCCACCCCAAAGGACCATTCATGGGCTGATAAACATGGTGTGGGAAAGATTGAATTTTCTCACGAATTATTATAATTTTACTTAAAAAATATAACACACCAAATATGACATTATGTTTCACGAATTCCACCAAGGTTGATGTGATTTATAATGAAATCATGCACAATAATGTGTGGTTACAGGAAGAAAGTGAACGATGTCCAAAAAATTCCACTTTGTGTGATAAAAGACGATGTCATGATGGGATTTATAAGTTGGGAAGCACCCATGATAGATTATTTAACCCCAAAAGATCTCCTTCCACACCCAGGGTCTTCGGATTCCTCCACTATAGATTTCAGATATAAATAGCAGCTCACTGCCTCTATAAAAGAGGATCTCTAGAAGATAAAATATTGTTCTCATGCACACAATTACACCTCTTATGTTAAAGAATACAACTTAGACCATAAAAGCTAGAAAATTCTATACGTTAGATTTTATTTGGGTCAATGATTGAAATAAACTACAGTATAGTGATCATTTTGAAAAAACATCAAATTACTATTGGGTGTACATAATGTTCCAATTTTTACACAAGCTTACAATTGCGTGAAACTCCCCACCTCAGGTGAACACATGCCCCATGACCCCATGGTACTATCTTATGATAAAGTAATCCTCCAATGAAAATATTTTCCACTACACACTACAAATGTATGAAACAATTTTGGGGTCCCCTATTTGATGGCCCATATGCCTATGGTGGACCCATTACCTTTACTACTAATTCTATGAATTTGTACTCTATCCCTTGTTCTATCAAATCATAGTGACAGTAAGGTGGACCTTTTGACTATCCAATCTACCTTGGATGTTCTAATTACATTCACCATCCAAAGACATATGTGCGGTGGTCATGTAATCGCTAGGGGTGAGGAGTAACCCCCCCCCCCCCAACACACACACCTCTGAGCTTCATGATGTAAAATTACCTAGTTCCACATCCTAGTTTTACAACATAAACTATAAGACAACATCATCAACATGTGGATAAAATCTATATTCTTACCACCATAAAAATTGTAATTTTATGCTCCATGTATGAGTGGAATGGGATGACCCCCACACCATCTAAAAATAGGGTTCCCCATATACCACTCACACAGAATGAGATCCTTCAAGAAGATCCCATGCATATGCCCCATCCACTTCATTTCTTCTCTTATAAGCACCTGGGTATCTCCATGTGTAATCCCAACACCATCCCAATGAATAGAAATCATCTTCTGAAGATAATATTAAATTCATTATCCCCACACCATCAATTTTAAATATCTACTATAAATACTCAAGGGTCATTACCGCTTGAAACTAAACTATATGGACGAGTCCAGTAACACGACCTAAAATAATGGAATTGAACTACATGGGGTTTGACCCCAATATTTTAAATAGTGTATTTAGGATGCCTCCATGAGGCTCAATCCTGTCCAATGGAAATATTAGTTCATTCTTTCTAGGGGCACACTACCTATATCCTCCTCAAGGGGAGTTTTGTTCCAACCGTCCTCGATATGACTCATGGGGTGTTCTGACCAAATATTATATGGATGAATCCAAAGGGAATTCTCATACAACGGTAAACCATCAACTGTGATTTCATCCTTAATATAGATGTACAACCCTAATATGCATCAAACAGTGATATGATCAACCTTCTAGATCTGCCTCAAGGGGCGTCCATATCCTTCCATCGATAAACCTTCAGGTGTGACATCTCCTCTCTGAGTGATAGACTTCCCTTTTTCTACATCAAGGGTAAATCTGATTGACATCCATGATCTAACTCAATGGGTGTTGTAATCTATCCATATGTAATCCTTTAGGTGTCTCGTATTCCCTCATAGGGATGCACCTCCCATATTTTCTTCATGGGGTGTTCTGATCCATTCATTCCAGATCTGCCAAAAGGGGCAACCTAATCAAAATTTCAAACCCACCTCAAGTGGGGTTTTATTACATCAGTATAGTTGTGACATCTTCCCTCCTATGTACGAACATCTTGGATCCATCTCATTGGTTATTATGATCCATTAGTAATCTTCCAGTTTTTTCCTCCTAGGAGTTTATGTTTTAGATCTGCATTCATGAGACTTTCTAATCTATCCATCTTGTCCCCACAAGTCATTAACCATATGCCTATCACCACAAGATTCAAAACTCATTCCCCAATCCGTATCAATATGACATTTCAATCTATCTCCACAGAATGTTGAACATGTGACATAACCAAAAATACAAACCCTATGCATAAGTATGGAATGCCTGAGGTAAACAGTTTCTTAGGAAATACACCTATAGATTTATAACTCAAGATCGCCCTGGGATTCATTGTGTTTTATTCATAATATTCCTCACATTATATTAACTACCAAGAGAATGAATATAGGAGGACAATGCACCAATCAGCTAGACACGCCTTGAATTTCCCAAAATGACTATTCCCTTAAACAAAGGTTTATACCTTGTTAAGATGAAAACAGTATGTCAATAAAAAAGGAGTGTAATTAATGAGCATCCACAAAGAGATGGAATTTGGGATGAGTTCCAAGAACATGAATTAAATCTATGAGGGAGACACAGACTAGGCAACCCGCACCAAGAATGAGCTAAAATCCCATTATCCCATTTTGATCATGGAACAGACAGCATCTTTGAATGTAATGAAATATTACCACCTCTGGAAGGTGGTAGTGTGGGGTAACAAGAATTACATAGACTGAGTCATACACCAAATACATAGGTGGGGCCCTAAAAAAGCATCAAAACCACAAATGTTGAACCTTCTAATAAAATGTTCTCCTTAACATGGGGACTAGTAGCATTCGAGGCATTATAAAATTAACCTGTCACTAGATCAAAATATCTAGAGTTTGGTCCCACAATGAGAATAGTGAACCTTGAATATAATTCACTAGAAATTAGGGAAGTTATCATTTTGGAATCCTCTTTCTGTAGAAGTGCCTGCCTTTATCCCTCTCCATCCTGATAATATTGGTTGATATTAGGGAATAAGACATCAGTTTAATTGAATGTGTGCTGATGGATGAATCCACCTGTCGTGCATGACACTAGACATAGGACATCATCATACCAGTGCTTACATAAACCATGGAAAGATAATTCTTGATGAAGAAATCCAACATAATAGTGGCTCTATGATGGCATCCACTATGAATTCAGCTACCAGGAACCTATTCTCTTTATCATCAGAGACCATCCATCTTAGGGTGATTGAAACCATCATATGCTGAAAGGAATAGTTGGTAGTCATTACCACAATGTAAATGTCCAACTAGGGCTTTGAGGCATAATACCCTCATCGAAATCTCCACCCCAAGGTTCTTTCTAGGGGGAACTACCCCATGTTCCAACAAAAAAATAGGTTCAGGAGTCTCTCCTTGGAGTGATCCTATAACACCCTGAGACGTTGTGAAATATTTTTCCAAATTAATTTATTATTTTTAATGTTATTTATTTCACACAATAATGAATATGGTTTTTATATATTAAATAACTATTCTTATTGTGTGCACCACATTCAAGACTAGGATAAGCTTGTGATGCATGAAACAATAATTTTCCACGAATCATTATTATATTATTATAATTATTAAAAGAATTATTTTTATAATATAGCCTTTAAACGTTGTAATATTTATATGAATTAAAAAATTTAAATATTATTCATAATTTTTTAATATAAATAAAGCATATTAATAATAAAACATTTAATATTTGTAGTATTTATATGTTTGAAAATGCAATTTTCTCAAATGAATTTCTTTTTTATTTTCTTTTTTTGAATGATAATAAAATTATTTTTTAAACTTTTAGAAATATAATTTGATTATATAAACTTTTTTTTGAATTCTTAGTGTCAAAATTATCTTACTATGCTTTTTTGGATTTTTATGAGAAATATCATTATTGGATGAATCGTGAAACATACTGAATTTTGAATCCGAACTGATTTTTTCTTAGTTTATTTATATAGTTAAATTATATTTTATGTTGTTTTAAAACTCTCAAATAGATCAATTATAAATCTATTCTTCAAATTTTCGTCTTTAGAATCATTTTTTTATTGAATTTAGATATAAAATATAAATAAAAATTTGAACATTTTCACTTTGAAACCCCAATTTCTTTCCATGTATCTAGGATTGGAATTTTAGATATTTTTTCTCTTCTGTGAACTGAATTTTGAAAAATGTATATATAAGGATATGATTAGTATGATGTTTATATTATGATTAGACGAAATTAATTTTTTATGAAAAATATTAGTCAGAGTGATTAAAATTAAATAAATAAATTAATGTAAAAATAAGTTTAACAAGCGACTAAACCATAAACTTAAAGGATGAAATGATCAATTTTGTTGATCAAAAACCACGTTTTGGAAATATTTCTTCGGTACTCCTTGGTTTTTTTATTAATTTTTTTTGTCAAAACATGGGTATACCTAAAGTATTTTCAAAAATGCCAAGTGTGCCTAATCCCTCCCATATAAAATTCCATCACCTCTCCCCTTTCATAACACCCATAAAGATAGTTATGTTTAAAAATAATATTCCAAATTAACATCCTAAAATATCTTTCTTTTCCCTTAAATCCACGATTTTGGTATAAATCCAACCAAGGATTCCATTTGGTGCAAACAAAAAAGAGATTAAAAAAAAGGGGTAACATCCTTCCCCAAGATCTTTATTTATTTTATTTATCCAGTGCACCATTTCTTCTTATTACATTCGTACATAATATCATAAGTATCCTAAATATATATAAGTGTGTGTGTATATCTATCTTTTTATGATATGTTTTTATCCATACTTATATTCACTTCTATCTAATGGGTAATGAATATACCATTGTTGTGTGATGTGAACTACCACCTCCCGAAATGACGTTGTTAATTTGTTTATTTTCCACCACCCATGTTTGGGAATTAGGATATATAATCTTTTTTATATGAAATATATGGTATATATGATGAATTTTTACTTATATAATTGTTATATAACACATACCTTCATGCATTTCATTTTTGTAATTACGATAATTTCATTTCTGGAAGGGTGGACTACGGCCTCCATAAAGCGAAGTGATTCATTCACCCACTACGTAGAACGTATTAAGGATGGGGTTAATGAACTTTTATTATGTATATTAAGTATTAAATATAATTTAATGATATTATGTATATACATACATACATATATGTCAATAACGTTTTTTCAATCAAAATGACATAAAAATGGAAAAATAATTCATGTGTACATATGGCATACCATCTCCAGGAATAGTGTATTCTAGTTCATATTTATATATTATATAGATTATTATAAATAAATTTATATTGAATATAAATTATATTTATATAATGTTTTAAATTCTAGAAATAATGATATAAGTTTGAGGACAAATAATATAACAAATTAATACACATGTGAAAAACAAAGCAGATGTTACCTGAAGAGAAACCATAACTTGGAATTGTTAATAAGAGATTAATATAAAGTCATAATAAAACCTTATATGGTATTATATGTAATAATATATTTTTTTAAATATTTATAATAATCTAATTTTTATTATATAGGAGGTTTTTATAAGTATGAAGAGAGTTAAGAGATATGGTAAGGGAATGTCATCTCACCTTTTATTTCTGTTAGATACTTGTCTTATTCACAACCCATTTATTTGGTGTGTTTTATATACTAACCATGAATGTATTATATTATTCTTATAAATATATTTAAGGGTATTCACATATCCATTTTATGATCTTTCTTTCATTGGGTTTATCTTTTAAAAGTTACCAAATCGGAAAAATAATATTGTCTTAGTTTTCCATCTTTGAAACACATGCCATGTTGCACACCTATATTTTTCTATGAGGTGTATATACGGCCTTTGAAATGTTATATCATGAATCTATGTATTTTAAAAATACTTAAATCTTTATATAATGTTATTCTTTACATTGTATTATGATTCAATGTTACCAATGATGCAACTGTTTATATCTATAATCTCATCATTATCAGAATTATTTATGATTATAGTTACATTTTTGAAATATTATAAACCAAATCTGAATAAATCTCATGAATTTTATTACCCTATAGATATTAAAGTTGTATAAAAGCATTATCACCCTTTTTAAGATATTTTTTAGTTCAGATTGTTATGAAAATGTTTTTATGAAAATCCAGATTTATTTCACCTTTCGGTCTGAAATATGTGTTATTCAAAAAACATATTTTCAAAAAATGTTTTCAAAAAGGGTATACTATTATAATATTATGTAATGGAAATTTTTATCCATTTATTACATTATTTAAAATGGGTTTTGAAGGAATATTCTTGTCATATTTCAATGAAGCAATTTTTCCTGAACTTTTAATATATAAAAGGAATCTTCGGCATGTACAGACTTACACATAATAATGACAATAATATTTTTATGCTTTATTTGTAATAATATAAAGTTATTTTTTAAAAGAAAATATATTTCCTAATATTCTTAAATTATTTGATTTTAAAATGGATTTTAATGGATTTTGTTTTTTTAACTATAGTTTTATGTTTGAAGAGTGTTTAAAATTATTTTAAAATGTCCTTTTATATATTTTTTTAAAAACATATTTTGGAATGAAAATAATTTTAATGATATAAAAGATTATATTATATGTTTTCAAATTATTTCATAAGAAATAAAAAAATTTCAAGCCTATTTTAAAAGATTTTAAGGAAATTCTTTTTCAAAATACTATAATGATTCCTTTATATGTTTTCAATGATATTATAAATGAAAATGGTTTTTAAAATTAATTATTTATTGAAAATAAATTTTTAAAAAATAAAAGATGTTTTTCTCAAGAATTTATTCAATGAAATTGTAAATTATTATTTATATGAATATTATTTTCAAAATGGTTTTACAAAAAATGAATCTTAAATAAATGATATTTTTTTATGATATTTTTCAAATGATCCTTAAAAATAATTCCACATATAATATGTAACACATTGTTATATTTTATTATTATTGGGGACATGATCCAAGAATACCTTTAATATTCTTTCATGAATGATTTATGTTTTAATATAATGGTGTTTATGACACTCGTTTCACTTCCACGGTTTTTATGCTTATTAAACCTGTTTATTTTCATGGGTTATGATATGATGAAATTATTATGAAACCCATATTATCCAAAAATTTATGATATGATTATATGTTTATGACACCCATTACATTTCATGGCTTCTAATAGGATGATTATTAAACCCATCCCTTTTTATGGGTCATGATTTAATGAATTTTTTATTATCATATAGAACATGTATGAATGATTTTATTATGATATGGTTGGGAAATATATAACCCTTTAATTTAGTGGGTAAAAAAAATTATCTCACAATATATTGATGGGAGTCAAGCTGATGGGATTGATCCACTTTGGTAATAAGGTGAAACCCGATCCCTTGAATTGAATGGATGGTAACTGGGGATGGTGATGTTTCCCACCCAATAGGTGTAGTCACCAAGAAGATGGGAAGAAGGGGAAACATAATCCACTATGGGAAGATGGGGAAACTCATCCCTTACAAGAAAATGATAGTGACTAGGGATGGTGGTGTGTCCCTCCCCAGATCTTTAGTCCCCATTATGTTCCTTGATAAGTTCTTGAAATGTGTCTTGACTTATATGGATGATAGTGCAGGTTCATGTGTAGGCCGTAATCCCATGTATTAATCCTAATATATTTTTTCATGTATTTTGATATTGATTACATTATGATTCTTGTTTTTGGTCACTGATATTTAGGATGTAATCTTTGAATGTTATGATCCTATTCTCACACCCTTATGTTCATGTTTTGATTATGCATTTCCTTTATTTACCCTTAATAAGTACTCAAGATCACCCCATTAATAGGTTTCCCTTCACTTGGTTATGAAGAAATGTTTTTATATAGAATTAATGAGGGGTAATATCTTTGTGGGAATAAATAAATATCTGTCACTATGTTAGAGTATTTTTGTTCCAAGATTCCACAGGCACTAATCTAACACAATATTTGGGAATCTATTTGTGTAATGTTTTAAGTATTACCCATAAATGATGTCATGTCAATGTACGTTATGACTTAATTTTCATAGTCAAAATAATAGAAAAGGTATAATCAACCTTTGGTAACAATGATGATTTATATTTATTTAGATCCCTTGGGATATTTATAAGAATATGTCTATGGTTGTATTTACAGAAAAATATATTCGTGAGTTAACATTTAAGAAAATGTAATGGAATTGTGGTAAAGGAAAGGGTGCGTTTTTTCCTATAATTAAATTCATGACTACATAATACAATTGGTTTTGTCTCTAGAACATATGCACATAGGGGTAACAACTCTGAGAAGGTACATCAGGCCTGACTATAGCATAACTTTGATCATGATAGTGGGCATTGCTACACACATAGTTTGATACTCCGATTTGATATGACTTGAGAATTCATAAAATATTTTCAAACCATCATGAAGGATTTATATAGTAAATTACATTGAATAACCTAGGATAAACCTAATGTGTCATATATTGAATAATTATTTTCCATTATATAGACATCCTATTAGTGATTTTCAATGATTATTTTCTATTATGATAAGGGATTCCCACCCAAATATTTCTAGTTTTAATCAACAATGGGAAATAAAAGGATGAGGGTAAACATTGAATGTTTTAGATGTGGAATGTATGGGAATGATGAACATTTATTTTCTAACTATAAATCTCATGAGGAGAATCAAGAAGGTCTAATAGTATTGGTTACATTACTGAATATAAGGAGACCACGAGTGACATGTGAAAGGTATGTGATGTTCTTACAATAATATTTACATTAAATATAATAAGCAGGATTTTATTAAGGTTAATTAAACTAAAGATATGATTTATATTTCTTATCCTAGGAAAGGGTTATTGAGGGATTAGATGATGAAGCCTAAGTAGTGGTTTTTATAATAAAATTGGATAATTGGATTCTATATGTTTTGTAATTCAAAGATTATGTTTTATTAATCATGAAATATATAAGTATTTTTAGTATATGTTTTTTTATTAAGGATTTTAAATGATATGTCAAATGGTTTCGGTGAGGTAGAAGTTGGTTTCATTGAAATGCGATGTTTTTATTAAGGGATGTTATCCATTAATTTATTACTAATTTTGAGAGAGTGATGTTTGGATAATGATATGTTGGATATGAATAAGTAAATTATAAGTTAGTGATTACCACATAAATGATAAATTATGTGTTGAAAAAGTAGTCTACGTTATCGTGGAGGATGTTTAAAACATCATAGATATAATGAATATATCCATTATTCTTTTGAATAAGTTAGAGTTCATGTTTTTTCAAAGGAATTTTTGGAATTCAATATTTACCATGTCTCAAGAGAATATATGATGAGGGTAATCACATGTTGACAATTTGACAACCAATAGCTAATTTTTGATATTTGGGGATCCAAGTTAAACCAATTTTTTGACGTTATATCTAAATATTTGGATTTTAGTCTTTTAGAAGTTTTATAAGGATAATCATTTATGAAATTTTTAAGTTAAAAATTAGATGAAGTATGTGATTGTTATGATTGCATTGAAAACCCAAGTCAACATAATATTCAATGATTAGACATATTGCAAAGGTAAACATGATATTTATATTATAAATTATATAAATGTGGTTTTATAACATGAAAAAATATACTTATGGTAAAAATCCATCAATTCGAGAATGGTTGTGGGTCTCGAACCCATGACCAAAAGATGATGATGGATTCATACATACCATTGACTTATTCGATACCGTAGTAAATTTTTAATATTTTCTTTAAAAACTATAATAATAAATATTACTGATGAACTATAAGTGTTACTTGTAAGGTTTAGAGATTAATTTATTAACCATATTGTTTTTGGAGAATATTTAGAGACAAATAGTAATACTTGTAACAATTTAAGGGTCCTTGAGATCTGTTAAAAGTGTATTTTAGTGCCTAAGGCATCAAAGTTAATTTTTATATATACATTTCATAACATAATGGATGAATAAAAAATTAAACAAATCACAACCAAATAATGAAATTTTATTTCTAGAAATGTATTAAATAATTATGCTTCATTATATTATCGCTCAATAAAATAATTACTCAACCTTAGAAAAATTATAAAAAAAGACCGTTTCTTAATACTATAATTTTGGATGAACTGATGGCCTTTTAAATAATCACATATTTATAAATCCAAGACTCTCAACTTGAATTCGATCATTCACTAGTTTTCTATTGATGACCCCTATCACTCCATTGAAATATTTATTCTTTTCCTCAAAGTCCATATTTTCACTTTCCACCAATGTTCTCCCTAGTAGAAACCTAGTTAGGAGTTACATTGGTTAATAGTCATGCTTATATAAATCCCCCATATAAAAAATGTTTAAGTATTAATTTTTAATAAGTGGGTTTATATGAATGGAATATTCTATTATTAAAAATTTGATAACATAAAAAAATTTCACGGGATAAATTAACTTTAAGGGGGGTAGAATTTAACACTTAGGATTTAGTGAAATATTTTTTCAAATTAATTTATTATTTTTTTATTTTTTATTTCATGAAACCCTAAACATATTTTTTTCTATATATTAGATCACTATGTTTGTATTTTATTCACTACATGAATGTCTTGTATTAGCTTTTGAATCATACAACACTGGCTTGGATTACATTACACGCAACACCAAATTTCTATGAATCATCATTTTATTATTTAAATTATTTAAACAAGATAACTATATCATAAAAATTAAAATGGTAATATAAATATTAATAAGTAATATTTAAATATTATTTATTAATGTTTTATATAAATGAAAAATATTTATAATAAAAGATGTAATATTGGTAATGTCTTTATATGTTTGAAAATACTATTTTCTCAAATGAATTTCTTTTTATGTCCTTCTTTGAAATATAATAAAACTAAGTTTTGAAACTTTTATAAATTTAATTTGTTAAGATAAACTTCATTATTTTTAAATAATAATTTCAAAATTATCTTACGGTGATGATTTTGGATTTTGTTTTTGAGAAACATGATTTTTGGACCAATAGTGAAAAACCATGAATTTTGATTCTAAAATATTTTTTGTATAATAAATTTATATAGATAAATACTATTTTAAGAATGATTTAAATTAAAAATAGATAAATTATCAATCTATTAATCCAATTCAGGTAATTCTAATAACTTTTATATTGAATGCATATTTAAAAAGTAATGATCATTTGAAGATTCTCTCTTTAAAACCTTTCTTTCTCACTACGTTTGTGGGATAAGCATTAAACATAATTTTAAAACTTCTATGAACTTATTTTTAAATAATATTACATAAATTGTTTTTATAATTATAATATTTATATTCTAATTTTATTAACATAACAATTTACCATGAAGATTAGTGAATGTGATTAAAAATAATTATAGTGATTAGGGTAAGATTATTCTTAAGAAGGGAATGAACATTACAATTTAGGGCCATAATGGACACGAAACATCTACAACACCCATGGAATAGAAATATTTCGTCCATAAACCTTTAATTATTGAGTTTGGAAGGATTTTTATGAATTTTTTAGGTAAAAATATCACTACACCTAACCTGTTTTAAAAAATGCCATGTGTGTCCCCTCCCTCACTTGTAATGGCCACCAACTCTCTCCCTGCATCGCACCTATCAAACCACTTAATTTTTGAACATATATTCCCAATTAACTTCAAAAATCCCTCCCTTTCTCTTTTAATCCTACCTTTGGGAAGAAATCCAACCAAGGTATCCCTTTGGTGCAAGCCAAAAGGAGTTAGGCAAAGAAGAGGTAACATCCTTCCTCAAGATCATCTCCATTATTTTCTTCTCCAATACATAATTTATTCTTATTATGTGAATACATAATATCTTAATTACAATAAATATACTAATTTTTTTAATAAAATATTTCTATATACACATACAAAAACATCCATCTAATGGGTAACGAACTTAACGTTCTTATATGTTGTAAACTACCACCTCATGAAATGACGTTGTACAGTTTTCCATTCACATATCTCATGATTGGAAATAATGATGTAAACTATATTTTTATATGATATATATTATTTATAATATTTATTTATTGTTATTTAATTATTTTTTTAACTCATACCTTCCTGAATTTCATTTTTTGCCAATATGATTATTTCGTTTGGGGATGTGTGGACAGCTACCTCCTTAAAGTGATATGATTTTTTCACACACTAAATAGAATGTATTAATAATGGGTTTAGTGAAATAATATAATTTATTTTAAATAATAATTTTATTTTAATTATATTATACATATATACATATATTTCATTTACTTTATTTTGTTTAAGATGAGAAAAAAATGAAAACAGCTTTCATGCATTCGTATAACATACAATCTCCATGAATGGTGTATTCCATTTAACATTTATATATTTTATACATTATTATAAATGAATATATAATGAATATATATTATATTTATATCATGTTATAAATTCTGGAAATCATGATATAGGTATAAGGATGAAAAATATAGTAAATAAAGACACATGTGAAAAAATCGGATTTTTCCCGAGGAGAAAATAGAACTTGGAAATGTTAATAAGATGGTAAAATAAAGTAATATTAAAAAAATATATAGTATTAGATATTATAATATGTTTATTTAAAATATTTTTAATAATATTTTATATATTATACATGAGTTTTTTATGAGTACGAAGAGAGTCAAAACATATTATAAGGGAATTTCATCCCACTATTGATTTATATGAGATACAAGCCTTATTAACCAATAATTTATTTTGTGTGGTTTTTATAGTAAATATTGATGTATTATATTATTATTATATTTAACTTTGTGGGTATTCACATTTACAATTTTTTAATTTTATGTCTTGGTTTTTATATTTCTAAATTTACCCAATTAGTAAACTAATTTTGTCTCAATTTGCCTTCTTTGAGACACATGCCATGTTATGAACCTATATTTTTATATGAGGTGTATATAAAACCTATGACTTGTTATATCATGAATATCATTATTTTAATTATCTTTAAATTTTTATTAAATTTTATTACTTCCAGTTAATTATGATTTAATGTTACCAATGTGGTAATGATTTATAGCTGCAATTTCATCATTATCCTTATAGTTTATTAGTATATTTCCATTAAAGAAATATTATGATCCATATCTCAAGAAATATCATTAATTTTACTACCCAATATATATTAATTTTATATATAAGTAATGGGGCCATTTTTCTACTCTTTTTATCTTATGATTATAACGAATGTTTTTATGAAAATCTAACTTTATTTCTCCTTTCAGTCGGAAATCTATGTTCTTTCAAAATCGCATTTTATATAAATGTATTAATAAATGTTTTACTATTATCCTATGATGTTTATATAACTTTTTATCTTATGTGTTAAATTTTTTTAAAATTATTTTAAAATTAATCTTCTTTTCTTTTTCTAATAAATCCACTTTTCTAAACATTTAATGTACAAAAGGAATGTTCATCATGTAAGACCTTACCATCTGTCGTTACTATAATTTTCTTGATGGTTCCATTTCTTATTTAAAAAGATAGTTTTTAATATATGTTTTCATTAATATTCTATAAATTGTTTTAATTGTAAAAAGATATTAAAACAAAATGGGTTTCAAAAATTGTTTAATTTTTAAAAAGTGTTTTACAATATTCTTAGAGAATCCTCTATATTTTTTTAAAAAATAGTTTTAAAATAAAAGAATTTTATTTATCTAAAATCTTTATTCATAATTTTTCAAATTATTTTCAAATAAAAACGTTTTGAAATTTTTTTGAAGTTTGTTTTTTATTTTTAAAGTGAAATAATTATCAAAATACATTCAATCAACCTTTATAAACTTTCATAGATATTTTATATTAAATGGTTTTCAAAACTCTTTATGTTTTTGAAATAAATTTTCAAAGAGGAAAAGATATTTTTATTATTATTTTTATTAAATAAAACTGTAAAGAATTCTATATAAGAAAAAGATTTTTGAAATGGTTTTATTAAAATGAATTTTGATAAATAGATATTATTCTTATGAAATTCATCAAGTGATCTTTAAAAATCCTTATCCATATAATATGTAGTACTTTATTATAGTTTATTTATTTTTGGGAACATTATCCAAGAGAACTATTCATATTATTTTATGAATGGTTTTTTTAAATAGAATTGTGTTTATGACACATGTTTCTCTTCCATAGGTTTTATGCTTATAAACCCCACTTCTTTTCATGGGTTATCCTTGATGAAATTATTGTGAAACCTATATTTTCCAAAATTTAAGATATGATTACTTGTTTATGACACAATTCTACTTCAAGGGTTATGATAGTTAGTTTATGATACCCATCTATTTTTATAGGGAATGATATGATGACTGTTTTATTATCATGTGGATCATTTATGAATGCTTTTATTATGATATGGGTGGGACCCATATCTACAACCAATACATTGGTTAACGATTTATATCTATTGAGATAATGATGGGAATAAACTAGATGGGCATGATCCGTTATAGGAATATGGGGAATACCAATCCCTTACAATGAAAGGATTGTGGCTGGGTTTAGTAGTGTGTCCAACCTAGTAGGTGTAGACACTATGAAGAATGAATATGGGGAAAACCAATCCACTATTAGAAGATGGATGAACCCAGTCCACTATGGGAATATTGCGAAACATATTCCCTTAAAAGTAATGAACTGCGACTGTGGATGGTAGTGTGTCCCTCAAAGTAGGTGTAGTCCCCATTATGTGCCATGAAAAGTACTAGTAACGCATCTTGAGTTATGGAGAATGATATTACATGTTCATGTATATACCACAATTCAATGTCATATTACTATGTTATTCTTCCATGTATTATTCTATTGATTTACTAATGATTAATTTTTTATAAACATCCAATAAATATTCCATTGTTCATGTTTATGATATTTGATATGAAGTGTATGATATTTAAATTTTATAATTATGTTCTCATACACGTATGTTCATGTTATGTTTATATATTTCCTTTGTTTTCCCACAAAGAGAATTAAAACACACTGCTTTCTTATTTTTCCTTTCACAAGGTTATGAAGAAAGTTTTTTATGTTGATATATTTAGAGGGAATATCCTTTTTAAAACATTGTAGATATTTCACTGAGTCAGAATATTTTTTTTCCATGATTCCTATGGAAAAAAAATAAAATGGTATTCTTGGTCTATATTTTTAATGTGTTAGGTATTCCATAATAATGTTTTAATTACCATGTATGTTAAGATAGGTTCATTATAGATCATATGAGTCATTATCCTATGTTGAGGAGGTCGAGGATGCTTGATTCACCCTGGTTGTGACTGCTTATCGTAAGCCTCTATGGAGGGATCCCCCTTGGACACATCCACGCTAGCAATGACTGGTCCATTATAACGAAGTGAGGGTGGACTTCACCCCTAGTACACTGGCTCAAGCAAGAAATACCAAGTCCCAACATCAAGAGAAGTCCTAGGACAATGCCTTAAAAAGGGAATTATCTTCCACGACTCTAGTGGCCCCAACCACCATTAGTGTTTTTCAGCACATCTCTTCTATAGGTGAACATGGATCCATTTTTTCACTATTGGTACTAAGTCTCTGGCCACCACATATATAGGCAAGGTAGTAACTTCCAAACAATTTTTCCACCTATATTCATTATGGCCAGACCCACAATGAGTATATTTTGTACGGAGGATTCCAAAACACCATATCCTACAAAACTAGTGGTCCTACTCGTTCCTCAAACAACTAAAACAAAGGACCTCTTCATAATATCACTCCTCAACATGGAGTCCCACCATTTTTCTATTTTAACCTGTATGAAGGTCATACTTGTGTTGTAACCACCCACTACCATGGAGGTCTTCCCCATGTGGAAGGGGAACCCTTCCCTGATGAATATTCCTAGGGAATAAGGGAGAAAAACCATTTTCAAAGGTGAAATATTGGGAAACTAGTTTTCATCATTCTCATCAATCCTTCAAAATACGAGGACACATATGAACCAGTAATGGAGTTTCCACATTAATTTTATAGACTATTAAAGGATCCTGGTAGTTGAATTTTTGTATCCCAAAATGTGACATTCATTGGAATCCTAGATCTCTCTGAGGGTATATGTGGGTGGAGTTTGTTTTTGCTCCCTTGTAGGGGATCTTGTTTTATCATGACCCGTCAAAAAAAATTTCCTACCTCCATACATCTACTCAAGATAATGGAGAGTTGTTCTAGTCTAGGATGACAAATTCATATGGTGAGAACCTTATTGAGTCACTGATGAGCTTTGCTACACCAAAACATGGGGAATTGGTGAACACCCAGTCCTATATGTCAGATCTGAGCGTAGTGAAATCATGTGATGGGTTGTGACCAACTTTTATTTTATCCATGATCAATGATCAATCTGAAATTTATAAAATGATAAATGTATTGATATATAGAATTAAATAATATAATATAGACATGGGATAGAACACGAAAACCAGAAGATAAGATCATCACATATTATTTATATTAATTTAATTAAATAAATAATTTTATTGATGCAATTATTTCTTCATTGATGGATATGAAAACATATTTGTGTTTTTTTATTGTTATGTTATAGGAATAAAACTATATTCCCACATACGGTGATTTACATATGTTGGAAAAATCTTCTAACATTACTGTAGGAGACTCCAGGTTATATTATGGAAAATTCTAGAACTTCTGTCATCCACATTTGATCACTTGGAGAACAACAACAAAAGAATTATCCAAGATCTCCCTTCACTTGGTAGGGTAGGTCAAGGAAAATCCCTCTCCGTTCTTCAGATCTTTGTCGAGAAGGTAGCTCACTAGGTCATTAGAGGATTATCTAAATCTGTTGTGCACAACTAAACAAAAAATGAATTGTCTTATTGAGAAAATAATATAATTATTTTTATATATCACTTGGGTTACAATAATATAATTGTACAAGTTACCTTTTTTATTTATTTAATCCTTGATTAACCCCATGTCAAATAATATTAATAATATTATTATTTCTTGTCATGTGCTTAACTTGTTAAATAAAATAAATTTTATTTAATCATTTAATATTAAATATTTATAATTTCCTACCGAACTATTAAAATCGATCAACCATTCCTCCATATTATGTTTGGGCCCCAAATAATGATGGCTTATTTATTAAATAAATATCACTGCATTATTCCCCAAAAAATATATAAATATTATATTAACTAAATAGAAAATAAATATTTAAATGTGATAAAGTATACATGAATAATTCTTGAAACACATTTGGGATTAATATTTTATCAAAATTTTAAAAAAATATATATTATTTAACTGATTTAAGGATACACTTAGTGTGGGACCCTCTATCCCTCTATCTAATTATCATTACATGATGTAGACTAATTTCCAATATTAGCATTTAGAAACACACCAAAAACCCACAAAGAAGGAATTTAATTCCATAATGACATCATCCCTTTTAAAAGTGCTTATAGTGTAATACGACCCTTTTACCACAATATCTCAAATCATACAGGTTTCATGCTAGGGCCATCAACCTATGTGCTCAATTTCTCTTTCATTAAGATACCAAAAATTGAACTTGATTATTTTGAAGCATGGTCCATGATTTATTTAGGATATATATTTTATATAAAAGGGCTTCAGAAATAAACATGCATTAAATGAAAATAAGGTACAAATCCATTCTTGCGTTATTTATTAATGAAATATTACAAGTAATGCACCCAACATATCCAACCTCGCCAAGAATATCTATCATATGGTTTTATTTAATACATAAAATTACATGACTCAAAATTCTCATTAATGATAATCTCAATGTATATGGACCAACATACACATCCATATATAGAAACATCCACTAACACATATAAATGTGTATTTATTACTCGTGCATCCATTTTGATAATATCATACTGATAATTACCAAGGGTGTACACCATTAGAGGGTACATAAAAGTCATATGAGTATCCACCTTTGATAGCCTCTATCATTTGGGTCCCTAAATTGATATCATTATACTATATAACATACATTTAAGAATTGTTTTGTAGCGCTTTCGGGTTCTCATCGTAGTGGGGAACTACTATTAGCATTCCGTGTGACAGCTATTCTTAGGAAAATATCATATATTATGTTATGTGTTATAAAAATCATGATGTGATAAGGATTTTAATAATATTAAAATATATTAATAATGTTATAATAAAGTATACCAAACTTTGTTCTATGGAACAAACTCTAATATACCCCAAATTCCACTAGATCCCACTTCTAAGAACAATTATCCTTCTAGATATCACATGATAATCTTTCTTAGACTGATATATTTCATTATCCATGGTTTCCACCATGTTCTCTTCCATGGTAACTCTAATTACTGCAACTTCTCCCATCTAATGAAATTGTTTCAATATTTGATAATTTTGGAGTAAGTTCTTTGTCTACTGGTGTGACCTTGTCTCTTTTTAAAGGTAGACTATTATAGTATGATCACAATACGATGATCTGTGGTCATTACATCTAGGTACCACATCATGATTCTAGAAAAAAACTATGAATCAAAACATCTTCCTTGCCTGCATTAAAATCCTATATAAACTTGGACTCTACTATAGAATGAATGAAAATTGGCTTCTTTGAACTCTTCCAGTTCATACCTCCTCCATTAATAGAGAAATAATAACCTAAATAAGACTTTAATTCATTTAGATTTTTCCAAAAACTAGAATCAGTATAACCCCTAATGAACAGCTCCTCATCTGCTCTCCACAGTTGTAACATATCCTTATTGCACCTAAATTTCATAAGGATAACCTTAACAGGAGACCGATGTTGTTTTCCTGAATCTTCATGATATCTAAATACAATGCTCACTGCCTAGGAAACATCATGTATACTACATAACCTGTCAGATATGATTTATCCTATATATGATGTGTATGGGATCATTCTCATCCTCGTTTTCTCCTATTGTGTCTAAGGATACAATTTCATAGAAAGATGTAAACCTTGTGACACTAAAAACCAATCCCCTAAATTATTATTCCATAATAAATTAGTATCTGTTCATCATATATACTTTGACATACTCATATAATCCTCCTAGATGTATCACTAATGACTTGATGCCTATAATATAGGCTGCTTCACCAAAGTCCATCATGGAGATACACTTGTTTAACCAGTTCTTAATTGATTGTAATAATGGTATTTTGTTTCAAATTATTAATATTTAACTAAATAATACTACTAGGATAATTACTAAATTTCCACTAAATTTCTTGTAAACACATGGCTCACATTCCTTCTTAAAGAAATCATATTCTTTTATGTCTCCAAAAAATTGAATATTCCATGACTATTCTTTCTTCAATCATCAAATGCATCTCTGAAACTTGAAAATATTTTTGGAATCACTGAGATAAAAATAAATTTCTAGTTTGTTTTTATAGAAGTATTCTTAAAGGTTTCCATTACGGAATGTTGTTTATACATCCATCTTCCAAATATCATAATCATGGAATGCTACTATAACATGTATATTTCTTATGGTTTAAAACAAGGAAACTGTTCAAAAGGTTTCATCTTAGTCAATTCTTTGATGTTGTGTAAACCATTTAGCAACAATACTTTATTTATATGTATTTATTTTACCATACATTTCCAGTTTCTTCTTATTTATGAATTTGAATCCAATGAGATTTACATCAGCTAGAGCATCGACCAAAACCCAAAACTGGTTCTCATACATGGAATATATTTCAGAATTCATGGATTTTTTTCTATATTGTAGCTTATAAGTTCTCTACCACCTCTTGTAAGATATAGGTTCATCATCTTCAACAAATAATGAGTAACCAACCTTGATAACTAGAAAAAAAATCTCTCTGGCCCTCTTAACTCTTTTATACTCTTATGCAGTACATTTGTTTTAGGAAATACTTCTTCCATGGGGACCTATGGAATTTGTTCCTATACCAACTCTAGTATATCTTATGAATCAAAATCATCAAAGTCAATAATTTCCCCACTATACTATTTTAGGATGTCCTCCATTTCAAGAAATACAACTTTTCTAGAGATAGTCACTTTCTTTTTTGAGGGGTTGTTTAGGCAGTATACATTTGTTTTTTGGGATATCCAATAAAGATACACTTTGTTCCCTAGGGAGCTATTTTTTTCTTATAATTAATTAACAAATTCCTCAAAAACCAATACCTATATGTGCAATAATATTTGTTTATTTACACTCCATAACTCTAAGTGGATTACATTTTCCGATTTAGTTGGAACTCAGTTTAATGTGTATGTCACATTTTATAATCAATATCCCCAAAAAGTCAATTGAAGATCTTCTTGAATAATCGGAAACCATACCATTTATAACTAGTTACATTTCCTCACTTCACTAACACCATTCCACTAGGGTGTGTAATGTGCAGTTTGTTGAGATAGAATCCCAAACTCTCATAGAATGTTGATGATATATTGGTTAATATATTTACCACCTTGATCCAATCAAATTTTCTTTATCTTATTTCTAGGAAGATTATCCACATAATTATTGAATTCCATGAATTTTCCAAGGGACTCTGTCTTATACCTCATCATTTATATATAACCATATCTACCCAAGTCATCAATAAATGCTATAAAGTTAGAAAATCCACCTATAAAGTTTACTATAAATACTCTCCTTAAATTATTATGTACCAATCCTTGACGATTTATGTACCTTTCACCATATACATAAAATGTCTTTCTGGACATTTTTCCTTGTAAACAAGAATCACATATTTCAAGTGGATTTAGCTTTGATTATTCTAAGTAAGCATCTTGATAGAGATTTTTAAAACCCTTCTCATTTACATGACCAAGAGAGTGATTCTAAATCTGGGTGTCATATGAGTTTTGTGAAAATGATTTATTACCAATTTTGAATAATTTGTTTTGTAATTTAATACATAAAGAAGGTTATTTAAATGTGTCATACCCTAATATATGCGATCTTTATAATAGATATATCTTTTATTTCCAAACATGAAAATAAACCCATCTCTATCTAAGCATGATATAGAAATTATGTTCTTGGTAACCATAGGTACATAACAAAAATATTTAAAATCAAAACCATTATCATTATTAATGAAAGGTGGTAGTCACTATTGGATATGGAATCCATCCTCTCTCCATTAGCAGCTCTCAGAACCTCCTCTCCTCTATAAATATTTTGAAATCCACTTGGTTCCTACATTTGGATATTGATTTAATCCCCACAAGCTATATCTAATAACCAATGTGTATATATTTAGGGATTGCACTCAATAACACATTCAAAATTATCATCCAATTTCTTTTGGGTGCAGTTAATGTTATAGCATCATGACTTTCCATAAAAAAAATAGACGGCCTCCTCTTCCTTTCCTTGCCTTTCGCTCTTCTTCTTCTTGGGTGGATGGTGCTCGGGAACTTTAGAATATGTACAGTTCTTGGGCCACTTTTCCTTGTTCTTTATTTTGTTATTCACAATAAGAACAATATGTTTGTCACTCCCCATGACCTTATCCACTTTGAGTATCAGTGTAAGATATTCTAAAACACTATTCTCATTATTGATCATTTTGTAATTAACAATAAAACTGGAGAACATCTTGGGAAGTTGTAAAAGTACGAGATCTATACGAAACACATCTAAGAATTTGACCCTAAGTATGTTAAAGCATTAATTTTAGCCAATAGGCTTGACTATATGAGGCCCATCAGTCTCAAAATATCCAATCTTAGTCGTAAATAATGATTTTGAGATTTTGTACCTCTCTTGTCTTGCCTTCTCTTGATATAGATTCTGAAGGTGAGACATCATGTTGTATGCATCCATGTCCTCACAAGGATTAAAAATAAAATGAGACATATATGATAGAATGAATCACTGAAAATTTGTGGAATAATTCAAATATTTCTCATAGAGTTATAGCACTTCATCACTAGCCTCATTTTGAGGTTCTTTACGAAATGGTTCTTCCAACACCTATAATTTTCTTTTATGGAGAATAATGACATGTGGGTTCCTTTCCCATTCTTGTAAATTTTTACATGTGAGATGGTTTCCCATATCATGTACGGATCACAATGATATTTTTTAGGGAATTTTAATTATATTTCTATAAAATAATATAAAATTAATTTTGGTTCTTTATCAGATAAATCGAGACTAATAAATAAATATTATATTTATTAATGTCCCACTATTTTATGGAAGCCCAATATCCCTCACTATTTGTTTGGGGATATACTATTTCTTGGAAATCCAAGTGGAAAAGATCCATATTCCCCTTCTCATTACCCAAACATTGGTTGGTCAAGAAACACCAATGGTTTTAGGTAGTAATTCCAAAATACCCATTGAATAAACACACGATTCCTTGATCCACTATGGGGACTCCCCATTCCTAAAATACATAAATTGGATTTCCTAAACCTTTGCCTCCCTGTTACACCCACCCTTTCTTTGAAAATCAACCCTTGAGGTGAACTATGTTATGTGAACCCAAAACATCAGGTTTGAATTCCCAGATAATTGAAAGCATACCATCATTGGTAGGTCAAGCACTTTCCACTATGGTTTGATTTTAACTGAATTAAAGGAAGGATATATCGACATAATATATATAATTGAGGGATTTTATCTTTTTATCCATAGATTTGAAATTATAAACTTCTTTAAATTCTTGTTAATGTTATGTGGATTTACCTAAGTGATCAACCACGTCTTAGAAAATATTTAAACATAAGATAATTTATTTTAGTTCTATATTCCATGGTTTTTAATGTTACTTAATTATGCTATCATGAAAAAACATCCATAATTATATAACCATGAATATTGATAGAAATAAAATAATAAATAGGAATGGTCATGATATTTTTATAATGGTTATTTTATCTAGTGGTTGATAAACAAACCGTTGACCTAGGGGAAAAACAACTTGAACCAATTAAGGTTCGTGTTGCTACATTCCACCTATCTACTAATGTATCACTCTTGGATCGGTTTCAACTCCACTCTAAACATGAAACATATCCTCTATGATGGGAGTTCCATCCATTACAATGATTTCACTCACACGCAAGTGAGGGAAAATTGTTTTACATAAAAGAAACCATGGTCACATATGCCTTACATAATAATAAGTGAGAAGGTAAACCAACCAACAATTTAATTTAATAATAAATTAAATGAAGCCAATCACAAACATACGTCTATTCTATGCTCATAATCATCCACATGCATGAAACAAATTGCGCATTTAATAAATCTAGAATTCAATTGATAATCTTTCATATTTAAGATAAATCATGTTGGAATCAATTAATTATTAACATTAATTAATAAAATTATCACCTTAATTCTCAACTAAATTTCCTTGAGATTCTCAAACATCATATTTTTAAACAAATTTTTCAAATTTATTTAAACATTATTGTATACATTAATTGAAATTTAGTGGAAACATAGTTAATACCCATCCAAATTCACCAAACAAGTATTGTACTCCTATAGAATTTTAATTTTTTGTGACATATAGAATACATAAGTTATCACATACATTCATTACATGTACTGTCAACTTAATAGTTACACTAATTACAATATTTTTCATTCACATGTTATGATTCCATGAATGTAGTGTAATAAATATTATACATGTCATACATGATAGATATATCTAAACACTACACAGATATTAATTAATCACATATATATATACACACTGAAAACCCATCACATATTGAGTCCTATCATCTTAATGACCAAACGTAATAAAATTACTAAAGGTTTACGTAGTATAATAAATAAATTTACCATATTTTTGTTTTGGTATAGTTACATGGTGTGTACATGCGAGTTACACAGTGGGTTCATCTCTCATCATCTATCTTTGTTACACACCAAGGGACTCAACATGTAAATAATACCCCAAGAAAAAATGGAGTATATGACGTTTGATAGGGACTACATGGCTAGTTGAATATAAGTCACATGGTCACCAATTAGGTAGTCCATGTATAAAACACACAACCCATATGTGAATCAAAGGTACTACATTCTTTGTACATGGGCTATAAGAAGTGTAATCCAGTTGACCATGCACCAAGATGGCCCGGTCAACACGTAGTGTATGACTTAACTACACTACATGTAATCAATGCACACAGTTTGAGTAATTTATGAATTAACTTCTGGTGTATTGAGCACAAGTACATGATGTGTAAATCTGGATAGACAGTTTGTAATCTATATTTTTATTCCAGCTATAAACCTCAACACATCTGAATGTGTTCCTCTATTTTATTTTATTCATAAATTTAGTCATCTCTATTAGAACTATATGAATTGAATGAGATTAATAAGATCCTAAAATTTTAATTAAAATAACAATTAAAAATTATTTGAAAAACTAAATTAAAAGGTGTAAATTAATCAATGATCATTAAATAATTATAAACAATTATCTGATCCCTTTGATAACACTTTTATGATTCAGGTGCAGTTGAATTGTGCAATGGGTCATGCCCGACATTTATTTTGACAATGATCAATGATAAAATAAATAATTTCACAACGATAAACTTCATGATTAATATAATTTAATAAAATATTATAGACTAGGGATAGAATGATCGAAACAAGAGAGAGGACCATCTCATATTATTTAGAATTAATTTAATTAAATAAAGAATTACTATGGTGAAATTATTTTTTTGTTGATGGATTTGACAGTAGTTATACATTTTTTTGTTATTTTGTTAAAGGAATAAATGTAGATTATCTATAACGGTGAACCAAACATGTTTAAAAAATATATGAACATCATCATAGGGATCTCCATGTGTTCTAATGGAAGGTCCTTTCACTTGCATCTTCCTCCATTGATCGCCTCGAGAACTATTTCCAAAGCATTCTCCAAGGTATCTCTTTCTCAGGAGTGGAAGGTATAGGAAGATAACTCTCTATTATTGGGAGTATTACTAGAGAAGGGAGATACCTAGATCCTGAGAGTATTCTCTAAATATGTTGTGTACAATGGAACAAAAAATAAATTATCTTATTGAGGAAATAATATAATTGGGTTTATATATTGCTAGTTTTAAAATAATATAATTTTTCAGGTTCCCTTTATTGTTTATTTAATCTTTGTGAAACCCCATGGAAAATAATAATTTTATAATTATTATTTCTCAACATTCTGTTAACTTGAGAATTAAATGAAATATCATTTATTAAAATAGAATTCAATATTTAATATTTCTCATCAGACCATTAAACTCGGTCCTCCATTCCTCCATAATATTTATCGGGCCTTATATAATGAATATTGATTTATTAAATAAATATTAATGAATTATTCTCCAATAAATATGTAAATATTGTATTCAATAAATAGAAAATAAATATTTATATCCTATCAAGCATACATGAATAATTATTAAGCTACATATGGGAATAATATTTATTCAATTCTTTATATAATAAATAATAATATATTATTTAACATTGATCCTAGATACACTTAGTTTGTGACCTTCTAGGCCTCTTTCACAATGGAATTAGGTGAAGCAGCCTAAAGTCCTAGGTTAGTGTTTGGGAACATGCCGAGGAACCCATGGAGAAAGAATTTAATGTCGCAACAACATGATTCCCCATACTAATGCCTAATGTGTAATATAATCCCTTTATCACTATATCTCAAATCAAGGAGGATCCATGCTTGTTCCATAAACCTTTGTGCTCGATGTCCCTTTCTTTGAATTTATTGAAATTGAACTAGCTTATTTTACACCAAGGACATGGATTTATATATGTTATATCATTTCCATCAAATGGTGTGGGACATGAACTTTTGTTCAAGAACATGAGGGGAAAATCCTTTCTCAGAATATTCCTTAATGAAATATTATTGTGACACATCCAACATATCCTAACTCTCCCAGAACATCTACATTCTTATTTTTCATCAATATATCAAACTACGTGACTCATAATACTCACTAATAATAATATTATATTCTAAGGACCAATACACACGTCCATAGATTGGAACATCCAATGAAATATATAAATGGGGATTTGCTACTTGTGGGTGTCATTCTCGTAATATTATTTTGGATATTACTAAGGGATTACACCATGAGAAGGTTACTCAATGTCATATGAGCCTCCACCCATGATATCTTGTATCATTTCTGTCCCTCAAATGTTGTAATCTAACTATAGAACATATATTTAAGAATAGTGTTTTAGCACTTCCGGTTTCTCATCATATCACGTAACTTCAATGGCCTTTCAGTGTGATGAATACTCTTAGGAAATCATGAAATATTACATTACGTAGAAGAACAATCACAATGTGATAATGAGTTTAATAATATTCAAAACTATGAATACATGTTATCATAAAGTGCACTGAAGGTTTTTTTAGGGAACCAACTCAAACACTATAAGAATGTAATGATGGGGATGGTGGTTCTCCCAAGGTACGCCTACTGTGTATTGAAAAATTATATCATGAAATTCCACATCTACAAAAAAAACCCACCATAACACCAATCCACATTGGTCACACCACCCATATATTGGCCAACACTGATCAATGTTTTGGATGAACAATGGTAGGTTCATTCTACTAACCAAGACAACATGTGGGAGACTTTAGACAGTGACCAACTTTTAGTGGTTCTCTAGATAGATGCAACTCCCAAATATGAAATCTTGGAGTCCCTCAATGAGGTCTATGCTTCATTTTCCTTCTAAAGAAGCTGGTTGATGCTTCACCTCCTCCTTGATCATCAGTTGGATTACATAGAAATCTTGGTACACCTTGAATACATTGATCAACTATGTATAAGGTTTGATTTGTCCCTAATCATAGTGGCTCGATACCCTAAGTAGACTGGCTACTACAATAAACCCTAATAGATATGTGTTAAGATCCATATAGAGCTCTTAAAAATCATTATTAAGGAATCTCTATATGTATAGATTAGGGGTTAGGGATAATAAGACATTCTCCATTTTAGTACTATAATTTATCGTTTTAATATAATCATTGATGATGAAAATTCTACTATGGGTATTACTTTGTTGAACATGGTTTTCTTCATGCTTACCGGGAATTGAGAATCCTATGTAGGGTTTGATGGGGAAAATCCAAAACCTAGGGAAATGTAGTAACAGATATACCCCCTTACACAAGTATTCACTTATTGGAAATGGAAAGAACTCATCCTTAGGGATCCCTCCAATGATGAAGAATCGCTGACCCATCGGAACATTGATAAGAGTAACAATCTTTTCAGAAACTCTGATTCATCTAAGGGTGTACCAAAAACATAGGCAGATCCTATGGTAGCCTCCCTGCTTCATCAGGTAGCAGAGCATAAAATGTTCATTGATATTATCACTACAAATTTGGACCAAAATTAAGGTGTGGCATGACCGAATATTATTTCTCATCCAAATGGGAATACAACCCTTCTATTCTAGCTACCCCTCATTGATCTTAAATTCTCATGCATCTAGAAATAGAAGAGGCATGATTGTTTTTAAAGAGGCCAATTCATGAGTCACAAAACCCTCTGGAATAGTGGGATTATCCTATGAAAGATCTATATCATTCCACTCCATGAGCAGTTGAGGCTGTATAACTAGTTGATGAGGCTATTAATGCATTTTTTGTCCAGAATCCTCATCAAGATTGGGATAGTCAGCAAGATAATTTTATAACCGCTCCCAATGATCTCTTTTATGCCTTGAAAATGTGACAGGTGAAAATATCATCTAATGGAAAGATATTTCTGGCATGGTTGGACAACATCTAAGAACCCCCGGAGTTTTGTGAACCCTAGAATTTCCCCATTCAATGGGATGGGAGACCCACAATATCATTTTACCCACTTCAACTCAATGTGAAGGTGTATTTGGGAACCCTAGAGCAGCAGAAGGCCACCATGATTTGGTGTTTTATCTTTAAATTGGAAGGGCCAATGTTTCTTAGTAAATACAAAGACCCATTGGGTCCATTAATGTTCTAGAAGACCTTCATCGACATTTACTCTATCAGTTCAGCTCCACCATGTACTGATTACTTCTTCAAGTGAAATAAATGTCCTTTTGTGCATGTTGCAGATTTTTTACCTAGTGAAATGGCATCTCGTAATCACTCTACATGTCTCTAACTCACACGTAATTTCTAAAAATGTGGTTGGGGAATGTCTAGACCGAGTTTGTCCCTACCCTCATCACCCATAACTTACCATATGGGTTATGATATTTTTTTGGTAACTCCCAGTATTTGGAGGAAGCCATGCATGAGGCTAAATAGTCACACCCATTGCCTCTTCCATATCCTATGAGAAAGCCTGAAAAGGAAGAGACTACCATTGTTATACCATTAAAGGCCCCTAATATATTATAAATTTTGGCCCATTTTCTAGAGGATACTCTTCAAGGGAATCCTTACCAAATGAATCCTCACACAACATAGAACTGATAGTAACCACTTCACTAAACACAACCTCTTCGACGAAAAAATGTGGCTACTACCCCTCTTTAAGAACCATTACCACATTAAGGACCATCTCCTAGAGTTCCATTAATTAACAGAAGGAACAAGACCTATTCTTTCAAGAATTTACAAGTATCAGGATATTTCTTCTATGCCCAATAAAAAGGAATTATTAATCTCCCAGAGTGAAGGAGGCCCCAAAAAGTAGGATGTACTGACTATCATTGTGATTTCTCTTATCATAAGATTCTTGCTCATACATTTAAATAGTAAAATGTGATCAATTATTATATCCATTACCAAGTTTATAATGTTTTGGTAATGTTTGGTTATGTCTCGGCACATATAACACAGATCTCCATCGAGCCCAATAGAGATAGTGAGGGTTCTGGTGAATGGCAGTAATTTTATATCCATGGATCCTAGAATTAGGATGGAAGATTTGTTAGTAGGGAAATTTCATTCACCCTTGGTGTCATCCACGCCTTCCTTTTTTGGAAAAAACATTCTAATGAAACCACACCTTCCTTAGTCACTGCTTATACATCTACATCAAAACCTTCCAAATCTGGGAATAGAAAGCACCGAAGTAACAAGGGATATCAGATACCACAACCAGTTCCAATTGCATATCACACCCTTAGATATTTACTACCTCCTGATATGGGAATCTCCCTGGGGTCTTCCCCACATTATAAGTACTCTATGATGATGGGTGTGACTATGTCTCTTTGAACAAAAATGAGTTTTTATATGGATTTACACTTCCCAATGATGATGAATGTTAGAAAAATAAAAAATATGTCTCTGAATGACACCATTGAATGAGTGTTTGAGGATATTCCAATAATCAAAGCACTTAGAAATTTCCCTCAAACCAATCCATGCATGACACTGTAATCAGGAATCATGGGTTTCTCATAGCTCATCAAGAATAGTCCTCCCAATCGACTTTATCATACATGCCACTGAAAATGACCATGTTAAATAACCAGGGAGAATAACCATGACTACAAAGAGATTCAATTAATATGAATAAATTTATCTCTCATCCTATCTACAGTTATCCAATAGTGGTTCCGGGATAGTTAGCTTATCATAATCATGATATTACCATTACTGGCCAGGGCCATGTTGTGTAGCCCATAGTGACTATCCTTCCTCCAGCCAAAGAGTGACCCCCTACGGGTAGGAACATTCCTTTAATGAGGATGTACGACATGATTAATCACCTAACCAAAATAACTAAAAGAATATTGATCCTTATGGCCCTCCTCTTGTAGAAACAAATGAATGAGGCCCCCACAGAATAATTGAAAAGTCCCCTCTTTTTTGAAAAATAGGCAGTTGTCGTAGAAGTCTACTATGTATAGGAGGTTAATACAAAAAATGTTAATCCGTCATCTCAACACTATATAGGATGAGTTCACCCTCATGTAGGAGAATATACACCCACTATACATCATAGTTCAGTTAAACGGTGTGGACATCCATTGTTTATGTGTTAATATAGGTTCTAGGATTAACCTCATCCCAAACCAAACACTCTGTATATTTGGGTTGATCGATGAAGATATGATCCCCCCAAAAAATACATCAGTTTTATTATTAATGAAAAGAGAAATATTAAATAATGTAAAATTAAGGGGGCATATAGAAGTGTCGACCTAGGGAATCTTCAATAACATGGTCAACACCATCTGACTAAAAAGAATAGGTACTAGAGAACAACATGTGGTGGATGTCTGAGAAGCCTGCGAGGCCAGAAAGTCCGGCACATGATTTCCTTCATTACATGTATGGAGTATCATGATGATACTAGAGGCTTGGGAACTTTAATTCAGTTAAATACCTAGTTTGGTGCCTTGATATCAAGCGATGAATTCATGGTAGTCTCATAAGATACCACCTAAAACATGGTGATGGGTAGGACTAGGCCTCATTTTCAGGTGGTCATGGACTCTAGTATCACTAGTGCCTAAATTAATCCCTCCACACTTGGGTATGGGTAATTCAAGATGATGTATCTCCCTTCAACTCCAATGAGGCCATTGATCGTACCACAATTCATTGTTTCACTTTCACCCTTACACTATTGTATTAAACTAAATTTTTATAGTAAATTTCAAATATAATAACAAATTTCACTTCATGTTTGATTAATTTATTTTTTATCATAGTTAAATCTGGAAATTATACTTGTTATTATATTTTTATTGAAGGTGGAGGTGAATTGGAGGCCCTGGAGTGATCTATAAGAAAAATGGGAAAAACTGTGTTGCATCCCATGTACTATTGTCCACTGGTTTGATAATTACAAGAATTTTATGAATCTAAATTGGATGAAACATTTTTTCAGGATCAAAAACATCAGGGGATAAAACTCTCCTCAAGTAACCCAATCCCCATTTTTCTATTAAGGGGAACATACAAACCATTCTGTCTAGGGGATAAAATCTGCACGAAGTCAAAAGATTGGTTTGGTATTTGGACACTATCACCCAATAAATATTTTAAATGGAATCCAAATTGTATAGGGATATATTCAAGAGGCCTTACAACAATTATCTTATTTTTTCCAAGTCGCGAAATGGCCATTTACATCTCCAAAACTGAGACTCAAATGGTATCATCAAAACCGAGTGCCCAACCCACATAAAATTTTGACTATAAAAAGGCACTAAGAGAACCTCATTTAGAAGATCAAACAAGAATCCAATATCTATCAATTTGGAGTCCTAGCTTATTTTTCTCATCTTACTTGTAGTTATGGATGCCCCTATACTCATAGGAGGATCAAGTATTAATAAGAAGGTCCACCCGACTTTCCTCCTCCTCTTAATGTTGGGCTAATCGATGGTTGTTCATTGTGAGAGAGCTATACATCTTATAAAGGGAGTTCTAGAACTTATACTACTACTGGATTGATATATTCTAAGTTTAAAACATTTCATTATGAATTATATTTGTTTTATTTGTCTTTGATTTATTTAACAAAATAAAATTATATTTACTCTTAACCGATCAGTGCCAGGTTTTGAGTGCATGACTTATGTCATACTGATTGGATAGAAAAAGAATCACTTTCTTCCCGAAATCTTGAGATTTCAATTTTTGGAAGCTATTATACCATTCATATTACATTGAACTTGGCTATATGATTTTTATGTCAAGGATTGTCTCAACGTGCTTCAAGATAGGAGCTTGGAAAGTAATCGGGTTTCCAATTAATTTCAACCAAAGACTTACATAAAACATAATTATTCTTCCGGAAAAATGAATTTTAAATGTGTGTTGTAAACTCACAATGAAACCTTTTATCTCATAATTATAAAAAAAACCATTTCCTTGTCAACTATTAAACTCTTTAATTAAGTAATTTTATTTTTTAATAATTTTTTCAAACCCACCCCAATTTTAGTCCTATTTATTAAAAATACATATTCTAAACCTATCGACAGTCCTTGAGAGACGAACTAGGGTGTTCCATATTCTATAAATCAATCATAAAAATATAATCAATTTGATGTGTGATTACAAAACAGTTCAATTTTGGTGCTGTTTCTGGTTAGCACTTCAGTTTTTAGTGCATGTTTTTTATAAGATATTTGTAAATTTTGTATATATTTGTTAAACTTTTCAATCATTTTGTCTTCTAATATATTTTTTGTCTCAGTTTGGTGCATGACACATTCTAATCCAGGAGATTTACCTCATTTCGAACCTGGACTAGATAGGATCCTACGTTAGTGACAACGAGACACAAAAGAGAACCCTTTGAAGGTGGAAACATAAAACATTAACACTCTACTTGATCATTCTACTTCTTCTTTTGGAATCGACATCAAAACTGAAATAACTACCTATAAAATTTTTTACAACAATAAAATACTAAAAGAACTAACCTCAACTAATGTTTATATCCAAGACTCATAAATTCAATTACCAGGCAAGGAACCAAATTTTGAACTAAAATCTTGTTTAATTCATCAATTAACACGATTAAATGGATTTCTATAAGAGGATATACATAATCATTTAAAATAATTTCATACTGTGTGTTCTACATTAAAACCTACAAATGAGGATAAAGAACATGTAAAGATTAGGGATTTTTTTCATTAAAAGACACATCAAAAGACTATATTTATTATGTTAATTCCCCAATAAAAGGTGGGGATGACATGAAACACCATTTTCATGTAAAATATATCCCAGCCTCTCAAACTGCAACAATAAGGATATAAATATGTGGGACAAGAAAATATCAAGGGGAAACACTTCATGAATATTGGGATAGTTTTAAAATATTATGTTCATGTTGTCCACACCACTAAGTAAGCAATCAACATTTAATACAGTATTTTTATGACGTTTTAATTCTAGTTGATTGCAACATGATTGATGCTAATGCAGGTGGTGCAGTAGTGGAAAAAACCCCAATAACTGTAAGGACCCTAAATGAGAACATGGAATAGAACACTGAATAATTCAGTACATGGTCTAGTATACCCATTCAAGGTGTCCACGAGGTGAAAATTCACGAATTTGATAATAAGGTGGACAAAAAGTTTGAAGAGCTAAGTACCCTTCATCGAAAAATTGCTCTTTCTAGAGGGAAATCCGAGTCTCCACCTCCCACCCATTGTAGTATATGTTTCCTCTAACACCAACTACTCTTACCATTTCCCCCAGTTGATAGAAAATTATGAGAGTTTTTAGGCAATCATTCTTGGACTCCCCTATAACCTACACTTTTGGAAAAAACCATATTATTAATCCCACTTTTGGTGGAAAGAAAACTAAGATTATTTTAAAGGGGTATTCAAACCAACATCAACAACAGTGGAACTAACCGGGGAAGAGTAGTTATCCACCACCACCAAGAAATACTAAACCACAACAATGTCTTTTCCAAAAAAACCCTCTAAAACCTAACCCAAGCCTAGAAGATATGTTGAAACAAATGGCATCCATAAATATCCAATTCCAACAAAACACTCAGGATTCCATACAAGACTTCATAACCCAATTAGGACAACTAGCTAACTTAGTGGGCAAAATTCAATTTCATAGGTCGGGTAAAATACCATCTCAACCATTAGGTAACCCTAGAGATAAAGGAAATGTTAGTTCCATCAACCTTAGGAGTGAAAATCAACTGGGAATTCAAATGAATCTTTCATTAGTGTCATCCCCTCTTGAGGAAATCTCTATCCTGACCATTAAAAATGTTCCAAATGATGAAAAACCATGTATTGAGAGAAGCCCTTCCAAAGGAAAGCGTGTGTATGTTAATGATTCTCTTATCCAACCCATTCCTCTTCCATTTCTACAAAGGTCCGTGAAAACCTAGAAAACAAAAGGAAACTAAACATGATAATGAAATTTGGGAGACATTCAAAAAAGTGCAGGTAAATATCCCCATAATTGATGCTATGAAACAAATTCCACGATATGAAATTTTTTTAAAGGATATGTGTACACATCAATGGAGACTTCATGGTGATGAGAATTTAAGCTTGGGGAGGAATGTATCATCATTGATTGAACCATCACTGTCTACCAAAAGAAATGATCTTAGAACCTTCTCAATTCCATGCACTATAGGGAAGGATGCATTTTCTAATTATTTGATTGATTTAGGTGTTTCTTTAAATGTGATGAGTCACTCAATTAACTCTTTATTTTAGGTTGGATAATTTAATCCAATTGGGATAGTCGTTCAGCTAGAAAATTGGAGTATAGCACACCCTTCTGGTGTGTTAAATGATGTTCTTATTGGGGTTTAAAATTAAATTTTTTTCTCATGATTTTTATGTGATTAACATGGTATATGACAGGATGAATGGAAATTCCCCCATTATATTTGGGATAAATTTCATGAAAACAACTAAACCCATAATTAATGTCCATAATGGGACATTATCTATGGATTTTCGTAGAGACATTGTACACTTAAACATCCATGATTCCCTGAAGCACCCCTCAGAAGAACATTCATCTCTCTATGTTAATTATATAGATTTACTCCCTTACCTTGAAAAAACTTAATTTCATTCCCTGAATCCCCTTTTTTATTTTTCTTCATTGATAGATATTTTATGAAATGATTCATTCATTGATTGTAGTAGTTGTCTATAGAAATGTAATGCTTGTTTGTTAGTTCATGATTTCTTAAACATTAAGGGTCACTTAACCTTCAATGGTACTTCTATGATTTTAAAAGTTCATACCTCTATTGAGGATGATACTATTGAGAATTTAGATGAGATTAGTGACCTCTCACTTTTACATACACAGTAACATGAATCCAAAATCCATCTGAATTGTAACTAAAACAACTACCTCAAGAATTAAAATATTCATATCTTGAGAATGGAAATACATTTCCCCTCATCATTTCTAGTTCACTCCATCCTGATCATGAATTGCGAATTCTTTCTTCAAGGGTGGTTTCTTCCTTGGACTCAATCATATGAGCCAGATATGCGTGCTCATAAGGTAGTAATATCCATTCTTGAGATGATGGAGCAAAAGGAGATTCATCTTCCTCCTGTCACTTGTAAAGAATCGGGGGTCGATTCTCCATATGGAGTGTGATTTCCCTCTCCCGAAATTTTATGTTGGCTCTATAT
This sequence comes from Viscum album, assembly GCA_963277665.1. Taxonomy (NCBI): domain Eukaryota; kingdom Viridiplantae; phylum Streptophyta; class Magnoliopsida; order Santalales; family Viscaceae; genus Viscum; species Viscum album. Next base: position 258,112,471 of record OY728150.1, read on the forward strand.
AAGGAAAGCCAATCCATTCCAAGAATTTCATCAAATTACACAAAATGGAGTATGATGAGGTTCGTCGGGAAATTCAATCCACAGATTATAACAGGGGAGGACTTATACTCATGGGATGCAATGATTTCCCCATTTTCCGTACTCACCGACATCTTTACTTCCATGATTTGTGGTGGTGCAGGGATTATTCTACTAAACTTTTGAGATATAAAAGAATGCGTAGAACCTGAATCAAAAAGTACGTTCGCTATTCTTGAATGAATAACTAGAGTACCTATCACCACTTCGTTGTCGGGGTTCACTTCGGCAGAAGTGATGGAAAAAGTTCTTCCTTGCTGTCTTGGAGGTTGCTAGTTGCCTCCCATAACCCTTGGATTAGGGCACTGATTTGCAAAATGACCCAGTTCTTTGCATTTGTAGCATTAAACAACGCGTTGAGATTCGAACAGAGTGTTCCTCTCCTCTGTCGCAGCCGCGGGTCCTTCTTGCTGACAGTTAACAGCTAGGTGCCCTTCTCTTCCACACCTGAAGCATTTTCTTGTCCCCCTAAGGAAATTTCTAGGGTGCTTCTTTCCACACTTTTGGCAAGTGGGGTGTTGGAACTTCTTAGCACCGTTGGATTTATCCATCGGACCACCAGAATTGAAGTCCACCTTATGCTTCTTTTCCCCATGATACCCCTGAGATTCTCCGATCTCCATTTCACCCTTGAGGGCACATCGAACAATTTTCTCATAGCTGTCAAAGTCACATATCGCGAATGTTTTCCGCAAGCTAGGATTTAGCCCACCAAAGAAGCGTTCAACCTTGCATTCGAGGGTAACGACAAAGCCGGAAGTGTATCGTGCAAGCCTTGTGAAGTTTGCCTCGTACGCTCCCACAGATTCTTCATCTTTCTTCTTGAGGGAAAGGAAGTCCCTTTCCATCTTAAGACAGAGGGTACGCAGAAAATATTTATCGAAAAACATCTTCCGGAATACCTTCCATTACAAAGCCTCGATCTCCTCCACAGGCTTCATATTTTTTTATCGATGTCCACCATTGATCAGCTTCACCCTCCATATTATAAGCCGCCAGGAGAACCTTCTCTTGTTCAGAACATTGAAGGATATAGAAGATCTTTTCAATGGATTTGATCCATTGCTCAGCGATCGTGGGATCAGATGATCCACTAAAAGTAGGAGGCCTTTGTCTCATGAAGCTCTCGATAGTGAATTGTTCTTTCTTAGGGGGGGTTGAACGTTCCTCTTGACCTGTGTTTCTATTCAAAACTTGAGTTAGCTGAGAGAGAAGCGTAACAAAGTTCGCGATTCCCGCTCCCATTGGATTGGGCATCTCATTAGTACAATCATCACACTGATCTTCACAATGGTTGTTAGCCTGAGTTCTCCTATTACTGGCCATTGGCTGGAATAAAAGAAAAGTTAGGGGTAACACATAAAGGGTAACCCAAAGACAAATGTTCATGACTTATAAATAAACTTTAATCTCTTTAACTCATGAGTCTATAGGATTCAATCCAGGATTTTCATGATATTCCTTCTAACATATATTCTTAGGGGAATTTTTCCCTTAATAAGGGTTCATACTAAGATTGTGAATTTATCAAAACATATCCCATGGGAGTGTCGTAACTGAGAGTGTAGCAAGGCCCGTTGTCGTTCACCAGTTCCCGTTCGAGTCTGGCTCAAAGCGGTGTTTTCGGTTTTTACCCCTAGGATACATATGTGCCAGAGCCGCCTCTACCTGCTCGTATCCAGACAGGGATGTATTTGTTTGATAAACCACTTACATAGTATTTACCAAAACATATGGATGTTTTTATTATACTTAGTCTTGTATCGAAGGCTTTACTAGGGTTTCCTAATCCCAAAAATAACTAAACCTATCCTCTGATACCAACTATGACAGCCCTGCTTTCTATTACAACTTAAAAATGCTTTATTACATATAACTTCACTTGATACAACAAAGAATATCGAGAGGTTTAGTGTCTTTGGGGCTTAGGATCATTACATAAAAACTTTAAAGTTGAAATACAACATCTTTATTGAAAACTTCCTTTACCTGACCACTACATTCCTTCATACTTAGCATTGCATGGGATAACCTGAGGACATGCATAAGAAAAGGGTGAGTTATAAATCCCAGTAAGGGAGTACACAATGAATAACATGAGGAGTTCAATACATGTTAGGAAATAGTAATATCAACAGATAATAAGAGTAACATGAACAGAAAGGCATGATAAAGCACGATAATCATAACATGGAAATGTGGCAACAACACTTAACATTGAATTAGCATGATCCAAGGCTCATTGCAAATGGAGAATGAGTAAGCCCTAATTGCACTTGAAGCACGAGTAAACCCTTGTTTCACTTGAAATAGCATGAGTCAACACTCATTGCACATGACGTATCATGATACTATACTTTACCCAATGGATTGGAGCGCTATAAGGGTGTGCCCTTCTTAAACATTTCATTTCATGAATAAGTGTGCCCCATGGATCATAAAACATGGATTCATAAAACATAATCATTTATTCCATGATAAAGGGATGTGGAATTCATACATGAATCTTTATAATCAATAAGTAAAGGTGCATAAAGGTGAATACCCTTTATGGAGAAATGGGCATGGTATTCACTACACAATGATATTGGCTTAGAAAATCGGTGTGATTTCGGCAGCGTAACGGCGTGACATAAGAATTCATAAAAATGGTTGATGAGAGAGAAAGGGGTTACTCATCATATTTAAATGTAATGTAAAGTAAGGAGGTCATATATATACATGTTCCAACAATTGAAAATGAATTTAGATTCATGATACAAAAGTATTGATTGAATGTAAAAGAAGAGAGAGAAGTTCCTTTCGGAATTTCGGCATAGTAACGGGTGTACACGGGAGGAATTTAATGAGAGAGAAAGGGTTCTAACATCATTCAAACAATAAGAGGGCAGTATGGGGGAGGTGAGAAACCATACCCCAACATTAATAATTGAAATCAAAAGGGCAATACAACTTAAAGAAAATTGGCAAAAATGAGAAAGGAAGAAAAAACCCTTACTTGGAAGTGTGCTTCCAAAGGCTAGAGAGAGGCTTGTGAGAGGCTTCTTGGGAGCTTGGGGCACCTTGCGAGGATTCTAGAGAGAGTAGGGCAGAGGTTGGACGAACTCCAAGGGCTTTGAGTGAGGAGGAAGTGGGAGCTTGGGTGGGTTTATATAGGAAAGGTGAGGGAATTGTTTATTATTTAGGTTTGGGACCCCTTATATTAAAATAATCCAAACCACAAACCATCCCATGGTATTTGACCATGGTTTCTGGAAAATGAAAGAGGGAAAAATTATTTTACAAGTCCAAGGTCCGAACTTATTAAAAAATTAGGGTAGCTTATGTGGAGGTGAGTCACACTCCCATGGAAATTAATTTAAAAAGGCAAAGTGTTGAATAAGTCTTGAGGGCTCCATTAATGCTTTGAAAAGTAAGTCAAACAAACCCAAAACCTCATTATTTTAATGATAAAACACATATTGGCCGATCATAAGGATTATGGTATTTTATTACATCACCATTGGGTCATTATGATGTCATAAAACACATTATATATTTAAATGGTATTTAATTTTTACCCAAAAATTTGACTGTCTCAGAAAATTATGAAAAATTAACCATTGGATAATTTCGACGTCCTGATTCAAAAAATAATATTTATATTTTCTAAATAATTTTCTAAATATGTGAATTTTCACTTTTAAAATAAAAACCGACATTTATAAAAAATTCATAGGTTTTGACAGAAATGGCTTTCAAACCTTAATAAAAATTTTATTTGCATTCATAAAATTATAGGATCATTTATATTTAATAAAAATTAATTTAATATTAATAATAATATTTTATTAAAATATTATTTAATTCAAAAATTATTTAATTTAATAAAATATAATTCTTAATTTAATAATAGTTAAAAACACCATTTGAACTATAAAACGTAATTACAATGTATCAAAAATGACTAGAAATTATATTCATTATTATATACAAAAATAATGTACATGAACATGGTGCTACTTATTTGTTACATTACCCCTTAAAATAGCCGCATAAGACCTAAGGGTAAGGTGTGCGATGGTGACAGACTCTTGGGGTGGCTCGGATAACATCGCTCGAGTGGTAATCTCTATCAACTTCCACTTTTCCCGTAGACGGTCCCGTTCAAGCTTCACATAATGAAGCTCAACTTGGGCTTGGTCAAGGGCGAAGCCCAAAGACGCCACCTCTTTTCCGAGCTCCAACAAATGGGCTTTGTAAGGGGCAATTCTACTAGATGAGGCCATCACATCCTTTGTTTGAGTAGAAATGGGTTCGTTAAAGCCTTATATTTATACTACTCAGATGATCACTGTTCAACGGCTATAAAAGTAATGATCACAAATCTTAACGTATAACTAAAGAAGTTTACATCTTATAAAAACATTTTTCATAAAGAAACATTTAACTGGATCAAGAGTGATTTTCCATTAATGAATCTTTGGGTCGTTACAATATTCCCCCCTTAAGAAATTTCTCCCTCGAAATTTTCCTTTTCCCACACTAAAACAAATGTGGGTAACTCAGCTTCATCATATCCTCCGACTCCCAAGTTGCTTATTCAAACTTGTGGTTTCTCCACAACACCTTGACGAGGGGCATTGTCTTATTTCGTAGAACTTTTTCTCTATGATCTAAGATCTTCACTGGTTGCTCCTCATAAGAAATATCATCTTCCAATTGTACCACCTCGGAAGAGAGTACATGTGAAGGGTCCGGTATGTACTTCCTTAAGAGGGATACATGAAAGACATCATCCACCTTGGCCATAGTAGGTGGAAGTGCTAGTCGATAGGCCACAGCCCCAACACGATCAAGAATCTCGAAGGGGCCGATGTACCTTGGACTTGACTTCCCTTTCTTTCCAAACCTCATGACCTTCTTCCACGGAGATATGCGTAAAAACACCATGTCTCCGACTTTAAACTCAAGGTCTCATCGACAATTATCTGCATAACTCTTCTGTTGAATTTGGGATACCTTGATATGATGCTGAATGGTTTTCACCTTCTCCACCATTTCTTCGACCATTTCTGGTCCAAGCAGCTTACGTGCACCGACCTCATCCCAACATGTCGGTGTTCTACACCTTTTCCCATACAGGGCTTCATATGGTGCCATTTTAATGCTCGAGTGGAAACTATTATTATAAGAGAACTCAACCAGAGGAATATGTTGATCCCATCCTCCTTTAAAGTCCATTGAGCACGCTCTCAACATATCCTCAAGTGTTTGGATAGTCCGCTCGGATTGGCCATCAGTTTGAGGATGATAGGCCGTACTGAAGTTCAGTTCAGTATTCAGAGATTGTTGAAGACTCTTCCAAAACATAGAGGTGAATCTTAGATCTCAGTCAGAAACAATAAATAGTGGTACTCCATGCAACAGTACCACATCCCTGATATATATCCGTTCCAGTTGATCCAAAGAAAATCCTCTCGAATAGCAATGAAGTGTGCAGTCTTTGTAAGACGATCCACAACAACCCAGATTTCATTGTTGCCTTTGGATATCCTTGGAAGTCCAGTGATAAAGTCCATGGTGATGTTCTCCCATTTCCATTCTGGTATGGGCAATGGTTGCATCATCCCCTTAGACTTCTGTCTCTCTGCCTTCACTTGCTGACACACCAGGCACTTTGATGTATATTCAGTGATCTCCTTCTACATATTATCCCACAAAAAGTTTTCTTGGAGATCTTGATACATATTTGTGCTCCCTGGGTGAATAGAGAAATTTGAACTATGTGCATCATCCAAAAGTTCCTACTTCAGCTCCGAACTTGATGGAACACATCGTCTTTTTCCAAACCGCACAATTACTTCTTCATTAACATTAAACTCTGAGGATTTTCCATTTTTGATAGCTTCCACTTTTTCTTGGATTCCCGCATCATCCTTTTGAGCATCCTTTAACCATTCCAAAAGAGATGGTTGAGCAATCATTTGTGAAAGGATTGATGATGTTCCCTTCTTTATGATTACCACATCCATCTTCATTAATTCTAAGAAGATTGGATCGTTCTCAATTCTCATCATTGATAGAATCGCTGGATCCTTTCTACTTAGGGCATCTGCCACCTTGTTCGCTTTCCCAGGGTGGTAATGTATTGAACATTTATAATCCTTGATGATCTCTATCCATCTTCTCTGGCGCATATTAAGCTCTTTCTGTGTGAATATATATTTAAGACTCTTGTGGTCAGTATATATCTCACATTTCTCTCCATAGAGATAATGCCGCAAGATTTTCAAGGCAAAGATCACCGCCGCTAACTCCAGATCATGCGTTGGATAGTTTTGCTCATGGATTTTCAACTTACTTGAGGCATAGGATATCACTTTATCATTCTGCATCAGCACACATCCTATGCCCTTCTTCGAAGCATCACTGAATACCACAAAAAGCTCCCCACTTGTGGGTAAAGTGAGCACGAGTGCAGTGATAAGCCTCCTTTTCAAATCCTTGAATCTTACTTCGCATTCATCACTCCAAGAAAACTTTACTCCCTTTCGAGTTATCTTGGTAAAAGGGTTGGACAATCATGAGAAATTTCTCACAAATCATCGATAATATCCAGCTAACCCCAAGAAGCTACGGATATCAGTTACCGATGTTGGCCTCGTCCATCCCTCAATTTCATCTGTTTTGGAGGGGTCCACAGATATCCCATTGCTTGTGATGATATGGCCCAAGAATGAGACCTCCTTCAACCAGAACTCACACTTGTTGTACTTGGCATAGAGCTTCTCCTTGCGCAAAGTCTCCAGTACAGTTCTTAAATGCTCCTCATGGTCCTCCTTGGTTTTGGAGTATATTAGAATATCATCTATAAAGACTACTACAAATTTGTCTAGGTAATCTCTAAAGACTCTATTAATCAGGTCCATGAGTATTCTTGGAGAATTGGTGAGTCCGAAAGGCATTACTATAAATTCATACTGCATGTACCTTGTACGAAAAGCAGTCTTGGGGATATCTTCCTTTTTCACCCTTACTTGATAATATCACGACCGCAAGTCCACCTTGGAGAAGTATTGTGCTCAATGCAGCTGATCAAACAAGTCATCGATTCTTGGGAGAGGATACTTGTTGTTTATTGTGATTTTGTTAAGTTCACAATAATCAATGCAAAGTCGCATTGACCCATCCTTCTTTTTGATGAAGAGGACTGGTGCACCCCATGGTGATACATTTGGGCGTATAAAACCTTTATCCATATTCTCCTGTAGTTGTTTCTTCAGCTCTTCAAGCTCAACAAAATACATTCTATATGGATTCTTGGATATTGGTAGCGCCCCAGGTATAAGTTCAATTGAGAACTCAACATCGCTTCTTGGAGGAAGACCAGGAAGTTCCTCAGGAAATACTTCAGCGAATTCCCTCACAACAGGAATTTCTTCAAAGGTGGTTTCTTCCTTGGACTCAATCATCTGAGCCAGATATGCGTGCTCATAAGGCAGTAATATCCATGCTTGAGATGATGTAGCTAAAGGAGATTCATCTTCCACCTGACACTTGTAAAGAATCGGGGGTCGATTCTCCATATGGAGTGTGATTTCCCTCTCCCAACAATTTATGTTGGCTCTATAAAAGGAAAGACAATCCATTCCAAGAATTGCATCAAATTCCACCAAAGGGACTATGATGAGGTTCGCTGGGAAATTCAATCCACATATTATAATAGGGGAGGACTTATACTCATGGGATTCAATGATTGCCCCATTTTCCGTACTCACCGACATCTTTACTTCCATGATTTGTGGTGGTGCAGGGATTGTTCTACTAAACTTTTGAGATATAAAAGAATGCGTAGAACCTGAATCAAAAAGTAAGTTCGCTATTATTGAATGAATAACTAGAGTACCTATCACCACTTCCTTGTCGGGGTTCACTTCGGCAGAAGTGATGGAAAAAGTTCTTCCTTGCTGTCTTGGAGGTTGCTGGTTGCCTCCGATAACCCTTGGATTAGGGAACTGATTTTTAAAATGACCCGGTTCTTTGCATTTGTAGCATTGAACAATGCGTTGAGGTTCGAACGGAGGGTTCCTCTCCTATTTTGCAGCCACGGGTCCTTCTTGCTAATAGTTAATAGCTAGGTTCCCTTCTCTTCCACACTTGAAGCATTTTCTTGTCCCCCTAAGGCAATTTCTAGGGTGCTTCTTTCCACACTTTTGGCAAGTGGGGTGATGGAACTTCTTAGCGCCATTGGATTTATCCATCGGACCACCAGCATTGAAGTCCACCTTACGCTTCTTGTCCCCATGATACCCCTGAGATTCTCTGATATCCATTTCAACCTTGAGGGCACATCAGACAATTTCCTCATAGCTGTCGAAGTCACGGATCGCGAATGCTTTCTGCAAGCTAGGCTTCAGCCCACCAAAGAAGCGGTCAACCTTGCATTCGGGGGTAACGACATAGCTGGAAGCGAATCGTGCAAGCCTTTTGATGTTTTCCTCGTACGCTCCCACAGATTCTTCATCTTTCTACTTGAGTGAAAGAAAGTCCCTTTCCATCTTAAGACGGAGGGTGCGCAGAAAATATTTATCGAAAAACATCTTCTGGAATTCCTTCAATTCCAAAGCCTCGATCTCCTCCTTAGGCTTTGTATTTTTGATCAACGTCCACCATTGATCAGATTCACCCTCCATATGATAAGCCGCCAGGAGAACATTCTCTTGTTCAGAACATCGAAGTATAGAGAAGATCTTTTCAATGGAGTTGATCCATTGCTCAGCGATCGTGGGATCAGATGATCCACTAAAAGTAGGAGGCCTTTGTCTCATGAAGCTCTCGATAGTGACTTGTTCTTTATTAGGGGGGGGGGGTTGAATGTTCCTCTTGACCCATTTTTCTATTCAAAACTTGAGTTAGCTGAGAGAGAAGCGTAACAAAGTTCGCGATTCCCTCTCCCATTGGATTGGGCATCTCATTAGTACAATCATCACACTGATCTCCACAACGGTTGTTAGCCCGAGTTCTCCTATTACTGGCCATTGGCTGGAATACAAGGAAAGTTAGGGGTAACACATAAAGGGTAATCCAAAGACAAAAGTTGATGACTTATAAATAAACATTAATCTATTTAACTCATGAGTCTATAAGATTCAATCCAGGCTTTTCATGATCTTCCTTCTAACATATATTCTTAGGGGCATTTTTCCCTTAATAAGGGTTCATACTAATATTGTGAATTTATCAAAACATATCCCCTGGGAGTGTCATAACCAAGAGTGCAGTAAGGCCCGTTTTCGTGCACCGGTTCCCGTTCGAGTCTAGCTCAAAGCTGTGTTTTTGGGTTTTACCCCTTGGATACAACTGTGCCAGAGCCGCCTCTACCTGCTCATATCCAGACAGGGATGTATTTGTTTGATAAACCACTTACTTAGTATTTACCAATACTTAGGGATGTTTTTATTATACATAGTCTTGTATCTAAGGCTTTACTAGGGTTTCCTAATCCCAAAAATAACTAAACCTATCCTCTGATACCAACTATGACAACCCTGCTTTCTATTACAACTTAAACATGCTTTATTACATATAACTTCACTTGATACAACAAAGAAGATCGAGAGGTTTAGTGTCTTTGGGGCTAAGGATCATTACCTAAAACATTTAAACTTGAAATACAACATCTTTATTGAAAACTTCATTTACATGACCACTATATTCTTTCGTACTTAGCATTGCATGGGATAACCTGCGGACATGCATAAGAAAAGGGTGAGCTATAAAGCCCAGTAAGGGAGTACACAATGAATAACATGAGGAGTTCAATACATGTTAGGAAATAGGAATATCAATATAGCATAAGAGTAACATGAACATAAAGTTATGATAAAGCATTATAATCATAACATGGAAATGTGACAACAACACTTAACATTGAATTAGCATGAGCCAAGGCTCATTACAAATAGAGCATGTGTAAACCCTCATTGCACTTGAAGCATGAGTGAACCCTAGTTGTAATTGAATTATCATGATTCAACACTCATTGAACATGACTTATCATGATACTATACTTTACCCAATGCATTGGAGCGCTATAAGGGCACACCCTTCTTAAACATTTCATTTCATGCATAAGTGTGCCACATGGATCATAAAACATGGATTCATAAAAAATAATCCTTTATTCCACGATAAAGGAATGTGGAATTAATACATGAAACTTTATAATCAATAAGTAAATGTGCATAAAGGTGAATACCCTTGATGGAGAAATGGGCATGGTATTCACTACACAATGATATTGGCTTATAAAATCGGTGTGATTTCTGCAGCGTAACAGCGTGACATAAGAATTCATAAAAATGGTTGATGAGAGATAATAAGGTTCCTCATCATATTTACATGTAATGGAAAGTAAGGAGGTCATATAGATACATTTCCAAACAATTGAAAATGAATTTATATTCATGATACAAAAGTATTGCTTGAATGTAAAAGAAGAGAGAGAAGTTCCTTTCGGAATTTCGGCATATTAACGAGTGTACATGGGAGGCATTTAATGAGAGAGAAAGGGTTCTCCCATAATTCAAACAATAAGAGTGCAGTATGGGGGAGGTGCTAAACCATACCCCAACATTCATAATTGAAATTAAAAGGGCAATACAACTTAAAGAAAATTGACCAAAATGAGAAAGGAAGAAAAAACCCTTACTTGGAAGTGTGCTTCCAAAGGCTAGAGAGAGGCTTGTGAGAGGGTTATTGGGAGCTTGGGGCACCTTGAGAGGATTCTAGAGAGAGTAGGTCAGAGGTTGGACGAACTCCAAGGGCTTTGAGTGAGGAGTAAGTGGAATCTTGGGTGGGTTTATATAGGAAAGGTGAGGGAATTTTTTATTATTTATGTTTGGGACCCCTTATATTAAAATAATCCAAACCACAAACCATCCCATGGTATTTGCCCATGGTTTCTGTAAAAGGAAAGAGGAAAACAATAGTTTATAAGGCCATGGTCCGAACGTATTAAAAAATTAGGGTTGCTTATGTGGAGGTGAGTCACACTCCCATGGAAATTAATTTAAAAATGCAAAGTGTTGAATAAGTCTTGAGGGCTCCATTAATGCTTTGAAAAGTAAGTCAAACAATCCCAAAACCTCATTATTTTAATGATAAAACACATATTGGCCGAACATAAGGATTATGGTATTTTATTACATCACCATTGGGTCATTATGATGTCATAAAACACATTATATATTTAAATGGTATTTAATTTTTACCCAAAAATTTGACTGTCTCAGAAAATTATGAAAAAATCACCATTAGATAATTTCGACGTCCTGATTCCAAAAATAATATTTATTTTATCTAAATAATTTTCTAAATATGTGAATTTTCAATTTTAAAATAAAAATTGACATTTACAAAAAAAATCACAGGTTTTGACAGAAATGGCTTTCAAACCTTAATAAAAATTTTATTTGCCTTAATAAAATTATAAGATCATTTATATTTAATAAAAATTAGTTTAATATTTATAAAAATATTTTTTTAAAATATTATTTAATTAAAAAATCCAATAATTTAATAAAATATAATTCTTAATTAAATAATAATAAAAAACACCATTTGAACTTTAAAAACTAATTACAATGTATCAAAAATGACTAGAAATTATATTCATTATTATATACAAAAATAATGTACATGAACATGGTGCTACTTATTTGTTACATAACCCATTAAAATAGCTGCATAAGACCTAAGGGTAAGGTGTGCGATGGTGACAGACTCTTGGGGCGGCTCAGATAACTTCGCTCGAGTGGTAATCCCTATAAACATCCACTTTTCCCATAGACGGTCATGTTAAAGCTTGACATAATGAAGCTCAGCTTGGGCTTGGTCAAGGGCGAAGCCCAAAGACGCCACCTATTTTTCGAGCTCCGACAAATGGTCTTCGTAAGGGGAAATTCTACTGGATGAGGCCATCGCTTCCTTTGTCTATGTAGAAATGTGTTCATTAAATCCTTATATTTATACTACTCAAATGATCACGGTTAAACAACTATAAAAGTAAAATTCACAAATCTTAATGTAAAACTAAAGAAGTTGAAATCTTATAAAAACATTTTTCATAAAGAAACATTTAACTGGATCAAGAGGGATTTTCCATTAATGAAACTTTGGGTCGTTACAATATAACCCCCTTAAGAAATTTCACCCTCAAATTTTTCCTTTTCCCACACTAAAACAAATGTGGGTAACTCAGCTTCATCATATCCTCTGACTCCCAAGTTGATTATTCAAACTTGTGGTTTCTCCATAACACCTTGATGAGGGGCATTGTCTTATTTCGTAGAACTTTTTCTCGACGATCTAAGATCTTCACTGGTTGCTCCTCATAAGAATGATCATCTTCCAATTGTACCACCTCGGAAGAGAGTACATGTGAAGGGTCTGGTATGTACTTCCTTAAGAGGGATACATGAAACACATCATGCACCTTGCCCATAGTAGGTGGAAGTGCTAGTCGATATGCCACAGCCCCAACACGATCAAGAATCTCGAAAGGGCCGATGTACCTTGGACTTAACTTCCCTTTCTTTCCAAACCTCATGACCTTCTTCCACGGAGATATGTGTAAAAACACCATGTCTCTGACTTTAAACTCAAGGTCTCGTCGATGATTATCTGCATAACTCTTCTGTTGACTTTGGGCTTCCTTGATTTGCTGCTGAATGGTTTTCACCTTCTCCACCATTTCTTCGACCATTTCTGGTCCAAGCTGCTTACGTTCACCGACCTCATCCCAACATGCCGGTGTTCTACACCTTTTCCCATACATGGCTTCATATGGTGCCATTTGGATGCTCGAGTGGAAACTATTATTATAAGAGAACTCAACCAGAGGATGATGTTGATCCTATCCTCCTTTAAAGTCCATTGAGCATGCTCTCAACATATCCTCAAGTGTTTGGACAGTCCTCTCGGATTGGACATCAGTTTGAGGATGATAGGCCGTACTGAAGTTCAGTTCAGTATTCAGAGCTTGTTGAAGACTCTTCCAAAAAATAGAGGTGAATTTTAGATCTCGGTGAGATACAATAGATAGTGGTACTCCATGCAAGCGTACCACATCCCTGATATATATCTGTGCCAGTTGATCCAAAGAGAAATCATCTCGAATAGAAATGAAGTGTGCAGTCTTTGTAAGATGATCCACAACAACCCAGATTGCATTGTTTCCTTTGGATGTCCTTGGAAGTCCAGTGACAATGTCCATGGTGATGTTCTCCCATTTCCATTCTTCTATGGGCAATGGTTGCATCATCCCCCTAGACTTCTGCCTCTCTGCCTTCACTTGCTGACACACCAGGCACTTTGATGTGTATTCAGCGATATCCTTCTTCATATTATCCCACCAAAAGTTTTCTCATATATCTCGATACATCGTTGTGCTCCCAGGGTGAATAGAGAAATTTGAACTATGTGCATCATCCAAAAGTTCCTACTTCAGCTCCGAACTTGATGGAACACATCGTCTTTTCCCAAACCACACAATTCCTTCTTCATTAACATTAAACTCTGAGGATTTTCCCTTTTTGATAGCTTCCACTTTTACTTGGATTCCTGCATCATCCTTTTGAGCATCCTTTAACCTTTCCAAAAGAGATGGTTGAGCAATAATTTGTTAAAGGATTGATGATATTCCCTTCTTTATGATTCCCACATCCATCTTCATTAAGTCTAAGAAGATTGGATCCTTCTCAATTCTCATCATTGATAGAATCGCTGGATCCTTTCTACTTAGGGCATCTGCCACCTTGTTCGCTTTCCCAGGTTGGTAATGTATTGAACAGTCATAATCCTTGATGAGCTCTATCCATCTTCTCTGGCGCATATTAAGCTCTTTCTGTGTGAATATATATTTAAGACTCTTGTGGTCAGTATATATCTCACATTTCTCTCCATAGAGATAATTCCACCAAATTTTCAAGGAAAGGATCCCCGCCGCTAACTCCAGATCATGCGTTGGATAGTTTCCCTCATGGATTTTCAACTACCTTGAGGCATAGGATATCACTTTATCATTCTGCATCAGCACACATCCTAAGCCCTTCTTTGAAGCATCACGGAATAGCAAAAAAGCTCCCCACTTGTGGGTAAAGTGAGCATGGGTGCAGTGATAAGCCTCCTTTTCAACTCCTTGAAGCTTTCTTCACATTCATCACTCCAGGAAAACTTTACTCCCTTTCGAGTTATCTTGGTAAGAGGGTTGGACAATCGTGAGAAATTTCTCACAAATCGTCGATAATATCCAGCTAACCCCAAGAAGCTACGGATATCAGTTACCAATGTTGGCCTCGTCCATCCCTCAATTGCATGTGTTTTGGAGGGGTCCAGAGATATCCCATTGCTTGTGATGATATGGCCCAAGAATGAGACCTCCTTCAACCAGAACTCACACTTTATGTACTTGGCATAGAGATTCTCCTTGCGAAAAGTCTCCAGTACAGTTCTTAAATGCTCCTCATGGTCCTCCTTGGTTTTGGAGTATATTAGAATATCATCTATAAAGACTACTAAAAATTTGTCTAGGTAATCTCTAAAGACTCTATTCATCAAGTCCATGAATATTTCTGGAGCATTGGTGAGTCCTAAAGGCATTACTATGAATTCATAGTGCCCGTACCATGTACGAAAAGCAGTATTGGGGATATCTTCCTTCTTCACCCTTACATGATAATATCCTGACCGCAAGTCCAACTTGTAGATGTATTGTGCTCCACGAAGCTGATCAAACAAGTCATCGATTCTTGGGAGAGGATACTTGTTCTTTATTGTGATTTTGTTAAGTTCACGATAATCGATGCAAAGCCGCATGGACCCATCCTTCTTCTTGACGAAGAGGACCGGTGCACCCCATGGTGATGCACTTGGGCGTATAAACCCTTTATCCAGATTCTCTTGTAGTTATTTCTTCTTCTCTTCAAGCTCAACAACATCCATTCTATATGGAGTCTTGGATATTGGTAGCGCCCTAGGTATAAGTTTAATTGAGAACTCAACATCTCTTCTTGGAGGAAGACCAGGAAGTTCCTCAGGAAATACTTCAGCGAATTCCCTCACAATAGGCATTTCTTCAAGGGTGGTTTCTTCCTTGGACTCAATCATATGAGCCAGATATGCGTGCTCATAAGGTAGTAATATCCATTCTTGAGATGATGGAGCAAAAGGAGATTCATCTTCCTCCTGTCACTTGTAAAGAATCGGGGGTCGATTCTCCATATGGAGTGTGATTTCCCTCTCCCGAAATTTTATGTTGGCTCTATATAAGGAAAGCCAATCCATTCCAAGAATTTCATCAAATTACACAAAATGGAGTATGATGAGGTTCGTCGGGAAATTCAATCCACAGATTATAACAGGGGAGGACTTATACTCATGGGATGCAATGATTTCCCCATTTTCCATACTCACCGACATCTTTACTTCCATGATTTGTGGTGGTGCAGGGATTATTCTACTAAACTTTTGAGATATAAAAGAATGCGTAGAACCTGAATCAAAAAGTACGTTCGCTATTCTTGAATGAATAACTAGAGTACCTATCACCACTTCGTTGTCGGGGTTCACTTCGGCAGAAGTGATGGAAAAAGTTCTTCCTTGCTGTCTTGGAGGTTGCTAGTTGCCTCCCATAACCCTTGGATTAGGGCACTGATTTGCAAAATGACCCAGTTCTTTGCATTTGTAGCATTGAACAACGCGTTGAGATTCGAACAGAGTGTTCCTCTCCTCTGTCGCAGCCGCGGGTCCTTCTTGCTGACAGTTAACAGCTAGGTGCCCTTCTCTTCCACACCTGAAGCATTTTCTTGTCCCCCTAAGGAAATTTCTAGGGTGCTTCTTTCCACACTTTTGGCAAGTGGGGTGTTGGAACTTCTTAGCACCGTTGGATTTATCCATCGGACCACCAGAATTGAAGTCCACCTTATGCTTCTTTTCCCCATGATACCCCTGAGATTCTCCGATCTCCATTTCACCCTTGAGGGCACATCGAACAATTTTCTCATAGCTGTCAAAGTCACATATCGCGAATGTTTTCCGCAAGCTAGGATTTAGCCCACCAAAGAAGCGGTCAACCTTGCATTCGGGGGTAACGACAAAGCCGGAAGTGTATCGTGCAAGCCTTGTGAAGTTTGCCTCGTACGCTCCCACAGATTCTTCATCTTTCTTCTTGAGGGAAAGGAAGTCCCTTTCCATCTTAAGACAGAGGGTACGCAGAAAATATTTATCGAAAAACATCTTCCGGAATACCTTCCATTACAAAGCCTCGATCTCCTCCACAGGCTTCATATTTTTTTATCGATGTCCACCATTGATCAGCTTCACCCTCCATATGATAAGCCGCCAGGAGAACCTTCTCTTGTTCAGAACATTGAAGGATATAGAAGATCTTTTCAATGGATTTGATCCATTGCTCAGCGATCGTGGGATCAGATGATCCACTAAAAGTAGGAGGCCTTTGTCTCATGAAGCTCTCGATAGTGAATTGTTCTTTCTTAGGGGGGGTTGAACGTTCCTCTTGACCTGTGTTTCTATTCAAAACTTGAGTTAGCTGAGAGAGAAGCGTAACAAAGTTCGCGATTCCCGCTCCCATTGGATTGGGCATCTAATTAGTACAATCATCACACTGATCTTCACAATGGTTGTTAGCCCGAGTTCTCCTATTACTGGCCATTGGCTGGAATAAAAGAAAAGTTAGGGGTAACACATAAAGGGTAACCCAAAGACAAATGTTCATGACTTATAAATAAACTTTAATCTCTTTAACTCATGAGTCTATAGGATTCAATCCAGGATTTTCATGATATTCCTTCTAACATATATTCTTAGGGGAATTTTTCCCTTAATAAGGGTTCATACTAAGATTGTGAATTTATCAAAACATATCCCATGGGAGTGTCGTAACTGAGAGTGTAGCAAGGCCCGTTGTCGTTCACCAGTTCCCGTTCGAGTCTGGCTCAAAGCGGTGTTTTCGGTTTTTACCCCTAAGATACATATGTGCCAGAGCCGCCTCTACCTGCTCGTATCCAGACAGGGATGTATTTGTTTGATAAACCACTTACATAGTATTTACCAAAACATATGGATGTTTTTATTATACTTAGTCTTGTATCGAAGGCTTTACTAGGGTTTCCTAATCCCAAAAATAACTAAACCTATCCTCTTATACCAACTATGACAGCCCTGCTTTCTATTACAACTTAAAAATGCTTTATTACATATAACTTCACTTGATACAACAAAGAATATCGAGAGGTTTAGTGTCTTTGGGGCTTAGGATCATTACATAAAAACTTTAAAGTTGAAATACAACATCTTTATTGAAAACTTCCTTTACCTGACCACTACATTCCTTCATACTTAGCATTGCATGGGATAACCTGAGGACATGCATAAGAAAAGGGTGAGTTATAAATCCCAGTAAGGGAGTACACAATGAATAACATGAGGAGTTCAATACATGTTAGGAAATAGTAATATCAATAGAGAATAAGAGTAACATGAACAGAAAGGCATGATAAAGCACGATAATCATAACATGGAAATGTGGCAACAACACTTAACATTGAATTAGCATGATCCAAGGCTCATTGCAAATGGAGAATGAGTAAGCCCTAATTGCACTTGAAGCACGAGTAAACCCTTGTTTCACTTGAAATAGCATGAGTCGACACTCATTTCACATGACGTATCATGATACTATACTTTACCCAATGGATTGGAGCGCTATAAGGGTGTGCCCTTCTTAAACATTTCATTTCATGAATAAGTGTGCCACATGGATCATAAAACATGGATTCATAAAACATAATCATTTATTCCATGATAAAGGGATGTGGAATTCATACATGAATCTTTATAATCAATAAGTAAAGGTGCATAAAGGTGAATACCCTTTATGGAGAAATGGGCATGGTATTCACTACACAATGATATTGGCTTAGAAAATCGGTGTGATTTCGGCAGCGTAACGGCGTGACATAAGAATTCATAAAAATGGTTGATGAGAGAGAAAGGGGTTACTCATCATATTTAAATGTAATGGAAAGTAAGGAGGTCATATATATACATGTTCCAACAATTGAAAATGAATTTAGATTCATGATACAAAAGTATTGATTGAATGTAAAAGAAGAGAGAGAAGTTCCTTTCGGAATTTCGGCATAGTAACGGGTGTACACGGGAGGAATTTAATGAGAGAGAAAGGGTTCTAACATCATTCAAACAATAAGAGGGCAGTATGGGGGAGGTGAGAAACCATACCCCAACATTAATAATTGAAATCAAAAGGGCAATACAACTTAAAGAAAATTGGCAAAAATGAGAAAGGAAGAAAAAACCCTTACTTGGAAGTGTGCTTCCAAAGGCTAGAGAGAGGCTTGTGAGAGGCTTCTTGGGAGCTTGGGGCACCTTGCGAGGATTCTAGAGAGAGTAGGGCAGAGGTTGGACGAACTCCAAGGGCTTTGAGTGAGGAGGAAGTGGGAGCTTGGGTGGTTTTATATAGGAAAGGTGAGGGAATTTTTTATTATTTAGGTTTGGGACCCCTTATATTAAAATAATCCAAACCACAAACCATCCCATGGTATTTGCCCATGGTTTCTGGAAAAGGAAAGAGGAAAACAATATTTTACCAGGCCAAGGTCCGAACTTATTAAAAAATTAGGGTTTCTTATGTGGAGGTGAGTCACACTCCCATGGAAATTAATTTAAAAAGGCAAAGTGTTGAATAAGTATTGAGGGCTCCATTAATGCATTGAAAAGTAAGTCAAACAAACCCAAAACCTCATTATTTTAATGATAAAACACATATTGGCCGAACATAAGGATTATGGTATTTTATTACATCACCATTGGGTCATTATGATGTCATAAAACACATTATATATTTAAATGGTATTTAATTTTTACCCAAAAATTTGACTGTCTCAGAAAATTTTGAAAAATTCACCGTTGGATAATTTCGACGTCCTGATTACAAAATTAATATTTATTTTATCTAAATAATTTTCTAAATATGTGAATTTTCACTTTTAAAATAAAATCCGATATTTATAAAAAAATCACGGGTTTTGACAGAAATGGCTTTCAAACTTTAATAATAAATTTATTTGCATTCATAAAATTATAAGATCATTTATATTTAATAAAAATTAATTTATTATTAATAATAATATTTTATTAAAATATTATTTAATTCAAAAATCCATTAATTTAATAAAATATAATTCTTAATTAAATAATAATTAAAAACACCATTTGTACTTTAAAAAAAATTACAATGTATAAAAAATGACTAGAAATTATATTCATTATTATATAAAAAAATAATGTACATGAACATGGTGCTACTTATTTGTTACATAACCCCTTAAAATAGCCGCATAAGACCTAAGGGTAAGGTGTGCGATGGTGACAGACTCTTGGGGTGGCTCAGATTACATCACTCGAGTGGTAATCTCTATCAACTTCCACCTTTCCCGTAGACGGTCCCGTTCAAGCTTGACATAATGAAGCTCAGATTGGGCTTGGTCAAGGGCGAAGCCCAAAGACGCCACCTCTTTTCTGAGCTCCGAAAAATGGGCTTCGTAAGGGGCAATTCTACTAGATGAGGCCATCGCTTCCTTTGTCTGAGTAGAAATGGGTTCGTTAAAGCCTTATAGTTATACTACTCAGATGATCACTGTTCAACGGCTATAAAAGTAACGGTCACAAATATTACTGTAAAAATAAAGAAGCTGACATCTTATAAAAACATTTTTTATAAAGAAAAATTTAACTAGATCAAGAGGGATTTTCCATTAATGAAACTTTGGGTCGTTACACTAAACCAATGGGGAAGGCACAATGTTGACTGAACCTAAACCTCTTAGATGTGTTAAAAAAATAGGTAACAAAATTATTTGGTGCTAGAATCATTTACCCCATCTCTGACAGCTTGTGGGTCAGTCCCAATCATGTAGTTCAAAAAAATTACCTTTCAATAATCAAAAATGAAATTAATGAATTTGTTCCAACTCATGTGCATAATAGATGTAATGTCTACATATACTATTTACAACTAAAGCAACACACTAGGAAGGACCATTTACCCTATTCATTCGTTAACCAAATGCTAGAGATGCTAGCAGGTAATTCTAAATACTTTATCCTTTATGGGAATTTTGGATACTTTTAGATCCATATTTACCCCAAGGACAAGGTAAATATGACCTTTACTTGCCCCTTTGTCCAATTTTCGTATAGGAGGATTCCATATGGTCTATGAAATGCTCTGGGTATATTCCAGTGATGCATGGTTAGTATTTTTCAGATTTCTTAGAGAATTTCATGGAAGTGTTCATGGATGATTTCACTGCATATGGATCCTCTTTTTAATGAATGTTTGAGTAGTTTAAGTTCAGTCTTATGTCACTGTATTGAAATGAATCTCATATTAAATTATAAGAAATTCCATTTCATAGTGTAATAACGTATGGTTTTTGGGAATTTCATTTTATGGGATGGTATCCAAGTAGGTAAATCAAACGTGGATTTCATTTCTTCCTTACCATTCACTAAAAATGTATGGTATGTGCAATCTTTCTTTGGTAACACTATATTTTATAGTATTTTCATTCAGTAAATTAGAAAAATTGCACTCCCGCAATCCCAATTTCTCAAAAAATAAAATTAATTTGTTTTTGATAAAGAATGCGAGGAATATTTTAATAAATTAAAATGGATTCTCACATCACCCTAGTAATCCAACCACCTATGTGGGATATACCATTTGAGATCATGTGTGTCACTTCTAAATATGAAATTGGAGTATTCTTGTCACAAAGGCTTGACCGAGCTCCACATGTCATAGCTTATGCCTCATGAACAATGGACACTTCCTAAGTAAACTACACAAAAACTGAAAACTAATTCCTTGCCATAGTTTTTTACTTTGATAAATCGAGTTAATACCTTTTAGGGACCAATGTCATTGTATTATTAGACCTTGAAACCCTTTGGTGTCTCCTAAAGAAACTATAATTCAAACCACGTCTCATTTGCTGGATGCTCCTCCTTCATGAACTCGAACTAGAAATTAGAGATAAAAAGAGTATAGAATGTGGTGGCTGACCATATCACTAGGATTAATCTATCCTTAGACACTGATACACCCCCTATATTCATATAAATGACATGTTTCCCGAGGAGAAAATTTACCAAGTTTAAGATGATATTCCTTGGCATACTAAAATTTTAAATTACTTGGTAGCATCTTGAATTCCTACTGATTTCAACAAAATCCAAGCCATACATCTAAAACATGATTCTTGTTGGTACATTTGGGATGACACCTACCTCTGG
The DNA here is from genome assembly GCA_963277665.1 of Viscum album. Classification (NCBI taxonomy): domain Eukaryota; kingdom Viridiplantae; phylum Streptophyta; class Magnoliopsida; order Santalales; family Viscaceae; genus Viscum; species Viscum album. Next base: position 258,133,930 of record OY728150.1, read on the forward strand.
CACACATGTAGTGATCAATTTCTTAGGTGTTGTGTTCTCGATAGTGAGTTTCAGTCTGTCCTTATATTCTTTCACACTCTTTCTTGTGGGGGGAACTTTGGTACCTAAATAATTAATCACAATGCCCATGATTCTTGTATCTTTTGGCTAAAAGTTTTTTTGGGATGCCCATGATTTTTTTAAATGTTGTCCTCATTGTCAAAGAATGTGTAATGTCTCTAAATGAAATGAAATTCCACTAAAAGAATTTCTTATTCATGACATTTTGATAGTTTGGGGAATTGACATTACGGGGCCATTTCAAAATTACATTGGCTGATTGTACATTCTTATGGTAGTTGATTAAATGTTGAAATGGTTAGAGGCATGAGAAACAAGGATGGATGATTCGAAAACATTTTTATAATTTTTGTGAAGACAAATTTCATATAGGTTTTGATTACCTAGGTTCATCAATAGTGAGTAGGGTTCTCATTTCTACAACCGAACAATGCGATCATTTTTGCATCGGTATGGGGCCGGTCATCGAGTGTTTACTTCATATCATCTACAGACCAATAGTCAAGATGAGGTGTAAAATAGAGAGGTAAAACAAATTCTAGAAAAAAATGTTCAATCCAATATAAAAAGATTAGATTACTAGAATTGATGATTCGTTGTGGGATTATAGTATTGTTTTTAAAAACCCAATTGGAATGTCACCTTATAATCTTGTTTTTTGAAAGAGTTGAGCGCTAGGCCTATTAGGCCAGTAAATAGTGAAATTATAAAATTTATTGTGCATGTTTTTAGAGGAAGATACATATACAAGAGTTGGAGTAAATTTTTTAGATATTTATATGAGAACTCTAGGATTTACAGGGAGCGAACCAAGGCTTCCCAAGAACACCTTATCCTTCATAGTCAATTCAAAATTGGTCAAATGTTCTTCCTCTATAATGCAAGGCTGAAATTGAATATTGGTAAGCTTCATTCCCACTGTTTCAAACCATGTACTATCACTAATGTCTTTCTGTTTCTTGTTGTTCATGTTCAATATGAAGAAACCAAGAAAACCATCACTGTCAATGGGCAGGGGCTAATACAGATTCATGAAACCATTATGGATTCCCGGATGGAGGAACTCCATGCTCAAGAATCAACCTATGAATGAAACCCACAACGTGTTATCCTTTCTTCCCACATTCTATTTTTTTACAGTGAGGACACTGAAAGTTCTAAGTGTTGGGGGATGGATACATTCCTGGGATAGTTAGGAATATTCATCAAATTTTTTCTTTCTTTTCTCAATTTCTGAATAGTTTTTTCACATTCACCCCTATTTTATCCCCCGCTTTTTTTCTGGAATGTTAATTTAATCATGGAAAAAGATGCCCGCTTCGAAATAATTCTCAATCATTTTTAATTGTTGAGTCGATTATGTTGAAAATTCCATTGTTTCTGAAAAAAAAATTAAAATTAATATTGATATGGAATCATTTTCTAGAATTTATATTTCTAATTTTTTCTTAGTTGTTTAATGGAATTTTGAACCCCATGACTGATTTGCACTGACCATTATTTTAATCCCTTACCCAAGAGACATTCTAAGACCTTTATTATATATTATTACATTTATTCAATTTCTTGAGAGTCTCGGGTCATGTAAAGAGACTATAACTTGCCTGGATTATGTTTGAAGCCATAATATTGAAGTGTGTTACATTCATGATAGATTCTATTGTTCCATGAAAATACTTTTGTACAATTAACTTCTATTTTTTTCCACCTTTAAAATTTAAATTTCATAAGCCTTAGTGACCATGAACTGCCTTTTAGGTAGCCCCATTAGAATATTATTTATCCCTACCTACCCATCTCTTGTATACATTATTTTTTAAAATTTAGGAAGTGTGGGGGATAGGCTGTTTTCATCAGAATTATCTGGAATGAATCATTTTTATGAATTCATTGAAAGGGTACCTACATTTTCCTTGGGAAGTGGGTTCACAATCCATATTGTATCATTATTTTACAAATTACCCTTCTTTATATCTAATAAAAAAAGTTAAAAAAAGATAAAATTGTTTTGTACATTGAACAAAACATAACAAAAAGGAAAAAAATAATGTAGAAAAGAGGAATTTTATTCATTACTATTCACTGATCAGATGTGACCCACACAAATGGACAATATGGATAGTGAGTTGGATGTGATACCCTTTTTAAGTGGATGAGTGTGAGACATTCATTTTGAACAATTTATGAATTTTGAAATGTTTTTTTTCTTAAGAGATTAGAAACTCCTTTTCTGCCTCAGATTCTTTATAAATTAAATCCTTCCAACCCTTGAACCTTAGAACAACCTGTTGGAAGTCCTCTTGAGTATCACACAGGTTTATGTTGGTATAGAAAATAGAATCATGGAATAAATATGGTAAAATCACATGAATGATGGGAAATTATAATAAATCCACTTTCACATGTTCCTTGAGTGAAGAAGGAAAATTTCTATGTATGGTTGGCTATGACATAATGCATGGGTGAACAAATGAAGTTGAACTAAGTACAATGTGAGAGAAGAAAAATGATAGGAAATTTGATTTCATAAATGAGACATTATTAATTTATTTTATAAGAATCTTGGAAATTTTCCCACCTTTGATTAATGAATGATACTTGGTTTGGATATAAGACTTTTTCCAAGAGTGAAAATGCTTAGGTGTGGGTGTGTGATCGCTCCACGATTGAATTTTTTCATTTTCACCCTTATTCCATTATATTAAACTACATTTGTATTGTTACTTTAAAATATAATAATAAATTTTACATCATGTTTGATTAATTTATTTTGTTTTTATCATTTCTAAAATGGGAAATTATACTTGTTTTGATATTTTAATTGAAGCAGTAGGTTATTTGGAGGCCCCAGAGAAGATCTAGAAGAAAAATGGGACAAACTTCATGGCATCCCATGGAAATCTGTCCACTGTTTTCATAATTATGACAATTACATTCATCCATGTGGGATAAAACTTTTTTTCCTACCTTAAAATATCTTGTTCTACCACTATTCTTAGGTAACCCAATCCCCATTAATCCGTTTAGGGGTCCATATGAACTATTTGGTCCCGGGGACAAAATCTGTATGAAGTTATATGTTTAGTTCATTAATTTTAAAATATCCCTTAATAAAGATGTCCAATGGCTGCCAAATTTGACAAGGATACATTCAAGAGGTTGGTCAAGAACTATATTCTTTTTTCCAGGTCATGATATGGCGGTTTAATTGTCCTAAACTGAGAATAAAATGGTATGACCAAAACTGGGTGCTCAAAACCACTTACCATTTTGGCTATAAAATGGTACCAAGGGAACCACATTTTTAATTTTGACCCATTAGCCAAGATCTGCAATTTTGGAGTCCTATATGAGTCTCCTAGTCATCCTAGAGGTTCTAGAGGCCCCAATTCTCATAGGGGGTGAAGGATGAAGAAGGTGTTCCACTTGACTTTTCTCCTCCTCTCGATGTTGGTATAATTAGTGTGTGTTCATTGTGAGAGAGCTACACATATTTTAAAGGCTGTTCAGGAACATGTACTTCTACTGGTTTGATGTATTTTGGGTTTAACAAGATTTAATTTAGACGTATCTTTCTTTGATTTATCTTTTTTTCATTTAACCGAATGAAATGCTCAATACTTTTAACTGATCGTTGTGAGTTTTTTAGTGTGTGGATTATGTTGTACCAATTGGACAGAAGAAGAATCTTTTTCTTCCCCACTTGTTGAGATTTCAATTTTTTGGAAGCTATTATACCATGCATGTGATCTAGACCTTGGATATACGATTGTTATGTTAGGGTTTGGATCAACGTGATTTTATATAAGACCATAAAAAGTAATTAGAATTATGATAAATTTAAACAAAAGATATACATAAAACCGTAATTATTCTCCAAGAACAATGAACATTAAATGTGTGCAGTGAACTCACAATGAACCCTTTTATCGCATAATTATAAAACCCCACTTTTCATTCTCAACATTTAAACTATTTAATGAAGTCATTGTATTTTTTAAAACTCTTTTCAAAACCATCCCCAATTTTAGTTATTTTTTTAAATATAAACATTCTAAATCTATCAATTCTCCTTTATAGATGACCTAGGGTCTTCTATATTCTATAAATCAATCATAAATACTTTATCAAACTGACATGTCAGGAAAATGCGGTCATCCAACTATATGGATGATGAGTATTACAATACAGAGAGGAAGAAAGTTTAGAAAATTGAGGTTGAGCACACAACAACCATGAACAATCTATGGAAAGGCCTTAATAAGGCTTTTATTCTTCAAATTCACCAGTTAGAAGCCATGATGCTAGACATTGGAACTTTCTTTTATCGTTTCCAAGTAAAAGTGACATGATTTCCTTAAAAAGAAGGAACTTCCTAATATTACCTATTAATCATACAATGGTTATGACCTTCTATTACTAGAATCCATTATAAATGTTATGCACCAATAGGTTCGACCAATAGACACTATTTCATGAAATCCCCTCTTGTTCCGCAGGGCAGGGCTGAATCGACAGAAGTCGACCCACCACGTTTGATTTCACATCAAGGATGGACCATGTAGTCAAAGGCCTAATGGAATTGGCTCAAAAGACTCTATCACCATGGTTTCAGTAGTAGAGAAACCAATCTATGAGGATTCTATGTTAGGCCTAGAAGACACTTATTCTACCCCCAAATCAGCTAGCATGGATGAAATGCCTCTAACTGGTTCTTCTTCCATATACGATGAAGAAGATTTTTAGGATAGTCCACCCACTTTTGAAGAAAAAATTCCCACCACTGCTGATGAATTATTTTAGGTTAATCTCGGTACTAAGGAAGATCTAATACCAATTATGATTAGTGAAGGCACCCCACCAAAGGATAAGCAGTAGTATGAGGATTTCTTAAAGCATCATCGTAATGTGTTTACCAAGAGTTAGGATGATATTATAGAAATAGACCCATAGGTTTCTGTCGACTGTATTGGTCTCCTGATGATTCATCATTGTTTCAAGGTGCCTCCAAGGAACATTCACCCTTATCATGGAATTATGGTAAAGGCTGAGGTTGATGGCTTTGTATAATTCAACATCATCAAGGAAGTTCAGTACCAATCTAGATAGCTAACATCATCCATATATGGAATAATAATGGGAATATCATAGTCTATATCAACTTATGAGACCACAAATATCATTGTCCTAAAGATAATTTCTACTTCAAGTGATAGATTTTTTAATCGATGATACATCCAGGTTACATGATATCTCTATTATAGATGGATACTATGGTTACAATCAAATATAGTTGGACCTCAAGGATGAGAAACCTTTTTACATAAAAGCATCACAAGATACATTTTTTATATGTGTATTCCCTTTATGCTGAAGAATGTGGGGTCCACTTATTAGTGGTCCATTCACTGAATATTCAATCCAATCCTTCGTAAATTGGTGGAATGCTACGTGGATTGCATAGTGGTAATATATCACCAGTAACAAGACCATCTCAAAGACCTTGAGAAGTTTTTTTATTCTTTCATTTCAGAAATATAAAGTTGAAACCTTTGAATAATGAATTTAGTGTTACCTCTGGTAAATTCTTTCGTTATTGCCTCAGATAAACATGCATTGATATCATCCTAGAGGAAATTAAATCTATTAGCTAGATGCCTCTCCTATGAAACGGTATGGTTCTATGAGGCTTTCAAGGCCACATATCCTATATAAATCGATTCATTAAAATTATGGTGACAATTGTTAGTCTATTTTTTAGGCACATGAAGAAAGAAACTTTCATCTTGTGGGATGATGAGTTCCATACCACCACTGATGAAATCATGAAGCATATTTTACAACCTCCAGTTTGGATACCACCCATCTTTGTGAAGCCTCAAGTCCCCTATGTGACCACCATAGAATAGTCCCTTGGTTCCCTTATTTCCAATAATAATAATGAGGTAATAGATAATTGTTTATAATATATGAGTCTCATTCTCCTTGACAAGGAGGCCATATACTCCCATATCGAGAAGTGCTTCCTCACACTATTTTTTGCAGTGCAGATGTAGTAGAACTATATATAGAATCAGTATATCGATCTATTGTCTTGAATATATAGAGTAAATTATGTCATGAATCACATAATTTTTAAAGGATAACTATAATTCTATGAAGTGATCCTCCAATAATTTGATATTAGGTTTATTTCATAGAAATCCATATTGGTTCAGGCATTGGAAGACTTACTAGCCTCCAATATGGAACCATAAGCACTACCCCTTGAAGACTATTTAATATATGAGGTTATCTTATCTATAGATCAAGATATACCATGTTGGAAGATACATTTTTACTGTGCCTCTCAGAACCTGAATAGTAGAATGCTCAATGATCCCAAGATCAAGAGAGTAGGCATGTGAATCCTCTTCATTGCCAAGGAATAAGCTATCCAACCATATTCCTTCTAGTTTTTAGATAGACAAATGATCAAAGAGGTAGAGTATCATGCTATTTTTACTAGTCTCACACTATCTCTTGTGATTAAGGTCCACTGTTTCTGAATTGACACGCTAAATTAGTGATCATACACATTAATGTTGACTACATCATCAGAAATCTAAAACTCATGCCCTTAATAGAGAGAACTCATCAAATAATAGCCTAATTACCTTCTCACCTATATGTTAGTTATGTACCTTGATCCTAAAATGGTTAAAGATATTTAATTTCCAATATAGTCGCATATCTTGTAGATCCTGACTAGGATGACCTATTCAATCATGTGGAGCATCATAAGGTTATCACTCCCATCATTCTAGATGATGAAAATTAGTAGCATGTAATCCAGATAACTATCTACTCTTCTATATTGGGATACTTGGGTTACCCTATAATAGAGGAAGCACTTGATTGGACAACTCCCCTATTTGTGTATCTCCAGTGTGGAATTATCCTTCATGGTCGATCCAAGTGTGAGAAAATCTGTTGGCACAGATCATAGATTACCCTCCAGAGTGGAACTAACCTCAAATTGACTCTCTGTAGATGCATGTTAGATTGTATTATCATCTATTTCATCCAAGGATATTATATTGCATAGGTTATGAAGTATTTTCATGGTGGGTCATGTGATTCCCATCTAGCGGTTTGAAACCATCCCATCAGATTCAAGGGTTATGCTAATTCTATCCCACCATGGTGGGATAATTCATCGAATATGGAAACATGTTTTATTAAATTTAGAAAAATAGAAAATAATTTCAGCTATTTTTGTAGGTCCTCCCTTCCAAAAAGTACTCATGTCCATATTCATTATGGGTTCTTAATGTTGAAGGCCCATATCTGCAAGAAACATGTCACTAGTGCAGGTTTATTCTGACCATGATTGATTTCATTTATTAAAGGGAAGAAGTGATTCTTCTCAGGTATGTCAAGGAATGATCTATGGATGAATTCATGAACTACCACATCATCCACCATTTTGGATTCCCTCTTTATATTCTCACTAAAAATGATACCAACATTCAGGTAGCTGAGTAGAATATATTTTATACTAAGTACACTATCTAGCCAAGACATATTTCGGTCTATCATGGGATTGTGAATGGATTGATCAAGGTGTTCAACAAGACCCTATATAAAATTATATAGAAGATGGTGGTCCAGAAAAATAAGAGGTGGCCAGAATACTCCCAAATTCCCTCTAGTTATTTGAGACAATGACTTGGGATTCCACCTAGGTGACCCCATGCACCTTTGTGTAGGGAACAGAAGAAGTCCATCCCATTAAGGTTCAGTTTCCATGACTTTTAAAAGTTTTATATAACTAGAAGAAGCCAAAATAATTGGGTGGATATCCATATAGAAAATATAGATGTCCTTGAAGAGAATAGTATTCTCCCCTTTCGCAATCTAGAGAGGTAGTAGAACACGATAATGATATAATTCAACAAGAAGGTCCACCTATTCACTTTTCTCTAGGGTGACATGGTAATGGGTCCTTGAAAACACATGATACCTAGTAATAAGTTTCCAATTTTAGAGACTATGTATGAAAGAACTTTCGTCATCAATATGTCCTATTGCAATGGCTCATACTCTTTGATTTCCATTTACAGAGTGTGTGTTAATCATCCATCAAACACTATGTTTTTTAAGTAGTGATTTTTATTGGGATATTTCCACATCCTGGTGATAGGATGTTAAACTGTGCTCATGGTACAAACTCTAGGATATTAAAGTAGGATCCCCAAGCCCAAGAATCAAAAATCTAGATTGTATGTGGGTCCTCTATGGAATATGTGTTGTGTCTCCATGCCACCTTGGCCATTATTCACATGTCGTTTCTCACTCTTCCATGCTATGTATACCTGTTTGGGATAATCAACCCCTAGGGTCCGAACTCTATGAACATAAACTAGGAGTCGTGATTCCAAGAATTAGGACTCTAAACAATGTGTAAGTATCCATATGAATTTATTTTGTGTTGTTGGAACTTCTTAGTCCTTATTCACATCTTTATTATCATTCCATCGCATGACACATATGAGTTTGAGAATTCCCCTCATGCTCCAAACTCGATGGCCTTAAACTAATGGCTCATGGTCTAAGATTTAAGCCCTTAATCTAATAGTTGAGTTATGTTCCAGAAACATGAAATTAAAAATATTTTAATAGGTTCAAGAATTACGACTTTAAACTATTTTCATCCCATATAGTCCTAGAAATATGAATCTAAACTAGAAGGCTTGATGTCCTCATTTCATGATTTTAAACTTCCATCTTACACTGTATAAAATCATGATGTCTCTTAATGAGAGACGTTATTACCCCGCAATAAATCAATATGCATCATGAAATATGTATTATATGGTCATTAACATTATACAGTATAAAATCTATATTCTTCATATCATATGAGAAGAACGAAAAATATTTCCTCAAACTCGATATATAAAATGGTGGCCTGATCCCTTGTCCAAAACATCGGATGTCCCATGAAATCATTGGGATTCCCTATTTCCCTTGCAATAGAGGATATAACCCACCAGTGTTGGTCATCTATAGTGTCGTGTTATAGAACTATGTGTGTCATGATTCTCATCCTCATGGGATATGTAGTGATTCCTGAACTCCCCATCTCGGATCCCATGCACAAAATCGCCAAACCATTGGCCCATTGGCCTCAGTCTTGGTATATGATTTATTATCTTGAATATGTTTTTCTTCCTAATACTTTTCCGGTACACAAGATTTTTTTGGATCATTCGTATTGGTTGTACATATTTCATGCAACACAATTACCCTTGAAAATCACTTTTATAGTCCTTTCATAATGACATTAAAATTATTTCCCAGAGTCTAAGAAACATGAAATTTAAAAAAAAATCCATTTTCAAGCCTACATAAACATATACTATGTGTGATCATATTTATAATTGCATCACATGGTGAAATTAATCCTTTGATAATTCATATCAGGCTTTAATTCTAATAGCACATGAACATCCATAAACCCCACTTCACCCCATGGTCCAAATTGTATGATTATAATATGTGTGTATCACAACAATAAATACATGTTTCATAATCCCCATCATCATGGGATATTTAGGGGGTCTTAAACATACTATCTTTTGGAAGAGTTGAAGATTCACCACAAAACCATTCATTGCCTGCTGTATAATCACCTGGAATGTATCACAATCCTCCTCCCACGAAAATTCCCCATTCAACTACCTTGACCCATCATTGGGTCGGGATGCCCTCATTACTTGATATGAGTAAGGAACATCCTCATTATATGAAATAAAACTACAGTCATACCCCATACAAGATTGATATTTCTCTAAATAAGAGATGATCTTACCTAGTATCAAACCATGTTTCTCCATATGAAAAATATAGGATGAACAAAAACCAGCATCCTTAATACATGATTTTAATCTACATACAAACCCCATATAAATATATTATTCCTCATATCCATGTATGAGAAGATTCAATACTCTCATTTGAGAGGGTATACCACTACTGAAATCAGTCTTCTGCAATGTCATTCTCTATAAAAATGTATAGATTGATTCATATCCTCATGGGATATATAGTGAAGCCCATACATCTTATCCTAGGTCTATCCCCTCATCTGACACATCATGAGGCCATTTCTTTCCCATGTTTCATGACACATATCTTTATGGATTTAAAACTAAAATTCATGGACGAAGTAGCATTTCCCCAAACTATTTTCAACCATCCCCTTAAGTTTCACATAAAACATAATAATTTTAGGCACCTCTTTTCATGTCAGGTTAATACTCTTTCTTCCACTCTAGACACTCTAGGACACTCCATGGTCCAAGCATTATAACCATAAATTATTTTCTCCTAGTCAAAGTTTTATGACCTTAAATGGAATGTTTTGGTTCAAAAACCATAACCATAAATGATGTATGATTCAACTTATGAGTGTTTTTATGATATCAGGTGGCATCTTAGTCCCCTCATTTCACATAAGGTAATATTCCTTTGATGTCATGCATATCCCATTGAGACACTCTCCCCTTGGTCCAATCCCAATGACCTTAAACTGTGTGCATACAAAATGATTCCAGGATATACAATTGGGAATTGCATTCTAGGCTTCTGATTAATATCAATCATAATGTCCTTCCATATAACATTAATATATATCCTTACTCTTTTCAATTAACATGGGATCCCTCTTGATCTGACATGAGGAAGGATGGAATGTTGGGTAGCTTGGTTCATGATCCCCACACACTCCATAACCTAGTCGCATGAAGTTAAACTATGATATGTGTCCTACTCATATGACGTTAAAGTGCACAACTCCCAAACATACCATATGATGTTAGAATATGGGTTTAAAAGGATCACCATTTGACATAGAGCAGTGTTTCTGTAATCCTTGTTGGATGATGTAAAACTAAAAGGTATCTTAGTTCACCTCCTTAGGATACTCTTTCTCTAGTTCTAGTCATCCACCACATTGTTCATTAAACCATCACTCAGTATCTAAGACGATGCTCCTCTGGAATTTGGGTTTGAATTTTTTCCAGACTTATATGTCCAGCTAAATGTAATATAAGTCATATAGGTGTAGTTTTGAGAGTTTTTTAATCCATTTAAACATTCCATTACATTATTTACATGCTTCGCATGCCCATTATTTGGATCATCCATTACTACACATATTAAGGGTCTCTAAATGGAATGGTGCCATGCCATAATGTCACACCTATCATCCTGGGTAGAAACCCTAGAGGTATTTGGATGAAATTTCCTTAAAGTTCCCAATGTTTTGAATGTTGTTGGTGGCCGACTCTCAATTTTTCCCTTTTCCGGGCTATGTGGTATAGATTCTCAGTTTTGAACACAGTTAACAAATATCCTCTATCATTATGTCACCTATCATGTGTTTCATATTTTGGGAATTTTCATTCAAACTATCCATTCCCCATTATTTGGGAAGAATTTAATACCCCTATAATTATCCCCTTTATTCACTAGAGCACATTGGAAAATAAATTTAGTTTTCTAGGTATCCTTGTTCTCCAACGACATCCTTTATCAGCCCAGAAACTCTCATATGAATGAGAAAGCCCATGCCCTTCCTTTTATTCTCATACCTATCATGACTCACATAAACATAAGAGTTGGTCATTAGTTGTCTCAGAAATATGATTTATGTGTGATAATTTAGAGCTAAAAAAAGAAATATGTCCACGCAAGAAGGAAGGATTCAAATAGAAATGATTCAAAAAAATGAAGAGGTTCTCCACCATGTTGGAACATCTATTAAGTCCTAAAAGAATTTCTCATGGGGATCTAACCCAAAAATTGAATGATTCAGATCTTCCATCCTCCTTTGTGTAGTGTGGAGAACCTATTACTTCCTCTCAATCTTCACTTCCTCTCCCACATCTGATGGCAGAAGTTCATCGGCACTGACCTTCACCCAATCCTACTCATCATGGATCTTAGTTGCCTAAAATATTTACCACCTCACTTGATTCTTATCCTCCTAAAGTTTTGAATTTAGTTTGTTTAAAACCTCTAATTGAGTGATGATAAATTCATCAATCTCATTCATTTTGTCCTCTACTTTTGGATTACCTAGTTTACCTATTTGAGCATTTGAGTTCTATTAGACATTTTTTAATGCAAGGAAACACCTAGTTGTTTACTTTCTACATGAACCCACTCAATAATATTTCACATACTAGTTCATGGAGACCGTGATCATCTTCCCCTCCAATAGAGACCCTCAGTTTTCAAATATTAACAATACATAGAATTTTTATAATACTTAAAACATCATAAAAATAGACTCACAAAGACCGTAATTGGTCTAGTTCCTTTGGAAACATGAAAACATGAACATAGATATATAAGTGAGCTACGTTATCTCTGACTAGGATAATATTGACTAGAACCCATCTTAAAAATATCAAACATAATACATATATTCAAAAACAAGGTTAAGGAAACATAAAAAGGGGTGGGCTCAGATGGTTAGTAATGGTAAACAAAGAATATGTTTAAGAATAAACATGTGAATAGGGGTATGAGAATTTGATCATGAAAATCGAAGATCATACCCTTCATTTCAATGATAATAAAATGAAATCATTGAATAAACAAAGGAAGGTCATAAGACATTAATGATATGGAAATAAAGAACATAATCCATGAAATTAAAAACATAGGAATAAAACATGGAATTTGGGCAGACACATAATCATGTAATATGATTTCCACAGTAGCCAAGTCATCATTTCAAAGACCATCGTGGTACAATGGGTCGACTACCCATACCATCTTGGTATTCATGGTTAACTCCCATGGCCATATTAGTATTCACATTTCATTCCCAATACCATATTAGTTTATTACATGAGATATAAATCTTTACCAACTGCATTGGAGGGAGATATAGGTCCACCCATCTCATAATTAAATCATACATTCATGTGCCACAAAATCGTAAACAACAGTATCTAAACTCATGAAAGAATATGGGTATCATAAACATATAAAAATATCATATCATGTGAAAAAATATATAGGTTTATAGTCATTTCATCAAAATCATATCCCGTGAAAGACAAATGGATTTCATAATCATATAACCCGTAAAAGAGAAATGAATTTCATAAATATATTAACCAAAAAAAAGAAATGGGTTTCATAATGACAATAAGAATAATAATAACCCATTCATTGAAATAAAATGAATGTAACCTATAGATCATTTCCTATAATGGATTTAGTAACATCAACGGATGTCATCTTATATGGAAAATAAATTTCAAATATCTTTCAAAATCATTTCATGGGGAAAATATATTTTCTTATTTGAAAACATTATATAAAAAATAAATCAGTTGGAAAACCATTTCCATTTAAAATAATTTCATAACATAGAAATAATGAATAAAACAATGTGTAAACATTTTACCTTCAAACTCTATAAAATGAGATTGAAAAAATTTTGAAAACTATTTTCCATTAAAACTTATAAAACAAGATTGAAAAAATATTAAAAGTAATTTTCCTTGAAAACATATAAAATAAGTTTGAAGATATTTTGAAAAACAAGTCTTCAAAAATATCTTTTAAAAGAAATTTAATAAAAATTATTTTTTAGACATGACAAAAAATCATCAAAGGATTGACAACAAATAAATCCATACATGTTGTATGAGGTAAATATAATATACCTTTTGAAGGGTAAAAAGGTTAGAGAAGTTCTTCATTTGGAGAGAGATAAAAATATTCCTTTTGAAAAAATTGGAAAATTAATAAGTGTAAAAATATATTTTAAATATTATAGTAGAATAGTATAATATTTTTTGAAACCATTTTTGGAAAACATAATTTTAATGAAACTATGATTTTCGACTGAATAGAGGATAAAGTTCGGCATTCATAAAAATGAATTATTAATTATATTTTGTACCAATTGGTGGAAGAAACTTTACCAATATATGAATAAGTAATTAATAAAAAAAGGATAATAAATTTCATGACTATTCTTGGGATATGGATAATTATATTCCAATAAAGGAAGTATAAATATAAAAAATCTTGAAGATTTATGAGATGGTGTCAATAAAATCTTATAACTTGGTAACTTGGGATCATACTCCCCATGTAATAAAAATAAATCAAATGAATATTAAAATATCATTAGAATAAATAAATTCATTATATAACATTTAAAATGGATGTATATACACCTCAAAATATAATTTAGGTGTATGAAAAAAACACGACTCTTATAGAAGGAAAATTGAAAAAACAAATATCCCACCGATTTGGTAACTTTTGAAACATAAATTCCATGAATGAATGTTCATAAAATAGATATGTGAATACACATAAATTTAAATATATTATACATATAATACAATCATTTTATGTACATCAACTATACATATGTAATGTGCAGATAACATAGCATGTATCCGAGGGAAATAAAAAGTGATATGGGATCCCCTTACCTTGTGTATTAAATCTAATCGTATTCATTCAAAAAAGTGGTATAAATAATATAAATTTATTATATTTTTTTAAAGAATCATATTATTAAATATAATACCATATAAGGTTTTATTATGACCTTATATTACACTCTTTTTAACCATCCTTTGTTAAGGTATCACTTTGGATAATATTCATTTGGTTCTTCGCATGTGTCTTAATTTGTAATATTGTTGGTACATTACTTATATCATGATTCCAGAATGTAAAAAATGTTATGAATATTTTTTATATCCATTATATTGTAATTATAATTGTAATACCCCAGCCCCTCTAGACAGGAGTCGGTGCATTACATGTGATATTGGCGTGGTTAGAAGGAATGAAAATACCAAAGGAAAGATCAGTTTAGTAGTCTTGAAGAAACTAGATACATAGATGTTACTCAAATTACATTGGAAATGGTTACAAAATACAATACATATCAAAAATTAAAAATCTGCATCCACATGAACTCAAAATAAGACCTTCTCTTCATCACCTATCGAAGTTAGAAAATGAAAGGGGTGAGCTCAAATGCTTAGTAAGGGTTACAAATACTGGAAACATGAGTACAATAATAAGTGAATCGCAAATAATATGACATAATCAATATGGAATAGGGAATAAATGAATAACTAATTCCATTAATAACTAAAAATGAAACTGCATCCATTGGTTTTGTCATAGTGAAATCCCATGGATAATAATAATAACTGATAATGAATAAAAGAATGATGTTAATTGGACATCATGTATCTGGAACATGAAACCATAATACTGTAAAAACGGTTTAGTTATGTGGGTAGAAACCCGTCTGATTTTTTGGAAACAAACTCGAAGGGTTTGTCGCCAACTATTTTGTCTCATGAGACCTACAGATGCATCGAGGGGCTATAGAGGTCCCCACCCATAACATAATAAGTCCAATTCATTCCTTATATGAGAAGGTATAAACATAAACAACATATACATTCATATTGAAACTATCATATGAAATGTAACAAACTTTCCCCAATTATTGAACATAAACACTAACTATTCGGAATAATAAGGGGAATGGTTTTAGGACAGATCATCCACAATAGAGTTAGTAATAAACCATTAAATAAAATATTTTATATTACTTCATAAATTATTAAACCCAATAATACCATCTAATCAACAAGAGTGTTGAATTAGACGAAAACACTCTTATAGAATCATTAAGCAATTCTTGTGATAAATACTCTTTTATTTTGAAAAGAAGAGTTCTTTTGGAAAAATCTTTGTTTAAAACCAGAAGTTAGGTAAGATAGTATTTTTATAATAAAATGAGTAATTTTATAAAAATAATGGTATCCAAAAACAGATCATATAGTGCCCTTGAAAGTAGGAAAGAATCTGAGATATTCCCTTGGATCGGGCTTGTATTTTGGAAACAACTTTGAAAGTTCCTTTAAAAATGTGTAACTATCCTTAAAATAAGGAAGGGTTATGGTTTGTACACATATATAAGATACTGACACATAATATATGATGAGTACATAACCATTAATTATAATTTCATTGAGGTAATTAGACAATGAATGTATCTCGAATGAAAATGGAAGTTCGGGTGGAAAAAATCGTACCTTATGCTCGAGTGTGTTCATCGTTTGTTTTAATGACCTGAATAATCAAATTTAGCTTCATTAATTAATATTTCCAGAACCTCCTATAAATGTAATTGATTTTGTATAAACTTATTAGGTTCATTCATGGCCCTTTATATGGGTTCAATTGGTTCAATTTTCATGTTTTGGAAGCATATTCTTCCTTGGTTTTCAGGGTTCGTTTACTTGTTTCCATAAATAGAATTTCATTTGAAACATGGTTAAACATCCAGAATTGTTAATACATATTATTAATGAAATTATGAATATATAAATGATATTATAATGATTTTGGGTTATATACCATGATGATGATTCATTAGTTAGAACATTGATGATGTTTGTTTAGATCATTTTAATGGTTCTTTGATATTAACAACCTCATTTTTTCATATAAATTAGAACCATGAGAAAAAAGAATTCCAGAACCATGAGAGATTCATAAAACATATATTATAACTTTTTTTAGCTATATAAATGGTTTCTTCACCAGATTTTAAATAATTAATTGAAATTGAGATTACATCATCTACGATGTCGGTAATTCGATACATTACGGACAATGTTTTTAATTCCTTAAACATGTGGGGGAAAATAATATGATTTATGATGAATTTCTCATGAATATGAGAACATCCAAAATATACAAGATTCTAGAGATTTCATTCCTCTTGGGTATGAAGAGATGAAGAAAGAATAAATAAAGAACTCAAAATAAAAGAATAATTTTGAAATCGCCTACAAAAATTCGCCAGCCTAATGGCTACGCAACATGGTTTTAGAAAATATTAAAAAGAGAGGGTACAAGGGTCACCCATACATAAATGAATCCTAATATAGATTCAATCAATAATAAGAAGATAAATAATAACATGGTATCGAAACTTGAAAGATATACCACATAAAAGAGAACTTGAAAGGAAAAAGAAAGAAATTGAGAATTTCCTTACCTTGTTGAGTAACCCATAGAACATGATGGTTGGGACCTTTGGGGCTTGAGGAAACCTTGGGAGGAATAATATGGAGGTAAGGAGGCTATAAATTCATTGATTGAGAATTGGTAATGAATTCATTGAATGGAAGAGTTGGTATTTATAGGAAAAGTGAGGGATTATTTTAATAATTTCCAAGGGACACCTCATGGGTGGTATTTGAAAAAACATGGGCTTGCCCATGGTATTTTCCCATGGTATAAGCCACTTGGGACACCCCAAATCTTATTTAACTATTCACAAGTCGACCAGACTTATTACATCATCATTACATCATTAACGATGTCATAAACACACTGAAACTAAAAACTGTAGTTTTACTATTCACCAAAAAATAACAATATTAAAGTGAAATTAGTTTTATTTCTCATTGGAAAACAAATTAATATCTCATTATCATGTTGCCTTAAGAAAATAAAATAATATTATTATTTACTATTCATTAGGGTCGTATTACTATTCATATTAATATTCATAAGGGTATGTTACGATTCACCAAAAATTATGTTTGTTCTATCTGTCTCCAAATGACTTTCTTATCACAAATCTAGATGACCATTTTTAAAAATTCAAAACATAGAAGTGGAAATTGTATATTTAATAGCTCGGTTGACTATATCCTAAAAAACCTAGTGTGGTTTCAAAGGAACACAGTGATGAATAGAATGTATTTAACAGAAACATACCATAAAATTTTTGGGGTGATACATTATTCCCCTCGTCGGAAATTTCGTCCTCCAAATTTTATGTACATATCCCACCAAAAATATGTTGGTGGTTCTTCTTAATGAAATCTTCTGGTTCGCATGTTTCTTCCTTCATATTCTGGTTTCTTTAAAGAACCTTTACTAGATGAGTTTTTCAATTTCTCAATACCTGCTCCCTTGTGTCCAGAATCCTGATGGGATTTTAAAAGTATGAAAAATATGGTTCCAGTTCTATTCCATTATATGTGAGTACATGTGTTGGGTCTGGCATGTATTTCTTTAACAATGATACGTGGTACATATCAGGAACTCTGGAGATATTTGGTGGCATTGCTAAATGGTAAGCTACAACTCCGATTCTTCCTAAGATTTCAAATGGTCCGATGTACCAGGGGATCAGTTTCCCTTTTTTACTAAACCTTAAGATGCCCTTCCATGGAGATACTTTCAGAAATCTATGATATCCCACTTGAAATAACAAGTCCTTTCTCCAGTTGACAGCATAAATCTTCTGCCTACTTTAGGATGCTATAATATGAGCTTGTATTTTCTTCACCTTTGTCGTGGTCTCTTCAATAAGCTCCGGGCCTATAAGTTTTCTCTCACCAACTTCATCCCAAAAACTTGGAGTTCAACATCTCTTTCCATATAATGCTTTATATGGAGCAATTTTAATACTAGAATGGAAACTATTATTGTAGGAAAATTCCACCAAAGGCAATTATTGATCCAACATACCATGGAAGTCAAGAGAGCATGATATCAGCATGTCTTCTAGAGTTTTAATAGTCCATTCATATTGTCTATCAGTTTGAGGGTGATATGTAGTACTCATATGAAGCTCAGTATTCAAAGCCTTCTAGAGACATTTCCAGAATTTTGACATTAACTGGGGATCTCGATCAAAGAAAATTGATAGAGGTGCACCATTACGTCTCACAACATCATTAATATAAAGTCCTTATAGGATCTGAAGTCGTAAATCCTCTCTTATTGGAAGGAAATTAGCTGTTTTAGTGAGACGATCAACAATTACCCGTATTGCATCATTCCTTCTAGGTGTCCTCGGTAGTCCGGTGAAAAAATCCATTGTAATGTTATCCCACTTTCACAAAGGAATAGGTAGAGGTTTCATCACTCCTTTGGGATGTTGTCTCTCAACCTTCACTTGATGACAAACAAGACACCTTGACACATATTCAATAATTTATCTCTTCATATTATCCCACCAAAAATATTCCTTCAGATCTCTATACATCCTAGTGCTACCCGGGTGTATAAAGAAATTTGAGCTATGACCATCGTATAATAGTTCCCTTTTTAGCTCAGGTACTGATGGAACACATAACCTCTTCCCAAAATTTCAGAACTCCTTCTTCATACACGAAGTCATCCAGTCTCCCATCCTTAACAGCATTAATTTTCTTGTGTATATTCTCATCATCAGAATGAGAAATTTTTATCTTCTTTAGCAAAGATGGTTTAGCAATCATTTGAAAGAGTAGTGATGTTTCCCCTTCCTTAACAATTCCCATATCCATCTTCAGTTGATCTATGAACATAGGATCTCTTTCAATCCTCATTTGAGTGTGAAGGCCATGATCTTTCCTACTTAATGCATCTCCCACCTTATTCTCCTTTCCTGGGTGGTAGTGTATTGAACAATCGTAATCTTTAAGTAACTTGGGCCATCTTATCTGCCTCAGGTTGAATTCTTTTTGTGTGAAAATGTATTTCAAACTCTTGTGGTCCGTATAGATCTCACATCTATCTCGGCAAGGATAATGCCTCCACATTTTCAGAGTAATTATTGATGCTTCTAACTCATGATCATGAGTTGGATAATTTTTCTCATGATTCTTCAACTGTCTTGATACATGAGCAATAACTCTATCATTTCTCATAAGGAAGCAACCTAGTTCATACTTTGATGCATCACTGTATATTACAAATCCATCACTTCCAGATGGCAGCGTCATAATTAGATCATTGACCAATATTCTTTTCAATTTTTCGAAGCATTCTATACACTCTTTTGTCCACAAAAACATAACTCCTTTATGCGTGAGTTTGGTTAGTGGGTTATCCAGTCGGGTGAAATTATGAACGAAATTCCGATAGAAACCTGCTAAGCCAATAAAACTGTGTACCTCAGTTATGTTTGTTGGTATGGGCCAATATTTTATTGCCTTTGTCTTCGTAGGAGTAACTAGGATTCCATATTTTGAGATAATATGTCCTTGAAAAGTAACTGATTGAAGCCATAATTCTCACTTTCTAATCTTCCCATATTATTGATTTCTTCTAAGAGTTTTTAGAATAGTTGATGATCCTCATGGTCTTCATAGATTTTTGAATATACTAGGATATCATTGATACATACCACTAAAAATCTATCAAGATATTCTTAAATAACTATATTCATTAAATCCATGAAAACAGAGGGTGCATTTGTCAGTCCAAAATCCATCACTGTAAAATCGTAATGCCCATACCTGGTTCGAAATGATGTCTTCGAAATATCTTCCTTCCTCAAACTCAGTTGATGATATCTGTATCGCAGTTCAATCTTTGAAAAGTATTTTGATCCATGAAGTTGGCCAAATAAATCATCAATCCGGGGTGGAGGATAATTATTCTTTATTGTAATAGAATATATATCTCTGTAATCAATGTATAGACTCATGGATCCATCTTTCTTCTTTACAAACAAGACCGGGGCACCCCATGAAGAAACACTAGGTCAAATAAATCATTTGTCACTCAACTCTTCTAGTTGTTTCTTCAGCTCCATTATATCCACAGTGGCCATTCTATATGGGGTTTTTGATATAGGTCTTGAACCAAGAATTAAGTCAATGGAAAACTCAATTTCCCGCTCTGGAGGATGTCCAGGTAAATCCTCTATAAATACATCAATGTAATCTTTCAATATATTCACATATACAATTTGAATATTTCTTTCCTCTACCATAGATATTGGTTTATCTTCCTCTCCAAGTATTTCATTCAATAGAGCTACTGGGGGTGGTTCTAGATAAGAATCAGGTGGTAAATCTTCTACCCTAAAGACAAGGGATTCTACACCATTTCCAAAAACCGTAACATCATTTTTCTTGCAATAAATCCTCACATCATAATTTTATAGCCAATCCATACAGGGAATTATATCAAATTCAGTCATGGGTATAATGATAAGGCTAGAAAATAAAGCACTTTTGGTGTTTGGAGGGGGACTAGTCGACATGCCTTTGTTGCAATGATACATCCCATGGGAGTTTTGACTGACAACTCCTATATTAAATCAAATTGAAGATATATAATTTTCTTGGAAATCTGAGAGGATATAAATGAATGCAATGATCCAAAATCAAATAAAGTGTTGGCTATGTTTGAGGAAACAATTAAAGTACCTGCCACCACGTCACTAGGAACATCAACCTCTGTGGTTGTAATCGCATAGGCTCTCTCTTTCTCACTTTTATTTTCCTGAGGCATGTTTCCTTGGAACATATGACACTCATTTTCATAGTGTCCCATCTCTCTGTAGTTGTATCATTGAACGTCGTTGAATTGTTTCTTCCCCTTGCATTCATTAGATCGATGACCCTTTTCTCTGCAGTTATAGCAGACTCCCTTGCCTTTCAAGCATTTCCTGGGATGATTCTTTCCACAGTTCTCGCATAATGGGAAACTATTCATTACTTTTATCTTCTTTGGTTCTTCTCCTTTTCCATTGTTATCATAATGCCACTTCTTATCTTGGTTTCCTTTGAAAAAATTTGATCTAGCAAATTCCTTCTCTGTTTTGATTGCCCTTGATACAATTTCATCATATGATGAAAATTATTGAGAAGCTAGTGCCCTTCAAAGACTTGTCTTAAAACCATAAAATAAATGATCAATCTTTTCCACTGAGTCAAAAACATAATCCACAGCATACCTGGCTAGCCTTTTGAAGGTAGCCTCATACTCTGTAACACTGTCTTCTCCCCTTTGTTTCAAGCCAAGGAATGTCCTCTTTATTTTAGTTCATTTCTCGCGAGGGAAATATTTTTTGTAGAATATTTCCTTAAAAGTCCTCCATTCCATATCCTCTACCTCTTCTTCCTCTATGGTATTTTTAATCAAGGACAATCATTGATCACCATCGCCCTTGAGACAATATACTGCCCGTACTACCTTTTCATTTTCTTTTCATCTTAACGCCATGAATATCTTTTAAAGGGACTTGATTCATTGCTCAGCAACCACTGGATTAGTAGTCCCACTGAAATATGGCGGCTTCTTCCGCATGAAATGATCTAACACATGTGTTGAATGGTTATCCGTTAAAACTTGAGTAAGTTGTCCCAATATGGACATGATCTGATCTGCTCCAATGTTGAATGTGTTGACTTTCTCAGTAGGTATATCCCTACCTTGCCCACCAGTATTGATTCCCCTTCTTCCATTAGATGCCATTTCTAAATAATGGGATACACTATATTAGTTTATGAATCACAAATAGAAAATCACTCAACATAGATTGAAATTTTATGCATAAGCATGGTTCCTCTAAGGAATGATTTACATTAAATCCTTCATAATGGCTTGTAAAGAAAACATGAATTATCCTATGCATATCCACTAGAACTATCGTAACCAAGAGTGCAGCAAGGCCCGTTGATGTGCACCAGTTCCTGTTCGAGTCTAGCTCAAAGCGGTGTTTTCGGGTTTTACCCCTAGATACATCTGTGCCAGAGCCGCCTCTACCTGCTCGTATCCAGACAGGGACGTATTGCTTAAAATATCCACATAATTTATTCCTTACCAAAATTCTTGTATGTTCTTTTATGTTAATCCTCAGATACTACATAAGGGATTTTTTTCGTACTATACATTTCCTACTCTAGTTTCCATGTGTTCTACTAAACTTCCTCGGATACCAACTGTATCTCCACGACCCCTCTAGACAGGAGCTGGTGCATTACTTGTGATATTGGCATTGTTATAAGGAATGAAAATCCCAAAGGAAAGATTAGTTTAGAAGTCATGAAGAAACTAGATACATAGATGTTACCCAAATTACATTGGAAATGGTTACAAAATACAATACATATCAAAAACTAAAAATCTGCATCCACATGAACTCAAAAGAAGACCTTCTCTTCATCACCTGTCGAAGGTATACATTGAAAGGGGTGAGCTCAAATGCTCAGTAAGGGTTACAAATAGAGGAAGCATGAGTATAATATTAAGTGAATCACAAATAATCTGACATAATCATTATGGCATAATGAATTAATGAATATCTAATTCCATTAATAACTAAAAATCAAACTGCATCCATAGATTTTGTCATAGTAAAAATCTCATGGATAAGAATACAAACTGATAATGAATAAAGATAATGCTTATTAATTGGAAATCATGTATCTAGCACATGAAACCATAATACCGTAAAAATAGTTTAGTTCTGTGGGTAGAAACCCATCTGATTTTTGGAAATAAACTCGAAGGGTTTGTCACCAACTATTTTGTCTCATGAGACCTACCGATGCATCGAGGGGCTATAGAGGGCCCCACCCATCACATAATAAGTCCAATGCATTACTTATATGATCGACGATAAACATAAACAACATATACATTCATATTTAAACTATCATATGAAATGTAACAAACTTTCCACAATTATTGAACATAAACACTAACCATTCGGAATAATATGGTGAATGGTTTTAAGAAAGATCATCCTCAATAGATTTAGTCATAAACCATTAAATAAAATATGGTATATGAAATAATAAATTATTAAACCTAATAATACAATGGAATCAACAAGATTGTTTAATTAGACGAAAACACTCTTATAAAATCATTAAGCAATTCTTGAGATAAATACTCTTTTATTTTAAAAAGAAGAGTTATTTTGGAAAAATTGTTGTATAAAACCATAAGTGAGGTAAGATATTATTTTAATAATAAAATTAGTGATTTTTTAATGATAAAGGTTTCCATAAACATATCATAGAGTTCCCTTGAAAATAGGAAAGAATTTGAGAAATTCCCTTGGATCAGGCTTGTATTTTGGAAACAACTTTGAAAGTTCCTTTAAAAATGTGTAACTATCCATAAAATAAGGAAGGTTTCTGGTTTGTACACATATATATGATACCCACGCAGAATATATGATGAGTACATAACAATACATAATAATTTCATTGCGGTAATTGTACAGTGAAAGTATCCCGAATGAAAATGGACGTTCGAGTGGAAAAACCCTTACCTTTTGCTTGAGTGTGTTCTTAGTTTGTTTTAATGACCGGAATAATCAAATTTACCTTCATTAGTTAATATTTACATAACCTCCTATACATGTAATATATTTATTATAACTTTATTAGGTTCATTCATGTCCCTTTCTATGGGTTCAATTGGTTCAATTTTCATGTTTTGGAAGCATTTTCTTCCTTGGTTTTCATGTTTCGTTTACTTGTTTCAATGAATGGAAGTTCATTAGAAACATGGTTAAACATCCAAAATTGTTAATACATATTATCAATGAAATTATGGATATATAAATGATCTTATAATGATTTTTGGTTATATACCATGATGATGATTCATTAGTTAAAACATTAAGGATGTTTGTTTAGATCGTTTTAATGGTTTTTTGATAATAAAAACATCATTTTGTATTATAAATTAGAACCATGAGTAAAAATAAATTCCAGAAAAATTGGTAAGTAATAACACATATATTATAACCTGGTTCAACCATATAAATGGTTTCATGACCATATTTGAAAGAATTAATGGAAATTGAGATTACATCATCTATGATGTCAGTAATTCGATACATTACAGACAATGTTTTGAATTCCTTGAACAAGTGGGGGAAAAGAATAAGATTGATGATGAATTTCTCATGAACATGATAAAATCCAGAATATACAATATTCTAGAGATTTCATTCCTCTTGGGTATGAAGAGATGAAGAAAGAATAAATAAAGACTCTAAATAAAAGAATAATTTTGAAATCGCTTACAAAAATTCGCCAGCCTAACGGCTACACATCATGGTTTTAGAAAATATTAAAAAGAGAGGGGAATGGGTAAATTATCCATAAATTAATAATAATATATATTAGGTCACGAATAAGAATAAAAATAAGAACATGGTATGGAAACATGAAATATATACCACATAAAAGAGAACTTGAAAGGAAAAAGAATGAAATTGAGAGTTTTCTTTCCATGTAGAGTAACCCTTAGAACATGAAGGTTGGGACCTTGGGAGGACCAATATGGAGGTAAAGAGGCTGTAACATCGTCGAGTGAGAAATGGGAATGAATTTAATTAATGGAAGAGTTGGTATTTATAGTAAAATTGAGGGATTATTTTAATAATTTTCAAGGGACACCTCATCGGTGGTATTTGCAAAACCATGGGCTTTCCCATGGTATTTTCCCATGGTATAAGAAACTTGGGACACCTCACATCTTATTTAACAATTAAAAAGTCTACCAGATTTATGACATCATCATTACATCATTAATGATGTCATAAACACACCGAAATTAAAAACTGTATTTTTTTACTATTCACTGAAAAATCAACTATTTCGGAAAAATTCCCAAAATTCACCCTAACTATTTTTCGAAGTGTAGAATTAAAAATTGAAAACCATTTTTCAAAAATAATTTATTAAATATTATTAATTTAATTTTTAAATAAAGTCATAGTTAATTAAAAAAATAACAATCTTAAAGTGCAATTAGTTTTATTTCTCATTGAAAAAATAATTAAGATCTCATTATCTTGTTGCCTTAAGAAAATGAAATAATAATATTATTTACTATTCATAAGGGTCATATTACTATTCATATTACTATTCAAAATGGTATTTTACTATTAACAAAAAATTATGTTTGTTCTATCAGACTCCAAATGACATACTGATCACAACTCTAGATGACTATTTTTCGAAATTCAAAACATATAAGTTGAAAATTTACATTTAACGGCTAGGTTGACTATATCCTAAATAACCTAGTGTTATTTCGAAGGAACACAGTGATGAATAGAATTTATTTAACAAAAACATACCATGCAATGTTTGGGGTGCTACAATAATAATCAATTCAATATATAAGTATGAAATGGTATACACTGTTCATGGATACATTAAGTCCTACGTACACATGAAAGATGTTTGTGTTTTTATTATCTTATTGAAAGAATGAAAGAAAATGACATATATTAATATATGTATATAATATAATCATTTTATAATTATAATGTTATATAAAACATTTTTGTTCACTAAAACAATTATTAATATATTCCATTTATTTTTAGAATGAATCACATCTCTTTGAGGGGATGATAGTCCACACTTCCCCAAATGAAATAATATTATTTACACCAAATGAAAATTAAAAATATATGTGTTATAAAAGTAATAAATAATTGAAGATAAATAATAAATAATAAATAATATATATATATATATACATATTTTCTATAATAATTTCCACCATGATAGGTGGTATGGAAAATTGAATAATCATAGATTTGTGAGGTAGAAGTTTGGTGTACACATAAACAATATGTGTGTTACTCATTAGATGGAGGTTTGTGTAAGTGTAGGTAGAAACCTAAGAATAAAAAATCCTTGAATATTTACTATACAATTTATTATACAACAATTGAATAAATAAAGTGTATGTGGCCTAGAAAAAAATAAATGATTGCATCATGAGAGAAGATGTTACCTCTTAATTGGGTAACTCCTTTTTGTTTGTGCCAATAAGATTCCATGGATTGCCTTCATTCCAAGATAGGTCTTATAGTAGGAATGGAGGGAATTTTTAATTTTTATCTGGTAGATATTGGTCTAACCTAACAGGATTGAGTTGTGTGAAGAAGAGGGAGAGGTGGTGTCCTTTTACATAGAAGGGAAATGACACAGGTAGAATTTTTTAAAACATGTAAGGTGAACCCTCATTTTTACATAACAAGAGGAATAACAAGAAATAAACTATGTAATGTAAGATTAATCACCTAATAGTTTCAATACAATTTGTTTTGGACAAGTTTCTATGTTGTTTTGGTCTTAATTTTAAGGTTTTTTCCTTTGTTAATCTTAATTTTACCTTAACTGATATAAGTAATTTTAATTACATTCAATAATAATTTTTTTCCAAAAACTACGTTTACATCATTATAAATTATAAATTTTTCTGATTCCAAATATGGAATCCATTTTATAAATTTAAAATCACACAAGTGGTAGAAATTAATTTAACATTAATCTCGCAACTGAGCTGACAATTCAGGTTTTTTAAGTAAACAAATTCAAAAGATTGCTGTGTTTTTACAACAAATTTCAATGTGAGATTGATTAAAATTAAATAGATTGGATAAATTAATAATAATATAATATAATTAAACTTTTAAACCAATTTAAAAAATAATTTATCCTTCTAAATAAATTTGATGAAAAATAAGTTTTGAACTAAAATTCAGTATTTTAACTATTCATTTATAATTGGAACCTTATTGAAAAATACCAAAAAATTTATCTAACATATTTTTTATGTTTCAATTCAAAAAAATAAATATTATTTTGAAACATTAAATATATAAATTTTTTAAAATTTTATTTAAAATGGGTTCGACATTGAAAGACGGTAAAACTGCATTTATAAAATAAATAGGTTTTTATGCATAAAATTGGGTTTGTTCTTACATTATATCTATCTAATCTGTTGGATGAATAATAAAAATATTTTTTTGAATATATAACACATATATTAAACTAATATCACTGACCTATTGTGTGTAATTTCATTTATTAGGGTAAAATATCTTTTTTACTATATAGAATAATAATATTTTATTTTACATTCAATAAGTTTTTATATTAATTTATAATTAATTTGAAATAAATGAATTCAAATTATAATATGTAAAATATATATTATCATAAATTAGTTAATAATATTCATAAACACTAATTTAATAGGTATTGTATGTCTTATTATATTAAGTAATAACATTTTGATGATATGCAACTATTCAATAAAACTCTGCTTGCGTGTTATGAAAGCCATTGAGGAATGTCATTATTGCATGTAATTCAATCTAACCTCATTGTTCCATGTAGATGAAGATAAAACTGATGTTTATTTTAGTGTATAATTAACTTAGTTTTTCATATAATGGATGTAAAACATAATGATTAAATATTAAATAATCTATTTTCAGTGTTATGTGAAAGGAAGAATATCAAAAAAGTTAAATTAGTTCGAAAAAAATAATTCGAAAACATTAGGGGTGTTAATTTATACCCCCTTTAAAATTAATTCCTCCCCCAAAATTCATTTGGATTATAAAAGTTTTAATACTTGAATGTTTCATTCATAAAACCCCACATCGTAAAAATGAATACTAAAACATCCCTTAAAAAGGGAAAGTTGAAACTATAATGGTTATCCAAAGTAACATATCACTGAGTTTCCACTCAAGAGAGCATTTCTAGAAAATGAAAACATAGATTTGGAAGACAAAATATAACCATGATGTTCTGATGGATAGTTATATAGAACAATGTTAAGAGAATGTAAACAATTATAAGGCCATAAATCTGTGAAAAAGTTAGGGACAATCTGATTCATCGAAAACTAAGGTATTATGATTAAATTTTTGGTTTCATGATCCTTTTTCCAAAAGATAAATATTTTATATGAAACAATATACTTTCATGATTTCATGAAAACATCCTCCATGGGTGTTTCTTGATCCACTTCAACTCTTTCTCCAAAAATGAAGGTGCAATTTTCATTCTCGAAGCACTAACAGATCATGAGATCAAAGATATCCCTTCCCATATATCATAAGTTATCATCAACACCATGTATCAATAACAAGATATCCAATATGAATAAATCCTCATGTGGTAAGATAATACTATATTCTCACAAACTTCTTCCAAATTTTAACATAATATTTCCATAAATAGTTAACCTTATAACCCTCCCAAAGTATGAAAAAACAAATCATTTGGAAGAGTGTCAGGAAATCATCCAATCATTCATTCCCCCATATATCACAAATTATCTCTTGGTTTCCACCCTCCAAACATGTGAATACCCACTCATGTATTCTTTTAAAACATGGTAATAAACTTAATTACCATAAATTCATATGTAAGACATGCATTTATCCTCATTCTAAAGATTACTGGATATATTTCATAAAACCATGTATTTGTAAACATCATCCATGATTGCATATGCTACTAGCCAGAATATTTTTAATTATTTCCAAGGTAATTAGTACACTCCATCTTACTTATTCATATCCCATATATCTTAATCTAGAAAAAATTATCATAACATAAGGAACAAATTTATGGGCATCTTTCCCTTAATCATGTGTTTTCTAGGTTCATCACCTTTCTATTAGATCAATTTTTTATTCCATTAGAACCATTCATCGTGTTTTCATAAATCCATAGAGAAAAAAATAAACCAAACAATCCTTATATATTTTAAATTTCATAAAACATACTTTTTGAATCCAAAAATCATAAAATCTTTTATTATAGAACTTCATCATTACTTCATTAACAATGTTACTTCATCATATTACAAAATACCTCTTTCCTTTCATATTTCAATTGTATTCTCTTCATCATCATCATCATTGTAAGCATTACTTGTACCACCTTGGTGACCCTCTTTACGAGCTTTCCTGTTAGGACATTGAGTTGAAAAATGATAGTTTACTCCACAATTAAAACACCTAAACTTTGATGATGTCTAAGGAAGGACAATATTCTCCTTAATTCTGTTAAATGGAAGATTCATTTTTTCTATGCGATAACATACTTTTTTCCTCCTTTTCCACAGTCAAAACATGTTATGTCTCCTCTAAGACATTCACATACATGATTCGTTCCAAATTATTGACCCAAAGGAAACCAAATCTTTTTTAATTTATGTTGTCCATTACCCGGTGAAGACACCATGAAATGTGTTTCATGCACTTCTACACAATTGAATATGTATTACCATGTGTTACGTCTCCAAATTACCTCAATTAGGCCTGAAAAGTTCATGGTGCGACTATGTATTTTTCATGGATGTAAGTGACGATAACGAAGGAACAAGCCCGAAGGGTCGGGACTGTAGCCCGACACTAATCCCAAGCAGGGGAATGGAGTTGAAACCACCATGGTATGGAGAAATTATTTTTCTAAGTCCCTAAGGAGGAACCCAAGGTACATGTTCACAAATACTTGTGTGCCACCATGATGGTGCTGTTTGAAGTAATAATTTTTCCTATGTACTCAACATGTCTCCCTAGTCTTTCCAAAAATACTTCAATGTGAAGACCACTTGAATGACCCTATATGTCATGAAACCTAGTTGCGCACCCCCATCTTGTGCACATCCTACTTCAGCACCCAATATCCTTTCACCCAAGGTCCTATTTTTTCCTATAAATATAGCCTCGGGGCTTCCATTTGAGATAGAAAAATTTCCATGAAACTCAATTGCTACTCTGGTCACCCTAGTTCTTCACCCAAGCCTTCATGAATACTCATGGTATTTCTTCAACACCTTGATTGGAGGATTGAAATGAGGATCATTGGACTTAAGTCCTTTTAGTTTTTGGAAACCATTACACTTGTGTGCCTAAAGCACCCAACCTCCATAAATCAAAAACACTTGCATGCCACCTATTCATTTTCATATGATCTTGAGCACCCCACTTCTAGGATAACTTATGAATACTAATGAAGGCTTGTGCCAAGTCTCACCCAATTATTATCATACAGGTTGTTCATCACTTAAGGGAATATCAAGTTGCTCAAGTATACTTGTGCACCCATACATTCACGCGCTTATCTACTTGAGCTCCCCTTTTTTATTCACTTACTATCTTTAGTTTACTAGACATCAATCCTTCATCAAAAACATTCATGGAAAGGCTTATTCTTCGTTGCCTCCCTTATCAAAAAGGTGTTCTATTGAGACCTCTACAAAAACCTCCTGACTTATCGTACTTTTGGGAAAGGCACATCATCTTGTCTCTTATTTGGGTTTGTATTTCCATAGATTGAGGTTTCTCACATTTGTTTTATATCAGAGTTAGGATACATGGAATTTCTGTGGGTTTGTATATCCACCATCACATGAACCTTTCTCCCCGGAACAGTGTTGGGATGATCTCGATTTGGAGGAGGGTTTGGATCTTAACCTCTCCATTCTCAATTAGACGACCCATAACCTTAGGTCTATGGTAGGGAAGTTATCGTTCACAGTCCCTTTCCCATTTATGAAAAGGATAAGTCTTCCTCCCATACCCGGATTAATATTAGGGAAACCATCCTGGCATAAGTGCCAAGCATTTCTTGTAGAATGTACCATCATTGCTCATCCTTTCTCCTTCAGTGCCAATGATTATAAGGGAGACAGTCACAAGGACTTTTGTTACCCTTTCGCTCTCCCGTTGGGATTTGTCACCATGGGAATCCTGCCTAGTGTAAGGCCCTAACCTTCATCACTTTCTCTTTACATTGTACCCTTGCACAATATAAATAGAACAGAGGGAAGTCTCATCATCTTTCCCTCTTCCACATCCGCCTCACCCTCATCCACTCTCATCGCCATAGGTGATCCCCCTTCCATCAGCAGAGGATGAAAAGTGTGGATTCTTTTGTTGAATCTTTGAAATTCTCTTATTTCTCACACCAAGCATGAATCACGAGGGATTAGTGATTTTTTATGGTCATAAAAATTGCACAATTGAGTGAACTATGAGAACACTGATTCCCACCATAATCGGGATATGTAGGAAGGCATCTCAAATCCCGAGCTCACTAGATGTCCTCTTCAGTAATCCAACCCTAATTCCCATAATTTGAGCATTATTCATAGGAATATACCCCAAATTAAATCCTCAAATCCCTAGGGCATCCTTTTTAGGAAGAAATACCAATATCATTTCTCTCAAAGAACTACACTCTCCTATGAGACTTGACAAACTATGTCATCTTTGATTCCCATCTATATGGGATACGTAGGAAGCCTCCTTTAAGATCAAACCAAATACCTTAAATCATCCTTGTTCTCCTTGGGCCATATTCCCAACAAGGTCTAATCATACTTGGAAACCCATTTCATTTCCAAGTTCTTTGGGGTGCTTCAGCATAAGTCCCCCACTATGATTTGACTAAGCAACTTCTTCTTAGATGTCCATAAAACATGACATTGAACTGTATGGCTATGTCCTTATCACATGACCTTAAAAGGTATGATGTTTCCCATTCATTGGCATCAAACTACATGGTTAATGATTCATTTTAAAAGGATATGTAGGTAGCCCATTTTATGGGTGCTATCCCAATATCAACCAAACCTTCATCTCCCTCGATGAAAATAAATTCTAGAGTGCCCCACTTACTGGCTTAAAAAACAGTATCATCATAATGATGATTAAAATAATCTCTGAGTAGTATATGAGAGGATACCATTGTGGAGAACCTCTAATACATACAGATATCTCCATTAATGAAGAACGTCGAATACGAATAGATGATTTTAAAATTTTCACATTCTAAATAAGTGATTGAAAATTACAAGGGATACTTATGATATATTTGGTGAATTAATAAGTAGTCATGAAAATATCTTAAATTAGAAATAGAGTCCTGAAGTAGACAATAATTCCACCCAAAAGTGTGTGATGAGTCTGACCTCCCATCCTCTCTACTAATGCACTTTCTTAAGTACCTTGAAGTTCAAACATAACGAATGCCTGAATTTTGAAAGCAGGTCCCATTTGGATAAATAAATATTATACGTTTCTATTTCTATAAATAAATATAATGGAAACTTCCTGGAAGAAGTGATCCTTAAAACTAGAATACACATTTCAAGAAACTATGAAACAAAAATGGTGAACCTTGCGTGAATCCTTAACCATGTTAATAATGTTTCCCATCTGTTAGGCCCCTATAAATTGATAAAGGAAGTCCAAAAAAGGAATCAATCATGCATGTATCCATATAAAATCATGTTTCATTAATGGAGTTTGTTGTTGTTTCATATTTTTTTTTTCATAATTCCCTTCACTCAAAAATGGATTTCTTCAAGACAACATCTGTGAACTTCCTGACCGCTACTAAAGCTTGTTCCACATCCATGGGAATGACTTCATCACCCACCCATTATCATCAATGATGCGTCTCTAATGTGCTGGTAAAGAAATATCACTGGCATGGTACAATCCCAACTTTGGAGGCTGCTCGGCAGGCCCTCCAGGTCAATAAAAATCCTCAATCATCTGGACAACAATGAGCAATGATCCAGAATAAGACGGTGCCAACCACCGCCTTAAACTATTCCATGTCCTTATCCTCAGAATGTGACCATAAATCACTCCTATACTACAAAAAGGCAGATCAAGAGGCAACACAAGGATTCAATTCAAGAATGAAGGTGTCCTTCTTGAGGAGTCCCACCAGCAATCCCCACCGGTAGAATCATGTGGTAGTGAACCACCAACATGATGGGGGTGTTACCTATGGATGTTCGGACCAGGTCTCTCAGACCTGGTAACACAAGATGAACTACCATGTAAAACTTATGGTCCATAGAGAGAAGTTTATTACCTCTACCCCTTCCGGGGAATACCTTCAACCTAAATAGATGGAAAACAAAAAACTGGAACATACAACTGTCCATCCTATTTTTTGTCCAGCAGACTCATCTGGAAGAAACCCACCAATCCCACTAGATAAATTCGGTGGAGTACTGTGAATAAGAATATACAACTGCTTATAAGTTATCAACCAGTCATCAGGCTCGTCTGATTTCATTTAAAGAAGCAAGTCAATCTAATGTGGTGGAAACTGGGAAACAGGAACATACACCTGTTTACAATCACCAATTATTCCATAAGTCTTGTCTTCCAGTATTAAAGGATGTATGTCAACCATACTTGATGGGAAATAGGCTGTGGACACATATACCTTCCAATGTTCATCAAATCCGCCAACAGTCTCATTTGGTTGCACCTAGAGAAGTCAGTCGGAATGCATCGATGAGAAATTTGGGGCACACCCAACTCTATGCCCCCATACATGAGTACTATCAATACCCATTGTCCAAAAAAGAGGATAGGAGAAGGCACATGCACCTACTCTAGGTATGGAATGGATGTATATTCCTATTCTGGCTGCTGAAGTCACCGAACACATCTTATCAATGGTGAAAGGGAAAACAAAAATCACTACCAATATTCTGGAAGCATGCCAGGATATTATAACAACCACTTCAGTAGTACTGGGGAAACAGACACAGAAATATGTCCCCAAACATGGAATGACACATCGGCATTCCATCCTGGAATAGATACACACCTATGTTTCATCCCAAAAGGCTCATGGGGCATACTCCCCCATATCATACGGACAACAAGATCAAGAACATACACCCTTTCCGATTAAAGGTAATCGGTCCGTTCCGGTAACCAATCCAAGGTAGAAACATGCACTTTCCCATAATAACCCATTTTCCTAGATAGTGGCCCCAACTATGTATAAGAGAACATCCATGAATAATTCTCTCCAAGTACTGTTGGAAAATAAAGAGTCATTCTATGATTTGGCTCCTCTTAATGCTGGAGTTCATGAAGCCCTCAGACATTTATATATGGAATCTCAAGATCCTATACTATCATTTCCAAATTATGGGAGTGGTAGTAGTAATTATGTAGTTCCTCATCAAACACATCATCATGAAGGCTTGCATCATAAAAATTTGGTCAATCCAGAGTGCCAATATCTAGATGAGAGCCATGAAAATCATCCGTGTGGCCAGAAGACCAAGGAACAAGAAGATTTATCCCTTGATTTAATCCACCATGGTGACCCTCCCCATGATAGAATTTTCTATCAAATTACTCTCTGCAGTAGTATCTCTCATTGTCAAGAAAATTCGATAAATGACAATGTAGTGATGAGAAAGGCCTCCTATCTCATGGCACTTACTAATAAAAGGTCAGTCTTGTTTGATGCCTTTTCATTGATAGGTGAAACACTTTCTCAACAAGAACACATCTTATAGGAACAATCATTCTACGAACCTACCTTGTGTCATTTGTCTTCTAATACATAGCATCCACTTTGGTCAGGCCAAGTTGAGAATCCTCTAGTGAAAGACGTTTAATATGTGTTAAACATGAGGAAAAAATTGGATATGGGGGAAGTACTAGTCATGTTCTACCCTTTGGAAAATTCTTAGTTTAACATTCCAGAATTGATTGCATAAGAATTCATTCATGATATCCTCCTCAACCTGTAGATACTCTTCCAAATTTAAAAACCAAAGTATTACCATATGATGAATATAAAAATCATGTAAAGGTAATATAAGGATTTCAATTCCAAATTGAATTACCGTATCTCTAAGTTTCCCAAAATCCAATGGTTGAAAAGGAGTATAGAATCCTTCAACGTTCATGCCTCAATTCTCTAAAGAGGCTATTCTATTTAATTTATGATTCCACATCAAGTGTATTTATCAGATGATGGGGTGCACATAGAGCGTTGCATTTCAATACACTCCAAAATTAGTAAAGTCCTACAAAAGTAGTCTCGTGTAAAGATATTGCCCATAGTTGGGCATAATCAATAGATTTTTAGGTAATAAAATTTATGCTCAAGAACATGCTTCAACCAGCTCACATTAGAGTCAGGCCCAAAGAAAATAATTTGTTGAGTTACTTTTACATCATTCTTATGAGAATCTTGAGAAGGAATCCCACTTAGAGGATGTCATCCATCAAATAATGAAAATGTATGAAATAGAAAAGTAGTCTTCTAAAACAAGTGATTTGAGTGGTTGTCGGATAATGCACCCAGCTAATGTTTCAACGAAAATTCACAAAATCTGAAGTGCAGTTGCACAAATTTTTGTCATAGAAGTTCAAGAATCACCCCATCTAGTAATGTTGGGGGACATTTGATTAAAGCTTCAAATTCATTAAACAAATTCAGAGATTTGATGAAGAAAAATAGGAATAACCCCAGCCTGTTGGGATGGGGGATTTTTCAAATCTATAATCCCCTCATCAATAGAAATCAGTTTTTTCCTGATTAGGGAAGAAGCCATAAGGAGAGCATACAACTAAACTATATGAGGATTCCCTTCAGGTTAATGTCCACCAAAAAATTCTTTAGAATTCATCATATAAAAGAATAGAGTCTAATGGAAGATTCAGAGGATGTTGATCTTACAAAAATACTAACATAATGTCATTGATGCATTATGCGCCAGTGAATGTCATTAACACCACTATAGATGATCCTCCAGAAAATGAGCCCAGTTTAGGGGAATCAAAAGATGAAGTTTTTGTCCACAATATTGTACACACTGAGGCAAATGAAGAAGGTGTGCATACCAAAAATCAGAGGCTTACCCAGAATATAGGTATGCATTCAAATAAACAACTCCCACCCCTATTAAGGGCATCTAAAAATGGGAAATTAAATTCGGATTTCAACTCACTTTTCCACTTTAGAAGGTAAATATTTTCCGCTTGAAGAAAGATTTGCACCGAAAGAAGAAGAATTGAAGGAGTTGAAAATACTCAATATAGAGTTACTTCGAAGCAGCATTTCTGCTGGACGTACTCACCATGAAGGTCCTCAACATGAAAATCATATAGGATCTACTCAAAAAAGTGAATGTGTAGTAACTACTGATGAAGATAATGAATTCCATCCATTGGGTACACAATCAAGGCAGGATTAGACACATCCTGATAGGCATGTTTACATGGGTTATCCAAGGGAAATATCAGCACCACCATCCAGTAGCTATATCTACACAGATTCCAGCTCATCCATATATTCCCCAAATTCTTATGAACACAATTGAGGCATTAACGACTCTATTGAAATCTATGGAGGAACGACGTGTGCCAGTTCAGCCGAAAAAGAGAGCTTACCCTGAATGGGTGGATTCAATTCCTCCCCCACAAAATTTTTTTAATAACACATTCGCAATCTTAATGGTTTGGTAGATCTATAACAACACCTAACACATTTGTTTCTCATTTTGATCCCATGATGATAACGCCTCAAAAACAAGAAGTAGTAAAGTATATGTGTTTTGTACAATCATTATAGAGACCAAATTTTGTCTTGTATTCATGTTTGAAATCTCATTCAAATACTATATGGGAAGATCTCTGTAAGAAATTGCATCTTTGGTTTAGCTCAATGGTAATAAAGGTGAAAGTTTATTATCTTAACAACTGTAAACAAAGGTAGAATGAAAGAGTTTCTGATTTCATTGTGTGATGGAAAGGATTAACATATTCCTTAAGTCTGGCACTCCCTCATGAAGAATTGCGGCCAATTTGTGTGGAAAATCTACGTGATGAGTTACTCACACGATTGATCCCTGTGGAATACACATGAGTGTTTTAAGACCTTACTTAAATTTCTCAATAGATAGAAGACTCCATTATAAAAACTAAGGCTAAAACTTGTGTAATTCCATTAGCTCTGGGGAGGAGGATAGGAAAGGAGAAAACTGAAACAGTTACACTCACGTAGGCACTTGTACCTCCATCTACTTCAAGAACTTCATCATACCGAAGGGATCCACCTCATGAGCATCAACAAAAATGACTGCCTCATCAAGATGATCAAAGAGATCAATGGCAGAAACAATTTGGGGAATTAAAGAACAAATTTTATTCTTTCTATAATGAAAAATTTCTTGGTTACTTTATCTCAGATCTGGAAAAAAATTTGTTTCAGTCTCCAATATGGAAGAAACCAAATAAAGAAGGAGATGGAGATATTTTGAATTATTGTCCCTTTCACCAGACCTCTTTCAAAAGATGGTAGATTCTGGGCAAGTGAAACTGAAAAGTTTTTCAGCTAAAGTATCATGTGTTAGCACAACTGATCCACAGGAAGAAGGGGAATGGGAGGAAGTCAATGGTAAAAATATGCAAAAATATGATGATTGGATGATCAGGAAAATGATCAACTAGACTCATGCCATTTTCTGAAGATAGTTGAAATAACCAATTTTGTCTCCTGCCACTCCTACCATAGAAAAACCACCCTCATCAAAATTTTGTTCCTCAAAGAAGCGAAGTAATCATAAGGACAAAGAGAATTCAGAAGAAGATGAGATCACATTAAGGCCAAATTTTTCTTTGAACCTAGAAGATTTCATGCCATCTGTTTCAAAAGCACGAGCACCGCCCCACAAAAAAACACAATCAGAAATAACCTGTCAGGTAGAATATCTATTAAATGAAGAATATATCTTTGGTTTTGTAAAAATTATCCATATAACTTATCGTTATTACAATGGTGATTTTGATTATAACAAGCAGGAATTCCTCATACCAAAATGGGAAAACAGAGGAAGAGGCTAGGATCAAGGATACAAGGGTAGATGTGGGAATTATAGAAACCACCATTTTAACTCTACCCCTACTTGAACCATATATGCAATGGAAACTCTTGAAATAACCCTTCCGCGGGCTCAACAAGAACAAGGACTTTATTCTATGCAAGAAAAGTTCGGTTCTGACACAATTATTTTAGAGGACTGTTTAGAAGTCAAACCTTCTTCCACGTAGAAAGTGAATAGACCTTGTCTGTCTAATCTATGAAATCCAGAAGTATTTCTAGCTTCTGCTCCGACATAGGGTACATCTACATCAGAAGCATCAAATTCCAAAACAATTTCCAAACTGCATATTCATGTTGGTAAACACAGAACTTTGGACTAAAAGTATGATGTCTTGAAACAAATGACCAAAGTACCAGCCATGTTATCAATTATTAATGATTTTAATCTATGAAAAGATCTTCGAGAAGCAATCATCAAGGCTTATTCAAGTCCTCAGGAGTTTGAAACTAATGTTGCTACTACTAAGGTTAACTGTATAGAGAATGATCCCGTAGAATGTCATGCAGTCATATATTTTACAGTTGAAGATGATGATGAAGTTGTACATTGAAATATTAGGCCCTTGTATTTGTCTGGAAATGTCAATGATGTAGACATCTGACGAGCCTTCATTGATAATGGATCTAGAGTTAAACTCATTCCTGTTCTTACACTTCATCAATTAGGCCTAATAGAATCTGACTTATCTCCTTTGACTTTAATGTATCAAGGATATGAAAAGATTGAACAAGAACCTCAGGGAGATATTACACTGAAAACTCTATTTGGAGATATTATGTGTAATTCAGATTTAATGGTTGTTCATCATGACACAACCTTCAATATTCTTCTTGGAAGGCCTTGGTTGCATCAACATACAGCCATACATTTGTCATACCACCAATGTCTTATGTATTGTTTTAATGGTCAAATTGGTACATTGTATTGTGACAAGGCCCCATTCAAAACATGTGAATCCCAATACATTGTGGCAGTGTTTTATCACACAAAAGGAATGAATTCCATGAAAAAAATAAATAACCTGAGTTAAAGCTCTTAGTGGACTGCAAAATATCCCAGTAAATAAATTCATAGATTTGAGAACAGATTATGTGCTAACCATCAATCAAATTGAAAGGGTAAAACCAAATCCAATCACTCTTCCAATAACTTACATAATGCCAATTGTGTCAACTGAGCTTCAAAACATTGGAGGGATTGGTGATTCACTAAGTAGTGATTAAATCCAAAATGGAGATGTCTTCATTTCATATTCTGAACTACAACAAGCCTTTACTTTTTCAATTAGAGTATAATAAAATTTAGCAATTCTATAGGAATACAAATATGTTTATTCTCAATCCATCATCTCCTCTTTATTACCACAAAAATACCCTTCATCATCAATAGGGTCAGATATGGAGGACTCTTATTCAGGATGTTCAAGTACTACCTCCCCCTCCAACTCTGGCAGTTTTTCCTCGTAATCTACTATGCATGTGGAAACAGAAGAGGTAACATGTAATGAATAAGAAGAAAAAGATCTTGGGGATTCTCCTCCAGCATTTGAGGAAGGTGTATCTACCACTGTGGATGAGCTCAGAGAAATAAATCTGTGTACAGAAGAAGATCCACACCCCACTTTAATTAGTGTGGACATGTCCTCCAAATAGAAAGAGTGGTATACTTGTTTTCTAAAGAATCAAAAATATATATTTTCTTGGAATTATAAAAAAAATTATAGGACTTAATCATAGTGTATCCACCCATCATTTGGGTTTTCCAGAAGAACATCGTGGATTCAAGCAAGTAGAAAGAAGAACGCACCCAACTCAGGCCTCTAAAATTGATGTTAAAGTTGATAAGATTATAAAGGATAAAATTGTCAAGGAATTTCAATATCCCAAATGGATGTCCAACATTGACCCAGTGAAAAAGAATAATGGACATATTAGAGTTTGCATTGATTTCAGAGATCTTAACCGACATTGTCCAAATGATGATTTTCCTGTTCTAATTATAGAGCTTTTAATTGATGAAAAAATGGGCTAAGAAGCCTTTGCCTTCATGGATGGATACTCTAGGTATACTCAAATATGTATCGCCCCAGACGATAAAGAATCTACAGCCTTCAGATCCCATCAAGGTGTGTTTTGCTATCAGGTAAGTCCATTTGGTTTAAAGAATGCAGGTGCAACATACCAACGTGCCATCCACCATATCCTCAAACCCTTCTTAGGGAAATTTGATGAATGTTATGCAGGTTATTTGGTAGTCAAATTCAGAAAATTTTCCAATCATATTGCTGATTTGGAGACCATATTCCATAAACTTCAGCAGCACAATTTAATGATGAACACCTTGAAATGTGCTTTTGGGGTAACCTCAAGAATGTTTCTTGGCTTCATTGTACAACATTGTGGTATAAAATATGATCCTAAGAAAAAAATCAATCCTTTCTATGTCACCTCTTGAAGATTTGAGAGAATTAAAAGGACTCGAAGGACACTTGGCCAATATTCTGTGCTTTATCTCCAATTTGACAGGCAAGTGCTTACCCTTCACAAGATTAATGAAGAAGGGAGTCACCTACCAATGAACTAAAGACTGTCAAGAAGCATTTGATACCCTCATGAAATATCTCTTGATTCTACTAGTATTAATGCCACCAGTTGAAGTAATACCATTTATTCTTTATTTGATAGCTTTAGAGTGATTCCAAGGTTCCCTCTTTTCTCAAAAGAACGATGTTGGGAATAAAAACAGCCTTTAATATCTCATTCGAACTGTGATTGAGGCAAAAACTCGATATTCAAGTATTTTAAAGTACTTACAAGCATTAATCATTATATTTTAGAAATTTAGGCACTAGCTATAGTATCATGAAGTCCAATTTGTATCTCGCAATAACCCACTCAAATTTATCCACAATCATCACATGCCTACAGGGAGTCTGGCATAGTGGATAGTTATTTTGCAACAGTTTGATATCCAGTTTATGCCTCAAAAGGAAATAAAAGGCCAAGATTTATCCAACTTCCTTGACGAGCATACATCTGTAGAAGATATATCATTAAATAATTTTCTTCCAGATGAATAAGTCTTCTCTATTCAAGATAATTCTCAAACATGGGAAATTTACTTTGATGGTGCTTCTACAATTCCAATAGGGAAGATAATGGATAACCTTAAACACAATAAAGGTGGGTTAGGAATTGTTCTTATATCCCTAGAAGAGGCAGTTTTGCCTTATTCCTTTCTATTATCAGAAGGTGGAACCAACAATGAGGTGGAGTATCATGCTCCCATTGTAGGTTTGGAATTGGCACTTTAAGTGAAAATGAATCACTTGAAGGTAAAAGGTTATTCAGAATTGGTAATCAATAAAATAAATGGAGAATATTATATTAGAAAAGAAGAGTTAATCCCTTTGTGTGATTATGTTAGAGGGTTAATGGATGAATTTCCCTTAGAGCTGAAATTGTGTTATGTCCCACAATCATAAAATTCCCAAGCAGATGCACTGGCGAATATAGCTATAGCATTGGAAGATCCAAATCGGGATGAGACAGTCACTAGAATATACCATCAACATGTAGTCTAATGTTTTTTAAACCATACTAGAGGAAATTAATGAGATTTGATCTATTTCAAAGCCATATCTTCATACCACTATATAGAAATCATCTATCATGGAATATCTTCAAAATGGTGTACTTCCACTGAATATGGCTGCAAAAAAACAGATATGGAAACGAACATCCAATTTTACTCTTTATGATAGTCCAGACCACCAAAAGATCCTCTATAAGAAATGTTTTGATGGAATCCTCTTCCGATGTATTGATGGAGAAGAGCCTCTAGCCATCATGAAAGTAGTACATTCAAGAGCTTGTGTTTCCCACCAGTTTGGGTACAAACTCTTTGATTTTATCTGAAGGCTTGGATACTTTTGGGAATCAATGATGCATGATTTCACCAATTTTACTACAAATTTCATCCCTGCCAAGTGCATGACAACTTCTTTCATCAACCCATAGAGTTTCTACATACAGATAAATACTCATGGCCATTTTCCACATGGGTAATAGATGTAGTAGGCCCTTATCCTCTAGCTACAGCTATTCAGTTCAAGTGTATCCTTATTGCTACTGAATTCTTTTCTAAATGGGCCGAGGGAATACCTCTCAAAGAAGTCAGAGTTGAAAGCATTTTTAGTTTATTAAAAACTAACATCATTAATAGATTTGGCATCCCTCATAATATATTGATGGACAATGGCATCAATTTTTGTTCGATTGATGTAAAGAAGTTATATATGGAGCATAATATCAAATCCAACCATTCATCTCGCTATCAGGCGGCTATCAATGGACATATAGGGGACTTCAACAAGACCCTGTGAAATATACTCTAGAAGATGGTGGATAATGATAATAAATCATGGCATGATAAAATTTTGAATGATTTATGGGCTTATTAGAAAGCTAATCATACTGCCACCAAATAAACTCCTTATTCATTGGTATATAGAACGGAAGAAATTTTTCTAATTGAAATAAAATCGACTTCACAAATAGTTTCAATCTGTCATAAATTGTCTATAGATGAGAGTATTTATAAATTGTTCATCAAGCTGGAATGATTAGACGAGAAAATATTTCATACTTTTTATCATTTAGAAGTTTATCAGAATATAATAATGAGAGCTTTTAACAAGAAAGATCACCTCCATTAATTTTTTCAAGGATAATAGGTATTGGTACTTAGGACTCCAATGATACCAGGGAAGAAACCTCCAAATATTTAGACAATGTGGGAAGGACCTAATTCCTTACATAAGGAATATTCATATAGAGCTTATGCCTTAATCTAAATGGATGGAGAGTTTATTAAAAATCCAACAAATGAGAGTGTATTAAATAAATACTTCGTGTAGTTGTACATATTGTCCTCACTGCAAGACTTAAAATTTAATAGTACAATGTCCATGCTAAAAGACTAAAAACTGCAAAACCCCCATGCCCTTGCAGCAAGACATAAAACTATATAGTCGTCATGCCCTTGCTAAAAGACTGAAAAAAACACAATACAACATCCTAGTTGGAAGACATTAAATTTCATAACAACCATAAGCATCCATGATGCATGACATTAAAATTTGTAGAATCTTTTCCCTTTTTCCTTGACGTTAAACTACATTACATAATTTTTCCGTGTTGCATGACATTAAGCTATATGACTAACAGCTTCTATATTTGATGTTAGAAGGTTCCATAAGAAAACATCATTGAAATCATCACTACTCCTTAGTAGCACATGAGTCCATCTATTCCCTATGTCTGAGTCAAATCTGTATAGAGACCGTATTTCAAGAACTATGTATGGCATGATTCTCATTTTCAATGAGATATGTAGAGATGCCTAAATCTCAAATTTTGGGCTCAACTGTAATCACCAAATCTTCTTATTTTCTTTTCTCCACTTGTATAAAAATCAGATCTATGCAGAGTGTTTCTTTAATATATATGTTTTGGTCCCTATACCATTTTATGTCTAAAGATTTACCATTATCTCAGAATGTGTCAAAAACCCCCATTCTTCATCTCAAACTAAATTGTTGTGAGGAATGATTGTTTAAAGAACTATGTACAGATTGATTTTTGTCTATTTGAGATATGTAGACACGCCAAGATCTCAAATCTTGGGCCCAGCTGCGATAAAATAAACCCTTTATTCCTTGAATAAGAATCAATCCTATATTGGTAATGTTGTAAGAACTATGTGTGACTTGTTTCTTGCCTTCAACAAGACACATAATGACACTTGGGTCTTATCCCTAGTCTAGTTACAATATTTATTTCCATTTCACATCGGTTCATCTTCGTTTATATCACATGACATTAAAACTGCATGGAAATTTAACGCCCCCATTCTTCACATGTGTCACCTTTGTATTATAGAAGAAACCCTTACTAATCCTTGTTTCTCACACTGATCATAGCTCAAGTGGGCTTAAGAATTGGGTAAAAGGCTTCCTTATAATAATGAGGTGTTTCAATTCCTTTTGGGGATAAAAATTTCCTCACTGGATGAATTAAAACTGCACATCATAATATTCATTCAAAAGAAACAAAGAAAGTATTCATTTTACATATGAGTCAGATCTATGTAAAGGACATCAAACTCATGGACAATATTGATTCAAATATTACTCATGTGCATTGAGAAAAACCTCCTTCCATATTTTAAACTCTTGTTCTGGAATATTTCCAGATCATCATAATATTTTTTACGGTTTCTGGTGACAGAGTTTCTAATATTTATGAACTCTCTCACCTGACTGTGTGGCACAAGCCATTGAGTGGCCTTGAATAAGTTGCCTACATTACATGCCTATTGATCAAAAGACGTCACTATTTGGATATGCAGTATATTGTTGAGTCAATAAGGTTTTCCTTATGACTTTTCCATTCCTTCTTGTTT
Organism: Viscum album; assembly: GCA_963277665.1. NCBI lineage: Eukaryota > Viridiplantae > Streptophyta > Magnoliopsida > Santalales > Viscaceae > Viscum > Viscum album. The sequence goes on from OY728150.1 coordinate 258,178,831, forward strand.
TGAAAATCACAAACACCTTATACATAATCAAATCTATATTGTACTTCTATAAGTAAAATGTACTTCAATAAGGAAATTTACCCTAACCTAGATTTCCTTACACGTAGCAATATTTTTCTTAAGTATAAAATTTGGATTCAAACCCAAAACCTCGGAATCATATAATACTAAGGTATGAAGCATTCTGTTTTAGGATCTGAATTATGGATATGAACTATAATAATGTTCTACACCGAATTCTGGATACGAACTCTAATAAAGTTCAACTCCAAATCCTAGACTCAAAACATTTACTAGTTCGACTCCGAACTTTTTTGAGTTTGAATCCTCACTTTTATGAGTTCGACTTCGAACTTTTACTAAGTTCGACTCCGAACTTTTTCTAAGTTTGACTTCGAACTTTTATGAGTTCAACTCCGAAATTTTACTAAGTTCGACTTCGAACTTTTAGAAGTTCAACTCTGAACTTTGTATGTTCCGACTCTGAACTCTGATGAAACTAGACTCCGAATTTCCTATGAAATTCAGATTCCGGATTTCTACAGAATTCAGGTTCCAAATTCCTAAAACAGAATCCGAATATCCTTTTTATTATAGACTCAGAATTCCATTTTGGTTAGACTCCAAACTTTTATTTTGCTTACATTAGGAACTTTTATTTTCTTACACTCCGAACTTTAGTTTTACTTATACATACACTTGTTTCATTATAAAATGATGTCGTGTTTTCAGTTACATATGTTTTGTTATAAAACGATGTGGTCCATTATGTTTCTAACCAGCCGTTTGGTTTAGTGAAACATGTACAGGTCCCTCCAAAATTTAAGGAAAATATGACAGTTGGAGGAGGGTGTCGACTGTTCCAACCGAGCCTATAAATAGGAGCTCATTTAAAAGAGCTCAATAACAAGTTGATCACTCTAGAGACCACATGCTGTAAAGGTGATTTCTAGAGAGATAATCTTTTCATGCTTTGTACGTACTGAACTGGTCGTTCAGATTTCTTTGTGTGACTCTGCATGTTAGTGATTACATTCGAGGGCTTCCAGGGATAGGAAGAGAGAGGTTCCAACACCTTGAAGTTGAGGGCTTCCTTGCTGAGGAAGATAGAGGTACCAACTACCTTGAGGTTGAGGGCTTGCAGGGATAGAAAGACAGAGACTCTGATCTTTGTATCGAGGGATTACCCTGGTGTGGGTAAGAAAAAATTTCTTGAAAGTATAAATCAAGGGACCTTTATCCAAGGTTGTTGGATACCCTTCTCTTTGGGTTAAATGATTTGTGTCTTGTTACTTGTTTTTTATACACGTTTTTCTGCTACATTTTGTATTGCAACAAAATCATAACCTTATTATATTTCCTTACACTTGTACTCTGATTCATTTATATTCAATATGATTTAAGATAGAGTCTCATATTGTAAAATTTGGTTAAGTTTCAGTTATCTGGAGTCATATTTCTAGATCCATCATTTCATAATCACATTTACAGAACCGGTTTTTCAGAATCACTTTCCAGTTTTAATAAAGTGTGTAGAACTAGAAGTTTATAGCTTCATACCTTGTTCCAATTCCCCAATCGGTGTTGGAGGTGTTGTGAATTTTCATAGTTTAACTTTGTTAAACGTAGATCTTTCCGTATTTAAGGAAAATTTTAAATTCTACAATTCACCCCCTATTGTATATTGAGCATCTACATCATTATTTCAATCCTACAATTGGTATTAGAGGAGGTCTCTCAAATAATAATACTCACATATAAGTTTTTCTTGCTCATTTTTTCATTTTTCTATATTTTCCTTGCTTAGGAATATTTTTCTTCATTCCGAACTTTTGTAATTAACATGTTTGTGTGGAATGAAATTTTTCTTATAGATGGAAGGTATGAATATTTGTTCGATCGACAACTTAAATCCTACAAGACCACCAATTTTAGATGGTAATGATTATGAGTATTGGAGAGATCTAATGAAGACTTTGGTAATCAATACTGGTGTAGAAGCTTTTGTTATGCTTACTGGAGGTTATCAAATTCCTGATAAGGAAGTCATTACTTTCACAAACCAAGAGAAGCATGATTATCAACTCAACTACAAGGGATGCAACACTTTACTTTGATCAATGACTAGGAATATATATAGCCAAATTTCTTCTTGTGAAGCAGCTAACTGCATCTGGAAGAAACTTGAAGTGAAACATTTTGGTATATCCAAAGTCATAAAGACTAGGAGAGCTATGTTGAGGACTGATTATCATGGTTTCAATTTTCCTTATGGAGAACCCATATACAAAGTGAAACAAATATTTATGACTGTTGTGAACAGTTAACAATCTATGGATGAGAAATGTCTGGATGATAATCCTCTTGTGGACAAAATCATAGATATTATTCCCAATGAATGGGAATCTAAGAGAACTACTATTGATGAGAATAGGAAGGTTGCATAGATTACTCTTGATAAATTATTTGGAACTCTTCTTCAACATGAAACAAGGATGAAAAGAGATGCTGACAACATCAAAAAGAAGAATGGGAATGGTACTATTGATTTTACTACAACATTAAATCATATGAAAGATGAGAATCCTGAGACAGTAACTAGATCCAAGTCTAAGAAGGTTACTATCCTATCCAAATCTAGTGAGAGTGATGTCTCCGAAAATGAGTTAGAAAATCTTGCTCGAAGGATGAACAAGATAGCTGGTCAAAGAAATTTCCAATCCAAGTATAAGAAGAAGGAAAGGAAAGATAAGAAAGATTCAGAGGTCACATGCTATGAATGCAAGAGAAGTGGACACATACGACCTGATTCCCTATGCTTAAAAAGAAAGAAAGAAAAGAGAGGAATTCTGAAAGGAATAGGAAGTAGTATTACAAGTCCAAAGCTAAGAAAGTTATGAAATCTAATGATACTTGGAGTGCTAGTGGTGGTGACTCTTCAGATGAATCTTCTGATTATGAATCTTCTGGATAGAAGATTCTTGGTCTTATATCTAGATTACCTATTAACAATAATTTCTCTATGGCTAAGGTACATAATGCTGAATCATTGACCAATGTTTCTTTAAATTCTAATGATAGTAAATATTATAACTCTTCAGATGAATAATCCTCTTCTGATAAAGACAATACATTACCTACCAATGAAGAAGTTTCTAGGTTTTCTAAACTTCTTGATATTGAGAATTCTAAACTCAATAAAAAAACATGATAAGGAAAAATCTAGGAATATTATTCTTACTAAAGAAATATCAGATCTCTCTAAAGATATTGATAGAAAAAATGATGATTTTATAAGTATTTCAAAAAATCTTGAAGAAGAGAATTCTGAAAAGGATAAAATTTCTAATGATATAGAAAAAGTTATTTCTAAGAACAGTGTTCTCGAGCCTAGCTCTAGTTCCAAATCAAATGATTTTGAAGATAAAAACATGGTTATAAAACTCAAGTCTGAAATTTTTTCCTTAAAGAAGTTTTTGTGAAACTTTACTCATGGTAAGGAAAATTTTGATTAGATGTACTCACAAATATGACCTTTAAGAAATAAATCTGGATTTGATTATACCCATGCAAAACACATTTTTAGTAACAATTATTTTGTTCCACAAAGTGTCCCATTTTGTAATAAGTGTAAATGTGGTGGTCAATAGGAAACGAATTGTTCTTTAAACAAAACCTATTTTTTAGGTTTTCATAAGGCTTATTTTTGTAAACAGATGTGGGTGACCAAAATTTTGTTATCTGAAAATCTCAGATCCAAACATGTTTGGATTCCGAAAGTCTAATTCATTTCTTATTTTCAAGAAGATAAAGGAAGTACCAACCACAATACATGGTACATGGATAGTGTATGTTCTCGGCACATGACTGGTAACAAAAGCTATTTCGAAAAGATTATCAAGATGAAAGGAGGAAAAGTAACTTTCGGAGATAATTCTCAAGGAGAAATTGTTGGTATAGGTAACATTGTTCTTCTTGGTAAAACATTGATTTCAAATTTTTTTTGTTAAGGGTCTTAAGCACAACCTCATTAGCATAAGTTAATTATGTGATGAAGGATACATTGTGAATTTTAGGAATGATAAGTGTTTAGTAAACAATTCCAAGGAAGAGATTATTATTTCTACCCATAGGCAAGAGAATGTTTACACTTTGAACTTAGAAGACCTTAGGATCCAAGACTTACCTTGCCTAAGTGAAATAGAAGATCAATCTTGGTTATGGAATAGAAGATTAGGTCATTGTAACCTTAGTAACTTATGTAAACTCTCTAATAAGAAACTAGTTAATGATCTACCGAAGCATAGATTTGATTCTTCTAAAGTTTGTGATCCTTGTCAATATGGCAAGAAACATAAATCTAGTTTTAAATCAATCAGTTAAGTCTCAACAACTGATGCATTACAGTTGGTGCACATGGATCTTTTTCGTCCAACACAAACTGGAAGCATTGGGGTCAAGTATTATGTATTTTTTATGGTTGATGATTACACTAGATTCACACAGGTCTATTTTCTAGCAAATAAGTCTGATGATTTTTCTTATTTCAAAAGTTTTAGAGACAAAGTTAAAAATGAGAAAAATCTTCCATTGAAAACTATTCATAGTGATCATGGTAGAGAATTTCAAAATTCTAATTTTGAAACTTTTTGTAGTAGGAAAGGTATTACTCACAACTTTTCAGCACCGAGAACTCCTCAACAAAATGGTTTAGTTGAAAGAAGAAATAGACTTCTTCAAGAGATAACTAGAACCATGTTGAGTGAATATTCTATAGCTAAACATTTTTGGGCTGAAGTTGTAAGTACGACTTGTTATACTATAAATTGAGTTTTGATTAGAACTTTTCTTAATAAAAGTCTTTATGAGTTATGGAATGCTAGAAAACCAAGACATTCCTACATCAAGGTTTTTTGGATGCAAGGTATTCATCCTGAACACCAAAGATAATCTACAAAAATTTGCACCAAAATCTGACGAAGGAATTTTCTTAGGCTAATCCACATCCGCTAAGGCTTGTAGAGTTTTCAATAAAAACACTAGTACTGTTGAGGAAACAGTGCATGTAAAATTTGATGAGTCTAATCCTTTTGTGTTTAAATCGTCCCAACCTACATCCTCATATGTGTTTTCAAAAACTGATTATCAACCATTGATAGAAGATCCTTCTGATAAGGAATATGTTCAAGAAGATACTTCTGAATCATTTACCCCAGAACACTTTCTACCCTATGTTGATGAACAGGTTTTACAAAACCCAAACCAGTCGTTTCTAAAGAATCATCCCAGTGATAGTATCATTGGTGGTGTCAATTAACCTGTAAGGACTAGAAGTTCCTTAAGAAATTAAGTAGAACATCTAGAATTTCTTTCCCAATTAGAACCGAAAAGCACTGATGAAGCTTTAGGTGATTTTTATTGGATCAAAGCCATGCAAGATGAACTAAATGAATTCGAAAGGAATAACTTCTGGACCTTGGTTGAAATACCTAAGAAACTTCTGTTATTGGAGTAAAGTGGGTCTTTAGAAATAAGTGTGATTAAAATGGAGTTATTGTTAGAAATAAATCTAGACTAGTTGCTAAAGGCTATAACCAGCAAGAGGGAATAGAATATGAAGAAACCTATTCTCCAGTAGCTAGAATTGAATATATTCGTATTTTTCTTGCCTTTGTAGCATTATTCAATTTTAAACTTTTTCAAATGGATGTGAAATGTGCTTTTATTAACGATTTTGTTCAAGAGGAAGTTTTTGTTGAACATCCTCCTAGCATTGAAGACACAAAACTTCCTGGTCACGTTTTTAGACTTACCAAATATTTGAATGGCCTTAAACTAGCCCCAGAAGATTGGTATGATAGAGTTACATGATTTTTTCTTCAAAATAACTATGTTAAGGTAAATGAAGATCCAGACTTCTTTTTGAGAGAATACATATACCATTAATGATGAAGATCATCAAACGTACATAAGCGAAGCCATGGAGGGAAATTATCGAGCCAGAGCTAGATGGAATCGAAGGGGCCTGATGCCGCCAACTAATGGGCCGCATTTTTTCATTCTATTTTGGTAAAGGAGAAGGTTCAAAATGAAAAGCATTGGAGGAGAGAGAAAATTCACCTGATGATGAGGCCAAAAGACTAGATTCTGCCGTTGTTGTGGTTAATGCAACCGATCACAGTGAGGCAGTCAGACTTAATGTTAATATCAAGACATCCATGATCCCTAGCCAGCATTATACCTGTCAGGATAGCGTAATCCTCATCCACGAAAGGTTCCCAAAAGACATGATGTGATTCATATTTTTCAGCAATGATTTTCCCCAGATGATTTTGAGCCAAGAGACTGAGGGAGACAAATCCATCCTTGGGGAGAGATGCGTCTACATTGATCTTAAGAGTTCCTGCCATTAGGGGTTCCACCGAGGAGGACAGGGGGGGAATCTTTCCTGTGATGTCCATTGTGGTGGTTCCATCCCTCAATCCATGACATGGCACATTCAATCCAGAATTTAGGAGGTTTATGAGCGTGATGTAAAATAGCATCGTTATGTCGGACCAAGATGATCCAGGCCAGGGTGCAGAGTGCGCCTGCATTATCCGAAGATAGGGAGGAGCACCAGCGCAGCAGGAGAGTGGGAAGGTTAGAAACCATGGACAAAGATTCATATGGATTCAGGGCCCATTTGTTCCAAATTTACTTAGCTCCAAGGCATTGAATGATAGCATGCCAAGGTGTCTCAGGAATATTCAGGCAGAAAGGGCAGGGAACGACATTAGACATATGTGGGTAGACGAGAAGGCTCATGGTAGGGAGGGTGTCCGTGCACACCTGCCACAAGAATTGTCTTATTTGGGGGGGGGGGCGTTGAGCTTCCAGAGTGATTTCCATGGACCCTCACTCCGGTCGACTGGGTGGTTTCCAAGAGCAAGTCTGTATCCGGATTTCACCGTGTACTCGTCCAAAAAATCATTTCTGCAGAAGAGATGGTCAGGTCCTACGTCTCGGATCCAGGGGACCCTTAGGATAAGTCTTTGGTCTCAATCATTAAACCATTCATGAATCTTTTCCAAACACCACCCTATCCCTTGGTCATAAAGGAGGCACTTAATAGTGGCGTTTTCAAATCATGGTTGGGCGTGGTAAGTAGCTCGCATACCTTCCAATTCGATCAGCCAGGGATCAGTCCAGATATTGACATATGAGCCATCCCCAATCCTCCAGCCCAACCCATTTTTCCTTGGTTTTCAAATTTCTCAAAAACAAGAAGGAATCTACATATCCCAACATAAGATAATTAAAGATCTTATTATAAAGTATGGATTTGACAACACAAAAAGTATTAGTATTCCCATTGGTACCTCATTCAAACTTGATATTGATGAAGCCGGGAAACTAGTAGATCAAACATCTTTTAGAGGTATGATAGGAAGCTAGTCCAGAATGAGGAAGGGAAACCTCCAAGAAAGTTATCTGATTCGAAGTCATCAGCTCATGGTCATGATTTTGTGGTGGAATCTCTGAAGAAGTTGGTGGACACCATTCTGATTTTTCCCACTATATATTCCAGATGCCAGATGATGAAGCATAGCTTGAATCAGAAGTTAGAATCCTTATCCATGGTGATGGATAAGTGTATAAATATTGAGGTCGACCATAAAATTTTTCTTATTAATTATGATGTACACAAGAAGTCATGCAGTAAAATAACTTTGTGGTCTAAGAAAGTTGAAGAAGACAATGGTGACTATGATAATTTTCAGAATGAAGTAAAAAAGGCTTTTGATACCAAGGATAGCAAGATTAAGAATCTTCATGATGATTTGATCGTTGAGAAAAGTTATTGGAGTCAACAAGTGAAGGAAATAAATGATAATCCCAACTCTCTTGCTCAAAATTTTATAAGGGATGGAGATCTCCAGATTGAGCTTGAGAAAAGACTTGTAAAGAAAGATGAGTTAGCAAAGATGCAAGAAGAGGCCATCAAGGCTCGGACAGAAGCTTTGAAAGCGCAAGATGAAAGGATAAAAGATTTGGAGAGGCATGCTGGGGAGGATCAATGAGATTTTAAGGAACTTAAAACCTTGTTGAAGAACCTGATCCCGAAGGAAAGGGAAGACAAATAAACACACTCCGATCTTTTTTTGTATTTTTCTTTCCTTGTAAAAAAAATTCCCTCAACTCTAATGAAATTTTTTCATGGTCCTATATTGTCTTGTTATATACTAATGTTTTAGGTACTTTATTTTTTTTCATTACCATAAATTATTTTTGAAAATCACAAAGGGGGAGAATGAAAGAGAACTTCTCAAAAGGGGAGAAGGAAAATTTTAAAATGGAGAAAGAAATATTTCTAAGTGAAATATCCTTACAGAAAGAGGGATTTTCTCATTAAGAAGTTTTTCATTTACATGATAATGAAAACTCCACTCCGGAAATTCAGAATACAATCCTCAGAGTTTCAATGTTTAAGGGGTAGTTAGTTTTATTCATCATCATGCATGAACAAAGGGAGAAAAGTTTTAATTTCAAAGTCAAATGAAATTTTTCAACGTCCAATATTCTTTTTTGTAAGGATGTTTGTGCTTTCCAAAAAGGAGGAGATTGTTGAGTCAATAAGGTTTTCCTTATGATTTTTCCATTCCTTCTTGTTTTGAAAATCACAAACAGCTTATACTTAAGAAAATCTAAATTATAGTTCTATAAAGAAAATTTCCTTCCTTAAGGAAATTTACCCTAACCTAGATTTCCTTACACATAGAAATATTTTTCTTAAGTATAAAATTCGAATCCATACCCAAAACCTCGGAATCATATAATGCTAAGGTATGAAGCATTCTATTTTAGCATCCGAATTCTGGATGTGAACTATAATAAAGTTCTACTTTGGATTCTGGATACGAACTCTACTGAAGTTCAACTCCGAATCCTGGACTCCGAACTTTTTCTAGTTCGACTCCAAACTTTTATGAGTTCGACTTCGAACATTTACTATGTTCAACTCCGAACATTTACTATGTTCGACTCCGAACTTTTATGAGTTTGACTCTGAACTTTTACAATGTTCGACTCCGAACTTTTACAAGTTCTACTACGAACTTTGTAAGTTCATACTATGAACTCTGATGAAACCAGACTCTGAATTTCCTTAGAAATTCAGACTCTGGATTTCTACAGAATTCAGGTTCCGAATTGCTAAAACAGAATCCGAATATCCTTTTAATTATAGACTCTGAATTCCATTATGGTTAGACTCCAAACTTTTATTTTGCTTACATTACAATCTTTTATTTGCTTATACTCTGAACTTTAGTTTTACTTATACTTGCACTTGTTTCATTATAAAACGATGTCGCGTTTTCAGTTAACCATGTTTTGTTATAAAACTATGTCATCCATTCCATTTCTAACCAACCATTGGTTTAGTTACACGTGTATAAGTCCCTCTAAAATTTAAGGAAAATATAACTGTTGGAGGAGGGAGTCGACTATTCCAACAGAGCCCATAAATAGGAGCTCATTTGATAGAGCTCAATAACAAGTTGATCACTCTAGAGACCACACACTGTTAAGGTCATTTCTAGAGAGAGAACCTTTTCAAGATTTGTGCGTACTTAAATGGTCGTTCAGATTGCTTCGTGTGACTCCGAATATTGGTGATTACATTAGAGGGATTTCGGGGATAGGATCACAGAGGTTCCAACACCTTGAAGTTGAGGGCTTCCTTGCTGAGGAAGACAGAGGTACCAACTACCTTGAAGTTGAGGGCTTGCGGGGATAGTAAGACAGAGACTCTGATCTTCGTATCGAGGGCTTACCCTAGTGTGGGTAAGACAAACATGCTTGAAAGTATAAATCAAGGGACCTTTATCCAAGGTTGTTGGATACCCTTCTCTTTGGGTTAAAAGATTTATATCTTGTTACTTGTTTTTGTTACATGTTTTTCCGCTGCATTTTGTATTATAAGGAAAGCATAAACTTCTTATACTTCCTTACACTTGTACTCTGATTCATTTAGATTCTATACGCTTTAACGTAGAATCTCATATTGTAAACTTTGGTTATGTTTTAGTTATCTAGATTCATATTTCTGGATCCATATTTTCGGAATCACATTTCCAGAACCAGTTTTTCGCAATCACTTTCCATTTTTAAGAAAGTGTGTAGAACTAAAAGTTTATAACTTCATACCTTGTTCCAATTCTCCAATAATTGTTAGAGGTGTTGTGAATTTGTTTAGTTTAACTTTTTCAAACTTAGATCTTTCCTTGTTTAAGGAAATTGTTAAAGTGTACAATTCACCCCCCTCTTGTATATTGAGAATCTACATCATTAATTGGATCCTACATATATGTCCCAGTTGGCCCTGCATAATATAGCCCCATAACAAGTTTTTCAAATAATGGTAATTTTGTTCATAGTTATAGTGTCTTTTTCCCATTCAAACATTGATTGAAATATATAGAAATCTGTATTAAAATATTCATCCAAGTATATTTGTCTCATTATCTTTCTCTCGATCTAAAAATCTTCAAGACTATGGTTTTCAAATATTTCTCTCCACGTATTCAATGAAATATGAAATAACCTTGGAACCACTCGGCCATATATCACATACTATTTCCATTTATGTTCTTAGTTGTATGACCTAAAACTACAGACACCACACCTTCTACGTTTGGGACATATCTCCGTAGAAGTACTATTCCTCTGATTCTTTGGAAATCTTGGTTGGAAATACCCTTTCCATAATCAGGTACCTTTTTCCATAAACCAAACTATTTTCATCAAAAAATATGAATCTCCATAAACATTATTTTACTTTTAATAGTAGAATGTCATATTTTTTAGATCACTTTTTCCTGACTATGCTGTCTGTGCCCCTAGGTGGCCTTGCATAAGTTGCCTACATAACGGGCCTATCAGTCGGAAGATGTCACTATTTGGCTATGTACCATATGTCCTAGTTGGACTTGCATAATACAACCCCCATAAGAGGTTTTTCAAATTATGGTAATTTCATTCTTGGTTATAGTGTATTTGTCCCATTCAAGATTTGATGCCAATATACAGGAATCTCTTTTAAAATAGACATTCTGGTATACTTGAACCATTATCTTTCTCTCGGTATGGAAGTGTTCAAGACTAAGGATTAAAAAATTTTCTTTCCATCTATTCAATGAAATATGAAATAACCTTAGAAACACTTGGCCACATATCACATTCTTTTTTCATTTTTGGTCTTAGTTTTATGACATAAATCAACATTCCCCACACCTCCTACATTTGGGTCATACCTTCGTAGAAGTACTATTCCTCCAATTCTTTGTAAATCTTGGTTGGAAATACCCATTCCATATTCCAGTACCTTTATCCATAAACCAATCTTTGTGATTCCGAAAATATGAATCTCCATAAACTTTCTTCGACTTTTAGCAGTAGAATGTCAGATTTTGGAGATCTCTTATGCCTGACTATGCAGTACATGCCCTTAGGTGTACATGGATAAGTTACCTACATAACAGGTCTTTCAGAAAAAAGTTGCAACTATTTGGTAATTCAACATATTCCTCAGTTGGACATGTATAATACAACACTCATAATGGGTGCTTCAAATAATTGTAACCACGTTCTTGAAAAAAAATACTTCCTCTACTGCTTTTAGCCTGATTCCTATATCATTATTTGGATTTATAAATTCTTAAATCACAGTTTAAGATTTTCCATTACATACTGGATATGGTAGTATATTTATAAAAAAATTATCAAGAAATTAAGAGAGTCTCATACCTTTGGTCAAAGCTAAAGACCATAAATTAAATCCACAAAATGTCCCCACTACATGCCTTAAAACAATATAGTACCAATGTACTCACTACATGACTTAAAACAACACAGTACCAATGTCTTCACTACATGAATTAAAACTACACAATATGATATTAAAAATTCCACTTTCTGATAAATTTCAACAAATCTTCACACACCAAATTTGTATAGAAGTGGATTTCCTATTCATGATATATGTCGTCATAAAATAGCCCTTTATTCTTAAAATACATTTCCTTGGAAAAACAACCCATTGTGGTCTTGAGTCACCCAAATCTTATTTTCCATTTTCTATCAAGAGTAAAATGTTAAATTCTTAAAAACTCTTTTTCATGACTATGTAGCATGTGCCCTTAGGTGGACTTGCATAAGTTTCCTACAAAATGGTCCTGTCAATAAAAAGATGTCACTATTTGGCTATGCAACATATGACCTAGTTACCCATGTATAATACAACCCCCATAATAGGTTTTTCAAGTAATGGTAACTTAATTCTTGGAAAATACCCCCCTATGTTGATACATGTTTTAAATTTGGTGACCATAAAAATCATGGCTCAAGATTCCCCTTGAAAATATTTAAAGAATATTAAAGAAATTATTAGTCACTAAGTCTTGTATGGGATTTAATTTAAATGTTTATGGTCAAATCTATTCATCCATAATTCTGAGACATTTATTGTTTAACATGCATGACTCTAAACCACCAACAATAAGAGACATGGTACCCACTTGATTGAGAACCCGCAAAGGGAACTTTAAACAAATGTCATGTCCCAGCTCACTTAACGTACATTTTGTATGATTCAGGTAATATTGAGAAATAAAAAGTCAAAAGATACAATGTTTATGGGGTTGTCTATATAACCCTTGTAAAACTCAAACTATGCTCACTAGGCCCGATGACATTGGATAAAATTAGACCATCCTTCCAAACTTGACATAGCTCCAAAACTAACCAAATGATGTTAGAATGTATCAAAGTGTCCTACTATTACCATAGAACAAGATTCTTTTCATTCTAAATGAATTAAATTATAAGGGGGGATTTTTTAGACACACTAGAATGTGTTGCATTCAGTTCTCTTTATTTGAAGATGTATTTTCATGTAGTGTGAATCAAAATGAAATCAACCAGGCCCAAAAAGTTCATGGTGAGACACTACATTTTTCAGGCGGGTCAGTGATGATAGTGAAGGCACCAACCCAAAGGGTCGGGACTGCAGCCAAACACTGATCCCAAGCAGGGGTGCGTGGATGCATCCCCCACAGTATGGAGCAATTATTTGGATATATCCCTAAAGAGACGCCCAAGGTACCTGTACACAAATACATGGGTGCCACCATACTAGAGCTAATTAAAGTAATAATTTTTTCTATGTACTCAAAGTGTCACCCTAGTCTAGACAAAACTCTATCAGCACGTAGCATACTTTCGTGCCCCCATATATCACACAACCTAATTGAGCACCCCTATCTGGCGTGCAACCTACATGCGCGCCCCAACTCCTTTCACCCATGGTCCTATTTTTTCTTATAAATAGACCCATGGGCCTACTTTTTTAGATGGAAGAATTTACTTGATTCCCAACTTCTACTCTGGTCTTCCTAGTGCTTCACCCAAGTAATCTTGAACAGTCAAGGTAGTTATTCAATACCTTGAGTGGAGTATTTAAATGAGGATCATTGTACTTAATCCCTTTTAGTGTTTCAAAACCATAAGACTTTCACGCCTAAAGTGCCCAACCTCCATAAATCAGAAACAATTGACTTCCACATATTCCTTTCATTGGAACATGAGAGCCCCCATCTGGGATTACCTGTGAATACTCCTAAAGGCTTTTTCCATGTCTCTCCCATGTATTAACATACAGGTTGTTCATCACTTAAGTGAATATCTAGTCGCTCAAGTCTGCTTGCGCGCCCATACTTGTGTGACCTTATTTACTTGAGTTCCCCTTTTCGGTTCACTTACTCTTTTCAGTTTACAAGCCCTAAATCCTTCATAAAAACCATTCATGGAAAGGTTTTTTATTCCTTGTCTACCCTTTCTAAAAGGGATTCTGTTGAGACATCCACCAAAACCTCATAACATATCAAACCTTTTTGAAAGGAACATAAACGTTTCTTATTTCTAGGTTTGTATTTAAATAGCAAGAGGTTTCCCACATTTGTTTTATAATTGAGTTAGGATTCATGGAAGGTCATTCATTTTGTATATCCACAGTCAAATGGACCTTTCTCCTGGGAACAATGTTGGGAAGTTCCCGGTTTGGAGGAGGGCTTGGGTCTTAACCTCTCCATTCTAAAAGAGATGACCCGAAACCTCTTGTATCTGGTAGGGATGGTATGGTTCACATTTTATGTTCAATCTAAGAAAAAGAGAAGTCTCCCTCCCCTACCAGGATCAATTTTCGGGCAACCATCATGGTGTAATCCCCTAGCTATTTCTGTAGGAGGTATAATCATTGATCCTCCTTTATTCTTCGGTGCCAAAGATCAGAGGGGAGATGAGCATAAAAACTTTTGTTACCCTTTCCCTCTCCCGTTGTGATTTTTCACCATGAGAAGCCCTCTTGGTGTAAGCCCCTAACCTTCATCCCTTCCTCCTTTTCCAATGTAAATAGAACGAAGGGAAGGATCATTGCCTCACCCTCTTCCATGGTCGTCTTGCCCTCTTCCACTCTCACCACCATAGGTGCACCCACTTCCTTCAGCAGAAGAGGAAACATGTCGATTCTTTTGTTTAATCATTGACATTATCATGTTTCTCACATCGAGCATGACTCACGTGGGATTTGAGATTTTTCATGGTCACACCATTTTTAAAATTGAATGATATATGAGAACTCTGATTCCCACCATATTAAAGATACACAGGAAGCCTTCCCAGGGCCCGAGGTCCCTGGATGTCCTCTTATAGAATCGAACCCTTATTCCCCTAATTTGAGCATCCTCCTTAATAATAAGACACAAATTAAATCCTCAAATCACCCAGGCGTGCTTTTCAGGAAGTAAGCCCAAACTCATTTCTCTCAAAGGACTACACTCTCCTATGAGACTTATCAAACTATGGGGTCTTTGATTCCAACCTATATGGGATACATTGGAAGCCTCCTTGAGGTTCAAACCCAATAAATTAAATCAACCCTGTTCTCCTTGGGCCATATTCCCAAGAGGGTATGATCCTACTTGGAAACCCATATATTTTTCATGTTACTTGGGTTGCTTCAACATAAGTCCCACACTATGTTTTTAGTAAGCACCTTCCACTTAGATGTTCATACCACATGACATTAAACTATATGACTGGGTCCTTATCACATGACTTTAAAATGTATGGCATGTCCCATTCAGTGGAAATGAACTACGAGGGTTATGATTCCTTTTATAAGGATACATAGGTGAATAATTTTATGGGAACGATCCCAAATTCAAACCAAACCTTCATCTACATAGATGAAAATAAATTCCAGAGTGCCCCCCGATGTGGCTTAACAACCAGTATCACCATAACAATGACCAAAATAATCTCTATGTAGTTTACGAGAGGATACCATTGTTGGAGAACCTTAAATACATACAACTATCTCCATTAACGATGAACCTCAAATACATAAATATAATTTTTAACATTTCACATGCTAAATAAGTGATTGAAATTTCCAAGGGATATAAATGATATACTTAGTTAATTGATAAGGATTCATGAAAATATATTAAATTATAAAGAGAGTCCTGGAGTATATAATAATTCCCCTCAAAAGGGTGTGATGAGTCTGAACTCCCATCCTCTCCACAAATTCACTTTCTTAAGTTTCGTGAAGTTCAAACTTAACGAACTCATGTCTTTGGAAAGAAGGACCCGTTTGGATAAAGAACTATTGGATATTTCTATTTCCATATATATATCTAATGGAAACCACCTAGAACCAATGAATCTTAAAACTAGAATACACATTTCAAGGAACTATGAAAAACCCTCACTCACAACAAACACCTTCTTCCTATTAGTTTGTGATCTTGAGAGGTGGTTATGGTAATTGTTTTTAATCATGTTCTGTAAAAACTGATTAGGCTTGATCACAACATCTAGCGCTTTAGTAATAAACCCACTTGACTTCTCATCAACAACTCATTGATGAAATTTAATGTTAATAATGTTCCTTCTTGTTCGTGCCATTAACTAAAACTGGATGCATAGTATGATCATTACATTTCATAGAAGAAAACCACATAGTCATAAAAATAATTACTTATAGTATTTTTAAATCATAATTTGTAACTTAATCTCTAGAACCCTAGGTTAATCCAAGGTTACTCATAGAAAACATATATTTAAATCATTCATGATGGTTTGTGAGGAGTTAGTGAATTCCTAAAGCATATCCCATGGGAGTGTCAAACCAGGACATATTCAAGGCATATTGTCATGTACTAGATTACCCTGAGTTAGGCTTGGAACATCTTATCAGATTTATTATCTATAATTACATCTTTTCCAAAGCCACATCCGATTATAGTGTCTATAAAAGGATTTATTTCTCGGAAACTAGTCACTCTATCCTTTACCAAAATTTCAATACATTTTCCTAAATGTTAACTCATCCATATAATTATACTGAGATATATCCGTATAAATAACCTTATAAATATACCTAGGGATATGAAAGATGTTTTCCCTTCCTAGTTTCCAATGAATAACTCAAACTTTTCTATGATAACAACTATAGTGACCCTTTCATTTCAAACATTAATAGTATATAACATTTGTGGAATACATAGAAAATCATGAAAGCGTACGCCTAATGACTATAATAGGTCTTGTTCCTTTAGAAATAGGGAAATTTTAAAATAGGTACATAAGTGATCTACATTATCTCCCATTAGGTTTTCTCGACTATAGCATATTTAGGAAAAATAAAACATAATACAGATCTTCATAACCTGGTGTAAGGAAACATAATAATGGGATAGATCATATTCTTCGAAAGGGAAAACAATAGAATCAGTTATGCATAAACATGATTATACGGGTATGAGAACATGATCATGAAAATGGAAGATCATACCCTGCATGTCAAGGACCATCAACTAAAATCATGTTATAATCATTGGGATTTCATTAGAAATAAATTATAAAGAAATAAAGAACATAATACATGAAAGAATAAAATTGAAAAATGGTATTGTGGAATATACAGAAGCATATAATATGATTTCAAAAATATCTAAGGCATTACTACTGAAAGTTTCTTGGTAGTATGGATTTACTCCCCATACCATCTTGGTAGTCATGGTTCACTCCCATGGGCATTTTAAAAGCATGAGTTGACTCCTCATGCAATCTGGGTAGTCATGGTTCTATATCATGGCCATATTATTAGTCATGGTTCATTTCGAAGACCATATTAGTCTATTTCCTAAGATATAAATCATTACCCAATTCATTGGGGGGAATATAGGTCCCACCCATCTCATAATGAAATCTCACATTCATGTTCTGCAAAATCATAAATAATCACATCTCAACCCATAAAATGAATTGGTAATATAAATATACAATCATATCATAACCTATGAAACAATATATCGGATTCATAATCATTTCATCAAAAACATTACCCATGAAGGAGAAACAGATTTCAAAAACATATAACCCACGAAAGAGAAATGGATTTTAAAATGATTCAACCAGTGAAAGAGAAATGGGTTTCATAAAGACAATGAGATTAAGAAAAAAATTATAGAAGGAATATGAATGGAACATTTAGATCATTTCCTTGAAGGGAATAATTGACATCAATAGATGACATCTAATATGGAAAATAATTTTGAAATATATTTCTAAAAATATTCTTGTTTAAAATATCATTTCTTAATTGAGAAAAAAATCTTTGAAACATAAAACCTTTTGAATACTATTTCCTTTGAAAATAATTTTAAAACATACAAATGAGCCTCTAAACCTTTTTCAAAACCTTTTTTCTTCAAAATATATAAAATAATCTTGAAAAAATTTTGAAAATTATTTTCCTTGAAAATATATAAAATAACCTTGAAAAAAATTTTAAAATAATTTTCCTTTTAAAATAATGAAAGAATCTTGAAAACATTTTGGAAACAATTTTTTTTGAAAACCTCTTTTAAAAATATTTTATTATGAATCAACCGTTCAAAATTAATATAAATATTCAAATGATTGATAGTGGATAAATTTGTACGAGTTGTATGAGGTAAAAAGAACATTCCTTTTTCATGGTAAAAAGGTGAGAAAAATTCCTCATTTAGAAAGTGACAAAAATATTCCTCTAAAAAAATTGAAAAAAATGTTTAACAATGGATTTTTAAAGTCATAAGAGAAGAGTATAATATTCCTGGAAACCCTTTTTGGAAAACATAATTTTAAAGGATGACATACTTTTGGTCGAAGAGTGAGTGAAAACGCATTATTAACAATATTATGTACCAAATACAGTAATAAATGGTAAATATATGATAACAAAATTCATGAATTTTCTTGAGATATGAAACATAATATTTCATCAAAGTAATCCAAAAATAAAAACTATTCGGAAAATCGATGAGATTGTCTCAAAAATATATTAAATCTTGGTAACTTGGGATCATACTATACATGTAAGAAAATTAAATTAAATGAAGCCTAAAATATATTTAAAAGAATTAAATTCTTGAAATAACATATAAAATGGAATTATAAACACCTAAAAAGATAATTTAGGTTCATAAAAAAACATGAGTCTCAGTGAAGGAAAATTGAGATAAGACTATTTCAAAAATTTGGTATCTTTTGAAAAATGGACCCCAGGAATGAAAGTTCATAAAATGGATATGTTAATACGCATAAATTTTATTATAATTTATATGTAAAACAATAATGGGAGGTACATACACCACATAAAATTAAAGAGTGGTGAATGGAGCATGTATCTCAAGGAAGTAAAATGTTAGATGAGATCCCCTTACCATTTGTATTGACTCTCGCCAAACACATTCTAAACACATATATAATAAATAAAATTTATTATATATCTTTTATATAAACATATTATTATATATAATACCATATATGGTTTTATTATGACTTTATATAACCCACCTGTTAACCATTGTATGTTAAGGACTCACTTCAGATAATATTCTCTTTGTTCTTCACATGTGTCCTAATTTGTTATATCGATGGTACTTATACTTATTTCATGATTCAATAATGTAAACCATGATAAAAATATCTTTTTTGTAACATACCATGTAAGTAATTAATAATAGATATTCTTATCTATGCCTATTGATGAATTAGATAGTGTTTTAGAGGCTTAAAATGAGAATAAATCCAATCTTAAGCATGGAATACACTTATATTTTTTAAAACATTGTTTTAGTTCCATTTAATGGAAACCCATTTTTAAATATATCTTTTGAAAATTTTATAAGCTATGTTTGTCAAAATAAACTTATTCTTTATAATTGGGACATCAAAATTTACTTTGTGTGAATTTTTGGTATTTTTCCAATAAAGTTCATTTTTTTAATGAATAGTGAAAAATGTTGTATTTTAATTCAAAACCTATTTTTAATCTAATTTATTTATATTATTAGATTATATTTTTAATTGTTTTTAAAGTGAATTTAGAATATATTTTTTCCATTTAATCCAATGGTGGTCATTGGAATCAATTTCACTTTGAAATTGGACTTAAACTAGTGTCAATCTTTTGATACTTATTGTTTCATAAAAACACGCTATTTGTCATGACAGTGGGAATTAATTATTAAATTAATTAATGCTTCTTGTATGTTTTGAATTTTTTAAAGTAGACGTCATTTTTGAATTCAGAATATCAAATATAGCTTAGGGTGAAGTTTTTGGAATTTTTCTAAAAAACTTCAATTTTTGATGAATAGTGAAACTACTAAGTGGTAGTTAAAGAAACTGATTTTTCGTTTAAATGAAACTTTTCCACTTATGTTATTTGAATTTCAAAAATCCTACATAAATGGTTTTCATTAAGAAGTAAAACGTGGTTCAATGAGATGAAAATAATATTTTGGTGAATAGTAACTTTTAAGTTCTTAATCGCGATTAGAGGTAATTAGTGTAGTTTAAGGTAAAAATAATGTTTTTATAATATGAGATGAGCTTGACACGTGTCCTAACCTCATTGTATGTGTCATGGAAGACCAAGACAATCCATGGGTCAACTTGGGGACCCCATGGAGCCACTTTGGTTGGGAAATGACATAAATAACTTTTTATTTAATGTTAAAGTAAAAATTACACAAACATGAGATGTTTTACTAAAACAATTTTTACAAGGGGTTATACAAGTCAGAATTTTGATTATAAATATTAATTGGAAAGCTAAAAATATTTCCTACATCATGATATTTTTTTTATAATTTTTAGACTTTAAATAAATTATATTATTTATGACATCATGATGATGCAACGATTACCTCATTAATAAAGGATTTAAATAAAATGAAATGATAATGTAAAATATATAACCTACACATGTCCAAAACCTATTGGATGGGTATATTTAGAAACCTTATCACCTTACCCTCGAATTATATCAATGTGGGACCTTTTGAATCCGAAACGCAATTTAAAATAAAGTAACATTTCTTTACATTCCAAGAGTTCCCCTCCTCTCCTCTTATAAAAGGCCTCCACCTCTACCTCCTTACCCACAAATCCAAAGCATTTGGCTCGGCCAACCCCTACCCATTTTGTCTCTCAACTTCCCTTTCTTACACCTTGAATCCTCACTTTGGGCAGAAGTCTTTCCAAGGAATCCTTTGAGCTCAAACCAAAGGGAGTTACCCGATTTTAAGGTAATGTCTTCACTTGAGTCCGTTTGTTTTATTTTGCTTCTCCAACCCCACAAACTCTTTTTATTCATTTATTTTGTAACAACTCCAGTATCTTAAATATACTAGGATGTTGTTTTAAGAAGGATTCTATCTACACCTACACACACCTACATCTAATGGTTAATGAACATACTGTTTCCGTGGATGGCGAATTTCTGACTCCCGAAACGATGATTGTTCAACATTATTTTAACACCTTCAAAGGTGGCCATTAAGATGACACTATATTTATATATTATATATAATATGTTTATGTTTTCCTTAATCTTCTGTATTTTTCATTTTGGGCATACCATTATGGTTTCCATTGTGGGTAAACACGATATCTTCATTTAAGGAAGTGCAGACTACCGCCCCCTCAAAGTGATTTGATTCGTTAATATCATATGTGGGACTTATAAAGGATGAAGTTATGATATTATATATTATATTAAACTGGAATTATAATATACCTTTATATCATTATGATTTAATTCTATAAAATACGAAATAGAAATGAAAGTAGCGCTCATGCGTACGTACGACTTACCGTCTCCATGAACAGTGCATTTCATTCCTTACCTCTAAATGATTACGTAATATTATAAATGCATGTATATACTGGATATATATGACATATATGATATGTAAATCATGATTATAATTCTGGATATAATTTATAAATGGATAAATTGTAATTATAAAGGTTTTATTTTTTACTCAAGTACCAATGATCGTTAAAACGACTGTTATTAACTTGAATAATTACATAATGTTCATGACATGCAAATAAGTGATATAAAATGAATTATTAACTTTAAAAATTTTCTTAAACAATTATAAATTAACTCAAGTTTATTATTCTGGAGATTAAAGAACGATCAAGTCAAGTCGGATACGAGGTATGGGACTTCATCTCAATCTCCTTTCATTGAGGCATATTTTGTTTTATACACAAACTTATTTTATACGGTGTATAAACCCCTTTGACTGTTACATTTATTCAAAAGGAATCTTTTTTATATGAAGCGTTTACTAAACGACAAAAGGGAATGTTTTTGTCGTACGTATGCGGCGACAACGACTTCTCTGCCGCCGTGACCATTATTTGAGTTTCGGCTTCCTCTACAAGCCATACCTTCTTTTTAAAAGAAAAATAAATACCATGTTTTAATTTTCTTTTATTTTGGTACTGAAAATGGTTTTCATAATGTTTTTATTATATAAATGTGTTGTATTTATATCTTTTGATTGAAAGGTGGAAATGTTATGTTTCCTTTATGCATGTTTTATGTGATACGATTATGTTGAGGTTCTTGCGCATTATTATGAAGACGGGTGGTTCCATGATAAACTAAGGGCGGGTGGGCCCGATATAGCTCTCCAATGCATTGGGTAACATGAAGGAGTGAAACGTTAAGGTTTCTCCGAAGAGATTTAGGGAATATACTGTGATGGGTATTCCAAACGTAACCAAGAGGGTTACTCTATACATAAGAATGTTATGAATGCCTCAAGTTACCTTTATGTCTTATGATTTCTATGATTTATTCATGATTTTATGAGGTATGTTAAAGTGATTATGTTTTATGTGTAAAGTATGATTTCATTATTATGTATATACGTACCCATGTTTCCTTTCCATATTTTTATATCCCTTACTGAGCTTTTTATGCTCATCCCAAGTTTTTGAAATGTTTTTCACAGGTCAAGGGAAAGGTACATGATATGATGATATTGTCAAGGAAGTGTCAAGAAAGAATCCATGTTTTATTTTAAACATGTTTCCATTGATGGGAAAAATGAATACTATCTTTTATGTAACCACTTTGTTTAAATGTGGAATGTAATGCAAGTTTTATGTTCTAATTCTCTAAAACTCTAAACCTGAAAAGATCATCGAGGTTTAATCTTTTAATAACTCAAGATTAAGTAAGGTTTAAGGCTGGGGCCTTATATTTGTTATCTATTATATGTGTATTATAGTAATTTATATAATGTAGATTTATTAAATGGAATGCACTGTTTAGGGAGACGGTAAGCCTTATGTACACATGAATGTTATTTATGTTTTTATTGTTGAATTGAAAGAAAGAAAAAAATGAAATATATATATATGTGTGTTGGAACCACGTTGTGTATAGGTTTGTATTTGTTGTCAATAGTTCTCAATGGAATATCAAAATGAAGGAGATCATGAAGTACTCCGATGAAGTAGAGGAGTGGTGATTCAGACGATTGTTGTACTGATCGGAAGTTCAAAGAACATGTGTCAAAGGTGATACATTTTTTACAACAATGCAGAATGTGAGGTATAATCCATCCAAGGATGATTAAAGAAGAATGAGGTCTTTGGATGAAGTCCATGCAATTACTCATGATTGCATGAGAACCATGCAAGAGACTTCCTGATGAATTGAATCGGTTTGCATGAAGTACATCATACCGGTTGATGAAGAAGACAATGTGCAAAGATTGGACTTCTGAGATAGTCATGAACATCACATTGTCATAGAAGATGATGATGCTAAAGCTATTCCTTCAAAGACTACATATCACAATAGTGGAGGTTGTGATAAAAGAAGAAGAGTTGCTGAAGTATACAGATCACCAAGATGAAGCGCTGTTGAAGTGATCATCCTTGTCGACAAAGTAAACAAACGACATAAAAATTTGTTGGCAAAAGAGTTTCTATGGAGGCACGTCATGTTAAAGGGATGTGGTTAATGATCCATGTTTTGTCAGAGAACGTCGACAAAGGAATGGATGATCTGGAGGCGGTACAAAAAGAGCAGATACAAGGTGGCGCTGTTTCCCAGTGTTTGCCAATTTTTTAGGCCTCAAAATCGGAAAATAAAGACATGGATGGTCTACAAAAGGAGGTGCGCGCTAGGAGGAAGGCTTGCGCGAAAAATAAGAGGCTTGCACGAAATACTTAAGTTGGGTGCGGAAAACAGCGGGATGCGCGAAATAGTTTTTCGTGCAAACAGTGTTTCAGAATCAGAACGTTGTAAAATGGTAAAGGCATGGGATGCGCGAAAAACTAGAGCTGTGCACGAAAAACCAGAAATGTGCGCGAAAAATGTTGTGCGCAGAAAAGCTGGGTGAATTTTTCGCGCAACCAGCGTATCGAATCAGAAATACAGAAAATCGGCAAAGGCAAGAGGCTCGCGAAAAATCAGAGATGTTCGCACCATGTGCGCGGAAAATCGAACTGGTGCGCGTAAAGTTAGTTGTGCGCAAGAAGGGGGGTTTTACGCACAGGATCAAAAACGTCTATAAATATGAGGTGAACCCCTCTCATTCAGAGAGGCTCGACACTTAGACAAATCCTGAGCTCCGGCGCGCGGAAAAATTAAGGTACAGAGGGTTGCGCGAAAAAGAAGGCGTTGCGCGAAAATGGGAAGTTTTGAGCGAAAAAGAAGAGTAGCGCGAAAAGCCTTTTACGCGACAAAAGTTATTTTTACGCGCAAGGTTTGAATTTTACGCGCAAGCCCCCGGGAAGGGTGCGCGGAAAATTTGGGGGTCCCGCAGGCCTTTTGACAGGTGCTTAGCACTCTCAAATCTGCTTTGCGAAGAGAAGAAGAACGATCGTGCAACCAAAATCTGATCTGCACAGAGAGAGAAATATATCGATACACTCAGGTGTCAGAACTGGGAATTGAAGGAAGAGAAGGAGATTTAGTGCATTCAGGTATTGCACTGAAGTAGAATATTGATTTCAAAAGAGCATCAACTCAGGACTCTGATGCAAGAAAAGTCTCATGCTGAACAGGAGACAAAGACTTCAATGCATATCTATTGAAGAGACCTTCACGTCTATAAACTGAGTGAGACTTCACCAACGGCAGTGAGCCAGGGGGAGTCAACGGGAGTGACCCGAGGGACGCAGTGAGCTATCCCTGAACAATTGTAAAGGCAGTGAGCCTGGGACAGAGTGTCTGTACCCGAACATTTGTATCCGCAGCTAGTTAAGCATAGTGGATTTAGGTACGACTGGCAACCTGTCGACGTATACTCCTTGGACGTAGCCCTCAGTGGTGAACCATGTAAAAATAGCTGTGTCATCTGTCTCTGCATGTGAATGTTTAATTGCTGATCATATCCATCATACAGGTTTAAGTAGTTCCTACCAACGTGGGAACAAGATCCACAACTTTAAGAAGAAAAAGTTGCCACCCTGATTCACCCCTCCCCTCTCAGGGTGTCCCGGGGTCCTACAATATGTGCATATATAATATCATTAAATTATAATTTTAATTTTTAATATATCATATAAGTTCACTAAACCTATCCTTAATACATTTCATGTAGTGTGTGAATGAATCACATCACTTTGATGGGTGGTCATCCACACATCCTCAAATGAAATTATCGTATTTACATGAAATTGGAAGTAAAAAAAGATATTTGTTGTAAAATGAATACATAATATTAAAATAATAATAAATATAATATATAATATATATAAAAAAGTGTTCTCATTGTTTCCACCATGATAGGTGGTAAGAAAAATTGAATAATCATAGTTTTGTTAGGCAGAATTTCATCATACACATACACAATATATTCATTACCCATTAGATGGAGGTGTGTGTAAGTGTAGGTTGAATCATTATCATAAAAACATCCTAGTATATTTATTAAACTAATTTTTTTATTCAATAATGGAATAAATATTGAGTAGTGGTGGATAAAGAACATAAAAGAATGGAGCTTCAGAGAATATATTAACTCTAAATTAGGTAACTCCTATTGGTTTGCCCCAAAAGGCTTCCATGGATTCCCTGCTGCCCGGGGAAAGTTGTCTAGGAAGAAGGTAGGTATTTTGGGAAGTTTTTTGGGAATAAAATTTCCGAACCTATGTTTTTTGAGTTTTGTGAAGAAGAGGGAGAGGTGGTGGCCTTTTATAGATAAGGGAAAGGACACACTTGGAATTTTTTTAAAGAGGTTAGGTGTACCCACATTTTTACATAAAACTTATTACCAAAAAAAACAAAAATAAATAATGATAAATTAATTTCTGAATAATGTCCATCCAATGGGGTTTTTTAAAAGTTTATAGGTCGTTTTGTGTCTTAAATTTATGATTTAGTATTTAGTTAAACTTAATTAACCTTATCTGATGTAATTAATTTTAATTAATTTCATTAAATAATTTTGGCCAAAAACTATGTTGGCCTTATTATAAATTATAAATTATATTGATTCTAAATATGGAGTATGTTTTTTCAAATTAAAATCACATGATAGGGAGAAGTTAATTTAAAATTAATCCCGCTGTCGGGTTAACAATGTGGGTTTTTTGTAGAAACATTCAAAAGTTTTCTATGTTTTTATATCCAATTTCAATGCGTAATTTGTTCCAATTAAATAAATTAGATTAATTTAAAAAATATAATTAATATTTTAAAACATTTTAAAATATAACTTCCCCTTATAAATAAATTTTATGAAAAATAAGTTCTGAACTAAAATTCAGTATTTTTAATTGTTTAATTAAAAATTAAACGTTACATAAAAATACCAAAACAGTACCCTAACTTAATTTTTATTTTTTTTCATCTAAAGTTAACATTTATTTTTATATATTCAATCTATAAAATTCCCAAAATTGTTATTTAAAATAGTTTTTCCATTAAAAGGCAGTGAAACTACCTTTAAAACAGTTATGTTTTTATGCCTAAGATTGGGATTGTTGTTATATTATGTCTATCGAATCTATTGGATGTATACCAAAAATATTTTTTTTAATATATAACATATTAATTTCAATATAATCACTCAAAATATTATTTTTTTTCATTATTGTAAAAATAATTTGTGACCATAAAAATAATAATATTTCCTTTCATATGCAATCGATTTTCATATTCATTTAAAATTATTTGGTAACCTATGAATTACTATTATATTGTGTAAATGTTATATTTTAATAAATTAGTCAATAATATTAATAAAATATAATTTAACAGTTAGTTTATATCTTATTATATTAAGTAATAACATTTTAAGGATATACTAGTGTTCGGTAAAACTAGGTCATGCATGTTACAAAAGCCATCGAGGAATGTAATTTTTTCATCGAATATAAGATAACCTTAGAGTTCTCTGTAGATAAAGATAAAATTCAAGTTGTGTGTAGTGTACAATTATTTTATTGTTTCATATAACTCAATACAAGTATAATGATTTAATATAAAATGAACTATTTCTAGTGTTATGTGAAATGAATAATCTTGCATTGGGTAAATTAATTTGAAAAAAATTAACACATAAAATCTTTTGGTGTTACACCTCTATTTCCCAAGTGTATAACCAATAATTTCAGGACCCCATTTGGCTCACTAGATACTATTACAGTTTCTAGTTTATGAAAATAGGTATGTTCATCCATACCCTATTCAAGACTATGCAATTATCTTCAACAAACTTCGAGTCGGGGTCTTCCTACACCTCAGGTGGTGCAAGATCTTTTTCAGGAATAGAAAAAAAAGGTAAATTCTAGTAGGGTCCTCTATTGAGATCCTCTATGTTTATTCAAGCTCCAGATCATTTGTCGGTCATCATAACATGACCCATCCTTAGAAGAACCATCTCTACCATCCTCAAAACTCTTCCCCACTAGTAGCATAACACTTTATGGCAACATACAATTCCCCAGGGACTAAGTATGGGTCATCTTGAATGACTGGTTACTCAATGAATGGTTTATCAATAATGGGAGACTTGGGATCCTCCATACATATCCTATTATAGGACATGAACCCCCTCGAGCACTACTTGTAATAGGAACATGTTAGTCAATATGGTCAGTAAATGATCAGTTGATCTCTTGTGAGAGTGAAATACTTACCGGAGCTGAGCATCAGTAGATTTATTTTATGAGTCTTGATAGGGATCTCCACCACAAGATACACCTCAAATTTGTATGATAATTAAAAAGTTAGTCCTGTATCCTCAAACATTGGTCGAGCAGGATCTGTATGAGGACATGCAAGAAGAAAAAGGAAACATGACAACACCAAAGCTCTAAGAAAGGTATAAAGGGGACAAAGTGAATTGATATGATATCCTACTATGAGGAAGGAGTATTTCAATAATGATCCAACCTGGGTTCACCTCTTCCATAGAAGAGGGTGTCACCATTGGCATGCTATGGTGTTGTCCGTAATAGATGACAGAAAGGACCTGAGGTTCTGAGACCATCACTCTGACCTCCTTGACTAGCCCATCGGTTTCTTCAACCTCAGACATAGGCCCCAAAGTATGCATATTTTCACCTAGTGGTACACCTTCACCCCCTCCAGTAGGGTCCCCATACCCATTTCCATGTTTATACTATACAAAATAATTGTTAGAACTTCATGATTTTAATGGAGATGTATCTAGGGGTGAATGTAAGTTAATAGTCTTAGCTCACGAGGACCGACCAAGTCATCCTTGTTGGATGAAATTTCACCGTTGTCCTGGGGAATCCATAGATTAGAATCTGATCACCATGATTCTTAATTTTTGGATTCATATGTGTCCTCATCTAGAAATTACTCATCAGATGAGTCATCAACAGGTTTTGTCTCCTCCTATTTTTGTTTTCCACTGAACATCGCCCACACTAGGGTGGAAGGAGGACTGTACACTCCCCACTGGTATGTGAAGGGGTCTATGGAGGTCATGTATACGTGTCTTCCATGGAATATAACATTGTTTGTGATCCAGATTAGCTCAACCTCTAGACTCTCTATTCAATCTCGAATCTGCATTTTCCATAGCTCCTCTATCATCATTAATGTTCAAAGAATCCTCCAAGCCATATTGAGAGAAGGATAGATAGTCTCTATACTAGGATATATAAAGTACATAATCTTCTTCCCAAGAGCTTACCTGTCTTGGAAAATTTCATCTCAGGATCCACCTTCTTTCCCCTTGGATCATTTTTGGGATCCCTCTTGTCTAGGATGTGGGGGTGTAACTGAACCTTGTGCCATCCCCACTTCTGTTGTGGCCTTAGATGCAAAAGATTCCTAGATATCTCATCAACGAGAATCCTTTCGACCAACCTGGTGCTTTGGAACCATGCTTGGTGGATCAATCACCCTTATATGTTAATGTGGGATTGAATTTAGGTATGTTTTCACCTAGTTGTTGGCATAATCCATCGACATCCTAGAATCAAAATTGGTTGGTAGTAGAATAATGGTCTCTCTTATACCCATGTCTATCATCATCCACCATAGATGATAAAGGTTACATGGATGTCATTTCTAACAAACCCCTATGTAGACTCTCTTCATCATATATTTGAGACAAACAAATTGACTGTAAAATAGGGACAATGTATACAACTCGCAAATGAAATCGTCGTCAATCAAGGCCACCAGAACTTAGACCCTGAATCTCTATAGGTACTCCTTCTATTCCCCTATCCACTTCTATTTTTCCCATATTATACCAATAAGGGTTTATAATGGGTGGAATTTGATGTTCTTGTGGTTTCTAATTCCAATCATTACATCGGTCCCATCAAGCATAATTGGTCGGACCCCAGTATTGTTGATAATAGATGCATGCAAACTAGAATTTGGAATGGTGATGGCATTATGAAACTCATAACCCTCATACATCATTGGGTTTAGTATATGTAGATTCTGGAAAAATAAATAGATCCTCCTTATCATGTCTCCATTCAACACATGGTCCATCAGACTATAATGTTAGGCCAGTGTGGGCACCCCCTAGGTTCACCCTATTATTGTTTTCCAAAATTTTTGTGATAATTAATTTCCCAAACATAAGACAATCCGAATATACCAAAAATGGGAACATTAATACACTCAAGAATCTTGAATTAAACTCTGTGTAGTGGACCATTGGATCTGATCATTTCACCATGATATATCCCTACTGATCAAAATGAACCTCCTCAATACAGTTAAACCCTGATTTCAACACCCCAACTTCCTCACTACTTGATCTATCTATAAGAATATGTCAAAACACACCTTGAATGGGATTTCAATGTGAAAAATGGGATCATGAACTATATTTTCTTTTAGTTCCTCTAGAAAGTGTTTTGATGGGGTATCAATCCCCTACTTTTGATTGCAAGTGTTAAATGATGGAAGGAACTCATCATACTCAAACCCTTCCCGTGGGATGACACCAATGTAGTAACATCCCACAAGTTGATACTTACCTCCCTATGGTGGAAGTGGAAGGTTTTGGTATCAGGGGACCTCTTGTTGAGGAGCTTCGACACCATCTTACATTAATGATATTTATGAAACTACAATTTCCACACCACCTCGTACAACCTAATGTGAAATAGCTCAGTTCCATAATCCAATAATGTAGTGTGTAACCAGTACTCCCATGCCCATTAAATTGTTATATTTCCCCTAGACCGCAAATCCTAGTCCTTAATCCAACCCGAGCTATTTTCCCACATGTTGATCTGGGGGATGCTAGTGTATTGGGTGAGGATTTATTCAGGCACTGGTTCATCTTTTATGACCTTCATGGTCTTACCATTTATCT
This sequence comes from Viscum album, assembly GCA_963277665.1. NCBI lineage: Eukaryota > Viridiplantae > Streptophyta > Magnoliopsida > Santalales > Viscaceae > Viscum > Viscum album. Next base: position 258,209,073 of record OY728150.1, read on the forward strand.
TGTAGACATGCATGGCCATATTTCCTAATAATTTTGTCCATGAATAGTTATATTCCAATGTTTAGGTTCATCTTCATGCATGAACCATGATCATGGCTTGTTGACCTCCATGTTAGGGATATTTACCTCATCCACCAGCCCAAAATTCAACAGTGTAATGTGGTTTCTATATTGATAGTTACAATGAGCCTTTTTTTTCAACACCATGAATTTATCATTATATTAAAAGACCCTCATAGCCTAAGGGATCTAATAATTTCAAACCATTTATTCTCTCTGGGTGGTAGAAACCACTTCCATCTCATCTTTTTTACTTATCATGAGGCATTTTGGGTGAGTTTGAAAATATTAAGGGAGGTGCATGTAAGAAGAAGGGTTCTATGTGAAAAAGGTGAGGTAACATGAATGTTTGGTGGAATGTTCCCAAAGTTAAGGATTCTTTATGGAATAATATATGTTAAATAATTTTCATTAAATACGTTGATGAAGCTTGGGATGTCATGAAATAAACTGACTTACACATAGAAATGAAGTGAATATTATCTCACACAAAGTACAAGTATCATATAAAGGTTCCCCCACACCTATTTATAATCATGGGATGTTGGATAATGCATGATGTAAACAATATTTCATTCCCAAAAATCAATTATACAGACACTTAGGGGAATAGATCACTCTCTTTAGTGTTTCCTTTAGAACTTGAGCTTTTGGTACCCTGTCTGCCCAGATTATTTAGGGGGGTGGGTGGTAAACAAATCTCATATAAATCCTCAAATAACTATTTTTATGAACCAAGCATACATGCCACCTCAAAGGGAAACTATATTAATGATGAGCATGGTGCGTACAATATGTTATTTTTTCATGCATGATGTTAATTTCACACAGAATACTCTTGTGTTCCAAAGTCAATCAGATTTTTCATGGCCTCCCCCAAGGGTAGTTATATTTCCAAGGGTATAATGGGAAATAAAGAGGGTTTATATAATTAAATGAATTATTCATTCCAAATTCCACTTTTTTTTGTCAAAAACTACCTCAATCCATGAGATTCGTGTCTCCCTGTTCCCATAGTAGAAGAAGGAACTATGTATAAATCCCCTTCCATACCTAGGGCCCTTTCACACCCACCATCAATAATTTGGGCTATAAATAACAACTCACCCCCCTCAAGGATATTATCTCTAGAAGAAAAAATGTTACTCTCATACATGTATGTACTCTTATTCACCGAAAATGTGAAACATTGATCACCCAAGGTACAAAATCTTACATGAAAAATCTCTTCTGGGCCCAATCATGAATTAGACTACTATAGAGTTATCCTCATATAATGACATAAAATTCCATTCAATTTCACTCAATGACTCTATTTTTGTGCAACCCTTCTCTTACACACCACTCTTATCGAAGTTTTCAAATCTACCCCTAGACAATATGGTCTTCTATTTTTATTGATCATCGTGATCACACAAATATTGTGTGAAACACACCAAACTAGCATTAAACATAGTCTAGGTCCCATGTTGCTTCTGAGCATAGGGACTATAACATAGACCTCATGACAGACCACTCTCCATAAGAGTTCCAATTCCATTCCCTCTATAAAGGTGTATGATCAGTGGTCACGTAAGCCTATGGGATGATGAGTGAGTCCCCCCACATCTGAGTTTCATGACATAAATCTTTTTAGTTCCATGTCCTAGTCATAGAAAGTTAAACATCCTGATAATATCTTCCAGAAATGATGTAAAACTGTTGTCTTACTGTATAAAATATCATATCTTACTCCAAGTATGAGTTTAATTGGTTGATCCTCACAACACCTACCAATAGGTTAACCCATGTACCACTCACATTGAATGGGATCCTCCTGGTATATCCAATGAGTAAGACCCATCCATGTTATCACTAATCCTAGAATAAATTGGGAAGCTACATGTTTAATCCCCACACTATTCAAAAAAATAAAAATCCTCTTGCAAAGGGAAGAATCAATTCATAAGACCCACACCAGCCCTTATCGATTTTACTTCTGTAGAATGATCTTCCATACCATGTGATGTTAAATTTCATTGACCAGTCCTATCTCACGATCATCAATTTACGCATTAAAATACATGGGTTTTCATCCTTATCTTCATAATAGGGTACATAAGTTTCCTTCATGAGGTTTAATCCAGATCAATTTTAAACTTTTTTCTTCCCTCTTAGTGGTGCACCTCTCAGATATTCCTCAAGGGACAATTTGATCGATCCCTACCAGCTCTACTTCAATTGGTTTTCTAATAGAGATCTCATAGTTTCACCTCCAGGGTTCACTCCCATCTATCATAAATCCCTTGTTTGTGAAATCTCCCTATACATGGGTCAACCTACCTAATCATTCTCTAGGGGCATTATGTACAACCTTGGGTATCTTCCCCAAAAGGAGTTTTGATCCATCCATCGATAAACCTTTAGGTGTGATATCTAATCTCTTAGGGACACAACAACCTAATCCACGTCAAGGGGAATTCTATTCATCCTTTTGGATCTTCCACAAGGGGTGTCAAGATATACCCATCGATAAACCTTCCAGTGTGACATATACATCTGATGCATGAACCTCCTAGATATGTCTCAATGGTTGTCTGATATATTCATACCGAATCCACCTAAAGGGGAATCCTGATCAACATTACAAACCCTCCTCTAGTGGTTTTCTAATCCATCAATCTAGTTTTGAAAGTATATGTCCTATGGACGATCTTTCCAGATCTACCTCTAGGGGCATCGAGATTTATTGGTAAACATTAGGATGTTCCCTCCAAGTGATGCACCTCTGGATTCCACATCTATGAGGCATTCTGATCCATCCAATGTGTCTCTAAAAGACAATAATATTGTTCTCATATCCACAAGATATTAATTTCCTGCCCCTCCATCTCAATTAGAAATTTCTATTTTTGTCCATGAGACATAGAATTTGTGAACTAAATGAAAATACATACCCTATGCATAAGTATGGTATTGATAATTTAATTTTAATTAGATTAAATATTCCTATGGTGTTTTTAACTCATGGTCCACATGGGATTCCTTTAGTTCTATGCCTATGAATCCTCACATGAGAATCCCTTACAGGAGTAATAATATAAATGACTAATGGGTTTAAGGTCCAGACAGTCTAGAGATCCACAAGGTGACTATTATACTGACCAAAAGTCACTTCCATGTCAAGATGAATTCATTATGTCAATACATAATTATTGAAATTAACTGTAATCTAAAAATAGATGGTACTGGGAATGAGTTCCATGAACATGAATTAAATCTCTAAGGGAGACCCATACTAGAAAATGATATCCAATGAGGAATCCATGGAAGAAAAAACAGACATCCCATCATCCTATTTTGATCAAGGAGAATACATCACCCTTGAAATTGATTAATGTGACATGCCTTTTGAAAGTGGGAATGAAGGGTAATAAGAACTCTAGTGTGTGCATCGTACGCCAAATACATAGGAAAGGGGCCAAAGAAAGCATCAGAAATAGCATGTACAAAATTTTCTCATAAATTATATCCATTTCATCTTGCCAAACATAATAACGGCCATAATTAAAAATTTCATATAAATGAAAATGAGAAATTAAGGAAACTATACCATAATTGGTTGGGCTACCTATATCCCTTATACAAGTTAATATGGGTTAATTTGTGTTTCAGTATGGTAAATGATGTGATAGGACCAAAGATATTATATACGTTTATAAGGGAAATATTTTTTTTCTTTTCCCACCATCTTCTGAAGGATATTACATAATAGGCCATTTGAGTTCCTCTTTCTTCCCATTCACCACTAAATGGTAGTGGGATGATTTTTTTACTAAATAAAGAATTTTTAATACATCCTCTTTAACATAGATTATATGAAATTTGTGTCATATTATATCAATTTCACTTTAGGGATACTAAATTTAGTGATGAAATATTACATAGTGAAATTAATGATATCCTTGGTTTCAACATCCATGAGTTATATAACATAATCCTAGGCTGATAAGATTCTATAGAAAAAAGTATGTACATGAATATCCTAGATATATTTGAGGGAATGCATTGATGGAATCGATTCCCACAAAAAATATAAAAGGATTCTTGGTAGTTTTATTCAAAATTTTGGGTCAATGAATGAAATTTACAAGTATCTGATAGCCATATAAATTCACCATGATATCCATTAAATCTTGAACATTTGAAAAATATTAGTGTCCAAGACACATTATTTGATTATTATTCTTGGATTATGACTAGTGAGAACCGTAATATACCACTTTAACTTATTGGAAGATAGTGAAGGTCTCCCCTCCATCAATGTACATAAGGATGAATAAAAAATCCTCATTTATAGTGGACATTCTGGGAATTATTTTTATAATAGTGGAATAAATATTATAATATACAAAAAAAATTGTTCCCTTTATTTGGATTAAGTTAAATAATTATGTTTTAGATGTAGTAATTCATGGTATTAATCCATCCAATTAGGGAATCGTTCAGTGAGGATATACCATCCCCTTGATCAATATTGGCATTTATTTCATTGAATATTTCGATGTCACTACTTATTAAGGGAGAAATCACCATTCAATGTGTTATATGGATAAATGTTTCATTTGCATTTCGATCTTATAGGGATTTAGATATATTTTCCAATGCATCATCATGGGAATTTTTTGAGAATGGGTGGTGAGATAGTTTTCGATAAAAGGGGAACTATGATTTAAAACCTTATTAAAACTCAGAAAAGAGGATTAATTCATAATTTTTAATGGAATATTCCAAATAACCTATTTTATTACAAACATTAATCCCTTTTTATGTTTAATAGGGAAACCAATATTTATAGGTCAATCTCAAAGAATAAAATAATGTCTTAGTAATATGATTAATTTTTAGGGATCATATTCATTGTATGATTGAATTAGTTAAGGCTTCCTTCACTGTTGAGACATGTACAATCCATATTTTCTATTAAAGTCACTATTGGGATCTTATAAGGACCTTTAGGGTACATATTTTGTGTTTTAATAGTTTTATAAATGTAAATTATGAATTTATCATCGATGTCTATGTTAATGATAAACTTTATAGTGTAGGGTGGGTTGTGGGTAAATCTTCCAACACAAAAACCTTGGTTTCCTTCTAAGAAATGGATTTCATGTCAAATTGTTATATGGTTACAACCAAATATGCTACATTTAATGTTAATATTATTCAATGGAGGATATACATGGGAAGATCCAGATGAGTGACCAAGAATATGTTGAGGTTCTGTATGTAATATCTCATCATTGTCACAGTAAAAATTAATTTATGGAAAAAAATCATGTTAGACTAAGGAGTCAGAGTATCCAACATTTTTTAATCTTAGGTAATAATAATTTTTATACCTACCCATATCATCACATTATAAAAATGTAGAACAAAGTTATCAATCTAGGTATTCCACATAAAATATGTATGGCTTCCCTTCTACCAGTGGAATTAAAACTAGTGGGTGTAGGGGTAACTTATTCATATTGATGAAAACATTATGAAAAAATTTAACCCAATAATAGTAGGAACCGTACATAATTAGTCATGTAAAGGGTAACCCTTTACAAAAATATTGGAAATGAATAAACTTCTATAAATTATGATACCCTTGGATTCCCATTGGTTCTTTATGATTTGGAAGGAAAGGAATATCAAGGATTTCATTTTCCTTTGATACTAAATTTTGATATTCTGGTGGTTTCTTATGATCCTAATGAATTTTCCCAATGTTTTCCTGAATTCCAATTTAAGGGGTTTCTGTTAATGTTAGTTTTCCATTGTTTATTGAAAAATATATATGAAAATATGAAATATGATCATTGAGAAATTGATTCTTTTAAACCAAATCATAAAAATATTATTCAATGATCTTCTATAATAGGGGACTAAGGATATATAGAATTTTATGTAACACCCCAGAATGATAAATGGTTAAATGGATAAATTATATGAATCATGTCAACAAGGTACACCAACCTTTTCAAGAACCTACCAGATTAGAACTCCACAATCAAGCATGCTTGGCCTCGAGTAGTGACCAAGATGGTTGACCTTCTAGTATGTTTCCTAGGGTGTGTGTGAGTGAGGGAAAAGAAAACTGGAATGGGCAGGTGTTGACCTGTGGGGACTATCATTAGTTATATGACCCCTGTGGGCATGTGGGTGGGCCCGAGGGTGGGGACCACATGTCTACGGGGCAACTGGTGGTACCTGGTTGGCCAGGACCTAACAACCATGTTAAGGCTAGATATTTATGTTGTCACTAGGACCCAGTTGTCACATTTGGTATCATAGGTTGTACCGATCCTTAAGTGTAATGCACTACATGGATTGAGATGTAGGGCCCACAACGAGGATTTTGTGCTCTAAAGGGGGGTTAATGTAACACCCAAAAATGATAAAGGGTTAAATGAATAAATGATATGACTCATGTCAACAAGGTGCACATTCATTTTTCTGGAGCCTACCGGATTATAACTTCATAGTTAAGTGTGCTAGGCATGGAGTACTACTATGATTGGCAACCTTCTGGGATGTTTCCCATGGTGTGTGTGAGTGAGGAAAAAGAACACTAGAAATGAAATGTGTTTACCTATTGGGAAAATCATTAGTTAGATGACACCTTCAGGCACATGGGTTGGCCCCATGGTAGGGACCACATGTGTGTGAGGTAACTGGTAGTACTTGGTGGGTCAAGACACGAGGATCATGTTAACGCGGGGTGTTTGTGCTGTCACTAGGACCCAGTTTGTAACATTCCTTGCTGATATGTGGCTTCAGTTTCATTCAATCAAATGTAAATTTCTTGGTAATAATGATCTCATTGGGATTCCATGTTGGTAGTGACATCTTCATCATCAAGGGTTATTCAATTCTAGTTATAGCTTGAGTATCATTCAATCATGGACAAGACTTTGAAACTATCATTGAATCGGTCACCACCTCCATGATCTCAAAAGGTAAATAATATTTTTGGTAGTTCTATTTAAGATCCCTTAATTATATGAAAACTCTGATCAATGCATTATTTTACATGATAGAGATAATAGTATATTTGTTTTTGGAGAATTGAATTCACAAATGGTGTTGGCCATCATGAGATTTCAGTGTTTGATTTATTCTTGGAAGATTGTTAAATTTATTATCATATCTACCTATTTAAAACAATTATGATCCTCTGGATTACCCAAAAGTTGGGTAGACATGACATGATCTAATTCAGTTATATTATTAATTTTATAGTTGAATAAAAATTAATGTTATTTCTAGAATTATATGTACACATTTATTTATTTATGAGTCATTGTGGTACTAATTAATGTTATATATGAATCTTTCTATGTAAATAGATTAACATTCCTTATCTCTATATTGATGGTCAATATTCCTTCCTAAAATTTATGAGGTGAATCCAAGATATAATCTTCATACTTCTCAATATCATTTAGGGAAGAAGACTCACTAATGTCATAAGAATCCAGATTTGATGCAGATATTTTTTTTATTCTCATAGATGATGATGAGGTGTTATTATATAATAACAAAAATGGTTCAAAGGCATTACTAACATGGGTATCCAAGATAATTTTCCCAAAATCATTACTTTTGTCAATTTTAAAAGATATAATTAAATACTAAGATTTAAAATATAGTATGAAGATAATATGTTTATTTTCATTATAATCTTCAGTGAGATCACATCACACTTCCACATTGTTAAATTAATATAATGTCTCCAAAATCCTCAGGATGGAGGGATATGTACCCAAGAACCATGTCTTAAATCTTATTTTTGTATTATTGTGGTAAAAATATTAGTTAAAAAACCCTTATGTAATGTTTCTGAGGAATAATATTGATTTTCATGGAAGGTGTCATTCACTTCCATTGTTGGTCATGGCTACTCAGTGGGGAATTTTATTGACAATTAATTTATAGAAAGGTGGTTAGATTCATCGATTTACAATATATAACTCACATTACATGATTATTGATTAAATTTGGAGTTTTATATATAATTAAATTACTAGTAAACACTTTATCCATTTCTAGTAAAATCGATGGATTGGTAGGGCTAACATTTAAGAAATTTGGAGAATTCATCATGACGTTGTTATCTACCACAAACTTCTTCCCCAAACTTTTTAAAAATATTTCCACCATTTATAAAGATTCATATGACTCAATGGTGTAAAAATATTTGTATAGTACCCTAGAATTGCAATTAATATAGTACAGTTTTGGAACTTCTTCATGAATATTGGGTAATAAACTGTCGAGTAAATCATTCAATGTCGTTTCATTTTGAATAGCTATAAAATTTAAGTTTGACATGAGATATCTAAATTGTTTTATATTTTTTATTCAACTTATATGTTTTTTTCACTCATATCTACAACTTGTATTTTTATCATGAAAGGGGATAGGTGGATATCATTGTATCCCAAGTGTTAGAGGCTCCAAACAGATTCGAGATTAATCCCAGATCCATTACTAATTAAATCATGAAAAATGTAAAAGTCATCCAGAAATATAGATATATACAAATGTCTTATTTTATTATGCATGGATGTTTACAATTTCTTGAGATATAATTTCTAGTATGACAATCCCTTAAACTGATATTCATGTGATATGCCTCATCTATATAATCATTCACATTGATCTCTTGAAGGCTAAAAATATTTTCAATGGTGGTTTTTCTTAGCTCTATAGAGAGGTATTGTGATTGTAGTTTTGAATATTTGGATTAGAAAATTAAAAATAGTTTTATAATTTTGTATTTCTAGACTAGGTTATTTTTAATACTGTAGAAATCATTCCTTATATATAATGGTCTTGTTGATTAACATGACTATTCTAGAAAACCTTTAACTGATAAAAATTTTGGGGAATTTTTTTTTCATGTTTCTCTAAGATGACATTCCAACATTCTAATACATTCCATAAAATTGGATAATTTTTATTTTATATTTAGATATAACTAGTTAAAAATATTTCCAAAATATTGAAGATCAAAATTTTCGTTATGTTGAGATCATTATGGTGATGGAATATAAGTTTTTATAGTGTAAATGGCATCAATGGAATCTATAACTGGATGAAAGGTTCCATTTTTAACTTATATTTCTCAACCTCCGCATCCATTTCAACCTCATTTATTAATATAGGATGAGGTATAGGGTTCATATATTCCCTCTTCATCAGATAACAGGATATGAAATTGAATTACATTGATAAAACTATATTATGACACTCAATATGATGATAACCTCATTTTTTGAATGTTTCATCTCATAAATTATAAACGATGTTGGAATCATGATTGAATATTTTAGTTGAGCCCAGATCATAGTGTGTTCATGGAAAAATCATTTTGCATTCATACATTTATCAAACATTCTTATGAATATTCTTAGAATTTCTTACCATTATTCTTTATTCACTAGTATAATGGAAAATAGAAATGTCACATATTCCAAAGGATTATCCAATATTACTTTTCATGAATCACAAGTCTAAAAAATGATATATTTTAAGATGAGGAAATCTAAGATATTGGGTCCTAGAATTTAATCGAAGGGTCAGTAAAAAGGATTGTTGTTTAAAGAAAATTTATTGCATTTTCTTTTATAGAGTGACATAATTATGACTTTATTTTTTTAGACAATGAGGTACCCTAAATATTTCTATCATTGGAATGTATAAATTTTATTCATCAAATCCAAAAAATTTAGATCACACCACCACTTTATTCTATCCTAATGTGGGGTTTATTATTTATATTGTCATTTATGGGGAGATATCATGTGAAATTTCGGGGATTTCGGTGATGGTTCTATTGAAGGATTCTTTTTGAGTGTTACATTTTCGATCTATACTATACTATATTTTTTTCTTTATATTGATGGTTTCATCCAGAAATTTCTACGAACCATCATTTAAAATAATCTTGGAAATATACCACAACTAAAAAATTTGAAAATCTATTGTGATATTGAAATGAAATTAGATGTATTTGTGTCTCTTTAGGGTGGTTTTATTGGTAGATTTGTGACATATTTTATTAAAATAGTTTCATATTCAATGAATATGTTATAATTTTCATATAATGTCAATGTCTGAAAGCCTAAAAGTTTACACTATATATAATTCAAGTGAAAAGGGATCATTTTCTTTCTCACAATACAACTGAATTGATATATTAATTGTAAAATAATTGTATTCCCTGATGGAAACAGGCCCTACTATTATATTTTTATACAAGATAGATGTTGGCCTCTTTAGAGTTTTTTTATATCATCTATTATATTCCCATTGTTTTTTGTTTCATAGATCCTAAAATGGGACTGAAAGGAGACAAAAAGTGCATTATCTTCTATTTTAGATATCCAATTCCATTGGAGGATAGAAAGGTAGGATTAAAAATATTTAGTAGAAAAATATTTACATCCAACTAATTGATGTGTGTTTTACTATCTAGATATAAAATCATGTTATCCCCCCTACGTATTCCTTCCAAATATGAATGGATTTAAGGGAGTTAAAGATATTTTTGGGTAATAATGTTTTGGGAGATAGTAAACTGGAAGTAGAAATTTATTGTTGATATGTTTGGAACATTTTTATCTACTTGTTTCCAGCAGCCTAAGGCATCCATTCCTAAATGGTGGTGTTTTATCTAGATGAGAAAATTATTAATGATCTTCAGTCACATAGTTTATATAAACCACTAGACATGACGCAAATATAGTGGTGTAGTCATGCTCTATGGTAATACCACTGCCTTCTTATCAACAATTCATTAGAGTTGATATAGCTTAGTCTTACTATGTGCATTATTCTATAATAATATTCCTTCTAAGTATATCATCATTGATTTTCCACTATTCCTCAAGATCATGTTCATTTTTGGAAAACAAATTCATGAAAAAAGAGGTCTATTTTACATAGGTGGTGGTGGGTTCAATATGTTCCAACACTATTCTTTTTCTCTTTGGATAAATATTTACCTGTATGAATAACTAAATATTTAGAGAGACACTAGTATTTTATGTTTTCCAATGATATAGGGTATGAACAACCTTTTAGGTGTTAGGTACTATCCATGTTTGGATTGGATGTCTCCCCATCATGTTCTTATATTCCAACATCATGAATTAGGTTATCTGAAATGTTGATTCCAACAAACATCACTAATATGAAGCATATATACAAAATCACATACTAATTTGAGTTGAAATAGGATTTTTTCCATATAAATACACATATATAGAAAAATCATAATCCTTATTTCAATCCACCTCATAGATTGAACATTTCAACTCTAACCCTCCATGAGGCTTTATCTATCCTCCATGATGAATAATGATATAAATATAATATCAATAAGAATTCACTTAGTAAATTTCTGATGATAAGTGTATATTTTAGAGTTTGAGTAACTACAGAGATGGTTCCTAATGATTCAATCCTAATCTGGAGTATACAATGTACCATGAAGGAGGAGGGTATAATAATCACTATAGGCCTATAAAATAGGGTTAGGAGGGTTTTTTCACCATCACATCTTGGAGACATTGTGAATTTTAACATACAATATTTTGTGGTGGTGGAAATAATTTCTTTAACGATATATGTTTATGTTCCTTCGGTAATACTTATCAAGTAGTGGTTATCACCTCCTTCTTTACCTTTCATGTTTGTACCCATCATGAGTAAGATATAGATCCTTTATATGGTGAGAATAACTTTTCATTGATAGAATCACTATATTTGAATGATTTTCTGACCCAAAAAATATTCTATTATGACCTATTGTAGCTTTATATAGGATTATATTTGTAAATTTATTACACGAGGTACACCACTTTGGGTTTATTAGAGAATCATGATTTAAATCAATGGGCTAATTGGAAAATTCACATCCCAAACCTAAAACATCACTTAATGTGGCAACATTTCATGTTACCTCAATAAAGTTTGTTATTTATTTAATTTAGTAATGTGTAGGTCTCTATATTCTATCCTCTCTTTATTGTTATGGTTTTCTTGTTTATAGAAATTACATTATTAGGAAACTTTATGTTCATATAGAAATGGAAAGGTGGTGGAATCAAAAATATTGATGTTTTCTCTATTTTTCATTATTGTTATTAACATACTCCCTAGAAAATATATTTTCTCCTTGATATAATAGAGAACATTCGATATATTTAGGTGTAGGTAAAGTACACATTCCTCTCTTATAGATTTTGTAATGTTATTGTTGGGATTCTCTATATTTCATAACAGTATTTGAATGTTTTCCTGTATTAGTTCCTTTCAAATAGAAATTAAATATTCCTCATCCTTATAGACAAGTTCTTCAAAATGATTTGAGATTTGTTTTTCTTTTTATAGCTAAATTTTAATGGGGAAGAGGATCACCCAAAATCTCTGCAGTTTCACCACGATATAGTGATCTGATGGAGGCATGGATGATGATTTTCTTATTGTGTTTTCTATCAATTACGATAAGATGTTGTTATTTTTTGATGAGATAATTATTCTATCCAACCTATATTTCTCAACTTCATATCAAATATAATGGATCCTAGATAATGGTTTACACTTAAGGGTGACCCTTTATTAAAGATGTAGTCATATTACATGGGGACGGATTCACAATGAGTACTATGGGGAGGTCCACTATAGTCATTGATTTGGGATTTATAGGGTGGATCACATTTTTTACCAACTATTATTTTCTTTTAATTGTTAAGGACTTATTTCTTATTAATCTTTATACTCTTGAGAGTAACCTGAAATATTGTACCATGGAGAGGACCTATATGGTCTTTAATCATACTTCCATGCATATGACCTCCATGGTTGTTACTATAATGAGGACCTCTAGAGCATATCACAATGGAACCTATCATGGTCATTTAAGAATTATATTATTTATTAATAGATTTCATATTATTATACTACTATTGAAATACCTAACATGGCCTAAAAATGTATTTGTTGAATAGGGTTGGAATTTGAGTCTACTTCAGAGTTATAAGATTCCCTTTAAGAAAAATTTTAGATCCTATTTTTTAGGTCACTGTTCTTGGAACGTGAATCATAATCAAATTCACCTAATATTGGAAACAAAACATTTCCATAGGAATAATCCTAGATTACCACCTTCTTATCAATGAAATATTTTGATTTCTATCTTTGATAGCCATGATTATATGTCGGCATGCTTCGTAACAATTAGCTAGAATCTAGATATCAGTATCAATTTTTCACTTCATCAACTATCAAAATAGAAAAATATGACTCCTATGTGTGGATAAAAATATGAACATCTTCCCTAGTGAGTTTCACTAGCATATCCTTATGGAATTTATAGGCATGGGTTGGAATATAAGCCTGTAATAGGATTGTATCCATTTCATACTACCAAAATCCTTTAGCGGGAGTAGGGAAATGATCCTTCTCAAGAGTGATTTTCAAAATCTGATGAGAAGATATTATAGTGGTTGTAGGGATATCATCATAGCCTAAACAGACTATCAAGACACACTAGAAAAATTTAGTAAATTAGGGAAATATTATTTTCACTAACCCTCATTCCTGACTAAGGTATGGAAAATATCGGGCAAAATTAGATTTGTAATGTGATCCCAAAAATTAGTGGTTACAACGATATTCTAATAAACTCAATTACGTTTGGAGTGAATGGTAATATAGTATTTTCCCATACTGGTCAATGGTATATGTCATTGATCATATTCATTCAATACCAATATATGATATTGTGTTTGGAAGGTATAATTAGGATTAGTTTCATCTATCTGTTATTCAATAAAATATAGTAATATACTTACTCTATGGGAATCAAAATATAATAATAACCCTAATTTTTTGTCATTAATTACTCTTGGTGTAACCTCCTTATAGGTTCCTTCTTCTATGAGAACCTAGCTAATTTCTTCTTGGGTGTAGAAATTATTATGTTCTTGAAGAGATATGGTTTTACAGTATAGGTAGTGGAAATTACTATTATTATCTCTCCTTGTATTATCCTAAAATTAAGTTGGGATAATTCGAATATCCACTCCAAACTCATTAAAGTTTTGTCAATTAGAATTTTTACACTCCAAGGAAGGTATCATGAATTTCTTTAATACCAAGGTAGGGGTTTCACCTTTCTCATCTACCCAATATTGATATGAGTGTAAATGTTTCTTTGTATCTCACAATATTCCCTGATATGCTTCCAAATTTTAGAAATAGACATTGAGATTATATTCCTATATTAGTGAATCCATTAGATGACTTGGGATTTGCAGAGTCTGGAACAATATCCTCCAGCGTAGTAGGGACATATCTCTTGTCTTATATGAGGCGTTTATAGGGTTTCTCAATTGAGGAGGAGGAGTATCTTAATGAGCTCCATGATGGAAAATTGTTAATAATGTCACATTTTCATGAGATGTTGAATGGATTGATGTGTCCATTTTTTTGGATGTGATATATATCATATTTTGTTAAGGTATTTCGAGGGGTAAAAAACCAGATATATAAAATGAATCAATTATTTATCATAAGAATGATCATGGGAAATTGATCACTCTCTCGGGTAAAGGATATATATATTTTCAACCATTTTTCGACATTTCATTCCCAATAGTTGTCTTATATTTATAGAGACATATTTTCCAAATGAAGGGGTTATGTAGGGTATTAATATTGATTCTTAGGGTTGATAATTTGTCTATGGGAGGGGAGGCCGAGCTCATCAGATCATTTGTGGGTGGGGATGTATTTTCTAATTTGGTATTATATTTTATATTTATGATATGTTCATGAGTCCATACAAAATCCCAATTTAGGGATGGATACCTCCAAAATAGAAGTTTATCAAATCCATATTTTGATATAAATATCTATATGTATTGTTGGTTTCCCATTATTATCTTTGTAGTAAGTGATGTTATTTTTAAAATAAACACATAGAGTTTTTAGGTGTCATGGTGTTGAAATGAGGATCATAAAAGTGGATTACTATATATCCATATGAATAGAATTTGAAACTACGCAGTTTAATGTCAGAAAATAAAACACACTGTTCTTTTTTTGGTCATGTGACAATGACCAATGCAGTGCCTTTTAAAGAAATTCAAGCTTAACCTTGTGAATTTCCATTTAAATTCATGCAACTATGACATTATCCTTCCAATTTAGAATCATGTTGAATAGATGAATTCATGAATTATTCCTATAATATGAATAGTAGGGGTTGTACTCATGAGTCTCCATTTTTAGATCATCTTATCTATCAGTGTCCACCCTAGATAGAGTATAGTGGGTCCTGTAAGAAATATGTCCCAATCATGAAGGATAGGTAAACTCCTTGGGAATATTTCATGTTGTGGGAGGAGTTATAGATTAAAAATAATGTGTGGACCTTGTACAACCAAGGTATCAATAAGTACTTGTTTGGGTTATATGTATGTGGTAAAAATATATGGACTTCCACATCATATGGTTTCAATGGAATGTGGAATACTGAGTGAACTCATGGGGGGATATAGTAGAATGGGGATGGGCTGGTGATCACACCATATTGAAATCCCATAAACATATGTATAATTCATTGATGAATATTTGGGGGAATTTCATAAATTGGAACATTTTTTGTTATTATAACCAAGGAAGAGACCACCTCATGCAAGACTCACTAAATAGAGAAAGGCATCCATCTCAATAGTTTGGAAGCTAAGATATAAAGCATGATCTATGGGAAGCTACAATATTATCATCATGATATATATCATTATTATCAAGAGAATTCATGATATTTTTCTCCCATAGAAACATATCAGTGAGATATTAAACCTCTATAGATGACCTTTATCATGGGAATGTATGATTATAGATGTCAAAACTAACATCCATTGCTAGATCATGTCAATAAAAACTACATAGATGGTGCCTAATTGGGTAGTAGTGATGTATAATATTTTGGATAAGGAGTGCTTATCTATGGGTATAAGGTATGTTTCATGACCTTGTATAAATATTTTGTAGGATTAGGTCCCTACAGGGATACCTAGGTAAATGCTCTTGTTTGTTATATGGTAAGAATAATTTTATGCAAAAATGGTATGGATGGGTAATGGTTCTACCTTCTTTGGGATGTTGGGAAAATTTTTAACCTATTAAAAGGTAGGGAGAGAGTTCTCCTAAGTGATTGGATGTGTCCAATGATCACCCTAACAAGGGGTGGTTATAAATTTGTTATTATAATGAGATGTCCTAAGAGACTGTTCGACCTAGATTGGAGTAACACAATGTTTTCCCCTAAAATGAATAGGGAGAAGTGGTAATCGAAATATTATTTAGGGAGACATTAATACCCTAATATGTGGTTGGGTGAATATAATTCACTAATTGGATCTCTCAAGGTAAGATGAGCTAGTGGAAACATAGTGTAGTTGAATCTATAAAACTGAACGAGGCACTTTGTACTCTTGTATTTAATATAATATGGATCCCTTATCCCTAATCCTTAAGGGTGGTACGAGAGGTGGTTTATAAATAATATCTTGTATTATCTCTATTTGAGGAAAAAACCTATTTTTATTTTAATTAATTTTTCATGGTTGTGTCTCAATTAATCTACCTATTGGTGGTTGGTGACTTGGTCCCAAATATCTTGCTTCTCTTCCACCCCTACCATGAGTTTCTCTCCATGTTTATTCAATAGACACCCATGGAATTTATTAATATAAAAAATAAGTATAATAAGCCATGTGATGTCTTGGAGTGGATTGTTGTACATATAATTTGTTTATAAAAATTTAGCTTTGTGAAGGATTTGGGCAGACTAGTGTAATCAAGAATAATGTCTTGAGGGTGGTTTGTACAGAATTTTAGAAGAATTACATTGGTTGTATACCTATATTTATATGAAAAGTTATGGAAAAATTCCTAGTCCTTTTTAAACAAAAAAATAATTGATTCTATATTTATGAAAAGGTTTTACGATATTATATTACTTAATTTCTTGATTTAATTTTTTTATAAAAAAATATATGAAACTGTGTTACTAGAAGATTACCAAATTCATCAATATAAACATATGTATTCAACTCTAGTTTAGAAATTAGTGACATTGGGATAAGGAAAGTGTTATTTCTTGTGTTTGATTAATGATTCTTTTTCTTCTTCTAGTGGCCTAAACTCTTTATAAACAACATGGATTTAAATTTTGTAACCTAAAAATTATGTAATGGTTTGAGAGTGGTATTCATAAAATATAAATAATACCTTTTTATGTCATTCTTGATGTTAATGATATTAAAATAATCGTATTTTCATGATATAATGTAATATTTAATTCTATTGGATTTAAATTACATCCATCCTTGAACTTTTTGACATATATTAACCAATATATTATTATTTTTAAATTCAATATACAGTAGCATTGTAGAACCGTGGACATTATAAATATAGAGAAGAAAATTTCTATCATACTATATAAATTAGATATTTTCATCACACCGTTAATTATTGATATAATGGTCCACTTTATGGTTCACTTGGTTAGAGAAGTTCCATTTATATGGTCTTTTACATTATATATTGATGTACTGCATTGAATAATATATATATATATATATTTTAATAGGTTATGTCATAAATTAGTGTATCTAAGAAGGTTATATTGTGGATAAATTATTGGTTATAAATCAATTTATTTTTATACTAATATACTCTTTAATGTATAGGGATTTGGTCTCCCAATTTGTCATCACAGTATGAACCTTATGGGTGAAGTAAATTTGGATTGATTTTTTTCTTAATTAGCAACAATGAGTGTAATAAGGGTTTCTTTGATGTTGTACACAATAGAATTTATGTTTCTCTATATGTGAAATTTCCTAAATTATTTATAAAAAATTTAATTCGCACAAGGGATGAAATTTGGATATCAAATAAACAAAATCAGTAATTTATAAGGTGGTTTAAAATATATATTATGTAGAGTTATCTACAAATATTTATTCATTTTATGAATGGATTTGATGGATCTCCACAGTTTCAACAATATGTGCATTATCATACATTTTTCATATAATTAAACATTTGATGTTATACTATTGGAACCCATATTATTTGTTGGATTTGTTGATAATGTATTAGATTAATTACATTATTCATAAAGGATTGTTATAGATTCATCATCATAATAACCTAAATGATTAAATATGTTTATCTTGTTGGACTTATTGAAAAATAGTGTTAATTATTTAAAATAATTATTATTGGATTGTTATGGATTAATAATTATTGGAATCACAAGTATTACATATGTTGGGTTAGAGGGACTTGATGATAATAATTTTTCATTATTATCGTGGTAAGATATGTTGAAAAAGATATTCATCTCCTAGATGATTGATTTATAGTAGTATAGTTAGACGATACATGTTTCAATATTAATTAGTTCAAATATCATAATAATTTGGATTAAATCCATGATGCAAGAACATAAGTAAGATACTGATGCTTCCATGATTTTACAATATTTTGGGGTGGTGTTTTAACAAAAAAATGTGTGTTTTGAATGTTTCTATACATAAACGGCCAAGAGGCAAGAAACTAGGACATGATACTTAATGATGATTTCTAGTTAGTTCTTGAGTGGAGTTTTCTTTTTGGAATATTAATGTCTTCAACTCTATAGTAGAGCAATACACTGTAGAATATTATTTTCTGCTACAAAATATTTAAATCATTCAAATTTCAATTTCATGTTATTTTAGATTATTCCATTATAATTATTTTAATAATAATTCATATGTATTATAGTGTAATATGATTTACCATTCAATTAATAGTGGTGTTGGTTAATTCATACAAAATTTGGATAAATGAAAATTTGGTCAGCCATTATCAAGGGACATTACAGATGCTTCCCTTAGTAGAGTAAGTCATCTAACTGTAAAGACCAACCTAGATAAGATGGTATTGTAGGTGAAAACCATCATGTTTTTTCAATGGTGAGATTAATGGAAAGGTCATGACACTTGGATTCACCACATAGGATCATATAATGTGTGGCTCAACAGGTGAACCACTAGGACTCATAGGACCCTAGGTTATTTGACCAATTTTATTTGGTTTGTGGTTATTGATATAGTAGTTTCAATTGATAAGAATATATGACACGAGACAAAGGAAGGTTGAAACTAGACTTTTGAATTAGGAACTATGCCATGGAGGATATTTTATCAAGGTAATGTTTTTTAGTAGGGTTTAATCAAGATTTTAGGGTGCCTTTTTCATGAATAACATGATATTATTATAGCATATTAAAAAGATTATATTTATCCCACTAAAACATTTTAGGATGTGGAGTGTTTTGATTTAGGAACTGCAGATATTTGTATGGTTTCCAAGTGTAAAGGTATCAACATCATAACAAATATATTACGCCATAGGTAATCCTATTTTAGATTAATTTTTAGTAGATCATATCAATTTCATGTGGGAGTGGTGAGAAAGTTAAATAGTGTCATATTTGATGATTTTTCCAAAAGTATAACACACCATTCAGAAGTAATCAATTCCAAATAAACTTGACCGAGATCACATTATATGTCATATTATAATGTTAAACACAATATTAAAGGTGTGAAATAAAATTAATATAGACTAGAAGAAGAAACAACATTATTTCCAAGTAGTTATAGAAAATAAGAAATATAACTGGTAAAAAAATAGGTTGTTATGGATCATGTATTTTGGGATTTAACTTGATTTTAATCAAAACCATAGAAACACTAAATATAAGGTACAAATAGAGAGATATCTGAGAGAGAATTGGAAGGATGATTAAACAAATCAATCTAATTAAGGGGTACATGATTAAAAACATCATGTAGAAGCTCTGGAAGAATGTTTAGAACATATATAATATTGAAAATATGAATATCATATTTGAAAAGGATTTTTGGTTCTACAATAAATGATATTGATTTTAACTCATTGATGAACATCCCAAAGGAAAATAAAAAGAGTTCATGATGGTGTGGTGAAGGAGAGGAATTCCATGTTTATTTTTAAAAGTGAACAATAGAGGTTCTATGATCACTCATTGAATGTATATTTTGTTTATTTTTTATTTTTATAGTAGGCTATAAAAGATAAAGAGGAGATACAACGAAAAGATATCTACATAGAGGATGTACAAAAAATATTGATATCCTTCTTTGGAATGTGTGACAACTCTGTTTTACAATTTTGATGAAGTGAGTGAAAGGGGGAAGTGTGAGGATAGTGATATCTTGTTGGAAGTGATCTAGTGTAATCCATTGTAAGAAAATTTACCCCATATTGGAGTTTCATATACTAAAACCCCCTAAGTAATGTGTTTAGTGTTTTTACACATAAAAATGTTTTAAGTTGATTTTTCATTAGATTATCCCATAGTGGTGAACCATGTAAAATTAATTTTATCTTTATACATTAATATTTTCATTATATACTAAACAAAATAATAAAGTAGGTCTAATCCCCATTTATTATACTATGCCAGGGGTAGTAGGAAGAAAATGAAATTATATCAATATCTAAATAAAGAGAAAAAAAAGTGATCCTTGTATATAGGAGGTGAAGGACATCACGGGTTGTGGGATGTTTAATAAAAAGTGTTTAATTAGAAATAAAACACCATACCCTGAGTCACTCTAGTATTTCACCCATTATCCCCTTGAGTGACCATACATCTATATAATAGAATATGCAGAATATACCATGATAAAAATTAGTGTAGTTACTTTTATAGTATAAGATATGCATGTATATGGTAGTAATAATACAAATTTAATATAAAAAAATATTTCATATGTAGTAATCATTAAAAAAGTATAGTACTTAGATAATAACATATTCTACATGCTATTTTTAAAAAAATATTTTGAACATAGGAGTAATATTAAAATGAAAAATTGATATCAATGAATACCAATTTCACTAGGGAAGGGTATAAATATTATTCATTCGTAATGGAATCATATATATTCATTTCTTATAAATATACATTGAATTTTACCTTTTTTAGTGACTAAAAAACACCATTCTAAAATAAATATTCATTTAACAATAATCCTTTTATTATGATATCACATTCATTTAATGGTGGTTCTACTATAGATTGTTCCTCATATGTGTAGATGTATCATTATTTAAAGATTTGGATACATGATAGATGATATAAACCCTTTTAAATATAAATAAAAATAGAGTTTAATGTGCATGTACCATGTCAATGTATATTTTTTTAAGAAATTATGTGTTTTCTTAAAATATTATATTTTTAATAATATATTTGTATTTTATAAATTATGTGTCTAAATAATTCTGTATGTAATGGATTCTTTAGCTTCTAACCCACTAAATATTGAAGGATATAATAAAAATAATTGTGATATTGAGTATATTTTATAGTCGTAGTAATATTAAGAAGGTAACAAATAATAATAAGGTGAGAAAAAATATAATTTAAAGAAATATACTATAGTGGAGCACCATTCGAGAGGTGAGAATGAGATAAATGGATATAGGAACAAATAATGAATGAAGTGTAATCCCAAGACTATGTTAGTAAAACTTATTTACACCAAATGAATAGGTCAAAAATTTGAGGTTGGATATAATTCACACTTTCAACATATTCACAAAAAAAACCATCTTCATTAGTTACAATGGGAGGTAAATACTCCAATGAATGTGTGGATTGATATTGATATGTGACACAATATCATACCAAAATTGAATGGGATAAATTTGGAAGTCTTTAAGTTGAAATTATTATATAATTTCCCTATTATACTTAAAAATAATATAATCAAACAATTATTAACTATTAATTATCCCTTTTATAGTATATTTATATTTAAATCATACATGGTAAAATTGAAATAAATTGTTATTGGAATGAGTCATAGAGAATTTTATATTCTTAATTCCAAACATAGTCATTTGAATGTGGGGGATAATTTAAAACCCCGTCCACAATATTCATATACAAATATCACAAAACATTAAACATGAGGGTATTTTGTTTCCCATTTAGATGAAGAGGCATTAAAGGTATATTTAAATTGATATTAATTCATTTTATTTGTGATATAATATTTATGTTTCCTAAATTTTTAATATAAGAAACAAATAATGAGTATAGAAAATAAACAAAAAACATCAAAACCAATGTGTACTTGATGTCATTTAAGGATAGAATATGTGTTAAAAGAAAAAATGGAATGTATTTAAAATCATTTTTAAAAATCATATGAGATATGAAATAATAAAAAAATTATTTCTTTTTTGTTTTATTTTGATTATAAAATTAGAATATCCAAATATGTGTATCCCATATCATGTTTTATGGAAGGTAAATCTTGTAAATAAAAAAGAAAAAAATTTACCTTAAAACACAAATAAGTATGAAAATCTAGTTTAAGTATAAAATAAATTAAATTTAATATCCTTTAATATTTTATTAATTGAAAATTACTAAGTAGTTTTATGTATTGTAATATGGTTTTTTAATTAGAGTAATCATATTTAAAATAAAAGAAATAAGTATATTAATTTGATTATGTGTATCTAGAACAACATTACCATGTTTTTTGTGTATGTTTTGGATTTCCTCCATGAGAATAAATTTGTAAAGAGAAACTCATCTTGATAAAAATAATTAAATATAATAGGTTTACAAAGAGATGGATTTTTAAATAAAAATTATTTGTATTTGGATTGAAATAAAAGATTATCACCAACAAAGGGATCATGGAAAAAAGTCTACACAACCACAACCACTATATAAAGACCCATAATCACAATTTTTTTGTCTAGTCAATGGTATTCATGCCTTAAATTTCCTCTAGTAATCTATTTTAATACAATAATTTATTATAATTATTTAACAATCTGCATTGGATATATTTCAGGCATTAAAATTTTAACATGTGAAATTTGTGGTGATTGATATTGATAAGTACCCATTGATCAACTTGTTTCATGAGATTAAGTGTAAAATAGTCAAGCTAATATCCAATATAATAAAAAAACAATCAAAAATTTATTTGAGAGTAGTGATTAATTTCCCTCACGAGTCATGAATTGGGATGTCTATTCCCATTGATGATATTTATATTAGCACTATTAGAATTGTAATTAGAACATTAATATCCTGACAATTTAATCTTATAGTGAAAGATGGTGATAAGGTTTAATACCATTTCTATTATATTTTGTATGAAAAAAAATTAAAATGTATAAGAAAGATTTAATCAAGTGTAAAAAATGAAAACTGGAGAAATAAAATTTAGACTCAAGATAATATGAATGATTAGGAATTGGATCAAAAAATCCATTTAAGAGTTCCAATTACCAATCAGCCGATCAACCAAAATTTCATGATTCAAAAATATTTCATAAATAAAGATACTACTAACATTTCCTAAAATGAATACATGTATGGAAAACAAAATTTTGATTTGTTATTAATTAGAATGTACGTTATATTTTCAAGACTGAATGGTTGAGATCCTCAGTTGTGAACATGAGGTGTATTTTCATAATTAATATATATATTATTTGATATAAAACTTTTATTACAATTTACAATAATTTATATTTTAAATGAAAATATATTTCATAACTATGTAAAGGTAAACCCCTATTAAATGGATTTTATATTTTAGTTATCATATAAATTTTATAAAGAAACAATCATTGAATGGAAAATAAATTGTGCTGAAAACACATTAAGTAGACACAATTTTTGAAAATACAATAACATACAATTGAATATACCTAATTACATCTAGGATGGGTTAGAAAACTATACTATAATTATATAAAATATATTTTCATTTTATCCATTACATATTGTTTTAAAAAATGTCTCTTTGGATGCCTATTGCTATCAATTTGGATAGTATGATGATATTTTTTTGGATAAAATGCATTAATATCCTATGAATATACCCTATAAGATATTATTTATTAATTATTAATTTATTAAATTCCATAATTTATAAAAATATATTCAAGTTATAGGTTTTAGAAAATTTTTCATCAAGTATTCAAAAATTATATGGAATCATATTTTTGTTGAAAAAGAAATGTATGAGTGAATTCCAACATATTAATTTCCATGATTAGATATTTATTAAGGTATTTGTTATAATATTTCACAATTTGAAAATATATCATAAAACACTACTTAAAAATAACATTTTTTATAGTTACATAACAAAAAATGAGAATGATTAGTGTAATTTGATTATTAAATTTACGAATAAAATTGTATTCCAAAGAAAAACAAATATCCCAAAGAAATTATTTCATAGAGTATATAAAATTTCATTGAAAATATTAATTTACCATTTAAATATCTATATTTATATAGAACTATAAAGACTGCAGAGAGAACAAAAATTATAATGAGAATATATACTTTTTCAGTAATGATTGAAAGTCATACATTGTATGAAAATGCATGTGGATTTCTTAAAAATGTTGTATCCTATCTAGTAAATATTTTTTATTTGATAATTTAATAGACTAGAAGTTTCTATAAAACATATTCATCTAATCATTTTTATATTTTCTATTATTTGTAGATTAAATTCATATTACGTACATGTGATAACAATCATTTTAAATTACCATTAATATTGAATGTAGTAAAAAATTAAAATAATTGCATTAACATACAACTATATATGTAAGTTGTTGGTATAAACTTTTTAACGATTATAGAGTATATTATTTCAACAAAAATGATCACAAAATAAAATTGACAATATTTTTATTTTTACAAGTCCTTCTTTCATTATAATTATCATTGATAGAAAGAATGGTACAAACATGACGGTTTTTTATTAATTATATCTACAATGAAAAATCAATTTCCCACACTGAAAAGAAAACATTTTGATTTTTGTGGTATTTTGAGATGAAAAGCTCCATAATATAGTAATTGATAAACTGAAACCAATATTATTACATGAGATAATGTACTAAAAATTTATATATAAGGCATTTTCAAAAGATTTTTGTTTCTGATTATTAATGTACTATTTCCATTACCTTTATAATGGTGGTTTTTTTAATATAGATGTTTATGTTATATTTTTTTGTTTCTATAAACGTTTATATTTGTCATCATATTTTTTATTCCACATTATATATAGTTTATATTTATTTATCTGTAATTTATTTGACCATTTTAGTTTAATGAATTTAAAGTGTGTGTTTTCAATTGAAAACATTCACTTTAGTAAAATGCATGAATCAAAAACATAAATTAACTTATATATTCATGTTACATTAGGAATATGAGTTATGATTAATTTTTGATATTTAATAACTAACTAAATTTAATTATGAAATGTGGTGTGGATGGTTAGAATTTAAATGAATAATATTGTTTTAAATTTGGTAATGTTTATAAGAAATGTCACGTACTCAAAATATTTTAAGAATTATTTTATTAAAATATTACTTTAGGAAAAAGGATCTTTATTCATTTTTGACCTAGAAAAAATTAAACACACATAATTATTATATATTTGTGTTGTTTTTATGACAAAAAATGTGGGTTATAAATTTAAAATTGTTATAGATTTTAGTTCGAAGGATGCTTTAGAATATCAAATCTATGAAAATTATATCGAACTGTTGAAAAGAATTATAATAATATAAATGATTCATTGTTGGAAATTAATAAAAATATATATATTTTTAAAATAGGGTGTGTTCTATATGACTAAAATTAAAAATTTCAAATAAATTAGATATTTCAGTTCAAACATGTTTCACATACACAAATGTGATGAAATGTTCTAGGATCTCCATAATATTTCAGGGAAACTATTGATGATTCATTTCAAACCTATATGGACTAATAGCTTAACAATCAAACACATATATTGGACTATATGAGTTAAAGTTTGTGTTTTCAATTCAAAATAAAAAATTTAGTTGGGAATTGTGTCACATAATCAATACATAGAAACCATACTCATATTTTCATGATACATTGGAGGCATGACCTATAAATTATTTATCCTAATTATGATGTAACCACATGTTAAAGTATTTATAATAATTTTTCCTTATAAGAACTAACCACATGTTAATTTGAGATATATTGTGGCTATATTGCTAAATGTGTGGACTATCAATTAAAATGAAAAAGTTTTGTTCACAACATGAATTGTATACTCAAAACAAGCAAATCCCAGTAGGATTTATATTATACCCTAGGAAAATTGTATATTGGTCATTGATTGGCTTATAATAATTATTTATGTGTCATTATTACATGCAGTGCAACTAATATGACTGAAATACAATGCTCTCAATTCAAAAGTGACAAATTAGTTCAAAATGAGAATTACATACTAAAAGACAAAACCAACATAACATGGTTGAATTATCGTAATTAGTTAGGAAAAAAATTAATGATTCATTTTCGACTCTTTGGAATTAAATTAATGTAAATCTTAAAAAAGGTGGGTACATTTTGGCTTATAGTGTGTTATCACCGGTTAAAAGGGGTATTTTTGTTCAAAATAAGTAGAAAAACTCAAAACTAAACAAATTTGCTCATATTTTCATGATACTTGAGTATAATTATTTATAAATAATTTCATACCTATAAACATTTACCTTGCATATTTTGAACATTTAGTGTGGATGATATGATTGAATGTGTGTGTTTTCAATTTAAAAATAATAAATATTTTAGTTCAAAACATGTGTCCTATGCTCAAAATCGAGCAAGAAATATAGTATTATCATAATAATTTAGTAAAATGATAAATAATTCATTAATAATTTTTTAAATTCAACCAAAAATGATCTAAAAATGTGTTGTTGTTGATATAAAATAATGTTTATGTTTTCAATTTAAAACTGACATGTTAGTTTAAAAGTGGTATCACATTAACAAAAAAATGTGCTCAAATTTTCATGATAAAAAGGCTCAATTTTTGATGATTCATTTCTGAACTGTATGAATTAACATTATATCAATAAAACACATTTTGTTTTCATTAATATTGAAAGTGAATGTTTTAGATTTAAAAGTTAAATTCTAATTTATAATCATATATTACATACACAAAACTGATAAAATGTGTTAATATTTTCATGATATCTGAAGTAAACTATAGTTTATTAATTTTTTATCTATGTTAATTAACCACAAATTAATTACATATGTGTGGTTTTTGGTATTAATTAAATTATGTGATATCAATTTAAAATTGTAATTTTAGTACAAAACATGAATCACAAACTCAGAATCCATAAACTGGTCCCATACTGTCATGATACTTTAAAAAATTGATCAATGGTTTTTTAGTTAAGTATAATAATTTAACAAATTCCATCCCAACATTCAATGCTTCTAAAATTACTGAAATTTTATATTATCTAATTAAAAGTATAATTTTTGTTAAAAATATATATCATACACTCAAAAACAAATAAAAGCACTTGTATTTTCATGCTATATTTTGAAATTGATTTATGATTCATTAATGACATGTAATAATTGACTTCATGTTATTATGATATGTGATGTGGCAGATATAACTTAATTAATGTGTTCTCAATTTAAAAAATGACATATACTTTAGTACAAAACATGTTTTAAATATTCACCATATAGAAAACATTATTTTATAATGTAATACTATACAATAATGATCGACATTTCATTTTTGAAATGTATGAGTAAACTATATTTAAATCTAAAATGTGGTGTGAGTGTTATGAATGAATAAACATGATGTCAATTTTAAAGTCACATTATTATAACAAATGTTCCTCACATACTCAAATATGAGAAACAGAAATCATATTTTCAAGATAAATTACAAAAGTTATTTTTGATTCATTTATGAAATGTTGGAATTAACTACATATCATTATAGAATTTAGTGTGGATGGTATAACCAAAATCAAAATTTCTCATTTTGATATTATTTATATTTTAACTCATAAAAAAATCTAATGCTCAAAATGAACAAACGATCTCATATTGTTATAATAATTTAGTAAACTAACCAATTATTTATTTATGAAATTTTGGTATCAACCACATTTCATTCTAACATGTGGTGTAGATGGTATAAAGTTTTTTATATTTCTAATTAAAATAGAAACATTTTAGTTTAAAATGTGAATCAAAAACTCAAAATTGAGAAAAATATATCATATTGTTATGATAATTTAGTAAAATGATTCAAGATTCATTTATGATATGCATGTTTTAACCATTCACCAATTTGTATCATGGTGTGTTTATATAACTAAATGTGTTTTTTTCAATTCAAAAGTTACATTTTATTTCAAATAATGTGTCAAATACTCAAAACCAATCAAATACACTTTGATTATTTTGAGAATTTAATAAAATTATTTATGATTTAATTTTTATTGGGAGGAATTAACTACACATAAATCTAACATACAGTGTTCTCAATATGTCTAAAGTGGGTATTTATTCTTTTTATAAAATTACAAAAAAAATATTACAATCACATGTTTATTTTATGTGGGGTTGGATCGATCCTTAGATAATATATCTCATATGTTCTATTCCTTTCATAATTTTTGCAATTATTTTTGTTTCTATGTGAATAAGACATCAATATAATTATAATATATTAATTTTTTTAATTGAAATATATTTTTATTTAAATTATGAAATTCAAAAATATTATGATTTATATGGAAATATTAGTTTTCATAGATATAAAAATTTATTTATAGTATCGGTGGTTGTTGTGTATTTATTTTGTAGAATCACATAATAGAATCGAACATGGTCTTTTATCAACACAAAAACAAATATTAATAAATTACAAGTTTATGAATTTTAAAAGTAGTATAGATAAAATCTATCATTTGTTGGAGTTAAAGTAATCACTAATAAATGTTTATGTTATATTTTTTAAAGTATTAATATTTATCTATATTTTTTGTAAGTACTGTATTTTTCATCACTTTAAAAAATATTTATTTTGATATTCTTGAACATTTCTGAACGAAATTTCTACAATTGTGTTTATTTTTAATGTTCCTTTTTATTATATTTATTTATTATTTTAAAATTATGAAAATAATAAGTTATTAAATGTTTTTACATAATTTATTTATTTTATTCTATCAATAAAAAAATATAATTTTTTATTAATTGGACTTAATGTAGAGATTTAGTTTTTCATTTCAAGAAACCATATGATCATGATGAATTTTTTTTAATACTATAAATAAATTTTTATAAACCTCATAACACTACATAAATTTATTTATAAATATTTTTATTATATAGTGTTTCAAATATGGTTGGATTTGATGACCATTATTAAAAATGTATTAAATTCCACCTCAAGTACATTCATGTCCTATATAATAATACTCGTCGAATGACATCGATATCTCCAATCATTCACAAATAAGCCTTTCATTTTTTAAATATCTAATTTCTGGATAACATTTTCAAATATTCTTTAACAATTTCTAATGTTAGGTATAATATGTATTTTTAATGAGTTATGTATTTCAAGATTCATTTGAATTCAATGACTGTGAATATATAATTAGAAATTATAAACATAAATTTTCAATAGAACTTTTCGACTTATTATTTTTATAATTTACATTTTATTTTTCAAACTAATGATCATTTCTTCAAAAATATAATATAATTTGGACATTCTGATTCAATTTAACTCTCTAAAATAAATATGAATATCAATTTTTTAATGTGATTTGAGTGAAAAAGACATATTTTGATATTCAAAATATTAATGAAAATAAATTTTAATAAAAGAATTAAAGATTTTAAATTATGAATATAAAAATTTATTCCAATTTATACAATATCTATAAATAAAAACTTTAAAATTATACATATTTTGACATCATGTTATTTATTTTTAAAAATTAACCTTAAATCAAATTTTTTAGTATTACAAAAAAAATAGTTTAAAAAATTGAGTGAAATAATTTTTTTTATTATCCCTCACTCCACACCATATTTCTATTATTATAGACACTACAATATTTTGAAAAACATTAAGGTGTAACCTATTGATTGATTTATATAAACCTAAACCAAAATTAAATGTATGAATATTGAGAAATATTTTATATTTTAATAAAAATATGTAAAAATAAATTTTGTTTAATTATAATGCATGTGGAAGAAATATAATTCCAGTGTCAAATAATTTGTCAGACCTCAATGTTTGAAAATACCAACTCATGGGACTACTCAAAGGAAGGACAATAAAATAACGAGAGAGAGTCAAAAACCTAATTGAAAAAATTATTGATGATATAAACCAACAAAATTTACTATCAAGATAAAAGTTGTGGAAAATGTCTCAATCCCATATTTTCATTTTAGGTAGTCCCAAATTCAACTTATAAATGAATTAATATAAGTATTGATGTTTTGATCAAATACTGATAGGGGGATATATAAAATTATCCCAATGGTTATATAGGCCAGTAATATGGGTGACAGAATGAAAATTAGTATTAAAGGTCTTATTTATATGATGAAATGTTAATATTAAAATCCGCATTTAAAAAGAACCCTATTTTCTTCCCATTCATCTAAAATTAATATTAAACTCAATTAACATCAATATTTTTCACTTTTAAAAATAAAAAATTGATAATTAATGCAAAAAAACACATGATGATGAGATATATTATAATAGGTTTATTCTTTTATAAATTATATATTTGAAGAGGTGGTCAAGTTTATAAAGACTACATATCTAAACTACAGTCCATAGATTTTCTATATAATACCATGTACAAGACTTTATCAAAATAAATGGGACCCAAGACATAAAATTAAAGTGAATGATACATTATTAGATAATAAAAACACATTTCAACATAATCAACAACTAAAATAAGGTTCAATATTATATATTATCAAATATTAATGAATTAAAACAATGTTCTTTTATGAAAAAGTAACTTTATATTGTGAATTATCATAAATAAAATTCTATATGACTATTTAAATATGAAAAATTATTTGGTTATGAAAACAAACATTGATATGGTTACGGGAGAACCATTATTAAATGTGACCACATGATTTGATAATATCATTAATGATTGTATATTTTATACTAAAATCCGGGAAACATAAGTGTATTTCAGAATTTTTTGTAATGGTTTTTACTAAAGAAATATATTTTTCAAGGGAGAAAGAATAAAATGAAATTTCTATGTCACTTTCATTTCATGGATTTTTTTAAAATATATTGGTTGCTGATTATGTT
Source organism: Viscum album (assembly GCA_963277665.1). Taxonomy (NCBI): domain Eukaryota; kingdom Viridiplantae; phylum Streptophyta; class Magnoliopsida; order Santalales; family Viscaceae; genus Viscum; species Viscum album. Next base: position 258,240,551 of record OY728150.1, read on the forward strand.
AATTTTTTTACATATTTTCAAGTGCTTCATGGAAAATGCTATAAATGGATTGGTTAATTATTAATTAAAATTTACACATGTGGATTTGAAAAATATAGGATGGAAATATGAGGATCCAAAAACATGCATAAACGTTTATCTTGATTTTATTTTATTTTATGATCAAATATGTCCCCACTTTTTTATTTTTTCATGATTTTTGGTGGAATTGTCTTAAATATGAATTTGGATGTGTTGTTATGATTTTAAACGAAAATGGAAGAAACAATAGTACAATTTTTATCACTATACATTAATCATATTAGGAGAAAATATATTTGAAACTTAATCCTATTAATTAAAAAAGAAAAATTATATGTTGTTTCATTATGTAAAATATCTATTTTTAATAAGGGATATGTACAATTTAACATGAATTATACTTGAAGAAAAATCATTTTAATTTTTCTTATGTAATATTTGTTTAAGGAAAATTTGGTATATATTGGGCTATAACCACCACCCTTTCATACTAATGTTTTTTATGGATAAACAATTGGTGCAAGATATGAATAAAATGAGATGAATAAAATAAAACATTATGAAATGGTCAAAATCATTTGGTGATACATGGTTCTGTGTAAGAATATCCTGAATTAAATATATGGAGTTGTTACACCATAGCTTTGAGAACCACACACATTAAATCTTTTTGGTATTAACTTGAGGGTGATGATTTGAGATCACAACATTAATATTCTCCATGATATGGAGGGTCAAAAATTGTGAAAACCATATAATTTGGGCTATATAACCTCTACACTGCATCCCTCATCTTGAATCGTAACATGTTTGGAAGAGTTTTATGAGAATAAAACTTTCACTGATAAATTCATGGTATAGTACTATGATATCTATGATTTCAATATTTATAATTTAAGATTTTCATCCAAACAATGTTTATTCCCTTTAAAGTTTGAATCTCTTCAACACAAGGAATGAAATACTAAATTTTGTTATATATGCTGAAATCCCAATAATTGAGTTTTCTTCAAGTATGGTCCTATATATTACTCATGTTAATGAAATTTGAAGGTGATTTCATTTGGATGATAGGGATGAACAAAGGGGATAGTAGCAACTAGGGGGGACTTTCTTTGATGGACCACGAAACATCTTAGATAACTTTAATGAATTTATTTCACACTTTTGGATTTAATATTAAGTTTTGTGGTAGTTGAGAATCATTTATTTCCTGAAATTACTATTTTAAACATTATTTTCATGATTATTCCAATTTTATCCCTCATAAACACTAATTAATTCATGATAGTGGACTATTCCATCATTAGTGTGTAGTTTTCTTAAGTAATGGTGGTTTATGAGTAAGTATATTACCTTAAATGATTATGTTTTCCTGTGAATCTGACATTAGAAATAAGTTCCACATTGCTCTTGATTCAAATTTTTTATCCTAGTGTTATAGTGTGAGTAAAGGAAATTAAGTGATGAATCATAATGTAGTGGAGTATGGGATCATGATATGCAACATGAAATTATCTTTTTCTACGAAGAAAAATTGAAATATATATTGTTATTAATTGATTATTATCACTATAAATTTGAAATAGAAATTGGTTGTTTTTTACTAACCACATGAGACTAATATATTTAATATTTATCCCATTTATTCAAAAAAATTAATCTGTATAATAAATTAATCAAAATTTTATAACACTTTTCATTTTAAGTCAATCATTCACTCTATCCAATATAATTTTATTTAAGGAAATAATTTTCATTATTTAAACTTTTGTTATTTTTTAAAAGGGGTATCACCACAATCATAATTACATGCTACAAAGGAGTGAAATAGAATTAAACATACACCAAACTAACATGATATTTTCAATGAAAATTTTCCTCCACAATTATAGTTCACTAGAGACCCTTATTTAACCCCTTGGGTCTCTATCTTAATCTCCTATTTGACATGGATTAACCATTCTAATCCTCCTCTAATTTTTTCCATTAACTAATAGTCTCCACACCCTTTACCATTCTTGTTTCTCTATTGAAACCCTTACACTTTTTCACCCATGAAACAACCAACACCACTCGAAAAGAAACCCAAATCTTCTTAAAAACACCTCTCCAATCATTCTAAACTAATACCCATTTTTAAAAAATGCTGTGTATGAAGAGTGACATCTCTCTATGCACTCCATTAAACTCTTCTTCATTACCATATACCCAAATCCTCATAATAAGTACAAAAAAATCTAGCAAATAGATAAATTACAAAATTACATCAAAATAGAACCCTTACCCCAACACCTATTCATCCCCCTAAACCAACACCTATTTCATCACTATAACATTAATATTACTCTTCCCCTACCCTAACAAATTAACAATCCTTTCATTCATACCAGACCCACCATCACAAAAACCTTTTCCTCATTGATGACACTCATTAATTAATGATGGTAAAGATATAAAATAATGAACGAAGGCACTATCAAGACATAGAATTTCATTGTGATGCACCAAATTATCATAGTTTATAATGTTATTTTTCCTTATAGTTATCCACATTGATAACAAAATTTTAGTATGGTCAAAATATTTTATTGAGATAAAACTAGAATTTATTATAACATTGGATCATGTTTTCAATGTTTCTACAATTATAATAGGTGTAAAGTATAGGATGATAAATTTTTCGAGGATTGGAGTGGGAATTGGAGTATATAGTGAAGATTTGGTCAAAAACCAAGCATATACAGAGTTAAAACATGAGACTATTTTGAATTATTATTAGGAGAAATATAAGTGTTTGCCTCACATTGATCCGTAATTCATTATAGAATAAGTGAACCATACTCAAAATGGTCCAATTTAGTATCATTCCGAGGTTTATCATCCATTATTTTCTATTAAAGGGAAATACATAGGAATTATGAAGCTAGTCAGAAAATATAGTTCTATTTTTTATTCAAATCCCCCAAAAATAAAGAAAACACATCTAGAAATTTTCATTTAGAATTAGGGGATAAATAACATATTACTGGATCATGATATTTTATAGATACATTTCCACCGATTTATTGTGAAATTTATATATTTTCAATTCATTTAAACTAATTCTTTATCATAGAATAAAATTGTTGATCAACCTAAATTTTATGGTGAAGATGGGAATATTATGGAAGGATGATCGAAATTATTTTTCGGTAGAGGGGTATTCCTATATGTCGAGTAGGGATACTGGTAATTTATAGTACCCTATATGCCAATTTTAAATAATTATAACATCATAAGAGATCTACAAGTGTTCTAGTTAAGGTGAAATGATGATCCATTCTATTGGATGTGTGGAATCATATTTTTTATGCCGTTTTATTATCAATTTTCTATTCAGCATCGTATCTTTGAGGTTATGGGACTTATATTCAAGGAACTATTATTACTACTAAAATCCTCATCACCCATGCCTCCTATGTCACATCCATAAATTGGAATACCCCCAGATTAATTGTCTACCCTAGTTTTAATACGTTTGTATAAAAATATTATTTTTTATTCTTGTTGCACTTGTTGATAACAAAATTATACATCATAAACCATTGTAAATGATTGAATGTGTGGGACTTATTATCCTTCACTATAATTAAGAATTAAGATGATGTTGGTAAGGGATTCATTATTAGAAAATCATTGAGATATTCATGGATTTTCCATGGAAGGATGTTTTAGAAAGAATCTAAGAAGGTGACAGAAAACAAAATTTATCATTTTTTATATGTATTTAAGATATTTTAAACCTCCAAATTTTTCGATTTGAATTTATTTTCATCAATTTTGGATTGATGTTATGTTTTTGGATAAAATTGGAAAACATCTTAATATTGTAATGATCAGATTTTAATAACATTATAAATTTTAGTGTGAAATACATAATATCATCCAATTGATGTGATTATATTTTTTAATATTTCTTTATTTGTAGGCTACAACATTGTTTTGTATTCGATGAGCTAATTAAACAATATAAAGAACTGAAAAATCAATAAGTATGGATAAATATTATAGCTAACCACATGGATCCAGCCTTAGTAAATTAATGATAAATTGGCCTACACATCTCCAATTAATATGATTCCAACTAAAATGGAAATAAAATTAAAATTACTGTTTAAATTTTTATGATCATGTGGATTTGGTATCATTAAGGTGAATATTGGATGTTCAAAATTTGGAGAAGGATTCTAGAAACCTCAGCTAGAAAAATTCATCCTTATTAAAAATTACATAATATCCTCGATATGCATCCCTCTAATATGAAATTTCTTCTGCAAAATAGGAAATTTGATTTCTAAAATCTTATAAGAAGGGACCAATGGCTGATTTAAATTTATAGTGGATGAAAAAGGAGCTATCTTCTAGAGAATAGATTCTACAATGGATGTTTCTACATCCATTTATTTTATTTTTTATTTTTATTTTTATTCTTTTTTACTTTAGATTTCTTTTAAATATAAATTTAATTTAAATATAATCTAATTCATTTAGTGTTTTTATTTTTTTCCTATATTTATCACCCATATTTTTCGTCCATTATTCTTATTCTATTCTTTTCTTCATCTCATATTAAAACTCTAAACAATTATACTCATGATTATGAGTAACTGACCCAAGAAATATCCCAAGGGATTAATATAGTTCTTGAACCTGAGGCCATGTTTTTGTTCTAATTTCAGTTAATTATAAGGATAATTTATAGTGGGTGTAATCCTCATTGAAGATTCCTAAATAATAACTTCTTGATTTGCAACCATATTCCCTCGATCAGTGAGGTGTATGGAGGGTCTTCTTAGTGATCACTTAGTACACATTTCATTTATAATTAGGGTAGATTGAGGTGTACACACATATAATGTATTGTGTTAACTATGTAGATTTGATGTTGTTCAATGAGGGTTCTCCCTTACAATTCTTTCGAGAGACCATTTTTTCATCTTAGATTCTATTCTGTTTAGAATTTCCTTGATATTTATAATTAAATGTTATTTTCATGTTATTTTCACATTTCATTTATTTTCTTAAATTTCCTTTCTTTCATATAACCTAAAACAAAAAAATAATTACTTATTAGATGAAATATATTATGTAGGTAAAAAACTGAGAAATATCCTCAAGTGAAACAACCCTGGTCATCCACTGTTCTATGCTGGGAATAAGTAGAAATCTTTTCCATGCCCTATGACAGGTGTGCATCAAACATGGGTTTTTTTTGGGGAGTGAAACGGTCTTTCAATAAATTTCTATAAATTCACATTTTTTCCTTTATTGATAAGAATTATGAAAAAATGATTATTTTCTCCAAGATTTATTTGAACTAAAACTATTTTTCATGGAAAGATTACTCACAGATGCAATATCATGAACATGAATTTTATTATAGTGATCTAAATGATCGAGTGAAAAATATAAATGATACTATGGATGACTTTGGGAAAAAAATTGAATGACTGTTTGACTATGTTCAATCACTAACAGAGCAACCCAATCATAAACTAGAAAAATACCATGAGAAAGCTATGGAAGAAATTTCCCTACTTGTTTTTGTAGTTGAAGAACCTGAGGGGGTAAAAGATGATGTTTCTGATGATCATTTCCACCTTGCACAACCATTGATAGAGGATAAAAATGGATGATAATTTTCTTATGATTTATAAGAGGAAGATCATTTAAATCTGTATAAATTTTGGAGAATTTCTGATGAAATTAAAATACAACATGATATCATTATCCCTTAAAAATAATCTGTATCTGTACCACTATATATCTCTCTAGTCTTGGAAGAATAATAACCCTCCCATGTGGTAGAATTTGAAGAAATTTCGATGGATCTTGACCAACTACCTCTATCCATTGAAGATCAACGCCTAGAGTATCATTCAATTGAAGATGAGATTCAAGAAGAACCAACTCAAGGAGATGATACTTTCTTAAAATTTTCCTTTTCTAATTCTATCCAATCTTATTTGAGTATAACTTCTAATGGTTTTCCATTTTTAGATCTATTAAATCCTTGATTTTTCTTAGAGGAATATGAATAAACTACACTTTCACCTATTGAGGAATATACTTAAATACCAAGACAAGTAAAAAAAATTGAAGGAATTTCATGAAGACATCTATGTGAATTTTATAAGGGAATCCATGAAAAAATAGTCTTAGATTGATGGGGATGAAGATAAAATTGATACCTCATTTTTTAATTTTGTTCAAATATAATTTTCCCTATAACTTTCCCATTGACTATTCATTTGACGCAGCATACCTTGAGAAACTACTACACAGAGAAGAATAAATTTCACAAATAACAAAGAAGGTGGAGAAGTTTCCATATTTCATCTGACCCCTTCCCTAAAACCTATACCACATTGCGAAGGGGGTGGATCTATTGTACTATATAAATGTAATTATCCTAAAAAAGAACAAGTAAATGAAATCTGGTAAGAACAAAATTTGGTGGTTCAAGGAAAATAATCCTCACCAACCATCAGACTTGGAACAACAATAGTAACCACCCTCTGGAGATAGAAAAAAATCAGGGTCCACTTGGGGATCATACCAAGATTTATTATTTACCTTCCTTATAGTACATTAAATTTAAATATTAGAAATTGATATTGATATTTTAATTTTTTGATTATCCCAGCATGCATCCAACCCCTTAATATCTTTTTGAGCTTCAATGATATGATCCATGTAATTAATTGAGTAATTTTTTATTTTAGGTTCATAGTGAAAAATGGAATCTCGAAATAGGCGAGGAAAGTGTACTAATCATAATTTCAATTGGGAGTTAACATTTAAATTTTATCTTTTAAAATCCCATTCATTTCTAGCTGAGATTTTGATTGGAGTCTTAATTTGAAATTTCAAGCCCACTGTTGAATTATTCTTTACATTACTTATCTAGAAGACATGACTTTCTTAGTAATCTAGTGATAAAATGTTTCTGAATTAAATGTTAATGAAATTGAGTAGTAAAATGGATAATCGGATGATTAAAGTGATCCACGGATATTGAAATGAGGACTCATGATTTGGGGGAATTAGTTTACTCAAGTAAATGAATTTCCCTTATCATTTTATATACTTTGAATTTCTTAAATTCAGGGGAAATTATTTTCTATTATTTATCATTCCCTGATTTATTGTACAATGTTATATTTCTCATTCCAGAGATTATTTCTAGACCAAATAATTCCTATTTATTCTTGAGCGTATTTCTAGAGCGATCTTAGGGCATGTCACTAACAAGTACTATCATTTGAACTTGACAAACCTAATAACTGGTAAAAAGACATTTAAAATGACTTAGGAATATTTTGATAAACCACTTATCCTTAAAATACCACCTCAACATCAATACTTCATTATCCCATAGAGTCCACGAATGACCATTATTGAAATGATCTATGTTTTATTTTATTTTTATCCACTTCTACCCTAATATTTTTATTTCAATTATTTTTTAAGGTTGAAGTGTGGGAGTTAAGGAAATCACGGTGGAAGGGTTGAATTACATTATAATGGAAATGAGTGGGGGTGGTTATTGTGTTAAGAAATTAAGCTTTTTTATTCATTCCTTGTCCTTTATTAATTTCCTCTATTGAATTTTAAAAAATGAAAATAGAGATAAATAATGAGTTTTTTAGAAAAAGACATAATGAAAAAAAAGAATAAGAAAAATGGGTTATGATTTGGGAAAACCAAAAAACCATTAGTAGACCTATGATTTTCATCATATGTGTTTTGGTGGTGGATGTGAGGTTTATTATAAAAATAAATTTAAAAAAATGAAAATTCATTGAAAAAAATGTAAAAATTTAATAAATCAAGAAAGTCTACAAACCATTAATTATGTTTTACGTTGATCATAAACAAACTTTGAGTTTTTGAGAAAGTGGGAGTTGTCACTTAGAAGGGGATAATTTCATTACTCATTTATTTTTTATATCATGCATTATACATAAGAGGTAAAACTACTCCTTGAGCCTCAATTTTTATAGTATAAAATTATACCAGACTAAATCCTTATAGCCATTTGAAAAAATATTACAAGTCGTCGTGATTTTATGTGCCTTATTTTTTTATAATGGGGAAAAAGTGTTTCATTTTCAAGCCTTTGAACAAGGATCATGTTCTCCTGATATCATTCTAACTCTAGTTCAATTGTATCATGAGATAGGAGAGAAAATATTTAAGTGAATAAAACTGTGAAATGGAATGTTTAATAATAATGAATTGAGGAGAATGAATGAATGAAATGTGATGTTCCATCATTTTTAAAGGGGAAAGGTAAAATTCTAGAATTAACTATTTCTTTGAAAGATGTGAAATTGAATTGATATTTTATGTAGAATGTAAATTTTTTATTTTAAATTTATATTTTTTTTAATTTAATTACATTAGAATTTGAATATTGGTAACATGGGTTACCTATGATTTTCAATGTTGAGATTTTATAATTGAGGATAGGCATGCTATATGTATTGAATAATTAATATAGATTATATTTCAACATTTTTTATTTGTATTTATAATTAAACCCTCCAAATTTATCAATTTGAGTTTATTTTCATCACTTTTGGATTTGTGGAATATTTCAGGCTAAAATTGGAAAAAAAATTAATTCTCGAAAGATAAAAAATTTCAATCACTTTGGTAATTCCATACTAAAATTAATAATATTGATCTAATTGATTTTATTTTTTAGACTCCTTGATTTTTGGGATATAACATTATATTCTGGACTAGGAGCAAATTCATATATATAAAGGACCTCAAAAAACATTCATGTTGGACAATTATTATGGTCGACTGTTTGGACCCCACCTTAGTAATTTAATTATAAATTGGAATACACATATTTAGTTAAGGTGAATCCAACATGAATAGAAATACAATTCAAACAATCATATTACTGTTGATGACCATGAAAAATTGGTATCATTTAGGTAGATATTGGATGGTTAAAATTCAAAGAAGATTTATTTAAATATCTACAAGAAACAATTATCCTCATAAAAAAAATATATAACATCTTCTAGATGAATCCAAATAATGTGAAAGTTTGTTTCCCGATATGAGATTTTATTTTGATTATCTGATAATAAGGGACCATTAACTGATTTAAAGATATAATAGTCTAAATAGTATCCAACTTCAATATGATTGATTCTAGAGTGGAAGTTGTTGCGCCCATTTAATTTATTTATTTTTTATATTTTTATTATTTTACTTATGTTTTCCTTTAATTTAAAATAATATTTCATTTAAATAAAATCTAATTCATAGTTGTTTTTTATTTTGGTGCCCATATTCGTCATCCTTCTATTTCTGGAATTCTTTTTCTTCGTTTCTTTTATTCTTCTCATCTTACCACTGTACACTATACTCATTGTTATGAGTAACTATAAAAGGGAATATTCTAAGGGTGTAATCATGTTCTTTAACTCGATTGCATGTTTTTTTTATACTTTGATTTAATTATAATTGTAATTTATAGTGGGTGTAAATTGTGGTTCCCTATAGTTTAACTTCTTGATTGGAAACTATTTTCCCTCGATTGAAGGGGTTGATGGAGGGTGTGCTTGGATATCTATAAGTACACATTTAATTCATAATTAGGGTATATATAGGTGTGCACACAAATGATAGAGTTTTTTCACTATGTATATTTGAATATGGTCAATTTAGGTTCTCTCTAAAAAATCTCTTCGGAGAACTTAATTTTCCCTCTATTTCCATTCTCCTTAGCATTGCATGGTAATTTATAATATAATTATAGTTTCACCTTTTTTTCATTTAATTGCTTTCCTTAAATACTATTTCATTGATAAAACATAATAAAATTATTTCTTAGATGAATTAGATTACTTAGGTGAACTGAAAAAGTTCCTTAAGTGAGATGACCCTGGTCAGCCACTATGTTGCACTAGGAAAATAATGAAATTTTATTTTTCCACACCTTATTATAGGAATGTGTCTGGAAGTATTTTATATAGAATATATATCAAATTTTAATACAATGGATTACACAACATAGTGTTTCATGTATGGATAAATAATTTATAGATGAATAATAACTTCTATTTTGAGGTACTAATATATATTTCACTAAAACTATTTCAGAATAATTCCTTTATATATTCAAATACCTTGAGGTTGAAGATGACTAAATACTGACGGATCATAATGGAATGACTTTTTCATTACTCTATAATTTTATGTGTGATTAAATTATTTTGTAGGTGAGTTTTTTGGGGTAATGATTCACACAATAAAGTGATAGAAAAATAAAGTGGCCCAATGTATCTCCATTCCAATGTGTAATTTCCCATGAAAAAATTTTCAATGATATGAGAGTCATGCCTTAGTGTGGTTAAAATATGAAAAATCACATTATAATTATTTATATCATGCCTCAATAGTTTAATGTAAGATTACCCTATTTTGAAGTCATTTTTTTGAGGGGAATGATTCATATTATATTATGCCAATAAATGTATGTTCGTAATTTTCTCTCAATTCTATCAATGTTAGAATCAGGGTTGTTATTTATAGTGATATAGGGGAACAAATTATAGTATTGTTATTTTGTTGGAGTGACACTAAAATTTGTAGAAAACTGAATTTCAGTTTTTTGGAAGAATAAAATGTAATTCCTTGAAGAGGTAGGTCACACCGTAATTGAATCTAGTCAAGCACATTACTATAGATTAATAGTTCCTATATGTTATGTATTTTATGGGAAAAATGAAAATATATTGGCTATGATTTTGGAAACTAATTAATGACTATGTTTTTAGTGGTTTGGTTTATAAATATTCAATGAATCATCCTATAAAATACTATCCATTAATTTTTGAGAAATTATTTTTCATTCACAGATGAAAGTTAAATATACTAATTTGGAAGGAGTATTCATTAATAATAGGTAATAATTCATAATAAATGAGTATATAAGATATATGAATATTATGGAGTATTTAATATGAAGTTATATTTCACCAGTATATGGATTCGACTTAGTAGAATATGAAACTGAAAACATAGTTATTTATTTCATTAATCATTCATTGAAAATGGTTTACTAGGATAAAAATAGAAAATTTGGATATTATTTGACATGAAAATAATTGAGTGATAATAATGTTATCTTTGAGAAAGAAATGAGATCTAGTTAAAATTAAATATTTACCCAGATAACATTACTGATATTTATATATTATCAAGATCATCATGGATATGAAATGTGGATTTTTAACTTACAATGATTACATGAAGATTAATGGATGAATATTCCCATAATTATTATAAATAATTAATGATATATTATGACGACAACATAGAGAATTTTCCTTGAATAAAGAGGTAAAATTTCATATATATATATATATATATATATATATATATATGGATATATTTATTATTTCGTTAAGAGAGGATTTTACTAATGTGAAAAAGGGACGAAATAAGGAACTGAATTGTATTAACATAATAACATTATAATTTCAGATATTTAAAGGATATAAGAATGTATATAACTCTTTCAATATCATTTGAAGGAGAATAAGCATTTTTTCCTTGACGTCTTAAGGAAATTTTAGTTGTATTCAGGGTGGTATTAAAAACATTCTACTATATGGGATTATTAACATGAAGATTAAAGATCACCAAGATACATTTGTTTTATCCACTATAATGGGGACGTTATTTTTTTTATTTTCTTTTATAAAATATATTTTGCATTTCTTGATTTATATGAAAATAAGATAGGGGTGAGTGAGTTTCACATGATAGGTGGATCACTAACCCAATACATTTTTATAGGTGTGGGCCTATTTATAGAGTTAACATATTTAAACCAACCATTTAACAATGTGTTCAGAGGATTCTGGTTTGTCAATAAATTATTATTATTATATTGTATTTTTATTATGCAATTTTGGGTAAACCATGTAAAATTATTTATTTTTTTACTACATTATTTACATAAAATTTTCAATATTTAAATTTATGTTGGTGGATTATGTAATCCATGATAAAATTATATTAAGGAAATGATAATCCAAATAAATGTTGAATCATCATAAAACTAGAATAATTGTTATTCAACTAACAATAATGTCAGAATCATTTTTAGTGGTGAGGGTTTTGAGTGATTTATTTAATTAAAGTATGTTTCATATAATTAATCCCCACCCCACACTATGTCTCTCACAAAAGGCCCTTGTAGATCTAAAAAGTTATATCAGAGAACATGTTTTTCTTGTTGAATATTATTTCTTCAGTTTATCATATTATTTATTGGATTTAATTTTTAGTTTTCCCATAATATGTTTTTCTTTTTAGGAAAAGGGAATAATTATGATGAAGAACAAAATCACCATGAGAATTATATGTAATGGAAAAGAATTTGTTGATAATGTTATTTAAATGAATTGTTTCATCATGTTTCAATAGAAAGTTATGAATGATTTTGATTTTTAATAATTTATTCAATTCAATAACATTGCATGATTAGATATGGGACCGAATATCCCTTGTGATGTTTAATCCATTAATGATAATGAGATATGAGGAAATAAAAAACTGAATGTTTCCACTTATCATAGGAGTAGGATCCTAGACTATAAGAAGAGATTATAAATCATAAGATGGAGACCAAGCCCCAAGGGTTATATATTAGTGGATTAAATATTTTAATAAAATTTAAGAACATAATTAAAATATTAGTTGAATTTTATACTATTATAATAAAAAATAAGGACCATAAAAATTAGAAATTGAAGGATATTACTACAAAATTAGAGAGGTGTGCATTATGCACCAAAAAATGTTACTTTTATTTAAATATGTTAAAATTTTTGTTTAAAAATATTAAAACTATTTCACAAATAGTATAATTTTTTAACAATAATCAATTTTCTAATCAAGTTAAGTTAATCCTTAGGTATTCAATTTATTTTAGGAAAACCAAGATGAAGGGAAAAAGTGACAGATTAGGTGTAAATCCAAAAGTCATGGAGGATTAAATAGATAAATATAATATGATCAAGTGAAACCTGAATGATCATCCTAAAGTAAAAAAATAATATGATCCAAAAAACATAAAGAGAAAGTTGACATTGTAAAAAATTCAATCAATAAACACATGTGGTAAAACTATTCTAAAATATTATTTTTCATTTTGTATTTGATTATCCCTCAGTGCAATATAATGAAATAAATATAATTTATTCTAAATCAAAATAGATTCATCAAATAATCATCATGGAATACCATTTTTATACTTTAATAAAACTCAATATTATTCATTATATAACCCCATAGAATCTTAATAAAAATAAAAATAAAGAGATCCCCCAAAAAGAAAAAATTGTTGATTTACTTAAAAACACTCAAGATGTTTTATACAAAATATAAAGAGAAATGATAATATTTAATATATTTATTGAAGTAATGTGAATTTATTATGGAATGACCAATCACACTTTTGTAATTATTTATAATTCATCGTTTTATATTTTGTGCTCTGGATATGAGGATTTTTTTAAATAGTGTTACCATTCATAAAAAAGATAAAAAAAATTATTACAATAATTATAACCATCCTAATAATGTATCTAATGGAGAAATTATAAGAATTCCATCAGTAATGAATAATTAAAATTAACATTAATTAATTGTAAATAAATAATTTTGGAAAATGGATATCATGGGCATGTGGATGAAGACCATGATGTTATGATAAATTCCAAGAGGAATGCTAAATCTTTTGTTCCATAAAATAATTTATAGAATGAAAGGATGATAATTTAGAAATTTAAATTTATTTTTAAAGGTATTGATGTAAAATAAGTATCCTAAAAATGGTATTTCTTTATAAAGCTAATGATTCTCATATAGATGAATAAGTTAGAAATATGATTTGGAAAATTAAATTTTTTTTATGTGATGACTACAGAGACCCTTAGTAGATAGGAAACCCATGAAAGAAAATGTTGTGAATTGAGATAGGAATAAATGGTAAATCATTAAGATATTAAAAAATATTTAGAGTCCATATTACCCATTTTATATCCAGATAAATATTCTAAATTGAATGATAAAGTAAAATTAATTTCCCTTTTTATCAAATTTAAAAACAAAATGAATTAAATGTATCCCATATATCCATTATTTAATATTTATATGTTTTTTAAATTTGATATAAGTTTTTAAGGACACATAATCCATGTAGAAATATCTTTAAAAAAATAAATTTGTTTCAAGGATTAATCTGATATTTCTATTAGTATTGGAATAATGAAAGTGGATTATTGTTGATTATGGAATTGTAGTACAATAGTGAAATATGAGGAATTATAGAAATATTATTTGAAATAAATTATTAATTGAATTCTATATGTCAATAAAACAAGTTACAAAATTTAAATCATACTTGAAAGATACAAGAGGATACATTGATGGATAAATAGTAACAAAAAGTGTATTCATGATTTATTTTTTTATTTAACTTATGATAACATTTGATAGTTATAGGTATATCAAGATATTATTTATATAGATGGTTTTAATTGAGAATAATAATTCTATATTAATATATGGAACCAATAAAGTTTTGTAGAATTTGGATCTGATGACCCAAAGTATTTTATAATCATCAACAAAGGAATGGAATCCTATTGAGGAAAGAAGAAATTATTTTTAAAACATTGTTGCCTAAATGTAATTTTTGGATGGAAAAACTGGAGTGTCTTACTCTATTAATGATTAATAGTATCTCAATAATGTTTTTATTGAATTGTAAATAATTTCATATGATTATTTGTGAAGGTAGTTAATTGAAAAAAAAATTCATGGATTTTTAATGTGAGTTAGTAAAATGAACACCAATGATGTTCATAACATAAAATCTTGTTTCCAAAACCATGTTCTTACTTGATATACTTAGAATTTTATGTTGATGACTCTATTAAGTGGTATTTTCATTCATAAAATTCAAAGATAAAATATATAAAAAAATTTCAGTTCATGAATGTCTTGTATGGTATCATAGTGAATGAGTAAATATAGATTTATAAATTGTAGTATCCTTGAAATGATTGAAAACGATGGATCCTAATAGCTCAAAATATACTGTATGGTCATTGTTGAAAATAAGAGATAAGATCTATTCATGATTCCCCTATACACAATGTAGATAAAGTAGAATATTTCCCGAAAAGCACGAGCATTGAACACTACTAGATACTCCTAGAATAATAAACATTATAGGTATTAATTTTTCCCTTCAACACATAAAAAGTGGTAACTAATGATTAAACATTTTTTACATCATAAAAATAAGAATATATTTATAAATAATCTGAATGTGTGTTATTATCTATCTCAATGTATGTTTATTCCAAATATTAAATAATTATTTCATTTTGTGGTGGATTTACTTTATGTTAGATAGTAATTGGAGGATGTGAAAAAATCATGAATATAAGGGTTTGGTTTGAGAATCCAATAGAGATTCATTATTTTCAATGAATAAAATATGATAGTGTTAGATTCCTAAAGGGTTTTCTAACACATCCAGATATTGAAATTGATAAAATCCAATTGAAAATTGATGTTAGTGTAAGATATGTCTTCAACCACAATGTATGTTGTTAACCGTTGTGTTGGATTACATTTATTGAAGTTATTTCTAGTATAATTGAAGAGAAATAAAGATTATGTTGGTAACAAAGTCATAAATTTCAAATAAATTTGGTATTATGATACTTTCATTCTGTGGATATATCCAAATGATGAAATAGAATGTTTTTCGATATGAAGTTATTCCAAGATGGAGGAATCCATGCTGCAACAAACCAATATCCTAATAATTCATATCTATGTCAAAATAACTCAATGTTAGATACAATTAAATGTTTATTGATCATTTCACTATTATTTATTCCAAAAAATAATTGTGTGTTAATAAAAAAACCCTAGGTAAAGCTATAACATCACATTAATTGACCATTGAAAAGGCCCAAATGGTATTCTCAATCACTACGGGCAGGTGAAAATAACCTAGTTATCAAACCAGAGAATATGGTAATGATTTCACCCTCAATATAAATATGATATAAAATAAAAATAAAAATAAAATATTAAATAACTAGAATATATTATAGTAAAAGAACATCCATAAAGGTCACATCCAATATTTTGATAACATGTTATCAAAGTAAAACTAAAAAACCATTAACAATGTGAAACATGAAAAAACACAGGGGTCTATCTCTATATGACTATAAGTGACAACCATCCCATCCCACTAGTAGGAAACATGAAAAATGTGATTCTTCGTCTACATGAAACACTTCCATTTATCTTTATCTTATAAAACCTAGGCCACAAATGACCAAATGGAAAAGTAAGGTCTGAACAAAAAATTACTAGATGGATACAACCACATAACCTATAATATGTATAACCATGGACATATATTAATTCTAATTTAAAAAATATCTCCAAAACACTTCCAAAGAAATAATTTTATATTTATAAATCATCCTTTTTATTGAAAATTTTACATTCTATTAAATATCAGATAATATTGACTAAAACGGAGCAATGGGACATATTAAATTTCTGATGGAATAATAAGATAATAAATAAATTTAGATAATAAACATATATATCATAATCAAGTGTTAAAATGATCATATTTAATGAACATGTACATAATGTATTTTTAATGAAATAGAAGAGGTAAATTCATGTCATGGGGGTGTAACTGACAAAACTGCTAATATGAATAAAGAAACACTTTCCAACATATGTATTTCTTAATTTATGGGAACATCAATACGTCAGGAATTTTGTCCACTTTTTTACATAGCATCAATGGAACCTACCCTAATGGTAAATAACTAAACTAGGGAAAAATTATTTTCTCTCTATTTTAGTTTCTCCCATGTGTCATACCACTGCATTATTATGTTCACAAAAACAAATATAATTTTCCATAACTATTTTATATAGAATATACCAAAATAGTGTTTCATAAACATTTTCTAAATCATAAAGTGTTTCAAATACAATACAATATTTTCACTAAAAAATTCTATAGAGGACTACACTACCTTAATTATTGAAAAAATATTTCCATTTCTAAAATCATATTTGATGAAATTATATAAATATTTCTTATGTCTCAAATAGTTTCCACAAAAAACCTCATTAAAAACATAACAAAGTCCCGCAAGTATGAAAACCAATTTATTTATTAAAAACTGAAGGAATGAATAAAAAAATTAGTAATCTCAAGGGTAAGACCATAATATTGATACCCCTACCACGAGATTTATGAAAATGATGTCACCATTTTTAAATTGGTGATGATATAGGAAGCGATTTGATTACCAGAAGCTAGTTTGGATGAAAAAATGTCAATTATCTAGGTCTATTCTTGAACCAATGATATAGTTTCATATGGAATCAAATTCCTATATAAAGTGAGGGGAAATAGATTAGAATTATTACTCATACCAGATTATAAAGAACAAAAACCCAATATTTCAATTTGATACTAGGATTACGAAAACAAGAGTAGAAGAGCGAAGAGAATCACCTTGGGGCCTCTAAAATATGAAAACCTAAGATAGGATTATAGGGGTCGGGTAAGGGGCCATTACAAAACATCACTTAAAATTGATACATTCTCCCTTATAAAACTTCATTCCCCATGGAATAATTGTCTAGCTACTAGTCCTCATCAACCTGCTAATGGGTATAGGAAAAATTCTCTTACCGTTAGAAATTCCACTAGCTAAATTGTGGGTATATCTAGAATGCTTATACCTGTAGAAATTACACTAGATTTCAACTATAAACCCTATAAAAGTTCATTTGTACATACTTCCATGTAGCTGTTTTTTCATTTTACACTAGTTGGTCGGTTCCCTCCATCGACTAGTCGGTGGACCTCTTCCACCACCAACAAAACAAGTACACCTCCAAACTTTTAAAATAACCTAAATACAATATTAATACAAAATAATTTTTTTCCTAATTCCACATAACATGGTGTGAAATTTTATATAATAGATAATAATATTCTTTATGAGTGTTTTATGGTGAATTAGTCACACCAATATATGTGTTGTTATATTATGATAAATAAATGTCAAATACTGTTGATCATCATAGAATACATTTCCAGTGCATTAAAGGGAATGACTAAAACCCAGTAAAATAGATTATGTTGGGGGTAACAACAATATTTAATGTAGTTTGAATCTATTTTTTCAGGGGGGGAAATGTCTCACATAATGATTGACTTGGTCATTTCACAACTGGATCTGGTTATCTTGAATATCTTGAATTCAATATTCTAGTATTTTATGGATTTTCAATATCTACATTAAAGGAGGGTGACATTGATTTTCATACCCATTTTTAGTGTATTTAATATTGTTTTAGTTATATAGAATAAAATATTATTAAATGAAGATATGATCATTTATGTCATTAAAATTCATTGAAAGTCATTGATAGAAGTTAATGATGATATTTTGAAATGATTAATAACTATTTATATGGAATATTTCAAGTAATATAAATATAAAATATATTTACCTATTATAGATCATTGAATATGGTAGATTTTCGAATAGTGTAATGATTTAACATTATCAAAAATTAAATAGAAAATATAGGTTCAAACTTTATTAATCAATCATTTGACAAGATTTATTGGGTCAAAATAAGAAATGATAGGCATAATATTTGGAATGGATTTAACTGAGAGAGAATATTTTTTTATTTATGATTTACATGGGACCTAGTAAAAAAATTTATTATATAACATTATAGTTATTTATGGAATATAAATATCATTATGGTGATTGTGTGTTTCTTGATGAATTTGACTTATCCTTTAGAAAATGGATGAATGAATTTTATAATCATAGTAATGGATAATTAATGATATATAATGAGTGAAAAATGGCATATCTACATTGAATAGAGAAATTAAATTTCTAGAAATATTTAAATATAAACTATTTCTTATCTCTCCAAAAAATAATTCCCCACTCTGAAAAAGGGTTGAAAGAAAGAAAGAAATTGATGATTCATAATAAGTAAAAAATTAAAAATGATAAATAATTAAAGAAATTCATGAACATAGTAATAATATTTTTTGTAGAGAATGGTAATTTATTCATTGAAAAATAATTCATAGTATATTTGTGATCGTTTTGGTATTCACAACATACTTATTAAGAGGAGTAGTTACAAGGATATCGATGAGAACATATCTATACTTGGTGAATTTATAAAACAAATATGATATTTTAATTATATTGGATTTAATTTAAAGGTGTTTTCCTTTGTGAAATCGAGTAAATAAGAATGGAACAATAAATTGATCTTTTTTAGGTATTTCCCTTACCAAAATTCATGTAAAGGGAGTAACCATAGGTTTAAAATTACCATGCCCCAACCCACCACCGAATAATGGATATAGTGGATTCTGTTACATTAGAACACTTCCAATGTATACTCCTTGAATAAGCCCAATTTGTATTACCCATGTATAATTATTATGTCTCATGTTAATGATTTTCTTAATTTATATATGACATAAATCTGTATATGTGAATTAAGTAAAAATTGAAAAAATTGGATTATGGAATATTTAAGAAAAATACATATTGGGACATCATCAGAAAAATATATCGATGCTCCAAAATAATAAGGATATGATCATTTATGGTCATATAAGATGAACATTAAATGGTTCAAATTAGAATATTTTTTATTACTTTACTCCCCTCCCCATAATAGTTATATCAACTTAAATACCCTTATGTTTCTAACATGATCCTACCAACCCTTATATACCCACCACATTAAGAATACCTCCTCTAGTTCCTTTTGAGTTAATATATCAAATGACTCCCCATTTTATACCGCACCATAAGATATGGGATTATCTATAAACATCCACCACCTATGACACATTACAGTTTGGTGCCCAAAATAATTATTTGAGGAATTTTTTAGATACACTCTATGTGATTTTATTTATTTACTTAACTACTAAAGAGTTGAAATCACTTTTGATACGTTTTTTTCCATTATCATTGGATTTTGGTCACACTTTGAAAGCATCTGATGGATCTTCACATCCAGAAGAATATCCTACAGAGACCTTGACCATTATTTTATGTTTTGATCCAGTTAAAGGGATGGCCGCAATGTCAGCCCCATTGCACTAATTTTACCTACGAACTATTCAACTACATTCACATTATTTGTTTTTTCATCACAAATAAACCGTCATTCTATTTTTACTTTTGATTTTTTAATCAATGAAACTCTTATTCAATTACAATATTTTAACTTGTTTTCAAAACCACTAGTCTCGATAGAGTATGATCTAACTAGTGGAGAGACAATGGATAAAATTGAGGTGTCTTACGTTATTTCCCCCTGATCGATTTTTTTAATAATTTTTCTATTTTATCTATTTTTTCTCAATCCATGTACTTTTTATCTTATTTTTTATTCTTTTTCTTCTTACTAATTTATATACGTGGAATATGTTTTAATAATTATATTTATCATGGAACCCCATTTAATATTTTTATTTTTTGTCTCACCAGATTATAAGTGTAACATTTTGGATTTTTTGGGATATATAATGAAATAAAATAAATGTAACTATTTTATTTTATGTATATGGTAATATAGGATGCACCCATTAGGTACAAATTACTTTATTTCATTATATTTTTTATCCAATACATTACTAAATTTCATTCTTATTTCTAATTAATCTCTCTCATCATGATTTAAATATTGATGGAAATGTTTAATCTACTTGTGTGGTGTGGTTCCTTATACCCCATTTTACTTTTTTCCTTAACAGAGCTAGGAGACATGAATAATTATGAAAATAATTTAGACATATTAAATTATTTGATTAAATATAGTAATAAATTATTACTATATTTTTTTAAAATTTTCTAACTCATTCAAATTATGAGTTATTATAATATGACTGATAATATTTCTCTTATTTTTAATTTTTATTTCGATAAAAATACTTGTAGTATAATTGTTATTTTTAACAATTACATGAAATAATTTACCATTTAATAATAGATTACCATTTCCAAGATGTAATCTAAATATGATTTGAAATATTATCCCTTATATCCTTATTTATTAGGATATTAGTGGGCCATGAATGGATAATATAATTTTTAGGTCTGTATTTAAAACAAATGATGACCTCAAAAAATATGAAAATGTTTGAGGACAATGATTTTACATTTTTGATCCCTCATAACTTTGAGACTCATTATTTATTTAATCCTACAAAAATCATATGGAAACCACTATTTTTTATTTATAAATCCACATAACAATCCAATTATTCCTTCACACTTTGATTTAAGTATATATGTACATGATTTTTAATTATATAAAAATAATTTTTTCTGATTTCATGGTTATTCAATATGTTTTAAGATAAAATGAAACTAATGTGGCCATCAACATTTGATATTTAGGATTTTTTTCTATATATCATTTTCATTATAATTCTTTCATCCATGTTCACTTTGAATAAAATGAATGAGAAATGGGGTTCATTTGATTGACCATAGTCTTAACACTTTCTTATTCTTGTAATTATATTGAAATATTGTGTGTTAGGATATTAACTATGGGGATTTAGGTTCTACCTAGTTTTACATTCGTGGGTGTGAGAATATGTGTTTCATAATATAGATTTAAATAAAAATTGAGAAAATATATCTTTAAATAGTCAATTTATCACTAAATTGAAAGATGAAATTATGAACAAATGATGATGATTGGAATGAATGGAATTGGGAACCAATTCACTATAAACGTCATGAAGGCGAATTATTTTTCAACTAAAAAGGTTACTTAATCATGCATTTTATTTATGGACATTCACTTTTGGGGTCACATTTATGATATTCCCATTTATTATACTTTATGACATGATTATGATACGAGTTTTTTTCCATGGGTAACCATTATGTATATTTTTCATGAGGCGCATGTATTCATGAACATGTTATGATGGGTGTACCCAGATAGCACTCCAATGCATTGAGTAATGTTTAGTCTGATGACAGGTCATGTGTAATGGTCTTGATGGTTAACATGGACTCATGATCCATGTGCAATGTTCATGGTGGTTAAACTTGACTCATGATCCTTCATGTTCAATGGGACTTGACTCATGATTATGTTATGTTTTATGTTTTTTTCCATATATCCTATGATAATATGATTACATATGTTATGCTTCCTTATATATATCCATGATTTTTATGTCATCTTTTTATTTTTTTTAACCCAATAATTATTCTTTATTTATATTTTTATTACTTTATGGGGATTTTTTTCTCATCCTTTTGTTCATATTATCCCCGGTTATCCTATGAATATATAAGGGAACAAATAATGTTAAGATATCATAATGGATGACAAATAAAAAATGTTTTATTTGGGCCAATGTTTTTAGTTTTACATAACAAATCTTCTAATGAAATTAGACTTTATGATACATATCTTGATATTTTATTTTTAATTATGATTAAAATCAAATAATAATATGTAAAAAAGGTTAGGGTCTCTATAGTTGGTATTAGAGGAAGGTCTAGTTACTTTTAGATATTATGAATAAAGAACTTTAGTAATAAACGTATGGATAATACTAAGTATCAGAAAACTTCCCTAAATTTTAGTTACTATAGAGTAAGTGGTGTATCAAGAAAATACAACCCAGTACAAATACTACAAGTGTAAATGGTTCTGGAACCTATGTACCTAAGAGTAATGAATACAACAAGGGGTTCTGGGCCTGACTTTGGGAAACCTCATACATGACAATGTTGTTTACTATGCACCTTATTTTAAACTCCCATGGGATATGGATTGGTAAGTTCATATGCTCATTATGAACCATTATTAAGGAAAAAAATACTAGAAAATATATATGTTAAGACATAAATCTTGGATAACCTAGATTGAAACCTAGGAATAATTTGTTAGGATTTACATTTTCTTTATAATTCATTATTTTGAATGTTTTTTTATGTTCTTATTAGATATGTAATAAAACCCACGAATTGTACATATATTTACTTAGTTAATGGTTGGAAATATAAGATATCATGCCATATATCAATATGATTGGAACTGTGATGATTTCCCTTTTAATATTCCAAATATGATGGGAACAGGTGCTCAAAACATTATGACAGTACTTTCTCAACTAGATCAAGTAATGAATAATAACTTGAATCACGTGGAACATCCTCTTTATCCAAAGAAATAGAAAGTTTCTATTGAATCCTTTATGTGGAAAAGGCCTCCCATGTTTAGTGGATCTTCAGATACCCTTCTTAAAGAAAAATAGATTAACTCCTTTGGGAATATATTCTCTATCCTCCAATGATTAGAAGAAGATACAGTTGTGATGTCACTCTATAATTTTGATGAGGAAGTTGACCAGTGGTAGACACAAATCAAGATCACAAATTCAAAGGAGGAAATTGATTCCATGGAATGGAAAAATTTCAATAATATTTTTTTCAATCAATATTTTCCCCAACACTCCATCTTGAGATGGAAAGAGAGTTTCTAAGATTTTAGAAGAATGAAGATGATTCTATCCAGGCTTATCAAGAAAACTCTACAATGCTTTCAAGATATGCCTCTGAAATTTTCATGAACACTGAATGATATTTGGATCACTTCATTTGTGGACTAAAGAAATGTCTACAAAAATCATGGGTGATTCAAGACATCAAATATTTTTGTAGATTGCTGGTTTTTTCTGCTAGATTGAAATGAATATTAGATACTCTATGTTGACTCATTGACCCTGTGAAAAACAAATAGAAAATTTACTCTAAAATGGTTGGATCACCAAATAAACCACATGATTGAAAGAAGATAGAATATCCCACGTGTCAAAATTTTGGGAAGAAGCATCCTGGAAAATGTCTAAAGGAAACCAGGAAATGCTTAAAATGTTGAAAAATGGATCATCTGGCTATGAACTACCAAAGGAATATGAATAATACCACTTATTTTGAAGAAGAAATGAATTTTTATATCAATTGTCAGTATGTAGTGCAGCGTTTCAACAGCAAGGAACATGGGTATTTTACAAACAAATTCCCTAAGGATAGGCTTGTTTGAGGAAATCAACATCCACCCCCAATAAAACATGTAAGGGCATATTTT
Source organism: Viscum album (assembly GCA_963277665.1). Lineage (NCBI taxonomy): Eukaryota > Viridiplantae > Streptophyta > Magnoliopsida > Santalales > Viscaceae > Viscum > Viscum album. Next base: position 258,264,905 of record OY728150.1, read on the forward strand.
ATCACTACATCTAAGGTGGAGCCAGAAAACAATGTGGCGACAGGTACACTGGTTATTCATTCAAAAATAGAGAATGTAATATTTGATTTTAGGTCAACGCATTCTGTTAAATCTTGCAATTTTAGTATAATTATTCAATCCCCACCTCAGAATTTGGAAGTTGACTTCTCTATGAGAACAAAAAATGGGGATATTGTTGCATCAAATGTATACAATGTTAGTTTTTGTGGATTGAACCTCTGAGAAAATATATTCATAGTCCCTTTGGTAGAGTTTGATGAAATACTGGACATGTATTGGCTATATTTATGCAAATTCAACATCAACTTTTTGGAATGGGATATCACTCGTCACGTCCCAAATCATCCTCCAGTTATTTACAACTCTAAAGAGGAGGATTAATATCCTTTATAATTATCTTCTCAAGTGTGGATATTACTACATTATTAAAAATAATATCTATCTTAAATGATTAAGATAATGCAGATAATCTTTCTTGAAGGCATGACCATCATGAGCGATTACACTGATGTATTCCCTAAAAAATTATATGGCATTCATCTTAAATGAGAGGTTGAGTTCTCAAGTCAACATATTTTTGGATCTCTTGCTATATCAAAGACAACTTATAGAATGTACACCACTTATATTGAATAACTAAAGAAGTAGTTATAGGGAAATCTGGACAAGGGTTTTGTACGCTCGGGAGATTCACTATGGGGTGCAATATCCTCTATAAAAAAAGGGTGAATCAGTATGTCTCTCCATTAATTATTTTGAATTTAATAAAATCGTGATAAATAAAAATTATCTCCTTCCACAGATATATGGCTTGTCCAATCATCTATTTAGGGCTAATTATTTCTCTAAAGTGGACCTTATATTAAGATATCATCAAATAAAGCTGAGTAAGGAAGATATTCCCAATACTCTCTTTAAAACGAGGTATGGACCCAATGAGTTCATTATGATTCCCTTCAAACATAATAATTATCTTCGAATTTTCATGTATTTAATTAATAAAGTCATTAATGATTACCTGAAGAAAAATTTTAAAGTCTTTATTGATGATATTATGATATCATCCAAGAGCTAGGAAAAACATGATGAGTATTTGAATACAATTCTAAAGACTTTGTGAAGGGAGAAACAATCTAAAAAATACAGTAAATGTGAGATCTAGATGACAGAAGTATCATTATTGGGGTATGTTATCACTATAAAAGGAATATTTGGTGACCCTTCCAAGACAAAGGAAATTGTAGAGTGGCCTAGGAGTATATCTGTAACAGATATATGTAGTCTCCTAGGCCTAGAGAGGAATTACTAATGTTTCTGAAGAACTTGTCTTGAATTTCAAACCCAATAATCAAGATTAAACTGAAGGGAGTGAAGTTTTTCTAGATATAATAATGTGAGGAAATATTTAGGATCTTAAAAAGAGTTGTATTCTTGTGGGAGTTATCATTCTTTCAACAAGTGGAGAATGCATTATGGTGTACATAAATGCTTCAAAAAAGGGATTGGGTTGTATACTGATGAAAAATTATAATATTATTGGCTATGCCTCAAGGTAGTTGAAAATTCATGACAAAAACTATCCTACACATTATCTAGAGTTGGAGGTTGTTATCTTCACATTAAAAATCATGTAGCATTACCTCTATGTGGTGAAGAGTTCGATATATACAGATCAAAAGAGAATCAAATATATATTCACATATACGGATCTTAATATATTCCAATGAAGATGGTTGGAGCTCATCAAAGATTATAAATACTCAATCCACTGTAATCCTAGTAAGTCAAATAATGTGGTGCATTATCTAAGAAGAAAGGATCCTTCATCATTATCAATGATGATAACCGAGAAGGATCCAATATTCTTATATTTAAAAAGGATAGACATGGGAATAATTAATTAAGTAACATCATCAATCCTTTTCTCAAATGATTTCTCAACCATCCATTATAGAGAAAATAATGGATTCTCAAAGGAAAAATGAAGATTCAGAAAATGATATAAGTTATCAAGAATGGAAAATCATCTGAGTTCAAGATCAGTGAGGATGGAGTCCAAATATTTAAGTCATGGCTATGTATATAATCCAATACCTATATATAGAAACATATTGTGAATTACACACATAGCTCATTCTTCTCAAATCACCCAGGGAGCAGAAAGAAGTATCAATTTCTTTGATAGCACTATTAGTGGGAGAATTGAAAAAAGATATCATTGAATATACCTCAATGTTCTGGGTATGCCGCCAAGTGAATTCTAAAAGGAATAAGTCTAAAGGGTTGATGAAACCATTATCCATACCAACGTAGAAGTATGAAAAAATAACCATAGAAATTGTTGCTAGACTTAAAAATAAATCGTTAGTAAACAATGGAATATGTGTTGTGGTGGATCATCTAACAAAGATTGTTCTATTTATTTCAATTCGATAGGACTTATCACTAGATCATATTTTATGGATATATTTCAATGAAGAGGTGAGGATGCATGGAGTACCAATATCGACTGTATCTGATCAAGATCCAAGATTCCCCCCGATGTTCGTGAAAGGTCTCCAACGTGCTCTAAGAACTGAGCTAAACTTCAATATGGCATATCATCCTCAAAATGATTTCCAATCTATGAAATCTATTTATATAGTATAAGACATGTTGAGAGTTTGTTTTATGGACATAAAAAGAGGATGGGACCATCATCTTCCTCTGGTTCAGTTCATTAACATCAATAGCGTCCACTAAAGCATCCAAATGTCTCTATATGATGACCTTTATGAGAAAATATATAGATTACCAGCATGCTCGAATGAAGTCATTGAACGTCAGCTGGTAGGACTTAGAATTATTAAAGAAATGGTGGGGAAGGTGAAAAACATTTAGACACACATCAAGGAATCCCAAAGATGATAGAATAGTTATTTAGAAAATAATCAATAAGACCTTGAGTTTATAGTCAGAGACAACATATTTTTTTGCATAGCCCTATGGAAGAGAATCATGATATTTGAGAAGAAATCGAAGCTAATTCTAAAGTACATTAGCCCCATTGAGATCCTTGATCATGATATAGTTGTATCCTATCAACTTGAAATTCCAACAACTATGTGTCAAGTACAATAAGTAATCCATTTATCCATCTGGAGAAAGTACCTACCATATCTTTGACAAGTATTGAATTAAGTGGTGTTACAGTTAGATAATGATATCTCTTACTAGAAGAATCCAGTGAAGATCTTGGACTGTAAATATAAAGTTATACACAACAAGACCACTCACCTAGTAAAAATAACTATGTCATAACCATAAGTATTAAAAGGAAAGATGGGAACCGAAGAAGGCAATGAAAGAAAAGTACCCTCACTTTTTCTCACCATATTATGTAAAAATAAATTTCGAGGGGGAAATTTCATAAGGGGGGAATAAAGTAACAACCATGGATTCTATCAATAGAAATTTATTTATTATAATTATGTCAAATGGAATAAATCACATAAAATCACTTTGAGAACACAATACAAACTATATAAATGTGGAATAAAGGAAATAAAAGGTATTTCTCAATGTTAAGGAAGCTATACCGATGAAATAGTAACATAATCTTTAAAATAGAAAAGTGACCCATATGAATAGTAAACCATACAATTTAATAGAAACCTATCCATTTATAGTATAAATAAAATTTATCTATCTTATAAGTGACTATATGAAATAATCATATCATAGTATAAGTAAATAAGTATTTTAAAAATTATTTATTAAGTGTTGGTATTTTGTAAGTTATAAATATTTAATTAAAATTTTATGACTAATTTAATAATTTAAAATAAAATTAACTCTCATAAATTTTATTCCTAAGGTATATTTTTTTATCTTGGGATTATCAGATATTTTTTAGACCTTTGATAATTTTTCAACGTGTTATAAAATCAGTTTGATTTATAAAATATTTATTATTTAGGTAAATTATGATGTTGATTAAAAATTATATTACTCATATGTAGAAATTCACTTTTATAAAATTGAGTTCATTGTTTAATTCTACATGCTGAAAAAACGTTAATGGTGAAATTTTGGAATTTTTCTAAAATTCTTGATTTCTTGGTGAATAGTAAAATATGATAATTTATAATATATGATAAATATATGAATTTGGGAGTCATATATGATGTACGGATGATATAAGCCAAAAAATATAACAATATACCTCTTTATTTTTTATATTTTTTAATGATTCTCAAACTATACATATTCTTGAGAAAAAATAATTAGCTAATGAATAAAATAATGAAAAAACACCCCCCCCCCCTCAACTGTAAATAACACCTCTCATTTTCATAGATCTCAAGCCTTCATCCATGTAAACACTATGCTCAAAAATTCTCCCAAACCCCTCCCTCATTTCTATAATCATTTGGTCTTAATAAAATTCCAAAACCAATCCCCTAAATAGGTGCTCAAAAATAAAGAAACAAGAGGTAAAACCCACTTCCTTTTCTTTTAATTTCTTTTCAAGTTCATTTATTTTCTTTTATATATTCACCTCCCCTCAAAAATATGTTATGGTAAATAAATTAACTTAAATATAATATACTTTTTTTATTCCAATGGAATAATTCATCATCATCTCTCTTTCCCCATCCTTTTATTCTAGAAAATAAAACAGCGTATGTGATATGTTAATTTCTAGCATTCAAGGATGACAATGTTTCCAATATCCATTACCATCTCCATGGATGGTCATAAAAACATTTTTATAGTTGAAATAGATTAAAATATATTTATTATATATTACATAATGTTCTATAATCATTATACACAGATGATGATAAATTATAAAACAAAACAAGTTCATTGTGAGCGAAATCCCACAAAATAATCTTAAAGATTGTCACTAACTTCATATCTAATGGTTCATACATACTAAAAATAACCAAATTAATTATATGATTATTTAATTTTATATTTTTTCATTAATTATATATATTTTCAACCATGGACAACCATTCTCATCTTACATGATTATTCATAAATGCATATAAGACAATCGATCATGAAAACCCGGGAAACCAACGTTCTTGGACGATGAAATTGAATCTCATAACCCATCAAAAGGGCCATAAATGGAATTAATAAAATTATAATAAATAAAATACATGTATAAATGGTTATTAATTTATTAATTAATCATTTTATTTTTATTATCTATGAAATTAATATCAACTGAATAACACCTTCAGAAATACGGTAAGGGATTCTACATGATCCTATATTATTCCTTCAGGTTATTATTTCTCGATTTTTAAACAGCTGAAATTCTCTTTTATTTTTATTTACCTAATCTAAATTGTATGTATAATTTCAAAAAGAATTTTTCATGATCCTGTTATCCTTATTTTTTAGGGATATACGTGTTTTTAAAAGGTTCCCTACTCAATTCTTCCTGATAAACATGCCTACTTTAATGGAACATTTTGAATTCTAACCCATTTTAAAGTTCACTCCAAAATATGTTTTAATCGACCAATATTCTTTAAATAAATCATTTTATTACGAAACAATTATTGGTTTCCTTTTGGTTTTATATAAAATACTATGCCCTTTTATGCTTTAAATGCTCTTTAATATTTCTTGAAACTTCACTAAAAATTTTTAATTATAATTTTTATTAAATAATTTCTTGCATGTTATCACTTCAGTTTGAAATAACATATAATGATATATTACTATTTTAATTTATTTATGTCCATTTATGATTTAATTCCTTTCATTAATGTTCATCATTATGATATGTCCGTTTATTTTGATTTATAACAAGATTATGTTACCCATTTCATTCCATGGGTAACCCTTATGTTTATTTTTCATATGGAACACATATTCACGAACAAGTTATAATGTGTGTTCCTAGATAGTGATACAATGAATTAGGTAATGTTTATTCTCATGAGACATCATGGGGAACAGTCTTGGTGGTTAACCATGACTGGTGCTCCAGGTGAAATGGTCTTGGTGGTTTACCTTGACTCGTGCTCTTTCATGTGAAATGAGATTTAACTCATGACTATGTATTCTTGTATGTTGTTCAGACATCTTCTATGATAACTTTATTAAATATTTTATTATTCCTTATGTATATACCTACCATTTATGTCAACTTATTATTCCTTATACATCATTTATTATGCTTTATTGTTATGTTTACTCCCTTACTGGGTTTTTTAGCTCATCATGTTGTTCATGTTATTCCCAAGTTATCCCATGATGATGTAAGGGATCAAAGGAATTTAGGATATCACAATGGATTATAAATAAAGTTTTTTTTATTTGGTCCCATGATTTCAGTTTTATGTAACTTGTCTTCGAAAGATAGTAGACTTTATGATCATTCGCTTGTAATTTGATAGTTAATTATGTTTAAAATCAAATAATAATATGTGAAAAGGGATATGGTTGTTGTATTCACCCTTTAATATTAATAGTTTTTGGAATTTTTACATTATAACCCACTAACTCTTATCCTAATAGACATTATAACCTTAATTTTTATTTTTTGATAAGTGTGGTTTAACTTCTATGTGGATATTAAGATAACATCGAATCATATAGATAGAGTGATTTTACTTGAGATTTTATATAACGAAATGATCTTCAGAAATGAGTAATTTATTTCTATGTTTGATAGATAATAAGTTGTAGGGATGATAGTAAATTTCAAAAAACACGAAGATTATCCCCCTAAATTGTACCCAAGAGGGTCTATACATTGTATGAAGGGTGTCCCCAATCCCCATGGGATATTGAATCTCAATTGGAAATCTTCCAAAATTAGAAGGGAATTATTTCACAAAAATAATAACTCAAAAATATAAATTAGTCAACAGGAAAAAATAAATATTTTTATGGTAACCAGTCCTCATGAAAAAATGTACCATAAGTAGATAGATACATTCCCTGAAATGGACTATCAACCAATGTCATCATATATATCAAGTATACAAAATTAAAATATCTCCATGTAATATTCCTATCACACACCACACCAGCCACAACCAACTCTGAAGATCCCTCTAATCAAGAACATCCATCACCTCTGAGTGGTCCATTTACCTTTTCATGACATTCTATAAGAATATTTACAAATTCCACATGGTTAAGATAGAGTATGATAATCAAAAACATATATAATGTCATCAAGAATTTAATATGAAATATATAACAAATAAACCAATATGATCAATTTTATATAAAATATTCAATATAAAAAATCTTTTCCAAATTTCTCACGAATAAATAATTTATTCAAAAATTGCATGAATAAACATTTATATCGAACACTATAATGTAATAGACATTTTAAATCATAGTAACATGGATATCTGTCTTGGGGGGTTAGTTATATCGATTCATGAGGTTCTGTATTGTCTCGTTGAATTATAGATCATAGTGTGAAGACACAACCCTGGGCTCAAGCCTAGGAGGAATATAAATACAACCTGAAAGAATGATTCCCTTCCATAGAGACTGTTTTGTGTAATTATCATCATCAGTTATAACAAGGTAATCAGTAAGACTTTTGTTATTATCCCCATTATAACTAAACAATCCCTCATGTTCGTTAGGTTAAATCAAAACATTCAAGGGTATATAGTTGGTTTCATTCTATCACAAATAATTTCAATTAATTAACTTTATAAGCCCCATGATCATGTTTCAAAACATGCCTTTAATTTAAAAACACATATTCAAATAGTTATTAGAGAAAAATCATGTCTTTTATATCAAATTGATTCATTTTAACGAATAAAACATATATTTACTTTTCATATATTAAAAATCATGATCCAATCATTAATTTCATTTGATGAATATTTTTCCATAGATCAACAAATTAATTAAAAATTCACTTTCAAGGGATTTAATCACATATACCAAGCCATTTCAAAAATTACTATTCAAGATGTTTAAAAGAAAATTTAGAAACTAATTCAAAATTTTATTTTAAATATATATGAATTAAATGCTTCAAATGATATAGTTTCCCCTATAAAACAACCTACACCAATCAATATCAATAATCAACCACACAGGTTCGACTAATATATTGTTTAGGGATAAAAAGATAAAAGGATAATCGAAGAATCATATTTCACCAAGTTAATATCAAGAATCATCAATGAAATAATGACCCACTACTCTCAATTAAAAATTGATAGTAAGGATACTCTAATCAAGGATACACATAATACAATAGATCTAATTCATCATCTAGAACATTAAACCATGAAGAATTAATGTTGGGAGAGAAATATTTGCCTATATAGAGTATCTAAGGTGTTCATGGCTGAATGAAATTCATGTTAGGTGTTTACATAAATAATGAAAATTTTAAACAAAATAGAAATATGATACTGATATTGGTGTTATTTTCTCCATATGTGTCACTGGTTAGTGATTTGGTTCCATCTGATAGTCGGTGGTGCTAAAAAGAATGCCCATCATTTTGAAAGCCCCAACAGATTGATGGTTTTTCCCTATATCTAGATAGTGGAGTTACTGTATGAATTATACACTGCCATCCATCCAATAATGTTCTAGTGTCCCTCACCGTGATCTAGTGGGCCTCATGTATCAATTTTGTTTTCTATATACCCTTACCTAATTGTTGGAAAAATTACCTACCCACCTCCCAATATATAATATCAAAATAAAAACCTTTCTCACACACCCAAAATATATTAAAAAGTAGGTAAATATTAAGAAAAATAGTAATAACTAAGAAACAATAGATTAAAATGGATATTAAGATGAAAACAAAGTGAATTACGAACAAAGCAAGGTTTATACCAGAAATATGGTAACAAAAGATTATAAAATCCCCACTATAAATGATATTTACCTCCAAAAATACTATCAATACTACTAGTCCATGAAGAAGTGGGGAAAATACTCCCTCATAAATGCCTTGCACTCTTACGTCTCATGTGATTTAGAAAAAAGATTCCAAAACATCAAAACCAAGGGTATCTATTTTCTATGAATAAACGTTATATAAGAATAAAAAATCTCAACTGACTACTCAATCATCGACAATCCAAGATCCACATTAAGGTACTCCCAGCTCAAGATATGTGACTAATCAATGAGATAATTTTTGAGATATAACATCTTTAACACTTTATGAATGTATATATTATGAGGTGGGAAATCCAAATTGAAATCCACCTTTAAAATATTCTCAACAGACTCATATGGTCTCTTGTATCTTGATGGTAGTTTTCTGTATTATCCACGCCTTCAATGATCTAATGGGGGAGATTGAATAATAAATATAATTTCACAAACCAAAACCTCTAAAATATTTCACAAATGATAAACATAATATTTACACCAACATTGATCCATTATAAATTTATAAAGAATCAACTGATCATTATTTCATATCATTAACTAGGCCAGGTCCCACCTAGGAAGCTTTAATGGCCTCTGACTAATAAGGCATTTAACAAAAATTCTTCTTTAAAATCACTCAAAAGGTTCCTCCTTCATGGATTTTTGGTCGCAATTATTACGTTCAATGTCTACCAATCCCAAATGAAAATTACATACTCCTCCAAAGAAAAGAATTTGAGCATGGTGATTTTCATCAAGAATCTATATAGACCATATCATCTGACCATATGTCTGATGATTTTACATTATGGTCATATTTTCATGAGATCCCATCACCTTCTATAAGTCTCTCTAAAAACTAGAAGTGAACTAGGGATCCCTATTAGAGAGAACAGAAATCAAAACACCATGAAATATAATGATCTTTTTCACATAAACATTTACCAAATATTTAGCTTTGGTAGTACCATGGATGTGAAAAATGTGTTCTGGTTTGGTCAGTCAATCAATCGTAGCCCACATTTAATTTTTTAATCAAGACTTAAGTGAAAATATACAATAACAATTCATCGATATATTTTCCCACTTCCATTTCTTCATAGGATGTGGCTGGTGTAAACCCAAAGGATTCAAGTTCTTGTCCATGACCTTCTAATTAGTATAATAAGGCGAAAAAAAGTTGTGATATATTGGTTAATACTTTGTCACTATAATGGTCACCTCATATCATTGAGTATCTCTATAGTGATTTAGTGTACATCCCAATGGGAAATATAAAAATATTCTAAGATATCCATTATTGTGGGAATAAAAAAATAAATACAGTCTATGAAAGAAATGAAAACCGTTAGATGATAGAGACCATTCACCAATGGTCTCCCATAATATAAATAATCAATAATTTCATATAACTCCTAGACAAGATGATTTTCATGAATAATCAACTTGTTGAGAGATATGGTCAACTTGAATCTAGTAAAAAAATTATTCTCATTATCTTAGACTCTAAAATGAAAATAAGCAAAGAGAACAATCAAATTATACTTTTCTGGTGATTCTTTCACATCAATGGAGTTTAGTTTTATGATCAATGAATTAGAAATGACATTTTTTTTAACATGAGTGTAGGAAATGTAGAAATAAATGGATTTCAGGTACTCCACCCACCACTTATAATGAAAATTATTATATTATTTTGAGAATAAATAATTAAAACTCCTCTGAACATACTAAATGGTAAACCTATATAAAAAATTATATGTTTCCAACTCTTATGAGAATTTATAAACAACCATGAGTTTGAGATAAATTGTGGGATTATTCTTCTCAGGCGGTTGAAGATGAAGAGAACTAAAAGACACCACGTTATCACTATATATGAGAAAACGTCTAAAAACTAAACCAGATGAATCATAGTTTATCAAATATCCCTAACCATTCTTTCAATGATTAAACAGAAGAGTTTAAATCAAAACATGTTCCAACTTTTCGAAAGAATCCTAAAATTTTGAATCATATAACAACTTTAATCAATTCTAATTGAGTGTGGTCAGAGGGGAATCCAAATTTAATAAATCCTTCGAAAAATGGAAATAATACCTAGAAAATCCCAATAATCTCTAAATATCAAAGAAAATTCATGGTTCTTCACAAGACATAACATATTTCATGTACTTAGGATCAACTGGGCTTCCCTGTTCAACAATAATATACCCACAAATCCTTATCTCTGAAATCTTAAAATTTCACTTTGGTAGATTGGAATAAAGTTAATGATTTCTTAAAATGTATTGTACTAGTCTCTAGTTAGCCACATTTTCCTCCTTGTTTTTTAAAAAAAACATGATGGTAGCCAAAAATACCACAACCAAATAAGGAAAATCATTTTCATCAATTATATAATCATATAAGGATAATTTTTTGGACCAAAATGAATTACATGGTATTTATAATAGCCATACCTACTCCTAAAATTGGTCTTAGGGATATTTGATTCATTCATCCTGAATATTTGATAAACTTATCATTAATAAATCTTTTGAACCACTTCCACTATTTGAAATGATCAAAAAAATCATCTATATAGGGAAACAAATACATGAAATTGATCATAAACTAATTGATATTTAGATAGAAAACACTAAGGTAAGGGTTTAATTAGTTTTCTTGTAAAAAATCACTATAGTTTTACAAGTTTACATTTTCAATTGAATTAGTATTTCAGATATAAAGTTATCCAACTGATTCTACTACACTTCAATTGAAGAAGATCCATTAAATAATAGGTAATAGATGTCGGTTGGGTTCTTAACACCATGTTAGTGGAAAAACCTCCTCCCTCACTGGTGGAAAACCATTAAAATATGATGGAAATACATCTATAATGACATCTAAAACTGGATAAATATTAACACATGATGATTCATAAGCTAGTTTAAAAGAAAACAAGGATATCATCCCACATAAATCTGGTAGATGTAGTCCTACTCGGAAAGACATTTGGTCCCATTCTCCCAAAAAAACAGGACACTCTCCATGGGGGTAGTAAAAGAGACTCTCTAAAGACAAAAATCAAACTGATATTTTTGGGAAATATTCCTTTCTATCTCGAGAATGGAATCCAAATGTATCCAATCCAAAACCATAAAATCATAAAGAATATCAATTTTTTATAAATAGAAAGAATAATAAAGGAATAATAAACCATGTTATCTATTTTTCCTAGGACGTATAGAAATTTCCATAACAAAAGGAATAAGTTATGTAGAAAGATTCAATAGATTTATAGTGTGAGTAGACATGAATGATTGGGAGGAACCAGTATCGAATAAATGAGACACTATGTTTGATGAAATAATAATGGTACCTCTAACAGTCACATGAATCTCATTGACTTCCATTTAAGACTCATTCTCTATATGAAAATCATTATTTCTGATGCCTATTACTAGAACAGAATTATTCTTGATAAATCTGACTACAACACATATCCTCTTAGTGTTAATGAGCCCACACCACTACACAGAGTGGATCAAACATGAAATACCCATTTTAAGTGTTTTGAGAATCCAAAATATATTTAGTTCTTTATTGACTTTATGTTTGAAAGCTTTAGGATCCTAAATTTCATACATAAAAAGAAAGTCAATATTCCTTCTCTATATATTGTAGGTGATTTAGAGAAATTATAGTATTGATATTCAACATTATAATGATTTACACCCTATGATTGATCATAATTCATCCTCATATTAAAGGTACCACTCGAGATACATATGGGAGTATGAGGAACTCCCTCCAAACTTGACTTACTAGCCAAGTATTGTTCATCCAAAAATGATCTATCCAGAACATCAACATAAATGTTGTGATTAAGAAAGAAAATATTTGATCTGATATCATATCTAAGACCCATCTTAAAACTTTTGGACTTCATCTTCTCATTCGATAATACCTTATGTGAGACTATTAAAAGTTCAAAAATCTGATTGGTATACTAAGTTTCCTTGATGAAGGTCACGAAATTCCATAAACTTAGTCAATAACAACAATTCTAGATATAATTACTTTGGGAAAATGTTTTTTAATTCCTTCCACTATAATACCTTAATATTCTCCTCCATAATGATAACATCCAACATTCTACATCATGGGCCTTCAAGTTTAAAAGCATCAAATTTCACCTTGATGGATTATAGTGTCTTCAAGAACCTAAAATTTTGGTCAATCCTTCTCAACCAATCATCTACTTCATATGGATGATTAAATTCCTATGTGGATGGTGGTTTCAATCAATGATACACTTGATAATGATCTCTACTATCATACCTTCTTGGTTCTACTACTAGATCTTGATCTGGAATGTATACGTCCACTTTGAATATAGTTTGTACTACATAGACAATTATTTCAATAAGGTTCTATTCAGCAAGACTATTTTCTTGGTGTGGTTCACCAGCATCTCCCTCTAGAAGTCTATTTAAATATTATCTTAAGGGAATGGTACTATTAAATAACAACCGATAATAAGGATAAATTATTCAATAGTCTTAATTTCATCAACTCTAAAAATTATAAATCTACTTGAAAGCATAAATCATAGATCTAATCATTATAAAACCCTATATCGACATCAAATAGCTCCTTACAGACACTTTTACCCAATAAGCCATGGAAACTTAAGGCTCATTTAGATTACTACTAATATGGAACGCACTCGTAACATACCCATTAAGTCAATAAAATCATGTATCTTTTCTATCAAGACATCTCAAAATTCATTCAAACATTAGCAATGAGACATGACTACCTTTGATTCTAATTTTTCACAAACAAACGAAAATAACTTACCTAAATGGTACCTGAACCAGATTCAACACAGACAGAAAGTCATTCCCGATCCCCATGGGTTTTAGACTAAAACAATTGATTCAAATACAAGTAAGAGGGAACAATTTCACCACATGAACATCTCACCAAGGTAAATTATCAAAAAAGAAATAATAAATAGCTAGTGTACCAAACATTAATTCAGAGAAATTTATAATAAGTAGATACATACAATCACCAAAACTGGTACATCAACCAATTTTATTACATAGAATAATAAGACATTGTAACAATATAGCCATGGAATACATGGATTGAAAACTTCACCAACCACCACCAACCCATAAGGTCCTACTAATCAAGGATATCAACAGCCACTGAGAGGTTGTTTCCCATTTATTGGACCTAGTATAATAAAATTTACAACATATACAAAGAAGATGTAGTGTGTGATCAAATAATACATGTAGGATATAAGTAATCATTTTATAAGTAATCTACTATGAATAAACAAAATAAAATAATTTTTAGAAAAAACATGGAATATCAAGAATTTTTTCAAAATATGAATGAAAATTCATTTAATTAAAACATTCATTCATAAATATTTTTTCCCAAAAATCTCATGTAATAATAATTTTCTATCATAAAACCATTTTTATAATCCTCAAGGATTGTTTTTTTAACACGTGAGGTTCTTCACAGTCTCAGTGAATAATTGCTCCTTGTGTGTCCACACATCCCTAGGATCATGCTTAATAGAAATATTAATCCAACCCCAAAAAGGATTACCATACATAAAGATAATTTTGTTTTTTTGAAATCATCAAACATACCTAGGTAATAAATTTACCTAGTTTTCTTATCCGCCTCATAACTAATCGTGATCTCATGTGCTTCAAAGTAAATCAAACATTCAAGGGTTAATCATTAATTTCATTCAGTAGCACGTTATTTTAAATAATTATATTAATTGGCCCCATGTTTATGTTTCCAAAAATTAATTTCATTTCAAAAATAAAAATCAAAATGTTTTTATCCAAAAGTCATGTATTTAATTTCAAATAAATCCATTTAAAATTATAAAATATTTCATGTAATTTTATCATATCAAAATAATGATTCAATATTTCATTTCATTATAGAAACATTTTTTTTAGAAATGAACACATTAATTCCAAATCAATTTTTAAGAGATTTACATACCCCAACATTTAAAAATTACTCATCAAGAGACTCGAAAAAATCTGAAACCAATTGTAAATTCAATTCGAAATATATAGGCATCAATTATTTTAAATGTTATAGATTTCCTTATTAAACAACCTTCCCTAATCATAATAAAAAATTACCCACTTAGGTTCCGTCAATGGGGAGTTGAGTGATAAAATTATCAAAGGATAATCGTAAAACATATACCCATCACATAAAGATAAAAAACCCATCAAATACATGAGGATATCCTACTCTCAATGAATATGATAAAGGAGGAAACAACTATTAATGATCAAATAATGGCTACAATTATTGAAAGAGATCCAACACATCAACCGACACTTCGATCCATGATGAATCAAGGTTTATAGAGTAAAATGTATCTCCAGTGAGCCTCCAAGGTGTTTGTAGTCAAATAAAATTGGTTAGAGGTTTTGATAGAAATAAATTACGGATTAAGCAAAAGAGAAAGATGATATTTCCTTTGGTTATCCCAATATAGCTCGTAGCACCATCTATTTTATGGGTTCCATTGGGTATCCTACAGTACATGAAATAATTTCAATAATTTTGGATGTCTCACTGACTAGCCAATATAATTACACCATCTTCCCAGTGGGCCATGAAAAACTTTTCTTCCACTGATGGGCCCCCATTGGCTAGTAGGTGGAGTACTTGTTGGAATTATCCACTTCCATCCATAGACTGGTTGGACAATATCCCCCATTGGTATTCTTTGGACCTCTTATATCTATTTTAGAAACAATACATTTTCCACTATCATGAAAAATGCTATTCCACCTCCAATCATCAATAATCAGAATCAGAACAATCTCCCACCCCCCATGAAAATTTTATAAAGTGGAAAACAGCAAGGATAAAATGGGTATAACAATGCAACAAAAAAATAAAATAGAGGTCAACATAAAAAAAAATTGAACCACTTAAAATAATGTTTCATTCCTGAAATATTCTAATTTGATTTAAAATAAAAAGAAAAAATATTTGAATAGAAAGAAATATGAAATATGAAATTTAAATATATATGAGAAATGATTCAAACACTCATTTTTTGTTCATTTTTTTTTCTTTCAAAAAAATTAATTATGTCTAAAAATTGATTAATATCATAACTTGAATGCTTTCTTTATTGAAGAATTATTTCCCGTAGATTTGATGTTATGTTTTGGGGGGAAGTTTATATGTGGGGGGTTTCTATGCCAATAAGTGTATAGTATTTTTCCACTATTAGAGTGTTTTTATTAATCAAATATTTCCTCATATTTTTATTCCCCAATTATTTCTAGAGTGTTTCTCTATGATAAATTTGTATGCTTCATGAATATTTAAATGAAAAATAACACAAATCACCATTTTTGGATTTTTCCTATAGTATAATAACATTGAATATTTCATAAAATAATTTCAAATTAAAAGGAAATACTTCACTATGACATGAAATATCCACACCATAACTAGTGCTATTCTCGATTAAACAAGAGCCACATAATAATAGAAATCACTATAATTTTTTCAACGAACGATTAGTTTAGAATTGAGTAGTTTTTGGGACATGATAACAACCATTACATCACAATCTGTAGGATTAATGATTAAATTAGTGATATATATGTATTAAATTAAAATATGTAGATAAAACAATGTTCCCAGGTCAAAATATCTACAATGTAATTGTTTTTACGTAGGAATAACCTGACATGAAATTATGGTGTCGGTTTACCATTATTTTGATCACCACACTGTATTGATGTTGTGTTATATTATCATGACATGTGTAGGGTGAGAACATTTTTAACATAGTATTCATGATGTTGAGTATTGGATCTTGGAAAAAACTCATGAATTTTGGAACATGACCTTCATTCCACATCCCTAATCCTAGTCCATATCATATTTAGTAGTGAATTAAAGTGAGTCAAATAACTAGCCAATATTTCAAATAATCAAAAAATGATCTACAATAATTACAGGATCTTAAATGGATATATTTTCATCCATTCTACAACCAATCTCTTTGTGTTGGGAAGCTTTTCAACACATAGTTTGAAATCTATAATTTTAATAGTTCATATTTCATTTACTATGGAAGAAACATGGTGTTTCATGGGTTTATATATTATTCCTGATAATGAACATTGAAGGAGTATTAATTTGGTGGGGAGAACATGACTATAGACATAGTCATAGGTAGATATATGTATCCATGTAGTGTCCTAAAAACTTCCTCTAGATTATTCAGGTATTGATTTTACACTTGTATTCCAAATATTGAGGTGTCTTCTTGTCAAGTTCCATTACATTTCTTCTATGTGTATTTTTGTAATTATTTTCTTCAGTATGCTTCTTATATCCATCAATAAAGATCATTCATTTATATTGTCTAACCATTCCATCATAATTGAAAATATTTCTTGGAGTATGGTGGATCTAGGGTAAAAAGATGATTCCTTACCATGAATTACTAACGTGAATTGAGAATTACATGTGTTAGATTAATATCAAATTGATTGTATTTAAAACATGATCGATCAATTTTAGTGTAAGAGTGAAGTATGAAGATGAATGAATCTCAATGTGGTGTGAGAGGATTATATCTTGTTAGTCAACAAAAATTCTATTTTTTGAGAAAAAATCTAATGCAACATTGTATCATTATATCACTATAACCATGATTGGTGAACAAATTAATGTTTTTATGTTATTTAAAACCATCTGAGACTACTTATGTCAATAATCTCCATTATTACTCAATCATGTTAATCAAAAAGATTACGTAATCATTACTTCTTCACATATATCCTATAAAATCATATAATCATATCTATTTATCATAAATATTTTTTTCATTTCATATTATTTCTTTTCTTTTCTATCATTTATATCTTTCTTCTTCTCCCAATTTTTTTTCAATTACACATCATAATAATAATGGAACCACAAATTAAAAATGATTAACAAGGCTGGTCTCCCTGTATTCCATTTGAATCACCTATAGGACTTATAATTTCAATACTATACTTTTAGTGGAATAGTGATTAGTGTGTTATGTGTAATAAAATATAAGCTTCAAACTACACCATTTGAATGTTTTGATATTGATTGGATTATCTAATAATAATTTCCTGAATACTTTATATATTTTTATTGATTTTTGGATAGTCCATTTTTTTTAAATGTTTGAGAGGGAACCCTTACATGTCCTGTAAGACCAATGGAATAAGGGCCTATTATATGGCATTTGAAGGCCACAAATACATGACTACGTTAGAATTACCCCACCCCAGTAATGCATCAATGATTTATATAAATCTACCCAACCTTTCTTTTACTTCCAAATTAGTATTTCCCCATAAAAGATACATGGTTCCCAGGACTTATGGTTGAAGTCATACCTTCTTGTTCTTCCAATATGGATTCCTTCATTGGAGGTTTCTTTTTTTATATGATTACTCATCAGTGCTCATCCATATGAGGTATTATTTTGAGCACTATAGTCCTTTATGTTTTTTTCCATCCTGCTTGATGGCTTGACAAGGCCCAGAAGAATCCCGAAACTCACTAAAGAACACTCCTCCACCCCCAAAGTCAAACCACCATCCAAATCTGAAGTAGATATTGAATAAACCTCCAGTATGATGCATCACCACACCGACTCTGCATAGCCTCATCCTCCCTTCATCGCATCGATAACCCCTGAATGATGATCCCGATTGTTTTCTTACACCATTAACTCCATCTGAGAAGCCTATCACTACAGCTGACTCATTATTTTTTCAGTTCCTCTATCATCTGTCATGTAAGTATCTCTTCCACACATCACCCTCACCATGCGCCCAACCCCCATTCACACACCGCCTTGTAAAAATTCTCCATAAATGGGGACCAAATGGTATTTAATCCATCTTGATATGATATATTATTAAGTGTGATTACCACTAGGCCAATCCCCCAACTATTCAAGGGATTATCTACAGATTCTACTTTTATAATGGTGACATCATAAAAACATTATTATTTTCAATCTGTCAAATTATTTGTCAATTATTTTTTTTAAAGAAGTAAACTACATTTTCATTGTGATTATGTTAACGGTATTGATAAATTATATTATATTCCTATATCCATGTAATTAATATCAAAGAATCCAATGACCATGGTGTGGATAAGATTCAAGGTATATAAAATGACTGTGATTATAGGATATGGTAAACAAATCCATTAATAATCTCTCTATAGTGTTGATATTATATATCTATTTTGGGTACCTTTTTAAATTATTTAATATAGGGATTATAAATTATTATTTTTATTATTATTATTACTATTATTATTATTATTATTTACATTGATCCCCCCCCCCTCGAATAATGTTTTATATTATCATTTTTATTTGAAAAAATTATTTTCCAAACTCTTTCAGTTTACATTTCAATCATGTATATATATTTGTCATTGATTATGTATTATAACAATAATATATTATTCTTATCTTATTGTAAAATTGATATATTATGAATTTTTTGTAATATTTAACAATGTATATCGAAACAAACAAAATATTCCTGATATTTATATTTTAACTATTGTTTTTGTTTTTTTTATGTATGACATGTTTGGGTTTTGATTTATAAAAACTGTATTAAAAATTAATATAACACATTTTTGATGAAAAAATAAATGTGAAATACGTTTTGATAAATAATTTCATTTTTATCATTACATTCTATATGTCAAATATTATTATTTATGGCTATTTCATGACAACCAAACATGTAAAATTAGTTTTGTGGTCAGTTATTTTAAAAAATCAATGTTAAATAATCTTCCTCTATTGATAATTTGATTGAATAATAGTTGTTGGTTTTATTTAAAATACATTTTAATCAAAATATTGAATTTCATTTTTATAAAATAATTTACTTTTAGAAATTTTTATTCTTATAAAATTTATTTTTATAGATTTTATTTTTCATAATGTTGATTAATAACCAATGTGGAGAATAATTTATTACATAATTCAGAATAATTTATATTGAAAGTATAATTATTATGACACTTAAAAGGATGTCCTTTCATAGAAAATTTTGAAAACAAAAAAAATGCTAAAAACATTTATCAATAGTTCATTTAACCCAAACTATATCCCCTACAATAATATATATACTTATAAGTTCTCAAATATAAGCATTTTAGGTGACCTGAAATGTGTTAATAAAACACATGCTAATAATATCATGTTTACATTCATCAATGATAATCAAAAATTGATAAAAATATTATTTTTCAAATAAATTATTATAAAGAACTTATTGATTGGATGAAAATAATAAATCATATGGATAAATTTTATAAAATAAAGAACACAATACTATTGAAAAACATGGAGGTGATGAGTAGAATGTAGAGGAAATGAATAACATGGTGTAGATGACCATGAATAGTCATAAAAAGATTTATTTGATTTTATGTTAAAAAATTTAAAAGAAACTTATATATATATAATCTTATCAACACTATGTTTTCTTGATCAAAGATCTTACAAACCATATCTAGATATCATTTTTAATTATTGTATTTTTTTCTTCATGTGTGTATATATATGTATGTCATTATGATCATTAAACCCAATGGGAGGTTCTTCATACAGTGGTTAGGTATAAATATCTAATTTGAATTTTAGTATAGAATTACATGTGGAATTTGAAGCAAGAAATTTTTTTAAACCATTATTAATGTTTCAAAAAAATTATGATATAGGCATAAAAAATTACATCGATATCTAAAAAGTGAGGATAATCGTAATTCATTTTTTCCCTCGTAATTTCATGTTTATTTCAAGGCCCAAATAATTTGACTAAAAAAAGTAAAACATAATAAATATTATGCATTGTATTATTTTCTCAGAACATTTGAGAAATATAGAGAAAAGATCACTTTTCTTAGTGCTTTTAAAAAAACCATGAAAGGTAAATTTTATTAGGAATTGTTTACTTCTTAGAATGAGTTTCATTCTCAATACTTCTCCTAAAATTTTTTATTGTTTTATTAGTACATTGAAATATTGGTTTTCCTCTATAATGAAAACCACTAACATTGAAACCACTTTCATTGCATGAAAAAATGATCAATAATTGGGCCTTTATCACCATATTTTTATCCTTGAGAAATGATGAAATTTATTAGTTATTTTGAAATGTGGATAATGGGTTTTAATAGCAGTGTAGTATGGAAAAAGCTTTCCCCATCAAAATTGAGCATACCAAAAAGTGATGTTTATAATCCTTCATGCTTCTCTTTATTCATTCAAGACATCACCCTTCGGTCAACCGAACAAAGTGACACAGACCACTTATTTGAGTGTTCCACAACACACTAAAACACCAAGAAATGTTCCAAAATTTATGAATGAATAGTTATTTCTACTTTATTGTCCTAATATAATTGTAATAACACACACACTTTTTGAATTTTCAAATATACAATTATCACAGAAACTATACCTCCTATCTATAAATTCCCCACCACACCACACCTTAATCAATAAGCTTAAAATGGTTATCGTAAGCTCTATGTATAGAGGATTTACAAGAATTGATGATGAATTGAAAAGGATGTGGTGTTAGTGATGGTGGTGGATATAGAGGCATCATGGTGTGGGTGATGGTGCTGGTGTAGTAATAAAAATATTTCCATTATCAACGTGAAGATGGATTTTAATAGCTCTTAGAAAGCACTATTAATTATAGCACTCATAAAAGGAGGTATCCTTTATCAGCTATAGTTTAGCACTAATAAAGGACGCACCTATTGTAACATGTTGTTTGTATAACAACACACTGCTGCAACCTATAACCAATACACAAAATATATTATCAAATTGAAATAAGAATCATAGCACAAATACAAAAAAACACTACTATATTCATTTATGAAAATTTATGTTTGATTAAATTTATAGTTACTATATAGAAATATTTAAAAAAATATTGTTTCATCATCTTTGGCACCCATGATCTCCTTTAAAAAAGGACATCCCATAGTATATATTACGGAAACAATCACCTCAACCAGATAAAAATAATTCACCTATATAAGAAATAAAATATTATATTGGTAGTATCTTAAATAAATAAATTAAATATTTATATGAAAGAATTCATTAAAAAATGTCAACTTAAAATAAAAATAGAAACATGGAGTTATGGAGATTATATCTTCTATTTTTTTGATGTGCTGTTGATTCCAACACATCACAAATTAGTTATGGGTAATTTTCATAATGTATCAAGATAATGAGAATGATTTTGATAGTTCTTGAGTACTTAAATTGTTCTTTTTAATGAAATTTATGTCAATTTTATATAATGACACACTTGGAGTCATATCAATCACCCCTTGTGTGTAATTGAGGTGTGGCTAATTCATAGATGTCACAAACTTCATATGGATTGTTTTTCTAAATTATCAAAACAATCAAAATTTGTTTCCTGAGTTTTTATTATGTCACATTTTTTTTTACTAAAATGTCATTAACAACTAGAAACACAATCGTTGAGTCATATTGGACTCATCTTCTGTCGGTTTAATGTGATACTTCTTTATACATGTCATAAAAGACAGAAAAAAATTTCTCTTAAATTATTAGTACAACCAAAGACCATTTTATTTGTTTTTAGTGAGTGAAAAACGTTTTGAAATAAAATTTTAATTTAAAACTAAAAACAGACACATTGAGACATAATGGTCACATCATGCATCAGATTGAGGTTTGGATGATTCCTACACGACACAATTAACTAATGGATTAATTTATTGAAGTATCAAAACAATTCGAATGTGTCTTATTAATTTTGAGTAGGTCAGTTTTTTTATTACTAAAATTGAAGTCAATTTTAAATAAAAAGATGTACTTGGTGTCATACTGGTCACATCATGCATCAGATTGAGGAGATGCAGATTTTTACACTTCATAAATGATTTATGGATTTTTTTCTTTAAGCATAAAAAATACATATGTGTTTACTTTAATTTGTGTAGGTATGTCATCCTTTTTTCAAAAAATTGAATTAATTTTTTTTAAAAAAATACATGCTTGGAGTCATACTGGTCACATCGTGTATTGGATTTAGGTTTTATTGAATCCTACTCATCAATAATGACTTATGGATCATTTTACAAAATCATCAAAATAATAAAAAACAATTTCCCAGTATAGAATTTGTCAGTTGTCTCTTTTAATAAAATTCTTGTCATTTTTTAATAAAAAATGTACTTAATGTCATATAGGTCAATCTGTGAGTCATTTTGAGGTATAGGTGATTCCCAATCATCTCACAAGTCTCATTGATCAATTCCCTAACGTTTTAAAACAATCCAAATTATGTTTCTCAGTTATCAACATGTACCATTTTCTAATTGCTAAAATTAATATCAAGTAAAAAAAAGGACACACATGGAGATATCTAGGTAACCCCATTCTTTGAATTGAGTTTTGGTTGATTCCAACACATAAAAAACAAATTATGTATCATTTTTCTAAAATATTGAAAAATATGAATGCAATTTCATGGTTTTGAGTAGGCCAGTTTCCCTTTTTACTAAAATTGCTGTAAATTTTAAATAAAAAATGCACGTGGAGTCATAATGGTAACACTCTGTGTCTAATTGAGGTGAGGTTGATTCTTACACGTCTAAAATGAAATATGGATCATTTCCCTAATTTATCAAAACAATATGAATGAATTTTATCAAATTTGAGTATGTGATTTGTCCTTTTTGTTAAAATTGATGTTAGTTTTAAATAAAAAGATGAACATGGAGTAATACGGGTCACACCATGCATAATATTGACATAGTGGTGATTCCTAAAAGTATAAAATGACTCATTTATCATTTCCCAAAAATATAAAAACCATCCAAATGTGTTTTTCCAATTTTTAGTATGTCATATATCATTTTTTTCTAAAAATAATGTAAATTTGAAATAAAAATTCACAACTGGTTTTATATCTATTACACCATGAAACAGATTGATTCGTCGTTGATTCCTACATATCGAAAATGACTTATTATTAGTTATCCTAAAGTAAAAAAACAATACAATTTCATTTCCTTGGTTTTCAGTTTGAGAGTTGAACTTTTTACTAAACTTGTTGTCAATTTTAAATAAAATTACCCACATGGAGTCATTCTGGTCAGAAAATGCATCACATTGAGGTGTGCTTGATTCATACACATCTAAAATGACTTATGGGTCATTTTACAAAATTATCAAAACAATATGAATGTGTCTTCTCAGTTTGGAGAAGGTTAGCTATACTTTTTAGTAAAATTCATGTCAATTTTAAAAAATATGACACACATGGAGACATATCATTTAGAAAATACATTGGATTAAGGTTTAGGTGATTCATACACATCTCAAAAGACTCATTCGTCATTTATATAATGAATCAAAAAAATACATATGTGTTTTTTCTATTTTTAGTATGTATTTCGTTATTTTTCTTAATAATAATCTCAATTTAAAATGAAAAGACACAATTGGAGTTATATCTATAAGGCCTCAGCATTAAACATTACATAATATTTAATTGTGTTAATAATTTACAATGAGGATCTTTTCAGGTGTAGAGTTATATAGAATTAGGCCATAACTATTACATTAAATCACAAAAATTACCAAGTAGAAACTTTACTCAGTATGTGATTTTTCATTAAATAATAATTCTTAAAAGAAAACAATAATTATTTTCTTGATATAAATCATTCTTTGAGTTCTTCCTTTCTCTTACCCAACCTTATACCATGTAAAAAAACATTTCATAAACTTGGGAAGAGCATAAAATGCTCAGAAAGGGTTATAAAATAAAGAAAGAAAACATTTTTTCGACATTACATACAAAACATAATCTCTTTAATATACCTAATAAAATCATAAGATTTATGAATAACACATAGTAATAATAAATTATAAAGGCAACTTGGAGCATCCATATCAAAATTACATTATAAGTTTCATAGCTTCATAGGGAGTTACATTTGTAATACCCATCATAGTATATTCCCTAAATCTCTTAGTAGAAAATTTAACGTTTACCTCTATTAAGTTACCCAATGTATTGGAAAGCTATCTTGGGCTCAGCCTCCAATGGTTTATCACTAAACAACTGATATACGTGAACAATCAATTCCCAATAACCATAACATATTCATAACACATAAAACAAGCATAATAGATGTAACGACCCAAAATTTCATTAATGGAAAATCCCTCTTGATCCAGTTAAATGTTTTTTTATGAAAAATGTTTTTATAAGATGTCAACTTCTTTAAGTTTTACGTTAAGATTTGTGACCGTTACTTTTATAGCCGTTGAACAGTGATCATCTGGGTAGTTTAAATATAAGGCTTTAACGAACCAATTTTCTACGCAGACAAAGGAAGCGATGGCCTCATCCAGTAGAATTGCCCCTTACGAAGCCCATTTGTCGGAGCTCGGTAAAGAGGTGGCATCTTTGGGCTTTGCCCTTGACCAAGCCCAAGCTGAGCTTCATCAAGTCAATCTCGAACGTGATCGTCTACGGGAAAAATGGAAGTTGATAGAGATTACCACTCGAGCGATGTTATCCGAGCAGCCCCAAGAGTCTGTCACCATCGCGCACCTTACCCGTAGGTCTTATGCGGCTATTTTAAGGGGTTATGTAACAAATAAGTAGAACCATGTTCATGTACATTATTTTTTTTATATATAATAATGAATATAATTTCTAGTCATTTTTGATACATTGTAATTAGTTTTTAAAGTACAAATGGTGTTTTTAGTTATTATTTAATTAAGAATTATATTTTATTAAATTAGAGGATTTTTGAATTAAATAATACTTTAATAAAATATTATTATTAATATTAAATTAATTTTCATTAAATATAAATGATCTTATAATTTTATGAATGCAATTAAAATGTTTATTAAGGTTTGAAAGCCATTTCTGTCAAAACCCGTGAATTTCTTTATAAATGTCGGTTTTTATTTTAAAAGTGAAAATTCACATATTTAGAAAATTATTTAGATAAAATAAATATTATTTTTGGAATCAGGACGTCGAAATTATCCAACGGTGAATTTTTCATAATTTTCTGAGACAGTCCAATTTTTGGGTAAAAATTAAATACCTTTTAAATATATAATGTGTTTTATGACATCATAATGACCCAATGGTGATGTAATAAAATACCATAATCCTTAGGTTCGGCCAATATATGTTTTATCATTAAAATAATGAGGTTTTGGGTTTGTTTGACTCACTTTTCAAAGCATTAATGGAGCCCTCAAGACTTATTCAACACTTTGCCTTTTTAAATTAATTTCCATGGGAGTGTGACTCACCTCCACATAAGCAACCCTAATTTTTTAATAAGTTCGGACCTTGGCCTTGTAAAATATTGTTTTCCTATCTCCTTTTCCAGAAACCATGGGCAAATACCATGGGATGGTTTGTGGTTTGGATTATTTTAATATAAGGGGTCCCAAACCTAAATAATAAAGAATTCTCTCACCTTTCCTATATAAACCCACCCAAGCTCCCACTTCCTCCTCACTCAAAGCCCTTGAAGTTCGTCCAACCTCTGCCCTACTCTCTCTAGAATCCTCTCAAGGTGCCCCAAGCTCCCATGAAGCCTCTCACAAGCCTCTCTCTAGCCTTTGGAATCACACTTCCAAGTAAGGGTTTTTTCTTCCTTTCTCATTTTTGTCAATTTTTTTCTTTAAGTTGTATTGCCCTTTTAATTTCATTTATGAATGTTGGGGTATGGTTTCGCACCTCTCCCATACTGCCCTCTTATTGTTTTAATGATGGGAGACCCCTTTCTCTCTCATTAAATGCCTCCCATGTACACCCGTTACTATGCCGAAATTCCGAAAGGAACTTCTCTCTCTTCTTTTACATTCAAGCAATACTTTTGTATCATGAATCTAAATTCCATTTCTATTGTTGGGACATGTATATATATGATCTCCTTACTGTCCATTACATGTAATTATGATGGGGAACCCCTTTCTCTCTCATTAAATGCCTCCCATGTACACCCGTTACTATGCCGAAATTCCGAAAGGAACTTCTCTCTCTTCTTTTACATTCAAGCAATACTTTTGTATCATGAATCTAAATTCCATTTCTATTGTTGGGACATGTATATATATGATCTCCTTACTGTCCATTGCATGTAATTATGATGAGGAACCCCTTTCTCTCTCATTAAATGCCTCCCATGTACACCCGTTACTATGCCGAAATTCCGAAAGGAACTTCTCTCTCTTCTTTTACATTCAAGCAATACTTTTGTATCATGAATCTAAATTCCATTTCTATTGTTGAGACATGTATATATATGATCTCCTTACTGTCCATTACATGTAATTATGATGAGGAACCCCTTTCTCTCTCATCAACCTTTTTTATGAATTCTTATGTCACGTCGTTACGCTGCCGAAATCGCACCGATTTTCTAAGCCAATGTCTTTGTGTAGTGAATACCATGCCCATTTCTCCATCAAGGGTATTCACCTTTATGCACATATACATATTGATTGTAAAGTTTCATGTATGAATTCCACATTCCTTTATCGTGGAAGAAATGATTATGTTTTATGAATCCATGTTTTATGATCCATGTGGCACACTTATGCATGAAATGAAATGTTTAAGAAGGGTGCGCCCTTTATAGCGCTCCAATGCATTGGGTAAAGTATAGTATCATGATACGTAATGTGCAATGAGTGTTGACTCATGCTAATTCAAGTGCAACGAGGGTTTACTCGTGCTTCAAGTGCAATGAGGGTTTACTCATGCTCCATGTGCAATGAGCCTTGGCTCATGCTAATTCAATGTTAAGTGTTGTTGCCACATTTCCATGCTATGATTATCATGCTTTATCATGCCTTTATGTTCATGTTTCTCTTATGCTCTATTGATATGCCTATTGCCTAACATGTATTGTACTCCTCATGTTATTCATTGTGTACTCCCTTACTGGGCTTTATAGCTCACCCTTTTCTTATGCATGTCCTCAGGTTATCCCATGCAATGCTAAGTACGAAGGAATGTAGTGGTCATGTAAAGGAAGTTTTCAATAATGATGTTGTATTTCAAGTTTAAAGTTTTTATGTAATGATCCTAAGCCCCAAAGACACTAAACCTCTCGATCTTCCTTGTTGGATCAAGTGATGTTTTATGTAATAAAGCATGTTTAAGTTGTAATAAAAAGCAGGGTTGCCTCAGTTGGTATCAAAGGATAGGTTTAGTTATTTTTGGGATTAGGAAACCCTAGTAAAGCCTTAGATAGAAGACTAAGCATAATAAAAACATCCCTAAGTTTTGGTAAATACTAAGTAAGTGTTTTATCAAACAAATACATCCCTGTCTGGATACGAGCAGGTAGAGGCGGCTCTGGCACAGATGTATCCTAGGGGTAAAACCCGAAAACACCGCTTTGAGCTAGACTCGAACGGGAACTGGTGCACGACAACGGGCCTTGCTGCACTCTTGGTTACGACACTCCCGGGGGATATGTTTTGATAAATTCACAATCTTAGTATGAACCCTTATTAAGTGAAAAATGCCCCTAAGAATATATGTTAGAAGGAAGATCATGAAAAGCCTGGATTGAATCCTATAGACTCATGAGTTAAAGAGATTAAAGTTTATTTATAAGTCATCAACTTTTGTCTTTGGATTACCCTTTATGTGTTACCCCTAACTTTCCTTTTATTCCAGCCAATGGCCGGTAATAGGAGAACTCGGGATAACAACCGTTGTGAAGATCAGTGTGATGATTGTACCAATGAGATGCCCAATCCAATGGGAGCGGGAATCGCGAACTTTGTCACGCTTCTCTCTCAGTTAACTCAAGTTTTGAATAGAAACACTGGTCAAGAGGAACGTTCAACCCCCCCTAAGAAAGAACAAGTCGCTATTGAAAGCTTCATGAGACAAAGGCCTCTTACTTTTAGTGGATCATCCGATCCCACGATTGCTGAACAATGGATCAACTCCATTGAAAAGATATTCTCCATCCTCCAATGCTCTGAAAAAGAGAAGGTTCTCCTGGCGGCTTATCGTATGGAGGGTGAAGCTGATCAATGGTGGACGTTGATCAAAAATACGAAGCCTGAGGAGGAGATCGAGGCTTTGGAATGGAAGGTATTCCGGAAGATGTTTTTCGATAAATATTTTCCACGCACCCTCCGTCTTAAGATGGAAAGGGACTTCCTTTCCCTCAAGCAGAAAGATGAGGAATCTGTGGGAGCGTACGAGGCAAACTTCACAAGGCTTGCACGATACGCTTCCGGCTTTGTCGTTACCCCCGAATGCAAGGTTGACCGCTTCTTTGGTGGGCTGAAGCCCAGCTTGCAGAAAGCATTAGCGATCCGTGACTTCGACAGCTATGAGGAAATTGTCCGATGTGCCCTCAAGGTTGAAATGGAGATCGGAGAATCACAGGGGTATCATGGGGACAAGAAGCGGAAGGTGGACTTCAATGCTGGTGGTCCGATGGATAAATCCAACGGCGCTAAGAAATTCCAGCACCCCACTTGCCAAAAGTGTGGAAAGAAGCACCCGGGAAATTGCCTTAGGGGGACAAGAAAATGCTTCAAATGTGGAAGAGAAGGGCACCTAGCTGTTAACTGTCAGCAAGAAGGACCCGCGGCTGCGACGGAGGGGAGGAACGCTCCGTTTGAACCTCAACGCGTTGTTCAATGCTTCAAATGCAAAGAACCGGGTCATTTTGCGAATCAGTGCCCTAATCCAAGGGTTATCGGAGGCAATCAACAACCTCCAAGACAGCAAGGAAGAACTTTTGCCATCACTTCTGCCGAAGTGAACCCCGACAACGAAGTGGTGACAGGTACGCTAGTTATTCATTCAAGAATAGCGAACGTACTATTTGATTCAGGTTCTACGCATTCTTTTATATCTCAAAAGTTTAGTAGAACAATCCCTGCACCACCACAAACCATGGAAGTAAAGATGTCGGTGAGTACGGCAAATGGGGCAATCATTGCATCCCATGAGTATAAGTCCTCCCCTGTTATAATATGTGGATTGAATTTCCCGGCGAACCTCGTCATACTCCCTTTGGTGGAATTTGATGCAATTCTTGGCATGGATTGGCTTTCCTTATATAGAGCCAACATAAATTGTCTGGAGAGGGAAATCACACTCCATATGGAAAATCGACCCCCGATTCTTTACAAGTGTCAGGAGGAAGATGAATCTCCTTTAGCTCCATCATCTCAAGCATAGATATTACTGCCTTATGAGCACGCATATCTGGCTCAGATGATTGAGTCCAAGGAAGAAACCACCCTTGAAGAAATGCCTATTGTGAGGGAATTCGCTGAAGTATTTCCCGAGGAACTTCCTGGTCTTCCTCCAAGAAGAGATGTTGAGTTCTCAATTGAACTTATACCTGGGGCGCTACCAATATCCAAGACTCCATATAGAATGGCTGTTGTTGAGCTTGAAGAGCTGAAGAAACAACTACAGGAGAATCTGGATAAAGGGTTTATACGCCCAAGTGCATCACCATGGGGTGCACCAGTCCTCTTCGTCAAGAAGAAGGATGGGTCAATGCGGCTTTGCATCGATTATCGTGAACTTAACAAAATCACGATAAAGAACAAGTATCCTCTCCCAAGAATCGATGACTTGTTTGATCAGCTGCGTGGAGCACAATACTTCTCCAAGGTCGACTTGCGGTCGGGATATTATCAAGTAAGGGTGAAGAAGGAAGATATCCCCAAGACTGCTTTTCGTACAAGGTACGGGCACTATGAATTCATAGTAATGCCTTTTGGACTCACCAATGCTCCAGCAATATTCATGGACTTGATGAATAGAGTCTTTAGAGATTACCTAGATAAATTTGTGGTAGTCTTTATAGATGATATTCTAATATACTCCAAAACCAAGGAGGACCATGAGGAGCATTTAAGAACTGTACTGGAGACTTTGCGCAAGGAGAAGCTCTATGCCAAGTACAGCAAGTGTGAGTTCTGGTTGAAGGAGGTCTCATTCTTGGGCCATATCATCACAAGCAATGGGATATCTGTGGACCCCTCCAAAACAGATGCAATTGAGGGATGGCCGAGGCCAACATCGGTAACTGATATCCATAGCTTCTTGGGGTTAGCTGGATATTATCGACGATTTGTGAGAAACTTCTCACGATTGTCCAACCCTCTTACCAAGCTAACTCGAAAGGGAGTAAAGTTTGCTTGGATTGATGAATGTGAAGAAAGCTTCAAGGAGTTGAAAAGGAGGCTTATCACTACACCTGTGCTCACTTTACCCACAAGTGGGGAGCTTTTTGTGGTATTCAGTGATGCTTCGAAGAAGGGCTTAGGATGTGTGCTGATGCAGAATGATAAAGTGATATCTTATGCCTCAAGGCAGTTGAAAATCCATGAGAGAAACTATCCAACGCATGATCTGGAGTTGGCGGTGGTGATCTTTGCCTTGAAAATCTGGCGGCATTATCTCTATGGGGAGAAATGTGAGATATATACTGACCACAAGAGTCTTAAATATATATTCACACAGAAAGAGCTTAATATGCGCCAGAGAAGATGGATAGAGCTCATAAAGGATTATGACTGTTCAATACATTACCACCCTGGGAAGGCGAACAAGGTGGCAGATGCCCTAAGTAGAAAGGATCCAGCAATTCTATCAATGATGAGAATTGAGAAGGATCCAATCTTCTTAGACTTGATGAAGATGGACGTGGGAATCATAAAGAAGGGAACATCATCAATCCTTTCACAAATGATTGCTCAACCATCTCTTTTGGAAAGGTTAAAGGATGCTCAAAAGGATGATGCGAGAATCCAAGAAAAAGTGGAAGCTATCAAAAAGGGAAAATCCTCAGAGTTTAATGTTAATGAAGAAGGAATTGTGCGGTTTGGGAAAAGACTATGTTTCCCATCAAGTTCGGAGCTGAAGAAGGAACTTTTGGATGATGCACATAGTTCAAATTTCTCTATTCACCCAGGGAGCACAAAGATGTATCGAGATCTCCGAGAAAACTTTTGGTGGGATAATATGAAGAAGGAGATCGCCGAATATACATCAAAGTGCCTGGTGTGTCAGCAAGTGAAGGCAGAGAGGCAGAAGTCTAAGGGGATGATGCAACCATTGCCCATACCAGAATGGAAATGGGAGAACATCACCATGGACTTCGTCACTGGACTTCCAAGGACATCCAAAAGCAACAATGCAATCTGGGTTATTGTGGATCGTCTTACAAAGACTGCACACTTCATTGCTATTCGAGAGGATTTCTCTTTGGATCAACTGGCACGGATATATATCAGGGAAGTGGTACGGTTGCATGGGGTACCACTATCTATTGTGTCTGACCGAGATCCAAGATTTACCTCTAGGTTTTGGAAGAGTCTTCAACATGCTCTGAATACTGAACTGAACTTCAGTACGGCCTATCATCCTCAAACTGATGGCCAATCCGAGCGGACTATCCAAACACTTGAGGATATGTTGAGAGCGTGCTCAATGGACTTTAAAGGAGGATGGGATCAACATCTTCCTCTAGTTGAGTTCTCTTATAATAATAGTTTCCACTCGAGCATCCAAATGGCACCATATGAAGCCCTGTATGGGAAAAGGTGTAGAACACCGGCATGTTGGGATGAGGTCGGTGAACGTAAGCTGCTTGGACCAGAAATGGTCGAAGAAATGGTGGAGAAGGTGAAAACCATTCAGCAGCATATCAAGGCAGCCCAAAGTCGACAGAAGAGTTATGCAGACAATCGTCGACGAGACCTTGAGTTTAAAGTCGGAGACATGGTGTTTTTACGCATATCTTCGTGGAAGAAGGTCATGAGGTTTGGAAAGAAAGGGAAGTTAAGTCCAAGGTACATCGGCCCCTTCGAGATTCTTGATCGTGTTGGGGCTGTGGCCTATCGACTAGCACTTCCACCTACTATGGCCAAGGTGCATGATGTCTTCCATGTATCCCTCTTAAGGAAGTACATACCAGACCCTTCACATGTACTCTCTTCCGAGGTGGTACAATTAGAAGACGATCTTTCTTATGAGGAGCAACCAGTGAAGATCTTAGATCGTAGAGAAAAAGTTCTACGAAATAAGACAATGCCCCTCGTCAAGGTGTTTTGGAGAAACCACAAGTTTGAAGAAGCAACTTGGGAGTCGGAGGATATGATGAAGCTAAGTTACCCACATTTGTTTTAGTGTGGGAAAAGGAAAATTTCGAGGGCGAAATTTCTTAAGGGGGGAATGTTGTAACGACCCAAAATTTCATTAATGGAAAATCCCTCTTGATCCAGTTAAATGTTTTTTTATGAAAAATGTTTTTATAAGATGTCAACTTCTTTAAGTTTTACGTTAAGATTTGTGACCGTTACTTTTATAGCCGTTGAACAGTGATCATCTGGGTAGTTTAAATATAAGGCTTTAACGAACCAATTTTCTACTCAGACAAAGGAAGCGATGGCCTCATCCAGTAGAATTGCCCCTTACGAAGCCCATTTGTCGGAGCTCGGTAAAGAGGTGGCGTCTTTGGGCTTTGCCCTTGACCAAGCCCAAGCTGAGCTTCATCAAGTCAAGCTCGAACGTGATCGTCTACGGGAAAAATGGAAGTTGATAGAGATTACCACTCGAGCGATGTTATCCGAGCAGCCCCAAGAGTCTGTCACCATCGCGCACCTTACCCTTAGGTCTTATGCGGCTATTTTAAGTGGTTATGTAACAAATAAGTAGAACCATGTTCATGTACATTATTTTTTTTATATATAATAATGAATATAATTTCTAGTCATTTTTGATACATTGTAATTAGTTTTTAAAGTACAAATGGTGTTTTTAGTTATTATTTAATTAAGAATTATATTTTATTAAATTAGAGGATTTTTGAATTAAATAATACTTTAATAAAATATTATTATTAATATTAAATTAATTTTCATTAAATATAAATGATCTTATAATTTTATGAATGCAATTAAAATGTTTATTAAGGTTTGAAAGCCATTTCTGTCAAAACCCGTGAATTTCTTTATAAATGTCGGTTTTTATTTTAAAAGTGAAAATTCACATATTTAGAAAATTATTTAGATAAAATAAATATTATTTTTGGAATCAGGACGTCGAAATTATCCAACGGTGAATTTTTCATAATTTTCTGAGACAGTCCAATTTTTGGGTAAAAATTAAATACCTTTTAAATATATAATGTGTTTTATGACATCATAATGACCCAATGGTGATGTAATAAAATACCATAATCCTTAGGTTCGGCCAATATATGTTTTATAATTAAAATAATGAGGTTTTGGGTTTGTTTGACTCACTTTTCAAAGCATTAATGGAGCCCTCAAGACTTATTCAACACTTTGCCTTTTTAAATTAATTTCCATGGGAGTGTGACTCACCTCCACATAAGCAACCCTAATTTTTTAATAAGTTCGGACCTTGGCCTTGTAAAATATTGTTTTCCTATCTCCTTTTCCAGAAACCATGGGCAAATACCATGGGATGGTTTGTGGTTTGGATTATTTTAATATAAGGGGTCCCAAACCTAAATAATAAAGAATTCTCTCACCTTTCCTATATAAACCCACCCAAGCTCCCACTTCCTCCTCACTCAAAGCCCTTGAAGTTCGTCCAACCTCTGCCCTACTCTCTCTAGAATCCTCTCAAGGTGCCCCAAGCTCCCAAGAAGCCTCTCACAAGCCTCTCTCTAGCCTTTGGAAGCACACTTCCAAGTAAGGGTTTTTTCTTCCTTTCTCATTTTTGTCAATTTTTTTCTTTAAGTTATATTGCCCTTTTAATTTCATTTATGAATGTTGGGGTATGGTTTCGCACCTCTCCCATACTGCCCTCTTATTGTTTTAATGATGGGAGACCCCTTTCTCTCTCATTAAATGCCTCCCATGTACACCCGTTACTATGCCGAAATTCCGAAAGGAACTTCTCTCTCTTCTTTTACATTCAAGCAATACTTTTGTATCATGAATCTAAATTCCATTTCTATTGTTGGGACATGTATATATATGATCTCCTTACTGTCCATTACATGTAATTATGATGAGGAACCCCTTTCTCTCTCATTAAATGCCTCCCATGTACACCCGTTACTATGCCGAAATTCCGAAAGGAACTTCTCTCTCTTCTTTTACATTCAAGCAATACTTTTGTATCATGAATCTAAATTCCATTTCTATTGTTGGGACATGTATATATATGATCTCCTTACTGTCCATTACATGTAATTATGATGAGGAACCCCTTTATCTCTCATTAAATGCCTCCCATGTACACCCGTTACTATGCCGAAATTCCGAAAGGAACTTCTCTCTCTTCTTTTACATTCAAGCAATACTTTTGTATCATGAATCTAAATTCCATTTCTATTGTTGGGACATGTATATATATGATCTCCTTACTGTCCATTACATGTAATTATGATGAGGAACCCCTTTCTCTCTCATCAACCTTTTTTATGAATTCTTATGTCACGTCGTTACGCTGCCGAAATCGCACCGATTTTCTAAGCCAATGTCTTTGTGTAGTGAATACCATGCCCATTTCTCCATCAAGGGTATTCACCTTTATGCACATATACATATTGATTGTAAAGTTTCATGTATGAATTCCACATTCCTTTATCGTGGAAGAAATGATTATGTTTTATGAATCCATGTTTTATGATCCATGTGGCACACTTATGCATGAAATGAAATGTTTAAGAAGGGTGCGCCCTTTATAGCGCTCCAATGCATTGGGTGAAGTATAGTATCATGATATGTCATGTGCAATGAGTGTTGACTCATGCTAATTCAAGTGCAACGAGGGTTTACTCGTGCTTCAAGTGCAATGAGGGTTTACTCATGCTCCATGTGCAATGAGCCTTGGCTCATGCTAATTCAATGTTAAGTGTTGTTGCCACATTTCCATGCTATGATTATCATGCTTTATCATGCCTTTATGTTCATGTTTCTCTTATGCTCTATTGATATGCCTATTGCCTAACATGTATTGTACTCCTCATGTTATTCATTGTGTACTCCCTTACTGGGCTTTATAGCTCACCCTTTTCTTATGCATGTCCTCAGGTTATCCCATGCAATGCTAAGTACGAAGGAATGTAGTGGTCATGTAAAGGAAGTTTTCAATAATGATGTTGTATTTCAAGTTTAAAGTTTTTATGTAATGATCCTAAGCCCCAAAGACACTAAACCTCTCGATCTTCCTTGTTGGATCAAGTGATGTTTTATGTAATAAAGCATGTTTAAGTTGTAATAAAAAGCAGGGTTGCCACAATAGAAATATAATATTTCTACATTTCAATCACAATATATCATTTCAAGATATTGACCTAATCAATGCTTTAACAAAACATTTTGAAAGCTATTAAAAACCGTTAATAAAGATATTTTTTAATCAAAGTGTCCCATACCAATTTGAAACTTTTAAAAGAATTTTAATTTTAATAAATTATTGTCTATATAAATAAATCCTTAAAACCATTTTTACAATAGGGACATTAATGATAATGATTGGAATAATAAAT
This sequence comes from Viscum album, assembly GCA_963277665.1. Classification (NCBI taxonomy): domain Eukaryota; kingdom Viridiplantae; phylum Streptophyta; class Magnoliopsida; order Santalales; family Viscaceae; genus Viscum; species Viscum album. Next base: position 258,301,493 of record OY728150.1, read on the forward strand.
ATTAAAAACATTTAAAATGATATTGTTGTTAAAGAGTTATTAACCCAAAGAGAGATGCTTGAATAAAAGTGATTGAGGAATAACATTAATCAAAGCTTATAATATCATGAGAATAAGTAGATTCATGTAATAATATGTCAAAGGGTTGTATATACATCATATAAAAGTGAATTGGTGTATAACAACAAATAAGTCTCAATTGGATGAAAATTGAGACAAATTCCCTTACAAATAACACATCCTTAGAATAAGGAAAAATCACTGAAATAATTATCTGTGACAAATACGAATACAACCAATATAAGTGGATATTAATTGTACAAAAATCATAGGTCATTATGACATATTCATAGAAGTACATAATCAAGAAGTACAAGTTTAACCCAAATAATTGAAATTGGGTTAACAAGTTCTCCTAAATAAATTTGATAACCTAATGGTGTCGCTTTAAAATTCTGAAAATGAGTTGATGAGAGAGAAAATGGTCTTTCATAACATGGACAAAAAATGTTCTGAAAATAGGATATATAAGACCATATCCCAACCTAAGAAAATGGAAATTAAAATACATGACATAAAATAAGTCTTTCAGTAAAAGAGTACAGTGAAATATTCCCTTACCGATTTGCTAATATACAAAACATACACCATGTGAAAGAAAAATCATACAAATGAAGATGTAAATACCAATAAATTAAAGTATATTACACAATGAATAAATCATGGGCACTACATACACTGCACAAAAAAAATAGTGGAAAATATTGCATGAATCTCACAGGAATAAAAAGTAAGATGAAAACCCCTTACCACTTTGTAATCAATTGAGTCCTATGAAAGAAATTTAATAACCACTAAAAGAACCACACAATATCATTAATATAAATAGAATCATGATAATATATATCAAATGGCAGTACACAATACACCACATGAAATAAATAAGTGGTGAACGATGAAAATATCACAGAATTAAAAGAGAGATAAGAAACTCATTACCTTGTGTCCGACTTGACTCATATGTTCTGTGTCTTTCCTGAATAATAAACATAAGTTAATTTATAATTAACTAAGAAAATTTTTCAATTTTATTATTCCTTTCATATCACTTATTATATTTCTATAACAATTAGTTAATTATTTCAGTTCATATCGAACATTTTTTCGATGTTCGAAACATTATTAAAAAATGAACTTCTTATAATTAATAATTTCCCATGTGGTCAAAATTAAATTATCTCCAGTATTATATTCATGATTTAGATATCATATATATCATATATATCAACTGTATATGTATTTATAATATTCCATATCATTTAAAGTTAAGAAATGAAACACACCGTTCATGGGGACGGTAAGTCGTACGTATGCATTAACACTAAGTTAATTTCTATTTTATATTTAAATTTATGAGAGCTAAATAATAAAAAGGTATATTATAATTCCAGTATAATATCAATTTTATGTAATTAAATTAACTCCATCCTTTATATGCTCCATGTATGGAATGAACAAGTCATATCACATTAAGGGGGCGATAGTCCACACTTCCTCAAATAAAATTATCGTACTTACCCATTATGAAACCTAAAAGGTATAATATAAATGAAAAATACATAAATATAGATAAAATATAAATATAATATATATCACATGTAAATATAATACCTTCTTAATGTCCACCTTAGGAGGTTGTAGGAGAAGATTGAACAATGATCGTTTCGTGAGGCACTAGTTCACCGTCCACAGAAACAGTATGTTCTTTATCCATTAGATGGAGGTGTGTGTAAGTGTAGTTAGAATACAGATCATATAAACAACCTAGTATATTGATGATAGTTTTTTTGTTATAAATGAAATGAATAAAAATATTTTAGGAGGTTTTAGAAGTAAAATAAAATAAGAGAACTTAAGAGAAGACGTTACCTTTACATCTGGTAACTCCCTTTGGTTTGAATCGAAAGGATTTCATGAAGTGCTTATGCCTAAGACAGATCATCTAAGAGGAATATATGTATTTTTAGAGTTTATTGGAGAAGTTTTTGGATGACCCAAGGGGCTTGATATGCGTGAGTAATGGGTTAGAAGTGAGGACTTTTTAAAAGGGGGAGGAGGGGCTCTTTAGGAATATTGGAAAATATTATTTTATTATATAATTCTTTTCGGTTTCTAAAGGTCCAAAACCTATTAAAGTAGAAGATAATATGACTATTGTTCGAAATAAAATCATCCAATAATAATTGGACAGTTTTTTGATATTGTTTTAATATTTATAATCTTATTTATTTATATCATTCATTAATAAGGAAAACACTGCATCATTATTGTGTCATAAATAATTTTATTTATTGGATTTCTAAAAATTAAAAATAAAATTCCATGATATAGGAAATCGTTTTATATTTATAATTAATATTTATAGTCAAATGTATCAATTATGTAACACCACATTAAAATTGTTTTATCCAAACAATACATGTTTATGATATTTTTATTTTTACTTTAAATAAAATGTTATTAATGTTAGTGTCATTCCCAAATGGATTTGAAATGCCATATATCTCACCCAAGTACTATATAGGTCTTCCATGACTCATCAATTAAATTTATGAAATGTTTTAAGGTAATTTTATATTATTATAATTTTATTTTTATATTAAATTGCTTTATTTACCTTTAACTACGGTAAACAAAAGTCAAAAATTACTATACACCAATAATTATTTTCATCATATTAAACCACATTTTAATTATTTATGACAAACATGTTTGTTGGATTGTTTAAATTAAATTCACAGAAGCGTTAAAATGTCATTTAAATAAAAAAGTCGGTTTTTTAACTACTACTAAGTGTTTTGGTTATTCATCAAAAATTGAAGGTTTATAGAAAAATACAAAAAAATTAGCATATGTTTTATTTGATATTTCCAACATAAAAATGATTTCTATTTTACAAAATTAAAAACATAGGAGTTTAATTAATTAATTTTAAATTAATTTCGGTTGTCAAAACAATAAGCTTGTTTTTAAGAAATAATAACTATCAAAAGATTGACACTTTTTTATGTCCAATTTCATAGTTAAATTACTTCCATTGACCAAAATTGGATTAAATGGTAAAAATATAATCTAATTAAACTTTAAAACTTATTAAAAAGATAATCTAACCATATAGATAAATTGGATAAAAAGGCGGTTTTGAATTAAAATACAGTATTTTCACTATTCATTATAAAACGAATTTTATCAGAAAAATACCAAAAATTTACCCAAAGTAAATTTTATTGTCCCGATTCTAAAGAAGAATTTTATTCTTTCAAATAGAACACATAAAAGTGACCAAAACAGTATTTAAAAAGGGTTCCCCGTCAATAGGGGTAAATAGACCTTTTAATGAATATTAGAGTATTTATGCTTAAAATTATATTCATTCACATTTTAAGCCTCTAAGTTTTATTGAAAATTTTTAAAAACATTTAAGAAACATGTTTAATCATAATATGTTTATTTCTGTTCATTTCCTCCAATACAACGGTTAGGCATTAACTTCCATTTTAAATAATATTATATTATTATCTTTCAGTATGACCCAATGTTGTGTTCAACGTAAGATTTCAAAGAAACATGTTGTTGTGTATTAGGTATGCCATAGAACATAGCATCCCATTTAAAGTAAGATTAATATTTAATTCACAGATATTAATAAATATGAAATTATATTATTCTTTACTTACATTGGATGTTACATCCTTCCCCCAATTTTATAAATTTTGTCCACGCAATTTTAAAATTGGGCTTGGGAACTTCATTAAAATCCCCATATTACAAAAAGAGTCAATAAAACTATCACTTTAAATGAATTGAAGAGATGTAAAATGGACACCTAAGATAACCCATACTAGTATTCCCTTAAAACATGTATATGGAAGAGAAACTAAGTGTCAAGTTATTATGGAGAGTGATAGAAAACATGATTAGGAGAAATTTAACCACTAGAAAGTGACAAACTTGTGATAGGTTAAATGGTCTATGGTTTCCCAGTAGGAAAAGTAAATATACAACATTTCATTCTTTTATGTTATTTTTCATAAAGCTGGAGAATTTATTTATGTGATTGAATAAGGACATAAGTAAATGTACTTAATTTTCAAGTAGAGTTTCACCCTTTAATAAGTTTCTACCAAAAATTCATCTTTTCTCCAAATAATGAGTATTCAAGTTGAATTGTTCACATATGAAGTGATAGAATCAAATTCTATAGAATCACATAATTCGGAAAAGATGAACTATACATTTTCCCAATATTTTGACATTAACTAAAACCAAAATGGTTAGTATAAGATCAAATAATCCCAAAAAAAGGATAATCTTTTAAAAAAAATATTCCTAATCTCCAAAATTTGACAATCAATACCCAAAGTTCAAAAAATACCATTCAATAAACAATTTTCCATAAAATTATTCAATGTAAGCCAAACTAAGATTGAAAAACAAAACATATAAGGATTTAATCACATAGTCTTCCATAATAAATCATAATATTTATCTCCAAATAATATCGACTCCTCTTAATGTATCATACTAAAGTGTAATTAACCTAATAACATATTCTCTATGATATGTTAATCATTTCCATAAATAACCCAAATATCTATAAAACATATTTTCTTACAAAATAAAATTTCAACCATTAATACACAAACGAAATCCCATTGTATTTTATTTTCCTTAGGCATATAGTGTTTCCCAAAAAGAGAGAACGTCTTCCAAAATAACATTTATCTCCTAATCACCAAATCATTTTACTATACTAAGGATATCTATTTGATAAAACATAAGTTCGCAAAATAAAATTATTATTTATCCCTAAAATCATTTAACTAAAGGAATAACTCATACTAACTAGGGACTTCACATAGGCCAGGGGTAGGCGATGTGCCTTTCTGAGCCTTTAGTTTTGGGTTTGATTCCCAGGGCCTTGTCGGACATGATGGTTTTTCAACCATCTTACAAGTTGTCTTTTTTATAAAACTCTAAAATAACCCTAACATATTTAAACCTCAAAGGTTGTCTTATACATATCATTTTCATCCCAACTCATTAAGACCTCAACATCTTAATAAATACTTGTGTATGTGCTCATTTTTTTATTTCACCTCCATATGATAAAATAAAATTATTCCCAAAATAATGAACATTATACATTGATCATGGTGTCCACATGGTTGCATTGTCATCTTGTTCACATAGGTAGAAGGTCTATTCCTTGAAAAAATGATTTAGATATCCTTGAAAATCATTTACTTCCATCATCCAAATACACCTTGAATAACATGGGTAATATGGGTGTTCACAGAAAAATAGTTTTGGAAAATAATCATGTATAACGTATAATTTAAAAACATCTGATTAAACATGAATTTTATAAAAAAAATCTGACTGATTTTGAGTTAAAAATTTTATTCAATGTTTTTTTTAAAATACCATAAGTGTAACGTCCCAGTTCTGGAAGCCACCCAAAGGCGCCCCGTACCTGTTTGGTCACATGGTCTCAATAACATTTACCCGAACACCAGAGGCTACAAACTAGTAGCGAGGTCCTTGGGTGTGACAATGGGGAAACTATGCCCTCATTGGCAGAGTAACACAGTGAAAGATAAATAAATATACAATATCAGAAGAAGTAAATATCCAACAATAATAAACTGCAGAAGACTGAGATGATAAACAACAGAATCACATATATATAAAATGATGCATGGTACACATGTCTAGTAAAACATCCAAACAAGTCACAATGCTGAATACAACTAGTACTAAACCAAAGTGAAAAAGAGAGCAGATAAACTCCTCACCATTGCAAGCCTATGTTTGGTCCCATGCTCTCCAGCTCCACAGAAAGTCAAGTACATGAACTTTAAGGGTGTTTTCCCTTGTCTATACCTGCATCAATATAGTCTTTTTGGGCGCAAAAGAATGACCCAAACAGGGTGTGATACTAAATCCAAGTAGGCAACCACCCGAAGATCTGTGCCTAATAGTCAGTGAGTATATGGAAGTATAAAAGTATAGAAAGTAATAAAAAGGAAGTACTCAGCATAAAAATACACCCCAGAGATCCAATATCAAGAAGCAGTTATGAAAGTAGCTAAACACAATAGGTAACCCTCTAGGTAGTACTCACAGACTTACCCCTATGGTTCAACCGAAAAAGTACATGAAACCCTTTGGGAAGAACACACAGTCTATCCCCTCTTGTTAAGCTAAAGTATAGACCCTCTGGGAAAGCACTCACTGTCAATTCCCCATATAGTCTCGTATCATACTAAAGGTGATCTACAGAATCACTCAATGTTAATTCCCCCTGTGGCCCGCGTCAAGGAACTAGAGACACTCTGGGGAAGCACTATACGTCAATTCCCCTGTGGTCTCGGATCGTATAATTATAAAGACAATATGGAGAAGCCCTAAACTTCAATTCTCCCTATGGTCTATACACCAGGTTCTCACGACCTTGTGTAAGTCAAGAAAATGTAGCATCACGTATCAGCCCCAGTAAATCTCAAGAACTACTTGGATAGAATTCGATAGCATATCAGCATGTCAGAACATCAATCACACCATCCTACAATACTAGGCATGGAAAAGTAAACAGTAGCATAACATGCAAACAAGACCCAAAGGTCAAAACGGGCAGAAACATGCATGGAAATGCATCCAAACCACAAAAATTTACCCTATTACCAATAAATAATCATCTAATCAGGAATACCAGCATAGCAGAGAACCAATAGGACTAGAACAGTAAAGGCCTAATAGCCCGTTCATGGGTATTGGGCAAATTTTCACATAAAACTCAAATACATTAAACAGAAAGGAACAATCCACCTAACTCGGGGATAGGAGATCACTATAAGTGAACATCGAAGCTTGTATCTCCTTAGATTGTCAAAGATCAAAAAAAATTCTAAAACGTTCAACACACGATATCTTGAAAAAGAATAGGAATGATGAAACTAGGCTCCAGCAGAACATAGAACTCACCGATGTGATTCCAATGCAACCGACAGTGTTTGATTCAGAGGATGGATGGAGGCTCGGGGGATCGTCGAAGATCTGCCATCGTAAACTTGCTCTCGGACGAATGATAACTAGAACAAGTTAGTATTGTCCATCAGTCGTGACCCTGATTAATTTAATAAAAAAAATAAAGTACTCCATGTGTAATTTTGAAGTACATGACGTGTACTTGCTTTTTCCGTACTCCACTTTAAGCGGCCTCCAAGTCACTTACACAAAGCCGCTTTTGTGGCCACTACACGGCCAGCACATGGCCTCATGCAGCAACGCAGTACACAGCATGTACTCATAATGTACATGACATGTACTTAGAAAATTTTCAGAAACTCCACTTTTCTCAAATACTTTAGGAAAAAGAAAAACATTCCTAAAAACAAAAGATCCAGGTTCTTAAAAATTTCCCCCTTAATGAAATTTGTCACTTAATTTCCCCAATGAGATGATGTAGTATAAGAAACATCAAATACTTTCGGCCACTGCGATCATACATCAGCCTCCCTCTCCCAAGTCTCGTCTTGTACTCGACCGTTTTGCCACAACACCCTTACGAGTGGAACAAACTGGCCACGTAGAACCTTCGTAATTCGATCAACAATCCGGATAGGATGCTCCCTAAATGATGCATCCACATCAAGGTCAACCTCCTTAGGTTGAAAGGCATGAGATGAGCCTGAAATGTTACATTGGAGCTGAGAGACGTAAAAAAACATCGTCCATTTCCCAGTACCTCTGAGGTAACATCAACTGATAGGAAACTGGCCCAACTCTCTCAAACACCTCAAACGGCCCGATGTACCTCAGTGAAATCTTACCCTGTCACCTAATCCTATTGTTCCCCAACCATGGTGTGACATGCAGAAAAACCCGATCCCTAACCTTGAACTCCATAGGTCATCTCCGCTGATCATCATAAGACTTCTGATGAGTCTGTGCAGTAGTCATCCTTTTCTGAATCAACTCTATCTGTTCTGTGGTCTCCTGAACAAGACGAGGTCCCAGTAAGGCTGCCTCTCCTGCCTCCAGCCAACATAAGGTTGATCAGCATGGCCTACCATACAAAGCCTCATAAGGATCAATCTAAATATTTTCTTGAAGACTATTGTTGTAGGAAAACTCCACGATATGTATATGCTTCTCCCAATAACCTCCAAAATCCAGGATGCATGCTCGGAGCATGTCCTCAAGAACCTAAATTGTATGCTCAGACTGGCCATATGTATGGGGGTGGTAAGCTATACACAAAAGTACATGTGTACACAAAGCCTTATGAATCCCCTGCCAGACCCGAGAAGTAAAATGGGAATCCTTTCCTGAAACAATTAGGTGTGGAACACCATGAAGACATTTGATCTCTCGGATGTACAACCATCCTAGCTCGTCAACACTAAAGGTCTACTTGATCAGAAAGAAGTGGGTGACATTCATAAGTTTTTCAACGACAACCCATAATCCATCATTCCCGCAAGGCGACCTCGGAAACCCAGTCATGAAATCCATAGCGACGTCATTCTACTTCCACTCATGAATGGGTAACTGCTGTAGAATCCCTTATGGTCACTGATGCTCCGCCTCCACAAGATGACAAGTGGAACACGTCATGATGAAACCTACAACATCCATCTTCATACCAGGCCACCAATACTGATGGGGTAAATCACGATACATCTTGGTGACACCAGGATAAACTTACCAAAATGAGGAATGAAAATCCTGCATCATCGCCTCGCTTATATCTATAGGCACCCATACGTATCCCTGTAAATTCAAGATCTCATCCCCGCCTATGGTCCATCCAGGAATAGGGTCCTCTCCTGAAAGACATTCCTGCAGGACTAGGCCTTCATAATCTGATAGGTTCCTCATTCATACTCAATCAATAATGGTAGAGGTAACAACTATTGAAGATATAAAGGACTAACCCTGTCTGTCATGCACGTCCAAATGCATCTATAAGAACAGAGCCATAACATGCCACTCACTGCTGGCTTACTAAACTGCATGTATCAGAGTCCTCCTGCTCAACGCAACTTCCACTGCATTGCCTTTCTCAGGCATATAGGCAAGATCAATGTCAAAAGTCTTATGGTACTCAACCCACATTCACTGTCTCAAATTTAGATCACACTGAGTGAAGATGTACTTGAGACTCTTGTGGTCGGTGAAAACCACAAAATTCTCTCCCAGAAGGTAATGTATCCAACAGAGTAAGGCATGAAAATAGCTGCCAACTCTAGATCGTGCATCGGGTAATTCCTCTTGTGTGGCCTCAACTATCGAGACTCGTGCACAATGACTCCATCTCCCTGAATAATCACGGATCCAAAACCGATACCTGAAAGCATCGTAATAAACAGAACAGATCTTTCTCGGCTCGGGTAATACTAGTATCGGTGATAAAGTCTACCTACATTTCAGCTCCTGAAAGGCTGACTCACAAGAATCTGACCACAGGAACTTCGCACCTTTCTTAGTCAAACTCGTCAGCGGTGCTTCTAAGCATGAAAAATCATGTATAAAACGTCTGTATCATCCATCTAGCCCTAGAAATCTCCACACCTCAAAGAAATTTTTTGGCTGCTCCCAGGAAACTACTACTCTCACTTTCTCTGGGTCTATTGACACTCCTGTCTCTGAGATATCATGACCCGAGGAGTGAATATGATCCATCCAAAAGTGAAATTTTGAGAGCTTAGTATATAACTGATGCTCTCTCAGTGTACTCAAAATGATATCAATATGGGTAGTATGGTCGTGTTGAGTGTGAGAGTACACTATGATAACATCCATGAAGACAACCACGATGGAATCCAAGTATGGATGGACCACTCGGTTCATCAATGTCATGAAAACTGTTGGCGCGTTCGTGAGACTAAACGATATAAGCATATACTCGTGTAGACCATTACTACTCCAGAAGGCTGTAAGAGGTATATCTGATGGTCTAACGTGCAACTGATGGTAATCGGACCTCAAGTCAATTATCAAGAACACCAGACTCCTCAAAACTGATCAAATTGGTCATCAATCCTCGGCAAGGGATATCGGTTCTTGACCATCAACTGGTTCATCTTCCTATAATCCACTGAAAGCCTGAGAGTACTGTCTTCCATCTTCACAAACAGGATAGTGGAACCCCAAGGAGAAGTACTAGGTTGGATGAAACCCATTGCCAGCAAGTCCTCTAACTGCTTCTTGAGCTCCTACAACTATGGTGTAGCCATCCTATAAGGAGGAATGGATACCGATGCCACTCCATTCACAAGCTCAATTGAAAATTACACCTTGTGCTCCAGAGGAAAACCTAAAAAGTCCTTTGAAATACATCTCTGAAACGATCCACCACAGGAAGAAAGTATAACTGTGAAGCCCCCTAATCATCCAGGTATAGACTAGGAATATGGGTTGTAACTCCTCCCAAATCGTGATGCTCTAGACCCGCTCTGCTCGCCTGGACATCCCATTTTCCCTTATGACGAAAAGATTCACCCTCTAGTGATATGAAACTCACCCTTCGACGATAGCAGTGGATGAATTCTTGGAAGGTAACTAGCCAGTCCATTTCTAGAATAACATTATAGCCTGTCATCTCTAGGACATAGAGATCCCATAAGAAGTGACACCCACCAACCTCTAGAGGTCACTCCTTGCACTATCGTACACTAGCCGTTCTAGTCCCCAATGGAGTGTCTAGTGTCAAAAAATCGGTAGAAGAAAAGATACAGAGCCCAAGTATCTCCACAAAAATGACAGATAGAAAGCTATGTGTGGCACCAGTATCAAAAGGTGTGGAAGATAAAAATGAGGCAACTAGGATAATACCTAGAACTGTAGAAGGTCCGAGATCCTGCTCCTACTGGGTCTACTCCACTGCAAAGGCCTGGCCTGCTCCATGGCCCTGTGACCCTGCCTTACCACTCTGAGCTGGTCCACTCTCTTGTCGCTGAAAGATCAGTGACTAACTACCACGGTCATGACCTCCACCTTGGCCTGAACGACCAGAAGAACTTCAATTCCTAGACTGGAGAGAAACTTGTGGAAATGATTCTGAATGCGGGGTCATAGAATAACACCTGTCACCATCTGATGGAGAGAAGATATGAGAGGAGTGCTGAAGGTGACCAAAATTTCCACAAGATCGGCACTCCACTGGGTCTCTCTTGCACTATGGCCTCGTATGCCCACTTATCCTGCACTTGTAGCAAACCACCTAGCTACCATAAGATGCATACCACTTACTCAGATCTCCCCGTGTAGTCTCCCTGCAGTGCTTCCAGCTATCAGCTGGCGAAGCAAAAACACTGGATGTCGAGCCGCCCTGGCTCACATATCCAGATTCTCTTAAATTTCACATCGTGATCAGGGCATGGTTGACGATGGAAGCGATGGAATTCAACCTGAAAATATTCACCTAAGTTCAGATGTTATGTCTGAGTCCATCCTCGAACTTATTTTCCAGGATTAACCCATCTCCTCCCAGGAAGGGTGTGAAACGCAGAAGCTCGGTGAAATGAGAGGAATACTCCATAACTGATAGGGTACCCTACTCAAGGAACATAAACTCCCAGGCTCAGTCATCCCTCAGGGTCTCTGGATAGATGTAGTCATAGAATATGTGATCAAACTCCTCCCATGCCATAACCTACTGATGACCCGCATGTGATATCACAACCCACCATCTATTGGCGGAATCCTGTAACATATAAGTAGCGAGCTTGACCCTCCTCTCTGGAGGCGTCTCCATATTCTCAAATATCATCAGCATGGCTTCAAGACATCACTCTGTAGCATGAGGTCCTCCTTACCCTGAGAGGTGGGAGGATGCTGCTACTGGAAGACCTGCGTCAAATCATCCATCGACGGGGTAGGAGGCGGCGCTCCTTAAAAGGTATGAATAATTCTCATGAAGCCTTCCCTGAATAGTACATCAGCACCGGTAACAGATATAACTGATGGTGCTAAGACTAGCACAACCTGAGGATCTTCTAGAAGTCCCAGATCATCCGTATCCGGCATCTGATCAATGCCCTATAACTGGCGGACAGCTTGAGGACGTCTCGGTGTCATGACTCTTCAAGGTCAACCACACACCTTAGATCAGTATTAACTGGGACTGAATTAAGGAAGTGCAAGAAGAGAACAAGAGAAAGGAAACATTTATGTCTTACCAAACATGACTACATGGCATGTACACTTCCTACACGGCGTGTTCTCTGAATTAATTCACATGGGTGTGTATTATTGCCTAAACGGGTCATGTAAAACCCCAAACACATGGCATGTTGTCATAACACACGGTGTGTACTTGAATCTTCTTTCCCTGCCTGATTTATTCTACACAGTTAAGCCACACGGCTTTCCTAAATCAAGAATACATGGAGTGTTCAAGATGGACACGGTGTGTACTAGACAAGCATCAACTAGCCTGTGTTATTAGTGACACGGCCCAAAACACAGCTAACACTACATGGTGTGTTCCAAGAGGACACAACATGTATGTGGAAGGATAACACTGACCCGTGTGGTTGGTGACACGGTCGGGTACCTGGGTCAAACTACCCGGTGTTTTCAAACCTGACACGGCGTGTACAAGAAGAGACTACACTGACCCGTGTTGTTAGCTACATGGTTGGCTTCCTAGGATTATACTACACGGCATGTTCAACTCGTACACGGCGTGTTTCTGTATGAAATTCCCCATCCTGTTTCTATGCCCACACGGCCTATGACACAGTCAGAGACTACATGGCATGTACATAGAGTAAACATCATGTATTAAAGAAAAACAGTTTCTTCCCAAACAGAAGAAAACATGGCGTGTACTTAACATTACACGATGTGTATTCTGGGTTTTCCTAGATATTAAGCCTCAAAAACTACTCTAGAACCCATAAAAACACTGAAATGAACATTGATAGTGCCAAATTCGCATCCTTTAGAGCCCATACTCCCCGTAAATCAATGTTTGGAATCTTATACATTTTATAAACATGACAATAGTGCAATGATCCACCAAATTCCGGTCCATGAGGGCCCATAATACCTCAAGAACCAAGGTTTGGTGCCCATTCACGTAAAACCTTACACAAAACAATACCTTATCAAAGAAGAAGGTATTCTTATCAAGGAATCTATCACAACAACATGCATATATTACACAACGTCTATCACAACAACATACAAACTCTAATGCATCCTAGATGACAAGACAAGAATGCGTGACATGTGTTTTCTAGCAAGTACATATATGATGCATGAGGTAAAATACCCTCATATCATTAGGTTGCGACAAAAAATAGAACCTCAATAATGTCAATAGTAATAACACAAAACATGTGAGTCACCTAATGTTGAAAATCTGATCAACTGAATACTTTCCAAACCAGCAGAAATTGCAATAAACGAGGTAGATTGGCTTTTCCCCATACACAGGTTAGCTACTCCCGGACACATCTTATTACCAAGTACCTATTCTTTCCTATCCCTAGCTAAAGGCTCCAAACATTAATTCAAGAGAAAAGAATCCTCTAATACCACTTTTTAATGACCCGGTACCAGAAGCCACCCAGAGGCGCCCTGTACCTGGTTGGTCACATGGCCTCAAGTGCATTTCCCTGAATTCCAGAGGCTTCCAACTAGTAGCTAGGGTCTTAGGTGTGATAGTGGAGAAACTATGCCCTCATTGGCAGAGTAACACAGTGGAAGAGAAATAAATATACAATAGAAGAAGCCGTAAATTTCCAACAATAGTAAACAGCAGAAGACTGAGATGATAAACAACTGGAACACATATATATATAACGATCCATGGTACACATGTCTAGGAAAATAGCCTAACAAGTCACAATTCTGAATACAACCAGTACTAAACCAAAATGAAAAATAAATGAAAAAAACTCCCCAACATTGCAAGCCTAATCATGGTCCCATACTCTTCAGCTCCACATCAAGTCATGTACCTAACGTCGAAGGGCTCTTTCCCTTGTCTATACCTAGAGAAATATAATCTATTTGGCCCCAAAACAAGTCCCAAACAGGGTGTGAGACTAAATCACAATAGGAACCCACCCAAACATCTGTTCCTAACAGTCAGTGATTATATGGTAGGGTAAAAGTACAAAAAAGTGGTAAATCAGAAGTACTCAGCCGAAAAATACAATCCATAGTTCCAATATCAAGCAACAGAAAATCAAGTAGCTAAACACAACATGTAAACCTCTGGGCAGTACTCATAGCCTAACCCCTATGGTTCAACCCAATAAGTAAAAGCAACCCTATTGGATGCACACACTGTATCTTCCCATTGGTTCAGCTAAAGTATAGACTCTCTGAGGAATCCCTCACCATCAATTCCCCCTATAGTCGCGTATCATACTAAAGGTGCTCTGGGGAATTACTCAACATCAATTCCCCTTGTGTCCCACATCGAGGAACTACAGACACTCTAGGAAATCACTCAATGCCAATTATCCCTATAGTCTTGCATCGTATAATTATAAAGACACTTTGGAGAATCCCTCAATGTCAATTCTCCCTATGGTCTATACACTAGGTTATCACGGCCTTGTGTAAGTCAAGCAAGTTTAGCATCGCTTATAAATCCAAGTAAACCTCAAGAACTACTTGTCTATCATTCTACAGCATATCATCATGTCAGAACAATAGTCACACCATCCTACAATACTAGGCATGGAAAAGTAAACAGTAGCCTAAAAGGAAAATAAGACCCAAAGGTCCAAACAGGAAAAAACGTGCATGGAAATACATACAAAGCACAAAAATTCATCCTATTTACAGACATTATTTATCTACCCAGTCATACCAGCATAGAAGAGAAACAATAGGGCTGGAACGGTAAAATCACAATACCCCGTTCATGGGTATTGGAAAAATTTGCACATAAAACTCAAAGACAATCAACAGAACGGCAAAAACCACCTACCTTAGGGTTGGGAGATCACTATATGTGAACCTCCAATATTGAATCTCCTTATAACGTCAAAGATATACAAAAATTACTAAAATGTTCATCCCACGATATCTTGGAAAAAAAATAGGAATCATGAAACGAGGCTCCAGTAGAAGAGAGAACAAACTGATGTGATTCCAACACAACTAACAATGTTTGATTTGGAGGACGAACGGAGGCTCAGGGGATCATTGAAGATCCATGACGAACCCTCGCTCTTGAATGAACCAGACCTAAAAGAAGTCGGTTCTGTCTATCAGACGCAACCCCGGTGCGTTTAATGAAACAAACGTGTGTGGCATGTAATTTTGAAGTACACAACATGTACTATCCTTTTCCATACTCCACTTTAATCGGCCTCTAAGTCACTCCTGGACGGTCATGTGTGTGGCTACTACACATCCAGCACACGACCTCATGTGGCAAGGCAGTACAAGATGTGTACTCATAAAGTACACATCATGTACTTAGAAAATTTCCAGAAACTCCTCTATTCTCATAAAATTCATGAAAAAGAAAAACATACTTGAAAAAAGATCTGGGTTCTTACAATAAGTATGTGATAAAAGATTATATTTAAAATAAAATATAAATAGGTTGCGCAAGGGTATCCTTCTTTATAACCTTTTTCAATTTCATAATATCATTCAAGATCTTGTGATAAGGTAAAATATTTTAAAATTCTTTGATAATTTTTACCTTCCTTGAAAATAAAATAATATTATGAAAATAAGATTTGATTAAATAAAACCCATGATCCACGATGATATCGAGGTATAGTGGAGGTGTTTGATATCGCAAAAAACTTCTTGCAAGTGATTTCTGTGCAAGAAAAAGTTTGACAATCATCTGAACATGACATTGCAATATTTATTGCAATCATATAATCAAAAAGATATAGGAATATTGATTGAGATCCTCCTTTTTCAAGTTGTAACTGACTTTCATTAATCTTAAAAAGTTATAAAACAGGGGTTTTACTTAATGAGTTGACATAGAGACTAACTATGTGTCTAATAAAAACTCATAATCTTTAAAGTTATCTAAACCGGCCTCTGATACTAACTATAAATCCCCAGCATTAAACATTACATAATCTTCAATTAAGTTAATAATTCATAATGGGAATATTTTCAAGTTTAGGGTTTTAGAGAATCAGGCCATAACTATTACATTACATCTCAAAAATTACAAAGTAGAAACTTCTACTCAGTATCCATTTTTTTATTAAAATGAATATTCCTAAAAGAAAAAACATAATTCTTTTCTAGATATAAATCTTCCTGAGTACTTCCTTTCTCTTACCCATTTATTATACCCTATAAAAAACATTTTAAAGACTTGGGATGAGCATAAAAAAGCACAGTAAGTTTTATAAAATAAAGAAACAAAACATTAGTTCATCATTACATACAAAACATAATCTCTATAACATACCTCATGAAATCATAAGATTTAAGAATAACACATAGAAAATGTGTTTTCATGAGTTTTTCTTCACTCTAATTCCCTCATATCAAAGCTGGTTGGGTGAGGGGGATCTTCACATAATGGATTTTCATGAATTTTTCTTCTCTCTAATTCCCTCATATCATTTTCATGGAATAGGGATTACCAATGAAAATGTTCTTCAATAGAATATAATCTTTCTTTCATCTCTTCCATTTCTTTATCGTCAACCTACTCTGGTTTTTTTCTCAAAATATATTTGGGGTGTCACCCCATAACATGCACCACTAACATGCTCGTACTTTTCCAGGAGCATGAAGGCCATTGATATTAGGTGTTCTTCTAGTATATGTGCTAATGATTCCTATGAATATGTCAGATAGAAAATATAGGAAAATAAGTCATTATTTATATATAATAGAGATTTAAAGCAAATGAAATTTTTATTATATCATACTTACACATGTTTACCATATTTTTTATGTTCTTTCATCTATTATTATCCCATCCTTATTTACACATACCTCCTTCCATAGAATATGGTATGTGATAGAAGTGACATTGGATTTGGACTCATCAATATTCATATAAACATAGGAACATAATTGTGTTGTTGTTTCATTTCATATAAAATTATTATCTTATATTTAAAATACATGCCATTTTTTTCAATTGAAGCATACCCCATACTTGCATTATGGTGGGGGTATATTGGTTTTGATGATCATTGCTAATGTTTATTACTTAGTTTTTGTTTTATAAAAAAAATATTCCCAATTAAAGGTATGAATTCACATATTGTCAAACAATGTATTATTATCCACAATGTACCTAAAAAGGAACCTCCACAAAATAGCTAGTAAATTCTTCTCAAGATTCTTGGTTTATGAGGTCTTCATACATAAGTGGTGGGGGTAGGTTTATTTTCCATTAAAAATAATTAAGATGAAATATTGTTAGAATTATTTGAATGCCTCTGTGAATCCTTCTATAAATTTTTAATACATATTTCTTGTGGGGTTCATCTACTATAAATGCACACTACAAGAGACGATAATGAGTATGTAACACCCGCGATTTTATTAGAAATATTTCGTTTTTATGAATTATGTTATATAAAGAAATCTTTCACTACACACAACACTGTCTTGGCTTGCATTACACACTAAAGCAACCTTCCTCGATTGCTTTCATTGTACGCAATAACGAGTTTCACTAAAAAACGTTATATTATTAAAATATTATATAAACTAGCCATTATGAATAGTAATACTATTTTTGAAATTTTATAAATTTTATCTCTCAAAATGGACTTCATTTTTTGGATTCAGAATATCGAAATTAGCCTAGGGTGAATTTTTGGTATTTTTCTGAAAACTTTCAATTTGTGATGAATAGTAAAAACGCTGGGTTACTATTTAAAAACCGACTTTTTATTTAAATAATTATTTATTTTATTTAAATATGTTTTAGGTCAAAATTGATACATAATACCTATATAATTTCAATGTAACTCATTTGAGTCATTTTATAATAATTTTAGATATATAAAAATTTTATTGAACTTTTCACAGTCTTTTACCCACATCCTAGGAGAATTTGCAAATGTACATAAAAATTAATTTTACCACTTCTGTCAGTGGAATTTAGAAAATCCGAGAGACACAGTTAATATCAAGGAGTAAAATTGGGTTCAATAAGATAAATTTTTTTTTGGTGAATAGTAACTTTTTACTTTTATTTTCCACGGTTAAAAGTAAATAGGGTAATTAAGGGTAAATGAGATATTATTATTAACCTAACACATGTCCTAATTCTATTGGATAAGTTTAATTGGACCAAAAACAACCTTAGGAATAAAATATTACCTATTAGGTTCATTTGGATTAGATTAGGATATTTATTAGTATTTTATTTAAAAAAGTGTTAAAATAGTTAAAATCAAAGTTTAATAAATAAAAACATTTTTAATGTAGGGTTATACAAAAGATAAACTCGACTATAAATATTACATAGAAAGATAAAAATATTTCCTACCTAATGGAATTTTATTTATAATTTTTAGACATTAAATAAATTAATTTGTATTTGACACAATAATGATCCAGTAATTACTTTATTAAGGAAATATTAACAAAATTGATATTATAAATACCCAAATAAATGTAATCTGAGACTTTCTAGGAATTAAACTACTTTTATAGATTAATATAAAATATTATTATTGATTTAATTAACTTTTTTCGAACTAATAATGCTGTTATGATTTTCACAAAAAATAATTACCAAATAGTGTCAAAATTGACATAAAATAGTTTTTTAAAAACATATTCTATTATTAAATGTTAATTTATTCCTAAAAATAATATTTTCAGACAAATAACTTAGATAAGGTTATATATATTAATAATTAACAACTTGGGGTTCGTTTGGCTTGTTATAGTAAGTATATTAACCATATAGTGTAAGAAAACAAGAAGACACGGTAAAAGTTAAATTATTTAACTTAGAGTTAATTCTAAATGATAAGGTTAAAATAGTAAACTAAACTTCTCTAAAATCTATTGGTTGAGAGGATTTAGACCCATCCACACCTTAGCTTCGAAATAAATCAATTTGGTGCTGTTGAAAACCGAATATGACTTTATAATAAAATAATATTTTAAGTTTTTCCTAAGGTGCCGCTCTCCTCCCTTATAAAAAGGCACCTCCTCCCTCTCCTCCCCACAGCACATTGAGCCTTCACGAACGGCCAAACCCTGCCAATTTCTATTCTCCACTTCCATAGAAACATCCTTTACTTCTTGGTCTTCTTGAAAGACCATCTTTAGTGCCCTAAGAGGAGGTTAAGAAGAGGCGCTTCAAAGAAGAGGTAATGTCTGTTACCGATTGTTTCAAATTTATTTCTTCTTATACTTCCTCTTCTTTAGTTGTTTCATTATGAAGTAATAACATTAGTATCACTCATATAATTATATGTCATTATAAATATGAAACAATCCTATTTCACCTTTTATCCATCCTACGGAAAACAAAATCACCGCGCGTGCATACGTACGGAATATCATCTCCACGCCGTGGTGTAATCTTTTTCCCACAACCACCTTACATGGATGGGTATAATGGTGTAAATAATAACTATATATGATTATTTTAAAGGGATATTGATTCTGAAATATTATACATACAATTCAATACAATTCCACGATCATGGGAACGATATCATCGCTCGTGCGCACGTACGGCCTACCGTCTCCATGATGTGATGCGACTCGTTCTACGTGATATTCATTACATAATGATTATATAAATGAATTTAATGAATAAATATGATATATATTACACTAATACCATTCCTGAAATGAGGTATCTATAACCTCAAAAGTAGAATAATAATTTATTCCACAAAACACGCATAAGAACAAAAAAGCAATAAAAACCCGAATAACAAGTAACAATGAAATATTACTAATAAGAAGCTAAGCATATGACCATATATGATATCATAACTTTGATAATGATTCTGGAATAAGTCAATAACATTATTTAAATCATTATACAGGAGTTTCGGACATGTACTAAGCAAATCGGACCTAAGGTAAGGGAAAATCTCACAATCTCATTTTTAGCCAAGATTGTTTATACTTCGGTATTTACTAGGGTGTATTTATCATCCAAATCCATGTTTCCTCAATAATTAATATTATTTATATCCTCTTAAAATTTCTTAAATCAAATATTACTCATTGGTGAGTTTTTTGTAAAATATATGAAAGGAATCTTTTGTCGTTTTTAGTACGAGGTACTTTTTGACTTTTCTAGAAAAAGTACGAGAAGAATGTTTTTTTTCTGTAATACAACATGAATGGATTTTTATGATTTCAAAGAACATTATTTCCATGAAGTTTCTTCTATAAATTTTCATGTTTATTTTTAATTATCTTCTTTTAATTTAAAATGTTTTGACATGTTAAGAAAGTAAAAATGATTTTGAAGTAGAAAGGATATTTTACTCAAGAATGGAGTTCAAGAATATTATCAAAATTATTTTCCATATAAGATAATATAGGGTTATATTTCTATCCATATTTTCACATTGATTGGATTATGTTATGATGGAATTATTTTCATGATTTCCTTTTATCTTACATGGATTATGTTATGATGGCATGACTTTTAGGAATCCCATTTTTATTACTGGGTTATGCTATGATGTATGATTTATGATCTTGTGGAACACATAAGAATGGTATCATTATGAGATGGGTGGGACCTATACATCTCTCCAATACATTGGGTAAATATTTATATCTCATGAGATAGATATAGCTGGAATGGCAAGTTAAACTAGTTCAGTGATATAGGACTATAACGAGGAGTCAACTCGGTTCAGAAATGGAATTTGTCCGCTATGATAGTCTTGGAAATGAGTCTTGAATAATATGAAATGATTTTCAATGATTATGTGTGTATGCCATAAAGTTTCATGTTTTAAGTTATGATTATTGGGATTACATTTCACTTCTATGATTTATCCCATGTTATGATATTATGTTCTCTTTTGTAGGTTATGATTTTCAAAATGTTATGTTCTTATGAATATAATATGAATGATATTTATTTTGTTTACCCTTACTGAGCATTTGAGCTCACCCTTTTGTATGTTTTCTTTTCCCCAAGTCAGGAAGAATGGTATTAACTAGGATATTTCAAAAAAGTGATTGTAGATATGATGAAATAAATGGGAAACAATGTAGATTCTTTGTGAACCAGTTGTTTATGTTTCCTAGTTTCTAAAGACATTGTACCTCTTCGGTCCTACTGTGGTTTTGTTATATGTTGTAATAAGTGTGCTTTAATTTTGAATTAATAAAAATGTGTGTAATTTTTGGGTTGTTATAGTTGGTATCAGAGGCAAGGTATAGTCAACCTTTGGAAACTAGGATGTGGAAGTCTTAGTAAGAACCCTAAGGATATATCTAAGTATAGAACACAATCTTACTATTTTAGAAATGGCCATGAACAACCTATGATAAGAACTTAAGTGTGAAATTTTATTTTTGATTATGTGGTTTTCCTATTATAATTATAGTTTCTCACACTATTCTTCTTGGTTTTTGTCAATGGCTAGAACCCAAAATAACTGTGTTAATGCGGAATGCGACGAGAAATGAAATGATTGTCCCCATGAGCAACCAAACGTTATGGGAGATGGAATGAAATATCTTGTAGCCATGCTCAGACAACTTTCTCAAGCTATAAATCATGCAGGACTTCCAAACGAGCAAAGGAATGAGCAACATTCTGTTGAATCCTTTATGAGGCAGCATCCACCTTCATTCAGTGGGTCTTCTGATCCATTCGTGGCGAAACAATGGATCAGTACCACTGAAAAGATATTTTTAGTCCTTCAAAGTTTTGAACATTATAAATTCATCTTAGTAGTATATCGTTTGGAAGGTGAAGCAGATCAATGCTGGAATCTTATTAAGAATACAAGGCAATGGGGTGAAATTGTTTCCATGGAATGGTATTAGTTCAAGAACTTTTTTTCAATAAGTACTTCCCTTGTATTCTTAGAACAAAGATGGAGAAGGAGTTTCTTGAACTGAAACAAAAGGATGATGAATCAGTTTGTACCTACGAAGCAAATATTACAAGGCTTGCAAGGTACACTTCCAGAATTATTATCCAACCTGAGAGTAAGATCGATCGATTCTTTAGTGGATTAAAACCAAGTCATCAAAGGGCTTTATATATAAGGGATTTCAATTGTTATGAGGAAATCATTCGATGTGCTCTCAAGGTTGAGATGAAGATTGAAGTAACCCATCAGTCATATGCATTTGAAAAGAAGAGGAAAATGGAATTCAAAGGGAAATATAAAGACCACACTAAAGAGAAGATGAGTTTTCCCTTATTCTCAAAGTGTGGAAAGAAAAATGGAGGGAGTTGTCTTAAAGGGACATGTAAATGTTTCAAATGTGGAAAAGAAGGTCATCGGGCATTTGAATGTCGCATGGATGGGAAGAATATGTCTAGTGATGCAGACAAAGAAAAGGCTACACAGAGTGGACCTCCTACACTTCAATGTTACAAGTGCAATGAAATTGGAAATTATACTAATCAATGCCCTAATCCAAGGGTTGTTGATGATGATCGACGTCAACAAACTCTTAAGGCTAAAGACAAAGGAAAGTCACATGCAATTTCTTTCAGTGATATGGAGTACGATAACGGAGTGGTGAAAGGTACACTTTCCATAAACTCTAAAGTAGCAAATGTTTTATTTGATTCTGGATCTACCCACTCTTTTATTTATGATGAATTTTCTATGGGTATCGCCATATTACCTCAACAATTAGATGTTGAGTTAGCTATGACAACCCCTAATGGAACAACAGTTTCATGAAAAGTTTATAATTCTTCTCTGATTGAAGTTTGTGGGAAAGTGCTTCCTTCAAATCTTGTGATCCTTCCGTTAGTGGAATTTTATGGGATTATTGGCATTGGTTTTCATTCTTTATATGGAGCTCATATCAATTTCCAAATAAGGGAAGTCACATTTCATATTCCAGATCAATCTATGATTGTCTATCGATGCAAGGATGAACATAACCTTCCGGTGGAAATTTCTTTCATCTTATGGGTCTTCATTCCACTATAGAAGGTTATTTATCTCAAATGGTTTGAGAGAAAATCACGATTAAGAATATTCCCATTGTACGGGAGTTTGATGATGTCTTTCCAGATGAATTTCCAGGTCTTCCACAAAATCGTGATGTTGAGTTTTCAACAGAACTCATACCGGGTGCTATGCCTATTTCAAAGACACCTTATAGAATGTCCCCAATTGAGCTGTAGGAATTGAAGATGAAACTCCAAGAGAATCTTGATAAAGGATTCATACGCCCTAGTGCGTCACCTTGGGGAGAACATGTTCTATTTGTTAAGAAGAAAGATGGATCAACGAGACTCTACATTTATTATCGAGAACTTAACAAGATCACTATCAAGAACAAATATCCCCTTCCACACATTGATGACTTATTTGACCAACTACATAGAGCTCAATTCTTTTCCAATATTGATCTTCGTTCAGGGTATCATCAATTAAGGTTTAAAAGGGAGGATATACCAAAGGCGGCTTTCCGTACAATGTATGGACACTAGGAATTTATAGTGATTCCATTTGGTCTTACTAATTCCCCTACTATCTTCATGGATTTGATAAATAGAGTCTTTAGAGACTATCTTGATCAGTTTGTGGTAGTCTTTATAGACGATATTCTTATCTATTCAAAGATAAAGGAAGAACATGAAGATCACTTGAGAATTGTATTAAAGACCCTGAGAAAGGACAAGCTTTATGACAAATTTACAATGTGTGAATTTTGGCTTCAAAAAGTTTCATTTTTGGGTCGCATAATCTCAAAAGATGGGATGTCTGTGGATCCAGCAAAAATAGAGGTTATTGAAAGATTGTCAAGACCAACAATAGTAACTGAGATCTGAATATTTCTTGGTGTGGCTGGATATTATCGATGTTTTGTGAAAAAAATTTCATGATTATCTAATCCACTCACCAGGTTTACTCAAAAAGGAGTTAAGTTCATTTGGATGGAGGAATGTGAGGATAATTTCAAGGACTTAAAAAGAAGGTTATCCAGTGCACCTGTGCTCACACTGCCGTGTAGTGGAGAAATGATTGTGATCTATAGTGATGCATCCAAGAAGGGATTGGGGTGTGTTCTCATGCAAAACGACATGGTGATACTTGTGCCTCACGACAATTGAATATCCATGAGAAAAATTACCCAACTCTTGATTTGGAGTTAGCTACGGTAATCATTGCATTAAAAATATGGAGGAATTATCTTTATGGTGAAAGGTGTGATATTTATACTAATAATAAAAGTTTAAAGTATATTTTCACACAAAAGAAGCTGAATATGCACCAAAGAAGATGGTTGGAGTAGATTAAGGATTTTGACTGCTCAATTAATTATCACCCATGGAAAGAAAACAAGGTGGCAGATGCATTAAGTCGACAAGACCATGGTAGCTTATCCATGATGAGGATCACAAAATATCCAATATTTATGGATTTATAAATGATATATCTTGGGATTATAATGGAAGGGGAGAAATATTATCTTTCTCAAATGAATGTTAAACCATCTATACATGTGAATATTAAAGAGGCACAAAAAGAAGATGTAGAGTTACAAAAAAAGGTGAGAAATGTTCCTGAATTCAACCTTGATTGTGATGGGATAATAATGTTCAGGAATCGGGTTTGTGTTCCTCCCATCCCAGAATTAAAGAGGGAGCTACTAGAGGAGGCTCATAGTTCTTCATTTTCTATTCATCTTGGAAGCATGAAGATGTATAGGGACTTGAAAGAGTACTTATGCTGTGATGGCATGAAAAATATGTTGTTGTATATGTCTCTCGATGCTTGGTTTGTCAGCAAGTTAAAGCTGAGAGACAGAAGTCTAAGGGGATGTTAAAACCATTACCCATACCAGAATGGAAATGGGAAAACAACACTATGGAATTTGTCACTGGACATCCAAAAACATACAATGGAAATAATTCTATCTGGGTTATAGTCAATCATCTTACGAAGTCAGCACACATCATTTCTATTAGAGAATATTTCTCTCTGGATCAGCTTGCTAGGATATATGTGAAGGAAGTGGTAATATTGCATGGAGTACCACTTTCCATTATATCTGATCGGGATCCGAGGTTTACCTCAATGTTTTGGCAAAGTCTTCAGCATACTCTGGATACAGAGTTGAGTTTCAGCACTGCTTATCATCCTCAGACAGATGGTCAGTCTGAGAGAACAATTCAAACTCTAGAAGATATGTTAAGAGCTTGCTCTATGGATTTCAAAGGTGTTTGGGATCAACACCTACCTTTAGTGAAATTTTATTATATTAATAGCTTTCACTCCAGTATTCAGATGGCTCCTTATGAAGCTCTCTATGGAAAGAAATGCAGAACTCCAACTTGTTGGTATGAAGTTGGGGAAAAAATCTATTAGGACCTGATCTTGTTGATGAGATGGAAGAAAAGGTCAGATCTATTCAACAACACATAATAGAAGCTCATAGTTGAAAAATATGTTATGTTGATAACCGAAGAAATGACCTAGAGTTTTAAGTGGGTGATATA
This sequence comes from Viscum album, assembly GCA_963277665.1. NCBI lineage: Eukaryota > Viridiplantae > Streptophyta > Magnoliopsida > Santalales > Viscaceae > Viscum > Viscum album. Next base: position 258,327,177 of record OY728150.1, read on the forward strand.
GTTTTCTTACGAATTTCTCCGTGGAAGAGAGTAATGAGATTTGGAAAGAAGGGCAAGCTAAGCCCTCAGTATATTGGTCCTTTTGAAGTATTGGATCGTGTTGGGAAGGTAGCATACCGATTAGAGCTTCCACCGAATCTCTCTAAAGTTCACGAGGTGTTCCATGTATCTCTCCTGAGAAAGTACATACTGGATCCTTCACATGTACTAAGCTCAAAAGTTGTACCGCTGGAGCAAGATCTTTCTTATGAAGAACAGCCGATAACGATTCTGGATCTTAGCGAAAAAGTCCTACGTAACAAGACCACTCGATTGGTGAAAGATTTATGGATGAACCACCAATTAGAAGAAGCTACATGGGAACTTGAGGATATGATGAGGGATAGGTATCCTCATCTGTTTGTTACAAAGTAACGAATTTCGAGGGAGAAATTCATTTTAAGGGGGGTAGAATGTAACACCTGAGATTTTATGAGAAATATTTTTTTTATGTATTATGTTATATAAAGTAATATTTCACTACACACAACACTATCTTGGCTTGCGTTACACGCAAGATAAACCTTCCTCGATAGCTTTCGTTTTATGCAATAACAAGTTTCACTAAACAACGTTATGTTATTAAAATATTATATAAATTAGCCGTTATGAATAGTAATACCCAATTTTTAAAATTTTATAAATTTTATCTTTCAAAATGGACTTCATTTTTGGATTCGGAATATCAAAATTATCCTAGGGTGAATTTTTTGTATTTTTCTGAAAAATTTCAATTTTTGATGAATAGTAAAAACAATGGGTTACTATTTAAAAACCGACATTTTATTTAAATAATTATTTATTTTATTTAAATTTATTTTAGGTAAAAATTGATACATAATACCTATATAATTTCAATTTAACTCATTGGAGTCATTTTATAATAATTTTTGATATATAAAACTTTTATTGAACTTTTCACCGTCCTTTACCCACCACCTAGGATAATTTGCAAATGTACATAAAACATAATTTTACCACTTCTATGAGTGGAATTTCAAAAATACAAAAGACAAGGATAATATCACCGTGTAAAATGTGGTTCAATAAGATAAAATTTTTTTGGTGAATAGTAACTTTTTAATTTTATTTACCACGGTTAAAAGTAAATAGGGTAATTAAAGGGAAAAATGATATTATTATTACCTTAACACATGTTATAATTCTATTGGATAAGTTTAATTCAACCAAAAACAACCTTAGAAATAAAATATTACACTTTAGGTCCATTTGGATTAGATTAGGACATTTATTATTTTTTTATTTAATGAAGTGTTAAAATATTTAAAATCAATGTTTCATAACTAAAAACTCTTTTAATGTAGAGTTTTACATATGATAAATTCGACTATAAATATTCCTTAGAAAGATAAAAAGATTTACTACCTAATACTATTTTATTTATAATTTTTAGACATTAAATAACTTAATTTATATTTGACACAAGGATGATGCACTAATTACCTGATTAATGAAATATTAACATAATTGATATTATAAATACCCAAATAAATGTAATTTGAGACTTTTTAAGAATTAATCTAATTTTATAGGTTAACATGACATATTATTAATTATTTAATTAACTTTTTTTGAATTAATAATTCTGTTATGATTTTCACAATAATCAATTACCAAATAGTGTCAAAATTGGCATAAAATAGTTTCTAAAACAAATATTATATTATTAATTGTTATTGTATTCCTAAAAAACTAATTTTCGGCCACATAACTTAGAAAAGGTTATATATATTAATAATGAACCACTTGGGGTTAGTTTTACTTGTTATAGTAAGTTTATTAACCATATAGTGTAAGAAAATGAGAAGACACGGTAAAAGTTAAATTATTTAACTTAGTGTTAAATCTAAATTATAAGGTTAAAATAGTAACCTAAACTTATCTAAAATATATTGGTTGAGAGGATTTCGACCTATCCCCACCGTAGCTTAGAAATAAATCAATTTTTAGCTATTAAAAACCGAATATGACTTTATAATAAAATAATATTTTAAGCTTTTTCTAAGGTGCCCATCTCCTCCCTTATAAAAGGGCACCTCTTCCCTCTCCACCTCACACCACATTGATCCTACAACCTCGGCCAAACCCTGCCAGTTTCTCTTCTCCACTTCCCTAGAAACATCCTAGAGGTCCTGGTCTTCTTCAAAGACCATCTTTAGTGCCCTAAGAGGAGGTTAAGAAGAGGCGCTTCAAAGAAGAGGTAATGTCCGTTACTGATTGTTTCAAATTTATTTCTTCTTATACTTCCTCTTCTTTAGTTGTTTCATTATGAAGTAATAACATCAGTATCACTCATATAATGATATTTTATTATAAATATGAAACAACCCTATTTCACCTTCTATCCATCCTACGGAAAACGAAATCACCACGCGTGTGTACGTACGGAATACCGTCTCCACGTTGTGGTGTAATCTGTTTTCCACCACCACCTTACTTGGATGGGTATAATGGTGTAAATAATAACTATATATGAATATTTTAAATTTATATTGATTCTGAAATAGTATACATACACTTCAATTCAATTCCACAATCATGGGAACGATATCATTGCTCGTGCGTACGTACGGCCTACCGTCTCCACGATGTGATGCGACTCGTTCTACATGATCTTCATTACATAATGATTATATAAATGAATTGAATTAATAAATATGATATATATTACACTAATAAAATTCTGGAAATTAGGTATCTATAACCTAAAAAGAAGAATAAGAATTGTTTCGACAAAACACGCATAAGAACAAAAAAGCAATAAACACCCGAATAACAAGTAACAATGAAATATTACAAATAAGAAGCTTAGAATATGACCATATATGATATCATAACAATGAGTAAAATTCTGGAATAAGTCAATAACATTATTTAAATCATTATACAGGAGTTTCGGACATGTACGAAGCAAATCGGACCTAAGGTATGGGAAAATATCACAATCTCATTTTTAGCCAAGATTGTTTAAACTTTGGTATTTACTGGGGTGTATTTATCATACGCATCCATATTTCCTCAATATTTAATATTATTTATATCCTCCTAAAATTTTTTAAATCCAATATTACTCATTGGTGAGTTTTTAGTAAAATATATGAAAGGAATCTTTTGTCTTTTTTAGTATGAGGTACTTTTTAACTTTTTCGGCCAAAGTATGAGAAGAATGTTTTTTAACTTATACAGAATGAATGGATTTTTATAATGTTATAGAACATTATTTCCATGAACTTTACTCTACAAATTTTCAATTTTATTTTTAATTAACTTCTTTTAGTTTAAAATGTTATGACATGTTAAGAAAAGAAAAAAAATTTGAAGTAGAAAGGATATTTTCCTCAAGAATGGAGTTCAAGCATTTTATCAAAATTATTTTCCATCTAAGATAATATAGGGTTCTGTTTCTATACCTATTTTTACGTTCATTGGATTATGTTATGATGGACTTATTTTTAGGATGTCCTTTTATCTTATATGGATTATGCTATGATGGCATGACGTTTAAGAATCTCATTATTATTACATGGGTTATGCTATGATGTATGATTTATGATCTGATGGCACACATAAGAATGGTATCATTATGAGATGTGTGGGACCTATATATCCCTCCAATGCATTGGGTAACGATTTATATCTCATGAGATTGACATGGATGGAATGACAAGTTAAACCATTTCAGTGATATAGGACTGGAACGAGGAGTGAACTCTGTTCAGAAATGTAATTTGTCCACTATGATAGTCTTGGCAATGAGTCTTGACTAATATGAAATGATTTTCTATGATTATGTGTGTATGAAACAATTTTTCATTTTTTAAGTTATGATTATTGGGATTACATTAAACTACTATGATTTATCCCATGTTATGATATTATGATCTCTTTTGTAGGTTATGATTTTCAAAATGTTATATTCTTATGAATATGATATGAATGATATTTCTTTTGTTTACCCTTACTGAGCATTTGAGCTCACCCTTTTCTATGTTTTCTTTTCCCCAGGTCAGGAAGAACGGTATTAACAAGGATATGCCAAAAAAGGGATTCTAGATATGATGAAATAAATGGGAGATAATGTAGATGCTTTTTGAACCAGTTGTTTATGTTTCCTAGTTTCTAAATACACTATACCTATACGGTCCTACTATGGTTTTGTTATATGTTGTAATAAGTGTGCTTCAATTTTGAAGTAATAAAAATGAATGTAATGTATGGGTCATTATAGAGTATGTTGAGTATTTATTTACTTTTATTTTTTAGTAAAAAATTTAAATTGTATCATAATGTTATCATGACTGATTCCAACATTAGTGTTTTAAGCATCGACACAACATGATCCCATGAATCGACGTTAATTGGTACGCATTTCCAAGTGATGATTCTGATGTTACTACTGAACATGTCCTAATTGGGGTTAACATGTTACCCCATGAATTCAATCCAAAATCATATTTGATGCCTTTTATTTTGGCCTTAGTGATGTTTTCAAACACGGTTAAATGATGATGATCATATTTTTTCTTCATCAATGGTCCTTTGATGCCTACCATTTCCTCAGATTCAATATCATTAATATGTTCTTCCTCTACAATGGTTGAATATATGTGCGGAAAAAGCTAATTTACTTGTGTCCCATGAGAAAAAGCAGGTTGAGAAACTTGTTCTTCCTCTAGAATTATAGAATTAGTATGTGGGGAAGATCATTTTTCCTTTACCCTGGGAGAAAAAACAACTTCAGAGATATGCAATTCCATATGATTGGGAGCACCAGAACATGGAGAAGTCATTATTTGCAGAAGTGGTTTAGAATTTAATTTATATTACATTAATGCACCAGTGAACATATAATAACACGAGGAAACACAATGTATTTTACAAAAAAAATATAACATGATTATTAAACTCTCTTTTTTAAGGCTGAAGGGATTTGACTCCCCTATCGAGTATCCAAATACCTTCTTTGTGTTATCCTCTAACCCAAAAAATGTTTTCTACATTGTGGCTAATGTGAAATGATTGTAACATCCCAATGAAATGGTTATCCTCAGTTGAATTTTCATCAGACCCTATAGTGTTTCTGGTCTATAATAAAACAATTGGCCACTTTCAGTTCGTGGGGTATGGAACATAAAACACATGTACTATCTTTGATTTCATTATAAATGGTTCATCTTTATGCATTTCTTTACTACAATCCGCTTTCATGAATCTCAATTAATCTATTTCATCAACACTATTGTTATCAACCCACTTTCATAGAAAAATAAAAACTTGGAATGTTGAATAATACAACTCCCATATTAGTATTTTGAGGTCAAAGTATGACATATTTGTGTAAATTGTATTTTTTACATAGTATTAGAAACATGAATCACTTCATCCACAACTATAACTCCACTATTTTTCATGGTTATATATTAAACATGTTCATTTTTTTTAGTAAATATAACAATTAGTTTTATATCCAATGAAAGATAATACATACACACTGGTTTCTATGGCTTTCCATCAAAGCTATTCTCAAATTGAATCCGTATTTTCATCTCACTCCTTAATAATAAGGTCCTAAAACCATAAAATAAACTAATCATTATGATCATTTGATATTAATATTTCTTTCTTTAATAGATTAATATGTGTACTAATTTATTTTTTGGTTTCAACATAATGTGAAACATCCAAACTGATAAGAAAGAAATAAAGGTGAGCTTGATCCTGATCTATAATATTGATCGTGACAACATCTCTTCTAGAAATTCCTTCACCTATAAGCTACCCAGTGTGACCATATTTCGATAAAACAATTCCTTATACACTGAACAAGTATTCAGTACATAATTCAATGGCTTCCTCAACAATATATCACTCTGCAATACAACCCTCTGGCCGAATTCAATTTATGACATACCCATTCAAAATCCTCATATACTATTCAATGGGGTACATCCATCTATAGTGTATAGGATCACATAGTCAAATATGTCTCACCAAGTGAACCATAACATGAACCATCGTATGAATGAATTCTAGTAGGAAGAACAGTTCCAATTCACATAATATTATAGAAATTTATCTTTCATTGGTTGGTAATTTTTTGGGTTTATAACATTGCTACATAGAACATAAAAAAGAGAAATATGGATTAGTTAATGTATGAAAACATTCTTGGATACAATGCAATGTAAATCTTTGGGATTATATATTGCATCAAAACATGGAAATCATGTGATTACATACCCTTTACCTTTAAAATGGTCATTGAAATGATATTCTTGATATTTGATGAATACCCCTACAGAACTATTATGTCATTGAAAAGGTTGTAAAACTAATATCTATCAGGCTTAGAAAAAGTATAAGTAGTTGGAGGAAGAAAATTTTCATTTTCCACCCTTCACTGGAACCAATACTTCCCATATTACCATGTCATCCATCACTAACCTACCATTAAATCAATCCATGTTTATGGTGCATTTAGTAGTGTTCTTTTTACACTATCAAATACATTTTCTTCAACGTGCATACCATCAAAAAAATTTCTTAAATATAGTCAATTCTAGTATGCTAATTCAAAAATAAATGACATCTTTTACCAACTGGTTTTCATAAGGTTTTTTGAAAACAAATTATAAAATAAGTGTCCACATATTTTAGTTTCTCAAACAGTATATCACTTATTATTAGAGATGGTTTTGTATGTTCTTCTGAACTTCTATCAAATTGTTTTTTCCAAGATTGGTACTTATGTCGTTGGGGTAGAAATACATGATGTCCTAGAATCACAATCTTGGATAAATGTTTCAACCTAATTGATTGTGTACCCTATTCGCAAACGAGACACCCAAGAGTTCCATTAATGCAACATCATCAAAAAATTTCCATTAGAAGGAATGTTATTTATCATCCCATTAAACATGGCCCTCAACATTAAATAATCATTCCTGAAAGCATCATACAATATAACTCCTAAATCCTATAATAATTTCAAATATTTTATCAATGAAGCCAAATAAACATAAATATTAGTACTCAGTTTTTTTCCCTAATATAATCAAATATTACATGATTTGTTTTCAATTCATGCATAAACATGGTGGAAAATTATAACTAACTAACATTATTAAATAGGTATTATTTTTGTTTCTTGGAAAAAGGGATTAATTCCATCTATTGATAATGCAAGATGAAGGTTTCTATTCTTTTTGTGAAATTCAAAATAGTCATGATCAATTTTATTCCAGTGAGGAGAGTCTACTGGGTGATTATATTTCCCATATGTATTTCATGTATCTACATACCACATCAATTTCCATGTAGTCTCATCACTTACATGTAGTCACCTAAACCATGGAATGGTTGTAATGTACCACACAACATTCATAGGACCAAATCATCTTTATGGTATTAAGGATCACCACACTTTGAGAATTCATTAAGTGATTTTTGTTCCTTGAAGAACAGTATACAATCATTTGGTCCGGCATGTATTCTATTAGATATCATAATCATCGAACATAGCGTTCGTCTATAATTGATTGTTCGAATAGGGAGCTCATTATCTTCTAGAGAATATCATTCAAGATATCAAGTAGTTTAGTAAAACTATCATTACCCTCTCCAGTTATTTATTTAAAATTACACTACATTAGTACGGTTGACAATGATTTATATTTAGTGGGACCAACATACAAAGGTGTCTTTTCACAACTCTATTTGTTCTAAAAAAATTTCCCAATCAAGAAGTTCATATTCAACCATCCTTATCATTTAATTAATACATTAATAATCATGATCTACAATGGTAATCACATCCTTGATATGGCCTTCTAAATTTTTCACACTTCTAATCATATTAGATTGTCCCTAAAATGCAGTGTTATCCCATTAACTAGATATATTCTCTTTTTCCCATGTTTATTCTGGAATATATAACTTTGATCAATTTGAGGATAGATCAAGATTTCTTTTAACTCCTCTGGACCAATTAGTCTTGAATAACTACATAAATATGGAGTAAGGATTTGAGAAGGGTCGTAAGCATGATATTTTGCAAACAAGATAAAATATTTCACTCCATATTCATACTCTTATGTTATACGATTAGAAATAATCCATTATTTTTTCATACCCATCCTAGTTTATTCCGTAATATTAATATTTAACAAAAACAATATATACAAAATATGATCAATTGAAATATCTAACAAAAGTTCATAGTGAGTGTACTAGAAAAATACTTTAGGGTTTTTTATTGAATTATAATGATTTTATAGTTTTGTAAGATTCATTAATAAAATAAAAAATAAATTAGAAATATTTATTTAAGACATTTGTATCAATTTCATACATGAATTAATGGTTTTAAAACATTTATAAAGGCTAGTTTTTAATCTAATAATGGTTAATCATTTTTAAGTGCATGATTTGATACTTTTAAATAGATAAACATCATTCATAATATATATATATATATATCAGAATATATATATATATATTGACTTTCATTGAGATTATTATAAGGATTTTATGAGATTTCACTTGCATTCAAGATAATGGATGATATTGTAGGACAATCAGCGTTATTTTTACAAAGAATTTACTATAATGGAAATCACATAAAAATCCAGAAACCACTCTAAGATCATTAATCACACTTCCCAAAATTAATAATCATCCCAAACCACTCGAGAATTTCCGACTTCGTGAATTTATAAATATGACCAAACCATTCCATAACATCATGATGATCTTGGTCACCGTGAAAAAGGAAGTATGGTGACTCAATAATTCCTAAGGTAAAAAATATCATTCCCATACCACTCCTTTCATAGTTTGGGATAATGAAATCACGAGAAAAAATAAAATAAAATAATAATAGAATTTTCTCTACGTCATATCCTCATAATGGGATTTCTACCCCATATCTGGACATTTTATGGAGGTGAAATCAAGCCACATGAAACATGAATCTATATCCTTCATGTTTTAAAAGACCCTTAAATAACATAGTCCCAATGCACACCATGGGATCAGAACCCAAACCACATCCCACATGAGAAAAAAACACAAAAAAACATTTTTAGAATTTTTGATTCCCATTAAAATAACACATGTATCCCTAGAGTAATGAAATAATTTTTCAAATACATGTACACTTTGAAACTAATCCAAATTGTTAAAAATTAAACCCAATTTTTAATGTTAAATGATTTCCACAAATTCCAAAAAATCATTAATTTTTAATAACAAAAGAAACTACATGTCAAAATTTTAAAATTAAATATATTCTATTGTACAAGGAAATATTCCCTCATGGTTTCAAAAATTCAGGCATTTCCCAAAATACCTTTTTAATTTCAATAACAAAAAATTCTCATATAAAATTGAAAAGAGAAGAGAAATCATATTTAAAACATTTCAAAACCGTTAAAATACATTTCATTCACTAAATAATTTTGTTTTAAAATAAACACACTTAATAAAATCTCATTTTCCATTTCAAAATATTCTTTTCCAAACATAAATAATGATTCTATGTCTTATTGTTAAATACAATGAATATGGAACCACGATATTAAATATCTCTTGCATGAAAGTGCTTAAAAACTAATTTATTTAGATACAAAATAATTATATTATATATGAATTAATATAGGAATATAAAAGAATTAATTAACATAATAATAAAAAAATTCTAAATAATCAATGAAAAAATGAGAATAATCATTCAAGAATAATTTATTTTTTATAATAGATCAAATATACTTAATAATAATTCAAATAAAAAAATTTGAAGAATAAAATTAAATTTAATTCTAGGAATTGGATTCAATATTTATTATGGTAGTTCTAAGTTGATATCTTCTTCTTTCCTTTTCTACTTCCAACATAATTACACTGAAGTAGTTTGGGGTTCCAAGGTATTAATCCTTCAAATGTTTTCCTCAATATAATTTTTTTTCACAATATATAATCTATTTGGAACTCACTTGAACTGCCACTAATTATAATTCATCAAATACATTGGTTCACTATAAATGGTATGGAAAAAATGGATAAAAGGAAATATGAATGAATTTACACCATCGGAATCCATGGGATCTAAAGCCAGGGTGCTGAGAAAATGAATACAAAAGGAGGAGTAAGATACACAAAAAGGATAAGAGTTTGATTCTCCAATAGATAATGAAACAAGAGCACGGGTGATGACTAAACAATTAAGTGAAAACAATTTAATACCTTACATTTGGTGGTCTGATAGTAGTAGTAGGGTCCAGCGGTAGTGGTGGTGGATGGCGGCAGGGTAGCAGAAGTAGCAGGAGAGCTCTGGTTCCTTGAAATCTTAAGGCATGAGTGACAAAAGGGTTCTTATAGGACTTCATTTATAATAAACATGAGAGGATTTTGGCATTGCTAGAATATAAAGCGTTGATAAAATAGACCTTTATCATACCTTAAAAAGAACATATAAAACATGTCCTTATCAACGATAAAAATATTGCACTAATAAAGACCTAATTTTAATAAAGTATTTTTAATTATTAAATTATAATAAATATATTAACTCTATATATTTATTATTATTTTATAATTATTAATTAATTAATAATTTATTTATTTATATAAGTATAAAAAATATATCATTATATTAATAAATATAAAATTATAATAAATATATATAAATAAATTTATAATTATAGAATTATTAAAATTAATTTATATTTATTTATTGCTATAAATATAAATTAATATTTATTTATTTAAATAATTATGAAATTATAATAAATATATATAATTATATTTATAATATTATAAATATATATAATTAAATTTATACAATTATATATATTTATTATATTAATAATGTATAATTGTAAAATTGTAAAATTTTAATAAATATAGAAGGTACTGTGTGGGTACTATAGCAAGCACTACAGTGAATTCTATAACAGGTACTATAGTAGGTACCATGCGGGCATTGTATGGTACTGTAGGAGGTACTATAGCAAGTACTATTCGATATTATAATAGTCAGAACTATTCACCTTGGGCCACTGGTTTGGGCTTGGAGTCATTAAGGCCTTCAGGCCACCCAGGCCTTCAGGTCAGTAGGGCTTTCGGGAAACCTCAAGGCCATCATGCCCCACACAGTTTCCCTAGACAGACTATAAAAAAAGTCCAGCCCTCGAGGAGGATTCAGAGTTGGCGCACTCGCTTGAGAAGAACCAATGGATTTGGAAGAATGAGAGGGTATGGCTACGCCATCAGGACCAGCCTGTGCATGCACGAGAAGCTTATCCAGACAACCATGTGATGTAGGAGAGCTACCATCACTATGTTGATACTGGGGAGGGGTAGTTCCTTGTAGTTATAGTCTGGTTGAATTCCAAAAGACCCTTGGGTCATGTAATGTCTCTTCAGCCTATGGTACATGTAATCACTAATCCTACAAGCCTTATAAGGGTTCCCCCTCATCCCTTGAAATGGGGGTTATCATAAATCAATAAAAAATGAAGGCCTTCAAGAAATTCAGGTAATATAAATAAATCTATTATCTATACTAATGATTTTAAATTTTTCACTATGTTTCATCTCCAATAAAGTTTTCTCATACTTGTCTGCATCTCATTCAATTCATCTCACCCTACGTACATCCCCTCTTTATTTCCTCCTCCTTATGCAATGTCTCTCCATCTCCCCATCTCTCCCTAACCCCCTATCTTCCCATCTCCACCTCCCACCACCATGCATTGCCTCCCTATCTCTCCCTGAGATGTTGTCTCTCCATCCCCTAGGTTTTTTTTCATTTCCCCACTCCCTCATCTCCCTCTCTGTCTCCCCATCCTCATCTCCCTCTCCCCTCCCACTTATCCCCTAGTCCACCACTCCCCCGCTACCCACTCCTTCTCCCCACTACCATGCTCCCAATTTCCTAACATCCTACTGGTGTTAATATCCATCTCCCGATGTAAATATCTGCCTCCACCTTCTAGTTACCTGACTCCAGCTTCCAGCTACCTGACTCTACCTTCAATATACATGAAAAGGCCTATGTGTCCACCATACAACTTCCCACCTCTGTATTCTGGTTTCCTACCTCCACTGACATCTCCACCTTCATGCTACTTAGCCTCTATCTCGTATCAATCTCAAGGTGACGCCCATTTCTTCCTCACAAAATCGACACGCAAATCAAGAACCCTAGGTCATGTAACTTGGTTCTCAAATAAGATCTCGATCCATGGGTATGAGCCTAAGAATATTTTAAGTATCCTCACCTAGGTACACGATTTCTTTTAGTTCATTCTTTTCAAATCCTAAATCTTCCAGGTCGTCATGTTGTCACCGATTTTCATCATGAATTATATTGAATATTATATTCATTTGTTGTCTTCTAAAAACCAATTATAAATTTATTCTATTTCAATTTTCTTCTCCAAATAATCACAAAAACAATTCATTTTGAATATCTCATATTCTAATTTCTAGATACCCATGGTTTTATATTTATAAACTCTTAGTTCTTATCCACTAATTCAATGATTTATGTTAGAGGACCATCCAATATACTAATGTTGGGTTTTTTCTCTATTGATAACCATATTCGTAACTAAATGACTAATTCTCATCTATTTTATGTTTTCAAATTGAGATATACCTTCTCTCCATATTATCTAACCTATTTTTTTATTGTAAACAATCTTCACAGTAGTTTCCATGTTCTATGGATAAACACAGTTTGCCTCAATCACTAAATATTTTTTATAACATTCACCCAATTTTCAAGTGAAGTTGTTAACTTATTTTAAAATATTTTTTTTACATATCTAATTGAGAAACTCGTATAAACACTATTTTATTTCCTCAATCATTTTTTATATGGCTATTCAATCAGCATATGATTTATTCTCTTTACTAATTATAATATATTCCATGTAATTTTTGAATCAATGTTCTTTCTATTGTTTTTTGATTATATGATGTTTAACATTCTAAAATTTATATATTTTCATCACCTGCACCAGTTATAGAATATATGGTAATATAATATATTGGTTTCTTTTTATCTATAAATGCACTATTTCAAAGAAATTGGTGTTGTTATTACATATCTAATTGAGAAACTTGTATTGAGTCCATTCTATTTTCTCAATCTATGTTTTACAACATAATTCAATCTATTTATGATTTCTTCTCTTTAATAATTATAATATATTCCATGTAATTTTTTAATCAGTTATCAATCGATTGTATTTTTTATAAATATAATGATTAATATTCTGAGAGGTTTATCTTTTATCACCTACAGTGGTTGGATAATATATCATAATACATTAAGTTGGTTTCATTTTTTATTAATTAACCATTTCAAAAAAAATTGGTAATTTTCTTTTATAAAATTTCATCACGGGGTGGTTTGTGGGACTTCTATATCCTATAGAACACTCCTTAATTTCAATAGTGTTATATGTCAACACATGCATTATAATTATTTTTCATCTATATTTTTTTTCAATTAAGTGGATTTTTCAATGTGACGATTATTTAAAAAATTTGAGGTATTAGTGTTTTTTGATCAACTTATATTATGTGTTAACTTTGGGAAACATCTATATTATTTTTAATTATATTTTATTATTTATAGGGAATGATGAATCCAAATTTTTTTAGTGAATTGCATATTAGTTCACTTTATTTATTTTCTTGAATATTAATCTTGTTGAAATTGGATATATTGATCCTAGAATCTGGGTCATGGTTATTGAGGATGATTGATAGTATCCCACATTAGGTAACACTATTTATCATGACTACTATAATAGTGTACATTAATTATTAACCTTTTTAATTATTCCATTTTCTACTAAACATTATTAGAAAGGATTACATGAAATATTTGATCAACAATATAATTCTTCCCCTCTATATCATTCATAAATTTCTATCTACCAGTTTGAATATCAATTAACTATACTAAAGTTTGTAAATTTTCCACCACATGTCATCTCCACAACAGTTATTCCATATGTATCTCCTCCTCCTTCAATTCTGCTCACCCTCCCCGCATCCCCTCTCGGATTCCTCATCCTCATGCCTCATCTCCCAATCTCCCCATCTCCCCTACCCACAATTTTCCCATATCCATATCCTACTACCCACTTCCCACATCCCACATTAATGGTCGTACCTCCCTATCTCTCCCTGATTTGTTCTCTCCCCATCTTCGCTTCCCCTACTATCTTAAACCTTATATCTCCCAAATGTCATCTCTCCCTCGATTAGCTACCTCTCCACTTCCACATCTCCCCCTTGACCAGTTGTCCCCCAAACCCAATCATTCCATTTATATTATCTAATATAATAGCGTGTAATAATTATTTTGGGAATTTTTTTGTGTACATTAATTTTTTTCTTATTGTTTTGTAGTTTTATTCATTTTGATATATGACAGGTTTCTCAATTTGATATTTCTATTCCAATGTTTTATGAAAATAATGGAGGTCGGATATCAGTTGAATTACAATTTTTATTTAAAAATTAACAATATATATATATATTTTTTAAAATCATTGTTAGTTTTAGGATTTTTTCATATTTTCTCTATATTAGTATTTTTTTGTTTACCTTTTTTCACTTTTTAATAATTTAATCCTTTTTAAATTTTTTTACTCATGATGCACCACTTCAATACGATAAATATGTTATACACACACATATATCCACATAATATGTATAGACACACACACACACTTAAAAATGATTTCAGGAAAAAAATATGCACTGCATATATACTTACAAACAATATATACATGAATACAGTTTTTGTTTTTGATATACTCCATAACTATAACGTTTTCACATGTTTAATATTTTAACAAGAAAGATCACATGTCTTCTGATGTTTTTATTTAGTTTTAAAATGGGGTTTTAGAAGAAAATACAAGACACGAAAGTGGTCTCAGACTTTTATTAAATGAAGGAAACAATGTTATTGTTTTGTAATACTCATAGAATCATATTATTGTGGAGGAATGAAATTATTTTTTATAAGGAAAAATATGGAGGTGTCAATAGGAATTTCAATTTTTTACCAGCATTATATAGTTCTTTAAATGATACTTCTCTTCATAACATGGATTTTATGGGGGGCCTTTCATATGATATATGGGGTTTGGGTCTTGATGCCAGTATTTATAAAAGGATGGATAGGTAACTTGATTCTTCTGGGTGGATGAAGGATTGATCCACCTATAAAGTGACTCATTTTTTTCTGTTGCCTTGGATTATAAGCCAATTTTGTAGAATTTCAGTAGAGGAAATGATTCCCAGTCTAGAAAAAGGAGTTCTAAAATTGATCATGTTTCATTAAAATATAATAACAACAAACATATTTTCAATGAGGCATGGATCCATGGAATTGAAGGCGTAAATCAAAAGCTAAAGGTTGTAGATAGTGACTTATAGTCTTGGAGATATAAATAATCTGAACATTGACCTTGAAATCCAATTAATTAAGAGTATTATATAGAGATTAAGTTGGGTTTCTCCTTATATATTTAATTTTTTAGAGAAAAATATTGATGCATTGATATTATGGAGCAATACAAAAACCTTCTATCAAGTAGGTTGTTCTTGAATGAAGGGGACCAGGATATTGTGTTATTTTATCAAAAGGTAAATTAAAGGTAGGGGACCAGAATAATATGTTATTTTAGAAAAAAAAATCTTCTAGGAGGTGAATGAATTTTTGTTCATAAGCTAAAGAGGTCAGAGTAGCAGTGGGTGGATTATAGCAAGGATATTAAATGGTTGGTCATTGGATTTTTGACTCATTGTTACAATTTGAATAGTTACTCATTTAGACAAAAGTGGATGAGTGTCTCTAACTGATGGTGTAATTTAAGATGAACTCTAAAGTATTTAGTAATATATATTAGGTTTATGATTTCAACATTCTAAGGTTCATTCACCATTCTAAGGAACTAGGGGTTGATGGTCTTCAGTCATTGATATGATCTTTCGTTTGTATTTCTATATATACTCCCAATCTGTTTTTTCACGTAGACTACCGAATTTTTTCTTACAACCTCAGATCCATGATCAACAAGAAGATCAATATCATTTGATGATAAATGTATACTTTTTTCAGTATAAATATAGTTTTCATACACTATTCATTAGTTGTTTATTGTTCCATCCATTTTTATAATATTGTTTTATATAGTCACATTTATATACCTTAAATTGATACCATTTCTACACAAATGATTATATATAATTATTGTTTTTGGAAAATTCATTTCAGTACTTTCAAATGAAGATGAATATAAATTATTCAATGAATATGAATTAATAATTTTAATCTATTACATCTTTATATCATTTTGGTATGAACTTTTTTTCATCTTTCTTATTATATTATATGTGAAAATTTAGAATACGAATTTAATCAAGAAAGTTTTGATAAGGTGAGGAAGTAAACACTGAATTATGGCTCAACTTCAGACATTATATACCTCACATTGTTGAACCTATCGTACATTTTTATCTCATTTTTTGACATGTTACTTAATGAAATCATTACATAGGTGAATGGGGATATGTCAGCACTAAAATAATGGGAAACACATTATCATCAAAAGATATTAAAATGTAGTAGACTCAACATAAATATAATATGACAAGATTTTTTGAATAGACATACATAATTCCAGATGATATATTTAGGTGTTTAATTGAAATGTAATGGATCTTCAATTGGTCATCTATTTTATGACCAACTCAAACTCTTTTTATGTATTAAACAAATATTTAATCTTCTATTGTATCTATTTCAATATTGTATCTACCCATAGTTAAAAAATATGCATTTATATTCTTTGTATTTCTAATTTAATTATTATGTGTTATCTATTATCTTCCTAAAATTTATATTATAAAATTAATTTATATATATAATTTCCAAAGTTATGTTAGTAGTTATATTCTTATAGCGTTCATGGTAGAATCCAAACTAATTATTTCCTTTTCTTTAATATGAAATATACAATTTTTTCCATCAATAAATATCAATGCTATATGAAAAGAAAAATTAATTACACAATAGTTTGCTGGAAATTTATTTTTTTTCTAATTAGAGATACCAATTGATAGCTAACTAAAACTCAATGTTTTTTGCTCCATTTTCTAAATTATCTAATAATTACTCCTCCATTTATTTTTGTATTTATATTTCAATGGTTTATATGTTTTTGGTATAAGGTGGACCTCTCAGGTCCATTGTAAAGATGGATATCTCTGGCACATTAATGAAAAGATTTTCATTGTAGTATTGTTAATTTAAACCATTTTATATTTTACTTTATTGATGTTGAAACATTTATGTTTGTTATGAGCCAATTAAATGATTATATCGTGTAAATATACAGGTTGGGTGCTAGATTATTATAATCTTTTAATTATTTTAATATCTATTTATTTATTAATAATTTTATATATAATAATTTTATATATATTTATATAATTATATATATTTATCTAAATTATATATAATTATATCTAATTAAAAAATTAAAAATATTGAAAATATTTTAATTAAGATATTTTTATTATAAATATTTATTTATTTATTTATTGTTAAAATTATATAAAATATATATTTATTTATACATATAACTATAAAGATATATTTGGTTATTTATAATTATAAAATCAAATTAATATAATTACTGTATTTATAATTTTATTATTATATATAATAAATATATTTATTATAATTGTATAATTATTTACATATATATTATTTTTAGTTATAATTATAAATATTTGTATGTATTTATAAATATTTGTATGTATTTAAATATATATTTATACAATTATATATATTTATAAAATTGTAGATATTATAAATATATTTATTATAATTATATATTTTATTATTTATAATTATAATTATAAATAAATATATTTATAAATATTTATATATAATTATAAATATATATATTGGTATATATATTTAGAAATATATATTTATAAAATTCTAATAAATCTATTTACTATAATTTTTCAATCATTTAAATATATATATAGTAATAATCATAATTATAGATAAATATATTAAAAAATTATTTATATATAATTAAAATTTTATAATTATAAATATAATGAATATTTTTATTATTTAAATATATTTATTCTGATTTTATAAGTATTTTTGAGAACATAATAAGTTAATGGGTATAACATTACCAAATCATGAGTATAAATATAAATATAAATAAGGACACTCATGTCCATGAATATCATCATTATCTCATAATATATATATTGACCAAATTGATTAGAAACATATAATTATTAAAATATATATTTACTTATTTATAATCTAAATTACAATTGTAATTATAATTATAAATCAATGTATTTAAAAATTATTTATATATAATTATAAATATGTAAATATAAATATAATACAAATAATTATCATTTTAAAAAACTATTATAATTTTACAATTATATATATATATATTTATTTATTTATATTTATTTATATACTTATAAACATATTTCTAGAGTATTATATACAAATATATATATTAATTACTAAAAATTTATATTAAAATATATAGAATATATATTAATTATGAACATTAATTTTTTTAATTAATTTATATAAATAACCATTATTTATTAATATAAATATAATAATTTTATATATATTAATAATATTTATTATTAAAATCTCTTATCACCATCAATAATAGCGCAGATAAAGGGGATGTTTTTATCAGTGGTATCCTACTTAGCGCTGATAAAAGTAGACTCATTCCATACCTAAATTAGTGCTAGTGGTGTTGAAGGTGATGTTGATGGGTGAATTAGTATTGGCGTAGATGGAGGCAAAGGATTCTGTGGAGGATGAGGCCTTGATGGTGGTGGTGGTGGTCGGGGGCATTAGGGGTGGCTCCAATGGAGGAAAATGAGGTAGAATTGTTGGTGGTGTTGGGGGAGGTCATAGTAGTGTTGTTGATGGTGGTGAAGCTGGTGTTTATAATGGATGAGGAGTTAATTGTGGTGGTGGTGGGGTAAGAGGTGGATTAGGTGAAGGAAATGGTGATAGGGTTGGTGGTGGTGTTGCTTGTGCTATATGAGTTGGAGGTGGTGGTGGTTAATGGAATGGTTTTGGAGGGGGTGCTAGTGACGGGAGAGGAAAAAGTGTAGGTTGATAGGTTGTGGTAGTCAAGGATTTAGGGTAGGTCGTGGAGGGGGTGTTATGGGTTAATACATTAGTGGTGATTTTATAAATGGGCATCAATGATGTTGAATAATCAACAATTTTTCACTTGTAGATAATATCTAAAACAAAGTTTTGTGTTGTCATCACTCATTCACATTAGTTTAAATAAAAAATTTCCCTGTGTTTTTTTTATCATATTAAATATTGATGGTTTTTTAATAACATGAGTATATGTTTATCCAAAAATATTACCTTTTATGGGTTTCTTCCCGTGGATGATAGAAACCTAGTCAAGGTGTCCCTCCTGGTAATTGGATAAATTTTTAATTTGAATTTCCCAAAAATAATTTCATACAAATTTGAAATAAAATTGTGTGTCATACCTTCCTATTATTAAATTAAACAATATTACTTCTACCTATGTTCATGTATTATAAAATTTAAGACTAAAATATTTAAAATGTTTATCATATTAAATCATGAAACAATTTGCACCAAATCCAACAATAATTTGACAATACAATGACATTGATTTAGAAATTTATTAGTGAAAAATCTAATGTTAAAAAATATGTTTCTTATAAAAAAAATAATATCCATATATATTAAGTTTATATATACGTATATATAATGACACACAGCTACATGTAGGGGTTTTTTGCTTTTAACATTTCACATATATTGTTGTAGTGACTATATATAAACATGTGTTTACACACACTACAGTACAATTTTAGACTCTATATT
The DNA here is from genome assembly GCA_963277665.1 of Viscum album. NCBI lineage: Eukaryota > Viridiplantae > Streptophyta > Magnoliopsida > Santalales > Viscaceae > Viscum > Viscum album. The sequence goes on from OY728150.1 coordinate 258,347,224, forward strand.
AATATATTTTAGTATAAATATATAAATATTTTTATATAAATAATCTAAAAATAATAATATATCAATAATAATATATACTAAAAAAAATGTTTATTATGATTAATAGTTGATCTCATTTCGTCGAGTGAAATATCCACCTAATACAAAGCTCGAAAACATGGGTTTGAACCCCACCGATCACCCAAGGCCTCCTTTGTTTTACATCGGTCTTTATCGATGCTCTCATTTTTAGTGTTGATAATGGGGAATTTTATCAGTGATTTTTACTAAGTGGAAAGAACCTCTTCTTTGTAAAATATCTTTAATAGATGCATCACGTGAACCTTCCTCTTATTCAAGATCTCGGGATACCCAACTCTTACTACTATTTCTATGAATTGTTTTTGAATTTTTGACTTCAAAAATGGTATGTACGGTTTTAAAATATGATTATTATTGATTTTTAATTGATCATGCATGTTTTTTAGTGTTTTTTGGATTGTTCCTCACATAAATAGATTTTAAATATGTATATATGTATATATAATTATTTATACAATTAGAATACTAATTGTATATATATGTATAGATTCTTGTAATTTTTTATTTAACAATCCAGGTATATCCCCCCAATTAACCAAATGGAATACCTCTTTCTTTCTGAGTAGTGAGAACCCATTACATGGTCTTGAAGGCTCATGGTAATTAAAACCCAAAAATAATTGTTGGATCATTACATGGTCCAAATGACCCAATGACAGTAGGACCATGAACAATTGGTCCTAAAGGATACTATAAAAATTCCTGAAAGCCTGTGACCTAAAAGAAAAAATGTAATATCATCACCTGCATGTGACCCTGCCACCTTGCACTAACTAATGATTGGTCCCACCACCCCATACCACTCCATCACCACCCTCACTGACCACACAACCTCGCTCTCTCTAACTCCACCACGACATGTGCTTCAAACCATACCAGTGACTCTGATCTGATGTCCCAAAAGATCAAAGGCCATAAATATGTCATACACAAAGACCTAGTTGCCTGAAGTCCACGTAAATGGATAAACCCATAATGATAAACCTGTATCACATCATGTCACTAGTCTTATGTCCCACCTCATCTACAGTTGTCGCGCCATGTTACCAGTCTAAATGTTTTGTCTCCCCTCCATCCACGAAGAATTATTACATCATGCTAGACTTTGATGCAACCTAATATGGTATCCCTCTATCCCACATATAATATCCATTTTCAAAGAGGATTGGATGATAGTTTCAAAACAAACTACATTATTTCAATCCTCCCTCCTCAAATAAACATTTATGGAACCCTACTACATCGCCTACCTATTGCTCCACCTCATCTGATTGGTCTCACTGTAGTCATAGTCATATGAAAAGGCACCCATCTGTCCCACATTTGAAACCAATGTAGATATATGGTTACTTTATATTATCCATATAACTCATCTATAATTCGAGGTCTCCCGCCTAGAAGCACCTACGTGTCTCCATGTTCTATCACCTGATTGTTGCATCGAGCCATTCTTTCGATCATGTGATATCTTTTGTCAACCACTAGTGATATCTGTGAGGCCCTATTTCCTGAATTACATTTTGATGTATCGATGGTATAGACATATAGTGGAAAGAAATATGATTCAATATAGATTGTTTCACTATCACTATACAATACTACAGACTCTATTATTGTGTTATAGTACTACTACATTGCATGTGGAATTTTGATCCCACCCTGATTTGATCCTAGATATATATATATAGTGGTGTTTTTATTCAATATTCCCCCATAGTTCATTTTTTCCACATCATAAAAGTTAATGGAAATAATGATTTTAAATTATTCGTGTTATTATAATTTTCTTTTGTAGGAGTTTTGTTAATGATCCTCAAATAGGAAATCAGTGATAAGAATATTTCAATGATTTTTAACAAACAGACATTAGCATCTTAACTAATGATTTTAATATCAATGTTATGATCCCAGAACTAAAATCAAATAATTATTTCATTTTTTATGTAGTATATTACAGGAAATCTATTTTTCATAGTCATCCATGTTATAAATTTCTTGCATTGGTCATGTAGGTTGTTAAACCTACCCAAACAATAATATACCACAATTAAAAGATAATTATGAAGTGGTCTAGTTATAATATATTTATATTATAATAATAACATCATTATTTATTTAATTTTATTGTTTTATATTAGAATTTAAAATATTTAGTTTAAAAATATAACCTCTAATAAGTTATTACATAGTACAATGAAATCATTTTTTTCTCTTATAAAACTCTTTTGGATGGTTGAATTTACCAAATTTGTTTATTTCTCATATAACTAATAGATTATTGTTGACGCTCCTTTCGTCACAGAATCTAAAGATCGGAAAAGGGAATATCTGAGCTCAAAGTGATTAATCCTTTGAAGAAACATCAAAAATCGACAAAGGGATGGAAAAGGAGAACATTGCCCATAGGTCGCGCAAGTTCCCTCTTGGTCGCGCAAGTACACTTGCGCGCCGCCTCAACACTTGCGCGACCCCTCATGATCGTGCAAGGGACTTGCGCGACATATCTGGTAACCGCCCAGTAACCGCCCGGGGTCTTCTTTTTCCTATAAATAGACCCTGTGGGCCCTCCATTCGAGAGGATCTCTTCCCAGAAACTCGGATCAAAGCTCCCGACGCCCAAGTCTCTTCTCAAAGCTTCCAGAACACTTCTAAGGTAATTTCTTACCTAGAATGGAAGATCTAAAGGGAAGAAGGAAGGCCTAAGTGTTGAAACTTATCAAACACTTGCGCGCCGACTTAATTCCTTCAATATAACTTGCGCGTCCCTCTTCTGGAAAAACCTCAAGAGGATGGGAAAGGGTTTAATAAAGAGTCGCTCAAGTAATTCAACCCTGGTTGAAAATCGCGCAAGTATCCCTTATGTCGCGCAAGTATACTTGCGCGACCAATACTTGCGCGCCGCCGTAGGACTTGCGCGACCTTCAATACTTGCGCGCCCCTATCTTTTTGGGTGCCCATCTTGCCCTTTTTCACCCCTCTTAAGCCATTTTCACCCTTCCTATTCAAGATTCAGTCTTCAAGATACTTTTCAAAGCCATTTATGGCATGATTTCTTGATTTGACATCCTTATCTGAAAGGAATTATGTGAAATATCTCTCAAAACCTAATGATTTAAACATCTTTATATCACCAAAGATTGAGAGTTCATTCATTCAACCTCATCCTTTAAAATGAGAGAATCCTAACCTGGGTCTCCTTTTCAGGAATAAAGACTCAGTCATAAATCTTGGGCATCTTTCTTAAGAATAAGCCCCAATCAAATCCTTCAATCTTGGGCATCCTCCTCAGGAGTAAGCCCCAAACCTTAATCCCTAACCTGGGTCTCCTTTTCAGGAATAAAGACTCAGTCATAACCTTGGGCTTCCTCTTCAGGAGTAAGCCCCAAGTCCCCTAACCTGGGTCTCCTTTTCAGGAATAAGACTCAGTCATAACCTTGGGCATCCTTCTTAAGAGTAAGCCCCAAGTCTCTTAAAATTTCTCTTAACCAGTCATAAACTTCCCTTTGATTTTGGTTTCCTTTTTAGGAATAAAACCCAATCATAAGTCCCCTCCTAATTTGGGCATCCTCCTTAGGAGTAAGCCCCAAGATTAGAGTATTCAAATCTCCATGAAGCACATATAACTTTGTGGACCCTGTTCATGGATTTTTCTTCCTAAAAGTAAATCCTAAACCTTCACCTATCTGGGCAGTCATCTATACATAAGCCCCAAAACAAATTCTTATGATTGCATCTTTTATGGCACAATTGTCTAAATTTTACCAATACCTCTTGTTTCTCACACCGAGCATGACTCACGTGAGCATAGAGTGTAAAAGTAATTTTGACATTCATCTTTGAGCCATCAATCATAAAACATCATATCCCATTCCTCGAACTACGTGGGTTCTGATTCCTTTTTTAAAACAAAGGATACGTAGGTAGCCCATTTATGGGTTCGATCCCAACATTGAAATAATCTCTGTCCTTCTGAATGACGATAAACTTCAAGTGCCTCACTGAGTGGCTTTAAAACCAGCCTGGTCATCAAAATGACCAAGAGACTTTTATATAAATGTTTTGAAGGATACCATTGACCAAGAATCTCTAAACAAATATAGATGATTCTATATTGATGAAGAACCTCGAATACATATAAAAGATTCTCTAAATTTCTTGCATATTTAATCATTGATTGTTAAAACTAAAGGAAAGCTCATTTTATACTTGGTAATGTAATAAGGATTCACGAACTTAACTTAAATCTATAAAGAGAGTCCCGGAGTAGACAATAATTCCCCTCAAAAAGGTGTGATGAGTCCGACCTCCCATCCTCTCGACCAATGCAAATTCCTAAGCCTCATTAGCCCACAAGCTAATGAGCGCCTGCCTTTGGAAAGTAGGTCCAAACGGATGTGGAATCATTGGATGTTTCCGGTTCTACGAACAAACCCGTTAGAAACCGATCGGAACGTTTGAATCTCCCGTCCAGGAGGTCATCCCCGGATTCCGCGCGAAACAAAAAATGGTGAACCCGACGTGAATCCTTAACCAAGTTAAAGTGATGTTCTTCTTAGATGTTAGGCCCCTTGGGCCAACAAGGCAATCATTGACATATGATCATCCAAAAGATGCAGTAGCCGGATTCATCTTGATTATGTCTGTTATATGGAACAGGCACTTTTTTTTCAAGATCTTCTACAAAAAATGGCTTTCCTTAAATTCACCCCTGTGAATACTGCTGCTGAGAACACCTCTACTGTGAGGTCTGCTGCCATGAAAACCAATGCTGCTACTCCTGCTGGAACGTCATCCGCTCTGAGGATGACATCACCAACTCGGCGTCTTCAACGCTGTGTTTCAAATGCACTGGTTAAGGAGTACCGTCGTAACGGTACTATCCCAACTCTGGAGGCCGCTCGTCAAGCCCTCCAAGTTAACAATTCTACCTGGTCGTCCGGACAACGGCGACCAGCAATCAAGAAGCAGGCGGTGCTGACTACCGTCTCCAACCGTTTCGGGTCGTTATCCCCGGAACGCAATTTCCATTCACTCCCTTATTCTGAGGAAGTGAATGAGCAGGTCCCGCGGGACCTTAATTCAAAGAGACAGGAGTCCTTCTCAAGGGCTCCCATCAACAATCGCCGCCAGACTCGTGCGGTAGTGCACCCTCAACATGATGAGGGTACCGGCTCCAGGCATTCAGCTCAGGTTCCTCGAACCCGAGCAGGCAAGATGAATCACCAGAGACGGAATCCGGTTAATAATAGGCAGGTTGTCATCCCTGCCATCTCCGGAGAAGTCCACCAACCTAACTTGGTGGCAAATAACGAGCAGGCATACACACCTGTTCGTTTTAATCCCGCTGTCCAGCAGACTCGTCTGGCAGCATCAAGCCGATCCCGCCAGGCAATTCCGGCGGAGTACCATAGGCAGGAACATACACCTGCTTATACATCAGCAGTTAGTCAGCAGGCTCGTCTGACTACATATGATGGATCTCGTCAACCGCGTTTGGCGAAGTGTAATCAGCAGGCACATACACCTGCTGATACTAATCAAGTCTACCAACAGTCTCGCTTGGTAGCACCCGGAGAAGTCAGTCGGAAAGTCCCGACGACAAACAGGAGGCAGACTAAACTCTCTACCTCCACACTTGAGTACTGTCAGGATTCACTGACAGGAAAAGGAGGACAGGAGCAGGCACATACACCTACTCCAAGCCCGGAATGGACGTATATCCCTGTTCCGGCGGCTGAAGTCACCAAACATATTTTGTCAATGGTGAAAGAGCAGAAGCAAATTCCTGCTCATATTCTGGATGCTTGCCAAGATATCATAACAGCTTCAGCTTCATCTCAGGGACAGACACATAAATCTATCCCTAGCAGTGGAGTGACACATCAACAATTCACTCCGGAACAGACACACACATCTGTTCCAGTCCAAGAGGGTTGTGGGGCCTACTCCCCCATATCATATGGACAACCAAGTCAGGCACATACATCTGATTTGAGCGATGATCGTCAGCCTAACCTGACCATCTTTCCTGATCAGGCACATACACCTGCTCAGAGCAATCACTTTCGTCATCAAGTGATTTCTAAAGCGAGTAAGAAGGCATCTAAGAAAAAGATCCGCCCAGCACAGTCAGGAGATCAAAGGCCAATCTGTAACAAGGCCTTGCTCGATGCTGGAGTTCTTGAAGCCCTCAGACATTTATCTGTCGGAATTCAAGATTCTACTCCCTCAGTTCCCAATAACAGGAACATTAATCCCGAAGGTCTTCAACAGACACTTCCTCATGAAGACTTGCTTCATGAAAATTCGGTCAATCTTGAAGTTTCTTCTTCAGATGAGAACCACAGGAACCCTCTGTGTGGTCAGAAGACCAAGGAGCAAGAGATATCATCTTTTGCTGTAACCCATCATGAAGGTCCTCCTCATGGTGATGAACTTCGCTGCGAAAGTCCTCTCCGCAGTAGTGATTCACATTGTCTCGAAAATTCTTCAGAAGGCAATGTAGTGACGAGAAAGCCCTCCTATCTCGAGGCACTTGCAAACGTAAAACCAGTCATGTCTGAAGTTTTACTATCGGCAGGTGAAACTCTTTCTCCATCAGAAGATAGCTTGGGGTTCAGGTTATTCTCCGAACCTTCCCTAGGTCATTCATCTTCCAGCATGAATAGTGATTCCTCTACCAATCTTGTTGAATCCGATGAAGCAACAAGGAAACACCAACTCTGGTCCAAACAGGTAGAAGAATCTTCATTTAATGATAAAGAGGAAATGCTGAACATGAGGAAAAAACTGGCAAAAGGTGAAGTACCAGTCATGTTTTGGCCTTTGGCTGATTCACAGTATGACATTCCAAAGATGTTGACGGATGATGGAATCCATGATATTCGTCTTAACATATGGAAAACTCTTTGTCAATTAAAGAAGAAGGTATTATCTTACGATGAATATGAAAATCATCTTAAGATAATAGAAGGGTTACAACGCCAGATTGATTTGGCATCTCTATCAGTCTCTCGGTATCCGAAGGCCGAAAAGCAACAGAGAACCCTTCAACGTTCATGCCTTGGCGCGCTGAGAAAATTGCGTCAGTTAATTTCCAATGCTCCATCTAATGTTCATATCAGAGGATGGGGTATTCACGGAGCACTACATTTCACAGTGCTTTCCGGTCAGCAAAACCCGCCGAAAATGGTCTCATGCAATGTTATTGCCCATGGCCGGCCACAGTCAATGGGCTTTGTTCATAATCAAAATCTTGCTCGAGATCAAGCTTCAACTAGTTCCTCTCAAAATCAAGTATATAGAGAACAGGTTGTTGAATTGCTCCTACATCAAGCAGGCGAGAATATTGCGCAAGCCTCTCGTCTGGAGCAAACACGTCATCAAATGACAGAAGTTTCGGAAATCATCCAACGGTCTGTTGAACCAGGTGATAAAAGTGGATACAGGTTAATGCATCCAGCTAATTTCCGAACTAAGATCCGCAAGATCAAGAGAGATTTCAAGAAGATCTCAGACATAGCATGTCAAGAGACACCCCAGCTTGCCAGACTGGGGACTTCTCTAACCCAACCCTCAGAATCAACGAATGGGATTCGAGGAGTTGAGCAGAAGCAACAGGAACACCCCCAGTCCACCGGACTGGGGACTTTTTCAAATCTTCAATCCCTCTCTCAGAGAAAGTCAGTATTCTCTCGATTAGGGAATAAGCCTCAAGAGGAACGAAGAGCCAAGATGTCAGGAGATTCTCTCCAAGTGACGGTTCACAAAGAAATTCCTGAGGGGTCAAGTCAACGGAATGCCATGTCTTATCATGGACATAAAAGGAGACAATATCATAGAAATGCTGATAGAAAGGATTTCATGAAATATGCATCCATTAATGTCATCACTGCCGTTGCTGCTGATTCACCAGATGAGGCTCAATCAGAGGGATCAGATGAAGAGGTTCCTGCTCAAGAAGTTGCGCACACAGACCTAAATGAAGAAGGTGTGCGCACACGTAATCAAAGGCTTACCCAAAATTTGGGTATTCCTTCAAGTAACCCACTTCCCCCTCTCCGAAAAGGATCCAATAAGGGGAAAGGAAAGAATCAGGTTACTTCTCACCCTTCCTCTGAAGGAGGTCAATCGCTCTCATTAGAGCAAAGGCTTGCACAACAGGAGGAAGAAATGAAAGAGTTAAGAAGGTTGAATGCAGAACTACTTCAGAGTAGTCTTCTTCTTAAGAATGCTGAAGTCCGACAGCCGAAGGAATTTGTTGTAACTACTGAGATGGATCAGGAATATCCTCCTTTATCAGTACACCCACAGAGGTCTAATCCTACGGGTCAAACGCAACAACGGTTGGCAGCACTACCATTAGTTGCAGCACCAACCTCCACGGCTGTCCAAGCTCCATTCATTGCACCTACCCAAAACCAAGTTCAACCTGACGTTTCTCAAAAGTTAATAACTACTATTGAGTCATTAACAGCTCGGTTAGAAACTATGGAAGGGAAACGGGCGCAAGTTCAACCTGAAAAGAAAGTTTACCCTGAATGGGTAGATTCAATTTCTCCTCCATCCAGTTTTGGAAACCCTATTTTCCCTACTTTCAATGGATCAGGCGACCCTGAACAACATTTGACGCATTACGTGTCTTGTTGTGATCCTATGATGGGAACTCCAGAACAACAAGAAGCAGTGAAACTCAGATGCTTCGTGCGAACCTTGCAAGGACCAGCTTTTGTCTGGTATACAAGCTTGAAATCCCGGTCAGTCATCGGATGGGAGGATCTTCGTCAAAAATTCCTTCTTCAGTTCAGCTCAACTTTGCCAAAAACGACAGTTTTCGATCTTACAAACTGCAAGCAAAGGGAGAATGAAAGAGTCTCTGATTTCATTGCTCGTTGGAAGGGATTAACGTATTCCTTGAGTTTATCACTCCCTCAGGAGGAATTATTGCCAATCTGTGTGGCAAATTTGCGTGACGAATTACGCACGCCATTGATCCCTGTGAAATACACAGGAGGGTTTCGAGACCTTACTTCAATCGCTCAACAGATTGAAGATTCCCTTATACAGGCTAAGGTTAAATCTCGTGTAATTCCATCAGCTCCAGGAAGAAGAATGGGTAAAGCAGAAACTGCTACAGTTATGCTTAAACAGGCACCTGTACCTATTTCTACTTCAAAACCTTCATCTTCTCGAAGGGCTCCACCTCCTGAACGCCAACAACAAAGGCTGTTTCGTCCAAATGATCAAAAAGATCAACGACGAAAACAATTTGAGGATATGAAGAGTAAAACATACTCTTTCCGAAGTGAGCAAGTTCCTGGTTACTTCATTTCAGCTCTGGAAAATAATTTGGTTCAATTACCAGTGCCGAAGAGACCAAACAAGGAAGGAGATGAAGACCGTCCCAATTATTGTCCCTTTCATCAAATGTTGGGACATCCCATCCAGGAGTGTTTTGTCTTTAAAGACCTCCTACAAAAGATGGTTGACTTGGGACAAGTCAAATTGAAGGGTTCTTCAGCTCATGTAGCGTGTATTACCGCTACAGATCCAGAGGAAGGAGGCGAGTGGCAGGAAGTCAAAAGCAAAACTGCGAAAAAATATGATGATTGGATGGTCAGAAAGACAATCAATCGGACCCATTCCATTTTGCGAACACAATTGAAGAAGCCAATTGTGTCTCCTACAAAAGCTGCAGTAAAGCCTCCATCAAAGGACAAATCCTCAAAAGGGCAGCGTAATTCAAAGAAGAAAGAGGAATCAGAAGAAGATGAGTATGCATCAAAGCCTAAATTGTCTTTGACTCTGGCAGATTTCATGCCATCTACTTCAAAGTCACGGGCACCGTCCCACCAAACGGCACAGCCTAAACAGGCCAACCAGGCAGAGTCTTTATCAGACGAAGAATTGATCTTTGGTTCTGTTAATATGATTCAATTAACAGATTCATATTCCAGTCTTGATGAGCCTGAATTCCCTGTATCAAATAAAGGAACCCGAGGAAGTTTTAGAGGTTCAGGATATAGGGGAAGACGTGGATCTTTCCGAAGCCACTACTCTAATTCTACCCCTACTAGCACTGTATATGCAGCAGAAACTCGTGGTAGAGCCCTTCATCGAGCTCAAAATGAACAAGCAAGTTCTTCTGCTAATGGCCAACTCAGCTTCGGCACAATTATTTTGGAAGACCGATTAAAGGTTCCATCTTCTTTATCTCAGCAAGCAAATGGATCTAATCAGTCTAAATTTCCAAAACCAAAGATGTTGCCAACTTCAATACAAGATGCATCAGCTTCCAAAGCATCTGCTTCCAAGATACCTGCTAAACCACATATTCCTATTGGGAAACGCAGGCCTCTAGATCAAAAGTATGATATATTGAAACACTTGGCCCAAGTACCAGCCAAATTATCAATTTTGGATGCTTTGAATCTATCAAGAGATCTTCGGGAAGCACTCATCGAAGCTTTGTCAAGTCCTCAAGAGTTTGAAGCTGAGATTGCTGCAGCTGAAATTTATCACATAGAGAATAATCCTGCAGAATGCCATGCAGTGATATCTTTTACTGATAAAGATGAGGATGATGTTGTGCATGGGCACATAAAACCTTTGTACTTATCTGGCAAAGTCAATGGTATAGATGTTCGAAGAGCTTTCATTGACAATGGTTCAGGAGTCAACCTCATGCCCATTCGCACACTTCGTCGATTGGGCCTCACAGAATCTGATTTATCTCCTTCTACCATGATGTTGCAAGGATATGATAAAAATGAACAAGAACCACTGGGAGAAGTTACGCTCAGAACTCAGTTTGGAGATCTTGTTTCCAATTCAGATTTCATGATTGTTGATCAAGACTCAGCTTTCAATATCTTGCTTGGAAGACCCTGGTTACATCAGCATGCAGCTATTCCGTCATCATACCATCAATGTCTCAAATACTGTTTCGATGGTCAAGTTGGAACATTATATGGTGATAAGACCCCGTTCAAAACATGTGAGTCTCAATACATTGAGGCGGAATTTTATCACATGAAGGGAAGAGAAAAATCTACAATGAAGGAAATTACCAAAGTTAATGCTCCATATGGTTTGGAAAAAATTCCAATAAATCCATTTTCACATGTGAGTACAGATTATGTGTTACCTATCAGTCAAATTGACAAAATAGGCCCAAATCAAAATACTCTTATGGAAAGATCCATAATGTCAATTACGGCAATCGAGCCAGACAACATGGGAGAAATTGGTAACTTACCAAGCAATGATGAAAGCATAAGTGGTGACGTTTTCATTTCGTCTGCTGAAATCCAACAAGTCTATACTTCGCTAATCAGGCCAGAAGAAGTTATAGCAACACCAGAGGTGAATGTTGATGTCGATTCTCAATCCATCATCTCCTCTTTATTTCCCAAAGAAGACCCTTGTTCATCAATAGGGACGGAAATGGAAGCTTCTTCTTCAAAATGTGAAAATTTTGACATCTCTTATGATCATGAGAATTTCGTTTTTTCATCTACTTTGCAAGTAGAAACGGAAGATATAACACATGATGAAGAGGAAGAGGAAGATCTTAGAGATGCTCCTCCAGCATTTGAAGAGGGTATCTCTACCACTGTGGATGAACTCAGAGAAGTAAATCTGGGTACAGAGAAAGATCCACGCCCCACTTTAATTAGTGCGGCCATGACCCTTGAAGAACAAGAGATGTATATTTCTTTTCTAAAGCAAAATAAAGATATCTTTGCTTGGAATTATACAGAGATGCCTGGCCTTGATCCTGATGTTGCCACCCATCATTTGGGTTTGCCAAAAGAACATCGAGGATTCAAGCAAGCCGCGAGAAAAACACACCCAACCTATGCTTCCAAAATCGAGGCTGAAGTGGATAAGCTTATCAAAGCTAACTTCGTCAGAGAAGTTCAATATCCCAAGTGGTTGGCTAATATTGTCCCAGTAAAGAAAAAGAACGGACAAATTAGGGTTTGCATCGATTTCAGAGATCTTAATCGGTATTGTCCCAAAGATGATTTTCCAGTTCCGATTACAGAACTCTTAATTGATGCGACGGCTGGCTATGAAGTACTTTCTTTCATGGATGGATATTCTGGATATAATCAGATCCGAATGGCCCCAGAAGATGAGGAATATACAGCCTTCAGAGCTCCTCAAGGTGTGTTTTGTTACCGGGTGATGCCCTTTGGTTTAAAGAATGCAGGTGCAACATATCAACGCGCCATGCATCGTATCTTCAAACCTTTTCTAGGGAAATTTGTTGAATGCTATGTAGATGATTTGGTGGTTAAATCCAAACAACGTTTTGATCACTTGGCTGATTTGAAAATCATATTCCACAAGCTTCGACAACATAATTTGAAGATGAACCCCTTAAAATGTGCTTTTGGGGTAACCTCAGGAAAATTCCTCGGCTTTGTTGTACGCCATCGTGGTATTGAAGTCGATCCTGAGAAGACCAAATCAATCCTTGGTATGTCACCTCCTCAGAATTTGAAAGAATTAAGAGGACTTCAAGGACACTTAGCCTATATTCGGCGTTTCATCGCCAATTTGGCAGGCAAAAGTTTACCTTTTACCAAATTATTGAAGAAAGGAGTCACTTACCAGTGGACTAAAGAATGTCAAGAAGCATTTGATATTCTCAAGAAATACCTCTTAAGTCCACCAGTACTCATGCCACCTGTTGAGGGTAGACCTCTTATCCTCTATGTGACAGCTTTAGAGCGATCATTGGGTGCCTTTCTCGCTCAAAAGAATGATGCTGGGAATGAAAATAGTCTCTACTATCTCAGTAGAACTATGCTTGAAGCAGAAACCCGGTATTCAAGTATTGAAAAATGCTGCCTAGCATTAATCTTTGCAGTTCAGAAACTGAGACACTACCTGCAACATCACGAGGTCCAATTGGTATCTCGTAATAATCCACTCAAATTCATCCTTAGTCGTCCAATGCTTACAGGACGTCTGGCAAGGTGGGCGGTTATTCTACAGCAGTTCGACATTCAATATGTGTCTCAAAAGGCAATTAAGGGCCAAGCTCTGGCTGATTTCCTGGCTGAACACCCTTCAGTGGAAGACACATATTCAGATATCGAACTCCCTGATGAGGAAGTTTTTTCTATTCAAGAGAATCCTCAAACATGGGAAATGTATTTTGATGGTGCTTCTAGAAGTCCAACAGGGAAGAAAATGGAAAATCCTAAATTCAACAAAGTTGGTTTAGGAATTGTGCTCATTTCTCCAGATAAGGCAGTGTTACCTTATTCCTTTTTGTTGTGGGAAGGTGGTACCAATAATGAAGCTGAATACCAAGCTCTCATTGCAGGCTTGGAGTTAGCGCTTCAAGCACAAGTGAATCACTTAAAGGTAAAAGGTGATTCAGACCTGGTAATCAAACAAATCAATGGGGATTATGCCATCAGAAAAGAAGAATTAATCCCTTTGTATGATTACGTCAGAGAGTTAATGTCGGAATTCCCTTCAGAACCGACATTTTCTTATGTCCCAAGATCACAAAATGCTCAAGCTGATGCACTGGCTAATATAGCCACAGCTTTAGCAGATCCAAATCGGGACGAGACAACCATCGGTATTGCCCACCGTCGTGCAATTTCACCTTATGTTCAAGTCAGAACAGAGGAAATTAATGAAATTAGTCCCATTCCTGAACCATATGGTCATACTACAGGATGGATGTCACCTATCAGGGAATACCTTCAAAATGGAACACTTCCACCTGATAGAGCCAAGAGAGAACAAATTCGGCGACGTGTGGTCAATTTTACTCTTTATGATGGTCCAAACCACCTCGAGAAAATTCTCTACAAACGTGGTTTTGATGGAGTTCTCTTCAGATGTATTGATGGTGAAGAGACAATGGCTGTCATAAAAGAAGTGCATGCAGGAGTCTGTGGTGCCCACCAGTCTGGACATAGATTGTCTGATCAAATTCGAAGACTTGGATACTTCTGGCCTTCAATGATACAAGATTGTGTTAATTTCACAAAGAAGTGTCATTCATGCCAAGTATATGCCAATTTCATTCATCAACCTCCAGAGTTGCTTCATACAGCTAAATACTCATGGCCATTTTCCACATGGGGAATGGATGTGGTGGGACCTTACCCTTCAGCTACGGCCAAGCAGTTTAAGTACATTCTTACTGCTACTGATTTCTTTTCCAAATGGGCAGAGGCAGTACCTCTCAAAGAAGTCAGTTCTAAATGCATTGTTAGCTTCATCAAGTCTAACATCATTACTAGATTTGGTGTCCCTCATACCATATTGACAGACAACGGCACCAACTTCTGCTCTTCTGAGGTAAAGAGATTGTATCAAGAATACAACATTAAGTCCAACCATTCATCTCGATATCATGCAGCGGCTAATGGCCAGATAGAGGCCTTCAACAAGACTCTTTCAAATATACTGCAAAAGATGGTGGATAAAGATAAGAGGTCATGGCCTGATAAACTCTATCATGCTTTATGGGCTTATCGGACTACCACTCGCAATGCAACGCGGTCTACTCCATATTCATTGGTATATGGAACAGAAGCAGTCTTGCCAATTGAAGTCCAATTGCCCTCACTCAGAATAGCCATTTGTGATCAGTTATCAACAGATGAGCAATCCCAAAAGCGGATGAATGAATTGGAACAGTTAGATGAGAAAAGATTGTGCACTTTGCACCACTTGGAAATCTATCAGAATCGAATAGCACGAGCTTTTAACAAAAAGGTTCGTCTTCGTTCATTCATTCAGGGAGAATTGGTATTGGTTCTCAGAACACCAATGATACCAGGAAAGAAACCTCCCAAGCTTGAACCAAAATGGGAAGGACCTTATTCAGTACATAAGGTCTACTCCAATGGAGCGTATTCTCTGATTTCAATGGATGGAGAACACATCACGACTCCAACTAATGCCAGATTTCTGAAGAAGTATTTTGTATAAACACAAAATATTGTTCCCAAAACCAAGACTCTTACATTTGGTTTATACAGCAATGGTCCAGTATGACCTTAAACTACAACTACGTCCAGCATGACGATAAACTGTATGGTCCGTGCATATGACCTTAAACTATTCGCACTTATGTCCCTGCAACATGACACTAAACTGTGCAGCACCAATAGTCCTAACTGCAAGACTTTAAACTGCATAGTCCCTGATTTTGTCCTACATGACAATAAACCGTATAGAAGTTCCTATATTTTGTCCGAGATGACATTAAACTATATTTTGTCCTAGCGACATGACATTAAACTGTGTGGCACTTTCATCGTCCAGCATGACGTTAAACTGTGTTAAGTCCCTTATTGTCCTACATGACACTAAACTGTATTCTGTCCGAGATGACATTAAACTATATTGTGTCCTAACAACATGACATTAAACTGTGTGGCACTTCCAACGTCCAGCATGACGATAAACTGTAAAAAAGATCAGAACTGATATCCTCATATTGATTCACCTTAGTCTTAGCTACATGACTTTAAACTATACAGCATCAGTTCGTCCTTTCTATATGACGCTAAAACTATACAGCAATGGTCCAGTATGACTTTAAACTGCAACTTCGTCCCACACGACATTAAACTGTGAAAAAGTTCCATAAACAGTCCAGCATGACCTTAAAACTGCATCATTCCTGGTCCATGTATACGACCATAAACTATTTGCAAATATGTCCAGCAAGACGTTAAACTGTGACGTCCTAACTACATGACGCTAAACTGTATAAAAGTCCCTCACGTCCGGAAAGACGTTAAACTATATAATCATCAAAAGTCCAGCATGACATTAAAACTGCACAATCCCCCTTTCGTCCAATATGACGTTAAACTGTATTGTCCCCATCGTCCTAACTACATGACGCTAAACTGTACAGAAAATCCTTGATATGTCCTACATGACATTAAACTGTGCATCGTTAAGGTTGTTATTACCTCTTGTTTCTCACACCGAGTATGACTCACGTGAGCTTAGAGCAAACATCAACCATAACACTCCCTTTGGGCCACTAACCATGTGTAAGTCCCAACAACATTTTTTTTTTAGATCATTATCCACAAGAACAATTTGATCATTAATTCATTCTTTAATTGAACTACACAGACTTTGATCCTTGCCCTCCAGGCTGGGTATGTAGGCAACCTCCCAAAGGTTCAAGCCCAAAAACAATCTCTTCACATTGGTTCACCACAATCTCATATGATGATGATTTGTGAAACCACCCTTGGAATCAATATCTTTACATTGATTCACTTTCGTCCTTGTTATATGACGTTAAACTATACAACACTTTTGTCCAGTACGACAATAAACTACAATATTCTTTGATTTCCTCATTTGAGAAGGAACCATTATTAAACATTGATTCTTTTTCAATCATGGTTTTCATTTTCAAAAAGACTACGTACATACATGGTAATGCCTAAACTTTTTATCTTAGGTTAAAACCATCATTGCACTAAAGTCCCTTTTCACCCTTCACATGTACGAACCAAATTTGTACAAAGGGTAGTTTCTAGAACTACGTGGACTTGATTCCCATCTTTATGGGATACGTAGGAACATTCGAGTGTCCCTCGAATCCAGTCCCAAGTCTTTTGGGCCTAACCCCAAATTTCACTTTCAGTCCCTTGGCTGAAAAGTCCTCATGAAAACACACACTGTGCATTCATTATTATGGTCCGAATTCTATGACCCCAAAAACTAAGATCACTCATCCTTTCGTCCTGCACGACGTTAAACTGCATTTCAAGAACTACGTATGGCTTGATTCTCATTCTTATGAGATACGTAGTGAAGTCCAAGTTTCAATTCAGGACCCAGCCACAACATGATTATGGTTTTCATTGACCTATGTATCTCTATATACATTGGAAAATACCCATCTTTATGTATTATAATCCTAACCTTAAATATTTTCAGATCTTCATAACCCTTTTCATGACTTATGATCACAAAAATGTCAAACTTCTGAGAATTCTTTTGCCTGACTATGCAGCACGTGCCCATAGGTGGCCTTGCATAAACAGTCCACATAACAGACTTGTCATCCAAGAGATGCTATTTATTTGACCATGCAGCCAATGCCCATAGGTGGCCCTGCATGTTTTCAACCCCCTAACGGGTTTGTTAAATAATAGTAACTTCATTCTTGGGAAGAATGCCTCTTTTGTCCTTATTTGTCTTAAACGACAGTATGTAGGGATCCGCAAAAAATAGCCATCCTTAACGTATTTGTCCCATATCCTTTTTCATGATCTGAAAGTATTCAAGTCTATGGTTTATTCTTCTTCCCTACGTTTGGGTCAGACCTTCGTAGGAGTGATATTCATCCAGTTCTTCGATATTCTTGTTTGAAAATATCTTCTCCATATTCAAGTACCTCTTTCCATATAACAAACTCTATGCTTTAGAAAATTTGAATCTCCATAAACTTTCACTGGCTTTTAGCACTAGGAAAGTAAATTTCTGAGAGTTCTTTTGCCTAACTATGCAGCACGTGCCCATAGGTGGCCTTGCATAAACAGTCCACATAACAGACTTGTCAGCCAAAAGATGCTATTTTATTTGACTATGCAGCCAATGCCCATAGGTGGCCCTGCATATTTCAACCCCCTAACGGGTTTTGTTAAATAATAGTAACTTCATTCTTGGAAACTACTTCTTCTAATGCTATTTAGCTCTTTTTCATATCATTCCTCAGATTCAAATATTCTTAAGTCATAGTTTACATATTTTCTCTCATACTTGAGTATGGTAATTTGTTTTCAGATAAATTATCAAGGAATTGAATCCATTTTAATCCATTTTTCGGTCAAAGCTATTTCGACCTTAAACATTAGCCCCTTTATGTCCGGCTTGCATGACTTTAAACTGCCCGCACAAAAGACAGAGGAACTCTGAATAAAAGTCAAGTTCCAGCTCACTAAATATACATTTTTTTGTATGATTTAGGTAATATTGAGCAGTTAAAAGATTCAAAGTTTGTAGGGTTATTTGTAATAATCCTAGTAAAAATCAAACTATGCTTACTAAGCCCATTGGCTTAAGTAAATTTGAAGCAGGTAATAGAAGAATGCAAGCACAAATGATTGAAGACGAAAGTGTTTTTCATTGATACACAAGAGTTAGAAGGACATCCACAGATTGGAATCTCTTCTCTTTTTTAAGAAATTACAGGAGATTGTCAACAAAAGTCTTCATTTGATGTATAGCATCCTGAGCCTTATCAACAGTTGCTTGAAGCTCGTGCACTTGACCAGCTTCACTCTTTTCAGCTTGCTGAAGTGCCTTCTTAGCATCTGCAATGGCTTTCATGCAATTTACATGAGTTTCATCCAATGATTCATTAAGCTGATCAAGTTCCTCAGTAACAGCATCTAACTGTTGCTGGAGTTGCACCTGCTGGACGACCTTTTCTTTGATTTTTTGTTTCAGATCCTTCATCTTGACAACATAATCAGCTTCAGCCTGGGATATCGCAGCCTCAAATTCGCCTAAGTTGACTGACGATTTCACTCTGGTCAAATCTTCGCGACTTGTCTGCATTTGCTCCCTCCTGAAGATAATCTGTTTCACTGTAGCATGGATCTTTTCATACCCAAAACCACCAAGTCCCATTATAACAAATTGGGATGACAATCGGGAAATTTTTGATGGTAGCTCTTCT
This sequence comes from Viscum album, assembly GCA_963277665.1. Classification (NCBI taxonomy): domain Eukaryota; kingdom Viridiplantae; phylum Streptophyta; class Magnoliopsida; order Santalales; family Viscaceae; genus Viscum; species Viscum album. The sequence goes on from OY728150.1 coordinate 258,366,008, forward strand.
AAGGGCACCCCCGATATGATGTTCCATATATTGTTCCACGCCTTACGTCGTGAAAAGCTGAACGCTTTGAGCATCTCTGGATCTGATTCAACATCTTCGTCAGAAGGGGGTATGTAATCTGGAATTAACATGCTTAAAGAAGTGCCTCGTTCTGCTCTTTCCCCTCTGACTTGGGCTTCTTCACTTTCAATTCCCATTGGGGCAGAGGCTGAAGCCTCATCTCCGGATCTAGCCATTACAGTTGATGACCCTACATGATCAATTGAAAGATTTTAGTTGAATCTTAAAGAATAACAAAAGAATGGATTGTCTTGCAAATAAAGTACAATCACAAATATTGTTATCCCTTACCCAATGGTGGTTCAGCAACATGAGAAGACTTCTCCCCATCTTTCCCGGTTTCAACAGGATTTTCAAAATGGGTCTCAGGAGAGTTTATTGGATTTAGCTCCACTTGAGCTAATGTTTCTGCAATGATAGGGTTGACATCAGTGTCCACACCCTCTTCAGGCATTGGCAGTTCAGCAGCTTCTACGGAAGAAACTGCATATTATTTTACATCATGATTAGAAATATTTTTCTTTTAAAAGAAAAATTTGGGCGAAGGGTAACACTCACGCCCAAGGTCTTCTAAATCACATGACAATCTAGCATGATCATAAAATTCTTCAAAAGTCATTCCTTGATTCATCATTTCATCCAATGATACTTCAGAATCTTGGTTAGTCTCACCAGTGGGAGCATTTGCTATGTCTTCTTGCTGACTTATGTCCTGCAACCCCTGACCCTGGACATCATCTTCAGTAGTAGGAGGGATACTGGGAATGGATGGCAGCTCTTCTCCAGGAGCTACCAAGTCAGCTTGAGTTTGTGGTTGTTCTACAGCACCCTCCACGGCCTTTGAAGAAGGATCAGTCCCTTCCCTCAAGGGGGAAATTGAAGAAGCCCCTGCAATCCTCAGAAATATGAGTAACCATATGATTATGGGTATAAACTCATGATTGTTCGAAGGACTTACCACTGCTAATGAAACGTTTAGCTAAGGATTTCCTCCTTCGTTGCCTTGGCTTCTTTTGCTTTTTTGGAGTTTCAGCTGTCTCCTTTATTGGCACTTGGATTGGCGAATGAAAGGCTATGTCCAGTGCCTCATTCATGGCCTGCTGGCCTGGAGATATCTCGCCTGGTTCGCGAGGAGAATCAGCAGCAGCCCCAACAGCGGTACCACCAGGGCTATATTGTGGCGAAGGAACCCCGGTCCCTTTCTTTGCAAGCTGCAAGATGAAGAAAATAACTTTCTTAAGAAACAAAGCTTCAACTGAAATCAAGTTGCAAATAAGGAAAGAAAACTTACATCTTCAGGAGCCACGTACTCTTGCCACTCCTCATCTCCAGAACCACCAGCCCCCTTAGTGGTGCCACGATCAATCATTTCCTTCACCCGCCTGGTGATAGGAGTTGAATTATCGGTGGCATATATGAGCATTTCCAGCTCTCTGATGTAAGCCCGCACTTCATTGGGGTTATCTCCGTATTGAAGGTCTTTTGAGGCTAGAAGATATCCTATCCCAGGAAGTTGTAGACCCTCAGACAAATCCAGCCAGGCGGTTTCAGTATCACAGTATAAGCTCTGCCATAGCTGAACAGCCTCTGGTCTTAGATATAAAGGCTGTGAGGAAGGTCCTACAATTTTTGATTTTAATTTCTTCCCAACTCCTGCAACTACAGATAGAGAATAAGAAAGTGAGACTTATTACTTTATAAAGTATCAGTGATTGAAGTTATTACAATCAAATAACTCACCAGGAGCTGATGGAGTGGGTCTTTTGACTCTGGCCGGAGGATTATATCGGGCACGAAACCGCTTTGTTGCCGGTTGTGCCTCATCATCCCCATCATGATAATCCGAGGAATCAGTTCTAGAGGAGGAGTCTGTTGAACCTATTTCAGGAGGAGAAGCAGCACCTTCATGAGGAAGAGTTTCTTTCTCTACAGTCCTCTTCCTCTTTCCCACTTGATATACAGGGTGATTCAATATCCCTTTAGGGTATGATGCTATCCAGTGTTCGGCATAAAAAGTAGTCAGATAATGTGCCGCTTTTTCAACTGGTAGATCAAATACTGCTCCAGTCTTCTCTCTTGACGTCAGCAACCATAGTTGTCGAGCAACCATCGGATGTTGCTCTAACCTGACGTGTACTGGAGGGGATACAACAATCTGTTGTAAACATTTGAATTGGCGTGCAAATCTATATGGAGCATAGGCCTCGCATATGATTTCTCCATCAACCCTGGCTACTAATACGCCATCCCTGCAAGCTAGCATGTATGCCCTCAAATCCAAAGGGGCTTTCCCATCATCAACAAACCGCCCAGATGGCGGACTTCCATAAGGAAAGAAGTTGAATTCCTTATACATGCTTAGTCTTACTTTTATGTCATAACCATTGACATCTAATGGAGAAATTCCAGAGAATGCTTGCACTGACGGTCTGAAGGAGCTTCCAGGAATTTGTAACCCATTCTGTACATTGTAAGTCCTGAAGTGAGTGGCAATCCATCCCCACAAAACCTGGAATGGTCCCACTATTCTTAAAGGAGATTTACCCTGGAAGACATGAAGTAAACTCCTGTGAATCTTTGCTAAAATGGGGGTAGCTAACCCAACCATTTTTCCCTCAGCTAACTTAGCCGCAATGACGAAGGTCCCTGGCCTAACGCCTCCCTTCGAATCTCTGACCGGCAAGAGGTAAATACTGAGCCACATTGCCAAGAAACCCGCCAGACGAGTTTTCTTTGGAATTCTTTGATTCACTTCATAGCCCCATTTTTCAAACTCTCCTGCTTCTAGAGTTGGCCAGAATGTGCCAGGAGCTCCTCTCTTCTCAGGTTTTGGGCAAGTGGTAGGACGTCTGGGCCGGGTATCCTTGGATTTCTTTTTCTTGGATCCTTTTTCCTTTGGCTCCATCCCTTTCTTCTCAGTAAGAAACACCTTCATCCATTCTTCCGGATGGATATCTTTTCTGAAATGAGTTAATGAGGTCTCTGAACTCTTGAGCTTATGAAAGATTTTGAATAATTCTCGAGCCAAAACAGGAGTCTTCTCTGGATCATTCCAAGTCACCTTGGGAGGAATGAATTCATCATACATATCGCCCAAGATTGGAGCTCCTGAAATCTTGTGGACATCCCACAAACTGATACCTACTTCTCCATGAGTCAAGTGGAAAGAATTAGTCGCTGGACTCCAGTGACTGAGTATCTCTGGCACGAAGATATCATGTCTGTAAATATATGTCTGCCCAACCCAAACAGCTTCATATATTGCAGCTCTCTTCAGATCCTCAATAAACTCTGCGCAAGTCTGTCGCACCCAGTATGCCCACATCCAAGTTGGCTTCACACCTCCCCCAGGGCGGAAATCCCAACTTTTCTTCCAGCCTTTGGACTGATCCATCTGAGCATCTCGGAAGATTGAAGGATGGCAATGTGGTTGAAGCTCAGGTGTATGTTTTTTCAGATCTGGTGTGCAAGGGCTATGATGCATCACATACGCCTTCTCTACTGTTCCAGCAGTTTGAAATACTCCTCCGCCTGAGATATTTGCTGAAGCAAAATTGGTATAATTCTGAAACCAAGAAAATGGAAGATAATTCTTTACTTCTGGAATAATGACTTCTTGCAGATGACCATGACCATACAAAGGTAGATAAGTGCAGTGAGGAAAGTCGTGATGATATTTCTTCAGATACTTAGCCAAATCTGGAAGAGTGCTGTTTTTGACAGTATAGTAATCAGGGCCAATGATATTCATCATATCATCTATCCGCTTGCTAGCCAGTTCATCAAGGAATCCAGGTCTAAGAGCCATTGAATCTGCACAGGAGTTGAATAAATTAAACTCTTAAATGGGTTTTAATTTTTCATAAAATTTGTGAGAAAATCTGAAAAAAATGGCTAAGGCATTAAGGCGCGCAAGTATGGAGATGTCGCGCAAGTGGTACATATGTCGCGCAAGTATTTGTCGCGCAAGTGTGTGCCGCGCAAGCCTTATTACCTTGAGAGTAGCGCGGCAGCGAGGAAACAGCCAAAATAAGAGACTTGCGCGGCGACAAAGACTTGCGCGGCGAGAGCTCGAGAGAATTCGGGGTCGGATACCATTTACGGCCGGAAGCAGCATATTTATAGGCCAGGAGGCCTACCTGCGCGCCATACCATAGGGTTTAAGGCCTGCGCGACGCAGACTTGCGCGCCTCCCTCTGCACCGACTGGAGACTTGCGCGCCGCCCTTTTCCTTTAGAGGGATTCGATTTCCTCAGAGTCAAATCCTCATTTTTTCTCCGGATCCAACTCTGAGGGGGGACTTTTGTTGACGCTCCTTTCGTCACAGAATCTAAAGATCGGAAAAGGGAATATCTGAGCTCAAAGTGATTAATCCTTTGAAGAAACATCAAAAATCGACAAAGGGATGGAAAAGGAGAACATTGCCCATAGGTCGCGCAAGTTCCCTCTTGGTCGCGCAAGTACACTTGCGCGCCGCCTCAACACTTGCGCGACCCCTCATGATCGTGCAAGGGACTTGCGCGACATATCTGGTAACCGCCCAGTAACCGCCCGGGGTCTTCTTTTTCCTATAAATAGACCCTGTGGGCCCTCCATTCGAGAGGATCTCTTCCCAGAAACTCGGATCAAAGCTCCCGACGCCCAAGTCTCTTCTCAAAGCTTCCAGAACACTTCTAAGGTAATTTCTTACCTAGAATGGAAGATCTAAAGGGAAGAAGGAAGGCCTAAGTGTTGAAACTTATCAAACACTTGCGCGCCGACTTAATTCCTTCAATATAACTTGCGCGTCCCTCTTCTGGAAAAACCTCAAGAGGATGGGAAAGGGTTTAATAAAGAGTCGCTCAAGTAATTCAACCCTGGTTGAAAATCGCGCAAGTATCCCTTATGTCGCGCAAGTATACTTGCGCGACCAATACTTGCGCGCCGCCGTAGGACTTGCGCGACCTTCAATACTTGCGCGCCCCTATCTTTTTGGGTGCCCATCTTGCCCTTTTTCACCCCTCTTAAGCCATTTTCACCCTTCCTATTCAAGATTCAGTCTTCAAGATACTTTTCAAAGCCATTTATGGCATGATTTCTTGATTTGACATCCTTATCTGAAAGGAATTATGTGAAATATCTCTCAAAACCTAATGATTTAAACATCTTTATATCACCAAAGATTGAGAGTTCATTCATTCAACCTCATCCTTTAAAATGAGAGAATCCTAACCTGGGTCTCCTTTTCAGGAATAAAGACTCAGTCATAAATCTTGGGCATCTTTCTTAAGAATAAGCCCCAATCAAATCCTTCAATCTTGGGCATCCTCCTCAGGAGTAAGCCCCAAACCTTAATCCCTAACCTGGGTCTCCTTTTCAGGAATAAAGACTCAGTCATAACCTTGGGCTTCCTCTTCAGGAGTAAGCCCCAAGTCCCCTAACCTGGGTCTCCTTTTCAGGAATAAGACTCAGTCATAACCTTGGGCATCCTTCTTAAGAGTAAGCCCCAAGTCTCTTAAAATTTCTCTTAACCAGTCATAAACTTCCCTTTGATTTTGGTTTCCTTTTTAGGAATAAAACCCAATCATAAGTCCCCTCCTAATTTGGGCATCCTCCTTAGGAGTAAGCCCCAAGATTAGAGTATTCAAATCTCCATGAAGCACATATAACTTTGTGGACCCTGTTCATGGATTTTTCTTCCTAAAAGTAAATCCTAAACCTTCACCTATCTGGGCAGTCATCTATACATAAGCCCCAAAACAAATTCTTATGATTGCATCTTTTATGGCACAATTGTCTAAATTTTACCAATACCTCTTGTTTCTCACACCGAGCATGACTCACGTGAGCATAGAGTGTAAAAGTAATTTTGACATTCATCTTTGAGCCATCAATCATAAAACATCATATCCCATTCCTCGAACTACGTGGGTTCTGATTCCTTTTTTAAAACAAAGGATACGTAGGTAGCCCATTTATGGGTTCGATCCCAACATTGAAATAATCTCTGTCCTTCTGAATGACGATAAACTTCAAGTGCCTCACTGAGTGGCTTTAAAACCAGCCTGGTCATCAAAATGACCAAGAGACTTTTATATAAATGTTTTGAAGGATACCATTGACCAAGAATCTCTAAACAAATATAGATGATTCTATATTGATGAAGAACCTCGAATACATATAAAAGATTCTCTAAATTTCTTGCATATTTAATCATTGATTGTTAAAACTAAAGGAAAGCTCATTTTATACTTGGTAATGTAATAAGGATTCACGAACTTAACTTAAATCTATAAAGAGAGTCCCGGAGTAGACAATAATTCCCCTCAAAAAGGTGTGATGAGTCCGACCTCCCATCCTCTCGACCAATGCAAATTCCTAAGCCTCATTAGCCCACAAGCTAATGAGCGCCTGCCTTTGGAAAGTAGGTCCAAACGGATGTGGAATCATTGGATGTTTCCGGTTCTACGAACAAACCCGTTAGAAACCGATCGGAACGTTTGAATCTCCCGTCCAGGAGGTCATCCCCGGATTCCGCGCGAAACAATTATCCAATTATATTTACAGATAATTAATAATTTCATAAACAATATATTAATCTATCAAATCAATTATCATGTCAATCCATTAAAGGAGGTGGTGAAAAGAAGAAATATAGAAATAAATCATTCCATGGGGGAAATAGTTTTCATGTATTCATTGTAGATGATTTTTTTCATGGGATATGAGAAATGTATAATATATTTTATCATCTAAAAAACTAAAATATTTAATAAATATCAATATTATTTTTAAAATAAACACTAGTACTATCCACAAAATATGGTTAAGGAAAAAACATTATTCTACTGTTAGTGTTGAGACACTATGAGTTTTGGTAAATTGTGATTTATTGATTTAATAAATTGACAACCTAGTATTTTTAATTACTTAGTTGTGGGAATTAAAATTTTTCCTTTTTTTGGAAGAATTAAAATATTAATAATAATATCTTTATTTGGTTATATTTTAATTAAGATACATTTTTTTGAAAATTGTTTTGATCAATATACATTGGTTTAATTATATCATTGAAATTAAATTGTCTACTATTTAATCATTATGAAATATTTTTATAACAATTATGTTAAATTTCTAATTTATTTATTTATTTTTAATTTATTCAGATTATATTTATTATTCTTTATATTATTATGAATCTTATTAAAATATAATGTTCTAATGTTTATTTTTAACTTTACATAATCCTTGTAACGTTCTTGTTTCCCTTATGTATGTCTCACATACCCTTACATAAGTTGTTCTAATTATTCATTAATCTTGCATAACAATTTTCATTACTTTATGTATGTAGTTTCATTATATATTTACCCTTATTTATTAGTTTTCTTAATGTTATGTGGTGAGTTTTAAATTGTATTTAACATTACATGAGCATGATGGTACCTGTATGTATGGGGGTTTTTTCTATATTTACCTTTACACAACATTTCCTTTACCATTACATAACCTCGTCCAACCATTATAAAAGTAATGGAAATTTACACTTACCCTTATGCATGTCTTATCATTATCTGATTACCTTTTTTGTATGTTTAAGAATACCCTTTAATAAACTATATAAAATTTAAACTGCCCTTATATAGGGATCCAGTTTACCCTTACATAAGGTTTACTAAGCATACCTTACCCATAAATGATATATTTTACTCTTATCTGATAAGGTAAAATTTGGGCTTCTCTATGTGTGACTAGGTATATACCTCGACACAACATTGAATTTACCCTTCATACCGTCTATAAGTTATTGCTTACCATTTTTCAAGCTATATAAATTCATATTAACCTTATCAACATTATTTAAATTTATTTTTATCCTTACACGTCTTGAATAAGTTTTTTGAAATAATTACATAACCTTTATATTTTAATGGTTTACCAATCACAAGTTATTCAAATAAAATTTAACCTTTAAACATGATATATAAAATATATAACGAACATTATGTACTGAACACCCTGCACTTATACATCATAAAAAATTCCTTTTATTCTAATGTTTTTTATATGAATTCCTTGTTACATTTACAATATTTTTTATCTCACATATGTTTGAGAGATAGTGGGTACATGACACAACGTTACAAGGAATAATGATTACCAAGAATTAAATGTTGAATTTGATAATGATATTCAAAATATAGGAAATAGTATTATGACTCAAATTCATAGTTTATATCAAATAAATTTGAATTTTATTATTAAAAAAATATAAAACACCCTCACAGAGATGATTCATCAAATTTTAAAGAATACTAAATAATCATTCAAATTTCATCTATAAATAAGGGTTGAGGAAAAGAAATAGAATAGCTACATCATTTAAGATGACTTACTAATGAAATGAATCATTGAGACACAACAAGTCTACTTTGCCTTTATTTTTGGAAATTTTGGCTACCTAGTCTTCATTGTTCTTCATCAATATAATAAGGGTTGAAATTCATTATTATACACAAGTTTCTTCCTCTATAAATATTGATAGTCCTTATTGTTTTATTATTTTGAAGTAGTGTATTTATATCATTTTTCACAACATGTATACACCTCCATTAAAAGGTAGTTTCTTTTTATGCTTAGATTATTTGAAGGAAATATTATATGTTTGTCCTATCCTATATAATATAAATGGTTTTGTATGTACCATAAAAATGATGAGGGATATGTTAGGGTTTCTAATTTGAATTTATTGGGTTTTTTCTTTGACCTAAAGAAGGTAAAGGGCCTAGACTGTCATGTAAAAGTCTATGTTGATTCTACAACTATGAAACACTTCTTCTCTCTTTCCCTTTGTTTTAATGAGTATGAGTCCTCTCACTAAGTAATAGTTGATTGAAGAGCCGAGTGGGTTTAGGGTGAACATAACTAATAAAAAATAATAGTGTTCATTTTATTTATTTTTATTCAATTACTTTACTATATAAACACAACATTCACATTTATCAATTTTTGTTCTTGAATAAATATTATTATCATAAATTTTTATTAAAGTTTAAATTTTTAAAAAATTCTATTCACCTCCAACAGTCTAGTGTATATTATCATCCATATATGGTCCAATAATTAGTATCAGAGGATGTTACTAAAAGGATACTTGTTTTTTATTAATTATTATTACTTTTGTGTGAAAACACAATTCTACACCTAATAGTATAAGGAAATATCTTTTTTAAATATAAATTCAAAAAACTAAAGTCAGAACTCCTCTCACAAAATTTCAATTCAACGGAATTGATTATAAAAATTTAAAGGATAATATGAATGTATTTTTAACTAATATTGGCATTGAACATAGGAATGGTATGATAAAAACTTATAAAATTATTAAAGTAGATTAGGACACACTGACTAGAAATAAATCAACCATGTTTGTGCTCAATTATAAAATCCATAATTTATTTTATTTTTTTGTAAGTACAAACATGTATTGGAATGTCCCGACCAAGGTACCAATTAATGGTTCCCCAAATTAGTATGTAATTTGGACTTAAGCATGCCTCCCAATATGCCAGAGGATACCGACTATTAGTGATGGCCAAGGGTATGTCTATGGGGATGATGTGCCCTCATGTCAGAGTGTATAACAGTAGTAGTCATCACAAAAGTAAATAGAGAATGTAGTAAATCAATGAGAAATAAGATAAATGTGCAAGACAATAGTAAATAGACAATTCTAAGGGTGATCTCATATAAAAGATGATGTGTCATTTCATATGTCTATAAAATAGGAAAACAAGTATATATTAATCCATTACAATACATGAATCAAAAGGTATAAAAATACCAAAAAGAAACTATCCAATATAGAATCACGATCATAGATTAGTCATGCGCTCTCCAGCACGTATACAGAGAATAATTAAAGCCTCAAATAGTGGGTGATTTTCCTGGTCTTTACCTGCATCAATGAGGTATGTGTGGGTACCAAAAAACTGCCCAAACAGGGTGTGAGAGAGCAATATGTAGTCTATCACCAATTATTTCAATAATATATAATATCTATGTATAACAAGCTAAAAAAGTGTAAAATATATATGACAGGTACAACAGTAATAAACATAAAGTGATACAAGTCCAGTGATATTGTTCAACCAAGCAAGGCATCCTTTAAATAATGATCATTATCCCTTAATGTGGGGTTGCTTTAAATAATATATAAATAAGTTTGATATATGTATAAGATAATTACTATAACTGGATACCCATACCAGGGTTATTTGTTAGCATAAAATAATATACACAATTTCCTTTACATGGAATATAGTAATCGTAAAGCATCTAAATTGGATTTGTTTTCATGTAATAAAATCAAACAACAATTTCAACACCATGTAATCAAATGTGTCTGAACATGAAGGAATGTATCCAAGTGATAGAATACTAAGGAACAACAATTGTGTCCCAGGATTATCTCGACGAAAACTCAGTAATTACATGGTTGTAGTCCCAAGAGAATTCTAAAAGACCATTTTCAAAGGTATTCCAAGAAAGTCGGATCTGAGGGATAGTATGGCCCTTGGAATCCATTGGAATCATGATCCAAAGAGTGAAAAGGTCCAAGGAATCCACTATTGTAAATAAGAACTATATAGTATAAATATATATGGAGTCAAAATGAATTAGGATCCATGTTATACCGACCAAGGAATCCACTTCCATAAACAACTAATCAATCCATTTATTCATCATTTCCCAATTATTTTCTTTACATGATGACATCCAAAACATTATTACATTTTTCTTTTAATCATTTGAATTAATTAAAATCATTTCAACACATGGAAAATATGTATAACCTTATCCTAAAATCCCAATTCAATTCCCATTTAGTTTAAAATGGTTCCCTCTAGTAAGGAGAGATCACACATTCCCAACGAGGTGGTAAATAAAGGTTTATATACAATTGAACACCTAATGGGTGGCCTTGTTTGATAACATAACCCTCCAACTATCATAAATGTACTGAAAGGGAAACCTAAAAACTCCAATTAAAACAAATAAAGAATTCAATTAATTTTAGGAGTGACACAAGAAATTTTGACATGTGGAACCATGACAATTTTTCCATCAAAATAAAAAAACCTTCAGGAGAAGATATATACCACCTACCATAGGCCCATAGAATTACACTCGTCCAGTATCAACCTCTGATTTGGTCTATATCAAGAAGAATAAAGGAATAACAAACAAAATTCCTTGAAAAAATTAAAATTAGATTACACCTAAATAACATCATTGATACGAATTCAAATGAAAAAAAAAGATAAATGAAGATAATACCATCATTAATATACTAATACAAATGGTGTTTGAATTAGCCATTGAATGAAAGATGAAAAATAACAAAGTATTTGGCCTCAAAGGGGATCTCCCAATCCACGTCTGTATACTGGAATGAAAATATGAGTTCTTTTAAACATAAACTCATTAAGGGAAAAATTAGTTTTTCCTTAATCACACAAGGTAACACTGTCTGGCTACATGTTTGGCCATATCATGCACCAACCGAGTTCCCTTCTCAATCTCATGGTTGACCTCACGTAGTGCTTGCACATGGTTTGACTAAAAGTTCACGCACTATGAAAACCCATTTTGTAAAATATTTTAAGGGCCGCCACACGGTCATTTACCTCAGGCTATATGGTTTGTCTAATAGTGCGACCTCATGAAGCCCTCTATTCAACCTCCTTAGGGGTACTCCTAATCGTGGGTCTTGGGTCGCACGATTTCTCCTAACCATGTAGTCTATCTATTTTTCTCCAAAATTTAGGCTATAGGTTCCAAAGAATCCTAGAACACCCCCGAAGGCCAATTTATCTCACAATGTACTCGCAATTGATCGAACACAATGAGTTAAATCTAAAATAAAGAGATCATTGCCTCATTTAAAAACTCGAGATCTTACAATATACCCCCTTAAAGAAATTCTTCCCTTAATTTACCTTCCAAATATTGTAAAGATTCTCCTGAGAATAACTCATGAAACGAATCGTATACATTTTCCTCCCACTCCCATGCATCGTCATGTAAATGGTCCTGCTACCATAGAACCTATACTAGTATAACTAATCGGACTCAAAGAATCTATGTGCTCCAACTAATGATATGAATAGAAAGATCCTTGAATGTCACATCAACCTATAGATCAAAATTATTAGATTGTACAGTCTGATATGGGTCTGAATGATTGTAGTGTAGCTAAGGTACATAGAAGATGTTGTGCGTGGATCAATACCTCTGAGGTAACGACAACCAATAATCTACCGGCCTAACTCTCTACAAAATCATGAATATATCCACAAATCGTGGTGATATCTCACCCTATCACGAAATATGTTAGTGTACCTTCCTCATTGAGATACATAAAATGATTTGATCCCTGAACTAGAACTATAAATTTCTCTAATGAAAATCAGGAAATGATTTATATCTAGACTGTATTGTATCCATCCACTTTTTGATCATCATAACCCAATCTGAAGTCACTTGTATGAGATGTGGTCCCAGTAAATATACTTCACCTACATCTAACTAGGCCAAGGGTAATCATTATGGAATACTATATAATTCCTCATAAGCTTATGTCTTTATAGTTTCCTGATATATATTTTTGTAGTATAACTCATCCAGGGGTATATGTCTCGCCCAATAACCCCCAAAATCTGGGAAGAACATTCTAATCATGTCCTTAGGAACCTAAATTGTCCACTTTTACTAAAAAACAGTACGAGGGTGGTATTTTTTGCTGAAAAGAACCTATGTACCCAACTTCCTCTATAAAATCTGCTAGAAACGAGATGTAAACCAAGCATCCCTATCTGATTCAATGGTTTAACGAACCACAAGAATGTGAAAATATCATGGATTTTCCATCTCTGAAGCTCATCTACTGAGACAGTCTCCCCAATCAGTAGGAAACAACCAAAATTTATGAGTCTATCCATAATAACCCAAAGATAATCACTAACTAAAGGAGACTTGAGAAACCCAATCATGAAATCCATTGCACAATCTTTCCATTTCACATAAGAATTCATAAATAATATAAAAATCCTAGTTAGTCCTTGGTGTTCTTCCTTCACTGGATGAAAGGTGAAACAACTACTGAAAAAACCAGTTACCTCTCATTTCATCCCCATTCTCCAATAATGGATCACTAAATCATGATATATATTGGTAATGTCGGGATGCACTATTCAAACTGAGTCATGGAATTTCCACATCATCCCCTCACGCATGTTTGTTGGAACCCAAACACGACCATGAAAAAAAAATCATCTTTTCACACAGTCCAACTTGGAGGCAGGTCCTCACCTTCCACAGTCTCTCATAAGACTACACCCTCTAAATCATATTAAAAACTCATCTTCAATCTATCTAGAAGAGTGTAATTCATTACTAAGGATGAGAAAAAATTATTCCTCGGACTATCTGGCACCTCCATGTGAATCTCTAAAAATATGGCCTTAAGTTTACACACATTATTTTACTCTTGAGCTTCATGTATCTGAGTCCTCTTAATTAGTGCAGCGGCCATTTCATTTCCCATTCCAAATATATAAGAAAGATAAATGTTAGAATATTTTCAGTTCTCAACCCACCTTCACTGCCTTAAATTTAGATACTGCTATGTAAATAATTACATAAGGATTTTGTGGTTTGTGTACACCAAAAAACACTCTCCTGATTAATAATTCCTCTAATATTGGATTTCATGTACCATAATGGCTATGTTGAGATCATTCATCAGGTAATTCCAATCATGTGGCCCCAAATTATGAGACCCATGTGCCATGATAAGCTCCTCCTGCATTGGAGATACTCCAATTCCAATGTTTGATGCATCATAATACATAGTGAAACTTCTGGCCGGCTCTGGAAGAATCGAAACTGGTACTAAATTTAGCCTACCTCACAACTCCTAAAAGGTTTTCTCATAGGTATCGTACCTTAAAAACTTCGCACCCAACTTAGTTAAAGTTTAATAGGTTATTATATGCATGATAAGTACTGTATAAAAATCCTAAAAATCCTACTTTCACCAAGAAACTCTACATATCAAATACATTCTTGGTATGGTCCTTGTAAAATACTACCATCACCTCATATTGGTCAAATTATTCTCTTATTTATAAGATAATATGACCTAGGACGTGAGTTTTGTACATTTATAAGTTTCACTTTGTTAGCATAATAGATTAATGATGCTCCCTCAGTGTATACAAAACAATCTTAAGATGCTGGGCATGATCATATATTGTGAGAATACTCCAAGATATCATCCATGAATACCACTAAAAATGAATCCAGATAAGGATAGAAAACTCATTTGACTAGTTCCATGAAAACTGCTAGCACATTTGTGAGACTAAAGGACATAACAGGATACTCATGTAGACTATAACAGTTATGAACATTTTTCTGTGGTATGTATGTAGGTTGAACACGTACCTGATGATAACATAACCATAGATCAATATTATATACAACCTGAGATCCTCAGAGATGGTTGAATATATCATATATCTATGGTAATGTATGCTTGTTCTTAAATGTCAACTGGTTCAATTTCTGATAATCCAGACATATCTTGAGGGTTCCACCCAAATATTTTATAGAATATACTGGTAAACCCCATATAGAAATAACGGGTAATATAAACCCCTTTCCCTTTAAGTCATATAGCTACCTCATCAACTTCTTCAAATCATTGGGAGATATCCTATAAAGAGGAATTGATATTAGTGTAGCTCGTAGAAATATCTTGATATAGAAATCCACCACTCTCTTGTGAGGTAGACCAGAAAATTCATCCAGGAAAACATCACTGCAATGATCATATAATAGAGGAATGTCTTCCTAACACAACCCATAAACATAATAATATAATATAGTAGTATCAACTATCATCCCTCTTAGCCCATGATGCTCGTGTCCATCTCACCTCTCCCAAATATCCCACACACCAATGTAAATAAAACTCCACCCTATGGTGATTTGAAATTCACCCTTCATAGAAAACAGTTGATATGGTCTTGCTAAACAACTGTCAATTCCATCCAATGTATGATATAAAACCATTTATCTAGAGGAATAAAATATCCTATGTGATTTAACACCCACCAATATCAAGGGTGCACTCTATGCACTGGCGTACACCCTCCATTTTGATCTCTAATGGAGTATCAAGTATCACAAAGCCATCCAAAAGCTGAACTACAAGCCCAAGTCTCTCTACAATAGGTACGTATATAAATCTATGAGATGAACCTATATCAAAAACAATATATACTATAGTGGAGGCTTCTAAGATAGAACCTCTCACTATAGATAGTCTGATGCTATTCCCTTTATGTGAAAGATATATAGATTATTTCATGCATGAACAATGACCCTTTCAAATAACCTCACCACATGGAGAAATCCCACACCACTGTCTAGGTACAACTGGTTCTTGGATGCCTTGCAAACGACCTCCACCTAGGCCTAAACGATCTTCACTACCCCATCTCCCATCCTGACATGGAGATATGAATGTCGCTCCAAAACATCGAGCCATAGTAAATCCCCTTCCAATTATTGTTGGAGGTAATTCCATGCAAAACCATTGTGCATGGCCCAACCCACTTCAATATTGCAATTCAATTGGGTATCAATCACAATGATTCTTCATATTTCACCTTCTCTCACGAAAATTATAGAAGATAGAACTTTCATCACTCAATGTGTGGCTAGAATTGTCCTCATCTGAATCCTTGAAATGGAACATCACACTTGATGTCACTGAACCATAGTGTAGAGCGGATGAACTACCCAACTCTTCCCCACTATGCTTCCCTCCGATTAAACATAGTAATAAGTTCATGTCTGTATATATTAGAGATAATGGTAAACTAAAAAACATTTATCTATTATCTAATGAAATTCTTGTGACCTTCCTTGAATCATATAATCCTTTATGGATCATTAACAAGATAAATTGGAAAAAAATTGAATCTCTATAAAGAAATTCTGATATTCTATAAATTCTATCACACCCTTCTCCGGACACAAAAACTCTTTGGCCCTTTTATCTCTTAGGGTCTTAGGAAAAAATTATTCATTGAACATGGATTAGAAATCCCTCCAATGCGTATCTCAAAATGTATCATCCTAATTAAAAACAACACATTAGTACTTAGCTTCTCCACAAAGAAAATATGTTCTAAGATTCACTCCACTCTCATGTGGTGTATCTAGATTCATAAATATCAAAATGATATTCTCATGTCATATCATTGTAGTCTAGGGAGAACTATACCCTAAAAATTTGGGAGGATTATGCTATTGGAACACACACGTTAGCTATTTCCTAGATGATCCAAGATACAAGTCTCCTCGAAAGGTCAACATATAGCATAGGAAATCCTTACAAAACTATACATCTGCACCCATATCTGGTACAATCACTGTTGCCTCAAATGGAACAAAAAGAATATCTATAGGCATCCCATGGACTACAACCTACAGAGTACAATCGTTGCACCCTCCTATTACAGTCCTGGAGGTCTTCATAGTGTCATGCCTCTACAATACCAAACACACACATTAGAAAATATCGATAATGAAAAGATCATATATAAAAACATAGGAAAACTCGAGTCATTCCTATAAGAAATACACACCCCTCTGCAAGCCCCTAAATCTAGGATAGGGTAAAATGAATTATCATAAAATGCACTAGAGACACTGCCTACTAGCCACTCTAAAGCCAAGTCTATGCCATGTTCTCTCTTTCATAATTTCAATTTCATTTAAATTTAAATTTATACACCATTATTATTCAAATGGTTGAGCCAAATTGGTCACCAATTCCAATCTGTAAGGACCCATTCACCTTATGGACTAAAGTGTGGTGTCCACTGAATCAAATCCATAACACATTATAGTACATGTGACTAATGGTCCATGCCTCAACATGACATAGCCTACTCCTTAGGGTGTCTTTTGTTTTGTAATTAGGGAAAAACGTGTATGTTGTGGAATGAACTCTATATACCAACTATTTTTCTCAGTTAAAAATAATAACACTAGTATTATAACAAATATTTGACCCATATCACATATCACAAGGTCATAAAATAAAGCAATGAATCATATATGACATGGCATATTGCATGGAATGTGAATCCGTCAAGGCACCTAAAATGATGCATGACTTGGAATTCCATCATGTCATCAGGTCATGATAAAATAAGACTTTAAATCATTGAAATAATAAAATCAAAACAAGTTCATCCCCCAATAATGGAATCAAATTAACTCTAATAGTAATAATCAAGAAACCAACAATTTTTTTCCAATAAATTTTCATTTATCCTATGTGTTGTTTTGATACTCCAAGGTACATCTCATTACCAAATTATAATCCCTTCCTAAGCTACCATCTATTGTATCAAAATAATAAATCTAGAAATGAAAATTCTATGACACCGCTTTGTAACTTCCTGAATCGAGTTATACTAAATAGTTCACCGAACTGGTGGGTTATGTGTCCTCAAGAGCACCTCCCCATATTCAAGTGGCTATAAACTAATAGTGAGGTCCTAGTGTGTGTCTGTTGGGATACAATGCTTCATGTCAGAGTGTATCAAAATTCTAGTAATCACTAAAATAAATAGAGTAAGAATTAAATCAATGATAATGAATATTGACATCCAAGACACTTATAAGTAAACAATGTTAAGTGCAGTCTCATATACGAAACGATGTTTCATGTCATGTCTCTAAAAAATGGGAAAATAGGAATAAAATATTCTAGTAAAGTAAATGAATCAAAATTTTCGAAAATACAAAAAATATTTTATCCCATCTGAAATCTTTATTATAGATTTTTCATGTCATATCCATCTCTAAACTAATGAACAAGTCATACAATGAACAATGGAAACTTTCTCTAGTTCCTACCTACTTCCATGAAGTATTTCTATGCCCCCAAAAACTGTGTGAATAATGTGTGAGATAATACTCAGTAGGCCACTAATAATGGTTTCTATAACATATAAAACCTTTCTATAATATGATAATGTAGTGTGCAATATTAATTAAAGGTATAGAATTGATGAATGTAATGTCATACAATTCCAGTTATACTTTCCAACCTACCAAGGATCCCTATAAAAGACATTCAAGCTGCCTTACAATAGGGAATTTTCCTAGTAATAAAAAATTTTGATATCTAGCCAGTATAATAACTATAATATGATACGCACACCAGGGATATATATAAGAAAAATAAATCCAAAATATCGTTACTGTGTAATGTATTAATCATGAAGCATCCAAATCATCCTATTCCATGTAAAAAAATCCATCCACAATGACCACATGCTGTAATAAAAAGTTTCAGACAACGAATTTCTAGATCAAATCTATAAAAGTTAAAGGAATAAATATTTATTATCAAGTGCATATAGATTGAAACTTTGTAATGACATTGCTGTAGTCAAAGGGGGATGTCAACAGACCATGTCCAAACAAAATCTGAGCATTCCAGATCCAAGGGGTAATAATTCCCTTGGAATCCTACAGAATCTAGAGCCAATGATTATCGATGTCTAAGGCACCCACTTAAACAAACAAGACCCATGTAGTTGAAATTTCGATGGAGTCCAAAAGAATCAACATATAATGAATACCAACCATGGAATCCATTACCACAAGAAACTCATCAATCCATTCATTCATAATTTAAAAATTATTAAAATTCCACAAGTTCATCCAAAAAAATTCACATTTTCCTTTTAAACATTTAAAACAATTCACATCATGTCCTCACATGGAAAGGAGTAATATCATTATCGTAACAACTCAAATCAAATCCCATTTAGTTTAAAAGGGGTCCATTTTTCATGGTGATCTTTGACATGCCCAATGTGGTGGAACAATAAGGGGAAGATACAAGGGAATTCTCAATGAGTGGCCTAGGTTCATGTTATCACTCTCCAAACATTAAAAATGCACTTAAATGGAAATATAACAGACTATTATTTAATCAATTAATTCATTAGATTTATTTTTAGGATGATTCTGGAATGTCTAGTGTATAGAACAATGGAAATAATTCTTATAAAACACCAAACCATAAGGGAAATGAATATAACACCTATCATAGGATCGTAGTAGAACACTCATTTAATATATTCCTATGATTTGGTCCATATCAGATGAAGAATGTACAATGTTCAAAAATACTAAAAATAGGGAAATTTATGTTGTACCTAAATAAATCCATTGATATGAAGTTAAAAAAATAATATCACAAGAGGAATGAATAACATAGTAGTTTGAGTGTAATGTGACAAACTATTTTTGAAATAAGCATCAGATCAATAAATGGGGGAAAATCCAAGGATTTGAATTTTAAGGGGATCTCTCAAACCAAGTTTTCTCACAAGAATAGAAATTCAACAGAGGGTTTAAACCTAATCCCATTTAGAATAAAAAGGCCATTTTTCCTTAATAACATTGGGTATCATGGTTTGGCGACACAGTTAGATACATCATGCATCAATCCTATGACCTTCTCAACCACAAGGGGGACTTTGCATGGTTCATGTGAATTGTTGGACTAAACATGTGCACACTGTGAAAACCATCTATACTAAAGATTTATGAGGTCCTTGTATTGGTATGTTACTATGGAGGCATAGTCATTCTAGACCTGAGGCAACATATATACCTCTGTTTATCCCCCACACCGTTAATGCTAATAGTTCTTCTTTGGATGCATTGTTTATCCTAACCATGCTGCCAACTATTTTTCTACAAAAGCTAGGCTTCGAGATATGAACAAGACCCAAACACCCCTAATGCTCCCATGATATATCTAGATTCTTACAATAGATCAAAAAAATTAGATAAACTAAAAATATAGTGAATTATACCTCATTGTAAAATCTAGGATCTTACATGTGTAGTCATATGTCATCACAAATAAAATACTTATGACATTTGGAGGACTTTAAAAGTCACTATTCATAGAATTGAAAAGTTAGAGAGACAAAAATTAGGAAAATGACATGAAAAATTTCTAGAATTTAGAATGTTGGACCAAGAGAACATTAGTGAGATGTAAAACCAAATTATTAAGATTTTGACTATAATGATTTCTCTTAGGGGTACTATGAAGAATAAAGTACTCATTAGTAATATAATTTGATCTTTACCACGGAAGTGGCACTCAAGGAAGGGTGAAATCAATATAATCAAGTATTTGATTAAGTATTCTATTGATAACAAGTTTGGATATATTCTTTAATACAATAATGAATTAAAAACCAATGAACGTAATGTTTTTCAATTTTTTAGTAAAATGTAAAAATATAATACTACTATTTCAGCCAACACTTATGATACATACTCTCATGAATTTGATGAGTATTATGTTTCAGACAAAATAAAAGGTATTTACATATTGATTAAAAGTAATGGTGGATTATGGAGAAAATAAAAAAACACAAGAAAGATGACAGAAAGAGAAATAATGGTAATTATAGAGACTACAATAGGGGATCTTAGATAACATTCTTGAATATAAAAAAACCCATGAATATCACGTTATATTTCCCAAAACGGAAAAAATATGTAATAGAATGACATAAAATAAGTAATTAAAGAAACCATACCGTGTTGTATGGGTTTTTGCTGAGCACTCAAGATCTAGAAGTGAATCTAAAAGAGACAAACAAAAAATTTATCATTATTTTATTGATACTAAAGAAACTGATTTAATATCTAAATTTTTGTAATGTCCTAGGATAAGATCTACTAAACCAATTCTCTGATTCAGTTTACTACAAGACCTTAGGCACACTACCACATTTACTAGAGGTTTCTGACTAGCCGCAAGGGTATGATGAGATACATGTGGAGAATATAGAACCATTACCAAATTAAAAAAATAGATGAATTAAATAAGAAATAAATGAATTAATATTGATACATGACCAATAATAAATATTTTTTACATTAAAAGATAACAAAACTAGGTAAATTTTCAAAAACCACAATAGTATGCTTGTTATGTAATAAAAATATCATGTGTTAAAAGAATTCCAAATTGAAAACACAATGATAATACTCAAAATGCTTCCTGACATTATCCTAGTCCCCTCATCCAAGACCTATCCCAAATAATTACTTAACCATCTATCATAAGGCATTTTAACTTATCCTGACCTAAAACCATGAAATATGATCGGGAATCAATGGATGTTATAGTAGGGTGTGAGTACAATGAAGTATAATATCACCAACAGTGTCTAATGAAATTGATAGTCTAAAAAATGTATGTAAAAGAACATATGAATAATAAAAGAGAAACGAATTGAATAGGTTTTACAAGTAACACTTTTTATCAGTCATCTAATTGGGTCTGTAGGTGTTATCTTAACCCCTAAACCAATAATATACCTTTACCATGTTTATAGTATAAGACATAAAACATAGAGGTTAAACACTTTAAATAAAAGGGGAAAGCATTAATCATTTCAATTTTAAATAATGAAGTGAACTGTCTGAACTACCCATACCCTGAAAAGTTATATTAGTGCCCAGTCATCATGTCAACACCCTATCCAAGAATATGCAATTCCATGTACATTATTTCAGATTGAGGATTTTGAGCATAATCTCAATCCATCATACATCAACGATAAGGAATTTCATATCCAAAATACTTAACTTTGGGTGTGGAGTATCATCTATACCATTCTCATCTAGGAGATGTGGCACACCATATCCATTATTCACAACTATTTCACCATTTCCAATGACCATCCTATATGTCATTTTTAACATGACACAAAATCAATGGTGAACAGCTTCCATTTATCAACATTGACATGTTTATCACACTTAACATATTTAATCAAATTCCACTCAAAAGACATTTATTCATTTAACACAACCAATATTTTTTTAAAACTATTTGAATACATAATCAAATCCCTTTAACCGCTTACCATATATTCCTATTCATTTTGATAATGTAATTATATTTCAAATCAAGACAATCAATACCTTATGTAATGCTACTTTCCCAAATGAAAATCCCAACCAGTTTATTTATCAAAACCCTATATCTCGGCATTTACAATATATCTTACCCTATTTAAGGGATTGACACACCCCATGGGTCACCTTAATATCAGTATTATAATTATTATTGGACTAGAAGAGATCAGTTAAGGGTTTCATAGATCAATTTGAGGATTAATTTTCTTCCCTTAGTCACAGACACAAATTTACAATATAAAGATGCAATGTAATAACCACATACACATGAATTACATCAATAATATGGATGAAATATAATAGCCCACCTACCTTATTCTCTTAGATATACAATAATCCATCATTGGACCTTATTCAATAAAACAAATCATTAAACACCAATGTGAAGTTCTCCCTATAAATAGTGTTCATGTTCTTCTGAAGAAGAGATATAAACAAACAAACTTCCATAGAATATAAGGAAGAAAACATTTTGACCTACCCTGGGCTTTGAATTGTACTAAATATCACCTCAAATGCCTACAAAACGAAGTAGAACAACCCTTGGAAGATTTTGAGTCTCTTGGGTATCACCCTAGTCTATTAGAGAAAGAATTATGGTGAAAATCAATCTAGATCAGATAAATTTAGGAACTAAAAAATGTAAAATTTTCTACTATTAATTAGATAGATCGTTAGGATGCATGGTTTTCTTAGCCTTACTAAAATCATGGGTATCTTTTTTCTAAGAGGAAACCAAGAGACGCACTTTTTTGGGACACATGCACATGGTAGTCTATCAATTTCCCATATACAAGGGTTATTAGGATAAACAATATCTTAGGGCTGCCTCACACAGTTTGAAACCACTCTTATTTGCCTTACTAGGCTTTATGATATTACAATATGGTTTGTAAAAATAATGTGCCAACCATACACCTTACATAGTAAGTCCACTTCCCCCTTTTTCATGATCTGAACACCGAGACACTCCAAATACCTCTCTAATCATTGGGGGAATTCAATTAACTATTTTTAGAAGTATTTCAACAAAAAAAATTAAAAACAATTAACTTATCGAAGGATTGGGGTCATAGAATCTGAGTCTAGTTCTATTTATGATACTAATTATAATATTTTGGGTTATAGTGACTTAACTAAAGACAGTGAAATGTCACAAAAGGATATTTTCAAAATTATTGAATTGTTTTAAGGATTAAAATAGATAAATAATATTCTAAAAAATTATAATAAGAATATTACTTGAGAAAATGAAAGGTTTAAGAAAGAAGTCACTTGTTTAAATGAAAAACATTATCAATAATTAGAAACAATTCACAGATAATATGTTAAAAATAATGGTTTATAATGAAATAAATAAATAGTTTTTTGAATAAATAATAAGGATCGACAAATAATAATTGATTAAATAATGAATGAATTAACTAAAGTAAAATGTGAAGGTGAGAATAATAAGATAGGTAATAATATACTATCAAATTACACATTCTACAGAAATGGTAAAATCAATATAGACCTATAAATTCTCAAAAAAGAATGAAAATATTGTTTCGGACACTTTCTCAACCATGGTGTCCGTTATCATAGGGATGAAAATTTCTTTCCCTATATTCCCACCTTTCAAAGGTCGTTTTCTTCCACCACCATGGTGAGTTATGTCAACTCCTTGATTAAGACAAGATTATGGGATTCCAGTTCCTCATTACATGGATTCCTACTTAGATTTTGTCACATGATCTGGGTATCCCTCATTGATTTGAGTTATGTTCATTAAAATCATTCAAAATTCCCTCTCAATGTGGATGTTGGTAAATTATGTTACTTCTATCCCAACAGGGCAGAAAATTTTGGTTAATGTGTTTGGTAATGTTGATCATGTATTGGAATATTTGGGCATTCGGTGTGCTGGATGCCTATATAGTATTCCTATTTTGGAGGTAATCTCATGTGTGGGGAATATCAAGAATAGGACCCAATGCATCCTCTTTTTCCAAGAGGTTATTGATTCCAAAAGAATAAGTCTTCTATGGATTTTAACCTCCATCAGCCCATGTGTATTACATGGGGTATATATTTTGTGTTAGTTCACAAATTCTATGTCCTATGGAGATGGATTAGTGCATCCTACTAATATGGATTAAGGAAAGAGTTCAACATCATATGGAGGCTAGAACAAGGATAAATTTCTTGCGGTGGAAGGGATGGTTGATCAAAATGACCTATAGAGGCATATCAAGAAGGTGTGTCCCTTATATGGAAGATTTCATGCCAAGGATTGCTTATAGATTATAATGCACTGGTGGATATGGAGTTGGGGTTCAGAATACCGCATGGAGGAAGATTCAAGAGGTGCATGCATAGGATGGATGATGTCACTCATGGTTTTACCAATGGTTTAGAAAGCCCCATGGAGGTAGATTATGAATTTAGGAATAGAATTCCGTGTGGTGGTGTATCCTAGATGTGTGTCCCTTTGAGGGAGGATTTCACACATGGGTTTACAAATAGATCATGATGATCCATTTATAAGAATCTAGAATTTGGTATCAGAACACCTCATGGAGGTGGATCTAGGAGGTATGACCCTAGGGGGGGAAGATTTCAAACCCGGTTTTACCAATGGATTAGAACTCCCCATGGAAGCAGATAAGAAATTATTGATTATAAATCCACTTACAGTTATATACTAGAGGTTTTTCCATAGGAGAAATGATTTCAATCATAGGTTTAGCAATGAATCATAACACCCCATGGAATAAAATAAATAATTTTGGATCAAAGCTCCCTTTGGAGGTGGATCTGGGAGGTTTTTTCCAATGAGGGAATATTTCAAACATGGTTTTACCATTATCCGGAATGATCCTTAAGGAGGCATTCTGCGAACCCTATTTAGGAGGCAGGGAACAAAACCCTTGCAGTTAAATGATATAGTATAAGGTCATATGTTAGGAAATATCTATGCATTTTAACGTCATGAGGTAAGGACGACTGTATCATGAAAAGTGCGTCGAAAAGGGATATTGTGTGGATTATTATTTGTAGCTACCCGAGGTACTACTTGGGGAAAATATGATGTGGTTGGGGCTTATTCATGGAAGATTCCCATTCTTCATTCCACATTCCAGATCATGGGGGAACCCCATGTCCATTTCAGGATGTGAATTATTATTTAATTCCATATGGAAGTACCTGGTATGTGGGTCCTATACATGGAATATTCCCATTCTATCTTCCTCATGTCAGGTCATGAGGGAATCTCAATTCCATTGTATGTGGTGAAATTACAGTTTAATGTCTTCTAGAAGGACATGGTGCATGAGGAATATTCCTATAATTTTTCTATATCCTCTTACTCATTCCACATCATGATGGAATCTCATATAATATTCATGGGGTATGATTATAGATTAGCATCCTGTGAAAAAATGTAGTTAATGAGGCTTATGCGTTGAGAATCCCATAATTTTTCCCTCTTTTAATGTAAAGAGTGCAACACATGTCCATTGCATGGGGTGAAATTACAGTTTAAGGTCATGTGGAAGGATGTAGTTCATGGGTCTTATGAATTTACTTATCCTTAATTTCTTCCTCATGAAAAGTAAAGAGGGAATTCCATGTCCATTGTATGGGATGAAATTGTAGTTTAAAGTCATGTGAAAGGACATGGTGTGTGGGAAATACACATTAAATCATCTCATTCATAATTCTTTCATTATACCATGAGGTAATATCACCCTACTAATGGGGATTCATAAATCTTAGGGATGTCACGAAGGGTAGGGATTCATGGTGCTCAGGGTCTAGCGATGGTTTGGGCTTCACAGAACTCATGGTCTCATGAAGGTTGAGGATTATTGGATCTGAGGGTCTCACAATGTTTTGGGATTTATGGAGATTAGTTTCTCACGAAGGTTAGGGATTCATGGAGCTAAGGTTCTCAAAAATCCCAGATGTAATTATTTATATGAATTTTTAAAGATCTAATGCATTATAAATTGATAACGCGATATCACAGCTTGACATATCCTCCACCTATTTAGTTAAGGCATTATGGGGGTATTTATAATATATGAGTTTCATGAAAATTGGAGCCTTTCATGAAGTCTTATTAGATTCATGTGTGTGCAAGGATCCACAAATCCAAATGTCACAATGTCGAGGATACTATAAAACCTCCACAAATTCACGAAGGGTGCTCAGTGAATCCACACTCATGTTTTATGAAGGTTGTCATCAAACCTCCATGAACTAGACCACCAACTTCAGGACTTTAACAATGGGACCTTCATGAATTTGAACCTTTTTACTGGACATCTGTAATTGGACCATCTCAAATGGGACCTCCCTGAATGGGACCTTCGTGATTAGACCTATTTGAATGGGTCTTCCGCAATTAACTTTCAGAAGTTTGACTTCAAATATCCGTAACATATGATCCATAACTTTTTTTATGATCTATAACATTTCAAATCATTTCCTGTGAAATTATATATGAATTTTGATTAGGTTCCTCATTATTTCTTCTATTCTTGTATGTGTTTTTTTTGTTCCATCAAATTCACCCTCCCTAAGAATGGGTTCAAATAAGGATGAGGTGGGAAAGGTGGACCATGTTCAGAGGAATGAACTAAGGTAAACTCTTACCTTAGGTACCATTGAATCTCAATTGGAAATACACATCAATATAAATTTCTAGTTTTATGATCGAGAAGGTTTTGGATGGATTGTGATACTCTTTTCAAATTCAACTTTCTTTTCCAACATGTGATGGTGCACAAATTGGGTAACAATAAGGGAATTGAATTATACTAGAGAAATGGGGAATATTGGTAATGAATCATGATACCCAACATCTTGAACAAAAGGGGAGTGGTATGATTATAGAGGATAACTACAAATGTTGTCTGAAACATAGACTTCGTTATGTTTTTTCCAAGGTTTGGGACAAACAACAAAGGGTTTACTGATGACCATGATCGAAACGTGGGACTAATCTCAAAATTTCATCTAAAGTATTCCAGGTAATGTTCCTAGGATGGTAGGTGAGATAGTGTGGCCATGAACCATTTCCGTTAGGGGGAATGTTCAAATTTGGAGGATGATGAGGATCCAAATGATGGGACAAGCAAAGCATGGAGGTAAAGTGATGGAATTTTTGATTGGATTTAAACCATCTTGGAATTACACCACTGTATTTTTGAACACATTAGTATAGGAATATGGGTCTAAGAAAAGATAAAATTAACCTTCTAGGGGAATAATCACCACATATCCCAATAAATTGTTGAAAAAAATTAATGATTTGGTCGGTGACTGACACTTGATGAAAGGAATTATCAAGTAGGGGACTATGATACTCCACCGTTTTACATTGTACTTTGGGGATGATAGACTCCCAGTTTAATGTCATACACTAAGGATGATTTATTGCATAGTATAACATCATGTGATTTTGGAGTGGTGTGTGGGGATCATGTGCTGAGCCACCCATCGCTTCTTCCTCAGGTAAGGTCATGAGGCCATTACAAGTCCATTGCATGGAGTAGGGTTATTGTTTAACATCATCTGAAAAGACTTGTTTGAACCAAAATGAATGGTACACACCTGGATGAATTGGAAAGATTCATAGGAAGAAATGCAATGGGGGAACTCCATGGAGAGTCCTATATGGCCAATGCGGCTACGAAGTACAGACATTAAGAGAAAGAATCGGGAGTGAGCTACAATCAATTTATGGTCCTGATGCTTAGACCAGGGATTTTAGATTAAGGTCATAATTCTCGGGCCACATTCATGTAAAAGGAATAATGTGTGTCATGGAAGATAGGTTACTCAATTATAATAAGGATTCTAGGATGCCCTATGACATAGAATATCATAGATATATTTTTTATGTGCACATATTAAGGTCGTGATACTTGGACCATGTCTCTTAGATTAATTTCATAGAGATTTAACTGGAGGGTTTTTTCCTAAAAGGATATGTGTTCCATGGAGGAGTAACAAAACAATGTGAAATGAGGTCCAAGGGACCCAATAGAACACAACACATTTCTAAGACTATGTGCACACGGTTCAAATTCATGAAGATTGTCTCAATCTCCAAATTTAAGGTCATAGATTTTGGACTATGGTTTCTTAGTTTAATGTCATAATGTTTGGAACAATGGTGTGAATAACCTTAATGGTATTGTGTAGCATGGTGGAGTTAAAACCGAACATGAATTGGGGGATAATATAGTCCCACACATCACCTGAAATATAATGGAAAATTGCAAATACTTTGAGGTCATGATGCTTTGACCATGATGGATTTACGTCTCAAAGGAATGTGTGAAACATTAAAAAGGTTACATGATGTGAATAAAGGGTCCAAGGTGGACACCTGATT
Source organism: Viscum album (assembly GCA_963277665.1). Lineage (NCBI taxonomy): Eukaryota > Viridiplantae > Streptophyta > Magnoliopsida > Santalales > Viscaceae > Viscum > Viscum album. The sequence goes on from OY728150.1 coordinate 258,394,554, forward strand.
TCACAAAAAGTATCCCGAAGATAGATTCCATTTTGTCTAAGGTTGTGATTCTTGGAATGTGGATTTGATTTTAGGTCGGAAACCATGGAAATAAGTTCTGAGAATCTAAAGCAGATATGTGTGGTGTGGTGGAGTGACAAACCCAACATGAATTTAATGGAAAGGAGGAATAGTTACACACAAAACATTCCAATTATGACTTTCACATAATGTATAGTCATGATTCTTATACTGGGACACCCTTATTAATGTTATAGAGTTCGTTCCATCTCTTATAGTGTAAGGTAATAAATCTTAGACTAGGGGCTGCATGTGCACCTCAACCTTACATGAAGAAAACCCCATCCCAAATCCTAAGACTACATGATCCATTCTTTGTGTGTTAAATAAATATTGGTATGGATTTCTCGTCATTCACATGGGATATTACAATGAGGGGTGGATGTGGCTGGAAAATACATTGTGAAGGATTGCGACTTCTTGATCCAGCATTGTTAAAGTAGAGAATAATAGATAGAAGGGGAAAAACTATTGACCTTGTTCAAAACAAAGGTAATGTGCCTAGAATAGTAATATATGAGTTGAAAAAATTAGGATTGTACATTGACCAGGATCTCTTGTCTTTTACTGAATACCATTCAAAGAATGAGCCCATGATGGTAGGTGATCCATTGTGTCTAGACACCATTGCTATTGGGAGACTACAGAGAGTATGAGGATGATGGTTATCCTTATCATGGAAAGAATAGATCCCCAGATATATTGTGTAATTGGATACTAATGTTGGTAGGGTGATTTCATACATGGTGTGGATATCATAACATCGCACACCATGAGACATCTTGAATTTCATATGGGAAATTTCCTGTCATCCCATGCTTATCAAATTAGTTATCCCTAATTCATACATGGTAAATCACTATACCATAACTATTTTATAAGGCATCATTGAATCATAAGGGGTAAATCATTATCCCATACTTATCATATGAGGTATCTCGTGTTCTTATTATATTGTATGGTTGTCGTTTAACAATATTCACTAAGGATGTCCGGCTTTGTAGTTTAAAGTCAGACAACCAAGATGATCAATGATACTAGTTTAATATCATAGATCATATACTATAGGGATGATTTTTCATTTAAAGTAACAAAGTTATGACCTGGTGGGGGTCATGGGTGTCTCGAAGATGATTGTATTACATGATGGAGTTATATCCTAATGTGAAAGGAGGGTCCATGGGAACCTTTTATAGAGAAAACTCGATGAAGTAGATCATGGTTGGATAACATAACAATGGGGGAGGAGAGACCTTTTAGTGAGTAAACATATTATCTGGTCCTAGAATGAGAAATCCATGGTTCACTAAATATTCCATGTGGATGGGAATCAATACTCACACTATTCTGAAACACAACATGGAAGGAGACTAATGATGGAAAGTGGAAACCCTCTCAAACAAGGATGTTTGATCTTCTCATATACGGATATGAGGTGTCTCAGGTATATAATGTGTAAGGATGCCGAGTAATGATGTGTTCTGCGGAAATTTTTGTTTGTTCATCCCATATTTTTAAAGTGGGGAATTCTGGTTTGATACAGGGTGAAATCATCTGTTAGAAAGAGGAATCATGGTTCTACAGAGGGTAGGATAGTAGTTTTAATTTCATGTGATGAGGATGTCGTGTGTGGTACATATGCACGGAGTTACTGATAATTTTATTCCTCTTATTGTGAAATGAAGGCGTGTTGGGCTACTAATGAGTCAAGGTTAATGAATGTGGATTATACATAAAAGGGATCCCCAAAAAAGAATTTTAGGGTGATAAAAATTCAAGTAAAGGAGGTTTAAGTGGTGAATCTATAGCTAGGACTAGAGATAGATGGTCTAGGCATCACTATTTATCCCATGAAGATAAGAATCAATACACACATAGTTTTGAAAGATGGTGGCATGTACTAGTTAAAACACTAGGGGTGAATCAGACCATGCTGGTGAGGGGATAATGCACATGGTCTGGGGTCATAATGTGTAGACATGGGATTCTAGTTTAAGGTTTTGGGTTATGGAACAATTGTGAATAATTTATGTTATTAATGCTTATACCATGGCTAGGGGATTCAATTATGTTCCAATGGTTCAAAATAGTTTAAACTTGGTGTTTTAGGGCCTATGAGGACCTATATGAAATGATGAAATCCTAAATCATATTTTATATAGCTTATGAGAGTACAACCTGTACCATGAAAAAAGGTTTAACATCATGATTCTTGAACTATCGGTGAATAGTTTATTGTCGTGTTGTATAGAGGATCGATGATTAGTTTATGTTCCTGTTTCATAGACCATCATTATAAAGATTAAAGTATTGATTCCTAGACTAGTGGAATGTTTGTTTTAAAGGAACATCTGTGGTATGAAAAGGATTGATCTTTTCGTGGAATAATGTAACGTAGGCCCATGTATCACTCAAGTACGTTGGATGAATTAAAACATAGTTTAAGGTCATCATGCTTGGACCAAAGGTGGGAAGTAAAATAGTTTAAAGTCATGATTCTTGAATTGGATGATATTGTTTTCTGGGGTATCTATGTTGATCAAAAGTGGTTAAACAGTATAGGAGAATATCCAAGGAGGTTACATATCACACACACACACACACCTTGAGATAAAATTTTGTTAGTTTAATGTTGTGATGTTGGGATAGTAAATGGGACAAAGGGGCTGAAGTGTTGATACTTTTTCAGCAAGTCCCCATGACTAAAAACTTGACATCGCTACATATCCCATGATTATGGGAATGAAGCCACTTTTAGTTCCAAAATATGGTGTTGTAGGAGACCAACGCCAATGGGGGAAATCTCTTCTAGGGAAAGAATTGAGAAATCCCACAGTCGTCATGGTGAATCCCATTATTATGACATGGGGTAATGTTTTTGACCACCTCCTACTTACCGTATGAGGCATCCCTATTTTATATGGGTTATGACATTTTTTAATCATCTCATAGTTATATTATGAGGAATCCTAGAATTATATGGGGTAAGATAATATCTCATTAATAGAAATCATAATTTTATATGGGGTAAGATCATACATTAATGTCATGCATTGAGGACATTAGGCATTGAATTTTAATATCTTACAACTCATACTATAGTGTTGCATGTAGTTTACGATCTTAATTCATGGACCTTTTGTAAGTAGTTTAAGGCTATAACATCTAAACCATTAATATTAGTTTAAGGTAACATTGTTTGGACCATATAGGATTTGATTATTTTAAGTTCTTAAATCTCATACCATTGAAAGTAGATCAAGGTCGTGTTTCATGGACCATGGATTTCAAATTATGGTCATAAATCTTATACCATTGATTTTTCAGGCTCAACCACATGGGTATACATCTTACCAAGAATCTTAATCCCACATGAGTAATGATTTATCTAGGAAACAAGGAGTGGTGTTGATATTTCATTGAGGCATGGAATCTCACAGTATCAAAAATGAGATATTGGGTTGAGAATTTATCAGTGACACTATCCTTCTTACTCAATGAATATGTATGCATGAATGTGTAACACCAAGTGTATTGGAACTCCAAAAAAACATAGGGAGGTGGAACAGATGTAAATTAGGACTTTAAAGAGGTGAACTGATAAAGGTGGGTGGCCCTAGCGTATGGAACATCTATTGACTTTGTTCGAAACATAGTCTCCACAACTACATTAATCATGGATGGGTAGAGAAAATTTTAAACCAACTGATGACCAATTTCGAAACACGATTAATATCATTCATCATAAGATTACATCAAGGTGTGTTCCCAGGATGGGAGGTTTTCCATCTTGGACAAGCATGATTTCTATTATGGGGCCTACCTAGATTTGAAGAATGGTGAGGATCTAAATCGAGGAACACTCATAGTGTGGAGATGAATATGAGGTATGTTATTATAGAATTTGGAACACTTGGTTCTACTCCATAGTGCATTAGATCACATTAATGAAGAGTATTTAAAAGAGGGATATTAACCCATTTTCAAGGATGGTGGTCTGGATAAAGTCCAAGGAATGATGCTAAATATAGAGTGACATCATGTTGGTTCTCATTGCATTAGGTATTTTTACATCATTTAATGGGGATGTGGATTCATTTCATGACTACCCTATGAGTCTTACTGTATTTAATACATAGCGAAAGGATATAGTTTAACATCATGTGAAAAGGACATTAAAGATTGTAATTTAAAGTCATATAATTTGTACTATGGAGTTTCTTCCAACTTAATGTCATAGGTTATGGACCAATGATACTAAATAGTTTAATATCATGTAAATAGGATTTGTACCAGGCATTATAATATATTATGGAATGAAAATATAGTTTCTATAGTTTAAGGTCACATATCTCTGACCAAAATGATACACAGTTTAACATCATGTGAAAAAGATATAGTCTCATGGTTTAACAACATTAAACTAAGATGACTGTTTTTATATAGCTTAACATCATGAAACTAGGATTATTGGTGAATTTTTCTTCACACATCTCCCCTAGTTGTTGAAATATGACACATGTTTGACCCATTCCTCGACAAAATTCTTATGCTGGATACATCAGAATGTGAACACATTAGTATTTTAAAAATATACCACCATGAAATGTGGAGGATGAGTCAAGGTCCTCTATGTTCAATCCTGATGATTTAGATTCCTTAAGGATTAGGGTGGAATCTTACTATGATTTGACCCTAAAATTCCCATAGCATACGTGCGTAAATTTTCAAAGTGAGATATGTGATATGTAATGGAGATGTTTCCATGGCCTCGTGATTGGGCTTCTGGGAGGACCTATGTGGTTATTGTTGGCACAAGCAGTAGGATGAGTCAACTGGTCCCACCTTTCAGATTTTTGGGGTCTCAATCTTAGACAGATGATCAAACTTCCCCATATAGGAATCAGGATGAAACAAATATCCACAATGGTGTAAGGAGCTACATAAGCTGTTTGAGATAGTTTGATAAGGGGAGGGATGATAGGCAGCCCCCAGTGTCAGGTTGTTATGCCAAAAAAGTTTCCCCATTTCTATACGGATGGGAATATGGTGCCCAGGAGGCGTGGAATCCTAGATCATAGGTTTTATGGGGTGTTGGAACCCAGTGTTGTGGAATCCTGTATCATCCAAATGACAAGGTCATGGTTCCTAGGAGGTATGGAAGATTGAATCATAGGTACTATGGGGTGATGGTTCCTGGGAGGTGTGTAGGCCTGGATCATTATTATGATGGGGAGATGGAACCCAAGTGGCATGGAACCCTGCATCATAAGTATGAAGGGTAGATGTCACCCTGGAGGCATCATTATTTTGATTTGTTGGTTCGACGGGCGATGGAGTCAGGGAGGAATCAAAGACTTGATTTTCATTATGATGTGGCGATTGTGCTAGATAGGCATGGGAACAATGATAGCTAGCTAGATTGGGCTATGGAACATGATATGGTGGAATCCTAGATCATTAGTTTGATGGGGCGTTGGCACCTAGGATGTGTCGAATCTAGGATCGTCGTTCAACATGGTGATGAAACCAAGGATGTGTGGAAGCTTTTATCATTAGTTCGATGCTGTGAATGTGCCCAGAAGGCATGGATTCCTAGATTTTCTGATTGCTAGGGTGATGGCTCCCAATAGGTATGGAATCTTGGATCGTTGTTCGATAAGGGGATGAAACATGGAAGGCATGTAATCACGGATTGTCGGTTTGATGGGAAAATGGATCCCAATAGGTGTGGAAGCCTAGATATTCATTCGATGGGGGTAATGGTTCTTGGAAGCCATCAAATCATAGATCATCATTTTATGGGGAGATGGCTGCTGAGTGGCATGGAATAATATAACATTCGTACGACGGGGTGATGGTGGAAGAGAGGTGTGGAAGCATGGATCAACAGTTCGATGGGGTGATGGTGCCTAGGAGGTGTGGAATCTTAGATCATCGACTTGATGGGGAGATGGTACCCGAAAAGTATAGAAGCATAGATCATTATCATGGCATGAGAATGGAACTCAGTTTGTTTGGAATCCTGGGTCATTCTTGTGAAGGGGTGATGAGGCTTAGGTGGTGTGGATTCATGGATAATTATTTGATGGGGCGACGGAGCCCATGAGACATGGATGACTTTATCGTAGGTTTAATGGGATGATGGCACTCGAGAGGAATGGTATCCTAGATTGTCTTTTGATAAGGTGATGGCGCTCATGAGGTGTGGATTTCTTGATCATCATTTGATAGGGTGATGGTGCATGGGTGTTATGGAAGCCTGGATAGTCGATTTGAAGGGTTGAAGGTGCATGGGAGGCGTGGAAGAATGGATCGTCCACCCAATAGAGAGATGGGTATAAGGATATATTGAGGAGTAAATTCACCTTCAATATGGAAATGGAGCATGGGAGTTGTAGAATCTGAGATAGGCGATACGATAGAGTTATAGATCCTGAGAGGAATGGACGCCTATATTATCATTTTGATGGGATGATAGTGCTAATAAGGCAAGGAAGACTGGATAATCAGCCTAACTGAGCGATTGCGCATAAGAGGTGTGGAATCCTAGATCATCAGCTCAAAAAGGAAATGGATCGTTGGAGGTTTGCAAGTCGGGAACATCGTCTTGAGAGGGAGATATCACCTCGGAGGCATGGAATCTTAGTTCTTCATTCAATGGGTTCATGGCACATGGGAGGATTCGATGCATGTATGGTCAATTTTATGGAAAGATTTCACTTAGGAGGCATTTAATCCATGATCATAGTTCGATGGGGTTACAATTTCAGGGAGGTGTGGAAGCCATGATTATCGTTCAATGGGGAAATAGTGTCTGGGAGGCGTAGAATCTTGGACCATCAGTTCAATAGGTTTTAGGCACTCAGGAGGTGTGAAAGACTAGATAGTTGTTTGATAGGGAGATAATTCCATGGAGGCATGGTAGTCCAAATTTTCATTTAATGGGTGATGGCACCCATGATGCATGGAATCTTGGATTGTTGATTCAACGGGGCATTGAATCCTTGGAGATATGGAAGGTTGGATTTTATGTTCGATGAGTCGATGGTTCCTAGGAGGCATGTAATCCTAGATCATCAATCAATGGGACAATGGCACCTAGTAGGTGTGGAATCCTAGAACATTGGTATGATGGTGTGACTGAACCTAGAGGCTTTTAATCCAAGATTCTCATCCTAGTAGGCGAATAGTGCCCAAGAGGTGTGGAATTATGAATCGTTAACATAAAGGGGTGATGAGGCCTAGGAGGAATAGAAGAATGGGTTATTAGATACAAAAGGTGATGGTGCTCTATATGTGTGTAATCCTAGAACAACAGCTTGATCAGGGTCATGGAGCCTTGGAATCCTAGAAGATTGGATCACCAGGTTGACATGATGATGGTGCTGGAGAGGTGCGAAAGCCAAAATTTTCATCTCAACAGGTCGATTTCACATAGGAGGCATGGAATCCTAGATCATTGGATCAATGGGTTGATGGTTCCCAAGACCTATGGATTCCCATCTCACTGAAATTACGACATGATGGTGCCCATGAGTTGTGAATTGTTTTCTAAGTTACATCTCACAATTTAGATCAGTCGGAGTAAGGAAATGATCGACCTGACCACAGTGATGGCCCTGAGGTGCGTTGAGTGGAGAAGTTGAAGCTATGATATAATTGATCTTCCCCTGGTGAAAGAGATGAAGAGCCTTGACAAGAGAAATTGGAATATGGGTATGATCGATATGACCCTGGTACTGGAACTGAAGAGCCTTGATTGGAGAAAATGGAGCAAGGATATGATCAGCCAGGTACAGATCAACATTATTTTTTTTGTCGAGTCGATGCCCTCCTACCCTAGGATGGTTCTTTATAGTAAGGTTCATAATCATCATGGGGGGAAGTATGTCACATCTTGTGGTTGTGCAGGGAGGATCCCCACACCAATTGGTGGTGGCATGATGATGGCCTCCATGCTAGTTGATGATGGGGAAAGAATGACATTTTCACTGATTGGTAGTTTCATAGGGAGGACCTCCATGTTGGTTGATGATTTTATAGGAAAGATGACCACCCTGGTCAGCAGTGCATTGGGGAGGACATTTGTGCTAGTTGATGATGGTATAGGGAGGACCTCTACATTGGTATATGGTAACATGGGGAGTTCCATCGTTTTGTATAGAGAGAGTATGGGGGACCTTTGTACTAGGTATTTTTTGAGAAAGGAGGACCTCCACACTGATTATCCTCATCATGGGATGGCCCGTATCAAAATTTCTTGGTGATGGAGACTGCGAGAGTCAACCTAGCCCACTTTTGAGGTGGCTAGGGTCCCAATTCCTGGTAGGAGAATATGGATCCCCTCTAACCTATTACTGGGATCTAATGGGATACTATAGTGGAGGAAGGGACAATAGGAGCTTTAGAATATGCCACTTGATGGGAAATGTTTTGGGACATCCCCTAGAATAAACCTCACGTGTTCCAAACCTGGGATAGTATAGTAGAGACATGTTCAACCTGCTCATCAACTTATAGAAGTAGTTAGTGTTGGGGCTAACGTGTCCCAGTGGGATCCATATTAGAGATCTCATGTGTATTATCTCCTATCAAAACATCTGGTACATCCCATACATCCTCATCATTGGGAAGTGAATTGTTGGTCTACTTCAAGGAGAGGCTCCTGAATTTATTCATCATAGGAATGGGGGGTGGATCCCCCTATTAGGTCACATGAGGGAGGTGGTTTTGAAAAGGAACTGATGGAATAAGGGGTAGTTTTCCCATTTTTCGGCCCATGAGGGTGGTGATGCCAATAACACGTTGATGGAATAGGGGTGCTTTCCCCCTGAAAAAACCATGAGGGTGGATGTTTCGAATATGTAATGATGGAATGGGGTTGATTCCCCCTGTTTAGACTATGATGACTGTGGTTTTGGTGGGGAACTGATGGAATGGAGGGGTTTCCCCCTCCGTAAACCATGAGGGAGATGGTGTTATTGAGGTGGTAATATAATGGGGGATGGTTTCCCCTTTCTATCCCATGAGGGTGGCAGAGTCGAAGAGGCACCAATGGAATGGGGGTGGTTTCCCATGTGTGGCCCACGATGGATAAAATGTCTATGAGGCCTTACTGGATTGGGGGTAGTTTCCACCTGCATGATCCATGAGGGATACACTGTCAGTGAGGAATCGATATAATGGGGGTGTTTGACCATGTGTGGCCCATGAGGGAAATGATGTCGGTGAGGAACTAATCGAATGGGGGTGGTTTCCCCCTCTAAGTCCAATGAGGGTTTTAGTGTCATTGAGCTATCGATGGAATGTGGGGTGGTTTCAACAGTCACAATTCTTTAGGGAAATGGTTTTGGTGAGGAACTGATGGAATGAGGGTGGTTTCTCACTACATGGCCAATGATGGTGGTAGTGTCGGTGGGGTTCCAATGAAATTAGAGGTGGTTGCACCATTCATGTCCCTATTGGGTGGTGGTGTCGGAAATGCTCTGATGGTTCCTTATCTTAATTCATCCAATGTTACTCATCCTCTCGCATATGCTGGATAGAGGATCCACATGGGTGATGCCATGATTATACTGAATTTTTTTCATCTTCTCATAGTTTTCAGAGAAGATTTTTACATCGGGTTCACCATTTTTTTCAGATGATTTTTCAGTCGGGGCAAGCACCATTGGAGAAACACACATTTCTTTCTCAGTATTCCTTCTCTCCAATGGTGGCCAGCCTCTTCCATCATGGTTTTTGATGTTGGATTCTTGATCCCAATTGGATAATGGGATTTCATTCCCACATTCGATAGATTTCTCCTTAGAGCTCATCACCTAGTCTAGGTATCCCTATTATATTTGATTCATATTTGTGAAAATCACTCCTGGTTCCATCTTGATGTGGATTATGTTTAATTATGTTGATTTTATCTCAATTGGGAATCATTCTTCATTCGTAGTATATGGGGATGTCTATAATTTCTTGGAATATCTGGGAGTTGGTTGTGTTGGACAACCGTGAAGTTTTATTCTTTTAGAGAGCATATCATGTGTGAGGAATCATAGGAATGAAATCCAAGGCATCCCATTTATGCCGTAAGGTAATCAATCCTATATGTGTTATTCTTATAAGGATTTTTTACATCATTCATCCCATTTTTACTACATTGGGTATGTATTTTGGTTCTTTTCAAATGTTCTACATCCGATGGAGATAGATCAGAACAACTTATTGAGAAGAACTAGGGCACAAGTTTTGTGGAGATGGGAACATGGTTAATTTACTATGTGGACGGGATGGGAGATTAGAATGCCTATGAAGGAAGATCAAGGAGGTGTGTCTCTAGGAGAGAAGATGTCACACATAGTATTACCTATGTATTAGAATTCCCCACGAGGGAGGATTTGAATATATGGATCTGAATACCCCATGGAGGGGATTCCGTGAGATGTGTCCCTATAAGGGAAGATGTCAAAATTTAGTTCAATAGTGGATTTGAACATCTCATAGAGGCGGCTCTGGAATTTTGGATCACAATGCCTCGTGTAGGTGGATCCGGGTGGTGCATCCCAGAGTGGGAGGATATCACATATGAGTTTACCAATGGATCAGAACACCCCAGGGGGAATGATATGGAATTGTGGATCAAAATGCTGCATGGAGGTGAATCTGGGAGGTTAATAGCTTAGAGGGAAGTTGATACACCTGGGATTACCAATGGATCAAAGAAAACCCTAAAGGTGGGTCTAAAATTTTGGATCCAAATTCCTCATGGAGGCAGATTTAAGAGATCTGTCCCTGTGAAAGAAAAATGTCACACCTGAGTTTACAAATGGATCAGAACGCCCCGTGGAGTTGGATCTAGAATTTTGGATCCAAATACATCATTGAGGAAGATCCATGAGGTTATTAACTATGAGGTAATATGTCAAAACTAGGTTTACCATTACCATGATTGACCCACGGGGAGCTGTCCTACATACCATGTTTAGGATACATGAATCAAAAACTCACGTAGTTCGATGTCATAGTTTAAGGTCATGTGGTGTGACTGATCCTTGCATTTTAAGAACATGTGGTAGGGACACTCATGTCACAAAAGGATCATTAATGAAGTATGGGGTGGGGATTATGTGTAGAATCTTCCCAAGGTGGTTCTAGGAGTAGCGATGACATGTTTATTGATTATGCATGGATGCTACCCATTATTTCATCCTCATGTCAGGTAATGATTTTATTCCATGTCCATTTCATGGGATGAAATTATAGTTAAGAGTCGTGTTAAAGATCATAGGTCATGGGACTTATACATTGATCTTCCCATAATTTATACATCATTTCAAGTCAAGAGGGAATCCTATGTCCATTACATCAGATAAAATTATAGCATAATGTCAGGTGGATGGATGTAGTACATGGGGATTTCTCCAAGATGTTTCTCTCTCTATTTCACATGTCTTGTCATGACAAAATCCCTTTTCAATTTCCTAGCGTCATATTATAGTTAATCATCATTTGAACAGACGTAGTTAATGGGGTATATACATTGATATGCCCATAATTTATTCCTCTTACCAAGTCAAGAGGGAATTTCTTTTCCATTTCATGGGGTAAAATTATATCTTAGCATCATCCAGATGGATGTACATCATGTGTAATATAGATTCCGATGTCTATAATTTTTTCCCCATTTCATGTCATGAGGGAATCCCATGTAAATTGCATGGGGTGAAACTACACTCTAACATCATGTGAAAGGATACGTGTGTTGGGATTATGCATGGAATATTCCCATTAATAACCATTGTATTACATTATGACAGAACCCTAGCCTCTTAAGGTTACTTCATAGAGCTTACTAGTCTCATGAATGTTGGGGCTTCATGCAGATCATGGTCTCATAATGATTGGGCCTTCATGGAGAATATGATTTTGTGAAGGTTGGGGACTTTCATAGCTTAGGGTCTCATGGTGTTTATGGATTCACAGAGCTCAAGGTCTCCTAAAGACTATGTATTTGTGGAGCTCAAGGTATCATAAATTCCAGTGGTAATGAGTTATGAAAATTAATTAACCTCTAGATCTTCATGAATTGAGATTTTGACATTGCAACTCTGTGTCTCCTATTACATTTTAGTGAAGGCATGAGGGGTTATTTATAAGGTATGAGTTCCATGAATTTTGGATCCTTACTCATAGATTTATGAGCTTGTGAGTGGTCGAGGCTCTGCAAATTCGAATGTCTATGCATAGAGGTTACCGTCAAACCTTTTCAGGTTCATGAAGGGATCTCTTCAAATTTAGACTTAGGTTGCATAGAGGTCACCATAAAACCTCTTCTATCCAGACCTCTATGATTGGACCTTCATGATTGGACCGTAATTACAAGACCTTCTTGAATGATACCTTAGTGAATAGGACCATAATGATTAGAACATCATGAATGGGACCTCCATGAACCGCTTTTTGAATCATGACTTCAAACAACCATAAATTTGGATCTGTAACTCTGTTCAAGTTCTACAACCATTCAAATCGATGCTTGTGAAATTAGATACACTTTTATATCAAAGTCCTCATAATTTGGTCTATAACTTGATAGAATGTTTTACCATTCCAAAAAATCTTAAAAATAATTTCTTTTATTTTCAATAAACTAATCATGTTTAGTGAAAGGGTAAGAGGCGCATGACAGGATGATGACCATGAATAAATTTAATAAGGACATATATTGTTTTGGATACAAAAAATATATTTCAATGATTGTTAATACATTTTTTTAAACAGTTACAATGGAAAAACAACCACTAATACATGTATTAAGTGATATATGAAATGGATTTATGAAAATGAATGTTCACATTGATTTAAACAATCTATGAGTTTTACTAAAATTATTATCTATAAGGACTTATCTTTGAGGATACCTTTCACTAAATTTATTAAATATGTATGGGTTCCAGAAGGATTATATTAAAATCCAATTTCTCCCATACTAGTCCACATTCCTTAGTAAGTATATCATTTATAGATAACATGCATATTTACTACTTTTTTATAAATTGGTATTTTATAATTAATATGAATTGTTTTTTATATGGCCTAAAGAAATGACGGTTTTTAGTCACTTTATTGCAATTTAAAAATTAAAAACATATAGACTAGGGTAAAGAAACGATTGGGATTGTCTCCTAATGAGACTACCCTGCATGGGTAAATTTTTCATGATTTGTTTCATTTTCTACTTTTATAATTTTCTAACTATTTTTGAGGAAATTTAAATTTATATAAACAAGAATATTCTAATTTACAAATGAAAAAGGATTTCAAAGCAGAAAGAAGAAGACTAAAAACTATTTCCAATAGTGTAAGAACTGTGGATAATGACCAGGAAAGGTTAACTGTGAGAGAGAGGGGTGGAAAGATATATTATATCTCATTGATCAATATTTCTTCATCAAATTAAAATATTTACTAAAAACTATCTATATGAATGAATTGAAATATCATTGTGTGAATTTAATTTCGTTCAAAATTATGTCAATATCATAAACTAAAATCTCAGTTTAACCCTCTTTCATTATATTTCAATCATTAAACCCTTGATTGGAAAGAGTTAATAGTCCAAACTCCATGAACGATATAATACAATTGGATATGTGTCAATCATGATGTGGAAGAGAAAATATGAAAAAAATGATAGAAAATTGATCATTAACTATCAATCAACCTTTCAATTTAAAAAATTATGTAGATATAAATAGTATACAATCAAAAAATAAAATCTCTGAAAGAATCCACTATTCTATTCTAGAAAATATAAAACTATCCTTTAATGCCCAAAAACTGTATGTGACACTCAAGATTCACTTGCATATAAAGTGTCATTAATGATACATGAAATGTTTCTCTTTCTTCTCCTTTTGATATTATTTGAAAATGTTCGTGTATAAATTAAGTATTTGTCTCCCCTAAATAATCCAATTTAATTATATTTGTCTCCCAAATTAATTGATATTTAATTTTATAAAATAACTTTTCATTCATTATTGACATTATTTCTCAATAAACCATCCCTATGTAGAAATAAATTGAAATTTTTTAATTGGAACTTCAATTATTTCATTAATTAATTTTAAAACCTATCAAGATTGAAACCTTGTAGAAATCATGAAAACTCTAAAAAAACTGTTGAATAATACCATTAAATACATAAAAATGGAAAGAAGATCACTCCCACAAAAAATCTATATAAGAGATTAATACTAACACAAAATGTCCACAAGATCCAATTAAACTAGGAACAACAAACTCTTTGTAAAATCTGGGCCAATTCCTAATGTGTAGAATTCCCATATTCAACAAGAATAGATGCCTTAAAATTATTCTTTCAAACAAGGTTCTCCCATATTCTAACTCATTAATCTCGTCAATGAACCAAAATTTAGTTTTTTCACCCCCATTGAATTTGGATTCATCAATATCACCTTAAGAGATCATGTCTTTGAATGATTTTGGAATATGATATTCGGAAATTGTCCATATGCTCACAGTTCAGAATTCCATGGCTTCAAGAAACATGGTTCTCCAGATTCATCTCATCAAGATACAATTTCATCCAAGGAATCAGAAAAAAATGTGCTTGAAATGGGTTTCTTTATATATCTAACTTAAAATTATTGGTGAATTCTTCTTATGAATAATATCTTATCTCGACACGGGTTCTCAATGAAATTGTAGTTTCAACTGATGACTTTGATTTCAATAGTGACCAGTTTTACCTCACTGTGGTTCTATATGTGATGGGTAAAGGTGAACCAAACACAAGTAAAACACCAAAACCCAGAATTAATGAACTAGAACATTGCATATAAAAGTCGATATTCATAGAATCAGAACAATAATATGAATAAAGGTCAATGAAAGAGAAAGAACAATGTTATTTACATAAATCAGTCATGTGGGGAAATATGTGAACTAAAATAACAACACCCACTAATAAAATAATTTATTAATTCAAGAAAATATAAATCCTAAATACTGAATACAAGAACTAACCAAGAGATACAAAACATGAACAAAAGTATAATATTTATAATATTTGAAATAGGTTGAAGTAGAAACAACAACAAAAACTCATAGTGTCAGAGTGGAGAAGACTATAATTTTCCCAATACCCTAAATATGGAATGGTGTGCCCAAGCCACCTTGACCCAAATACTAAACTTTAACCCTTCGTGCTTATGGAACTATCATAGAGAAGTCACCTCACTTCTTCCACCAAGGAAGGATATTGAATCCACCATAAAACTGGATATGAGATCAAGATTAACATATCAATAAGAGACAACCGAACTCCAAAGAAGTAATGAGTTTGTGTTTTTCAAAGTAAAATGAGAGCCAAACTGGGAGACAAGATATGAAATGATCGAGAGAGTTAAGAAACATCACATTGGGGTAATCAAACCCTTGGAAATCATCTGAGACATCGAAACACCATGACTAATCAGGTGAGGACATGAAGAAGATCTGAACAAAAGTCATAGTGATATCATAAGTGAAGTTCACAAGTGGATGGTGCATATCAAATATGAGGCTATGTAGATCAAGGCCCATGGATCAATCCAATATGGATCACCAGGGTTTCATGGAGATAGCAGGTAATAGGGTTGGCCGAAGTCCAATGCCGAAAAAGAAGGTCCCCATTTAAAGGAAAAATCCTAAGTCATATGTTAGCATTATTTATATAAAATTGAGAATTTAAATAAAAAAATTTTATTTTCCTAGTTGTTTATAAAACTAAAACAATGAAATTTTCTTAAATAAAAAAGAAATAATATTAAGATGATATCAATTAAATGCATACCATATTTCAAAAATCTCAACCATTTTAAATTAAAAATGGAGACTTTATTTCACCTATAGTTATTTAATTGGAACGATGCTTCGCCTATCAAAACATAATTTAAATTTAGACCAAACCATTACTTTAGTCAAACTATCAGCTCAGTTATCATCAGTGTGTATCTTATTGATTCGTATGAATTCAGATTCTACCACATCTACCTTAAAGAATATCCTAATTTCTATGAGTTTATATTTACCATGGAATACTAAATTTCTAGACAATTGAAGGGAATATTGACTATCAGAATATAGATTTATAATATAATAATAAAGAAAAACTTCATAACAGAATAATTTAATCCATAATGAATCTTTTACTTCTTCACTTAAGTAAATATTTATAGTTTCTATTGTTTAAATAGAAACCACAAACATTATGTTATATTTTAATGATATAAAAACACCAAGGTAGTGAATAAATACCCAGTTAAGGATTTTATAGTTTCAACAATACCCACATAGTCATCATTTAGATATCCAAAAATAATCTCATAGGTGACAAAATATTTAACATAACATAAATAAAAATTTGAACAATAGTAAAGGTATCTTAAAATCCATTTAAGGGAATTAAAATGTGGCTTCCTAGGTTTTTCTAGAAATCTAATAATAGTGTGGATTTTATATGTTAAATCAAGACTAGTGTAAATCATAAAGTACATAATGCATCCACCAATATTAGCATAAGTTATTTTAGACATAAAATTTAAATAATCATCAGTTGTGGGTGCCTATGTTAGATAGAGTTTAATCTGATTTCCAAGAGGTATATTTACATATTTTACGGGTTCAAATTTCTATCTCTTGAGAATCTTTAAAATGTTATCATGCTGTTAATGATAGAGCAGATCATTAGTTCTATCTCTAATGATTTAAAATTATTATATTTTTTATCTGTACCTAATACTTTCTTTCCAAAATTTACTTTTAATTTTAATTTTATTTAATGATAATAGTCATACTATGAAAAATAATAATCATGTCATCAACATAAAATATCAGATAAGGAAAAAAATTTAACTGACATAAAATACATGCATGCATCATCTTTACTCCTGATGAGTTGATTATATAACATAAAGGAACCAAATTTCATATAACACTACCAAGAGGTTTGTTTCAAACCATTAAATGATTTATTCAATAAGCATATTTTATTTACATTAAATTCATTAGAATAACCATTATTTGGTTTCATATAGAGAGTTTGATTTAAATAACCATTTAAAAATGTAGTTTAAACATCAAGTTAATCAATTTAGAAATCCATATATGCTGTAAAATAAAGTAAAATCTAAATAGATTAATCCATAAAAATAGAGGGAAATTTTTAAAATAATAAATACCTTCTCTTTGAAGTAAAATATAACAACACTTATATTTATTACCAATTAATACATGATTTAATTACAAAAAATTACACTTAATACAATGGAAAATATCAATAATTTTATTGTATTTTTTAATTAAGTACATTTTGTTACAACTTTAAAAACGAAATACAACATCATTATTAAAAACATCTTTTACATGCATGAGATTTAAACTACCTTGGATAACCTAGGGAAATACATAAGACAGTGGAGAGACATAAAGCCCTGTTAGAGAATAAACATTGAATAACATAAAGACAATAATACATGTTAGACTAGTCATATCAATGAGTCATAAAGGAACACGAATAATATGGCATGATATATCATGATGATCATAACATGGGAAATGTGGCCACAACATAAAACACAACATTATAGGTGAAGGATAAACCACCATGAATTCACGGTGGTCAAAGTCCTGTAAAGGAATTAGGTAAAAATATTTTTGAATATGATGCATCATGACACTAAACATTACCCAATGCATTAGAGTTCCATATAATTCCATATGCCCATGTCACTTTCATTTCATTCTCATGATTATGTTTTTCACATAGATCCTCAAATATGGATTCATTCATAATTATAATTTATTTTTAAATCAAAGAGTTTAGAATAAATGCATTTAAGTCCCCAATAAAATGGTATATATGCATAAAATGGAACACCCTTGATAGGAAATGGTAATGACATTCACTACATAAATGGTTTGGCGTGTAAAATCGTGGTGAAAATTCTGAAGCATAATGAAATCACTTAAAATTTCATAAAATTGGTTTATGAGAGATAAATGGGTATCTAATAATTTTTACATGAAGTTTATAGTAATAGGGATGTGTGAGTAAATGTACAAACATTTATTATTAGAAAAATAAGGCATATGATAATAAATAAGCTTGAATAAAAAGAGAGAAGAAATTATGCTTACGAAATTTCGGCATGGTAACATGTGTACATGGGAGGGATTAATGAGAGAGAGAAAAATCCTATCATCATTTAAAAATAATAAAGGAATTATGGGGTATTTTATAAAACATACCCCATCATTATTAATAGAAAATAAAAGGGCATAACAATATAAAGAAACATGTAAAAAACTGAGAATGAAAAGAACCCTCACTTGAATATGTGGCACAAAAAGCATGAAGTGGTGATTCTTGAGAGCTCAGGGAACCTTGGGAAGAATATACATAGGGTAGAGAATAGTAATGTCATGCTAAATGTATATTTAGTAATGATAATATAGAGATTTTTGGGGAATATGTTGGAAATTGGAGGGGACTTTAATATTTCACAATCATTTGTTTTGGACACTTTATAATAAAATATTCAAAACCAAAAACCTTCCCATTGTTTTTTCCCATGGATTTTTCCAATGTTGGGAGGTTTTAATTATTTTATTAGTAAAATTGATCAACATATTTAAATAATTTCCTTTTTTATGTGGAGGTGAGTCACACATTTAAATAAATGAGTTTAACATTTTAAAATATATTAAATATATTAGAGGATTCATAGAGGCTTAATAAAATTAATCAAGTATAATAAATATCAAAATATATTGAGGGGAGAAAATATATTTGGTCTGGTATACCCATTATAGTATTTATTACACAATTTTTCAAGCATTATGAGTTCATAAAACATAGCGTATATGTATACGGTATTTATATTTTACCCGAAAATTTGACTATCTTCCAAAATTTTGAAAAAATCATTGTTGGATAATTTTGACATTCTGATTCAAAAAATAATTTTTATATTATATATATATATTTTTAAATAAGTACATTTTCAATTATAAAATAATATTCGACATTTATTAAAAAATGCTGGGTTATTGACAATATGAGTTTTTGAACCCTTATAAAAAGTACATTTCACTTCACAAAACTTATATGTGCGTTTATAATTAACAAAAAAAATTTTACAATAAATTTTTTTTAAAATACAATTTATTTCATTAATACATTAATTCATCAAAAATAAATCCCTTAATTGAATTTGAATAGTACGTGAAAATAAAATTTGTGTTCAACTAAATCAAAATCAAAATCATTTATAAAGTAAAAATAAAATTTTAAAAAATTAATTATTTTATACAATATTAGTATTCATATTATTATGATCTTGATACATATAAATTTATAACACTGGCATACACTCTAAGAATAAGGTGTGTGATAGTGAGATTTTTATGGGGTTGTTCGGCTAACCAAGTCTTGGTCATGATCTCTGTGAGCACGAACATCTTCCATAAACGGTTTCTCTCATGCTTAAGTTGTTGGATATTATCTTGGGATTGGTCAAGAGAAAATATCAGTGACTCTATCTCGATCGAAAGCTAAAATAACTGGGATTCATAGGGTACAATTCTATTGAATTAGGACATCACTTCCTTTGTTTGTGTTGATTGGATTTGTTAATGCCCTATATTTATATTAATCATTTGATCACTATTTAATGTCAATATTCACAATAGTATTATTCTTAATGGTATTTCATGTCCAAAAAATATAACTAATGATGTAAATGTGTTTTCTCTAACCATATCACTTATAATGATTTTTAACTAAATTGTAATGGGAAACATCATTTGTAACCGTTAGGGCTATTACAATCTTCCTCCCTTGAGAAATTTCACCCTCATAATTTTCATTTCACTCCCATTAAAAAAGTTGAGGGTAATTATATCTCATCACCTCGTCTTTCTCTCATATTGCTTCATCAAACATGTGGTTTCTCCACAGCACTTTGACAAGGTGTATTGTCTCATTTTGTATAACTTTGTCACTATGATCTATAACCATAAC
This sequence comes from Viscum album, assembly GCA_963277665.1. NCBI lineage: Eukaryota > Viridiplantae > Streptophyta > Magnoliopsida > Santalales > Viscaceae > Viscum > Viscum album. Next base: position 258,414,700 of record OY728150.1, read on the forward strand.
TGGATGCGCCACATAAGAAATATAATTATCTAATGGTACTACCTCTAGATATAGTACATGTGAGGGTTCAGGTATGTACTTCCTCAAGAGTGATACATTGAATACATCATGAACTCGATATAGGTTTGGTAAAAGTGCAAGTCGATATGCCACCACTTTGATACAATCAAGAATCTCAAAGGGGTAAATGTATCATGGACTAAGCATTCTATTCATCCAAAATCTCACCACTTTCTACACTAGATATATGTATAAGAATACTATATATCCAATATAAAACTTTATGTCCCATCAATTATTTCCAACATACCTCTTTTCTCAACTATGAGAAGCATTGATGTGAGATTGAACGATATTAACATTTTACACCATTTCCTCTACCAGTTTAGGGCCCAATAGTTTTTCCCCAACTTAATCCCCTGATTCTGTTGTCCTACACCTCTTCTCATAAAGGGATTCATAAGGAGCCAATTGGATGCTCACATGGAAACTATTTTTGTTAGAGAACTCGACCAGAGGAATATGTTGATCGCATCCTCTTTTGAATTCCATTGAATATGGTCTCATAGTGTCCTCACATTTCTAGATATTATGCTTCTATTAGACAATAATTTGAGGGTGATAGGTCGTTTTGAAGTTCAACTAATTATTCAGAGCGCGCTAGAGACTCTTCTAGAACATAGAGATGAATCTTGGATCTAGATCAGATACAATCGATAGTGTTACTCCTTGCATCCTGCCCACATCCTTGATATATATTTTTGTAAGTAGATCCAGTGAAAATTCCTCACATATTTCAATGAAGTGTGTATCATTTTTAAGATGATCCACCACAATGTATATATAATTATTCCCTCTTGATATCTTTGGAAGATTAGTAACAAAGTCCATTGTGATGTTTTACCATTTCCATGTAGTTATGCGTAATGTTTGAACCATCCCCTTAGATCATTTCCTTTCTTCATTCACTTTCAAACATACAAGAAATATTGATTTATATTCTACGACCTCCTTCTTCATATTGTTCCAAAAATAGTGTTCTTGTAGATATTGATACATATTTCTAATTCCTAGGAGGATGGATAAGGTTGACCAATGTTCATTATCCAACAACTCATTATTTAACTCATGATTTGACAGTACACATATTCATGACCCAAATCTCACAACCCCTTCATTATTAACATTCAAATATGTGGATTTCCCTTTCCATATAGCTTCCTCATTTTTCTGAATTCCCACATCTACTCTATGAGCATCCTTTAACCTATCCATAAGAGAGGGATGATCCTTCATTTATAAAAGGATTGATGATTCTCCTTCCTTTATGATTCTAATGTTGATCTGTTCCAAATATAAGAATATCATTTCCCACTCTATTCTAATAAATGAAATAATTACAGGATCCTCTCAACAAAGGGAATCTGATACTTTATTATCTTTCCCATGAAGGTATTGGATTGAGCATTCATAGTCTTTGATCATATCTAATCATCTTCATTGGTGTATATTCATCTCTTTCTGCATGAATATATATTTTAGAATTTTGTGATTGGTATATCTTTAACACTTCTCCCCAAAGAGATGATGCTCCCAAATTTTTAAAGATAAATCCACTATAGGAAACTATAGATCATGTGTTGGGTAGTTTTATTTTTGAAATTTCATCTTACTTCAAGAATATAAAATGAATTTTTCATTTTTCATCAACACAGAACCCAGTCCCTTAATCAAATCATCGTTCAATACTATGAAAATCTCTCCACTTATGGGTAGTGTGACCACAAGTTCAGTGATAATACTCCATTTAAAATCCTTTAATATTTATTCACATTCATCATTCCAAGAAACCATGACTCCCTTATCAATTAGTTTGGTGAGAAGGTTTGACAATTCCAATAAATTTCTCATGAATCTGTGATAACACCAAACTAACCCAAGGAAACTACATATATATGTCATAGATTTTGGACTCTGAAATCCTTTAATTTCATGTATTTTCAAAGGGTCTGCAGATATCCCAATACGCGTGATGATATGACCCAAGAAAAATATTTCATTCAACCAAAACATTTAAGAACCCGATTTTTGCTATAAAAGTCATTGGAATATTCTTTATATTATTCTAGAGAAGCGCCTTCAGACGGCGTATGATTCCAAGCTCCGGTGTGGCCGGAATTATATTTTGAGTTTGTTCGCACTGGGAATGTGAAATAAATGGAATAACTCCTAAATGATAGCTCAGATGGGAAAACCTAGGGCACTATTGAGTCTGGAGCATGCTGTTTACAGTAGGAGGGGTGTACTTTTTGCGGGCGCGGACCGTCAGAGAAAAATGGCCTCGGGGGCGTTTTCGTAATTTGGCGGCCTCGGGCGTTCCGTTTTATAACTTTTGAACGGAGACTCGGAATAAAATTCTGAGACCGACGTTGTGCTCGGGAGGTGGTGTTTACCCTATGGGAGGATTAACCATGACACCACCAAGAGTTTTGAATGTGGGTCTTTTCGTGGTTGATTAAAGGATTAATTAAAATTTTAATTAATTATTTATTTAAACCTAACCCCCCTCTCTCTTCCCCTTGGTTCTTTCTCTGGTGGAGGAACTCTTGATCAACCAAGGAATCCCTCCCTCTCCTCAAGCCCTCCTCTCCAAGACGTTGTGGATCCTACTACGGCGGATCGAGAGCGAAGCGTCAGGCTACGCCCAAGAGGTAGGCTCCTGTTTAATAATTTTATTTCTCGCAGTCTTCTTCCAATTGAAATACTTTTGTCAAATTTCTATCGAATTGTCGAGCAAATCCTAAAAATTCGTAGTACTTTTTCTGAGCTATCAGACACACTTTTTAGAATTTAAATCTGAGTCTTGAGGCAATAGCAAACGTTCACCAAAGATCAACAGGTTTAAGGGTGTTTTCCGGCGGTTCTGGCTGGTCCGGCGGCTCCGCACGGTGGCTCGACGGTTCACGGCGGCGGCACAAGGTTTTTCAGGCTGTCCGGCCTAGTTTTCACATGGGGGGATGGCAGTTCATGGTGGCGGGCGGGCCCGGTTGTCCAGGAGAGAAAGGAGGTTTGGTGGTCTCCGGGTGAGCGGAAGCTGGGGGCAAGGGGCTTTGGTCAAGTGTGGAGCAGCAGGGGCCGCGACGTCGGTATGCGAGGGCGTTGACACAGCAAGAGGTGGAGGTCGGTCGCGGCGGTCATCAGCAGCAGGCTTCAGCGAGGCGTGACGTGAGGGACGACCGGCCTTTGGCGGGTCGTTGTGGGAGAAGACCAAGGTGTTTGGACCCCGGCTGGCAGACAAAGGACCCCAAAATGCGAGTCCTGTGGCAGTCAGACGCGAGAAAAAAAGGGGATATAAATAAAATAATAATAAATAAAATCAATTTATATTAATAATAATATTATTATTATTATTATTACGGATATGATTTATATTTAATAAATCATCGACTGGGGGTCGGATACACAAGCCATCTGCGGCGACACATCCCTTAAATCGAGGTGAACATTTTGAGATGGTCTCAGGGATTTTTAATTCCCGAGATGAGGGGTTCGGTGGTGCGACACGATGTTAACTGGACGGGTTTTTCTCTCAGGGGTTCTTGTTTTGGATGGCGCAGACACATCCGATGTCTGAATTGAGCGCTGTCAGTGGCGTTGTGACCCTAGCATTGAGGTAGAGATAACCAGTATGGATTCTTGTGTCGAAACGAGAGTTGAGGCGTGGGCCCAATAGCCTGTCTTTTAAGCTGAGAGCAGCGTTTAGCAACTTTTTCGTCAGACGTCCATTCAGGGAATGCGAGCAGTCGATTCTGGGTGTTTTTTCGATGACCTTGCAATGGCACAATCCATTATCTTTAATTTTGCACGAGGGTGCAGGCCCCACGAGGGTTGTTTTGGGAGTTGGCGGTGATTTCTATCTTTATCACCGGGAGTCCATTTCAGACAAATGGATAGTCTAACTTGTGTAATTTTTCATGAGGATCACAATTGTGCGATCCGTTGGTAGTGCTTTGGGACCGGGGTAAAGGTCCCATGTAGAACCGCTCATGCGCGGTTTGAAGAAATGCATCTTTTTCTCCATATATCTATTCCAATCAAGTTATAAGTCCTTTTGATGTGCTTTTCTGAGGGTATCACAACGGTGTGATGCGCCCGACTGTTCTCGGGACCGAGGCTCGGGATCACGGGACGTTGTTCGGACGTAAAACGGTGTTGGCACCTCTTCCATCGAATATCCATTTGAGGCGATTAAATAGTATATCTCGCATGTTTTTCTACGAGGATTAGAACAGTACAAACTTTTTGGATGTGAGGAGCATCATTTGAGACTTCATTTAAATGTTGAAAGCCTTAAAGGTGTACAGGTGGTGGTTCCTTGTGCGGTGTTTTCACAGAACCCTTTGGCGTGTGATCACGTGCAGTCTCGTGTGAGTGAAGTAAATGTTTGAAGATATGTAGTTGGCCATGCCTAGGTTGATGAGGTGGCAAGTTGGATTTGTCACATTTACGCCATTCGCATTGACATTGGGTGTTGTGTGCACGATAGCCTTTGGGCTACAAACGTGGTATACTCTAGGAGTATACGGGAACACTTGGAGGTACATGTGGTTGTTTGTACCTGAGAATGTTTGTGCGCATGGTTGGAGTTGACCTAGGGCCACATATCATGTGGGCCCCATGTGCTTTTCGTGTTCTTCTTTGCGTACCCTTGAACTATCATAACGTAGAGGGTCCTGCTGTTCTCGATTGTTTGACCAGCCGGATTGAGTTTCCCATGGTTCTTCTCTCATTTGTTTGACCAGTAGGGTTGAGTGAATTTCCCCTGGTTCTGTTCTCGATGGTTTGGCTGGTAGAGTTGCTTCGTGTTCTCGGGTAGAGTTCTTGTGGATTCGGTGTGACCAACACATTACGCAGGCACTGATCCTCTACCCAGGAGGTTGTTTCCAGCAGGGCTGGCTGATGAGGTACCATCTAGCAGGGATAGCTAGTGGGGTACCATCCAGCAGGGGTGGACAGTTATACCATCCAGCAGGGATGGCCAGTGCGGTACCATCCAGCAGGGATGGCCATTGGGTTACCATCCAGCATAGATGGCCAGTGGGTTACCATCCAACAGGGATGGCCAGCGTTGTACCATCTAGCAGGGATTTCCAGAGCGGTTCTGGGTTTACCTCCAGTGGGGATGGGAATTGGTCCCTGATGACGGTTTTACCTCTAGCTGGGCTGGGAAGTGGTCCTTGTTGGCGATTCCGAGCCTCCCTCCAGCGGATACCTTTCACGGGTCTGAGAATTGGGACCTGTCGATGACTTTTGTCGGGTCCCCCTCTAGTGGATTACCATTTTACAGGACTGGCCAGTGTGGCACCCATCAACTTTTTGGGGGTCTCCCTCGAGTGGGAACCCGTCGACATCCAGGGATTACCCTCCAACGGGGCTGGGCAGGGGATTGCCTGTCGACTTTGAGGAGACCTCTCGACTACGGGGCAGTGACGGGGTGTGGTTTGACATTCCCCAGAACTCTCAAGTACGAGGGGAACTTTCACCACTAAGACGTTTCCTTATAACGCAACCTAAAACCATTCGGTAAAGTCAGTGCCGCCCAAAGAGGATAGTGTCAAGGTGCGGTGATTTGAGCCCCTTGACTTTCAGTTCGGGGCAGACGTTCAGATACTAGGAATCGATGGTGTTTACTCGTGGGACTATTGGCTACTCACTTTCTTTGGATGAGCTACAGGATATAGATCCTCTTACAATATTTTTCAGGTTTCCTGACAGAGCATATATATATGTATACCTTGTTCCAATACCCACTTCTTGGGTTTTGGTTACTCTCCTTTCAGGAGAACCGAAGATGCGTGAGGTATGCCACGTGCTTTCTATGTCTAGATTCTCGTGGTTGGGCGAGTCTACTCTCCTTCTATAGGTAGCGAAGTCTCGACGAGAAGTTTATCTTCTCACTGTTTCTAGCTCCTTGCATTTGGATGAGTCTACTTCATTCCTCTTGTTGGGTTGAGTTGTACTCTTTACTGCACTCTCGGTTTTACTCCTTTACTTTTCCTTGTTCTATTTACTTCTCACCTCTTAAGTACCTCCTTTGTTGCTCCCTCGAGCCTTCGGGGAATCCTACTGAGTATTTTTATACTCACCCCTGCTTGGTATTTTCCCACACTTGGTGTGCCCTTGCAGACGACAGACAGGTTGGTTGGGATGTCAGATGAGTTTAGGTGTTCGGGAGCTTGGACCGCGTGCGGTGGTCGTAGTTCGGTTCTAGGTGTGGGACTCTTCCAGCTATTTTACTTTTGTTTACCTGTTGTCGGGTTGTGGCACTTTTCTGGTTGGGCACAAGTGTTTCCCCTTTTCTTTTCATTTTACCTTCAGTACTCGCTTTGTACTATTTAGAGGTTGATGCACTTTGTGATTTATTTATAGCAGTTGGCACATCACTTTTCTTCTTACTATGCACTTCTGGATTGAGTGGGTTGCATGTGTGTGTACAGGTACTCATGCAAAGGCCTCCCTGAGTTGTTTAGCCTTTGACGCTTGTCACCAGCCCCTGGCCTACGGAGGCGGTCTTGGGGTAGTTGCGGCTCGAGCCCGGGTAGGGTCGGGTCATGACAATGTGGTATCAAAGGTGGTTCCTTCCTTGGGACATTTTTCGGACGTCCTTAAAATAGAATTGGTTGGGATCTAGGGCAACAGTTTTAACGTGTCTTGAGAGTGGCTCTAAGGCCAGGGAGTCCAGTGATGGTGCGGTTGCCGACGTATCCATTCACTAGGACCCTGATAACCCGCTTGTCGACTCGGCATGATGAGACACTCGCTGAAGGGAAAATTGGTTTGTGCATCACATAGGATTGAGTCTTGATTGTCCTTCTTGAGTCAGCTCCCCATTGTTGTTACTGTTATATACATATATGCTCATCTGATCATGTCCCTCCTTGATAACATTCAGGATGTCTCCGTAAAGACATCCATCCTGGATAACATCTTTGGTTTGGGATGACGACCCTATGAGCTACGAGGCCTTAGTCCAGGACCCATCATGCGAGTCCCTTTCTCTGGGTGGGCTGGTAGTAGCACCCCCACCTAGTGAGCAGCAGACAGCTTCAGCAGAGCTGGCTGAGCTTGAGCGCAGATTGAGTGCGCTCCGTGGGTTCTAGCAACAGATACCGCTGAGGTTTAGGGGTGAGAAAAACCCTCAGGCAGCAGAGATTTTTCTAGAGACATTGGTTCGCCTCTTCAGGCTTGTGCAGACGCTGACAGATCTTATGGTGGCTTTGGCCACCAGCCTCTTCCACTGAGCAGCTGGGCGTTGGGGGAGTCTAGTGACTCAGTTTCTTGATGATTCGTCGCTTTTGTGGGGCGACTTTCAGCTGTTTTTTCGTGAGAAGTTTTACCCCTCCATCTTACGCTCCATTAAGATCTTGGAGTTCCTACAGTTTCGGCAGGGAGGGATGATGATGACTGAGTATGCAACTAGTTTCGCAGGCCCTGCACGCGTTTTCCCGGACTTGTTCTACGACGACAACTTCCGAGTGCGTAATTTCGAGCAGTGTATCCACAGAGAGATTCATTCTGTCAAACTACCCTTGGGTATTCCCACTTATTTTGAGGTGCAAGAGCAGGCGGTAGTGACAGAGAGCTTCCTGTCGCGTTCTATAGTTGGTGGTGGCCGCAGGTTCGACAGAGCCGAGACGTCTGCCGCAGCTAGCAGGTGTCGGCTGACAGAACCTCGACGCAGGTGGATTTCTGATAATCGGACTCTTGGGCATGGTCGTACACCACAATGGCACTGGAGGGAACCAGTGTGGCCCTAAGAGAGACTGTGTTATGCTTGCGATGGGCGAGGTCACCTGGTGTGACACTACCCGACTAGGCATGCTGAGAGTGATGGACATGTAGCAGTTACACCACTGTGACAGAGGCAGCTCCGTGATCGGAGTGGTACCCATAGAGGTGGTACATGAAATGGAGCAAGAGGAGCTTGTAGTGGGGGAAAACTTTACGAGGACTACCCATCACCACCAGGTGATCCACGTCAGGCTCTGGGAGCTGACAGTTGGGACCGCAGACAGCCTCGAGCATTGGATGTCTATGATCCTATAGAGCATGAGGTGATAAGAGGTATTCTCTACATCTCTTCTACTTTTTCCAAGTATAATTTTTAGACTCTATGTGTGAAATTCTTTTCTCCCTACTCCTTGCATAAGATGTTGATAGGGTGACGCAGGGCATCGGGTGTACCCCAGTGTTGGTAGAATAGAAGGTGTGTAACATTTCTCCTTATTCGATGGTGGAGACTCCTTCACCTTTCGAGTGGGTAAGAGAGTCTTAGTCATGGGACATCGACTATGAAACCTTGCATGACCAGATATCCTTAGGTGTTTCACCATATGGATATTCTGAAGGAGGAAATCATCGGGCTTTTCCCTAGGTCCAAATGGTGAATCCAGTCGCAGCGTGCGATGTAGGGGTTCGGTCGGGGAGGTGAGCTACCACCGAGAGCATTTGGGCCATTTGAGACCATGCGAAGGGATGGAGAGGTTGTCTACCGCCTTTCCCTAACCCCAAGGTCGGGAGTGGGTGCATGACGTCTCCCACGTAACTCACATGAGAAGAAGTGTGTGTTCTTTTATGCACGTCATCGGTGAGGGCAGACCTTGCGTGAACAGATCAAATCCTTTGGTCTGTGTGCGGTGATGCGGGACGGTGCAAGAGTTCTTCTGGGTACGGGAGAGCCAGGTGTGGGCTTAGTACCCTGAGTTGTTACATGGTTTTGCTTTTCGAGGACAAAAATCTTGGAGAGAATGATGTAAGAACTTGGTTTTTGCTATAAATGACTTTGGAAGATTCTTGATGTTATTCCATAGTAGTGCCTTCAGACGGCGTATGATTCTGATGCCCGGTGTGGCCGGAATCAAATTTTGAGTGCTTTCTCACTGGGAACGTGAAATAAATGGAATAACTCCTAAATGGTAGCTCGGATGGGTAAACTGAGGGCATTTTTGAGTCCGTAGTATGCCATTTACCCTAGGAGGGGTGTAATTTTTGTGGGAGCGAGCCGTAAGTGAAAAATGGCCCCATGGGTGTTTTCGTAATTTGGCAGCCTCGGGCGTTCAGTTTTATAACATTTGAATGGAGACTCACATTAAAATTCCGAGACCGCTGTTGTTCTCGAGAGGTGGTGTTTACCCTATGGGAGACTTAACCTTGACCCCTCTGAGAGTTCTGGATGTGCGTCTCTTCGTGGTTGATTAAAGGATTAATTAAAATTTTAATTAATTCTTTATTTAAACCTAACCCCACCCTCTCTCTTCCCCTTGGTTCTTTATCTAGCAGAGGAACTCTTGAGAAACCAAGAAAGGCCTCCCTCTCCTCAAGCCCTCCTCTCCAAGGCGTTGAGGATCCTACTACGGCGTATCGACAATGAAGCGTCAGGCTACACCCAAGAGGTAGGCTCGTGTTTTATTATTTTATTTCCCCCAATCTTCTTCAAATTGAAATATCTGCAACGAATTTCTATTGAATTGTCGAGAAAATCACATAAATGCATAGTACTTTTTCTGAGCTATCCGACACACTTTTCAGAATTTATATCTGAGTCCCAAGGTGATCACAAACGTCTGCCAAAGATCAACAGGTTTAAGGGTATTTTCCGGAGAACATTTTGAGATGGTCTTGGGGAATTTTAATTCCCGAGACGAGGGTTTCGGTGGCACGACACGACGTTAAGTGGACGGGCGTTTTTCTCGGGGGTTCTTGTTTTGGACGGCGCAGACCCATCCAATGTCTGAATTGAGCACTGTCAGTGGCGTTGCGACCCTGGTGTTGAGGCCGAGATTACCAGTATAGTTTTGGGCATCGAAACCTGAGTTGAGGCATGGGACCCATGGCCCGTATTTTATGCTGCGAGAAGCGTTTAGCTACTTTTTCATTGGATGTCTGTTTGGGGAGTGCGAGGAGTCGATTCTGGGTGTTCTTCCGAGGGCATTGCAATGGTGCAATACACCCGCTTTAATTCTGCACGAGGGTGCGGGCCCCACGAGGGCTGTTTTGGGAGTTGGTGATGATTTCTATCTTTACCATCTGGTGTCCGTTTCGGACAAATGGATACTCAAACTTGTGTACTTTTTCGAGAGGATCGCAATGATGTAACCCATTGGCAGCACTTCAAGACCGGGGTGCGGGTCCCACATAGAACCGCTCGTGCGCGGTTTGACGAAATGCCTCTTTTTCTCCGGATATTTGTTCCACTAAAGTGAGCAGTCCTTTTGACGTGCTTTTTTGAGGGGATCGCAATGGTGCGATGTGCCCGACTGTTTTCGGGACCGAGGCTCGGGATCACAGGACGCCATTCAGGGGTAAAGTGGTGTTGGAGACTTTTCCGTTGGATATCTATTTGAGATGAGTAAATAGTCTATCTCGCATGTTTTTTCATGAGGATTACAATAGTACGAACTGTTTGAATTTGAGGAGCCTCATTAGAGGCCTCATTTCAACGTGGAAGCATGAAAGGTGTACCAGTGGTGGTTCCTTCCGTGGTGTTTATAGAGAACCCTTGGCACGGGATCGCGTGCACTCCTGTGTGAGTGAAGTAAATCTTTGAAGACATGTAGTTGGACATGCCTGGACTGATGAAGTGGAAAGTTAGAGTTAATACATTTACACCCTTAACATTGACGTTGGTTGTCGTGTTCATGATAGCCTTTGGGCTGAAAACGTGGTATAATCTGGGAGTATATGGGAATGCTTGGAGGTACATGTGGTAGTTTGTACCTGAGAACGTTAGTGGGCTTGGTTGGAGTTGACTTGGGGACACACATTGTGTGGGCCCCATGTGTATGCAGTGTTCTGATTTGCGTACCCTTGACCTCTCGTGAAGTATAGGGTCCCTTTGTTCTCATTTGTTTAACCAGTCGGGTTGAGTTTCCCCCTGGTTCTGCTCTTGTTTGTTTGATCAGCAGGGTTGAGTGGTTTTCCCCTGGATCTGTTCTCGATAGTTTGGCCGGTAGAGTTGCTTCGTGTTCCGTGGTAGAGTTGTTGTGGATTTGGTGTGACCAACACATTACTCGGGCACCGGTCCTCTACCCAGGAGCTTGTTTCCAGCAGGGCTGGCCGATGAGGTACCATCCAGCAGGGATGGCCAGTGGGGTACCATCCAGTAGGGGTGGCTAGTCGTACCATCCAGCAGGGATGGCCAGTGTGGTACCATCCAGCCGGGATGGCCAGTGGGTTACCATCCAGTAGGGATGGCTAGTGGGTTACCATCCAACAGGGATGGCCTACGTTGTACCATCCAGTACTGATAGCCATAGTGGTTCTGGGATTACCTCTAGTGGGGCTGGGAAGTGGTCCTCGATGATGGGTTTACCTACAGTTGGTAAGGGAAGTGGTCCACGTTGGCGATTTCATGCCTCCCTCCAGTGGATACCTTTCATGAGTCTGGGCATTGGGACCCATCGATGACTTTTTCCGGGTCTCCCTCCAGTGGATTACCATTTTACAAGACTGGGCAGAGTGGCACCTGTCGACTTTTGCCAAGTCTCCCTCTAATGGGAACACTTTGACTTATAGGGATTACTCTCCAAGGGGGCTGGGCAGGGGGTCGCCTGTCGACTTTGAGGAGACCTCTTGACTATGGGTCACTGACGAGCTGTGTTTTGACATTCCCCAGAACTCTCAAGTATGAGGGGAACTTTCTCCACCGAGACACGTCCTTGTGACACGACCTAAAACCACGTGGGCGAGGCAGTGCTGACCAAAGCGGATAGTGTCATGGTGCAGTGATTTGAGCCCCTTGACTTGAAGTTCGGGGCAGACATGCGGATACTGGGCATCGATGGTGTTTACTTCTGGGAATGTTGGCTACTCACTTTCTTGGGCTGAGCTGTGGGACAGAGATCCCCTTACGATCTTTTTCGGGTTTCTTGACAGAGCATATATATATGTATACCTTGTTCCAGTACCCACTTCTTGGGTTTTGGTTACTCTCTTTCAGGAGAGGCGAAGACTCAAGGGGGGTATGCCATGTGCTTTTCGTTTCTAGCTTCTCATGGTTGGACAAGTCTACTCTCCTGCTATAGGTAGCAAAGAATCGACGAGAATTTTATCTTCTCAGTATTAATAGCTCCTTGTGTTTGGATGAGTCTACTTCCTTCCTCTTGTTGGGTTGATCTATATCCCTTTTACTGCACTCTCAGTTGTTCTCCTTTACTTTTCCCTGTTCGATCTACTTCTCACCTCTTCAGTACCTTATTTATTGCTCCCTCGAGCCTTCGAGGCATCCTACTGAGTATTTTTATACTCACCCCTACTTGGGATTTTCCCGCACTTGGTGTTCCCTTGAAGATGACGGATAGGTTGGTCGTGATGCCAGAGGAGATTAGGAGTTCGAGAGCTTGGACCGCATGCGGTGGTCATAGTTGGGTTCCAGGTGTTGGACTCTCCCAACTATTTTACTTTTGTTTACCTATTTCCGGGTTGTTGCACTTTTCTAGTTGGGTGCATGTTTTGCCCCTTTTATTTTCAGTTTACCAATAGCACTTTCTTTGTAATGTTTAGAGGTCGATGCACTTTGAGGTTTATTTATAGAAGTTTGTACTTTACTTTTCTTCTTACTCTGCACTTCTCCATTGAGTGGGATGTGTGTGTGTGTACATGTACTCAGGCAAAGGCCTCCCTGAGTTGTTTAGCCTTCGGCGCTTGTCCCCAGCCCCTGGCCTATGGAGGCGGGCTTGGGGTAGTTGCGGCTCGAGCCCAGGTAGGGTTGGGTCAGGACAAAACTCACAATTTTTATACTGGGCATAAATATTTTTCTTTCGCAAGGTCTTTAGCATAGTATTCAAATATTATTCATGATCCACATTAATTTTGAAGTATATTATAATATCATATATAAATACTACCAAATATTTGTCATGGTAACATCTAAAGACTCTATTCATCAAGTCCATATAGATTGCTGGAGCATTAGTGAGTCCAAATGGAATTCCTATGAATTCATAGTGCCCTTTCCATGTACAAAATTCATTCTTGAGGATATCCTCCTTCTTCACCTTAAATTGGTAATATCTTGACTGATGATCCAAATTGTAAAATTATTCTTCTCTCCATATTTGATTGAACAGGTCATCAATATGAGGCATATGATACATGTTTTTTATCATCATTTTATTGAGCTCACAATAATCAATGAAAATTTTCTTTGACCCATCATTATTCTTGATGAAGAGGACTAGTGAACCCCATTAGGAAGAACTTGGGAATATGAAACCATTATCTAGATTCTTCTATCATTGTTTCTTTATCTCCCCATGTTCCAAAAATTCCATTCTATATAGAGTCTTGGGTAATGGTAATGCCCCATGTATAAGCCCGATTGAAAATTCATCATCTCGACTAGGAAGAAGACCATGCAATTCGTAGAGAAACACATTAGTGTATTCCCTTACAAATGGAATTTATTCAAGGTTGATTCATTCCATAGACTCAATAATTTAGGCTAGTTATAGATTATCATTGTGAAATAATATACATTTTTGATTTCATGGTGATAATGAATATTTATCCTTCTTATTTAATTTGTACAGAATACAAGGACGATTTACAATAGAGAGAGTGATTTCCTTCTCACATAAATTTGTACTCTCTCTATATGATAAAATCCAACCCATTCCTTGAATTACATCAAATTCCACCAAGGGGAGTAAGAAAAGTGTTTTGGGGAAATTTACCACACAAAATTTGACGAGGGAGGAGTTATATACTTGGGATGAAATAATTTCCCCATTTTTCATTCTCACTAATATATCTACTTCCATGGTTTGTGGTGGTGTTTGAATAATTATACTAAAAAATCATGATTTGAAGGAATTTATAGAATGAGAATAAAAATTTTATTCTCTATTATTTAATGAACAACTATCGTACTTTTCACCAATTCATTTTTGGGATTCACTTTGGCCGTAGTGAGGGAAAAATATCTCCCTTCCTGTGTTGGAGGTTTTTGGTTGTCTCAAAAACACTTCGCATAGTTCATCAGTTTGAATGGTTCCATGGTTCATTGAAATTGATGAAATGAAAAATGAAATGAGGTTTTATTGGAGAATTATTTTCCTCTATCACATTTTATGGTTTCTCCTATCGTAAATAACTAGCTTGGTTCCCTTCCTTCCCACACCTAAAGCATTTCCTCATCCCCTTCAAGCAATTTCTAGAGTGATTCTTTCCAAACCTTGGACATGTGGGATGCATAATTTATATATCCCCATTAGATTTATCCATAAGAACCCTATATATTAAACTCTACATTCCACTTTTTATCCCTATAATACCCTTGGGATTCACCGATCCCCATTTCGACTTTGAGGGAACATCAGAACATTTCCTCATATCTATCGAAGTCATGGATCGCCTGGGATTTCTGTAATCTAGGTTTTAGACCACCAAAGAAGCATTAAACTATTAATTCAAGGTTAATGTCAATTACAAAGTCATACCATGAAATTCCTATGATATTTATGTCATACACCCCAACAGATTCTTCACCCTTTTTCTTGAGGGTAAGGAAATCATTTTCCATTTTAATATGGAGAGTGTAAGGAAAATATTTATCAAAGAAAAATTTATGGATATAATTTCACACCGTAGCATCAATCTCTTCCTCAGGCTTCATAGTTTTTATCAATTTTTACCATTGTTCAGCTTCACCCTCCATATGATAAACAAACAAAATAACCTTCACTTTTTTAGATCATTGAAGGATGGAGATTATATTCTCAATGGAGTTGATCCATTGTTCAGTGATTAAGGGACCAGATGATCCATTTAAATTATGAGGCCTTTGTCTCAATAATCTCTTTATTTTGGCTAGTTATCTATTGGGGGGATTTAAAAACTTCTCTAGATCTAGTTTTCAATTCAAAACCTATGTCAGTTGAGAGAGTATCATTATGAAGTCAGTGATTTCTTCTCCCATCGGGTTGGGCATCCCATTGGGGTAGTCACCACATTTCTCTTCACATTGATTGCTTACCTGAATCCATATATTTTGAACTATTAGATAGATTAATAGGAAACTAAATTATGATTATATTTTACTTTAAACCACATAAATGGGAATTCAATAACATTCAAGGGATAACTTATAACAAACTAGTATTTATTTTAGTTATGGATTTCAATGATTCAGTCTGTGTTGTCCATTATCCATTTCCTCACATATACTCTTATATGAATTTTTTTACTCCCTTAACAATGGTTTTTAATTATATTATAAATTATCAATGCATATCCCCAAGGTGTTTCAAACCAGGTGCACGGGAAGTCCCGTTTTTGTGTTCAAGGTTACCCTGAGTTATGCCTGGAAAACATTGTCAGAGTTGTTACTCCAATGTACATATGTGCCTATACCACATCAACATGTAGTATCTAGATAGGTGTGTATTTTCTTGATAAAACACTCACTCTATACTCACCAATATTTTAGGGATTTATTCTTATATATATTCTTATCTCAATGTATTTTTTTAGAGTTTTCTAATCCTAATCCCAAAAATAACTGAACTTTTCCTCTAATACTAACTATAACCACACTTTTGTTTATTACAAATTAATACGTGAATTAATTAAATAAAATTATTCTTAATAAAACCAGAAATATATATAAGTCAAGTGTATTTGGGAATTTTATACATTTCATGACAACATTAAACATAAACTACAACATCTTTATTGAAAACGTCTTTAACATGCCTGAGCATAAAATTGTATTTGATAACCTAGGAAAATACCTAAGAAAGGGTTTGATCCATAAAGCCTTGTAAGGGAATAAACATGGAATAACAGGAAGATAATAATCCATGTTAGAAAAGTAATATCAATGAGGCATAAAGGAAGATTAATAATAAGGCATGATTTATCATGATAATCATAACAAGGGAAATATGGAAACAACTTAAAACACTGCATCATAGGTCAAGGATAAACCACCAAGAATTCAGGGTAAAAAATGTACCATAAATTAATATAGTAAAAACCTTTACCAATAAGAAGTATCGTGATACTAAACCTTGCCCAATTAATTTGAGTGCTATATAATTTCGGGTTCACCAATCACTTTCATTTCATTCTCATGCTTAAGTCTGCCACATAGATTATAAAACATAGATTCATTCACTATTATAATTTATTCCTTAATCAAGGAGTGTGGAAAACATACATGGAAGACCCCAATAAGAAGTTATTTATGAATAAAATTGAACAACCTTGATAGGAAATGGGATAGACCTTCGCTACATAACAAGATTGTCATGGAAAATCATGGTTAGAATTCAGAAGTATAACAACATCGCATAAAATTTAATAAAATGGGTTGATTGGAGATAAATTGGAATCTTATTATTCTTACATGAAATAAATCGTAATTGGTACATGGGCATACATTTCCATACATTTATAATAATAAAAAATAAGGAATATGATAATAAATAAGCTTGATTAAAAAGAGAGAGAAAATATGCTTACAAATTTTTTGCATGGTAACTGGTTTGCATGGGAGGGATTAATGAGAGGGAAATGGGTATTTCATTATTTAGAACTAATAAGTTGATTATGGGGGGTGGTTAAAAATATACTCCATCATTAGTAATTTTAAATAAAAGGGCATAACTAGATAAAGAAACATGGAAAAAGATGAGAAAGGAAAGAACCCTTACTTGAATGTGTTGCTCCAAAGGTTTGAAAAATGGGATTATTAAGAGCTTGGGGTGCCTTTGGAGGATTATATATAATTGAGGAAAGAGAAATTATGTTATATAAATAATTTTTGAGAATTTAAGTTGGATTTTGTGTGGGTTTATATAGTAAATGAGAGGGGAATGCTTCAATATTTCAAAAACATTGGTTTTGGACTCAATAATAAAATATTCAATTCCAAAAACCATCCCAAGGTTTTTTACTATGGTTCTTTCCCAAATGGGTAGGTTTTAATTTTCTATTTATGAAATGTTACAAACATATTAAAATAATTCCCCTTCTTATGTGGAGGTGAGTCTCGAATTAAAATAAATGAGTTTAAAACTCCAAAATATAATAAATGTTTTGGAGGATTCATAAAGGCCTCATAAAATTAATCAGGTCAACTAAAATTAGAATTATTTTAATGTTAAAACACATATTTTTCCTAGGATTTAGATTATATTATTTATTACATAATTTTTGGGAAATTATGATTTCATAAAACACGTTGTATATTTATACATTATTTAATTTTTACCTGAAAATTCCATTGTCTCAGAAAATTATGAAAAATTCATTATTAGATAATTTCAACATTCTAATTCCAAAAATAATATTAATTTTATCTAAATATTTTTTAAAATATATTAATTTTCACTTTTAAAATAGGATTGGACATTTATTGAGAAACGATGGTCTTTGGACAATATTAGTTTTTGAACACTAATGAAAAGTATATTTCACTTTATAAAAATTATGTGAACAATTATAATTAATAAAACTTATTTAATAATAACATTTTATTAAAATAAAATATATTTCAAAAATCCAATAATTCATCAAAAAAATCCCTTAACTAAATTTTAATATTACACAAAAATACAATTTGAGTTTAAATGAATCAAAATCAAAATCATTTATAAATTAACAATAAAAATGAAAATAATTTAATTATTCTATATAATATATAAATTAATATTTTTAATTTCATGATACATATCCCTATATTACACTGACATACACCCAAATAGTAAGGTGTGTGATAGTGAGAATTTTATGGGGTTGTTTAACAAACATGGTTTGGGTCATGATATCAATGATATTGAACATATACTGTAAATAGTTTTCCTCATGATCATGTTTTTGGATATTAGATTTGGATTGCTCAAGGGATAAAATTGCAGTGATGTTATCTCCCATATAACCACTGATAAATAATCGTTATATAGTACAATCGTATTGGATGAGGCCATCAAGTCCTTTGTTTGTGTCGATTGGATTTGTTAAAGCCGTATATTTTTATTAGTCATGTTATCACTATTTAAACGTTATATTAAAAACAGAAATATTCTTAATGATTTTTAAAATCCAAATATATTACCCAGTATGTTCAGGTTTTTTATAACCATATTACAAAATATAACATTTTAATAAATCCCAATGTGAAACATCATTTACAACCATTTGGGTCATTATATAAGCCCTTGGAAACTAACCATGATTTGTATTTTATTTTATTATCCACTATTTTAAATTATTTTCTCTTGTAAATCCATTAACTAAAAATAAATTTCTCTTTTGGGGGTATGTTAATAATGTAACAAGTGTGGGTTTTTTATAAAGTGTGTATTTATTCACCCAAGGAAAAGTACTAATGTTTTGAGTCTTTTCCATTAAAGGATTTCCTATAGGATTTAAGATTATCATATAAAACATCCTGGGCCAAAAAATAATAATAGGAATTCATTTCATACCGGATGAGATGATATATAGATCTCAGGACTCTCCTTCCTCTATCTTAAGTTAATTGGAAATCCTAATCATTAGAAGGATGTTCTGGTTCCAAATTTGAACCAGAACTAGATTTAGAAGCATCCCCAATAGTGGACTGAGGTATAGATTGAGTAGGTAGGATTGCACTCTCAAAAATAGTTGGGGACTCGTATTCATCATTCTGTTCTAAGGATGGTTTAGGAAAGTTAGATGTGGCATACTTGGTTTTTTGAGAAGTGGACTCTTGAAAAATTACTTCCCCACTAACAATAATGTTTTGGTAACCATGTTTATCTACCTAGAGTTTATAACCCTTAACACCCTTGGTGTACCCAATAAAGATGAATTTAAGATATCTTGATTCTAGTTTATCATTTTTAATATGTGCATAATATGTACAACCAAATACTCTTCAGTAGGATTAAGAGGGAGTTCTACCACACTACAGTTATTTATGTGTTCAAAAATGATTAGTTAAAGAGGAAGACCAATTAATAAAGTAGATATTAGTGTTAACATGTTTTCCTTAGAGAGATTTAGGGAGGCCCATGCATAAAATAATGCTTCATCTCTTTCAAGGATGGTATTGTTCATTCATTCTGATAATACATGTTTTAGGGAGTTTCCCTAACAGTTTTATGAATTTTTATACCTTCACATCCAAATTATTCAATGAATCCATTGGATAAGTACTCAATCCCATTATCTATTCTCATGGTTTTAATTTTCTTTTTAATATGGTTTCAACCAATGTTTTCCAGGTTCTAAATGTTTCGATAACATACAATTTTTTTTTAGATTGCTAATCAAGTCTTTTCTAGAAAATTCATCTATTAATGTTACAAAATAAGATCATCTACCATGAGAGGTAGTCCTAGCTATCTCACATAGGTCATAATTAATGTATTCAATGGGTATGGATGCATTAAAGTAGAACCTATTAGAGTAACACTCTTTGCCTTTCTCATCACACAATCATCACAAAATATAATATTTCAAGGTGTGATTCCACTCAAAAGCCCTTGGTTGTTGAGTTCTTCTAGGCCCCTAGAGCATAAATTCCCTAATCTCCTTTTCCAAAGTATATTATTATCAGAGCTGGTGGAATAGACACTACCCAACTACCTCAAATGGGTCTTTCTACTCAATACATACATTACGTTGATAAGATACCCCTTAATGATGGTTCTAAATCATATATATAGATTTATATAATCCTATATCTGATCTAAAATATAATGCCTTTTTATTTAAAATCCAATGGGAACCATATTTCTTTGACGGTTGGGAACCCACCTAACATCAAGTAAAGTGATGATGGAATGGTCATATAGTACTAACAAAATAGAACCTCTTACATCAAACTTACACATCTTATTATTTCTTTAGAGGAAATATCCTTCTACCATTTCAACAAAATCTAGGAATGAATCTCTAAATAGACACATGAGAATGTAACAACATGAGTCCAAGACCCACTCTTTATTGATTACATGGCTGCACAAATTAATGAATTTAGTAGTTCATAACCTGATTCAACAAGAAGGTACTGGTTAGTAGGTTGTTTGGATTTTAACTCATGATTTAGTTTCCTAAATTCAGGATTAATATGCCCACACATACAACAACGGAAGCAACTGACTTTCCTTTCCATATAACTAGTCCTACGTTTAGGTTATTTATTGTTCTTTCTTTAATATTTAGTAAACCATTTCTTCTTTACTTCGGATTCTTGTCTTTACCTAGAGAATAAGATCTCTACATATCCATTTATTCAAGGATTAGAGAGTATTGTTTCGAAAGAATTGTTGAATTTACATGATAAAGTGTTATAGAGTCTCGACCGTACATCATCGTCTCAACTAGAGTGTTGTTGGAATTATCTAAATATATTATAAAGATTATTACTTGATCCTTGTCATTGATAGTTACACTGGTGTTGGCTAAATCTTACATAACCTCAATAAATTCATCAAAATGGGATTTAATCGAACTATTAGTTTTCACTAACCCAATGAAAGCATTAATGATATATATGATTTAACTAAAACATTCGGGCCTATACAAATTTTTTGAGTAGTGTTCTATCCGTTTTAATTTATAGTGACAACAGGTTTCTTATACCCATGGAGGGAATCAATTAGGCCCTACTGAACCAGGAAGGCTCTCATATTAATTCTCCAACTATTAAATTAATTATCTCCATAAAATTTCTTGATTTTGAATCAATTTGTTTCTTTTGTATACCCAATGTGTAGATTCCATGTTCTTAGAGACAATATTAATCGTATGCCCCCAACAACTGACCAATCTCTTTACCAAATAATTATTATTCCAAGGGATTTAAAGATCTAATAAATATAAGAATGATAAATGGATTTATATAATAAAAATAGATAGATAGTGTTGATTTAAGAAAAAATTAAATTGAATAATTAAAATAGAAAACCAAAACTACAAACGGAGAGACAATAATAAAATTCGATAGTAAAAGAAACCCAATGAGGATGTGATACCACATTGTTTCGGGCAAAGGTTAACCAAAGAAATGAAAATCACGAAACTCCAGAATGAACAAACGAGAAATTTTATTTCAGTTGATGATATTCATAGAACTAAAACAATAAGATTCAAGAAAGTTAAATAAAGAGAAAGAGCAGAATAATTTACGTGTGTCGATCCCCTGGGGACATTTGTACCCGACAAGAAAACCACACATTACTAACATGATTTATTTATGCTGAAAAAAATGGAAACTATATATTTTAAAGGAAATAGAAACATTAGAATATTTAAAAACTTCAAAAAAAATGAAAACAGAAACAAAAAATAACAATTAGGGTGTCAGGGTCGAAGCCACTCTAGCGGTCCTAATCCCTAGAAGATGGAACAGTGCGTCCATGACTCCTGGACCCAAACACCCACCTTTTTACCTTCATTATTGTGGAACGTTCACTGATAAAGAACCACACATCTTCCACCAAGTATGGACATCATCTCCACGATAAAATTGACTATGATATGAGGCAAGGGATTTCGATTGGAAAAGACGATACTTTGATGAAGTAGTGAGCTTGGGTTTCACCAAAGGAAACTGAGAGCCAAACCAGGATTGGAGAGCCGAAATGATCAAGTGAGTGAACTGACACCACAAATGGGTTATTAAACCCCTTGACATCATCTAACGCATCGAGTAAACATGACCAATCATGCGGGGCCATGAAGCATAGCCCGAAAAAACTGAGGGGGATGGGGGTTTTAAATGATTTTTTGTAAAAAAAATTGTAGAAAAGGGGTAGGGTTTCACCTATTTTTAAAAATGTGTTCGGAGATGTGTGAACCCCGTTTACGCATCTTCGGTGTTGAGAGATGCGTGAATGGGGTTCACACATCCTTCACATACATCATAAAATTTGCGTGAACCTTGTTCACGCATTTACCCTAGCCAGGAAGCGTGAAGAGCATTCACATATCCTTTGTAAACATTATGAAGGATGTGTAAACCCTATTCATGAATCCTACAGAAAGATTAAATTTTTTATTTTATTTTTGTTTTGTTTCGTTTATATATATATAACAAAAAAATTTAACAGAATTTATATGCTATGTAATATTCCATAGTGTTTTAATTACAACAATCTGGATTCTGACAAAAACGCTCACCCAGTGCTCTCTTTTATTAGAGGGCTAGCCCTGGAAATCATTCTGTATTTCCGATGTGGTATTCAGGTTCTACCTTTCCTGCACAGTGCATTCTTCATTTCCGATGTGGGATTCTATTTCAAGTACCTGACTAACTATAAGACCAATATAAATGGAACTTAAAACATGAATTAAACATATAAGAAATAGTTGAAAATAAAAATAATTTTGTAAAAAATGTTAATGAATATTAATTTCTAAGCCTTCAAAACCACCAACTTGAAACTTAAAAAGGTTTCAAGTGCGTGGCTTTGAAAGACTATAAAATACAAACTACAATACCAACATAAATGAATCATATAATATGGATTACAAATACAATAAATACTTGAAAATAAAATGAATTTTGTAAAAAATGTTGATGAAAAATAATTTATAAGATTTCAAAACCACCAACATAAAACATAAAAATGTTTCAAGTACATGGTTTTGGAAGTCTATAAAATACAAACTATAAGACCAATATAAATTAAACCTAAAACATGGATTAAATTTATAAGAAATAGTTAATAATTAATTAGGTAATTAGTAATATAATTATTAATTACTTAATAATTAATATAATTATTAATCATTAATCATTAATTATTAATTACAAATATAGACTAATTAACTAGTTATTTAGTAATATAATTATATAATAATTAATTAGTAATATATTTATCAATTATAATTATTAATTAAAAATTATATAATAATTAATTAGTTAATTTTTAATATAATTATTAATTATAAAATAAATGAATAATTAATTAATAATATAATTATTAATTATAATTAATAATTATTAATTATAAAATATATAATAATTAATTAGTTAATCGGTAATATAATTAATAGTTATATAATGATTAATTAGTTAAGTAGTAATATCATTATAAATTATAATTAGTAAAATGATTATTTATTAGAATTATTAATTATTAATTATATAATAGTTAATTAGTAATATAATAATTAATTATAATTAAAAATTAATAATATATAATAATTAATTAGTTAATTAGTAATATAATTAATTAGTTAATTAGTAATATAATTATTAATTATACAATGATTAATTAATAATACAATGATTTATTATAATTATGAATTATTAATTATTAATTATTAATTATAAAAAAATTAATTAGTTTATTAATAATATAATTATTAATTATAATTACTCATTATTATTTTTAATTTTTAATTATTAATTATATAATAATTAATTAGATAATTAGTAATATAATTATTAATTATATAATAAATGTTTAGTTAATTAGTAATAAAATTATTAATTATAATTAGTAACATAATTACTAATTATAAATATTAATATAATTATAAATTATAATTATTAACTAATAATTTTATGATAATTATTTACTTAATTAGTAATATAATTATTAATTACATAAATAAAAATTATAATTATATTTAAAAATTATATTACCGATTAACTAATTAATTGTTATATAACTAATAATTATATTACTAATTAACTAAATATTTATTATATAATAAATTATTAATAATTAATAACTAATAATTATAATGAATAATTAAAATAATATATTATATTACTAATTTACTAACTAACTAATGAATTATTATATAATTAATAATTATATTACTAATTAAATAATTAATTATTATATTAAAAATAATTATATTACTAATTAACTATTTAATTATAATATAATTAATAATTACATTAAAAATTAACTAAATAATTTTTATATAATTAAAAATTAAATTACTAATTAATTATTATATAATTCATAATTATATTACTAATTAATTATAATATTATTAATAATGATATAACTAATTAAAAAATAATTAACCAATTAATAATTATATTACTATTTAAATAATTAATTATTAGCTATTTCTTATATGTTTAATCTTTATTTTCAGTTTCATTTATATTGGTCTTATAGTTTGTATTTTATAGTCTTTCAAAACCACGTATTTGAAACTTTTTTAAGTTTCAAGTTGGTAGTATTGAAATCTTATAAATTATTATTCGTGAACATTTTTTACGAAATTCTTCATATTTTTAAATATTTATTATAAATTTAATCAATGTTTTATGTTTAATTTATTTTGGTCTTATAGTTTTTATTTTATAGTCTTTAGAATTCATGTACTTCAAACATAATCCAACCTCAGAAATGAAGAATGTTCTGCATAAGAAAGGGAGAACCTGAATCCCACTTTGAAAATGAAGAATGATTTTCAGGGCAATCCCTCTTATAAAAGAGAACCCTGGGTGAGAGTTTCTGTCAGAATCTAAACTGCTATAATGGTAGAACTGTTGGATATTAAATAGCAGATAAATTCTGTTTAGAAATATTTTTGTATATATATATATAATATATATATATAAACATAACAAAACAAAAATAAAAAAATCTAAAAATACAAATAAAAAAACAATTAAAAGCTTTTGTAGGATGCGTGAACCCCATTCACGCATCCTTCATGAAGTTTATAAACGATGTGTGAGCAGGGTTCACACATCATTCATCATGCCTATGATGCTTGAACCCCTTTCACGCATCTTCCTGGGGTCAGGGATGCATGAATGGGGTTCACACATCTTGGGACCCATTTTTTAAAATATTTGTTACCCTACACATTTTAAATAAATAAAAAAATAAAAAACCCCACATATATAAAAAACCAAACTGAGGCGGCGTAATAAGTTAAGCGCACAAGTGGATGACAAAGATCAATGAGACATCTATGCGGATCAAGGACCAAGGATCTATCCCGCATGGATCACCAGGGTGTTAGAGAGAGAGTGCACAAAAGGTTTGAACGAAGTCTAGGGCCGAAATAAAAGTCCCACAAGTAAATGAAAAATCCCAATTGATAGTTGAGAAACATTTATATAAAATTGAGAATTTAAAATAAAAAATCTAATTTATCATGCATGGTTATCAAACTGAAACAAAAAAAAATTCAGTTGTAAAAAACTAAATGAACATATTATTTCACACTATAGAACTAGTTTACTCAGGAGAGGTGGTTCCTTCAACCAGGTGGTCATCTTCTTCAATGGGTTGTGGTGCTTCAACTAGAATATCATGAATCGTCTGCCATTAAATATCAAATTTTGGGCTTAGTGTTCTTTCATCTGAGATCTTGGTTCATCCACGTCGGCAAAGGTATAGGATTCTTCATCTTGAAACATTGGTTTTGGTCATCATCAAATGGAAATGGAAATTTAGATTCATCAGTGACAACCTTCAGCAAGGTTGGTGTATTTTAATTAATGGCTTCGTAGTGCTCTTGGCATTTGGATACATGTTTTTCTTCATTAGATCAAGTATGTGAATGCCGGAAAAATTAGATATGTGGGTAGCACTTCAAAACCACCTCCATCTAGAATAAAAAATTAAAGATGAAATAAAAATAAAACAAATAAAAAAATAAAAAATAAAAAAATTATGTTAATAAATGACTAAAAAAATATTATCATTGAAATTAAAAAAACATATTACAGCTATTCCATAAAATGAATAAAAATTTAATTTTATTAAAATAAATTTTTATAAATTAATTAATTTATTATTTAATTAACTAAAGAAAGAAATGGTAAAAATTAGTAAAGGAAGTAAATTATAATTCTAAATTAGAAATTGAAAATTTATTTAAAAAAAATTAATTACTAATATGCACTAAACTAACTAAATAAAGAAACTATAAAAAATATAAATTGATCAAACACCAATCATAATTATACCAAGATGTTAAAATTATTATTTTAAATGAATCTTTGATATTAAATAATAAATTCAAAGTTTAAAAAAAATTAAAATTAAAACATAAATGAAAAATTAATTATTAATAAATTTATTATTTTAAGAGTCTTATTATTTAAAAAACCATCTAACACCAATGCAAGTTAAGTAATTTTAACATTATTAGAACAAACAAATTAAATAATATATATTATGTGAAAAACATGTATCAACATGTCACTACATCACCTGGAAACTTATTTCTATAGTTTTAATTTTTGGTCATCAGGCATGGTCTTTAAATTCATCATCTATTTTTAAATAATTATAAATTATTTGAATTTATATTTGAATAGATTCATTAATTTAGGGGAAGTAGATAGTTTAATTATTCTTGAATGAGAAATTGTCTACATAAAAATGCAATAGCTATTTTAGTTTTCATGTAATCAGTTTTATATAAGTATACTATAGAAGTTTAAGTTTTATGATATAGTTTTAAATATTTTCTTCACTATTTTTCAATTATTAACCCGAGGAAGAGTGAAACATTCTTCAAGTAATAAAGATTTAAAATTTGTTTTCAAAACATGTGCATGATAATTGTTTTATTCATGATTATCATTACTAAATTTATACTGAATACGTTTAGCATGAAGTGAATTATATGTTCATAATATGTTTTAGAATGTTCATTTTGAAAGTTTAAATACTTTTTTAATTTATTGAAAATATATTTTAAATTCAATGAATATATCTTCTAGATATCATATCTATTTAAGGTTTGTTTTCCTTTAAGTGTTACATTTTGTAACCTCTTAAATTTATTTGGAAAGCCTATTTATACTACATGTGTAATTCTTGTTTGAGATTATAAGTTATGGAATTATCTATTTTTTTCATTATGAGTTGAGAGAGTTTTTACTATAGATATTCGGATCCTCTATTTTTGTTTAACTAGGTTGATTACATTATTTAAAATAAGGATGTTCATTTCTTGTAACCGGTTACTGTCATTTCTAAATTTGATCATTTCTTATGCTTTAATTTTTTTAAATATAAATAGTATTAATTAAATGGGGAATATATTTTTTATGTTTTTCTGGGGTACATTTTGATAAATTTCAAAGAGGGCGTTAGTATTGTTGAGTTTTTAATTATAATTTTGGTTTTTAAATTTACAAAAAGCGGGAGATTGTTATTTTTGAGATACTGAGAGTTTTGGTAAATTGTGTTTTATTTTTTTTGATAAATTGAAAACCTCCACTCATTCGACTATATTATTAAGAGAATAAATTCCTTACTTTAGTTGAATATTTCAAATTTTCAGATCCATCTCTTTATTTGGTTCATTATAAATTAGATATTATAATTAAAATATATATGAATGAAAGTAGTCTTGATCAATTGAAAATGATTTAATTGTATCTTTGAAATATAATTATTATATTTTTTGTAATGAGTTTGTATTTTTAATAATATATTTTTAATTTTAATTTTTATTAAATATCATAATTTATTCCTATTGTTTTTATTATTATTTATAATTATTATTATTTCGTATCATGTGAAAATTGAATTATAATGTTTATTTTTACCTTGGGGTAAGCCTTGAAAAGTTCAAGTTACCCTTATGTAAGTTTGGTGTACCCTAGTTTAAGTTGTTTTAACTATTTTTCACACTTACATAACAGTTTTATTACCCTTACATAATTATTTTAATTTTTGATTTACCCTAACGTTATAGTTTTCCTAGCCATACATAGGGGGTTTTTATTTGTCATTTCCATTACATGATCTTGTGTTTACCCTTGCGTAGGGGGTATATATATTTCATTACCTTTACACAACATTCAATTTATCCTTATGGAATCTTGGTAGAACTTTATGCACGTAAAGAAAATTGAGTCTTACGATTACACATGTCCTATAATTATTTTTTATATATACATAAGATTAAGATTACCCTTACATGAACTGTAAAATATGTAAAATACCATAATGTAGTGATCGAGTTTACCTTTACACATGGTTAATTAAATACTACTTACCCATACCTGAGAAAATTTACACTTACACAACAAGGTAATATGTAAGTTGACCATTATGTGACCATGTATTTACATTTATACAAATTTGAGGTTTCCATAATGAAATATGTATAAGTTGATCCTTACCATTACAGAAGATATATAAATTATAATTTACCCTTATTCATGGAATCTAAATTTCTTTTAACCCTTATGAATCTTGAATAATGTTTTTCTACCCTTACTCCACTAGTATATTTTAATGGTTTCCCTTATGTGGGTTATAAAAATTATTTTCAAAGTATATGAATTATTTATAAAATATCATAGTATATTTACATTGTGAACACACTACCCTTATGAAATAAAATACTCCTTTTTTTCTTAAACAGGGTTCATAAATTCCTTGTAAGAATTACAATAAAAGTTTCTCTCATTTGGTCAAGAAATAAGAGGTCTAAGGTGCAAAAATTCCATGATTAAATATTCACAGGGATTAAATGTTGAATATGATCATAATCATAAAAATATAAGAAAATATATTATGTTTCCTATTCTTATTTTATAATCATTTTGTTTTAAATGTTTGATTGATGAAATAGCAAACACCAGTGTGGAGATGATTAATTTTTTTAAAAGATATACAAATAGTCTTTCAAATTTTTTCTATAAGTAATTTTTGAGTAAAATTTCTCAAATACATACATTAATACATATGAATTAAAAATCTAATGGATCCTTGAGACACAATAATTCCACACTTTTAATTTACATGGAACCTCTAGTTTCCCTAGTTTCCCTTGTTAAAATAACATTTTAGGAAATAGTTACCTTTTTCCATGTATGATTTGGATTGGTTTTTTTGGTACTTTTAATTTGATCATGGTACAATAATATCCAAAATGATAATCATGATATAAATTTCATATATATTCATTATATATGTTTTTGGAGTAATGATTAAAATTTTATTGATTTAAAATTAATTACATCGTTCATGGAGATGGTAGGTCGTACACACTCATGAACGTTGTTCC
The DNA here is from genome assembly GCA_963277665.1 of Viscum album. NCBI lineage: Eukaryota > Viridiplantae > Streptophyta > Magnoliopsida > Santalales > Viscaceae > Viscum > Viscum album. The sequence continues at coordinate 258,443,713 of OY728150.1, forward strand.
CATTTCGAAGACAGATTGAAAAAAGAAAGTTAAAAAATTTATCATAATTAGAGATTCATATTTATGTCTTATATGTCATATATTCTTAAAAAATATTTCAGTATTACCATACATGATAAAATAATATAAAAACTTAATCACATCACTTTTTGGAGGCGGTAGTCCACACGTACGCTCGAGCAATGTTATCATTTTATAATGACTTTTTAGGTAAGAATGAGGACATGATATTATAAATCTAGGAGTTTAAATATGTCATAAATTTCTTATATATATTTTTAATCCCACAATAACTCCAGATATGAGAGGTGGTGATAGAAAACAAATTATATCGGTTCACGAGGTGGTAGTCCGACGTACACACGATCGAAGTATTCGTTTCCAATTTGATGGAGGAGAATAAAGATATAAGTTATTCGATTAAAATAAATAAATATAAATATATTTAATATACTAATATTATTATATCGTCATGTTTTAATAATATTTTAAGGATGTGGAAGAAGAAATGAAAAATATTCTTGCATAAGAATGATACAACTTCATCAAACAACTCCATAAGATTGCACCAAAAACATTTAAAAGAGGGTTTACTATTCAAAGTAAATCCTCTTTTATGATTTGAGTGAATTTAGGTAGGAATTTTGGTATGTTTTTTCTAAACCCAAAGGTTTTTGAAGTGTGAAAATCATAGGAGAGTGGTTCCTTTTCATAAGTGGGGGAGAGGACACATAAGGAATATTTAAAAAGAAAAAGGTATAAACACATTTCAGACTTAAACCATGGAACAAAAATTTTTCAACATAGAACCTCAAATGAGATAAGTTGGAAATATGTCCATAAAATAAGAATTATAGATGTTTTTAAGTTTTTTGGTTTGTTATCTTATTTACATTAACCCTATGATAAACTTGTTCTAACCTTATCTGTGATAATTAAATTTTATTGGGTTTACTATTCATTAAGGGAAAAAGTTATTTTGGAATTAATGCATAATATTAATTAAGTTAATTCTAAGAATGGAATCCATTTTTCTAAATTTGATTCATATATGTTTTAGAGTTTAATTTAAAAGTAGACTCACAGACTCGATGAAAAACCGTTTTCCAAAGAGAATTTTTTCTTAAGAATAAATTCTTTATATTATAATTCATCATGAAATTGATTATAATGAGCTATGTCTGATTAATAGTAATATAATTGAAATAATTTTACTTTTATTATATTTTAAAACAAAATAGAACTTTGTAAATTCTTTAAATGAAAATACATTTTTAAAATAAATAGTTTTTTTCACTATACATCAAATATTAATCTTTTAATAAATTTATCAAAAATTCACACAATGTTAATTTAAAAAAGTTGATTCAAAAAAGTATGTTCAATTTTTGAAAAAAAAAATTATAATGGGAACCAATCAATTTTATGTTTTTTCACAAAAAGAGTGATTTTTTTAGAAGAAAAATACTATCAAAGTATATAAAGACTATACGAAAAACTAATTAACAATTTATTAAAATATATTATTTATCTAAAATAATTATACATATTAAAAAAAATTATTCCTGTTTATACATCCAAATTTAATGCCCAGGTTAAAATGGTTGTTTTTAAATAATAATATTAATCGTATATTGTGGTTCAATAAAACTCGGTGTTGTGTGTATGACAAGCTATTTAAATAAAATTTAATAAATTCCTAGGGTGTTACATGTACATTTTTAAAGTATATTATTGATCAATGATTTAGTTCTAACTTGATTTCAGTAACCATGTTCAAAAGTTTTGAGAAAAGGAATCTAAAACCCGTGATAGTTTCCTTATAATTAATGAATTGTCTAGTGAAGTACATTATTGGAATGTTCATAGACATATTAGTAGTGATTGGAAAGTATGTATTTCACATATATTTATTGAAATTTGATATGAAGGATTAAGGATACATCCTAATCATTATTGTTCACCCTTTACTTGGCACTGAGATATCCCTTATTAATATTAGCCAAGGATGCTTGAATTTTCAAGTAAAATCAGAGAAGGTTTAGGTTCACCTCTTGAAGACTAATAATCTTGTTGATGAACCATATAATTTTCAAATTGTCCCAAAAAATAAGATAAATTGTGAATTTTTGGGTGTGAAAGTGGTGTTGTATATGGGAAAGTGGATGATAAAAAGAAGGAAACCACTACGGAAAAATGCGTATTTGCGACGGGGATAAATCCCGTCGCAAATAGTCCCGTTAGAAACTTATTTGTGACGGGAGAATTTGCCCGTCGCAAATAAGTAGTTATTTGCGACGGGCTAGCTTTCCTCATCGCAAAAGGACTGGCGCGCTTTGCGCGCCAAATCGCGGGAAAGTTATTTGCGACGGGTGGTAACCGCCCGTCGCAAATATCCGGCAGCGGTAAAAGATATTTGCGACGGGAATATACCCCTGTCGCAAATAGTATGTCGGCAGGTTATTTTTTTCGACGGGACCCGTCGCAAACAACTATTTAACCGTTGACCGTAATAAATGAGGGCTAAGGTATTTGCGACGGGTACCGTCGCAAATAATACTATTTGCGACGGGTATCCCGTCGCAAATAATCTAACCTATAAATACCCCCCATCCGTTTTTTTCATTCATTCTCAAACTCGATCTTCTACTTCTCTCAAAACTCTATTTTTAGAGTTCAGCGTTTCTTAAGTTTACTTTTTTTTCGGAGTTGATATTGATGTTTTCAACAACGATCAGAAATCAACCTCAGATCAATTTTAAAGGTATTTATGTTCATTTTAATTTAATATTTATTTTAAATTTTTTATTAGTTTCAATTATTCTTAATTATTTGTAATTTAATTATGTTTACATTGTTTTGTTACTTAATAAATTTAAATTATTAGTATTCATTGTTCATAGTTAATGATAATTAGGAATAATTAGTAATAATTTCCAATAATTAAGAATAAATGCTAATAATTAGTAATAAATACCAATAATTAGGAATAATTACTAATAATTACTAATAATTAGCAATAATTAGGAATAATTACCAATAATTAGTAATAATTTCCAATAATTAGCAATAATTAGAAATAATTGGCAATAATTAGCAATAATTAGCAATAATTTCCAATAATTAGCAATAATTAGCAATAATTAGCAATAATTAGCAATAATTAGCAATAATTTACTAATTACCAATAATTATCCATAATTAGTAATAATTACCAATAATTATTAATAATTAGTAATAATTACCAATAATTAGTAATAATTACCAATAATTAGTAATAATTAGAAATAATTACCAATAATTAGTAATAATTAGAAATAATTACCAATAATTACCATAAGTTAGAAATAATTACCAATAATTATCCATAATTAGTAATAATTACCAATAATTACCAATAATTACCAATAATTAGTAATAATTGGTAATAATTACTAATAATTACCAATAATTACCACTAATTAGTAATAATTAATAATAATTACCAATAATTAGTAATAATTAGTAATAATTAGTAATAATTAGTAATAATTACCAATAATTAGTAATAATTACCAATAGTTAATAATAATTACCAAAAATTAGTAATAATTACCAATAATTAGTAATAATTACCAATAATTAGTAATAATTACCAATAATTAGTAATAATTACCAATAATTCATAATAATTACCAATAATTACTAATAATTTCCAATAATAAGTAATAATTAGTAATAATTAGTAATAATTACCAATAATTAGTAATAATTACCAATAATTAGTAATAATTAGTAATAATTAGTAATAATTAGTTATAATTCGTAATAATTTGTAATAATTTGTAATAATTACCAATAATCCGTAATAATTACCAATAATTAGTAATAATTACTAATAATTAGTAATAATTACCAATAATTAGTAATAATTACCCATAATTAGTAATAATTACCAATAATTAGTAATAATTACCAATAATTAGTAATAATTACCAATAATTAGTAATAATTACCAATAATTAGTAATAATTACCAATAATTACCAATAATTACCAATAATTACCAATAATTAGTAATAATTAGTAATAATTCGTAATAATTCGTAATAATTAGTAATAATTCGTAATAATTACCAATAATTTGTATTAATTACAAATAATTAGTAATAATTACCAATAATTAGTAATAATTACCAATAATTAATATTAATTACAAATAATAAGTAATAATTACCAATAATTAGTAATAATTACCAATAATTAGTAATAATTTCCAATAATTGGTAATAATTACCAATAATTAGTAATAATTACCAATAATTAGTAATAATTACCAATAATTACCAATAATTACCAATAATTACCAATAATTAGTAATAATTACCAATAATTAGTAATAATTACCAATAATTAGTAATAATTACCAATAATTAGTAATAATTACCATAATTACCAATAATTACCAATAATTACCAATAACTACCAATAATTACCAATAATTACCAATAATTACCAATAATTATTAATAATTACCAATAATTATTAATAATTACCAATAATTAGCAATAATTAGCAATAATTAGTAATAATTACCAATAATTCATAATAATTACAAATAATTACCAATAATTACCAATAATTACCAATAATTACCAATAATTACCAATAATTACCAATAATTACCAATAATTACTAATAATTACCAATAATTAGCAATAATTAGCAATAATTAGCAATAATTAGCAATTATTAGCAATAATTATCAATAATTACCTATAATTACCAATAATTAGTAATAATTACCAATAATTAGCAATAATTACCAATAATTACCAATAATTGCCAATAATTGCCAATAATTAGGAATAATTACCAATAATTGCCAATATTTTCCAATAATTACCAATATTTTCCAATAATTACCAATATTTTCCAATATTTTCCAATATTTTCCAATATTTACCAATATTTACCAATATTTACCAATATTTACCAATAATTAGGAATAATTACCAATAATTTAGAATAATAACATTATTACATTATTTGTATATTTTATTATTAATATTAAAATAATATAATTTTCTATATTATATACAATTCTCTTTTCATCTGTGTGTTTTCTATCTCCACTTGTAATATTTGCATTCTTTTTCAGAATTATCAACCTACTCACCAATGGAGAGGTGAAAGTGAATGCAAATATTACATGTGGAGACAGAATATTAATCACACAGATGAAAGGATAATTGTATATAATATAGAAAATTATATTATTTTAATATTAATAATAAAATATACTAATAATGTAATAATGTTATTATTATATAATTAATATTTATGAAAAAATTATATTAGTATTATTAAAAAAATAAAAAATCAATATAATATTAAAATTATCTATATTTGTAACAGGTTTTTCTTTATTCTCAACATATTAAATCCTTTCTTGAGTGTTTTTTCTAAAAAATTATTCAAAACCAGTAATGCTTTTATATTTTATAGAAAAATATGGAACAACGAGGTCATCAACAGTCATTATTAGATGACCTCATAGGGATAAATCAATGTAGAAATCCAAACGGTTCTGGTTTAAATCCAGTATATATAGAGGGTGTGGAGACTTTTTTTTCATTTGCGGCATCAAATCCAGAATTTGTTTAAGAAGGCAAAATAAAATGCCCTTGTAGAAAATGTGCATTGAGAACATTTGACACGTTTGAAAAAGTGGGGGGACATCTCTTGCATTTTGGTTTTCAACCAGATTATGTTTTTTGGTATCAACACGGTGAATGAAGTTCCAAATTAAGTGATACCAACGTGATTCCGAATCCATCCCGGTTTCAAGATTTAGTACATGATGTTGCAGGTTCATCTGTTCAACATACAGAAACTCCGGCTGATATAGATTAAAATCATGAGTTGGCACCGTCTGAATTTTATGAGTTGTTGAGGTTTGGTGAGGATGTATTATATCCTGGCTGCAAGATGAGAAAATTAGAAGTAGTTGCAAAATTTATGGTTATCAAATCAGATAATGGAATGTCAAACACCTATTTTGACCAGATATTTTCTTTTCTTAAAACACTGTTACCCAAAGGAAATGTTTTTCCTACAAATTACTATGAGAGTAAGAGGCTGGTTCAAAATTTGGGACTTACTTGTCAGAAGATTCATGCATGTTCAAATGACTGCATTTTATATTCTGGGGAAAATGAGTCATTGGATAGTTGTCCCACATGTGGGACATTGAGATATAAAGAAAGGAAATATGGGAAGTCTGGTTTGATTCCTGTAAAATAGTTGAGATATTTTCCGCTTACATCCAGACTTCAGCGTTTATTCATGTCTAAGAATACAGTGACAATGATGTCATGGCATAAAGCGAATATTTCAACCGATAAAAGCTTGAATCATCTAGCCGATGGTGATTCATGAAAACATTTTGATAGAGTGCATCCATCATTTTCTTTAGAAGCTAGAAATGTTCGAATGGGCCTTTCCACTTATGGTTTCTGTCCGTTCGGATCTTATGGTAGTCAATATTCATGTTGGCCTGTTTTTTTAACTCCGTACAATTTACCTCTATGGATGTTGATGAAGGATCCATATATCTTTTTGACTTTACTAATTCCAGGACATCCGAAGAAAAATATTGATGTTTATTTAAAACCATTGATTGATGAATTAAGTTTATTGTCGAGTACTGGTGTCAGTACATATGATGTTTCCACGAAACAGAATTTCATACTGAGAGCAGCATTGTTGTGGACAATTAGTGACTTCCCGGCTTATGGGATGTTATCTGGCTGGAGTACACATGGTCAGAAATCATGTCCTTACTGTATGGGGGAGGACAAAGCCTTTATGCTCATTCATGGAAAGAAACTTTATTATTTTGACTGTCATCGCAAATTTCTTCCAGCTGATCATCCTTTTCATAGAAACAGATCTCATTTCAGAAAAGGAACAATTGAAAGGGATGGACCTCCAAAAATGCTATCAGGTTCGGAGTTAAAATCAATTGTATTTTCATTACCTCCCATCACTTTTGGTACCACAATAAACCAACAGAAAATTTCTGGTTTTGGGAAAGAACACAATTGGATTAAACGTAGCATATTTTGGGATTTTCCATATTGGTCTGGTTTTTTGGTCCGCCACATGTTAGATTTCATGCATATTGAGAAGAACTGTTTTGAGAATTTGTTTCATACAGTTTTGGATACACCAGGAAAGAGAAAAGACAATGTAAATGCACATTTAGATCTTACCCAAATTTGTAGGCGTCCAGAACTGGAACTGTTTGAGAATGTCAGAACAGAAAGGCTACTGAAACCAAAAGAAGCTTATACACTGTCTAAAACTGTTTATTATTTTTTCAGTGGATTGCAGATTTGAGACTTCCAGATGGTTGTGCTTCCAATTTGGGTAGATGTGTAAAGAATGGTCATATTACTGGATTAAACAGTCATGATTATCATGTTATAATGGAAATACTTCTACCCATTGGATTAAGAGGTCTGTTGAATTCTATGATTTGGGATTCCATAATAGACATGTCTCATTTTTTCGAGAAATTTGTGAGGCTACAGAAGATTATGATTCTCTATACAACCTTGAAGAAGCTATTGTTGTAATTATATGTAAACTGGAAAAAATATTTCCGCCCTCTTTGTTCGACTCAATGGAACATTTGATGTTACATTTTCCATATGAAGCCAAATGTGGAGGTCCAGTACAGTTTCGATGGATGTACCCAATTGAAAGATGCATGAAAAAATTGAAAAGAAAAGTACGCAACAAAGAATCTGTTGAAGGATCTATTACAGAAGCTTATTTGCAAGAGGAAATATCTTTTTTCTTCTCCCATTATTTTGAATCTAAGTATCCTTCAAAACACAACCGAATGGGACAGAATGAGAGGAATATTGATGAAATCGACAATCAATTATCTGTTTTCAACCAGCCAGATCTAGGTTTTGGTGGAGTTTATGAACGCTGGCTTTCGGATGATGAACATCACAGAGCTCATACATATGTTCTGCTGAACTGTGAAGAGATGACATAAGTTGTACTGTAAGTGTTTATATTACTTATTCTATCATTTATGTTACAGTAAATAACTTTGTTTTTATAGTTTGTATGATAATCATATCAAGAAACAAGTTCCACAAATTACAGCAGTTGCTCTCGAAGAACGCCGACAGAAATCATTCTCTCAGTGGTTTCAAAAACTGGTAACATAAATTCTTTATATTTTAGCAACTCATTCAATGTATAGTTTACTATACTGATAATTATTTCACAAATTTTCAGGTGTCTCGACATGCTGATAAAATTGAAAAACGACTGTGTATATTGAGTAACCCACCTTCCAAACTTTTTAAAACTTATAATGCATATGTGGTGAATGGATTTCGATTTCGCACACATGCATATGGGGAATCAAAAAAAAAATTAACAGTGGAGTTAGCTTGAGAGGATCTCATCATCGAGAAAATGAAGTTGACTTTTATGGCATACTTGATGAAATCATTGAACTCTGTTATCTTGGACAACATTACATAACCATGTTCAAATGTCGGTGTTTGGATACAGAGAGAGGCGTGCGTTTTCATCCGACTCATGGAATCATCGATATTAAATGTAAAAGTGTTCTTGCAGTAAATGAACCATTCTTACTGGCTCAACAAGCACATCAAGTTTATTACGCAAAGAACTGTGCTACATCAAGAGACTTGACTGATTGGTGGAGTGTAATAAAAATCAAAATTCGAGACAATCAGTTTAGTCAAAGTGAATGTGCTTTCACTGATGTGCAAAGAATTGAAGTTTTTCAAGAGAGTACTCAAAATCAATCTTTTTTACAAAGATACATGAGTATCGATGACGACACCCCACATTTAAGAGTCGGTGATGACGATGATGTTAATGATGTCACATATGAATTTGAAATGGTAAGAGATGAAGCAACTGGAACTCGAATGGATATCGATGATGTTGAGGAGGAATATAAAGATGACATTGAAATATATGAAGATGATGATGAAGATGAACACTGATAGAATTCCATGGTAGTTATATACAATCATAATATATATATGTATATATAATAGTAATTATCAATTATTTGCTAACAAAATTATCATTTTCTATTTCAGATGGACGACGAAACATTTCGTGAGTTGGCGGATGCTGATCTTCCTTTCGATGCGGATGAGTTGCTGGCAGATGACCCTCAGCCTACAGGCGCTCCAGGGAGTACGCGGAGGGGGCGCAGTCTTGCACGATTGATGATTCCTGACCCCGTCCCCGAGCGACATCCACGTCTTGGGTTTGATCCATGCACACGGAGGTGTGATAAACTGTGTGATAATCTCTAGATTTGACTAAGATTTCATTAATTTATTCACATAATAAATGTTTATTATTTTTACAGTTTTCTGCATATAGCAGTCGGACAGGGCAGCGCTATTTTGCGTAACTATTTCTCTCAGCCGTGGACCACATGGGAGCAGATTCCCATTGATGTACAGCAGGCCATGTTCGGCCATTGGTTGGTACGTACGTAAATGAATAATTTTTATTTTGAAAATTATTTCATTTATAACTTGATATTTTGATTTATTTGTAGGGTTTATGGTATCCGATCGAGGATACCATGCGTGACGCCATCCACAAGGCATGGGAGGTGGCCATGCGTGATCGCTTTCGTCAGTTTTTGCACAATTTAAGAAAAGCTTCCATGAAGAAAGCAGGAGTGTCAGATTTTGACGAGTCATGTAGAGGACACCAACCAGAGTACATTTCATCCCATGTATGGGATGGATTATGTGCACACTGGTTGAGTGGTGCCTTTTAGAGGAGATCATCGGTGGGGAGGAAGAATCGGGGGGAGACAGGAGGTGACTCATTGAGTTGGGAGTCGTTCTTTCAGTACTCATAGACAGCATCTGGTAGGTACATTATTTATAAATATTTTATATAACTATAAATATTGACAGTTTATTTTTTTTCTTATAGGCTGTCGATCTCCCCGATATTACGGAGTACGACGTATATTAGAGGATGTATAGTGATCCTGCTACTGAGGAGCTCAGAGGTGATCGTCAACATCACATCGTGGTCAGTATTATTTGTTTTCAAGTATAAAAATTAACTGTATATAATATATTCACAATTTTAATTTTAAATTGCAACTATAGGAGTCATATGAGGCCGCAGCGTCAAAGAACCGGCAGGAGAGTCAGGCCGAGTCCTCAGATAAGACCACTGGCCGTCAGTTTGATGAGGCGACATGGATGCAGGTCACCCAGTATGCCTTCGAGAAGGGCCGGGTAGTTGGTATTAGCTCTCGACTGACTCCCAGAGATTATTATGGCAGTGCTGCGATGTCGGCGTCCAGCTTGAGAGGAGCTCGTGCATCTTCTTCTGCTACACAGTATGAGGATCAGTTGCGATCTCAGAATCCACTGATAGAGAGTCTCAGATAGGAGCAGGAGCAGATGTGTCAGCAACAGCCGCAACATGAGGAGGAGCGTCGACGCCAGCAACAGCTGTACGTGGAGCAGATGAGTCGGTGGCAGCAGCAGCAGCAGGAGCAGATGGAGTACATGCACCGACTCACTCATGCTTTAGGGATGGATTTTCCTCCACCTGCATCGGCAGATCCCCCCTCCCCCTCCTTCAGATTAGAGTTTGTTTTTATGCTATAAAGTTTGTTAAATCAAAATATGAATTTTTTTATTTTCGTAGTTTCTGTCTTATTATAAAATATTAATAATATTATATTTTGAAATAACAATATTAATATGAATAATAATATTATTTATATTTTATAATATTAAAATTTATATATATATTAAAATTTTATAATATTATAATTTAATTATATTTTTTTGTAATATTTGAATTATATTAATATTTGAATGTAAAATAATTCTATTATTTTTATATTAATTAAAATAACTTATTAATATTTTTTTATTAATGAATTATAATTCTAATATTATTATATTAATTAAATCATTTATTTATATTCTATTATTATTTTTTTGAATTACAAATCTATTTTTATTATATTAATTAAAATAATTTATTAATAATTTATTATTTTTATTTGTGAATTATAATTCTATTATTATATTAATTAAAATCATTTATTAATATTTTATTAGTTTTTATTTTTGAATTATAATTGGATTATTATTATATTAATTAAAACAATTTATTAATAATTTATTTTTTTTATTTTTTTTATAGTATTTGCGACGGGATACTATGCTCGTCGCAAATAGTATTATTATTATATTCATTAAAATAATTTATTAATATTTTTTATTTTATTTTTTAAAAGTATTTGCGACGGGCCCGTCGCAAATACTATTTGTGACGGGCCCGTCGCAACACGTATTTGTGATGGGCCCCGTCGCAATTACTAATTTAAAAGTTTTTACAAATCTACGAAGTAATATTTGCGACGGGAAGGATCCCCGTCGCAAATAATGTCTTTAGCGACGGTCCCATCGCAAATAATTGTTTTTGCGACGGTGTTTTCCGCAACGAGTGATTTGCGATGGGCCTCCATCACAAAAGGCCATTTGCGACGGGATCCCGTCACAAATGACCCGTCGCAAATACCTGCTTTTCGAGTAGTGAACTCACGAAGATATAAAAAAAATAAGTTTAATGGATTTAAAATAACATTCAAAGGAGTATTTTATAAATTTAATTCACATGGTCATTAAAAAACCAATGATGTAGATTATTAAACTCCAAATACAAACTTAATATCTATTTTTGGGAGAAGGGGAATAACATCAAATTATTTTTATATCTTATATCTCCAATGAATAAGAGAAACAATTTTAGGAGATTATGAAGAAAATAAGAAAAGAAATATCATGGAGAAATTTCAATATAATTGGAATAAAAACCTCAATATTCACATAATTAGTGATTCTAAAAGAATGTATAAATTTAAACTTACAACCCAATAATAGGTTGAACCCCCTTATGAAAGTGGTCATGATGAAGTAGATAATGAAATTTCATGATGTTTGTATAATTTATCCTATCTCATAGGGTGAATGATTGATTCAACTATAAGTCGTTACAAAATAATAGAAATGATTGTAGTTAATAATGATAAAAAGATAATATCCCCTAAAACTATGATAGGGTATATGGTTTTTCTTCTTTACCTAAATCTCAATGATTCCAAGAGGAAGGATCATTTGCCTCTCCCATTCATCTATCAAACACTGTGGAGACTTTTCAATCAAAAATACTATTGTTTCTTATATATAAATTGTATGATAAAAATGTAGATTTAGATACTCAATTACAAGAGGTAAGGGGGTTTAATTGTAAGTTTAAAAAACATTCTTTTTTCAAATTTAAGGAAAATTTGTTTAAGGAGGATAAATAAATCAGATTCACTTAAACCCTATTCTTTAAGAGTAAGGAAAAAAATACATTGGGCCCAATAAAGTTGATTATAGAAATGAAATAATCACACTTTTATACATATGTATGATTCTACTTAAAAGAATATAGAATCTTATATCAGAGTTTCAAAAATATGATAAAGTATAAGAAAAACTTTATTATTATTACAAATTGCGGTGGAAATTAAAAGTACATATAAAAGAGAACAAATATTTTAACCAAAAGAGTAGGGTATAAAAAAAATATTGGATAAAGAACCCTCGAATTATACTTTCCAGAAAGTATGTCTTACCAACACTAGGGTAAGCCCTTGATACAATGATCAGTGTGTGTCATGATATCCCTACAAGCCCTCGATATGTAATTTGATCAGTGCCTTTATCTTTCTTCAGCTAGAATCCCTCAATTTGTATGGTGATCAACACCTATATCTTTCTTCAACTTGGAAGCCCTCAATTGTATACAACAACAATCAGGGTCAAATAATGAAAAGTAAATCATGTTGAATATCTTAAGTATTTCAAACAATTTGTTCACAACAAAATCTCTCCAGGGATTTCGCACAAAGAAATTTTGGAAAATATCTCATAGTGTATCAAATCTCCTAAAAGTTCACAGCTTCGAACACCTTCATATGACTTAGTATTTATAGATGAGATCTACAACAGTCATATTTTCTTCCGACAATCCTATTTTTCAAGAATTTTCAGAGTGACGTGTACAGTTGGAACTTAAAACAGTCCTATAATAACATTTTGGATGACTTCATTTAGTATAAGTAAATATCACGAGAAACAATGAGTATGCATGAATTCAAACATTACATTAAGAAAATAATGTAACTTTAAAAATGTTTTGAAAATATTAAATTAAGGAAATATAGTAACTTTAAGAAAGTTATGAAAATATTATATTAAGGAAATATCGTCTCTTTAATAAATTTATAAATTAGATCTGAAAAATTTTTTAGAATCAGAATTGAGAAACATAAAATTAGAATCACAATTCTGGAGAAATCGGAATCGAGAAAAAATAAATCATATTCTATTTTTTGCGTGATTCGGATTTCAAAAAGATAAATCAGATTCAATTTTTTGGATTATTTGGAGTAGATAAAGAAGAATTAGTTTCAGTTTTCTACATGATTAAGAATTGAGAAATATGAACCAGATTCGATTTTCTCGATGATTCTGAATTGAGAAAGATGAATCAGATTTGATTTTAGGGATGATTTGGAATTGAGAAAGATAAATCAGATTCGATTTTTTCGATGATTCAGAATCGAGAAAGAGAAGAATTTTGAGTTTTATTTAGGATTCAATTTGTTTCAGTAGATAATTTGTCTTCATAAAATAATGATAGAATTAGTTAAAAAAGATAAATAATATGCTTATAAATTTAATTATAGCTAGAAATAATTATTTATAAAATGCATATAAATTTTATTAAAGAGAAAAAGTATTATTAAGAAAATATATTTGTGATTTTCAAAAAATAAATAAATTAGAAAATTCATAGGGAAAATGTTGAGTGAACAATCTCTTCTTTTTTAGAATGTACAAACAATTGATTTATGAAAATAATATTAAAACCGCTAGAGTTCTTATTTAAAATTAAAAGAAAAACTTATCTCCCCCTTATTTTGTGACTAAAGATACATTTGAATAACTCTCCATTAGGTTATGAAACCCTTAAGGATTTTATTATGACTTTATGTATTTGTATTCCTTTAATAATGAAATATCCCCCTCTTACATAAGGATGTCTTCTCTAAGAAATAACTATTTTAAATTTTCTTTCATTAACTAATATTCTTTTTGTAACATTCTTCTCCCCCATTGTGATCTTCAAAAAAGGAATGGGAAAAATATAATATATCTGAAATTTTAGAGAACAAAATACAAAACAATTAATAGACAGTTCTTATCATTGAAAATTATATTTAAAATATAATATCATAAATATAAAAAAGAGAAATCATTCATTAGAACTAAATTTTTGACAACGGCCTTCAACTTTTTCATCTCTTTGTCATCATCATGAAGCATTACTGGGATCACTTACTGATCCTTACTCTTCTTCTCTAGGTTTTGAATCATTTTTCCTTGTTCTTAAAATTTTCTTCCTCAAACACAATATTTTCATCTACCTCGTCATTGTAAGCTTTTACTCTTTTCACTTCTTTAGCAAGAGAATTCAGTTTTCTATTCAAATCCCTCTCTTCTTGTAACCAAATAGCTTGTTCTTCCTTTATCCTTTCGGAGAAGTTGTTTTAAAAGATTTTTTATTTTAAATTTCTATTCTTTAAAGGTAGTATTTACATATTCGTACATATCATCAGAGACCATAACACAATTTATAAAATGATTTTACCACATAGTTATATCTCCACAAGACTTCTTATGAGAATCATAATTCTGCACAAATGTTTTGAAATCAACTTCAATTTTTATGTACATTTCCATGAAATGGGTTGTTGAGTCTGATTTATGATTTTTGAAAACTTGAATAAGTTGAAATATTTACTCATGGTTTGAGAACTAAGGAATGATGTTCACCAGCTTCATTAAGGTCTGATCAACCAAATATTATCCTATAGAGTAGGATTATCATTCTTACTCTGATTCAGCTTACATAAATGTAGAACCATATTATTTATTCTTTTGTATTTTACTAAGACTAATTTCTTTGTTCTCTAATTTCCAAGACATTCATTATAAACTTGAGCAATCTTATCATCATCATCTTCTTCATCATATTCATCATCTTCATTATCTCCATCATCACCAACATTAACATCACCAACTGATATAATTTGAATCACTTTAGTATCAACAACATCATTTTTATGAAAGGATGTAGTTTTTTTAACTGTCTTTTCTATTGAATAAAGTTTGTATGAGGAGGCTAGAGATGTTCTTATGGGTAACTTATCATATTGACTCGTACTTTTAGTTTCTTCAATTTGTTGTATTTCATCATCACTTTATATCTCTTGTATATTTTTTTTCTTCTTCTTGAAACTATTAAAGAACTATCTAGACAAATCCTGGAATAATCTCTTTCCATTTTTCTATTAGGGTAGCCTCTTCTGCCACTTGTTGTGATTGTGGAGGAATATTAGTTTCTTGGAAAAAGGACTCCAGAAGTTGAGTATTTTATGATGATTTTTCTATAACTTTTAACAGATTCTGAATGATCTATTCTTTGTTAAGCTTCTTCTTAAGCTTCTTATTCTTTTCTTGTCTCTCAAGTTCTCGGGACTCCTAAAAATTTAAGGCTTTAACATCAATCATATCTAACCCAAACACTATATCTCCTTTTTTTCTTATCTCTTTTTTTTGGTATCAACATTTTAACAACTTCATCTGGGTGTGACTTCTATTTATCTATCTTTGGATGATCAAAATCTTGAATTTTTTTCTGTGGTTCTAAGACTTGAACCTTTATTTTCTCAACTAACTGTTTCTTGGATCTTTCTACAACTTCCCTAGACTATTCAAATAAATCAAAAAACTGATTTTCCTTATCAATAAAATAAAATTTAATTCATTTATGTTTATCATGACTAAAAAAAATTCTTGATTTTTTTGGCGTTGAGTTTAAAGGTATATTGAAAAAATTCATGAAATTTACAATAATCATAAACAATGTTTATAGAAAAACAATAATCAATTCCTTGATAAACCCATATTTTATCTTATTAATTGAAATAGCAATGTACTTGACCAGATTAATATTCCATAGATTTACCGGAAAATCCATCATAAAGATATCTGTTATTTTCTGCGTCTCCTTGCCTCTTTCCAAGGTATTAAAAGATCCTTCATCCATAATTAAACAATCATTTAGTTAGCTTAATGTTCAGAAATATTACGCTTATTTACTCCCTAAATACCTAAGAAATAAATAACATTAACTCTGTCCAGATATCCTTATGAATATGGTAATTTATGGGATGGATAGTAAGCGTCACCATCATACGAAATCACAATATTATCTATAGATTTCTTGTAATAGATAGAATAATTTTTCCATCTAATATTGAACTGTAACTTATCCTTTCCACCTTCATTTAAGATTTCAATTGGTTAATAAAATTCAATCAACAAGTCTGCATAAACTAGATCTTGTTTTGCCTTTTTTGGAAATACAAACACATTCCAAACCTTGAATCTTTATGATGTTCCTTATTGAAGAATTATACTTAAGAATAACTTATGATAAACCAACCTTTCTATAAAAATAAACCAATCCTTGAACACTTTGGTTGGAATTGAAATCTGAGAATATATCGACAGATACATCAGGAACATACGAAATGGATTTGAAACATAAGAAATAGATCTGAAAAAAAGTTAATTTGAAGGGTGGAAGCAACTCAGGTGAAAATATATAGAAAAAAATGTGGGGCATGAGGGGGGGGGGGTACATACATTATATAGGATCTCGGATGATGGTTTAACTTCTATGAAATAATCCAATGGTTGAGAAAAAAATAGATCTGATCTGACGGTTGAGAATAATCCGAAGAAGGTATATAGTTTCCGATATTTTGATGTTTTAAGGAAATAAATAGGATTTAGGAGAAAATGAATCTGATAAAAAATTTCTTAAAACATGATTTTAATAACAATATATAGAATTGAAACAAAGATATAATAGGTAACATGATCTGAGTTTTGGATTTCTTATAAGGTTTGTTAATGTTAGATAAGATTCTTCTTAGAAATATTATATTCCAAAAAGTTTTATTTTGTTTCAAAAACCATTTATAGGTTCCAAAATTTTTTGTTATGTTCAAAACAATTTTTATTAGTTTTTTAAAAAAAAATATTATGTTTTGGATTATTTTTATTAGGTTCAGAAAACAATTTTTTTAGGTTCTAAAATTTTGTTGTTAGGTTTTGATTTTTTTTATTTTTATGGAAATTAACCATACTCTCCCAATCAAATGTGTATCATAATGTTAGGATATTGTTTTAAGAAGAAGTAGATATGAATGAAAACCTTATATTTTTCATTCATATATTTTGTTTAATGTATTCAAATCTATCAAAAGGTAATGATTTTTTGAAAATATAAGCAAGTTGTTTTTACATTCTTATGAATTGTAAAATAATATATCCTTTAAGTGTGTGATCCCTAAGAAAGTGATTCCTTACATCTATGCAATTTTCAGGAGAGTGATGTGAATTATGTTTTCTTAAAGCTATAGATATGGTGTTATCTCATAGTATCTGAGTTTTGGTAAAAATCCTTCCATAATCATTGAGTGTGTGTTTCATCCACAACACTTGAGCATAACAACTTCTAACTTCCACATATTCAACATCAGCAGTGTAAAGTTCTATAGAGTGTTGTTTATTACATGAAAAAAACTAATAAATCTATTATGAAATGAAAAGATCTTTATGTAAATTTCATAACAATTATACAAATACAAAAGTCAATATCTAAAAGATGTTTTAAAATAAAATCATTTCCAAAATAATAGAAAAGTCTAAAATCCATAGTTCCATTTAAAGAGCGAAAAAAAATTCCCTAATTTTAAATGAGATTATTTTATATTAGATTGGTACCTTGCACATAAGAACAATGAAAACAATAAGCCTAGATGACTAGTTGTTAAGTATTGTAATTTTACTATCATACCTCTAAAAGATGTTTGAACCACTAGTTTCCCAGCTTCATCAAGATAATGGGTATTCGAGGTACCGATTAGAGTACTTATAATTTTTGTATTTTCAAGTCCATAATTTTTAAGAATATATTTAATATAATTATTTTGAGATATATAGGTTCCTTCTGATTTTTGAGAAATTTTTAAACCAAAGAAAAAATGTTAACTCACCCATCATACTCATTTCAAACTCAGATTTCAAAATATTCTCCAATGAGTTAGTTAAGGATTGTTGAGTTGATCCGAATATAATGCCATCATCATAAATTTGAGCAATTAATTTCTGTTTTATTTTTTTTTCTTTATAAAAATGGTTGGATCAACAATTCCTTTAAAATAATTTTTTTTTATAAAAAATATTGTAAGTCTATCATACCAGACTCTAGGGGCTTGTTTAAGACCATATAAAGTTTTGGTAAGTTTAAATATATGTTCAGGATGTTTTTTGTCCTAAAAATCAGGATATTGTTACACATATAAATCCTCTTGAACATAACTGTGAAGGAAATCACACTTCACATCCACTTGAAAAAGTTTGATGTTATAGAATACTGCAAAGGATAATAGAATTCAAATAGATTCAAGTCTTTCTATTAGAGTATAAGTTTCTTTATAGTATATTCTTTCTTTTTTATTATAACCTTTAGAAACTAACCATTCTTTATTTTTACTATGATTCAATTTTCATCACATTTATTTTTGAAGACCCACTTTACACTAATTAAAGATGTTTCTTTAGGTATTTCAACCAATATCCATGTAACACCGAGATGTTTTTATGAAATATTCTCAATAAATTATTTTAATTATTTAGTAGCTTTCATTACACACAATGTTTAGTTTAAATGATCCAAGAGGAAAAATTAGTATAGAATGTCCATTATATCCAATCTATTAGTGGGAATATGTAAAAATAACTTATGAAAATGTATTACGAATTCATTTGCTACCTATTATTTATAAAAAAATATAAATCAATTAGATATTTTAATTTTTTATTAATAAATTGACTGAATTAATATTAGTAGTTAAATTAATGATATATATATGTTACATGCATAATAAAACATTTTTCATATCCATCTTATGGATATTTTAGTAGTAGGATATGAATAAACTTTATTTGATGTATAAAAACATGTATTTTCAAAAGGGTAACTTTATACCTTTGAAGGGTGAACCCTTTTTTTATTAAAATTTTTACACATTAATATTTTTTATATGAAAACAAAAAAAATTTCCTTGTAAGGGGAATATAAAAATTTACTTTTGATGAAATTTTTACATTTTATGATAACTTTTAGATTTTGTTGAATCGTAAAAATACACAAAATTTTAATTGAATACAACTTTTTTCATCGAAAACATTTATATGGTAAAATTATATTATTTAATGTTTTAAAGTATAAATAGAATATATATTTTTCATTAAATATAATTAATTTCAATAACATTAATTTTACATTGAATTCAGATGTAAAAACATTTTATTCTTTTGCAATGTTTTATCATTTAAAACATATTCTCTCTTTCAGACAATGATATTTATTTTAAATAAATTACTGAAACATGTGTGTTTTGAATTTTGAAAAATGGACTCCATATTATTATTTATTAGGTCTAAATTATTTAAATATATTTATTTTCATTTTGGGAATTATGACTACTAACTTCTGTAATTTTTATTCATAAGGTAAATGGGTAAATTGAGTAATTAATGGTAAGAATACTATTATAAAAATACACTAACACTTGTCATAATATTATTTTATGATATGTGGCCAACCACGAAAAAACTTGGAATGAAAATTTGGCATTTGGAATCTACTTTTGTGTGAATATGACACTTATAAATTTTAATTTAAAGTAAAGGAAAATATGTAATAAACATATATCTTCTTACTAAAATAATTTTAATATGAGGTTATATAAGTGATATATTTTACTATAAATAATCATTAGAAATCTAAAAATACTTCATAAATCATAATTTTTTATTTATAAATTTTAGACATTAAATAATTAAAATTAATTACGTCATAATGATGATGTAATGATTGCTTTATTAATGAAGAATTCAAAGAAATGATATTATAAATATTAAAATAAATATTTTAAACCTAATTTATGTCATACACGATTTTCCTAGTGGAATATGACATTTTATAATATTATTCAATGGTTTTGTTCGAATTTATCTCTCTTTTTATATTTTATTTAAATTCAATAAGATGAGTAGTGTTAAAATAGACATAATTGATGTTTTATAAAATTAGAAAATTATTAAATTATTTTAAATTACTAAAAATATTTTAAAATCAAAAAGTGACTAAGATAAGGCAAAAAATTTCATTATGTGTTTAATTATGGGAAATTCACACCATATGAGTAAAATGTATATCCACTTAAAACATAAAATGTTGTAACAACAATTAAAATTAATTAAAAGATAATAATTAACGGTAAACTGAAAAGATAAGGATTAAAATAAAATCAATAAATGTCTAAAAGTTATTGTATAATAATATTTATAACTAGATTGATATTATATTTTACATATTTCAATTTGGAATAATTTTAATAAAAAAATAAAATATATTAATTTAATATTTTTTATGAATTTCTAAATGTGCCCCTCACCTCTATTATAAAAGGGAACCTCATCCATCACCTCTTCACATAAATTTTATCCTTCAAGATCGCCCATACCCTTGCCTTTTCAATTTGTAATTTAACTATTTACATTCTAGAGGTACTTTTATTCTTCATAGACCTACTCTAGTGCCACAAGAAGAGATTTAGAGGAAGCACGTTGAGGAAGAGGTAATCTATTCTACTGATTCATTCCAACTTATTTCATCTTCTAATTACTCTTCATTAGTTGTTTCATTATATAGTAATAACATAAGTATCACTCATATACAGATATGTTACTATAATTATGATAAACCCATATTCCACCTTCTATCCATCATATGAAAAATGAAGTCACTACGCGTGTGTACGTCAGACATACCGTCTCCACGCTGTGGTGTAATCAATTTTTCACCACCAACTTACTTTGATGGGTATTATGATTAAAATAATAACAATATATGATAATTATAACATTATACAGATTCTGATGTGTTATATAGAGTCCACTTCAATACCATTAAAAAAATATGGGAATGATATCGTCATTCGTGTGCATGTACGACCTACCATCTCCACGATGCGATGTGATTAGTTATACATTATCTTCATTGAACCATAATTGTATTAATGAATTTAATGAATAGATATGATATATATTATAATAATATCATTCTATAAATGATATAACTATAACCTAAGAAGTGGAAGATTATCTTATCTGATAAAACATGCAATCGAACATAAAGCTATTAATACCCGAATAACGAGTAGAAATGAAATGTTACTAAAAAAATTATAGTATGCTCATATATTATATCATAAAAATTAATATAATTCCTGAAAAATTTAATAAAATTATTTAAATAATTATACAGGAGTTTCAGACACATATGAAGTATATCGGACCTATGATAAGGGATAATTTTGCAATCTCATTGTTATTCAAGATAGATTATTCATAATTATTTACTGGTGTATATATGTCATCCACATCCATGTTCCCTAAATATATAATATTATTTATATTATTATAAAATTTTATAAATTCAATTTTACCCATTGGGGAATTTTTATTAAACGGTATAAAAATAATCTTTTTTTATTTTCGTTACGAGGTACTTTTTGACATTTCTAGAAAAAGTACAAGAAGAAAGCGTTTTTAACTTATACAACAGGAATGGATTTTTACACTTTCATTATTACTTATTTCCATGATTATTTCCTTAAATGTTTTCATGTCTATTTTTAAAAAAATTATATAATTTTAAATATTAGTGGCGTTTTGACAAAAGAAAACGTTTTTGAAGAAGAAAAGATATTTTCCTCAAGAATTAATTTCATTTGTTGTATCAAAACTATTTTCTGTCTACTATGAAATTATTTAAATAGGGTTATATTTATATACCTATTATTACTATGATTTTATTATTTTATTATGTAATTCTATTTATGAAATCCATTTGTATTACAAGTATTATGTTATGATGGAATGATTTTTAAGAAACCCATTTTATTCATTGGGTTATGCTATGATGAATGATGCATGTTTTTGTGGAACACATAATAATAATTTCCTTGGGAGATGGGTGAGACCTATATATCTATCCAATTTATTGGATAAATATTATATCTCTTGATATATACCTGATTCTAGTGATAAGTAAATCTAGTTCAGTAATACAGGGCTAGAACAACAAGAAAACCCAGTTAAGTAATAGGCTTTGTCCACTATGATGGTCTCAGAAATGAACCGTGAATAATATTAAATGATTTTCTATTCCTTCATGCATGAAACAAGATCTCATGTCTTATGTTATGACTTTTGGGATTTCATTCATTGATTCTTTTGAACAGTCATGATTTATCACATGGCATGATACCATGATCTCTCATATGTAGTACAATATTATCCAATGTTATGTTATTTTGTCTTATGATTAAAATATGATTGATATCTCCCTTGTTTACCCTTTCCGAGCATACAATTTCACCCTTTCATATGTTTTTCCCCAGGTGATGAAGAAGGTTATTAAGTAAGATATGTCAAAATGGGGTCTAGTTATGATGAAATAAGTGAGAGACAATGAAGATGTCTTATAAACCAGTTTTTTATGTTTCTTAGATTCTAAATAAACTATTCCAATACGGTCCTTTTATGGATTTGTTATATTTTATATGAGTATTATTCAATTTTTATGTAATATAAATATATATATTGTATGTGGAATTATTATTGGTATTATTATAAAGGTATAGTTAACCTTTAGAAACTAGGAAGATAAAGCCTATGTAAGAAACCTAAGGATATGTCTATGTATAGGATAAAGTACCAGTGTTTTAGAAATTACAATGAATAAGCTTGGATAAAACGTTAATTGTCCTAAATTGAAATTTTATTCTTGGCCATTTGGTTTTCCCGTTGTGATAAGTGTTTTTCACACAATGATTCTTAGTTTTAGTCAATGGTTGGAACCTGAAGCGACCGTATTAGTACTGAATGTGAAAGGAAATGAAATGTTTATCCTCTGGAGATACCACATTTTATCAGAGTTGGAATAAAAAATCATGTATCTATGCTCACACAAATTTTTCAGTATATGAATCATCCAGGACATCCAAATGAGTAAATGAGGGAAAAATTATATTGAGTGACTCATGAGGCAACACCCACCTTCTTTCAGGGGGTCATATGATCCATTAGTGGATAAACAATGGATTAGTACCACTGAAAATATATTTTTAGTTCCCTAATATTCATAACATGATAAATTCATCTTAGCAGTCTATCATTTTGAAGGTGATGTTGATCAATGATGGAACCTAATCAAGAATACAATGAAAAGAGATGAAATTGAATCTCTAGAATGGGATGAGTTCAAGAACTTATTTTTCATTAAGTATTTTGCTCTAATTCTTCATACAAATATGGAGAAGGAGTTTCATGAACATAAGAAAAAGTATAATGAATCTATTGGTACCTACGAAGAGAATTTTACAAGACAAACAAGTTACTCTTCTAGAATTATTATCCATCCTAAGAATAAAATTGATCTATTATTTAGTGGCATAAAACCATATCTCCAAATGTCATTTTCCATAAGGGAATTCAATATCTATGAAGAAGTCGTTCAATGTGATCTCAAGGATGAGATAGAGATTTGAGTAACCCATCTGTCTTATGGGTTTGATAAGAATATAAAAATGGAATTAAAGGGAGAATATAAACACCACCTTGAAATGAAGATGAGTTTTAAATTATCCTCAATGTGCGGAACAAAACATGGAGGAAATTGTCTTAATGGGACCCATAAATGATTTAAGTGATGAAAAGAAGGTCATTGGGAATTTGAATTACAAAGATATGGAAAAAGGATGTCTAATGATGTGAATAAGGAAAACACTACATAGAATGAACCTTGTACACTTTAATGTCGCAAGTGCAGGAAAATGGGGGAATTATTCCAATAAATTCCATAATCCAAGGGTTATTGATGATGATCGATGTCATAAAACTCTTAAGGAAAAATACAAAGGGAAACCACATTCGGTCACTATCATTGATGTGGTGTATGATAATGAAGTGGTGAAAGGTACACTAACCATCCAATCTAAAGTAAAAAATGTTTTATTTGATTCTAGATCCACCCACTATTTTTTTCTAAATAATTTATAAATGGTATCACCTTATTACCTAAATAATTATATGTTGAGTTTTTTTGTGACAACTCCTAATGGAAGAATGGTCAAATCAAAAGTTTATAATTCTTCTGCGATGGATGTTTGTGGGAAAGTTCTTCCTTTAAATCTTGTGATGCTTCCTATAATAGAATTTTATTTGATGATTATCATAGACTAGATTTTTCTACATGGAGATCATATCAATTTCCATGGAAGGGAAGTCACATTTCTTATTCTATATCAATCTACAATCATATATTACTACAATGATGAATATAACCTTCTTGTATAAATCCCATAAATCTTATGGGACTTGATTTCTTTAAATGAATGTTATTTAACCCAAATGGTTTGGGATAAACTCCAAATTAAGAATACACACATTGTATGAGAGTTTTAGGATGTATTTATGGAAGAATTTCCAGGTCATATATGAAAAGGTGAAGTTGAGTTTTTAATAGAAATCATACCGGGTGCTATGCATATTTGAAATACACATTATAGAATGGCCCCAATTGAATTGTAGGAATATAAGAAGAAACTCTAAGAGAATATTGATAAGGGGTTCATACTTATTAGTGTGTCCACTTGGGGAGAACCTGTTATGATTGTTAATAATAAAGATGGATCAATGAGACTATACATTGATTATAGAGAACTTAACAAAATCTCTATCATGAACAAATAGCCTCTTCCCAACATTGATGGCTAATTTGACATACTAGATAGAGGTCAATACTTTTTTAAGATTTATATTCATCCAGGATATCAAAAATTATGGTTCAAGAAGTAGGATATACCAAATATGATATTCCATACAAGTTATAGACACTATGAATTTATAATGATGCCTTTTGGTCTAACTAATTCCCTCATTATCTTCATGGATATAATGAATAGAGTCATTATGGACTATCTTGATAAGTTTTTGGTAGTCTTTATAAATGATATTATTGTCTATTCAAAGGGAAATGAATAATATAGAGACCACTTGAGAATTGTATTGAATAGCCTAGGAAATGAAAATATTTATGAAAAAATTACCAATTGTGAATTTTGGCGTTAGAAAGTTTTATATTTGGGTCACATAATCTCAATATATATGATATCTATGAATCCAACAAAAAAAGTTGTTGAATGTTGGTTGGGACAAAAAATGGTAACTGAGATATAAGATTTTCTTGGCTTGGCTGGATATTATTGATGTTTTGTGAATTACTTTTCATGATTATATAATCTACTCACCAAGTTGACTTGGAAATGATTTAATTTCATATGGATAAAGTAATGTGAAGATAATTTCAAAGAGCTAAAAAGAAGTTTATCCAGTGCACTTGTGCTCACACTACCATGTATTGGAGAATGGATTGTGATCTACATTAATACATCCTAAAAGGGAATGAGATATGTTCTCATGAGAAACAATATTGTGATAGATTATGCCTCAGGTTGTTGAAAATTCATGAGAAAAATTACCCAACTCATGATTTGAAGTAAGCTAAAAAATATTTTCATTAAAAATATGGATTTATTATATTTATGGTAAAATATGAGATATTTAGATTGATCATAAATGATTAAAGTATATTTTTAATGAAAATGGAGCTGAATATGCACCAAAGAAGATGGTAGGAGTTTATTAAAGATTATGACTTCTCAATACATTACCACCCAGGGAAAGAGAAGAAGGAGGTAGATGCTTTAATTCGATAAGGCCATGCTAGCCTATCAATTATGAGGATCACAAAAGATCCAATATTTAAGTATTTTCAATGGTTAAATCATTAAATTTTAAAGAGGAGAAATATTATCTTTCTAAAATGAATGTTCAACCATATATATAAGGGAAGATTAAGGAAGCGCAGAAGGAAGATGTAGAGATATAAAATAAGGTGTGATTTTTTTTGAATTTAACCCTGATGGTGAAGAAATATTAAGGTACAATAATTGGGTTTGTATTTCTCTTATACTAGAATTAAAGAATGAACTATTGGATGACAATAATAGTTATTTATTATCTATTCACCTTGGAATCAAAAAGATGTACATGGACATGAAATAGTATTTCTGGTGGGATGAAATGAAAGGAGATGTTACAGAATGTGTTTCTTGATGCTTAGTTTGTTAGAATGCTAAGGTTGAGAGATATAAGTCTAAGGGGCTGTTACGAACAATATATGTTCCAGACATGAAATGGAAAACATCACTAATGACTTTATCATAAGACTTCCCAAAACTCCTAAGGAAATAATTATATTTGGGTTATATTTAATCACCTTATGATGTAGACACACTTCATTGGTATTAGAGAGGATTTGTCTCCTGATAAGATTTCCAAGATATATGTAAAGTAATTGGTAAGATTGCATGGAGTACCACTTTCCATTATATCTGATTGGGATCCAAGGTTTAACTCGATATTCTAGTGAAGTCTACAGAAGGATCTGGATACAAAATTAATTTTGATCACTACATATCATACTCAGAAAAATGGTCAATCTGAGAGGACAATTCAAATTCTGGAAAACATGTTGAGAACAATCTCTATGGATTTCAAAGGTGGTTGGGATCAATACCTACCATTGGTCGAATTTCATACAAAAATATATTTCACTATAGTATTTAGATGGATCCTTATATAACCCTAGTTGGAAAGAAGAGATAAACTCCAACTGGATAGGATGAAGTTGGGGAAAGGATGGCATAAGGACTTGACCTTGTTTATGAAATGGAAGAGAAGGTCAGATCTATTCAACAACACAAAAGAGAATATCAGAGTGAAAAAACAGTTTGTTAAAACAGAATAAAAGACCTAGATTTTGAAGTAGGTGATAGGGTGTTTCTACAAATATATCCCTTGAAGAGGGTAACGAGATTTGGAAAGAAGGGAAAGTTGATACCTAGGTATATTTGTCCTTTTTAAATTATAGATCATGTTGGGAATGTAGCTTCCTGATTAGAGCTGCCACCGAATCTGTCTATAGTTCATGATGTGTCTCATGTATATCTCTTGAGAATTTATATACCTGATCCTTCACATTTACTAAACTCATAAGTTGTATCATTGGAGTACGATCTTTCTTATGAAGAAAAAACGATAGAGATTCTGGATCGTACTGAAAAAGTTCTACAAAAGAGGACCACTCGATTGGTTAATGTTTTATGGTGGAACCACAAATTAAAGGAAGCTATGTGGGAATTTCATGATATGATGAGGGATGAGTATCATCATCTATTTATTTCCATGTGATTAATTTTGAAGGATACATTCAGTTTGGGGGGTAGAATTTAACACCAGGATGTTTCTAGTAAATATTTTATCTGAATAATTTTAATTCTTCAGTAGATTTCATTGTACGCAATCATGAGTTTAAACGAAATTTAATGAACCATTAGAATAAAATTCTTGTCTTATCCTATTAGTTAGTGGGATTAAGTATAATGAATTTATGAAAATGTATTGTGAATTCAATGGCCTCCAATTATTTATGACAAATATAAATCAATTAAATATTTTTATTTTTTGTATTAATAAATTTAGTTAATTACTAATATTAGTGAAATTAAATATATATATATATGTTATATAATTAATAAAATATTATTAATATTCATCCAATAGATACTTTAGTCATAGGGTTTGAATAAACCCTATTTGATATATAAAAACCTATATTTTTCCAAAGGGTAATTTTATGCCTTTCAATGGAGAACCCCTATTAAATTAATATTTTGACACATTAATAATTTTTATATCAAAAAATATATATATTTTATCCAGAATTGGAATATTAAAATTTACTGTGGATGAAATTTTAATATTCTTCTGATAAATTTCAAATTTTTATGAATTATAAAAAGACACAACATTTTAATTGAACACAAAATTTGTAATTGATATATTTATATTATTAAATTATAATATTCAGTGGTTTTATGTTATAAATCGAATAAATTTATTACCATTAAACATATTTTAAGTCATTATAATTAATTTGACATTGAATTCAGATGTAAAAACATTTTAATCTTTTGCAGCGTTTTAGCTTTTAAAACATGTTATCATTTTTGAAAAAGGTATTAATTTTATATTAATTATTGAGACTTCCCTGTTTTGAATTTTCAATAATTAAATCTATATTTGGAATCATTATTTAAAAATTTTATAAATAGTTTTTTTTTATTTTTGGGTACTAGGAATAGTAACTTTAGTAATTTTTATTCATACGGTAAAAGAGAAAATGGGTAATTAAGGGTAAGAATACTATTATAAAACTACCCTAACAATTGTAATAATCTCATTCGTTGAGATATGGATGACCAATAAAACTATTGGGATGAAAATTTTTTCCTTCAGAATCCACTTGAGTGCGACTATGATTCATATAAATTGTAATTTAATGTAAAAAGAAAATATGTTGTAAACATATATATTCACTCTAAAAAAAATTAATATGGGGTTATATAAGTGATATATTCAACTATAAATATTCATTATAAAATAAAAATATTTTCTACATCATGGTATTTTATTTATTATTTTTATACATTAAATAATTAAATTTAATTATGACATGATGATGATGCAGTGATTGCTTTATTGATGGAGGAATAAAATAAAGGATATTTTAAATATTAAAATAAATATTATTCGATACAATTTTTCACATAAAAGACTTTTATAGGTGAATATTACATGTTAAAATATTATTAAAGTATTTTTTGTAGTTATCTCTCTGTTTATATTTTATTTAAATTCAATAAACTTAATTGTGTAAAAATTGTGATAATTGATGTTTTATAAAAATGGTAAATTATTAAATTATTTAAAAATCCAAAAGAATATTTTAAAATAACAGATTAACTATGTTAAGTTTTAAAAGTTCATTTAGTGTCAAATTATGGGAAATTAACCCTATATAATTTGAATTTATATCCTCTTAATACATAATTTTTTTACCACAATTAAAATTAAAAGTGAATAATTAAGGGTAAATAAAAAAGATAAGGTTTAAAATAAAATAAATAAAAGCCTAAAAATTATTATATAAGAGTATTTAGAACTATAATCGTCTTATCTATGTCATATTTCAATGTTGAAACATTTTTATTAAATTGTAAATTTATATTAATTGAATATTTTAAGAATTTCAAGGGTGTCCCTCACCTCAATCAAAAAAGGGAACCTACTCCATCACTTATTCACTTCAATTTGAGCCTTCAAGATCATCCATACACTACCCTTTTACATTATTAACTTATATATTAACATTATATTGGTTCTGGTATTCTTTATAGATAAACTCTAGTACTCTAAGAAGAGATTTAGAGGAAACATGTTACAGAATATGTAATCTCTTCTACCAAGTCTTTTAAACATATTTCTTCTTCTAATTACTCTTCATTAGTTGTTTCATTATAAAGTAATAATATAAGTATCACTAATATAATTTTATGTTATTTTATTTATTAAACAATCATATTCCACCTTCTATCTATCATAAAAAAATCAAATCACTAAGTGTGTGTACATACGACTTACTGTCTCCACGCCTTGGTGTAATATGTTTTTCAGAAACACATCACTTGGATGGGTAAAATGATGGGAATGATAACTATATATGATTAATATAATATAATACTAATTATGAAATATTATACACCATCCACTTCAACACCATTAGAAATTATGGGAATGATAGCATCGCTTGTGGGTACGTACGACCTACCGTTCCACAATCTGATGTGATTCATTATACATGATATTCATAAAAACATCATTATATTAACAAATGGAATTAATAAATATGATATATATATTTAGTAATATCATTCTATAAATTATATAAATATAACATAATAAGTGAAACATTAACTTATTCGAAAAAACATACATAAGAAAATAAAGTAGTTAATACCCAAATAACGAGTAATAATGAGATGTTACTAATAAACAGATTATAATAGGAAAATATATGATATCATAAAAATTAATATAATTATATAATAATTCAATAAAATTATTTAAATCATTATACTAGAATTTTAGATATAGATGAAGGATATCAGACCTAAGGTATGGGATAATTTTTCAATATCATTATTTTTCATGAATTTTTATTAGTACATATTTACTAGGGTATATATATCATCCAAATCCATGTTCCCTAAATATGTAATATTATTTATATTCTTCTAAAAAATTTTAAATTCAATTTTAAACAATGGTGAATTTTTATAAAATGGTATGAAAGGAATATTTTGTCTTTTTCGGTACAAGGTACTTTTTAACTTTACAGGAAAAAGTTCAAGAAGATTTATTTAATAAATTATAAAAAATAAATGGATATTTTCAATTTCATGAAGCCTTATTTCCATGAAGATTACCTGATAAGTGGTCAAGGTTATTTTTAAATATTGTTTCTTTTAAAATTGTGCGGTTTTTTTAGAAGAGAAAACATTTTTGAATAAGAAAGGATATTTTCCTGAAGCATTAATTCCATGTCTTATATTTAAATTAAATTCCATATAAGATGAAATTATTTAAATTGGATTCTGTTTCTTACCCAATTATGACTATTATTTGATTTTTTTTGTCATAGAATTATATTTATGAAATCTATTTGTTTTACATGGAATATGTTTTGATGGAATGATATTTAAGAAACCCATTTTATTCTTTGGGTTATGCTATGATAAATGATTTATTTTTTTGATGAACACATAAGGATTATTTCATTATGAGATGGGTGGGAAATATATCTATGTCCAATGAATTGGGTAAAGATTTATATTTTATGAGATAGACATGACTGGAACAAAAATTAAATCTGGTTTAGTAATATTAGGTTGGAAAGAAAAGTAAACCCAGTTCTATAATGGAATTTTTTTACTATGATGGTCTTGGAAATAATCCATGACTAATATAAAATTATTTTCAATTCATATGTTTATGCCAAAAAATCCCATGTTTTATAAAATGTCTTTTGGGATTATAGTCATTGATTCAAATGAACATTTCTGATTTATCATATTGCATGATATCACAATATTTCATATATAAGATAATATTTTCACATGTTATGTTCTTTGGTATCATGATTGTGATATGACTAATATCTCTTTAGTTTACTATTACTGAGCATTTGAGGTCAAAATTTCATTTGTTTCTTTAACCAAGGTCATAAAGTAGTGTATTAAGTAAGATATTCCAAAAAGAGGTCTAGTTATGACGAAATAAGTGGGAGACAATGAGGATGTGTTTTGAAGAAGTTTTTTATGTTTCCCAATTTATAAAGGCACAATAATTATATAATCCTTCTATGTCTTTGTGTTATTTTGAAATTAATATTCTTCAATTTTTATGTAATATCAATATATGTAAAGTATGAGGTATTATATTCCATAATTTTTTCATTTAAAATTCATTTAGTTCATCTTCTATGACATTAATCTAATCTTCATCACCAAAATCATCATTAGTAATTTTAGGTTTTAATTGG
The DNA here is from genome assembly GCA_963277665.1 of Viscum album. NCBI lineage: Eukaryota > Viridiplantae > Streptophyta > Magnoliopsida > Santalales > Viscaceae > Viscum > Viscum album. The sequence goes on from OY728150.1 coordinate 258,475,647, forward strand.
GAAAGAAATGCTACATTCTCTATTTCATTACATAAATAACTTTTAGTCCTTTCTGGTTGATGTACATCTCCAATGATACTATCACTGGGATGATTCCTTATAAACATCTGGCTTGGGTTTTGTAAAACTTGTTCATCATTATAGGGTAGAATGTATTTTGCGGTAAAAAATTCAGAAACATTTTTTTATGTATTCTCCTGATTATAATAGTCTACTATTGAATTTTGACAATATTTTTTTAAAAACACATCAGAAGATATAGGTTGGGGTTGTTTAAAAATAATGGGATTTTTATCATCAAATTTAACATGTACTACTTCCTCAATAGTACATGATTTTTTATTGAAAACTCTATAAGCCTTAGAGTTAGTGGAATTTCCTAAGAAAATAAATTCATCGGATTTGTGTGCAGATTTTTGTAAGTTATCTTTGGTATTAAAAATGAATACTTTGCATTCAAATACTATAAAGTATGAAATATTTTTTTCCCTGTCCATAACTCATAAGGTATTTTATTAAGAAATGGTCTGATTAAAACTCTATTTATAGTATAACAAGAAGTACTTATGTATTCACCCCGAAAATGTTTAGTAATTGAGTATTTACTCAAGATATTCTTGTTATCTATTTAAGAACTCAATTTCAGATTTCAATAACACCATTTTGTGAGGAGTTCTAAGATATGAGAAGTTATGGGTAATTCCTTTCTTACTATATAAAGTTTCAAAATCTAAATTTTCAAATTCTCTTCCATGATCACAATGAATAGTTATCAGTGGAAGGTTTTTCTCATTTTTAATTTTAACTAAATACGATTTGAAATAAGAAAAGTTTTTATATTTCATTGCTAGAAAAACTACCCATGTAAATCTACTATAATAAACAACTAAAACAAATACATAGTATTTTCCTCAAATATATCTAGTTTGTGTAGGAACAAATAAGTCCCTGTGCATTGGCTACAATGTATCAGAAATTGAGACTTCACATAGAGATTTAAAGATTCACTTATGTTTCTTTTCATTTTTATGAGTGTCCCTATCTTTTGAAGAATAATTTCTATGATCTATTACATCCTTAATAAGTCATTTCTTATATAGTTAAAATAATTTCCTTATGATATAATGTCTAAGGATTCTATACCATAACCAAAAGTGGTCTTCCATTTCACTAAGTCAAGGTATTTCTAGGCTCCTAAGGTCTTCTAAATTATGTGTATAAACATTCTCATGCTGATGGGAAGAAATAATGAACACATCCTTGGAATTTTATGCTATGCATTTTTATTCCTAAAAATCACAAGGTAACCTTTATCACATAATTGATATATTCTAATAGGTATGTTCTTAATAACATTAACAAATAAAAAATTTGAAATTAAGGATTTAAGAGAATAACGATGTTACCTATACCAAAAAATTCTCCTCTAGCATTTTCTCCACAAGTGACTTTTCCAACATTCATCTTAATAATATTTTCAAAGTATTTTTTATTACCAATAATGATAGGGAAAACCATAATACATGTACCATGAATTCTTGTTGCTACTTTGTTTTATTGAAAGTAAAACTGTTATGTTTTTGGAATCCAAAATTTCTTGGATCCAGAAATGTCAAAATTTAAATATTAGGAATCCTCATTTTCGTAAAAAAGTGAGATTTTTTAAAACATAAGGATTTAAATTTATTTAAAGAAGATTTTTCTCCTAGTTTCCACCACTTTGACACTTAGTAAAAAAAGTGGAGCATTGAGAAACACAATAGTTATGACTAAAAATAGTTTTTGATTGAGTATAACCCATTCGATTACTATTATTAAGTGGATGAAGTTTTGAATACATTTTATCAAAAACTTACTTATCAAAAGTAATGTTTGAAAATGGTTCTTTTAAGGAATATATTTCATATTTTAGTGTGATGAATAACTTATTTACCTCATAGCCATTAGTCCTAGGATTTAAGTTTATCTTTAAAATACTTTTTCTTAGAAATAATATTTTCCAAATCATTAGAAATTTTATCCATTTCAGAATTTTTTTCCTTAAGGTTTTCTGAAAGTAAAATAATTCGAAAGATTTTTCATCATTATTTTTAGAAAGATCTGATACTTGTTTTATTAGAATTCTGATACTAGAATATTCTTTTTGAGGTTTATTTTATATTATACTATTTTCCTTTTCATGTAACTTGGAAAACCTAGATATTTCTTCAATAGAAGGTAAGGAATTTTTTTCGATGAGGAATATTCATTATCTGTAGGGGTAGAATTTTCTTCATCTGGATAATTAGAACCTAATGGCATATTGTTTAATGATTTAGAAATGTGTAAATTATCCATGAAACATTGGTTTTCAATTGGTTTATTGTAAATAAGACCAATATTTGTTTCTCTATATGATTCAATATTTGAAGATTCATAAGATGAGTCTCAACTACCTTCATTACAAGAATAATTTTTCTTCAATAACTTCTTTATTTTAGACATAAAATATCTTTTCTGATTTCACTTAGAATGTTTACCTTTCTTGTCTTTTCATTTAAGATTTGGACAATCAGGTATAATATATCCTTCTTTCTTACATTCATAGCATGTGACATTAGAGTATTTCTTGTCTTTCCTTCCCTCTTTCTTATATCTGTATCATAAATATTTCATGACAACAATCTTGTTCATCTTTTGAGCTATATTGGATAACTAATTCTTAGACTATTCAAATTCACTTGAGTCTAACTGAATAAAAACATTATTAGACTTTGTTGCCATAGAAATATTCTCAGGATTCTTCGTTTTCATATAATTTTAAGTAGTAGTAAAAGAAAAAATATCATTCTTATTCTTTATATTCTCAGCATATCTCTTTATTCTATTCTCATGTTACAAGAGAGTTCAAAATAACTCATCAAGAGTAACAGTTCAAACTTTCCCTGACTCATCAGTAATATATCTATTTGATTCTTATTAATTATTCATGATGTATATAATATAATCTATAATCATCTTATCATCTCACCCTTTTTTCCTATTGACTTTAGACTGTTTAAAATATTTATAAATTTCTGTTTAACTTTAACTATTGGTTCTCTATTGGGAAAAACAAAACCATGATATTATTCTCTAAGCATGGATAATCGAGTTTCAATTACATTAGAAGTAAAAAAAATGTGCAACTTCTACTTTCTTTCATATGATGTTAGATGCATGAAATGAAGATCTCTAGATGTATATATTCTTAGTCATAGAACAAGGAAAATTATTTCATAACTTATAGTTTAGAGGATATTCTTTCTTTTCTTGGTCAGTAAATGTTCTGACTATTGTGTCCAGAATTTTATAATCTTCAGTAAGCATGATAAGGTCATCCACACAAAAATTAATATAAAAAAAATCATAATTTGGTCTCTCTAATATTAATAATCATTCTCATTAAATATAGTTGGTCAGGTAGGGTTCAGATCTTCTAAGGATCCAACATTTATTCCTTTCATCTTTAAAGTAATATAATAATTATTTTTCTGCAACACAAGTTAGTCTAGAAAATATTAATAAAAAATTTACATAAAATAAATTGTAAACAACATATAGAAGTAGAAAAAGAGTAAGTTAACTAATTAGTGAAAAAAAAAATTATACAAATTGTAAGCATCAATATCTTAGAGACCTGATCTGATAGCAATTTTAGGATCAAAACGTAGATGTAGATACTCAATTACAGGAGGGGGTGAATTGTAAGTTTAAAAAACTCATTTTTTAACGTTGAGAAAACATTGTTTAACATGGTAAATAAATTAGAATAAATTAATCTATCTTCAATAATATTAAGAAAAAAAATAATATTGGCCCGATAAAGATGATTATTGAATTGAAAAAATCACAAAGGTATACTTATGTAATATTCTACATTAAGGAATATAAAATCTTATATTAGAGTTACAAAAAAAGGGAAAGTATAAGAAACACTTTCTTATTTTTACAAATTGCACCAGAAATTAAAAGTACATATAAAAGAGTAAAAATATTTTAACCCAAATATTAGGGTATCCAAAACTCCTTGGATAAAGATCCCTTGATTTATAATTTCAATCAAGTCTGTCTTACCCAAATAATGGTTATACCTCGATTCAAAGTTCGATGTTTGTCTTGTTATCCATGTAAGCCCTCAATATGTATGATTATCATTACCTCTGTCTTCCTTCACTAGGAATCCCTTTCTTTGTAAGGTGATCGACTCCTCTTTATTCCTTTAACTAGGATTCCCTTGATTGTATACCACAAAAACTGGTTTCTCTCGATGAAAAAAATCTTGTTTAAGATCTTAAGTATGTCGAACAAGTTGTTCACAACTTAATCTCATCAAGGACTTCTTAAAAATAAACTTTGGTTGAGCACTTTCAAAGAATAAAATATCCTAAAAGTTCACAGATTCAAACACATTCAAATAAATTAATATTTATAGGTGAGATCTCCAATGATCATATTTTCCTCAAACAGTCATATTTCTTCTGAACTTTTAGAGGGACCAATACAGTTGGTACTTATAACTTTCAAATAATAACAGATTTGATGAAATCGTTTAGTATAAGTAAGTATCGTGAGAAATGTTGAGTATGTATGAATCCAAACATTACATAAAATAAATATAGTAACATTAAGAAAATTATGAAAATATTACATTAAGGAAACATAGTAACTTTAATAAAGTTATAAAAATATCACATTTAGGAAATATTGTATCTTTAAAAAAGTTATAAAATTGTATCTGAACTATTTTTGAGAATCAGAACTGAGAAACATAGAATCGGAATCACAATTATATAGAAATCATAATTGAGAAACAAAAATAGGATTTTATTTTTTGTACGATTATTATTTGGGAAATATAAAAAAAAATCGATTTTATGGATGATTCAGAATTGAGAAATATTTTTCAGATTCAATTTTCCAGATGATTCGGAAAGGAGAAAGATGAATTAGAGTCTATTTTATGGATGTTTCTAAATTGAGTAATATGAAGTAATTTTGATTTTATATATGATTCAAAATTGAGAAAGACAAATCAAATTTTATTTTATGGATGATTCAGAATTAGGAAAGGGAAGAATTATGAGTTTTAATAAGGATCTAATTTGTTTTTATAGCTATTCTATCAAAAGAAAATAATGTTAACATGCATAAAAATATCTTTATAGATAGAATAAATTACTAAGTAAATGTATAAAAATGTTCTTATATAGAAAAAATTATTGTTAAATAAATATGTTTCTTATTTTCAAAATATAAAATAATGAGAAAATTTATAAAGAAACGTTTGGATTAACTTAAATTTTGAGTGCAATCAAATTTCCATAACACCTAATAGTCGAAGAAAAATGGTAATTTTGATCATTCACAAACCAAGATGTATCCTTTATAATTTTGAAATAATGCACCACCTTCCTTCTTACATGATATGAATTTTTAGCAGTTTGGGAGAGGAATTTATCAATGTTAATATGGATGATATTTTGGTCACTGGGTGATCATTTGAAAATTTATTAAATAATAAAGTTTTTATTGTGTAACAATGTAAAGATACATTATTTAATGTAAATTGGAATAAATTTTATTTCTTGGTGATGGATGGAATCAATATTAGTCCCCAAATTTCAAAATAAAGAATATATGTAGACATAAAAAAATTATTAGTGATCAAACAGTAGTAGGAGAGAAAGACAATGAGGAAATTTCATATTTTTCATTTTAATTCATGTTTTTATTGAATTTATTTCAAGGATTTATAATTAATTTCTTGACCTAAAACTCATGTCTTATTAAAGTAAGTAGAATTAGGTTTCCTAGAACAATAAAAAAATGTATTTAAAGAAGTTTAAAATGAAGATATTTATTTTCCCTATCATGTTACCACCATGTTTGGAGGATCATTTTGATTTGATCTACAATAAATGTGATTAATTTGTGGGATCAATGCATAGAAAGAATTTGGATAAATGATTTAGTCCTATTTACTATACAATGAAGACCTTGATAGAATCATCGCTATATTATGAAACTATGGAGATGGACTAACTAGTGGTGGAATTGGGTTTTGTGAGGTTAGACCATATCTTATTATTTTAAAAGTTTTAGTTTACACTAATCATTCAGATCTAAAATATTTGATGAAAAATAAGGGTGCCAAATATCTTTTAAATTGGTGGATTATTTTACTATAGTATTTAAATATCAAAATTAAGGAAATGGATAGTTCCAAAAATTTGGTTTCTAATCTTCTTTTGAGAATAGAGTTCAAAATTTGACTTAAAAATAGTACCTATAGATTCATAAGTATTTTATGGATTAATTTTTGTTTATAATGGAGATCATGGATAATACGTGGTTTACTGAAATCATTAATTACTAGAAAACTCTAACAATATTCCCCTAGAATTATTATCTGCAGTAGAAGTGATTTACAGATAAATCCCAACTCTAATTTTCTTATGATTCATTTTTATTCAATTAGTGATGATATTTGATGATTAAAAGAGTTATATGTGAATTTTTTATTAAATGTGTGATAATTGTTTTTACTCTACCCAAATCATTGGATTTCATAAACTGGAAATAATTGTTCCCTAAATACTATAACGTTTATTTTTTTGGAAAACTCTATATAAAGATGTGAATTGGTTTTTGGTAGCGTGAAACCATTTTCAACACATGAGATTAAATGGAAGTAAAGATTAAATTTCATAAAATTTTAACATGGATGATTAAGTATTTGAAATTTGGGGAATTTAATTTATGGGTCCTTTCATTAACTATTTTGTTCACACATATATTTTGGCACGTGTTTACATTTTTAAAAATTGTACTTTTTTCGAATTCATCACATCCAAAACCATAATAGTAGTCCTAAAATTCATAAAAAACCCCATAATTTCAATATTTATTATGTGAATATTTTTGATTAGTTATTTTGGAATCAATTCGATAGTCATATTTTGAGTGGAGTTTTAGAAAATTATCATTTTTCAATAACATGAGATCCCATATCATCCAAAAATAAGTGGTAATGTTAGAATTTTTGAGTAGGGTGATTATGAAGAATCTTTATAAAATGGAAAAATCAAAAAGTAATCATCGGTAAATAAAACATGGTGATGGTTTGTAGGATTATTGAATAGCCCATAAGACTCCATTGTGGATTTCACCATTTCAGTTATGCTTTGGAAACCATTCCATCCTCCGGTAAATATATCCAAATAATCATATTGAGTGGTGAAGTATATTAATTGTATGGATGATGAAGCTAGAGGGAGGTATTTCACTATTTATATCAATATTAGATATCAACAAAGAAAATTATTCTAATGAAGAAATTTACAAAAATTAAAGTTGAAGAATTTGAATAACTGATACCGTTACGAAGAAGGTTATTCCCTTGATAGACAATGTAATACTATTTAATTTTGAATTGTGATTTATCTTGGTAGAGAAGATCATGATGGTTAGGATTGTTCATGATCATATATGTATTTCCATGTTGATCCATTAACATTATAAATGATGAGGAAAAACATTCAAAAAATGAATGGACATCATATAAAGATAGAAATAGAAAACTTTAATTTGGAGAGTTTCAGTTCAAAAAAAATGAATAGAGAACATACATATGTTAGGATATAAACTTCAAATAAAATTATGATTTGGAGTGGTTCACCTAAATTTATCATATGAGTTGAATCGATTACCTATAAAATAATTAGGATTATCAATTACATAGATACCTAATAAGTTATCTTAAATATAAGTATTTATTAATTCCTGTTTTTATATGATTTTGATAATAATTTCTTGTGATTTTATTTTGATAATAAATCAAAATATTATTTTAATTAAAATGAATAATGATGATAGATCAATCACTGGTTGTTTCTAGGATAATATTAGAATGTTTATTTCATCGAAAAGTTCATATAATTAATTCTTGAAGTGTAAATTCAATTAAATAGAAACACACAACATCTTTCACTAATTTAGTCCAAAAACAATTAAAATTCTAAAACATAATAACTATGTAGATCACTTTCATAATAACTACACAATGTATGATCATACTTGAATTCAAAATATTGATTTTTTAAATTTTAAAAGGTGAAGAAAAAATCATTTCATTCAATATAATTCATGAATTAATTAAATAATTTGACATTTAAATGAAATCCAATCCATCACATGAAACTCTATAAAATCAACCCATAATGGGTTTATCCCTCAATGTATGTAAATATCTCAATAATATAATGGAGTTTACCCAAGAACTATTATTAAAGGAAATTAAAAAAGAAAACAATTTATCACATAAATTATTGTGTGAGTTGATTAACAACATTAAATAAAAGGAATTACATGGATAAATATGAGAAGAGTAATAATAGAAATTAATTAAATATTTTAATTATAAAACTAGATTAGGCTTGAAAATCATTAAAATGAATAACAAACATGAAACTGGAAAATAGAGGAATAAAAGTATTTGAAGAATATAAAATAAACCCCACTCCCACCAAACAGTCCAATATAAATATATTTTTTGGAGTAATGTTTAAATAGACTCATTTTAAATTTATTAAGTCGATTATTTTATGCCAGATGGTGTTATAATGTCTGTAAAGAATTGATTTTATGTCATTCAAAATGTTAAATACATTCCATTATCTCTCCTTATTGGGGTGCTAGAATGACCTTGTTGTTCACAGATGCATGATGTCTCATAGAATAAATATAGGTTCTCCAGAAAGTTTTATAATATATAGATAAATTTATTTCCATTTTGGTTATCAATTTTGATGATATTAAAAAAATGGTTGGATGACATTGTGGTCCATGAAATCAAGCCCATAATTTTAAATTTTACTTGGGTATATCCTAATTATCTTTTATCGTTATTAACTATAATGATACCCATGTTTTTATATTTCTATATAAAACATTTCAAATTCATTAGAATTATATTTTGGGAGCTAAATTTATTTTAGTGGCTTGAGGTAAAATTTTATTTATCTTTAAATGTTTTCCATTTGAGGCATAATATGTCTATTTACTTTGCGAATCATTTATTTCTCTAGTAGATAAATATATTCCCCAAAAATTCAGACTCCTAATAATGAAATTTTAAATTCAAGTGTGTTTATATTATTAAATTTTATAAAATAATTACATATATGATAAGGAGTGACTATTAAATTCATAAATTAATTATCCTCAACCTTTATAAACATTGAATCAGAAGAAAACTCTTAAAAAATTTATACACATTATCCAAAAAAAGTGGATACTAATAACAACCAACTCAATTTTAACTAGTCCGTAGAAAATTAATTTGAAACATTCATAAAATTTTAATTCCTATATCCAAACTGATTTTAACATAAAATTTTTCCACAATTACTTCACATAAAGAATAATGAATTCCAAAATATTTCTTTAAAATAATCTAAACAAAAAATAATATCCTAATAACTAGCATATTCCTTTAAAATTATCATCACCTTTAATCTATTTCTAATTGAGCATAAAGATGAGTTGTGAATAAAAATATACTTGGGTTTATTATTTTTATTTATGACTATTGAGATAATTCCATTATATTTAGTTAAGTTCTTATTGGATGTGGTATTAATCTATATAACAAATATAAGAGAAATTTCAATTTGTTATGATGATTATTTTTTCATTTGTTTTCTGTTGGATCTAAATATAGATGTAAATTTATATGAGATGGCACAATAAAAGAGGGGTTTAATTGTAATTTTTAATATTTTTTATTTAAACTCCTAAGAATAATATTAGTTTAAGAACTACTAAACTAATACAATACAAAAACAATACAAATGATTGAATTAGCCCTAGATCTGATGATAGGATTTGATACCACAAGTAATATAAAACAATTTTATTTTAATTTAATACAATGATTAGAGTATAACAAAAGTAAATTATTCTTCGACACAATGTATAGAATCCCTTAATAAAATATTTAATGAATCTATCGCAATCAAAAACAATTACAATAGAAGATAATTTGAATAGAAATGGGAAATAGAATGATTCCCTTTCTCTTGCAAATAAAAGCGGAAAAATAAAATCTATCACCATTGTTTTATCCCAAAGAGTAGGGTATCCTTTCACCTAGGATAAAAGGTCTATCATACCACCACCAGGCTAAGCCCTCGATATGAGGATTAGAACGTCTACCATTCTATCCATAGAATCCCTCGATTAAGAAGGTAATCATCACCTCTATTTTTCAGATTCATGAAATCCCTATATAAAATTATTGGAGGCACTATCTTATTATCCACATAATCCCTCGATCGTTATCACAATGATCGGTCTCACAAAGAAAAAGAAATCACTTATTGAAATGCAAGAACTACGAACAAGCCATTCACATCTTTCATCTTCAAGGCTTCACGCAACAAGAAAGAGAGATGTCACACAGTCTCTCTCTGACCATGGAAGATGTAAGTTGATTTCTCTTGTTCAAATGACCTCCTATTTATAGGCCTCAAGTTCCAATGGTCGTATTGTTTCAAAACCGTCATATTTCTCTAAAAATATCAGAGGGACTTGGACACCTTGAATTATAACGATCAAAGAAAATAGAATACATCACATCGTTCTGATTAGTATATAACTATATCAGCGACATTGTTTTGGTTAGAAAAAAATAAGTATAGAAGTATGAAAGAATGAGTAAGATGAAAGATAATGAAAACATGCATGTGTTATTAGAGTAAGACATGGGTACAATGCACTACATGAGTACCATACAAAACTTGTTTATAATGTAAATCATTGATAAAATACATGATTACGATGAATAACATGAATACAATGCATATCATGATCATGATGCATAACATGGTTACTATGAATGGCTATGATGCATAATATGAATACAATGTGTATCGTGATTACGATTCATAACATAGTTATGATGCATAATATGGTTGAGATTCACATCATGATTATGATGCATAACATTGTTATGATGAATGGTTACGATGCATAATATGGATACGATGTGTAATGAGATTACAACACATATCGTGATTACAATACATATGGATAAAAAAGATCATATGTGGTTATGATTTTATAACAACATATATGGTTATGATGTAAATTGACATAAGTGATTATGCTGTAAAATGACATAAGTGATTATGATGTAAAATGACATAAGTGATTATGATGTAAAACAACATAAATGATTATGATGTAAATCAACATATATGGTAGCAATGTAGAATACCATAAATGGTTACGATGAAAAATAACACATATGTTTACGATGTAAAAAAATATATATGGAAAACAAGAAGTAATTTTTGATTTCCAAAACTAAAAGATCAATGGGAAAGTCAAAACACATTTTGACCCAACAATATCCCCCTTTTTGGAAAGCAAAAAATAAAACAAACAATAAAGACTTATCTCCCCCTGAGTTTAGTAACTCTTCTTCAAGTAATAGTGAATATGAATAATTCCACCCACGGATAAAAATAACACTAAGGATCATACTCTCTTTACTTTTACTTGCGAGTTATCCCCCTTAATAACGTTTTCACCCTTTTTCTTCTTATGAAAACAACTTCTATATAAATCCATTTCTTCTCTTCCAAATGATTCTCCCCCTTTGTGATTTTCAAAAATAAAAAGTGAGAGCATTCTTTTCCTACTTGGTGAAGGATGAACAAGGTTTGAAATAATAAAAATTACTTGTAATGAAATATATATTTTTTATTATAAAAAGTGTTAAAAAATTCATTCTTTCCCCTTTTGTTTTTCCAAGTGGTTGAACAGATAAAGATTCATCATCTTGAATTATTTTCTATCATCCATCAATTTTTCAAGAGATTTTTGTTGAGCCTTTATCTTCACATACGGTTCTAAAACAATTATTTCTTGTTTTCGGAGACTTTCTTCAGGAAGACGATTGATTGCTTCATATTCTTTGAGCCTTTCTTCCTGGGTATTGGAATCCATCATTATAGATTTGTAGGACTTATCTAATATTAAAACTCTATTTGAGAGAGAAACAATCTCATTACATTCATTCTCCAATTTTTCCTTTATATGTTCAAGCTCTTTAGATGATATCCCTTTTGAGGTACTCGATCATTGAAAGGCTTTTATTTTTTTATTCAAATCAGTGGCCAAAATTTGGTAGATAGAATTGAGATCATTTAACCACTTCACCAATTCATTAATCTTGTCCACATGATACTTGAGATTATCATCAATGTTGTATGACCACTAAACAACTTGATTACAACCCTTTATATACATAGAAATTCGTTCCTTTAACACTTTAGAATCAGATTCAAGCGTCAAAAACCTAACTACTATAATCTTCAAAGAATTCTTTCTTTCATTATTACTATCAGCAACGATATCTATCCTATCTTAAAATTTTGAAAATAATGGGATAATATTTTCTAATATGTTTAAGGATTTTTCAATGTATTGAATTCACTTCACTGTGATTTCCCTTTTTGAATCTGTATCTTCATTGTATTATTGAAGATATCCAAAGTGACTTTTAGTGATAATAAATTCAGATGATTGATTTGGATTCATTCCATATTTTTATTTTTATTATTTATCTGAGATATAAATGAATTTATTGTACGTATTATTTTGAGAGAATCCTATTGAAAGTTGAGGATCAGGATATGGAAAAATAAAAGATAGAATTTTTTATGATTCTACTGAATGCTTTCTCTGGTTTTCAGCTTTAATCTCTTCCACTTCTTAATCTTCTTATCCTTGTTCTTCTCCACCCAGTTCATCTTGTTCTTCTGTTTCTTGATTGATACTTTATGTAGCTGATTATCCATATGACTGTTTCTTTTCCTCTTTCTCTATTGGATCCAGTTGACTTTGAATACATGGTTCCCTTATGACAATAATGGTTCTAGATTCCTCTTTTATCTAAATAATATTATCAACATCAATAGCTTGAGCCTTTTTCTCCTTTATTCTATTCTTTCTTTCTTCTTCTTTTAATGTTTCTTTGGTTTTTTATGCCTTTAGCTATATCCAAATAGAATTTAGGATCACCATGTTTCCTTTCATCTTTCTTCTTTCTCCACTCTTCCACAACCTCATCTGATACTAGTTTTTGTTTATTTGATTTATTGGGGTTTGTAGCCTTGGATATCTTTATTTTTATTGAATTTTACTTGGAAGGATTTTATGTTTTTTTTCATTCCCTTAAACTATTTCTTTTATATCTCAGCTTCAATATCTTTCACAGACTTTTTGGATTCCGGATTGAATCGTAACCTGAGTCCCCTGATCATATCCTTATTGATGAGAGGCTCCCGAAATGTTTTCAGATCTTAATTTATTGAGACATTTCACAAACAAAAGCACTCTTTCAAAAACATGCTTAAGATATTATTAAACATGATCATATGAGACTTTATGGAACCAGATTTAAGTTTCATTATTTTCAAGAAAATATAACCTATAAAATTAAACTTCCTCGTATTCACTAGGTAATCTAACACATAGGAATCAGAAAATTTTAGAGTTTCTTTATCACCCATTCTTAGTACTAGGAAGCCTTTCATCGAGAGTAAAATGAGACAATTATCAATTGATAGATGATTTACCTTCCTCGTATCATCATGAACCACGAAAAGAGATTCCTCTGCGTTCCTTTTATCAAAAGTCACATCATTGTTAGGTAATTTGTGGGAAGGAAAAAAGGGAATCTCCCTCAGATGGAACTCCTAGGAAAGAATAATATTGTTTTATTGAGGTTTTATGATACTTATCATTCATCATAAATGAGATCTTGAGTCTATTATCTATCTCCATTGTTTTTTAGAATTATATAATTCCTCATAAAACAAAAAAACCAGATCTGATTTAGGTCGTTCAATAGAGAGGGATTCCCACCCTTGTAAATTTATTATCATTTTCAATGAAGTATCAAAAGTATCATAAAAATATTCAGAGACTAAAATTTCACCTTGAATGGTTATAGAATAGAAATATTTTAGAGAATTTTTTTTTGGAGATGTAGTAGTTGACTCAAACATGAAATACTTGAAGAATAATCTCAAACACTAATGTTTTTCATGATTACAAAAACTGAAGAATTCTCTTACTGAGTTAAACTCTAATTATGAACTGTACTAAGTATTTATAGAGCATCCGAACTTTATAGAAATTTAAGAGGATGTTGATGTGGGATGGGTGATTTTAATATGTAATTTGATGATCAATAATAGATCTAAAAGACCCAATGGTTGATAAAGACATTGAACTCTTGAGGTCTTCCATAAAAGAAAATCATATTCATAATGAATATGGATTAGGGGTTAAACGAAAGAAAGGAAATACCAAAAATTATAAATATAATGGAAAAAATAACGTTTTAGAAGTTTTATATGTTGGAGTATTATGGTAGATAAATTTATTTTCGTATATTGTTTTTATGATAATAATATAAACAAAATTTTAATAATGAAAAGAAAATGAGACCGATAAGAATTCTAAAACCGAAAAAATATTCTAATACCAAAAAGATATTCTAATAATAATAACATAGTATAATAATGATAAAACATGAAACTGATAACCATGAAACCGATAAAATGTAAAACCGAGAAATTGTAAAACCCATAAAATGTAAAACCCATAAAATGTAAAACTGATAAAATGTAAAACTGATAAAATGTAAAACCGATAAAATGTAAACCCAATAAAATGTAAAATTGATAAAATGTAAAATAGATAAAATGTAAAACTCATGATATGGGAAACTATTAAATATATATATGCTCTCCCTTTGAAATAGAGTAACATAATGTAAGGAGATGGTTTGAACAAGAAATATATGTGAATGATTAATTTATAGTGATCATTCCGAGATTGTATTTAATGTTTTCAAATCTATCGAAATATAATGGTTTTGTGAAAATGACAGCTTATTGTTCTTGCGTATCGAGGAATTGTAAAATAATATCTGTTTTTTGTGTGTGATCTCTAAGAAATTGATTCCTAATATCTATGTGTATTGAATGTGAGTGATGTGAAGGGTTTTTACTAATAATAATGGAAGTAGTATTATCACATAGTATTTGAGATTTGTAAAAACTCTTGTCATAGTCAGTGAGTGTATGTTTCATTCACAACACTTGAGCACAACAAAATCCAGCTAATACATATTTTACCTTAGCAGTGGAAAGTACTATTGAAAGTTGTCTTTTTCATGACCAAGAAACAAATGAATCTCTAATGAAATGACATATTACAGATGTACTTTTTCTATCCATTCTACAACAACAATGTCAGCATCCAAAAAATATTTTAAAACAAATTCATTTATAGAAGATTAAATAGTCCTAAATCCATGGTTCCCTTCAAGTAGTGAAATATTATTTTTACTTCTTTTAAATGAGATTACTTTGGATTAGATTGAAATATTTCACATAAGCATACTGAAAACATTAATTTTGGACGAAAAATTGTTAATTATAACAAACTTCATATCATACCACTAAAAGGTGGTTGATCTACTAGTTTCCCAACTTCATCAAGATCAAGTGAATTTGAAGTATTGATTGGATTTATGATACTTTTAGTGGTGTCAAATCCATAGTTTTTATGTAAAACTTTGATATACATATGTTGGGATATATAAGATTTTACTGGTTTTTTTGATATTTGAAAACCAAAAAAGGATGTTACCTCACCCTTAATAGAAATTTCAATCTTAGATTTCATGAGATTCGTAAAAGAATCAGTTAAGGATTGCTAAGTTGATCCAAATGTAATGTCATCAACATATGTTTGAAAAAACAAAAAAAAATCATTTTTTAAAAAATTGTTGGATCTACGGTAGCTTTTGCATAATTGTTTTGTAAAATAAATCTTGTATGTCAATCTTACCAAGCTCTAGGGGATTGTTTAAGTCTATAGAATGCTTTGGTATGTTTGAAAACATGATCTAGATGTTTTGATTCTACAAAACCAAGAGGTTTTTCTAGAAAAACTTTTTCCTTTACAAATCCATTATAGAAATGACATTTTATATCCATTTGAAAATGTTTGAAGGTAAATAAGGTATCAAATTCTAAAAGAATATGAATATATTCATGTCTAGATACTAGGGCATAGGTTTCTTAATAGTATATTCCCTCATGTCGATTATATCCTTTAGCAACAAGTATTTCTTTATTTTTAATAATAACTCCATTTTCATCACATTTGTTTCTGAATCCCCATTTTACACCAATTCAAGTTGTTTCTTTAGGACTTTTAACTTAGGTATAGACTTTATTCCATTCAAATTAATGTAGTTCATCTTGAATTACATTAATCCAATCCACATCACTTATGTCCTCGTTATAATTTTTTCTTCAAATTGTGATAAAAAAGAAAGATATTATATTTCATTTCTCAAGGAATTTTTAATCCTTATTGGTAAATTTACATCACCAATGATATTATCAATGGTATGATTCCAAAGAAACAATTGACTTGGGTTTTGTAAAACCTGATCATCTATATAATTTATAATGTCTTCTGTGGTAAACATTTTAGAAATAGTTTCTTTAGTATTTCCCATTTTAGAAGAGTTTTCAATCAAAGATTGGAAATCAGTTTTTGTAAACACATCTGGTGAGTTAAGTAGGGGTTGTTTAAAAAAGTATCAGTTTCATCAATTTTAATATGCACTATTTCCTTAACATTGCACAATTTTTTGTTAAAAACTTTGTACTCTATAGAAGTAGTGGAATAACCTAAAGTGATTCCTTCATCAGATTTGGGTGAAAACTTATCTAGGTTGTCTTTAGTATTCAATATTATTATTTTTCATCCATATACTCTGAAGTAATAATCTTTAGGTTTTTATCCAGTCCATAATTCCTACATTTTTTTAATAAGAAAAGGTCTAGTCGAGATTATATTTATATAATAACATGAAATACTTACAGCTTCATCCCAGAAATGCTTAGAAATTGAGTATTACTCAACTTGGTTCTTGTCATTTCCTAGAGATTTATTACATAAAGAAACACATAATATAATCCCATAAGATTTAAATTCTGAGTGTATTTAACAAATTATATCCATATCACAATAACATAACTTTTGAATATGGTAGAATTATTTAATACTCCTTAACAAGCTTTCAAAATTCAATCACTCTTCTAATAATAAATGATATTACCAAGAGGCGTAAATAATAAAATTACTGAGCAAAAAATTCTAGTAAGGGAATAATCAATACATAATAAGATGACATCACTTTATGTGAGTCAATAGGAATATCAAGGAGACATAAATGTGGGGATAATCATAAAAAAATAACACTAAAGCATGATATAAGATGATAACATCAAGGAAACAGAAGAATGTGGGAACAAAATGAAACATGACATCTTAAACAGAAGTCAAGGCTAAAAAATGAGAAATCATAGCATAATGTTCTTAGGATAACCTCCCATGAACCATGAATGGTACCTCATGAAATAAAAACATTACCCAATGCATTGGATGGACATATAATTTTGATCCCATATTATATATTCATATCTTGTACATGAATTTGTGTTCCACAAAGATCATACAACATAAAGATGCCATTATTCTATTTTAATCCAATGATTACGAAGTGTCGGTTGAATAAATGAAAGTCCCAAATACATTACGTATAGGTATATAATTTTGAACACCCTAGATTGGAAATGGGTATGGGAATTCACTATATAATTTTTTGGCATTGAAAATCGCAGGATAATTTCGGCAGAATAATGGGTGAAATAAATATCTATGGAAGGGTTTAATATTACTCAAAAGGGGTATATAAATACATTAAAACATAAGTAATGTGAATTTTATGTGTAAAAACATACAAAAATATAAACATATGTGAATCATAATGCATAAATCAAAAAATGTTATTGAATTAGGAGGATGATGAGAGAATCCCCTTACATCGACATACTAACATCTTTATTAAATGGTATAATGAGCGGGGAAAATGATATATAATTATTATAACATCAATTGGGTAGTAAGGGGATATAAATAATTTTATGAAAAAAACAATTGATATTCCAAATGATAAATACAAATATGTTTCTTGAATGGAAAAGTAGAGAGAGGGATCCCCAACCTTGAGAGAGTACTTTTAAAAGTCTGTGGGAGATTCTTATGAGCATGGGAACACCTTGGGAGGATTTTATATAGGGATATGGAGGGGATCATCCTTATCAATGGGTTTTGAAATAATAGGAGTTATAGGATGGATGTCTATTTATAAAAAAAGTGAGGGGAATTCTTTATTAATTTCTAAACACAGGTTTTGGACTCTATATTGTAAAATAATAAAAACCACAAACCTTAACATTGATTTCTTCCATCATTTGTACCAAATAATAGTGATCATAAAAATTCTATAAGGCGAGGAATCAAATATTTTAAAATAATACCATTTTTTATGTTCGAGTTATCCTTGTTCATAAATAATTCCTTTTTTAAATATTCAAATATAATATAAGTTCTATAGGATTTAAAAATGGAATGTAAGACAAATTAAATAACATCACAAACTCATTTTTTAATGGAAATTATATATTCATTTGTGAATTCATTTTATGTAATTTATTGCATAACTTTTGGTTCAAGATGATGTAATAATACAAACCATATATTTACACAGTATTTAATTCTTTCCCAAAATATTGACTGTCATATAAAATAATGAAAAAATAATAATTAACTAATTTTGAAATGTTGATTTTAAAAATAATATAGTTTTCAAAAAAAATTCTTAAATTTTATTATTTTTAATTTTTTTTTAAAAGGAATTTATTAAGAAATACTAGTTTATAAAATATTAACCACTTACTAACCCTTATAAAAATTAAATTGGGATTCATTAAATCATTTTATCATTTATATTAAAATAAATATTATTTAATGAGAATATTTTTTTTAAAATAAAATTTATTTCAATAATTATTAAAAATATCAAATTAGTGTCTTAACTGATGGTATATATTTCACCATAATACAATTTTGATTTCTTCATATCAAAATCTATTTTTTTGTCAAAATAATTGTATAATCATTTAAAAGCTAATAATAAAAGGGATAAATATAATAATTATTTCATTTGAAAATAATATATACCAGTTATTAATACTAGGGTCCAGCCACATAACACCTTGTTACACCATACTACACTATACGTGTAAGGTATTTGATGGTGGGGAATTCTTGGGGTAGTTTGACAAAACAATTTGGGTAATGATCCCGATAAACATGAACTTTAATAATAAATAGTTTTGTTCAAGCTTTAGTTGTTGAATCTCACCTTGGTCTTGGTCAAGGGAAAAGCCTAGGGATTCTATCTCACTCAGAAACTCTAATAATGGTCATTTTTGAGCACGATAAAACTTTTTGAGGCCATCACATCTTCTATTAATGTCAATTGGAATTTATCATAACCCTTATTGTATACTAATCATAACATTCACTATATAATGTCTATATTATCCATGGTTAAGATTCTTAAAAGTTATTTAATCCTAACATTTTATATGTTATATTTGGTAAAAAATAACCAAATGTTTGCATTTTTTTCATATAACAAAATCACATAATGAGAATTTAACACATTCAAAATGGAATTTATTTTATTAATGTTTTGGTCCTTAAATTATTCCCCCTTCCAAAAATATTCCCCCAAAATTTCATTTCATACACTAAAATAGATGAGGTTCCTTTTTTTCATCGCATCTTCTAGTCCCCAAGTAGATTCTTCAAACTTATGCTTCTACCCAAGTACTTTGACCATGTGAGTTTACTAGTTTCTTATGTATTTCTCTCAATAATCATATATAATCACTAGATTATCCTCATATGAAAGAAAATTCCATAAGGATACCTCCTATAAATTTATTACATGTGAGGGGTCATGTATTTAGTTTCTCAATATAGATTCATCGAAAACATCATGTACTTGGGATAGATTAGGTGGGAGTGCTAGTTAATATACTACAGTTATAATAAAATGAAGGATCTCAAATGGTTCAATGTATCTAGTGATAATAATTATCTTTTACCTAAACCTCATGATATTATACCATGTTTATATATGAAGTGACACCATTTCTATGACCTCAAAATTCATGTCTTGTAGATGGTTTTCAGAATAGATTTTCTGTTAAAATTATGTAGTTTCCATATTAATCTAAATGGTTTCAACCATATCTATCATATCTTAGATAGGATTAGTTCTCATAACTTTCCTCTCTGTAGATTTATCCCAACAGGTCAGAGTCTGATGCCTCTTCCTATACAGAGCATCATAATGTTCTATTTAAATGATTGAATGTAAACTATTGTTGTATGACAACTCCACTAGTGGAAGTTATTGATCCTAATATCCATGGAAATACATTGAAAATGATCTCATCCTATCATCTAGAGTATGAATGGTAACTTTATACTGAACATCCATATGAGGGAGAAAATAAGTACTAAAACTCTTCTTTGTAACTAGTGCTTACTGAATTCTTCTCCATAACCTTGAGGTATACCTCATATATCGATCATACAAAATGGAGAGTGGTACCCCATGTATTTTTACCACCTTAATTAATTATATATTAGGGAGTTGGTTGAGAGAAAAATATTCCATGATATTAATGAAATTTGCTGACTCTATAAGGTGTTCAACTACCAAAAAAATGATTTTTTAATTTAGATATCTTGGGGAGTCATATGAGAAAATCAATGTTTATGGTTTCTCATTCCTATACTGGTAAAAGAAATAGTTTAGTGATACCCTTATACTTATATTATTTATCCATAATTTTTTCTCATACCATGCATCAAGATACTAATTTTACAATCCCCCCCCTTCCCTTTATGTTTTCCTCTAAAGGTTTTGCTTCAAATATTTATACATCTTGGTGATTTCAAGATTAATAGAGTATGATGAGCTATCAAAATAATCCAGAAGTATTCTCTTCTATTCTAGTTTTAATTTGAATCATATCTGAGTTCCAATCCATAAAACTCCATCATTAGAAAATTGGAACTTCACCTTTTTTCAGCCTTTATCTATAGCTCATCATCATCTTTTTTCCCTCCTAGATCCTATAATGAATTTATTAATGATATATAATTTGAGAAAGGTTGGATGAATTCCCCTTTATGACTCACATTCATATACTTAACATATCCAAGGATATTGAATCCCTTTTAATCCTAATAAATGATAGGTTCATGAGATCTTTTTAGCTCTTAGTATCTTCCACTTGTTTCCCCTTCACAAGATGGTTATGGATTGAAAAAACACAATTGTTGATCATATCTATCCACATTAAGAGTACATATTAACCGCCTTTTTTGGATTTATACAAAAATATTTTATAATACATATAAATGTCACACTTCTCCCCATAGAGATAATGTTTCCAGATATACAATGTAAAGATCACTGCGGGTAGTTATAAATCATGTGATGGGTAGTTCTTATCATTGATATTTAATTGGAATGAGGCATATGCTATCACATTTTCACCTTACATGAGTACACAGTTCAAACCCTTTTTGGACGCATCATTGTATATCACAAAATCTTCCCCATTAGTGGGAAATGTGAGTAGGGGGAATGTGATTGGCCTCTTCTTTAACTCCTTAAATCTGTCCTAACATTTTTATGTCTATAAAAACTTCACTCCCTTATGTGTTAACAAGGTTTGTGGGGTAGAAAATCATGCTACGTTTTTCACAAATCAATTATAGTTACCACCCAATCCAAGTAAATTATAGATCACTTTCAGAAATCATGGTCTCAACCATCCTTCAATTGCCTCTAATTTTTAAGGAACCATAGATATCACATTGTTGTTGGAAACATTCCCCAAAAATGGAACTATTTATTTCCGTAAATCTTATTTTCTATACATCACATATAATTATTCCTTTTATAATCTCTTCAATACTATGTTCAAATTATCATCATGTTCCTCCTTTCTTTTGGAGTAGGTAAGAATATCATCTACAAGAATAATAATGATTTATTGAGGAAATCCCTAAATTATATATTCCTTATACCTATATAGATAGTTATATTATTAGTTAGTTCAAATGAAATTAATATTAACTAGTAATTCCCATAACTTGTATGAATTCAGACATGGGGATATCCTCCTTCACATTTACTTGATATTATCCTAACCAAAGATCCACCTTAGAGAAGTTCTAGACTCCACATAGCTGATTGAATAAGTCATAAATTTGTATCTAATGATACTTGCTCTTTATCTGGATCTTATAGATCTCATGATAATTATATATAGGCAAACTAACCCATTACTCTTCTGGATGAAGATGACCAGTGTACCCCATGGTAAAGCACTTGGGAATATAAACCCTTTATCTAGATTCTCCTATAGTTTATTATTCGTATTTTCATGTTCAATGGTCTTCATTCTATTTAGAGTCTGGGATATTGGAAAAATATACATGAATAATCTTGATATTGATCTCATCCTCAAAACTTAGAGGAAGACTATACAATTATTTAAGAAACACATTAGCACATTACCTTGTAATGGGCATGTCACTAAGGATGGTTTTTTAATTTTCCATCAATCATTTGAGAAATATATGATTACTCTAAATGTAATAATATACATTCTTGAGATGGATATACCCAAGAATATTCATCCTCCTTCTTTAAATTATATATAATCAAAGGGAGATTCATGATGGATGGGGTAATTTCCTTCTCCTGACAATTTATGATTTAACTATATTAATAAATATATTACATACCTAGAATCACATCGATTTCTGCTAAATTTTCCATGTCAAGGATATATAGGAAATTTAACCCTCAAATGTGAATAAGGGAGAACTTATATAATTGTGGTGGAATAATTGTATAATTTTTTGTTTTTGAATATTTCTATACCTACAAGATTTTTGGTGGTGTATGAATAGTTATACTAAACATTCATGTTATGAAATAATGATTAGAGAAATAATCATTTAGAAAATTTTATGTTCATGAATGGATGAAAGTACTAGATTTCACTATTTTATTCTAATTTTAACCGGTTACTTCATCCAAAACAAACATAGGGATGAGAATTTCCAAACTATTAATCATATAAACGGGAAACTATAAACACTCATGGGATACCTAATAAATAAAAAACATTTATTAACCTAAAAATTTCTTGGTTTCAATTGAGGTTATCCATGTTCCATTCCCTAGCATAAAATTTTATGGTCATTTTCCCCCTTCATCATTGTTTTTAAAAAGATTATCAATTTACTGAGCATAACCCCCATTACTATTAAACTATGTGTGAATAATATCCCCTTTGTATGCACTAGGTTATGATCAACTCAATTCGTAATACTTCATTTTCAATGTTATTATGCCTAGGTAAAAATTAACCATAATCACATCCGCTTGGGGTATCCAGATAGGGATTTTGTTTCATGGAAACCACTTACTCTATACATTAAAACAAATTATGTATTTTTTTCTATTTTTATTATAATAAATAAATATTCCCCCAAGGTTTTTAAATTATAGTCCCCAAAAATAACTAGACTTTAATATGATACCAACTATGATTACCCATATCTATAGTACACCTTAATGATTTATTTGTTACATAAAGAGACACATAATACAATACAATAATATTAAGAGGCCTATTTCATTTGAGAAATTAAATACATAGAATACTAACAAAAAATAGCGATACAACACAATTATTTAAAACTACTTAACATGATCTTAAAATTTAATTTCTCTACTAAAACATAATGGGATAACTAGTGGATGTACATAAGAAAGGGATGATGTATAGAGACCAGAAGGGTAATAATAAAAACATAACATGATGAAATTAATACATGTGATTCTTTAGGCATATCAAGGATACATAAAATGGTCAAGAATCATAATCATAAATATTGAATCAGGATATAATATGATATCATCGAGCCAATATAGGAATGTGGAAACAACATAAAACATGACATCATAAGCTTATGTTAAGCCTAAATGTTGATACATCATAACATAGTGTGATTAGGATAATATCTTGTGAAATATATATGGTATCTCAAAAGATAAAAACATTACCTAATGTATGGAAGGGCTATATAATTACTCTCCCACCCATCTCATTAATGTCATGTACATGTATGTTTTTACCATGTATATCATACCACATAAGAATTTATACCATAAATTTTAATCCCGTTATTAAGGGGTGTCGGTAAAATAAAAGGAATTACTCTAATAAATAAAGGATAGGTATATCTATGTGGATACCTTTGATTGGAAATGGGGATGGGTATTCACTAGAAAAATACTTGGCATGAGATATCACATGTTAATTTCGAAAGCATAATAGATGTACATGATGATTCACGGAAAGGTTTAATGAGAGTGAAAGAGGGTCTCACATTATATGAAAATCATAAGGATTGGTAAAAGGGATGTTTTATAAACATCTTCTAGAATTAAAATTTAGGAATCAAAAGGCATAACTGAATAAAAGTTCCTAAATAAATATAAGGAGTTAATATCGTTACTTAGACATGGTAAAAAAATTGGAAAAGGTTATACCATTGGGGATAAATGATATCCAATTATTGTAACATAAAGTGGATAGTAAAGGGATATTTATATAGGCATGAGAACATAACCAATTGAGATTCAAAAGTATTAATACAAAGATGTTTCCTGACTGTAAAATAGGAGGGGGAGATCCTTTACCTTGATAAAGTGATTATAAAATCATTAGAATTGATTATTAAGAGATTGGGAGAACAATTTTAGGGATTTAAGGAGGGATAAAAAGATAAACTTATTGTGAAATGGTTTTTGAATGAAGTAGAATGTGAGTTTGGATGGGCATTTATAGAAAATGGGATGGGAGTACATTATTAACTTATAACCTATTGTTTATAAAACTTTATAATGAAATAATACAAACCACAAACCTTACCACATGTTTTCCCATGATTTCTTAAAATATGAGAGGTTTTCAATATTTTATGGGGCCATGAACCGAATATATTAAACTAATATCGTTAGTCGTGCGTAAGTGATTCATGTTCATAGTGAATTGATTTTAAAACCTAAAAATATAATTTAGGTTTGAAGGATTTATTAGAGGAATATGAAAAAAATTAAATAAAGTAAAGATGTTGGGACCAATTTGTGTAGGAAGATTGTATTTGTTTTCAATAGTTGTCAATGCTGGTCAAAATGAATAAGAAGGTGAAGAAGGACTCTAATGTGCATGGAGATCGACTAAAGTGCGGATGCCTGTAGAATTTTTGTGAAATCAAAACATTTAATGTCATGCTTGGGAAATTCTGTATGAAGTAAATTAAGGCAATTGTTGAGCTAATACTAAGATCAAAGAACATCCGTCAAAGGTGACACATTTTTTACAACAATGAAGAATGGTGAGGTATCATCCATTTGAGGATGATTGAAGAAGAATGAGGATTTAAAGAAGACCATGTAATTCTTCACGATTGCTTGAGAACCATGAAGAAGCTTACTTGTAGAAAATAATAATATGATTTGAATGATGTAGAGAATGATGGATAAAGAATAATATAGAGTGTGGAAGGTCTTGTCATTCTAAGAAGTTCATGAATTGAACATTTCCATGAAATCATATGATTGATGCACTGTTCTTAAAGTTCTAAATACATGTATCAAAGGTGATACATTGTATGCAACATTGAAGTTATTTGAAGAAGTCTCAAGCCTCCACTTTTTGTGAAGAGAGATTATTGGAGTTCTTTGTAATTATCACTCCAAAGGCATTTAGGATTTGAAGTAAGGATGAAGAAGTACTTTGGAATTCATATTCCTGAAAGAATAGACGAAACCAAACGATGATTTTCTTATACATATTTCACAAATATCATAAGTTAGGAGAACTTATGATTCAAGCCTTATGAAGGAAATGGAGGAGAAATGATGATGCCAGCCATATATAGTTTCGATTGGAAGGAATGATGTTGTAGGAAGATGGGATGTTTCAGTACTTCCCATTGTAACTCTGACAATGCTAAAGCTGATCTATCAATGGATATATATCACGATAGTGGAGTTCATGATGAAAGATGAAAAATGGTTATGGGAAGTAGTGAAGAGAGAAATTACAAAGAAATGGACAATCTGGTGGTGGCACAAAAGAACAGTTTAAGGTGGCACAGTTTTGTAGTGTTTGCCAAATTCTAGGGCATGAAAATCGGGATATAAAGATATGTTTTTGGCAATGGTTGTTGTGTGAAAGATTGAAGATGGTTTATAATTTTGTGTGTAAGTCATGATTTAAGGTCAGAACATCAAATAATTCCAAAGGCATGGAGTGCGTGGAAATTTAGGCAGGTTGCACGAAAAAATAAAGTGGTGCGTGAAATAGTAGCGGGACGCGCAAAATATCAGCTAGATGCAGGTAAAAAATAGTGGTGTGTGAAATAGAGGGATAATGTTTTTCACGCAAAAGGTGTTTCACGATCAGAGTCTCGAAAATTGGAAAAGGCATGAGGTTCAAGAAATATTGGAACATTGCATGAAATATGAAGTTCCGTGAAAGATTTTTTATGCACATAAAGAAGGTTTTACGCGCTGATTAGTGTTTTTCGTGCGGGGTCAAAATGCCTATAAATATGAGGTGAGGCCCTCTCATTTTAAGAGACTTGAAACTTAGACAAATCTCGATCACTAACGTGCGGAAAAATTGAAGTATAGATTATTGCACAAAAAGAAGAAGTGCAACGCGAAAAATAAGTGTTACACGAAAAATGGGAGTTTTGCGCGAAAAAGACGAGTCCGAAAAGGGTTTTTCGCGCCAAAAGGTGTTTTTTACATGCACGGATTGAATTTTACACACAAGAAACCTAGAAGGTTGCGTGAAAAAATTTAGGGTCTCGCAGGTCTTCGACATGTGCTTAGCACTCTCAAAGTGACTTTTTCCCAGTCTTCCCGATGTGAGCGGCCCACACGGGCGGGCTGCTGTTTCCCCAGCACGGTGCCCGGAGGGCACCGTAGGGTTTTCCCAACCTGGGTTGCCGCCTGCCGACCAGTTCGTCCATCGAAGCAGCCCATGGAAGTGGGTCGCGGTCCTTCGCAGCGCGGCTCCACATGGCGATGTGGTCCTCCTGTCCGTCCGGCAACGGCTGACCGGTTCTTCTTCGTCCGAGCGGCCCGGTTGCGGTCTGCGGTCTTCCCCTCTCCACGCGTCATCTGGTGATGCGGTCCTCTAACGGGCTGGATCATGGCCGCCTTTTCCGCCTCCACCTTCGTTTGGCTCCACCCCTTCCATTACCACCTCGATCGTAAATAATAACTAGGATCAATGGAGGTTCGTCGGGCCGTGTTCATTCGGCTCGCACCCTCCACGTGAGGTGATAACAGTTGGCCGAAGAAATTCCTTAGAATTCAACATGAATGAGATAATTAATTCAGTTATAAATTATACAAAACCCCTACCTCGTAATTGACGTCCCACATCTACGAGCCAAGGAAGATGAGGGTTGTCGTAGTCGGGCATCGTAGAATACGCCATCGCGGGGAACGGTGTCATCCAGTCAACGTTAGAAGTCGTTGTTTTAGACAACGTTCCTCGCGAGCAGTGTCTTCTCCCTTGACGTGGAGTAAGAAAAAATGATGATGGAGCTCCTCACGATATTGTTCCGTTTGAAAAGAAAATTGCATAGAAATTGCCTCCCGTTCTTCGAGTCATGGAGCATTCTTCACGGAGAGGAACACTTCCTTCTAATTCTCTTGAGTCTCCCCCACCAAAATATTTTCCAAGAAAATATTATAATAAGGTTCCCCCAATTTTAATATAATTTCCATTCAATTCAAATTCATTCAAATGCATTCCAATGATTAATTAAACATTGCATTTAATTAATCCTAGTTGTTGGCATTAATTAAGATGAGGTGAAGAGTTTAAAATTCAAAAGAGAGGAGGTGGAGAGTTCACATTAAAAGAGGGGAGTTGAAGAGTTAGGGGCTCATGTGGGCCCCACCTCACATTATCCTCTCATGGGAGGTCATGTGGGTGTGGGCCCCACCTATAACTTCCCCTTGTAGGAAATAACCACCTCTTGAAATAAAATTGTGTATCACCACAATTTTATTTAATATTAACTAAATCCCCAAAATATAACTTTCAACACACATAAAACTCAACTGCGGTAAAGGTCCCATTATGAGAATATCGGCACTGTGAGTCCATCGGTGTCCTCGGATTTCAATTCTGAGCACCGGTTCAAAAGATAGAAAAACCCTCATGTACGTTTACTGAATGTACCCGGACAAAACTTCATAAATTGATTCTGGGCACACCGGGCCTTAGAATTAGGCGCCATCAGAAACTGCGTACTCGTAAAATTTCAAAGAATTATGAAAAACATTTTACATGAAATTTCCAGGTCTTTACATTTGATATGACATGTGATTGTGAGGCCTGGAGTGTCTAGAACATATTTTCGAACTATTTTAACATTCATTAAATAATCATGCGACTGAGTTTTTCTATCTTTTATAAAAGTGAAAAGATCAAAAATGTGATGGAACCATTGAACTCATAGCATCAGGATTCACCTAAGAAGGGCCTAACATTGGATGACACTTTTCAATAGTTGAATGTAGATTTTGGATGTAAATAAAATAAATTAATAAAGATTATTTTATTTTCAGATCCCTATAACTCATAAACAGTAACTCGGATAGGAAATATGAGAGTACTATTGATCTCATTAGGTTGTGCTTCCCATAGGTGGAGCCTAACCTCGACCGGTGCGAGTCGAGGGTGAAAGTTAATTTTTTGGTTGTTTTAATGGAGAATAAAATAAACATAGAAAAGGTTTATTTTATTCCTTTTTATCTTTTGGTAGTGACACCATATCACTGTTATGCGAAAACGCAAAGATGTTGAATCTCTTTAATGTAATACATTAGTGAATCTATGTGGTTATGCTGAAACGCGCATCATGTCTTCCATATTAAATTAAACATGAATTTAGGGTTGACAGACAACCTTGAAATTCCTATGATGAATGACTAAGGAAAACTCTCCAATGATGAACATATGTGAATCAGAAATTGGAGATAACTCCCTTGGAGAGCATATATTAGACCGGAGATCAATAAACAATGATGAAAAATATTCCTCAACTGGTCTCTTTTTCCCAGGTAGGGGTTTATTTTTCTATGTGATTACCTTCTCCCTCTTTCTTCTTCCAAAACAATGAACGCATGTTAAATACACTAGCAGATTGACCTATAGACCAGTCATCTTTGTGGGACATGGGAATTTGCATGAGTTGAGTCATGGGAAATTAGATCCATGTTAGATTCTTGAACCTCCTTCAAGTCGGTTTATGATTTATAATGTAGAGGGATCAGGCCGACACAAACAAGGCCATGATCCCACTATTGTGGGCCTTCTCATGTTCTTCGTGACTGAACCCCAGATTAATGGTGAGGAAACATTGAACCTGTAATAGTGAAGATGATGATCCCAGGATCCTTGGGGTACTCATTGGTCAAAAAATAGATCACCGAAGAAAGTCTTCTGGCCCGTAGAAGGAACCATCGGCGTGCCCTGGTGGAACGCCGAGGCGGTGGAGGTCGTGGCCAACAACGATCACGATAGTGCAGGGGGCGGCGCAGGTCAGGTTATACATCAAAGGAAGAATCCCATGGGGTGGGTCGTAGTATGCACTAAAACAAGGTCGATGCTAGATTGCATGCCGAGGGATGTGGCCAGCCTCAACCGGCTACATTTTTGCACAAACCTAGACATCAATGGGTTTTCGGGCTAGACCCAAGTTAGCCTGCCAACATGGGCCGAGATGGTGTAGTAAACTAGGCCTCTGGGCTCCCCCAGCATAAGAAGAGTCGGCCCTCTAATGTGGGCTGGTCCGGATAATAAACCAGTCTTATATGCAGACCAACTAGAAATAAACCTATGCTACTATATTGGTCCGAGTCAGAGAAAGCAGACTAGGTTGTTGGGAGACCCGAAGGTCTGGACCCATGGCTGAACTGGGATGGTTTCAGCAATGTAGAGACCCGAAGCTTGACGTACATGAACATTACATTACTTTTGCGGAATACTTAATACATAACAAAAATATACACACAAGGATCGTAATAGTTTAGTGTCTTTGGAAACTCGGAACGTAATCTTCTAATCCTGGTGAAAGATCTTCAAAATCTCCCACAAATATCTTCCTTTTTTTTTACCTAAAACCTTTATTTATATCCTGGGGAAAAGAAAACATAAAAGGGTGAGCTCAAATGCTCAGTAAGGGTAAACAAAAGAAATATCAATCACATAATTTTCATAAGAACATAACATTTTTGGAAATCTTAACCTGCAAAAGAGAGCATAATTTCATAACATGGGATAAATCATAGTAGTTAAAATGAAACCCTTACTTAAAACATTACTCATTGTGGCATACACACATAATCATAGAGAATCATTTCTTGTTAGTCAAGACTCATTTCCAAGACTATCTTAGTGGACAAAGTCCCTTTCTGAATCGAGTAATCCTCGTTTCAGTCCTGTTTCACTGAACCGGTATAACCTACCATTCCAGCCATGTCTATCTCATGAGATATGAAATCTTTACCCAATGCATTGGAGGGAGATATAGGTCCCACCCATCTCTTAATGAATCCTTTATTATGTGTGCCACAAAATCATAAATCATACATCATTGCATAACCCATGTAATAAAAATGGGATTCTTAAACAACATGACATCATAAAACCATTCATATAAGATAAAGGAATTCATAAACATAATTTCATCACAACATAGTCAAATCAATATAAAAATATGGATAGAAACAGAACCCTTTATTATCTTATATGGAAAATAATTTTGATAAAACACTTGAATTGAATTCTTGAGGAAAATATCCTTTCTTCTTCAAAATCAATTTCTTTTTCACAAAACATCATGAAATTTTAAAAGAAAGAGATTTTATTGAAAATAGTCAGGAAATCTTTTAGAGGAAGATTCATGAAAATAAGGCTTTATAAAACAGTATAAATCCGTTCGTTCCGTATAAGTTAAAAAAACATTCTTCGTACTTTTGTCGGAAAAGTCAAAAAGTACCTCGTACGAAAAACGAAAAAAGATTCATTTCATATCCTTTACTAAAAACTCATAGAAGGGTAAAATTGGATTTAAACAATTGTAGGTGGATGGAAATAATATTACATATTGAGGGAACATGGATGTGGATGATAAAATACACCCCAGTAAATACTTACGAATAAACAATCTCGGATAAAAATGAGATTGTGATATTTCCCTTACCTTAGGTCCGACTTGCTTTGTAAGTGTCCGAACCTCCTGTATAATGATTTAAATCATGTTATTTACATATTACAGAATCATATTCATTGTTATGATATCATATATGGTTCACTTATGACATTATATTACCCGTTCTTTTGTAAATTCCATGTTAAAGAAGCGTTTTGGGTAAAATCGTTTCATTTATCGTAGGTGTTTTGACTTGTTGTTCTTGACATCATTATTACTTATATCATGATTTACTTACTTCCAGAATATAAAATATGATTTATATATCATATATATTCAGTATATATATATATATATAATAGGTAGATAAATAAAATGAAAAACACCGTTCATGGAGACGGTAGTCCGTACGTACGCATGAACGCTGTTTTCCTTTCCTTATTGTCTTGAAATGGAAGTAAGTAGATGACATACATATGTATATATATACATAAATCCAGTAGCTTTATAATGTCATATATTTAATTATTATTTCTTATATATACATTATAATCATTCTTAAATGGTTAACATGGAGAATGAATCTCATCGCGTCGTGGAGACGGTATTCCGTACGTACGCACGAGCGATGATATCATTTCTATAAATATTGAATTGAATTGGAGTGTATTATACAATATATCAGAATCAATATGATGTTGTAATAACTATGTATAGTTATTCTTTACACCATTATACCCATCCATGTAAGGTGGTGGTGGAAAATAGATTACACCACGGCGTGGAGACGGTATTCCGTACGTACGCACGCGCGGTGATTTCTTTTTCCGTAGGATGGATAGATGGTGAAATAGGGTTGTTTCATACTTATAATAACATATCAGTATATGAGTGATACTGATGTTATTACTTCATAATGAAACAACCTAAGAAGAAGAAGTGGAAGAAGAAATAAAGATGAAAGAATTGGTAACGGTAATTACCTCTTCTTTGAAGTGCCTCTTTGAGACCTCCTTTTAGGGCACTAGAATTGGTCTTTGAGGAAGACCAGAACCTCTAGGATGTTGCTAGGGAAGTGGAGAGGATAAATTGGCAGGGTTTGGCCGAGCTTGAGAGCTCAAATTGGTGTGAGGAGGAGGGGGAGGAGGTGTCCTTTTATAGGGGAGGAGAGGGGCACCTTAGGAATATCTCAAAATATTATTTTATATTAAAGTAAAAAATCGGTTTATAATAGTTCCAAAGGGTCTTATTTCGAAGCTAAAGTGGGGATGGGTCGAAATCCTATCAACCAATTGTATTTAGACAAGTTTAGGGTATTATTTTAACCTTATCAATTAGATTTAACTCTAAGTTAAATAATTTAACTTTTACCGTGTCTTTTTGTTTTCTTTCACTATATGGTTAATAAACTTACTATAACATGCCAAACGAACCCCAAATTGTATATTATTAATACATATATCCTTATCTAAGTCATTTGGCCGAACCTTAGATTTTTAGGAATAAAATAACAATTAATAATATAATATTTTATTTAAAAACTATTTTTTGTCAATTTTGACACTATTTGATATAAGATTTTTTTGAAAGTCATAACAGAATTATATGTTCGAACCAAGTTGATTAAATCAACACTAATATATCATAGTAACCTAGAAAATTAGTGGAATTCATAAAAAGTCTTAAATTACATTTATTTTGGTATTTATATTATCAATTATGTCAATATTTCATTAATAAGATAATTACTGCATCATCTTTGTGTCATAAATAAATTATATTATATGATGTCTAAAAATTACAAATAAAATACCATCATGTAGGAAATCTTTTTAGCTTTCTAATGAATGTTTATAGTCGAATTTATCTTATGTATAACCCCATATTAAAAATGATTTACGTATTACACTTTGATTTTAACTATTTTAACCCTTCTTTAAATAAATTAATAATAAATGTCCTAATCTAATCCAAGTGGGCCTAAATGGTCATATTTTATTCCTAAGTTTGTTTTTGGTCGAATTACACTTGTCCAATAGAATTAGGACATGTGTTAGGGTAATATTAATATCATATTTACCCTTAGTTACCCCATTTACTATTAACCGTGGTAAAAAAATAAAAAGTTACTATTCACCAAAAAATTATTTTCATCTCATTGAACCACATTTTAGTCCTTGATATTAACCGTGTCTCTCGGATTTTCGAAATTCCATTCACAGAAGCGGTAAAATTAAGTTTTATGCAAAATTCAGTTTTTAACCTACCACTTAGTAGTTTCACTATTCATCAAAAATTGATGTTTTTCAGAACAATGCCAAAATTTCATCCCAAGCTATATTTCATATTCCGAATTCAAAAATGAAGTCTATTGTACCAAAATCATAACATAAAAGTTGCATTAATTATTTTTATAATTAAATCCCGCTGTTAAAACAAATAGCGTGTTTTTAAGAAACAATATCTATCAAAAGATTGACACTTGTTTATGTCTAGTTTAAATGTGAAATTACATCCAATGACCAAAATTGTATTAAATTGTAAAAATATATTCTAAATATACTTTAAAACCACTCAAATTAATAATTTATCACTATTAATTATTTCGATTAAAAAAGTTGTTTTTAATTATAATTTAGTAAATTTCACTATTCATCAGAATATGAAAGTTATCCGAAAAGTACCAAAATTTCACCTTAGGCTAAATTCGATACTCCAAATCCAAAAATGAAGTTCATTTTGAAAAATAAGATTTACAGAGTTTTAAAAAGTGGTTATTACTATTCATAACGGCTAGTTTTAATAATATTTTAATAGCATATCGTTGTTTAGTGAAACTCGGTATTGCGTACTACACACGCTATCGAGGAAGGTCGCGATTGCGTGTAATGCAAGTCAAGTCAAGGATGTGTGTTGTGAAAGCTCCTTTTGGTGTAGCGTACAACACAAGACATTAATAAAATTAAAAAGAATATTTTTTTATAAAATCTTGGGCTGTTACATTCTACCCCCCTTAAAATGAATTTCGCCCTCGAAATTCGTCGGGGTTATAAATGGTTTACTATTTGAAAGTTTCTTTAATAGAAACCCACATCGTAAAAGGGAATACCAAAACTTGGCTTTAAAAACTAAAGTATGAAATGTAACGATTACCCAAATAAACTAATCACTGGGTTTCCACATAGGTGAAAATATGGATATGGAAGAGAAATCTAACCATCATGTTCTGATGGAGAGTGGTAGATAACATGGCTATGGAAAAGCCAGTAATCACAAATCCATAAATTTGTGACGATCTATGGTACCATCTGATTCATCAGGTATAAGATCACTAGGACAACATTTTTGGTTTTCAAGATCATTTCCCTAAAGTTGAAAATTTGAATTAGAATAAATACTTACTTTATTTTGATACAATATCACTGTTGTTCGTGCCTTGAATAATTTCCACTTCATCTCTTAAATAAATGAAGTTGAATTTGTTATTCGTGAAGTGTTAGCAGATCATGTGATAGAATGACGGGTCATTCCATCTGTCTCAAACAAAAGGTAAGCAAAAGTTATTAAATATACATAAGTCATTCTATAGTGAGATTAATCATATATAGTTCCTAAAATGGACTTATACTTCATATATCATACTGCTTAATATAATAAAACTAGTTTGTACTAAACAGGGACTTCCTGTAGGCCAGTGGTAGGCGATAAAGGCCAGTCGCACTTTGGTTGTGGGTTCGATTCCTACAGCCTTGTCCGAAGCGATGGGCTGTCGCCCGTCCTGTAGGTTGTCCCTTTTTCTAAAAGTACGTTACTATAACATCCCATCAATAATATCGAAAATCTTCTATCCTTAAACAATACTAACTTATGTCCAACATAATCCAGTCTAATCTTTAGGATTATACATAATACTGCAGTCCACTCTCATAATATAGTGACATCGATTACCAGAGATTTAATACTGTCGTTGATCCCCACATATCATAAGATATGTCTTGTTGGTCACATTCCAAACCTTCAAAGTCCTTAATCGTGTATTCTCTTGAATACCTTAGTGAAAACATGAGTGTAGTTAAAAGTTACCAAAATCCTCAAAATTCTATATACTCAAACCATGATATCACTTAGTCCTTATATCAATCATGAGCTCATGAATACTATCAAACATTTAATTTTCTCCTTATCCCTTCATTATGCGCATATCATCTACATTCCAAAAATATCTGAATAACCTTTCATGGATACTGGTAACATTAATCATACACTTTCAAAACACAAGGAAAGACAACAGTGTAACAATCCATAGATGTCTCTTTATTCCAAAATTACACATGATAAACATGTAATCATTCCACTACATTCTCAAACCATTGACTGAGCTTCAAAAATTCGTTCATCTCACATATCATTTGTAGTCTCTTCATCATCATCCACATAAATACTACCCATATGACCATACTGATTCTCTTCATGAGTCTTTCCCTTAGGGCATTTGTTTTCATAATGCCCATACATTCCACATTTAAAACACTTAACCATTTTTGATGTCGTAGCAATACCATTATCCTCATCTATGGTGTTAACTGAACCTTTTCCTTTGCACTTACTTGCTTTGTGTCCTTCTTTTCCACACCCAAAGCATCTTCCAGTTCCTTTGAAACATTCTCCTTGATGCCTCTTCCCACATGAATTACATAGGGGAAATTGAACTTTCTTTCCTCTATGATCATCATGAAACTCCATTTTTCTCTTATTAGCCGAGTCAGGAAACTTACCAAATTTTACTTTATTGATCATGTTGTGAGATTGCTGATTCGGCATAATAATGATGTTTGGACATCCAAATCCCATTTCATTCGGCTGCTCATGAAGAATATCATTCCATTGTCCATCATATCCTCCATTATTGTGAATCATCTTGTTTCCAGCCATTTTCTAAAACCCAAAAAGAATAGCGTGAGAGGCAAAAATCATGCTAGGGAAAACAACATAATAAAGGGGGAGTACCTTGAACATCTAACATCTTAGGTTTAATTCTATGATCGTTAGCGTAGTTCTAGTACTATAACCTATACGTCTACTTAACCTTAGGGACATCCCTAGACATACCGTAGAAATATCTCTAGGGATCTCACTAACGTTTTCGCATCCTAGTTTCCAAAGGTTGACTAAACCTTTCCTCTGATACCAACTGTAGAGACCCGAAGCTTGATGTACATGAACATTACATTACTTTTGCGGAATACTTAATACATAACAAAAATATACACACAAGGATCGTAATAGTTTAGTGTCTTTGGAAACTCGGAACGTAATCTTCTAATCCTGGTGAAAGATCTTCAAAATCTCCCACAAAGATCTTCCTTTTTTTTACCTAAAACCTTTCTTTATATCCTGGGGAAAAGAAAACATAAAAGGGTGAGCTCAAATGCTCAGTAAGGGTAAACAAAAGAAATATCAATCACATAATTTTCATAAGAACATAACATTTTTGGGAATCTTAACCTGCAAAAGAGAGCATAATTTCATAACATGGGATAAATCATAGTAGTGAAAATGAAACCCTTACATAAAACATTACTCATTGTGGCATACACACATAATCATAGAGAATCATTTCTTGTTAGTCAAGACTCATTGCCAAGACTATCTTAGTGGACAAAGTCCCTTTCTGAATCGAGTAATCCTCGTTTCAGTCCTGTTTCACTGAACCGGTATAACCTACCATTCCAGCCATGTCTATCTCATGAGATATGAAATCTTTACCCAATGCATTGGAGGGAGATATAGATCCCACCCATCTCTTAATGAATCCTTTATTATGTGTGCCACAAAATCATAAATCATACATCATTGCATAACCCATGTAATAAAAATGGGATTCTTAAACAACATGACATCATAAAACCATTCATATAAGATAAAGGAATTCATAAACATAATTTCATCACAACATAGTCAAATCAATATAAAAATATGGATAGAAACATAACCCTTTATTATCTTATATGGAAAATAATTTTGATAAAACACTTGAATTGAATTCTTGAGGAAAATATCCTTTCTTCTTCAAAATCAATTTCTTTTCACAAAACATCATGCAATTTTAAAAGAAAGAGATTTTATTGAAAATATTCAGGAAATCTTTTAGAGGAAGCTTCATGAAAATAAGGCTTTATAAAACAGTATAAATCCGTTCGTTCCGTATAAGTTAAAAAAACATTCTTCGTACTTTTGTCGGAAAAGTCAAAAAGTACCTCGTACGAAAAACGAAAAAAGATTCCTTTCATATCCTTTACTAAAAACTCATAGAAGGGTAAAATTGGATTTAAACAATTGTAGGTGGATGGAAATAATATTACATATTGAGGGAACATGGATGTGGATGATAAAATACACCCCAGTAAATACTTACGAATAAACAATCTCGGATAAAAATGAGATTGTGATATTTCCCTTACCTTAGGTCCGACTTGCTTTGTAAGTGTCCGAACCTCCTGTATAATGATTTAAATCATGTTATTGACTTATTAAAGAATCATATTCATTGTTATGATATCATATATGGTTCACTTATGACATTATATTACCCGTTCTTTTGTAAATTCCATGTTAAAGAAGCGTTTTGGGTAAAATCGTTTCATTTATCGTAGGTGTTTTGACTTGTTGTTCTTGACATCATTATTACTTATATCATGATTTACTTACTTCCAGAATATAAAATATGATTTATATATCATATATATTCAGTATATATATATATATATATAATAGGTAGATAAATAAAATGAAAAACACCGTTCATGGAGACGGTAGTCCGTACGTACGCATGAACGCTGTTTTCCTTTCCTTATTGTCTTGAAATGGAAGTAAGTAGATGACATACATATGTATATATATACATAAATCCAGTAGCTTTATAATGTCATATATTTCATTATTATTTCTTATATATACATTATAATCATTCTTAACTGGTTAACATGGAGAATGAATCTCATCGCGTCGTGGAGACGGTATTCCGTACGTACACACGAGCGATGATATCATTTCTATAATATTGAATTGAATTGGAGTGTATTATACAATATATCAGAATCAATATGATGTTGTAATAACTATGTATAGTTATTCTTTACACCATTATACCCATCCATGTAAGGTGGTGGTGGAAAATAGATTACACCACGGCGTGGAGACGGTATTCCGTACGTACGCACGCGCGGTGATTTCTTTTTCCGTAGGATGGATAGATGGTGAAATAGGGTTGTTTCATACTTATAATAACATATCAGTATATGAGTGATACTGATGTTATTACTTCATAATGAAACAACCTAAGAAGAAGAAGTGGAAGAAGAAATAAAGATGAAAGAATTGGTAACGGTAATTACCTCTTCTTTGAAGTGCCTCTTTGAGACCTCCTCTTAGGGCACTAGAATTGGTCTTTGAGGAATACCAGAACCTCTAGGATGTTGCTAGGGAAGTGGAGAGGATAAATTGGCAGGGTTTGGCCGAGCTTGAGATCTCAAATTGGTGTGAGGAGGAGGGGGAGGAGGTGTCCTTTTATAGGGGAGGAGAGGGGCACCTTAGGAATATCTCAAAATATTATTTTATATTAAAGTAAAAATCGGTTTATAATGGTTCCAAAGGGTCTTATTTCGAAGCTAAAGTGGGGATGGGTCAAAATCCTATCAACCAATAGTATTTAGACAAGTTTAGGGTATTATTTTAACCTTATCAATTAGATTTAACTCTAAGTTAAATAATTTAACTTTTACCGTGTCTTTTTGTTTTCTTTCACTATATGGTTAATAAACTTACTATAACATGCCAAACGAAACCCAAATTGTATATTATTAATACATATATCCTTATATAAGTCATTTTGCCAAACCTTAGATTTTTAGGAATAAAATAACAATTAATAATATAATATTTGATTTAAAAACTATTTTGTGTCAATTTTGACACTATTTGATATATGATTTTTTTGAAAGTCATAACAGAATTATATGTTCGAACCAAGTTGATTAAATCAACACTAATATATCATAGTAACCTAGAAAATTAGTGGAATTCATAAAAAGTCTTAAATTACATTTATTTTGGTATTTATATTATCAATTATGTCAATATTTCATTAATAAGATAATTATTGCATCATCTTTGTGTCATAAATATATTATATTATATGATGTCTAAAAATTACAAATAAAATACCATCATGTAGGAAATCTTTTTATCTTTCTAATGAATATTTATAGTCGAATTTATCTTATGTATAACCCCATATTAAAAATTATTTACGTATTAAACTTTGATTTTAACTATTTTAACCCTTCTTTAAATAAATTAATAATAAATGTCCTAATCTAATCCAAGTGGGCCTAAATGGTCATATTTTATTCCTAAGTTTGTTTTTGGTCGAATTACACTTGTCCAATAGAATTAGGACATGTGTTAGGGTAATATTAATATCATATTTACCCTTAGTTACCCTATTTACTATTAACCGTGGTAAAAACAATAAAAAGTTACTATTCACCAAAAAATTATTTTCATCTCATTGAACCACATTTTAGTCCTTGATATTAACCGTGTCTCTCGGATTTTCGAAATTCCATTCACAGAAGCGGTAAAATTAAGTTTTATGCAAAATTCAGTTTTTAACCTACCACTTAGTAGTTTCACTATTCATCAAAAATTGATGTTTTTCAGAACAATGCCAAAATTTCATCCCAAGCTATATTTCATATTCCGAATTCAAAAATGAAGTCTATTGTACCAAAATCATAACATAAAAGTTGCATTAATTATTTTTATAATTAAATCCCGCTGTTAAAACAAATAGCGTGTTTTTAAGAAACAATATCTATCAAAAGATTGACACTTGTTTATGTCTAGTTTAAATGTGAAATTACATCCAATGACCAAAATTGTATGAAATTGTAAAAATATATTCTAAATATACTTTAAAACCACTCAAATTAATAATTTATCACTATTAATTATTTCGATTAAAAAAGTTGTTTTTAATTATAATTTAGTAATTTTCACTATTCATCAGAATATGAAAGTTATCCGAAAAGTACCAAAATTTCACCTAAGGCTAAATTCGATACTCCAAATCCAAAAATGAAGTTCATTTTGAAAAATAAGATTTACAGAGTTTTAAAAAGTGGTTATTACTATTCATAACGGCTAGTTTTAATAATATTTTAATAGCATATCGTT
The DNA here is from genome assembly GCA_963277665.1 of Viscum album. NCBI lineage: Eukaryota > Viridiplantae > Streptophyta > Magnoliopsida > Santalales > Viscaceae > Viscum > Viscum album. The sequence goes on from OY728150.1 coordinate 258,516,267, forward strand.
GTTTAGTGAAACTCGGTATTGCGTACTACACACGCTATCGAGGAAGGTCGCGATTGCGTGTAATGCAAGTCAAGTCAAGGATGTGTGTTGTGCAAGCTCCTTTTGGTGTAGCGTACAACACAAGACATTAATAAAATTAAAAAGAATATTTTTTTATAAAATCTTGGGCTGTTACAAGCAAGGCCTTATGGGCTTTGACACTAGGCTCTGCCAGACCAGGTCAGCCCAGACACAAATAGGTCGGGTCAGGTCAGCTGAACTAGGTTGGTTCGTGTGGGACCCACGAACCGGGTTGGTAGAGTCGGTTCGATGAAGTTGGACCACACTCAGATCCAACTAGCCTCCGTTTACTGAAATTCTAATATATTTCAGATCGAGCATCCAATGGATGCTCTATCTAGGTTTTGGGACCCTTTCGATGAGACAGTTCTTTGGGTATACTCTATGTGAGTTTTTGTGGTAGTAGAGATACGGCTAATGACTCTAGGAGTACATTCTCCTAGAATCAAGAATGATAGAGAGCGAGAATCCTATGTCTGGCTCTGGCATGAAGGATATGACAAGCGGGACCATTGTGAAAAATTAATAGAATAGACATCGAGGGTCTAGTAGCAGTTCAAACATCAGTGGTACAATAGCTGATCATACCTCAGTGTTCCAGTAGTCGAGCGGGCCTTAGTGGTCTAGAGGCTGAGAAAACCTCAGTGGTCCAGGATATGAGCAGACCTCAGTGGCCCAGCAACTGAGTGGATCTCAGTGGTCCAGTAGTAGAGCAGACATCATTTTTCTAGTATCTGAGTGAACCTCAGTGACACATCAGGGATGAGTCCCTTAGTATTACAATATCATTCAGATTTATGATAAACAAATATGAGTTTTTATTATTTGAGATATACCTTGTGTGAGTTGTCTTTGATTTGTGGTCTTTCTTGTTGGTCTTTCCTTTATGGTTTGGTGTCCAGACTGAGTAATGTGTTACTCATCACCGCATGGGCTTCTCCTTCACATTTTGTGTCGTGTGCAGGTGATCAACACTTTGACAGAGACCTTGGTGGTCTGGGACTAGGTGGTACTCAGTGAGACAGGATAGACACACATACTTCTACAGCTACATGCATCTACCCATCACCTACCCATTAGTTAGGGTCTCGTTCTTACAAACCATGGAAGTTGTACATTAATTTTTGGTTTTGGGATTGTATTATATCCCCCTTTTGCTTTCAGTTTGTACTGTACTCTCAATAGTTGTCCCAGTGCCCGTTTGTTTTTACTTTGTGTTTACTTTCTGCAGTTTGAGATTTGTGTGTGTGTACAGATTTCAAGGAAAATTCCTTACCATTTTTGGATATACCTACTTGGTTCTATCTCTATCCCCTGTCCTATGGAATGTGGGATTTTGGTAGTCACAACATTGGCCCTGGTGCAATGGTCGTGACATAGTGGTATCAGAGGGAGGTTGGTACTACCAAAAGAATGAAGAGTCTGAAAATTTTTATTGGGAATAGTCTTTTGTTTCTCAAGATCAGATTTCAGGCTAGGGAATCCAGTGTTGGTGTGATGACCGAAATATCTATACACCCGAACCTTGAATTATTCTTTCTGACTCGATATATGAAAACAATGGTTTCAAGTGTCTTTGAATGTTTTCCGAGGATTTTTCTGAGTCAGAGTCAGCTCACCAGGTATAATCTAATTAAACTGATTCATCCTGATCTACTTCAATAATCCTCTATACTGATAGCCAGTCAGGATTCTATTGTGTGACCATAAGGATGGTCCACAGAGTGATGAGGCTTCGGTACAAGGACCTTTTCTTGATATGGTTCCTTCGGGCAGTGTCTCTACAATACCACCACCTGTTTTTCAGTAGTAACCACTAGGGATACCAATAGAGGACACACATAGGTTCAGTGCCTTACATGATTTCTAGAGATAAAGACCTCATATATTCAACGAATAGACACATCCTCTGGCCACTGAGGATTGGCTAGAGGTGGTGACGTGAGTCGTCCTCTTGGTGAGGATGCCTCTTGACCAGATGGCAATTATAGTCGCAAGCCTTCTATAGGACTCGGTAGAGATATGGTGGAGTTTGATGATACAGACACATGAGGAGGAAACCCTCACATGGTCTGACATTGTGCAACATTTTAGGGAGTAGTTCTTCCCCACAGCATTGCACTCAGTGCGCATACAAGAGGTGCATCACATATAGTAAGGAAGACTGATATCGGTTGAGTACTCTAAAAGGTTCACAAACCTCTCCTGTTACTCTACAGATATGGTAGGGGACCTTTTTTAGAGACCAACCCTTTGAGTGGGGACTCCAATAGTAGATCAAGGCATCGATGATTTACCTCGTCATCCTAACACAAGATGGGGGGATAGAGAGAGCTCTAAAAATATAGATCTTCCTCACAGAATAGGATCCAATGGTGGGAGCCACCAACGGGAAACATTTGGACAAGTCATCTGTGGCTGGTAATTGACGGATGATGCATAGGCCCAAGTTGGCCAGACCATTCAGAGGATGACCCCCGGACTCAGGGTCAGTGTTACATGGAATCCAAGGAAGAGGGATTCATAATAGGTGAAGAGCATGCTAAACGTGCGATGGACATGGGCACATGGCTCAAGATTTCCTGACTAACCTCATAGAGGACCGACAGATGGTCCATAGATAGTCAAGGCAATGGAAGAGACAGGAATGGGGTGGTCTGTTAGGCGATAGACATAGTAGAGGAGTGGGAGGTGCAGTAGGATGTGGGTTTAGTTATGAGGTACTACCACCACTACCCACAGGTGGGCCACCATGGGATCTACAAGTATGTGGATAGGGGTAGGATCAGTTTTAGGACATCGAGTCCCACTGTCACGATGTCCAAGAGTTGATATGAGGTACAGTCTGTGTCTTTTAAACATTAGCTTTACTTATTATAGCATAGGATCTAGTCACTCTTTCATTACCGCAGACCTTGTTCAGAGATCAAATATTTTGATCGAGCATTTTTATCGATCATTACTATTATATACTCTTATGGGATGGAATTCAATGATAAGGCCCCAGTGATGGTAGTGTAAGAATAATTTTGGAAGCAAGAGATTCAAGTGGACTCTCTTATTAGATGCATCAATGCCTTATAACATCATTCTAGGTATGGACTGGTTATCTATAGACTATGATTAGATTGACGGTTTTAGGTGCAGATTGCAGTGGGTCCACAAAGATGGAACCAGGTTCTCCTTTACCGAGGTAAAGGGAATGCTGACAGAATAGGAGAGACTTTATGAGAAGAGGTTACAACCGATCACATGCTAGTTGGATAGACTGATACTTGGTTCAGTGGATGACACGAATCCACAGTTTACAATAGTGGTGAATGAGTACGAGGATGTCTTTTCAATGGATGTTCCACGACAACCTCCTCACAGATAGTAAGACTTCTGCATTGATCTTTACCCTGAGATGACACTGATATCTACACCTGCATATCAGACGACTTCAGCCGAGCATTGGGAGATGAGGGTACTGTAGGAGGACTTGTAGAGAAAGGTGTTCATAAGGCCGATTATTTCACCATGGGCAGCCCCAGCATTGTTTTAAATGAAGGAAGATGAAATCTTGAGGTTATGCATGGACTTCTGGTTCCTAAACTAGATGACCATGAAGAACAAATATCCTCTACAAAGGATTTATGAAATCTTCGATTAGATGAAGGGAGCGACGTGGTTATCTAAGATAGAACTCATATCAGGATATCCCCATCTCCAAGAATGAGATGAGGACATCTTTAAGATGATTATCAGATGTCGCTACAACCACTATGAGTATTTAGTGATATTGTTTGGCATAACGAATTCCCCAGAAGCGTTAATGGGAGTCAGGAATAGGATCTTCCAACCACACATAGACTAGATTGTAGTGGTCTTCATTGATGAAATCTTAGTGTATTCACTGTCCAAGTAGGAGAACACGATACACTTGAGGATAGTTCTATACAAATGCTAACAGCACTATCTTTATTGATATCTCTCGAACTGTGAGTTTTGGAAACTAAAGGTCCACTTTCTGGGACATGTCATCTAAGAGGTTGAATTTATGATGGATCTAGCTAATATCGATGTCGTGCTTTCATGGGAACCACCCAGGGGTTCTACTGAGGTGTTATAGCATCCCAACTTTTTATAACATAACATTTCATTAAATTCTACAAAACTGAGGATCTTTAAGGTTTAGTGTCTTGGAAACCAGGAACATATTACATGAGAAAAAATTCTTCTTAAACACTTGAAAGGCCTCTCCTTATGTTCATACTAGGTTTATTACTGCATCTCATAACCTGGGGACATACATCAAAAGAAAGGGTGAGTAGAAGGCCCAATAAGGGAAACAAGAGAAACATTTAACATGTGAACTTGAGATACATCAACTATGTCATGAAAAAGAACTTTAAGGCAAGAGAAAGAAATGATGTGGCATATCATAATAAAAATAAAATTTTTCATAACATTAAGATGTGGCTACATAATTTAACATAGACAATCATGAACATATCACCAAGGTCCATCCCCAAGGTGTCATTTGAAAATTACCAAGGTTATTCACCAAGATATTGTGAAAATTGTAATCTCTAGTGGTTACATCATTACCCAATGCATTGGAGCGCTATCAGGGTGCACCCTTAAATTAGGCTTTATTATCATGTGAGACACATATATAATCATCAAAAATTTCATAAATAACCTATATAGCATAAAATAAATGGGTTTCATTTCATAATCATAACATTTTAACACTGCTTTAAAGACATGATCTTTATGTCACTTTAAAACCCACTGAAAAGGAAGGTGGGTCTCATTTATGTAAATACCAGAATTTAAAATAGAACATTTTGGTATATATGTGAATACCCGTTTAGAAGAAAGATATTTGAGTATTCACTTAATAAACTGAAAGAACTTTAGAAAAAGAGAGAGACATTTTGAGATGGAAATTCTGCAGCATAACGGCAATGTTACGAGGTTTTAGAAAACATTGAAAAGAGAGGGGACGTGGGTCAAAAAATCATAAATAACCCATAAAACAGTAGAGGGACATAATATTAAGGATATATGAACATGTTAATTAAATTTTAAAGATGTACCATATGAAATGAAGAACATGAAAGGAAGACAAAAATAAGATTTCTCTTATGAAAATTCGGCAGCCTAACGGCATCACTTAAACTTCAAAAAAATGAATTGATGAGATCAAATAAGGTATCTCATCATATGAAAATTAAAGATCAGTATGATAGATATAGATATCAAACCCCAACATAATAAAAAGGAACTTGAAAGACTTGACATGAAAGTAGAACTTCAAAACGAGAAGGGTGAAAGAACCACTTAAAAAATCGGCGGCCTAACAGCGCCACTTAAAACATCAAAATACTGAATTGAAGAGATCAGATGGGGTCTCTCAGAATATGATCATAAAAGACTAGTATGATAGATATAGAGATCATAACCCAACATAATAAAAAAGAACCTGAAAGACTTGACAAGAAAATAGAACTTGAAAATGAGAAGGGTGAAAGTATCTGTTATAAAAAGTTCGGCAGCCTAACGGCGCCACATAAACTTTAATAAACACGAATTGACGAGATAAAATATGGTCTATCATAATATGATAATAAAATATCAGTATTATAGATATAGATATCATACCCCAACATAATAAATAAGAACTTGAAAGACTTGACATGAAAATAGAACTTGAAAAATGAGAAGGGAGAAAGAATCCCTTAAAAATTTGGCAGCCTAACGACGCCACTTAAACATTCTTAAAACGAATTGATGAGAGAAAGAGGAGGTCTCGCATTATATGAACATGAAAAGGGTAGTAATATGAATATAAAAGAACATCCTTCAACATAATATCATGGAGCATAAAAGAAATGACATAAAAGAGATTACATGAAAAGAAAGAGAGAGGTCGGATCCCTTACCTTAAAATGTAACTCTTAAAACTCAATGTTTGGGACCTTGAGGGCTTGGGGCACCTTCGGAGGAATCCTTGGGAGGTAATGAGTCCATAACTTCGTTGGAGGAGAGTGGGGAGTCGAATTTATGAGAGGATTGCTTGGTATTTATAGGGAAAATGAGGGGACAAGGCATTAATGGTCAAGGGACACCTCATTAGTGGTTTTGGCAAAACCATGGCCTTGCCCATGGTATTTTCCCATGGTATTGGCCACTTAGGACACCTCATACCTTATCTTACTATTAATAAGTCGACCATATTGATTAAATACTTAATACATCATTTAATGATTTCATTAAACACCCGTAACTTAAAAACTGTATTTTTACTATTCACTGAAAATTCAACTTTCTCAGAAAAATCGCAAAATTTCACATTAACCAAATATCAATGCTCTGATTTCAAAAATGAACTCCATTTTATAAAAATAATTTTCTAAATATTTTTAATTTAATTTTTAAATAAATACACTATTCACCGAAAATTCAGTTTTTTTCAGAAAAAACCCCAAAAATTACCTTCACATAATATTGATGCTCTGAGTTCAAAAATGAAATCCATTTTATAAAAATAATTTTTTAAATATTTTTAATTTAATTTTTAATCAAAAAAACACTATTCACTCGAAAAAACTAATACTTCAATAATAATTTATGAAACTGTTATTTACCCATTTTATTGAATCACATTACTTAATCTAGGTGCCTAGATTATTTTAATACTTTCTTTAAGGGAGATTACTAATACATTTGGACACATTACCAATCCTAATCATAAAATCACTATTCATAATTTACTATTCATCAAAAATCAAGTTGATCTTATTAGACTCTAAATTTCGTAATGAACATAATTATAGAAGACCATTTTTTGAAAATCATTACACATTTTTAATTATTTAAGGTTTACATAAACATTTTTAAAATATCCTTTTTCTAGAATTCATTAAAAATATGCATACTATATTTATTCGGTCATTTGAAAATCCATAAACTTCATCATAAGAAGAAATAAAAATTTTTATTTAAAATAAAGGATTACACAAGGTAGTTACGGTCTCCTAACATACCCCCTTATTACACCAGCATAGGACCTAAGTGTAAGGTGTGCTAAAGTGAGAGAATCCGAGGGAGGCTCGGACAACATCGCACGAGTAGTAATTTATATCAGTTTGAACTTCTCACAAAGGCGATTCCGTTCTAGCTTCACACGATGAAGTTCGGCTTGGGTTTGGTCCAGAGTAAAGCCCAGTGGTGCTACCTCCTTCCCAAGTTTTGTTAGATGGGCTTTGATCGGTCCATGAATACTGGGTGAGGCCATCAAATCTTCTTTCTATATTAATTAACCAAGATTACTTGTATTTAGAGACAATAATCGAAAAATTTAGTTTACAGCGGTCATATTAACCAATGGTCATATAACAGTCAAAACCCAACGGTCTCATTTTAATTATACTCATGTTATCAAATGAAACATTTTTGTTGAGTATAAAAAATAAAATAAAATAACAGACAAAATTCAGAAACAAGATTTATTCAAAATTTTGGGTCGTTACAATCTTCCCCCCTTAAGAAATTGCATCCTCGCAATTTTTAAAACTGGGTTTTGAAATTTCATTGAAAGTCCCACACCGGAAAAGTAATCATTAAAACTATTACTTTAAATGAAAGAATGGGAAGTAAAATGGTCATTTGAGTTAACCCATACTAGGATCACATGTAGGAAAACATGGACATGGAGGAAAAAAAAGGTCTCGTTCTAAAGGAGAGTGATAGAAAACATTATTAGGAGAAATTTAACCATAAGAAAATCCCAAACTTATTATGTGTGTAAACGGTCTTTGATTACCTAGTCGGAAACGTAAACCAACAACGTTTTTTGTTTTATGTTCCTTTTCATAGTTTTGAGGAAGTCATTTACTACATTGAATAAAAACATAAGGAAATATACCTACATTCAAGTAGAGTTTCATCCTTTAATAAGTCTCTACCAAAACTAATCTTTTCTCCAAATGATGAGAATTCAAAAACACTTCGTCTTATAAAAAGCATAAGAATCATCTTCTAGAGAATCACATAATCCACCAAAGATTAACTATCTATTTCTTCTATCTTTAAACATTATCCCAAAAACAGAAAGGGTAAGATAAAACAACTCTTCCAAAATAAAGAACCCCAGAGGAATGGAAACTACTTTAAATCATAAAAGTTCCACGGTACTACCCAAGGTTCATCATAGACCATTCCGTAAATAACTGTCCTTAAAAATCCTCAAAATAAACCAAACTAATATTGAATCCCAAATACAAGAATGATTTGATAACATAGTCTTCCAAGTTAAACTTTATCATTCATCTCCAAACAACATCAAACACTCCTAACATCTTTTAACAAAAGTTACTAACCTAAACATATTTACCCCAAGATAGGTTAATCATTTCCATAAGTAACCTAAATTACTATAAGTCCGCCTTAAATTCATTGATTCTTCAAAATATAAGTCAACCTTTACTCCTCAATGAAAATACCGTAGTAATCTATTTACCTTGGTCGAATTGGGTTCCCAAAATAGTGAACGTCTTCCAAAATAATAATCATCTTTTAATCCCCTAATCATCTCTATCATATTAATACGACAATCATAACATTTTCTATCACATTGGTTTTTGGGACATGTTCTTCCATTTCCCACCATTAACCAAGAAGAGAAAGTATAATTAGGGGCTTAAATACTTATCCAATAATCATGAAAAGGAACTTAAAGCATATAAGGATAAATTGTAGAAGAAAAGTATACCCTAACTTGTGATCCCCTTGGTTTACAACTAGGTTATCCATGATCATATATTCTTATGTAAATCATTATTTTATTTTATCTTTGTTCATTTAATAATGGTTCATACTAAGCTTATGAATTTACCAAAGCATATCCCCCGGGAGTGTCGTAACCAAGTGCGCAACAAGGCCCATTGTCGTGTACCAGTTCCCATTCGAGTCTAGCTCAAAGTGGTGTTTTCGGGTTATACCCTTATGTAAATCTGTACCAGAGCCATCTCTACCTGCTCGTATCCAGAGAGGGATGTATTTGCTTGGAAACCCCTTACTCAATACTCACCAAAATACTAGGAAGATTTCCTATATTTGAACTTTTCTATAGGGTTCTTCCTAGAGTTTTCATATCCTAATTTCCACAAATAACTAAAACATCCTTTGATACCAACTATAGCATCCCACCTTTTTATAACATAACTTTTCATTACATTCTACAAAACCAAGGATCTTTAAGGTTTAGTGTCTTAGAAACCAGGAACTTATTACATGAGAAAAAAACATTCTTCTTAAACACTTGAAAGACCTCTCCTTAAGTTCATCCTAGGTTCATTACTGCATCTCATAACCTGGGTACATACATCAAAAGAAAGGGTGAGCAGAAGGCCCAGTAAGGGAAACAAGAGAAACATTTAACATGTGAACTTGAGATACATTAACTATGTCATGAAAAAGAACTTTAAGGCATGACAAATAAATCATGTGGAATATCATAATAAAAATAACATTTTTCATAACATTAATATGTGGCTACATCATTTAACATAGAAAATCATTAACATATCACCATGGTCCATCCCCAAGGTGTCATTTGAAAATTACCAAGGTTATTCACCAAGATATCGTGAAAATTGTAATCTCTAGTGGTTACATCATTACCCAATGCATTGGAGCGCTATCAGGGCGCAACCTTAAATTTTCCTTTATTATCATGTGATCCACATATATAATCATCAAACATTTCATAAATAACTTATATAGCATAAAAAAATGGTATTCATTTCATAATCATAACGTTTTAAAACTGCTTTAAAGACATGATCTTTATGCCACTTTAAAACCCACAGAAAAGGAAGGTGGGTCTCATGTATGAAAATCTCAGAATTTAAAATAGAACATTTTGGTATATATGTGAATACCCCTTTAGAATAAAGAGATTTGATTATTCACTTAATAAAATAAAATAACCTTAGAAATTGAGAGAGACATTTTCAGACGGAAATTCTGCAGCATAACGGCTATGTTACGAGGTTTTAGAAAACATTGAAAAGAGAGGGGACATGGGTCAAACAATCATAAGTGACCCATAAAATAGTATAGGGACAGAATATGAAGTATATATGAACATGGTAATGAAATTTTAAAGATTTACCATATGAAATGAATAACATGAAAGGAAGACAAAAATAAGATCTCTCTTATGAAAATTCGGCAGCCTAACGACGTCACTTAAACTTAAAAAAATGAATTGACGAGATAAAATATGGTCTCTCATCATATGAACATAAAATATAAGTATGATAGATATAGGGATCATACCCCAAAATGTTAAATGGAAATTGAAAGACTTGACATGAAAGTAGAACTTCAAAACTAGAAGGGTGAAAGAACCACTTAAAAATTCGGCAGCCTAACGGCGAAAATTAAAACATCAAAATATTGAATTGAAGAGATAAAATGGGGTATCTCATCATATGATAATAAAATATCAGTATTATAGATATATAGATCATACCCCAACATAATAAAAAGTAACTTGAACGACCTAACAAGAAAATATAACTTGAAAATGAGAAGGGTGAAAGTATACGTTACAAAACTTTCAGCAGCCTAGCGACGCCACTTAAACTTCAATAAAAATGAATTGGTGAGATCAAATAGGGTCTCTCATCATATGATCATAAAATATCTTTATGATAGATATATATATAATACCCCAACATAATAAAGAGGAACTTGAAAGACTTGACATGAAAATAGAACTTGAAAAATGAGAAGGGTGAAAGAATCCCCTAAACATTTGCAGCCTAACGACGCCACTTAAACATTCTTAAAATGAATTGATGAGATCAAGAAAGGTATCTCATCATATGAACATGAAAAGTGAATTAAGATGAATATAGAAGAACATCCTCCAACATAAGAACATGGATCATAAAATAAATGACATAAAAGAGATTACTTGAAAAGAAAGAGAGAGGTTGGATCCCTTACCTTAAAACATAACTCTTAAAACTCAAAGGTTGGGACCTTGAGGGCTTGGGGGCACCTTGCGAAGACTCCTTGGGAGGTAATGAGACCAGAAATTCGTTGGGGGAGAGTGGGGAGTCGAATGGATGAGAGGATTGCTTGGTATTTATAGGGAAAGTGAGGGGACAAGGCATTAATGTCCAAGGGACACCTCATTAGTGGTTTTGGAAAAACCATGGGTTTTCCCATGGTATTTTCCCCTGGTATTGGCCACTTGGGACACCTCATACCTTATCTTACTATTCATAAGTCGACCATATTGATTACATGCTTAATACATCATTTAATGATGTCATTAAACACCTGTAACTTAAAAACTATATTTTTACTATTCACTGAAAATTCAACTTTCTCAGAAAAATCACAAAATTTCACATTAACCAAATATCAATGATCTGATTTCAAAAAAGAACTCCATTTTATAAAAAAAAATTCTAAATATTTTTAATTTAATTTTTAAATAAATACACTATTCACCAAAAATGCATTTTTTTCAGAAAAAACCCCAAAAATTACATTAACATAATATCGATGCTCTGAGTTCAAAAATGAAATCCATTTTATAAAAATAATTTTATAAATATTTTTAATTTAATTTTTAATCAAAAAAACACTATTCACTCAAAAAAACTAATACTTGAATAATAATTTATGAAACCGTTATTTACCCGTTTTATTGAATCACATTACTTAATCTAGGTGCCTAGATTATTTTAATACTTTATTTAAGTGAGATTAATAATCCATTTGGACACATTACCAATCCTAATCATAAAATCACTATTCATAATTTACTATTCATTAAAAATCAATTTGATCTTATTAGACTCCAAATTTCGTACTGAACATAATTGTAGAAGACCATTTTGTGAAAATCATTACAAATTTTTAATTATTTGAGGTTTACATAAACATTTTTAAAATATACTTTTTCTAAAATTCAACAAAAATATACATACTATAATTATCCGGTCATTTGAAAATTCATAAACATCATCATAAGAAAAAATAGAAACATTTATTTAAAACAAAGGATTACACAAGGCAGTTACGGTCTCCTTACATAGCCCCTTATCACACCAGCATAGGACCTAAGTGTAAGGTGTTCTAAGGTGAGAGAATCTGAGGGAGGCTCGGCCAACATCGTACGAGTAGTAATTTCTATCAGTTTGAATTTCTCACAAAGGCGATTTCGTTCTAGCTTCACACGATGAAGTTCGGCTTGGGTTTGGTCCGGAGAAAAGCCCAGTGGTGCTACCTCCTTCCCAAGTTCTGTTATATGGTCTTCGATCGGTCCAAGACTATTAGGTGAGGCCGTCAAATCTTCTTTCTATATTAATTAACCAGTAACACTTGTATTTAGAGACAATAATCAAAATGTTTAGTTTACAGTGGTCATATTGACCAATGGTCATATAACATTCAAAAACCAACGGTCTCATTTTAATTATACTCATGTTATCAAATGAAACATTTTTGTTGAGTATAAATTATAAAATAAAATAACACACAAAATTCAGAAACAAGATTTATTCAAAATTTCGGGTCATTACAAGTGTGGTGTTTCCTTAGGTTTTCTGGGTACAATCAGAGGTTTTTACCCGACTTCTCTAGGGTGGAACCCCCAATGAATGTGTTGATGAAAAAGTGAAAACCCTTCATGTGGATAAAAATATTTCATTATAGTTTTCAGCAACTAATACAGAGCTTGATGAGTGCTCCTATCTTGAGGATGCCAGTGGAGGGCACCAACTACGTGGTCTTCTATGGTGCATCATGTGCCGGGCTTGGGTGTGTCCAAATGTAGATGCAAGAAATGATTGCCTATCAATCGCAATAATTGAGACCATAAAGAAGATATATATGACTCATGAACTTAATTTGGTAGCGATAGTCTTCACACTGAAGATGTGTAGACACTACCAAATGGGAAAATGATTCATCATCTACACTAGCCACAAGAGTCTCAAGTATTTCTTTTATCATAAGGATCAGAATCCGATACATCTACAATGGAAAGAGTTCATCCATGACTATGAATTAGATATACCATGTACTCCTGTGATGGGGAATGTGGTGGTAGATGCTCCTTCCATAATATTGAGTTCACAATTACTAAATGAGGACCTAGAGCATTTAACCTCACTTTAGATATCATTTGTAGATAGAGAGGAAGAAAATTTTCTTCATTAGATTGTAGTTTCCCCTACACTTTTATAGTGGGTTAGGCTGGAGCTACTCAGATAATCCAGTTGTGAGACTACATGTTCCTAGTTGTCAACAGACAATCCCCTGATAGATATTTAGAAGGGGGAAAGAACATCATCCATTTTAGAGGATGCACCTTAGTACTAGTGGAGATTCGGGAGGAGTTTTTGAGAGAGTTTTATACATCCCATTTAGTTGTACTTCTAGGTGTGATGAAGATGTACTAGGACCTTTAAAGTTAGTACTTGTGGATGGGAATGAAGAAGGAAGTAGAAAGGTTTGCCTCAAGATGCCTCACTTGTCAGAAAGTGAAGGCTGAGCACCAGGTTCCAACAGGTTCGACACATCCTCTCGAGGTATCATAGTGGAAGTAGGATGAGATATTGATGGACATCGTGATGGGATTACCCCATAAGTCTAGGGGGTACGATGCCATCGGGGTGGTCGTAGACCGAGTTACCATGTTGTCCCACTTCATTCCAATTCTAGATAAAGGTTCAATAAAGATCTTGGGATGAATCTATATACATGAGATAGTTCGACTCCATGGATTCCCATATATGGTAGTATTAGATCATGATTCACAATTTATATCCCGATTGTGAAATTGATTGCATGTAGAATTTGACACTCAGATGTGCTTCAGTACAGTCTTTTACCCACAGAAGAATGGTCAGACAGAGTGGACCATACAGACCTTAAGGGATATGCTTTGTCCTTGTATTTTGGATTTCAATTGTAACAGGGAGGACTACCTACCACTGGTGGAATTTTCTTAAAACAACATCTACCACTCCACCATTTGTATGGAACCGTTTGAGTCACTATATGGATGACCATGTCGGCCACTATTATACTAGATAGACCCATGGGAGTTAGAACTCATGGGACCATAGATGGTACATGATACCACTGAGAAGCTGCAGGATATCCGAGGGTGGAAGAAGACAACATAGAGCTGACAAAATTCCTAGGTTGATAAGAGATGTAGGTCCTTAGAGTTCAAAGAGTGGGACCACGTATTCCATTGGGTCTCTCCTCGATAAGATGTATAGAGATTTGGTTGGGGCGGTATGTTATCTCTAAGGTTCATCGAACACTTCCAGATACTGAATAGAGTTGGAAAGGTGGAGTACCACTTGCTTTAGTGCTATAGTTAGATAGGGTGCATGGTGTCTTCCACGCATCCCAGCTGAGGATATACATACATGACCCTTCTCAAATTATTGACCATGGTAAACTGGATATTGACGATGGGTGACATTTGTGGAGTACACGGTGGAGACAGAGGATCATTATTAGATGATCCTTCGAGGACGGTTGATTCCTTATGTGCATGTTTGTTGGATGCATGGGAATCCCCATTATAGCATGTGGGAGCTGGAAGATCATATTCATGCTCAGTACCTCCATTTGTTCAACTACCCATTGTTTTGGATTATGATGACGTAAGGACCTAAAGGTGGGGGTAATGTAATGTCCCAGAATTCTATGTAATTTTTTTAAAAATTAAATGGGATTTTTTTGAGACTAGGAACTTTGACGGAACGTGACTCTGAGGCTTGGAGTGGCTGGAATATATTTCTAACTATTTTTAAATATCCTTAAATAATTGTGCTAGTGTATTTTCCCATATTTTAAACTAGTGCACAAATTGAAAATTTGAGGGCACCGTTGAACATAGATCATGGTTATTTTCCATGGAAGTACATAACATTGGACGATGTGTGCCAATAGTGGAATGTAGTTTTTGGCTGTAAATAAAATAATTTAATAAAGATTCTTTTATTTTCAAATACTTATAACTGAAAAAGGTAACTTGGATTTGAAATCTAATATTACTGTTGAGCTCATGATGGTGTTCTTCTCTTAGGCATAGCCTAATATCAACCGACATGGATTGAGGGGGATATTTAATTTTTTGGATATTTTAAAGGAATATAAAATAAAATTAGAAAAAGTTTTTTTTTTTACTTTTTGAACTGAAAAAACATTGTTGTAATGCAGTGACACGATGATGCTGAAACTCATTAATGAATCACATTAATAAATAAGTGTGGCAACGCTGCAACACGCATCATGTATTTCTTATTAAATTAAACAGGGATACATGGTTGAAAAAGAACCATGTAATTCATCTTACAAATGACGAAGGAAACATCTCCAAAAACAAATTTTGAAAAATCAGAAAGCAGTGAAGAAATCCCTGGAGAGAGGATTCCAGATAGGAGAACAATATACGATCAAGAATGGTCATCCTAGACTAGTATCCTTTTTTGTAGGTAGGGGTTTATTTTTATAAGTTATTAACTTCCCCACCCCCACAACATTCTTCTTCCTAAACGATGAACCCAGGTAAAATCCACTAATATATTTACACACATATCAGTTGTCTTTGGGGGACATAGATATTTTAATGCTAGGAGTAATGGGAAATTAGTTCCATGTTATATTCTTAAATGACCATCAAATATATTTATGAATTCTAATGCGGAGTGATTGGGCTGACACAAATAAGGCCTAGATCCCTCCATTGTGGGTGTTCTCTTGTTCTTCATGACCAAACCCCCATATTGACAGTGAGTAAACAATGAACTTTTAGCACTGAGAGTGATGAACCAAGGATCCTAGAGGTACTCACAGATCAGAAAACATACCAACAGAGCATGTTCGGTGGCCCGCCGAAGGAACCACTGGTGGGCCGAGTCGACGGAGGCCACGACCAACAGAGACCACAATAATGCAGGGGGTAACTCCTGTCAGGCACTGTGTAAAAATGAAGAGTCCCCTGGGGTAGGTCATGGTGTGTGGTGGAATGGGGTCCACAATGGATGACTTGCGAAGGGAGGAATCCAGCTTCAGTCGGTCGCATTGCTGCTCGAACCTAGATGCCAATTGGAATTTGGGATGGACCCAAGCCATCCTGCCGACACGGGCTGTACCGGTGCAGTAAAATGGGCCTCTGGGTGTCCCGCTTGGGAGAATATTTGGCATGCCAATGCGGCCAAGTCCATATAGAAAATTGGGTTGCTATGCAGCCCAACTAGAAATAAACCACCCCAACTACATTGGACCTGTTTGGAGAATGTGGGCCGGGTTGTTGGGAGACCAGGTGGGTTGGACCCCCATGCGAATCATGCCGGGTCCAACAAGGCCCAATGGTCATGGCCATTGGTTGAGGCCGTATCAAGTCAGACTAGACCCAAAAAAGTATGGTTGGGTCACCAGAACGAATTCTGGGTCATGTAGTACCCATGGGATGGGTTAGTCGGGTTGGTCTGACCAAGTCGAGTTAGACCCGGACCTAACAGGGCTCTGTTTCGTAAAACACCAATTTCATTCAAACCAGTTGTCCGGTTGACATAATTTATGTGGCATTAGAACCATTGCAACAAAAAAGTACTTTGGGTATACTCTAATTGAGTTTTCTGGTAGTTTAGATACGACTGAGGGCTTGAGGAGTATATTCTCTTGGAATCAGGCATACTGAAGTGCGGGAATCCTACGGTTGGCTGTGATATAAATGATATGAAAAGTGGGACCTCGATGGCCTAGTGGAAGAGTGGACCTCGGTTTTCCTGTAGCATAGAGGAACTCGGTGGTCCATTACTCAAGCAAACCTCAGTGGTCCATTAGCTGAGAGGACTTTAGTGGTCCAGTAGCCAAGGAGAACTTAGTTGTATAGTAGCTAGGCAGACCTCTGTGGTCCAGTAGTGGAGTGAAACTCAATGGCCCAATAGCTGAGAAAGGCTCAAGGACTCATCAGGGATGAGTCCCTCAACCGTACATAATGATTCAACTTTAGAAATGACATATCTGGCTTTCTACTATTTGATTTATACCTACTATGAGTTGTCTTTTCTTTGTGGCCTTTCTTTGTGGTCTTACATTATGGTATTTCCATTGTGGGTTGAGGTCCCTAATGAGTATTGTTTTTACTCATCCCTGCACGGGCTTCACCCACATGTATCGTGTCTCATTAAAGTGATCAATTCTTTAATGGATACATTGGTGGTCTAGGGCCATATGGTGGTCAGTGAGACGAGAATACCAGGAGTAATTCTATGTCTATAGGCAGCTACCCATCTCCTACCCTTTGGGTAGGGTGTCAAGCAGATTGACTGTAGCGGATGTACTTTTCTTTGTGGTTTCGGTCTTGTATTCTGGTCCCTTTTACTTTTAGTGAGTATTGTACTCTTATTATTTGTCTCAATGACAATTGTTTTTTACTTTGTGTTTACATTCCATAGTTGTAGCTTTGTGCATGTTTATAGTTTTAAAGAAAATGTATTCCATTTTTTGGGATATGCCTACCCAGTGCAAGTTGCAAACCCTTGGCCTATGGAAGGAGGGCTTGGGGTAGCCACAACATGGGACATGGGGGACTGGTTGTGACAATGATGATGTTTTGTATGAAAAAGTTATTGAGTATACAATTAAAATTATTAAAACCTTCCATGATCTAGGAGATGAGGTACTATGAGGTCTTATAAATTTCTCAGAAGAAAGATCACAAATTATTTTCTTAAGAGAAGAATGTTTGAGGAATAATTAAAAAGTTTGTCCTAGGAGAATCAAGAACATTTTCTACACCAATTTCAATAGCATCTAAGATTCTTTAAATATTTTAAGTGAAATGATTTTTTTAAAACATAATTAAAAAAAATTGAAGTCAATAATACATGGAAACTTCAAATCCATATATTGTTTATGTATTTACCCATTTTACCTGATTTTGAAGTTCATAACAAATTTAAAATTTAATGTATAGAAAAATTATACTTTAATAAAAAAAATAGAAAAATTGATTTTGGGGTTAATATGATAGAATAAGAGACTTTAGTCTATTTGGTTCAAAACAATATACTATGCATGAGGTGTTGAAGAGAGATAATCAACATCATGTGGAGTATTCATTCTTACTAGTAGGTGTGTTTCTTGGTACAAAAATTTAAAAACATCAGTAACTCTAACCACTATAAAAGCATAATATATGACTGAAATTATTACAAAAAGTCAACAGATGTTCATAAAAACTCTACCGAATGATGTTAAAGAGAATGTTAATTTTCAACTTATTTTAGTTTGAGATAAAAAAAAGTGATATATTTTTTTCAAATAATCCAATTAAACACTCATATTATTGGAAAATTGATATAAAATATCACTTCATAAAATTTCATGTGGAGATAAATGAGATAAATATGGAATATTTTCCTAAATTATAGAAAATAGCTGGCATGTTTACTAAACCATTAATAAAGGATGGATTGGAATGGATGAGGTTGGAAATGGGAGTTCAACTTCACTTTTCACATGATTGTAGAATAGTTTCTAGTCCCCTCTTTCATCATGACATTAAATATTATAGTTAAAATTTGAGTAATGAAAATTCAACCAAAATTTTCCATTATGTTCATCTGTTTATGTTTTTTTACAAAGGTTAGTATATTAATAAGGGGTGTATCCATTGATAAAATTTATCCCTTAGATGGAGTATATATTTAGAGATATATCATAAAAGGGTAGTATGTGATTTTAAATATTGCATATATGAACTATTTTAACATATTATTGAATATTTATGCATGAATATCTTGGATAATTGGTTTCTTGGTCATATTTTATGATTATTATAGTGATGATAAATTGTTAATTAATGAAAATTTTCATCATAAAATTAATCTCATTTTTTTTAACTAAGTGTAGTTAAGAAAATCATGTTTGAAAATATTTTAAAATTTATCACTATTTTAAGGTCAATGCGATATTTTATTTCACTATTATATCTTTATACAACTTTTTCACTCCTGTAGGATGAGAATTTTTGAGTGGTGAATAATTTCATAGAATCCATAATTTGACAGTGATTTATCTTTATTAGTCAGAAACAAAATTCAATGGGATATATTTTGGAGTAAAATTCTAGATATTTAATAAGTTCCTCTAGGATGTTATATTAATATAAATAAGAAGTATTGAAAATGGTTGAAAAATGTTTGATGGTTGTATTGTAGTTTTTATTCAAAATATTAATCAGGTTCAATATCAAGTGATTCCTGCCAACTTATTTGAGGTTAAGTTTGCTCCAAAATTTGAGAGTGTTTGAAGTTATTTGGAATCATTTTCAGATAACTTGGAAGTATTCTCATATCATTTATAGTTAATATATATTTCTAGATTTTGATGATGGATTTAGTTTTTAGGAAAATTAATTGAGTTTATTATTTCCATGGGGATTTCATATGACATTGTCATTATATAAAACCTATAAAGGTATATCATATGAATTTGATAATTTAATATGACTTCCCAGTTTTTGTATAACTTCTAAATGGATTTCAAATGTGTTCAAGTGTTATTTATTATTAATTTATATCAATCCAAATGAATTTATTATTTCTATTATGACTTCATAAGGAATATAAAAATAATGATTCCCAAAAAAAATTGTAAATGGGTTGTGGTCATATTACTTTTATGGAGATCCCATATGAAATCAATAAATAGATATTTATGAAGAATATACTAGGTGAAAATTCGAGTTTATAAAATATAAAATATTTTTATGATTTAATAAAATATAATGATTTTGTCGATATGTTCTCCAGGAATAAAGATTATATGATCAATTTAATGATTGTAATTCTAGAAACTGATTGTTAGGTTGTGGTTAAGGAAGTGGCTGGAGATTAAGATGCTTCACATAGAATAAATAGAGACCACCTAATATTTAAACTATTTTATGTGATACTTCATGTACCCATTGTGGATTTACATCCCACATATTAGAAATGATAAGGTGGACCACATCATGGTTCATTTTTAGGGATCCTTTTGAGGATCTCTTTACATAATGTGGTCTATGGTATTTCAAGGGTCAATACATGGTATGTGGTAAATTGATGAAATTCATGATTCATTTATTCATATAAATATAATTAAAAAGAATTTTTATTCATCTGTTTTCGAGGTCAATATTTGTTGAATCATTATGAAAATTTGACTGTGCATTTTAATATTGGAAATTTTGAATTGAATATCTGAAATTAAAACATTTCAAGGATGCTAGAAAACATTTATAGCATAGTTTACATGATTTTTTTAGAAGACTAATATTTTTGTGAATTTTATAATTAATTTATGGAAATAATATCCAATATCATTCAGTGATTATTTATGAAAAAAATATAAGGATAAAAATGTTGTTGATTTTATTTGTAGAAACTGATAAAGGGAATTCAAGAGAAATATTATATCGAATAGGGATGGGTAGTGAGAAGAATAATGAATAAAGAGAATATGATCTTTATCTATATTGTGTGAGAGTTTTAAGGAGAAAAAATAAACTTCTGAAAGTGAAAATTGAGATTAATAGGTAAAATAAATTTGAAAATTAGAGTGAAGTGTAAAGTCGTGGTATAATTTTATTTTGTTTAAAAACACTAGTAATTTTTTTATATATGGTATAAACATACGTTTTTGGGAGAATGTAGTGTATCACAAGTGTATATTTATCCACTTGTTATTATAATAAACATGATTATTTTTCTAGTGTACGGTGTGGTCATGACTATTTTTAGATCATGGTATGGAATTACAATTCTTATTTAGAAGTGAACATTGTAAATTCATTTTTTCCTTCTTCTTGAGTGAATGTTGGTGTATTAAAATAGTGAATTAAATTAATCTAAATAGTAGTGTGGGTTATTTAATATAATGAAATATAAAATTTTACCAATAATTAATTCTCCATCCCCATACTTAAGTGATATCAATGATCCATTTGGTATATTTTCATAGTGGAAGAGGGTGAAGTTCTAGTCGAATATCTCATTTTAACCTTAATATGTGTATCCCAAATATATATTCTTTTTTTATTTTATAAAAAAAATTGACAAAAATTCCAACTTTATGAAAAAAACTACATAGTCACTATCCCAAAGTGTCAAATTCAATACATCATTTTAATTCAATACACCCCAGTAGAGTTATAAATTCAAACTCATAGAAAAGAAATTGTGGAGTAACTATCTCTAGGTTTCATATCCCATACATTATTTGAGTCTATTTCTCTATGTGGTCTTTTTTTATTTTTTCATTTTATCAATTTTTAGAAACATTAGTTAATCATAATATGATACCAACACCTAATCCAAAATAAATGTTCCCCAATAACTAAAATTCACAACTAACTCTCAAATAGAAGTGAAATTTTTAATTTTGAATAAATAAATTAAAATATCTAAAGTTAAAAATCAAATCATACAATAGTGATTTAAAATATTTATGTGAAAAAACATAAATAGGAATAAAGGTTTGAATAAAGTCATATAAAACAAATTAACTATGAGTTTCATGTTTTAAAAAGTACATTATCACATGTAAGGATAATGAAATTAAATTTTGATAAAATATTATATTTTTACCCCCCAACATAAAATGAAACTTCCCTATGAGTTGGATTTAAATATATTACTATGTTTTAAATTAGGAATTATTCTGGGAAGATAATTTTATGAATTATAAGTGAAATGAAATAATTTAAAAACACCATAGTGTTTTATAAGAAAAAAACAATAGTATAAAATTTATCTTTTTTACATCCAGAGTAAGTATATACTACTTATGGATAATTTTCTATTTTGTTTAAACTTGGGAAGGAATTTGGTTCAATGTAAAATCTTAATACTTAACCTACTATTGAATCTAAATATATAATTATTAAAGCTAACTTAGAACCCCAAGTGGTTTATATATGTAAATATAATAAAAAAATCAGTATTATAAAACTCATTTTTTCACTTTTTATTAGATTCAGAGAAAATAAATAATAAATAAAATAAAATAAATGGAAAAAATTTGTATTTCCTTCTGGAAAAAGAATATATTAAATTTGTTTACTTAGAATAGACACCCAACATAACGAATACGATCCTTAAACCTCCTACGATTGTTTTTCACTAAATATATTATATTGGGATTGAATCTTTATTTGAATTTTTATATGGTTTTGCAACAATTTTTAGAAAGGCTTTATGGGTCATGTTGGGTGGGATAATACTTGGAATACCATAACATGCCCTTCTAATTTATTTTGTGTTCTTACTTATTACAGAAAGGATCATTATCTCTTAGTTTCTTTTAAGAGAAAACTAAATTTAAAAACGAATTTTTTGGATACCATGTAACACCACAAGCTTCCATGGTACATTTCTCTTTGAATACTCCAATAGTTTGTGATGTACGCAAATTCGATTTCTAGCATTCCACAACAATCAAACTAGCCATTATGAATAGTAATACCCCATATTTGAAATTTTTTAAATTTTATTTATCAAAATTTACATCATTTTTGTATTCGGAAGATAAAATTTTCTTAGGGTGAATTTTTGGTATTTTTCTGAAAATAGTAAGTTTTTGATGAATAGTGAAAACATTGTGTTATTGTTAAAAACATACTTTTTATTTAAATAATTATGTAATTTATTTAAATTTATTTTAGGTAAAAATAGATACATAATACCTATATGAGTTCAATTTAATTCATTTGAGTCATTTGATAATAAATTTAGATGTATAAAACTTTATTGAACATTATAATGTCTGTACCCACATTCTAGGGACATTTGCGAATTTTAATAAAATGAAATTTTACCGCTTCTGTGAATTGAATTTCAAAAATCTGAGAGAAATAGTTCACATTGGTAAATAAATGTGGTTCAATATGATGAAAATAATTTTTGTATAATAGTAACTTTTGAATTTTATTTACCGAGGATAAAAGTTAACAGGGTAATTAAAGGTAAAAATGATATTATAATTACCCTAACACATGTCCTAATTCTATTGTATAAGTGTTTTTCATCAAAAATAAACCTTTGGAATAAAATATGATCCACTTTTATCCACTTTTATTATATTAGGATATTTATAATTATTTTATTTAATGAATAGTTAAAAGTGTTATATTCAATGTTAAATATCTAAACCATTTTTAATATACGGATATTCATAAGATAAATTCAACTATAAATATTAATTATAAAGATGAAAATATTTCCTACATAATTTTTTTTATAATTTTTATATATTAAATTATTAAATTTAGTAATGGAATAATGATGATGTAGTATTTACCTTATTAATGAATGATTAACAAAATTGATATTATAAGTATCAAAATAAATTTAAATTGAAACTTTTTATGAATTTAAATATTTTTATAGGTTAATATGGCCTGTTAGGAGCGATTTAATTTATTTTTTTCTAATTAATCATGTTTTTTTGACATTCACAAAAACTAAATATTAAATAGTGTCAAAATTGGAAAAATGAGTTTTTAAAACAAATACTATATTATTAATTGATATAATACTTATAAAAATAAAAGTTTTAGTAAAGGGACTTAGATAATGTTATATATGTCAATAATTAACCACTTGTGGTTTTCTTTTATTTTTAAAGTATGATTATTAAGCATTTATTATAATAATATAAGAATACATGATAAAAGTTAAACTATATAACTAAGAGTTAAATCCAAAAGATAAGGTTAATATGGTGACCTAAACCTATATTAAACTTATTGGTTGTGAGGTGTTCGACCCTACCCCGCCTTATCCTCTAAATAAATCCTTTTTTAGACATTATAAACTGAATATGAATGTATAATAAATTAATATTTCAATCTTTTCCTAAAGCGACCATCACCACTCTTATAAAAAGGCACTCCCCCTTCTCTTAATGTCAAACCTCCAAATCCATTTGGCTCGGACAAACCCTTCTCAAATATCCTATCAATTACCCTAACTTCAACCTAGAGGCCTTAATTTTATCAAAAAGTTACCTAAGGATCCCTTTTGATCAAATCAAAATGAAGCACCTGAAGAAGAGTTAATAATTTCATCACCTCATTGAACGTTCTTCTCTTCTTCCACTTCCTCTTTATTTGTTGTTTCCATTCCAAAAAATAATACCTCTAGTATCTTATACATAATGTGATGTTATTATTAATATGCTACAACCATATTTATTATTCTATCTATCCTATGAATGATAAAGTCATCATACGTGCGTACATACAGCTTACCATCTCCACGTCATAGTGTAGTTTGTATATGACACTCCCAAGGTATATGCTAAGGATAATTCAAATTTTATTTAAAATCCATTATGAAGGATTTATGAGTAAATACTTCCGCAAATAAAACAATTTTTTTATGATTATGGATTATATGCATAATATTTTCAATTTATGTTAGGTATTTTACTAGCTTGGAATTATTTATTTTGATTTATAAACTAATCTAGTGTTAGCCATTTTTTAGAAATGCAACCTAGTGGAAGGATTCAAAACACTACCAACACACGTAATCCATGTAATGATTTCCACCCTACTCAAGATAATTTTAGTGGAGCTCTTGATGCAACTTGTACAGAACAACTTATAACCATACTTGTAAAAATCACTAAGGTTATGAATAATAACCTTACCCACAGTTCGGAGGATCAATGTTAAACTAATTCAGGAGGAAACAACCACCAAAATTCAATGGGACTACCAATCCAGTTTTAGCTGAGCAATGGATATATTCCATAGAAAAAATATTTCATTCTTTGGGGAGTAGCGAAATGGAAAAAGTTATCAGGGTAGTTTATCGCCTCATGGGAGATGAAGATCAATGGTGGAAACTAATTAAAACCAAAAATAAGGATTAAGATGTATCGAATATAGAATATAGGTAGTTTAAGTAGATTTTAATAGAAAAATACATGTCTCGTGACCATATAGTGGATATGGGAAGAAAATGTTTGAGTATGGGGAAAAAGGAGGATGCGAATATCGCAATGTATGAGGCTAACATAACATGGTTAGAAAGGAATGTAGTAGATTATATACATAACCTAATAAGTAAGATTGATTGATTATTTTATGGGTTAAAACCATTTATCCATCTATCATTATCCTCACAATCGTTCTCATCATAGGAAGATATTGTCTCATGTGCTATCAATACAAAAAATGAATTATCTAAGTCATACGACTTTAAAGAAAAGAAAGACAAGAAGAGATCTGCTAAACACTTTGGAAATGGAAATAAGGGTAAGAAGGGAAATTTTTAATTTCCATTCTGCATTAGATGTGAGAAGAAACACCCATGTAATTGCTTGAAGGGAATTGGAGTCTGTTACAAGTGTAGTGAAAAAGGTCACTAAGCTTGTGATTGAAAGGGAATGAATGAGGATGTCAATGTTGAATTCTACAATTGAGGATAAATGGGGAATTTTTCAAATGAATTTCTAAATTGACAAGGAATCGTAACTCAGAAAAGGCCAAGGAATTAAGGCCAAGATTATGTGACTAATATTGCTGAAGTTAATGCTCTGAAAGATGTGGTGGAAGATAATTTAATGGTTTCCTAAAATTTAGCCAATTCTTTATTTGATTATGAATCATCACAATGTTTTATATTTTCCCAGTTTTCTAAGAAAATTAGATATTTCCAATTTTATTTAATAAGGGAGTTGTCTATCAAAACATTTAAGGGAAGTATCATTGTGACAATGTTTTGTGATTCGGTTCCCATTAGGGCATATAAAGGTTATTTATCTGTTGATCTTATCATCATTCCCATGATTCAATTTGATATAATCCTCAGTATGGATTGGATTTTGGACCATGACGCTAAAATTAATAGTAAGAATAATGAGGTTAAATTTTTCTATGATGATGAGGAATACCTTATCATTAGAGCAGAAATATCACCATCAGATTCTTATCTAGATCCACCCATAGTAGCTCTACTAAATTCAATTATTGGGGAGGAGGAGAGTGAAATAACTATTGGTAAAGAAAATAATGTTCAAATAGAGGATGTACTTATTGTTTAATAATATGTTTATGTGTTTCTAGAGGATTTACCATGACATCCTCAAGAAAGGGAAATTGAATTTTCCATTAATTTAATTCTTGGTTCGAGGCCCATATCAAGGACCCCTTATAGAATGACCGTAGTGCAATTAGTGGAACTAAAGAAACAACAAGAATAATTGAGTAATAAAGGAATTATTCTCCCTAGTGTTTCTCCATGGGGAGACCCTATTCTTTTTGTTAAGAAGTAATATGAATCTATGAGGTTTTTAATTGACTATAGAGAGATCAATGTTGTAACAACAAAGAACAAGTATCCCCTACCTCACGATTATTTATTTGATCAACTTCATGGAGATCATTATTTCTTGAAGATTGACTTTCGATATGGATATCATTTGTGTGTGTGAAGAAGGAAGACATTCCCAATATAGCATTTCATACTAGGTATGGGAATTAAGAGTTTACAGTAATTCCTTTTGGACTGACTAATGTACCCTTTGTCTTCAAGGATCTAATTAATATATCTTTCAAGGAACATCTTAATGATATTTTAGTGGTATTTATTGACAATATATTTTTTACTCCAAAATCTATAAAGATCATGAAAATCACTTTCACACTATTCAAAAGAATCTTAGAGGAAATGAATAAAATGGAAAGTTTAGAAAGTGTGAATTCTGGCTTTAAGATATTTCTATTCTGGGCCATTTTGTCTCTAAGGATGGAATCTTTGTTGATCTTTTAATGATAAAGGCAATCTCATAATTTCTTGAACTGATGTGTATAACCGAGGTACATAGTTTTATTGTATTGACATGTTATTATTGTAATCTCATCTAGAATTTTTCCTGATTGGCTAACCCATTAACGAAACTCACACATAAATGGGTTAAATTTGATTGGAAAAAAGAGTGTGAATAATGTTTTGACTAATTGAAGAAAGGATTTTTCAATTATCTTATATTGAATCTACCATCAGGGAATGATGGGTTTGTTATTTATAGTGATGCTTTAACGAATGGATCGGGTTGTGTCCTTATGCAGAATGATAGGGTTATTGCCTATGCATCACAGTAGTTAAAAATTCATGAAAAAACATGTCCCAATCATGATCTTGTGTTAGAATCTGTAATATTTTCATTGAAGATATGAAGACACTATCTCAATGGTGAAAAATATGAGATATATACTGATCATAAGAGTTTGAAGTATATTTTTTCACAGAAATAACTCAACATGAAAAAAATATGGGGTCTTGAACTACTCAAAGATTTTGATTTCACTATACAATACCACCTGGGAAAGGAAAATAAGGTGGCGGATGCTTTGAGAAAAAATAATCATGGAGTTTTGAACAAGATAGATTTTAAATGGATCATATGTTCATGGATATAGTAAATATGGATATGGGAATAATAAAGGAAGGTGAAAAATCAATAATTCTTTTAATTGGTTTCGAAACCATCTTTACTGCAGAGGATAAAAAGTTCTGAGACTGATGATGAGGAGTTTTAAAAGAAAATTAGTTCTATGAATGATGGGAGATTAATTATCTTCATATACAAAGATGGAATATTGAAATTTGGGAGGAGGCTTTGTTTTCTCAATATAACTGATCCAAAAAAGGGAATTTTTGGATGATTCTCATATCTCCAATACCTCTATACACCCTGGTAGCACTATGATTTATAGTGATTTGAAGGAACCTTTTTGGTGGGACAACATAAATAGGGAGATTTCAGATTATGTGTCAAGATGTATGGTTTTTCAATAGGTTAAGGCTGGAAGACAACATCCTAGAGGAGTTATGTAACCTATTCCCATACCTGAGTGGAAATTATATGATATTATGATGAAATTTCTCACAGGACTACCAAAGACTCGTAGAAGGAATGATGTAATATGGGTCATTATTGATCATCTTACCTACTCAGCACATTTTCTTGCTATTAGAGAATATTTTCTACTTGAACGTTTAGAAATACTATATATTAATGAATTTGTAAGACAAAATAAAGTACCCCTGTCAATTTTTTCTGAATGTGATCCTCATTTTACATCAATATTTTGGAAAAGTCTTTAGAAATCCCTAGATACTGAACTTTGTTTGAGCACTACCTACCACCCTCAAACTGACGGACAATCAGAACAGACTATTCAAACCTTTGAATACGAGTTGAGATGTTTCTCACTTGACCTTCAATGTATGTGGGATCTATATTTCCCTCTTGTATAACATTCCTATAACAATAGCTTCCATTCAAGTATTAAATAGCACCATATGAAGCGTTATATGGAAAGAGACGTCGCAAACCAACTTCCTGGGATGATGTTGTTGAAAGTAATCTCGTAGGACCAGAACATGTTGAAGAAAAAGTAGAAAAGCTAAGGATTATCCAAACCCACATCAATGCAGTACATTGTAAGAAAATAAGTTATGCCAATAACTGAAGGAAGGATTTGGAATTTCATGGAGGAGATCATGATTTCTTGATGGTATATTCATGGAAGGCTGTTGTACGATTTGGTAAGAAGGTTAAATTACGTCCTAGGTATATGAGACATTTCAAAATTCTCGAATGAATTGGAGTTGTAGATTACTATTTCGAAATGCCTCCTTGTATCTCCAAAGTTCATGATGTATTCCACATATCACTGTGGAGAAAATACAAGCAATACCCAACGCATGTACTCACCTTTGAAGTAATAGAACTGGAACCCAATCTTTCTTATTGTGAAGATCTTGTCAAGATTCTTGATACCAAAGAACAAGTGTTGAAAAACCGTACAACTCATATGGTAAAAGATCTATGGAGAAACCATAATATGGAAGAGGCAGCGTGGGAAACCAAAGAACTTATGAGGAAGAACCACCCTAATCATTTTATGTGGTAGTATTCTAGAACATTCAAAGATGAAATTATTTGAATGAGGGAAGAATGTAACACCCCAATCTTCCATGCTATGTTTCTATTTGAATAATTCAATAGCTTGCGCTACACGCAACTTTGAGTTCTAACACACCATGACTAATCAAACTAGTTGTTATGAATAGTAATACCCACTTTTTGAAATTTTATAAATTTTATAAATTTTATTTATCAAAATGGACATAATTTTTTGATTCGGAATATCAATATTATCTTAGGGTGATTTTTTGGTATTTTTCTGAAAACATTCAATTTTTGATGAATAGTGAAAAACACTGCGTTATTGTTTAAAACCTACTTTTTATTTAAATAATTATTTATTTTATTTAAATTTATTTTTTGTCAAAATAGATACATAATACCTATATAAGTTCAATGTAATTCATTGGAGTCATTTTATAATAAAATTTTATGTATAAAATTTTGATGACCATTTTAACGTCTTTTACCCACCATTTAGGCACATTTACAAATTTGCATAAAATGTAATTTTAACGCTTTTTTGAATTGAATTTCAAAAATCCGATAGACATGGCTGACATTAGTGTGTAAAATGTGGTTCAATAGGATGAAATTAATTTTTGGTGAATAGTAACTTTTGCGTTTTATTTACAACGGTTAAAAGTAAATAGATTAATTAAAGGTAAAAATGATATTATAATTACCCTAACACATGTCATAATTCTATTGGAAATGTCTTTTAAAAAACACTCAAATTTAGGGATAAAATATGATCCTATTTGATCAACTTGGATTAGATTATAACATTTATTATAATTTTATTTAATGGAGAGTTAAAAGTGTTAATTTCAAATTTATTAAATAAACCATTTTTAATATAAGTTTATACATAATATAAATTCAACTACAAATATTCATTAGAAAGATAAAAATATTTTCAACATTATGGCATTTTATTTATAATTTTTAGACATTAAATAATAAATTTTATTTATGACACAATGATGATGTTGTAACTAGCTTATTAATGAAAGATTAAAATAATCGATTTTATAAATATCAAAATAAATTTAAATTGATTCTTTTGATGCATTTAACTTATTTTATAGGGTAATATGACTTATTATGATTGATAAATTTTTTTCTGAATTAATCATGTTGTGATGACTTTCCCAGATACCAGAAACTATATAGTGTCAAAATTTAGATAAATGAGTATTTAAAACAAATACTATATAATTAATTCAAATAAAATTTATAAAAATATATGTTGAGGTCTAATGACTTAGATAATGTTATATGTGTCAATAATTAAACACTTGGGTTTTGGTGGGATTTTTATTGTAAGTTTATTAACCATTTATTATAATAATACAAGAATACATGGTAAAAGGTAAACTATTTAACTAAGTATTAAATCTAAAAGATACGGTCAATATGGTAACCTAAACGTACCTAAAACCTATTTTTGAGATGTTTTCGACCCAAACCCACCTTAGCCTCAAAATAAATCTTTTTTAAGACATTATAAAATGAATATGATTATATAATAAATTTATATTTCAAACTTTTCCTAAAATGAAACTCACCTATCTTATAAAAGGGTACTCCTCCTATTCGTAATATCACGCCTCCAAAGCCATTTGGTTCAGCCAACCCCAGCTCAAATGTCCTTCCAACTATCCTCCATTCAACCTAAAGCCCTTATATTGATCTGAAATCTGACCTAAGGAGCCCATTTGATCAATACAAAAGGAAGCACCCAAAGAAGAGGTAACAATTTCATCACCTCTTTCAAAGTTCTTTTCTTATTCCACTACCTCTTTCTTTGTTTTTTTCTTAGAAAAATAACAATTCAAGTACCTTATACATATTGGGATGTTATTATAAATGACATAAAACTATTTCCATTATTCTATTTATCCTGTGAATGAAAAAGTCACCATACGTGCGTAGGTACGGCTTACCCTCTTCACATTGGGGTATAGTTTGTTATTCAACATTTCATTAATTGGATAGTTATAAAAATGAGTAAAATTGATGTAAATAAAAAATAGTACATGTTAATTATTCTGTATAAATGATATACCATCCAATTACATACTATTTCACCATCAATGAAATGATATTGTCGCTCTTGCGTACGTACGGATTACCGTCTCCATGAACGCGATGAGATTCATTTCACATCATAACCATTCAAGAATAATTTTAATTTTATGATAAAAAATAATGTTTAAGAACATAATATAATTTTGGATATGAATAAATACATCTTATTCATAACAAACATGACCTACAAAACAAGACATATAAATAAAAATGAAGCAATTAACACCTGAAATAATGATACTACTAAAATGTCACTAACAAAGCAATATTAGAACATCATATATGATATCATATTTCTATATTCGATTCTTTAATAATTTAATAAAAATGATTTCACCATTATATAGAAGGTTAACCTACCCTTGACTAAGGGAAAGTACAAGGTAAGGGTTAATTTTACAATCTCTTTGTTATCCTAGTTTGTTTATATGTGAGTACCTACTGGGACTTTTTTATCATCCACATCTTTGTTTCTTAAAAATGTATTTCAAAACATTTTTTATATTTACTAAAATATGGGTTAATTTCATTTATACCCTTGTTTCAATTTTTGTAAAATAGTTTTAAAGGAATCATTCTGTTTCTTTCCAAACAAGGTACATTATGTCCTTTTAGACAAATTAAGGAAAGAATTTTTTTTAACTTATATGGTGGGTGCGACTATTTTCCACCATTATTACACCTTCAATGTTATCATCACTAGACTATAAAATTATTTTCAAAATAAATGCTTTCTTTTATAATTACATGAATTTTAAATGATTTCAAAATAGAAAGAGATATTTTTCACAAATAGTTTTGATTTCATCTAAGTTAACATCATTTGATGGATTTTAAGCTTGTTTGAAGTTGGTCTATTATGATAAAATCTTCTGTATTGTATTGAATGAGTTATTTTTGACTGTGGATGTGTTATTTTTTATACCATTCATGGTTTATGGTTAAAGTATTAACATTTCCTATGATATTTTTAAAACAAATGTTTATGTTATGTTTCAACCTTTTCTTATGAGGAATTCATTGGACATAGTAAGTGATGGGTGTAACCCACTATATCTCCTTGATGCATCAGTAGGTCTCATGAGAAAAACTAGTGTTTTGGAACAAGGCCTTGACAAAATCTTTTTTTTAATCTTAGAACGAGGCCTTGACTATGTGGTTATGATGTCCATAATTATTCATTCCATCATTATGAATTTGGCTATTGATATTACATATGATTTTTCTACTAGTAGAATATCTATGTGAATAAGTAAATGGAATTATTTGATTTATCTTTTCCATATTATGCTTATGTTTATGATTAAAAGGACTCTGTTTTATTTTTATACATCAACATAATTTTTTATGCTTATTTATTATAGTTATCTCTCTATTGTTATCCTTAATAAGAATCTATGCTCACCAATTTCTTTATTTTATTTTTACCAAGTTGTGAAGAATTATATTATGTTTAACCTGAAAGAATATGATAAGGGATATGAGTGTGTTCAAAGAGGACTCAATGTTGTTGTTTTTTCATTTCGTAGTGTAAGGTAAAACTTGTGTATACATCTAGTACTTCCATGTTTACTAAACTAATAGGTCTTTCAAGACATGATCTCCTTTGATAATGCCAATGTTTTGTGATAATTCACCGACTCTATGTAACTAGGGTCCGGGTATTACTTACCAGCCATGAATGAATACATGATTGAGGAAGAAAATGTCAGGATTTAATCTTGAGTTAGTTAAAACTAAATGAGGTAGATTATGACTTATAATTGGCCTTTATTTATTCCATTAAAACCAATATTTCATCTTCAAAAATTTATGTTTAAGCATAAGTAATAGGTATAGATTTAAATTTCAGGATTTATCTGAAGGGTTTAGTGATATTTGGTGTATTGAAAACATTAAAGGAACTATATCTATAATATTAAAACAAATAAGAAAAATTTATTTCATGTGAATAAAGGAAATAAATTTATTCTTGACTTATACAACCTTCAAAAACTCGGTAACATCCTAAGGTTCAATTTCAACATTACTTATCCAATTAACATTAATAACCTTCTAATAATCACTAAATTGATATACTTTATTATATATTTTGAGATCAATGACCATGTTTCTAAATTTTATGGTCATTGTTCCCTTCCTAACCTAGATAAAAAGGTTGATTTTAATAAGTTTGGATGGCCATTAATGATATGGGATATCACCTATGACCTAAATTTTGGTGATTGTTAAGTACAATGAATATAGTAGGGAAAATTAATTTTTTTTATGATAAAAAACAAAATTTTAAGATATCTTATGTACCCAAACTCTATATTAAAAAAATAAAAGATTGAAAATTGTTGGTTAGATGTCCTAATGGCCCTAACTAATAATACAAAATGTATTCAATGAAATTCACAGTAGATCCAATATCATAAAGGGATTTGAAATAATTTTTTCTATATATTTCCACATCCATTGAAGGATAACTTGGTTCCTTTAAAATATATACATGGATCCCTAAATGGTGGTACTCATATTAGAAGAAAAAGGACATGGTTTTTATGAGATATTTTCCTTTTAAATGTTAAACATTCTTTTACATAATTTGAGTACAAATGTACAATTTGTATAGAAGAAATAATTAATATATTGAGTTTAAAATTATATAATATTTCCCTTAATTTTTAAATATTATAAAATGTTAATTCTCCACATATACTTTTAGGTAATGTAGTAGCGTATCGTTTGGTTTTGGGAAGTAGTGGTTCCTTTATATTATCATAAACTTTTAAAATTCTAATGGTGTTTGATAAAATTATCATTATATTTTGAGGGATTTTATGTTTTTTGGAATGGTTTTATTAGAACATTCAATGGCTTTACCAACCATTAATAAATTCAGAGCTTTGAGATAATAATTAGGGGCTTGAATGTAACACAGTTATCTTCTTATGTTTAAGGTATTAAATCACGAGTGGCAATAATTTCCATTCAATATTTTATGATTTTAAATGTAAATTTTATTGAATCATCCTGGTAATTAATTTTATCCATTTTTTACCCAGTCTCACAAGTATGGGTTTTGGAACACAATTGACATGGGGTTAATTTGGATGGTTTATCCTAAGAGGATATTTAGGCTATCTTATGGGTTGTTTCATGGGTTATATTAGTTTTATTTCTTGATGTTGGAATTTTGATACGTGGGATTAAAACTGATCATGGGAAAAAAAATTGGGGATGATAGTGATTTTGGTCATAGTGAATGACTAAATTGTTAATTATATATCCAATGGAAGATGTGTCAGTCATGCTATATCAAAATTATTTGTTTAGGGATTTTGAAAATTTAGAGCGTTCACCTCCATAGATGGTTCTCCAACAAGAACATATTTTATTATCCATATAGTTTCATCATTATTAATTATATCATTATATCTATAATAGATTGTGAAAAATTAGTCACTAGATTGAACTTCATGAAAATTATTGTTGTTTACATATTATACCTTCCAAGGGAATGAAGAAAGGATTTCATTGAGGCTTTCATAATCCATAATTATTTTAATAAATATTTATTTGGGAGGATTCTAATAAATGTATTTGGTTCCCCGTGTTTGATTTGTTTTATAAATACCTTCTAGATCATTGTAAGCATCATTAGTAGATTTTTTAAGGTAATGTCATACATATTTTTTATTAATTTTTTCATTTGATTTCTGAAGCCTTTATGAAAGGTACTAAATTTTTTTTATCTAAAAATACTGGTGAGGTAGAATGTTTTTATTGTCTTTAAACATTACCCATTTTAATTTAAATATTCTATTTTTTTAATAAAAATTTTTATTCAATTTTGAGGAATTTTTTTTGTTGGGGAATTTATTTTTTCCTGAAAAATGCCTTTCAACTTGGTATCACTAATGGATTTATTCTAGTCGTATATCATTTAAACAGTTCATAGACTGATTTTTAAGGGAAAAGGGTTTGATTTTCGTCATTTTTTTCTTAATATGAAAAGGGTTAAAATTGTATCATTGATTCCATTAAATAAATTTATCTAATGGTGAGGAATATCTTACTCTATCCTATGAATGGAAGGAAGGTTATTTAGGAAATGGGGATTGAAGATACTAGTTTCTTCTCCCTATGTAGTATATTTTATTCATGATGGGAAATTTTTCCTTGAATGAGTGAGGTAGTCATTCAAACTTTGGTCCAAGATATTCCCCACGAAAAGTATTTCCCTATTTAGATTTATCATTTGATTCCATCTTGGGTTAAATATTATATTATATAGATGACTTTCCATTGGATTGAAATAGGATTTAAATTCTGCATTCTAAGTAAATTTAGTATTTAAAGGTAGAAAAACCCTAGGTATACATAATTCTTTACCCCTATGTAACTAACCAATTTGGAATATAATCTAAATCGATATGGGAGCTAATTCTCCACTAACCCAAATAGCATTCCTGATCATCAAGAGTTGACAACAAGCACCTGAGTATCAAAAAATAACTATTGGGAGGGATTTTTTTCATCTAATATTACAATAATAGAGTATAGGATGGAAACATCAATAGATATATAAATCAATACGTACATATCTATGTATAAATAGACACTAAGGAAATTGATAGAGGAACATAACAACCAAAACTCTCCTACCAGTGGTCCACTAGTACCTACCATGCCCCATGTCATCCAACCTTGGTTACAATAACTACGAACCATATATGAAGGCAAGATCATTAACACCTCTAATAATATAATAAAGGTATGTAAACAACAAAAGGAACAATCAAGGCGTGACCTAAGAAGACTAGTAGGATTCCACCAAAAATTCAATGGAATTAATTCCTAAGCAATTAAGAAATTCTAAAATAGGAGTACAATTAAGAGAGTATGCGGATTAGTTAAAGAATAGAGTTTTAATCATTTAAAGTCGTTTATTGAACTAAACCTGTGAATAATGTCATTCCACCATTTAAGAACTAAACATTTTATTGAAATTATTTTAAAACCAATTCTCAATAAGAATTTACATAATCTGGAAAGTATGAGGATATGCACCTGATATAGAAATACAAACAAGATTCAATCCAATAGATCAAAGGTGCATAATAACAATAAATGAATCAATCCAGGAAAATCTAATGCAAAAATGTGAAATCTAATGTTTTCATGTGTCGAGTATCAATTTTATGGATGTTATGTAAACAACATAAGTATTAATGTGAGTCCACATCAGAATATCTAATAAAATTACAATATGACTAATTTTCGGGATTACATCTTGTCTCACGGGTGTCAAGAAAACCATTTCCATGCACACCTGCTTTCCTGGTCATACATACATATCCTTAACCTTTTACGTTCTCTATGGAACCACTAGAAGGTTGTTAGCCTGATAGTGTGGAATATATATAGGTCATCTCATCTAACTATTTAGGTTCCCATGACTATTCAAAATTGGTGAGTGAGATAATCGAGTTATGAGGATCACACAAGGGTCCTTATCAAACAAGGAAAATGGCCCTAATCTCACATCACACTCTCACCCCCAATTCCCTCAGCATAAATAATCCATTTTTAAACACACAAAAATGGGAAGTATAATAATCATGAAACATACATTAAGAGATTATCACAAGATAGGATCAACATAAAGTGTCAACCAGGATACCAACAACCACCCATTAAAATCAAATATTTTAAAATAATTCAATACTCAAAAGTTTAATGATACCCTATTCCTTTCAAAATTCATCGTAAAAATTACAAAAGAATCGTTAAAAAAATAATTTATTTCAAAGAAACCACAAATAATTCAAATAACTATTATAATTTTAAATGTTTTTAATATATTTCTAAACAAGTTTTGGTGTCGTCTTTCCATTTTAATTGATCATTTATTTCAAATAACCCAAGAACACCCCTTTTTAAAAAAGGTGAAATGTAATTTAAAGTGTGATATTGGTCATTTAGTAAATTCATGTATTTAAAACTCTTTATAAAAGGTAAAATATTACAAGTCATTTAATTCAAATCAATGAATTTCATTTAGTAAATCAAAACTGGAGAAAATCCCTTCATTTCAATAAATCACCCTTAACATGTTCTTTGAAAAAAATTAAAAAAATGCATTTAAAAAATTAATAAAAATTTTATATATACCATGATTATAGAAATTAAATTATTTCTATATTTAATTAATAGATAATAGGATGAACAAATATTTTAAAAGGAATTAAATGGTAAAATCTCCTAGAACATGTGTTATAAATTAAGAAACATGTATCTATGAATTATCAAGCAACAATTATTCAAGAAAATAAAGCAAAATAATAGAAACACCAAATTTTGATATTAGGAATCCAACCAAAATGAATCTGAGAGGTGTTTCCTATGATGGAGATCACTGGATATAGAAAGATAGATCTCGAAATAAGAGAGAAGGTATCCTAGATCTAAAATTACACATAAATCAACCAAAATCCAACAAAATTCATGTACATCATAACCATCAAGAAAGAACAATAAATACAAGGGATATCCAATTTTAAGAAGAAAATAACTCACCAAAAGAGAGTATATCCTCTTATATTAGTGCTTAGATCTACCAAGAGATAAGGATTGGAGAGTAAAAATGGATCTAGAGTGTTCGCAAAAACCAATGAATCAATTTAGGTTTGACAGGAAGGCTTTAGGGTAGACTTAGGGTTTATATATTTTAATTATGATTTTAAAAACATTAATTATCTTGTGCATGATTTGATGGGTTAGGTTTCATGGTAAGAATTAATCATGATCCTAACTATGTTCCCAAAATAGATCCCCTTGAAGAGTTTCAACCTTAGGATGCACACTTTGTTTAACCATTAAAAAACCATGTGACCCCTTACACACTTTGTTTAACCATGTGAAAACCTTTTGACAACCATGAAACTCCTTGTTCCCAGGTTTTACACATTTTTTTAGCAAGCACAAACCACGTGCAAACCATGAAAACTAGGTTAGATACTTTGTTTAAGCATGCATAAACCATGTAAAGTCAAATATACATATCGAAAAGGTATGGTTAATTACTAAAAACAATAAACAAAGAGATACAATTATTGGGAACAAAATTCAATGGTTCAAAACACTTAAATAAAGTTGATAGATGCTACAAACTCCCCACCATAGGAATTTTATTCCCTAGATGTATCCCATGTGAAAGATAGAAAATGAAAACATAATAAGAATTCCATCAATCATATTGTGTTGTGAATGGTATGTGATAAAGAATAAGGGCTCACCAAAAGTTTAATAAATCACACACAACTCCATGATAAAAACACCAATATCATAACATGTCTCCAAACTAGAGAAATATTAGAGACCTTTCATAGGTATCCCCACCATTTATAGACTCACTAACTATTGTAATAGAAGAAATGAACACCATGTATACCCAAAGCGGATAATTAAACCACTCATTTAAAAGAAAAAAATAATCTAAAGCATTCAAAATAAATTTAAATAACTAACAAGGATTTAAACCATGGGTATGTACTCAATGATAATATATGATTTCAGAAACTAAGCCTCATACCACTACGATCTCATCAAATCAAAATCCATCACTATAGGGAGTCTGGTTTATCAAAAATAATTATCATCCATGTTACCTATGTTCATTCCCTAGGTCTCTACAATTACAACTATAAATATCTTAAACATCAAGGATAATACAGAATAGGTCACTACACCCGCACATGTGAGATCATCCAACACATCAAAATTGAGCTCTGACAATCAAGTCAAAATAAAAGGATACCAATAAATAGAAACCAATATCTCAGGAAAAGTAAATGATTTTGTATCCATAATACACAAATTATTCAAACCATGTTTTAAAAGATACCATAAAAAAGATCCCAAATCAAAATATTTCCAAAAATAGATAATCCAAAAGGAGGAGAAACTCATTCAGTTTCCACTATGATGTGGGAAACAACTAACTGGATTAATGTCAACCAAATCTGTCATCCAACAATTCACCACCAAAAACTCCAACTATGTGTGAGAATAATCACTCTAAGTACTATGTATGGACTTCTATTAACATGAGTAATTTTTTTCCCAATATTTAGGAGGTTATATTCCTGGCCATATTTTTTGTATAACAACTAACAGAACATCTTAAGGTGACCTGAAGACACATAAAATTTACAAAAAAAATCATATATTTCAAACACAACCTATATGGATGACCAAGTTATCCGAATTGTAAATAAATCAGAGCCCTCATCTTTCCATGATAATTATTTCTTTTATCTTCTACGAAAGAGTAATTCTTCCCTTCGTGGTGTTTCAATACCTCTACTTTGGATGAGAAAACCTTATTGAGCATCCCCAAATAATAGATCAACACATCTAAATGGATGAGGGTTAAGAGGTATGGGTGAAAACCGTTTCTAAAACAGATAAACTTATTATCATCATTATGAACAAGACCTAGTATGAAACATAAAAATATGAGAATTTCTTGGCATACATCGCAACAGATAGATCCTCTGGTCCAAAAACCATGAACTCAAAGCCTTTATCCATCTTCACTTCCATAGGATACTGGAAACATGTGAATATTGACTTCTATAATTCCCATGAAATTAATAAATGTAGACAAGGGGGAACCAAAACTTTCCACCACTCCTGGCTAGGTCCCTTAAATAATGAGTTGATGTACATAACCTTCAGAGTGTTGGGAGTTCTGATATGATCAAAAATATCATAAATTTATTCGAGACACATGGCAACCTCAAGATATATTTATTATCCTTTATAAGAAGGCGGATGAAAATAAAAAAATCATGTTTGGAGTTCAAAGAATAGAAGGTATCTGGATCAACCAATCAGTATGGAGTTTGGGTAGATTCATTGATAGGGGGTTATAATTTGTGAAAATGTGAATAACTACTTGGGGTACTAAACCATTGGAACAACATTCCATATTTATTTAAACACATTCTTGGAGACATATATGAACATATCGAAATAAAAGAATATCTACTCATGAATAAAATAACAACCAAAATACCACAAAATCTTTTAAAAAAGGTCACAACCAACATTATAAAAGCCTTATTGATTTCAAAACACATAATACTTAACAATTTATAAAATATTACCCTTTCCTTTCAAAATGATAAATCTTTTTATAAATTCATTCAAGTCTCATAAACCCTTAAGTAGTATTTGTAAATTATTCTTCGGATTCAAAAACATTAATACTATTTTCTAGTGATCAAACCCATTTCCATTTAAATCAATTTGAGACTAAATTTTTTTCTGAAAATATTTTTTTATCCAATCACATAAGAGTATTTGATAATTAGTTTTCCAAACAAAAAATTTCAAAAAATTCACTTTCTGGTCATTAAAAACATTTCTCAAAGAACATAACAAAGTATGTTTTAAGAAATAGTTCATTTTTCACAAGGTATTTAAAATTAGTAACAAGGGATTAAATTTTAAATAACTAAACAAAATCATGAAATAACTGAAATCCATAATCCACACAACCAACCTCACATAAGTGAAGTAACTAGTTAGAAAATGGATAATTCTTCATGTTTAGAACTAAGTTATAACTGTAAAAGTATTGGTCGTATGGGATGGTAAACCACACACCAACATCACAACTCTTTATGGACGGATTTCCAAATCAGTCACATTGATTACTCGAAGTTTAGCAGAACATGAAAACATATTGTCATTGTGGTCATACTTCCATTATAGTTTATAAACTCATAATAGATTCCAAAAATCAAAGAAATTATCATTGGTAATCTAAATATCATTTATTTTTAGGAAGAAAATAACTCAAAATAAAGAATCATGCCCCAATATCTTTGGTAACTCGAGTCTTATCATGAAGGGGTGGTGATCAAGCACCCACTTAGGGACTACCTATTGAGTGTTGACACATTCTTAATCTCCTTTTTACCATGACTCACAACAAATAAAATAAGGATTTCAAAGTTGAGTGATTCTTTTTAAGGAAATGATGGATGATATACCATTTGTAAGGAACCAACCCATAAAACTATCTAAACTGATACCCGACATGATTCGCTTCTAACCGGAAGAGTGTTCCGAATATCCATGGTCCAGTGATAAGAACCTAAGAATCAACAATTAATCGTTGTGAAAGATCTCACCCTCAGATATTACAGTAACATAGTACAATAAAGAAACATCATAAGATAAATAAATTATTACTTACATATCAAAGTACAAAGAGACAGAAATCAAATTCAAAGGGGAATATAACAACCGAAACCCACCTCATAGTGGTCCATGATCACCCACCACATCCCATGTCACTAGAACTGGAAAACTAGAACTATAAACCATGGTGTAATATGAGAAAGAAAACAACTTCCATAAGATAATAACGGGCTTCAAGCACCAAGAGGTACAAGAAGGGTGTGAGCTGAAGAGCCCCATAGGTTTCCACCAAATATTTTATGCAATTAATTCATAATGAAATTAAAACATTCTAAAAGATGATTAAAAATAAAAGAGCATTAGGATTTGTTGAAAAATAGATTTTAAAGCATTTAAAATAATTTTTTAAACAATACCTATAAAACATGCCATTTCAATATTTTAAAACTAAACATTTTCTTGTAATGTTTTGAAATCTATTTCACAAGACAAATTCAAAAAATAATGAATAGATGAGAATTTTCATGTAATATTGAAAGATGAAAAAGATTATACAAAATAGATCCAAGGTTTATAATAATAATAAATTAATCATGTAAGGAAACTTCTATGGAAAAAAATATACAAATAATTTTTTCATGTTTCGAGTATCAATTATATAGATTTCATGGGTACAACCAACATACGATAATGATTCTACCATATAATTTCAAACCAAAATAGAAGAGGATGAATTTTTAGGCATACATCTAGTCTCAAAAATCTCAATAAAACTTGTTCCTCACACACCCTCATTACTTGCTGCATGTTTATATCCTGATACTTTCATATTTTCTATGGATCCACTAGATGGTTTTGAGTCTTCTAGTGATGAATATATCTAGGTCATCCTATCTAACTATCTTGGTTCTGGTGACTATTCAAAATATTTTAGTGAGACAATTGAGTTACGAGGATCACGTGGGGATCCTTGTCAAAAATGGGAAAAGAAACAAATATC
Source organism: Viscum album (assembly GCA_963277665.1). Classification (NCBI taxonomy): domain Eukaryota; kingdom Viridiplantae; phylum Streptophyta; class Magnoliopsida; order Santalales; family Viscaceae; genus Viscum; species Viscum album. Next base: position 258,558,661 of record OY728150.1, read on the forward strand.
ACATCTCACTCTTACCCCCCAATTACCTAAAAATAATAATCCCTCTTCCAATACCCACCAATGGGAAATAAAACAATAAATAAAGTTACATTAATGGAAAATAAAAAGATAGTGTCATTATAAAGTGACAACCAAGTCGTAAATAATCATTAATTCAATTCAAATCCATTAAAACAATAAAATATTTAAAAGGGTAATGATACTCTATTCCTTTCATGGTTTGTAATAAAAAATCCAACTGGGCCATCAAATCAATACTTTACCTCTTAGAAACCATAAAACATTCAAAGGTAGAATTATAATTTTAATGGGATTTAATATATTTCTAAACATGGGTTGACACCCCTTTTCCATGCGAATAAATCAATTATTATAAAAATACAAAGAAACCAATTTTATAAAATTTCAAAATCATTAAAAGAGGGTTCATGGTCATTTAATGTATTCATGAATAGAAAAAATTTAAAAAACAACAAATAGTTTAATTTAGTTAATTCAAATGAAGGAAGTTCATTTAAAAAATTAAAACCCATGAAAAGCCCTCAATTTCACCAAAACACCCTTTAATAGTTCTTTGAAAATAAACCCAAAAAAAACATTCAATTGAAACAAGTCATAAAAAGGTTATATATATCATGATTATAGAAATTAAATTAATTCAATATTCAATTCAAATAGAATAGGATCAATGAATTTTTTATAAGGAATTAAATAAAAAATTTCATAAAACAGTTGTCTGAAATTAAGAAACATGTATCAATTAATTATCATGTATAAATGAACCAAAAAATAAAGTTCATTGAATCCCATACTTGGAATTTTGGAATCCAATAGTAGAGAATCTGAGATTTTTCGCCTCCGATGGTGATCACCAGATCAGGATGATAGATCTTGAAATAACAGAAAATGTTTCCTAAATCTATAATTCCTCATAAATCAACCAAGATCAAAAAAAACACAAGGCCATCATAATATTTAGGAATATGGAATCAAGAGAATAAGGGAGATCCAATATTAGGTGTAAAATAAATAACTGAAAGATAATATATTATCTTCTATTGGCACATTGATCCACCAAGAGATGAGGTTTCTAGAGCCAAAATAGATCCAGAGGGTTCCCAAAAGAGAAAGAATCGATTTATATTTAAGTGGGAGTAGTTTATAGTTAATTAGGGGGTTTAATGACTTTAATTATTATTTTAAAAATATTATTTATTTCTTGCACGATTTTCTAGGTTTGGGTACATGGATAGTACTAAACATGCGCCTATTTTTGTGCCCAAAAGAGATCCCTTGTAAGAGTTTCACAATTAGGTTTCACACTTAGCTTAACCATTCACTAAAAATGAAACCACAATACAAACTTTTTTAACCATAAAAAACAATGGGAAAACCATGAAACTCATTCTTACCAAGTGGTACACTTTGGTTAACCATGGAACATAGGTTCCACACTTTGTTTAACCACGATAAAACCATGGGAAAACAATGAAATGGACTAGAAACCTTCGAAAAAGGTCTGGTAAAATACTAAAACCAACCCAAAAAGAGATCCAATCATTAGCCACTTAAGATAATGGGTAAACAAAAAAAAAGTAATGGGATGTTACATTCTTGGATTATCCACAATTATAAATCTATTTTAACATTATCATACATAAGGATAATTGCATGGAATGATGAAAGATGAACTATATAAGAGAAATGGTGGAGAGAACAGAGTAATTGGGGAGAGAACATTATGAGAGTTTATAAGTTACTTATCAAGGTCTCTAAAAGTAGAACCAGAATATAGTTATACAAAATTTATTTTTTGTGTTGAAGTGTTCCCTTATATCCTAGTTTACGTTTTAAATTCCATAGATAGATATGAAATGATATTCAGAAAAAAATACTTCTTGTTGTGGATTTTGGATATGATGTGAACAAATCATTGTTATGAATTCATTTAGTTAAAAAATGAAAAAAATATTTTCATTAAAATGATTAATTATAATGGCTTAATCCTAAGTTGTTTCTAGAAATATATTGCATGAATTTTATATAATAAATCTTAGATCATTAATAGAATAATTATCCACTAAATGATAAATAACACCTAATAATTCACCAATTTGGTACCAAAATTTTTACAAGTATAATCATATAAGGAAATAGTGGATAATTATCATAATCACTCCAATGTATAATATCATGTTAGCACAAAAGCTATGTAGTCTTAAAATAAATACTGGTGAATAACAAAATGAGTCAATAAATGGAACTAATAAATTAGAGGAACAATTATAGGTTTAAATAAAATAAAATAAAATCCAATCAAACCCATAATACTTTGTAAAATTAACTCATAAGTGGGTTTTCAAAAATTGAAAAAAATATTTAAATGAATTATGGATGTTGAAACGTAATGGTTGGGATGGAGAAGATAAAAAATAAAAATAAAACTATCACATATAACATTTTCTTAATGGGTTTATAATATGAAATATATTGTATATATATGATAAATATGTAACAAAAAATAATTAATATGATGTAAATATTTAAATTATAAAACAAAAATTATTTTTGTAATCTTTAAAAAGATGAACAAGTATACAAATAGTGAATGAAAATTTAAAATCGCTTCAAGAACTTGCTAAAAAAGACTCAAATTTCATCCCTAAAAAACAAGATAAATATAATTTTTTTATTCATGGATAAATCAAACCATTTTATACTCTTAAAAAAGATTTGATTAGGCCAATTATTGGCATAGTGTTGGTAGGGAATTGAATTTAAATCATTTCCATAGTTTTATGATTTCTTTTAGCTCTCCTTACTGACATGCATGGACAACCCTCAAGATGAGTTAAATATTATGGGTATTGTAAGTGGGAAATTATTCCCAATATTTTTTTATTATCTAAAAATATTTCCATGAAATTAGATTAAAAATTTAATTGTTATTTTGTAAATGGTGGGATGAATTTCTCAACCATGAAATATTTCCTATAATTTAACCATCAACATGGGTTACCCAAAACCCTTTCGAACATTCGAATTACCCTAATTCATAGTCGGAGGTAATGCTCCTTAAAATTTTAACCATTAAAAAATGGTTTGTAATGTTTATTGTAATTCTATTGGGGGATATATATCTATTTTACTACTATAAGGTTCAATTTTACTTACATAAAATTCAGTCATTAAAGGAAAAATATGTCACTTATCGGTCCATAAGAACAAAATCTTCCATAATAATATATTTAACTAATCATAAATTTACAAATTCAAATTATGGATAAATATTTTCCACAATATGATTTATGGTTAGGATGAGAATTTTTTTTTTAAAAAAATAACTACACATATGAAAAAAGTGTATTATAAATTAAAAAATGAATTAACCAAGGATTTTATGAACAATTAAGAAAAAAACACCTCAAAATGTAATGATAATTAACCACATTCAACTATTAATAGAGGATGTAAACAAGTTAATTTTTCTAGTTCATTTATCATTCTTAATTTTTATTATATAGTTTTAATAACTTTAGAATAGTATAGTAATTCATAGATTCTCTGAAGCATTTTCTCCAAAATATCCCCAATGGATGACTCAACTCTCTCTAAAAGAGGATATAGAATGATTGAAACTATATAATTGAAAATGAGTTTAATTTTTTAGAGTAACAAATAAATTTTTTAATGAATGAATGTGTTAGGATGAAATGAAAAATTCCACATCACAATGGCGTATAAAACAGGAAGATAATTATATTATATTCGAAGACTATACAACATAGTGGATGTGCCACACCCCAAGTACATTTTTTCAATTTAACCAAGATAATCTTACATTTTAGAAACGTGGAGCTTACTGTAGTGTAATAATCATACCATGCCATGAAATAGAAAAATGAGGAAATTAAATATGTTATTCATGATAATCCATGTCACATTCCAATGTATATAACTCATTGGGACTTACTCAGAAATATTTTTATGATTTTATCTTCCTAGAATATATATAACCTCTATACTAAAAGATTTGTACTATTCTATAACTACCAAATGTAGTGGAAATTTTGAATATTTATTATGCTACAATAGAGTGGGATACATTGTAAAACCCATGGATGTTTGCATTCACAAATCCAGTGGGTTTGAAATTTAGAACCCAACACATAGAAATTATAATTCTATACAATAAAGAATTAAAATAGTTATAAATATACATTCAAATCCCAAGAAATAATCCTAGATATTTTTCCTCCCCAGATCTAGTTTACTGTTGACACATCTCCAAATCTATTAGGTCTTATTTTTTATCATTGATTTGTCCCACTAAAAACATTCAAAGACACCATTTATCATTTTGATTACATTCTAAAATAGTCTCAATACCTATTCTATTTCTCAATTCTCAAATAATTACCCCTAACTAAATATTTTTTGAACTATAATGATCATTCCAAAATCCACTCTAAACTACTTAAAACCACCTACGTGGTCCTTTTTAACCATTATCTATTTTCCATTATATTGTGTGTGAATAATTATTCCTCTTTATCTATTCAATCACACTCAAATTCCCCACCTTATATTTAAATCCCACCTATCAAGACCAAAATTTCACAAATTACATCCCCTTCCCATCATCAATATTTCACCGCTGTGAGAAAACCCAAAAAAATCAAACCCCATTTTCCAAATGTTGAACTTCCCATTCAAAGAGAATTTGAACACCTCCACTTGAGACTACCCCTAAACATACACCAAGTTAAAAACCATCATCAACCACTTCCCCTTCAACAGAACATTCCCAATCCACTCTCTCATACCAAAAAAAAGTAACTATTTCCCTTTCCTCACTAATTCTATTCATTTATTAAGATAAAAAATATCAACAAATGAACATATGAGCTTAAAAAAATTGGTTATTGATGTAGTAAAATTCATTAAAATATATTACTATATTATGGGGTCCGTTTTAGTAATGAAGTTAGTGAAAATAATTATGTAAGGTAGAAAATTTCAGAGAGCTAAAACATTAAATTATGATCTCATTTTGATCTTGTTCAGGTGTTTATAAATATTTTATTTTGTGGAAATAAATTAAGGATTAATTTTAATGATTTTAGAGTGGTAATTATAGTATATAGAGTTTATTTTATAAATTTCCAGGAACATAAAGATCAATAAAATATTCCAAATGGAGATTATTTACAAGATAAATGGAAGTGTTTGGTTACTTACCCCATGTTGAGGAACAATATTGTAATGATGGGTAGAACCAAACTCAAAATAGTCCTTATAAGGATGATTTATTGGGATATCACCCATTAATGTGGTGGAATGTGTAATTCATTAGGATATATGAGCCAACTAGAAGTTTTGGTGATGAAATCACATATATAACATTCATCTTAACCAATTTCAACTCCTATAAAGATGAATTGAGAGACAACCATACAATGGTAAATATATAACCATTATCGAAGGATTGAGATATTTATATTTGTGTATAAAAGTTTTAATATATTTCATGTGAGGATTTGGGAGTTTAAATCTACTCATTGGCCACCTATCGATCATCGTAACCTCCTTAAAGATCCACTAGATCACAAGTCCAAGAAAAACCATGGTCTATTCCTTTGGTGGAGCGAAGTCTATATTTTTTTATAGACTTTTGTCATATATTTATGATTAGTTGTTGTATATATCATGGAATATGAAATATTCTCAAGGAACGACATATACCACCACATTATTCATTATTTATGACACCTCCATTTATATATACATGATAACACCATCCATATTTATTCCTAACCCTCTTTTTGAACTATTAGAATCCTATTGAGAATTGATGATGTTGTTCAATTTGTTTTTAACAACACTGTATTATGTCATCCACAAAAATAAATTGTATGTTAATGAGATTTCTCACATCACATTAAAGCGTAATGAAGATATATTTGATAATGAAGTTGTCATTAGATAGTCATTGAGTTATACATGGAGTTTCCATGTATGGATGTATAAAGAAGAGTCTATGTTGTAAATAAGGATGATTGATTCCTGGTGATCCTCCTATGATATAAATACCACATGTGGAAGATATGTAATGAAGAACAACATGAAATTCAAGGAAATTTCCCGATATTTTTTCCATGTTGTAAACGTAGGAAAACAATATGGAAATTTTAGATATTAGGGGAGTTATATAATATCAAGAAAGATTGATCCATGGTTCTTCCAATATTTTTTGAATAATGATCATAAATTTGGATCAACATGATATATTCTTTTCATAAATAGATTGATAATATTGTAATCAAGTTGAGTAAATAGTTTTAACAATAATTAAATGTTCATATATTATAGGTATACATTAAAATTAAATTGATGAGGTTGACCTGGATTTTGGAGTCTCATTTGTGATTTAATTCATGGATTTTTAACATTGGGAAAATTAAGGAATCTTAGTGGATGATATCCTAATAAAAATATCATAAAATTCAATATAATTTAATGATACAAGTAAAATATTGTATTTTCTAAAATTTTCACAATAATTATGGTTAATAAGTAATTTCATAAAAATATAATATATATATATATATATATATATATATCTAGATATCTTGTGGAATTAAATATATTTTGTCTTAGATCGGTTAGGTGATTTGACTTGCTATAAGATCAATGAGTAGATTTATACTTTATAAATAAATCATTGACAAATATTTATTGGATTATAATGTGATAAGAAATTGAAATTATTTTATATGGATTCAGTGGATATAGAATATTTTTATCTATTAGATGGGATAATATAAAAATTAAATATTTAACTATATATATTTAGAGATATTAAGGGAATATGAAGTTTATTTGGGCTATTGAATATGGCATGATAACATGGAATCAAATTTCTAGAAGATAGATGGATTTATTTTCCAATCATGATTGTGGATAATTAAAGATCTAAAATAAGGGAAACATGAATAATTTATATTCCAAAAATAAAAATATATTTTGGAAATATAGAAATATTGAGATATTTTTTATAACTATAATAGTGGTGATGTCCATTCAGAGGAATGGATTAAATAATGATAGGAATTAAAATATCCAAACAAGAGATTAATTATAGTTCGTGGAACAATAAATGAAATTATAAAACACAATGAAGATCCTTACAAGGGATAAGATGATATTATCCCTTGAAGACTCAAGGAAAGTGGAATTGTTGTGAAGGTGATATTTTCAGCATGCATGGGAAGAGGTGAAATGAAATAGAGATCAAAGATAATAATTCATTACATGTTAAATCAAAAAATGTTGATTTATTATTATATTTTCTTTAAGTATAATTTTTTTATGAAAAACATTAATATAAGAGTGATGTAGTGACCCGTTAGAGGTAGTGCACCATACCAAAATCTTGTAAATGGATCCATCTAAGGGATGGACAAACCTTAAATAAATAAAACATGAAAAAATAGTTTTAACCAATTTCCATCACATTGAAACATTTTCATTGTATTACATATATATTATTTATGTTTTGGTGAATCAAGTAAAATTCTTTTCACTTGAAAGAATTATACACTTTCTTTATGAAATATTAAAATTGGTGTGTGGTGGTTATAAAATTATTGATTAAATTAGATTAAGGAAAAGATAACTGAAATATAAATTATATCATCCTAAAAAACATAAGAGTGGATCAACATATAATGTAGTTATAATAATTTAGAGTGAATAAATTTAATTACTAAATGATTTAATTTAGGAAAATATTTATACCCTAATTCACCTCCCCTCCCCTTTGGGAATCTGTGAATAAAGACCCTTGTACGCCTAAAAAAGTGGTATTAGAGCATATATTTTTCATTTGATGTAGTTTATTCTAAATAAATCAAATTAGTTTTTGGAGTTTTATTTTATATTGTCCATATAATAATTTATTGACATAGTAGGGGGAAATAATCGAAAGAATAATACAATATATAAGGGAATTCAATAGAATGGAAAATTATTTAGTCACTATATAATGCATATTAAAGATTCCTATATCTTTTAGAAGGTTGCCCAGAATGATTCTGATTATGATTCTATTGATATATTATATAACACTACATATTTAAGCAATCATTCTAACATACTTAGTGATATTTATTATACTGATGATGATGGTATTTATGGAAATATAATGAATGAATTAATATATTTATCAGTGGAGATAGATTTGGTATTACATGAGTAGATCATTAAGAAAAATAATAAGAATAAGTCCTATGAGTTTTGTCTTTGAGGAATGTATATTAAGATAAAAAATATGATAAATTTTTTTTATATATTGGTTAACCAGGCTATTAATATAATAGGGAAAAAATGAATATTAAATTGATGAATTTTAGGATATGTCCTTAATAGAGCAAAGTATAAATTCATGTTCCGTGGATAAGGAACTTTCCTCAAGATAAGTTCAATATTTTATGTTATATAAGTATGAAAATCAATTTCATATAGTAGATTTTTTCAAGGAGAATTAGAGGATGAAACAAAATAATTTGGTATTTAATGATTATATTTCTCATATGAACACTAATAAAAAGAAAAAAAGTGACATGTTAGATAATAGTTTCCCTTACTTAAAGGATAAATTTTATAAATGGAATATTACCATGAAATATTTGAATGATCAATAAAATGAACTGAAAATAATGACCTGTAATTTTAAGAGGTTTTGATATTGGACCAAAAAAGTAGAACAACCAAATGTTGAGGGCGAGAATACTTTCAAATATTCATTACATTATTTACTTTAATACCCTTACCAAAAAACTTGTGATATGAAGAGAAACTATCGAAATATAAAAGGAATCATTAAATATTCATTATGATAAAAAAGTAAATATTCCCAAGGAAAACCCATAGTTGGTTATAATGTGACCCTTTTAATTTTTAAAAGAAAAAAACTATGGGAACACCCATGAAAAGGTAATGTGGTGTATATAATTGATACATATTGAATAATTTCCTTATAAAAGGTATGAAAACATGGTCTATTTTACACAAAGACCTATAGATATGTGATTTTATATATTAATACATTTTAAAATTTATATCTATTATTATAAGGTATTAGAATATATTTCGAAGTGTGATATTGATTAATGTTTTGTGAAATACAGTTACCTGTTATTAAAAAAGGAATAAATTCAATTGAAATATTTTTATAAATAATCACGTCACTATCGGATATTTTAATAGAAATTCAGCTATAAATAATCATGAATATTAGTATGTATCTAATATGAAATTAATTCTTTAAATAAATAAAAATCATGCAAATATTGAATAAGATAATTTTTCAGAAATAAATTTAAATAGGAGTTCCAACTATGTTTTTCTATTAAATACTTCTTAGGACTCAAGAAATTAATTGGAAATATGAAATTACTAAAAACGTATTTCATGTAAACAAAGGAACCAAACTAAGGTATATGTATTTAATGATAATAATACATGAAGAGATAAATAAGACAATAATATATTTTAGGAAATACAATTTCTGTAAGAGATGAGTGGAGATAACATTGGTAGGAAGATAACACAAAATGAAAAGGCTTGTGAATTCATCAATGACTACATATATATTCCCAGGAGGACTAAATAAGAATTTGATTCAACCAAAACCATTTCAAAGATTAATATGGATTCCAAAACTAATCTATAAAATAAAATTTTTTTTCCTATAGAAATTCATCGTTTTCCTCAATATGAGAAAATTAGATTATCTCATCTCCCATTGTATTTAAATATTATAACTATTTTTAAAGTGTTTTTGTATTTGGATGATATATGATCCATAGAAAGATTATATTAAAAAAGTTTCATTATGGAATGATATGAAATTTATATTGGTGTTGGTGTAGTGACATTGCTAACTATAAATCTAAAATTGCAGTACAAGTGTCTGATATGTGGAATTAGATAAATCAAAATTGGAATCCAAGGTCTAATTATATTTTTGATGTTAAGATCACATGATTATCAATAGGAATTAGATATAGAAATTGAGATAAATATATAAAAATATTATTAATGATTTTTTATCAAACAAGTTATATCATCTTTAATACATGAGATCTTCCTTTTCATATAAACATTACATCATAAAAAATTACATATTGTGTGCTCTAAAGGGCCTATATTGATAAATTTATTTAAAAGGTAAATTTCAATTTGAATTTGACCAAATTAATTTTATTTTTTATTTATAGTGTCAACACTATCTTAAGATGATTTTTTTCAATTTTTCTGAAATAGATTATCTTCATATAAATAGTAAATATATATCGGAATTTCTAAAACCATCACTTTTAAGAAATTATCATTATAAAATAATGTCATAAATGTTTTTGAACCCTTTTTAAAAAATTATATATTTATATGTAAAATAAATATTTTAAAATAACTCTTTCATATTTATAAAACTATTATTTAAAATTTCGAAAACAGAAGTATTATTTTACTCTAAAGATGATTTTTTCTCTTATATTAATAAAATTATTTTCATAAAATTTAGAAATTAAATCGTAGAAAATGGATTTAATATTTTAGATCAACATGATGATATTTTTCACTAAGTTAAATTTCATTTTTGGGTATAAAATTATGATTATTAAGATTAAAGTTAATTACCTTGGTAATAGTAAAACTATTAATTTCAAAAAAAATGTTTAATTAATATTGTTTAATATTTATCTTATAAAAGATAATTGATATTTTATCAAAATTTACATTAATATAATTTTTAAACATATATTTATTTTAATTATCACTCATTTAATTGGTAATAAATATTAAATAAGACTAAGAACACTTGATAACGAAAGCAATATTTTTCTAGAAAAAACTTTTCTTCTATATAAAATTATTTAATTAAGAAGTTAATTTTTTTGAAATTGTATATTTAATTATATGAAATTTATATTATATTTATATTTATGAAAAAATAATTTGGTAAGAGTGGTTATTTTATATTCTTAGTAAACCATAATTTACTTGGGTAAAAACTAGCTACATCGATAAACACAAAGAATCATAAAAGTAATAATATAAGTGAAAATATATTTAAACTTTTTTGAAAAAGTGGGGAAATAATTTTTGAGTCTTAAAAAAATTATAATCCCAAAATCCATTATTTATATCTTTTTGAACCATTTAATCCTGAACGGTTTCATTCCATTATTGAAAAGTAATGGGTGTTCATGGAAGTACCCATTTCATCACTTATAAAACAGGATCACTTCAACACTTTCAATGCTCCACTTTACCTTTGAAATATAATGTAACCCCTACAATATTTTCATCTACATTAATTTACTTTGATTTTCTAATTCCCATATTCAATACATGTTATCCCAAGTCCATTAATTCTAAGGAGTTCATCAAGAGTAAGTTCAATGTCTCAGCATAAGTATTACTTAATACTTTTCCATTTATTCTTATTATTTCCCTTGGAATTGTTTCCTAAAAATAGTTATATAATTACCAAATTATTATTAGTATATCTAAGTGTTTTTATATTAACTTAACAAAATTTATTTATCCATTCTCATCCACAGTGAAAAACAAAAGAATGTTTTTTGTGGGTTGGGCATATTATCGCCTCCACAAAGCGACATCTTTAATTTTCCACCTCCTCTACTCCTCAAAGGTTATAATGTTGGAAATTAAGTTTAGTTTTCAAAAATATAATATAATTATTAATTTGAATATGATAGTTACCATCTACCTACATTTCCTCTCATTCAAAAGTAAATGAAAACGTTAATCGTGAGTTGTGATGAATATCGCGTCCACAAAGTAACATTTTTCAAATTTTGCCTTTACATTCAATATTTTTCCATAAAAAATAAATAATGTAATATTTAGTGCCATAAAAATAAAAATAATATCATTATTATTCTATTATAAACAAATTATGTTAAAATAAATATTTTCTTAAACATACTCCTCCATCGAATTATGGTATGTTGATGTTTGGTTCGGTCTAACAACCTACATGAGCAATGCTATAAAAATTTGTCAGGTATGAATATGGGAACCAAAATTGTAGAATAATTATAATTTAATAATAATATAACTATTTAATGGTTTTTTGATAATTATATTATTTATTTTACATATTATTAAAATATCATCTTCAATCCCAAAAATTATCAAAATAAACTAACATTGCTTCACCATTCACAAAACATAACTAAAACACTTATGGAATTAGATAATTCATTTATAAATCAACCTAATATCTCTATATGGAAACGTAATTTATCTATTAATGATGAAATTTTGGATAATAATAAAGAAAACACCATTATTGTGAAACTATATCAAAATGATCAAGACAACTCACCCCCGATATTGAAAATAGATAATATTGAAACAATATACATATAGTGAAAATTTATAAATGATGTTTATAAAATAATATAAATAAGAATAATGTTCTAAAATAGGTGGTTAAGAAAATTATTTTTGTTATATATTATATTCAGGTTCTTTAGTGGAAGTTATGAATTATGGTTAGGGACATTTCATCTCAAATTCTTTTTTCTTGTGACATATTTTCTATTATGCACCTAATTTCAATTATATGGGTTGCATAAAAACAATATGATTTATTATATCATGAATTTTCATTTTTTTAGGGAATTTGTTTAAATAAAACATCAATATTTTTAAGTGTTTTGAATGATATGTTAACTAAGCCATTATAATTCCAAAAAAACCAAAAATTTTAAAAATAATGTGTGTGTGTTTTTCTTGGGAATTTCATATCTATGTGGATACTAGAAAGTGGATGAAGATATTTCACAAATTAAACTAGGGGAATTCAACCAGAAATAAGTTGGTTTAGTTTAAACTCAATCCATGATATTTCTTTGATGAGTGGTTATAAGACTACACACATGAAAATACAATTCTATGGGATATGCTTCAGATAATTTATATAATAATTAGAAAATGTAATGGAGGATTTTCTCAAATTTTATTTGGTCTCATACCTTTTAAAACTAATTAACCAAATTAATATAATAAATTGGTAATACAAAACATTGAATGTTCCCTCTACTCTACATTATAATTATTTATTTTAAATGGGTACTTCCTTTACATTGAGATTAACTTAAGTTTATATTTATAATTTTGGTATATTCTCATAGATAGACACATTATTCCATTGAATTGTGAAATATTGTTTCAATATTTACATCATATGTATATGAATTGTTATATATTTCTATGATTATGTAATAAGTTACTGAGGTAATTTTTTGATATTTCTTGTTAACTCATATGGTGAATGCATTATAATTATTTATGAATGGTTAAGGATGGTATGGATAGACCCTTGATGCGTCAGTAGGTATCATAAGAAAAAGTATCTATGGTATTGGAATATTCCTTACAAACTTATATACAATGTCTGGGAACAATAACTTTCCAGAATATTTATGGTATTCTTTATTATAAATTCCATCAGTATGAGATAAGTGATAATTGTACATGTTTTATTTATTTTCATGGATAGGGTATCCACTCATTTTCATATAATTATTGAATTGGTTTCATCATTTATTTTGTTTCCCATAGTATTTATTCCATGATTATGTTATGATATCATCTGATGTAAGCTACTCCTTACATAGTATCTATGCTCACCCTTCTTTTTTCCCTTTACCCAAGGTACCTAAAAGAGAACTATTTATAATTTTCAAGGAGAATATAGAAGATATAACAAGGTTATCATAGACTATGTATGATATACTTTATGATCTCAAGTGTAATGAAAAAAATATTAATGTATCCAGTCATCAAATTTTACTATGATATTGGATTTGTTGGGAATTCTTATATACTGTAATAATAATGTAATATACCTACCTTCTATGGATTTTTGGATACTATGTTGTAACATTATCTTATTATTGCAATGATATAAAAAAATTCTATTGAAAGATTAATCTAATGTTGAATATCAATTCTGTATTTAGTGATGGATCTAATATATTAAGGGGAAGTCTTTATATAAATATTCTGAAGCCTTTATCCATATTATCCTAGGAATGAAACATGATTATGGAAAGAAGAAATCTTTTTTACTAAATTCATGTCTATATATGATCATGGAATTTAAATATTATATTATTATCAAAATTAGTGGTAAAAAACTACTAATGGTTTTTGGATATTTTATTAAGTTACAAGGGAAATTACTAATATTAGTTATTCTCTCAAGATTTATTCATTTATTTACGTAATTTAGTGAAATTAATGACATTGAAGTTACTCACATAAACACATATTTCCAACAATAAGTTATAAACATGTTGGCATTAAAATTTGGTTGAATAAACTTTGTTTTATAGTAATTTTAATAGCTTAATATGATTCATCTATAGTTGGACAATGTTTTTCAGTAATAAAATTCAATATGGTATCATGGAAATAAAGTGAAAATTGAGTATAAAATTGAATGATCATTTAAATATATTGAAAAATGGGTATCCTAGACTCTCTAAAAGTAGTGTTTGGTATATATTAATGAAGGGGGAGAAGATATATGAATGATTTTCCTATGATTATTAAATTTTAAAAAATAATATTTCCAAGAAAACATTGGCGTCAAAATTTAGTTGAAACTCAAAACATAATATACATAGTAAGTATCAAGTGTTTCCCTAAAAAATTAAAAATGGTTCCAAAGAATTAAATATTGTGTTTCAGAAGAAAAAAAAATTAGCCAAGGGTAGAATGATTATGAAGTTGAATGGTAGTTACATTTTCTCTCACGGTAGTCGTCTTCTAATGATCCAATATTTGATACTTTTCATGAAGTATTTAACTTGGGATTCATTTCAAAGGGGAAGAGGTGGGGAAATGAAGGAAATATAATTGGTTTAAAGAACCGTTGATGTTATATTGACCTTATATTTGTAAATATAATCACTTTGGATTCATGTTATGTGCCCCCAATAAATGGAAAGTGAGATATTTTTAGCATCCATTAGAAAAGTATGGTTGGTGTTGGATTTTTTTTCAACCACCTTTTATAATTTAAATTATAAATAATTATTATATGTGTTGGGGTAATTGAAAATCACATTGAAAGAAAATTGTGTTGTAGTTGATAACTGAGTAATCATTGGAAATTCATTGATGTAGGATTTGAGTTTTTTTATGTGAAATTGTTATGAATATTCTATTGAAGTTCCATTTTCCATAATGATATCATGCCCCAATACTATATATTATGACATAATAATATAAATACGTGGCTAATTATTATGTAGTTTAATTATTGGTTACATAATGAAGGTGAAATCCATGTTAGAAAAAATATACAATAGAATAATTATTGGATGTATTATAATAAATCAGATATGTGGATGACTAAAAGCTAATAGTTCAGGTTTCAATGCTTCATGTCACACTGCAATAGTGTTATATGGGATTGAAATATTATAAAGGATAGTTTATTGGGGAATAATTCACACTGTAGAAGATTCTAGGGTTCTATAAATAATAAAGGATACACTCTACTAACCTACATAGAAGATAGTGTCATCATCATAATGGGAAGAATAGTGTTTCATCATGACAGTCAAAATATGTTCTATATTTTTTTACCAAGTTTTAATTGTAATACTCTAATAAATAATTTTAAGGGATGAGGGTTTTCATTTCATAACATGATTATCTATTAGATAGAGTTTCCAAAATTTAAATAATCATGGATTTGAATTTTTTAGAGGAATAAGATGTCACTTCAGGATGAGGTTGGTCAGACCAAAATTATTTTGTTCCTATAAAACTATAAATAATTAAAAGTTATTATATTTTAAGGATTTTATTATATCTAAAATAATATTTTCTAACTCAGATTTTATAAAATATTTTATGAGTTAATATAATGTTATTTTATTATATAAAATCTAGTAATCAACCAAGAAGATATCATGTACAAATTTTTCTAAAACTCCAAGGAATTGATTGATGGAAATAAATGATGAATGTTATGTAGAATAATTAATTTAATAAGAATATATAAAATATTTTGAGATTGAGAAAAATTTAATAGGGTGGAACTTTGATTGAAATGGATATTTTTCAAACTAATGTGGAATGATAAAATATAGATTTGTATTCTATGAATCTATCTTTGACTATGATTCATCGGTTCAATATATATAAATTAATAATTTTTATTTGGAATGGATTTAATAAATAGAATATTTCATTCTTTTGGATTGACATGAGACCCAATCAAAATGAAATATTTGAAAATATATCTTTGGATATATTTATGAAATACCTAGATCATCATGGTGATGAAATGTGGCTTGATGACTTTAACTAAAATTAGAATAAGATAGATAGATTAATTTTTCCATCACTCTTCAGGATAAATAAACATCTTAAATGAGGGATACAATGAGAATTTCTATTGAATATATAAAAGGAAAATATTTAAATGTAGAGATATTTTTTTTCTTTATAACAGTGGACTATGTTACAATAAAAATGGGAAGATATAAGAAACTAAATTGAGAGATTATAACATGAGTTCAATTCAAGAGATAGGGGAGAGATAAGATAAAATAAAATATGTTACTCATTGATGATCTTTCTAACAGACAAATATAAGTTTTACCTAGAAGACTCAAGGAACGTGGAGATATTAATTTGATTATATTAACAACTTTGTTGTGACGAATAGAAGTGGAATAGTTATGAAAAAGAACATATCTAAAAACGTGGCATCAATTAGAATAGTTGAATTTTTATTTTATTTTTTTCCATGAAAATATGTATTAATTTCTTGAATAGTGAGAAAATAATATGAGATTTAGGGTTTAACCCTTAGGATATAGTTTACTATACCAATATATTCAAAATAGAATGGCCCTAGGATTTGAGTGATATTTCCAAAACTCACCACCCAACACTGTGGTTTGTAAATTTAGGTACATTGAAATTTTTTTCATTGTTTACTCTATTTTTTATTATAATTAGGGTGAATCAAGGAAAATTATTGTGCCTTTTAAACATGCATTACATAATTTATAAAACATATAAATGGTTTTTTTGTTCAAGTATTCATTCATAACATTGTATTAAGGATAAAAAGGTAAAATAATAGTAAAATCAATATCAAAACAAGATCTTAAAAGTGATCCTTCTCATAATGAGGTCGTGAACATTTATAAAGGAGTGAGTTTGGGATTAAGTGGTTTAAATTGGATAAAGTTTTATACCTTGATTCATCCCTTCCCTCATTATGGAAACTCTCAATAAAGACCCTTGTTGACATACCATGATCATACTCACCCATCCACATCCACTAATCCATTGATCCCACATCCATTTCCCTTTTTGTTTGAATATCAGAAGTCTAACCATAAAAAACCAGGAGACTCTAAATTCTCAAGAAGATCCTTCCACCATCCAATATTTAGATCTGGATGATGAGTATAAGGGTAAAGTAATTATTCATGTGAAACCATTATATTATTATTCATTTACATTATTTCTCATAGAATAGCTTCCCTCTAACTCACAGAGTTTCCACCAACACAAGAGTTAGAGAACACTCAAGAAATCGTTAATACACTTACACATTGAGAAAAACATATTATTGGAAACTTGAATTTTTTTTAAATATTTTTTCATGTTATGGGGATAACCAAGATCTTTATCCCACCCCACCATAATTTTTGACTGATAGCACCCCTCCCTCCAAACCATCTTTTCCGGCAGTAGTTAGGACCTAGTAGAAAGGTTTTCTTAATGATTCCCCGGTTAAAAATAATCGGATTTAGTAGCTATACTTCTACTTAGATATCACACCATTAGTCCCAAGAGAGTTTGAAAATATAATTGGGTATACTAAAAATCACACATCATATTCCTACTATATTTACCACTCCCACATGGGTTTTTTTTGTATTTGTCATCACTTTTTTATATTTCTCATATTTTCACATTCCATGTACATTTTGAGATTATTTCAAATCCTTATACAGTTTATTGGATTAAATACATGTAACACATTTTTTGAAGATTTTTTTCATATAATTTAATTAAATATCTTATTTTCTAATATTATCATGCTCTAAGTGTAGTGTAACACCACATGTTTTTTGAATTGCCTTTTTTGATTAAATTAAAATTCTTTGAAGGCCTGTGTTTCACTCTAAACAATGTTAATATTTCATTATAAGAACCATCATGTTCTGATTTTTCTGTAATAAAAAATTACATTAGCTTTTTGTACACATACCACTATGTTTCTATTATGTTACCCAGAGTGTCGAGATCCTTCCATGGATTGGGTTACAAGCAAGATTGAGTTTTACCGAAGAAAAATATATTATTAATATTATTATTTAATATGATAGTTATCACCTAGCGGCCAGAATAGTGGGAATGAATCATATTAAATAACTTATAAAAATATATAGATTTCTCAATTTAGATAGTTATATATTGATTAGAAATAAAATGATATTCATTTAAAAGAAAAACAATTTTTTTCTGAAAAATAGTATATTTGCTAGAAGACAGTTTAATCGTCTTATGACAAATATTTTAATATTAAATATTATCAATTATATAATTTATTTTTTGAAAATAAGCTTAATTTTTTAAATTGGAAAATAAAAATTATCTTAGGGTGAAATTTTTTATTTTCCAAGAAGTTTCACTTTTTGATAAATTGTGAAAAATACTGCATTTTAGTGGAAATCCAATTATTCATTTAAATAATTTAGAGTGTTAATCTATATTTTAAATTATTTTGAAGTAAAACAATTTTAATAATAAATCAATTAATCAACTTAGGTTATTGGACTCATTTTTATACTCAAGGTTTATATAAAAACATTGTGAACTTTTGAACATTTTTACTTCAAAACACTACTTTCTCCTCACATCATCGAGATTAATTTTAAATTAAATTTTGCCACTTTTTGAATTAAATATGAAAAAATGGTTTCTATATTTCGAATCATAATGTTTTTTAATTTCTAATGAGGACAACTAAATTTTTGACCTAAGCGATTTGTGAAAAAAGATAAAATTAATTAAAGTTATAAAGGTAAAAATGAGTTTACTTAGTGGTTAAACATAGAATATAAGGTTTAAAATGACCTACCAACTTGTCCAAACACCATTTTATGAACATATTTAGACCCCTACCACTTTATGATTGATTTTTATGAGTTATTATTATACTATACACTGAAATTTACATATATAATAATTTATGTAATGCACTTGTAATTTTTTTAATAATTTATAATAATTTAAAATTGAGTGGTTTAATTAACCCATTGGGTGAAGGTACTGTAGCAGTACTATATCAGCGACGACACTATAGCAATGGCGGGCATTGTAGTGACGGTAGGTCACTATAGTGACGGTAGTGTACTAGAGCACTATTTGATATTGGGCAGTAATGTTGAAGGCGGAGTACTGTAGCAGTACTATTCATATAATGGGCCTTGGGCCAAAAATTTGGGCCTATGAGCCATGTTATGGTCTAATTGCGCGCTGGGCTTTCGAGCTATATAATGGGTCTCCCTCTAGTGAGTTAAAAGAGTTATTTACTTTGCTTTAAATAATAAATGATGATTCGGCCCCAACCATAGAAAATGAAACATAACTTTTACTCTTCTGTGAATTGAATTTCAAAAAACAAACATACAAAGTTGAGATCAATAAGTTTTTTAAAGTATAATAGGATCAACTTAATTTTTTGGTGAATAGTTACTTGACCCTTATGAATAGTAATGTACCCTTATGAATAGTAATTTCATAGTTATGAATATTAAATTGACCCTTATTAATATTATCCTCCCCCATGAATGTATAAATAAAAATTAGGCACCTTATAAATGTGACTGAGTGTTTTAAAACTATATAATTATGTGTTGATATTTTTGTGAGTAATATATATTTATTTAAATTTTAAATTAATTTATTTATTTAAAATAAAATTTGTTTTCATAAATTTTATTACTAAATAAATATTTTTTCTCCCTATGATTTAAGAATAATTTTATGAGGCCTATGTTAATTTTTAAAAGTATTATAAAATCAATTTCAAAATTAAAATCTGTATTTTTCATGTAAATAATGATTTCATTTGAAAATTAAATTTCAAGTTTTATAAATTTATTTTGGCAAAATGGAGTCAATTTTTTAATTCTACATGTCTAAAAATTACTAGGGTGAATTTTTTGGATTTTTTTGAAATACTTGATTTTTTGGTGAATAGTGAAATTTGAAAATTCACGAAATATGATAAATAAATGAATTTATGCATCATGCTTGAGTCATGGATGATGAAAATGGCATTTGTTTTGAACTAAAATTTACTTATTACAATTTTATTCTAAAAAATTATGGATATCCATGGTCTAGAGACAAAATATTAATATAATGATTAAAGTACTGGAAAAACCCTCCTCTCCCCCACTATAAAACCCACCCTCACTCCCTCACCTCTTCACTCCCCTAAAGATTTAATCTTCTCAATGTTCTCCCCAAATAATTTTATATAGTCCCTCCCCACCTCCAAGATCCCTTTGTATTTCCAAAATACTAAAACCCCTTATCTTAAGGAGTTTTTCAAGGAGGATATTTCAAAAGGTAAACCCTCTACTTTTATCTTTTAATTTCGTATTCAATTTGTTTTATATTCTTATCTTATCATAATCTCCTATATAAAAATAAGCATTATAACTCCAATATAAACTATATAATGTAATTATATCATTTTAATGTATTATATATCATCAATATTCTTACTCTCTATCTTTTGTTTTAAAAATGAAATCATCATCCGGGAGGTTCCAATTTTCAACTTTCATGGATGAAAAACCTATGTTCCTTGTTTACACATTCAAATCTGGTCATGGAACCATTTTAAGGTTGAAATAGATTATAGCATAATTATTATATATTATTCAATTATTCTGGGAAAATAACTATTACATGATACTAACTAATATAACAAAACTAGTTCATTTTGATAAAAAACCACTGTAAATATCTAAAGGATTATCAGTAATTGAATTATCTAATGATCCATCCTCATAACATGTAAACAAATCATATATATATAACCATTTATAATAAATTATGTTAATTAATAATATATAATTTCAATCCTATAAAATTATATCCATCTCACATGAACTTCCATACTTATAATCATGTAAACCGACCGTGAATATCATAAAACGAATGCTCCGAAACGACTGAATTTAATCTCATAACTTAACAAAAGGACATAAATTAACATATTAAAATAATAATAAATTATATAAATTTCTAATAGGTTCTTATTAAATTAATAATGGCTATAATTTCATATTCTAGGACCTTAAGGTCAAGTATAGAACATATTTAGACATAAAGTAAGGGGTTTCTCATCTCACTTCCATTTTCTGTGAGATATTCCTTATTCACCATTATTTATTATTTTTTGTGTATTTATACTTCCTAATTATGTATTGTATCCGGAATATAATTATTATAATGGTGTTCAATGTATTATTTTATGATTATTAATCATGGGTCATATGATTCGATTGATTACAAAGTGGTAAGGGGATCCAATCGAACTTCAATTTTTTCCTTCGAGTTATTCCTTCGTTGTCCTTACCCAGAGTAATACTTATTTATTTTTTGTTCACATATTCTATATTATGTTTTAAGGTTCGAAAATTATATATATAGATCATTTAATCTTCTATTTATTCAAATTAAATGTTATAAAATAGATCACTTCAAAATTCTTCCAGATAAATTGGTCGGATTCTTGGGAACATTTCAAATTCTTACCTATTTTCAAGTTCACTATATAATCTATTTAAATGCGTCATTATTTTTTTAAAATAAAACATTTTACCATGTAGAAACTATCATGGTTAATTTATGGTTTCATGAAGACAAAAATTCTATTCCTCTTTAAAATCTCTTTAATATTTTTCTTAAACCGCACTAAAATGTATTATTTCTAATGCTTCATTAAAAACACTTTTTACATGATTTAAATTTAGTGGGAAAATATTTATCCTAAAATATAATTTCAATTTATTTCCCTTTTATTTTTTGGATAAAAATGTTTAAAATCTTATTTTATGACAAATAAAAATGGTTTTCCAAAAGAAATGATCTTACCAAAATAAATGGGGGTTTCTCATCTCAATTTTAATTCTATAAGATTTACAATTTTTTCACCAATTATTCCTTTCATGTGGTGTATGTAATGACCTTTTATATATCAAATCATGATATTTATTATTATTATGATATTAAATAGAATTAATAATTAACTGTTTCAAAGTGGTATGAGACACATTGGAATGTTTAATGACTATTTTCCCCAAGAGTTCAGCAATGATTTAATTAAAGTACTTTCATATCAGATTATGATTCAAATATTTCAAAGTTGTATTGGAAAATATGATCAAAAGATATATTTATTATACATATTAAGAATGAATTTGACTTAGAATTTTATGGTTGTGTCCCTCTATAGCCCCTCGATGAATCGATAAGTCTCATTAGACAAAAGAAAGTTGGGTTTTGGATGAAGCCTTACCCTAGTATTTTTAGAATTCTTGATTGAGGCCTCAATGATAGTTTTATGATGTCTGATGTATGAATTTCCTCATTATGGTATTAGTAATATATAAATCATGTGATTATTCAATTTTTATAATATCCATGGTAATGTTTCATGTGATTTTTATAAGGAATTATTCATTCATTTTTTTTCCTACCATATTATGCTCAATATTGTGTTTTAGTGGCATGACTTATTCACTTTACCTTATTTTTCATGATGAATTATGATGTATCACTTCCCCTTACTGTGAATTTGAGATCACCCCTTATTATTTTTCTTTTCCTCGTGTTATAAAGTAAAAATCCTTGAATAAGCATTCAATGATGTAGTTTATTTCATATTTAATCACATTTTATTTTCTTTTTACAATCTATTATGGGTATCATGACTGTAATATGGTCTTATAGGACTTCTAAACCGATCATTACTTCGGTATTTTATTCCTTATAATCAGTAAAATGTATTAAAATAATGCACCAACTCCGGACTTCTAGGGCTGGGGCTTTATAGTTGGTTTTATAGGATGTTTAACAGCACCGTTGGAAATGAGATTTAAAAAACATAGGTTAGGGATCATAACCATAATATAGACTTTGAGGATAAGAATAGAATAATATCCTAGAATTTTGGTAGGGTATATATTATGTTGATATTCCTTGAAAATGTAACCCTCTCAGGATACAACAAGTGGATGTGGATCTGGTACAGAGGTACTAAGGGGAAACAACCCCGACAAGGTGTTCTGAGATTGACTCAGGGTTACCGAATACACAATAATGGGCCTTCATATTCACATGGTTTGGCACTCCTAGGGGATATGATTCAGATAATTCACAAATTTATTACATACCATTATAAAGGATTTATGCTTACAAATTTACAGAAGTATATGGTTTTAGGATTTACGATGCATAAATTTATGTTATGTGTTATAATATGATTAGAGTTATAGAAAATTGATAATTTTATGAGGTAATATAGTATATGTAATTTTTTTAAATGGTATCCATCACTTCACGTGATTAAAAGTCTAAGAAGAATCATATATTTCATTGTATTAAGAAAAACATTTGAAGGGAAATAGTCTCCAAGGAATCTTCATCATATGAGGAAAAAATATCATGTATTAAAAATATAAGTAAATAATTATTTGAGTCATATGGATTTTAAGGGTAGAAATAGAAGGAAATGATGGTAGAGTAAAAGTTGGATAAAGGGAATAAGGGAAGGAAGGGTTTTCCAACATGTGATAACTGTGGAAAGAATCACCCAGAAAAATGCTTAAAGGGAATGGGAGTTTGTTATAAGTGTGGAGAAAAAGGTCACAAATTTCATGATTAAAAGGGTAAGAAAAAGGTTTCTAGTGTCTAATGCTTCAACTATGAGGATATGGGACATTATGTCATTCAACATCCCAAGCATCAGAGAAATATACCCCAAATGTTACTATTTGATAATGATCAAGTGATTCTACTGCCACAGATGAAGTGGAATAATTAATTTGTATATTCGGGAATTATTTCATTTGAATATTATATTAGAAATTTATTATCTATAATAATTATTAAATATATGAGGATTATACTATAGTGCTTTTTCTCATTACGGATTTGAGACCATCTATTTAATGGTACCAAGAAACGATATCGTGTAGATTTTTTTTGGAAAACACTTGATTGAGGTAAAGAAAGCCCTTAATATATTTCTGATGTTGGGATAATGATGAAGAAATGATTTTTTTATAATTATTGAATACCTTTGAACTAATTATTGACATGTCAAAAAGTGGTCTATGCAGTCATTGTTGGAGTTTACAACACTTATGGGTTTAAAGAATATATCCAATAACATGTATCTTACTTAAGGAATACAGAAAAATTCATATTTCCAATATGGTTTTATGGTAATTTTAGTTATTACCATATTTCAAGGGGACACATGATGAAGTTATTCACATGTTTGGAATGTGAAAATTTAGAGCTGCTTCATGGCTAAGTTCATCTTGGAAATTCAATGAAATTATTTCTAAAGTGTTGAATCATTATATTTTGGAAATTTTAACCATTTATGAATGGTTTCTGTTGATCATTTTATGAGGTTTTAGAGGTTAATGTATTACTTCACCACATAATAAAACCTATTCTAAATGAATAAGTATAGATAGTTCATGTCGCAATAAAATTATTAGATTGTGTTCATGAAATAAAATTGTATATTTATATGCTTATAGAGTGGAATAATTCCTCCACTAAAGGGAAGGTGTATTAAATAATTTTTTTCATATGGTCATAATCTTTGACTATATCAATGAATTTTTTTACCGTAGTTTATTGTTTTTTAGTAATCACCTTTCATCTGAACATGTTTTCTGCCATCATCCATCATAACTTCATAGCTTAATTTTTCTTCCACGTACAAGTTTTTACTTCTAAAGGATGTCACCGCTTTGGAAATAATAATTTTTGTAGCGACCACCTCATTTACCTTAACCTCTTTTGAAGAGTATATTTTATTAACCATATTTTCGATGTGGGTTTCCCACAAGGGAATTTTCAATCATCAACCATTAACTTTCTAAGTGTCATTTCGAATTGTGAGGACATAATTCTATTGAGAGGGAATAATGTCACTACCAAGTAATATGTTTATTAATTTAAAATAATTTAAAATTAAGTGTTTTAATTAATAATAATACTTATAAATAATTATAATTTATATCATTCGAAATAATTAATATTCTTAAAAAACAAATACTTTTTTATAGTATTATTTTTCTACAAAAGTATATTTTAATATGAATATATACATTCGATTGTTTTTACGAAATTCATTTTGATAAATATGTTATTTAATTAAATGTAATAAATATTTTTACTATTATAATAATTTTTTATAAATAATAAATTACATTATGAATATATTCACTATTAATATGACATCCCAAGATTTTAGGGTGTATTTCTTCATAAATAATTTCAATTCATTATACATCTTATATGCATGAAACACTAAGCCTCTACAAAACAACACTATTTTATAAATATAACATTTCCATGAAATGAATTTTTCCACTTTTGTGATTTTAATTTCTATAAAAGGATATACACCATTGTGATCAGTTAGTTTTTTAGACTCTAAGTGGATCTATTTAATTTTCTTGTTAATAATAACTTGAACCTTATGAATAGGAATATACCATTATGAACTGTAATGTTACCATTATAAATAGAAACATTACCTGTATGAATAGTAACATCACACATGAATTTATAAATAAATTTTTTGTATCTTATAAATGAGACTTAATGTTTTAAAAATAAATAATTAATTGTTGGTATTTTTGTGAGTAATAAAAATTTATTTTCAATTTTAAATTGAGAAATTTATTTAAAATAAAAAATAATTTTCTAAAAATTTAATCCTATGTAAATATTTTGTTGTCTTATTATTTTTGGATAATTATATGATACCTCATTTAATTTTTAAATTATTATAAAATCAGTTTTAAAATTAATATTTATATTTTTCAAGTAAATAATGATTTTATAAAAAATAAAATTTCACATATATAGAAAATTATTTCAGTAACGTGGAGTTAATTTTTAAATTATTTACATCAAAAAATGGTTTGGGTGATGTTTTGAGATTTTTCTGAAATACTTGAATTTTTGGTGAATAGTGAAATTCGATAATTTACAAAATATGCTAAATAAATGAATTTTGGCATCATGCTTGAGTCATGGATGATGTAAACAGACATTATTTCAAACTCACATGAAATTATTTCTATTTTTAGTACCAAAAATCATAAATATTTATAGTATTGAGAAAAAATATTAAAATATTGATTAAAATATTGGAAAACCCTCCTCTCCTCCACTATAAAAAACACCCCATTGTACCACATCTCTTCACTCCTCTATGCCATGAATCTTCTAGAATTTATTCAAAAATAATAATTCATATTACCTACTCACATCAATGTGCCATTTGTTTGTTCCAAAGTCTAAAACCCTTTCTCTTATGGAGGTTCCGAAGGAGGATATTTCAAATAGAAAACCCTCCCCCTTTTTCTTTTAATTTCATTTTCAATTTTTTCTATATTCTTTTCTTCTCCTCACCTCACGTATACAAATGATCATGATAACTCCAATATAATTTATATCATGTTATTATATCATGTTAATTTAAGATACACCATCAATGTACTTACTCTCTCTCTCTCTCTCTCTCTCTCTCTCTTTTATTTTAAAGAAGAAATCATCATTCGGGAGGGGCTAATTTACAACCTTCATGGACAACAAACCTTCGTTATTTATTTCCACCTTTGAGTCTGGTCATGAAAACATTTTTATGGTAAAACAAGATTTAAAAATATTAGTTATAACTTATGAAACTATTCTAAACAATCATTTTTACAAGACACTGAATAATATAATAAAACTAGTTTGTTGTGATCGAAAAAAAACCACTATAAAAATATAAATGATTACCACTAAAAGGCATATCTATTGATAAATCCTTATTCCATGTAACCAAATGATATATATAACCATTTAAAATTATTTATGTTTATTAATAATATATAAATTAAATCCTATAGAATAAAATAAATTCCACATGAACATCCATACTTATAAACAAGTGAACTGATCATGAATATCATGAAACGAATGCTCCAGAATGACAGAATTCAATCTTATAAATTATCAAAAGTATATAAATGAAATTAATAAAATTATAATAAATTTTATAATTTTATAATAGTTTATGAATTAAATTATCAATGGGTCTAATGTTATATTCCAAGTCCTTAAGACCAAGTGCAGAACACATTCATACATAAGGTATGGGTTTTCTCATATCACTTCCATTTTGGTGGTATATTCCTTATTCACCACTATTTATTATGAATGGTTAATTTATACTTACCATTTATGTATAATATCATGAATATGTTTATTTCCATGGTATTCAATGTACCATTTGATGATTATTAATTTTGGGGCTTATGATTCGATTGATTACAAAGTGGTAAGGTGTTCCACCCAAACCTTTATTTTGCCTTTGGTTTATTACTTAACTATCATTACCCAAATGTAATTCTTATTTATTTTACTTTTCATATTCTATATTATTTTTTATGTTTAAAAATTATATAATCATATCAATTCATATATCTCTTATGGGGATTATATGTTTTAAAATAGTTTCCTTCTTAATTCTTCCGAATAAACTGGACTGATTCATGGGAACTTCTAAAATTATTACCCATTTTAAAGTTCACTATATAATCATTTTAAGCCATCATTATTTTTTAAAAATAAAAAATTTTATCAGGAACCAATATCATGGTTAATTTCTGGTACTACGAAAATAAACATGCCAATCCTCTTTAAAATCAATTCAATATTTCCCTTAAACCGCACTAAAATGTTTTAATTATTAAGCATCGTTAAAAACACTTTTCACATGATTTCACTTCAGTGAGAAATCATTTATGCCTCAAATATAATTTCAATTTATTTCTATATTCTTTTCTGGGATAAAAATTTTTACAATCTGAATTTATGATATATAAAATGGATTTTGAAAAGAACTATTCTTTCCAAAATAAAATGGGTTTTGTCATCTTACTTTTAATTCTATAATATTTACTACTTGTTCACTACTTATATCTTTCATGTGGTGTATGTAATTACATTTAATATATCAAATCATGGGTATTATTATTCTTATGATATTATATGGAATTAATAATTAAATTTTTCAATGTGGTATGAGACACATTGGAATGTTTAATGATCATTTTCCTCAAGAGTTTACCTATGGTTTAATTAGAGTATTTTCATCTATGATTATGATTCAATTATTTTAATGTTGAATGGAATAATTTGATCTAAATATATATTTTATTAGACATATTAGGAATTAATTGGACATAGCAAGTGACGAGTGGGGCTAGCTATATCCCCTCCATGCATCAATAGGTCTAATGAGACAAAACAGAATTGAGTTTTGGCTGAGGCCTTACCTTAGTATTTTGAAAAGTCATGGATGAGGTCTTAACGATAAGTTTAGGATGTCCAGCATATAAATTTCATCATTATGATATTAGTAATAGAAAAATCATGTTATAATTCTACTAGTAGAATATTCATGGTGAAGTTTCATTTGATTATTTATATGGAATTATTCATTTAGTTTTTATTCCTTCTAAATTATGCCCAAGATTTTGTTTTTGTGGAATGTGTTATTAACATTCTTGTAGTGTTTATGATATCATATAAGGTATCACATACCCTAATTGAGTATCTAATATCATCCCTTTCTTATTTTTTCTTTCCCCTTGTTATTAAGAATAAAACGTTGAATAATCATTCAATGATGTAGTTTATTTCATATTGTATCATGTTTTGTTTTCTTTTTTCTGTTATATTATAGGTATCATGAGTGTTATATGGTCTTCCAATATAGATAAGCTGATCAGTCCTTCATGATTTCATTCCTTCTAATCATGTCAATGTATTAAAATAATGCATCTGCTCTTGGATTCTGGGTTCATGCCGTTTCTAGTTTTGTAATGTAAAAGACAAAAAAGAACCTTCCTTTCCTTTTATATTTATAATGTTTTGGGGTTGTGATAAAGCATCATATGTTTGGTTATAAATATTATTTTTAAAGGTAAATTAGTTTTTCTTATCAAGATAATTTATTTTAATTTTTGACAAATTAAATAATTACTTTAAATTCATAAGAAACTCCAATAGAGGATTTATATACTTAATAATCAATTAAAATAAATGATAGAAAAAATTAAATGAAAAGTTAATTAAATGAATTATTTTTTTTCATTTTTTTGAGTAATATAACTTTTCATACATATTTAAAATTAATATATTCATATTACATTATTTTTTTTTATTAATTCAAATTAAATAAATAATGTCAAAATTGGCATTAATGTTACTTTATAATAAATGATATTTTATTAAATGATTTAATATTACTAAAAAAATATTTTATACAAGGTAATTTTTAAATGTTAATAAATATAATATATGGTCTATTAAAGTACAAATTTACCTTTTATAATTAACATTTTGACCCCTAAATAGTAAAAAAATGTGTTAGTGCGGTTAGGGATAAAGTTGTGTTTTTTATGATGCCATACATATAAGGCCCCAGCCTTAAACCTTACTTAATCTTGAGTTATTAAAAGATTACACATTGAGGATCTTTTCGGGTTTAGAGTTTTAGAGAATTAGATCATAAAACTTGCATTACATTCCACATATAAACAAAGTGGTTACATAAAGATAGTATTCTTCTTTCCCATCGATGGAAACATATTTAAAATAAAACATGGATTCTTTCTTGACACTTCCTTGACACTATCATCATATCATGTGCCTTTCCCTTTACCAATGAAAAACATTTCAAAAAAACTTGGGATGAGCCTAAAAATCTCAGTAAGGGATATAAAAATATGTAAAGGAAACATGGGTACATATATACATAAGAATGAAATCATAATTTACCCATAAAATATAAGCACTTTAACACACCTCATCAAATCATGAATAAATCATAGAAATCTTAAGACATAAAGGTATCTTGAGGTATTCATAACATTCTTACGTAGGGAGTAACCCTCTTGGTTATGTTTGGAATACCCATCACAGTATATTCCCTAAATCTCTTCGGAGAAACCTTAACATTTCACTCCTTCGCGTTACCCAATGCATTGGAGAGCTATATCGGGCTCACCTGCCCTTAGTTTATCACGTAACCACCCGTCTTCATAATAATGCCCAAGAACCTCAACGTAATCATATCACATAAAACATGCATAAAGGAAACATAACATTTTCACCTTTCAATCACAAGATATCAATACAACACATTGATATAAAAACATTATGAAAACAATTTTCAATACCAAAATAAAAGAAAAGTAAAACATGGTATTTATTTTTCTTTTAAAAAAAGGTATGGCTTGTAGAGGATGTCGAAACTCAAATAATGGTCACGGCAGTGGAGAAGTCATTGTTGCCGCATACGTACGACAAAAACATTCCCTTTTGTCGTTTAGTAAAACGCTTTGATTAAAAAATATTCCTTTTGGATAAACGTAAAAGTCAAAGGGGTTTATACTCCGTATAAAAGAAGGTTGTATATAAAACAAAATATGCCTCAATAAAAGGAGATTGAGACGAAGTCCCATACCTCGGGTCTGACTTGACTCGATCGTTCTTTAATGTCCTGAATAATAAACTTGAGTTAATTTATACTTGCTTAAGAACCCTTTTCAAGTTCATCATTCCTTTTATATCACTTATTTCCATGTCATGAACACTATGTAATTATTTAAGTTAATTACGATCGTTTTAACGATCATTGGTACTTGAGTCAAAAATAAACCCTTTATAATTACAAGTTTTTCATGTATCCATTATATCCAGAATTATAATCATGATATATATATCATATATATCCAGTATATACATGAATTTATAATATTACATAATCATTTAGAGGTAAGAAATGAAATGCACCGTTCATGGAGATGGTAAATCGTACGTACGCATGAACGCTACATTCATTTCTATTTCGTATTTTATAGAATGGAATCATAATGATATAAAGGTATATTATAATTATAGTATAATATCATATTTAATATCATAGTTCCATCCTTTATACGTCCCACATATGGTATTTAACGAATCAAATCACTTTGAGGGGGCGGTAGTCTGCACTTCCTTAAATGAAGATATCGCGTTTACCCAAAATGGAAACCATAAAGGTATGACCAAAATGAAAAATACAGAATCTTAAGGAAAACATAAACATATTATATATCATATATAAATATAGTTACATCTTAATGGCCACCTTTGAAGGTGTTAAAAGAATGTTGAACAATCATCATTTCGGGAGGCAGAAATTCGCCATCCACGGAAACAGTATGTTCTTTAACAATTAGATGTAGGTGTGTGTAAGTGTAGCTCGAATACTTCTTATAAAAACATCCTAGTATATTGAAGAAACTGGAGTTGTTACAAAAGAAATGAATAAAAAAAATTAGGGGGTTGGAAAAGCAAAATAAAGCAAAAGGACTCAAGTGAGGACATTACCTTAAAATCGGGTAACTCCCTTTGGTTTAAGATCAAAGGCTTCCTTGGGAAGACTTCTGCCCAAAGTGAGGCTTCAAGGAGTAAGATAGGGAAGTGTAGAGACACAATTGGTAGGGGTTGGCTGAGCCAAAGGCTTTGGAAGTGTGGGTAAGGAGGTAGAGGTGGGGGCCTTTTATAAGAGGAGAGGAGGGGCACTCTTGGAAAGTAAAGAAATGTTACTTTATTTGAAAACGATTTTCGGATTCAAAAGGTCCCAAATTGATATAATTAGAGGGTAAGGTGATAAGGGTTCTAAATCCACCCATCCAACAAGTTTTGGACATGTGCAGGTCATATATTTTACATTATCATTTCATTTTATTTAAATCCTTTATTAATGAGGTAATCGCTGCATCATCATGATGTCATAAATAATTTATTTTATTTAAAGTATAAAAATTATGAAAAAAATACTATGATGTAGGAAATATTTTTATATTTCCAATGAATATTTATAGTCTAAAATATCATTTATGTATACAAAATAAAAAATGTTTTAATCAGGTGATACATTCTTGTTATATTTAACATTCTTTAAAAATAAAAAGATAAAAAAGTCACTTTCTCACAAAAGTGATTCCATGGGGCCCCCAAGTTTGGCACAAGGCATCCCATGGTCGGCCATGAGACAACCAGTATCCTTAGGACACATGTTTTGGTCTTTTTGTATTATTGTGATATCATTTTATTATCCTTAACTACCCGATTACTCATTAATAAAGATAATTAAAGATAATTACAGTTGTTACTATTCATAATGTCCAAAAACAAAAGAGTCTTGATTACATAATTTGGACCTTTTGATTCCAAATATGTAATCCATTTTACAAAATTCCAAACACAGAAATTGAAATAATTGATTTAAAAGTAATTCCCGTTGTCAAAACAAATAGCGGGTTTTTTTGAAACAATATCTATGAAAAGTTTGGCATTAGTTTATGCCCAATTCCAAAGTGAAATTAATCCTAATGACCACCATTGGATTAAACGGTAAAAATATATTCTAATTTAACTTTAAAACCAATTCAAAAGACAATCTAATCATATAAATAAAGTAGATTAAAAAGCAGTTTTTTATGTAAAATGCAGTATTTTTCACTATTCATTAAAAAATGAACATTGTCAGAAAATACCAAAAATTCACAAAAAGTAAATTTTGATGTCCCAATTATAAAGAATAAGTTTATTTTGAAAAATATAGATTATAAAATAGTCAAAATATATATTTAAAAATGGTTTTCCATCAAAAGGCACTAAAACAATCTTTTAAAAAAATATTAGTGTATTCCATGCTTAAGATTGGATTTATTTTCATTTTAAGCCTCTAAAACACTATCTAATTCATTAATATACATAGATAAAAAAATCAATTATTCATTACTTACATGGGATGTTACATCCTTCCCCCCTTTAGAAAATTGCATCTCGCAATTTATTTACATATCGAATAAATTGGGGTACTTATCCCTCATTGCATTTTCAGATTCCCATGTTGCCTCTTCCATCATGTGGTTTTTACACAAAACCTTTACCTGATTAGTCACCTTATTTCGTGACACTTTCCCCATGTGGTCAAGAATCTGGATGGGTTGTTCCTCATAAGATAGGTTCTCTTCCAGCTGAACTACCTCTGTACTAAAAACATGAGATGGATCTGGCATATACTTCCTCAACATCGAAACGTGAAAAACATTGTGTACCTGAGATAAACTCGGAGGTAAAGCCACCCGGTATGTAATTGATCCAACTCTCTCTAGAATTTCATGTGGTCCAATGAACCTTGGACTCAGATTACCTTTCTTACCAAATCGCATCACACTTTTCCATGGTGAGACTTTTAGAAAAACATGATCACCAACATCAAAAGATAGATCCTTCCTCCTGTTGTTCACATAACTCTTCTGCCTACTCTGAGCTGTTCTCATGTGTTTCTGTATCAGCTGAACTTTTTCTTCCAACTCTTCTACCAATTCTGGTCCCATCAACTTCCTTTCACCCACTTCATCCCAGAAAGCTAGAGTTCGACACTGCTTCCCATATAACGCCTCAAATGGTTCCATCTGTATACTGGAATGAAAACTGTTATTAAATGAAAATTCAACTAAAGAAAGATGTTGGTCCCAACTTCCCTGATAATCCATAGAACAAGCTCGTAGCATATACACCAAGGTCTGAATTGTTCGTTCTGACTGCCCATCCGATTGAGGATGAAAAGCTGTACTAAAATTTAATTCAGTACCCAACGACTTCTGAAGGGCTTTCCAAAAGATAGAAGTGAACCTGGGATCACGATCAGATACAATGGAGAGGGGAACTTCATGTAACCTGACTATCTCTTTAAGATACAAATGGGAAAGTTGATGTAGGGAAAAATTATCTCGTATAGCAAGTAAATGAGCAGACTTGGTCAAGCGATCAACAATAACCCAGATTGCATTATTACCTCGAGATGTCTTCGTTAATCCCACAACAAAGTCTATGGATATATTCTCCCATTTCCACTCTGGCACTAGTAAGGGCTGAAGCATCCCTTTCGGTAACTGCCACTCTATTTTAACCTGTTGACAGGTCAAACACTTCACAGTAAAATCAACAACATCTCTTTTCATTCCATCCCACCAGTAATACTCCCGCAGATCTCTGTACATCTTAGTACTGCCAGGATGAACTGAAAATGGAGAACTATGAGCTTCACATAACAACTCTCTCTTCAACTGT
The DNA here is from genome assembly GCA_963277665.1 of Viscum album. NCBI lineage: Eukaryota > Viridiplantae > Streptophyta > Magnoliopsida > Santalales > Viscaceae > Viscum > Viscum album. The sequence continues at coordinate 258,593,269 of OY728150.1, forward strand.
GAATCACAAGGCACACACAATCTCTTCCCAAATCTCAAAACACAATCATTATCAATATTGAATTCATGTAACTTACCTTTCTGAAAAAACTCTACCTTTTTCTACAACTCACCGTCTTGCTTCTGTGCTTGCTTGATTCTATCTGACAGAGATGATCTCACTGATACCTGAAACAAAACAGAAGAACATCCTGCACCAAAAACTTTTATCCCAAAGTTCATCAAATCCTTAACCAAAGGATCACGTTCCAAATGCAACATTGCTAATGAAGCATTACTTTTTCGACTCAAAGCATCAGCCACTTTATTTGCTTTTCCCGGATGGTAATGAATTGAACAATCATAATCCTTGATTAATTCTAGCCATATCCTATCTCTCATTTTTAACTCTTTCTAAGTGAATATTTACTTTAAACTTTTGTGATCAGTATATATTTCACACTTTACTCTATACAAATGATGCCTCCAAATTTTTAAAGTGAAAACAATAGGAGCTAATTCCAAATCATGTGTAGGGTAATTTACCTCATGAGTTTTCAACTGTCGTGAAGCATAAGCAATTACCTGATCATTCTGCATTAGGACGCAACCAAGTCCTTTCAATGAAGCATCACTGTACATAACGAACTCACCATTCCTGGAAGGTAGTTCCAAAACTGGAGCATTCACCAATCTTCTTTTCAATTCCTGAAAACAATCATCACATTCTTTTGTCCAGATAAAATTAACACCCTTCCGAGTTAGCTTAGTCATTGGACTAGATAACTGTGAAAAATTTCTAACAAACCTTTGATAATAGCCTGCCAAACCAAGGAAACTATGAATCTCTGTTATATTTGTGGGTCTTGGCCATTCATCAACAACCTTTGTTTTTGCAGGATCAACGGTTATCCTATCTTTAGAAACAATGTGACCAAGGAAAGAAATTTGTTGCAACCAAAACTCATACTTGCTGAATTTTCTATACAGTTTCTTTTCTTTTATGGTTTTCAAGACAACCCTTAAATGTCTTTGATTCTCTTCTTTACTTTTAGAAAACACCCAAATATAATCAATGAAAACAACCCCAAACTTATCCAAGAACTCATGGAAAATTCTATTCATTAAGTCCATGAATACAGCAGGTGCATTGGTTAGCCCAAAAGGCATTACTACAAATTCATAATGGCCACATCTTGTATGGAACACGGTCTTCGGAACATCTTCTTCCTTTACCTTCAGCTGATGGTACCCCGATCTCAGGTCAATCTTTGAAAAAAACTGAGCTCCCTGGAGCTGATCAAACAAATCATCGATATGAGGAAAAGGATATTTGTTCTTAATAGTGATGTTATTCAAGGCTCTGTAATCAATGCAAAGTCTCGTAGAACCATCTTTCTTTTTAACAAATAAAACAGGAGCACCCCATGGTGATGTGCTAGGTCGAATGAAACCTTTCTCTAATAAATCTTGCAATTGATCCTTCAACTCTAAAAGTTCAATTTGAGCCATTAAATAAGGGGGTTTTGAAATTGGTGTAGCATCAGGAACTAATTCAACAGTAAAATCAACTTCCCAATCTGGTATTATTCCAGGCAACTTATTAGGAAAAACATCAGGATACTCATTTACTGCTGGAAAATCATTAATCTGAACAGTTCCTTTATTTTCAACGATGTGTGCAAGGTAACATTCATTTCCATCTTTTACAAGTTTCTTGGCCTCTTGATAAGTTATCAACAGTAAGGGTTCATTCTTGTACACAAACTGAAATTATTTCTGAAAAGAAACTTCTTTAGCTCTACAGTCAATCTTAGCATAGTAAATAGAGAGCCAATCCATACCCAGGATAACATCAAACTCTACTAGATGTAGAACAAAAAGGTTTGCAAGTAGGTTCTTTCCACGGGTAAGGATAAGAAGATTATTATAAAAAAAAATTTCCTCAACATTTCCCCCAGGTGTTTTTACCAAAAGTTCAGGAGTAATTATTTGAGATGGTTTTCCCATTTTACTAGAAAAGGTTTCAGAGATGAAAGAATGTGTAGACCCCGAATCAAACAACACACTGGCATAATCTGAAAAAACAAACAAAGTACCGGATACAACTTCATTTGATGGCCCGAAATCTTCTGAAGTAGTTGCAAAGGATTTCACCACCCATTTCTGCTTGTAGTCTAACTGCTTCACATCACTCGAGCTCTTTGTCGGACACTCATTTGCATAGTGACCCATCTCATTGCACTTAAAACATTTCACTAACTGTAAATCAAATTTGGACTTACGATCACCTTGATCTTTTTCAGTGCAATCACGAGCCTTATGTCCCATCTTACCACATCTATAGCACTTTCCAGAATTCAGAAGACATTCCCCAGCATGCCTTTTTCCACATTTATCACAATCTGAAAACTTAGTTTTCTTAACATTAGACTTTTTTGAATAATTCTTTCCTTTCTCATGCCACCTCGGTCTCTTCTTCTGCTGGTTGTTATAGAACACTTGATCATCAGAAAAATCCATTTCCACCTTCTCAGCACATCGAACCAGCTTTTCATAGCTTTTAAACTCACGAGAAGCTAATGCCCTTCGATATTTTGGCTTTAATACTGAGTAAAAACGATTGATTTTACTATCAAGGTCTCGGATAAAATTTGGAGCATACCTTGCCAATCGAGTGAACCTTTCTTCATAGGCAGCCACTGAGTCTTCCTCTTGCCTCAATTCCAAGAATTTTTTTTCCATCCTATGTCGAACAGCCTTAGGAAAATACTTCTCAAGAAACATACCTTTGAATTCATCCCAGTCGAGAGCATCAATCTCATCAGCATCCCTAATATTTTTAACCATCAACCACCACTGATCTTCTTCACCCTCCAAAGGGTAAATAGAAAGACTAACCTTTTGATTTTCTGAACACCCCATGACATCAAAAATCTTCTCCAGTGCTTTAATCCACCCTTCAGCTAGCACAAGGTCAGATAATCCTCTAAATGATGGGGGATATTACCCCATGAAATGTTCCACCACTAACATGTTCTTTTGCGGTTGATCTAGCTGATCTCGTGCATGGATACCACCACCATTTATCGCTTGAGTCAACTTCACCATTACTGCAACAAATTTTTTTGTTCCAATTCCGACCATCTCAGGATGCCGATTCGGAAGGTTATTTCCTTCTGCATGCCTTCCTAGCACTGCTTCCCTGTTTCCTCTGTGGAAAACCATTCTGAACAAACATGTCTTAGATGAAGCAACATGGTAATCTTCAAATACTATATCACTTCAATTTGACCATAAAAAAATATTTTTGGATAATCATTTAATATAATTCTAACTCCTAAAGTTATCTAAACTGACCTCTGATACCAACTATAAGGCCACAGCCTTAAACCTTACTTAATCTTGAGTTATTACAAGATTACACATTAAGGGTCTTTTTGGGTTTAGAGTTTTAGAGAATTAGATCATAAAACTTTCATTACATTCCACATATAAACAAAGTGGTTACATAAACATAGTATTCTTCTTTCCCATCAATGGAAACATATTTAAAACAAAACATGGATTCTTTCTTGACACTTCCTTGACACTATCATCATATCATGTACCTTTCCCTTGACCTGTGAAAAATATTTCAAAAAAACATGGGATGAGCATAAAAATCTTAGTAAGGGATATAAAAATATGGAAAGGAAACATGGGTACATATATACATAAGAATGAAATCATACTTTACCCATAAAACATAACCACTTTAACATACCTCATCAAATCATGAATAAATCATAGAAATCATAAGACATAAAGGTATCTTGAGGCATTCATAACATTCTTACGTAGGGAGTAACCCTCTTGGTTATGTTTGGAATACCCATCATAGTATATTCCCTAAATATCTTCGGAGAAACCTTAACATTTCACTCCTTCACGTTACCCAATGCATTGGAGAGCTATATCGGGCTCACCTGCCCTTAGTTTATCACAAAACCACCCGTCTTCATAATAATTCCCAAGAACCTCAACATAATCATATCACATAAAACATGCATAAAGGAAACATAACATTTTCACCTTTCAATCACAAGATATCAATACAACACATTGATATAAAAACATTATGAAAACCATTTTCAATACTAAAATAAAAGAAAAGTAAAACATGGTATTTATTTTTCTTTTAAAAAAAGTTATGGCTTGTAGAGGAAGCCGAAACTCAAATAATGGTCACGGTGGTGTAGAAGTCATTGTCGCTGCATACGTACGACAAAAACATTCCCTTTTGTCATTTAGTAAAACGCTTCGATTAAAAATGATTCCTTTTGGATAAACGTAAAAGTCAAAGGGGTTTATACTCCGTATAAAATAAGATTGTGTATAAAACAAAATATGCCTCAATGAAAGAAGATTGAGATGAAGTCCCATACCTCAGGTCCGACTTGACTTGATCGTTCTTTAATGTCATGAATAATAAACTTGAGTTAATTTCTACTCGCTTAAGAACCTTTTTCAAGTTCATTATTCCTTTTATATCACTTATTTCCATGTCATGAACACTATGTAATTATTTAAGTTAATAATAGTCGTTTTAACGATCATTGGTACTTGAGTCAAAAATAAACCCTTAATAATTACAAGTTGTTCATGTATCCATTATATGCAGAATTATAATCATGATGTATATATCATATATATCCAGTATATACATGCATTTATAATATTACATAATCATTTAGAGGTAAGAAATTAAATGCACCGTTCATGGAGACAGTAAGTCGTACGTACGCATGAACGCTACTTTCATTTATATTTCATATTTTATAGAATGGAATCATAATGATATAAAGGTATATTATAATTCCAGTATAATATCATACATAATATCATAGTTCCATCCTTTATACGTCCCACATATGGTATTTAACGAATCAAATCACTTTGAGGGGGCGGTAGTCCGCACTTCCTTAAATGAAGATATTGTGTTTACCCATAATGGAAACCATAAAGGTATGACCAAAATGAAAAATACAGAAGCTTAAGGAAAAAATAAACATATCATATATCATATATAAATATAGTGACATCTTAATGGCCACCTTTTAAGGTGTTAAAAGAATGTTTAACAATCATCATTTCGGGAGGTAGAAATTCACCATCCACGGAAACAGTATGTTCTTTAACCATTAGATGTAGGTGTGTGTAAGTGTAGCTCGAATAATTCTTATAACAACATCCTAGTATATTGAAGATACTGGAGTTGTTACCAAAGAAATTAATAAAAAGTTTTAAGGGGTTGGAGAAGCAAAATAAAGCAAAAGGACTCAACTGAATACATTACCTTAAAATCGGGTAACTCCCTTTGGTTTGAGCTCAAAGGCTTCCTTAGGAAGACTTCTGCCCAAAGTGAGGCTTCAAGGAGTAAGATAGGGAAGTGGAGAGACAAAATGGGCAGGGTTTGGCTGAGACAAAGGCTTTGGAAGTGTGGGTAAGGAGGTAGAGGTGGGGGGCCTTTTATAAGAGGAGAGGAGGGGCACTCTTGGAAAGTAAAGAAATGTTACTTTATTTGAAAATGATTTTCGGATTCAAAAGGTCCAAAATTGATATAATTAGAGGGTAAGGTGATAAGGGTTATAACTCCACCCATATAATAGGTTTGGAACATGTGTAGGTCATAGATTTTACATTATCATTTCATTTTATTTAAATCCTTTATTAATGAGGTAATCGCTGCATCATCATGATGTCATAAATAATTTAATTTATTTAAAGTCTAAAAATTATGAAAAAAATAATATGATGTAGGAAATATTTTTATATTTCCAATGAATATTTATAGTCTAAAATATAATTTATGTAGACAAAATAAAAAATGTTTTAATCAGGTGATACATTCTTGTTATATTTAACAATCTTTAAAAATAAAAAGATAAAAGTCACTTTCTCAAAAAAGTGATTCCATGGGGCCCCCATGTTTGGCACAAGGCATCCCATGGTCGGCCATGAGACAACCAGTAGCCTTAGGACACATGTTGTTGTTTTTTTGTATTATTATGATATCATTTTATTATCCTTAACTACCCGATTACTCATTAATCAAGATAATTAAAGATAATTACCGTTGTTACTATTCATAATGTCCAAAAACAAAAGAGTCTTGATTACATAATTTGGACCTTCTGATTCCAAATATGTAATCCATTTTACCAAATTCCAAACACATAAATTTCAATAATTGATTTAAAAATAATTCCCGTTGTCAAAACAAATAGCGGGTTTTTTTTAAACAATATCTATGAAAATTTTGGCATTTGTTTATGCCCAATTCCAAAGTGAAATTAATCCTAATGACCAAAATTGGATTAAATGGTAAAAATATATTCTAATTTAACTTTAAAACCAATTCAGAAGATAATCTAATCATATAAATAATGTAGATTAAAAAGCAGTTTTGATGTAAAATGCAGTAGTTTTCACTATTCATTAAAAATTGAACATTGTCAGAAAAATACCAAAAATTCACAAAAAGTAAATTTTTATGTCCCAATTATAAAGAATAAGTTTATTTTGAAAAATATATATTATAAAATTGTCAAAAGATAGATTTAAAAATGGTTTGCCATCAAAAGGCACTAAAACAATCTTTTAAAAACATATTAGTGTATTCCATGCTTAAGATTGGATTTATTTTCATTTTAAGCCTCTAAAACACTATCTAATTAATTAATATACATAGATAAAAATATCTATTATTCATTACTTACATGGGATGTTACAATACATTTATATTAAAAATAATTTATAACACACATAGGTTTTTTATTTAATAAGTTGTGTATAATATTTATAATCAATGAGTATACATTTTCTAAAAATTCTCATTTTAATTTATTTTTATTGGATAAATTACCAAGGATTGAAAATTAGTTACCGTAGTGAAATCCCAAAATGGTAAAAATAAGAAAACATAGAAGTTAAGGAATAACATAACAAAAATGCATCCCATTTTATATGTTCATGGATTTTATCAACCACATAAATTTTACCCTACATTAATATTCATTTTTGGATCCACATGAGGTAGTGAGACCTCATAATAGTGAATACTTTTGAGTATTTACAAGGCCATCACTCATCCCCAACTATAGAATGGCACTCACTCTCTCCCATTCTTCAAGCATTTCAGGCCTTTTGGATTGATCAAGATCTACCCAAATAACATCCCAAATCCACTACCCTAATCCTAGTATCCTCATTTTGGGTAGAAATATAACCAAGAAAATCCATTTTTTCCAACTAAATGGAGATAGAAAAAAATTAGTTAATGTATATCAATGAAGGTTTTTGTATTATTTATTCCCCAAACTCATTAAATTATTTTTATACCCTTATTTTATGAAAAAAATGTATACAGTATTTAAAAATATGTTTTTATTATATTGTTATGACCTAAAACATCACACACATCCATCAAATGGGTTACGAATACATCATTTGTGTGTATGGATGACTACCGCCTTGTGAACCGACATCATTCATTTTTTCCATTATCACCTCTAATTGTTGATTATAACGGTATAAATACAGTTTATATAATATATTTATTATATTTACGATATAGTTATGCTTTTATAATTACCATATAACACATAATTTTATTATTTATAATTCCGGTGAATGGGATAACATTGTTCGTGTGTACAGAAGACTACTGCCTTGCAAAGCGATGTGAGTCGTCCAAACATTACATGGAATATATTAAGGATGGTTTTATTAGAAATATGTGATTTATATTACATAAAAATTATTTTAATATTATAATATATATATATATATATATCATTAATTTTATTTCATTTATTATGACTAAAAAATGAAAACTACATTCATGTGTATGTATGGACTACCATCTCTATGAACTGTGTGTTTTGTTTCCTATCACAAAATTTTATAGACTACATTAAATGCATATATATTTAGTATATATGGTATTTATTTCATTTTTATAATTCTTTATATGATCGAATAAATATTAATGTAAGAGAATAAAAAATATAATAAATCAAAACAATTATGAAAAACAAATCTTTTCTTACCTGAAACGTAAGATTAACTTGAAATTTTTAATAAATGGTAAATAAAATGTCATAAGAGAATAATTTATGATATTATATATAGTAATATGGTTAAATGGTATAGTTATAATAAAATTATATTTATTATATAGGAATTTTGAATAAGTACAACGAGAGCTAAGACTTAATGTAAGGGGATTTCTAGTCTCACTTTTTTTCTATGAGACATATGAAATATTCACCGCTCATTTATTTTGTGTGTTCATTATTATTACATGTGAAATTTAATATAATAAATTTAATTTATTTCATTATATTAAAAGTTTTAATTTATTTTGTTCTTTCATTGATCTTAGAATTCAAACGTTACTCAAGTATTAAGGGATTTTTTTCTCACTTATTACTTCTGTGAGACACATGTTATATTAATTACCTCTTAATTATATGTGGTGTATATGATTCCCATGAAAGTATTTTATAATTTTTATATTAATTTTTTTACAAATCCATGTGAGGATATTTATTTCATGGCGTTTACGGTACAAAAGTTACTGAATCGGTAGTGGATTTTTATCTCAATTTTCCTTCTTTGAGACGTATGTTATGATATGAACCTATATTATTTAATGAGAAGTATATACAGACCCTTTTAAATGTAATATAACGAATTTATCTACCATGATAACATTTTATGTTCTATTTTATGTTATTTCATAATGGGTCTTATGATTCAATGTTACCAATGTCAAAAAGAATATGTTACAATCTCATAATTTGTCAGGATTTTTTATGATTAAGTATAAAATGTTAAAATATCATGATATATCTCCAAATATTTCTCATGAATTTTATCACACTCTATTTATTCATGGTATGTTCAAATAAAGGTACCATTTTTACACTTATGGTTACTTAATATTAAGAAAATATTTTTAGGAAAATCTGACTTTATTTTCCTCTTCGGTTTGAAATATGTTTTCTTCCCAAACCATGATTTATAAAAATGATTTCAAATAGGTTTTTAGATGATATTTTATTATCAATTTCACTGAAAATTAATTAAAAAATGTTTTATGTTTAAAAATTGTTTTGAATGATTTTCATATTTTAATTTTATGTTACCAAAGATATTTTCAAAGAAAATCGTTTTCAATTTTTTTACATTTTTAAAAGTGTTTATCAAATTGAACAATATATTTTTCTCAAGAAATTTTTTAAATTATTTTTAGTGATTAAATTTTAATTTAAAAAAAACTTCAATTAAAATTATTTTGAAGGTTCTTTATGTTTTATAAATTAATTTCCAATGAAACGTTACTTTCCTTGGGAAATGCTCCTAGTGATCCTTCAAAATCCTCCTCCTTCTAAGATGAAATCCTTTCATATATATATATATATTTGGTAATTAGGGTACAATTAATTTTAGGTGCACACACAGAGGCCATAAAGGCAAGCCATATCCCCTAACCCAGGGGGATAACCCACCCATAAATCCTTATTTATTTAGTTCATGGATCACAAGACCAGTGGCATGAAGCCCATAACATGACCCAAATCTCAGTGAAACATCACACCTTCATCATCATACAAGCATCATTATACCTACTTCATTCATGCATCACCACCTACCTGCATCATCATCTGCATCACCGCCTATATGGTACAGTAATATTACATCCGCCTAATAGGTCTTGAACCTAGGACCTCATAGATTCCATGTTGGAGCCTTTACCACTCAGGTACAGACTCGTTGGAATTTAATTTTGAATAGTTCATTCTTTACTTGTGATATTATCCAAGGACTCCACTCTTATTATTTTATTAAATGTATTGTGTTTAAGAATACAATTTATTTATTATTCTTGTTTCTCTTCAATAGGATCCAAGGAATCACTTTTTTAAATGATTTATGTTTATGAATGCAATTTACTTTTGATCTTTTGGAACACATAAATATGGTTTTCATTATGTGATGGGTGGGACCTATTTATCCCTCCAATTCATTGGATAAGGATAAATTTTCTATGATATCAGATGATATAATGGTGATTATCCAAGGCCCAATGATGAGGTTATACTGGTATTTAGCCCATGACCATAATGGAGGGTACATGGGTGGTCTTACCACGCCCAAATTAGGAATATAGGTGGTTAGCATAAGCATAACATGTTGTGAACTTCTTAGTGGGATGCCTTGACCTAATATTTTCTATGCTTATTTGTATGCCACAAATTGCATGTCTTATTCTCTAATGTATCAAGTCCATTGATTTTTTTTGGAGTCATGTCTTATGAACTGTCAATCATTATGACATGACTCATGATTATAATCTTTTATATGTAGGGTATGGTTTTAAATTGTTATGATTAGGTTATCATGTCCTTATTTTCATGTTATTCTATCATATCTTCATTATTTACCATTACTAAGAATCTAAACTCACCCTTTCTAATATTTCCTTTCCCCATGTTATGATGTATGGTTTTAATTAGGAGTACTAAATATTAAGATCTTTGTCAAAAAAATTGAAGATATTTCACCATATTAAGGTATTGGGTTATATGTTTCCAAGGACACTAAACCATTACATTCCTTAAGTGTATATTTATGTATTTTAATTAATATTCATAAAAAATATGTAATATTACTGTATGACAAGTCTATGTCATTATATTTGGAAATACAACATAAATTTCCTTTCACGGAGGTCTTTCATTGGTGGTTTTGTAAATGCCGCTTAACCTTTTTAAAATAGGGTTTAGCGGCGGTTTAATAAAAAATGCCGCGAAACACTTTTTTTTCAGCGTTGAAACTTCCCCCCGACCCCAACACCCCTTCTCCCTCTGACCCCGTGAACCTACTTTCTTCCCCTGATCCCTGCGATCCCCGAACCCCAGCTCACCTCCCTGCCACCGGTGACAGTTCTCGCTGCCCGTCAGTGCCACTTCCCCCCAAGACCTGATACTGAACCCCCTTCTCCCCCTGACCCCAGCAACCCCACCTTCTTCCCCTGATCCCCACGATACCCTAACCATAGCTCACCTCCCACCATCCATTGATCGTTCTCGCCACCCATCAATATGCCTTGCCACCCATCTCCACCATGGACTACCTTTTCTTCCCTTCCACATAGGTTTGTATACCATTATAGTACAGTTGTGGTCTGATTTTGGGTTGGTTTCTTTAAATTTGGTAGAATATTACTTCTTTATGCATTTTATGGAAACCTCCTAAAATTAAATAATTTCATTCCAAATCATAGGGTATCAAACACTAATCATATATGGAGGGGTGGTTATGTTATAATTTAAATTCATGTTGAAATCTGCTCTATAATTTAACACCATCCATAAATCCAAGAGATTTATTCCATAGATTAAATCCATATAAGAAGGCATGAGGGTTATTACCTAGTTTAAATCCATATGGTAAGGCATAAAGGGTATACTAGAGTTTAGTGCTATTCAAAAATCATAAAAGGGTTTATATAGGATTTTATTTTCTTCTAAGATATTGAAAGTTTATGCTAGATTTTAATGTTATCTATGAAGATTTAAAGGTTGAGTATGAGATATTTTCATTCAAAAAGTATTAAATATTACACAGGTGTTTATTTTTTCCTATATATTCTAAAATTTTTATGCTAGATTTCAATAAAATCAAGGAATATAGATGGCTACAATGATGTTTTACGTCATCTAGGAAGACTTAAAAGATACACACCGAATTTTAGTGTTTTACCAAAATATTGAAGTGTTACACTTGAGTTTAAGGCCATCCAGGAAGGCATAAAGGGTTATTATAGAGTTTAATTCCAACTATTAAGGCTTAATTGAAAATGTTTCCGTTTATATTCATCTATAAAGATGGAGTGGTATATCACAGTTTAATGTTATCTAGGAATACTTAAAGCCATTTCCTAGATGGGGAATGTGTGCCATGCTCTGGGCCTGGAGGGGGCCCCTAGTGAGAGGTGATCATTGCCCTTACACATATTTTTCAATTAAGTGGTGGCATAGTGGTGAAAGTGAGGAGCATAACCATGTTGTTCTTTGGGAGGTGTAGGGTTTGATTCTTGGGAGTTTTTTCTTCGGTTTATTTCTCCTTCCCTCAAGATCCACCCATCTTGTCAGGTCACTTGGTTCCTAGCTCGGTGGGTGAAATGAGAAGGAACCCACCTGAGTTGATGAATTTATATGTTGAACCATCACCGATCTGGTTTCCACCCTCTAAGATTCTCTACCATCTCGGTTGGAAATAGATCCTTCCCTATTGGGTTTCGCTCTAGAGTGTCCCCTTCCTGGGGAGGGGGTTCCCTTGTATAGAGCGTTTGAAAAGTCCACATTTAGGGATTCCCATTAAAAATAAACAAAGGTTACATTAAAGTTTTTTATAATCTAGAAGGACAAAAGTGTATGTTGGATTTTAATTTTATCCAAGAAGAGGGAAGGGTATGACAATTTTTAGTGTCATCCCAGAATATGGAAGGTTATGCTAGAGTTGAATGTCATCCTTGAATATAGAAGGTTACATAGAAGTTTATGATGGGTTTATAAGGATTGATTAACACTTAATTAATTTCAAGGAGGAAATAATAAGCCTCATTTCCCAATATATACCATGCATGAAACCGAAAATCATGTATAAACATAAATTAAAGGATATTTTTTTAACCTTACATTGATGATCTCTACTACCACTGTCTTAAAAAAATATTCTTGATGAAGATCATTAAGAGAAAACTAAAAGGCCCCCTCCTCCATGGTGTGTCCAAAAATAGAAAGAAACCCCATACTTTCAAGAGATATCCTCCTTATCAATCATGGAATGTTAGTTCCTCACACAATAAAATAGGAATAAGAAGAAAGATCACCAGATTAGAGATTTAGATGTGTGAAACTTAATCTTGAACACCACCCCATATCATGGTGACCACTTCTTTAATAGTTCCCTCACTAATAATACTTTAATTCATGAATTTACTCATGTGTTACAAAATACATGAGTAAATGGAACATGGTTACAATGGTTTGCAACCCTCTATTTATGCACTTAACTCTTATTTACATTGATTTCCTAATTGTTAATGATATATTACATGGAAGAAGTATTCTATTATGAACATATTAATGTTTAGATGCCACTGAATCATATAAAGATATATTAATTATACATTATGATTCTATGCTTTATGATATTCCCATTTAATAGAATACAATAGGCCCAGGTAGTGAATTTTGATATCTTTATATTGTATGAAATGATATACCCAAGAATCCTATAACACGCATTGATTTTTTCTATGTCATTACATACAAAATATTTATATCATACCATATGATATAGTCCATTGATGTTTTTAGTGGATCATCCATGTACAATAGGAGGGGGTGAATTAGTGTTCACAAGATTTTACCGGGTTTCTTTTCTTTTATCTAACCCCATTTTTAATTCAATCTTATGAACTTGTTAGAGTGAATGGATCTTTCTGGTTAACAACCACAACTGTACTACATGTAAGACAACAAGAAAATGAAGCACAACACAAAATATGTTTACATGGTTCTCCCCCAATGTGGATGACTACACACTTCTTGTGTTCGGGATGATCCGATAGACAATTTCTCTGCTATTTGTTAATCAAAAATTACAAGTGGGATGGGCATGTATCACCATGGAACCTTGGTGGTAAGGTATGAACCTTTTCTCAAGTTATACATTAATCCCACCATTGTTCTTTATAGTAACTCTGTAACACCCGAGACTTTTATGTTATATAAATCATCAAAGGAATCTTTTTCTACACAACACTTTCTTGGCTTGCTTTACACGCAATCGCGACCTTCCTCGATAGCTTGCGTCGTACGCAATACCGAGTTTCACTAAACAACAATATGCTATTAAAACTAGCCGTTATGAATAGTAATAACCACTTTTTGAAAATTTATAAATTTTATTTTTCAAAATGGACTTCATTTTTGGACTCAGAATATCAAAATTAGCCTAGGGTGAAATTTTGGTATTTTTCTGAAAACTTTCAATTTTTGATGAATAGTGAAACCACTAAGTGGTAGGTTAAAAACTGAATTTTGCATAAAACATAATTTTACCGCTTCTGTGAATGGAATTTCGAAAATCCGAGAGACACGGTTAATATCAAGGACTAAAATGTGGTTCAATGAGATGAAAATAATTTTTTGGTGAATAGTAACTTTTTACTATTTTTACCGCGGTTAATAGTAAATAGGGTAACTAAGGGTAAATATGATATTAATATTACCCTAACACATGTCCTAATTCTATTGAACAAGTGTAATTCGACCAAAAACAAACTTAGGAATAAAATATGACCATTTAGGCCCGCTTGGATTAGATTAGGACATTTATTATTAATTTATTTAAAGAAGGGTTAAAATAGTTAAAATCAAAGTTTAATAAGTAAATAATTTTTAATATAGGGTTATACATAAGATATATTCGATTGTAAATATTCATTAGAAAGCTAAAAAGATTTCCTACATGATGGTATTTTATTTGTAATTTTTAGACATCAAATAATTTAATTTATTTATGACACAAAGATGATGCAGTAATTATCTTATTAATGAAATATTGACAAAATTGATAATATAAATACCAAAATAAATGTAATTTAAGACTTTTTATGAATTCCACTAATTTTCTAGGTTACTATGATATATTAGTATTGATTTAATCAACTTGGTTCGAACATATAATTCTGTTATGACTTTGAAAAAAATCATATATCAAATAGTGTCAAAATTGACACAAAATAGTTTTTAAATCAAATATTATATTATTAATTGTTATTTTATTCTTAAAAATCTAAGGTTCGGCCAAATGACTTAGATAAGGATATATATATTAATAATAAACAATTTGGGGTTCGTTTGGCATGTTATAGTAAGTGTATTAACCATATAGTGAAACAAAACAAAAAGACATGGTAAAAGTTAAATTATTTAACTTAGAGTTAAATTTAATTGATAAGGTTAAAATAATATCCTAAACTTGTCTAAATTCTATTGGTTGATAGGATTTCGACCCATCCCCACTTTAGATTCGAAATAAGACCCTTTGGAACCATTATAAACCGATTTTGACTTTAATATAAAATAATATTTTGAGATATTCCTAAGGTGCCCCTCTCCTCCCTTATAAAAGGGCACCTCCTCCCCCTCCTCCTCACACCAAATTGAGCACTCAAGCTCGGCCAACCCCTGCCATATTCCCCTCTCCACTTCCCTAGAATAGTCCTAGAGGTCCTGGTCTTCTACAAAGACCACTCTTAGTTCCCTAAGTGGAGGATTCAAAGAGGCGTTCCAAAGAAGAGGTAATATCCATTACCGATCTTTTCAATTTCTTTCGTCTTCAACTTCTTCTTCTTTAGTTGTTTCATGATAAAGTAATAACATAAGTATTAATTACATACTGATATGTTATTATAAATATGAAACAACCCTAATTCACCTTCTATACATCCTACGGAAAAATGAAATCACCGCGCGTGCGTACGTACGGAATACCGTCTCCACGCCGTGGTGTAATCTATTTTCCACCATCACCTTACAAGGATGGGTATAATGGTGTAATGAGTAACTATATATGATTATTATTAAGTAATATTGATACTGAAATAATATATATATATACTCCAATACAATTCCACGATCATAGGAACGATATCATCACTCGTGCGTACGTACGGAATACCGTCTCCACGATGTGATGCGACTCATTCTACATGATCTTCATTTCATAATGATTGTATAAATGAATTGAATGAATGAATATGGTATATACTACACTAATACCATTCTGGAAATGAATTATCTATAACCTAAAGATAAGAATAAGAATTTATTCGACAAAACACGCATAAGAACAAAAAGTTATAAAGACCCGAGTAACAAGTAACAATGAAATATTACTAACAAGAAGCTAATAATATGACCATATATGATCTCATATCAATATGTATGATTCTGGAATAAGTCAATAACATTATTTAAACCATTATACAGGAGCTTCGGACACGAACAAATCAAATCGGACCTAAGGTAAGGGAAATATCACAATCTCATTTTTATCCGAGATTGTTTATTCGTAAGTATTTACTGGGGTGTATTTTATCATCCACATCCATGTTCCCTCAATATGTAATATTGTTTCCATCCACTTGAAATAGTTTAAATCCAATTTTACCCTTAGGTGAGTTTTTAGTAAAGAATATGAAAGGAATATTTTGTCGTTTTTCCGTACGAGGTACTTTTTGACTTTTCCGACAAAAGTACGAAGAATGTTTTTTTTAACTTATACGGCATGAATGGATTTTTAAAACATTACTTCAAAGAAGCTTCCTTTACAAGTTTTCAAGTTTATTTTTAATCAACTTCTTTTATTTTAAAGTTGTATGACATGTTATGAAAGGAAAAATGTTTTTGAAGAAGAAAGGATATTTTCCTCAAGAATTCAATTCAAGTGTTTTATCAAAATTATTTTCCATCTAAGATAATAAAGGGTTCTGTTTCTATCCATATTTTTACATTGGTTTGACTATGTTGTGATGGAATTATGTTTATGAATTCCTTTATCATATATGAATTGATTTATGATGTCATGATGTTTCAAGAATCCCATTTTTGTTATATGTGTTATGCGATGATGTATGTTTTATGATTATGTGGCACACATAAGAAAGGATTCATTATAAGATGGGTGGGACCTATATCTCCCTCCAATGCATTGGGTAATGATTTTATATCTCATGAGATAGACATGGCTGGAACGGAAGGTTATTTCGGTTCAGTGATACAGGACTGAAACGAGGAGTGAACTCGGTTCAGAAAGGGACTTTGTCCACTAAGATAGTCTTGGCAATGAGTCATGACTAACAAGAAATGATTTTCCATGATTATGTGTGCATGCCACAAAGATTCAAGTTTTATGTTATGATTATGGGGATCTCATTTTCACTTCTATGATTTATTCCATGTTAAGATATTATGATCTCTTTTGCAGGTTTTGATTTTCATAAAGATATGATATGATTTTTATTTCCTTTATTTTCCCTTGCTGAGCATTTGAGCTCACCCTTTTATGTTTTCTTTTCCCCAGGTCAGGAAGATGGATATTAAGTAGAATATGCTAAAAGGGACCCTAGATATGATGAAATAAATGGGAGACACTGTAGAAGATTTATGAACCAGTTGTTTATGTTTCCCAGTTTCTAAAGACACTATACCTATACGGTCCTTTGTGGTTTTGTCATATGTTGTAATAAGAGTGCTTCAATTTTGAAGTATTAACAATGTATGTAAAGTGTGGGTCGTTATAGTTGGTATCAGAGGAAAGGTATAGTCAACCTTTGGAAACTAGGATGTGAAAGCCTTAGTAAGAACCCTAAGGATAAGTCTAAGCATAGAACACAATCTTAGTGTTTTAGAAATGGCCTTGAATAACCTAGGATAAGACCTTAAGCATGAAAATTTTATTCTTGAATTATGTGGTTTCCTATTATAATTAGTGTTGCTCACACTATTCTTCTTGGTTTTAGTCAATGGCTGGAACCCGAAGGAACCGTGTTAATGCGGAATGCGATGGGCAATGCAATGATTGTCCCCCTGAGCAACCAAACGATATGGGAGCTGGAATGAAAAATCTTGTAGCCATGCTCACACAACTTTCTCAAGCTATGAATCATGCAGGATTTCCAAACGAACAAAGGAGGGAGCAACATTCTGTTGAATCCTTCATGAGGCAGCGTCCACCATCTTTCAGCGGGTCTACTGATCCATAAGTTGCTGAACAATGGATTAGTACTACTGAAAAGATATTTTCAGTTCTTCAATGTTCTGAGCATGATAAAGTCATCCTAGCAGTGTATCGTTTGGAAGGAGATGCGGATCAATGGTGGAATCTTGTTAAGAATACGAGGCAAAGGGATGAAATTGAGTCCATGGAATGGGACGAGTTCAAGAACTTGTTTTTCAATAAGTACTTCCCTCGTATTCTCCGAACAAAGATGGAGAAAGAGTTCCTTGAACTGAAGCAAAGGGATGATGAATCTGTTAGTACCTATGAAGCAAATTTTACAAGACTTGCAAGGTACGCTTCTGGTATTATTATCCAACCTGAGAGTAAGATCGATCGATTCTTTAGTGGCTTAAAACCAAGTCTTCGAAGGGCGTTAGCCATAAGGGACTTCAATAGCTACGAAGAAATCGTTCGATGTGCTCTCAAAGTCGAGATGGAGATTGGAGTAACCCATCAGTCACATGGGTTTGATAAGAAGAGGAAGATGGAATTCAAAGAAAAATCTAAAGAGCACACGGAAAAGAAGATGAACTTTCCCTTATGCTCAAAGTGTGGAAAGAAACATGGAGGGAGTTGTCTTAAAGGGACAAGTAAATGTTTTAAATTTGGAAAGGAAGGTCATCGGGCATTTGAATGCCGTGATAATGGGAAGAAGATGTCTAATGATGCAAACAAAGGAAGGGATACACAGAATGAACCTGCTACACTTCAATGTTTTAAGTGCAAGGAGATGGGGCATTATGCCAATCAATGCCCAAATCCAAGGGTTGATGATGATGGTCGACGTGAACAAACTCTTAAGGCTAAAGACAAAGGAAAGTCACATGCAATTTCTATCAGCGATGTGGAGTACGATAACGATGTGGTGAAAGGTACACTTACCATCCACTCTAAAGTAGCAAATGTTTTACTTGATTCTGGATCCACCCACTCTTTTATTTCTGAAAAATTTTCTAAGGGTATCACCGTATTACCTCAACAATTAGATGTTGAGTTAGCTGTGACAACACCTAATGGCACATCAATCGCATCAGAAGTTTATAATTCTTCTCCGATCGAAGTTTGTGGGAAAGTGCTTCCTGCAAATCTTGTGATCCTTCCTTTAGTGGAATTTGATGTGATTCTTGGCATGGATTGGCTTTCTCTACATGGAGCTCATATCAATTGCCAAAGAAGGGAAGTCACATTTCATATTCCAGATCAACCTACGATCGTCTATCAATGCAAGGATGAACATAACCTTCCAGTGGAAATTTCTTCCATCTTATGGGTATTGATTCCACTAAATGAAGGTTATTTATCTCAAATGGTTGGTGAGAAACTCACGATTAAGAATATGCCCATTGTACGGGAGTTTGATGATGTCTTTCCGGAGGAATTGCCGGGTCTTCCACCAAATCGTGAAGTTGAGTTTTCAATAGAACTCGTACCGGGTGCTTTGCCTATTTCAAAGACACCTTATAGAATGGCCCCAATTGAGTTGCAGGAATTGAAGAAGCAACTCCAAGAGAATCTTGATAAGGGATTCATACGCCCTAGTGCATCACCTTGGGGAGCACCTGTTCTATTTGTTAAGAAGAAAGATGGATCAATGAGACTCTGCATTGATTATCGAGAACTTAACAAGATCACTATCAAGAACAAATATCCTCTCCCACGCATTGATGACTTATTTGACCAACTACGCGGAGCTCAATACTTTTCCAAAATTGATCTTCGTTCAGGGTATCATCAATTAAGGGTCAAAAGGGAGGATATACCAAAGACGGCTTTCCGTACAAGGTATGGACACTATGAATTTATAGTGATGCCATTTGGTCTTACTAATGCCCATGCTATCTTCATGGATCTAATGAATAGAGTCTTTAGAGACTATCTTGATCAATTTGTGGTAGTCTTTATAGACGATATTCTTGTCTATTCAAAGAGCAAGGAAGAGCATGAAGATCACTTGAGAATTATATTGAAGACCCTGAGAAAAGAGAAGCTTTATACCAAATTTACCAAGTGTGAATTTTGGCTTCAAAAAGTTGCATTTTTGGGTCATATAATCTCAAAAGAGGGGATATCTGTGGATCCAGCAAAAACAGAGGTTATCGAAAGATGGTCAAGACCAACAACAGTAACTGAGATCCGAAGTTTTCTTGGTTTGGCTGGATATTATCGACGTTTTGTAAAAGATTTTTCACGGTTATCTAATCCAATCACCAAGTTGACTCGGAAAGGAGTTAAGTTTGTCTGGACAGAGGAATGTGAAGAGAATTTCAAGGAGTTGAAAAGAAGGTTATCCAGTGCACCTGTGCTCACACTGCCTTGTAGTGGAGAAAGGTTTGTGATCTACAGTGATGCATCCAAGAAGGGATTGGGGTGTGTTCTTATGCAAAATGATATGGTGATAGCTTATGCCTCACGACAGTTAAAAATCCATGAGCAAAATTACCCAACACATGATTTGGAGTTGGCTGCGGTAATCTTTGCATTAAAGATTTGGAGGCATTACCTTTATGGTGAAAGGTGTGATATTTATACTGATCATAAAAGTTTAAAGTATATTTTCACACAAAAGGAATTGAATATGCGCCAAAGAAGATGGTTGGAGCTGATTAAGGATTATGACTGCTCAATCCATTACCACCCTGGGAAAGCAAACAAGGTGGCAGATGCATTAAGTCGACAAGACCATGCTAGTTTATCCATGATGAGGATCACAAAAGATCCAATATTTATGGATTTACAAAGGATGGATCTTGGAATTATAATGGAAGGGGAAAAATCTTATCTTTCTCAAATGAATGTTCAACCATCTATACATGTGAAGATTAAAGAGGCACAGAAAGAAGATGTCGAGTTACAAAAGAAGGTGAGAAATGTTCCTGAATTCAACCTTGATTGTGATGGGATAATAAAGTTCAGGAATCGGGTTTGTGTTCCTCCCATCCCCGAATTAAAGAAAGAGCTGCTGGATGAGGCTCATAGTTCTTCATTCTCTATTCATCCTGGAAGCACGAAGATGTATAGGGACCTGAAAGAGTACTTCTGGTGGGATGGCATGAAAAGAGATGTTGCTGAATATGTCTCTCGATGCTTGGTTTGTCAACAAGTTAAAGCTGAGAGACAGAAGTCTAAGGGGATGTTACAACCATTACCCATACCCGAATGGAAATGGGAAAACATCACTATGGACTTTGTCACAGGACTTCCTAAAACATCCAAAGGCAATATTGCTATATGGGTCATAGTTGATCGTCTTACAAAGTCCGCACACTTCATTGCTATTAGAGAGGATTTCTCTCTAGATCAGCTTGCCAGGATATATGTAAAGGAAGTGGTAAGATTGCATGGAGTACCACTTTCTATTATATCTGATCGAGATCCGAGATTTACCTCGAAGTTCTGGCGAAGTCTTCAGCATACTCTGGATACAGAGTTGAGTTTCAGCACTGCTTATCATCCCCAGACAGACGGTCAGTCTGAGAGAACAATTCAAACCCTAGAAGATATGTTGAGAGCTTGCTCTATGGATTTCAAAGGAGGTTGGGATCAACACCTACCTTTGGTGGAATTTTCTTATAATAATAGCTTTCACTCCAGTATTCAGATGGCTCCTTATGAAGCTCTCTATGGAAAGAAATGCAGGACTCCAACTTGCTGGGATGAAGTTGGGGAAAGAAAGCTATTAGGACCTGATCTCGTTGATGAAATGGCAGAAAAGGTCAGATCTATTCAACAACACATAAGAGCAGCTCAGAGTCGACAGAAAAGTTATGCCGACAACCGAAGAAAAGACCTAGAGTTTGAAGTGGGCGATAAAGTGTTCTTACGAATATCTCCCTGGAAGAGGGTTATGAGATTTGGAAAGAAGGGGAAGTTGAGCCCTAGATATATCGGTCCTTTTGAAATACTGGATCGTGTTGGGAAGGTAGCTTACCGATTGGCGCTTCCACCGAATCTCTCTCAAGTTCACGATGTGTTCCATGTATCTCTCCTGAGAAAGTACATACCAGATCCTTCACATGTACTCAGCTCAGAAGTTGTACCACTGGAGCAAGATCTTTCTTATGAAGAACAGCCGATAGAGATTCTGGATCGTAGCGAAAAAGTCCTACGAAACAAGACCACTCGTTTGGTGAAAGTTTTATGGAGGAACCACCAACTTGAATAAGCTACATGGGAGCTTGAGGATATGATGAGGGAGAAGTATCCTCATTTGTTTGTTGCAAAGTGACGAATTTCGAGGGCGAAATTCTTTTTAAGGGGGGTAGAATGTAACACCCGAGACTTTTATGTTATATAAATCATCAAAGGAATCTTTTTCTACACAACACTTTCTTGGCTTGCTTTACACGCAATCGCGACCTTCCTCGATAGCTTGCGTCGTACGCAATACCGAGTTTCACTAAACAACAATATGCTATTAAAACTAGCCGTTATGAATAGTAATAACCACTTTTTGAAAATTTATAAATTTTATTTTTCAAAATGGACTTCATTTTTGGACTCAGAATATCGAAATTAGCCTAGGGTGAAATTTTGGTATTTTTCTGAAAACTTTCAATTTTTGATGAATAGTGAAACCACTAAGTGGTAGGTTAAAAACTGAATTTTGCATAAAACATAATTTTACCGCTTCTGTGAATGGAATTTCGAAAATCCGAGAGACACGGTTAATATCAAGGACTAAAATGTGGTTCAATGAGATGAAAATAATTTTTTGGTGAATAGTAACTTTTTACTATTTTTACCGCGGTTAATAGTAAATAGGGTAACTAAGGGTAAATATGAAATTAATATTACCCTAACACATGTCCTAATTCTATTGGACAAGTGTAATTCGACCAAAAACAAACTTAGGAATAAAATATGACCATTTAGGCCCGCTTGGATTAGATTAGGACATTTATTATTAATTTATTTAAAGAAGGGTTAAAATAGTTAAAATCAAAGTTTAATAAGTAAATCATTTTTAATATAGGGTTATACATAAGATATATTCGATTGTAAATATTCATTAGAAAGCTAAAAAGATTTCCTACATGATGGTATTTTATTTGTAATTTTTAGACATCAAATAATTTAATTTATTTATGACACAAAGATGATGCAGTAATTATCTTATTAATGAAATATTGACAAAATTGATAATATAAATACCAAAATAAATGTAATTTAAGACTTTTTATGAATTCCACTAATTTTCTAGGTTACTATGATATATTAGTATTGATTTAATCAACTTGGTTCGAACATATAATTCTGTTATGACTTTGACAAAAATCATATATCAAATAGTGTCAAAATTGACACAAAATAGTTTTTAAATCAAATAGTATATTATTAATTGTTATTTTATTCTTAAAAATCTAAGGTTCGTGCAAATGACTTAGATAAGGATATATATATTAATAATAAACAATTTGGGGTTCGTTTGGCATGTTATAGTAAGTGTATTAACCATATAGTGAAAGAAAACAAAAAGACATGGTAAACGTTAAATTATTTAACTTAGAGTTAAATTTAATTGATAAGGTTAAAATAATATCCTAAACTTGTCTAAATTCTATTGGTTGATAGGATTTCGACCCATCCCCACTTTAGATTCGAAATAAGACCCTTTGGAACCATTATAAACCGATTTTGACTTTAATATAAAATAATATTTTGAGATATTCCTAAGGTGCCCCTCTCCTCCCTTATAAAAGGGCACCTCCTCCCCCTCCTCCTCACACCAAATTGAGCACTCAAGCTCGGCCAACCCCTGCCATTTTCCCCTCTCCACTTCCCTAGAATAGTCCTAGAGGTCCTGGTCTTCTCCAAAGACCACTCTTAGTTCCCTAAGTGGAGGATTCAAAGAGGCGTTCCAAAGAAGAGGTAATATCCATTACCGATCTTTTCAATTTCTTTCGTCTTCAACTTCTTCTTCTTTAGTTGTTTCATGATAAAGTAATAACATCAGTATTAATTACATACTGATATGTTATTATAAATATGAAACAACCCTAATTCACCTTCTATCCATCCTACGGAAAAATGAAATCACCGCGCGTGCGTACGTACGGAATACCGTCTCCACGCCGTGGTGTAATCTATTTTCCACCATCACCTTACAAGGATGGGTATAATGGTGTAATGAGTAACTATATATGATTATTATTAAGTAATATTGATACTGAAATAATATATATATATACTCCAATACAATTCCACGATCATAGGAACGATATCATCACTCGTGCGTACGTACGGAATACCGTCTCCACGATGTGATGCGACTCGTTCTACATGATCTTCATTTCATAATGATTGTATAAATGAATTGAATGAATGAATATGGTATATACTACACTAATACCATTCTGGAAATGAATTATCTATAACCTAAAGATAAGAATAAGAATTTATTCGACAAAACACGCATAAGAACAAAAAGTTATAAAGACCCGAGTAACAAGTAACAATGAAATATTACTAACAAGAAGCTAATAATATGACCATATATGATCTCATATCAATATGTATGATTCTGGAATAAGTCAATAACATTATTTAAACCATTATACAGGAGCTTCGGACACGAACAAATCAAATCGGACCTAAGGTAAGGGAAATATCACAATCTCATTTTTATCCGAGATTGTTTATTCGTAAGTATTTACTGGGGTGTATTTTATCATCCACATCCATGTTCCCTCAATATGTAATATTGTTTCCATCCACTTGAAATAGTTTAAATCCAATTTTACCCTTAGGTGAGTTTTTAGTAAAGAATATGAAAGGAATCTTTTGTCGTTTTTCCGTACGAGGTACTTTTTGACTTTTCCGACAAAAGTACGAAGAATGTTTTTTTTAACTTATACGGCATGAATGGATTTTTAAAACATTACTTCAAAGAAGCTTCCTTTACAAGTTTTCAAGTTTATTTTTAATCAACTTCTTTTATTTTAAAGTTGTATGACATGTTATGAAAGGAAAAATGTTTTTGAAGAAGAAAGGATATTTTCCTCAAGAATTCAATTCAAGTGTTTTATCAAAATTATTTTCCATCTAAGATAATAAAGGGTTCTGTTTCTATCCATATTTTTACATTGGTTTGACTATGTTGTGATGGAATTATGTTTATGAATTCCTTTATCATATATGAATTGATTTATGATGTCATGATGTTTCAAGAATCCCATTTTTGTTATATGTGTTATGCGATGATGTATGTTTTATGATTATGTGGCACACATAAGAAAGGATTCATTATAAGATGGGTGGGACCTATATCTCCCTCCAATGCATTGGGTAATGATTTTATATCTCATGAGATAGACATGGCTGGAACGGAAGGTTATTTCGGTTCAGTGATACAGGACTGAAACGAGGAGTGAACTCGGTTCAGAAAGGGACTTTGTCCACTAAGATAGTCTTGGCAATGAGTCATGACTAACAAGAAATGATTTTCCATGATTATGTGTGCATGCCACAAAGATTCAAGTTTTATGTTATGATTATGGGGATCTCATTTTCACTTCTATGATTTATTCCATGTTAAGATATTATGATCTCTTTTGCAGGTTTTGATTTTCATAAAGATATGATATGATTTTTATTTCCTTTATTTGCCCTTGCTGAGCATTTGAGCTCACCCTTTTATGTTTTCTTTTCCCCAGGTCAGGAAGATGGATATTAAGTAGAATATGCTAAAAGGGACCCTAGATATGATGAAATAAATGGGAGACACTGTAGAAGATTTATGAACCAGTTGTTTATGTTTCCCAGTTTCTAAAGACACTATACCTATACGGTCCTTTGTGGTTTTGTCATATGTTGTAATAAGAGTGCTTCAATTTTGAAGTATTAACAATGTATGTAAAGTGTGGGTCGTTATAGTTGGTATCAGAGGAAAGGTATAGTCAACCTTTGGAAACTAGGATGTGAAAGCCTTAGTAAGAACCCTAAGGATAAGTCTAAGCATAGAACACAATCTTAGTGTTTTAGAAATGGCCTTGAATAACCTAGGATAAGACCTTAAGCATGAAAATTTTATTCTTGAATTATGTGGTTTCCTATTATAATTAGTGTTGCTCACACTATTCTTCTTGGTTTTAGTCAATGGCTGGAACCCGAAGGAACCGTGTTAATGCGGAATGCGATGGGCAATGCAATGATTGTCCCCCTGAGCAACCAAACGATATGGGAGCTGGAATGAAAAATCTTGTAGCCATGCTCACACAACTTTCTCAAGCTATGAATCATGCAGGATTTCCAAACGAACAAAGGAGGGAGCAACATTCTGTTGAATCCTTCATGAGGCAGCGTCCACCATCTTTCAGCGGGTCTACTGATCCATAAGTTGCTGAACAATGGATTAGTACTACTGAAAAGATATTTTCAGTTCTTCAATGTTCTGAGCATGATAAAGTCATCCTAGCAGTGTATCATTTGGAAGGAGATGCGGATCAATGGTGGAATCTTGTTAAGAATACGAGGCAAAGGGATGAAATTGAGTCCATGGAATGGGACGAGTTCAAGAACTTGTTTTTCAATAAGTACTTCCCTCGTATTCTCCGAACAAAGATGGAGAAAGAGTTCCTTGAACTGAAGCAAAGGGATGATGAATCTGTTAGTACCTATGAAGCAAATTTTACAAGACTTGCAAGGTATGCTTCTGGTATTATTATCCAACCTGAGAGTAAGATCGATCGATTCTTTAGTGGCTTAAAACCAAGTCTTCGAAGGGCGTTAGCCATAAGGGACTTCAATAGCTACGAAGAAATCGTTCGATGTGCTCTCAAAGTCGAGATGGAGATTGGAGTAACCCATCAGTCACATGGGTTTGATAAGAAGAGGAAGATGGAATTCAAAGAAAAATCTAAAGAGCACACGGAAAAGAAGATGAACTTTCCCTTATGCTCAAAGTGTGGAAAGAAACATGGAGGGAGTTGTCTTAAAGGGACAAGTAAATGTTTTAAATGTGGAAAGGAAGGTCATCGGGCATTTGAATGCCGTGATAATGGGAAGAAGATGTCTAATGATGCAAACAAAGGAAGGGATACACAGAATGAACCTGCTACACTTCAATGTTTTAAGTGCAAGGAGATGGGGCATTATGCCAATCAATGCCCAAATCCAAGGGTTGATGATGATGGTCGACGTGAACAAACTCTTAAGGCTAAAGACAAAGGAAATTCACATGCAATTTCTATCAGCGATGTGGAGTACGATAACGATGTGGTGAAAGGTACACTTACCATCCACTCTAAAGTAGAAAATGTTTTATTTGATTCTGGATCCACCCACTCTTTTATTTCTGAAAAATTTTCTAAGGTTATCACCGTATTACCTCAACAATTAGATGTTGAGTTAGCTGTGACAACACCTAATGGCACATCAATCGCATCAGAAGTTTATAATTCTTCTCCGATCGAAGTTTGTGGGAAAGTGCTTCCTGCAAATCTTGTGATCCTTCCTTTAGTGGAATTTGATGTGATTCTTGGCATGGATTGGCTTTCTCTACATGGAGCTCATATCAATTGCCAAAGAAGGGAAGTCACATTTCATATTCCAGATCAACCTACGATCGTCTATCAATGCAAGGATGAACATAACCTTCCAGTGGAAATTTCTTCCATCTTATGGGTATTGATTCCACTAAATGAAGGTTATTTATCTCAAATGGTTGGTGAGAAACTCACGATTAAGAATATTCCCATTGTACGGGAGTTTGATGATGTCTTTCCGGAGGAATTGCCGGGTCTTCCACCAAATCGTGAAGTTGAGTTTTCAATAGAACTCGTACCGGGTGCTTTGCCTATTTCAAAGACGCCTTATAGAATGGCCCCAATTGAGTTGCAGGAATTGAAGAAGCAACTCCAAGAGAATCTTGATAAGGGATTCATACGCCCTAGTGCATCACCTTGGGGAGCACCTGTTCTATTTGTTAAGAAGAAAGATGGATCAATGAGACTCTGCATTGATTATCGAGAACTTAACAAGATCACTATCAAGAACAAATATCCTCTCCCACGCATTGATGACTTATTTGACCAACTACGCGGAGCTCAATACTTTTCCAAAATTGATCTTCGTTCAGGGTATCATCAATTAAGGGTCAAAAGGGAGGATATACCAAAGACGGCTTTCCGTACAAGGTATGGACACTATGAATTTATAGTGATGCCATTTGGTCTTACTAATGCCCCTGCTATCTTCATGGATCTAATGAATAGAGTCTTTAGAGACTATCTTGATCAATTTGTGGTAGTCTTTATAGACGATATTCTTGTCTATTCAAAGAGCAAGGAAGAGCATGAAGATCACTTGAGAATTATATTGAAGACCCTGAGAAAAGAGAAGCTTTATGCCAAATTTACCAAGTGTGAATTTTGGTTTCAAAAAGTTGCATTTTTGGGTCATATAATCTCAAAAGAGGGGATATCTGTGGATCCAGCAAAAACAGAGGTTATCGAAAGATGGTCAAGACCAACAACAGTAACTGAGATCCGAAGTTTTCTTGGTTTGGCTGGATATTATCGACGTTTTGTAAAAGATTTTTCACGGTTATCTAATCCAATCACCAAGTTGACTCGGAAAGGAGTTAAGTTTGTCTGGACAGAGGAATGTGAAGAGAATTTCAAGGAGTTGAAAAGAAGGTTATCCAGTGCACCTGTGCTCACACTGCCTTGTAGTGGAGAAAGGTTTGTGATCTACAGTGATGCATCCAAGAAGGGATTGGGGTGTGTTCTTATGCAAAATGATATGGTGATAGCTTATGCCTCACGACAGTTGAAAATCCATGAGCAAAATTACCCAACACATGATTTGGAGTTGGCTGTGGTAATCTTTGCATTAAAGATTTGGAGGCATTACCTTTATGGTGAAAGGTGTGATATTTATACTGATCATAAAAGTTTAAAGTATATTTTCACACAAAAGGAATTGAATATGCGCCAAAGAAGATGGTTGGAGCTGATTAAGGATTATGACTGCTCAATCCATTACCACCCTGGGAAAGCAAACAAGGTGGCAGATGCATTAAGTCGACAAGACCATGCTAGTTTATCCATGATGAGGATCACAAAAGATCCAATATTTATGGATTTACAAAGGATGGATCTTGGAATTATAATGGAAGGGGAAAAATCTTATCTTTCTCAAATGAATGTTCAACCATCTATACATGTGAAGATTAAAGAGGCACAGAAAGAAGATGTCGAGTTACAAAAGAAGGTGAGAAATGTTCCTGAATTCAACCTTGATTGTGATGGGATAATAAAGTTCAGGAATCGGGTTTGTGTTCCTCCCATCCCCGAATTAAAGAAAGAGCTGCTGGATGAGGCTCATAGTTCTTCATTTTCTATTCATCCTGGAAGCACAAAGATGTATAGGGACCTGAAAGAGTACTTCTGGTGGGATGGCATGAAAAGAGATGTTGCTGAATATGTCTCTCGATGCTTGGTTTGTCAACAAGTTAAAGCTGAGAGACAGAAGTCTAAGGGGATGTTACAACCATTACCCATACCCGAATGGAAATGGGAAAACATCACTATGGACTTTGTCACAGGACTTCCTAAAACATCCAAAGGCAATATTGCTATATGGGTCATAGTTGATCGTCTTACAAAGTCCGCACACTTCATTGCTATTAGAGAGGATTTCTCTCTAGATCAGCTTGCCAGGATATATGTAAAGGAAGTGGTAAGATTGCATGGAGTACCACTTTCTATTATATCTGATCGAGATCCGAGATTTACCTCGAAGTTCTGGCGAATTCTTCAGCATACTCTGGATACAGAGTTGAGTTTCAGCACTGCTTATCATCCCCAGACAGACGGTCAGTCTGAGAGAACAATTCAAACCCTAGAAGATATGTTGAGAGCTTGCTCTATGGATTTCAAAGGAGGTTGGGATCAACACCTACCTTTGGTGGAATTTTCTTATAATAATAGCTTTCACTCCAGTATTCAGATGGCTCCTTATGAAGCTCTCTATGGAAAGAAATGCAGGACTCCAACTTGCTGGGATGAAGTTGGGGAAAGAAAGCTATTAGGACCTGATCTCGTTGATGAAATGGCAGAAAAGGTCAGATCTATTCAACAACACATAAGAGCAGCTCAGAGTCGACAGAAAAGTTATGCCGACAACCGAAGAAAAGACCTAGAGTTTGAAGTGGGCGATAAAGTGTTCTTACGAATATCTCCCTGGAAGAGGGTTATGAGATTTGGAAAGAAGGGGAAGTTGAGCCCTAGATATATCGGTCCTTTTGAAATACTGGATCGTGTTGGGAAGGTAGCTTACCGATTGGCGCTTCCACCGAATCTCTCTCAAGTTCACGATGTGTTCCATGTATCTCTCCTGAGAAAGTACATACCAGATCCTTCACATGTACTCAGCTCAGAAGTTGTACCACTGGAGCAAGATCTTTCTTATGAAGAACAGCCGATAGAGATTCTGGATCGTAGCGAAAAAGTCCTACGAAACAAGACCACTCGTTTGGTGAAAGTTTTATGGAGGAACCACCAACTTGAAGAAGCTACATGGGAGCTTGAGGATATGATGAGGGAGAAGTATCCTCATTTGTTGCAAAGTGACGAATTTCGAGGGCGAAATTCTTTTTAAGGGGGGTAGAATGTAACACCCGAGACTTTTATGTTATATAAATCATCAAAGGAATCTTTTTCTACACAACACTTTCCTGGCTTGCTTTACACGCAATCGCGACCTTCCTCGATAGCTTGCGTCGTACGCAATACCGAGTTTCACTAAACAACAATATGCTATTAAAACTAGCCGTTATGAATAGTAATAACAACTTTTTGAAAATTTATAAATTTTATTTTTCAAAATGGACTTCATTTTTGGACTCAGAATATCGAAATTAGCCTAGGGTGAAATTTTGGTATTTTTCTGAAAACTTTCAATTTTTGATGAATAGTGAAACCACTAAGTGGTAGGTTAAAAACTGAATTTTGCATAAAACATAATTTTACCGCTTCTGTGAATGGAATTTCGAAAATCCGAGAGACACGGTTAATATCAAGGACTAAAATGTGGTTCAATGAGATGAAAATAATTTTTTGGTGAATAGTAACTTTTTACTATTTTTACCGCGGTTAATAGTAAATAGGGTAACTAAGGGTAAATATGAAATTAATATTACCCTAACACATGTCCTAATTCTATTGGACAAGTGTAATTCGACCAAAAACAAACTTAGGAATAAAATATGACCATTTAGGCCCGCTTGGATTAGATTAGGACATTTATTATTAATTTATTTAAAGAAGGGTTAAAATAGTTAAAATCAAAGTTTAATAAGTAAATCATTTTTAATATAGGGTTATACATAAGATATATTCGATTGTAAATATTCATTAGAAATCAAAAAAGATTTCCTACATGATGGTATTTTATTTGTAATTTTTAGACATCAAATAATTTAATTTATTTATGACACAAAGATGATGCAGTAATTATCTTATTAATGAAATATTGACAAAATTGATAATATAAATACCAAAATAAATGTAATTTAAGACTTTTTATGAATTCCACTAATTTTCTAGGTTACTATGATATATTAGTATTGATTTAATCAACTTGGTTCGAACATATAATTCTGTTATGACTTTGACAAAAATCATATATCAAATAGTGTCAAAATTGACACAAAATAGTTTTTAAATCAAATAGTATATTATTAATTGTTATTTTATTCTTAAAAATCTAAGGTTCGGCCAAATGACTTAGATAAGGATATATATATTAATAATAAACAATTTGGGGTTCGTTTGGCATGTTATAGTAAGTGTATTAACCATATAGTGAAAGAAAACAAAAAGACATGGTAAAAGTTAAATTATTTAACTTAGAGTTAAATTTAATTGATAAGGTTAAAATAATATCCTAAACTTGTCTAAATTCTATTGGTTGATAGGATTTCGACCCATCCCCACTTTAGATTCGAAATAAGACCCTTTGGAACCATTATAAACCGATTTTGACTTTAATATAAAATAATATTTTGAGATATTCCTAAGGTGCCCCTCTCCTCCCTTATAAAAGGGCACCTCCTCCCCCTCCTCCTCACACCAAATTGAGCACTCAAGCTCGGCCAACCCCTGCCATTTTCCCCTCTCCACTTCCCTAGAATAGTCCTAGAGGTCCTGGTCTTCTCCAAAGACCACTCTTAGTTCCCTAAGTGGAGGATTCAAAGAGGCGTTCCAAAGAAGAGGTAATATCCATTACCGATCTTTTCAATTTCTTTCGTCTTCAACTTCTTCTTCTTTAGTTGTTTCATGATAAAGTAATAACATCAGTATTAATTACATACTGATATGTTATTATAAATATGAAACAACCCTAATTCACCTTCTATCCATCCTACGGAAAAATGAAATCACCGCGCGTGCGTACGTACGGAATACCGTCTCCACGCCGTGGTGTAATCTATTTTCCACCATCACCTTACAAGGATGGGTATAATGGTGTAATGAGTAACTATATATGATTATTATTAAGTAATATTGATACTGAAATAATATATATATATACTCCAATACAATTCCACGATCATAGGAACGATATCATCACTCGTGCGTACGTACGGAATACCGTCTCCACGATGTGATGCGACTCGTTCTACATGATCTTCATTTCATAATGATTGTATAAATGAATTGAATGAATGAATATGGTATATACTACACTAATACCATTCTGGAAATGAATTATCTATAACCTAAAGATAAGAATAAGAATTTATTCGACAAAACACGCATAAGAACAAAAAGTTATAAAGACCCGAGTAACAAGTAACAATGAAATATTACTAACAAGAAGCTAATAATATGACCATATATGATCTCATATCAATATGTATGATTCTGGAATAAGTCAATAACATTATTTAAACCATTATACAGGAGCTTCGGACACGAACAAATCAAATCGGACCTAAGGTAAGGGAAATATCACAATCTCATTTTTATCCGAGATTGTTTATTCGTAAGTATTTACTGGGGTGTATTTTATCATCCACATCCATGTTCCCTCAATATGTAATATTGTTTCCATCCACTTGAAATAGTTTAAATCCAATTTTACCCTTAGGTGAGTTTTTAGTAAAGAATATGAAAGGAATCTTTTGTCGTTTTTCCGTACGAGGTACTTTTTGACTTTTCCGACAAAAGTACGAAGAATGTTTTTTTTAACTTATACGGCATGAATGGATTTTTAAAACATTACTTCAAAGAAGCTTCCTTTACAAGTTTTCAAGTTTATTTTTAATCAACTTCTTTAATTTTAAAGTTGTATGACATGTTATGAAAGGAAAAATGTTTTTGAAGAAGAAAGGATATTTTCCTCAAGAATTCAATTCAAGTGTTTTATCAAAATTATTTTCCATCTAAGATAATAAAGGGTTCTGTTTCTATCCATATTTTTACATTGGTTTGACTATGTTGTGATGGAATTATGTTTATGAATTCCTTTATCATATATGAATTGATTTATGATGTCATGATGTTTCAAGAATCCCATTTTTGTTATATGTGTTATGCGATGATGTATGTTTTATGATTATGTGGCACACATAAGAAAGGATTCATTATAAGATGGGTGGGACCTATATCTCCCTCCAATGCATTGGGTAATGATTTTATATCTCATGAGATAGACATGGCTGGAACGGAAGGTTATTTCGGTTCAGTGATACAGGACTGAAACGAGGAGTGAACTCGGTTCAGAAAGGGACTTTGTCCACTAAGATAGTCTTGGCAATGAGTCATGACTAACAAGAAATGATTTTCCATGATTATGTGTGCATGCCACAAAGATTCAAGTTTTATGTTATGATTATGGGGATCTCATTTTCACTTCTATGATTTATTCTGTGTTAAGATATTATGATCTCTTTTGCAGGTTTTGATTTTCATAAAGATATGATATGATTTTTATTTCCTTTATTTGCCCTTGCTGAGCATTTGAGCTCACCCTTTTATGTTTTCTTTTCCCCAGGTCAGGAAGATGGATATTAAGTAGAATATGCTAAAAGGGACCCTAGATATGATGAAATAAATGGGAGACACTGTAGAAGATTTATGAACCAGTTGTTTATGTTTCCCAGTTTCTAAAGACACTATACCTATACGGTCCTTTGTGGTTTTGTCCTATGTTGTAATAAGAGTGCTTCAATTTTGAAGTATTAACAATGTATGTAAAGTGTCGGTCGTTATAAACTCCCTCTTGTGTTTCAAGATTACAACACTGACACAATGAGAAAGATCATAAGATCTTCAGGCTGCCACTAGATCACAACAATTGATCTTCCTCTTCGAGCCACCAAGAATAAATTTATTCCACACTTTATCACTTCAACTAAAATTCAATTACTTACAGTGAATATAATTAATAACTTTAAAATAAAGTTGGTTCATTTTATTCTCATGAATTGTAGAAGATAATACTTCCAATTCAACTAACTGCTATATCATAATGATGGACTTGAAAATATCCCAATGATCTTCAAGTTGACTTCAAATATAATGATTCACAATAACTCTTAACTTTTTTACTAATCTTGAGCTTTCTCAAATATATTTGAAAATTCACACTATTTTCATAAAATGTATATTGCCTAATAAAATACTCCCTATCTTCTTGTTTCTTCAAGTGAATTTGTAATCACATCTGTGTAAGCATCCACATGCATGCACATATGTACTTTGGTTTTCTAGTGGGTGATTTACCATATGTATTTATATTAGAAATCAAAATGTAACATATTTATTTATTTATTTAACAAGTATATGTGAATTTATTTCCCTATTTACTAGTAACTGTGTGCTTTATTTTTTTAATATTGTGTAGGTGAATTTTGATTTACATGGTTAAAAGCTGGATCACATTACAGAGGAACACACCTCAGTATGTTTAGGGTTTGAAGGAGTTTTTAGATTTTTCAATTTCCTATCCATCAGCTGTAGTGAGAATAAGATTTCCATGTTTTAAATGTAATTTCAGAAGATGGTTGAAGACATATGAACTTGATGAATATATAATACTAAATTAATTCCCTAGTCAATATTTGTGTTGGATTTGGCATGGAGAATCGAACATTATAGAAAGGTTGAGCATTGATGTTAATCCACAGAATGAGATCCCAACTTCGTCGACAATGAAAAATGAAATACAAAAACTCATAAATGATGCATTCAGCACTACAAGACACCACTATCATTATCAAAAAATAACATAAAATCTAGATGAGGGTGCTACAAATTGCAACATGACGAGTGAGGTTTTTGAGACTATAACACTACCAGATTAAGATTGTAAGAAATCATTGGATCCTCCTCTTGAATATACGGAGACAAATGTAAGATAAAACTTCACTGAGGAAAATAATTTTCATGATTTAGTTGAAAATGGAAATCAGGATTTATATAATGGATGTTTGAAATATTAAAATCATTTTTTTTACTGAAGTTTTACCATATCAACTGTTTATATGGAATTATAATTAAGGCAATCTCCAAGATATTGTAATTTTTGCATAATGCATTTCCTAAAGCAAAAATCCCTGAGTCTTTTTTGCAATTCTATTTACTTGAAACATTTGATGCTTCTTCTAAAAAAATGTTCAAAATGAATGTTGCTTTAACATAAACCATTAGTGACTTCCCTGGGATTTGAAATTTATCTGGTTAGAAAATTTACATGAGTTTGTCCTATCCTATTTGTAACTTTTATTTTGAGCCCAAATGGCTACCTCACAGTAGAAAATGGTGCTTCTTGATCCATCCAAGATTTCTCGATGCATCTCATATATTTCGGCTGAACAGATCAAAATTTAATAGTTTCATTGATCGTAGACCACCATCAAAGTTGTAAACTAGTTCTGAAATATTGACACTACTTGAAAATGTTGAAACAAAATTTGGGAAGGTTCTTCATTTGAATGATAGTAGCAAATGGGTTCGAAGTGCATCGTCATGTGAAATCAGAACGCAACATAGGAAGAAAAAAAGTATGTTCTTCAAACGTCCTTATTGGAAATTTAATTTTTTGTGTCATAATCTCAATGTGATGCATATTGAGATGAATATCTATGACAATTTGATTTTAACATTGCTTAATGAGCATGAAAAGTCGAATGATCATCTAAATTCTTATAAATACTTACATGTAATGAACATAAAACGTGATCTCTCACCATATGAGAATGAAAAGTATGTTCCAACAATTTTTTCAATGAAAAATGCAGATAAAGATACATTCCTTCAATTTTTAAAGAATGTGAAGGTGTCTGATGGGTATTGAAGTAACATCTTGAGGTGTGTTGACTTGAAGAATCATAAGTTAAATAGATTGAAAAGTCACAATTTACATATTTTGTTACAACAATTACTACCATTGTCATTGCATACATTATTACTTGAAAAAGTTAATGTTGTTTTACTCCAATTCTGCACATTTTTTAGATAACTATGTGATTAATATCTACATCCATTTCAGCTTGACAACCTTGAGGAGAGATTTTTATTGACCCTTTCTGCAATGGATATGATCTTTCCTTTGTCGTTTTTAACTTTCAGGATGCATTTAAATATGGATTTGGTTGAGGAAGCTAAATTAGGAGGCCCCGTTCATTATCTATGGATGTATCGGATTGAGAGGTAATTTATTTATATATTTTTCAATTATGTAGACAATTTTTTAAACATAATTAAATTCATAATTATATTTATTTGATTTCACATATATCATGGGAATTTGAAATCATACATGATAAATAGAGCTCAACCAGAATTCTATATTACTGAAGGATTTTTGTATGAGGAGTGACTTACCTTTTGTTCTAGATAATTGAATGATATTGAGATAATATTTAATCAAGTTGGATATGTTAACGAAACATCAAATCAATATCAAATACATCAGAAATCAAAAATATTTCCTGTTATATGCTGACCAGTTGGGAGAACCTCAAATGTGACACAGAGAGAATTGGAATTTTTACAGGCACCTAGAAATGTGCTGCTGAATAGTGAAATTGGAAATATATTTATTGAAGAGTTGAGGATACAAAAAAAATAGATGAATGATAGGTCAAACAAGAAATCATAATGATATAACAAAATCTGTTAACAAAGATCTTGTAGAATGGTTTTCACGACACGAAAGTTCATAAATATTGAAATAAATGCCAATATTAGTTTGACAGATATATTTTGTAAATATAATAAAGTATATTTATTTTTTAGATCATGAATACCGATACTCAAGAAGAGTTGTCAGAAGATTTCATTTTTCTTGTTCGAGGTCCTCTAAAACATGGTATAAAGTCTGATGCTTACAACATGAATGGATTTAGATTTCAAACAGTTGATTGATAAATGTGATTGAAAACACAGAATAATGGTAGGTTTACATTTTCTGATGTGGGATACTATAGAAATATGACTGATATATTATTGAATTAAACTACAATGGGAATTTTTCAGTTGTTTTATTCAAATACAATTTGGCCGATATTATCAAAGGTGTTAAAAGAGATTTCATAAAATTTACATCTATGAACTTCTCTCGCTTGATGGATTTATTTTATTGTGAACTGTATGATCCATATATCTTATCATCACAAGAAATAATGTTATATTATGTGAATGATGTTGTGGATGAAGGATGGAGTGTAGTTGCACACATAATACAAAGAGATTTGTATGATATGGGTGATGAAGTGGAAGATTTGATCTCTGAAATTAAATCTCATCAACAACAAGAAGTAGAATTATTTTTCCATCATGATATTGAAAATATTATTCTAGAAAGTATGAATGAAGTGGATGAATTAATGGAGCAAGAAACTGACATGATTAAAGCGGAAAATGATCGTATGTATTGTTATTTATTCATTTAGCAACCACTTATTTCATTTGTGCAGTCATTCATTATCACTATTATGTATATTTTTTCTGTTAGTACTGGGCAACTATTTTCATTTTTAAATTTTTTTCTACATATTTTTTTTGAAATATATGTTCAAAACTTAATTTAATTTGATTAAATGATAGGAATTCCAAGGAGTAAGTGATACGTTGTTTCATCCACTACTGACATAGATGACGATCCATCGGTCTCCCTCCCTACGGCATCTGAGCCACTAGATGCCTTCCCCCCTACACCATTTCCCCATGAATCATCTCTCACACCCTCTGTGATCATCCCTTTATAAGCTGAGTCATCGACTCCCCCTTCACCGGCCTCAACATCAGGGTGGCGGCGCGCTAATTTTAGTTCATCACGGGAATTCTGGAAGGTCACTTTTATAGGTACAAATTTAAATATAAATAAATTTAATTCACTTTTGTTATACTAATTTCTAGTTCATTAAAGATGAAAAAATGAAGCTGTGGAGAAAAATCTAAAAATTGAAGATGTGTGGAATATGAATGGATAAAATATATTTGTCCCATTTAATTCATATGGGGTCCCTACGGATGACGCCGCAGAATTACTCGGACAAATTCTAGGCCAACTGGCAGCGGAGCCCATTTACCTAAATATTTCTTATGATTATTGGAAACATATGCCTCCAAGTTGGAAAAATTAAGTTTTTGATTCCCAAATAAAGGTAATTTTAATACATTATAGTGTAATTGAATGTCATGTTATTAATATGTTCAAAATGAATTTCTGTATAAAGATGTTTTTTCACCTAAAAGTTACTGATGTGATTTCATGAAAGTGGATGTTGAAAACCCTTGGTATGAAATTGAAAGACAACAAATAAATATTGTGGATCTATGTAAATGATACTTCGTTGAACGTCCAATATTTTTATGATAAGCTAACCAATGGGGTAGCCAAAAAACATTGGAATGTTTTGGTTGACAAACATCATGATGGAAAGCAGATGGTATTTAAATATATATTATTTTATTAATATCATTTTACATTTAAAAATGTATATTAAGAGGAGATGAAATTGAATACATTACTATGAAATTTTATTTTATTTATTTCATGATCTAAGAAGAAAAAATGCATCAAGCCGGGCTAAGAAAGTCATCCCTCACACTATGGGGTCAAAAAAATTTTCGAGAAGCCGATCGACTCTAGTAATATTTTCATTAGTTTAAATATTTATTAGACAATATTATCTATTTAATATTTTAACTTTTTTATTTATCTTTGTTTAATGTGGTCATAGAGTTTAGGGCACGAAGCATCCCGAACTGATGTGTGGTTCGATGTTCCCAAAAAATCTGGTGGAAGTTTTGTAAAGGAGCCTACCAAATAAGTTGGGTTATGAACTCATTTTTATTATTATAATAACTTATTATTAGTTTTTAATAGGATAATTGTTGGCACCAAAAATGTGGCCCGAAAGGAAGGGCCGAAAAAGACAGCCGGCGCGCTGCCTCGCGAAGCACAGCCGCTAAGCCCCGCCGCGAAGCGTCCCAACCTTGGCGGCCCCGCGAAGCTCCGGAGGCGGTAATCCTCCGCGAACCGGTTTGACGTTCGCGAGCCGCCGCGAAGCACCGGAGGCGGTAATCCTCCGCGAACCGGTTTGACGTTCGCGAGCCGCCGCGAAGCACCGGAGGCGGTAATCATCCGCGAACCCGTTTGACGTTCGTGAGCCGCCGCGAAGCCCCGGAGGCGGCGCGCGAGCCCTGCTTCGCGGCGCCCCTTCCCTATAAATACTCGACTCCCCCTGAGTCCACGAGACGGAAAATCCGACCTTTCGGCTTCTCCTCTCCCGAATCGCAAAGCACGCTTTGCCCCGGGAATCATGAGCTCTGCGAGGTATTTCTACTTCGCGAGACGACTCTGATTTGTTTCGTTTTGAGCCCCTCTTCCGAGAGGGATGCCCTTCGCGAATCTCAAGGGCGTTCGCAAAGGAAGGGGATTCCCAAGGGAACCCGGGCAGCCGCGGAGCACTTGTGCTTCGCGAAACACCCAACCCATACGAGTAATCCTTATGCTAAGGCAGGATCGCTCTACTTCGCGAAGTACACTGCTTCGCAGGACCCTGCTTCGCGAAACACTCTTTCTTCGCGAGGAAGTGCTCCGCGAACACTGTTCCACTTCGCGAAGCACCTCCCACTCCCACCTATGCCCCATGCTAAGGCCAAGGCACCCCACTTCGCGAAGAACACTCCTCTGCTTAGTGATTCCTCTTTCCGTGCGACCCTCCAGGTTTGCACGATGTGATTTCAAGTCCCATGGACAACACCTCCCGTAGCGTTGCTTCGCCTAATGCTTCTTCGCATAGGCACGCTAACGGCTATTGCTTCTTCGCATAGCCATGCTAACATGGACCCCTCGGTGGTTCGTCCCACGACCCCCCTTTACCATGGCCTTACTGACACCTTCCCTTCCCCAAGGACCAGAGGGTACCGGTCATGTAAGCCCTAGGGGTGTGGAGTGAACCCACCTCGTCCGAGCTGCAGGACGTTAAACTGCCAAGCACCACGTCCTCAACACATGACGTTAAACTGTGACCCAACCTCATCTCCCTCACAAAGGGTCCCCCCAGCTCGAACATTCATTACACCACTCGTCTCCACAGGAATGGAACTCTTCCGCACATGGAATGAGATCCTCCTTGTCGGAGTGGTGTATGTTCGCAGGGGAAGGGCTGCCTCAGAGCGTAAGCCCCCCAACCTTTGGTACAGATGATTGCACCAGTGCATCTCGGTACTTCCACACTACCAAGGTCAGTGGAGGACGTGATAGGGAACGAGGCACCTCTCATCGTCGGACCAAGGTCCATCTTCCCCGCGCTCCGTCGCGCCATGGGCCTCCATCCTGGAGTAAGTCCCAACACCATGGGCCGCCCAACGCGTAAGCCCCTCTTCGCTTCTCACGGACGCACCCTTCGCGACGTGATCGTCAGGTCCATGCAACCTCTTGTTTCTCACACCGAGCATGACTCACGTGGGCTTAGAGTGAGCACCGACCCTGACAAAACCACCCCATTTGAACTACGAGGTCTTTGATCCATGTTAAGACATGGTACGTAGGAAGCCTCCACGAGGTTCAAGCCCACCCGTCGCTCATTCACGTCGGGTCCCATTCCAGTCCGGCGGTAAGCCGTTGTGACCACCTGAACTACGAGGTCTTTGATCCATGTCAAGGCATGGTACGTAGGAAGCCTCCACGAGGTTCAAGCCCACCAATAGTGGACCAAGGTCTACTTTCACGTCGGTTCACCGACAAAACCCCATTTGAACTACGAGGTCTTTGATCCATGTAAAGGCATTGTACGTAGGAAGCCTCTATGCGGTTCAAGCCTACCCGTCTTTCACGTCGGGTTTCACCCCCGTCCAGCGCGACGTTAAACTGCACTCCGGTGCAGTGGTAAGCCATTGCGACCCGTCCATCCCAACGAACTACGGGGACTTTGATCCGTTTCAAGGCATGGTACATAGGAAGCCTCCACGAGGTTCAATCCCACCAATAGTGGACCAAGGTCTACTCTCACGTCGGTTCATCGACACACCCACCTGTCGTTTCTTCACGCCGGGTCCCATCTTCATCCAGCATGACGTTAAACTACACTTTGGTCTGGTGGTAAGCCATTGCGACCCAACCATTTGAACTACGAGGTCTTTGATCCATGTCAAGGCATGGTACGTAGGAAGCCTCCATGAGGTTCAAGCCCACCCATCGCTCATTCACGTCGGGTCCCATTCTGGTCCAGTGGTAAGCCATTGCGACCCACCATTTGAACTACGAGGACTTTGATCCATGTCAAGGCATGGTACGTAGGAATCCTCCCAGAGGTTCAAGCCCAACTCCCCTCGGACCAAGGTCCAGCTTCACGTCGGTTTACCGGCACCATCCCGAACTACGCGGACTTTGATTCCCTGCCACGGGGATACGTAGGAAGCCTCGTCAAGGCTCAATCCCAACTTCACTGTCGCCCCCTGCGATGGTCCCATTTCACTCTCATCCGTCTCCGCTAGACGTTAAACTCGCGGCATACCCTGTGTTGAACACGGGAAGCTGAGGAAAACCTCAGATACGTGTCTATGACATGTAATTCCCCGCGCTCGATGTGGGATGCCTCGGGCTTCCACGCCCTCGAGAAGCCTTGTGGTCAAGGATAACAGACAGACATGCCAGGTACCCCAGCATCCAGACACGCAACTGATGCCTCAACGTGACTACTCCCCTGACCGAAGGTTGCTACCCTGAATGGACCCTTTGGAATGTCCCGACAGAAGCAGCGTAATTAACCGGCGCCCATGGAAACATGGCACTGGGAAGAGTTTCACGAACTACGTATTAAATCTATGAGGGAGACCCGGACTAGGTGACGAGTTCTTAGGAGGAATCCATGGAAGGAAGAACCGACATCCCATCATCCCGTTTCGATCAAGGAGCAGACGTACCTGAACAAGGAACGAATGCTGCCCGCCTTTGGAAAGCGGGAATGCGGGGCAACAAAGCCGCGCGTCCCCCCCCCCCTCGCGGACGGATATGCGCGCGCCCCGGCGAAAGCGTCGGAAACAGAAATGGTGAACCCGACGTGAAATTCTTCTCCTCAGCATGGAGATTAGTAGCGTTCGAGACACCAGTAGATTGACGTGTCACCGGATTCAGATATCTGTTGCCTGGTCCCACCAAGCAAATGGCAGGCCTGTCGTGAAACTCACCGGAAGTCGGGGTAGTAGAACGTGGGGCACTCCGCTCTGAAGCGTGTTGGCGTGGATCCTTCTCACAGAAATGGAGGATGGAAGAACGCTGGGGCACTGGTTGTCAATCCTTTTCCTCTCAGCACAGATGAGTTGATCCCTTCGCTTGCCAGGAACCAGGTTGCTATTTCAGAGATGCGGTCACCATCCGCTCCTCGCCCGCGCAGGGGCAGGGGCAACACCACGACGGCCACTCCACATGGTACCACCACCGCCACGACGGCTGCCACATCACGGAATACGGGACGTCCACGTCCCCTTTCCCCATCAGAGGTCATCCAACGAAGGGTGATCAACAGCCTCGTGCACAGGTACGAGGAGGAAGGGGTCATCCCGACTAGGGATATGGCTATCCTGGACCTGGAGGCCTCCAGGCCCCACCATCAACGCCGCCCTAACCGGCCGCGCTGGGAGCCCCTGCTCCCCACCCAGACATTCAACCGTTTCGGGAGCCTATCTCAGGAACGCCTTGACGACTCTTCGCCTTACGCTGAAGAGGCGGGCGCTGTCCGGCTCAGTCCGCTCAGGGCCCCGACCCAGGGCCCCCAGGCGAGAGCTCCCATCTGGCCACGTCAGCGCCGTCGTCCAGCCCCGCAGGAAGAGCAGGCAGACTACGTCCCTGCACCACCTGCACCGGCCCGCCTGACCCGACGTCAGCGCCGGGCCCGGGCTGAGGACGCTCGCCTAGGCGCGTCCACGTCGACAGCTACAGTGGCCCGAGCCACCGCCGACGTACATTATGAATCCCCCGCGTACATTGAGCAGGGGCACCCCTTCGCCCAACCAGGATCGAGACCCCAACCGCCCCGCGGGCAGGCTGGGTTGACTCTCCGGGTTGCAGGCCCAAGTAGTGATCGCCGCGAGGTAACCCGCGGTGATGCCACCCCGTACGGAGGTCCTCCCCGTACCACTACTCCACAGAGCGTGGGCCTTCCCCGCTCCGAGGTTCGTCATGGAGGCATGCCTCGTGCTGCCCCTATCCTGCAGGAAGACCTGCCCCGTGGCAGTGATGCTCAGCGCGGAAACATTTCCTGCGCCCGTTGTACAGGGTATGGAGCCCATCCTTCTGAAGGCACCGTCCATCCGGTCCTTCTCCCACGTGGGGGTCCCCCCTACGT
Organism: Viscum album; assembly: GCA_963277665.1. Taxonomy (NCBI): domain Eukaryota; kingdom Viridiplantae; phylum Streptophyta; class Magnoliopsida; order Santalales; family Viscaceae; genus Viscum; species Viscum album. Next base: position 258,636,964 of record OY728150.1, read on the forward strand.
CCTTTCTGCAACTGGCGAAGGTCCTCCTCACCCCAGCAACTCAAGGAGTGAAGGTCATCCTCGCTCCACTCACATCGACCATGGAGGTCTTCCCCATGCTCCTTCCAGTTCCAACAGAGGCCCCGCCCACATGGGTACTATTCATGGAGGTCCTCCCCATGTACCCTTTGACATTTGCCCTGGTGCCCCTCACACCCCGGCTGTCTCGAGTGGGGGCCCTCTCCGCCACGGCGCCAGCACCACCCCAAGGCTGCCTGATAGGGGTCAACCCTGTCCCGAAGAGCCACCCAGAGGCAGAAGAGCGGGTCGTCGCCGCCACGAGAAGAATCCCGGGAAGGCCCAGGCGGATATCAAACCTGCCCGCTTCTCCGATTCGGAAGCGGAATGCGATTCAGCGATGGAACCTTCTCCCAGCTCCTCCGTATTAAGGACTGGGGCAGGAACCAGACGCGTCAGCCTCGTTCTCCCAGAATTTGAGGTCCACCGGATTCCCGTCTCTCTCTGCAGGTACATCCAGGAGGAAGAAATCCTGGGAATTCCGCAGGTTTCGACCGCGCGGCCACTGCCATCGTCACCCGAAGCGCCCTCTACCTCCACTCGGGATCACGAGGAGCTGTTTTGGGGGTCAACGAAGGTAGAGCCACGACATGACCGGACATCGGTAACGGCGATTCTCGTACCCGAAGCAGTGGCTGTTAGCCCGTCCTATCGCGACATTGTGGTCAGGTCACCTCGCTCTTCAGAGGAAGGCCCAGAATTCGGTGGCCAGTCTGCTCGCTCGCCGTATTCTCCACCGCCGAGTTTGCTGTCCCAGAGGTCCGCCTCGGTACCGCTACCGGTCCCTCAGCTGCCCCCGGTTGATGAGTGGGGTAATGTAGGGCTGAACCCCGAGGACGAACCCAGGAGCTTCTGGAGTATTCTTGCAGCGGACTATTTCCCGGAGAAGTTCTGGCCTACGGCGGCGCTGAATTTCCGCGTACCCGAGTCGCTTACCCCTGAAGAAGTGGGATGCCTTTGTCGAACCCTGCAGGCGACACACTATCGCCTCCGTTTTGAATGGGTGGAGTACCCCAGAAGTCGTGAGCACTTCGAAGAAATCGGCGAGCAATGCCGCCTGATCGATGCAGCCGCACTTCTTGCATTCCAGCACCCTGAGTCGCCAAGCCACCCGAGCGTCCTTCAACGAAAATGCGTTCAGAGTCTTAAAGAAATCCGTAGAATCGTCGGGGAAGCCACCCCCCATGTGCAAGTCCGTGGCTGGGGACACTATGCTGCCCTTCTGTTCGATCCTATTCGATGACAACCCGATTCGCTCTGCGACATCGAGGACATGCCCTCGAGAGGAATCGTGGTCCACATGGCCGACATTGTGGACAGGGAAGACGAACTGGAACTCCTTGATGGAAACTTCCCCCCAGACGGTGCACCGCCACTACTCGACCCATCAGGGAGAGTCACCCGTCAGCAGAGGAACCTGCTAGGCCTGCTCGTACCCACCGAGTCGCTGGTACTCAGTCGAAACACCGGCAAAGGTAAAGAGCACGTCGGAACCGTCAAGAACTCCGACCCATCCGCCTCTGTGCAGAAAACAGACGAGGATCCTGAGAAGGCCGCGTTACGCCAGCAGCTTGCTGAGCAGAAGAGGCTGGTTGACGAACTCTTGGCTGAACGCACCGCGGAGCGACGACCCGACTATGGTAATCCCAGGCCGGGGCAGCAGGGGCAGGAACAACTTCCCCTCGGCGAGATGCCTCCGGGCAACCTTGATCATGCTACTGCCACGGACAGGGCGGAAGCCGGAACATACAGCAAGAGGGCGCGATATATCTCGCCAAACCCCCCTGAGCGACGGGGCAATCTGAAGAATCCAACCCGGGTTCCCCCAGTCGCCCAGCAGGTCGTCCAGCCAGTTGACCCGCGAGCGGCCGAAGCCGTCTACCGTGTTGAAGAACCTGGAAATGCGCTTGTGGTTAGGGATCGCCGTCAAGACAAGGACCCCCACCCAGAGGACCTTATTGCGGCACTCACAGCCCGCCTCGAGGCGTTGGAAACACGGCAGGTGGCGGTCCCACCGGATGGCAAGCCTTATCCCGCGTGGGTGGATGATATGCCCGCGCCTCCGGGTTTTGGGAACCCCACCTTCTCGCCTTTTAACGGGACAGGGGACCCACCCCAGCACTTGGCTCATTTCTCTTCCATGTGTGGCCCCATGCTGGGGACCCCGGCTCAGCAAGAAGCCGCTAAGCTCCGATGTTTTGTACAGACATTGGAAGGTCCGGCATTCATCTGGTACAACCAGCTCCCTATCGGATCAGTGACCAGTTGGGAGGATCTTCGCCGGCAGTTCTTATACCAGTTCAGCTCCACCACGCGAAAGACCAGCATTGCGGACCTCTTCAAGTGCAAACAGAGGCCTGATGAGCGGGTTGGAGACTTCATCGCCCGGTGGAAAGGACTTACGTATTCCCTCGACATGCCACTGACTCAGGAGCAATTACTGACGATGTGTGTGGGGAACGTCAAGACAGAGCTGGTACCCTCCTTGATTACCCAGAACTACCCTGGAGGGTTCAGAGATTTCTCGGATAAGGCCCAGCGCCTCGAGGAGGCCCTGCAACAGGCAAGTCAGGCACGTTTGCTGCCCCCTATAATCCCAGCCAGGAGGGCCGTCAGGGCTGAACCCGCCGCGGTGGCTCAAATAGAAGCCCCGAGGCAGATGGAATTGCTACCGGCGGCACCACTCCCGCAACCCCGCAGAGGTCCTCCACCTCAAGCGCAGGCTCCTGCCCAGCAGCGACTGCCTCAGAACCGACAGGTTCCCCCGCACAATGCGCCACCGCCACCTAGGCGAGACAACCAGGCGCCGCCTCCTCGGCAGGCCCCTCCGGTCCCTCGACAGGACCAGGCCCCCAGGGCTCCTTACCCGGAAAGAAAGTACCATACCTATTCGTTCAACTAAAATCAGGTCCCTGGTTACTTCCGAAGTGCTCTAGAGCAAGGGATTGTGCGTCTGCCTGAGTGCAGGAGGCCGGCAGAGGCGCATCTCACCGATCACCCCAACTACTGCCCTTATCATCGGATCCTGGGGAACACCCTCAACCGATGCTATGTGTTTAAAGACTGGCTTTAGGACCAGGTCAACAACAACATAGTCAAGTTGGGCCCAGCGCCAGCACAAGTGGCAGGCGTCTTTGCGGGATCAGAAATCGGCAGTGACAGCGAGGGTGAGTGGCAGCAGGTCCCTAGCCGCAGGTCCCAGAAATACGACAACTGGATGGCTCGAAAAACCGTCGTCCATGCCCAGGGTATCATACGGTAATGCCTAAAGTAGTCGGAACCTTCAGAAGAAGTAGTCGGTGCCTCAGCATCGTCTTCCCAGTCGACCTCTGCCCAAAAGGGCAAGCAGCAGCGACACAAGAAGAAGCAACGTGCACCGCCAGTGTCGTCGTCATCCCACACTCTTGGCGACTTTATGCCTCCCGAAATGGGCATTCCTCCCAGAATCCGCCCAGCGGTGGATGACTTTTCGAGCGACAGTCAAGGGTACGCTTCGGTTAACACCGTGGAGCTGGTAAAGCCCTATATGACCCCCGATGATGGGGAACCCCAGGCAGACCTCCCCAACGTTTCCAGCCGACGTCAACGTCGGCGGAATCGCAACCGCGCCGGTCATCGAGATACATCAGCCAGCATTTGTGGCCAAGCCGTGCACGCTACCGAGACCAGGCAGCAGGCTCAGCGCAGATCTCAGCACGCGCAGACCCATCCGGCACCCTCAGCTCTACCTCCACCGCCGTTCGTGTTGCTGGATCAGGGAGAGCCGCCTCGTTCATATCACAACTAGTCTTGCCCGGCGACAGGCCAACCTCTGCTTTCCGATCCTAGCCCGGCGACTACTCTTCAGGCTTCTACAGATAGGCAGCAAGATGCACCCAGTACTAGTTACTCGCCAGTCCAGCCAGCCGGACCCGTTGTGCATCAAAATGCCAAACGACCTCCTGTAAGCCGAGGTTCGCGTTTGGCACGAAAGTACGATGTTCTGAAGCATCTGGCCGGCATCCCGGCGAGGCTTTCCATCCTCAAGGCCCTTCTCCTGTCATCTGAAATGCGCGAGGCACTTGCCGAGGCCCTAAGGAGCCCCCTCCAGTTCAAGACGGAAGTGGAAGCTGCGGAAGCCTTCCATACCGAGACGATTGAAAATGCCGAATGCCAGGCGGTTATCTCATTCTCCGGTGAAGATGAAGACCCTCCTATACAGGGGCACATTCGCCCACTGTATATCATTGGCCACTTCAACGGTGTGGAAGTCCGCCGATGCCTCGTTGTCACGGGTTCTGGAATCAACCTAATTCTGACCCGGACGCTGCGAAAGCTGGGTCTGTCCGAAGGTGATTTAACTCCCTCTGACCTCAGGATCCAGGGGTACGACAGGACAGAGCAAACTCCGGTCGGCAAGATCCGCCTGAAGACCCAGTTCGGTGGCTTAATTTCCAGCACCGAGTTCATGGTTGTTTCTCAGGACACCGCCTACAACGCATTGATGGGTAGGCCATGGCTCCATCTGCATGCAGCGGTCCCCTCGTCGTATCACCAGTGCCTTAAGTACTCGCTCAACGGTCGAGTAGGCGTGCTCCAAGGAGACGCGTCCCCTTTCGCTTCTTGTGAGGCCCTCTATCTGGATGCGGGTTATTACAAAGGTAAGGACAAGAAAATCCTGGTCAGCGAGGATGAGCCCGCCCTGATCACAAGTGATCCCTGGGCAAGCATGGACGATGCCTACATCCTCCCGATCCACCGATTGGAGGCCACGACCCCCGACATGGGACAATGTTTCGTTGTTTAGGGTACGCAAGGAAGGCATGTTCCCGTGTCCAAGCGACGGTGGAGAATCACCTCGTACTCCTACATCAACCAGGCTCGGGTCATCCTGGAACCTCCTACCCCTGTACGGTACCGGGACGTCAAGCTGATGACAACGGCGGTGCGCCATACGTGTCTCTTTCGCCGGGCTGGAATTAACCGACTCAGGCCGACACGTCACCACTTCTTTGATATCATCAAGCGTGGCCCCTTAGGCCGAAGGCCAGATGGGATCAGATCAAATGCATTCATTGCTATGGTCTCAACGACAAGTGAGTCTCCTGATTTGATGACCACTGCTGCCCAAGCCGGCACCAGCTGCCCCTCGGGTTTCGAGATCCCAGAAGTATCTTCCGCCGTGGGAAGTCCCCCCACGGCTGGGGAGGAAGACTTGGAGGATGCTCCCCCAGCCTTTGAAGAAGGCGTCTCTACCACGGTCGATGAACTGGTACAGGTGAACCTTGGTAGCGAGGCAGATCCAAGACCCACATTGATCAGTGCGGCCATGTCCCTCGAGGAGCGGCAGCAGTATGTAGACTTCCTCAAACAGCACCGCGATGTGTTTGCCTGGAGTTACGATGAGATGCCAGGGCTGGATCCCCAAGTGGCTGTCCACCGTCTGGGCCTCCCAGAAAAACATCGTGGGTTCAAGCAGCCTCCCAGGAAAATGCACCCTTCCCATGGCGCTATGGTTGAAGCCGAAGTTGATAAGTTAATCAAAGCCAACTTCGTCAAAGAGGTCCAATACCCCAAATGGCTCGCCAACATTGTTCCGGTCAGAAAGAAGAATGGGCAGATCAGAGTCTGCATCGACTTCCGCGATCTCAATCGCCACTGCCCAAAGGATGACTTCCCACTCCCAGTGACGGAGCTGTTGATTGACGCCACGGCCGGGTTCCAAGCCCTCTCTTTCATGGATGGGTATTCCGGGTATAATCAGATCTGGATGGCCCCCAAAGACGAGGAGTCCACTGCCTTCAGGGCCCCCCAGGGTACCTTTTGCTACCGGGTAATGCCATTCGGTTTGAAAAATGCAGGTGCCACTTATCAAAGGGCCATGCATCGCATATTCAAACCGATCCTCGGGACGTTGGTGGAATGCTACGTGGATGACCTTGTAGTCAAATCACGCCAGTGCCAGGACCATCTCAAAGACCTTGAGAAAGTGTCTGGTTTCCTCCGTTCTCATCACCTGAAGATGAACCCGCTGAAGTGTGCCTTCGGAGTCACCTCCGGGAAGTTTTTGGGCTTCGTTGTCAGATACCGAGGTATCGAGATCAACCCGGAGAAGATCAAGGTCATCAGCCAAATGCCTCCCCCGAGCAACATTCGGGAGCTTCGAGGCCTGCAAGTCCACTTAGCCTATATACGCCGATTCATTGCGAATTTGGCTGGCAAGTGTAAGCCCTTTTCCCGGCTCATGAAGAAAGACGCTGCCTACGAATGGGATGAGGAGTGTCGGGCCGCCTTTGAGGAAATCAAGCAGTATCTGCTCCAACCTCCGGTCTTGATGCCACCCGTCTCTGGAAAGCCGCTAGTCCTTTATGTGACTGCCCTAGAGAGATCCCTCGGTGCGCTGCTCGCCCAGAAGAATAACGAGGGCACTGAGAACAGTCTCTACTATCTCAGCCACATGCTTCTCGATACGGAGGTCAGATACTCCCCCATCGAAAAGAGCTGCCTCGCGCTCGTCTTTGCTGTGCAGAAGTTGCGGCACTACCTGCAACACCACGAGGTACAATTGATCTCTCGGGTAGATCCGCTGAAGTACATCCTGAACCGCCCCATGCTGACTGGCCGACTAGCACGGTGGGCGGTGATTCTCCAGCAATTTGATATCAGGTTCGTGCCTCAGAAGGCCGTTAAGGGTCAAGCATTGGCAGACTTTTTAGCTGCCCATCCAACATCCGCGGATCAATCCCTGGACCTGGATTTTCCCGACAAGACGATCCTCTCAGTCGATCATGCTGCCCCATGTTGGCAAATTCATTTCGAAGGCGCCTCCCGGAGCCCCACCGGTAGAAGGCTCAACGACCCCAAACTCAACAGAGTGGGTCTGGGTATTGTTTTCATTTCCCCGGCGCAAGCCGTCCTGCCGTACTCGTTCCTGCTGTCAGAAGGTTTTACAAACAACGAGGCAGAGTACCAGGCTCTCATCACCGGCCTCGAGTTGGCCCTTGAGATCCATGTTCCCCATCTACATTTGATGGGAGATTCCGAGCTGGTGATCAAACAGGTTAATGGCGACTACGTCGTCAGGAAGCCAGATCTTGCACCGTTACTGGAGTACACCCTCCTCCTAATGGCCCAGTTCTCCCCTCGTCCAGAGGTTACCCATGTCCCAAGATCGCAGAACGGACAAGCGAACGCCCTGGCTGTCTTGGACGCGTCGCTCGCAGAACCCGAGCAAGATGATTTGGTCATACACGTGGCCCACCGGAGAGTCATTGCTCCCGTCACCCAAGAGGACCGTGATAGCCTGCGGGTAAGTCATCTCACCGCCGGACCCTCCATGTCGGGAGTCACGGGTTCGTCAGACGCAGTGGTTGAAACCACCCCCGACTGGAGAGCACCTTTTGTCGAGTATCTCCAAAATGGTCAGCTCCCGGACGACCGGGCCGAACGCGAGCGAATCCGACGCCGCGCTCTGCAATTTACCCTCCAGAGCGGCCCCAGTCTTGAGCAGATCCTCTATAAACGGAGTTTCGATGGTATCCTCCTCTGTTGCATCCAAGGAGTAAAGATACCTGAATTTATGCAAGAGGTTCACGCCGGTTCCTGAGGCGCCCATCAAGCTGGGCCAAAGCTGTCCCAGAAAATCCGGAGGTTAGGGTACTTCTGGCCCTCCATGATCCGCGATTGTATTGGATACGCCAAGAGATGCCACGCGTGCCAAGTACACACCAACTTCTTGCATCGGCCGCCAGAACCCCTCCACCCCACCAAGTACTCTTGGCCATTTGCGGTATGGGGACTTGATGTAGTGGGACCGTATCCGCCGGCAACAGCCCGCCAGTGCAGGTTCATCCTGACAGCTACAGATTTCTTCTCCAAGTGGGCAGAAGCAGTTCCGCTCAACGAGGTCAAGGCCCGTTCCATCGTTGACTTTGTGAGCTCCAACATTATCCACCGGTTTGGAGTCCCTCACGCTGTCCTCACCGATAACGGCACCAACTTCCGGGCATCTGAATTGAAGAAATTGTACGCTAAGTACGACATCCGGTCGAACCATACCTCCCGCTACCACGCACAGGCGAATGGGAAGACCGAGGCGTTCAACAAGACCCTCTCAAACATTCTACAGAAGATAGTTGGTCAGAACAAGAAGAGTTGGCCGGACAAGCTCCCCAACTCCCTCTGGGCTTACCGGACGACGACTCGCAACTCTACCCAGGTGACCCCATATTCCCTGGTGTATGGAGCTGAGGCCGTCCTACCCATTGAGATCCAGCTGTCGTCGCTACGCACTACAGTTTATGATCACCAGACATCAGATGAGGTAGCCGAGATCCGTCTAGCTGAATTAGAGGCACTGGACGAGAACCGGCTTCGTGCCCTGCACAATCTGGAAAGGCATCAGGACAAGATAGCGAGAGCTTTTGACAAGAAGGTTCATCTCCGTTCTTTTCTACAGGGTGACCTGGTATTGGCCCTTCGAGCGCCAATAATTCCCGGTAGGAAACCACCCAGGTTAGAACCCAAATGGGAAGGGCCTTATATCATCCATAAGGTTTACCCTAATGGAGCATACTCCTTGGTGACCACAGATGGAGAGCGTGTAACTCCTCCCACCAATTCCAAATTCCTCAAGCGATACTTCGCCTAGGGCAAAACAGTGGTCCTGCATGACCCTAAACTGCGAGAGGGTCCTGCATGACCCTAAACTGCGACTTGGTCCCGCATGACCTTAAACTACCTCTCCGTCCTCACTGCAAGACGTTAAACTGCAAGCCAGTCAGGTCTTCCTGACCGAGGCCCAGTCTCAGGCCCCTCGGCCTCTTTGGGCCCCTGGCCCCGCCTCCACCGCGGTCTGGCCCCATGCCCCCTCGTTTCTCTCCGACTTACCCTCTTACGGGATCGTACGGTATGGTGTAGTACTACGTCCTCACGTTGGGATCATGTACCATACCGTACACATCCCCGAATGAGATTCCCCTCGTCCCGCATGACGTTAAACTGCATTTCAAGAACTACGTACGGCTTGATTCCCATCTTTATGGGATACATAGGAACGCTCGGACGCCTCGTCTTGATCCCCGCCCCAAGCTTTTCTCTTCCACTATTCCCCCTGGGGATAGTTTCCTTGGAGGATCTTTGTGTAGCAGGGAGTAGGCTTTCTTGGCCCCGCTCATGCAACCCCACTCACGCAAAGATTGTAAAGGTCGCACCATGCGCCCACTCCCGTTATTCTACCCTCCCACGTCCTCACCGCATGACACTAAACTGCATGGCCTCCAAGAACTACGTATGGCTTGATTCTCATCCTTATGAGATACGTAGGAACGCCCGGACATTTCGTCCGTTGGCCCAGCCCAAAAGCCAAAATCTTCCCCTCGGGTCAAGACATGGCAGGGTGCACACTTTTTCCCCGAACCACGTCGAGCAAGCCTCGACCCGGCTGCATATTCCCCCTGGAGGTGTTTTCCCCTTTCGTGGATGAACGCAACTGAGCTTCACCTGCTCCTTGACTGGGATTCTGTCCCAAGGTGACAAACTTTCCCCAGGTGGTGCTAGCGATTCGGGCCATGGCCCAGGATTCTTCATAAGGGTGTACGGTGTGATGTAGGACTGCGTCCTCATTCACGTCGGGATCATGTACCATGCCGTACGCCCTCCCTTTACGAGGCTCATCCTCAGGCCCCTTGGCCTCCTTGGGCCCCTGGCCCCCCGTCCTCATGTAAGACGTTAAACTACAGACCAGTCAGACCTTTCTGACTGATAACTTCCCCTTTTCTCCAGGCCACGGTCCAGGATTCTTCACCCGGAGTGTACGGTGTGGTGTGGGACTACGTCCTCATTCACGTCGGGATCATGTACCATGCCGTACAACTACCCTTACGAGGCCCAGCCTCAGGCCCTTTGGCCTCCTTGAGCCCCTGGCCCCACGTCCTCATGTAAGACGTTAAACTACAAGCCAGTCAGGTCTTCCAGACTGATGCCTGACCTTAGGCCCCTTGGCCTTTCCAGGCCACTGCCCAGGTTCCCCCCTTACCCAGGGTGCGTGACGCAGTGTAGGACTACGTCCTCATTCACTTCGGATTCTTCTCCATACCGCACACCTCCCTTGTTTCGGAGTATATTACTCCCCTCCTCGTCCTGCATGACGTTAAACTGCACTTCAAGAACTACGTGTGGCTTGATTCCCATCTCCATGGGATACATAGGATCACCTAAACGTCTAGGCTTCGGGTCCAGCCCCATATCTCGGGAATCCCCATCCCATCTTGGCCCCCTGGCCTATCCTTCTTCCATGAGGGGACCATATGGTGTGGTGTGAGATCATGTCCTCATTTACGACAATCTCGTGATGACTACGCCATGCTCCCCCCCCCTGATGAGCTGTTTCGTCGATCCTTTTTCTTCTGCGGTTCACCAATGTGCTTAAGAGTAATCTGGTTTATTACCTGGAATGCCAAGCTTTACTCGGACACGTCCTCACTCTCTTTCCAGGCTTTGCGTATCCTCGCATCAGGGCTTTCATCATCTTTCACACCCGGAGGGACCCCCAAGAACAGCCTGGATACAATGCCCAAGGGCTCTCCTACCGATACGGGCCAACGCCCTCCAGGGTTTCAGACAACAAATCGATAAAATCCAGCGTTGCGAATATGGTCAGCGGTCGATGCTCGTTTGTTGTTCCCACCTCAGGCTAACGCGATACAGACGCTGTGTTTCCGTCATGGATAATAGTTTTCCTCTGTCGTCACGCCAACCCATTAAGCCCAAATGTCGGGTACACAATTCACACCCTTCATCACTTCATCATGTCCAAGTAGAGTCTTGGGACTCTTGGTACTTTTCCCCCGTGCACGTCTGCGCGTTCGAGGAACATGCTACATCAAAGGTGTCCTTCGAAACTCTCTGCTGACTCCCCTTTGATGGACGCCCCATGTATTGCAATGAGGATACCCCCCTTGTTTCCCACACCGAGTTTATCTCATGTGGTCTTAGGGATTGGGTTAACATCTGTGCTTACTCGGGAGCTGTCACCACCCATGGTCCGAGCTCTAAGACCATAAACTAAGACTCTCATCTGGAACTACATTCAAGACTCCTTGTCTTTGGACCCAGCTTGAGTTCAGAAAATTTACCTCTCTAATCCTGCCTTCAGGACCCTGATCACAGGGTTGCGTGGCGTAGTGTAGGACTACGTCCTCATTCACGACGGGTTTGCAATAGCTGCACCACGCACGCCCCATTCTGAGGTTCAGTCCTCCTATTCTCTGTCCTACATGACGTTAAAAGGCACCCTTTAGAACTACATGTGGCTTGATTCCCATCTCCATGGGATACGTAGGACCACCTGAATGTCTAAGATTCGGGTCCAGCCCCACCTCTGGGAGATCTCCTGATTTCCCGGTCACCTAGGCCACTTGGTCCATCCCTCTCCAGCGGGGGGTGCGTAGGTATGATACATGGTTTTGGGCACCATGCCCCCTTCCCCTGGGAATCTGCCATCTCTCGATCACCCTCAAGGTTGAGTCCCTTGGCTCCCTGCAGTGGTTCACCCATGTATTAAGAGCACTCTAGTCTAGGACCAAGAGTGTCAGATTCAACTTGATCAAGTTCCTTCCACTTGTCAAGCTTCGTGTTCCCCTCTATTCGGACTTCCATCATCTTTCAAAACCCGGAGGGACCCCCAAGAACGGCCTGGATACTATGCCCAAGGGCTCTCCTACCGACATGGGCCAACGCCCTCCAGGGTTTTAGACAACAAATCGATAAAATCCCGCGTTGCGAATATGGTCAGCGGTCGATGCTCGTTTTGTTAGTCCTCATTTCAGGCTAACGCGACAGGATGCTGTGTTGCGAACATGGTCAGCAGTAATCCTTTGTCGTCACGCCAGCCCCTTCAGTCCTTGAATGTTGGTTGCATGATTCACATCATTTTCCACCCCATCATGTCCAGGTGGAATCTCGACACTTTTGGCACTATCCCTCAGTGCACCTTTGCATGTTAGGGGGACAAAGCTGCAATCTGGCGCCCTTTGGGGCTCCCATGGTCCGAGCTCTAAGACCATAAACTAAGACCCATTCGGGACTATGTTCAAATTCCCATCCTCATGGGATACATAGGACCGCCCAGATGCCCTGTCTCCGGGTACAACCCATTCAGGAAGCCAGTCTCTCCCCCTGTTTCCCCTCCATATAGGCCCCTCGGCCTAAGGTTTCCCCCTCCAAATGGCGTACAATATGATGTGGGATCATGTCTCCGTCAATTGTGTTTTATAACACTGCGCACATTTCCCACCTAGCATCGTCTCTGCTGCGTCTGCGCTGCATGACGATAAAATGCATGCTTGGTCCTATCATACGACCCTAAACTGTGACATTATCGTCCTGGCCGCACGATGAAAAACGGCACCGCATTGTGGTGACCTTGCTGTAGAGGACATCACGTTGGGTATTGGTCACATGCCATGCCATTTGTCAACGCCCATCATGGCTTGATTCTTGTGGCGACATCACGACCTACTGTTCTAGGCCTGTCGCTTCACAAAAAAAAACCCATTCACCTTAAAGAACAAACAAGATACATCAAATTCCGCTTCTTTAGTGCAAGGGCCACGTCCGCACTCCCCTTTTCCCCTGGCACTGGTATCCTACCATGTCACTTCCAGAACTACGTATGTCTTGATTCTCATCCTTATGAGATACGTAGGAGCGCCCGGGTACTTCCCCGCGGGCCCAGCCTAACCCTGGTGTTCGGTCCCTCGACTCGAGCATTTCCCCAGAGAACGCATGGTAAGTGGGACCATGTCCTTATTCACGGAAGGTTTTGATGTCATGCATCCCCTGATCCCTTTTTCCCATCCATGGTCCGAGTTCTATGACCATAAACTAAGATCTCCCCAAGGGAAATGAATCTGCTCCCTCTCTCTAATACGTTTCGTTGATGTATTCAGATGTGTTTTGACAAAAAGCCCGAAGCATGGGGTTTTCACAGGGACATTTCCCTCATCTCATGACCAAGCTTCGTGAGCTCGCTATTTGGATCCTCATCCTCTTCCACATCCAAAAGGACCCTCGGACGACGTGGATACTAAGCTTAAGGGCTCTCCATGAATGCTGGACCTAAGGGCCCTTCAATCGTTTCAGGCCAACGTCCCCACGGATCTCTGACAGCATTTGTGACATGGTCCCGTGTTTCGAACATGGTCAACGGTCGACCCTCATTTGTTTGTCCCCATTTTAGGCTAATGCGATAGGATGCTGTGTTGCGAACATGGTCAGCAGTAATCCTCTATCTCCATGCCGCCATCATCATGATCCGAATCTCGAGCTTTATGATTCACACATTTCCACTCCCTCATGTTCAAGTGGAACTCCATCATGCTCGGCTCTTTCTCTTCGCGCATTTAAGAGCGCTGAATAATCGTGTTAGTGTCATCGGGCCGGTAGTCACTGAGCATCCCTTTGCCCTAACGTTCCCCTCTCTGCGTCGGGAAATTCCCACCACTACTGCTTGTTTCCCACACCGAGCACGACTCACGTGGGCTTAGTAGTTTTGGCTGGATGTGTACCAACACGGTTAGGCTGCTCCTCGTCCAGTATGACGTTAAACTGCGCTTCCAGAACTACGTGCGGCTTGATTCCCATCATCACGTGGGATACGTAGAGACACCCAGGCATTTCACCTAGGGTTCAGCCCCTGGAATCACGAAATCTTGCTCCTCTCCATTTCCAGCCCTCGCCAGAGGCCCTGTCTGGAAGAAGGAATGATCCATGATCAAGCCAATGCGCCCAATTTGGCGTACTCCCTCCACGGTGGTGCAACTACCAAGGTTTTGGATTCTGTTTGAACAAACCACCACTACATGTTCCACGCTTTGCGTGTCCCTTATTCAGACCCTCGTCCTCTTTCATGTCTGAAGGAACCCCCTAACGGCCTGGTCTTATGCCGCATCGGCTCACCTACCGTCCTGGGCCAACGTTCCGGAAGACTGGTCATGTCTGGAAGGACCCCCTAAAAGTATGGATGTCTGACCTATGGTCCACCAACTGTCCTGGGCCAATGTCCTGGAAGATTGATCGACAACAAATCGATAAAATCCCACGTTGCGAATATGGTCAGCGGTCGATGCTCATTTGTTGTCCCCATTTCAGGCTAACGCAGTAAGGATACCGTTTGTCCGCCACGGTTAACGGTTGTCCTTTATTGTCACGCCATCCCCACATTGTTCTGAATTTGGGCATCGTGATTCACACTTCCCATTTTCATCTGTTTGAACCGATTTCAGCGCACCTGGTGTTGCCTCGTTCGTGCATAAGAGCACGTTGGAGAAACGGTAATTCGGCTATCCTGGAAGTTCCTCCTCCGATCAAGCCTTCCCCATCTTTTGGGAATCTGGACTGGCTTGAGGAATTGTCATCAAACGTCCCGCATACATTGTAGGGATGTAACAAGGAAATTCAATAGTGGAAATCGTGCGTGCCACGGAACTCAAAACAAAGGAGAAAGAAAGAATTGAAGCACAAAAGTGTTAATAAAAGTTTCTTTCAGGTTCGCTACAATACTCGGGGGTTGACTTCCACCATGGACGGGTTGACTCCGTCAAAAGAGCGTTGCAGCTCCACCACCCGTTGACTTGCGGCGTCCAAAGCCTGTTGCCGCTGATTCAACTCCCGCTCCTCTTCAGCAGCGGCGGGGCGTAATTCGTCAACCCTGGCCCTAGCCCTTTCTACCTCGGCCCGAACGGCAGCCATCCTTCCAGAGGTCTGCCCCATGTGCTCCTCAGCCTCTACCAGCAGGGTCTTCAATCGTGAGACCAGCTCAGACTGCGCATCGAGAGTGGCTGAAAGCTCGTTGGCCCGGATCTGCATCTGTTGGACCTCGCCTTCAGCCTCCTGGAGCTTCCTAATGCTGGTCACCTTCCTCCGCTGCCATCCCACGCTCAGCCCACGATCATGCTCCCGGATCTTCTCAGCCATGAGGTCTCGGATGAGCGCGTGAGGGCGTTGGGAATCCACTCCCCCGGCACACAGTTCGCGCAACCGCGAGCGGAGCCTATCCATTTCGGCCAGCCATTGCGCTTGGGGAGTTTCCCTGATAAAGCGCGTGATCAGCTTCCACGACCGGCGGCGGACTATGCTGCTGTCTTCCTCATCAGAGGCCGTTTCGTCCCAATCCGCGCGGTCGGCAGGCTCGTACGCAGGATATGCCTGCAGGAATTCCTCAGCGGGATCTGCATCTGGTGTTGAGTCTGGTACGACACCTGACGCCGGCGCAGGCACGACAGGACTGGGACTGACCGGTTGATCCTCTTCCTCAGAGTCCACTTCGATTACTTCAGGTATGGCCCTGCTGGTGGTCCCGCCAGTGATGGTGTGCGCCGCAGCTTGAGAAGGTGAAGGGACTATCGTCACCATCACCGGCATGCCCCTGGGAGGGACGCCGCCAGACATCCTGACCAGCCTCGCTGCAGCAGCCCACGCCAGTCGGAGAACTGTATGACAGAAAGAGACATAAACATTAGTTGGCATGGCCCACATGTGACAACGAGGAGACCGGTGGAGGATACTTACGAAGATCGACCTCCGAGCGCTGCTCCTGGGCCGGTACTGATGGGACTCCGAGACGAGGCCCCCCGTATACTGTTGGAAGGCCTGGAGAGTCCAGAGGAGCCACCTCAGACCCCCTGGTCCCACCAGACGCAGAACTAGACGCAGCCATAGGCGCGGGTTCCGAAGGTCCCGCGACATCACCCGCCAAGGAGCGAGAACGAGGCCTACGAACAAGTTCCTCCTGCATGGCTCGAACATTTGTGAGAAGTCCATAGGGATTCAAGAACAGATCGTAAGGAGAGAAGTTCGGAATGCTACCTCGAGAGCCTCCGCGAAGTCTTCAGATTCTGAGCTTCGGTCTCCGACCTCGCCCTCCTCCAATGGGCTCCCTCCTCCATCCTCGTCCCCCTGAGAAGAGTCCCCTGATTCCTCCGGCAAGGGGAATCGCTCCCTCAGATCGGCAGCCGATAGCTGCGGGGGCACCGTCTGATTTAACAGTACCCTCACCAGGTCTGTCATTGGGCGAGGGACACCACTGGAGTGGACGTAATCCTCCAGCTCGTTCAAGTATTGCTCTGCCTCCGCCGGAGACACCATGAATCCAGCCCGAACTGGGCCTATGCCCGGCAGTTTCATCCCGAGGCGATTCAAGTGGGCCCACATCTCGGGTGGGCTGAGGAATTGCCGATTGACATCCCAAATGTCCCAAGATTCCAGAAAGACGGCATCTTCTGCCATGTCGATGTGACGCAGCCGCTTCCCCGGAGCCTGAGCGGATATCCGACGGAATCCCCTCGGTGGCCGCCCCTCCGGATGACCCTGCTATCCCGGAACCACCGGATCCTCCGCTGCTGCCATACCCTCGGCCGGTGCGGGTCTCTCTGCCATGGTAGGCTCGCTGCCGCGAGCGGCCCTAGATACCCTCCGACCCCGACCTCGAGATAAAGGAGGCTCACCGTCACCAACCCGGATCATTGGCTGCTTCAGCATCTCCCGGGGGTAAGCGGCCTCCCAGCAGATGGCGTACTCCTTCACTAAGCCGAAAGCGGCGGTGGACGGAGGAAATGCGATCTGCATCCTTCCATCCTCACGTGTGAACATGAGCCACAGCTGCCTCATCACACACGGGTGCTCCTCGTGACGCACCTCCCTGTATACCTGTGGGGTCAGCCGCTGGAGGCACCGGAACTGCCTCGCAAAACGATACGGGGTGTACGGTTCACAGATTGGCTCACGGTCTATCCGAGCCACCAAAACCCCACCTCGGAAGGCCAGGAGGTAAGCCCGATGTTCTTTTGTCCCCCGTCCATCATCAGTAAGTCTCCCCGTCGGTAGTGGGAAGGGATGAAAGTTGAACTCGTCCGCCCTCCACACCCTATTAAGCACCATCGGAACGGCCAGTTTGAATGGGAAGCTCCCAACTGCGTTCAGAATGGAGGGGCGAAAGTCTGATCCCGGCGGAGAAATGGGGTTTGGATACTCGTAAATCCCCCTGATATGCGCCGTGATCCACCCATACAGGAGGTGGAAGGGCCCGCATATTCTTGGCGGCTTCTTGCCCTCGCTAATACGCCGCAGCATTCTGTATAGTTTGGCGAGCATCGGGATCCCCAGGTTGATCCGCTGCCCCATGGCCAACATCGATGCCATGATGAACGAGCTGGGACGCACCCCCATGCTTATATCTCTCACCGGTAGGATCCACCCACAGATGAGAGCCGCGATGAACGCCTCCAGCCTGACTATTGGCTGTTGTTCGGTGCTGACGCTGAAACCCCAAGTCTTCCATTGGCTGTCCTCCAAGACACGCCAGTACGAGTGTCCCTTGCCCCGCTGGGCGGCCCTCGGACAAGTTCGAGGCCTTGGAGGGAACTCTCGATCTTCTGGGAAGTTCAGGAAGCATTTGAAGCATCTTCTGAAGTGGACATCCCTCACCGCTTCCTTGTCCTCTCCAGGGACAAGCTCTATCAGCGCTGACGCCAGCCGTGGCATTTTCTCAGCATCTCCCCACATGCTGGCAACGGGGAGGAACTCGTCATACATGGCCCCCGAGATCGGGACCCCGGAAATCTGTTGGACATCCCACAGGCTGATTCCCACCTCCCCATGATGTAGGTGAAAAGTGTTGGTCCTAGACGACCATCTACTCAGCAGTTCCGGCATCAGCTGCTTTGGTTGGTAAATGTGGAACTGGGAGGCCCATGCCGCCTCATACAATCCCACTCTCCTCAGCTCGGCCTCGAACTCCTCGCAGGAGGCGCCTACCCAGTAGGCCCAGGCCCAGTCATCGGTGAAGTTGCCACCCTGGCGCAGGTCCCACTCATCAGACCATCCCTTCTTTGGATCCTGCAGAGCCGCCTTCAGCATGGTGCGGTAGAGAGGAGGGGACGTCTCCGGTTGCAGTTGCCTCCCATCAATGTTGTTCACATGATTGTAGAGGCAATCAGCAGTGACAGGTGTGAAATCCTCCTGTGCGTGACCATCGGCCGCCCTGAACCATTGGTGCTGGCATGGTGTGCTCCTGAACCAGCAAGCTGGTTCATCCCTTCTTGCCTCAGGGATGAAGACGTCATCCCTCAGCCCGAAGCCGTACAACGGCAGTTTCTTGCACTGCGGGTACTCCCTCTGACCTTCCGACAGCAGGTCTGTCAAGGAAGTGTGGTCCGAATGGAAGCGAACCATTTCCCCTAAGCCTGGACGGTTGGCCATCTCATCCCGGCGAGCGGCATCTTCAAGCACTCCCAGCATAGCCTCTTGATGGGCCATTTTTAATGTCGACCCTCAGAAAAGTTTTTCCCCTGGATCGCGAAGCACGGCTGCGAAGTTGAATCGCGAAGCTCGACCGCGAAGAGGAATCGCGAAGATCGGTCGCGAGACCAAGTCGCGAAGTCTGGCCAAGGCCGACAAGAAGTTCGCCTAGCGCGGACGCAGAGTCGGAGACCCGCGGTTCTCCGTGAAGCTCGATTCGTGGAGTGCTGTCGCGGAGTGCGCGCCCGGATCCGTGGCCCCGGCGAGCAGCGCGGGCCCCCCTCCGCGATGCTGTATCGCGAACCACCGAAAATTTTGGCGATTTTTCCCTCATACTTCGACCCTTCGCCCTCTGCGGCTCCAAGTCTAAGGGGGGGCATTTGTTGGCACCAAAAATGTGGCCCGAAAGGAAGGGCCGAAAAAGACAGCCGACACGCTGCCTCGCGAAGCACAGCCGTGAAGCACAGCCGCGAAGCCCCGCCGCGAAGCGTCCCAACCTTGGCGGCCCCGCGAAGCTCCGGAGGCGGTAATCCTCTGTGAACCGGTTTGACGTTCGCGAGCCGCCGCGAAGCACCGGAGGCGGTAATCCTCCGCGAACCCGTTTGACGTTCGCGAGCCGCCGCGAAGCACCGGAGGCGGCGCGCGAGCCCTGCTTCGCGGCGCCCCTTCCCTATAAATACTCGACTCCCCCTGAGTCCATGAGACGGACAATCCGACCTTTCGGCTTCTCCTCTCCCGAATCGCGAAGCACGCTTTGCCCCGGGAATCATGAGCTCCGCGAGGTATTTCTACTTCGCGAGACGACTCTGATTTGTTTCGTTTTGAGCCCCTCTTCCGAGAGGGATGCCCTTCACGAAGCTCAAGGGAGTTCGCAAAGGAAGGGGATTCCCAAGGGAACCCGGGCAACCGCGGAGCACTTGTGCTTCGCGAAACACCCAACCCATACGAGTAATCCTTATGCTAAGGCAGGATCGCTCCACTTCGCGAAGTACACTGCTTTGCAGGACCCTGCTTCGCGAACCACTCTTTCTTCGCGAGGCAGTGCTCCGCGAACACTGTTCCACTTCGCGAAGCACCTCCCACTCCAACCTATGCCCCATGATAAGGCCAAGGCACCCCACTTCGCGAAGCACACTCCTCTGCTTAGCGATTCCTCTTTCCGTGCGACCCTCCAGGTTTGCACGATGTGATTTCAAAGTCCCATGGACAACACCTCCCGTAGCGTTGCTTCGCCTAATGCTTCTTCGCATAGGCACGCTAACGGCTATTGCTTCTTCACATAGCCATGCTAACGTGGACCCCTCGGTGGTTCGTCCCATGACCCCCCTTTACCATGGCCTTACCGACACCTTCCCTTCCCCAAGGACCAGAGGGTACCAGTCATGTAAGCCCTAGGGGTGTGGAGTGAACCCACCTCGTCCGAGCTGCAAGACGTTAAACTGCCAAGCACCACGTCCTCAACACATGACGTTAAACTATGACCCAACCTCGTCTCCCTCACGAAGGGTCCCCCCATCTCGAACATTCATTACACCACTCGTCTCCACGGGAATGGAACTCTTCCGCACATGGAATGAGATCCTCCTTGTCGGAGTGGTGTATGTTCGCAGGGGAAGGGCTGCCTCAGAGCGTAAGCCCCCCAACCTTTGGTACGGATGATTGCACTCGTGCATCTCGGTACTTCCCCACTACCAAGGTCAGTGGAGGACGTGATAGGGAACGAGGCACCTCCCATCGTCGGACCAAGGTCCATCTTCCCCGCGCTCCGTCGCGCCATGGGCCTCCATCCTGGAGTAAGTCCAAACACCATGGTCCGCCCAACGCGTAAGCCCCCTCTTCGCTTCTCACAGACGCACCCTTCGCGACGTGATCGTCAGGTCCATGCAACCTCTTGTTTCTCACACCGAGCATGACTCACGTGGGCTTAGAGTGAGCATCGACCCTGACAAAACCACCCCATTTGAACTACGAGGTCTTTGATCCATGTCAAGGCATGGTACGTAGGAAGCCTCCACGAGGTTCAAGACCACCCGTCGCTCATTCACGTCGGGTCCCATTCCAGTCCGGCGGTAAGCCGTTGTGACCACCTGAACTACGAGGTCTTTGATCCATGTCAAGGCATGGTACGTAGGAAGCCTCCACGAGGTTCAAGCCCACCAATAGTGGACCAAGGTCTACTTTCACGTCGGTTCACCGACAAAACCCCATTTGAACTACGAGGTCTTTGATCCATTTCAAGGCATGGTACGTAGGAAGCCTCTATGCGGTTCAAGCCTACCCGTTTTTCACGTCAGGTTTCACCCCCATCCAGCGCGACGTTAAACTGCACTCTGGTCCAGTGGTAAGCCATTGCGACCCGTCCATCCCAACGAAATACGGGGACTTTGATCCGTGTCAAGGCATGGTACGTAGGAAGCCTCCACGAGGTTCAAGCCCACCAATAGTGGACCAAGGTCTACTCTCACGTCGGTTCATCGACACACCCACCCGTCGTTTCTTCACGCCGGGTCCCATCTTTGTCCAGCATGACGTTAAACTACACTTTGGTCCGGTGGTAATCCATTGCGACCCAACCATTTGAACTACGAGGTCTTTGATCCATGTCAAGGCATGGTACGTAGGAAGCCTCCATGAGGTTCAAGCCCACCCGTCGCTCATTCACGTCGGGTCCCATTCTGGTCCAGTGGTAAGCCCTTGCGACCCACCATTTGAACTACGAGGACTTTGATCCATGTCAAGGCATGGTACGTAGGAATCCTCCCAGAGGTTCAAGCCCAACTCCCCTCGGACCAAGGTCCAGCTTCACGTCGGCTTACCGGCACCATCCCGAAATACGCGAACTTTGATTCCCTGCCACGGGGATACGTAGGAAGCCTCGTCAAGGCTCAAGCCCAACTTCACTGTCGCCCCCTGCGATGGTCCCATTTCACTCTCATCAGTCTCCGCTAGATGTTAAACTCGCGGCATACCGTGTGTTGAACACGAGAAGGTGAGGAAAACCTCAGATACGTGTCTATGACATGTAATTCCCCGCGCTCGATGTTGGATGCCTCGGGCTTCCACGCCCTCGAGAAGCCTTGTGGTCAAGGATAACAGACAGACATGCCAGGTCCCCCAGTATCCAGACACGCTACTGATGCCTCAACGTGACTACTCCCCTGACCGAAGGTTGCTGCCCTGACTGGACCCTTTGGAATGTCCCGACAGAAGCAGCGTAATTAACTGGCGCCCATGGAAACATGGCACTGGGAAGAGTTTCACGAACTACGTATTAAATCTATGAGGGAGACCCAGACTAGGTGACGAGTTCTGAGGAGGAATCCACGGAAGGAAGAACCGACATCCCATCATCCCGTTTCGATCAAGGAGCAGACGTACCTGAACAAGGAACGAATGTCGCCCGCCTTTGGAAAGCGGGAATGCGGGGCAACAAAGCCGCGCATCCCCCCCCCCCTCGCGGACGGATATGCGCGCGCCCCGGCGAAAGCGTCGGAAACAATAATATATATTGATATTTGATTTATAGGTAAAAATTAAAGAAATATGGGCTGCCAATCCTGGGCAGTCCTACTCAGTCTCCCAGGATGACCCGGTTGCTAAAGTCCTTGGGAAGTAGCATTGTGGTAGAGTGTGTGGGATGGGTTTGGGACCCGTACCATCTAAGGACTTAGGAATTCCATCAGGGATTGTAGCTGCATTTACACCTTGTTGTAATCAGTCCATAACTGAAGAATCTGAGAGAGAGATTGTTTCTCTACGGAACACAGTTCAAGACCAGGGGGCTCAGATATCCTCTTTGGAGAAAGCATTGACTGATATACGTCAGAAGATTAGAAGATATCTCCACAGTGGTATTGCATCAACTGGTGGTGAGTAGGTAAATCAAAAAAAATTCAAAATCATTTAGTTTTCAAACTTTTATTAGTTCTATGTTTAAATATATATATGAAACACTATTTAATTTTCAATATAATGTTCTTACAGGTGGTGGCAGGATGTGGAGATGGAGGTGGAGAGGGTGATGATATATGTTCATCATCAGACAGTGATTAGTAGTATTGTTGATATGTTGGACAAATTTTGTAACAGTCAGTTTGTATATGTATCATGTGTGGCACAAAGTTTCCTTCAAACATTTTCATGACCTAACATTTTCTTGATTTCTCATGTTTGATTTTATGTATTATATTCATTTCTGATGTCTCCTTGTAGATATTTATTTCTCTAGTGTGGTATATACCATATATGTCGATTAATTATTTTAATGATTTATTTTTTATGATTCATTTTTCCAAAATTCATTTTTTCATTATAATAACTTATCCTACATTTTCTAGTCCAATGCATTTAGCATTACATTTCCATTTTTAAATTTTGGAAATATTGAACATCAAAATTTTCTACTTTCCCTAGTATTCATGACACTCTTGGTCTTTTCTACTTTCCATAAGACTCATTTCACTCCATTCATCCTTATTTAAATATGATATTCTAGCACATCGTCAATGAATGAATATTCTCCTTTGGTAAATTGTGTGCTAACAATTATATTTTACACTATTCAGAGACACATATATTTCTAGGTAAATGATTGATGATCATCTCTAACTGTGTTCTAACCATTCTCCAGCTAGTATCCTTCTTCATCCAGGACACATGGTTTTCTAGGGAGAACCACATGGTTTCCAATGACCATGCTTCTATCATGAAACCATTTAGAGGCCTCTATAAAACTTAAAACCAAAAAACAAACAACCTAAGAATTCACCCAATAAAATAATATATCAGAAACAATTAAAGATGGGTAGAATGGATGGATTGTTATTTTAGAGACTAGATTCCATATGGACTCTATTTTATGTTTTTTTCTTTTTATTTCTTTGTATGTAGATATTTATATATAATGTTATGTGATCTTGCGATGGCTATTGGTCGATGAGGTATGGGTAGAGAGGCCTGGGTTTTTGGAATATTTAACACCAATGATCATGGAATGTAGGTTGATATGACTGGTTATGTCATGGTTGGAACTGGTATAGATAGAATAGGATGAAACTAGGCCTGACACTATTTTCAGGAAATATGATATACCTGATTGTTTATAATTTTGTTTAAAGGTCTAATCGCCATGTGTTATGTTTATCTGCATTATTTTACTCACTGAACGATGCATTTGGTTATTCTTATTTAAGAATCTCTTTTCATATTGAAAATAGTATGTATTTTATTGGTGTTTTGGTATTCTTGGAATGGTTTTTTTTCGGGTAATGGAACAGGGGCTCCAAAAACTGGTTATTTTTTTAATCTGCTTTTTAGTGGGTGTTTTAACCACCACTAACTATAACAGGTACATTTAGTGGTGGTTTTAACCACCTCTAAATGTTAGTATTTTTATATTAGCGACAATTTTAATCACCTCTAAAGTCATAAATTTAGTGGCGGTTCTAACCGCTACTATAGTAGCCCATCTTCCGTGTTTTTTTTTTGCGACGGTTATATTGTTTTTTGTGGCAGTTTTCCCAGGAAGACCATTACTTTTTTTAGGGGTAGTTTTAACTGCTACTAGAAAAGTAATACCCTGCCCGGAAAAATCGTCGGGAAAAACTATATAACCTCCGCGAAAATGCACCTACTATGATGGTTCCCATAAACCTCCATTAAACTAATTTAACCATTGCTATTAGTTTCCCAACATGAAATTTAGTGGCTATTTTCAGAATCCTCCACAGAAGCATATAGCGGCGGTTTAAACCGCCAGCATAAAAAACCACTGTGAAATTGAAATTTTCCTATAGTTTGATAACTAAGTAATGTTTTAGTCAACCTTTAGAAAAAATGATGATAAAACCTTGGTGAGATCACTATTAATATTTCTAAGTATTTGTATAGGGATGTATCTAATGATAAGCCTAATGATGTTTCAAAGCATAAAAAAATATCCTATAATACTTTTAAAGGATAGATTTAGTGGTTTCCTAGAAATAAATCATTGTATAGATACTGAAAGTGGATGTATCCCTAGAATATATGTACCTAGCAGTAAAACCCCGCAAAAAATCATATTGAGCTAGACTCAATCTGAAATTAGTGCATGACAATAGGCCTTGTTGTATACCTGGTTTGACACTCCTGATGATATGATCTATAATTCACATACTCAGTATAACCTATCATGAAAGATTTAAATAGATGATGAATATGAATAACCAAGGATAAACCTATGGTTAAATATATATAAAAAAGGTGTTTTGATTTAGACATCGTATAAGTGATTTTTCAGGATTATATGATTTTTCACTATTATTATTATTTCTCAAAATATGTTTTGGTTTTGGATCAACGGCTGGAACCAAACTAAATCATTTTAAACTGAATCTAATGAATAATTCCATGACTATGAGCAATAAAAAATGATGTTGACTAGAGATAAAGATATTGTGATAAATCATAATCAGATTTCATGATATATGACTAACAACGTGAAATTAAAGGAGATTACTGACACATCAAATCAGAGTAATGTTTAATTTTATGAAGGTTTTAAATGGTAATAGAAAATGAAAAAAAAATATGACATAGATTCCTACTCATCATGAAGGTAGAAAGAATAACCAGAAAGAATAGTTTTTACGGAGGTGAAGATATTATCTATTTTTAAAAAAGGCTATAGAGTGATAAATTGTCAAGGAAATCAATGTATTTTCTATGGATATAATTCTCATTTCCAAAGTCATTTCCTTGACCCAAGAATTTTCTTCTATAACAAATAAGTACTTATTCCATGAAAATCACGAATGTGAAAGGATTTAGGTATTTATGTATTTGGATTCAATAATTATTAATTTTGAAATATATAAGAATTTTTTAGTATAAGTTTTTTGTAAAATATTTTAATGAATATGTGGAATGATTATAATGTACTAGAAAAGTGATTTAATTGAATGGTGATATTTTTTATTTTGGGAACATACCCCTTAATATGTTCCAGATGATGATAAAATGATGTTTTGTTTGGATAAAGAATTTATTTACTTGGATAAAGTAAATTGGATAGTACCAATAACCTTAGAACTTCTAAAGTACTTTTTTGAGAAATTATTTTATGATATAATTTACGATGTTTAATAAATTATTAGATATATGGATTATATACAATAATTTGTGGTTTTATTCCTTTAATGATGAAAAATTCTAGTTTTCATTATGGTTCTATGGAAATTAGAGTTATTACAATGTTTGAAGAGAATACATGATGAAATTATTCACATGTTGGGGTTGTATCCATCAAGAGTAACTTTATGATATATTGGGGGCCAATTTTAAGGTGATTTTGTGAAATTTAGTGACCTTATTTCAAAAGTTTTGGATTTTCTCTTTCCAAATGGTCAAAAGGATAAAAATTTATAAAAAGGTTTGTGTTGAAATTAGAATGAGGTTTTAGAGATTAATGTTTTTCAATATGATTATTTTTTCATATTGGATAACTACTTTTATCAAAAAAAAATTAATGATAAATAAAGATCGATAGAATGGATTTTCATTCTGTTTATAGATCTTATGATCCATTTGTTCTTCAGGCACATCAAATTCATATTTATTTCTATGAGTAAGAGATGAAGTGAAAATTAATCAAGGAGAACTTGATAGATGATATTTTTCTTATGAAATGAAAAAAATAAAGTATGTATAACCTCTACTAAAAATTACTAAACATTAGGAAAATGATCATTCAATAAAGACATTACCATGTTACCTTCATTTCTGATGAATAAAATTTTCTCATAAAATCATCAATGATTTAGGGTTTTTGGTTGCTAAATTTCTTTGGAACACACAATTTCTTATGATTAGTGATCTCTATAACTATCTATAATTAATTATTATGTTCATCCATGTCCAAATCATCACATCCCACCTATTTTCTCCTATGTGTAAAATTAGTTATGAGTTACTTTGGGTAGCAATTATATTTCCAAATTTCCCTTTTTAAATGATGTTTTCTTATTCATTTTTATGATGTGGGTTTTTATGAAATGATATTTAAAGTATTTAAAATTTG
This sequence comes from Viscum album, assembly GCA_963277665.1. Classification (NCBI taxonomy): domain Eukaryota; kingdom Viridiplantae; phylum Streptophyta; class Magnoliopsida; order Santalales; family Viscaceae; genus Viscum; species Viscum album. The sequence continues at coordinate 258,663,356 of OY728150.1, forward strand.
ACGATGCAGACTAATTTGGAGAGTGAAATTAATTTTAATGGAGGTAGAATGTAACACCGTGGTTTTTTTATGAATTGATTGTTATTGAATAAATAAATTTTTTTGGTGGCATGCACTGTGCACTACACCAAGTTAATATTACATTATATATTACACCATGTTAAGATTATTCTATATGAAAAACTTATTTTATCATAGGCTACATTAAAAACTATTTTTGTAATGTGTTACACACAATACTGAGTTCCTTCGATAGATTTTTTTTTCACGCAAGACTGAGTTTTACCAAACTATGATACACTATTAATATTATTATTTAAAATGATAGTTTTCTCATTATAGTTGTAATAATGGGATTGAATAGTATTAAATAAATTTTGAAAATATATATTATTCACATTTTTTTATATACATATATTTATTTGAAAATATATAAGACAAATTTAAGAGAGAAAAAGAATGTTTTCTGAAAAATAGTATATTTTCTAAAAATAGTTTAATCATGCCTGGTGCAAAAAATTTAATATGAAAATTTTCCAATTTTAGAAAATTTATTTGACAAAGAAATATCATTTTTCAAAGAGTAATATGTAAATAATCTTTGGGTTAATTTTTTTTATTTTTATAGGAAGTTACCATTTTTGATGAATAGTGAAAATACTAAATTTTAACTGAAAAAAGTTTTTTAGTTTAAAATATTTATTTTGTAAAACAGTATTTTTAATTAGTTTAAATGTGAAATTAGTTCAATTATACATATATTAATAAAATTTTTGTCATTTTACTTATTTTAATATTTATTTTTTATATAAAATATTTGTAAACAATTGAACATTTTCACATTAAAAACTAACTTTCTCATCACATATGTGGGATTAATTTTAAATTAAATTCTAACACTTTGTTACGTTTAATTTAGCAAAATGGATTAAATATTTGGGATAATAAAAATTAATAATTTAAAATATGGACAACTTATTTTTTTACTAATGTGATATTTGAAAATAGTTAAAATTAATTATAGTGATTAAGGTGATAACAAGTTTACCCCGTGGTTAAACTTGTTGTATATGGTGTAAAATGACCACCCAATGTTTATAACACCCTTTTATGGAAATAATTTTACCCTTTAAACTTATTCTATAATTTATGAGTTAGTGTCATGATGAAGCTCACATTTTCATAAATTTTATACAATAAATCATTTTTTATAATCCCACCATAGTGTTATTGTATTTGAAATTGCCACATTTTTTTGCTTTAGTGGTATTTTGATCTCAAATAAAAAATGGTTAAATCTAGAAATTTGATAGATTTTTATGATATGGGTATTTTGATCATGAAATTTACATTATTATTCCAACATGTTTCATTTTTTTAAATCCCTAATTTATTTCCAAAAACATTTTCTTCTGGGGAATGTATGATTTGAGCATTTATAGGCCCAAAAAATCATTTAAGTGGGGTAATTTTTTAGGTAGAAAACGTGGACCCCACCTCAGTAAAGGACACATAAATTGGTCTAAACACCCCAAAATGCGATGGTTCCCACCTTAGATTCTATCATATTCAATTATCCTCATCCATAATGAATTTCTAGTCAAAATATACTCAATAAAACATTGTTTGAATGCTCCAAACACGTGGAGGATGAAACATCTCACCAAGAAGAAATGGTTCCATTGAGAAATTAATCCATAACATTGTGGAAATGCATCCAAAATGTGCCATATATTTTTTAGGGATGTGAAATTATGTTTGGAATAACATTTATTAATAATTAAAGGAGTGAATCGATTTGTTCCAAAGTATAAATTTTCAGGGAAGTTGACGAATTGGAATTTAGCTAGTAAAATGTACAGATTAAATGTCACGAATTAAATCAACCATGAAACCTACATCTGATGTCCAATAAATCCCAAATTTTTATATTGAATGAAGGATATATTATGGAACATCTTTTATGAATAAACCTCTTACAAATTCGAACATGTAATGTGAACTACCCTTGGAATCATTTGGAGAATGATTTTGGAGAGAATTCCTTCACCTCATCTCCCTATAAATATGTATCTTCACCCCTTCTCAAAGCATTGGAACTTATGTGTGAATTTTTTTTGTTTTTTTGTAGTTTTTTCTATCGTAATAGTATTATTAATTTTAAATATATATTTTTATTATTCATCTCATTATCATTTTTTCCTTTTGTTTTTTCATCACATTCTTCTCCACTGTGATCTCTTATACTCGTGGTCATAAGTAACTAACCCGAGAAAATTCTCATGGGATCAATCCAGTGTTGAACCCAAGTCATCGCCCATTCTTTTTAATTTTTTTCTTATTTTAATAGAGTTAGGTCAAGGAGGATCTTAGTGGGCAAGGTGCCTCTGTGTCTCCACTTTCCACATGAGGCATAACTTTCTCATCTAAAATATTTTCCCTCGATCGAGGAGGTAGATGTGCAGTCTCTCAGTGATCATTGAGAGAAAGGTATACTCACAACCACATATACAAAGGATATTAATGCATACTATATAGTGTCTTTATTATTTATATTTGAAACTAATAATGATACGATGAAGGTTCAATTTGGGTGATTCTCCTAGGAATATCTCCTTTCTATCTAACATCATTTTGTCTCTATTCATTCTGTCTACATTATGAAATGCTTGATTACTTTACTTTATATTTAATTATCATTCATCAAACCAAAAATACATTTAGTTTTATCTTATAAATAATAAAAATATAAAAAATTGAAATTCATCTACTGATTGATTGACCACAAAAGCTCCTCAATAGAAAGGCCTAGGTCATCCCATGTGCTGCACATAGTTACAAATATATTTGAGAGTGCACAGAACAACGGTTCATCAAATTGGTGCCATTTATAGGGAGCCAAGTTCTCTTCACTCACTATTTTTATTCATATTTTGTAAATATTTTTTATTTTATATCATAAAAAAACAAAAATATCGTGAATTTTAAAAAAAACCATTAAATTTATTTGTTCATAATGTCTTTTAATTCGAATTATTATTCATGTAATGAACTATCTCATGTGCCATAAAATGTTTGTAATGATATTAACGCTCAGCTTAAAATGATTAGTGATAAATTGATTAATATGGAGAGCCAAATAGAATTTATTTCTGAATATGTACACACATCCCAAGAACATCCCAAACCTGAGCCAGAACCTGAACCAGAACGAGTGGCGGAAGATATTTCACCAATCATGTTTTATGTTAAAGAACTTGAGTTAGCTTATAAATAGCTACTAAAACAATTAATCATATCTTCCCGCACTCAAACATTGTTTGAGAAGGTCCTGGATGTATGCATTCTGGAAGATGCACTGATGGTAGATCAACATTTTTTGGAATAATTCTAGACTAGATTTGTTGAAATAACTTCAAACATGATCTTCCCATTATTAATAATGAAACTTCAGAAACTTTATATTTCTCTTGTTATTTATATGACAATGAAAATGATGCACCTCTATAGATTGATTTTCAAATGGTCATGCTTGAAGATGTCAATTATCAAGAAAAATTACTTAAAAAGGAATATTTCTTAATTAGTTCTTCATGTTTTAATATTATTCAAGGTGAATTGTTTTGTAATTTTTATTTACCTGAAATTTATGATACAATACAAATGGAGGAGACCTTCTATGTTAAAGAAGAGACTATGGAAGTGGTGGTTATTGAATAAGGGGAGTTGCAAAATCATGTGGTGGTGCGACGACCTCCACAACATCAATTTTCCTAGAATATAGAGGAGGATACCACAGAAGTCAATAAGGATCACCTTTATATTCTATTCCCTACCACTTAAGACCTAAAATTTAATCTCTATTATTTATTGGGGTTGAAAACTTTATTATCATTTTTGGGGTTCTCTACTTTCAGTGTTTACTCATTGACATCGTGAAAAATCACATGTGGTGGTTCATCTCAATGAAATGACACCCACCATCTTATTAGGGATAATCCACTTCAACTGCCAAACCAGGGGAACTGAAATACAAGCACCCTCATGGGGGTCTAAACCATGTTTTATCCTCTTTTCTATTTATCTTTATTTATTTATTTATTTTTCTTATGATTTATTTTATTTCAAGATTTCTAGGTCTATTAGATGTTTCTAAGAGCTTAACTCAAGCCATACACATCAAAAATAATATCAGGTTGTATCTTTATTTCTCTTGGATTCTCTACATTTATATTTCTATATTGTTGAGTTGAAGTTAAGGGAAGTAAAATATAAGTTTGGGGGAGTGTCAACCTCATTAGTTATTCCTTCTTGCTTTTCATTTTTGTTTATCATATTTTAAGAAATTCTGAGCTTTAGTGAATATTATTATCAATTTTCACACATCAATTGATTTGGAAGGATTTGAAATGACTATTGACATAATGGGTTTTAAATTATTGGTGATGTGAATTTTTATCCTTGAAATGGAATTTCAAATAATTTAATGAGTTTGACTGATTCTTGAAATCCATTCTCATAAAACACTAACACAATATATTTTTCCAATCTAGTGACGTATTCTCAACTACTTTGACATGTTCTTCCTAATACCCAAACTTTCATGAGAGAAACATGGATATTGTATGAGAACCATAATTTGTGACTTTTCACTATCAAAGATTTGGATTTCATAAAAAATTGATAGGATTCAGGCATTTATTTTCTTATCCACATATTAAACTAATACCTAACTTTACATCTATACTTAATTAACCATTATAATCCATGAATTTCCTTATATGTATAAGCTGTATTACAAGCCGATTTTCCCTTATCTACCTGAACTCTTATTATTTTTTCAAGGATATTTAATGTTTGAGTGTGGGGGAAGGGTCGTTTGTATTCATTAATTGGAATGTGTTTCATTTGTGGGTGTATTTTGGTATGTGGATTCATTTTGGATTGTGGATAGTTAGAAAATCGAGCTTGATTCATCATTTCATTGTGCTTTATGTCTTTAATCTTGTCTCCTTGAAAAAAAAATTGAATCAATTTTGAGATGAGATTGAATTTATCATTGTACATCCTTTTATATCTCATTACTATCTATAAAATAAAGGGCATGAATTTTCATTCATCTGTTTTATTCAATTTTAAGCTCATCCTCTATGAAAAAAATCAGAAAAAATAGAAAACAAATGTTGTGCCTTTATGGAGATTTATAAGAAAGGGGAGAACATAGATTATATCATTTGTTATAATAACTTATTGGTTTATGTTCCATGTCATAAATAAATTGGGCAGTGTTGTGTTTGACATTAACATGGGTATTTGAGTGAAGTTCATCTTGTGTTTTCACTTGATTATTAATGCATTGTACTTAAGAGTCCAACCTCCTCTTTTCAACTTTAAAATTTTTCAATCATTTCCCCACTAACCCTAATCCACAGAATCATTTGAAAATTTAATAAAATCCCTCATCATTGAATTCATTTTCATGTTTCACGCTGTGGATAAACTAAAATTTTCAAAAGCCTATGGTGATTCATACAATTTCCATGTATGAGAATAACTTTAGATTCAATTTCTATTGAGTGAAGAGTTACATAAAATTCATTGTGAGGTAGGCATTGATTGGGTCATGGATTGATTTATGAGGGTGACCAAATATTCATAAATGAAATTAAAATTATAGAGAATTGTTTTTCCTAGATGATACATGATGGCATTCTATTTTTGATAAGATCATTGATATTTTCTCATTTTTTTATTGTTCTATGGATTTTGATTTGGATGTAAGATGATTGCCCAAGAGTGCCATGTTTAAGTGTGGGGGGTTATGGAGCTCACATTTTCATACATTTTATACTATAAATCATTTTTTATAATCCCATCATAATGTTATTTCATGTGCAATTGTAACATTTTTAGGTTTTAGTGGTATTTTGATCTCGAATGCAAAAAATGGTTAAATCTGGAAAATTGACATATTTTTATTATATGGGTACTTTGGTTAAGAAATTTATATTATTATTACAAATTGTATGATTCTTTTTTTAATCCCTGATTTAGTTTCTACAACTTTTTCTTCGGGAGGAAAGACTGATTCGATCATTTTGTGGCCCATAATTATCATTTAATTAGGGAAATTTTATCGGCATACACCGTGGACCCTACCTTATTAATGCACACATAAATAATTATAAACACATCCATATGAGAGGTTTCTAGATGTAGATGACATATGATTCAATTATCCACGTCCATGATGAATTTAAAGTCAAAATACGCTCAATAATTCATTATTTGAATGCTCCAAACATGTGAAAGATGAAACGTCTCACCAAAAAGAAAAGGTTCTATTGAGAAATTAATTCATAACATCAAGACCAAGAATCCAGAATGGCTCATATGTTTAGGAGGAATGAGAAATTATGTTTGGAACAGCATTTATTAAGGATAGAAGGAGTCAATCAACAGTTTAAAAAGTTATAATTTCCAGGGAAGTTGAGGAATTGGAATTTAGCTAGTCAAATGGGAATATAAAATGTCTTGGATTAAGTCGGCACTAACTCCAACATCTGACGTCCAATAAAGCTCAACGTTTTAGGGTGAACAAAGGAGACATTATGGAACAACTTTTATGAAGAAAACTGTTACAAATTCAGACATTTTATGGTACATCCACATGGATACATTTGGATGATAATTTTGGAGAGAATTCTTTCACCTCATCTCCCAATAAATATGTATCATCACCCCTTCTCAAATCATTTTCACTTCTATGTGGATATTTTATATTGTTTTGTAGTTCTTTAAATATTAATAGTATAATTTATTTTTATTAGATTTTTATATTATTCATCTCATTCTCATTTTTTTATCTTTTGATTTTCCACCCTATTCTTCTCCACCATAATCTCTTATACTCATGATCATGCATAACTAACCCGAGGAACTTTCCGAGGGATCAATCCAGTGTTGAAACCAAGCCATTGCACATTCATCTTAATTTTTTCTTATTTTATTAGAGTTTGGTCATGGGGGTCCTATTGGGTAAGATTCCTTTGTATCTCCACTTTCCACTCGAGGCTTCACTTTCTCTTCTATAATATATTCCCTCGATCGAGGAGGTGGATTTGTAATCTCTCAGTGATCATTGATAGCACTATATATTCACAACCACATATAGAAGAGAATATTCACACATATAATGGAGTGTGTTTATTAGTTTAATTTGAAACAAATAATGGGATGATTAAGGTTCAATCTGGGTGATTCTCTCGGGAATATCACTTTTCTGTCTAACATCATTTTGTCTGCATTCATTCTATCTACTTTATGCATCGAATGTTTACTTTCCTTTGTCATACATTATCATTTATCAAAACAAAATTTCATTTAGTTTTTTCGTATAAATTATAAATATATAAAAAAATGAATTAGAAGTACTGATTGATTGACCAAAAAAGCTCCTCAAGAGAATGACCTAGGTCAGCCCCTATACTACACTTAGTTATAAATATTTTTGAGAGTGCACATGACAATGCTTCATAATTTCATAATATTCAATTAATGTGATAGTTATAATAAGCTATGTAAAGAAAAGGTCAGAAAACCATCATTGAATTTACTATTTATAAATTTTTTGGAAATAGAAAATCATAATATATTCATTTATAAATATTATTTTAAAATTTAATTTTTTTATCATGATAATTTATTTTTATTTTATAGAGATTAAGTAATTACTCAAAATTATTTTCAAATTACATTGTAAGAATTATTTAGTTAATAATTTCAAAAAATAAATGATACTACAAATATTAAAAGTTAAGTTAATTGAATGAATTATTATAATATATTAATTTCTTGGAAAAATATATCATATTAAAAAGGTTTTAACTTAATATATTAAAATTCCATAATAGTCTCCATTTTTTGGATTAAATTTAAATAAATAATCTCAAAATTGTGTCTACTATTATTTTATAATAAATTTTATTTTATTAAATGGGTTAAAATTAATAAAATTTCAATATTCTTTTAATATTTTTTTAAATGTGAATAAATAATATATATTATCCATATTTGGATCAATTTATCTTTTATAATGAACATATTAACCCACAAAGAGAAAAAACATGGTTATTGTGGTTAGGGTTAAAGTAGTGTTTTTGTGTATTACATGTGATTCTATTATAATTACTTTCCAACCGACAAAGTATTTTTACTTTATAAATAAATTACTATATTTATAATCAGTGGGTCTAGATTTTTTAATTGTCATAAATTTAATTTATTCTTAATGGATAAATTACCTACGTTATGAAATTAGTTACTGTAATGAATACCCGAAATGGAAACAATTGTAAATAATAGAAGTTAAGGTATAAATTATCCAAATGAATTTATTTTTGGGTGATGAATGTGTTTTTTTACAAAAAAAAATTCCTTCCCTCCATTATTTTTCAATTTTCGATCCACTTGAGGTAATGGAGACCACCCCATAGTGAATACTTTTGAGTATTTACAAAGATTCCAATCCTGTTAAACAATAAATGGGATCCCACTCTCCCCCACTATTCACACATATCAAGACATTTAGATATACCAAGATCTTCCAATATCATATAAAAACTTCCATCCCCTAATCCTATAAGTCTTATATTTGTCATCAATCCTACCAAGGTAGTATTTTACTGATATCCAAAAGAATATGTCTGAAGAGGAGGTAAAGTTCTTAAATGAATGATTTTGTTTTATTTCTCACCCAAACCCCTTTAATTGTTTTTATATCATGTTTTTATAAAATCCTCTACATAATACATATAATGATATTCTTTAATGTTATGTTTACTATCTATTACCACACACAAATATGTCAAATTGGTTATGAAATCATCGTTTATGTGTATAGAGGACTTCTGCCACACGAACCGATATCATTCATTTTTCCATTTACATCACTATAGGTCAGGAAAAATGATGTTACTACTATTTATATATACAATAAATGATATTTATAATTATTTTATTCTTCTATAATTATTATATTTCATATACCTTCATGATTTCTATTTTTTGGAACATGATAACATCGTTCGTGTCTATGGCAGAATACCGCCTCACAAAGCAATGTGATTCATTCACTCTTTACATGGAATTTATTAAGGATTGTTTTAATATACCTATTTGATATATATATATAACATAAAATCTATAATTTAATTATAATATAAATATATATTTCATTTACTTTTATTTCTTTTACGTGATAATAAAATGGAAACAACATTCATGCAAACGTACAATCTACCATCTCTTTGAACGAAGTGATTCATTTCCTGTCACTAAATTTTATGAATTATGTTAAATAAATATAAAATTAATATATAAAATCTTTATATCATGGTAATAATTATTTATATTATTAAATCATTATTAATATAAGATAATAAAAAATATAAAAAATTCAAAGATTTATGAAAAAAAGCGGTTCTTACCCAAAACGAAACATTAACATAGAATTATTGATAAGTGGGTAATAAAAGGTCCTATGAAAATAATATATGATAGTACATATAGTAATATGGTTATTTGATAGATTTATAGTAGACTTATATTTATTAAAAAGGATGTTTCAATGAGTACGATGAGTGTCAAGACTTAAGGTATGGGGATTTCTTATCTCACTCTTTTTCTATGAGACTTATGCCATATTAACCACTAATTTATTTTATCTAGTGCATATAATGAAATATAAAATATTATATGAATAATTTTATTTATTTAAGTATATTAAAAGTTGCAGCTTATTTTATTTTTTTCATGGATCTCACAATTCAAAAGTTAACCAATTATTATTTGATTTTTATCACCCTTTATACATTTTTGAGACACCTACTATAGTCACCACGTATTTAAACTATGTGGTGTGAATAAATCTCATGAATATATTTTATGATTATAATAATAAAATTTATTTGTATCTACATATCCATTTTTTGATTTTTCTTCCATGGGTTTTGTGATTCAAAAGTTATGGAATCAGTAAAGGATTTTTATCTCAATCTTCCTTCTTTGATATGTATGTTATGATGTTAGACTATATTTTTTAATGAGGTGTATAAACTGCCCATTTGAATTGTAAAATCATGAATTTATCTATCCCAATGGAATTTCAGTTCCATTTTATGTTATTCCTTCATGGGTATTATGATTTAATGTTACCAAAGTCGTAAATATTTTTTATACAATCTCATCATTTATCAATATTGTTTATGATTAAGTCTCAATTATTGAAATATAATGATCTACCTCTTAATGTATCTCATTGATTTTATTCTAATATAGTTTTTCATGATATATTCAAGTAATTATATCATTTTTATACTCTTCCATAATTAATATAATTAAGAAAATCTTTTCAATAAAATCTACCTTTATTTCTCCCTTTTGTAGGAAATCTATTTTCATCTAGAACCATGATTTATGAAAATGTTTTCAAATATGTTTTTAAAGGATATTATGAGTTAATTTTCAGAGAAAAGTACGCAAAAAATTTTATTCTCAAAAAAAATTAATTTATTTTCAAATACTGGATTATAAGTTTTCAATGCAATTTTCAGATAAAATGGTTTTCAAAATGTTTTATGCTTTAAAAATTCAAAGAAAAAAGAATATATTCCTACATATTTGTTTTTTATTACTTTTAATACTTAATTTTAAAGTTGAAAAAATTTAATATAAAAATATTTTGTAAATATTTTGTGTTTTAAAATGTTATTTTCGAAGAAATGTTATTTTCATTAAGAAATGTTACAAGTGGTCTTTAAATAACATCCTCTATATAAGATGAAATCTATTTACGTAGTTTATAAATAACTTGGGATATAATCCAAGGATACAATTCTTATTATTTTTTCAATTTTTTATGCTTAATATGATAATTTGTTTTGGAAACCCATTTCTCTTCCATGGGTTATTTCATGATTAAATTATTATGAAACCCATATTTTTTCGACAGGTTATTTTATGGTGAAATGATTATAAAACATATTTCACTTCCATAGGTTAATATATGATGAAATTTAAATGATACCTATTTCATTTCATTGTTTTTGATATGATGATTTTTTTGAGCTTGTGGAATACTAAAATATGGTTCTCATTATGTGATAGGTGGTACCTGTATCCTCATCCAACGCATTGGGTAATGATAAATGTTCTATAAGCCCAGAGGGTACGTATTTTTTTAGCCCAAGCCCATAGATTAGGGTACATGGGTGATTATCCCAATACCAAAGATGATGTTAAATATGTATTCAATAGAAGTACAAAGTAGAGGGTATAGGTTTGGTATGCCCATGGCTAAAAATGAAGGAAACTTTTTGGTCATACCATGCCCGAAAAAAATTATACACGGGTCATCATTTCATTCCCAAATATGTACATGGGTTCTTAGACCTAGCCTAACATGTTGTGATGTTTTTTAAGGGTATCCATGAAATAAGATTTTATATGATTATATGTATTCCAAAATTTCCATTTATTATACTCTCATGGATTATGAAATTCCAATCTTTATTTCATTACTCATGATTATGATCTATGATATAAAGGGTGTGGTTTTAAAATTTTATTATCATGTTCTCATGCCCCTATGTTCATGTTATAATTGTGTATATCCTTTATTTACCCTTACTGAGAATCTAAGATCACTTTTTATTATATATCCTTTCCCTATATTATGAATAGAGTTTTTATGTAGGAGTAATAAATTTGACGATATTTTTGGGAAACATTGATGATTGTTCCCCACATTAGAAGATTATGCCCAAAGTTTTCAAATACATTAAACAGTTATAGTCCTCATGTGCGTTTTTATGTAATGTCCTGAATATTACTAAAAAAATATGTAACACCCATGTATGTTAACATTGGGTCACTAGATGAAGGATTTTGGATTTGTTAGTATATGAAATAAAATAACACTAATTCCATAATTTCATTTATTGGGGAAGAGGGGATGCATCAATCATGGTAAAATTATTTTATTTCTTATCTATTTGAGAACATAATTTGTCTAATTTAATTCAGATTATACATGAATATGTCTCACATTATTTTAAACTTTTAAGAAAATACTTAATTCCATTACAGGAGAGGGATTATTAAACCCCATTTTATTATTTACCAAGAATAATCTAGGATAAATAACATATAAGAAAAATATTTTTAAAATGGTGAAAATATTGATTTACAAAATTCATAAATGTTGAATACATAAGTGATTTTTGTTTTTGAAATTTTAATGACGATTCAAATTTTGAGTTTTTTTGAAATTATTACTAATATAGATAAAATTCATGATTTCAATATCTATAATTAATAATTTAGGTGATTTATTTTTTCCATGTCTTGTCATCAGAAACTAATTAATTTCAATTTAATATTATTCAATGTTACTCTAATACTATGATGACGTATTCTTATTTTTGGCCACTTTTCATAATATATTCTTATGACTATAATGACTTAAAGAATTTACCTATTTATCTTTCATGAAATTGATGATCTCAAAACAAATTGAAATGATTGATTTTCACAATGGTAATTTTTTATCCCATATAACCTCAACACTAACCCTATGTTTAATCCTTTCACAATCATATAAATACCATGTTTTTCTATATAGTGACCCACATTTCAACATAATTTTCTCTTCAACCTTAATTTTTGAGTATAATTACCAGATTTCAAAATATTTTATAATGATTTTTGGTGATATCATGGTGTTTTTGGATTTTTCTTGTTAAAAATAATGAATGGGTAATTATCAATTTAAATTTTGTAAATTTGGGACATAAGATATTTTCATATAATTTATTTAATACTAAATCATTTTCAAAATTATTAATGTGATATGGGATTCAATGGATTTCCATATGGATTGAAACCATCATAGATATTGTCAGTAGAAGATATATATATTGCTTATTAATTTGCTGACCTAGTTTTTTTACAAGGGATCGTTAATGAATCCTTCACAATTTCCATATGAAATAAAATAGAAAAAAAAGTACATAAATATGGAAATTCATCATGAATTTGAAATATTAAATTGCAACCTTGTGAAGAAGAAGTTGTGGACAAGGAGTGCTAGATGATTCACTATGATAGAAAATAAAGATGTATATTTTTCAGTATGATTAGTTAAAAACCATACCTAATAAATTAGAGTTTTTCACACTTATTTGGGACCAATTAATGGATTGATACATTATTACTCACTAACCCTCAGCCTTGGAGTCCATGGATCCTTCATGAATTTACTTTATATTAGTCTGATGTGACTTGTATGTAGAGTTTGCGATGACATTCAACCCACTGGATATAGTAAATTCAATTAAAATTAATTATAATACAAGTAAAATGATAATGAGTTAGGATAGACTACATTTCTGTTGATATGCATCATAAGTAGAATGGGTGATAACAAAAATTTGATCATTGTTAATTTAAATGTAGAGAATTTTGTAATTAGAATATTAGATAATTCATGAATGGGACACACATGTTAAGATTGTTTGTATACTTTTAAAAAACATAATTATAATAAATAATTTACGAATATAATTTATTAAGTTTCTCCTATGTTGAAGATTAATTTTACATCTTGATTTTTTTTATTTGAGAAAAGAAAACTTAAGTACAGGGGAATTTTATGACCAAAAACATTTATAAAAATTTTCCATTATCGGATTATATTTTATTTATAATATATTTCTCATTTTTTTTATTTTACAATAATTTTTGTAATATTGTACTTAATATTGAATGTGTAGTTGTTGTGATTATTTTGAAGGAAAATGTAACAAACTATTGTGTAATCTTAATCATTAGGATTCTATTTTCTGATGAAATAATTAAGTGAAAGTTGGAATGTATTAATTCAAAAATCTAAAGGATATAGTGTTCCACATTTTGAATCCATTATAATGAAAATACGTAAATTATTGATTAAACTAGTGAAATGTAAAAATAATTTATACTATAATGTTTCTTCTACAATAGTAAATCAAGGGGAGATTCATAATTATACAACGATGAAAAACACATTATCAGATGAATTTTTCGTATGGAAGATTAAATTAGATATGTACATAAATTAATTAAATTATAGATCATGACTCAATGTTTCATCGTCAAAATATCTTCATTGTAGCTGGTTATATGAAGGAATTGCCTAAATGAAAATGATAAGTCACCAAAACATTGTTTTGAGTACAATGTTGGAATGATTTTTTATTAGATTAACTTGGGGAGATGAGTAGTGATCAAACGGAAGCATAATATCCATGATATATTGGGTAATAAATTGGTATAATAGCATGATTTTGGATCCATGAACATCACACTACATCCATCATCCTATATCATGACAAGATTTTAGGGTCTTTATATAGATTCGAAATATGACTAATAAATTCAAATGATCATTCCATAATCACCTACATTAAAATAATTTAAAAAGGATATATTTTATTCCATGAAATAATCATTCCATTTTTAGCATGAAATTGGTTAACATGTTATGATAATTCTATAATTTTAATGCTCTATACTAAAATCCCTATGATTTTTTCTTGGATATTTATGGGCCTATGTATTATTCACAATACTAAACCATTAAAAGTAATTTTTTGGTGAAGATACTTGAACTAAAAATATAATTACAATTGTACAGAGTAATCTATAGTTACTGAGACATTTCTTTTAGAACATTGATGTATTTATTTCCTATTTATTGATAGAATATTGAGTTTTATAGTATTTAAGATTCATTTATTTCTTTTATCTATGTTTCTTCCTTTACAACCTTGAGTGTGCATCATTCATCCATCAAGATCACTCATTCATTTATTTTGGTTGATCATTCAATCTTGACCTAGTATTTTTCTATGTTCATTTTGGATTTAGATCAAGGAGATGATTATTACTATAATAATTGAGACCCTATTGTAACCAATAAATAATATATCTTGAACCATCACACAACGTGAATTCAAAAGATCTATTATTTAGTAATATATTTATAAGTTAAATTTATGCATGGAATAATTTTATTTTTAAAAAATAAAATTTTTAATTAAACCCTTCATAAATATATTATATTATTAATTTTGATTATTTTTCAAAAATAGTTGATTTCTATGTGAATACTAGAAATTACAATATTTACCAAAACATTAAACTTTACAACATTATCATTATGTAAAAAAATCCTAAAAGTTTATTAAATCATATAAGTGTTTAAATATTTGTTTAAGGAATAAAAATATATAATTTTTAATACTATTATTAATTTATTAAAACTATATGTAACATTTTTTTAACTTAAGTAATATTTACCTAAAAAATAAAATAATTTTTTATTTTATTTTAATAAAATATTTGTATTGTAAAAATAAATCTTGTATTTCTTTATAATCCACATAAAGTTTATTTTATTATAATAATAAAATTAATTTCATGAAAATAAAAATAATTGACATTTTGAACCTAAACATAATTTTTACTCTTAAAAATGAACTTTTTCTAAATGTGGGTTTTACATGGGCTAATGCAAAATTAATTTTACCAAAACGTCTTCATATGATTTGATAAAAAATATTGTTTATTTAGAATCAATAGGTATAACTTATTTAACAATTGTAATCATATTTTTGGGCATTGAAAATAAATTACTTAGATTAAATATTAATTAACATAATAAAATAAAATTGGTTGTTTTCAAGAAATGAAAATTTAAGTATTTTGAAAATATCATCTAAATAAAATTGGTAATATATTTTAAATTTTTACTCAAATATAAAATATCAACATATAATAAAATATATAAATACTGGTTTTGTAATGTCCCCAACTCAGTATCCACTATATCTGGTGCCTTAGGTCGAGTTGTCACATGACCTGAGGTGAACCTCCTCATACGCCAAAGGCTTCTAAGTACAAGTGATGGTCTAATAGAACACATGTGGAGATTATAAGCTATTTTTCATATTAAAACACAACATATGTGATATTAAATAATGGAAATAAGTAATAATAATAATGCATCATAATTTCACTTCCAAAAGATTAATACAGGCCCACAAACAAATAGTTTGTATGCTATGTCATATTGTATAATTCCATGTGAAAGGGAAACCCAAAATAAATATAGACTAATGAATCCCAAAAATGGGTTCCAACATATTGTCCAGTTCCCTCATCCATCTACATCCCTAATCATGAATTAGTCATCTAGCATAGGTCCCTTTCCATAGTCTTGACCTATAACCATGAACTCTACATGGGTACCCAATGGCTGTCCAAGAAGGGTGTAAGTAAAAAATCAGTAAGACACCACTAACTCCATATATAAAATATCTAATACAAATAGATTTTGTATGAATGCACATAATTCATCAAAAATTAAAATAAAAAATAAGTTTCCACTAGTTAATATGGTTCTCTATATCCAATTTTATCATTAGTTTATCGGGTTAACCATTTTCATCAATTACACATCATCATATGTCGGTCATTTAAACTATTCATAAGGTAAGAAATTAAGTTCCCAATATCACTAGGGAAAACATCACACAAATTATTGCATAACACTCACATAAATCCTTAGTCCAGGCAATCCTATCCCATGCATCTATTGGGGACATTGAGCATCTGTCCAACTCCCCAATTCATGAATTATATAACACCTAACTTGGAGACTCATTCTAAGAAAGAACATATTACACATCCATTTGGGGAATAGAGAATTATTTTGACTCCACAACTCGTGCATGATAGGGGTGGGTTTAAATAATTTTTCTAAACCAACCAGTGGGCGTAGAGCCACGGTCATTCACTACAACCACCAAGTCATGTGTACATGATTCTTTAACTATTTACCACAAACACCATTTGAATACCATTACATGTTAACACACTCATACTTTAAAACCATGGTTCGTTCAGTACATATACCTTTTCTTAATTTAACGCTTTCACACATTTACCATTTACATTCCTGATCCCATTAACATATTCCCATATTTCATGTAACCCATTCAAACTATACCAAATTCCCCTTTATTCTAAGTTAAATGCTCAAAAAAATTAACATTTTTCCTATTTCACAACACATGTTAATATTACAATATAATGTATCAGGGATCTATCCCAAAACATATCAAATTAACCCTTGACAGTTCAATTTCTTGTTAATGAAACAACTCATCTCATGGGTATCCCTTAACCTAGTCTTCTCAATCTCAATGCATCCCATGAGGATCATGAGAGGTTCACTTCATCATTTCAACCAAGTCAAACCAGAAAATATCACAATTACAGAAATTCACAACCACATACACATAACAAACTCAACTAGACTATGTGATATAATCTATAGACCACCTACCTTGATACAGTAGACAACTCCACACTCAACAATAGACTTTGATGTAGAAACAAAAAAACTTTTATTCGCCACCTCAAATCCTCCTAAAAATAGAGTTTTAGAGATTGGTAAGAATAATAACAGTTCCACATTCCCTAATAAATAAAATAGAAAAAAGAGGAGTATTAGGCTCACCTGTAACTTTGATATGTACACAATGGCACTCCAAATGGCTTGAAAATAGGGAGATTGATCATTGGAATGTTTGGGAGGGAGGGTTCATCATGCATGGATGCTATATGATAAATTGGGAAGACATTTAGGTAAAAAATCGTAATTTATAGGGGGAAAGAGTAATACCCCATATTTTAATGGGTATAGGGTATGGCTACACAGTTGGCCAAATCGTGTGCCATCCTCTATCCAATAGGGGGTTGGGTGGCACATCTACCTGGGAATCAAACACAGTTTGAAAACCTGTGAGGTGACCATGTGGGATGGATTTATCCAATCCCACCTGGTTTGGCCTCCCCCTTTTATGGCTTCATAAACTGTGTTCCCTACCTCGAAGAAAGCATGGTTATGTTGCATGATTACTATTAATTGTGCACCAACCATGAAACGCCCTAGTGTAGAAAATGTTATTTACGTCACTATTTTTTACGTCGGTAATATATAACTGACGTGATAATCTATGAAACGTGGTTTTTTACGTTAGTTATTATATAACTGATGTAAACAATGTGGTGAGTAAAGTTTTAACATCGGTTATTTAATCAACCGGCATTAAAAATCGAGCGCGTTCATTTTTTATGTCGGTTATAAATTAAACGACGTAAAAAACCAAAGCGCACTATTTTTTACCTCGTTTATTTGATAACCGATGTAAAAAACGAGTTCTCTATGAATTTTTTAGATCGGTTATAAAATAATCGATGTGAAAAATGTGGCTTTTGAGGCCTTTTTGACGTCGGTTATTTGATAACCGATGTAAAAAACAACCCGCAGAATTTCTTACGTATAACCGACATCCAAAACTATGATTCCTGATGTATTTTTTACATCGGTTATTCTATAACCGACGTAAAAAACCAACATGGGGATTTTTTTAAGTCGGTTATAAAATAATCGACGTAAATAAAGTCGTATCTTATACATTTATAACGTCAGTTATTATAATAACCGATGTTATAAATGTAATAAAAACAGTTTATAACGTTGGTTATTAAATAACCGACGTTATAAAACAATTATAAAATTAACACGCCCCGGGGATTGTCATTTACGATTTTTTAATCGAAAGTCCGATGACTCATCTCTCTCATGTGGTAAACCCTAATCGAATCGTCAATCTCGTTGTGTTAAACTCGTTTTTCCATCATCATTTATCATCTTTACTCTCCTCGGATCTATCATCTCAACTCGCAACACTAAGGTAAGCCTCCCACGACTTTATTTCGTTCATTTTTTTTTCGGATAGTATATATTTACGTTTTGTGATTTTTTTTGTTTAAACTATGTAAGATTGTTTGATTTTGAACCCTCTTACGTCTTTTTTCCATCATCATCTTATTTATTATCCCCAGATCTATTAGATCGACTCGCAATATTCACGTAAGCCTCACCTACTTCTATTTTGTTTATTTTTGTTTTGAGAATGCTCGACATTGATGGTTATTTTTTTTTCATTGACAACTAATGATCTCATTCACCTATATTACTGCAATTTATATGTAAACCATTGTGATACACCCATTCCGTGTACCAGTGTGATTTATTTTAGAAGTATATATATGGTTTTTCATGGTGGAATGTTTGTTTTGGATCCTTGGTTGTTTCTATTTTGGGTATCACTTTTTTTTGTTCCATAATCTATTTACGTCGCTTATTTTAGTGGACTATTATAAGTCTTCATATACTATTAAAAACCGATTCATTACATAATAGTGCATCTTAGAGTAATAGGAGATACAATTCATGGTTCTTATTTTGAATAATGGCATGATACCAAAACTAGTAACTTGAGGTTAAAATCTCTAGATATGCCAAAACTAGTAGCTTGAGGTTAAAATCCCATGGTTTTGGGGGGCTGTCAAGAGGGTGGTTGGCTGTCCAGGGGGTTGGGGGCTGTCCAATGTGTCCATGGAGGTGGGGGTAGTCCAGGGGTGTGGGGGGGGGAGCTGTCCAAGGAGGTGGGAGCCTGTCCTGAGGGTTTGTGGGTTGTCTGGAGGGGTGGGGGCTGTCCAGAGGATTGGTGGGGGTCCATGGGGTGTCCAAAGGGGGTATGGGGTGGGGGTGGTGTCCAGGAGGGGTGGGGTGTGCTGTCTAGAGGGGTGGGGGCTGTCCAGGGGGTGGGGAATGTTCAGAGGGTTGGAGGGTGTCCAGGGGGTGTCCAGGAGGGGTTGGGGGTGCTGTCTAGAGGGGTGGGGGATGGCCAGGGGGTATCCAAGGGGGTAGGGGTGGGGTGGTGTCTAGGAGGGGTGGGGGTGCTGTCTAGAGGGGTGGGGGTTGTCCAGGGGGTGGGGGCGGTCCAGAGGGTTGGGGGTTTCCAGGGGGTGTCCAAGGGGGTGGGTGGGGGGGGCTTTCCAAAGGGATGGGGGCCTGTCCAGAGGGTTTGGGGCATTTTTCAGGGGGTGGGGGTAGTCCAGAGGGTTGGGGGGTGTCCATGGGGGGTGTCCAAAGGGGTTTGTGGGTGTGGGGGCTTTCCAAGGGGGTGGGGGCATGTCCAGAGGGTTTCGAGGGTTGTCCGGGGGGTGGGGGATGTCCAGAGGGGTGGGGTGTCCAGGGGGGGTCAAAGGGGGTGGGGGTGGGGGTGGGGGTGGTGTCCAGGAGTGGTGGGGGTGCTTTCTAGAGGGGTGGGGGCTGTCCAGGGGGTCAGGGGCTATCCAGAGGGTTGGGGGTGTCCAGGTGGTGTCCAAGGGGGTAGGGGTGGGGGTGCTGTCTAGAGTGGTGGGGGCTGTCCAGGGGTGGGGGATGTCCATAGGGATGGGGGGGTCCATGGGGGTGGGTGGGGGACTGTTCAAGGGGTTAGGGGCATGTCCAGAGGGTTTGGGGGGTTGTCCAGGGGTGGGGGTGTCCAGGAGGGGTGGGGGGATGTCCAACTGTGTGGTAGTGTCCATGGGGTTTCCATGGGGGTGGGGGTGGTGTCCAGGGGTGGGGGTCTGTACAAGGGGGTGGTGGTGTCCAGGGGGTGTCCAAGGTGGTGGGGGATAAGTGTTAGTTGGGATTGACTACTGCATCGTGGTTTCTTATATTATTACATGATGATTGTGTCATGATGATTGGCTTTACATTGTGATTTTCTCCATCTGAATTTCTATTTTAAGTTTAATTTCATTCACAGGTTTACTACATTTTCTCCAATTTTCTACCAACCATTGTAGGCCCCATAGTTTTCTTTGATTCAATGTAATTTAAAACTGTTATATCTAATAATTTTTTGTTTTTAAAATAATATTCAAGAATATTTTTTTAAATACGCATAGATTTGTTTTATATTTCAAAAAATATTTACATTCAAATTATGATTTTTATCATATAAAAATATATTTTTCTTATCTTAAAAATATATATATATTTGATATTTCGTATTGGTAATAATGAGTTGAAGTTGGATTACGAAACATCAAATGAGCAATGATTATGGGGAAGGTGTTGATGCCTTTTTAGAATTTACTAAACGAAATGTTCCAAGTAGTGACATTTTTTTCCCATGCCTGGAATGTTTGAATATGAAGAAGTTGATAAGTAGAGAGATAAAAGATCATCTGATTTGTCATGGTTTTATTCTGAGTTACAGCCCTTGGATTCGGCATGGTGAAACTGGACGGAATGTCACTGATGATGATGATTCGCAAGATGGTAACTCTGATGGAATTGAAGAAATGATTCGCGATATTGTAGCAGAACAAATTGAGATAGAACCGATAGTTTCACATCTATATGGTGATGCTGAAAAATCATTATATCCTAGTTTTATAGATTTTACAGTTTTGTCGGCAGTGTTAAGATTGATTAACCTGAAGGAAAAACATGGATAGAGTGACAGAAGTATTACAGAGTTGCTACAATTGATGAAAGACATTCTAACAAAAGATAATGATCTTACTGATTCACATTATAAGGCCAAGAAAATATTATGCCTGATGGGATTGGGATACAAGAAAATAGATGCTTGTCCGAATGACTTCATTATATATAGGAAAGAATATGAATTTCTGTCAGAGTGTCCTAAATATGGTACATCACAGTATAAGGTAAAAGAAAAATCACAGGCTGATGTAGAGATTACAAAGATCCCTTCAAAGGTATTTTGGTATCTTCCTATAATTCATCATTTCAAACATTTATTTTCTAATTCACATGATGCAAAAAGGTTAAGATGGCATGCTGATGAGCAGGTATGTGATGGAAAAATATGCCATCCATCTGATTTTCAAGAATGGAAGAAAATTGATGTGCAGTATTCTACATTTGGAAATGAAATTAGAAATATCAGACTAGGGTTATGCGTAGATGCAATGAATCCATACCAAAACCTCAGTAGCACACATAGTTCATAGCCTGTTTTATTGGTAATTTACAACCTCTCTCCTGAGGATTGTATGAAGCGCAAATATTTCAAGTTGATTATAACGATCTCTGGTCTAAAGAAACCTGGAAATGATATTGATGTTTATTTGTCACCGTTGATTGATGATTTGAAACTGTAATGGGATGATGGTATTAGGGTGTATGATTCTTATAAAATGGAATATTTTTAACTGCATGCAGTGCTTCTATTCACTATAAATGACTTCCCAGCATATGGAAATTTGTCTGGATACAATGTTAAAGGGCATAAAGCATGTCCAATTTGCGAAGAACAAACGTCAAATTATCAATTACATCATGGGAGGAAAACATTGTACATGGGTCATCGAAGGTTTTTGCCTATGGATCACCCTTATAGAAGACTAAAAAATGCATTCAATGGCTCACAAGTATTTGATACTGCTCCAAGAAATTTATCCCCTAATCTGTATTTTGAGAGGGTGAAAAACCTTGACGTGACATTGCGAAGGAAACAAAAATCTGGTAATGATAGACATATTTGGAAGAAAAGGTCAATATTTTTTGAGCTACCATATTAGAGGTATCATGAAGTTAAAAATAATATTGATTTCATGCACGTGGAGAAGAATATATGTGATTTTTTTATTGTAACATTTTAAGATATTAAAGGAAAGACAAAAGATGGGATGAATGCAAGATTAGACTTACTATCAATGGGAATACATTTGGAGTTAGCTCTCACTCCTAAAGGAAGATGAACATTTCTTCCCCCGGCTTGTCATACATTATTGAAGAGGGAGAAAATTAACTTTTTTCAGTGTC
This sequence comes from Viscum album, assembly GCA_963277665.1. NCBI lineage: Eukaryota > Viridiplantae > Streptophyta > Magnoliopsida > Santalales > Viscaceae > Viscum > Viscum album. The sequence goes on from OY728150.1 coordinate 258,686,160, forward strand.
TTCATGATATCAAAGTGCCTCAAGGTTATTCTTCAAATGTAAAAATTTTTGTCTCAATGAAGGACTTGAAGTTGATACGTATGAAATCACATGATTGTCATGTCATGATGGAACAAATTCTACCAGTTGCATTGCATGGAATATTTCCCATCCGTGTTAGAAAGCCTATAATGAAGTTGTATTATTTTTTCAATTCAATTTGTAACAATGCGATTGATGTGAATGCATTGAAAATTTTGGAAAAGGATGCAATTTTTATTCTTTTTCAATTGGAAATGTATTTTCCTAGAACATTTTTTTGATATAATGGTGCATTTAATGATTCATGTGGTTCGAGAAATAATGCTTTATGGACCTGTATATCTTCGTTGGATGTATCCTTTTGAAAGGTATATGAAAATATTAAAGGGGTATGTTAAAAATCCATATCGACCTAAAGCATCCATTATTGAAAAGTATATTTCTAAGGAGGTAGAAGAGTTTTGTATGAGCTACTTGGAAACGGCACAACACATAGGTTTGCCTCCATCTCACCATGAACGAGTTAATAATGAGGGAAAGAGGATTTGTGGCTTGAAAGACAAATCATTGTTAGATAAATAGACGAAGAAGTTAAAATCATACATCTTGAATAACATAGCTGATGCTAAACCGTATATCAAATTGCATATTAATGAGTTGAAACAATGTCATCCAAAGAAGAAATAAATGTGGATTTTGAATGAGCACAACAAAACGTTTTTGTCATGGTTTAAAAAGTCCTTTCTTGGTAGATCAGATGTATCAGATACATTAAAATGGATAGTGGGTGGTCCATGTTTAAATGTGATAACATGGTCCGGTTATGACATTAATGGCTATACATTTCATAAAAAAGCTTAGGACAACAGAAGTGCAGTTCAGAATAGTGGTGTATTGGTGTTTGTAGAAGAAATGCATTTTTTGAGTGCTAAGGACAAAAACCCAATTTATGTATCAGGTGCATATTATAGAGTGATTTAAGACTTATGGGAGGTTAATTACTTTAATATTAAAGTTCCTATTTTTAACTGTAAATGGTTAATCAGTAACAATAGTGTTAGAAACGATGTATTTAGAATGACACTTGTTAATCTGAATAGATTGGAAGACACAGCTGATTATTTTATAATGGAAACACATGCAAAAAAAAATTATGTAGTAAATCAATCAGATATGCAGTGGGCTATTGTTTTACAAGGGAAAAAATATGTTGGTGAGGATGAACTTGATGAAGATGCTGATTTATGTGAGATCCCTACTTCCATGGAATGATTAACAGAACATAATGATGAGCATGTTGAAGACATGGTTTGTGCCATAAGGAACGATCATGACGAAGGAATTTGGGAAAAAAATCCATTTGTACATTCCTAAAATTATAGGTAACATATGTTTATTTCTTGTTTACATTTATTTTTTTCATAAAATGTTAGATATTGTAAGTTTTTTCTTTATTAAAACATGAATGAAAACAAAATATGTATAAGTTTTTGTTTGTTTTAAGTTTATTTAGTTTACTTTATCATGTTTACCATTACATGAATTATATATCTATTATTTTTGTTCAGTGAAAATAACTTTAACATGTTTACCAGGTTTACCATGTTTACCATGTTTACCATGTTTACCATGCTTACCATCTTGACCATCTTTACCATCTTTACCATTGTTTGACATGCTTATCATATTACCAATGTTTACTATTACGTAACTTAGTACACTTTTCTATTTTCTAATTAAATTAGTATTAAAAAATTTTAATTTGTATATTTGTGAACTAATGTTTGTTTTTTTGATTTAAAGGATAATTACATATCATTCAGTCGACCAACCACATGATTCTGGTGATGAGCATATTGGTCATACCTCTGGGGAGGAACATTCACATGCTCCTATTGATGTTCCCCAATCATCGTCATGTGCTCCTTTTACGACAACGAGTTCAAAGGTTGGTAAACATGGGTGCACACATTTACCAAAATTAGCACTTGCCCATAAAAAGGATCAGAGGATAGTCATTGAGTTTGATGATGATGATATTCCTAGAGGTCCAAGTGCAAAATATTATAAGAGTTTGGTATCAACTCAGGCTAAGAGAAAAGTAAGCATTCTGTATGATGACTGGAGAAGTGTGGATAAAGAAATAATCTCTCAGTTGTGGGAGACGATTTTGGTAAGATATTTTTCTATTGTTTGACTATTCTTTTAATTTTTATAGTATATATAATATGGTTACCCTCTTATTTATCAGATTACATTTGATATTCCTGACACTAGAGGAGTCATGAAGAAATGCTTATCGTTGGCTGCCAGGAGATGGATGGATTTCAAATCAACCCTCTCATCTAATTTAATTTATGGTCATAGGAGTCAGGACAATCCATGTCATATATATCCTTTTATAGATGAAGACACATGGAGATAGTTTTATGAAAGTAGAAGAAAAGAGTCATTTCTGGTAAGGGAAATGTAATATTTTATAATCTTTCTTATATAAATGATCTTCTTAATGTTTTGTTAATGATTTATTATTCTTAATTTACAGCAAACAAGGAAATCTCATCATGAGATCCAATCTAAAAATGTATACACTCATAGTTTATCTCGTGGAGGGTATGCATTTTTGGAAGAAAAAATGATGGCAGAAAAATTTCAACATCTAAGAGATGAGTCTTCAAGATCTGCAGAGGTGGCCCCTCCATCCCCTCTATCTAGACATGAAAAATGGAAGATAGCTCGGAATAGAAAAAAAGAGAAATATATTTCAGAAGAATTGAGAATTGTAGCTGAGAGGATTGTAAGATATCTATTTTATTCATTTAAGTTAATAATTTTCTTCATATAATTTCAATCCTTACAGAAATATTCAATTAATTAATACAGGACTCTCTTGAGGAGCAGAGTTCACAAGGGGAATTTACAGAGACTGGGAGGCAAGATATTTTATCTTAAGCATTGGGAAATCCCGAACATCCTGGATGTGTAAGAGGATATCTGGCAGGTGTATCGGTAAGAAAAGTGTTGCCACGTTCTTTAACTTCTAACGTTGAGGGGGTTTATAAAAAATAGAATCCTTGGAGGCTGAATTTCATAATATTAATGCGACGATGGAGGAAAAGATTAGAGTGTCGGTACTGTCTATGTTTTCATACATACAAAGACAATTTCAGACTGCATCTCACACTCCTCCACCTCCCCCTACAGACCCCATTATTTATCCTCCACCTCCACCAGTAGCTCCCACTCCCCCACCTCAGCCTGCGGACCCCATTTTTTTTCCTACTCCTCCACTACAACTTCCTACTTATTGCGATTTGTATGTTGATGATACTCAATATCATATCGTTGCATATGGGTTGGTATATTGTATAATAGATACAGTTCATCATCAACAATTAGAGGTAGAGAATCAGAGGGTCACTGTACAAGATATTATAGATAGATCAGATCAAGTACTATTACCTACAGATGAGGTGACAAAATTTGGGCATAGTATCAGCCATTTTTTAATTAGGCCATTAAGACTTCTTCGACTCATTACCATAGAGGTATGAATGTTATATATTTTATTTTTTTATTAAATTTTTTTTATCATTTGAAAACTAATATATTTTTCTATTTATTTTTACAGGAATACTTCAAAGGTAAAGAAATTTTGTATAGACAACAACAAAGACAAATGGATTTGACATCAGATACAGATTCTAGTAGTCTTGAAAGATTGTCAATAAATTCAAATTTTTTGGCAGTTCAATATGAGTTTCCAATGGAATCTCATGTTTGTGGATGTGCAATATGTGTGGGGATTATGAAAACTTATATCATGGAGCTTGTTACTGGAGATAAGATTGGCATCAATGTGGTGCAAATTTTTTCCATGTAAGTCTTAACACCTTTTCCCTGTGTTATATTTATTAAAAATGTATACTTATGTCTGTTTTTTATTAGGTATATTTATAAAATTTGTGAGAGGAATGAGCTAACAGATGTATATGGATTCATGGACCCGCAATTTATTTCCCCTGAAGCATGTGCATTGGATGAGGAACAAAGAATGCTTTATATTTCTAAAAGACTTGAAAAGAATATAGTCACACAATGTTGGATGATGCTTTTTTTTAGATTTATAAAACACATATCTCTCAAAGAGTTCTTTATCATTTAACATAAAAAACCACTAACCTTAAATTTCCTTTTATCAGTGATCATTGGATGTTAGGGGTTTTCTTCCAAAGGGAGAAAGCACTTTATTGGATATGCTCTGTCCATGGTGATGTGCGGGAAAGTATTAAGAATATATAGGAAAATTTTGTTTCAATTTCTCAATAGTTTTATATATTATAATGAAATTTAAATTTACCCCATTCGTATTATTTTCTAACAGGGCATGGGCCTACTTTTGAAAAAACACAAAGAAAAGGAGTGCAAAGATCAAATATGTAAATGAGAAGGTAAATATCCATTTATAATTTTTACTTTTTGATTTATTACATAAAAATAATATATTGAATATACACTCATTCAAACATAATTGTCATGAACAACAAGGCATCATCGAATGCGGATATTATATGTTAAGATTTATGTATGAAATAATAACAACTGGGACAATTGTGAATTTTGACCTGGTAAGATTTTCTCTTAAACTTTTCCATAAAATTTAAATTTTATTTATTAATTATACACATTAACTACTATCCATTTCATTTTTAGATTTTTGATGACCCTCAACCCTATATTTATGAAGACATCAAACACCTATAAGTGGAGTGGTCAAATTATTTTAAAGGTTTGATTGAATATTAGTTGTTTGTAATGTAAAATGTAATTTTGAATATTTTTGTTGTAATTGTATATATGGTAGTCATTTTGGTTGGATTTAGTTTTTCTTTGAATTTGACAGTGTATGTTTTGAATTTTATATATGTGAATGTTTAATTTTTCTCTACTTATTGTTTTGGTCTACTTATGATGGTTTTTCTGGTATGGATTCTAGTATGGGGTGGAGGGGTTCCAAGGGTGGGGGGTGTTCAGTGGGGTGGGGGGTGTCCAGGGGTCTGGGAGGGCTTTCTGGTGGGGTGGGGGTCCTGGGTGTCTATGAGAGTGGGGGGAAATCTAGGGGGTTGGAGTGTTTCTAGGAGGGTGGAAGGGTTGTCCATGGGAGTGTGAGGTTGTCTAGGGGGTGTCCAGGGATGTGGGAGTGTCTTTTGGGGTGAGGGGGGTTTCCAGGGTGGGGGTTGTCTAGTGGGGGGGGGGGTTCCAGGGTGTCCATGGGGATGGGGGGCAGTCCAGGGGTGTGGTGGGGGCTTTCTAGTGGGTTGAGGGGGTTCTGGCCTATTTTCGGTAACGTTTTGGTCTGTTTCAAGGGTGTGAGAGGGTTGTCCCAGGATGTGGGAGTGTTGTCCAGGGGGTGGGGGTCTACATGAGGGTGGGGGATGTCCAGGGGGTGGTGGTGATGTCCAGGGGTGTGGGGGGAGTGTCCAAGGGTGTGGTGGGGGTAGTCTAGTGGGGTGAGGGGGTTCTGGTTTGTTTTCGGTAACTTTTTGGTCTATTTCAGGGGTGTGGGGGGATGTCCAGGGGTGTGGAAGTGTTGTCAAGGGGGTGGGGGTATACATGAGGGTGGGGGGTTGTCCAGGGGTGTTTGGGGCTGTCCAGGGGGTCGGGGGGGGGGGGGGCATTCCAGGGGTATGGTGGGGGCTCCAATGGGGTGGGGGAGGGCTGTCCATGGTGTGGGGGGATACATGGGGGTGGGGGGTTGTCCCGGGGTGTTTGGGGCTGTCCAGGGGGTTGGGGGAAGTCTAGGGGTGTGGTGGGGGTTGTCCAGTGGGGTGAGGGGGTGCTGTTCAGGAGGGTGGTGGGGTTGTCCGGGGGTGTTTGGGGTTGTCCAGGGGATCGGGGAGCAGTCCAGGGGTGTGGTGGGGGCTGTCAAGTGGGGTGAGGGGGTGCTGTTCAGGAGGGTGGGGGTTGTCCTGGGGTGTTTGGGGATGTCCAGGGGGTCGGGGGGAAGTACAGGGGTGTGGTGGGGGATGTCAAGTGGGGTGAGGGGGTACTGTTCAAGGGGTGGTGGGAGTCCAGTGGGTGGCGGGTTGTCCTAGGGTGTTTGGGGCTGTACCGGGGTGTTTGGGTCTGTCCAGGGGGTCGGAGGGAAGTCCAGGGGTGTGGTGGGGGCTGTCAAGTGGGGTAAGTTTTATATGTTATCAATGTAAAGGCTTAATTTTGCTTTAGTTCTTGTTTTTATCTACTTCTTTTTTTGTGGTACGAATTCTTGATTTGGTTTTTGGTTGTTTCTGGGAGAGAGCAGAGGACTGCATTTGATTTTAAAAAAAATTGTCTTCCACGTCGGTTATTTTATAACCAACGTGATAAAGAAATCGGGAAGGGTTTATCACGTCTGTTTTTTTAATAACTGGCGTGATAAACACCTGTAGAATGGTTTATCACGTCAGTTATTCAATAACTGTCATGATAAAAGGACTGGGAAATGGTTTATCACGTCAATTATTGAATAACCGACGTGATAAAAGACCTGGGAAATGGTTTATCGCGTTGGTTGTTTAATAATCAACATGATAACCCCCCCTGGATTGGTTTAGCATGTCTGTTATTATAAAACCGACGTGATAAACCATATCCCAGGGGTTTATCATGTCAGTTATTTAATAACCGACAAGATAAACATCCCCTGCATGGTTTTATCACGTCGGTTATATAATAACTGACGTGATAAACCCCACACCCCAAGGTTATCACAGCGGTTATATGATAACCGACATTATAAACCCCCCACCCCAGTTTTTGCATGTTGGTTAATAATTAACCGATGTGATAAACACCGGGATGTTATGTTTTTTACGTCAGTTTTTAAATAACCGACGCAAAAAATGTTATTTATAATTCCGTCCGTATTAACATCGGCTAAAAATAAACGTAAAAAATGAAAAATAACCGATGTAAATAATGTTTTCTTCACTAGTGACATGCACAATATAACAACATCCCCCACCCTTTTGTGTCCAAAACACCCAAAACACCTATGAGACTCCTTGTACACCGGATAAAAATTTCATTAACCAAGTTAAATAAAAGTAAAAAATTAGTAAATAAGAACATACTTTCGTGATGGTTAGGATCTGATAACCTCCCCAACTTTTAACAGGACAAGCATTATTGAGTTTTTGGAGTAAAGAGATTTGTCTAATGGGCTTTCATATTCATCTCCCACTCCCAAGTTTCCCCCTGAATATTACAATGCATACAAAAGACTCGAACCAAAGGCACAACTTTACCTTGAAAAACAATTCTCACTATGATCCACAATACGAACCGGATGCTTCTAAAAGGACACATCATACTCATTCTCAATATCATTAACATACATCACATAGGAAGGGACTTAGTGATATGGGAAAAGGTACAACACATGAAAAACAACATGCATACAACTATACCACTAGGTAGGAGACAATCGGTATGCTACCAGTCTGATACTCTCCAATATCTCAAATGGGCCCATGTACCTAGGTGCCAACATACCTTTTTCTCGAATTTGATGGTGACCCAGCCTTGGAGACACTAGAATGAACACCCGACCACCCACCAAAACTCAAGAGGTCGATAAAATCGATTTGCATATGAATTCTACCTACTCTGAGTCATAAACATGCATTTAAGAATTAACTGAACCTTCTCTAACATCTATTGTGTGATAATTAGTCCCAAAAACACTAATTTCCCAGCCTCTATCCAACAAAACGAAGATCTACACAGCCTATCATAGAGTGCCTCATACGGTGCCATCTAAACTGCCACCTAGTAACAATTGTAATAGGTGTTCTAATAAAGTATCAAGTACTTATACCACAAAGGACATCGACATATCCTTCTGGACTTGAATTGTACAATCTTACATCCCGTCTATCTATGGGTGAAAATTTTTACTGAAAAAGAATTTGGGTACCCTGTCTTTATGTCACCCCTACCAGGAGTATGAAGGAAATCATTGATCACGATCTAAAACTATAGTCTTTAAAACCCCATAAAACTACACTATCTTCCGAATTTAGGACTCACCCAAATAGTCAATGGTGAAAGTTTCATCTATCTACAAGAAATGTTCCACCTTTTTCAATAGATCTAAAACTACCAATATCGCATCATTATTCTCAAGATTCCTCAGAAGACCTTCCAAAAAAGTCCATTATGATGTCTTCCCACTCCCATACCAAAATGGTAAAAAGTTGTAACTAACCACCTGGTCACTGATGCTTAGCCTTCACCAACTGACAGGTGTAGCATTGCATCAAGAAACTTCTAACCTATTTCTTCATCCCTAACCACAAATATTATATAGAAAGATTGTGATACATTTTGGTCAAATTTGTATTTACTTACCACATTGAAACATGAAATTCACACATCAATTCTAACCATATACATGTTGGCACAACAAAATGTCCATGAAAATAAATGATATCATCATCATCAATAGTCTAACCATAAGGTTCCTCCCCACCTTCAAGACATTCCTTCAAGGAAAAATACTATAGATCCTCATAATTCACCTCCTTTATCCACATTATAAGTGTGGACTAAGCTGTCAAGAATGAATGGTTCATCTTCCCTTTCCCATCCTGAAACTTTCTATGTATCTCATAAAACAATTCCATCATCATCCACTCAGAACTGATCTACTTTGCAAAATGATTTTGGGTCTTCCAACCCAAACCATCTATAACACTGTTTCCTTTCCCAAACATGTAAACCATCTGAAAATAAGTGGACTAAATATACTCTTCCAATATTCACTTCACAATATTCAAATAATTCAAGGGGAATAATTATTTAATTATATTATGATCAGTACTCATTGTTAAACATTATCCAAAAAAGTAATGGCTCAAAAATATTAGAGCATAAACCAATGTGGCCAACTCAAGATCATGCATAGAGTAATTTAATTCCTGAGGCCTCAACTTCTATAACCCATATTTCACAAACCAATCATCATGCATCAACACTAACAAAAAAAACATTAGACACATCAAGAAACAAGATATTTCCCTTACATGACTCATGTACAATAAGAATCATCATGGCAGTTAATCGCTTTATTAATTACAGGAAAGCAATATATCATTTCCCAGAACAATAAAACATGATTCTCTTTTTGGTTAAGCCAATAAGTGGTACTTAAAAATGGAAAAAGTCTTTAATGAACCTTCTATAGTAACGCTCTATATCCAAAAAAGCTTCAGATATCAAAAACATATTTAGGATGCTCCCATGATACAACTATTTTTATTTTCTTCGAGTCTAAAGACAAACCTTCCTTAGAGATTATGGTACCCAATAAAGTTTTATTTTCAATCATAAAATGTTTTTTATAAATATTTTTTCATATCATATACCTTTTTAGTGTACAAAGTACTATTTTTAAATGTTTGGAATGTTCATCATGGGAATTAGTGTACACCAAGACTTCATCCAAAAAATAACAACAAATTAATATCTATATGGGTGAAAGAATAAATTCATATGGACCATAAACACTATTGGAACAATGTTCAACCTGAATTGAATAACCAAAAATTCATAAAAACCATATCTTTTCTTTAAAGTAGTATGCGGTATATCATAATGTCTCGCCCTTAGCAGATGATACCCTGACCTCAAGTTTACATTAGAGAACATAAAATCACCCTTGAACTACTAAAAAAGATCCTTTATTCATGGAATATGGTATTAGTTCCTAAATTTCATCTAATTCATCCTTCAGTAATTAACACACATACGCAATGTCGTCTCTACATTATTGAAAAAAACTAGAGATCCCCATGATGAAAAACTCAAAACAATAAACACTTTATTCTCCAATTATTCCAACTATGTTTTAATATCCTCATGATCTTCCCATTTCATTTTATATGGAGGAATAAAATCATAATATTCCCTATAAAACTGCTGAATCATGAACTCCATATCTCTCTCAAGCAGAATCTTGATGAACTCTGCTAAAAAATCAGCCCAAAACAATTTCACCACATGAGGAAAGAGAAGATAATCTAAACCCCCATCCTCCAAGACAGGACACACCACTTTGGTTGTGATCACACCCAACTACTGACAAACAGGTCCCTCACAGGCTTCCTGGATATCCCATTCCCCATGGGGAACAAAACTTCCCCCTCAAGTGATGTGAATGTTACCCTAAGAGAGTAATAGTCAATACGGGCTGGTACAATCCAATATAGTCCATTCCCAAAATTAGATAAAAACCTAACATCTCAAGAACAACAATTCCCATCGAAAATGGTACCCAACAATGTCAAGAGAATATTCCATACATTGCTGGACATTTTATTTTTTCACTCATAATGGTGTGCCAATAGATATAACCCCCAAAAATATGTTCCAACACTAAAACCAACACACTCACAAACTGATCAAACAAAAAATAATTTGATGAACCAATATCAAAAAATCACTATAAAGAATGGAAGCTACAAAAATTTTACCTCACACAGTCGATGGTCTAGCCTCACCACCAACCGGTTCTAGATGACCAACAAGGAGATAACTTTTTCATCTACCCTAGGATCTAGTATCAGTCCCTAACGTCATACTAACCCCTTGTTAAGGAATCCCTTGTCCAATATTACTATGTCTACCACCCCTGTTGGTATAGCTATAAAAACTCAATATTCCAAACTAAAAAGTGGTATCTTACCCCTAACTACAATCTAGACTGGCCTCAATCCTCCATCTCTATACACCTATTATGGGTTCCCAAAAAAACCAATGCACATGCCTCATCTCGCTACACACTCAGAACTAAATTGGTAGGTAGGGACAATAACCACACCTGTATCCTAAACTACCACAATAATAACATAGCACATGGTCACCACCTTGAGAGGTCAAACATCTTCCCTAGGTACTCTTCCTACCATAGCCCAAGTGAAAACCCTCAAAATGGTTCTTTCTACTACTAGAATTCACACCACTATATCACCCAACTAGAACCACATGTTCATCTCCAGAATCCTTTAAAAGGTTACCTTTTAAAATAATAGCTTGATCCATAACCTCAGTAAACCTATTTAGACAGTATATATTTATATGGGACTTGGTCTTAGGTTTAGGTACCTCTTGAACACATCCCACCATAGTTGTATTAACCCCTCCAATTCTATAATAAATAATTAAAAATAGGTGTAGTGGAAAACATTTTACATCACTATCGTAGTCCCTTGGGTCAGCCTCATGATATAGAAATCATTCACCAATCTTGAGATTTCTAGATAATATTGTGTAAAAAACCTCCTAGGAATATTTCCACAACACAACTTCTTCCTTCTCATTCTGAAGTAGAAAATCGCACCATCTCTTCTATGTTCCTCACAATATGTAAGCTACTAACTTGACTCTATTCATTGGAGGTGTATCAATGTGATCATTGATTTTCTAGATGGAATCTATCTAGAACTAATTTTCATTAGGTCCAACCTCTCCAACAAACATCACAAGGTGTGGTAACTGAAAATCCCTAGTTAAGTTAAACATACTTGGCACAAAGCACCCAAAATCATGTTTTATTGTCTAAATAAAATGATTAAATATATTATTGAACTTCTCCACCCCTCTATCACCATATATCAATGGGGTTTCTCACTCCTCCATTAGAGGCGAGTTCATGGATATATCCTCTTATCTCTTAACTGGCCCACATCTTTATAGTGGTTTCTACGTACAATTCTAAACACACGCCTCAAAACTCATAACCTAAAACTTTCAAATTTTTCACAAAATAAATCTCTCAAGTAGACATAAAAAACTCATTTCACATTAAATATCCAAGAAGATATAGTCACATATCTAGCACAACACTCATAAATCACTACCATGGACCATGGTCAATATGGGGTAATCTAAATTACACAATCACAAGTATTTCATTAAACACCCTTTTAACCCTTTTCACATTCACAACATATATATTTATCTTTTAGGAACCTTTCCATATTTTTAAATTAATGTAACTAAATTTTATCCCATTTATAATTGTTCATTAGGTGATATTATTGAACCATTATCCCATATTATTTTCATTTATCAATTTACAACATCTTTATTAGGAACCACATCATTCAAAAAATTCAAAGAAAATGATATTCATCTTATGCCTCACATCCCACACATATTTCCTATCTATTCCTTCCATGATTCAAGGAACATATATTCAGATGTTCTTAAATTGAAGCCTGGATACACAATATCATTCCATTTCAACCAAGAGAAGAATACCATTAAATAGATACATCACACAATAAGTATGTAACCTAATGGTGAAATATCATCAAACCAAAACAATACAAATCATGAACAACCATCCCTCTCTATGAACATGGGGTTTCCCACATACATGGGTTTGCTACTCTCTTGCACGGGCTCGTTACCAAGGCCCAACATGTCATAGTATCCAATATTCCATTCCCAAATAGTAAAAAAATTAAAAAAACCATTGATTGAACTTTTAAACATCCCCAACCCGGTAGCCACAATATCTTGTGCCCTAGGCCAGGTCATCGCATGACCTCTTGTGTGCCTCCCCAAACACCAGAGGCTACCAAGTAGTAGTGTGGGTCTTATAGAATAGGTTTGGGAATATAAAAATAGATTAATCCATATTAGATAAGATGTGAAATAAAAAAATGAATTAGTAATAAGCATGAATCATAATTTCATTTACCAAAACTGGGTACAAGACAACAAATAAATAGCATGTATTCTATTTCATGTCATATTGTTCCATGTGTAAGGAAACCCTAAAATAAATACAAATCGAAGAATAAAAAATTGGTTTTGACAACAATTATAGTTCCCTCATCCAATAAAATCTTTGAGTCTGAATCAATCCTCTAGTATAGGTCCCTTGCCATTGTCCTGGTCTACAACTGAAAAGTCTTCTTGGATACCTAATGGTGGCCCGAGCAGGGTGTGAGTACAGCTCAATAGTCCACCACCAATGGTGTCTGTAGAATATCATGTCTAAATAGATAGTGTGTGTGTGTGTGTGTGTGTATACATAGAGAATAAAAAATAAATTCATAAAAACCATGGTTCCACTAGTTATCAAGGTTCGCCTTATCCACATTTATCATTAGTTCTATGTGTTAACCATTTTCATAAATTTACACTTCGGCCTATGCTATTCATTTGAAAAATTCATAAGGTAAGGAATTAAGTTATGTAAATCACTAGGGAAAAATTACAAAAATCATTAAAATTACTTGAAGCCACATTTTGGGTAATCATATCCCGAATATCCATTGGGGGAATAGATCATCTATCTTACTCCCCAACATATACATTACATAACAATTACCTTGGATCCTCAATCAAGATTATCACATCTACTACATCCATTGGATTCATAGATAATATGTTAGTATCTCCTACCCATGCAAGATAGTATTGCATTTAGAGAATTAGTATAACCCCACCCATGGGCATATAGCCTTAGACATTTCCCAAAATGACCAAGCCATGTCCACATTCTTCTTCTACTATTTACCACATAGACTATTTTCAAACCATAACTCATTAACACCATCATCATTTATAGCTGTAGTTCATTTATTATATATACCTTTTTTATAATTTAACTCATTCCCACATTTATTGTTTGAATTACTTATCCCATTAACAAATTACCATATTTCACATAAATTATTCACATTATATCGAACACACCTTTATTCCATGAAAAAACTAAAAAAATTATCATTTTTCCCATTTCACAATGCTTGTAAAAATGACAATTTATTTTCACGTGATATATTATAATGACTCTGATATTATACGGTATTATTTTTTTAATTTAATTTGTAGACTTCTAAGACCAGGCGCATAGATGTCATGAAATTATGTGGCCAGGTGAGCTCGGAATGATACGTTGAAAATTGTTATGATTTTAATAAACCACATGTGTGGTTTCTTATTTAAATGGTAATAACTTCTCAATTGGTTACCGGATCATAATTTTGAGGATAATATTGCATTCAAAACAATGAATTTGCCTTAGGTGGGGTCTAATGTTGACTGTCATGGGTTAAGGGTGGATGTTAGTTTTTGATGAGAACATCATTAAAATATCTAATGAAAATAATTTATCAAACATTGCATGTTTATGTAGAGGCGATATCCCTTTTTAATAATCCATGTCATAGTAATTTTGGGTTATCATCCAATCCCAGTAATTCCCATGAGGTAAGGAGAAGTATGCTCTCTCTCTATGACAAATGATGGTATATTAATGATCGACGATGACACGGAACATCGTTCTTTGTAAACGACCCATGAAACCTCGAGGTAGGTTGTCGATCTCTTTGTGATTTATTTTCCCCTTCTTAGAATCAAATGATGAACATAGACCAACCCATGAATAGATTGATCTTTGGTTTGGTTGTTCTTGTGGGATGGTTAATTTATAGCACGTTTAAAAAAGGGATTAAATCTTAATGATTTAACTGTTGTTTTTTCTTTTTGATCCGACTAACATGAACGGATCAAGGATGAAATGAACAAGGGTAAGAACCATTCATTGAGTGTTCATGTGGTTTATATCTCCCCTAAATCGATCATTTTCTTCACCCTACAAAACTCTACTCAAACGATTGATCATTACAACCATGATCCATGGTGAAACGATCTAAGACCAGAGCTCAAATGCCACACATCGCCACAGAGGTGAGATGATAGGCATGACACATTCCAGACAAGGTGATGATGTAATGTGGGCCACTGGCCATGTGGTTGGAGGGGCCATTTCAATGGATATGTGAAGTAATGGAGGCCACCAGCAGTGAGGTTGGAGGTGGACGTAGTGTCCTGGTAGGGGAACAGACTAGGTGGAGCACAAAAGGATGTCCGCCAGTAGGGAAGCCATTGGAGGAGGTGGAATGCGGTCCGGCGGGAATGCTTGGCACACCGTAGTAGCGGAGGCTGCGGGTGGTGAGTAGGACGCACTGACAGGGGGGTCAACATGAGGATGGGGTCCACATGAAACCTATTGTGGCAGAAGCCACGGGGAAGGAGGCCAGGATGTGGTGCCATCCGTTTTGAATTTAACAGTCACATTGAAAGTGGTAGCCCCATTGACGCGGAACTAATAGTGGGGCCATGCGCTGAATGAGATGACCTGCTTGTAGTAGGCCAGGCTGGATGGACCAGGACACTCCAATGGCCTAGTGGGCTGGGCCCAGACAAGTTGGGTTGGGTCAGGTCTTCTGAAATAGGTCGGGTTGGCCAAACCGTGTTAGGTAGAACCCGGATTGGACCAAACCCTTTTTTACTAAATTGGACATATCTTTCAAACCATGTGTTTATATGATGAGACGTCTACGGTGTTGGGACCCTTGTGATAATACACTTATTGTTTGATACTGTAGGTAAGTTTTTTGTATATGTTGGAATATGTACTAATGACTTGAGGAGTATGTTCTCATGGAATAAGCATGCTACGAGCGGAACCATGTGGTTGGATGTGACTACGAGATCTTGTTGACTATGTTACTTGGGGGTTGCATGACCCATTGATTCTCCATGTTCCATCGACACTCCATGAACCATCGATGATCAGTTCACTATCGATGCCCTATGCTCCATCGATGATCTGAGCACCCTCAATGCTCCATGCTCCATCGACATCCAGGGTTCCATCGACGTCCCGGTTGCCAATGTATCTTTGGGGACCATAGATGATCCACGATCCATAGATGTTCTGTGAACCTCCGACACTTCTAGTCTCATAGAGACTCTGACATCTATGGACTATAACTGGAAATCCTTCCCTTTTGGTTTAGACTCTTACCTATGTGATCTGATAGTATTGTTGTACTTCATGTGTTTCCTTTGTGTTGTAGTTTGTGTTTTTCCTTTTTGGAATACTTTATGTGTTTCATTTGTGGTATACTATGTGTACTTCATGGTGGTTTTTGACTTTGTGGTTTTGGGGTCCCAACTAAGTATTCTATTACCCACCCTACATAGTTTACAACTGCATGTGTCATGTGTTTTGTAGTTGATAGATGCTTTGATAGAGTCCATGGTGGATCAGGGCCAGGTGGTTCTTAGAGATAGGCCTGACAGATGAGGTGTGCTTTAGTGACTTTAGATAGTTTTTTCTATACTGTCCCTTCAGGTAGGGTTTTATACGGACAAATTTCATGAACTTGTACTTTTCCTTTTGGTTAGGTATGTATTCCAGAACTGTTAACTTTTCAGTTTTGTACTATCATACTCTATTATTAGTATCTTAGTGGTACACATGCTTCTTAACCTAGTATTTTTTAGTTTCAACATTTTGGGCTTGGAGATCGGGGAATGTGTACATGTACTTAGAAAAATGCCTCTCATTTGCCAGATATTCCTACTCGGTGCCAGTCGCTAGCCCCTAGCCTATTGGAGGCATTGGGGTGTTGTCACGGTACGAGGCTTAGGTGAAATGTCATGAAAAAGTGGTATCAAAGGAGTTCTGTTCTACCTAATGAACCAACAGTCTTTGATATTTTTTTGTCGAAAAATTGCTATGTTTTTTGAGCTAGTCTTTCAAACTAGGGACTCCAGTATTGGTGTGACAGTCGATGTATCCATACACCAGGACTTTGAATTATGCTTTTCGAATATGTACAAGAAAACACTACTTGTTGGAAAAAATAAATGGTACTTTCATCATATAGGATTGGGTGTGTTCTCATGTACTTCTTGAGTCAGTGTCATCTCACCAGGTATACTCTATTGATTTTGGTACGTCTTCATCTATTTCAGGATGCCTCCACACAGACAGCCATCCAGGATTCTGATGTGTGATCACGTGGATGATCCACCAAGTAATGATGTGTTATTGTAGTGAATGTACTAGAGATATCAACCACAAGTGGTGTACAAATGGTATCGCCACCCAAAGATTCGTTGTTACCTGTTACTTCTACCTAGTGAGGATTCCTCTTGACTAGATGGAAGTCCTAGCCACGAGTCTACTACATGGCCTAATAGGGAGATGGTGGAGCTTAGTGATTCACATGCATGAGTAGATAGACCTCAATTGGACATACTTCGAGAATCTCTTTAGGGATGATTTCTTCCTAGAGATGGTACACATCATGCGTATACAGGAACTACTACATCTTCAGTATAGAATCCAGACAATAATAGAGTACCCTTTGAGATTTACAGAACATTCTCGCTACTCCAATGATATGGTACGAGAACCATTCTTCAGGTCATGGACCTTCGATCAGGAGTTACACTAGGATATATGGGAATCCATGATATCCCTTAGAATCCATATATATTATGGGGTGCTATAGTGAGATCTACTGGAATACATATTTCTAGTGGAGGAAACACCATTAGTGGGAGATCCACCGGGCACCGGGTAGCTGAATCTTTGGCAGCAGGTAGCTGACAGTAAACTCAGTGATCCAAGTAGATCATACATTTTGGTGGATGACCCCAGGAAAGGGGTCTATGGTGTGAGGTTCCTAGGGAAGATAAATATATCCAAAATATAGAATGTTCAACTCATGAGGAAGTTGGGGACACATGGCTTTAGATTGCACGAATCTCCATATAGATGATGGGAAGATGGATGCAGGATCATCGAGGAAAGGGAAAAGGTAGGAATAGGATGTTCCCCTAGTTGGAGAACATGGAAAAGTAGTTGGATAGGTAGAATAATGTGCGCAGAGGTTTGAAGTACTACCACCACCACCCCCAGGTGGTCCACCACGGGCTCATATAGCTGGTGGATAAGGATGAGGCCAACTTTATGCGATTGAGGCCTATGACATCGATTATTTAGAGATTATTAGATGTAAGATCTATGTGTTTTCCACCCAAGATATATTTTTGATAGACACATGTTGTAGTCACGTTTTTCACTCCATGTTCCTTCTTCGAGACATGGAGATTCCAGTGGAATCGTTGGCTCAATCCCTATGCTTACAAACTCATACATAGGAAGATTCAATGATCATGAACTTGCGCAGATAGTGTGCCTTCAATCTTGGGGGTGACAGTTTTTGTTGTGATCTATTGGTGGCAGTGTCGGGGCCTTATGACGTCATCCCTGGTATGGACAGGTTATCCATAGTCCATGCCCAAATTGACTAGTATAGAATAGTTTGGTGTGTCCACGGATATCGGATCGGGTTTTCTATTTTCGGCTAAAAGGAAACCCAATAAGTGATGGATGGAATCACACATAGGAGAGTACATATGATCACACACTTTTTGGAAAGAATAACCCTTTGTGCAATGGATGAGATGAGTCCTTGGTTTCCTACAGTGGTGGATGAGTAAGAGGATGTCTTTCCAGAATATGTTCTAGGATTACCTACTCATAGGGAGGTGGATTTATTGATTGATATGTACTCCAGGATGACACTAATATATACACTGGCCTATCGAATGGATCTTCTAGAGCTTAATGAGTTAATGGTATTGGTGGAGGACTTGAAGTGGAAGGGCTTCATGAGACCCAATGTTTCAACCTTAGAGGACAAAACAATTTCTTCGAAGAAGGAAGACAAGACCTTTAGATTATGTGCAGACTTACAACACTTTAACTAGGTGTCCATGAAGAAAAATTATACACAACTGAAAATTATTGAACTCTTTGATCAGCTAAAGGGAGAGAGGTGGTTCCCGAAGATAGACCTCAGATATGGCTATCACTAGCTTCGAGTACATGGTGAGGACATCTCGTAGAAAACATTCTGATGTCTCTATGTCAACTATGAGTACATAGTGGTGATTTTTGGAAAGATGAATACCCCTAAATAGTTCATGGTACTCATGAAAGATATCTTCCATCTTTATTTAAATGGTTCATTATGGTCTTCATTGATGACATCCTATTGTACTCAGTATATGATGAGGAGTACATGATATAATTGATGAATATCCTGGACACAATTTTAGAGAACCATATTTTTGGGAAGCCATAGAAATTTCAGTTCAAGATATGAGAGGTCCACTTGCTAGGACGTGTCTTTAGAGGCCGGAGTTATAGTAGATCTGGAAAATATTGAAGTGATACATTCTTGTGAGCCACCCTAAAGGGTTACTAAGGTGAGGAGTTTCATGGGTTTGGCTGGGTAATACCAGAGGTTTGTACCCAAATTTTATAGAGTAGCATCACCCTTGACGACCTCAACATTGATGGGGAAACTGTTCATGTCGACAGAGAAGTGTCAGTAGAGATTTCTAGAGTTGAGGCAGAGATTGACGAGTGCCCCCATCTTGATATTATTGAAGGAGGGAGTTGATTATATAGAGTTATTCGTTGCATCAAGGATTATGCTTGGTTGTGTCTTGATGCAGGGGCATGCGATGATTGTATATGGTTCATTCTAGTTGAGGAAACATGAGAGAAACTACACGACCCATTGTCTTTAGCTACTAGTGGTATTATTTTCATTGATTATGTGGTAACACAACAAGATGGTCGAGTGGTTTACTATTTACAATGACCACAAGAATATAATGTTTATCTTCTCTCAAAAGGATATGAACATGAGATAGAGATATTTTCTAGAGTTCCTCTTGGACTATGACTTTGATTTTTTCTATACTCCTAGGATGGGGAACCTAGTGGAAGATACACTCAGTAAGGGATCCAAATTTCCTTTTTTGAGTGATGTGTTGGAGTAGTTGGTCGTGTTATAGATATCCTTTGTTCATGGAGATGGCACAACTTACCTCTAGTGGTTGTTTGTCACCCCTCCACTCATATAGTGAGTTAGGGAGGCACAACTTGGGTATATCTACTGTGAAACCTGATATTCTTTCATTTACACAACGAATTCCATTGATGGATATTCAAATGTTGGGGAGCACTTCATTCACTTTAGAAGGCACACAGTAGTTCCAGTGACATTGTGGGAGGAGGTCTCTAGGGAGTTAGGTACTTCTTCTATGGTGGTACATTCAGTAGTGGTAAAGATGTATCATGACCTCTGATGTTAGTTTTGGTGTCCGAGGATGAAGAAGGTGGTTGGAGAGTTCGTTTCTAGATGCCTAACTTGCCAATAAGTGAAGACTGATAACCAAGTTCCAGTGGGTTTGACCTAACCACTTGAGTTTTTATTGTGGATGTGGGATGGGATATTGATGGATATCGTAACATGTTGACCATGAACTTATAGGGGACATGATACCATTTGGATTATTGTTTAATGAATCACCAATTCATCCCACTTCCTACTGATCCCTAAGTAGTGCTATGTATAGAGCTTATGACGCCTCTACGTGCTAGAGATAGTCTGAATCCATAGCTTCCCATCAATGATAGTCTCGGATCATGATGCTCACTTTACATCCTAGTTATGCAATTCATTTCAAGAGGCATTTGGGACTCAGTTGTGATTGATCACAATGTGTCATCCCCATAAGGATGGCCAGATGGACAGGATCCTCCAGGTTCTTGATTACATGATATTTAATGGAATCCTAGGATTTGGATATAGTTGGGATGACACCTACCACTAGTGTAGTTTCATTCAACAATAGTGATCACTCCATAGTTGGTATGACACAATTCGAGGCCTTGTACAGAAGACCCTACAGGTTGCCACATTGCTGGACAGACCCAGGAGACTTAGTACTCATGGGCCCTGAGTTGATGTAGGAAACTACATTGAAGGTGAAAGTCATCCTGGAGTGGACGAAGATGGAATAATTCCATCATAAGTCTTATGTTTATGGGAGGAAGAGGCCTTTGGAGTTTGAATAGGGAGACTATTCATTCCTTTGGGTCTCACCTCAATGGGGATTGTATAGATTTGGCTAGGGTGACATGTTATCTCTCATATACATTATCCCTTTTCAGATTATGGTCATAGTTGGTGAGGTGGCATACCACTAGATCTACCCCAGTAGTTGAACCAACTGGATGATGTCTTCCACTTGTCGTAGCTGAGGAGGTACATGCATGATCCATCACACGTTTACGACGGGGTTATACTTGACACTAACAATGGAATGATTTTTAGGGAGTACCCAATGGAGTTAGAGGATAAAAATGAGAAGATCCTTCATGGGTGGTTGATTCCTCTATTTTGTAATGGGTGGCATCGCAGGAATCTCCAGGAAAGAATATAGGAGAGGGGGGATCAGATTCATGCTCAACAACCTCATTTTTTTGTTGAGCAGCCCTTGTTTTAGCATTCGAGGATGTAAAACCCTATGGTGGGGAGAATGTAATGGCTTATATTTTCACCATTTTTATATTTATAATTTTTTGGGGGGAAATTCCGATACTAGGTGCGGAGAAGGCATGAAATTATGAGGCCTGGTGTTCCCAAGATGATATGGTGAAAATTATTATGTTTTTAATAAAGCACAAAAGATATTTATTCTTTAAATGAGAACAAATTATAAATGGGTGCCTGGATCAGAAATTTGAGGGAACCATTGCGTTTAGAACAATAACTTTACCTTAGGCGGTGCCTAACCTCGATCAGCGCAGGTTGAGGGTCAGAGTTAGTTTTGAAAGTGAATGTCATTAAAATATATAATAAAAATATTTTATTGAGTGTTACATGTTTACACATCAATATTTTCCCTTTTTAATAAGAAATGTTAGAGTAATTTAGGTTTCTCACCATTACCCTTGAATTCCCTTGAGGCAAGGAGAAATAAATTCTCTCCCAAGGATAAACACCAGCGGATCATGGATCGACGATGACACAGAACTACATTCTTCACCAACGAATGATACAACCTCGAGGTAGGGTGTCAATATATTTGTGATTTTCCCTATTTGTAATATAATATGAAGAATACAGACCAATCCACAAATAAGTCGATCCATGATTCTATAATTCTTGTGGGATGGTTAATTTATTGTAGTTTTAAAAATGGAATTAAATCATAGTGATTTATCTATTTTTGTTTCTTCATGATCCCGCTAACATGAACGTGTCATGGCTAGCATGATCAAGGCCAAGATCCATTCTATTGGTGTTCATGTGCTCTGTATCTCTACTAAATTTACTATTTTCTTTTTGTTTTCTTCACCCTTCAAAACCATGCATGGGTGATTGATCATTTGGTCCATTATCTGTGGCGCAACATTCTGAGAATGGAGATCCAACCACACGACAACACCACTGAGGTTCGATGATAGGAATGACACAATCTAGCAAAGGTGGAATCTAGAGGGGCTAGATCAGGGGAGGTGCGAAGTAGTAGAGGCCATAGGAATAGTGGAAGGTAATAGTAGCAGTGGCCTAGTAGGTGGATAGGCTTGTCGTACAATAGAATGGCGGTCGATAGTGGAGGAAGAATGCATCCCGGTGGGATCATGTGGGAGCCTGCAGTAGAGGAGGCTGCAGGCAGTGACTGGGATATGACAACAGGCAGGCCGACACATAGTTGGGGTTCGTGTGGAACTCTACACGATGGGGGCTGGGATGCAGTGTCATTCACATTGAACAAGGCAGCCGCATTGACTGGCATCACACGGTTGTGCCATGCCTTGAAGGAGCTAGCCCGCATGCGGCATGCCGGTCTGGACAGATTGGGCCACTCCAACGGCCTGATGGTCTGGGTCCAGCAGTCCAGCAATCCAATACCAGACCTACCGAGTTGGGTCTGTTCGGTTGAACCAGGTCAGGTTAGGTCGACTAGACCTATTCGGGTTAGACCGAACTGGTTCAGGTTGGACTAGACTAAAATGGATCCTTTTTACTAAATTGACCATATCTTTCAAACTGTGTTTTTGTTTGATGAGAAGTCTACGGTGTTGAGACCCCTGCGATGAAATGATGATTTTGTGATACTCTAATTGAGATTTTGAAAAAAATTCAATAAAACATTATGGATTTAGGTGTAGGTTCTCTCATAACAAGCATGGTACGAGTAGAATCCTATGGTTGGGTATGACTAAGAGATCTTGGTTATTATGTGACTTAGGGGTTGCATGACCCATAATCACATTGTGTTCCATCAATGATTCATGTTTTGTCGACACTCCATGCCCCGTAGACACTCCATTCCCCATCGACACTCCATACACTAGAGATGCTCTATGTGCCATTGATGTCATAGGATCCATCAAAGATCCATGTGCCTCCAATGCTCCATGAACCATCGACACTCTATGTTACATCGATTATACATACACCACCGACACTTCTAATTTCATAGAGACATGAATATATTTGGAATATTTTTATAAATCCTTCTCTTTGTGCTTTAAACTTATACCTATGCGAGATGACCATATTGACTATACATTTTGTGTTTCAATTAAAATGTACAACATGTTTTTCCTTTATGGTGTACTTTGTTTATTTCATTTTTGGTGTAATTCAAGTAATTCTTAGTGGTATTTTCTTTCATGGTTTTGGGGTCCCTACTGAGTATTTTTTTACTCAACCCCAAACAGGTTATCACTGTGCATGTCGTATCTTGTGTAGGTAATCGAATTTTGATGAAGTTCATGGTAGACCGGGGCTAGGTGGTGCCTAGAGAGAGGCCCGGTAGATGAGGTGTGTTTCAATGACTTCAGAAAACTATTTCTATACCTACCCTTCATGTAGTGTTTTCTACAGATTAATTTCAGGAGCTTGTACTTTTCATTTTGGATGGTCTTGTATTTTTTCCCCATTTACTCATCAGTTTTTCACTATCATGCTCTATTATTGGTGTCTTAGTGTCACAAATTCATGTTTACTTAGTGTTTTATGTTTGGAAATTTTGGTCTTGGAGTTGGGTGTGTGTGTATAGGTACTTAAGAAAATGCCTTCCATTTTGAGGATATTCCTACTCAGTGCAAGTCACCATCCCCTGGCCTATTAGAGGTGGGCTTGGGGTAGTCAGGACATGGGCCCAAGGGATGGGTTGTGACATATATCTCATAACACATCAATTATAAATATAACATCTCAATTTCATGTTCATGAAGTGGAACACCACATGGGTTAGTCTTCACTCGGCCTAATCAATCTCGATGCATCAAATGGGGATCATGGGAGTTTCAATTCATCATTTATACTAAGGAAAACTAAATGGACAGAACATGGGCACAAATTCAGAACTACATACACATGAACAACTCACAAGACCCTGGGATATATCTTATATACTACCTAAATCAATTTGAATACATATACATTCTCAACCTTATCCTTCAATTAAAAAAAATCAACATTAAACACTTTCCATGAATCCCCAAAGAAAATATTGGTTTTAGTGATTTAGAAGAAGAAGGATGGTTCCAAAAGACATAATCTATAAAATAAAACAAAGAGGGGTGTTTGAATCACCTGGATCTCTAATCGGTACCCAACAATTATCCAAACATCATAAAAAAGAGGGACATTGATCCATAGAAATATTTGGTGGTAGGGTTCATCAACCTTGGTTGTTGTAGTAGAATTGGGGAGGAAATTTAAGCAATAAAGATTAATTTTTGTGTAGGGAAATGGTAAAAAACCCACATTTTTAATGGGGGTCTGGGTTTGGTCAAACTATTGTCCAAACCATGCACCACCATTTGTCAAAGAGGGGGTTATATCTCACATCTTCCTAGGAATCCCACATGGTAATAAAAACCCATGTGGTGATTGTGTGGGAACACTCTATTCAATCCCACATCGTTTGGAATACCCCCTTTATTGGTTTAATAAACCTTATTCCCTACCTCTAGGAAAGAACATGTTGGGATCATGGTTACTATAACTATGTACCAACCATTAAATATGAAATGGATGTCCACTACCACCCCTATGTCAGGTCTCGAACCCCCAAAACACACTCGAGACTCCTCATACACCCTATAAAAATTTCATTAAACAATTTAAATATACTTAAACCAAATAATAAAATAGAAAATACCTCCATAATTCTTGGATATTATACATTCAATTAATAAATACAATAAAATAAAAACACTTAATATATAAAAAAAACATTTTTCTATTAAAATAGTTTTCCATATATAATATATTTTATTTTTAATGTTTATGTCCTCACATTTAGAAGGTAAATTTTATTAAATATATTCCATAATCAGAATCATAATGAAAACATGTTTTAATATGGTTCATCATATATTTTTAGTAGAAAATAAAATACAGTGGTTTTTTTAATTAAAATTAATATAGGAAACAATTGGAAAATGAAGTATCCAAAATTTTTAATAATTAAAAGGTCGCATAACACTTATAGAAAGCCATATGAGTTTAAAAATTTATACTAACATGATTCAACTAATATTTCTCCTCATAACTCACCTAACCCACCTAAAACCCATGTGATTTCATTCTTACCCATTACACTATGTTAGTGTTCATGAATAAGCCCATCTTTTTCACCAATAAAAAGAGCTCACTCCCACCGATTATCTCCTCCCACTCCACCCCAAAATAATTGATCTCCATGTTCCCTTCTACCTCCCTCTATAAATCCATCCCAAAGAGTTCTGATAGTTATAAGGATTCCTCTTAATCTTTAAGATAATACTTATAAAATATAGGATTTTCAATCTAAAATTCATCTCATTAAGATAGTTTTTTATTATGAACCAAATTTAATTTCGATCATGAATATAATGACTATCTGAGATGTTATATCATAAAAATACATTTATTAATTATATTATAAGATCAATTTTACTATCTATCTCGCATGAGTTTTTTTATTGAATTTTTAATTATCCCATATGGGGGTTTTTCTATCTATATTTTCTTTATTTGGGACTCTATCTATATTCACTACTTATTTACTTCTGTGTGGTGCATAAATTAACAAGGAAGAAATTCAATCATATTCCTCATGAATTTAAATGGATTTAAAAATATATATTTTTAACCCTCTCTTGTGTTCTTTTTTATTAAAGCGTTACCGGTAACATTATGAAACTTAATGGTTTCCATAGTAAAAAAACAATAATATGTTGAGGGAATGTAAAAGTGCGTGTAGTTTCCTTAAAAATAAATCCCTGTCTAGATACTGAAAAGTATATGTAATTGTTTTACATATGAAACTATGATTAAACACCCCCCAAATTTTTTTGTTTAGAATTGACACATTCATTAATCAGATGCATGACGAGTGGTCCTAATACTGCACACCTTTATTGGAACTTATATGGGATATGGTTTTTAATATTCACATACTCTTTATAAACCATTATGAAGTATTATTCTTACAATTTCTTTTTTTTATTTGAAAAATAAAAACAATTAAACCAAGATACTTTCTTCAGTGGTAAATCCAACATAATGAAACTTCAGATTAAAATATATTTAATAGATATAGGTAGTTCTCATTACATTAATAATGCCACCACAATATTTATGTTGATTAATAGAGGTTATGAAATTATTCAATTGAATGGGGAATTATTTTTTAATTGTATTTATAATTATATGGATATATATTTTTTATTCGACTAGGGTTTCCTTAAGTAATTTTATGAAATGTCACATTAACTCTTATCATGAATGTATTGTACATAATCTGGTAACGGTTAGGCCTAAGAATATATAGCCAATCGATTCGTGGATTGGACTAAGGTGACAAAAAAAATTGGGTTTGGGATTAACCTCTCCCCATATTAGTATATTTTCATATCACATGTCCTTCAGAGAATTTATTCATATCCAACATTATGAATTATAATAGTATGATATAAGTGGAATTTTTATCCATGTTTCTGTTTTTTTATGGATATTGCATTCCCTAATTTTTAGTAGAATATGTATTCAATTTTTTAATTCATTCCAACCAAATAACTTGTTCCATGTTTATGTTATAATAGCTTCCAAAATTTGGTACTCCATACGAAGCATCTGATATCACCATTATTTGTTTTCTTATACCAAATAAACCTATAGGAGAACTATGAGAAATGTCATTTTTATCCTAGAAAAGATAATAATTTTTATACAATGTGTTCATGTTTTATCTTATTTTGGTAAATGTAATATACATATGTATCTAGTCTTCCAATACCACTATGTTCATGGAATGTGTCTAAACTATTGTTTTCTATAAAAAATAAGGTAATATTCAAAATTGATATTGGTTTCTAGAGTATAATATATTACAGTTGGTATTAGTGAATGTTTAGTAGGAATATTGGGTTCCAGATTTAGAGGAATAGATATAGACCACAAAATTACTATGAAAAAACATCTATATTTCTAGGGAACACTTTTCAAAACATAAAAAGAATTTTATTTTACAATTCAACATAATGATCTATTTATGTTTATTCTAATATAGAGAGATAATAATTAATGTGATGAATGGTAATCATATAAAAACCCATATTCAATGTAGGGATGTTAACCCTAATAAATTCATTGAAACTATAGTTGAGGATTATCATATCATAACAATTTTAGAGAAACTGATCCAAGTTATAAAAAAAATAATCTCACCATCATAGAGTGACCTATTAATCCACAACATGGTGTAACAATGTTGGAAATCCCCTCATGAAAAAAGACATAATTATTTGTTATAACTACTATTTCATGGGTAGTTGAAATTTTTTTTATTCCCTAGAGAATATATTTTTCTCTTTAAGAAGAATAGTAAATAAAATATCTCATTATATTGGTCATTTGTCTAAAGGGAGATGTAGACATTTGGTAGTCACTAATTTTAAATACTATATAGTAAGATGATATATATCTCATGGAATTGGGAATTTTTGAGGAGGTATTCGCTAAAAAATATATTCTCCAAGAGAAAAGAGAATAAATAGAAAGGTAGTTCCTCAA
Source organism: Viscum album (assembly GCA_963277665.1). NCBI lineage: Eukaryota > Viridiplantae > Streptophyta > Magnoliopsida > Santalales > Viscaceae > Viscum > Viscum album. Next base: position 258,713,984 of record OY728150.1, read on the forward strand.
TTTTTAACAATAGGGGGACGATAGTGTTTCTGAATACAAGGATAACACAACAAGGTTACCTAGACATTCTTTACATGATGTATATAGACCAAAAATAAATATTGATCAATTATTTTAAGTGATAAATCAAATCATTTAAAGGGACTTGAAATCTCTAACCTTTTCATCATATAAGTAAATAGTCTCACAAAAAATTAAGGTAGAATAGGAGTCCTCCCTCATATATGTGTTAAATGGATGTCTATAGAAGAAGGTATTGGTTTAACATAATGGGAAGAATCATGTGGAAAAGGGAGGGAATGATGAATGTGATTTCCCACATTTGAAAACTATGGGATGAAACACCCTAGGGATAGTAGGAAGGGAATCATAGTTTCATAAATCTGATGAGAAAATAGACATAAATATTGTGAATATAAAGGAAAGGAAAAATATATTCCTATTCAATACTTTTAATAGAAGGATAATGGAAATTATTAAAACTAATTCTCCAAACCAAAAGGGAATATAACTCAGAAATTGCTAACCGGTCAAGGATAAGTTTATGTTATTACCACTACCATTGTTGATATTCCTAATAATGTTGTGGAAGGTACCTCAACCATATCCTCAATTTCAGCCAATGTTTTATTTTATTATGGATTTTCTCGCTCTTTTATGACTTCTATGTTTTTTAGAAATCTTTAAATATGTCCCTAACATCCTATTGACAAATTTTTAAATTAAGTCACATAGTGGAAAAGTTATTGAAACAAAGATATGATAGTCATTTCCAATTATAATGCATAGATGCACCGTATTTTTAAAAAAATGGTTATTATACCAATGGTTTATATTGATATGAACATTGGTATGGATTTACATTCAAATTAAAATGAAAAAAAAATTTCCAAAAGAAGGAGATCAAAAAAATTATGTTAAGGTATAGTCATTTGTATTTTTATGGGAGACGTTTTCGTATAAATAAATTCAATATCCTCACCCTGTAGCTCACCTTCATGTAATTAAAAGAAGATAGGTCCATCAAGAATAATCAAAGGATAACTAAGAAATTTTATAACTAGTGTATCTACCCATGGTATAAAAATAAATTGATTTTTTTTCAAAATAAGTACCTCATCATCCTCTATAGTTAGAAGTTTAGTTCTCTATTGAATTCATTATTATACAATACCAGTATCTGAAACCCATATATAATTATACCGATGGAGTTTGTGGAGTTGAAGAAACATCCATTGGAGTACTGTGATATGGGATGTATACTCCCTAGTGTTTATTTATGTAGATCCTATCTTTTATACATGAAAAAATAAGGACATTTCTATGAGATTTTGAATTTATTAGAGGTAGATCCATTCCATTAATTTAAAAAATAAGTATATTATACCACACATTGATAACTTATTTGATCAATTTAATGGAGACTAATAATTTTCAAAAATTTATTTTCAATATATATAGATGGAAATTCACTCTGGTTATTATCAACTACGTGTGAAGAAATATGATATACCAAATATTAAATATTGGAAAAGGATTATACATTGTGATTTTATGGAAATACCATTTATATATACCATTACACCTCATATACTTATAGATATTCTAAATAAATTATTAAAGGATTATCTTGAAAAAATTGTTGTGGTATTCACTAATGATATCTTGATATAGTATAATAGATATGAAGAGAATAATATCCATTATAAAATAATTTGGAGACCCTATAAAAAATATTATTGGAAATTTAGTATTTGTGAATTTTTCCCTAGTGAAGTTTCTTTTTGTGGACATATTTTCAATAATTATGGAAGATCATTTGATCCTTCAAAAATAAAATCAATCAAATAATGGCTTAAAATGATGGTCATAAATGAGATATTATGTTTACCACATTTATCATGTTACTATCAAGGGTTCATTAAAATATTTTGGTGGTTTCCACCCAGTTAACCAAATCAACATATAAAGATATTAAATTTAAATGGTTAAGGTAATTTGAGAAATGATTTAGTTTAAAAAAAAGACAGATTAATGCAATGCTATTTAATTTCGAATTTGGTAAGGGTTGAGTTTTAACATATTATGATGCATCAAATAAAGTTCATGGTTGTTTCCTTATAAATATTTATCTGGTTCTTGATAACATTCTAAAGAAATTGGAAATACTTGAACTGGATTATCCAACTCAAGAACATGATCTAGTAGAGATAATGTTTTCTTTAAAATATGGATGCACTTCAAATTGGGTGGAATGTTTGATATATATATATATATATATATATGTACCACAAGAGTTTGAAGCTTATTTTATCTCAAAAAGATATAAATAATATAAAAAAAAGATGGTTATAACTACTAAAGGAATATGATTTCTCAATTCACAACCACCCTAGGAAGGGAAACAATGCACATGATGCATTGTGTAATAGGGACCAAGGAATTATGACCATGATAAGGGTCAATAGAGATCATATATATAGAAATCATGTAAGTATGGATATGGTGTTTTTTACAAAATGGAAATCACCCTTAATTTTCCAAGAAATTGATAACCAATCCTTATTAGAAAATATTGAGAAGTACTAATAGGATGAAGGGGACTTTCAAAGGAATAATAATGTATTGAATGTTGGGATGCAGATATAATTCAACTATATTGATGGAGTGTTCAAGTTCAATAAGATATTATATGTTCCGTCTGTACTTGATATGAATAGATAATTTCCATATGAAGCACATAACACAAATTTCCCTACACAACCTAGTAGCACAAATATATATAAGGATTGAATAGAATATTTCCAGTGGGGTTATGAAGAAGGAAATTACATAATTTCTATTTAGAGTTTCAGAATTACAGTATCTACGGGAGGAAAAAATAACCTAAGGGGGTAATAAAACAACTTACAATACCTATATGGATGAGGAACAATATTAAAATTTAATTTAATATTGTACTTCTGAAGACCTTAAGGAATAATGATTATCTATGTTTTTTTATCAATCACCTTACTATGTTTGTTCATTTCATAGTTATATGAAATATTTTACACTTGATTTACTTACTCAAAACTATATAAATTAAATTTTAAATATTTATGGTGAACCACTTTCAATTGTATCAGATTTTGACCCTTGGATCACATAAATGTTCTCAAATAGTCTTCAAAGGGTTCTCAATAATGAGAAAATTTTAAGCACCGCCTATCATACCCCAATTTATTTTTTGTCTTAAAGAAGAATAAACACTTTTTAAGATTGAATTTCATCATATTACCTTAACTTATAAGGTATATGGATTCATTATCTACCTTCGGTGGACTTTAGTTACTATAATTTTTAATATTCGAGAAACCATATATAACCATAAAAATTATTGTTTGGTAAGAGGTATTATACAAAAACCTATTGGGAAGAAGTTAGGGATATAAATGTAGTTATCCAAAAGATTATAGTGGATATTGGTATTAATGTAGAGACTCTTCAATATCATATTATAGAATTCGATAGAAATAAAAGAGATATACTTATAATTAAAGGTAGGACATAGAATTTCATGTGGGGGATAAAGTATTCTTTATTTTTTACAAATGGAAGGGTGTGAAAAGATTTTTTTAAAAGGGAAATTAATACCACGGTATAGTGGGACTTTTAAAATACCATAATGAATTGGTGTTGTAGAATACAGATTGGTTAGAATGCAAAAATATTCTAAAGTACACAAGATCCCCCATGATTTATTATTGAAGAAATAAATTCAAGATCCAATGCATGTTCTCTTGTATGAGGGAATATATTTCCGTCGCAAATTCTCATATAATTAGTTCCATGTCTTTATTCTTAACACTAGAGAAAAACTTTTATGGAATCAAAGGATATTGTTAGTGAAAGTCCATTGGAGAAATAAAAAACGATCATAGTAAACCTATGAGCCTAAAGAAGACATAAGCAATGAATACCCACATTTTTTCAATAGAAAATATATACCCTAATTTTGATGAAAAAAGTATTTAGTGTGGGATAATGAAATACCTCATACCCTACTATAAAAAGTAAACACCATATCCTGAACTATCACATAATGCACCCTCCAAAAATCCCTTATTCACGCTTATCTTTAAAATTTTTCTTTCCAAATTTTGAAATTTGATTTAAAAGAATACATAATATATTAAATCTTCATAAATATATTTTCTTAATTTGTAATTTTATGATTCGTCTAAAGAAGTTTATTTTTATGAATAGTGAAAAATATATTTATTACAAAAATTATAACTTTCTTTATTTTATAATTATATAAGAAAAAAGAAATTTATTAATCTTTCAAAATGGTAAAATATGTTTTTAATGAATAAAAATATATTTATTAGAAATAAAATTATGAATTTATCAAAACTTGATTTTACATTTTATGAACTTAATCAATATTTTACAACAGATGGAAATGTGTTTGGTCTTTTATTTAAATTGAATAATATTCTGAAAAAAATAATTTTTTCTTACTATAAACTACACATATAATTTATTTTATTATAATAAAAGAAATTATGGAATGAAATTAAAATTCAAGGATAATTTCATCCATAAAATAATTATGATGCTAAAAAGGTCTCTTTTTCTAAAAAACTGGTTCTATGTCCGCTAATGTTAAAATTTATTTTCCATAATTATTTTAATTTTCTTTGATAAAATAATAATTTATATTTAGAATCATAAGTTTATAATTATGTAACATGTCCTATATTATTTGTTTCATTAAAAATATATTAGTTAGATTAAATAGTAATTACCATGGTTAATGTGAAATTACAATTTTCAAATAATTAATTTTATAGGAGTTAAATAAATTTTTTCTAACTAAATTTGACTAATATGTATTAAATTATGATTTTATTAGGATTTTAAAACAAATAAAATCATAAAAACCTCAACCAATTATTCATTAATAGTAAATAGGAATAAAAATATATGATTTTTTAAAAATATATTTTTCTATAGAAATAGTTTTTCCAATATCTTATGTTTTAATTTAAAATTTATTTTCACGTATTTAGAATATAAATTAGATTAAATGGATTCTAAATTAATATTCAGAAAAAAAATATTTATTTAATAGGTTTCATTTTATTATTTTTTTAGTAAAATAATTATCATTGTTAATTTTTAATCACTATTAATAAGGGTAAAAATGGGTAAATGAAGTATCTAAAATTTTAAATAATTAAAATTTCACATAACCTTATAGAAATACTTTTTATGTAGAAAAGCCATGCCAAAATTTATCACCTTAAATTTCTCTACCTAAATCAACTAACATAGCTTACCCACATAATACCCTTAAGATTCTATTATTACCCCTTACAAAACAATAGTTTCCAAGAAAAGAAAACTTATTTTTACCTATATAAGGAGCTCACTACCACCCATTATATCATCAAAATATATCCCAAAGTTATTGACCATGATTTCACATTCCCTCTCCCTCTCTAAATTCCTCCTTATGAGTTATTAATGGTCTAAGGATGCCTACAAATCTTTAATAAGCTACTTAGAAATGTTTGGGTTTTCTATCTCAAATACCTTTCTTTAAGACTATTTTGTATTATGAACCTATATACATTATTTTACTTATATAATACCTATTTTAGATGTTATATCAGAAATATATTTTTATTCATTATATATGGATATTAAATTTTTGTCTTCTTTTCAAGATGTTTTGATTGAATTGTTACTCAATCCATAAATGAGTGTTAGATCTCAATTTTAATTCATTGGGATCATGATATATTCACCATTTATTTCCTTTCCAGGGGGAATTAATTTACATTATAGAATTTCTTACCATATTAGTCATTAATTTTGATTTATTGAAAGGTTTATATTTTTATCCCTCTATCATATTTTTTTGATTGAAGATATTCTAAAACTAGTGTAAAACTTAATAATTTCCATGGTGGAAAACCCATCCTTTGTTTTGGTAAAGTAAATGTGGGGTAAGCTTCCTACGAAATACATCCCTACATGGATATTGATAAAAGGAAATTTACCTTGTTATAATCAATCTAAAAAGGGTTGGTTGATCATTACTCAATCATCACACTATGCATGGTTATTGGGCCAAAGACTACACAACTAAAAACTCATTCATATTGGATTTATTTTGGAATATTCACCCAATATTTATGATCCATAATGAAGGATTTTTCCAACTATTTACTTGGTCTCATAAAAATAGAAACTATTGAACCTAATTATTATCTTTCATGGATGTCCCAGATCATTGAAATTATCATCTCCCCTATATTTCTTTGATAACGATACTTCTTATTACATTGAAAATAACCTACATCATCTAATCATGTTAATGGTTGTTCTCTTAGTCATCCACATTATTCCTTTTAATGGGGACATATTTTTTCCATATATTTCATTATATCAACAAAAACATCTTTATCCAGCAAAATTTTCATAAATAATGGTATAAAATGTATTGTTAAATCATATAGTGAATTCATTGGACTTAATATGGTGGTAGGTGAGGCCCAAAATTATATATCCTCTCCATGAATTGATTGGTATCTTGATAAAAAATAACTTTGGTTTTGGTTTATACCAATCCCCAAATTAGTATAGTGTCTGGGCACATGGCCTTGTATTAATTTTTTCTTGTATTACATTTTGTATTCCATTAGTATGAGATCAATTAATGTTGTTTTATATGTTTTCATATATTTTCTTGGATTTAGTACAACCTCATTTTTAATTAATTATTGATTCATGTTTTTATTCCTTCCAACCATATGACTTGTGACATATTTTTGTTATGATTGCTTCCTCATTTTTTTACTACTTACTGAGCATCTGATCTCACCTTTATTTGATTTACTTTCCCCATGAATCCTAAAGAAGAACTATGTGTAATTCTCATGAATAGATTGGAAGGATTATTAATTTTCTCACATTGTCTTTATGATGTATGTTTTTTTTTCAAATGTGTATATTTGTATGTATCCCTCCAAAACTAATATGTTATGGGATTTGATTAGAAATATTTTATTTTATAAAAATAATTTAATATTACAACTGATTAATTGTTTATAGTGTATGGGTTGTTACATTTACAAGGAATAATTAATTCATCATTGAATTTCATATGTTAGATTAATATCAAATTGACCCAAATTCCATAATAACCTATTAGTGGCATATAGAGAGTTAATAAAACAATGGGATAAACCTTAATGTGGTAAATGAGGATATGATATTTATCATAAACCATAATTCACCTAATACAATGATATGAATTGATATGAATATAAGCTTAATTATATTGCAATGAAATGTAGAGACGAACTGTCTTAGATAGTTTTAATCATTACTAACCATGGGTAAAAATATTACTTCAATAATTATTATAATTATTCAATAATGTTAATACATATGATAATGTAATCACAATTTGAAACCAAATTTCCTATTAAATCATTCCAACATCTCTAATTATTATAAAATTATTTCTACAATTCTTGTTCTTTATTTGATGTGTTTTCATTTTTAATCTTTGTTACTATCTTAAATTAATTTTACATTATTATTTTAACATAAATTTTATGGGAAAATTTTAATATCGGTTGATTAGTATGGGATCCACGTGTTCCTAGTAGATCAACCACATGACATAAAATTCTTATACTACACTTTCATTGTCATAGTGATACAGGTTTTTTGCATTATAATAAAACATTTATTAAAACCCTTAGGAGGTGTGGATACTTGGGGAATATCACAAGATGTTCCATTAATCCTATAAAAACATGAAGAAAATTTATTGTTTTTATGCTTCAATGGATTTGTTTTCAATAATTTTTAAATAAATAAACCTATATTTTATTTATTGAAATGAAAATAATGTTGAAAATAATAAGTGATTTATCAATCCATGAAATGGTTTTTAAATTATACTAAGGAACATTATTTATAAATTGTTTGTGTTATATGAAACAATAAAAATGGTTAGATATGGTGAAATAATCATTTAACAATTTATTAGTAGTTCTTCTACTATATAACAATTTCAGAATACTATTAAAATAATAAAAGGTGGGGAAATTAATTTATAAATAAAAAATTGTTAATAATTCCATTTAAAATGGATTAACATTTACTAGAGAATCTACTCTAGAGAGATCAATCAAAAAACCATACTATTGAATCTTAATCCTTTGTAATGTTGTCCCTATCTGATCTATCATGCCTAATTGATATCCCAAATAAACAAATGTTGATATTTATGTTGAGTTTCTAAAGTTTTATCATACTGCATACTCAAGGATATTATTTCAATGTATGACATACACCTTCTCTCTTTGGATCTATGATTTTTTCTTGTTGAAAAATTTATCAAGAATTAAAATTATTTAATTATATAAAGGAAGTTACTATAAGATATTGGGTTTTTTATTTCACATTGATCTAATGAATTGTTATGATGTAGAATTTTTTCTTCAATATGAAAATAAATATTACCACTTTTAGACGTCGAGTTCATACATTTTCATGGGATACCCTACAAATTTTTTAAAAATATCCATGTATTTTTATCCAGACTCTAAACCTCCCCTTACCCAAATCTAGTTAGGCTTCATTGGATTATGGATTCATTTTTTCATCCAAGTGGACATGGTTTTAATTTTTAGTTAAAATTTTCAATCATATAAATTGGATTTAGAAACTAAAAAACTTTCATTAACCTATATTATTAGGTTTTATAATGAAATAGATAATTTTCATGCTTCTCCATATAATATTGTAATTGAATTTAGTTATTCTATTTTCTACCAAGAGGTATCATATGATAACCTTCCTTTTTACTATAACTTTTTTTCAAACTAAGGTATTATTCTATATAATGTGATACTAAACAATTCATTACATTCCCTTATACTTGTAATGATTCAGTATGGGTTTAAAAGGGAGATAAGAAGTTATTTTCTGAAAATATAAAAGACTATAAAGGTAGAAACTCATGTAATTATTATTTTTTGGTTTCTACCTTTGGAATCCAAGTTTTTTTATGTTTATGTTACTTATAATACTCTAGAGAATGAAGGGTGGAAGGAAGCTAATGGTGAGGCTACAGAAGACCAGTCTCAAGATAAGATTAAATACCATATTTTCTCAAGGCTTATAACTTTGTTCTTGATCTCTGATGGAATACGAATCACATAGTCTATGAGAAAACCCTATACATCTAAGGAATATTTTGGTTTTTTGGAATCTATTTATAATGGTTAACTTTCTAGGAGTTAATATTTAATGATTCTTCTGAGAGTAAATCATAATAACATGGAAAACATGCCTTAGATACTCTAATTGATACCTCATAAGATGTTTCACCCATAGTATAGTTGGATCAATTGGCCTCAAGTTTTGATAAATAATGTACTCAATATACACTAGATAACAACACATCTTTAAAATATCCATAGTAGAGGTGGTTCAAGTGGCCTCTATGGTGGCCTCAATTTTTATTATAACAACACTTCTTTAAAATAACAAGAAGCATATGGATTTATATAATTTTTGGATCATTATTGTTAAAAGATCCACTACAATATGTATTGATTGGAATAAAGGTATTCCTTCTTTATTAGAAGTTGTTTAGGTGATTACATCATCCTAGGATAAAGAAAAATTGAAATATATGTACCACGTCATGAACCGAAAAATGGTTTTTAAGGAGGGTTTATGAAGTTGATTTATCATTGGTTTTAGGAAAAACACTTGTTGAGATTTAAAATATATAAAAATGAGGATATGAGTAAAGAATAATACTTTGAAATTTGGGATCATATTTTTGATAAAATTTAATTTTAATTTTATCAGAATACTAATTTCGAATATGTCTACATTCCTTAGGGGTAATTTTTTCATCATTTTAATATGTTTTATTAAATCCACCTTGGTGTTCAAAGAAGATCATATGATAGGGTTTAGTGTTAATTATAATGATATTTTCTTCAATGTGTTTCCTTATTTGGCCTTTATAGAATTTTATTCAATAAAATTTACTCTTTAAGAATTAATTTATTTTATAATACAATATAGAAGAGTATTGATCTCAATTAAATCATGGAAATTTAGAAATGGGATGGGAAATTTGAATATATGTGTCCAATGGGTACAATATTCCTTTGTTATTATTACACTCATCTTGGAAGTTGTGTTATTACTATTAGTGTTTGATTAGATACATGTGAAAAGAATAATAGGTATGGTAGTCTTCTTAGAAATTATAATCTATGTATATTATTAGTTTTGATGTAATTATTTTACGCTAAAATTGTATTATGTTGGTCATTTTTTGAAATCTCAAATAAATGTGGATCTGGGATATATTCAAACTTCTGATCGATTAATTAAGTAAAGATTATCCATTCTGGTGATTTAAATTTTTTATATCATTAAAAGTTCATAATTAATATGGTAAAATAAAACTATTATTTTATTATCCTTGGTTACATTGTAAGTAAAAACAATGTTTGTTTCAAAATTTTTGGATAGAACATTGAAAGAGATATGGATGAAACTATAGTACCTACAATATGTTCAAATATCATGGGACACTTTAGTATATAAGAATTCTTATATGAATCTTTTCTTTTCTTATATAAACTTCTCTTTCAAAATGTGTCCATTAATTCTCCTCATATTATTAATACACTCTCATGAATTCACTTCAATACCATTAATTCAATACATTCTTATGATTATTTTAATCTCTTGTTCATGCCCGGATAAGTATGTAAGTGATTCTATTTAATTCCTTCTCATTCCTAGATATGATACTCACATTCTTTGATAGAACCTCAAAAACATATCAATATGTTTTATTTATTTTTACATAAAGTAACATTTTGCATTTTTTTCTTTTTATTTATATCATGTACATGATGTATCTACAGTTGGTGAAAGATCATTAAATGAAATTATTTCATTTTGTTCCTACTATTTCATTTAATAAATTTCATGGAAGACATGAGTTAGATGATCAAATCATGTTTCATTCCATTAAAAAAATTTTTTATTAACACTCCATAAATAATTTTTCGTATTATTATTATTATTTGAATTATAACTTTATCAGTTATATCAGTTTTCATTTCAATAATGTTTATATTTTTGTGATTTATTATGTATTAAAACATTGATATATATATTTTATAATTTTTTGACATTGATATATTGTAACATTATTGTAATAAATAACCATACATATTGAAATGAAAATATTATTGGAAATATGTTTTATGCTATTTTTTCTATATACTTTTACAATTAATGGGATCATAAATTCATTTATAAAAAATATATTAAATTTATAAATTTATCATGTCATTTATTAGAAATATATATATGAAATTATTTAAAATAAATTATTTCATGTCAGATTTTTAAAAACATATATGAAAAATTAATATTAATGAATTTGTTTTGAACACCAACATGGAAAATGGTTTTTCATGTCAATTATTTGAAACTCTTGATGGTAAATGTCAAGATTTTTTATGCATTTTATGGAATTTTTATTATTGGTTTCATATAAAATCAAAATTGAGTAATATATACAATTTTTTTTTATAAAATAATATACCTTGCAAAATGTTTTCTTTTAAAAAAAGTAATGTAGATTTTATTTTATATCGATTTAATATGGTAATGGTGTTGAGAATAGTTTTTTATGTCATATATAATTACTGATGTTAAAAATATATTTAATATGTCACTTCATGTGATATTATTTCAAAAGTGACGTTAAAAAAATTAAACTCAAAAAAATGTTTTCTACATGTTCCTTCACCAAAAAATTTATTCACCATTATTTTATATACATTTATCAATGCTAAAATAAAAACATTATTATTGGGTTTAAAAATTCTTATAAATATCCTATTGATAAATTCTTATTTAATTTTATCAACGTTAGTAAATATCCGATAAAAGTTTCATTTAAAAAAATAGTGATAAAATTGTACCATTGATTTGACAAAAAGATATAAATCATGTCAATAAATTAGATCAATTAAAGAATATGGTGCAAATGAAGAACATGGAGAAGATTAATAACATGAAATTAAATTGAATAAAATTGGATCTATGACTTTAAACATCTATTTTTACGATTTATTATATTTTAATTTTATACTTTTTAAAAAAGTTATTTGTAAACAATATTTTGACTAAAAGATATTCTTGATCAATGAAATTACAAAGTAGATGTGGATATCATTTTTGAGATTTATATTTCTCCCTTCGGATATAGATCTATATAAAATTCCAAGAACTAATTAAATGGAGACCTTTTTTATGAATTGTTTAGATATAAATATATTAATAAGGTTTCAATAGTGAGGGAGATGATAAATTTAGAGAAATAACCTTTTTTATTCTTTTATCAGTGTTTTCTGAGAAAAGTGATTAGAAAAACGTCAAGAAAATAACATTCGGATCAAAAGTTTTTTTACAAATATATTTATTTTTCCCATTTTTTGTGATTCAGTAGAAAATATATTTGTTAGGTCAAGAACGACCATAGAATAATGATTATTTGGCACATTATTTTAAAAATATTTCAAAAACACCATAAATGGACACATTTTAAGTCTCCAAATTTAGAAATGATAAATGGTAACATGCTCAGTAATTTTTACACTTTCTCAAAAAATTATTATTTCTAAGAAACCATTTAATTTCTCCATTATAATAATTGATGAAAAGTATACTATTTCTCAGAACTAAGAAAATTAACATTTCACAATTATTTCTTTGAGCTCTGAAAGGGGGATGTTTATCCATGATTTCATTTCACCAAGAAAACTTTTAATGAATTTCATTTCTTGAAATAATCCTTCTCCCCACAAAAATGTTATCTTGATTAGATTATTTTTTAAAAATCCTTCTTGCTTATCTCTATTCATCAAAGGAATCACCCTTCATTCAACCTTCTTAAATACTCAGGACATCTTGCTGGAGAGTTCCTCACCACATTTGAATTCCTTTCAAAGTTTAAACTTTAAAGAAAAACATTTTTGTGTGTTTCCTATGACCATAATTACATTAGTATCCTAAAAAATCTAAATGCTAAAAATATTGAGAAATGCCACCCCTATCAATACTAAAAATCACCAAGAAGGGGGGGTCTTTCTCATTGATTTTGTTTCACTAAGAAAACCCACCTTTCAATGTGAACACATTATCTGATCTAGAAATGAAAAGAGAAAGCAGTATTTAAATACTAAAAAAGGCGTAATTTTTTCATAGTGAAATTATATTCATGTCATAAATATTATATTTTCTGAAAATATATACATTTACAAACAATAATCATAAGTGTTTTTCAAAAAAATATTATTTTTTCAATGAAATCATTATTTACCAAAATTATTCATAAAAGGAAAAATTCATTTCACACTTTTTCATAAATTTAGGGAAACAAAAAAATGAAATTGTTTCATAATTTTATTCGTTATATTGATTCAAAATCAGGAAACCATCCCTTGGTTTTGATATTTTTCTAATAAAATATTTTAATTTTGTATATATATATTTATAATTTTAAATAATAATTAGAATAATTTTATTTTATTCATAATTTATTTAACTAATGTAATCAAGAAATATTACTGAATCCCCCACCCCAGACCCCATTTTATTAGGAAATAGCCCATTACATTCCTAAATATTTTCCAATGTGAATTTTGTGTATTTTCCCTAGTCCAGTATATAATATGCATTAATCAGATAAAATCATTATGTGACATCCAGTGCATCTCACTATACATCAGAGGTTAACGACTATGGATATGGGTTTAAGATATGATAAATAGGTTACTATATATTATCATATTAGAGTAGTGATAATAGTGTAGATAACCAAATATCATCGAAAATGATAAATAAATATCAGAGTTAAAATAAAAAATAAACAAATCGAAGCCATAAATAATAAATAATGAAGGGTGTCATATAGTTATACCAAAAAATGACCAACCACAAGCCCAATAACAAGCAAAAATAGAACAATGACACAATTTATAATGAGGCTCTACCACTTTTATTAGTCTCACCACATCCGAGTCTCTATTTCCAACCATGTAATTGTGCATGGTAAAGCTACTCTAGGATATTGATCAACCTAAACTATAGAACAATGAAGGTTTCTAGGGTACCCAAGTATAATGGATTCCCGAGTGTGGTGTTAGTGCATGACTAAAAAAGGAACCACCAATGTGGTCCTATATAAAGCCAGTAAATGTACTAATATGTGTATGTGAGATACTTATAAGAATAAATAAAATATAACTAAGGAAGTATAGAATTAATAAGTAAGTAAAATCCATCATCGATCCATAGGAGGAATGTGATTGTTGAGATCAACCATTCTTTATTAATCCAGTTCAATATATCTTTTTCTATATCACTATAATCATGTATAATAAAAATTTGGTCACACCAGATATATTGAGTAATGTAAAAGGAACCCCAATAGTATAATAATGAGAAATTAGATCCTTCGAATCACATCAACATTTCCAAACCGTATTACAATAAAGAGAAAACTAGATCTATAGATCCAAAACTAAAGTCCCCCAACAACATAATAATGGGAACACTAGATCCATAGAGTCACATTAAGGTCCCCCAATAATATAATAAAAATGAGAACATCGAATATTTGGAACCATGTCTAAGGTCCCACAAAAACATAAAAACTCGTATACCAAAACCTTGTAATCAGATCATGGTCCCCCAACCATATACTAATTACCATAATTTAAGGAAATATTAATTAATTATGTGTTCAATATTTAGTTTTTGTCTCAAATTTAAGGTTGAATCCACAGCGTCCTCATCAGAATCAATTATTCATGGACCAACACATTTCCATGTACAACTACCTTTATTCATGGTTAAAACATCCCTCAATATCAACCAAAAAATAGTTTTGGACATATCATCCTCCCAAGAACTCCTCATATATTTCATAGTCCATGGTGACACCCAAAGCTAGGCCTAAATAGTCTATGTCCCCTCCCAACATAGGGGAAATACTGAAAAACTATCTGTCTTCTCTATGTTTTTTCATTTTCCCTCTATCATCTATACTAATGTCTTTGAAGAAACTCATTATTATATATGGATGACATGAATCAATAATCCTAATTCAAAATACATCTATACTTGAAGGGTCTATGATAACTTTCAGGTCTAATATTTTAATGTATTTATCTATTTCTCACCTCTCCTGGAGTTCTCATGACACACGGTATACGGTTAAAATTATACTCACTACCATTGGTGGTAGGATAGTCTTATAAGTTATTAAGGGTCCATCTTATCCCAAGAAACATTGTGCATTCCATGTATATAATTTTATTTAATTTAAGTATTCCCATTCTTAAAAAAATAACCATTTTATTTAATAGTTAGTTTCCCATGGAGGTGAGACCATATATCACCTGTAAAAAATGAATGAATAATAAACTATATAAACCACAGAGAAATTCTTAGGGACCACCAACCTCAGTCAAAGCTATTTTCTTCACTAATTCACTTCTCAAGAGCTCTAACTTATATTTACAAGAATCTTCCAAGATAGAATGACAACTTATAATCAAATAAAATCATTATCTTACTCAAATTAATCGTAGACAGTCACTTATAATGCTTTATAATACAAATAAAATTTATTTAAAATGGGAAAAATTCTATAAATATCACTAGTGACGTCCATTAAATATAACCACATCCAACAACACAAGGAAGTTTCTAAATACATCCTCAATATCAATCTAGAAGAAATATCTAACAAATGACACTGAAATGGACTCCGATTTAAATTAATTTTAAAACATCCTTTATAAATTTGGTTAAAAAATATACATTGAATAAAGGTTGGGTGATATCTTGAGAACATTTTCTCGATACATTATCTACATAATCTAAGATATATGACCATTTTAAACAACTATTTCATCAGAAAATTTACCCATGTTTAATAAAAATCCATAATAAAAACATCATAAGGTAATATAACTCAATGAAAATAGTGAAGTGGATTGAACTATTCGTTATATGACACTCTCTATCCAAGACAAGACAAAGCCCCATCACTCTAAAATTCATTACACTATTATATGGTGAAATCATAATCAATTTAATATATGATTTTTTTAAAAAATTGATAGTTAATAGATGGAGGGAAAGATAAATAATCATTGAGCACAACATGAAATTTTTATGGTATTTATATCAGAATCACTCCAGATCAAGTGGAGAAAAGGAATGAAATATATAGAGAGTAGTTGGTTGAATGTACCTACTCAAACTAACCCTAAATCATAAATACTAAGGGGTATCTGCACCAAAATGATGAATTAGCCCTGGCTAAAAAACCTTGGATAACACCTTCGACTCACCGCTTCAGATCACCAGTGAGATAGTGGCTTCACCAGCTTGCCAGAAGTGGCACATTGGATAGACGATGGAATTTTCTGCTTGAATACAATAGACCTAGCCACCCATATAATCTCTGGATTTATCCCAAGAATCTGTATCAATATATGAGGATTAATAATCATCCAAAAATATCCATTAGAGAAATAAAAACCCTCATAACCCAATTTTGAGTCCCGGTTCTCCAAAATAAACATGTACTAAATTAAAAATTCAATTTCCTATTAAATTAATTAGCCTTTTCTGAAACATGGATTTACATTATCCCCACCAAAACATTTCACCTAAACAATAAGTCTCATAAGAAATTCTATCATCAAACCGTGTTTACGTCAGCCAAAAATTCATAATTAAATCTATGTATTCAAAATATAAATGATAAATTATCATTCACCATGAAACTTATAGGACAAGAAAAATAATTTATTAAAATATGTGTCACCACATTAAATCATATTGATTTTTTTATATAGGTAATTAAATACAGTGGTCCTTTTTACGATGTCACCATGTCATCAACCAATCAAACACTCAATGAATAGTGATTCCAAATATGGTTCTCCCAATAATTAAAATTTACTACTAGAATGTAATATCAAAAAATGGAATGGAACTCTATTTCAAAATTTTTAATTAGAATGTATGACCCTCATTTTCTAATAAAAACCTTTAATAAACTATATTTTCTTCAATATCCCCAATAAATTCCCTCAAACACAATTTTAATAAATGAAATGATGGATCAATGAATTTCATAACCTATTGCATCGAATCACACATAAAAGCACTAATTGAACCTCTAATGGATGAATTGTTACAAAAATACTCAAATCATTAATCGTTCTGCTCTTAGATCACTTGCTAATGATTCCATAAAACTTATAGGAATCACATATTTATATAATCATGTATCGATTTAAATCTCTAACTTCCAATGTAATTCCATGGTTGAGACCTCAACCAACTAAAATCATCATCATTCACTATCACAACACTAATGCTTCATCAATCTGAATCATGCTCTATTTACTTTAAAACCACCCTAAACATTATGAAAACTTCTAGACATTCATCAATATGTATAAAAATTTAAAAATCAAGTGTTAATCACATATCCATATATTATCAAATTTATATTCTCATAGGAACATCATCCATGAATCCATCAAAATTTCATCAATAACTTGGGTCACACTTTTTAATAACAAATGGTTTACTCCCCACCACATATATTTTATTTTACAAGTCTCTAATACTAAACTTAATAGGATTGATGAATACATGTGTGCCACTACACTTAATCCATGATCATATTTGTCCTCTCATGACACCATTTTATTTATAATCTCATCACTCATCATATGGGAAACACCACTCATCAAATCACAACAAGAATTGACATTATCAACCTTGTTTCATGGAGTGGAATACTCTAAGTTAAAAATTCCTATTCCCAATACAAAATTTATTCATGAATATCATTGAATTCACTCATACCTGGTCATAACATGACTCTCTAACATAATATAATTCAGTGGTGTCATGCATAATCATTGAACCAAATACACTCATAAACCAATTATTATTTAATGTCTATTCTGGAATCAACCAATCCTAATGATGTATGTTATTGTATTACCCATTCATATAACTCAACATCTTAACATGAGCCAAATGTATTAGTACATTGTATTTTCCCCTAAACCAATAACCATCCACTTTTCTTTTTAAATAAACATAAATAGAGTTCCTTCTGAAATCCTCTAAAAAACAATTTGTTTCAACTGTGCCATACCGATCACATGACCTCTCATCATTATGATATTTGTTTAATAAATCACATGTTCCAACCTATGATTCCATAATTCATATAAGGGTGAATATAAACTATAAATGAATATATATCCTCCAATTCCTTTCCTTGAATTCGTGCTTCTATAACAAAAGTATCAACACCTAATGTTCTCTATGTTGTCTATGAATAAAATTCCTATACCCGAAAACTAGTAGCACATCTCATACACCATTCTCATAACTTAAAGGACTTATTATTTCTTCCCAAATCCAAGGAACTAACTATTTAGGATAACCCCTTTCTCTAGTTACCCTTTTATTTCATGTCCCAATAATATTGGGAAAATCATTATTTCTCAATCACAACTTTCATCTCACCAAATTTATGAGCTAACCTCAGGACAATACTCTCAATTTCTTAACCCATAAGTCACATATCAAATATGTTATATCTTATGGGTAACACCTATATATTCTCGTATTTTACATTAAATGGAAACTCAATGGTAAACCAAACCACTCAATAACCTCGTGTATCATAAATTTATTAGGTAATTCTTTCTATTTCATAAGCCTACACATGACGCTAACTCTCACCAAACTTCTACTTATGGAACTAGTCCCTTAAGAATAGAAATCTCTTCAATTCATTGGGTGTGTGTGTGTGTTTTCAAGTTGGTGTGTGTATTATGGAATTATCATAAATTATTTGTGTAAATCGTCCACAAAAAAGGGTTCAAATATGTATAAAATCATCATCTAGATATATGGAAAGGCTCGATATATGTTGTCACTTAAACTTTATACAACTAAACATATTTAGTCTCACCTATAAACAAGCCTATGAAAAAGAAAAAAAATTCCTATACTGAACAATGAAGGGTCTTTATGAATCAATACACTGCAACATTGTATAGTCATAATTATTATGAACGCTGACATTGATGTGCATAACATTTTATCATAATTAAATACATCATCGACTATCTAATTATAATTAAACCAAGAAAATATAAAAAAACCACATGAACTATTTATAAAACATTAAAAGTTTGGAATCTTATCTTCTGTAATTTCATTCAAAAAAATTAAAATTTCATGTGAATCCTTTTTCCCAGAAGTGATGCAGTAATGACTCTTTACAATGGGAAAAGAGTCAAAAATCTAGTAACTAGCCTCGAGAAAATGGGCCAAAAATGAAAATAATTAATATATCATAGATTTGATATCATGTGTATCAGATGAGTTAAAATCGGTCAATCATTACATTGAGAATACATAACATCAATCCTAATACTCTAGTAACCTGTAATTCTTACTGAGAAGGGTGTTTCTAAGGAACTAGTCAGATATCCACCACAGGCTCTAAAACATGCTTATATCACATGTCTACCGACTCTAAAATTAGTATGAAAATATAATTAATTCTTTCATAACAATTTTTAATATCCCTACCCCAGTGCACTATAATCATTGGTTATACTGGATTGTTACGTGACATAAGGTATGAATCCCCATATGTCAGAGGGTTATAACTAGTAGAGAGGATCTAAGATGTGATATTGAGGGGAGTATAACCTCAAATAAAAGTAGTTATAAAAATTAAAATAACCAAATATCATGAGAAATAATAATTTAATATCAGTTCATGTGAATTAAATAAATAAAATTGAACCATCAATAATAAATAATGAAGTGCAATATACAATCATACCATAAACTGACCACCCATCGGATGAGTCACATATAAAAAATAGAAGAGAGGTACAATATACATTGAGACACTACCACACCCCTAGACTAAACTATTCCTAGTCTCATATCCCATATGATCATTCCATCTTAGTAAATATACTATGGGACTTCACCTGACCTGAACCTGCGAACAATGAAGGTTGCTCGGTTACCTATGTGCAGTGGCCTCCCAACCAGGGTGTGAGTATATAACTCTGTTATGGAACCAAAGACACGACCTCATCCATAGTTAGTATATAAAGATATAAGTGAGTGTGATATAAGTACAAAGAATAAATAAATATATAATTATGGATGCATTGAATGAATAATAATTATTTACCATAGTCAATCCTTAGGTGGACCATGACACCCTAGATCATCCATACTGATATCATCCAATACTAGATATATCTTAACATAGTACCTTAATCATGTATAATAATAATATTGGTGCACCAGATCTATAGAATAAAATCTATGTTCTTTATATAGGATAATAATGGATATACCCAATCCTTTGGAATTTCCTAAAGTTCCTACGACCATATAAAAAAATGATCAAACAAGATACATGGAATCAATTCCACTACCGACTAAAAACATTCATGATGGGAATAATAAATGATTGGAATTGAACAATGTTCCCAAAAATATATAATAATAGTCACACAATATCCTTATAACCATGTATAGTGCCCAGCAACAACATAATAATTGGTATACCATATCTGTGGAATCACATAAAGGTACCCCAACCATTTAACAATCATCATCACATTTAACCAATTTTATTAATAAGGTGTTAAATTTTTTTTAATTCTTTGGATCATATGTGATGTCTTAAATAAAATTATAAAATTAATTAATCATTGAAAAATACTTGTCCACTATAACTTCCATCATTTAGGGTTAATACATCCCTCGGTCTCAACCAAAACATAGATGCAACCACTTTGACCTCCCCAACACACCTGATATAGTACATGCTTAGGGTAACAACCACATCTAACCATAAGTTTTTTAGGACCACTTCCAACCTAGGGTAAATACTAAGGAACATGTCTTGGTCCTTTGTATGTATTCATTTTTAGCTCGTGCCATCTTGTATGAAGGCTCCAGGGAACCTCACGATTCCATGAGGCCAACTTGGACTAATTATCCCAATTTACCACCCATCCCTACTCGAGGTATATTAGTTATATATTAGGTCCCCTATGTTCACAAAATTATTTATTTGGAACCTCTCATGGTGTTATCATAATATATGGAATGCATTTATAAATATAATCTCAGCAATTAGTTATCGAGATGTCCATCTAATGTATAAGGGTCCACCATGTCCCTTAACACACTAGAAATTCCTAGTATATAATTAAATTTAATTAAAAAAACTCATTCTAAACAAAATATCCATTATTTTTAATGATTAATTTCACACCATTGTGTGACCAAATATCACATGATGTATTGAAATAATATTTAAATACATAAACCATATGGAAATTTTTAAGAAACACCTTCCTTAATATATGGTATTTTACTATATAATTAGATGTTTTACAACTCCACCATGTATGTACTAGATCCATCAATGAATGAATGATTTCATATAATTATATATAGGCCTTATATTGCTCTATGACATCACATGAAATCACTTATAAAATTTTATAATAAAAAAATTAAATTAAAATGGGAAGAAGGTCTAAAATCTCCCTGAAAAATCCACATGCTGAAACCACATGCAAAAAATATGAAATTCATCCCCGACATCATTTGGAGAAAAAAAACCTAACATGTTACATCAGAATGATATTTTATTTAATTAAATT
Source organism: Viscum album (assembly GCA_963277665.1). Taxonomy (NCBI): domain Eukaryota; kingdom Viridiplantae; phylum Streptophyta; class Magnoliopsida; order Santalales; family Viscaceae; genus Viscum; species Viscum album. The sequence goes on from OY728150.1 coordinate 258,735,868, forward strand.
TTAAAATATTCCAAAATAAATTTGATGATGGAACATACCTGCAAAAAAATGACTACAAACCATATGAAGACATTATCTTGGGAAGTATCCGATGAAATATGAGAAGAATAACAAAATTAAATGACCATTACAATGGTAAATTTCCCCAAATTTCATTAAAATCCCTAAGATAAAAAATATAATGGTAATATACCTTAATCAAAACAGTATGAAATAATAAGAAATAATCCTCTCAGGACAACCTCTATTGAAAGAAAAGAAAGATTCCCATTGTTATTTTATGATTTCATTGTGATATGGGGATATCGTCATCAAATGATTTGAACCATTTGAAGTAAAATCAGTGGGCATTGATTGGAATGGATAAAGGGTTATGAATCAGTGATCATACAATAAAATCCCCATGAAATATCTATCAGAATCATGTTTGAGAAAGGGGAATCATGTGATGATGAGATGGTGAGTATTTAGCATAATGTACCTCATCAAATATACCATACCACCTAATTCCTTTGGGGGATGAAAACACAAAATACAAAAATTCCCCCTACTAAAAATGAACCAAGGTGGACCACACGAGCAAGACGTTAGAGTTCATTGACTAGCTAGACTATGATGTATTAAAATAATAATATATTAATGATAATAGTAAATATATAATAATATATAATTATAAATAAAATTAATTAAATAGGAATATGATTAATATAAATAATAATTACTCATGTGCGGGGTGGTGGTAGAAAACCACAAAGACGACATCAAAGAGATGTACTGGAAGGAAACAACAGGAAGGCGATGAAGGGTTGTTCTAGTGTAGTGTCAATGAGTTACATTTTATTTCTTGTATTCCTCTAGGCCTTAATGAAATATATTCATCATGTATTTTTGCCTTTGAGAAACTATGTTGGGTAAGGGTTCCCTCTTAAAAAATTTAAAATAGTGCTTATCGAGATAATGGAAAATCTATAGTCCTTTGAGCTATATAGTGACTAATAATTAATAACATTACTCATAATTTATAACAGAATCTATGGTCTTGGCCGAATGGTTTTGTAGCCCCACTAGAAAATATGTGTTTGGGGGTTCAACCCCATATGGCTCCTAATTTGGTTTTAATTTTATAGGGAATTTTTTGGTGCTGCAAACCTGGTGTCGTATGGGCACACTGGATGATGGTGGGGTGATAATGTGGGACATGTTGGTGGTTTTTTTATTGGGGATACAGGGGAGAAAAAAGCTATTGGAATCCTCTCATAGGCACCTATAGGCCTTCTATAGTGAACAATATATGGAATGATAAGAAACTAGGTGAACAACATGAGGCATTAGGAAGGTAGTGAGGTTAGGAACATATGGGTCAGTAACCTCAATTATAAGAATTGGTGTACTTATGCTTATCATCCATCATTTAAACCCCATGGAATACAGTGTGGGAAGAAGGGGTTCCTAGATACATGACTATCTTAACTTTGGTTCAGTATGAGTTTTTGGGGAGATAGGCTAATGAGGCAAGCATGAGCCATGCCGGAATTACCAAGGTGGGAATCACCAAATATAGATGGGTGTGATGGCATCCATCATTCATCCCTCCACCCAACCCAGTGATAGAGGGGTGCTATAACATGTTACATCAGTCCATTATGATCCAACATTTCATTGAAGGAGGGTGGGGAAACTTTCATGTTGGGATTATGGTGAGATGATCACTAATAGGAGTGGAATAACATTTGGATGGTGATGTGGCTTGATGCAAATAACTTACTCAAGGCCTTAAGGCCATGTATTGGTCTTTGGGCTACAAGGACTTCAAGCCTTGTTATATTAAGCCTATAGCCCACAGGGTCTTTAGGTATTGTAAGGGTCAACCCTCAATCTAGATAAAAAGTGGTATTTCTTTGCTAATAAAAAAGGGTCTTGTCCCCAACCTGTTAAAAAAATAATTAATAGTATATAATGTATAGTATGACATATTATTAATGACTTGAAATACAATTTATGTAATTAAAAATATAATTATAAATAATTATATGACTAGAAGTAAAAAATAATATAATAGTACGTAATTCTTTTAACAATAATATATAATATAAATAAAGATTTTTAATAATATAATTTATAATATAATTACTAATTAATTATATAATTAATATCATACGCAAATTTATTATTAATTATATTCAAAAAATTATTTCAATTATTAATTATATTTTAAATTATATAGATTAAAAACTATTATTAATAATAAAATAATATAATTTAAAATTTATTTCAAGTATATTATGAATTATATTGTTTCTTGTTTTTAATAATATTAATTATTTTGTATCTTTTTTTCATTTTTATTATTCATTAGTCTTATAATAAAAATACTTCACATTAATTAATTATATTATTAATTAGTATTTGTTATTTATGCATTATTAATAATAATATGTTATTTTTCTGATGTTGGAAAAGTGAAAGGTGATTTGCACATAGAGATTCCTTAAGGGATATCAATGACACATCCCTTAAAAAGGGAGCCATGAGTGTGGTTTGAATTATATTTTGGGATTACATTAATAATACTATTTCAAAATAATGTAATATTATAGTAAATACTATTTAAAATTTATATTATATATATAAAACAAAACTAAGAAAAAATAAATTAGAAATTAAATAACGCAAAAGCAAGAAACTATTTTAACATTAAGTTAAATGTGTGAAACCATTTCATTCTTTTGGTTAAATTCCTAAAATATACAATAATTGAAAATATAGTGAAGATTATAACCATATATCAATAATAGAGATGGTTCCCCACCTAAATTGTTATCTTCAAATGTACATTCTTTACTAAATCCATACATTCCTCCTATAAACAATTTAGCACCTCCCACATATATATTTTAGTTCAATATAATGATAGACCTACTAAAACAATATAAATAACTCAAGTAATAACTTTTTGTGGGGTTAATAGTTTTAGGATTTTTAAATATTTGTTGAAAATAACCCCCATGTGGTTGGTGAAAAGCATATAATTATAGATGATTTTGATATCTCCTAATGAAAACATATAGGATTTCGAAATTATTGATGAATATATTACACTAATAATTTCTAATTATTCTTTTATCTCCAAATAAATATATGTTTTTTATGATTAATGTTCATGAATATATGTATAAATTATTCTCATTCAGATCCCATAATTTATAAGGAAATCAAATTCCTTCCCTGGGGACATAAGCCTTCTTACTAAACCAGAAAAATATTCCCTATGTTTTTCCATTCCTACATGAGTGAGTGAGTTTAATTTAGTAAAATCTTCATAGTAAATATGTATCAAAGATAATAAGATTCCTTGAGAAAAAATCATATCATCCTCTCCAAATTCGGGCCAACCCCACCTCTCTGGGTGAACCCTCGACACAGTTATCCAATTTTCTAATCATCATAATTTTTTTCCTTCATCTATAATTAAATTTAATAGTCACACAATGAAAAATATTCCTCAATTTATTTCACTAATTTTATCCTCTGTTGCATCTATATATAATTCCCTATTTTTGTAAATATTCTGTTTCATCTATAAAACAGTTTGAATAATGAAATTTTCCCCATGGTGAGTTGATTCTATGTGGAAAAAAATAAAAATGATGATTTTGAAGGGGTGGTGGTGGTAGGATATGCAGAAAAAAACAACAAATTGGTTTTTTTCTTAAAAAAAATTGGGTTGGATTTTCTCCTTATCCATGTGAATAAGAAGAAAATATTTTTTCAACAAGAGGTATGTGATGTCACATTTGACTATAGGGAAAAAAATTTGGGATTTATTTAAACAAAATATGGGAAGAAATTTCATTCTTCATTTGAGACCCATTTAAATTGAATAAATAATTGGTTTTAAAAAAATCTTTTAAATTCATTGGTGTTATTTTTTAAAAATTACTAACTTTTTAATTTCATAGAGAATCTTAAGACTAAGAGAAGCATGATTAAAACCATGGAGATGATTATAGAAGAAAATTCATAGATAGAATGTAATATTGGTAATAAAATCGTGGATTATAAAACAAAATTTGAGGTTAATGAATTTTAAATGATGAATATCTTCAGTATATAAAAATGAAATGTTCTTAATGTGTTTACCCAATCAGAATTAAATATCACCCTGGAGGAATATATTACTAACATCTCTGATGGTGATTAGAAGATATCGAACCACCAAGCATGTGTAATGATCTTACTCTATTTCTAAAATGTCCAATAATATAGTGTGATTCATGGGACAATTGAGAAGATTTTTTGAATATGTTAGGGAACACATACAGGGATAAAAGCAATGATAACAGATCATATATGAAAAATATATATTTAATTTTAGTGAAATAAATTTTTTTCCATAAATAATAACCTATTTAAATTTAATAAAATAATTTACTATTTGAAAGGCTTAGAATTGATGATCATATATGAAGATTTTTCCACTTTTTACTGAACTCTAGATTAGTGAGTTATAATCATCTAAATCCTATTCTATTATATATTAAGAATACTTTAAAATTTATTGATGTATTAAATTAAATTTTTATTAATGATTATAGGTATAATGGAAGATATGAAAAAAAATATACAACATTAAATGTACTAAAGGGAACTAGAGGAAGGTCATATATTAGGAATCCTAGAGGATTTAGAAAAGGTAAATCTTAAACTATGTCAATATGTGATTCTACATTCAAGAAACTAGTGGAATATATGTGCATCTATTAACATTCAAAATGGTACTATAAGAATTATTTTCTGAATATTTGGAAACCAAAGGTTAGTTTTTTTTAAAAAACATAGGATGCAACGATTTAACATTCCTTGTATCCTTATGAACCAATAACTTTGATAAAGGGATTCATGATTCAGATTATTCATTACACATATTGCATAATCTATATTGGTTTAAAATAATTAACTAGTTTGATGGAGGTGTGGTGTTAAAAGGAAATAACATTACCAAGAAGACATAATGTATTGGAACAATACCATTGAGGATTTCTGATGGTATAATTTTATGCTTTAAAATTTGAGACATATAAAAAAATAGATAAAACTCTTATATTTAGAATTTTTGGATATAATTAGTTATAGGATAACCATTAAATAAGGATTCATGAGAGTAATATATGGTTCATTCATTTTGATGCAGGGTACTCATAGAAGTATTTTAAATTATTTGAATGTTATGACTAATAAAAGTTGAGAAATGATATTCAAGGAGAGTGATCCACATAGTTATATATTATGTAATATGAGTCTCATACATAGTAGAGATAAATATGTACCTAACATATACAAGAAATTTGTTTCTAATGGTGTCAAGATAGGAAAACATCACTTCTACGATCGTAATGTAGTGGGTAAGAAAAAAAGTGTTAGTTTCAACACTACAAGCCATCACATTAAAAAGATACTTGACTACATAACTATAGATGTATGGGGACCATTGAATAATAATTAATTAGGATATAATCAATATATTTTCACATTTATTTATGTTTAATACTTGTTTAATTAACATTATTCTATTAAACATAAGGATTAAGTGATATATATATTCCATAAATGGATGAAGATGATTTAAACATAGAAAAAAATAGAAATAAAGAGATTAATATTAGATAACAGTGGAGAATATTCATTTTATCCATCAAGGAAGTTCTATGAAGATAAAGGTATTAGGAGACACTTTACCATTGATAGAATAGAAGAATATGAATAGAGTAAAAGAATGAACGAACTGTACAATTTTTTTAAAGTATGGTGTATGTTATCTTAGTTAGGTTTTAAAAAATGTTTTTCTATAGAATCATTGATATATTCATCACACATTATGAACCAATAACCTACTTCTCTGATTGATGGGCATATTATAAATTAGGCTTGTTCTGTAGAGAATATTTTTTTTAAAAAATATCATTATTTATATAACTTACATTCATGTCAAAAAATCAAAGTTAAATCCAATAAAGGGGAGGGATACATATATTGGATTCTTTAATATTTTGAAGGAACTCATACTATGGAATGTATTATTAAAGAATGCTATCCAATATTATGATGTCACATTGGATGAATAAATAATTGTAAATTCTAATGCTTCTAAAAAAGTGAAGGTTATATTAGATAATTTTATGAATAATGTGTAAAACATTCCACCAATTACTAATAAGAATTAATTGGATACAAATTGTATAGATCATACTAACATGTCTATAGAAGAAGAAGTTTCATTGAAATAAGATAATAAATATCATGAGTATCACCCCTAGTAGATCATGATAGACCATTTCGTGATATAAAATTTGTAATAATTTGATTTTTAATGATCCCTCAATAATTTATATTAATGTTCCAAATAGATATCAATATTATTTTGATAGAAAAGTGATGAAGTACTTAATATCAGTTTTTGATGTATAAATTAGTTTATTTTATTAAAATCATAAATGTTAACTCATTCTTATTTATAAAGATAAGAAAGATGTTGAGTGAAAATGAATGTTTTTAAAAAAAGGAGGATAACTCTAAAATGAATTTTATTTGGTATATGGAGATATTTTTTCCTAATGGATATGCACAAAAGGAATATATATAGTTTTGTGAGGATATTTTTACTATTGGTAAGCATATGTCTATCAAATTCATTTGACATTGGTAGTGTAGGATGATATGCAATTAGATAAATATGATATCATGATAGAATTTCTTAATGAGTTATTAGAAGAAGATATTTATATGATAGATCCCGGTGAGGTTAATCTAATAACCTAGAACCCAAGCTCCCAGAATCGGTGCAAAAAAAATAATATTTACATTTGTTTCTTTAATACCAATAAACGTAACCCAATTTAAACCATCCAAAACATACAAAATAAAAGGAAATATTTGATCAAATTCATACTGAATGGTATTTTGGGATTATAGTTTCACTGAATTAGGAAAAACTATTAAATTTCATGGAAAAAACAACTGGTTTATAGAAATATATATCCTAGAAACACCTTTAATGTGTGGTTTTTTACTTTTCTGACCTTGAACAAGTATTTGGTTAATCCACTTTTTATATATCTCTAAAATTCATGTATATATATAAAAATAAAAATTAATACTTAATATTTAACATCCATATTTATAAAGGACTTGTCTCATTATAATTAAAATTTTTAGACACAAAATTTTACATTTCGTGTTCTGCGCAAGCTCAACATCAACACTAACTTTTTTCACATTCGTTATGGAATATATTATAATATCCATGTTTTAAATTATTTTATAATTATATTTATAATACATTATCATAATTGAGTCATTATAAAATTTTCATAAATTATTATATTATTTATATGTGTTTGTGATACCATAAAAGATAACTTTTTTCAGAAAAATAATATTTTATTACTATTCACCAAAAAATTTGATTTCATCAGTAAAATGTAGAAACAATCATCCTCGTAAAATTATGAATTTGAAAATAAAAACAAATTAATTTCATAAAATTAAATTCCTATAATTAATATATATATTAAAATTAAAATAATACTCAAAATTCGATGAAAACTTCTTTTTAAAAAAAATAGGTTTTCCTAAAATACATATTTAAGTATAAAAATTATTTTAAAAAATTTATAAATTATATATAATTAACCTTTTATAATTATTCATAATAAAATATTATTAATTTTTCTTTGAAAATATTTGATAATAAAATATAACTTTTCAAATGGTTGAAACAAAAAATACAGTTTCCAAAAAAAATCAGTATTTTTCACAATTCAGTGGAAAATCAATCTCTTAAGAAAAATCCTAAAAATTAATCATAAGATAATTAAGGTATTATGATTTAAAAAGTATTATTATTTTTATCAAATAAAAATTATAGAAGTTCCAAAAATTATTATAATATTTACTCATAAAAAAACAAGAAAACCCATTTTTGAAGAAAACATATCTTTGAAGCAAAAAATAACTATACTAAGAATTTAGTACATATTTCATAAGAATTAAATGATGAATTATTTTAGTCATTCCTTTATATATATATCATTATTTGGATAATATTTTTCATACATGTCAGTAAAAAATTGTTTTAATAGTCATATTTAAATAATATTATTTTAGGCTTCATTTAGGTTTAGTTTTAAGTGCAATGTAAGCTACTCAACATAGTTTTACTTCAAAATATTTTGGTATTACATTCTATCATACAACATTATTGAATTATTTCATCATAATTTGAACTTGGTCTCAGTAACTAGGGTTTCACTTTTTAAAATATTGTAAAAATCCCACATCATAATAAGGGTCAACAAAGCTTCTATTGGAAAACAGAGAAATGAAAGTAACATGGACATCTAAAATAATAAATAATTGGTTTTCATATAGGAAAAAATTGGTGGTAATTGTGAAAATGGATATATAAGAGAAAACATACTCTCAATGACTAATAGAGAGTGATAGAGAACATTATCATGAGAAAGTCAACCATTACCAAACCATATTTTTTTGATTATTCAAAGGTCAGTTATTTGTTAGTAAGAAAAGTAAAATTAAATTGTTTTTATGTCAAGATTATTTTTTCCAAAGTTTTATTAATTTCATTAATTCCTTTTCTCAGAACATGAGGAAACATATTTACTTGAAAATTAGAGTTTTATCATTTAATTAACTTCTATCGCAACCTCATATTTGGTTCTAAACAATGATTATTTAAGAAAAAAAATTCATACATAAAGCACTAAAATAAATTTCTAATTGACTTAATAATAAAAAATAATAATGAAAATATATTCCTCATGTGTTTAGAAACTAACAAAAACCAAAATTATTAACACATGCTAAGAATATTAACAAAATTAATAAAAATTTAAATGAGGAAAACTAATTTAATCCCCAAAATTAAAAATTAACACCCAAAGTTCAAATTATATGATTTAATAAATTAATATCCTTTAAATTCATTAAAATATTTCAAACTAATTTTCAAACACAAAACTAATTAGGATTCGATCACATCATCTTCCAAGATAAATTTAGTATTTATAACTCAAAATTTAAACACCTTAAACATATAATCTCCAAGATATACTAACAATTTCCATCAATAACCTGAATAAACATAAATCCAAAATATAATCATATATTCCTCGAAAAGAAAAATTAACCTTTATTCCTCAAATAAATTATCATAATATTTGGTTTACCTTAATAATATAGGGTTTATAAAATAGTGAATGTCTTCTAATATAACATTAATCAATTAACACAAAACCAATTTCTAATCCCATTATTATCAATATGAAAAAACATATATTCCCAAAATTAAATAAACTATTATATGTCAGATAGTAAAATTAAATAACAATGATTTCAAATTAACAAGGAAATCATTGAGGGTAGTGGTAGGTGATTTACCGTTGTCACCATTTAGTTATGATTTTAAGCCTGATGCCTTTCTCGGATGCGATGGTTTGTCACCTAAATTGTGGGTTGTCCTAATACTATTTTCATAGAGTTATCATAAAAGATATTTTATTGCATAAAAATAATATTTTATTACTATTCACTAAAAATATAATTTATTCATAAAAATATAAATAAACTCATCCTAGGATTAATTTGTATTTATAAAAACAAAAATAAATTCCATTTCATGAAAATAAATTCCCACAAATGATAAAAATTAATTTTATAATAATTTCAAAACACTCAATGAAATCTGATTTTAGAAAAAATACATTTTTTTCTTAAAAAAGTATATTTTGGTATAAAATGTTTTTATAACAAATTTTATTGCAAAATTTATTAAAAAAACATAATTGACTTATTCATAATATAATATAACTAATTTTACATTTAAAATATTTTAATATAAAATGAAATTTTAATAATTGTTGAAATAAAAATAAAGTTTTCAGTAAAAATTTCAATTTTTCACTAGTCACTAAAAAATAAATCTTTTCAGAAAAATCTCAAAATTTTACCTTAATGAAATTTTTATATGATAATTTTATAATTGATAATATTTTTATAAAATAAACTTTTTTATGATCCAAAACATTAATTTAATATTCACTCTTAAAAACTAAAAGAGCCTTTTTTTAAGAAAACAAGTTTCTAAAGCATAAAATAACTTTAATAAAAATTAATTTCATATTTAGTAAGATTCAATAAATGAATTGTAAATAATTATGTTGTTTATAAATAAATATATATATATATATATATATATATCTTAATTTGGTTAATATAATTCATACCTTCCGATTTAACAGATAGTATTTAATGGCTATATATAAATAATAATATTTTGGGTTCATTTAGGCTTGGAGTTTCATGAAACATAAGATATCAACCATAGAGTTCCTTTAAAATCGTTGGGTGTTAAATTTGAGTAACTTGAATAAGATAATTTGGATTTCGGTTTGAAATAATAATTTTCATCCATATGTAGTTCCAAATACAGTGATAAATAATGTTTGAAACTTTTCTGTTGAATGAGAAATATGTCTGCAGTTGGTAAGAACATTGTATTTACATTATTCAACATGAATATGAAAAAATAATATATATTATTTTATATATTATTGATATGTATATTTAAGGTGAAATTTATGTGCATATTCAATGTTTTAAAGCTCACATAAACATAGAGTTTATGATAAAATATCTTAGTGGTTCTAAGAATCTTCTTGGGGTAGATGTTAAATAAAATAAATATTTGGGTGTCATTACCCTTGGATAGAATAAAAATTTAAATTAATTTTCTAATAGTTTTACATTGATGATAAATTTAAGTAATTTAATTCCCCATTATCTCCTAATTTTTAACATAGCGGATCATAATCTTGAAATATAGATGAAGAGAGAAAATTGATATATTAAGCTCTATATGTATGTTTGATATGAGTGTTTATGTATTCGAAAGTGTATACACTACTTGATATTTTACTTATAGTGAACTAGGAATTTTTTACAAGTATGACCCCGGTAATTTTCATTGGTTGGAAGATGGATAGATTCTATTATATAATAAAAGTACGGTAGATATTTGTTTCAATTTTATGATATATATAAATATTTGAAGATTTATTATCAAATATTTTAATGTTTATTATACATGAGGCATATGAATGTGATTATCCACTACTGATTATGTTTTAATGTAGTAGGAGGACCAATGAAGTATAGATCTACATTACATTCGATATATTAATTGTTTGCAATATATGTAGATCATATAGTCGTAACATGATATTTCAAGGAATATATCAAGTTATATGGATTGATCAAAGACATAGGGATCATCCAGGAGGACAAAAAAAATTATTGTTATATCCATAGTGTTATTTAAATTCATAAAATAATGTTCAACATATTTTAACAAATAATATTCATATTCAGTTCCATTTCATTAGATAAAACATCGATGAAATTTATGAGACATTTCAAAATTTCATACAATATTGAAAGAGATAGACACGCTGATGAATGTTGTTATAAGGATCATGTTCCAATATTTCTTATACTTTATCAACATCTATCATGATTTATATTTCTAGGTGAAGTACGAAATGGTCATGAATTATGGTTTGATCAAAATCAAGTTTTTTTATTTATTATCAAGGTTCATAATATGGAATAGTGATGGAAACAATATCATACATGACAGCCTAGAGGCGTCATAAATGAAACAATAAGAACAGTTTTTTAGTATAATATGGATATATTTATGTTAAACGTGGAATTTGATGAATATTGATTGAAAAATCACCCCACACATTTTGGGTGACCATCCATGAAATTTAAACAAAATATGGTTACTCCTGAATAAAAATCATAGGTTTTAGAACTGCCCAATTTAAACATTCATCAATCATTTGTTTTTATTTTTCAATCACCAAATAAATAAGGGAGATAATTTATGGAAACGATGCAATAATATGTATAAAAATTTTTAATTTCAATCCCATAATTTATAAATAAAGTTGTTACTTCACTATGGATATAGGTATTTGAAAATAACTACTTAAATGCAACATGTTTTTCCCTTTCATACATGTGTGAGTGAGTTAGATCGATTGAAATCCACATAGAAAGTGTTATCAGAATCTCATAACATAGAGGACCACTAAAAGGCTGTATGGAATAGAAAAGGATGTCGTATAGGTTGAATTGATTGGTATGGATGAGGTAATGGTGTGGGTTAGGGTTTAGATGGAAGAGGTGTTGCTATTGGATAAATTGGAGTTTGAATTAGTGGAAAAAAAGGAGGCGTAGGAGGAGGATCCCATTGTGGTGGTGGTGGTGGTGGGGTCATTTGGATGGTTTTGTTAGATAAAAAGGATTTGGTGGTGGTGAAAGTGTCCATGGTGCTAGTGGTGTTAGTGGTGGGGTTATTGGAGGAAAAGTTGAATGAAGTTGCAGTGCTAGCTCTATGGTAAGAGTTGGAAAAATTAGAGGAAAAGAGGGTGGTGGATGTGTTAGTGGTAATATAATAGGTGGAGGTAATCTTGGTGGTAAGGGAGGAAAAGGTGAAGTTGGGGTGTTTTATGTAATTCCAGGTATTTGAGGAGGTCATGGTGAATTTAATTTGGAGGAGGTCACAGTGGAGGAAATGGACGTGCGTGTGACTATAGTGATTATGGAAATTGGAACAAGTAATAATAATAAGAAATATTGGGTTACATCATAATTATCTTAAAAAAAGGGTATCATAGTAATACCACATCACCATACATTTGAATAAAATTTAGATTTTTATTTCATTATCCAATTAATAATTTATTTTATTTTAATAAAAAAATGATATCCAAAATTATTATATTTCTGGGTTATATCTATGAAACAAACGTCAACAAGTAAAATTATATTATCACAAAACTCGATAATCTGTGAGCGTGAAATTTCTAGTGAAAATATAATTTAATATTTAACTAAAATGGGCTACTAGATACATCAATTTAATTAGGAATAATGGTTCCTATGCCTCTTTCATGTATTAAAAAAATTCAAAATCATAAAATATTTGAATTGAATGTGAAATTTGAACATAGATAATTTAATACAAAATTAAACACTATTGTTGTAATACATTGATTTTTAAGAATACACTTTTTAACTAATAAAGAAAACAAAAAAACAAACCCACACTTCTGGTGGAGAAAGGCCATATTACATCATGTTCTAACAATATCATGGATGAAATAAAAATATTTAATGAAGAAATTAATATTCCTTGATCTTCCCCCCATAAATATGTTCATTGATTTTATTTTTAAGGAATAATTCATAAAAATTATTTTCAATTTTCAATTCTAAATTAAGTGATTTAGATCATTTGAAATACCTAAGAATTTTCCTCCCACCACGAAGGACTTGTTCTAGGATGATGTAATTATAATTGAAAACTTTTTTTAGATGATTATTTATCTTTTCAATACAAGAGGAATATTTTTCACTATGATTCATAATGAATATTGTTCACTATGATTCATAATGAATATTTTGGAGATATCCTAATATTTATTTCCCTCTTTTCTTACTTAAAAACGGCATCCTGGACACCCCTCTTAGACTCAATCATCCCCTCTGATTCTTTCGTCTTGGCCTCCTTTTGGGTTACATTTCCATTTTTTCTTCTTTATCCTTGATGATTTTGTCCTGCCTTTCGTTTTGTTGTGGTTTTTTTGGGTGTTCTGTTTTCTCATTCTGATTGAAGAGTTCATGCAATGATACTTTCTCGGCGACTTGTTGTGCGAGTCCCTCCACTCGCCCCTCTCTGGACTCCAGGACCACAACCCCCTTCTAGGTCAGTCGGGTGTGATGGTCCACAAGAGTTTTTGGGTGTGTGGGGCGTTGTGGTGGTGGGTTCTTAGCAGTTCAGGAAAGGAGATTTAGGTTTTTGTGGTGATGTGGCGATGGAAAATGGATGAGTCGGTGGTGTGGAAAAATTTGACCACAACGAAGGGTTTGCGATGATTGGGTGGTCATCTTCTCATTTCTTCGATGCGTGTTTCGCTTTCCCCTGGTTTGAGGTCTTTTTGGTTTGGTGCTCCTTTTATCTGCAGACTTATTTTTTTTGTTGGATCAACTTCTTTTCTGGTGATGAATGTTTTTTGGAAAAGGTTTTGGGGTTTGGTGATTTATGGATTAATATCAGGTGATGGTGATGACGGTGAAGTTTGGAGTGAACGACGGTGATGTGTTGGTGAAAGCCATGATGTATGGTGGAAACGTAGTGGCTGGTGAAGTGGTAGCGTTGTGACAACATTCGATGAAGGTTCTTGGCTCAAGGCGTTGTTATTTTTTGAAATTTGAAACAGGTTGGAGACGGTTCAAGGTGCATTGATGTTGGTGGGTTCTTATGGGATATTTTGAATTTTGAAAATGTAAGGTGATCTTTGTTTTTGGAGGGTCCATGTGTATGGTTCCCACTTTTCCTTAAAGTGGCTTTTTAATCAAATTAAAAAATGAATTGGCATATAGACACGCAAAAAAATACTATAGACATGTGAATACAAAAGTGAAAACCATTATAAATGCATTTATAAGTGCTGATGAAAAATAACTTCATTAGTGATAAAATATAGTAGTAATAAAATATGACCTTTAGTAGAGCTTATTTTAAAACTGATAAAAGTTTTACTTTTACCAAAACATTATTTAGATCATACAAAATGACATTTTACCTATGATAGAAATAAAACTGAATAATATTTATCAATTTATTTAAGGTAATTTATTTATATAATTTATTTATATTTAGATTGAAATGAATGATTTGTAACTTTAATGATTAAATAACTTTATTTATTTAACTTTCATAATTTTAATTTTTCATATAAGAATTGTTATATACTACTAAAAATATTATATATGCATAAAACACACACATATATAATAATTAATTTTATCTTAATATTTAATAAATATTATTTTATATAAAAATTGAGTTACTATTTATATTATTTGAATTAACTTATATGAATTTGGATATGAAAACATATGTATATCATTTTTTTCTTTAGATGTACGCAAATGCAAAAACACACAATAATAAATACAAAACACATACAAACTCTGGGAGACTCAACCATGATACTTCACCACACTATCATAAGTGTGTAACCACTAGACTATGCCAAATGTGGCTTGAACAAAGACACACTTATTTATTTGTGAATAAATTTGAAAATAAATGTAAATTAGTAATTCAAAAAATGAAACTTCTAACCATTAAACAACTTTATAAAATGAACTTATCTATAGAATTTTATAAAATTATACAATTAAAATTTTCTATATTTTATTTATATAAATAAATATTTTATTAATATAAATAAATATTTATTAATATATAAATTTATTATAGTATATTTTTAATCATTTTGTTCGTATATAGATAATATTTTTTATATATTTATATAGTAATCATATATGTAATGATATATTGTTTAATAAAATATTTTATATAAATAATCTTATTTTTTAATTTTAAAATAAATTTTAAATATAATTAATAATTTGTTATAATTTGTTTACACATAATAGATATAATATATCGATTTCTATAATGAGTAATCATAATAAATCAATATATTATATAAATTAAGAATCAATAAAATATAATTTTAAAACAATTAACTTTAATTTATCTATTTTATCATATATATATTTCTATGAATGGAATTTATAATTTTTTATTTATAGTAGGTTTAAATTATAACATTATTAGATATAAGATTTATAAATATCTTCATATGTAAAAATTCAATATTCACATGGATCATCATTCTGGTCAGATGGATAATATGGTATATCCATGGTCTTTCTAGGAAACTCGACATGACATGGGGATTTTATAATTATAAATTCATTCAAATGGGAAGGGAATGATTTCATATCATATTTTCTTTATATGTCCTAAAGTGACATGCTTGGGAGATTGGAATCATTTCCCTAAAACATGGAATGATCTAATTTTAGGAATGTGACATTATGTTTAATTAATTTTCTATTAGAAATTTACGAGTTCATGTATGGATCAAAAGTTTTCATCTCAAATGGATCTTGTGGAATGCTCGTCAGATTGCAATTAAAATGGACAATACTAATAAATATTTTATTTTCAGTCAATATTCTAGATTACTTTTGTAGGTTGATCTGAGTTCCACACTGGTTAACAAGGTTGGTCATTCTATATGAAATGATGATATTTCTTACAAATCCATCGAAAAAGAAGATACCTAATTTTTCGGTGGAGTTCTTTTTTATTTGGAATGTTAAAATGAACTACTAAAAAATTTGGTATGTTACTTTGTCTCTAAAAAATACATGCTAAATATTTTATCAAAAGAAGTTAAAAATTAAATGGGTATATTAGAATTTTTTTCTCTACAGCTAGGTATTTTTTTCAATCTATATAAAGGGAGATTCTAAAATTATCCTAATAAGAATAAATTAAACAAAATATTTATGGATATGGGTAAGGCTAGTTGGATTCAAGTTAAAGTGGTTGGGATACCTAGTAAGGATTTGGGCATACGGTCTATGGCATCCCCAAAGGCTCTCTTTGGAATATTTATTGGTGATGGTTATAATGAAATGGAGGGAGGTTCTCATGGGTTTTGGGGTCTACATGAATAATGTTTTCCGAAATAGGTGGAAAACATAGATTTATAAGTTCATGTTGGCTTGGTTAAAATTTTTTCTTCATATCGAGCTTTAGGTGGGAGTTAGATTGTTAGGATAGAGATACATGTTACCATAGGTGTTACAACTAGTGATAATATAGCTTCTAACTCTGGATCTAAAAAGTATGGAGATGACTATCCTCGTTAATCATCTTCAGAGACTCAGATAAATAATAATAAAGATTCAGGATTGTGGTTTTATAGTGTATAGAGAAGGTAATACTTTAAGGATTATTTTGTTAGAAACATTGGGTACAGGATGATAAAGATGTTCATTTGGACAACAACTATGAGATGAATACAAAAGATGATATAGATCATCATTTGGTGAAAGTGAATATAATATTGACCTAATGTGATCATAAAGATGAAAAGAAAATTTTAGGTGACTCTTATTTACAACAAAATCCTAAGAAGGGCTCTATTTAGAACATGTTGGTTACTTTGCATGATAATATTTCAGAAATTCGTGTGGCTAACACTGTTGGGAATTATAGAAAACGTGAGGAGAATATTGATTTGGATCATGTGGTGAATTGTTTTAATAATGTTTCATGCAATGTAAATTTGTTATATTCTAGGATGGGGACATATAATTCGTTTGATTCTCTAACGGGTCTTAGAAATTATTATCACCATGATACATAGGGAGGAACAATTACTGATATTCTCATTTATCCTTTGGATGGTGTAGATTCTAGGTAAGGAATTCAAATAAATAATCCCACATATTTCTCTGAAATAATGAAATATATTTTTTGATCATTTTAGCAAGGACTTTGGTGAAGAAATCTATGAAGAAAAGAAAATTAACCCAAAAAAATTGTACTGAAATATCTTGAGTGACAAAGGATTCTTAATGGTCCTCGTAATTCTTGGGTAGAATAGTTTGATCTCTAAGTAGAAGTCATTTTCAAATAATTGGTGTATGTATCATCAATCATACTAGGTTATTTTGAAGTTTTTTTTTGTTTTTTCCATTGGCATTGATCATAAAAATTGATCCAACCCCAAAGTTTTGTATTTGAGGACTTTCAAGGAGTAGTGAACAATAGATAATCAATAAAAACAATAAATATGGGTCTCCCACATCATCCTTAGATGAATAAAAATTTTCTGGGAAGATTTAAATGATGTGGGGGTAAAAACAATATTCATTTGTTAGGGTAAACCATCGATTTTGTGGTCGGAGAATGTCACACTTTAATTATCAGTTATTTCCATGTTTATTGGCCTTTGATTTTTATAATTTTTCGTGATAAGGGAAGTCTTGATATTGTCTATCCCCATCTCACGTCTACTATATGATTTTATTTTAAAAAAAATTGGATGGTCCTCGGTACTATCCTATACATATTTAAAAAATTAAATTTAATAAAATTAGGCACATCAAAATATAATAATTTGAAATTAATATTTTTATATAGTTATTAATATATACATAATTTATTTATTCTAGTGTTGTTTTTTAATCTTTGGGATTTATCTTTCTATACACATTCATATAATCATTTTTTAATATGATAATAAATTTCTATATTAAATGATATATTTTTTTAAAAAATATTTACACATTTATATAAATAAAAACATTTTGTTTTAATTAATAATTTTTTAATGTAACTAATAATTATATATATATCTATTATATAATCAATATAATATATAAATCCATTATAAATAATATATATATATATATATATATTAGCAATTGTAAATCGATTTAAGTATAATTATTTAAATTTTTTACTTTTAATTTCATAGTTTTTTCATTATTACTATACTATTAAAAACATTTATAAATTTATATGTTAAATTTAGTTGATAAAAAATATTATATTAATATATATTTAATGTATATATATATTTATTTATTTATTAAATTGATAATAATTTATAATTAATTATAAAATATTATAATATTAAATATTTTTTCACTAAATATATACGTTCCTTTTAATTTTAGTCAAAACATAATAAAAAAATTTATAAAACTATAATTTTCTTATAAATATTTTTTTATATAAATGTGATTTTTACTATTTTTATATTTAAATATCAATTTATATCTAAAACATTTTTTTAAAAAAATACCTATTTTTATTATTAATTATAATATTTAAATAAAATTAATCATAGTGTAATATAAATAAGAATTTGTAATGTTTTTTAAATAATTAATAATATATGAATATTATAGTTTTAATTAAAAAAATTATTGTCATTGGGCTTTATGAGAGCTAATATTAGTGTTGAAAAATCTCAAGACTACATAAGATTAACTCTATATATCTAATGGTCGTATGAGATCAAACATAAGTTGTATAAGGAGTATAACTTTTCTATCAATGCTAATTTTAGCTCTGATAAATATTTCTATTTATTTGGGCTAAAATTAGCTCTTATAAAGTGTTCTTTCATTACAACTTATCTTTTTTAGCAATGATAAATTTATGTTTTATTAGTGGTCTTTTTAATATAGGATAAAGGTTTCAATTATTTTCAAAATAAACCTCGTCGTGCAGCCACTTGAACCAGTTCATCAGACCATTATGGAAGTCAACCCATTCCAAACCCTACACAAAACATTGATAAAGATTTTTGTTCAATCGTCAAAGGTATGTCAATTAAAAAAATTCTTGATGATTTATTAACCAATCAAATACAAATTGGTTTCATTTTTTATGAATTTTTAATATCCTTGAAAAAATCGTAATCATTTATATGGGAGGTCTTATCATTGAGTTTTTTAAAACATTAGTGACACTTGTTATCAGTTGATATATTAAATTCCTCAATCAATTTGGATAAATATTATATCCATCAATAGTAGAGGATGAAATATCTTCTTGAAATTCAAACTATAAGTAATTGTAATATTTATATAATAAAGATTTATTCATGAAGAATCCTAATAGGGTTTTTAAAATTTAATCCATTTTTATTAATAGGTCATGTCCTAAAATAAGAATAGTGGTTTTATATATAGGATCTAATATAAACTATGCATTCAATACTATATCTATTATGTGACACCCAAGATTTAATTATAATAAGTGAAAATAATATTTTAATAAGGATATAATAAAATGCTCATTTAAAATTTATTTCCACAAAAATTATAATTTTATTGGATGAATATAAATTTACAATTTCTAGTTAAAAATAAACCTAGAATGATTATTTGAAATTTATCCATACAAATAATATTCTATGAATAATTGAAAATGTAGTATTTTACTATTCCTACTTTTATTTATAATAATGTGTTATAAATAGAATAATTAACCATGGAAATAAAAAAATTGATATAAATAATGATAGGATCATTTGTAGGTAAAAAGTGATATTATTAAAAAAATTGTATTTAAACGAAAAATGGATTTCCATTTTAATTAATTAAAAAAATTAAGGAAAAATGATTTAAACAAAATTTATATATTATATATGTAAATATATGAATTTAAATCCACATAATTGTGATTATTGTACATATAGTTAATGTAATATAATTTTATTCCTGAAAAATGCGTTTCTTGAAAAACAGTCCTTTAACAAATTTTGCAGCTACATTTTTAAATTAAAAATTTATACTTTTGTGAATAAAATTTGATAAAGAGGGTCATGTAGTTACAATCAGAATAATTAATATTTTCAAATAAGGTCAACTTATTTTGTGTTCATATTTGATAAAATGGTTCCCATTGGTTTTTTGTATGTTGACCTTACCCTTATACACTTTGAATATAATCCATTTTGGAGTCAATTTCCCAAATAATTGACTTGAAATTAATGAAATAGATTGAAAATTATAAGTGTATTAGTTAGCTAAATTATAATAGGTAATATCCTCTTCTCATATATTCACAGATATTAAACCATTTAGCTCAACCAATCACAGCAAAAATCTCTCACTAGTGTAACGTCCCGACTGGGTTCCACTAGACGGTGCAATGAGCCAGTGGGTCACATGCCCTTAAGTTTTCCTAACCATATTTCTAATCCTTCATAATAGTAATAAATAGTTTATGGTGTGTCTGGGGGAGACTATGAGATCATGTAAAAGTGTAACACATTTGTATAACAATAAAAATCAACAATGGAAGCAGATAAAATAACAGAGTAGCAGATAGAAGATAAATCAACCAAAAGACCATAAAAAATAAATAATGCCAAAGGAAATCCCATATAAAAATAATTTTTCATTTCACATCTCTACAAAGAAGAAAAATAGTTATACAAGAATCATGTTAAATACATGTATCAAAAAGTATAAAATGACCAAAAGTATAATTATCACTGACTAGCATCATTAGTATAAATCGGTCCTATACTCCCATGATCCTAAGTAATGAACAGGTTAAGCATCTCAAAATGAGAACTTTCCATATTCCCTACCTACATTTAAGAAGTCTTTCGGGGTACCCAATGGTGGCCCGAACAGGGTTTGTGATAACACTCTTTTGGTCACCACCAACAATGTCTATATCATATCTAGTTTATGTATGACAAGCTATGTAACAACCCGAGATTTTATAAGATACATTCTTTTTAATTTCATTCATATCTTCTATTGTACGACACACCAAGATTATCTTGCGCTATACGCAACACCGTATTATCTTGCAGTATACGCAACACTTTTATTGGCTCTTGTTACACACAATTTCAAATTCGTTTGATAGAATTTATTCGACGCAACATTGAGTGTATATATATATATATTCAATGTATAAATAAAATATGGTTGGATTCTATTATATGTAAAAACAAAGGAGTCGTGCACTATACGCAACCCTGACTTGGCTTGCATTACATGCAATCGCGATGTAACACCCCGAGCTTCCATGATACGCCTCTCTTTCAATAATGCAATAGCTTGCATTGTACGCAAGTTCGAGTTCTAACACACCACAACTAATTAAACTAGCCGTTGTGAATAGTAATACCTACTTTTTGAAATTTTATAAATTTTATTTATCAAAATAGACTTCATCGTTGGATTCGGAATATCAAAATTAGCCTATGTTGAATTTTTGGTATTTTTCTGAGAACTTCCAATTTTTTATGAAAAGTGAAAAATACTTAAAAACAACTTTTTTTAATCAAAATAATTTATAGTAATAAATTATACTATTTAGTGGTTTTAAAGTATAATTAAAATATATTTTTACCATTTTATCCAATGGTGGTCATTTGAATTAATTTAACATTGAAATCGGACATAAACAAATGCCAATCTTTTGATATAAATTGTTTCTTCGAAACACGCAATTTTTTGTAACAGCGGGAATTAATTATAAAATTAATTAATGCAGCTTATATGTTTGGAATTTTTTAAAATAGACATCATTTTTTAATTCAGAATATCAATTATAGCTTAGGGTGAAATTTTGGCTTTGTTCTGAAAAACTTCAATTTTTGATGAATAGTGAAACCACTAAGTGGTAGTTAAATAACTGATTTTTCATTTAAATGAAATATTACCACTTCTGTGATTTGATTTTCAAAAATCCGACATACATGGTTGTCATTAAGAAGTAAAATGTGGTTCAATGAGATTAAAATAAATTTTTGGTGAATAGTAACTTTTAAGTTCTTAATCGCGATTAGAGGTAATTAGTGTAGTTTAAGGTACAAATAATGTTTTAATAATATGAGATGAGCATGACACTTGTCCTACTCCTATTGGATGAGTCATGGCCGACAAATACAACCCATGGGTCAACTTGGGGACCCCATGGAGCCAC
The DNA here is from genome assembly GCA_963277665.1 of Viscum album. Taxonomy (NCBI): domain Eukaryota; kingdom Viridiplantae; phylum Streptophyta; class Magnoliopsida; order Santalales; family Viscaceae; genus Viscum; species Viscum album. The sequence goes on from OY728150.1 coordinate 258,758,354, forward strand.
TTTAGTTGGAAAATGACATTAATATATATTTATTTAATGTTAAAAGTAAATTGACACAAACATGAGTTGTCTTACTAAAACAGTTTTTTTAGTGGGGTTACACAAGTCCAAATTTTGATTATAAATATTCATTAGAAAGCTAAAAAGATTTACTACATCATAGTGTTTTTTTTATAATTTTTAGACATTAAATAAATTAAATTATTTATGACATCATTATGATGCGGTGATGACCTCATTATTTAACGATTTAAATAAAATGAGACGATAATGCACAATCCAAGGCTTACACTTGTCCAAAGCCTATTGGATGAAGAGATTTCGAACCCTTATCACCTTATCCACGAATTATATAAGTGTTGGACCTTTGGAATCCGAAAACCATGGTATAATAATGTAACATTTTAATCTTTCCAAAAGAGCCCCTCCTCTCCTCTTATAAAAGGCCCCCACCTCTATCTCCTTATTCACACTTTCAATCCTTTTGGTTCGGCCAACCTCTGCCCAAATACTCTCCCAACATTTCTCCCTTCACCCTAGAAGCATTAATTTAGTCATAAAGCCATCCTAAGGAGTCCTTTTGATCAAATCAAAAGGAAGAACCCGAAGAAGAGGTAACATTTTCATCACCCTCTTTCATGTTTCTTTCTTCTTCCACTCCCTCTTTGTCTATTATTTCAATTCTAAAATTATAACTCCAGTATCTTCTAAATACTGTGATGTTATTATAAATATGGAACAACCATATTCATTATTCTACCCATCATTTGAATGACATGTCACCATACGTGCGTACGTACGGCTTACTGTCTCCATGTCGTGGTGTAATTGTTATTCAATATATTATTATTTATATGGGTATAATAATGATATGTAATTCATGTAAATAATAAATATAACATGATAATTATTCTGTATATATGATATACTATCCAATTATATATTATTTTAATATCAAAATAATGATATTGTCGCTCGTGCGTACGTACGGACTACCGTCTCCACGAACGCGATGAGATTCATTCTCCGTCATATCCATTCAAGTATAATTATCATTTGATAATTTAAAAATAATTTTTAAGGACATGATATCATTCTGGATATGAATAAGATACAACCTATCCATGAAAAACATGACTTACATAACAAAACATATAAGAAAACGAGTAATTTAACACCCGAAACAACGATAAATCTAAGATATTGTTAACAAAGCAATGTTAAAAGATCATATATGATATCATATGAATGTATATAATTCTAGTATAATTTAATAACAATTATTTCACCATTATACAGGAGGTTAAACTACCCCAACCAAGGAAAAGTACAAGGTAAGGGTTTACTTCACAACCTCTTCATTATCCAAGGTTGTTTATACATAATTATCTACTGGGACCTCGTTATCATCCACATCCATGTTTCTTCAAAATGTATTTCAAAACATTTTTATTATTTACAAGAATATGGGTTAAAGTCATTTATACCCTTTTTGACTTTTTATAAGAGGAATCTTTCCGTCGTTTTCAAAACAAGGTCCTTTTTAACCTTTTCGACAAGATTGAGGTAAGAATGTCTTTTTTAACTTATACGGCGGGTGCGGTTATTTTCGGCCGTTATAAAATCTTCAAAGCTTTGCTTACAATCTTAAAGAATATTTTCAAGAAAATGTTTCATTTTATATGGCTCTTAAATGATTTCAAAAATAGAAAGAGATATTTCTCTAAAAAGTGTTTTGATTTCATCTATGTCAACATCCTTTGATGGATTTTACGCTTATTTGAAGTTGATTTATTATAATACAAAACTTCTATATTGTATTGAAGGTTTTGTGATATTTTTGACTGTGGATGTGCTATTTTATACCATTCATAGTTTATGGTGAAATTATTGACATTTCGTATGCTAGTTTTAATATGAATGTTTATGTTATGTTTAAACCTTTTCATATGGGAATGCATTGGACTTAATATGTGACGGGTGGAGCCCGCTATAGCTCCTCGATGCATCGGTAGGTCTCATGAGACAAACTAGTGTCTTGGCACAAGGCCTTGACAAAATCTTATTTGTAGTCTTGGCACGAGGCCTTGGCTATGTGGTTATGATAGTCTGGCATTATGCATTCCAACATTATGAAAGTGGTTATTGATATTTCATGTGATTATTCGTCTAGTAGAATATCCATGTGAGTAAGTAATGGCATTATTTTATTTTACTTTTGCCATATTATGCTGAAGTTCAGGTTCAATAAGGCTTTTGTTTTAGTTATACATTGCCTTAAATGCTTATGTTTTCTTATAAAAGCTTCCGCAATATTGTTATCCTTACTGAGCATCTGAGCTCACCCATTTCAATGTTTAAATATTTTCCAGGATGTGAAGAAGTGTTTTATGACTGACTTGCGAGAATAGTCAGTGAAGATATGAGTGTGGACTATGAAGACCATGTTATTGTAGTTTGTTTACTTTTGATGTAATGAAAGACTTATGAATGTATCTAGTGTTTCCAAGGCTACTAAACTAATCGGTCTTTCGAGACTTGATCTTTTGTGATCATGCCAATGTTACGAAGTAATGCACCGACTCTAGGTAGCTGGGGTCGGGGCGTTACAGTTGGTATCAGAGGCAGTTTAGTACTAACCTTGGAATCTAGAATTAGATAAACTCTGATTAGAGCACATAGCCCAAAGATAGACTTTGAGGATTAGTATAGAAGAACTTCCTATAATTTTGGTATTATAGAGATGTTATGAGTTTTCCGAGCAATACATCCCTGTCTGGATACGAGCAGGTAGAGGCGGATCTGGCACAAATGTACCTAGGGGTAAAACCCGAAAACACCACTTTGAGCTAGACTCGAACGGGAACTGGTGCATGACAACGGGCCTTGCTGCACTCTTGGTTACGACACTCCCGGGGGATATGCTTAGGATAATTCTCATTTTATTTACAAACCACTATGAAGGGTTATGAGTACATACTTCCTCAAAGAAAACATTTATTTTATGGATTATATCCATAAATAGTTCAATTTATGTAAAGTGTTTAACAAGTATGGAATTATGTATTTTGATTCATAAACTAATCTAGTTTATGCCATTGTTTAGAAATGGCGCCTAGTGGAAGGAATGGAAACCTTATCAATGTACGAACTCCGTGTAGGGATTTCCCTCCTGCTCAAGATAATTATTGTGGATCTGGAGATACAACTGGTGCTGATCAACTTATTACCATACTGGGACAACTTACTCAGGTTATGAATAATAACCTTACTCGTATGGAGCACCCTGATCCGCAACGTGGAGGATCAATGTTAGACCGCTTCATGAGGCAACAACCACCATCCTTCAATGGGAGTACAAATCCTATAGTAGCTGAGCAATGGATAATTCCTTAGAGAAAATATTCCATGCCTTGGGGAGTAGTGAAAGGGAGAAGGTTTTCATGGCAGTTTACCGCCTCACTGGAGATGTCGATCAGTGGTGGTCGTTGATTCAAAACACAAAGGAAGATGATGACGTATCGAATATGGAATGGAGGGAGTTCAAAGAGCTTTTCTTAGAAAAATACTTACATCGTGATCATCGAGCAGATATGGAAAGGCAATTTCTTAGTCTGAGGCAGAAGGAGGATGAGAATGTCGCAAAGTATGAGGCTAACTTTACAAGGTTAGCGAGGCATGCTGCCGATTATATACGTAACCCAAGGAGTAAGATTGATCGTTTCTTTGATGAGTTAAAACCATTTCTCCATCGAGCTTTGGTATCACAATCCTTCTCATCATACGAAGATATTGTCTCGTGTGCTATCAAGACAGAAAAGGAATTCTCTAAGTCTTATGACAACAAAGTAAAGCAAGAGAAGAAGAGAACGGTGGAACAAGAGACAGATAAAGAGAAAAAGGGAAAGAAGGATTTTCCAGTATGTGATAATTGTGGGAAGAATCACCTAGGTACTTGCCTAAAAGGAATGGGAGTTTGTTATAAATGTGGAGAAAAGAGTCACCAGGCTCGTGATTGCAATGGAAATAAAGAGGCTATCAAAGTTGAATGCTACAATTGTAGAGAAATGGGTCATTATGCAAATGAATGTCCTAAGAGTCAGGGAAACTTACCTCAGAAAAGTCCAAGGGATCAAGGACAATCTTATGCTGTTACTATAGTTGAAGTAGAATAAATAATGTATTGGTGCTTTTGGACTCATGGATTATATTCTGGTTATTAGAATAATGTGATATATATATAAGGATTGTACTGTAGTACTTGTTGATTTCAGTAAGGTTTTAATATGATTAAGGTAATCATATTTTTAGTATGTGACAATAAGAGAAACTTTTCTTTGTTTGGGGAATCTGATGTTACAATTGATTTTGGAATTTAGAGACCTTTTAGAGAAAGTCTAGACGGAGGTATTTTGGATAACTATTAAGGTTGGAATGGATTAAGTTGAACCATGGATAGTATTGTTTAAGGTTAAAGAATTTCTGAAGATTATTTTTGGAATATTATAATACTATAGTTTTAGGAAAAGGACAACCTGCAGGGTGGGGAATAACTCATCGCGTCGGACAAAGCTGCAGGAATCGAACCCACAACCATAGTGCGACAAGCATTTATTTCCTACCACTAGCCTACAGGAAGTCCCTGGTTATTACAAAATAGTTTTACTAATCTAAATGGTATGTGTTAACATTTTGAACCTTATACAATTAGGATAAATAGAATATTTTTGAGTTCCGTTACCATTTGGAGTAAAAGTTGGGTTTGTGGTAAAATTTATTAACGAATGAGAGTATACATAACAAGTATGTATATTCCCTTACGTTCTTAGTAAATCTCCTAAATAAATTCCTCAACATTATAAAAGGTAACTTAAAACAAAAATGTTGTCGGTTAACTTTTCCAACTGGGGATTCAATGACCGTTTAACCAATCACAAGTTTGTGATTTTCTTGTGGTTAAACTTTCTCCTAATCCTGTTTTCTATAACTCTCCATCAGACCTTGATGGTTTGTTTCTCCTCCATATCCATATTTTCATATAATCCTAGAATGGGCTATATCGGGTGACCTTTTTACTTACCTTGCTTTCATTAAATGTTATATATTTATTAACCTTATTTCCGATGTGGGTTTTCCTCAAAGGTATTTTCACTTTTCAACCTTTTATTTTCAAAGAAAAATTTCAAATTGCGAGGACGCAATTTATTGAAGGAGGGGAGAATGTAACACCCCGAGCTTCCACGATACACCTCTCTTTCAATAATGCAATAGCTTGCATTGTACGCAAGTTCGAGTTCTAACACACCACAACTAATTAAACTAGCCGTTGTGAATAGTAATACCTACTTTTTGAAATTTTATAAATTTTATTTATCAAAATAGACTTCATCGTTGGATTCGGAATATCGAAATTATCCTATGTTGAATTTTTGGTATTTTTCTGAGAACTTCCAATTTTTTATGAATAGTGAAAATACTTAAAAACAACTTTTTTTAATCAAAATAATTTATAGTAATAAATTATACTATTTAGTGGTTTTAAAGTATAATTAGAATATATTTTTACCATTTTATCCAATGGTGGTCATTTGAATTAATTTAACATTGAAACCGGACATAAACAAATGCCAATCTTTTGATATAAATTGTTTCTTAGAAACACGCCATTTTTTGTAACAGCGGGAATTAATTATAAAATTAATTAATGCAACATATATGTTTGGAATTTTTTAAAATAGACATCATTTTTGAATTCAGAATATCAATTATAGCTTAGGGTGAAATTTTGGCTTTGTTCTGAAAAACTTGAATTTTTGATGAATAGTGAAACCACTAAGTGGTAGTTAAATAACTGATTTTTCATTTAAATGAAATATTACCACTTCTGTGATTTGATTTTCAAAAATCCGACATACATGGTTGTCATTAAGAAGTAAAATGTGGTTCAATGAGATTAAAATAAATTTTTGGTGAATAGTAACTTTTAAGTTCTTAATCGCGATTAGAGGTAATTAGTGTAGTTTAAGGTACAAATAATGTTTTAATAATATGAGATGAGCATGACACTTGTCCTACTCCTATTGGATGAGTCATGGCCGACCAAGACAACCCATGGGTCAACTTGGGGACCCCATAGAGCCACTTTAGTTGGAAAAGGACATTAATATATATTTATTTAATGTTAAAAGTAACTTGACACAAACATGAGTTGTCTTACTAAAACAGTTTTTTTAGTGGAGTTACACAAGTCCAAATTTTAATTATAAATATTCATTAGAAAGCTAAAAATATTTCCTACATAATAGTATTTTTTTATAATTTTTAGACATTAAATAAATTAAATTAGTTATGACATTATTATGATGCGGCGATGACCTCATTATTTAACGATTTAAATAAAATGAGAAGATGATGCAAAATCCAAGGCTTACACTTGTCCAAAGCCTATTGGATGAAGATATTTCTAACCCTTATCACCTTAGCCACGAATTATATAAGTGTGGGACTTTTGGAATCCGAAAATCATGGTATAATAATGTAACATTTTAATCTTTCCAAAAGAGCCCCTCCTCTCCTCTTATAAAAGGCCCCCACCTCTATCACCTTATTCACACTTTAAAGCCTTTTGGTTCGGCCAACCTCTGCCCATATACACTCACAACATTTCTCCCTTCACCCTAGAAGCTTTACTTTAGTCAGAAAGCCATCCTAAGGAGTCCTTTTGATCAAATCAAAAGGAAGAACCCGAAGAAGAGGTAACATTTTCATCACCCTCTTTCATGTTTCTTTCTTCTTCCACTCCCTCTTTGTATATTATTTCAATTCTAAAATTATAACTCCAGTATATTCTATATACTGTGATGTTATTATAAATATGGAACAACCATATTCAGTATTCTACCCATCATTTGAATGACATGTCACCACACGTGCGTACGTACGGCTTACCGTCTCCACGTCGTGGTGTAATTGTTATTCAATATATTATTATTTAGATGGGTATAATAATGATATGTAATTCATGTAAATAATAAATATAACATGATAATTATTCTGTATATATGATATACTATCCAATTATATATTATTTTAATATCAAAATAATGATATTGTCACTCGTGCGTACGTACGGACTACCGTCTCCACGAACGCGATGAGATTCATTCTCCGTCGTATCCATTCAAGTATAATTATCATTTGATAATTTAAAAATAATGTTTAAGGACATGATATCATTCTGGATATGAATAAGATACAACCTATCCATGAAAAACATGACTTACGTAACAAAACATATAAGAAAACGAGTAAGTTAACACCCGAAACAACGATAAATCTAAGATATTGTTAACAAAGCAATGTTAAAAGATCATATATGATATCATATGAATGTATATGATTCTCGTATAATTTAATAACAATTATATCACCATTATACATGAGGTTAACCTACCCCAACCAAGGAAAAGTACAAGGTAAGGGTTCACTTCACAACCTCTTCATTATCCAAGGTTGTTTATACATAATTATCTACTGGGACCTCGTTATCATCCACATTCATGTTTCTTCAAAATGTATTTCAAAACATTTTTATTATTTACAAGAATATGGGTTAAAGTCATTTATACCCTTTTTGACTTTTTATAAGAGGAATCTTTCCGTCGTTTTCAAAACAAGGTCCTTTTTAACCTTTTCGACAAGATTGAGGTAAGAATGTCTTTTTTAACTTATACGGCGGGTGCGGTTATTTTCCGCCGTTATAAAATCTTCAAAGATTTGCTTACAAGCTTATAAGAATATTTTCAAGAAAATGTTTCATTTTATATGGATCTTAAATGATTTCAAAAATAGAAAGATATATTTCACTAAAAAGTGTTTTGATTTCATCTATGTCAACATCCTTTGATGGATTTTACGCTTATTTGAAGTTGATTTATTATAATACAAAACTTCTATATTGTATTGAAGGTTTTGTGATATTTTTGACTGTGGATGTGCTATTTTATACCATTCATAGTTTATGGTGAAATTATTGACATTTTGTATGCTAGTTTTAATACGAATGTTTATGTTATGTTTAAACCTTTTCATATGGGAATGCATTGGACTTAATATGTGACGGGTGGAGCCCGCAATAGCTCCTCGATGCATCGGTAGGTCTCATGAGACAAACAAGTGTCTTGGCACAAGGCCTTGACAAAATCTTATTTGTAGTCTTGGAACGAGGCCTTGGCTATGTGGTTATGATAGTCTGGCATTATGCATTCCAACATTATGAAAGTGGTTATTGATATTTCATGTGATTATTCGTCTAGTAGAATATCCATGTGAGTAATTAATGGCATTATTTTATTTTACTTTTTCCATATTATGCTGAAGTTCAGGTTCAATAAGGCTTTTGTTTTAGTTATACATTGCCTTAAATGCTTATGTTTTCTTATAAAAGCTTCCGCAATATTGTTATCCTTACTGAGCATCTGAGCTCACCCCTTTCAATGTTTAAATATTTTCCAGGATGTAAAGAAGTGTATTATGACTGACTTGCAAGAATAGTCAGTGAAGATATGAGTGTGGACTATGAAGACCATGTTATTGTAGTTTGTTTACTTTTGATGTAATGAAAGACTTATGAATGTATCTAGTGTTTCCAAGGCTACTAAACTAATCGGTCTTTTGAGACTTGATCTTTTGTGATCATGCCAATTTTACGAAGTAATGCACCGAATCTAGGTAGCTGGGGTCGGGGCGTTACACGCGACCTTCCTCGATAGCGTGTGTTGTACGCAATACCGGGATTTACTCAACAACGATATATTATTATAATATTGTTATGAACTAGACGTTATGAATATTTTTAACTAAAATTTAAATTTTATAACATTATTATTCATCTTACACATTTTCTAGAACATGGTATAAGAACAAAATAAATTTTTTGGGTAAAATAAGTATTTTTTAAAAAATGCAGTTTTGCCGCCTTTTGATGGCGCACCCACATTAAATCTAGTTTTTGACATGTTTATAAGTTCACTTTGATAAAAAAAAATTCTTCTTTTGAATCAGGATATATAAATTTACATTAGATAAAGTTTTGATATTTTTCGGATAACTTTCATATTTTAATGAATAGTAAAAACACGCTATATTTTAATTAAAAACAACTTTTTTCATCATAATATCTTATGTGGTTAAATTATAATGTTGAATGGTTTTAAAGTATAAATAGAATATATTTTTAAAATCTAATATAATGTATATCATTATCATTGATTTTACCTTGAATTCGTAGGTTAAATCAATTCAATCTTTTGCAATGTTTTAAAGAAAAACCTGTTTTCTTTCGACAACATGATTAATTTTAATTTAATTTCTGCATCTTTTGTGTATTGAATTTGGAAAAATGGATTCCATATTTGGAATCAGTGGGTCCAAATTATGTTAATAAGCTACTTTTTATTTTTGGGCATTGTGAATAGTAACTACGGTAAATTTTATTTACTATAGTTAAAGGTAAATCGGGTAATTAAGGGTAAATATAAGATTATAAAATTACCCTAACACTTGGAAAAATCCTATTGGATGGATAAAAGTAGACCCATATTATCTAAGGGTCATATTAGATTCATTTAATGGACTTTTGTCCATGAAAATAATTTAATTATTATTAAAACCAAAGAATGTGACAACATGTCACTTTCTTAAATCTTATAAGTATAATAATTTTAATTTAGTGATAAACTTCATGAAACTTCGAACATGAATATTCTCCAGAAATCTAATGCAATTATCTACATCATAGGAATTTATTTAGTATTTTTAGGGATTAAATAATTATCATTTATTATGACACAAAGATGATGCAGTATTTGTCTTATTAATGAAATATTGACATAATTGATGTTATAAATGCCCAAATAAATGTAATTTGAGACTTTTTATGACTTACATTAATTTTATAGGTTAATATGACATGTTATTGTTGATATAAGTAACTTGGTTTGAACTTATCATTCTGTTATGAATTTCATAAAAATCATGTACCAAATAGTGTCAAAATTGACATAAATTAGTTTTTAAAACAAATATTATATTATTAATTGTTATTTAATTCTTAAAAATCTAAGGTTCGGCCAAATGACTTAGATAAGGATAGATATATTAATAATAAACAACTTGGGGTTTGTTTGGCTTGTTATGTTATGTTTATTAACCATATAGTGTAAGAAAACAAAAAGACGCGGTAAAAGTTAAATTATTTAACTTAGAGTTAAATCAAATTGATAAGGTTAAAATAATAACCTAAACTTGTCTAAATCATATTGGATGAGAGGATTTAGACCCATCCCCACTTAACTTCGAAATAAGTTCCTTTTGAACCATTATAAACCGAATTTGACCTTAATATAAAATAATATTTTGAGATTTTCCTAAGGTGCCCCTCTCCTCCCTTATAAAAGGGAACCTCCTCCCTCTCCTCCTCACACCAATTTGAGCATTCAAGCTCGGCCAACCCCTACCAAAATCTCTTCTCCACTTCCCTAGTATCATCCTAGAGGTCCTGATATTATTCAAAGACCATCCTTAGTTCTTTAAGTGGAGTTTAAGCGAAGGCGCGTCAAAAAGAGGAGGTTCGGACACTTACGAAGCAAATCGGACCTAAGGTAAGGGAAATATCACAATCTCATTTTTATCCGAGATTTTTTATACTTTAGTATTTACTGGGGTGTATTTTATCATCCACATCAATGTTTCCTCAATATTTAATATTTACATCATTCTAAAATAGTTTATATCCATTTTTACCCTTCGGTGAGTTTTTATTAAAAGATATGAAAGGAATCTTTTGTCGTTTTTCGTACGAGGTACTTTTTGACTTTTCCAACAAAAGTACGAAGAATGTTTTTTTTAACTTATACGACATGAATGGATTTTTAAAACATTATTTCCAAGAAGATTCCTTTACAAGTTTTCAAGTTTATTTTTAATAAACTTCTTTTAGTTTAAAATTGTAAGACATGTTAAGAAAGGAAAATGTTTTTGAAGTAGAAAGGATATTTTCCACAAGAATGGAGTTCAAGTGTTTTATCAAAATTATTTTTCCGTCTAAGATAATAAAGGGTTATATTTATATCCCTATTATTACATGTATTTTATTATGTTGTAATGGAAATATTTTTATGAATTCCTTTATCTTATATGAATTGTTTTATGATGTCATGTCATTTAAGAATCCCATTTTTATTACATGGGTTATGAAATGATGTATGATTTATGATTTTGTGGCACATATAAGAATGGTATCATTATGAGATGGGTGGGACCTATATCTCCTTCCAATGCATTGGGTAATGATTTTATATCTCATGAGATAGACATGGCTGGAATGGTAGGTTATACTGGTTCAGTGAAACAGGACTGAAACGAGGGTGACTCGGTTCAGAAATGGATTTTGTCCACTAAGATAGTCATGGAAATGAGTCATGACTAATAAGATACGATTCTCTATGATTATGTGTGTATGCCACAAAGTTTCATGTTTTAAGTTATGATTATTGGGATTTCATTTCACTACTATGATTTATCCCATGTTATGAAATTATGCTCTCTTTTGTAGGTTAAGATTTCCAAATTGTTATGTTCTTATGAAAATGTTGTGATTGATATTTCTTTTGTTTACCCTTACTGAGAATTTGAGCTCACCCTTTTATGTTTTCTTTTACCCAGGATATAAAGAAAGGTTTTAGCTAAAAAAAAGGAAGATCTTTATGGGAGATGTTGAAGATCTTTCACCACGATTAGAAGATTATATTCCGAGTTTCCAAAGGCACTAAACTATTACGATCCTTGTGTGTGTATTTTTGTTATGTACTATGTATTCTGAAAGGGTAATGTAATGTCCATGTACGTTAAGCTTTGGGTCTCTACAGTTGGTATCAGAGGAAAGGTTTAGTCAACCTTTGTAAACTAGGATGTGAGAACGTTAGTGAGATCCCTAGAGATATTTCTAAGGTATGTCTAGGGATGTCCCTAAGGATAAGTATACGTACAGGATATAGTCCTAGAACTATGGTAATGATCTTAGAATTTAACCTAAGATGTTAGATATTAAGGGTACTCCCCATTTACTATGTTGTTTTCCCTAGCATTATTTTTGCCTCTCACACTATTCTTTTTGGGTTTTAGATGATGGCTGGAACCCGAAGGAACCGTGTTGATCACTGTAATGGACAATTCAATTATTTTCCTCCTGAACAAACAAGTGTTATGGGAGATAGAGTGTAAAGTCTTATTTATATACTTACACAAGCAATGAATCATTCTAGACATCCAAATGAGCATAGAAGGGAACAATATTCTATTGAGTCCTTCATGAGGCAACGTCCACCTTCTTTCAGTGGGTCTTCCGATCTACTTGTTGTTGAACAATGGATCAGTACCACTGAAAAGATATTTTTAGTTCTTCAATGTTCTGAACATGATAAAGTCATCTTAGCAGTATATCGTTTGGAAGGTGAAGCTAATCAATGGTGGAATCTTATCAAGAATACGAGGCCAAGAGATGAAATTGATTCCATGGAATGGGACGAGTTATAGAACTTGTTTTTCAGTAAGTACTTCCCTCGTATTCTTCGAACAAATATGGAAAAGGAATTTCTTGAGCTGAAGCAGAAAGATGATGAATCTGTTGGTATATATTGAGCGAATTTTACAAGACTTGCAAGGTATTCAATTGACATTATCATCCAACCTGAATGTAAAGTTGATCGATTTTTCAGTGGCTTAAAACCAAGTCTTCGAAGGGCATTAGCTATAAGAGACTTCAGTAGCTATGAAGAAATTGTGTGTTGTTCTCTCAAGGTATAAATGGAAGTTGGTGTTATATATCCATCTCATGGTTTTGACAAGAAACGAAAGATGGAGTTCAAGGAGAAATCTCAGAATAATGGTGAAAAGAAGATGAATGTTACCTTATGCACAAAGTGTGGAAAGAAGCATGGTGGAGATTGCCTTAAAGGGACTAGAAAATGTTTTAAGTGCGGAAAAGAAGCTCATCGAGCAGCTGAGTGTCTAAGTAATGGAAAAAGGTTTTCTAATGATGTGAATAAAGCAAACACTGCAGAGAACGCACCACCAACACTTCAATGATTCAAGTGTAAGGAAATGGGGCATTATGCTAATAAATTCCCTAATCCAAGGGTTAGTGATGATCGACATGAGCAACTGCTTAAGGAAAAGGACAAAGGGAAGTCACATGCGATCACTATTGGCGATGTTGAATATGACAACGATTTGGTGGAATGATTAATTGTTTATGTAATGGGATTTCAAAATAGTATCATGGAATCTCATTTATGGTATTGTGGAATTTTGGAATATCTATGTATTTGTTTTCAATAATTATATGATACTGGTAACCAGGAAAAAAAAGTGATTGAAATATTTTTGGAAAGTAGATGATATGCGCATAATGAAGGGACAAGAAGATAATGAGATGTTTGATTGTATTCATGAGCTCATGATTGATATAAGGACTAAGTATATAGAATTTTGAGGATTTTGGTATGTGGAAATAGTTATCTATTGACAGCACTCATGTTTTCACTAATATTCAATGGGTATTCATTTTTCAAGAGATTACATGATTATGGTATTCACATGACTGGAATGTGAAGAACAATATATATGAGGGATAAATGATGGCATTCACATGATCATTTTCTCTATACTATGAGCTTGGACCGAAGTATTTTAGATAAGCCTAAATATTGGAATAGATTACGTTGGACATAAGTTAGTATTGTTTAAGGATAAAACTTTTTTTTATATTATTGATGGGATGTTATAATAATGTAGTTTTAGAAAAAGGACAACCTGCAGGATGTGCGGCAACCCATCGCGTCGGCCAAGGCTGTGGGAATCGAACCCACAACTAAAGTGTGACGGGCCTTTATCGCATACCACTGGCCTACAGAAAGTCCCTGGTTAGTAGAAACTAGTTTTATTTTATTAAGCGGTATGATATATGAAGTATAAGTTCATTTTTGGAATCGTATATGATTAACCTCACCAAAGACGGACTTATGTATATTTGATAACTATTGCTAAACTTTTGTTTGAAACAGATGGAATGACCCATCATTCTATCACATGATCTGTTAAGACTTCACGAATAACAAATTCAACTTCATTTCTTTAAGAGATGAAGTGGAAATTGTTCAAAGCACGAACAACAGTGAGATTGTACCAAAATCAAGTAAGTATTTCTTCTAATTCAAATTTTTCAACTTTAGGGAAATGATATTGAAAACAAAAAATGTTGTCATAGTGATCTTATATCTGATGAATCAGATGGTACCCTATATCATCACAAATTTATGGCTTTGCGATTGTTAGCTTTTTCATAGCCATGTTCTCTACCACTCTCCATCAGAACATGATGGTTAGATTTCTCTTCCATATCCATATTTTCACCTATGTATAAACCCAGTGATTAGTTTATTTGGGTAACCATTAAGTTTCATACTTTTGTTTTTAAATATTGGTTTTGGTATTACTTTTTACGATGTGGGTTTCTATTAAAGAAACTTTAGAATAGTAAACCATTTATAACCCCGACGAATTTCGAGGGCGAAATTCATTTTAAGGGTGGTAGAATGTAACAACCCGAGATTTTATAAGACACATTTTTTTAATTTCATTCATATCTTCTATTGTACGACACAACAAGTTTATCTTGCGCTATACGCAACATCGTATTAGCTTGCAGTATACGCAACACTTTTTTTGGCTCTTGTTACACACAATTTCAAGTTCGTTTGATAGAAGTTATTCTACGTAACATTGAGTGTATATATGTATATATATATATTCAATGTATAAATAAAATATGGTTGGATTCTATTATATGCAACAACAAATGAGTCGTGCACTACACGCAACCCTGACTTGGCTTGCATTACACGCAATCGCGACCTTCCTCGATAGCGTGTGTTGTACGCAATACCAGGATTTACTAAACAACGATATATTATTATAATATTGTTATGAACTAGCCATTATGAATAGTGTTAACTAAATTTTGAATTTTATAACATTATTATTCATCTTACACATTTTCTAGAACATGGTATAAGAACAAAATAAAATTTTCGGGTAAAATAAGTATTTTTTAAAAAATGCATTTTTGTCGCCTTTTGATGGCGTACCCACTTTAAATCTAGTTTTTGACATGTTTATAAGTTCAATTTGACAAAATAAAATTCTTCTTTTGAATCAGGATATAAAAATTTACATTAGATAAAGTTTTGATATTTTTTGGATAACTTTCATATTTTAATGAATAGTAAAAACATGCTATATTTTAATTAAAAACAACTTTTTTCATTGTAATATCTTATGTGGTTAAATTATAATATTGAATGGTTTTCAAGTATAAGTATAATATATTTTTACCATTTAATATAATGTATGTCATTAGCATTGATTTTACCTTGAATTCGTAGGTTAAATCAATTCAATCTTTTGCAATGTTTTAAAGAAAAACCTGTTTTCTTTCGACAACGGGATTAATTTTAATTTAATTTCTGCATCTTTTGTGTATTTAATTTGGAAAAATGGATTCCATATTTGGAATCAGTGGGTCCAAATTATGTTAATACGCTACTTTTTATTTTTGGACATTGGAAATAGTAACTATGGTAAATTTTATTTACTATAGTTAAAGGTAAATCGGGTAATTAAGGGTAAATATAAGATTATAAAATTACCCTAACACTTGGAAAAATCCTATTTAATGCATAAAAGTAGACCCATATAACCTAAGGGTCGGATTAGATTCATTTTATGGACTTTTGTCCATGAAAATAATTTAATTATTATTAAAACCAAAGAATGTGACAACATGTCACTTTCTTAAATATTATAAGTATAATAATTTTAATTTAGTGATAAACTTCATGAAACATCGAACATGAATAGTCTCCAGAAATAAAATACAATTATCTACATCATACGAATTTATTTATAATTTTTAGGGATTAAATAATTATCATTTATTATGACACAAAGATGATACAGTAATTGTCTTATTAATGAAATATTGACATAATTGATGTTATAAATGCCCAAATAAATGTAATTTGAGACTTTTTATGACTTAAATTAATTTTCTAGGTTAATATGACATGATATTGTTGATATAAGTAACTTGGTTCGAAATTATAATTCTTTTAGGAATTTCATAAAAATCATGTACCAAATAGTGTCAAAATTGACATAAATTAGTTTTTAAAACAAATATTATATTATTAATTGTTATTTAATTCTTAAAAATCTAAGGTTCAGCCAAATGACTTAGATAAGGATATATATTAATATTAAACAACATGGGGTTCGTTTGGCTTGTTATGGAATGTTTATTAACCATATAGTGTAAGAAAACAAAAAGACACGGTAAAAGTTAAATTATTTAACTTAGAGTTAAATCTAATTGATAAGGTTAAAATAATAACCTAAACTTGTCTAAATCCTATTGGATGAGAGGATTTAGACCCATACACACTTTATCTTCGAAATAATATCCTTTGGAACCATTATAAACCGAATTTGACCTTAATATAAAATAATATTTTGAGATTTTCCTAAGGTGCCCCTCTCCTCCCTTATAAAAGGGCACCTCCTCCCTCTCCTCCTCACACCAATTTCAGCATTCAAGCTCGGCCAACCCCTGCCAAAATCTCTTCTCCACTTCCCTAGTATCATCCTAGAGGTCCTGATCTTCTTCAAAGACCATCCTTAGTTTTTTAAGTGGAGGTTAAGTGAAGGCGCGTCAAAAAGAGGAGGTTCGGACACTTACGAAGCAAATTAGACCTAAGGTAAGGGAAATATCACAATCTCTTTTTTATCTGAGATTGTTTATACTTTAGTATTTACTGGGGTGTATTTTATCATCCACATCCATGTTTCCTCAATATGTAATATTTACATCATTCTAAAATAGTTTATATCCAATTTTACCCTTCGGTGAGTTTTTATTAAAAGATATGAAAGGAATATTTTGTCATTTTTCATAGGAGGTACTTTTTGACTTTTCCGACAAAAGTACGAAGAATGTTTTTTTTAACTTATACGGCATGATTGGATTTTTAAAATATTATTTCCAAGAAACTTCCTTTACAAGTTTTCAAGTTTATTTTTAATAAACTTCTTTTAGTTTGAAATTGTAAGACATGTTAAGAAAGGAAAATGTTTTTGAAGTAGAAAGGATATTTTCCTCAAGAATGGAGTTCAAGTGTTTTATCAAAATTATTTTCCATCTAAGATAATAAAGGGTTCTATTTCTATCCCTATTATTACATGGATTTGATTATGTTGTAATGAAAATATTTTTATGAATTCATATATCTTATATGAATTGTTTTATGATGTCATGTTGTTTAAGAATCCCATTTTTATTACATGGGTTATGCAATGATGTATGATTTATGATTTTGTGGCACACATAAGAATGGTATCATTATGAGATGGGTGGGACCTATATCTCCCTCCAATGCATTGGCTAAAGATTTTATATCTCATGAGATAGACATGGCTGGAACGGTAGGTTATACCAGTTCAGTGAAACTGGACTGAAACGAGGGTGACTCAGTTCAGAAATGGACTTTGTCCACTAAGATAGTCTTGGAAATGAGTCATGACTAATAAGATATGATTCTATATTATTATGTGTGTATGCGACAAAGTTTCATGTTTTATGTTATGATTATTGGGATTTAATTTCACTACTATGATTTATCCCATGTTATGAAATTATGCTCTCTTTTGCAGGTTAAGATTTCCAAAATGTTATGTTCTTATGAAAATGTTGTGATTGATATTTCTTTTGTTTACCCTTACTGAGCATTTGAGCTCACCCTTTTATGTTTTCTTTTCCCCAGGATATAAAGAAAGGTTTTAGGTAAAAAAAAGGAAGATCTTTATGGGAGATGTTGAAGATATTTCACCATGATTAGAAGATTATATTCTGAGTTTCCAAAGACACTAAACTATTACGATCCTTGTGTGTGTGTTTTTGTTATGTACTAAGTATTCCGAAAAAGTAATGTAATGTCCATGTACGTCAAGCTTTGGGTCTCTACAAGCTAAATAAATGTGCATCATATATGAAAGTTTCTATAGTAATTAAAGTAAGGTGCCGAAGGAAAAAGTGATAAATGTAAATTGGTAATATCCATCCTATCAAAAATAAACAAACACTCATCCCAAGGTTCAAATGCAATCAACCAATCGTAACAACAAGATAACTATACATAATAAATAAATCAATCAAAAATGGTCATGTCGTGAATCCAGGTGTATATCATCTTCCATGACCAGGATATATAATCTAATATAAAATACCCATCACATCCATTTTGTATAATCAAGAGTACAAAATACCTACAACGGTCACACCATACAATAAAAAGTGTGAGCCACGAAGTGCCAAATCCATGTTATTGTAGACCAATATATATATATATATATATATATATCGACTCTTAGGAGATTCTCAATGGACATTCAATAACAAATTGTATGGAATTGAATGATCATGTCAATGTATTATGTCCAACATGAGTCCAATAAATTCAGATCCATGGGGTAGCAAGGAACGATGAATCATCTAGAATCAGGATCCAAGGAGGAAACCAGTCCAAGGAATCCACTACCATAAACAAGATCTATAGAATAGAAATATCAATGGAATCTAGTGGAATTAGGATCCATAGAGATCATCCAATGCTTCCACTTATATTTTCATTTCATCATCTCATTTCATTAATTTATTTACAACCATTCACAGCCATGTGTTTATCCAACTCATATAAAAAAATGAATTTAAAAAATTAAATCAATTCATATCATGTAAACACATCTAAATAAGAAATAATATTCTCATAAAATCTAAGTTTTACTCTGATTTGGTTTTAAAAAATTCCCCTTCTAGAAAGGGGAGCTCACACACACCCAATGAGGAGGTATAAAATAATGAAGATACAAATTCACACCCCATGGGTGGCCTAGGTTAAGGTGAACTACCTCCAACCTTCATAAAGGCATTCAAAGGGTAACCTAACAGGTTCTATTTCATTAAATTCAATTGTTAAATTTTATTTAGTGGTGATGCCGGTAAGTTAAGTGTACAGAAAAATTGTGAAATCCCATAAAAAAACAAATTGTTTGTGAAATGGTATAGAAGACTTATTATATGTCCAAAGGATAGCACTCATCCAGTATCAACCTCAAATTCAGTCTAGATCGGAAGAAAATTGGATAATTTATGAGAATTTAAGAAATATGGGAAATTATATTGCACCTAAATGACTTCATATATACAATAGAAAATATATAACATAACTAAAGGAATGGATTACTCACTGATGTGGATCCAATGAGAAAAATAGATATTGAATCTGAGTTTCCATGGAGAAATATGAGAAAATCATATGAAGTTGGATTCACAAGAGATCCCAACTCCATGGTTGTCCACATGAGAGAATAGATTATGAGGGGGGTTAGTTATTTAATATCTAAAGGTAAAATATAAATTTCATACTTTTTAATTAGGTTGAATGGTTTGGTTATACTGTTGGAGAGAACTATACACCAAATGTGCACCCTTCACTGTGTCATAGAGAACCTCGCATGGTTTAATGATCATAGTTTGGAAAAACATGTTCAAACCATGCCTTAAGCCACTACAAAAATATTTCCTCACCTCTCATGGGTGTTTGCCTCAAGTTTCACATTTTCCTAAAACTGTATAGCCTCCTAAACCCATCTATTTAACCCCAAAAGGATAGTAGTAACCATATGGCGTATCTGGCACGGTTTCTACTAACCATGTGGGAAAACTTATTTTTTTAAAAATATGGTCACTGAGCTCCAAACATGCCCCAGACACCCCTAAAACTCCCACTATTTCTTTACACACTCACATTAAGTCAAAAACAAATAATTAAACCAAAATTTAATTCAGCTGTACCTCATAAGAAACCCCAGTATCTTACAATATTCTTTATTAAATAAATTAATCCCCAAATATTCCTTCCAAGGATGGTCAAGAATCATCTAATAATAGCTTCATCCACTGATCACATACTTCATAATCCCACTTCCATGTCTCATTCTTTAAATAGACATGCTACTATAACAACCGTACTAGAGGAATTGACTAGCCTCAAAGAACTTTTGTACTCATATCAATGATACTAATTATTTCTTTTATGAAGAATACATCAACCTATAGCTCTTACTCATCTTCCTGTTTAACATGAGATGATTCTGAATTATAACATCATAGGTGAGACACATGGTAGATGTCGTACATGGCCTGATACCTCTGAGGTAACTACAAATAATAGGCTACCAACTAGACTCTATCAAAAATCTCAAATGGATCCAAATATCAAAGTGAAATCTTACGTTGTCTCCTCATAAATGTTTTTCCTATCCTTAGTGATAATTATAAAAAGACTCGATCCCCAACCTCAAAATTCAGATCTCATCGACAACGATCAACATTATATTTATATCTAAACTATGTAGTATCCATCTGCTTTTTGATTAACCAGACCTACTCTAAGTCTCTTGTATAATACATAGTCCTAGAAAATTTTCTTCCCCTATCTATAACCAACATTGTAAAACCCCATGCTTCCATGGAACATTTCTCATTTAATAATTCAATTTCTTGTGTTGTATGCAACTTCGGGTTCTATCACACCACGACCAATCAAACTATCTATAATATATAGTAATACCCACTTATTGAAATTTTTTAAATTTTATTTTTCAAAATGGACTTCATTTTTGGATTCATAATATTGAAATTATCTTAGGGTAAATTTTTTGTATTTTTTTAAAAACATTCATTTTTTATGAATATTGAAAAACATTGTGTTGCTGTTTAGAAAAGAATTTTACCCACCTTCTAGGCACAATTACACATTTGCATAAAACATAATTTTACAGATTTTTTAAATTGAATTTCAAAAATACAAGATACATGGTTGACATCAGTAAGTAAAATGCAGTTCAATGGGATAAAAATAATTATTGGTGAATAGTAACTTTTGAATTTTATTTACCACGGTTAAAAGTAAATAGGGTAATTAATGATAAAAATGATATTATAATTACACTAACACATGTCCTAATTCTATTGGATAAGTGTATTTAGACCAAAATCAACTTTAGGAATAAAATATGATCCTTTTGGTTCACTTGGATTAGATTATGACATTTATTATTATTTTATTTAAAGAAGAGTTAAAAGTGTTAAATTCAAATTTTAATCACTAAATTTTTTTTAATATAATGTAATACATAATATAAAATTGACTATAAATATTAATTATAAATATAAAATTATTTCCTATACATTGATATTTTATTTATAATTTTTACAGATTTAATAATTAAATTTATTTATAACACAATGATGATACAATAATTACCTTATTATTGAATGAATAAAATAATTGATATTATAAATATTAAAATAATTGTAAATTGAGACTTTTTATGTATTCCAAGAATTTGAAAGGTTAATATGACATTTTAGGGTTTCTTAAATTATTTTTTTTCAAAATGATAAAGTTGTAAGGAATTTCACAAAAACCAAATACTAAATAGTGTCAAAATTGATATAAATGTGTTTTTAAAACAAATACTATATTTTTAAATGATATAATATTCTTAAAAATATAACCTTGGACAAATGAAATAGATAAGGTTAGAAGTATCAATAATGAACCACTTGGGGTTCTCTTGTCTTTTTTTAATATGTTTATTAACCATTTATTATAAAACATGGTAAAAGTTAAACTATTTAACTAAGAGTTAAATCTAAAAGATTAGGTTAATATGGTGACCTAAACCTATCTATAAGCTATTTGTTGAGAGGTTTTCTACCCATCCACAAATTATCCTTAAAATAAATCCTTTTCAATCCATTATAAACCGAATATTATTGTATAATAAAATAATATTTTTAGTTTTTTCTAATGTGACCCTCACCTCTCTTATAAAAGGGTAATTACCCTTCTCTCTAAATCACACATCCAGAGCCATTTGGCTTGGCCAAAACCTTCTCAAATATCCTACCAACTACCCTCACTTCAATATATAGTCTTACATTGATCAGAAATCCAACTTAGGGAGCCCTTTTGATCAAATCAAAAGGAAGCACCCGAAGAAGAGGTAATAATTTCATCAACTCTTTCAAAGTTATTTTCTTCTTCCTCTTCATATTTCATTATTGTTTTCATACTAAAATAATAACACCATTACCTTCTATATACTGAGATTTTATTATAATTATGGTACAACCATATTCATTATTCTATCCATCCTATGAATAACAATGTCACCATACGTGCGTACGTACGGCTTACCGTCTCCACGTCGTGGTGTAGTTTGTTATTCAACACTTCATTATTTGGATTGGTATAATAATGAGTATAATGGATCTAAATAATTAATATAACATGTTAGTTATTCTTTATATCTGATCAACCATCTAATTACATTCAATTTCACCAATAATATAATGATATTTTTTCTCATGTGTATGTACTGATTACCATCTCCATGAACGCGATAAGATTCATTCGCCATCATAATCACTCAGAAATAATTTTCAAATAATGATTAAAAATAATTTTTAAGAACTTAATATAATTATGTATAGGAATAAAATACATCCAATACATATCGAACATGACTTACGTAACAAAACATATAAAGTAAAATGAATCAGTTAACACCTAAAACAATGATACTACTGATATATTATAAACAATGCAATATTAGAAGATCATATATGATATCATATTTATGTATATGGTTCTTGTATAATTTAATAAAAATGATTTATCTATTATAAAATAGTTTAATGTACCCTCTTCCAAAGAAAAGTAAAAATGTAAGGGTTAATTCTACAAACTCTTCGTTATCCGAGGTTGTTTATAAGTGAGTATCTATTGGGACCTCTTTATCATCCACATCAATGTTTCTTAAAAATTTATTTCAAATGATTTTTACTATTTCCTATAATATAGGTTAAAGTCATTTATACCATTCATTGTATTTTTATAAAATTATTATAATGAAAACTTTCTGTCGTTTTCCAAACAAGGTCCTTTACGACCTTTTCGACAACATTAAGGAAAGAATGTTCTTTTAAACTTATACAGTGAGTGTGGCTATTTTCCACTGTTATAACACCTTCAAAGAATCCCAAACAAGCTCATAAGAATATTTTAAGAATAAATGTTTTCTATTATAATTAAATTAATTTTAAATGATTGAAAATTAGAATGAGTTATTTCTCTCAAATATGTTTTATTTTATCTATGCCAACTTCCTTTGATGGATTTTACACCTGTTTGAAGTTGATTTATTATGACACAATCTTCCATATTGTATTGACGGTTTTGTGTTATGTTTGACAATGGATGTGTTATTTTTATACAATTCATGGTTTATGGTTAAAGTATTAACATTTCGTATTCTAGTTTTAATACGAATGTTTAAGTTATGTTTCAACCTTTCGATATGTGGAATGCATTGGACGTAGTAAGTGAAGGGTGGATCCCACTATAGCTTCTCGATGCATCGGTAGGTCCCATGATAAAAACTAGTTCCTTTGGCCCAAGGACGTGACAAAATCATATTTTTAGTCTTGGAACAAGGCCTTGACTATGTGGTTTTGATGTCCAGCATTATGCATTCCATCATTATGAAATTGACTATTGATATTACATGTGGTTATTCAACTAGTATAATATCCATGAGAATAGGTAAATGGAATTATTTGATTTATCTTTGATATATTATGCTGATTTTTAAGTTTAAAAAGCATTTGTTTTGGTGTTATACATTGACTTAAATGTTTATGCTTATTTATCCAAGTTTCGCTCTATTTTTATCCTTACTAAGCATCTGAGATCACCCCTTTCTTATGTTTTAGTTTTCCTAGGATGTGAAGAAGTATATTATGACTGACCAATAGGGATAGGCTAAGGGATATGAGTGTATTCTATGTAAACACAATGTTTCGTTTTCATTTCATCGTGTAATGTAAAACATATGTATGTATCTAGTACTTCCAAGGCTACTAATAGTTCGGTCTTTTGGGACATGATTACTTGCATCATGAAAATGTTATTTAATAATGCATAGACTCTCGGTAACTAGTTCTGGGGCGTTACAGTGGGTATTAGAGGAATATTAGTACAAACCATGGAAGAAAAATTTCAAAAAACTCTTATTAGAGAAAATTACCCAAATATATACTTTGAGGATTAGTATGGAGAAACATCCTAGAATTTTGGTAATGAAGATATTTTGGGTATTTTTCAAGCAATATATCCCTATATAGATATGAGTAGGTAGAGGCAGCTCTATCATAGATATACCTAGGAGTGAAAACTGTAACAACGAGTTTCAGGTTGGACTTGGGGTATCCTAGTACACGTCAACGAGCCTTACTGCACACTTGGTTACGACACTCCCGAGGAATATACTTAGGATAAATCACATTTTATATACAAACAATTATGGAGGATTTATATGTAAATACCTCCTCAGCGAAAACATTTTTTATTATTTTAGATTATATGCATAAATTGTTCAATTTATGTTAGGTATTTTACTAGTTTGGAATTATATATTATGATTCATAAACTAATATTGTGTATTCCATTATTTAGTAATAGATCCTAGTGGAAGGAATGGAAACCGTATCAACACACATAATCCATGTAGGTATTTCTCTCCCACTGAGAATAATTATAGTGGAGCTAGTGATGCAACTACTACTGAACAACTTATTACCATATTGGGAAAACTCACTCAGGTTATGAATAATAACATTACCTATATGGAGCACCCTAATCTTCAATGCATAGGATCAATATTAGACCGCTTCATGAGGCAAAAACCACCAAAATTCAATAGGACTACAAATCCAATTGTATGTGAGAAATGGATAAGTTCTGTAGGGAAAATATTTCATGCTTTGTGAGTAACAAAAGGGAAAAAGTTGTCGTGGTAGTTTATCGCCCCACGAGAGATGCAGATCAATAGTGGTCATTAATTGAAACCCCAAAAAAGGATGAAGAAGTGTCAAATATGGAATGGTCGAAGTTTAAATATATTTTCATAGAAAAATACTTTCCTCGTGACCCTCGAGTGGATATGGAAAGACAATTTATGAGTTTGAGTAAAAAGGAGGATGAGAATGTAACAAAGTATGAGGATAACTTTACAATGTTAGTAAGGTATGCAGCAGAATATATATGTAACCCAAGGAGTAATATTTATTGATTATTCGATGGGTTAAAACCATTTCTATGTGGAGAATTAGTCTCAAAATCCTTCCCACCATATGAAAATATTGTCTCATGTGCTATCAAGGCAAAAAATAAATTCTCTATGTATTACAACATAAAAGAAATGCAAGAGAATAAGAGATCTGTTGAACACTCTAGAAATGGAAATACGTGGAAGAAGGGAAAAGTTGAATTTCCATCTTGCAGTAAATGAGGAAATAAACACCTAGGTACTTGCTTGAAGAGAATGGGAGTCTGTTAAAAGTGTGGTAAAAAAGGCCACTAAGATCATGATTGAAAGGGAATGAAAGAGGCTGTCAATTTTGAACGCTATAATTGTAGAGAAATGGGGTGCTATGCAAAATAATGTCCTAAGTGTCAGGGAAACTTAAAACAGAAAAAGTTCTTGGTAGAAAGGTCAAGCTTATGCGATCACTAATGCTGAGTTTGAATCTCTGAATGACGTGGTGGCAGGTAATTTAATGGTTTCCTCAAATTTAACCAACTCTTTATTTGATTCTATATCATCACATTATTTCAAATCTTCCCAGTTTTCTAAGAAAATTAGATATTTTTAATTTGATTTAACAAGGGAGTTGTTAGTCAAAAATACCAAGGGAAGTATCATTGCTATAAGGTTTTGTGAATCAATTCCCATTAGGACATATAAATTCTCATTATCATCTATTATCATCATCATACCCATGATTTAATTTGATATAATCCTCGGTATGGATTAGATTTCAGACCATGATGCGAAAATTTATTTTAAGAAGAAGGAGGTTACAATTTTCAGTGATGATAATTAGTACCTTATCTTTAGAGAAAAAACATCACCACTAGATTCTTATCTAGATCCACCCTTAGTAGCTATACTAAATTCAATTATTGGGGAGGAAGTTAGTGAAATATGTATGGGTGGGGGAAGGAATTTTCAAAGAGAGGATGTACCTATTGTGAATGAATATGTTGATGTGTTTCCAGAGGATTTACCTGTACATCCTCCATAACGACAAATTGAGTTTTCCATTGATTTAATTCCTAGTTCAATCCCCATATCGAAGACCCCTTATAGAATGGCCACTATGGAAGTAGTGTAACTAAAGACACAAAAAGATAAATTGAATAATAAAGGATTTATTCTCCCTAGTGTTTCTCAATGGGGAGCCCATGTTCTTTTTGTTAAGAATAAAGATGGATCTATGAGGTTGTGCATTGAATATAGGGAGATCAATGCTATAACAATAAAGAAGAAGTATCCCCTACCTTGCATTGATGATTTATTCGATCAAATTCATGGAGATGAATATTTTTCAAAGATTGATATTTGATCTGGATATCATCAGTTGTGTTTGAAGAAGGAAGACATTCCAAAAATAGTATTTCGAACCAGGTATGGGAATTACAAGTTTACAGTAATGCCTTTTGGACTGGCTAATGCACCATCTATCTTCAATGATCTAATGAATAGAGTTTTCAAAAAAATTATTGATGACATTATAGTTTTATTTATTTTTGATATCTTGTTATACTCCAAAATATACTAAGATCATGAAAATCACTTGCGTACTATTATGAAAACCCTCAGAAGAAATGAATTATATTGGAAGTTTAGCAAGTGTTAATTCTAGCTTCAGGAGATTTATTTTCTTGGTCATATTATCTCTGAGGATGGAATATCTCTTTATCATTCAAAGACAAAGCCAATACATGAGTAGCAAGCACTGATGAGTATAACCGAGGTATGTAGTTTTACTAGTTTAACGGGTTATTATCGGCATTTCGTCCAAAATTTTGCTCGATTGGCTAACCCGTTAATCAAGCTCACGCGTAAAGGGGTTAAATTTGTTTGTAAAAAAAGAGTGTGAATAATTTTTTGAATAATTGAAAATGAATATTAGTCAAGGCTCCAATCTTTACTCTACCATCGGGGAATGAAGGGTGTGTTATTTATAGTGATGCTTCAAAGAAAGGACTGGGTTCTGTCCTTATGAATAATGATAGGGTTATTTATTATACATCACGGTAGCAAAAAAGTCAGAAATAAAACTATCCCACTCATGATCTTGAGTTAGAAGATATAATATTTTCTTTGAAGATATGGAGACACTATCTCAATGGTGGAAAATGAGATATATATACCAATCACAAGAGTTTGAAGTATATTTTCTCACAGAAAGAACTCAACATGAGGCAAAGACGATGGCTTGAACTACTAAAATATTATGATTCCACTATACAATACCACCCTGGGAAGGAAAATTAGGTGGAAGATGCTATGATCTGAAAGGATCATGGAGTTTTGAACTGGATGAGAGTTGAAGGGGATCCTTTATTCAGGGATCTAGTAAAGATGGATACAAGAATAATCATGGAATGTGAAACATCAGTAGTTATTCAAATTGTTTCCAAATAATCATTACTAGAAAGGATAAAATGTTCCCAAACTGATGAGGAGGAGTTTCAAAAGAAAATTAATGTTGTGAATGATGAGGGATTGATTGAATTCATATATGAAGATTGAAATTGGAAATTTGGGAGGAGGCATTGTGTTCCCGATATAACTGATCTAAAAAGGGAATTGTTGGATGATGCTCATAGATCCAATTTATTTATACACCCTGGTCGCACTAAGATGTACAGAGATTTGAAGAAACATTTTTTGTGGGACAACATGAAGAGGAAGATTTATTATTATGTGTTAAGATGTATGGTTTTTCAACAGTTTAAGTCCAGAAGACAACATCCTAGAGAAGTTATGCAACCTATTCCCATTCCTCAGTGGAAATGGGATGATATTACGATGGACTTTGTCATGGGGCTACCAAAGACTCCTAGAAGGAA
The DNA here is from genome assembly GCA_963277665.1 of Viscum album. Taxonomy (NCBI): domain Eukaryota; kingdom Viridiplantae; phylum Streptophyta; class Magnoliopsida; order Santalales; family Viscaceae; genus Viscum; species Viscum album. The sequence goes on from OY728150.1 coordinate 258,786,577, forward strand.
TAATGCAATATAGTTCATTGTTGATCATCTTACCATGTCAACACATTTTCTTGCTATAAGAAAAGATTTACCACTTGAACGTCTAGAAAGACTATATTTTAATGAAGTTGTAAGACTTCATTGAGTACCCCTATCGATTTTTTCTGATAGTGATCCCTGTTTTACATCAAGATTTTAGAAAAGTATTCAGAAATCCTTGGATACTAAACTTTGATTGAGCACTGCCTACCACCCTCAAACTGATGGACAATAAGAATGGACTATTCAAACCATAGAAGACATGTTGAGATCTTTCTCACTTGACATTCAAGGTATGTGGGATCAATATTTACCTCTGGTAGAATTTTCCTATAATAATAGCTTTCATTCAGGTATTCATATGGCATCATATGAAGCATTATATATAAAGAGATGTTTCACACCAAATTTTTGGGATGAAGTTATTGAATGAGAACCCATAGTCCCAGAACATGTTGAGGAAACAATGGAAAAGGTGAAGATTATCCAAAGCCACATCAATGAAGCTCAAAGTAGGAAAAATAGCTATGATGATAATTAGAGGAAGGATTTTGAATTTCAAGTAGGAGATCATGATTTCTTTAAGGTATCTCCATGGAAGGGTGTTGTACGATTCAATAAGAATGGTAAATTAAGTCCTAGGTACAAGAGACCTTTCAAAATTCTAGAACGAATTGGAGTTTTAGCATATCATTTGGCAATGCCTCCATGTCTCTCTAAAGTTCATGATGTACTCCACATATCACTATTGAGAAAATACATGAATGACCTAATGCAGGAACTCACCTATGAAAAAATAGAACTGGAACACAATATATCTTATTATGAAGATCCTGTCAATATTATTAATACCAGAGAACAAGTGCTGAGAAATTGACAACTCGTCTGGTAAAATTACTACGGAGAAACCATAAGATGGAAGATGCAACGTGGGAACCTGAGGAACTTATGATGAAGAACCACTCAATTATTTTTATGCAGAAGTATTCTAGAAATTTCAAGGAAGAAATTATTTTAAAGAGGGAATAATGTAATACCCCAACCGTCCACGGTACGTTTCTCTTTGAATAATGCAATAGCTTGCCCTGTATGAATCATCGAGTTCTAGCACAACACGACCAATCAAACTAGCCATTATGAATAGTAATACCTACTTTTTGAAATTTTATAAATTTTATTTTTCAAAATGGACTTCATTTTTGGATTTACAGTATCAAAATTAGCTTAGGGTAAATTTTTGGTATTTTTCAGAGAACATTAAATTTTTGATGAGTAGTGAAAAACATTGTGTGATTGTTTAAAACCGACTTTTTATTCCAATAATTCGTTATTTTATTTAAATTTACATTAGGTAAAAATAGATACAAAATACCTTCATATGTCAATGTAATTGAATGGATTTATTTTATAACAAGATTAGATATATAAAATTTTATTGAACTTTTAACGTGTTTTACCCACCATCTTGGAACATTTTCAAATTTGAATAAAACGTAATTTTACCACTTTGGTGAATTGAATTTCAAAAATCTGAGAGACGCGATTGACATCAGTATGTAAAATTTGTTTCAATATGACAAAAATAATTTTGGTGAATAATAAATTTTGAATTTTATTTACCATTGTTAAATGTTAATACAGAAATTAAGGTAAACATGATATTATAATTACCCGAACACATGTCCTAATTCTATTAGATAAGTTTATTTAGACCAAAATAAACTTTAGGAATAAAAGAAGATCATTTTCGTCCACTTTTATTAGATTAGGACATTTATTATTAGTTTATTTAAAGTAAATTTAAAAGTGTTAAATTGAAATTTTAATAACTAAAACATTTTTAATATGGGGTTATGCATAAGATAAATTTGACAATAAATATTCATTATAAAGCTAAAATGATTTTATAACTATTGGTATTTTATTTATAATTTTTAGACATTAAATAATTAAATTTATTTATGACACAATGATGATGTAGTAATTACCTTATTATTGTAAGATTAAAATAATTGATACTATAAATATTAAAATAATTGAAAAATGGAGACTTTTTATATATTCCAAGAATTTTCTAGGTTAATATGACATTTTAGGGTTGACTAATTTTTTTTAAATAATAATTTTTTTATGACTTTCAAAAAAACCAAATACTAAATATTGTCGCAATTGACATAAATGGGTTATTAAAACAAATACTATATTATTAATTGATATATTATTCCAAAAAAATCTAAGGTTCCGAAAAAGGAATTATATAAGGTTATATATATCAATAATTAACCACTTTGGGTTTTCATGTCTTTTTATAGTAAGTTTATTAACAATTTCTTATAATAAATGGTAAAAGTCAAACTATTTAACAAAGACTTAAATCTAAAAGATAAGGTCAATATGGTCACCTAAACCTATCAATAACCTATTTGTTGGGCGTTTTTCGACCTACAAACACCATAGACTCGAAATAAATCATTTTTGAGCCATTATAAACCGAATATTATAGTATAATAAAATAATATTTCAAGCTTTTCTTAAAGTGATTGTCACCTCTCTTATAAAAGGTTACTTCCCCTTCTCTCAAAATCACACCTACAAATCCATTTGGCCCGGCCAAACCCTAATCCAATTTCCTAAAAACTACCCTCAAATATATCTAGAGGCCTTACTTTTATCAAAAAACAATCTTATGGATCCCTTTTGATCAAATCCAAAGGAAGCACCCGAAGAAGAGGTAATAATTTCATCACCACTTTGAAAGTTATTTTCTTCTTCCACTTCCTCTTTCTTTATTGTTTCTATACTAAAATAATAACTCCAGTACCTTCACATACTAAGATTTATTATATGTATGGAAAAACCATATTCATTATTCTATCCATCCTATGAATGAAAAATTCACCATATCTATGTACGTACGGCTTACCGTCTCCACGTCATGGTGTAGTTTGTTATTCCACACTTCATTATTTGGATGGGTATAATAATGAGTGTAATTGATGTAAATAATAAATATAAAATTTTAATGATTCTTTATATATTATATACCATCCAATTACATATGATTTCACCATCAATAGAATGATATTGTCGCTTGTGCATACGTATGGATTACTGTCTCCACGAACGTGATGAGATTCATTCCCCAACATAATCATTCAAGAATAATATTCATTTTATGATTAAAAATAAGGTTTAAGAACTTAGTATCATTCTATATATGAATCCAATACATCCTATCAATATCAAACATGACTTATGTGACAAAACATATAATTTAAAATGAATCCGTTAACACCCAAAACAATGATACTACTAAAATATTATTAACAAAGCAATATTAGAAGATCATATATGATATCATATTTATGTATATGGTTCTTGTATAATTTAATAACAATGATTTAACTATTATAAAGGAGGTAAACGTACCCTCGACCAAGGATATGTATAAGGTAAGGGTTAATTCTACAATCTCTTCATTATCCGAGGTTTTTTATAGGTGTGTCTCTACTAGGACATCTTTATCTTCCACATCTGTGTTTCATAAATATGTATTTCAAAACATTTTTACTATTTCCTAGACTATGGGTAAAATTCATTTATACCCTTTATTGAATTTTTATAAAAATTTAATAACGGAATCTTTCTATTTTTTTTAAACAAGTTCATTTACGACCTTTTCGACAAAATTAAGGAAAGAATGTTTTTTAACTTATACGGAGAGTGCAGCTATTTTCTGCCGTTATAAAACATTTTAAGCTTCCCATAAAAGATTATAAGATTATTTTTAGAATAAATGTTTTCTTTTATAATTACATGACTTTTAAATTATTCCAAAATAGAAATAGATATTTCTCTCAAATAGTTTTGATTTCATCTAGGTCGACATCCTTTGATGGATTTTTCAATTGTTGGAAGTCGATTTATTAAGATATAATCTTCTATATGTTATTGAAAGTTTTGTGATATGTTTGAATGTGGATGTGTTATTTTTATACCATTCATGGTTTATGGTTTAGGTAATAACATTTCGTATGCTAGTTTTAATACGAATGTTTCTATTATGTTTTAACCTTTTCATATGAGGAATGCATTGGACTTAGTAAGTGATGGGTGGAGCCCACTATAACTCATCGATGCATCAGTAGGTCTCATGAGACAAACTAGTGTATTTACATAAGGCCTTGAAAAAAATTTATTTTTCGTCTTGGCACGAGGACTTTACTAGGTGGTTATGATGTATCGCATTATGCATTCCATCATTATGAAATTGGCTATTGATATTACATGTGATTATTCGACTAGTAGAATATCCATTAAAATAATTAAATGGAACTATTTTATTTATATTTTTCATATTATGTTGATGTATATGTTTAAAATGATTTTGTTTTAGTCTTATACATTGCCTTAAATGTCTATTCTTATTTATTAAAGTTTCTGCTATATTGTTATCATTAATGACCATCTTATCTCACAAATTTATTTTGTTTTATTTTTCCTAGGATGTGAAAAATATATTATAACTGATCTGTAGGGATGGGCTAAGGGATATGAGTGTATTCTATGGATACACAATGTTGCTTTTTCGTTTCATCATTTAATGTAAAACATATATATGTATATAGTACTTCCAAGGCCACTAAACGGTTCGGTCTTTCAGGACATGATTCTTTGTATCATGAAAATGTTATGTAATAATGAACTGACTCTTGGTAACTAGGGTCATGGCATTACAAGCATGGGGGTTATCGGTATGGAACATAGGGAACAACCTCATAAGGTTCCATATATATAATATCCTGATAGAAATTGTTGTAGGAAAACTAATCCATGCGTATTTTCTCATAAAACTTAATTTTAAATATAGGATTCATGATCTAAGAATTTCCTAAAACAACTAAATTGTGTGTTCTAACTGGCTATCAGCCTGATGGTGGTATGATGTGCTTGGAAGAACATATATACCCATTGCTATCTAAAAACTCTATTAGAAAAGTTATATAAATTGGGAATCCCTATCTGATACCACGGTATGAGAAATCCTATGAAATTTCATTATCTTATAAATATTAATCCTCCCATGCTCATCCACTGAGATGGTCTCCCTGGTCGGAAGGAAATGAGCAACCTTTTAGAACCAGTACACAACAACCCACACTGTTCACAACCTCGAGGAAACCTCATAAACACAGTCACGAAATACAAGAAAAAATCTAGCTATTTTCTATTGGGAATAAAAAACTACTATAAAATTAAATATGGCCACTAAATTTATACATTCACCAAATAATAGGCGAAACACCTCATAAAAAAACTACCCACTTTATGTTTCATCCCCATCCACCAATACAAGCAATGTAAATATCGATACCTCTTTGAAATGATGGGATGCACTAACCAAAATGAGACAAGAAAATACATTATTAACTCATCATGTAGGTCTTATAGAACCCAAGAATAACCATGGATATGTAGAATTTTATCCTCTCCCATAGTCGACCAATGAGGTGGGTCTTCACCTACCACACTCTCCCATTTGACTATGCCCCCATCCCAATATAACTATCCCACCGTCACTCTATATAAAAGAGTGGATGCGACTAATATGTATGAGATAAATGTATACCCCTGGTCATCCTACACATAAAATTTCATCTATTAAATCAATTCCATAATATTCCACTCATTTTTGGCCTCCTAAATTGCTTATTTCTACATCCCTCTGGGAAATGCATTAGTAACTTCAATTACCTTAGCTGGTGTGTAGAAAATATTAAAGTTAAAACACCATAGGTACTCAAACCACCTTCACTGCATCAAATTTAGATAATGTTGTGTAAATATTTACTTAATGATTTTTCATTCCAAGTATTCCATAAAATTCTATCCTAATAAATAATTCTTTCAACAACATAAAGAATGTATTAAAACAACTAACTTGAGATCATGTGTCGGGTATTTTCTCTCATGTGGTCACAAATGGAGTGGCTCCTATACAATGATTCACTACTCCAGCATCATAAAAATTCCTAACCTGATACCTGATGCATTACAACTTAGTATATATATCACCCAACTCTATAAGACTTGAGACTAGTGCTGAAGACAGTCTCCCTTTTAGCTCTTGAGATGATATATCATAGGTATATTTCCATACAAACTTCACGACCATATTATTCAAGCTCATAAGAGGTGATTCTAAGATTCAGAATTACTATATGAGAAGCCTTTAATATCTAGTTATCCCCAAGAAACTCATTATATCAATTATGTTCTGGGATTATCCCAGTGAACTATAACTCTCATAATCTCTAGGTCAACTGATACACCTATCTCTCATATAATATAGAACATGAAGTGAATCATATCCATCTTGAAGTGGTACTTTGTGATCTTATAATATAATTGATTCTCTCTCATTATATCCTAAATTATCTCAATATATTTTTCATGTTTGTTTCAAGTGTGAAAAAGAAACCAAGTCATCGTTTATGAACACCACCGCAAATAAATACAAATAAAGATGGAAAACTCAATTCATCAGTGCTGTGAAAACTACTGGTAAGTATATGGGACGAAACAATATAACTAGATACTCATAAATACCATACCCACACTAAAATTATTTAGGATATATGTATACCGGTTGAACATGTACCTGATGATAACCTAACCTCAAATCAATTTTTAAGAAAACCCATGAGCCTAGGAGCTGATAAAAACAGTCATCTATCCATAAAAAGGGAAATAAGTTCTTAATCATCAACTAGTTTAATTTATGATAATCCACAAATTTCACGAGGTTAATATCATCCTTGTTCTCAATAAGGACCATTGAACCCCATGGAGGTGTATCGGGTCTTATAAACCCCCTTTCCTCAAAATCCTCTAGTAGCCTCTTGAGCGTTTACAAATCAGTAGTAATCATCCAATAAGTAGGAATGGATATTGGTGTAGCTAATGGAACTAGATCTATTGGGAAATCCACCTGTTTCTGGGGAGGTAAACCAGAAATTTCATCCCTAAAAACATCCCTCAAATGATCAACCACTAGAAGGAAATACAGCTAATTCATTCCCATATTATCCAAATATAAAATAGTAATCTAGTCTATCATAACACCCATCCCACGATGTTATGGTACTGCTTGTCTCTATTGGACATACCATTCACCACTATGAATAAAAATTATGACCTCTGGTTTTGTGAAGGTCACCCTTCGGCAAAAGAAATCGACATGTGCTTGATAAGAAACTACAAATTCTATCCCAAGTATGACGTCAAAATCAGTTATCTCAAAGTAAAAAAGATCACATATGAAGTGACACCCACCAATATCAATGGGGCACTACCTACACTGGTTTATACCATCCGTTTAGATTCCCAATAGAGTATCCAAAGTCATAACCCAATCATAAAGGTAAAAAACAAGCCCATGGAATTCCACAACAACTACAAATATGAAAAAATGAGTTAAAACTCTATCAAAAAAGAGATTATACTAGAGTAGAGGATACTAAAATCATGCCTATGACCCTAGATAGTTAGTGCTCTACTCCTCGGGTGTATGAAATATAGAAAAAATCTAGCCTAAAACATGAACCTATGAAATAACCTAACTACACAGAGCAAGCCCAATTGGATATCTAGGTACAACTGTTGAATGGATTCCTTGGCTATGACCACAACCAAATCCTGAATGACTTGTACTGCACTAGATCCAATCCTAACATGATGCTATAAATCCCACTCCTAGACCGAGATTCAATTTTGATCTCATTCCACTAACTTCTAGAGGGAAGGTCCCACAAAAAAAACATAGTACAAGGGCCATCCTCCCACAGGCTTCAAAATGAATTGGGTCTCAATCACACTAATTCATAATATGTCCCCAACTCCAAAACAGATGATATAAGAAAAAACTATGATCACTAATATCATGCATGACCGTCACCTCATGAGAGGCCTCAAATTGGAATTCCCAACCACTAAAATTTGAACCACTGGGTCGAGAGGTTGAAATTCCTTAATTTTGTCCCCACCTTCCCTTGCGTTATTATCATTTATAAATGCCTGATTCACTATATTAGTAATACTATTCAACCAAAACACATTAAAAACTGATCGAATATAATTCTTGATACATTTTATGAATTTTGTCACCCCTTTTGGCTCGTTAGTAAGATAAATTGGTGTAAAACACTGATGATCTGTAAAGCATGAAAAATACTCCATAACTACTATTGGGCCCTTATATAGATGAAACAAATCACTACCCTTTCGAAACTATGGGTCTTAGGAAAAAATTAGTCATATAACATTGACTAGAAATCCATCCAAACAATATCTTGAAGTGTATCGTCCTAGTTCAAAACATCCCACCAACACTAAGCTAGTCCCTGAAGAATTATTTCATGAGCTTCACTAACCTCTCAAGATGCATCTAAAAATTCTTGAAAATAAAAAATATAGTCTCCAACCATATATCATCAGCCGATATACAACCATCCGTTGAAAATGTGGGTGGATTCTATTATTGGAACAGATGCACCAGCTTTGACATTAACAAAGCTGGTTCTGGGGCTCCATGAAAGGTATACATCTAGCATAGGTAACCCTCGTGGAATTGTACCTCCACTCCCATATCTAGTAAAATGAATTGTGTCATAACTAGAACTATAGGATTATCTACTAGTATCTCATGTAACACAAACTCTAAATCATGGTCATCACCGACCTCCTGGAGCACTATTGGAGGTCATCATGATGTAATGCCACTACAAATCCAAGTACACAACTGAGAAAAGATAAAAAAACCAAGTCACAGATATAAAAGAATAGGATAGGTTGTAACATTAATATAAAAAATTCACACCAAACATCATGATCTTATAGACAATATTTGGAAAAAAGGAACCGTCATAGAAAGTAATGGAGACACCATCTACTTATCACTCTAAAGATAGGTCTAGGTCAAGCTCTTTATTTCTCATATTTCAACTTCATTTTAAATAAAAATTTATATCACATTTATATTTTAAATGGTTGATCCATGTTAGTCACCATGTATGATCTATACATGACCGTGCACCTTATGAACTAATTTTTGTTATCCACTTAATCCATAACATAACACATTCTAGTTAATGTGAAAAATGGTCCATGACTCAATGTTCCATAATTAGATCCATATGGTGTCTATTGTATACTAATTAAGAAAACACTTTTGGGGTTTGGGTAGGTACTCTAAGTATAAATTATGTTTCACAAATCCTCATAATTAAACTAGTAGGATTACAAATATATCACACATGGACGTATCAAAAAGTCATGCAGTCAACCGTTTCATTCTATATGGCATGGAATAATGCATTGCATGTGAATACTATAAAGTGTATAAAATGATGCATGATATGTAATACCCCCATCTCATCATATAAAGTAAAAAATAAAGAACCATAAGGAACGTAAAATATAAAGTGCATCACCCGATAGAAGAAACAAATCAACTATAATAGAAAAATCCAGAAAAACACCTTTTGTTCTAGGAAATTTGTCTCTTTCTTGTACATGGGTTAAATAATCCTAGGAATAACTAATAATCAAATTACAATTCCTTCCTAATCTCCTATATATTGTCTCATAACAGTAAATCTAGAAAAGAAAATGCAATGGAACCACTTTGAAACATCCCAACCCAGCACCAATAAATGGTTCCCTAAGATGGTGGGTCGCATGGCCTCAAGTGTACCTCCTCATACGCTAGAGACTTCCAACTAGCAGAAAGCACTTATGGGTGTCTGTGGGGGGATTTTTTCCTAATGATATAGTGTAACACATTGTTATAATAATAAAAATAAATATTAAAATTATAAAAAATAACTGAACAACATATTGAAGATAAATCAACTAAAAGTTTGTAATAAATAAACAATTCCAAAGGCAATATCATAAAACAATGATGTGTTTTTCATGTCAGTATAAAAAGTAAATACATTTATTAAACTTTCCAATATAATAAAATTTTCAAAATGTTCAAACTTACTAAAAGGACTATCTCTGGCTCGCATCATCAGTATTGTATGGTCATGTTCACTCCTACTCCTAAGAAAATAAAAAGTCAGACATCATATAATTGATGTTTTCCCTGGTCTCTATCTTCATCCAATAAGTATTTATGGGTTCCCAATTGTGATTAAAAATGGGTGTGAGAAAACACTCAGTAGTACCCCCCCCCCAAATGGCTATAACATATCCAGTCTTTTTGTAATAAGAAAAGTTTAGTGAAATGTATATAATAGGTACTATAAAAATGAAAGTAAGGATACTAAAGAAAAAGTGAAAAAATTAATGTGGTACTACCTAACCTTTCAATAATAAATGAACACCCATCATAAGAGTCAAATCCAATCAAGACACATTAACCATGGGATAACTGTAAAGAATAAATAAATCAATCTACAATATCTATGTCATGTAACATAATGTATAACATCTACATTGTCCATGCTATATAATCTAGGAAAAATACCCATCATGAACACATTGTATAATCAAGAGTGTATCATATATGTATGGGTAGATCTATGTAACCAAAATTGTAAAACAATGAAGGGTTGGATCTGAGGTATAAAAAGACAAAGGCTTCCAAGTTGATTCCTTGGAGAATCTCGATGGAAACTCAGTAATAACTTAGTTGGAGTCCAAAGATCATGTCAAAAGTCCATTTCCAACATGAGTCCAAGGAAGTAATATCCAAGGGGTAGCAAGGAACTTGGAATCCTATAAAATTATGATCCAAGGAGTAAATAGATCCAAGGAATCCATTACTTCAAACAAATCTCAAGGAATAGAAATATTCACCTAATCTACTGGAATCATGATCCATGGATCTCATCCAAGTCATCCACTGTCATTTTATTTTTATCATCTCATTTCATTAATCAATTCATAACCATTAACATTAATGAGATCATCAAAATCATATAAAAACTCCCATTTAAACAATTAAATAAATTCCAATAATGTAAAAACATGGAATGGAGGCATATCCTTGCCCTAACATTTCAATTCAATTCCCATTTAGTTTAATAAAAGGCTCTCTCTTGCATGGTGAGCTCATAGATTCCCAATAAGGCAGCATAAAATAGGGTACATAGAAAGGCACGCCTCACGGTTTTCCTAGGTTTAGGTGAAAGACCTCAAACCATCATAAAGTTATTCAAAGGGAAACCTCACAGGTTTTATCTCATTCAATTAAACCATTCAATCAATTTTAATGTTTTCTTTTGAAAGTCTAGTATGTGGAAAAACTATAAAAATATATGAAACTACTAAACCATATAGAAAATGTATATACCACCTTCCATAGGTCTATAATATAGTACTTTTCCTTGTATATACCTCTAATTTAGTCTATATTTGATTAGAAATTTTGAATGGATGAAAATGGAAGAAATAGGGTAAATTATTGTGAACCTAAATAACTCTATGAAAATGAAGATAAAAAATGATACAAGAGGAATGGAGTACACACTAGTGTAGATCCAACAAGTTGAAACGTGCTTTAATCCATGTCTCGATAGAGGAACAGAAAAAAATCCTACTACATTGTCTTTAGAAGAGGTCCCAACACCAAGATTGTCTATTTGAGGGTATAAAAGAAGAGGGGGTATGAGTTATTAAAGGGCTAGGGGAAAAGAGTCATTTCTAACTTTTTAACTTGGTCACAAGGTTTGGTTGCACAATTGGATAAATTATGAACTAACCTTGTTCTCTTCTCTATGTCAATGGGAACCTCAAATGGTTTTATGTACATGGTTTGGAAATGTGTGCACAATACATTCCTTTATTGACTAAAAAATGCTTGCAGTATCTCCCACGGGTATGTGCCTCAAGTTACATGGTTTATTCAAACCGTGTGGCCTCCTACAGAACTCTATTTTGCCCGTTATAGTTATTATTAACTTTGAATCATTTCTTACGTGGTTTCTACTAACAGTGTGGCCCATCTTATTTCTCCAAACAGTTATTCACTATCCTCTAAACAATCCCTAGACACCCAAGAAACTCTTGTGATCTCATTAGACACTAACATTAGGTCGAAACCATATAGTTAAAGTGAAATTAAAATGATTTATACCTCATGGAATAACTTGTGATCTTAAACCCAATATCCTTTTCCATGTTATACTATTTTTGGTCCTCCTAAAAGACAAACCTTATGGTTCTTAATAAGAGATCCAAAGGAGGATTTTCTATGAGAATGTAATCATCTTCACCATACTCTGTATTTTTTAAATATTTTCACAACCATAAATTATGATTTATAATTAAAATATAATAACTTCAGTATATACCCTATAATAAGATGATATTTTGTTCATGGAATAATATTTATATATATCATTCTCTATAAAATGGGAAACAAATCCATAAATCTTGTGTACGAAAGACTATTACCTCACGCGTCGATGTAATGTTTCCTTCACTAACACACAAAAATATTCATAATTATAAAAATAATGATTATATATGATAATTGTGGAATAATATTAATTTCATAAAATTTATATAACATCCCATTCCATGGCCTTTAAACTATTAATGAAACTATAATGTCGCTCATGCGTACGTACGACCTACCAACTCCACAAAGTGATTTGATTCATATTCTATGTAAAAATTTCAAGAATGATTCTAAAAATTTATATAATGAATAAATCTGATATTTATACCTTTTATATCATCCTGTAGATATTGGAACAATATCGTACATACAATAATTCATTCTTCTGTGTCAAAATATATATGCTAAAATGAATGAGTTAACACCTGAAACAATGGTAATAATGAAATATTATTAATCAATGGGGGATAATATGTTATAACATGATCATATATAAAATTATAAATATTAATGTGCTCCTAGTATAAGTTAATAACATGTTTAAAACAATTGTACATGATTTTAATGAAGGTTCACTAAAGGGATGTTTGGGGTAAAACATTTCATCTCAATTTTCCTTCCATTGAGACATATTTGATATTATTCTCATATTTACTTTTATAATTTTTATAAACATAACATATTATAAATTTAACATGACTAAGTATTTATTAATGATGATTAATGTTTCAATTCAATTTTATTCTTTCAAGGAGTTACAATTTTAAGTCACAAAAGATGTAAGGATTTATTTTTCAAACTTATTTTTTGGGATTTCCTTAATTTCCATTAAAATAATATTAAGATAAATCCTTAATAAAGTATATATATTTTCCTATAATATAGAAATTTAATGATATTTTATATGTTTCCTCCAAATTTTCCTCTCTTTTTCACTTGAATCAAGAAATGAACTTTTCATCAAAAACCTGAATTTATTTCTATTTTCATCAGATATATTTTCATCAATGTCCTTATTTTTTTAACTCTATCCATTTGTTAAGGAATTTTTTATGTTATCCTTTAATTTTGAAAACGTTTGAAAGCAATATTTATCATTTTTTTAAGAAAGGATAATTTTTTACATTTTTTTATAAAAATCCAAAATGAATGTTTCTTTAATGTATTCGGCATTACCTGACTTCCCCACAATCATAACTGTTTTAAAATGTTTATATTCTTCTATAAGAATTCAATTTTTTTACAATAAAAATTCATTAAGAAAATAATATTTTAATATTTCACTTTCTTTTTCTCTAATTTTCTAATGAATATGATTTTATTACAAAACCTATATTTCTAATGAACAGATGGCCATCTCTTATCACTAATTAATTTTGTGGAAAATTAGTTTCCCTTAAAATATTTACATTATTTTCATCATTGGACAATATATTTATATAAAATATCCATATTATATCTATCATGGATAAGATTATTTCTTAAATTGTATACCATTTTTAGATGCGGTGTTTTAAAATGTAGGTTATATAATTAACTGGGGGAAATCTAGATAAATATATATTCTTAACTCAAAATGAATATTTATTGATAAGGGTTGTCATTTGTAAAATAAATTGATCATTTTAATATATGAGGAAGGCATTGTAAATGTAGTTATTAGTGGGGGCAAGTTACAGATATCCCATCAACGTATATATAGGTCTTACAAGAAAAATCATTTTTCCAAATTAAATAGGTTTCTGATGTATAACTACCCATTAATTAAAGCATCATAGCACAAGTATTGATGGTATATATATAACAATGTCTGAGATCATGACATATAATATTATTCATTTCCATCTTTTAGAATTCAATTATTATTATTGATGAGATTATATCATTGATATTATCCTTGGATACATTTCTTAATCAGATTATTATTTAAATGGAATGAATTTTTAGCCATCTAACTTATCATATTAATTATGCCTTATTTACTAATGGTATGTTCCCCTATATGTAACCCTTAATGTGTATTTAATCTCACCCTTTTTTTGTTTCCATTTACTAGGTTATTAATAAGATATATTTGAATGAGTTCCAAGCATGTAGAACATTTACTTTTGTTATATATTTTAATCCTAATGTAAAATTGGTGTCGTGTATGTATATTAATCTCCAATACTACTAAACAAATTTATCCCATGGGATTAAATCCCTTGTATATATGCAAAATATGTTAAATTAGACATTGAATCCTGGTTATTGGACTTCGGGATTTTACAATTGGTGTTAAAGAAAGTTTAGTAGAACCCTTGGGAACAAGATAAAAGAAAATATATTTTAGGGAATATATCCCTGTGAATGAAATTAAGGATAATTATACATATAGGATAACATCCTAAATTATTTTTAAATTCTATATAATATTGTTTTTTTGAAATAAATCCCTATTAAGATTCTAAAAATGGATACAATTTTCATAATTAAAATTTTATTTACAATACTTTATGAAGGATTTGAAAATATTTTGTAAGAGTTGAGAATATTCCTAAAGAAACCAAGTTTATGATTTTGAGATTCAATGTGCACAAATTTCTCACTTAATTTAATGTTTTTCAATAGTTTTGAAAATATAAATTATGATCCATAATTTTATAAACTAATCCAATGTATGAAATTTTTTATAAATGGTGTCTAGAAAGAAGAATGGTATAAATACTGGTGGCGAATATCGAAATCTACTAGCTTAGTAAGCCAATACAACTCCTGTTGGCATTGAGAATATCATGGTTATATTAGGCTATCTAAACCAGGTTATTATTAATAACCTTAAACATATAAAGAAACATTATGTTCCACAATAGGATACACCTATGACAGATCATTTCATGTGATATAATAGTCTATCATTACGTGGAGATACTAATGCAGTTCTAGTAATGGAATGGATTAAGTCCCTTGAAAAGATATTTAGATCATTGGGATGTGATGAAAGTAAAAAATTATAATTTTAATATATTATATAATAGAAGGTTATGATAAGGTGGAATAAGAAATATAATTCATGGAATAGAGATCTTTTAAAGTTGCATTCTACGAAATATGTCCCTTGTGAGTGATTAAAGGAAATGAATGAAAAGATACATAGATTAAATAAGAAATAAAGATTAAATTGTTTTTGAGTATGATTATAATATTACAAGACAATATATGTATTCTATAGATTATATACTTAATAGGAAAATAAATATGGGTCATTTATTAAAGGTCTTAAACCAAGTTTCTGAAGGGCAATGGTTTCTTAAAAAAAATATTTATCATATAATGGAAAATATCTGTGTTCCATCAATATAGGGATTAAATTTTAAATAACCTATATATTAAGGGTAAGTTAATAGAATAAGTGTTTATCTAATGAACAAGATAAAAAAACTCATCAATGAATAAGTAGATGATGAAGCAATTTATATCATGTGATAATTTTGGAAATAAACATCAATGAAAATTATTTAAGGCAATTGGAGTTTTTTTCAAGTGTAGAGATAAGGTTCATCTACATAATGAGTATAGGGGAAAGAAATATATCACTATTTTCTAAATCACTAAATGTAAATAAATGGGGAATTATTAAATACAATGTCTCAGGTTTCAACGGAACTTATCAAAAAATAAACTAAGGGGAGAAGGCCCTGATTATTTGATAGCTACAATTGATGTCAAAGTTTAAAAATATGTGATGGAAGTTAACTAAATCATATATTAACATTTAGATAATTATTTATTAGATTCTAGATCCCCCAACTCTTTTATATCTTCAAAGTTTTTCAAGAAAATTAGATATTTCCTTAGCACCTTAAGAAGGGAGTTGTTAGTCAAAACTCCTAGTGAAAATCTCACTGCAACAAGGTTGTTCAAATTAGTTCCTATTATGAGAAATAAAAATGTTCTATTTTATAAATTTATTATTATATATATGGATGAATTTTATGTAATACTTTAAATGGACTAACCTTCCAAATATAAAGAAACAACTTATTTCTGAGATTAGGAAATTATAATTTATGATGAAGATATAAAATTATTTATCATCAAAGAAGATAATTCATAATAAAAATCATGTATACATCCACCTCAAAAAGATATTATGAATTATATTCTTTGTGAATAAGAGAATACACAACCTACATATGGAAAATTTAAGATTAAAATTGAGTATTTTCCTATTGTACAATAAAATATTTATGTATTTCCTCATGAATGTTTTGGACATCCACTGGATAGAGTAGTTTAGATTTCTATATTTTTAATACCTAATGAAACACCTATATAAATTAATACCTATATAATGACCAATATTTAATTAGTGGAATTAAATAAACAATTATAGGAGTTGCGTAATAAGGGATTTATACACCCTGGTGTTTCGCCTTTCATGGTCTATTATTTTTTTAAGAGGAATGGTGGATCTATGAAGATTTGAATTTATTATGGAGAAATAAATGTTTCTATAACAATGAAAAAAATATCCCCTTCCTAATTTTCATGAATTACTTCATCAACTTCATAGAGGTCAATTTTTTTTAAAGATTGACCTTCATTCTGGGTATCGTCAATTATAACTAAAGATAGAATATATTCTAAAGAAAATATTTCATATAAGTTATGGACATTATGAGTTTATTAAATTTTCATTTGGATTGACTAATGAACCTTTATTTTTATACATTTAATGAAAACCGTATTCAAGTAATATATTAATAATTTTATTTTAGTATTTAATGATTATATATTGGTGTATTCTAAAATCTATGATAACTATTTAGATCACTTAAGGGTCATTATTAATACTCTAAAAGATAATATTTATATCGAAAATTTAAAGTGTGAATTCTAGCTTCAAAAGTTTCTTTTTATAGCCATATTATCCTTAAGGATTAAATCCCATTAATGCTATGAAGAAAAATGTATTCAAAGAATGGAATATAACCACAAACATAACTGAGGTATATAGTTTCATTAGTTTGGTAGGTTATTATTAGAGATTTTTTCTAAATTTTTCCTAATTGGATAACCCATTAACTAATATTACATGTTAATTGATTATGTTTATATGAAAAAAGTGATGTGAATGAGTTTTTGAAGAATTGAAGCTAATATTGTCCAGTACTTCAATTTTTAATCTACCATTAAGAAATGATGTGTTTTTAATATATATTGAAGCATCTTCAAAGGGAAATAGTTGTGTCCTTACTAAAAATGAGAAATTTGTTTCCAGTACAACATGGAAGTTAAAGGCTCATCATGGAATTATCTTACTCATGATCTGGAGTTCCCAACTGTTGTATTTTTTTTTGAAGATAGTGACACATTATCTCTTTGGGGAATGCTGAGTAAAAAGGCTATAAGATCTTAAAATACATCTTTTCATATAAAGAGAATAACAAGAGGAAATAGATATGGATCTAACTACTCAAGAATTATGATTCCTCAATACACTACCACCCAAAGAGGTAAGATAAGGTATTGGATGCATTGTGTAAGAAATATCATGGATTCCTCACCAAAATTTCTATTGAATGGGCTCATGTGTTCATGGATTTATCATATAAGGAAATGGGAATTAATAAAGAAGGGGAAACATCAATACCCTATTAAATGATTTCATAACCATATTTATTAGATAGTATAAAAATTTAATATCTTGATAATGAAAATTTTCAAAATAGAAATTTAATGTTTTGAATGATAATAAATTGGAGAACATTATATAGTAATATGGAATTTTGAAATTTGTAAATATAATTTTTGTTTTATCCATACCTAATATAAAAAGAGAATTATACGATGGTTCTCATATCTCTAATTTCTATATACACCTTGGTAGCACCATGATGTATATGGATTTGAAGTAACATTTTGTGTGGGATAATATGAAGTGAGAAATTTTTGATTATATATCAAGATGATCAGTTTTTCTGACAAGTGAATGTAGTGAGATAGTATGATAGAGGAGTCATGAGACCCCCATAAATTACTATGTATAAATAGTATGACATTACTAGATACATTTTCACTCTGTATCATGAGTAATTATTGATCATGTCACCAAATGTAGATATTTTGATGATATAAGAGAAGATTTACCTCTTGATAACCATGCACATCATTAAATTAATGATTTTATACGACTTAATTGAGCACCAATTTCAATTTTGTTCAATCGTGATCCATGATTTACCTAAAATTTTTAGAAAACTCTTTAAAAGGCCTTGGATACTTATATTCATTTGAAAAATTCTTATCACCCTCAAACTGATTGATAATCCAAAAGGATTATTCAAAAATTAGAATACATGTTAAGTTCATGATCACTTTGATTTTAAGGAGTGTGAGATTTTTATTTACTTTAAGAATATTTTTATATAAAAATATTTTCCCTTTAAGTATTCAAATGGAACCCTATAAAATTATATATAAAGAGATATCATAGTATAACTTACTAGGATTGAGTTGGTTAAATGAATATTTTAGTCCTAGATCATGTTGAGGAGATAATGAAAAGGGTAAATAATTCTCAAGATAATATTAAAGTATCTCAAATATGAAAAAGATTTTTGTCAGTATCCTGAGGAAATATTTATAATTTCAAGGGGATCCTGTTTTCTGAAAGTATCTCCATGGAAGGTTGTTATAAGGTTCGACAAGAATGGAAAACTAAGCCCCTTATACATAGAATCATTTTAAATTTTTGAATGAATCAGATTAATGTATTACCAATTGGTACTTCCATCAAGTCTCTCTAACATACATGATAGTTTCCATATTTCATAATGAAGGAAGTATATTCCATACCCAATACATGTTCTCACTTCTAAAGATATATAATCTGAACTAGATATATCTTATTATGAAGACCCTTTCAAGATTAGTGAAACTAGGGATAAAGTATCAAGGAATCATATGACTCAACAGGTATAGTTACTTTGGAGGAATCCTAAAATGGAGTAGGAAATGTGGGAACTAGAAAAGTTTATGAAGAATTACCACCATTATTTTTTATAACTTAAAATCCATGAATTTTTAGAGGATGATTTTTTTGTATTAAGGATGAATGTAACTCCTAAAATTAAAATATTTTAATTGAAAATTATGTCTTAAGAAAACTAAAAAACAATTAACATATTAATATTTCAAGGCAGAAAAAATTTAATTTGACAGGATGAATATCGATTTTATAATTACTAATTCAAAATAATCCACGAGATAGTTTTAAATATCTTTCTATAGTAATATGCAGTATAAATAAATGAAAATGTAGTATTTAACTATTCTTACTTTTATTTATAATAATTTTTTATCAAATGTATAACTAAGAATGTATTTACTATTAATTTTTGATAAATTAATATAAGATCACTTAGAGGTAAAAAGAGATATTTTTCAAAAAAATGGTTTTTAAAAGAATAATGTCTTTCAATTGTAATTAACTAAAAAAATACATAATATTTAATTTTTTTATTGAAATTTATCAATTATATTTCTTCCAATATTAATTGAAATCCATATAATTAGGATTATTATTCATATAGTTAATGTAGTATCATCTTATGGTTAAGAAATGCATTTCTTGAAAAAAAATGTATTTTGACACATTTTCTGGGTTTTATTAAATTAAATTATGCCAATTCTGTAAATTGAATTTGAAAAAATGGATTCCATATTTTGAATTAACATAATTAATATTATTAAATAAATTCAAATATTTTTTTCAACATGGATACTAAAAAAACAATTAAATTATAATAGTTAAGGTCAAAACAGATTTACTAGTGTATTAAACTAAAGTGATAGGGGTTAAAATGACCTATAAACTTGTTTAAAACCAAATGGTTGTTTTTTAACATAAACTTATCACCTTTTAATAGGAATCATTTTGGATCAATTTTTTCAATAAAGTGACATGATATTATTATAAAACCTTTTAAAATTACATGTGTCCCACTCACCTCAATTATAATAGGGAGCCTCCTCCCCTAGCTTATTCACACCAATTAAGTCTTTTATCCAGACATAAACCTACCAAAATATATCCTTGAAATCATTATACATGTTCTAGATCTTATTCTCATCCCAAAATACCAACCTCGATATTCCTAATAAGAGATCCAAAGGTGGTTTTTCTGAGAAAAGGTAATTGTCTTCACTAAGCTATTTCTTTTTTACTTCTTATTTTACCACCTTAAATTACATATTAATAGTTAAAATATAATATATATATATATATCATTTACTAGTATGTAATTTATTTTAATATAATAATATTTATCCATATCCTTCTTTGTAAGATGACAAACAAAATCATCACTCGTGTGTACGGAAGACTACCACCTTGTGAACCAATGTAATTGGTTTTCCATCACCGACATGCATGAATATTCATAAGGATGGAAATAGATAATATTAATGATAATTATTAAATAATATATATTTTTGAAAATTAATATATCATCCACTTTATTACCCTCACAACCATTAGGGAAATGATATTTCTATTCATGTGAGCATATGACCTGTCGTCTCTTTGAAGCGATGTGGTTCATTTTCATGTCCAAATTTCAATAATTGTTCTCTAAACGTATCTAATAAATAAATATTATATTCATAAGATTAATATAATTCTAGATACTATGTATATATATCCAAAATGTCAGTAGACAGGAAAAACCATGCTCTTAGAAATATATATTAAGTAAAAATAAATGTGCACAGGGAAACAAAGTCACAGAGCAGCTCGACAGAGGCGGGTATAGACCTCACCACAAAGATCTACTTAAAAAAGCTCATTACAAAATCCAGGTAAGGCACATGGACAACTTGAACCAACCTCCAAAATTTATCTCTTAGAGGGAGCATCAGCGACCCGATTGGCTTCACGATAAACATGTGTAACTTCAAGAGAAAGCACCTCTGCAAGTCGAAGACATTCAATCCAAGTAGGTAGGATCTTCCATGGAAACTTTCGTAGGCGATCCTTAAGAATATGAACAGAAATAGTCAAGTCAGACTCCACCAATAATTGATGAAAATTATAATGAATAGCATATTTAATTTCTTTAATCATGGTCCAAATCTGCGCTTCGATTTCAAAATCATTGTTGATATATTTGAAGAAGAAACCCTTTCCAAACCCCTGGGATTGTTCGAAAAACACCACCGCATCTAGTCGGACCTGGAGCACCCAAGGTTTCTCCGTCAACATTGAATTTAAGCCATTGGAAGATGGGCATAATTCATCGATCATAATTCATCATTAATAGTTTCTTGGTGCTTCCATTCACACCAAGAGATCTCAAAAGTAGAAGGTCAGAAACATCATTATCCATAGATCTAGTTTTAATAAGGGATGTATTATGAATTACATGATGCGTGAATAGAATTCAATTGTGAAGGGATGGATTTATGATGTTGAAAGCTATATCATTTATTCCCTTCAAAATAAAAGAGAAGATACTCACAGCGGCAGCCAACCGAAGGGAGTGAATCTACTCACTTTTCTCCTTTCTACAGATGGATTGTAGGAGTTTTTCCACGGACTACAAGTTGAAACAACATGTAATGAGATCCTACAAGTATCTCCAGAGGCAAAAAGTAAATATGAAAGAAATAAAGAGGTGCTGAAAAGTTTCATCTGCCTCTAAGAAGAAGAGACAGACCGAAGCCAACTGGACACCACAGCGCTGCAGTACATTCTGCAATGGGTGGTGCTATTTCTAGATTTTCCGGACAAGGAGATATGAGGTAGGTGGGATAAAATAATTCTGCACACTCTGGATTCATGAGGGAGGGTTCAAGGTGGGGCCACAAAGAATTTTGTATAAAAATATGGTGGAAAAGGTCCCATTCAAGTTTGGCATCCAAAACAGAGTATCAGAATCCACATATATGTTTCGTGAAATCTGCAAGTAGAGATGTTTAGGTAACAGACCATTCATATATACATTACTTTGAAAATCAGAAATAGTAAGATTCTTCAGAGATGGAGGGATATCAAGATTTTTAAAAATGGGATGGGATAACTACGGGGTTGTCCAGCTGTTCAAAGGGGATTTCTCACAGACCATCCATCACGAATTTTCCAAAATACTAGCATAAGCGTGCTTAAGGTCCATCCAAACAGAGGAGTTCAAATGATATCCATAGTTATGATGAAGCTTCTTCGCAAAACTGGAAGATAGGAACTTTGTAGAGGGATCAGAGCTAGATAGTAGATTCCAAACAAACTTTTTAATTAAAGTATCCTTGAACAGCCTTAAGTCGTTCACCCCCATTCCCCCCATTTGAATGGGTTTAATAAAATCTTTTCATTCCACAGTTTCCAACTTTCTCTCGTTAATACTTCTAGTCCATATAAAATTTCTAATCTTACCACTCAATTCTTTAATAATTGCCCCAGGACAACTATAATGAGAGAAAGAATAAACAAATGTAGAGGTGATCACCAAATTAACCAAAAACATTTTTCCAGTATCAGATATGTTCTATCCATTCTAATTAGTGAGTTTATTAGAAATTTTTAGATCAATGTTTTTAAGATATAAATGCTTTATTCTTCCCCAGAATAGAGGTGCACCAAGATAAGTGAAGGGTAGGATTCCCCTCTTCATGTAAAGCTTCAGAAAAATTCTATTTTGTCTCGAAATGGTGATACCTTACCCAAACATAACCGACAGCTTTTTCCAACTAATAACCTGGCCTGAAACTTCATCATAATGTGAAAATATACCCTTGATACAAGAAATAGTTCCTTTTCCACCTTCACAAACAGCAGAATATCATCAGCATAAAACAAGTGAGAGGGAGGAAAGAGATTCCTCCCAATTTTCATCTTCTCATACCAACCAAAATTAGCATGATCATTGAGGCACCGGCTCAAGTAGTCTTCAACAATATCAAAGAGTAATCCAAAGAGATGATATTTTTTCCTAACACCTCTTGTACATCGAAAACAAATCGGTTTAAACCAAAAATAATGTTAATAATGATATATTATTTGTGAATGGGTGATAAGATTTTATAAGAGGATCATATTATATATTTTAAATGTTAATATGGTTATTGTATAAATTAAAAACATGTTTAAAACCATTACATATGAAATTAAATTGCATAAGAAAGCATGAGTTAGGGGATATCATGTCAATTTCCATTCCACTAATACATATTTGATATTATTCACCTATTTTCATTTATGTGGTATGTATACTACAAATTTAATTAATATTTTCCCATGATGGGTTTTTTTCAATTAATTTTAATTTTATAAAGGTGCTTAAGTTTAGTGTTACGAAAGAGGTAAGGATTTATTTTACAATATCATTTATTGAAATTGGAATAATTATTACAGAATAGATCTTATAACCCAGCCTTCATAAAAATACATCTATTATATTATAATATGGATATTTAATGACTATAAATATATTATTATAAATTTTTCTTTCTTTTGAATTTAAATCAATAAAATACTTAATTATAATAAAATTCAATTTTATTTCTCTTTTAATCGGGTGTATTTTTCTTCCATGTGCATATTTTAAAAAAAATTATAAAAGTCATTTTTATT
This sequence comes from Viscum album, assembly GCA_963277665.1. Taxonomy (NCBI): domain Eukaryota; kingdom Viridiplantae; phylum Streptophyta; class Magnoliopsida; order Santalales; family Viscaceae; genus Viscum; species Viscum album. The sequence goes on from OY728150.1 coordinate 258,810,618, forward strand.
AATAAAATTATTCATTAATGACATTTTAGGTTATCTTGGACTTTTAGAAAATGTTTTAAAGGAAGATTTCAAATGTTTTTTTATATGGAAATTTTAAATTTCTTTACAAAAATCAAAAAAGAACTTTTTTATCATATACTACATTAATAGTCTTTCCCATCACCATAACTATTTTAAAATATTTATCTTCTTCACTGAGTTTTATGTTTTTTTAATAAAACAAATTAATTAATGGTTATTTCAATATTTATCTTCTATTTTGCTTATTTTTTCCAACGATGTTATTATATTAAAGCCCCTATATTTACAATGAACTGATGGTTATCTCTTATATCTTATTAATTTTTTAGTAATTAAATTTATATTGAATCATTAAAATTGTTTTTATCATTGGAAATTAAATTTTCTTTATATATCGATATTTTTTGTATGATGGATTTGATTATTTCCTAAACTATATACCATTTTTACATGTAGTGTTTTATTATGAAATTTATTTGATTGAATCGGAAAAATCATGATAATTATTTATTTTTTATTCAATATAGATATTTATCAATGTTAATATTGTTTATGAATTCAATGGATCATTCAAAATTTGAAGAATGAATTGGAAATATAGTGATGGGTGGGTCTCATTTATAGATATCCTCTTGATGCATCGATTGGATGTATGAGACAAATCAGCTAGAAAAATTAAATGGATTTTGATGTATACCAACCCATCAATTAAAGTATATCGGTGAAGGTCATGAGGGTATAGATAACATTATGTAAAAGATCGTGATGTCTAGTATTATGCATTTCCTTCATTGAAAATTCAATTATTATAATATGTGGGATTATTGAATTGGTTTTTTCTATTGATTCATTTCTTAATCAAGATATTGATTAAATGGAATGTTTTTTCAGTTATCTACCATTAAATATTGATTATACCATATTTAATCATGGTACCTTATACTATATTAAAATATTAATAAGAAATTTAGATCACCCATATTTTGTTCCCATTCCCTAGGTTATGAATAAGAAATCATTGAATGAGCTCCAAGCATGAATAATGATAACTTTTTTTATATATAGTATTCCCAATATAAAATGGTTATCTTGTACATATTAGGATCTCTGAGACTAATAAACTAATTGGTACATTAGGATTGAAACCCTTGTATCTCTCTTAATTTCATAATGTAAACGTCAACTCGAGGTTACTCGAGTTGGGGTTGTTACATATTATACATCATCAAAACATAAATTTGTATTGAATTGTTAAATCACTGAAGATGGTATCAAGTAGTACTAAAGTAATTAAGTAAAAGGGAATCACCTAACACTATATTTTTACAATTTATGGGAAGTAAATTTTTTTCACTAAGCAAATTAAAGTTAGTTAATATAATTTCTCATGGAATAAATTATATCTCTTGTGTTCATGTCCTTACTTTGGGTGTGGAGAATCTCATCATCTCTCCCAATTATCTTTTTTACATCCCCTAATCTATTCAATAATAAACCAGTGGATTAACTCAATTTCATACAAGGATTTTATGAGAAGGGATGAATTAGATTCCATATATGAATGGGAAAGTATGTAAATGAGGAGGTCTAAGATTCTAGACTTTTCTCCACCACAGTGAGAAAATAAAATTCTCCATGAATTGAAATAATTGATATCACCACTGGCCCATGATCATCCAATATGAACCCTACTCCTATCATGTTATCATTATTATATAAGATGTCATCATTGAGCTTGAGGCCCTCCATTGGATTTCTCAAAGCCACCCAATACACTTTAAATGATGTGAACGACCCTTTATAGGGTCTTTGTTGATATATGAATGGGTTTAAGGATGATAAGACCCATAACCTAACATGTTCAATTAATTAATAGGAAGAACCACTCATGATTTCTGGTGAGTCAAGTTAACCTAAATTCTGAGATGACCTACTTTATTCTAAAATTTCTAAAGGACCCATCACTCTTTTATTAAAAACGCACTACATTACCAAGATTCATTATAAATGATATATTCATTTAAAAAAGGTATGATTTTATCAACATATCCTACAAAAAATAAAACAACCAACATGTTTCCTATGAGGTTCCTGAAAAAGTGATACTATTCACCTCTCTTAAAGATGTTCATTTCATATTCGACATTATACTGATTACAACAATTTCATTTCAATATTATAAAAATAATAATCCACTAGAATATGTTTTCAATGGGAATGAAATTTTGTCTGACATAACACACCAAGAAACTCAGTTCAATAGGGATATAGTTTCCCCACAGCACCTCATCCCATGGGTATTTTCCCTTTTGAATATGGGTGATATCATGAAATTCAACATTACCGGACCTACCTGAGGATGATTGGGTGAAGGAACATTGTTCTGGTTTATCTAAAATTCATATATTATATAGGAAATAATATTATTAATCAAAAAATAGGTCATTAAGAAGACTCATATAATGAATGGCCTTAGGGAATTTTATTTTATTGACCAAATACCTTGGGATGTAGATATTCTTACTAGACCAATTTTTTCCACTTAATGATACCTTCCCTTAACCTACAATATATTATTAATTATCAATATGAGTTTCAAGATATCTCTACACACTACTATATATATTTAAAGTACAAATATTTCTATAATATGAGGCCTTTTTAATATTATCATACTCAGTTTGAATGAAATTTGACCACATAGAGTCAGATGCCAGTGTGTTTCATACTAGTTTAGACAGCTTGCTTGGCATGAATTCATTAATACTTCTAATATTGAAAACAATTGTTTCACTTTATTTCTCTAGTCTCACCGAAATCAATTATCCATAATGTTATTAATGGTGGTAATATCATAAAGAAACAATTTATAATGTTATCATTAATATTCATTACTATCCTGGATGCTTTGATAACTGATAAAATGTGCATGGTCATCAATGGTTGATCACTGTTAAAAATCATGATTCCTTCATTAAATTAATAAACCCACCATCTCTAGTTATAAATTACTCTAGAAATTCTTTTTAAAATATTTTTTTAATAATGGATTCAAATCTCATAATTTGAGATCGAGATCCTAGATATGTCTTTGGAAAATAGTATTATGAAAAACCTAAACATATATCAAGGAGATTGAATTTTTATCTTGAGAAGCTTCTGGAAATAAACAAATTTCTTTCTCCTGAGCTAAACATTTATCCAATCCTTAAGAAATAAGAACTAAGGTATTCTATAAATATATGAATGCATCGTTGACTAATGTTATGAAAAATAAAATTTTTTATATAATAAATAGATGAGATATACATAAGAGCACATATTTTCCTCTAAATGTAGTGATATCACCAATCTAAATATCCTTGTTGATGTTTTTTTGCAATTCATTAAAAATTAAATTGGGAGGGGTCATATAATAACCTTGTTAGAGACTTGGGGTAGAAATAAAAAATAAAACCCATTTTCCCAATAATATAATTGAGAACCATGGAGAGGAGAAGATTTGGAAGAAAAGGATGCACATCCTCTCAAAGAAACCATGATGTCTCATGAAATTCAAAATAAAATTCCATTCCACCCTATAATTTTCCTCTTCCATGTAAATATTTACCATGATGTTGATGATAATTATTTTACAATCAAAATTTGGCATCTTCTATTGAGCTAAACCTATAGATTCTTGAATGATACTCCAAATAAATAATCCAGGTTTTCTTTCAAAAACAAGTTGGTAAGAACTAGAATCATCTTATCATTAAATATTTTTCAAATATTTTTTTAAGAAAACATGTATAATATTATGTAGGTACAACTGAAACTTCTTGTGGTGTTAAACTTTGGAGAAAAAACTAGATATTTATCACTGGTTGCTTGATTGAGAGGGAAATATAAAATATATCCCTTCAATAAATCAATTTACTAATTTTTAATGATACCCCAAGCTACATATATAGGGATATTGAAAAATAGGATAAGTCTGGGTAAATCCCCAAATCAAGATTACTTATGGACTTTTTATTTCTTATTTGATGCATATAGATTACAAAATAAAATTGGAATTGTCCTCTAATCCTTGATGAATATTTCAATAAAATTATTGTTATTCATATCCCTGTGGATACCTCCACCCTTTCCCTTCTATTGAATACTAAGATGATTTTTTTCATCAACCTTAGAATCACTAGTGAAGGGTCTATCATCAAGTTATAAGATAATTTATCCCATGAACTTTGGTTCCTTAATGAACATGTAAAGATAGGTCTTGTGTAAATCGTGTTTCCAAATTAATAAGGCACTAAACATATCTCAAGAAGATTTTTAATCCTATATAATCTTTTATAGAAATAGTTTATGTTTATTTAATGATATAAAATATGTTACATCATATCATATCCCTTGTAAGTTGATATCTAATAGATTAGTTCCTATTTCTATCCCCTTAATATTGGATTGGGTATATACACGTTGGTCCTCCCATTATTAATTTTATTTTTCCAACATATGAGCTTGATTAGAAGGGAAAACCATGAGTTCCCTACTAAGGGATCACTCCAAAAATCCTAGACCACCTGCATGAAGTTTTTATCAGGAGGTAAATTTTTAGAGAAATAAATAGAGTCTAGATTCATTTTAATTTTGATATCTAATGATAAATGGATAGTGGCCCAATAATGGTATACTTATGAAAAAAATACAATAATTAAAGAATTAGGATATCCTTTTTTGGTTGGATAATCATATATCTATACTAGACCAGTCCAAATAATCACCCAATTTTTTATTCTACCATGAGCAAAAATACAGATTTATTATCAAAATAATTAATTATTTGTTAGTATTAATAATGTTACATTATATTTTGGATTTATTTTAATGTAAAATTATTCTCATTTTATTTATAATAATATAATTAATTCTATAATAATTATAATTATGCTTTATATTGGTATAAATTTATTTTCCTTTTTTAAAATCCATTTTTCTAAAAAAGGGTTTTGTGCATTTGGTGTTGTTACATAAAAATAAGGTTATTGAAATGAGACAAATTGTATCCTTAAAAATGATTTCATATTTTTTATTTGTAGTTTCAAACATAATAATGAGTACAATTTCATTTTTTTTCATAATTAATTGTTACAATGGTAAAAAATAGTTAACACAATAAAGTGTAGAGTGAGTTAATTTAAGAAAAAACTATGTAATAAGGTCACAAAATTTAATATTAATTCTCGTTTGATGATATTACCTTTACCTTTATGAAATTATATTTTAAATATAGAATTTTGAGAGCAAATTTACGATGATTAATACTTTATATTGTTCTAAAACATTGAATAATTACAGGAGTACCACTCTCCTCACATATAAAAGGGAACCCCATACTCGTCTATTATTCACATACCTTGATAATTTTGGATCAACCAATACCTAACCAAATAACTTACCACCACCCCTCCCATCATTTATACGTTATATCCACACCAAAGCACCAACTTTAGAAGGATTAAGGTGGAGCCCACAGATTATTTCGTATAAGAGGTTTGACTCATAACCAAGTGTTTTTTGGTTTGTTTCACCTTATTCCACCTTAAAAAATTTAACTATGATGATATAATATCATAATTATCAACCTTATAAACAAAGTTTATTATTTTATTTTCACAAAACGTTTCACCTCCTTTTCCATTCTATGTGAAATGTAAGCTTTAGTCGTGTTTACTGGTGGACTACAACCACAACAAAGCGGTGTATTTTTTCCCGTCACTACCTAACATATATGGTCATAAATTTTTAATTAATGAATATATAATTTTTTATGTAATTATTATTATTATTGAAAGATAAGATATTACTTACCATATTACCCTTCCATCCTTTTTAATATTAAAATCACTCTTGCATTTGTGTGGAATACCACCTCCATGTAAGGATATCATTCATTTTCCACCATAAATAAATGGTCAAAAAAGTTTACATAATTTATAAATATGACAATTATAATATTTTTATTAGTAATGGTAAAATGAAACCATTGCCCTTTTTACTGTGTTCAATGTACCTATGTTATTTTTGAGTTCATTAACTGAAAAACCATAAATTTCCAACTTAACATAGATGTCTTAGTAAATATATAAGAAATGGTATTGAATGAAATAAAAGTTATTTTTATGTGGTCATAAAACTAAAAAAAAGTTATTAATCATGTTTATAATTAACGATTTTGTTACTCAGGATATTAAAGGGAATACCAATCGAGTTAGGAGAGGTTGTACGTTATTTTCCTTTAAACCATTTTTTTAAACATTTTAAACGTTTTCTATTAAATATCCATGCACCTAAAAATATTTCAACAATGTTCTTATATTAAATAAAATTAATATTTTAAATTAATTTTCAAATATAATATTTTTTTTACAAAGGTTTAGAATGTTATTTTTACACATTTCATGTATGAGGAACTTTTGACTCTTTTTACAAAAGTGAAAATGAATTTTTAAAAAAATTTATCACACGAATGAATATTCCCACTATAATTTCTATTAAAAATTATCAATAATCCTCTATAAGGTTATTTAGTTTTATGAAGAATATTTTATTCCTATACTTTTGGTAATTTTTTATTTTTTAGAGTTTTCAAAGGAAAATAAATTTTTATCCTTATGTTATGTAAAGCTAAAAATTGCTTATGTATATGTGTTAAACATAATATTTTAATAGAAATTATTATGTTAATACATGATTTTATGTGATTTTATTATTATATTATTCTTGGAAATTTTATATGATTTCCAGAGATCTGTAAATAACTCTAATGATCAATGAGACTGATATAACTCTCTAACACATTGGGTAAAGGTATAGAATTAACCAGAATTAAGTTACCCATATGTGATATTTTAGATTTCAAAATAGTGTATATTCTATTATAATTGTTCTTGTATGTTTTAATGTGTATATAATGTACTGAGATACCTATATGGGGTTTCAATGCTTACTATGGTATATAAAATAAATCATTTGATTATATGAGGTAATAAAACGAACTCATGATTGAAGTAAAGTTTTTGATATTTTAATTGTGAATGGTTTTTTCATGATGTATCCTGTTTTACTAAGTAAATATTAGGAAAATTATATGGCCTTATACTTTTTTATAAAATATTTTATAAAAAAATTGGTATTTTGAAGTAAATTTAATGAGAAAGTAATGATTATTTGTATCTAAAAGTTTATTTTGTAAAATAATATTTATATATTTTCAAAAATATTCAAAAGGACTAACATGTTATATTTATTTTTTATATACCTTCTATAGATTTTTTTGAATCGTCTGATATTTTAAAATTCTTTTTGTAGGTCTTAAGGATGTGTATTAATTATAGCAAGGTCATTGATGAATCATCCTGAAAGAATACAATGTGTCATGAATTAACAAAGAGTGTAATCCTACGAACTAATTTTTGTGGAAAAAAATGTATACTTTCTGGAAATGTCCACTATTCTATAAATTGTTTTTCTGATTATCTAAAAATATAAACCAAAAATATCTATAAAATTAAAGTAGACTAGACCATATTATAAATTATATATTTATGGGTTGATTAAATTACATGGTGTTATTGTTGGTATCAAATGAATGTTGTGGATAAAATTATAGGTTATAATGATAATAAAAGTTAATTTTGAGAGATTAAAATGTACAATCATATTATAATTATTTTTTAGAAAATTTCCTTGTTTCATCATTTAATATATGCTCATTTAGAATTTTTTTCCCGAAATAAAGTGGGAAAATAAATTTGGAGGGAAATAATAAGCTGAAATCGTTCCAAATCAGCAACCTGGAGTGGATATAGTTAGAATTGAGAAGTTTATTATACTCTTAAATTAATTGATATAGGCCATACCTAGTCAAAACCATGCAAGGGAGTGATTGAATTCTCTAAAATGGAACATTTATATAGTGTAACATTTCATGAAACAAAATTCTCCATCCATTGGTGGATCATCAGACTATGTGGTTTTATAAGGATGGATAAATGATTTGTAAAATATATTTTATGTTATTGGATTTTAATAGAATCAGAAATATAATCTTGAAATATATCATTTTAAAGGTGATTTTTATCCATGGTGGTCTTTTATTATAAATATTAATGGAAAAGATGGTATTGATTCCATGGAGTTTCAAACATTCAAGGATCATTTACTTAATAAATAATTTTCTAAATATTTTTACTTGGTTTGGAAAAGATACTATTAGAATTTAAACAAATGAAAGATGAATATTTTGATGCCTATGAGGAAATATTTACATGATTTCCTATTTATTCACTAAATTTCATTTTGGACCATGGTTGAAAAATCAATTAATTTCCCTCCAGATTGAAACAATGTTTATAAAGGGGATTGATTCCTCGTGATTTTTGAATTTATGAAGACATTTTTTGATGTGATTAATGGATAAAATGTATTTTATTTATTTCAATAACAATATGGGGAAGAAGTGGTATAGATAGAAATTAATGGTGAATAATTCATCATAAAAATCCAAAGGTATGGAATTAATATTAACTCATGTGATACGTGTGGTAAATGGAATTCTATTGAATGTATTATAATATCTAGAAAGTGTTTCTAGTGTGGTAAGATGGAACATCTTGATCATTTTTGTAAAGAAAACAACAATGGTAATGGTCAGACCTATGTTGATAAGGTAGTTATAAAATGTTTTAATTTTAATGTGATGGTATATTATACAAGTGCATGTCTAAAGAAAAATATGATGGACTGAGATCATCAATATCATAATAATAATGGTGGGGCTAGATCATTTGTGACAACCTAGGGAAATGAAATACCATTGAAGTAGTTAATGATATAATACCTATTTTTTGAGCTTATTCCAATATCATAATCTTCTTTAGGGTCTATGCATTCTATTATTTCGGGTATTTTTTCTACTAAAATAGAAATATCCCGTCCTAAAGTGATTACATGAAATTTGGTAAAAACTCATGGTGGAAATATTAATGAGATAGAGATTTTTATAAACCTTACAATCATCGTATGTGGTATTGTTTTTCATAAAAAAAAATTTTAACCTTATTATATTTTTATTTCATTCTCTATAGGGATTGAATTTTATTTTATCCAGATAAGATATGTAAAAGATATAGATAAGTCGTATTCGATACACATTGTGATTTTGAGTTTTCATATGAGTTCATACCTATAATAACATACGAAGAATATTACAAATTTATTAAATATGGGGATGAAATTTATCTTTCACATATCATTGAATAGTAATGAATTATTTATGTGTTTATCAAAAATTAACTTTTAGATGTTTTTACTATTGATTTCACTGGGGTTATCCCTGATTGGGTGATTAAGTAGAATATTTTCTTGGGTCTTGATGCCAAAATTATTTCAGATTCCAATTATCGAATGACTCTATTGGATCTATTAGAATTGATAATTAACATACATAAATTAATTGAGAAGGGTTTCATTAATCCTAACAATTTTCCTTAGTGTGGTCATATTTTTTATAAATAATAATAACGACTTGATGAGGATTTATATTGTTTACAGAGCTTTTAATAACATTAATATAAAGAAATAGTATATATTTCCTTATATTAATGAATTGTTTTATCAGAAGATAGGTTATTAGAATGTTTCAAATATAAACCTCAGATCTACTTACCATCAACTAAGGATGTAAGGAATAATATATTCTAAGAACATCATTTTGTACTAGTTATGGATTTTATGAATGTGTAGTTATTCCATTTGGTTTTGTTAATGAACCTATGTTTTTTATGGATCTTATGAGTATATTTTTTTAGGAGTATTTGTAAACATTTATAGTATTTTTCATTGATGAAATTTTTATATATTCCAAAATTTATGAAAATACTTATAAACTCATATGGTTTGTATCTAAAACCTAAAAAGAAAATAAATTTTATGGAAAATATTTTAAATCTGAATGTTGGTTGTAGTATATTTATTTCTTTTGGAATATTATTTCTATAGGTGGCATAATTATTGATCATGTTAAAACTAAAAAAGTGTAAGAGTGGACACAACCTGTAAATGTCCCTAAAATTTGAAGTTTTTTTATATTATTGAGTTACTACAAATGGTTTACTGATAATTTTTCTCTATTAGATTTCCCTCTAAATAATTTAATAGAAAAATTATTTAAATTAAACTAAACAAAATTATGAGATAAACTTTCTTATAAAATGAAAAGAATTTCGAATAATGACTTTATGTTAGCTTTGATATCTTGAAATGGGGGGTTTTATTTAAAGTTATGCTTCATTAAAGGATCATGGTTTTGTAAAAAATGAAATATGATCAGGTAATTACTTATGAATAACAAAAAATGAAACTCCACGAGAATAATTATCCAACACATGATCTTGATCTTTAGATAGTGGTTTTAGCTTTAACATTTTAGAGGAATGTTTTATATGTGTTAAAATTTCTATAGAATATAAATTTTTATTGTTTATATTTACACAATAAGAGTTTAAATGATGCATAGAATAGGGTTATAACTTAAAAAAGGTTATGATTTGATTATTAAATACAATATATGTAAACTAATCACAGTAGTTTATGAATTGAGTTTAAAATATGCAGCATCTTTATACATTATAGGATTAGAAAATGGTTATTTAGTTGATGATTTAATGAATTTTAGTTTGGATTGTTTTTTATCAAAAAAAATATTTATATTTTTTTATTAGGTATCAGTTTAATCATCATTGGAATAGTGAATTAAGAAGGCTTTGAAGTAAGTTCTTGTCTTTTAGGATAGAGTATATTTTCTCAAGAAGTGTATGTTACATGATTTTGATGTTGATAAAGAATATTTTATCATATTTAGAAATATGTTACATATTCCAATTGATTATTGGTTGGAGAGGGAATTATTAAGTGAATATTATAGCTCTCTATTTTGTATTGATCATAGTTGTACTAAGATATATAGAGACCATTTGGAATATAATTCTTGGGGACGAATGATAAAATATAATACTGATATATCCATGAAATGTTTGGATTTTCAATGGGTTAAGGATGAGTGTAAACTACCTTAGGGGGTGATTCATCCTTTTTTATTGCCTGAATGAAATGGAGGAATATCTATCCATGAATTTCATGGTGGGATTACAAAATAATTATTAAGGTAATAAGGTGATTTGGGTTATGGTTTCACTTTTGACTAAATATAAACATTTTCTTTTCATTAAATATATTATTCCTTTGGATCATATTTTTGTATTTCATTTAAAATAAATGATTAGGATAAATGGATTCCCACTATCCATTGTATCTTATAATGATCCCAGGTTTACATAAAATTTTTTGAAAGTGATTCATAACTCATTGGGTTTGAAATTAAATTTCAGTACACCTTTTCATCATCAATCTGATCAATATAGGAATGAGTAAATTAGTATTCAAAAGTTATAAATTAGGTTGGCTCATTAGATTACCAGGTATGTTGGGATTGATATCTCTTATTGGTATATGCTTCTTATAATATAAATTTACATTCTAGTAAATACATGGATCATTTTGAAGAAATTTTCATAAAATCAATGTTAATCTCTACCATGTTGGGATAATTTCATTGAATGGAATTTATTTATACAAAAATTGGAAGAAGAGATGGTTGAGAAGATTAATTTGATTTTCCATTATATAATGAAATCTCAAAGCAGGTAGACAACTATTAAGATAATTAAAGGAAATTTCTCTCTTTTGAGGAAAGTGGTCTTGTTTTTTATAAGGTATCACCTCAAAAAAGTGTTATGGGTTTTTTTAGGAAGGTAGAATTAAGTCAAATGTAAATTTTTTTACATAATATTATAGAAAATATGAAAATAGATTTATATAAAATGGCTTCACATATGAATTTTTCTCAAGTAGATGAAGTAAATATGGTTCTGTACTATATGACTGTAGCATAGAGTAGGTAGAAAACTATGAAAATAATCATAAGAAATATCTCTTGTGTGATGTATGAGCTCATGTTTTTTATAATCAATCACCTTAAAGAAGTGTTATGAGTTTTTTTTGAAGGGAAAATTAACATAAAATTATATTGGTTCATATAATATTTAGGAAAAATTGATTATATTTTCACATAAAATGGTTTTACCTATGAATGTATCTTAGGTAGATGATATATTTCATGTTTTGTAGTTAAGTAAATATTTACATGATAAATATTGATTTTTAATCCTTGAAGTGGTATAGTTGGATGAAAATATTTATTATTTGGAAAATATGGTTCATATTATTAATCATAAATAGAATGTAATTAAGAATTAGGTGATACACCAAGTAAAGGATTTCTGGAAAAACCATATGTTTTGAAGAATCAACATGGGAACCAGAAAAAACTATGAGGGAAAAATACTAGAAGAACCCAGGCTTCGGTTTCAGGTATGGATCTCTTTTACGGGATTTTTAAGGAAAAATGGAGAATCTGGAAATTTTCAGAGTACACGTCGTGTACTTTATGAGTACACGTCGTGTACCCCTCTACCACTCGAAGCCGTGTGAGTGGTCGTGTCTAGGCCACACACATGGTGTGTAAGGCTGAGGTGGAGGTCGGTTATTTCGGGGTACGGAAAATTGAAGTACACACCATGTACTCAAGAAGTACACGCCGTGTACTTTATTTTTATTTCATTAATCGGACCGGGGTCATGCCTAATGCTCTTAAACATCTTATTCTCCACCTAATTCCGTCTAGAGTGTTCGAGGAGGCTGATTCTTCTCTGAGCCACCGATCTGTCACCGGTTTTCCAAATCAAACTCCGTCGATTGCAGAAGAATCGCAGCGGTGAGTTCTTGGTTCTTCATTAGCCTCGTTTCCTGATTCTTCCTCTCGTGTGAGTTATCTGAGGTTGAGAGTTTTAGACGTTTTTGCAGATCTACTCCGTTCTTGGCCAATTCATGGGCCGAGGTTCATGTATATCGGTCTCCAAGGATCAAGGTAGGTGGTTTGTTGCCCTACGTTGAAGTTCTTTGAGTTTTGGTTGCAAAAGTATCGGATACCCATGTATTGGGTATCCCGGGTTAGGGGTTGGATCCTGTTTATTTATCTTCCTTAGATTTCTTGTTTGCTTGAGGTTATTAGATGATTAATAATTGCTTGTTATCATGGTTGAGGATCACCCCGTGGGTGTTTTCTCTTGTTTTGGATGTTGTTTGCCGTTTGGCATGGGTTGCCTACGAGGAAACCCCTATTGTATTGCTAGTATGCGTGTTGACTTGATTGCATGTATTTCCTGCTATTTATATGATTATGGATACATTTTTTAGCTATTAGCCAAGTAGTTTTTTAACTTACTTAGGGCTGCTAATAGTCGACTACGCACGACTGGACTTCTCAGGGCCATGTGAACCTGGTGCGGGAGATCAAAGAGGGAATAGACGATTAAGTGCTTCACTAGAGGGTCTGTTGGTTTTAATTTCGTACACAGGACCTACGGGGATCAGAATTTGTGCTTCCCAAGAGTGTTCTTAGTTTACCCACTCATCGAGACCACTGGGGGAATTAGACGTAAGTGCTTCCTCAGAGAGTCTGTAGCTATTATTGCAAGACCATATGGGAATTGACGTAAGATATTCCCAGAGTGTATGTGCCTTGTTTGATTACCGGACTATAGGGGTCTGCTAGTTAAATCCACACAGAGAGTCAGTGTGATTTTTGATGGTTGGTTGTGATGAGTCCACCAAGCCAAAGAAAAATCTTGGGTTTTGTACTGCTTGTTTTAGGTAGTCTTTTTAGATACCCGTTTTGTTACTTGCTTATCATGGGAATTAGAAACTTTTCTGGTTTTCCCTAGTTGTGTAATTAAATGAATGTGAATGGTATTTGGTAGAATTTTTTACTGTATTTTTGACCTTTACTTTTTCTATATCACTCACTGACAGTAAGGAACAAACCTTGTGGTGGTTGCCTACTGGGATTAGTCTCACACCCTGTTTGAGTCCTACTTTTTGGCCCAAACAGATTATATGGTTCTAGGTTTAGGTAGGGATTGTGGCCCTTCCACCTCAGGTACTTGATTGCTGGTCGGAGCTGAAGAGCATGGGACTGGGTCTTGGCCCGCGATGATGCTGGAGTTATTGTTTACTTTTAGTACTTTGGTTTCAATTGTATTTCGGCATGTTGTTTTTATTACTAATTTCCATAGACACATGTACCATCCTGCATCATTGTTATATCAGACCTTTCTTTCACTTTAAGTTCAGTTGTTGCATGCTATTTACTGCTTCCGCTATTGCGTATGTTTATTCTTCTGCTGCATACTCTACCAAATGAGGGCATAGTTTCCCCCACTGACTCACCAAGGCCCTCGCTGCTAGTCAGCAGCCTCTGGAGTTTGGGGAAACACGCTTGAGGTCATGTGGCAAACCGGGTACGGGGCGTCAGTGGAAGGGCTCCGGATTCAGGTCGTTACAAAGTGGTATCAGATGAGTTTTTCCTTCTTTCTATTGCCTTACTATTTTTCGACCATATCAAGGGATAGGAAGAACTGGGTAGTTAGTACATAACTATGACTGGGAGTAATTAACCCATGTACAGGTAAAAGCTATATTACCTCGTAATTTCAATTTTCAGTTTTTGCAAGTGGTACAGTTTATTATTTTTCATCGTTGGGTGATGCACATGTTTTGTGTTGTTCCAGTTTATATGATTATGGTTCTATTTGGTTGCAACCCGATGAGATGAGGGTGTGCCATCTCATGCATCATATAGGCACCGGGTAGGAAATCATTGGTCATGCATTTTACCATGCCATCTAGGGTGCATTAGAATTGCATGCTGTTGTGATAGATGTTGTGATAGATTATGCATGCCGTTGTGGTAGTTTCTGTCATAGAAATACTTGTTGCGCTGATAGAGTATCACTTCTTTTACAGCCTATTTAGCAACGGCGCCAAGCTCTGGTATTGGAGGTGTTATGGGCCCTCGAGGATCGGAATTTGGCGGATCATTGTTTGTTATACTGTTTACTTGTTGTATGCATTGTTATGATGCCAATCTTTGATTCACAGGGGGTATGGGCCCCCACGGATCAGAATTTGGCACATAGATGGTTGCTTTTCAGTGTTTCTGGAGTTTGGAGCAGTTTCAGAGCTACTGCCCAGAAAAAACCAGAATACACGCCATTTACTTCTTTCATACACGCTGTGTAGTTTTTAAACCGTGTTACTATCTGTGTAAACAAAAAACACGGGGTGTCAGAAAATATTTGGGGGCACGCCGTGTACCTTATGTACACATCGTGTCATAGTCAACTGTGTACCTGGCCGTGTCGCCAACAACACGGGTTGGGGAATCACGTCTAGTGCACGACGTGTGTTATAAAGACACGCCATATAGGTTTCTTCTGGGTACCCAGCCGTGTCACGAACAACACGGGTCGGTGTTATCTATTCTTATATACATCGTGTTTGTTCGTAACACACCGTGTAGGGGATCCTCCATGTAGCCGGCCGTGTAACCTGCTACACGGGTCGCCGAGCCTGTCTAGTACACGCCGTGTGTTAGAATAACATGTCGTGTAGTTTTCTTCTAGGTACCCGTCCGTGTCACGAACAACATGAGTCAGTGTTATCTCCTCTGATACACACCATGTTTGTTCGGAACACGTTGTGTAAGGGGTTAGCCATGTGGCCGGCCGTGTAACCTGTACACGGACCGCGGAAGCCTGGGTTGTACATGTCGTGTCCTCAGTGAACATGCCATGTAGTCTAGTTTTTGGAAGACCGTGTGGGTTAGCCGTGCAAAGAGACTCGAGCAGGGGAGTGGAGTCCAGGTACATGCCATGTTTTTGGACAACACGTCGTGTAGTCTGGAAAGTTACATGACCAATGGTGGCAGAATTGCACGCCCATGTAAATGGCTTTAATAAACACGTCGTGTAGTTTAAATACACGCCGTGTAGTTCAGTTTTTTTTCAAGTTTAATTGTTTCTCTCTCATGTTCCCGTTTTGTACTATTTCATTCTATGTTCTTGTTGATCCTAAATCTGGAGTGTGCTTTTGACCTTTCAGGGTTATACCACCAAGACATCCTCCCATTGCACGCCAGGAACTAGGCAGTGGCGGTACGCCTGATACGGCAGACCAGGGACTACCTGTAGTTCTGCCGATTGTTCCGGATATGGCACTTGCAGTGATTCCGGACACTAGTGCGGACGCTCAGTTCAGAGAGGGTTTCATGAGGTTCATGAAGACCTTCCAGAGAGCTCAACATCCTACCCCGTCTATGGCAGAGCTGACGCGAGTCTTCCAGCAGAAGTATCCTCCCACATTCACAGAGGATGGAGGACCTCAGGTTGCAGAGTCATGCCTAGAAACCATGCTTTCCATCTTCGAGCATCTGGAGACACCCCCAGATAGACGGGTGAAGCTCATGACTTACATGTTGCGAGATTCTGCCAAGAGATGGTGGGATGTGGTCTCACTGGCAGGGTGCTAGCGGACTATGGCTTGGGAAGAATTCTAGCATACGTTCTACGACTACTTCTATCCAATTACACTAAGGGCCGACAGGGCCAGGGAGTTCATGAACCTACAGCAGGGTACTCTTTCGGTCATGGAGTATTCCTCCCGCTTCACTGAGTCATAGCGTTTCACTGCCATTCTAGAAAATGATGAGCTGTTTTTGGCGAGGAAGTTTGAGGAAGGCCTCAAACCAGAGATCAGATCACAGGTGAAGGTTTTCCAATTGAATTCTATTACTCTGATAGTCAACCAGGCGCTGATCACCAAAGGAAATTTGAGGGAGACTAGAGATGTTGACCAGGGCGGTTTAGCAGCCAAGGCTGAGTGTTTTCATACTGACAGTAGGAAGCGCCACCGAGAGTCTACTCGAGGTGACTCGAGGAAGTGGGGTATATCTTCTGGAAGACGATATCTTCCTTCTGGAAACTAGGTGGTGTGCTATCAGTGCGTAAAGAGCGGGAATAAGAATCCTCAGTGCCCAAGAGATCCAGTGGACTACCGAGCTTACGGCAAGATGGATCATCTACAGCATTTTTGCAGGGTTCTTCTTCCAGCGGCTAGTAAAGGATGATCTGTTTCTACCCCACGTTCAAGAGCAGGATTACCAGTCCCACAACAGACTGAGGGCTGGAGTTCTTCAGGTTGTTCAGGCTAGGGTAGAGGTCGCGGACACGGTGGTCAGGCTCAAGGGGGATCAGCTCAGGGATATCAGGCTGCTACACAGGGCCGCAGTACTGGCCAGACCTTTGCAGTATAGCAGATTCATCAGGAGCAGGATCCTAGACCTTCCACAGTTCGAGGTAAGATCCTATTAGCCTCAGTTTTATCTTCTGCACTTTTCGATACCGGAGCTTCTCATAGCTTCATTTATGTGCACACTATGGAGAGCCTTATACTCACTGTTCTTACTTCTGAGGATACCTTGGCAATAGACACCCCTTTGGGGCATAGAACTATTAATGTGCATCAGTGCATGGAGTGCCCCCTTGAGGTTGGTGGGTGTCACTTCGTGTGGGATCTTTATGTCCTGGAGATGACAGGATATGATTTCATTCTTAGAATGGACTGGCTAGTTCCTTTTCAGGCCTTTGTCGACTGTTATCACCGCAGGGTGAGTTTCACGTCACCAGAGGGCTGGTCTTTTCTTCACAAGGGAGAATAGGATGTCCCGGAAAGCAGAGTCGGACTAGAGCATCATGGGTTGGGCAGAGTTACGGACCAAATTTCTACTTTATATCTGGATGATCAGGGGACCTCTCAGATGGATTTTCCTCCGGTGGTTGATCGCTTTCCAGATATCTTTCCAGAAGACTTCTCAGGTTTTCCTCCGGAGCGTGAGGTAGACTTCTCGATTGAGCTTGTTCTAGGAGTCGCACCAGTATCCATACCTCTTTATAGGATGGTTACGCCTGAGATGAAAGATCTCAAGAAGCAGTTATAGGAGTTGCAGGCTAAGGGTTTCATCCGACCCAGTACATCCCCTTGGGGTTCATCTATGTTGTTTGCGATGAAGGCGGATGGTACCTTACGGCTTTGCGTGGATTATCGGAAGTTGAACCAGTTGACGGTCAAGAACCGATATCCCTTGGCAAGGATTGATGATCTCTTTGATCATCTTCGAGGATCTCAGGTGTTCTTGAAGATCGACTTGAGATCCGGTTATCATCAGCTACACGTTAGGCCTTCAGATATACCCCTGATAGCCTTCAGGAGTAGGTATGGACTCTACGAGTATACGGTTATTCCGTTTGGCCTTAAGAATGCGCCAGCAGTTTTCATGGCACTAATGAACCGAGTGTTCCATCCTTAATTGGATTCCTTCATCATGGTCTTCGTGGATGATATCTTGGTGTACTCTCACACTCGACACGACCATGCAACCCATCTTGAGATCGTTTTTAGTACACTGAGGGAGCATCAGATTTATGCTAAACTCTCAAAATGCCACTTTTGGATGGATGAGATTCACTTCCTGGGTTATGTCATCTCAGAGACAGGAGTATCAGTAGACCCAGAGAAGGTGAGAGCAGTAGTCACCTGGGAGCAGCCAAAGAACGTCTTCGAGGTACGTAGTTTCATGGGGATGGTTGGTTACTACATGTGGTTTATAGAGGACTTATCACGCCTAGAATCACCATTTATGGGCTTGACTAAGATGGGGGTGAAGTTTGTTTGGTGAGAAGCCTGTGACTCAGCCTTACAGGAGTTGAATGGGAGATTGACTTTAGCACCGATTCTAGTTCTTCCCGATCCGGGCAAGAGTTATACAGTTTTCTATGATGCATCTAGCATTAGTCTTGGAGAAGTGCTTATGCCGGAAGATCATGTTGTCGTGTACGGATCTCGGTAGTTGAGGCCACATGAGAAGAACTATCCTACGCATGATTTGGAGTTGGCTATTGTTGTTCATGTTTTGCGTTGTTGGAGGCACTATCTCATGGGAGATCATTTCTTGCTATATACTGACCACAAGAGCCTCAAGTATATCTTCACACAGCATGACTTGATTCTGAGACAGCAGAGGTGGGTCGAGTACCTACAGTCTTTCAACTTCGAGCTTGCCTATACGCCTTGGAAGGGAAATGTTGTGGCAGACGCACTGAGAAGGAGGACTCAGTTTCAAGCATTTCAGGAAGCCAGGAGTGAGTGGCAGCTCATGGATCTGTTCTCTGAGATGCATCTGGAGGTACATGACAGACAGGGTCAGACGTTTCTTTCTTCCGTAGCTTTTACCTCTACCCTTTTTGATCGAGTTAGAATGAGGCAGCTATCAGACCCTGAAGGCCTAGTCCTACGAGAGGGTGTGTCAGATGGAGACCCTACTCCAGGGTGGACAGTGGGCGATGACGAGGTGCTACGTTTTCATGGCCGCATATGGGTTTCAGCAGACATACGTGAGGAGCTGATGTGGGATTCTCAGGCCTCATCTTGGGCAGTTCATCCTGGTGTCACCAAAATGTACCAAGACTTGCACCGCCAGTGTTGGTGGCCAGGTATGAAGAAGGATGTGGCTGGTTTTGTTATGCGGTGTTCCACCTGTCAGTAGGTGAAGGCAGAGCATCAGTAACCAGCAGGGCTTTTGCAGTAGTTACCCATTCCTAAGAGGAAATGGAATGATGTCGCAATGGAATTCGTGACAGGGTTATCGAGATCGCCTCGAGTAAATGATGTGGTTAGGGTTGTAGTGGACAGGCTCACGAAGGTTTCACACTTCTTGCCGATCAAGGAGACCTTCAGTGTTGATGAGCTGGGATGGTTGTACATCCGAGAGATTATATGTCTGCATGGAGTTCCACACTCCATTGTTTCAGACAGGGATGCGCATTTTACTTCGCACTTCTGGCAGGGGATACAGAGGGCGTTGGGTACACCGGTACTTCTGAGCACAGCATACCATCCCTAGACCGATGGCCAGTCCGAGCATAAAATCCAGGTGCTTGAGGATATGCTCCGAGCTTTCATTCTAGACTTTGGCGGTTCTTGGGAGAAGTATATTCCTCTGGTGGAGTTTTCCTACAACAACAGTTTTCAGGCGACTATTCAGATGGCACCTTGCGAGGCTTTGTACGGTAGGTCATGCCGATCACCTTTATGCTGGAAAGAGGTAGGAGATGAAGCTTTGTTGTGGAATCGTCTTGTTCAGGAGACTTCAGAGCAGATAGAGATGATTCGGAAGAGGATGGATACAGCGCAGTCTTGACAGAAGTCTTATGCTGATCAGTGGAGACGACCTCTGGAGTTCGAGGTCGGGGATCGGGTTTTCCTGCATGTCGCACTGAGGTTGGGACACAAGAGGATTCAGAGATAGGGTAAGCTCTAACCGAGATACGTCGGGCCATTTGAGGTTCTGGAGAGAGTCGGGCTGGTTGCTTACAGGTTGTAGTTACCTCAGAGATACCAGGCTATGCACAACGGCTTTCATGTTTCTCAGCTTCGACGGTATTTCTCAGACTCGTCTCATGTTTTTCAACCTGAGGAGGTTGAGTTGGAGTAGGGTGCATCTTTCGAGGAGCATCCTATCTGGGTTGTTGATCATAGCACAAAGGTGCTGCGTGGCCGGTCTGTCCCTCTGGTACGGGTTCTATGGCAGCACGGCCGTATACAGGACGAGACTTGGGAGAGGGAGGCTGATAAGTGATCACAGTGGCCAGAGTTGTTCATGGTTTCTTCTTCTATTCCTTGCTATGAAAATTCGGGGATGAATTTCTTTAAGGGGGGATGTTTGTATGAACCCGAGCATCGGTTTCAGGTATGGATCTCTTTTATGTGCTTTTTAAGGAAAAATAGAGAATTTGGAAATTTTCAGAGTACACACCGTGTACATTATGTGTAGACGTCGTGTACTCCTCTTCCACTCGATGCCATGTGAGTGGCCGTGTCGGGGCCACACACACTATGTCTAAGGCTGAGGTGGAGGCCGGTTATTTCGGGGTACGGAAAATTGAAGTACACGTCGTGTAATCAACAATTACATGTCGTGTACTTTCTTTTTATTTCATTAATCGGACCGGGGTCGTGCCTAATGCTTGTAAACACATTCTTCTTCGCCTAATTCCGTCCAGAGCATCCAAGGAGGCTGATTCTTATCCGGTCCACCGATTTGTTACCGGTTGTCCGAATCGAACTCCGTCGATTGTAGAAGAATAGCAGCGGTGAGTTTTTGGTTCTTCTTTAGCCTCTTTTCTTGATTCTTCCTCTCGTGTGAGCTATCTGAGGTTGAGCGTTTTAGAAATTTTTGTAGATCTACTCCATTCTAGGAAAATTCACGGGCCTAGGTTCAAGTATATAGATCTCCAAGGATCGAGGTAGGTGGTTTGTTGCCTTATGTTGAAGTTCTTTGAGTTTTGGTTGCAAAAGTGTCAGATACCCATGTATCGGGTATCCCGGGATAGGGTTTTGATCCTGTTTATTTATCTGCCATAGATTTCTTGTATGCTTGAAGTTATTAGATGATTAATAATTTCTTGTTATCATGGTTGAGGATCACCTCATGGGTGTTTTCTCTTATTTTGGCTGGTGTTTGCCGTTTGGCATGGGTTGCCTATGAGGAAACCCCTATTTCATTGCTAGTATGTCTGTTGACATGATTTCATGTATTTCCTGCTGTTTATATGCTTGTGGATGCATTTAGTAGCTATTATCCAAGTAGTTGTTAAACTTACTTAGGGATGATAACATTTGATTACGCACAACTGGACTACTCAGGGCCGTGAGAACCTGGTGCGGGAGATCAAAGAGGAAATAGACGATTAAGTGCTTCCCTAGAGGGTCTGTTGGTTTTAGTTTCGTACGCAGGACCTACGAGGATCGGACTTTGTGCTTCCCAAGAGTGTTCTTAGTTTACCCACGCATCGAGACCACAGGGGGAATTAGTCGTAAGTGCTTCCTCAGAGAGTTTGTAGCTGTTATTGCAAGACCATAGGGGAATTGACGTAAGAGCTTCCCAGAGTGTATGTGCCTTGTTTGATTACTGGACTATAGGGGTCTTTTAGTTGAAGCAACCCAGAGAGTCAGTGTGATTTTTGATGGTTGGTTGTGACGAGTCCACCAAGCCAAAGAACAAGCTTGGGTTTTGTACTGCTTGTGTTAGGTAGTCTTTTTAGATACCTGCTGTGTTACATGCTTATCTTGGGAATAAGAAAGTTTGCTGGTTTTCCCTGGTTGTCTAATTAAATGAATTTGAATGGTATTTGGTAGAATTTTTACTGTATTGTTTACCTTTACTTTTTCAATATCACTCACTGACAGTATGGCACAAATCTTGTAGTGGTTGCCTACTGGGATTAGTCTCAAACCCTGTTTGGGTCCTGCTTTTTAGCCCAAACAGATTATATGGTTGCAGGTTTAGGTAGGGATTGTGGCCATTCCACGTCAGGTACTTGATTGCTGGTCGGAGCTGGAGAGCATGGGATCGGGTCTTGGCCCGCGATGTTGCTGGAGTTGCTGTTTACTTTTAGTACTTTGGTTTCAGTTGTATTTCAGCATGTTGTTTTTTTTACTACTTTCCATAGACAAATTTACCATCCTACATCATTGTTATATCAGACCTTGCTTTCACTTTAAGTTCAGTTGTTTCTTTCTATTTATTGCTTCAACTATTGCGTATGTTTATTCTTCTACTGCATACTCTACCAAATGAGGGCATAGTTTCCCCACCGACTCACCAAGGCCCTCGCTACTAGTCAGCAGCCTCTGGCGTTTGGGGAAACGTGCTTGAGGTCATGTGGCAAACCAGGTACGGGGCGCCAGTGGAAGGGCTCCGGATTCGGGTCGTTACAAATACCCTCACTTCTTAATGTCTATACAAAAATTACGGTGATGCAAATTTAATTTAGGGGAATGATGTGAAGTTCTAAAAAATGTTAATAATTAATAAAATTTATGTCTTATTATTATTCATGATTATATTTTCTGGGCTCATATTCAGTAAAATAATTTTAGTTAATTTTTCAAAAAAACTGTAGTTTTATTCTGCATGAATTTTTTTCACTGAATTTAAGATTTTATTTAAAATATAAAATAATAACCTTATGAAATTTTATTTGGTACAAATAACTAAATTTTTTATATCATCATATGAAATTTTTTCTGGGCTGAATTTTTGTTATTTTTATGAAACTACTTCTTTTTGGGTAAATAGAGAAAATATGTATTTTATATTAACAAAGTCATTTATTTTCAAGTAATTATGAATTTCAATTCCATTTTTATTTTTTTCTAAAAAAAATAGAATTTAATTATATGAAATCCAATTATATCTTGAGGTTTCATAATTATACTTCATTCCAATATAAACTAGTTTTTATGATTAAAAATGAATTAAAAACTATTTTCCAATTCTTTTTGGGTGCTTATATCAAAATTATATTCAAAACCTTATATAAATTTTATAATGAAGAAAAAATTTGGAGTCATGATGTTTAAATTTTTTAAATGAGGTCATTTTAATTCTTGGCTATGTTGAATAGTTACCATGGTAAAAATTAGTTTCCTTGGTAAAGGGTAAAACATTACAATTAAAGTAAAAAATAAATTATTAGGTCACAAAATATTATCTTAATTATTAATGGATGATGTGATTTCAATAATTAACTCCTTTTATTAAAAATTTTATTAATTTAGAGCCACTTTTCAATTATTAATAATTTTTATTATTTTAAAACATTGAATAATCAAAAGTGTGTCACTCTACTCACTTTTTTAAGGGACCCCCCCCCCCCCCACTCCGCTATTATTCAGATAGCTTGACCCTTTTATATTAACCAATACCAATCCAAATACCTTCAAAATATCCCTCCTAATTTCATGGACTTCTAGGTCACAAAAAAGAACCAAACCAATAAGGATTAGTGTGTAATCCAAAGGAGGTTTTCAAAGAATTGGTGTAATTCTTAACCAAGTGTTTCTATGTTTATTTTTTCTTATACATTATTTAAATATAATTTCTCCTTGCTAATAGTAAAAAATATTATTTTAAATATACTTAAATGTTTTCAAGTTGATAGAAAAAAAAATCATCTCTTTTACCATCCTATGGTAAATGAAAACTATGCTTGTGTGTACATATGGAATACCACCTCCACAAAGTGATGTATTTCATTTTCCAAAAATTTATAAATATAGAATTAATGATTATATAATATTATAATGGATTTATTATTATTCTTTAAATATGTGGTATTATCTTCCTTATTATAATTCCATCCATAGGAAAAACGAATACTTCCCTCATGAATAAATATTTTCTACCTCCTTGGCAAAGTGATGTGATTAGTTTTTCAAAATAACATTACATGAATAGTTATAAAAGTGTGCATAATGTATAAATATGATAATTATAAATTTTTTAATATTCATGATATAATTTAATAATGACCACTTTGACCAAGGTTGATGCACTGAAGTTATTTTTATGTTATTAACCGAACAACCCTAAAATGACCAATTTGAGCCAAAACAAATTAGATACTACATAAAAAATGGTAAAAAATTAAATAAAAATTATTATGATAAATTAATAACACAAAAAATGTTATAATGTGTATAAAATAAATTAATGTTTTATTCGGGAAAGTAAAAGATGTTTTTGGCGAGTAAAGAGATGAGGAAAGGAGTTTTTCTTTAAAATATTGTTTCAAATGTTTTAAAATATTTCTTTTCCAAATCTATGTTCTTCAAAATGTTTCTAAAATTATCTTAATTTAACTAAAATAATTTTTTTTATTTTTTCAATTTTAATTTAATTTTTAAATAGGTTTTTAAAATGAATATTTGAAAAACAAATTGTATCATTCACTTTTTTCTCTTTTTACTAATGTGAAAATGAATGTTTTTTAACATTTTTCTCAAGACAAGATTTATCCATCATAATGTCATATATTATTTTTCAAGAATCAAATATAGGTTACAGTATTTTTAAAATAATAACATATTCATTCACTTCTATAATTTTTTTATTTTTAATAGTATTTAATTGAAAATAGATTTGTATCCATATTTTACCTTATGCCCGAAAATACTTATGTATATATATTTAAAAAATTCTAAGAGATTTTGTTTTGGAGATTAAATTTTTTATTTGTTTTTATCATGAAATATTTCTTGGGAAATTTATGTAGCATCCTCATCCTGGTTAGCAACCTAAACAGTGTTATCAGGCCAGGTTCCACTAGACTTAGGTGCACCTCCTCAAATTCCAAAGGATGCTGACTAGCAGCGAGGGTATATAAAGGCTAATACTGGGGAGGATATAACCTCTAGAGTCAGTATAATATAAGTTTTATGAGTAAAGTTTTATATATTAAATGAAATGGAAGAATAAGGATTCAACATACTCGATCTAGACCTGATAATGGAGAAAGTACAATCAATAATAGGAAATAACAGAAGAATAATCATTATCAATAAATAAGGAAATCATAATAATAATATAAAGTAGTTAAAATAATAAAAAATCATCTTTCCTATTGTAGATACAAAAAAAAAGCTTACATATCATGTCATAAATATTAATTTCCAAATGGATTTCTAATGGATAACCTCGATACAATACATATATAGGAATGATAAAACAAGAAAGATTAAAACTCAAAGGTAACTCATATAGAGAAAATAACCTCAATTTCTCCTTCCAATATCCAATTAAAAATATCTAATAATTTTCATCTCTTGAAGATGATCCCTTACCTTAATGTAATATCATAAAGTCTGCATGCGTCCCGAAGGGCCCATATAGAGTGTGAGAAAGAGTCTCAGTAAGATATCAACCAAATGTGCATACCCAACATTAATTTTTAAGAATTTTTATACTAAAATGAATAACTAAATCATCATAATGAAATTAAATTTTACATATGATTCCCTCGTGCTCCAAATCCACTAGGAAGCTATCACCAGCCTCAGCCAACACCAGAATACAATAGTAGAGAGGTTCCTCATCCTAAACCCAAGGAAACCCCTGATATAGAATGTCCAAGTGAACCCTCAGGTTCCACATCTGATGAAGTAACCAAGAACCACATTCCTTCTATGACCTCACATCTCAACAAACCAATGACGTCTCAAAGGCAAGACAATGAAAAATAATCTAGTCCCTCAGACCCCTACTCGAAGCCACTCATTAGCTCAAATCCCCTCATTCATATTCACACCAATATTTATCCCCAAATACACATCACTTTCATCTAAAATCAAGAAATTATGAATAATGGTGATCTCTATCCTCCCAAAATAATCTTGGCCAAATAGCCTCAAAATAGTGACCCCCATCCTCAAACTGATAACCTCATTGCTATCATCTGAAGGATACTCACCTTCCTCAAGGATTTCTATAGAAGTAACCCCCAACACAAATTCTTAAGACGTGTTACCAGGGGATTTTAATCAAAATATTGGTCAAAACCCTCATTGCTGAGTCAAAAAAAATTCTTAGGACTCCAATCGATGCTTTTTCCATCACAGGTGAGAATTAATCAAAAATTAGTATCTAGGAAACATCCAATTCACACATCATTCCCTTGTGACCTTGTCACTCAAGTCTGGTGGTCATAAAATCCAATATCACACAAACCTAACTCAAATCCGAACAGTCTAGTCACCTCATACTGATGCTCACGATGCCCCATCCTATGATTCCGAATCACTCAATAAATATAGACCAAGACAAACTAGATGACCACATCAAATCAATCCTGATGGTTATGCCACCTCAATCCCTCGGTCCAATCCGATCATGATCCAATGTATCACAACATCATATCATATACATATAATTCACTTTTATTCATATAAACAGTCTAATATAAATAATAAATTCAATTTAATGAATTGAATATCTCAATTTAAAATAAATAATTCAATTTAAAATAATCAATTCAATGTAATTTAAATGTTCCATTTAATAATCATCCTGAATTAAAACTTGAACACACCTCAGACTAACTACACAAGGTGGTTAGTATCTTATAACCTAGCATCACATAATCAAATGTGGTTTGGGAATTCCTAGTGGCATCCCATAATGTTACATGATCAATTTAACATCACGAAATCAATTTTTAAAAGGTCTTGCTCAAATACCCAACTGATTCCTAAAATTGAATCTCCCAAAAGACCTCTACAAATCAATGAAAGGCATGAACTCCCTATCTTGGACTCATAGACATATTAACATCCAGTATTGAGCACTAACTCCAAGAAGTCTCGAATAAATCTATGATTCTATCATGTTCTAGGAAAATAGGGAAAATGGATAAAAAGGTATTATCACTCTGTGAGCCTAGAGAAAAGGAAAATTTAAACTCATTAGAGGGTATACTTTTCAAATTGGTTCCAACACACCTTACATCATTCATAATGCATCTCGGATGATGGATCTAGACCACACCCTAGGAGGAGAGAATGATGAGAGTTCCTCCTGTTTCTACATGACCCAATAATGTGGGTGGACATAAAGTAAGATGAAAATGAAGAAACATCTAGGATGGAAACCTGATTTTTTCACCCTTTTTATGGGCCGCATAGTTTTCAAAACTATGTAGAAACCATGTGGGCTATATTACATGGGATCTACCTAAGTGGCACTACTTGTACATCTTGTCGCATGTTTTTTTTGAAATATGTGAAAATTTTATGGTATCACTCTAAAAAAACTATAGACCTCATGTATGACTGGGCACCCCACACACACTGTTTCCCCCAAACCATGCTTAGTGAAAAAAGGGGATGCATGGTTTGTTGGTAGATAATTCATAGTTTTCTCCAAAACGTGAGCCATAACCTGCAACCTTAAATTGGGAATTTGGGACTATGAAGATCCCAAAACATATCCGAACATTCCATAAAATCTCCAAGCCTCTAAAACCATCCAAAAACATGATATTTGGTTAAAGAAAATATCATATTTGAGTTTAGATGATAAAAAAATTATTTATACCCATTAATTAAAAAATTAAAAACGAGATAGGTTTGTGACCCATTTCAAAAATATGATAAATTATAGTCACTCCATATTAACATAGCTCATCCCCAAGCTATCAAAAAAATAGTGATTTAGTGAAACATACCCATCCTGTTAAAAACAACCTGGACTTCCCCAGACTCAATGGAGCGGGTCAACTACATCTAGGTGGCTCCCGACCTTAGGAGTGACATACTGCAGTCCATCCCAATAAAAAATAAAATCAATCGACTGGTCTACTGACCATTATCAGACTCAAAAATCCTATCATGATGCATCATCACTCTTGTTCCTCATCAAGTTCTCCCATGTCAAATCAAAAACCCATTATTATCTCTCACTACATCATTTCCAACCATCTTCCCATGCCACACAAGGAATCATTGATTCCCTTCATCTCATCAAATGCTAAAAACAATCTTAGTGCCTTGCACCTCAGTCATGTCTCACATCGCAATGATTACCAGATGTCTCGCACCTCAACCAACAGCATAACCTCGATGCCTTGATGCCATCCCATCTCAATAAATCCGAATTCAAATACACACAAATATCGAAATTGGTGCCATGAACCTCATATATATATATATATATATATATATATACATATCACACAACTGAGAAAGTTCCGCACTACTAACCAGCATCTGGTTTGTCCATATATATCTCTTGTTCACCTCATGCGCTCAAAATAGACATTCCTCAAAAGGACATTCCAAAGATACACAAAAGAGACTAGTTTTTTTCAAGGATACCTCGTACCAAAGTCGGATCACCATCCTACTTAGACCATTGATGCTATATGGTGTGCACCAGGCCTCACACTAGACTACCTAAATATTGTCCTACCTACTGTGCTCCACTAGCCACCAGCACCTAACCCCAATTTTATGGGACACTATCTCTGTCATGACCTCCACATGTAGTTGGAACTCATCTACCATCACCAAGTACTAATCCTTGATTGACCTCATATCCTTGAGTCTACCTTGGTACCAAACCTTTTTCTATATGAGAAGGATTTTTATAGACTCTATCAAGATTCCAGACCTATCCGCAGGCTGATGTTTTTTTCAAGGTTGCTCACACTATGTCCACAAATATATTGGCTACCCTAACTAAAATAAAAAAAATAAACAACCCACTTCAAAGTGGTTACCTAAACCCTTGGCTTGACTGTACTATTGGAACTCATCTCATCCTCTTTTTATTAAATCTAAATCAACTCCAATAAAATGACCAAAATCCACAACTCAACTTAAGTATGACCTATTTTTCAGGTTCACCTCAACTAAGAGTTCATGTTTCCTTACCTTAGAGAATGATTCCAACCTATAGATGTTTACTTTCACCCAAATAGAGTGTGTTAAACCGTCCTAGAAGCTCTCCAACCTTGATGTGGCATCTCTTACTATGTCAGGTACAGAGTGAGATAGCTTAGTGAATGTCACTTCATTGTCCATGATGGACATGTAACCCTACTGAATGCTCAAGCCATCCCGAGTACATTCCTTCCTCAACATTTACTGGAAAAAATGCTTAAAGAACCTGGACTAAAAGACCTTCTTGGATATTCCATCATGTCTTAACACTTTCACCTGATCATCCCACCAATTCTTTGTTGGCCCTCTGAGCCTATAGGTTTCCAATTTCACCGTACACCTTAGAGGTATCCCGAATTGGATCAATGATCATCCTCATTGACTCGATCCAGTTCTCATCCACATGCAGGACACCCTCACCCTAGAAAACCGGTGAGTGTTGTTGTTTTAAATCCATTGTAATATGTTACATAGACGGATTTTCTCACTAACCACCTCTATTGATCCCCTAGATGACATGTACCAGGCTCACTCTAATCTTCTCTTCCAACCATGACCAAAACACTGTCAGGTTTTTTTGTTTCCTCGCCTGCACTGGAAACTGAACCTGAGCCTATACTAGTGGGTGGTCCCATTACTCTGGATTTTCCTGACCCTCAAGGGTCTCAACCTGCTCATGATCTAGAATCACCCTATCCCCCCCTTCTTGATGTTCCATCTGATTTTCCTAGGTAGAACCAACTGAAAACCATCACATGGTATGACAATGAAATTATATATATATATAAACCAATTATTGGGCAAATAGTTACAAGTTGAGAATCCTTGCAACCCTTGACCTTCTTATTGAAACCTTTCCACATGGAATCCTAGAATCTTGGCCTCCTTAGCTGCTCATAGAAGATCCAGGTATAAAAAATACCCTAGGCCTCGCCTGTCCGGAAGAACCACATTGCCTCAATCCAATGACCACATTTCCAAAACTTGTGATCAACATCACCCCACACAATAGTACCCACCTTCTCCTATAAGAGTCAGGACCATTTCATATATCACATCATAAGAAATATATATATATATATATATATATATATATCATGTAATATCAAATTCACAATGAATTTCACATTTCATCAGAAATTTTCAAAGGTATATGATTATACTTATCTAGAACATCCAATCATGTGCCTAGACCAGAGAAAAAACAAGCATAGAAAATGCACCTAGGGTTACTATGCCAAGGTTTGAAATCTCATTCCATGTCGTACCAATCCAAGTTTTAATTTTATTCCATACCATACCAGGTGAATGGACACATATGAAAAATAATAGCAATTCTAACTTCAAATAGGCCACCCTAGGTGAAAATCAAACTAACATTAAAATGAGAAAAATAGAACTACAATTCCCACCCATATTAACTTGGTATGTCCCTCATACCAGGAGATGGAGGCACCCAAGCATGACCTATGAATCTTATTCTGACCACATCTTTATCTGAAATCTACCATAACCTAAAAAGTAAGACCAACCACAAAGAAAAAAGAATAAATATTGATCTCATTAGTATCCAACCTGACACTACTACTAAATCACTGTCAATAACTAATATGATACCAACTATAGCATCCCCAACCAGATTATCAACTTGAATAGTTCTATCGAGCCAGGTGCCACTAGAATTAGGCGCACCTCCCCAAATGGCAAAGTTACTAATTAGAGGAAGGGGTTTATTAAGTGTAATAGTGTGGAGGATATAACCTAGGGTGGTAATATAATATAAGTGGTCTGAGTATGTTTATATATATATATATATATACATATAACATGCATCAGAACAAGGAGAACATAAAATAATCAAACTAGACCTTCCAATGGTGAAAACACAATAAACAATATGAAATTGAGATAGCATAATAAATATCCAATAATAGAGGAAGCATAATAATAATAAATAGAAGTGGAAATAATTAACAAACGAACATGACACTTATAGATCCTAAAACAAAACATTCTTATATATCATGTCCAACATATCAATATCAAGAAGGTTCACCAATGGAAAACCTAAATACAATACATATATAGGCATGCATAAACATTAAAACAAAGAAACAAATGAAAACAAAAATGTAACTCTTGTAGAGGAAAGAACCTCAAGGTCCCCTTACAACATCCCAAACCAAATAACTACTAAGGTCTAGATCCTAAAGCTGATCCTTTACATAAATCAAAACATCATAAAGTCTACACAAATCTCGAAGGGCCCATGTAGGGGTTAAGAATGATTCTTAGTATGATACCATCCAAGTGTACATAACCAACAAAAAAAATTTATGAATGTTTATACATAAATGAATAAATAAATAATAAAAAATCAAATTAAATTAAACATAATCTTCCATATTTCCCAACAGCCACTAGGAAGCTATCACCTACCTCAGGAAATGCAGAAATATCGTAGGGCAGTGGTTCCTCGTCCTAACCCCATGTCAACCCATAATATAGAAATTACAAGTGAACCCTCAACTTTAAACTCTGATGAAGTGTCCCAGTACCACGTTCCCCATGACACCTCATGTCTCATCAAACCTTAGATGTCCCGAATATACGCCTAAGAAAAATAATCCAGACTCTTAGAACCATGCTCGAAGGCACTCATCAGTTCGAAGCCCAAAATTTAGAGGCACAACGATATATATCCTCAAATAAATATCATTTTCATATCATAGCATGACATCCCAAGAATTGTTATCTCCATCCTCCAAAAAATATTGAGTCCCAACGAACTCAATATGGTGAGCCTCAACCCCCAACAGATAGCCTCATCACAATCATCTGAATGCTCCTCACCTTCGTCATGGATTTATATAGAAAACACCCAAAACTATTAAGACAAACTACTGGGGGCCTCTACCCAAACGAGTGGTCAACACCACCTCATCATTGTGTCAACCTATGTTCACATAAATCTAATTGTTCATTTGACCATAATGGGTGAGCGGAAATCACTAAATTATACCTATGACACATCCAACAGGCACGAAATTCCCCTGAGTCCATGTTTCTCAAGTCTGATGTCCATTCCATCCAATATAACATGATCCACACAGATACCTGGATAGACTATCCACATCATATTGACATCCATGACACCCCATCCTATGATACAACATCACTCTATCAATCTAATCCAAGCCCAACTAGATAACCAAATCACCTCAATCCTAATAGCCATGAAACCTAAATCCCTCAGCCCAAGACTGACATGATCCAAATGGAATAAAATATCATATCATATATATATAACTCACTTTAATTCATATAATAAATTTCAAATAAACAACCAATTCAATTTAATTTACTTTAATAGCTCAATTTAAAACAAAAAAAAAATCAATTTCAAACAAAAAATTCAACATAATTGAATTGTTCAATTTAACAATCAACTCAAATTAGAACAATAACACACCCTGGACTAACTACCCAAGGTGTTCAATAACCTTTATCCCTACATCTCACAAGAAAATGTGGCTTGGTAACTTCCAACGGCATCCCATAAGGTTACATGATCAATTTAACTTTCAAAAAATCAATTTTAAAAAGGTCTCACTCTACTACCCAATGACATGAAAAAAGAATATCCCCTTAAATGTATGAAAAAACACAAAGAAGAGCATGGACCTCCTATTTAGACTCATATACATAGTCATGTCTAGTATCAAGCTCTAACTTTGATGGTTTTAGAAGAAATCAATGATTCAGTCAAAGTCCCTAAAATTGGGAATAATGACTCAAACGGATTTATTACTCTATGAGGTGAGAGAAAAGAGAAGAGACGGTAGGGAGAGGTTAGACTCATCGATGTGGTTCTGACTCACTCGATGACATTAAAATTGGATTTTAAACGGTAGATATAAACTACACCCCAGGAGAAGAGGAGGATGAGAGTTCCTCATACTGTTGTGCGACCCATGAATGAGGGATGAGGGAAAAAAGGTAAAAAATAAGAAAATGGAGGATGAAAAACAAAATTTTCACCATTTTTAAAGGATTCATGGTAATCTTGAATATTTTTCTAAACTATGCAAAAATTGTGTGCGATACAGTGCATGGGTACTACCTAAGTGTCCCTACCTGTGCGGCTTACTGCACGGTTTTCCCAAACTGTGCACAAATTGTGCAGTCACCTATTGAAAAAATTGAATAACTCCTAAATGGAAGTGTGACCCACACATATGGTTTTCAAAAACCATAATCAGTGCCAAAAGGGGATGCATGGTTAGCTAGAAGATCCAATATGGTTTTCCCCAAACTATGTGCCAAGACTAGCAACTCTAAAAAATGACTTTGTCCCTTCAATGCTCATGAATCTTATCCAAGAACATGAGGAACTCTCTAATCCTCTAAACCCATCCCAAAAAAAATGATATTGGTTTTATGAAACTCTAAAATGTGCATTCATTATGGTCAAATAATAATTCAGAAAACCAAATAATTCAAAAATTCAAAATGGTGTAGGTTTTTGACCAACTTTAAAAACTTGGGTTGTTACAATTTATTCGATGAAGAGTGAGTTAGATATGTCTCTCCAATGAAATGGGTAAATTTAGGCAGTTAATGAGAATTATTTTACTCTAATTGAATATGTTGGAATTAACCAATATGGTTATTAATTTATATGGTTTATTGTAATGGTGAATGTTGGGATAATTTCCCATTATATCTACGTGGTTTTTAAATTATTTCTATTTTATTTAAAAGAATTTTTTTTATTTAACAAGGTAATAAAATATACTCATGATCAAACTAATGTTTATGATATTCTAATGGTGAATGGTTTTTTTCAGAAGTTCCCATGTTTTCCTAACTAACTATTATGAAAAGGGTTTTCCCTTATGTTTATTTACAACTACTTTAAAAAGGGTTTTGGAAGTTCAATTCATGTTTAGTTAGTTATTATTTTGAGTTAAAACTTTGTTATCTATAAAAGGAACATTTCCTTATGAATTTACCTGAATTTTAAAATGGTCAAATGAGTTTACTTTCGATTTTATATCCCTCATGGAGATTTTTTTTCCTCTTCCCAAATTTCAAATTTTTTCATAGGGATTAAGGATATGTATATATTAATTCATGTTCAATGGTGAAACATAATTAATAAACAATAAGTGTTTTGAATGAAATATGAGTGTAAATATAGAAAATTGTTTTTATGGAAATATTGTATACTATATGAAAATTTACATTATATTTTTTATGGGATTAATAATTATATAAAAATATAAACATAAAATACCATGAAAATTATATTAAGTAAAAAGTTAGATGTAAATCATAAAGTTATAGGTTAATTTCATCATGCAGTGCTATATTTCATACATGAATGAATTGACATGAATTTTATTTGCAATGTGGAAATCTTCTCTCACTTATGATTCAATTCAACAACTCTGGTAAAAGAATCCTGGTTTGAATTCAATTATCCATAAAGGGAGTCACATTTATCATATAAAATTTGGTATTAATAATTATATATTATCAAAGAAATAATTTATCATTATAGATATTATACTTGCAGGCTTCAGTCTCAATATTATAGTTTGATAGATCTGGGTATGAGAACCAAATTCTTGAGACTGATTTGGTAACTCTGGTATGAGAAACTGATGGGGGTATTTAAATTCTTATTTAGGACTATATGGGAAGATATTTTTGTCTCAAATTCATATTCTATATCCAGAACATCAAAATAATTGGGTGATAATTTCCTTGAAAACCCGAGTAGTGGAGGAGAAAATACATCATAGTATCCTAGGGAAAAGGGATTTCTGGTGGAGGGATACTGGCTCAAAGATCCACTTCCTCTGATCCCACCAATAGGATATCACTAAAATCACATAATCATTGAGAAGAGGGGAAATTGGAGGAATAATATATGATAACCTTAGCACTCCAACTAGAGTAGGGTTAGGAAGGTCATGATAGACTAAAGAGTAACTAGCATGAGAAAGTGATTTTATAGACTCAACATATTTAAAAATAAAATGAATGTGTAATATTATTAAGATTGAATAAAATTTGATGAATCTGAATCAAATATTATTATAATATTTATTACATTCTATTTATTTTTTTGTTTATTAATATGAATATAGTTGAACCAATTAGGATTATTATTGATCAAAAAAGGATAGATTTTAATCATATAGAAAAGGTGTGTGGGAGTGGGGTTAAAGATATTATCATGTTTTTAGTAGATAATTTAAATAACCCTTCTAAAATAATTGATTCATGTTCACATTGTTTTTATTATTGAAAAAATTTTCTAGCTGAGATTGATGAACACTTGATAGATCATTGAAGAAATAAAGAATTTAAATATATAACTACACAAAATGAAGAACGAAATATAGAATTTATTTGGGATTAAACTATATTTTATAAATCTTATGATATGAGAAAAACTGTAAATGTTGATGTCGATAATATTAAGAAAATAAAAACATTAATTGGTTTTATCCCTCTTGATTTTCCAAATCTATTTGAGATTTTAAATATCTTTTAAATTCTTCCACCCAATACTGATTTAACTAAATAAATAACATTTTCATCTACACAGAAGAAATATAATTTGAAAACAGGAGATGGATAGAGAAACACCTTCACTACAAAATGACTTTCTCTCTTGGATGATATCTTACAAGGAAATAACGATCTTCCTTGTCAATAATATAATGCAAAAAAATATTATAGTAATTTTGTATGAACACTAAAAGAATACATGATTATCAAAATGACTTTACATTGTTTCATAAGGAAAATATGCCCCTTAAATATTTCCTTATCTGTGGTGTATATTTATATAAGAAAGATTAATCTTTTCCTTAAATTTTTTATGAAACTTTACAATAATTCAATTTCTTAAATGACTAAATGGACGTAAAGATATTGTAAGAAAATTTATGTGGTATGAAAACACATGAATTCAAGATAGGAAATTTCATCACCCATTAGACTCTCATCGATAGAAGAAAATGATCCTGGGAATACAATGTTTGGAAATGAGTTTAGAAACCTTCATCATGCACTTTATAGAGATAAAATTAATCCTTTTTATATAAAAACTAAAGCTCATGCTACATGTATTGTTATGATGGTAAATTATAAAATTTCATTATGGATATGAATGAAGAATATATACATTATATTTTCTCCTTATATATCAAGACAAAAATAACTTGGTAATTATATTGATGTTTATTTGGATTCATTTTGAAATTGACATGGGATTCTTGTGTTATGTTTTATGATGACGATATAAATTAAGAGTTCATGTTGAGACTCATGTAATTTGGGATGATAAATTACTTCTTGCTATATTTAAATTTATCTATATATATCAATAATAGAATGTTATGATGCCCTATATGTGAATAAGGTACACACCCAGTAACGCTGAAATATTACATGAATTTATTGTTTATATAACATCATATATTTTTTCCCTACTAATATAAATTCTGATATTGGATAACATAATTAGATAGGAATCCCAAAAAATGTATTACACATTCAACACTGATAATAGATGAACACTTTGAGAAAGTGAAGGTTATTTTCACGATTTTTGGCAAACTATTTTTGAAAAACCTTATGAAATTGGGTTTGAAATGGTGAATATTTTTTTAATTACTATATTTGAATTGTTCATATGACATTATTTTTAGCGATTCTATCCACATAGAAAAAAATTGCTAGTCTCATTATAACATTACTAAATACACTAGTAAAAAATTAGGGCACTAAGTTTATGTTGGAAATAATTTATAAGGGGATAAAGGAAGAATTGGCTTCTATAGTTGGTGAGAGTTGTACTTTTCTTCTTCTAATGGCCTACACTCTTTCAAGAAAATGGATATATATTTTTTGACTTCCTTAATGGTACAAATTTCTCAGAGAGGGTACTCACTAAATATCAGTAATATCATGTCATTGAAAGATTTTAAGTTAAAGTGATTAAAATAAAATGTTTTTTATTTTTTTATGCAATATTTAATTCATATGTGAGTACATTTAATTCAACATAAATTTTTTTAAAAGAAATGAACCATGAATTTCTTTTTTTCAAATATATATATATAGTAAAGTTATGGACCCCATGAATTTTCTAGCTATAGGAAAGGAAATTATTGTCATATTAGATGAATTTGAGAAATTATTTTCATAGTTATTATTTGGTATAATGGTTCCCAATATCATTCACTTCATTTGAGACATTTGATTATGTGTTCCTATACATTATATATGGATATATCCCAATAAATAGTATATCAGGATTTTAAATGGGTACCTAAAAATAAAATTCAAACATAAGATTGTATTGTAGTGAAATATATTTTTGGGGTAGCAGTTGAATTTTATAATGAATAATTGTCTTATATAGATAGAATTAGTCTCCCTAAATCACATAAAAGTGGATTCCTTTTGGGTAATGGGATTTCTATGAGATAGTTTTTTCATAATTACTGTTAATAAGTTAAAGCACGTTCACCTTTATACATGAGATAATATTATAAAGGATCAATGATATTTGGAATCTCAGAATGTACATATTAAGAATCATAATCCAATATGGTCAGAAAGATGGTTATTAAATATATACAATCAGAATCTTATCAATTGTTTTTGAGGAATTATTTTTAAGGAGTTATCTGTAAATCTATATTATATTTCAGAATGACTTTTATGGCTGTCATGGGGACCAAATGTTCCGGTATTATATTATAATTGTTATTTAATTAATATTTAAATATTATAAATAAAGGAATATGGTGAATTTAGTACGATGAAAAGTAGTTAAGTTACACTTATAGTATAATAGATATTTATATCTCATATCTAGAATGGAAATCTGATTTCTAGGAATATATCATACTTTGTAATCATAAAATAATAAGGGATTTTAATTATAAAATATGTCAAGTGATAATATTTTAATGCAAATATGATGATCATAGAAATTTACTTGAATCAATGAATAAGAATTTATAATAGTGATTTTTTGAAATGAAGGGTACAAGGATCAGTTTTTAATAATGGAATCAAATGTAGAAATATTATTTAATCTCATGGATCTTACGCGCAAAAATTAATCTATCATTATTTTTTTTGACTAAAACAAATATAGGGTTAAATGAAAATTACATTGAGCATGATCCTCTCATTATGAGGTTTAAATCATTTCTCATTGGTCCCAATGAATATAGAAAGTTGTATGTAATATAGAACCATAAGTAAGAGATTCAGATACATTATAGAGTGGAAATCCATTCAACCATTAATGAAAAATAGGGTTCAATGTTTAAGTAAAATATATATAATTATATTTTTATATACAATTAGTTTCCTCATAATATTATGTGTTTATTAATATATTTGTATAGTAAATATTAAATATTTAATTAGTTCAATAGATAATGGATTCTTCATATGATGATTCTACTAATCTCAATGAACAACATATTGGGGATGTTAAAATTATGAAAATGGTGGATGTTAAAAAAACTTCTACTTGTGTGAAATAACATAAAGGTGATAAATATGGGAATGTTTGTTAGGTTGAAAAAAGATAAGAGTGTGTAGCATTACAATGTTTTTAATATAATAAATGCGCAATTTTGTGGTAAAAATTCAAGGTTCAACAGAATGTTTGTCTTCATCCAATTAACCCCAATAAGTCTATTATCATTAATGGGTCCATTATTCCAATGCATGTGCCGATTGATATAGATAAATGGCATAATTTTGATCATTATTTAAATGTAATGATTTGGGAATTAATTAGTGTAACATTATGGTATACTTTCTCTATTTTTCTAAAGAATATAATACTGCATCATCAATTTAGTCATCATTATTGCATGTAGAGTAAATTTATATGAGAATTTAGTCAAATAATATTTGTACTAATGATCTATATAAAGGATCATAGGGAATTTCATATACTTATTATTAAAAATTATCTTAGGGATGTTGTCAAAAAAGTAAATCCCCACCCACCATCTATAAATACACACATAATTAATTAAGAAAATTGGGAAACTTTTGTTGTCCAAATGGATAGGGAGAATTTGTGGTACATTATAATTGGTATTATTTAATTTTAAATATTGTGTATTAAAAATTTTGATACATAATTATTATTTAATAAAATGATATTAGATATTATAGTGTAAAAAAATACATTTAAACCACCATATATTTTTTTTAAAACAATGATTGAATATAATTTACTTAAAAAAATTATATGTTCTTTAAATATATAGTAAAACATTTATGTGATATTAAAAAAAATATTCATATTACTTTATATATATGAATATTGATGAATCAAAATAATAATTTACCTCTATCAAATTTCATGTGCTATAGAAGGATGGTTATGTATATATAAATTGACTAATTTCATTTTAAAACACACATAAAATCATATGAATCATGTATAAAAATTAAACCATAATAATTTTTTCTTATTTCATAAATTATTATGTAAAAATAAGACATTATTTTCCCATATTTTTTCCATTTTATAATCTAGTATCATCTTCTATTGTTCTTGATGAATGAAAACTTTTATTGGATTTATAGTTTGCAGAGAAATATATCAATTATATAGGTGTATTGTTTGAGTTTCATCATTAGAATAATTGTTTTAACAAAAATACACAAGGATATACATATGGTAAAATGAATAATCTGTATGCATAAATAGATATTATTATCGAAAAAACATATTTGGCATGCTGATGTGATATAATAGTTAATTAAAAAGGATAAATTAAATTAATCAACATAAAATAAACTAAAACAAAAAACACACACACACACACCAAGATTAGAGGATAGTAATTCCCATAAAAGGCCTGCCTTGCCCAATGAAATTGATTTTATCATAAACTTTTGTGATAATTTTGTATCAAACAACTACTGATCCCTTTCTGGTACTAAAATTATATAGGGTGATATTGATTGTGTTTTATATCTATCAATACCTGCTCTTTAATTTCAATGAGAGGTACAGTGTACAATATCCAAGGTGTTGTTTTATAAAATTAATATATTCAAAAAATCATTTGGTTGTATGGATTCATGGTTCTCATTATCAAAGCATATATCTATATATTCTACTAGATGATCGTGATGTTCACATGATAAAACATTATATAGTAATATTTGAAGCATTTTTGTTTAATATTATAATGATTCCTGATGATAATGAGGTATATCCTTTCTAATTTATTTTATTTGAAGAAAATTTTACAATTATTAAAAATGGTATGAATTCTGGTAAGTTATTACAAAAGGGGAAACATATGGGGGAATGGAATGTCGATTACAAATAGTTTAAAGATTAATTAATATATTGAAATAACTTGTTGTGGGTTCCTTTACCCCACCAAATTCACTTCAATGTTTATTAATGCAATTATTTCATGGATGTAAATTGTTCGAAAATATAAATATGTCTTATATTGAATACTAAAAAAATGTATGGATATGTCACTTCTAAAATTATTATTTTAAAGAAAATAAACACAATTAACATGCATTAATGGTTGAGAGCCTCAATTTTGAAATTATATATGATGTACATTTTTACAGCTCATTTTTCCAAGAATTGATTGTTGGGATAAATTGAAATATAATACTATTCAAATTTTATATTTTAATTTATCTAAAATCAATGTAAAGGGAATTTATTATGGAGAAATATTTAGATTCACTAGTCCTCGTGTAACCTCTATAGAAATAATTGTAATGTTAGAAGATGAGATTTTATTAAGATCACACCATTTATCCGCAATATTTAAAAAGAAAATAATAAACAATAAAATATACTTAATACCAACAATTAAATGGTAAAACTCTACACTATAATCCTATAAAGTATATTTTCATTTTTTCATTATTTATTCATTTTGAGTGTTTAGGACTCATTAAAATATCAATGTTATCACTTTAGATAAACCAAACTTATATGTTTTGGATCCAATTCATGGACATCAAAAAAATAAACCACAGATTATTTCTATATTAATTTCTAACACACTATATTAAATATTTTACAAATAAAACTCAAATTATATGTCGTTTATTATGTTTTAATAAGCATTTTAATGATAGGGAAGTGTATATTTATCTTTAAATCCATGATTTTATGATAGTTAATGCACACTTAAAACCTATTGATTTCTTTGACTAGATAAGTGTTAAGGTATATAAAATAACATTTCTCTATCAAAACGTACATTAAAACATTTTTTTAAATTTCCCATATTTTATATAGTGTCTGAAAAACATGTTATCACACTGATTGTGATTATTAAATTTTAAAATTTATAAATGATATCATATTCCATCGAAAAAACCTAGTCCTCGATGTCGTAATTAAAATGGTAATTACAATTTCATTTGACGTATTTATCAATTATTTATTTTTTATATTTTTCATGTAACACCACAAATCTC
Organism: Viscum album; assembly: GCA_963277665.1. Lineage (NCBI taxonomy): Eukaryota > Viridiplantae > Streptophyta > Magnoliopsida > Santalales > Viscaceae > Viscum > Viscum album. The sequence goes on from OY728150.1 coordinate 258,852,510, forward strand.
AAAAAATCACATATTATAAATAAGATATAAAGATGATTTGGACTTGGAGGGTAGCTCACATGGTGTTAGAATATTTTAATACATCATGGAGAGGTTTTTTCCTATCATTATTAGTAATATTTATTTTAGTTCTAGGACCTTAGAATATTTTCAAATGACCCATAATATTGAATGTAATTATTAAATAAAATAATGGTGATGATTGAAAAGGGGAACCAGTACTAGAAATTCAATGTTTTTACATCTTATTTTTAACTGAAAACTTTTCCAACAAAAATAGTATGTGGGAGTGACTTATTTGTAATGGGCTAGTTCATTTGTCCCCAATAAATTATTTTCACAACTATATTTTTATGTATGAACTATTTTATCACAAATAACATTGGAGTTCATGCACATGTAGTGATTGGAAAGAAATATATGCAACTAAATGTCTATTCAGTTTTAGATAGTACATTTTAAAAAAGGTATTTGTGAAAAAATGACATGTACACTGCTAAAACCCCCACTCTGATAATGGATATTGTTTATCAATCTATCACAAATACATTTATTGATAATTGGTATTTATGATGGATCCATATTAAATATGCATATAATAGGGTATTTTCAATGGATTATGTTGCAATTACAAATATTTTGGATGGATCCAACCTAAATATTATCTTAGAAGGTTTCTCTATAATGGTCTGGTCCATCATAATTACTACTTTCATGGTAGGGAAAAATTATTATTAATGGTGCATTTTTTTCATTTTATATATTATCTATTCCAAATGAAATTCACATATATCCCAAACAACAAAATGTTTGTGGTAAAATTTGGATGAAAAAAGTCCATTGTAAAAAAAATCCTATAAACATGCAAATCCAACCCCCCCTCCCGCCCACTTTTTTATTACATCATGAACCTCACATGTTAATTATTTATAATAATTTAATTATTTTGAGCCTTGATTTTTTTTTTGGGTTGAGTGGCTCTTTAAAATTAATATTTTTTAGTTTTCCTCTTAAGTGATCAGTTAGCACATGGTTAAGAGAAATTGTGTTCTAGGCTAGGGCAAACCATGTAGCCTAGATAATGGTATAGTCTAGGGAACATTTGTGTACCCCCCCCCCCCCCGTACAAGCTTGTACAGTCCCTCCCCATTAAAACACATGAAACTACATGGTTGGTCCACAATCTAGAAGGTCATGTGGCCAAATAGTTTGGTCTTCTAAGGGTTCTACAAAAAGGAAAAGATAAATAAAATAATATAATATATATTTTAATAATAATAATAATAATTTTATTATTATTATTATTATTATTAAGATTGTTGTTGTTGTTATTATTATATTTTATTAAATCCTTAAGAAGATCCACTGTGCGACTCCCCTTATCCAAGAGCCTCTCCTTTGTCATTTTATTATCTTATTTTAGGTGAGATATACTTCAGTTAGGTTCTTATATCCCCCTCCTCACTCATTTCCCCCTATTTCTTTCTTTTCTTTTCTCCTGGGTGGCACCCGTATTTTAGTCCAAACCCTAACCTGATTATGGGTTTTCCTCTTATTGATTCTTAATGTTTATGGATATTCGGTCACATTGAGGATGATTATAGCCACCACTGTCAAGGGAAGTTGGTTCTCTATCAGTTTTAGGTAATTTTTCCTCCATTCCTTCACTTTAGATGAATTTAAATTGGGGATTTTATAATTATTAGGTTTCTTTTTTTTATAGAGTAGTTTGGACCTCGTTGAGGTGGACTTGAGTCCTCGTTGTCGACGGTAAATTATATATGTATGCACAGGTAGGCATATGCATATATAAGTTACGCCTTTATATATATTCACCCATGGAAGTATAAATATATATGTTGGGGATAGGTGTGCTTATATATATATTATATGTGTGTACGTGAGAGAGAGAAATGAGTTTGTGTGTAAGTGTAAAGGGGAATATAAAAGTATAGGCATATGTATATAGACCCCATTGTACATATTCTTGCCCATAAAAATTGTACATTTGGGTGAGGTTCTCTTTTATATATGTGAATGTGATACGCATTTGTGAAGAAAAGGGAAGATTTGAGTGGTCTTCATTAAAAAGTACCATGTATTGAGGTAGGTTCCCTATGCCTAACCCATTAATTTGAATACCATAAATTCTTTGTTGCTTTAAAAGATATGTTTGAATCATTATATAATTTGTATATTCTTTGAAAATTGGTTGTGAGTTTTTCAAATGGATCTTCATTTATTCTCTATATTTTAACCTAATCTTCTAATGTGGGTACTTCCTATTAAAGAATTCTTAAAAAAATTGAAATTCATGGTATTTTTATATTTAAAATTACTTCTAAAACGGTTTCTATCAAGAAAATTATTAATACCCAAAGTTTTTTTTCAAAAATTATTATGTTTATTTTAAAATGGTGTGGCCCATTTGGAGCTTCGTGTTGACTTATATTAAAGAAAACTTTCTGTATGAATTAAAATTGAGATGTATGTACTCGATGTGTGATTTATGATATCTTCTTGGAAAACATTTGTGTACTTGGTTTAAGTGAGTTGTTAAGGGGATATACTTAGGGAGGTTAATCGGGGGGATAAGGTGGATGGGTTTTTGGAATGAATGTGATATGTATTTATATGATAGTTTCGCATGACCCTCATCCCAGTTGGTGAGGACTTGACAAGTTCATCGAATAGACCCAAGATCAAATCTGGGTGGATGCATATTTCCAGGTTACTATAGTAGTAGTGTAGCACGCACTATATTAGTCGTTGTATTAGGTACTGTTCGGTACTATAGGAGCGGAACAATTCATCTATTTGGGCCTTCAGGCCACCGGTTTGGTCCTCAAGCCCTTCAAGGCCTTTAGGTTACCACAATGCCTTTGGGACACCTTGAGGCCTTTGGGCCACATGGAAATGGAGATGTACCAGACATATAACAAGGAAAAAGGATCATGATAAGGATTCAGAGCATACACATTCACCAGAGTAGAGCTAACTAGACATGTAAGAATGACGGGTTATGATATTGCCATCGGTATTGGGCCTATGCAGCTCTACATGGGAGAACTAGTCGACCAGCCATGTGAAGATGGAGAGCTGACATCACAACATTTTCTTGGGAGGGGTAGTTTCACGTTTTCTTATGTGGGTTTATTTCCTAAGACCTATAGATCATGTAATGTCACTTAAGCCGTCAGGCATTTTAAAGGTTCCCCCTCATCCCTCAAAAGGTGGATTGTCACAAACCAATAAAAATTAAAGGCCTTCGGGCCATTCTAGCATTTATTTATATAATTGCTTGAAAAAAACACACCTCCATTTTGGCATGGCTCATGAAAATCATTGGTAATTAGGTGGGAAGATTTGGTTTAGTATCCTAAGAGAGTCGGTAGGGCTAAGGCCAAGTCTCGCTAATTGGATTATAGAAGAACACTAAGTAAACATCCATTGTAAAGAGATTAGGGGCTCGGGCTGGACTATTACATCCAGGAGATGGTTTAATCATCAAGATTATGAGAATTCTAGGACCCTACTAACCCCAGTTACTCAGGAATTTCACTTTGTACTTGTACTATTTGATTCTAGTTTTCATGTTACTATTTGAAAAATCTCTTTTTCTCAATTCCTTCCCTTATTTAAAATAATAAAATGAATTTTAATTTTATATACTATTCTGTATCTAGCCTTCCACATATGGATAACAAGTTTTGGGAACTATTTTAAAATTTTAATAGAAAATGGTTTTTCCAAAAAATGGATGTTTTATACTTGATTTGAAAATAATGGAAAACATTAATTTTTATATATCTTATTTTATAACTATCATGACTTGGATTTCTTTTTAAAGGTAAGGAATATGGAATAGTTTATTTGGAAATTCTTACTAAGTTTTCATATTCAATATTATAGCTTTATCTTTGGTTTTAGCTTCTAGTGAAGCTTTTATCTTCAACTCAGTTGTCATGGAGTGATGTTGGATTAGTTTTTGATGGTGAACTGTGGGGTCCCAGGGAGCTATGACCAGTTTTATTTCCTTTCTAATTCCATTTCAATCATATTTTTTTAGTTTTTATTAATATATTTATTTATTATTCATTAGATAAATCATTCCCAAATGAGTGTTACTGATTCTAAAAACTAGATGTCAGCCCAGGATGATCTAAAATCCCTCTTAGGCCTTATTTCAAGCTAGATTAGATGATAGGTTTAGGGTTGAATGATGTTGGTTCATGAAAGAATAGTAACACATCATGGTTTCCCCTGTTTTTAGGTTTTTATGGTAGTTTATACCTATGCTCTTGTCAAAATTAAAGTGGCCAGTTACAGGTAGGTTCTTGACCACCGCCTATTTGAAATCACGTCTGAATTTTTTTTCGTGGTCCAGGATGGTCTTTCCAGAAATTCATATCTTGGATCTCAAATGTTTTTTAGGTTTTTGGTCTTTTTTGATTATTTTATTTAATTTTAGATTTTGTGGGGTTTTTTTAAAATTATAAAGTCTAGAATGGACTTTTAGTAGGACTTGGGGAATCAGGGTTACTATGAATGGTCTGAAAAACCATCTCCAGACCATGAAATTATCTTCAATGACATCAAATATACTCACAAGATTGATGCACGACCAGCAAAATGGTGAGGTAAATCTATGTTTAGTGGTTATTCCTTAGGGGTTTATGGAATTTTGATTCTATATTAGGTTGCTTTTGTTTGTTCTTAGAAATGGTTTTAGTTTTTTTTTTTGGGGTGTTTCCCTTGGGTTCTAAAATGGTAATTCGTTTATTGATATTGTATTTCCAAAATGACAATCCTATATTCCTTGAGAATAAAATGGGTAGTTTTTAAAATGGGAATATTTTTTGGAAATTATATCATTTTGGGGGGGAAATGGTGCTTTTTTAAGGTTTTGTAAAATGGGAAATATAAATTTATTGAAAATGTGGAATTTGGATATGATTTGTTTTGGGATGATAAAGGGTGGCTTCAAATTAGTTGGGGATTTGAATTTGGGTTGAATGTTTTATTTTGGGAATGGAAATTGTTTTTAATTAACCGTTGGTATTCTTATGAATCATCACATATATGGATGTCCATATATGGAAAGTGGTTATTTAGTTATTAGGATAAGTGGAGGAGTGCTTTATATAAAAAATTGATGTATATATTTGAGGCTTTAAGGAATACCTATGTTGGGTACTTAACCTCTTAGGGTTGTTTTGTTTTCTAAAAATGTAATAAAAAAGATAAATGCGGGAGTTAAATGTTTTAAATAGTGGGAGTGGTGTGTTTTTTCCTTTTTGTTTTTGGATTTTTCCTTTTCTTGATTTTTTTTGGTTTGGATGTGTTCTAGTTGTTGTTCAAGTGTTGTTTTAGTTTAGGTGTTGATTTGTGAATGGTATATGGAATTTTGTTTTGTGATGGATTTTGATTTGTTTTTATGCTACTTGTCTTTAGAGTATGCCCAGAAAAGTCCCAGTGAAGAGTTGGTGGTTGGAATCTATGGTTCCTTACATGGTATGCTTAGTGGAGTTTAATTTTTGGAAATTGTTTCTATTCATTGTTTAATGGTCTATACTTGTCAAATTTGAGGTGGATAGTGATGTGGCCTTAAAAACACATGTTTTTCGACATCTATTTAATTAATTTTTAATGTTTTAATTGGTTATTTTTGTACTTTATACTATATATTGACACTTTTGTATTTCTATAAATAAATTTATCAATTTATCAATTTTTTTAATTTGTCATGTTATTTATGCTTTAAATTAGTTAATTTATGTTTTACTTTATTTAATAGTCTAAAATTTGTTTATTTAGTATTGGTGTTTTTGTCTGCTTAAATGATAATTTAACATTAATTAATTAATTAAGTCTGCTTTTGCCCATAATTAATGTAGTCTTAATCTAACATTTCATGTATTAAAAATTAAATAATAAAACCAAATTAATAGATGTTTTTTTAATAATTCATTAATTAAAATATAAGATTATAAACTTATTTAGTTTTATTAAGTCTTTTATTTAAATTTTATTAATCCACATAATGGTATAATAATATAATAATTATCTTTCTACCTTAAATTAATTTAATTTGATATAGTAAATATTTTAAACAATTTAACTTGGTATTATAAATGTTTAAATTTTATGTTAACTTTAAATAAGTTAGTTGATTTTTAATTTTATTTTTAGTATAGTAATAATTTAAGTTATTCGAATAGATGTTATTAATAATTTAATTTAAGTTTATAAGTTATTTAAATTTTCATTTGTTATAATTCATATTTAGTTGTTATTAATTATTTTGTTCATTTTTTATTTAATTTTTAACTTATTTTATTTACTATGCTTATTTTGCAGTTTAACGTTTTCAACCCAGTCAGGGTCATGGTGTCTCCACGCATCGGTCTCCTCACGGTCTCACTGTGTCTCTGCCACTCTAACTTCACAGTTTCTCCGCGCACAGTGTCTTTGACAGACTCACCATAATCCAATTGACGGTGCCACCGTCAATCGCTTCTACTATCTCACCGCAACCCTTGGGAACCGGTGGCACCGTAACATGTGAAACTATGACCCCTTTACGGTTCCAAAAAAAAATATAATTTAAACTCTCTCATTGTTTCTGCTTTGCCACCGCTTCTTTCATTCAAGGTGCCTCTGTGAAACCCATTTTGCGGTCTCACTATTTCTCATTCACCTAAACTGGTGCCACTGTAACATCCTCGCACCGTTTCACCATCTGCTCAGGCACCGTTTCCACCGTACTACCATATCCTTTACAGTGTCACTGTGACTCGCTGTGCCACAACACATTACCACTCTACCTCTTCACTCACACCTTCCTTCTCATTCTCATCCGCCTCTACTGGTAACTTCCATTCACCGATGATTTTCAATCTCTCACTCATAGCAGCCTCGCATCATTGATAATCAACCCATGAGCTAACGTCACTCATTTTCTCACCATCGATATCCCATTCCACCAGCAACTATCAACCCAAACCAAATCCATCCTCAAGCCCCAAATTCAAGACTCATTTTCAGTTCGAAAAAAATAGTCGACACCGGTACCTTTCCCCATTCCTTCCACCATTTAAATCCCAACCCCAAAATCAATTCCATAACATAAAAACCAAGCTTCACATTACGAATCTAAAAACCATAATTTTATCTTTCCGCACCGCCAGACCTCAGAAACCACCATTGTAGTAGACTTATATTGTGCCACATTGCAGTCCTCGCCACCACTGGTTTCGTCGAGTCAGCGTTTATTCCTTACCGCCACGTTTGATGAATCCATCACAGATCTAAAGCTTAGCTCTCTGTAGAGAACCTCTGTCCACCACCGTGAGGATAGAGCAAAGCCAGCTCAGCCGCTACACCTGAAGTCCATGTCGTGTTGAAGGAGAGTTTTCGAACAAGAGGAGGAGGAAACCCATCCAAGGAGGAGTCGTGGTCACTTGCCTCGCTATCGCGGATGGAGGGTGAGGCCGAACAGTTCCCGCCGCCTGCTGGTATCTGAAGGAGGAGGCCGAGCTGAGCTGTTTCGCAGGATGAGGGCGCTGTCTTTGGGAGGAAGGAGAACCCCCCTTGCGCCGAGATTTGGGGGGGGGGGGGGGGGGAATAAGCTTAATTATAATATAAAATTACTTATATAATAATAATAAAATGAATAATAAAACTAATAAAATAATAAATTTGTTATGAAAACTAAAATAATAATAATAATTTATCAATTTAAGTAAAAATAAATATGTTTAACTTAATATTTTAATGGATATAAAAATTATAAATTAACTTCTTTTTTAATAAAATAATTATAAAATTTAATAATAATATATAATGTTATAAATTGTAATAATTAAAATAAAACTTTTTTTATGATAAACTTAAAGTAATAATATTAAGAACCTAAATTTTCAAAAAAAATTAAATAATAATATTATTAATTTAATGGTTTAATGAATACTAAACATTTAATTAAATCTAATTTTTAGTTAATCACCTTCATAATTAATAAATAATAACATATAACTTAGAAGATTAATTAACAATAATAATTAAAATAATAACTAATAAATATTTAATTTTACATTTAACTTTTGTTTAGTAAAGTAATTTTTTTTAACTTGGAGATATTTAGTTTTTTTTCTGTTCTAATTTTTTGCAGGTTCATACGGGAATCAAAATCCCATCCAGATTCACACAACTAACTCAGTCGGAGTTAGTTACGAGGGGGAAACTAGTGCAATGTTCCTGTCGTGAAAGAACGCATGTCAGTGATGCACAAGTGAGGGACTTTTGAAGTCGGTTGAATTGGACGGTGACAAGCAGCAGATGACGGAGGATATAAAACAGAGAAAGCAGCAGAATTTGGAAAGGAGGACTCTCATTCACTCGAAAAAACACACCACTGGAGAGCAGAGCCGAGACGCTCCGTCATTCGACGAACACATCAAAGCAGAGCAGAGAACCTGTAGCACTTCTCGGAGAGCCACTCTTCGGAGTTCCGAGGGCCATGGGCAGTAGTAATTGATGCAGGCAGAGGGAGTTTTCTTCCTCTATTCTATTTTAATTCTCTTCCTCTATAATTGAATGATTTTAGAATACATAATGGAACCAATTTTAGGCTAAATACTTCTAGTTCGGGGTAAAAATCGAGTCAACTGGTTATCATCTTTATCTCTTCTCACTATCATTTTTAATGTGATCGGGATTGATCAGCAAGGTTAGTTCTGATTACATTCAATTGTAATGTATCACCTTCACTTAATCTTGTAATTCTATATTCATACGGTGAGTTTTAATGTGGATTAAGTTTCTTAGTATATTGAATTGAACATAAAGACTACTAAACAAATGACGAGTTTGTTCTATAATCTTTTCAAACCAGAACTTCCAAGTTGGTTAATCTAAGGGTGGAGAACTCTGAAATTGGTCAACTTGAGTGATTTATATCCTATAGAGGGAAATAAATCACTCCTTTTTATTAGTATTAGTTGTAAACACTATCATGATAAGGGATGTTTTCAAAACCAGTAGAGTAGATGTTTTCCCCGAACGTTTTTCTCTTGATTGTTCACTCTCAGAATTTTATCTCTCTGGTACTGTTTTAACTTGTTCCTTGTTTTGATAGAGTGTTGAAAAAAAAACTGAAAGATGTGTTTTCATTTGTGCTAAATAATAAACAGTAAAATTTTAAAAAATATATTTAAAAATAGAAACTCAATCCCACTGCTGACAACAATGGGGTCTTTAGTTAGTTTTTAGAAAAACTAGTGGGAAAAATAGCCTTCCATGTGTGTTCAACCCTGCTTACCACATATACTGTAGTTAGTAGGAATATAAATATTAAACTTTAACTGGCTTCAATGACGGTTTAGGTCAGATAGAGTCTTTGAATGAATTATAAATAAGTGTTTATATGGGTATTCCCATTGAATACTCTTCTCAGACTCTAAATTGAGTGGTGATTCTGGAGTCTTTCATGAATTTGGAACACAATCAAGTCTTCTTGGTTTGACTCCCACCATTATTAGCTAAGAAACATAAGAATACCTCATCTATGGTTGTCTTAAGGGAAGATGTTTTGGTTGGTGTGGCTGCTTGGGTCACCTAAATGTGGTTCTGTAAGTTGCGTTATCAAATGAGGAAGTATCTATATGGGATTAATAGCTATTGAATGAGGCTTAGTAGATGCTTCAAGACATCAGGGATCTAGACAATGGTCTTAGAGTGAATATTTTCACATAGTGGAAGAGCTATTAGGTGTGGTTTATGTGCAACCAATATATTATCTCTCACAAAGGATTGAGAACTGTTTACATTGCCCATTGTTTTGGTGTGTTTTTTTGGAAACTTCTTTTTGGTAGATCTTCATGGCCTTATTTTTTTGGGATTTCTTTGGTTTTTCCTTGTATATGTGAACTCTTGAATGGTTTTTATTCTTTTTGAGTGGTTATGGTTTCAAGTGGAACATGTTTGGAGATGATCTATCTTAGGAAATTATGAATTGAGATCTAGTAATGGTCATTTTTTCTAGTTATTTCATTAATGATGGAGAGATCCATCTTGTGTATTCTCTTTATTTTCCATGGATATGGATGACTGTGGCTTGCAAAGATGAAATTCGACACCAAGGCTGTTAGATTTCCTTAATTTTGGGTTTGGTTTTGTGGTTTCATCCCACCTAGAGAATCCTTCTTTTGTTCCTCATTTATCCATGGGGGTTTTCCTTGGAGTCTTCTATCATTTCTCCCTTTCCTAGAAATTCTGGTTTCAATATATGTTTCTTTTGAGAACTAGTTTAGAGTAGTATAGTTTTGGATGGCATTATTTCTTGTCTTGTGCCTCATCTTTTAAGAGCATGATCCATGTTGAGGAAACTAGTGTTCACCATGGTTCTAGAATTGTAGAGAGAGTTCCATGGCATGTACCCATGGAAAACTCAGCAATCAGGATGTTTATGATGCAGAGATTCATTGTTTCCACTCTGCCCAACCATAATCATGGTAATTGGTTGGAATGAATAGTAGGTCATGTGGTGAAATCTCGTGGAGATCCCAAATAAGCCCTAATGGTTTCTAAATTATGGGTTGAGGTGTTCCATGTTGAGGTTGTGTTTGGTGTTTTGAAATTCTTCATTGAATATTTTTCAGAAGGATTTATTTTTTGGGTCCTGGTTTTTCTCTCTTTCAGTGTGGGTTTTTCATTTGGAGATAACCTATCCAATATACTTTTCTGAATCATCGTTTCATGAGAAGGGTGAGTATTGACTCTTGGTATTTAGGTTTTGAGAACCTCATCTCGTGTAGAAGTGTTATTTTTTCTAATGTTGTGGGCAACTAAATCATTGGGACTTTCTAGGAGTAGAAAATGTCATTTTTGGGAAAATTATCAAACCCTGACCCTAAAATGTTGATTATTTATAATTATTTGATTATTTTGAGCTGTGATTTTGAGTTTTGGACTGAGTAAGTTTTTAAAATTTAAATTTTAGACTTTTTTTCCAAGGAATATTCTTGACATATTGTTAGGATAAACCATGAACCAACCAATTGCAAACTGTGTGTCATAGGATGAGGTATTTTCTATGGTGCACGAATATGTACATGGGCGTAATCCTCCCCCCCAGGTGACCGTGTGGTCACTCTCCCTTGAGATAGAAGAAGCTGCACTATTGGCTCATAATCAGTAAGACTTTATGGCCAAACTGTGTGGTCCTCCCATAGTTTAAAAAAATAAAAATAAAAAAATAACTTTTAAATGATTGTTTTAATAATAATAATAATATTATTTATTAAATCCTTAAGTTTTCACCTTCCCCCAACCCACATGGAACCCTCCCCGCCCTTTACCCTTGTTCAAGACACCCCCATCCCAAAGGGGCTCTATGCACATGTGAATCCCCTCCTCCGACACATCTCCTCTGCTTCTTTCTATACAATAGGTGTGATCTACATTGGTTAGCTTCTACTATACTATTTCTCCCTATTTTCTCCATATTTATTATTTTTTATTTTATCTCAGGTGGTGCATGTGTTTTAGTCCAAACCCTAACCCTATTTTTGTTGTTCCTCTTTTTATTATTTATGGTTAGGGATCTTGGGTCCCATTGAGCAGGGTTATATTACTCATTTCATGGCTTTTTGGATCACCATCTATTCAGATAATGTTTCTTCCATTTCCTTCACATCGGCCCAATTTTTATTGGGGATTTTTTTATTTTTGGGTTTCTTATATTTTTTCTAGATTCTTTTGGAACTATTTTTGGTAGATTTGATCCACCATTGTCATAGGTGAGTTACATGTGTATTCATAAATAGACATATACATATATAAGTTCCCCATTTATATATAGGTGATCATGGTAGTAGTGATATATATATATATATATATATATTGGGGATGGGTGTGATTATATATATATATATATATATGAAAAATGTTTGTGTATGTAAGTGTAAAGGTGAATATGAAAGTATATAAATATGTATAAGGACGACCATGTACATATTCATGGACGTGCAAAAAATATACATTGGGGATAGAACCAGGCATAGGGGGAGTGTGGTGATGGCATTCATGGATCATTATGGGAGTGGTAATTCTTTTCAGGCAGAGGCAAACACGGTTCTCATAGGACTTTCCATATTCCGCCAGAGGGATATTATCATTGCTTAAGTGGAAACAGACTCCATGATTATTCAGGATGCCTTGCACGGTAAAGTTACCACCCCTGGTCTATTTCCTACATTATTTGACAATGCAAGGCCCTTATTAACAACAATATTAGAGTCACCAATACATGTTATGAGGGGAACAAATTTGCAGACTACCTATCCTCTCTTTCAGCCCCTGGTACCCCAGTTTTCTTCCTTTTTAACGTGTATAATTTTAAAATAGAGCGGGTGAATCTTATTCGGGGCGATGCCCTGGCCTTCATTATTTTTCCATCTTGGTCTGGATGCCATCATTTTTTATTGTATTGTATTTTGTATCTTTTTGAATAAAAATTGTTATATTGTATAGATTTAAGTTCCCTAAGCCTAAACTTTTAATTTGAATTTCATAATTTCTATATTATTCTAAAAAATATGTTTTCATTATTATATAATGTGTATATTCTATGCAAATTATTTGAATATTTTAATTTTCTCTTAACTTTTTTTCTATACTTTTACATAATATTTCAATGTGGCCCCTTCCTATTAAATAATAATTCCAATATTTTTTTGCAGTCCATGGTATTTTAAATGTCCAATTGGTTCCTAAATGATTTCTACCAAGAAAAGTAGAAATTCCCAAAGGTGTTTTTCAATAATTAAAGTGTTTCTTTCAAAATGGCGATGCTCGATTAGAACCATCTACTGTTTTATAGAAAGGAAAACCCCTCTTGAGGCATTACCTATGAATTAAAAATGTGATTTATGTGCTAGATGTTCTATTTATGATATGTTCATGGTAAAAATGTGTTTACATGATTTAAGTGACTTCGAAAGGGAACTCACTTATGGAGGGAGATCCGAGGTGAGAAGGATGATGAGTTTTAGGTGCAGAGTATGATATGTATTTATATGATATCTTGATAAAAAAATAACCTGAATTTAGGCATGGAATATAGTAATCTTGGGTATTTAGGTGGGAAGACTTGGTCTAGTAAGTTAGGCGAGTCGTCAAGGTAGAGGCAGAGTCCCCCTAGCAGGATAATGTAACAACACTAACTAAAAATGCATTTCATGGAGATTGTTCACTCAAGTAGAATTGTTGCATATGGGAGATATTTTGATCACCACGAGTTTGATGATATTATGGCCCTATTATCCCTAGTTACATAGGGATTTCCCATGGGGATTTAACTATTTAATTCTAGTATTCATGGTACTATTTTATAATACAGTTTTTATTAATTCCTTTTGTTATTTAAAATAATAACAAGCATATATATTTTCTCTATTTTTATGCATCTAACTTACCAAATAATTTTTACCATTTTTTGGTAACAAATTTGGATATTTAATGGAAAATGGTTTTACCAAAAAATTAATGCTTGATACTTGATTTGGAAACAGTGGAAAACCTTACATTCTACATATATTATTTTCAAACTAGAATGAACTGGATTTCCTTTTAAAGGTAAGGAATAAGAAATAATTTAATGGGGAATGCCTACCAATTTTTAATACTCACGCCTATAGCTTTACTTTTTATGATTTTCGTGTTGCTTACAGCTCAGACTCTATCTCTATGGAGCGACGTTGGATAAATGGTTGATGGTGACAGGCGAGTCCACATAGATCAATGTCCAATTTTATTTCTTTTCTATGGTCAGTTTAGTCTTATTTATTCCATTTTTATTTATTTATTCATCTATTCTTCATGGGATAAATCATCCCCAACTTAGTATTCTTGATTCCTGATACTGGTTTCCAGTTAGGTAGGATCGAGAACGCCTCTTGTGCCTTGTCGCGGGCCTACTCGTGTGACTGATTTAGGGTTTACCTAGGTTGGTTTATGAAATGTACCCTCATTATCATCTTAAGACTTATATTTATATCAAAAAACCCAAATGATTTTATATCAATCCTTCAACTTAGTAGATTCTGGGCCAAATCAACAAATTATGTGACAGAGTACCAATTTTAAGATATTTTTTTAAAATTTATTTTTAATGGTCATCATTTATTATATTTTATAGTTTTTTAATATATATAGTTCTTTAGTTATTTTAAATTATTAAATTAAAATTACATTTTTTAAAAGTTATAGTAATTTACTATAATTTATTATAATTTAATTTAACTTGCTGTAAATTACAATTAAATTATTATAAATTAGAAAAAAATATTATAAATTCAAATAAATTAGTTATAATTCATATTAATTGATAAAAAATTATAATAATTGTAAATACATGTAAGATTAATTAAAACTAATATACATTATTATAAAAAAATTAATTTACAGTAAATAGATAACGTTTAGTATAAATTAATATACATTTTATTAATTTGTATAGATTAGAAGAAAGATTGGGAAAATTAATATATAATTTAGTATAAATTATTAAAAATTAGTATCAATTAATAAATACTATTATATATCACTTTAAATTAAAAAAATTAATAAAATCTGTTATATATTCATTTAAATTAGAATAATATAATATAATTTATTATAAAGTAATATAAATTATTATATATTAAGTTAAGTTAGTATAATTTAACATAAATTACTATTTACTGTGAATTTTTTTATAAATTACTATAAATTCATATAAATTATTATGGCTTACAATAAAATAATATAAATTAGTATAAATTCAAAAATATTTGTGTAAATTCATAAAAAGTTAGTATAATTTGGTATCATTTACTAAAAATGATAAAAATTATTATACATTAGTTTAAATGAGTGTTAATTTATATAAATTATTTCACATTTGTATACCTTAATATAAATTATAAAAATTAGTGTAAATAAATATAAATAAATATTAATTGATATATGTTTTGTTAAATTGAAATAATTCAGTAAAAAATACTATAATTCAGTATAATTTATTATAAATTACTGTAGATTATTATAAATTCATCGCAAAAGAGTAAAAATTAATATAAATTACAACAAAAGTATATAATTTTGTATAAATTTATATAAGATGAAATAAAATCGTATAAATTAATAAAAATTATTATTTATTAGTTAACAATTATAAAAAAAATTGAATAAATTAATTTAAATTACTATAAATTATTATAAATTACTATAATTTAACACAAATCAGTTTAATTTATTATAATATTGTATAAGAAGAAACAATTATTCCGTTTTATCATATGTGAGTATAAATTAGTATAGATTAATAAAAAAATTACACTTTTATATAGATTAGAATATATTAATAAAAAATATATTTTTAGTATAAATTAGTATGAATTGATATAATTAAAAATAAATTTTTATTAATTATAATAAATTAATATAATGTTCTCTAAAATGGTTTAATAAAGTATATATTAATATAAATTACTATAAATTTTCATAAATTCGCCTAAAATTATAATAAATAAATAAAAATTACAATAAATACGTAAAATTTATTATAAATAACTGTAATTTATTATGAATTAGTATAATTTATTATAAATTAATAAAATTTAAAAAAAATATTATAAATCACTATAAATTAGTTAAATTAATAAAAATTTATATAATTTTGTATAGATTGGTATAAAGTGGAACACTGTCATGTTTCTTACACATGTTGTGTCAGCATTATATTTATGCATCACTTCATGTGTGATTTTAGCCTACTACACTCATATGAGAGAAAAATACCACCACCCCACAACCCATATTTTAAAATTTATAAATATATAATAAATTGAAAATGAAAAGTTTTTTTGAAATATATTATAGAAAATAATTAACTAGTCTTTTAGTAGAAATAAATTGCATAATATATTTGAAAATTTATATATAATAAAATAATTTCTGGTTTTTTATAAAACAATAAACCTAGGAAATATGTAATATTTTTTCCACAATATTGTGTTAGGATAGATCATCATATAAATTAAAATTTATTTAGTATAAATCTTATTTATATTGATGGTGTTGAAGTGTTTATATCATTCACATCTTCAAATTCAGGATTTGTTTCCAGAAGAATAATTAAGTTCCCATGTAAGAAGTGTCATCTCAAAATATGTGAAACATTTGATAATATTGGAGTTCATCATTTTAATTTTTTTCATAATTATTATATTTTTTGGTGTTAATATAGTGAATGAAATTTTAAAAAAAATAAAAATATTGGTTTCAAAACCAACAACGTTTTAAAATTTAGTACATGATGTTGTTGGCCTATATTTTTTAGAAACATAAACATAGAATGATAATTATAATCATGAATTATATAAAACTAAAATTTTTTATTTCTTCAAATATGATGAGCGTGCCTTTTATCCCGAATATCATAAAACCAAATTTTATGATTTTATAAAATAGTTTCTTTGATCAAATATTTTCCTTCATTAAAACATTATTTCTAGAAGAGAATACATTTCCTATAAATTTATATAAAGGATAAAAAGTGGATTCATAATTTGGGTTTTAGCTTTTAAAAAACCATGCCTATTTAAATGAAAAATTCTTATGTTATGCTGAATATGAGTCATTAATTAATTTAACAGCGTGTGGAAAATTGAGTTCCAAAGAGAAATAATAAAAAAGTATAAAATTATTCTTTTAAATCAATTGAGTTATTTTCCTATTATATCTATACTATTGTGCCTATTTATGTCTCCCATAAAGACTACATTGATTACTGTCATCTATCTAATTTTTATATCAGTAAAAGCATCAATAATCCCTATAATGGTTATTCTTGGGAACACTTTGATCAGGTAAAACTGTATTTTACTTCAGAACCTCATAACATTTGATTGGGTATTTCTGTTGATTATTTCTATATATTTAGTGCTTATGGTAGTTAATATTCGTGTTGACCTTTTTTCATAACTTCATGTAGCATACCCCCTTGAATTCTAATGAAGGAAACACATATATATGTCTCATTACTAATTCTAGGATATCTGCAGAAGAATATTGATGATTATTTGAATCCATTTATTGATGAGTTAATTTTATTTTGGAATGATGGTGTAACTATATATGATGCAGTAAAAGATCATAATATTATACTCAAAGTCAGATTAATGTGTAAAATTAGTGACTTTACAAAAAATGGTATGTTATTTTGATATAGTACACAAAGTCATAAATATTTTCAATACATTATTGATGACGGAATGGGTTTATGATCTTCTATGGAAAAAATCCTTGTATTTTTACTTTCATTAAAAATTACGTCCTATAGATCATCCATTTTAATATAATCGATTATTTTTTAAAAAAAGTTATAATTGAAAGAAACAAACCTCAAATAGTGCCCTTGGGTATTCTGATAAAATACATTATGTCACCATTACCACCTATTACTATTGGAAAAATTGTCTACCAATAAAAAATATATGGTTTTGGGAGAAATCATAATTGGATAAAGTGAATAATTTTTTTGTGACTTCTATATTGGACTAATTTTTTCATTTATCATATATTAGATGTATTGTATATTGTGAAGAATTGTTTTAATACCATGTTTTATACTTTGTTGTACACCCCTAAAAAGACCAAATATATTGTGAAGGGATAGTTAGGTCATTCCAAATTTTACTAGGATCCAAAACATGAGATATTAGGAAATGAATTACCAAATAAATTAATGAATATAAAATCATATTATGCACTTTCTAAGGGATATATTTTATTATCTTTTCATTAGATTAAATATTTCGGGTTACTATATGGTTATACTTCTATGTTTTCTCATTATATCAGAAATTGACATATTATAGGGTTAAAAAGTCCTAACTACCATGTCATCATGAAATAATTACTTCCTATTATCCTCATAGGGTTGTTAAATATTTCCAATCTAGGATGTTATTACTGAAATATCTTAAATCTTTTTATATTTCATTACACAAAAAACATACTATTATGCACTAGGTTCACTATAAAATGATGTTGTTCTGCTTTATTGAATGGCCTGATGGCCTTATATATTTTATTCATTTTTATAATCCCCTTTTTAAGTGTTTAAGGGGAACCCTTAAATGGCTCGTAGGATTGATGGCACATTACTTAGGCTGAAGATCCTTAAGGAATTCATCCCAAACTATGACTACATGGAACATCCCCTCCCCAGCATCTATATTGTTATGTCATGTCTCCACCTTCACATGTTTTTTCAACTAGTTATTCTGTGAAGATATGCATAGGTTTGGAACCGATATTGTTATGATTTTATGTTAATTGGAAAAAATATTTTTGTTTTTCCATGTTTGAGTTAATGGAATATTCAATATTTCATTTTTCTTATAAATAAAAATGGGGGTATAGTAAAATTATAGTGGATGTACACATTTAAGAGTTGTGATAAAAATTTATTGAAGATGGAATGTAATAAGACATCGATTAAAGGTTAAATTGTTGAAACATACATACATTTGTAAATTTCAAATTTCAACTCATTTTACTTAAAATTTTAATATCCTTTATAATATAATTGAATGGTTCGTAATTAGAAAATTATTTATGATGTCAAAACCCACTAATCATTAGTATAGAATCAGTCCAAGATTGGTTTTGAGGGTCATCATGAATAGTGGATTTTAAATAAATAAATGCACATTGCTCATTCATATTATATACTAAATTATGAAGAAAGGAAACAATTTTTGTATTAAGTTTTACTTTTACTTGGGTTTTTAATATAATTATTAAAATTTAATTAATATAATTTTTTTTCTAGATTATATAATGATCATTTCAAAACAGATTACACAAATTACCCGAGATGCGCTTAAATAATGTTATAGTGTAATTTTTATTACTAGTTTCAAAGAATGGTAAGTTAAATTATTTATGATCGAATATATGAAATAAATTTACTATTTTATATATTATAAATTATTTATTTATTAATCTTGGTATCAAAACATGGAAATAAATTTAATATTTGATTATATGAATTTAGTAGTCTCTAATCTAGATTTTTTAAATATTATAATTCTTATGTGGTTGATGAACTTCAATTTCATAAATGCGCATATGGAAAATAAAAAAACTAATTTTTTTTGATTATTTAAAGGGACATCATCATATAAAAAGTTAATTTTTATTACATGGAATGTTGGATGAAATAATTGAGTAATGCAATCTAGAGAAGAAATATGTAACAATGTTTAAATTTCATTTCTTTGATACCGGTTGAGGGTTTTTCAATTTTCCACTATACAGAATTATTGATATTAAATATAAAAGTCTACCTATAGAAAATGAAATATCATTTTCTGGAATATTAGAAACATTAAATTTACTATGAACATTATCTTTTTCTTTGATATATTTAAATGACTAGTAGAATGTAATAAAAATGAAATTTTATGACAATTGGTTTGTAGAAAATTTATTTGGTGTTGGTGAGGAAGAATAAATCAAAATTTTGCAAGAAAATTCAGTTAATATATCTCTTAACCAAAGTGAAAAATATATCAATTATAATACTATATATTTAAGGGATGATGATGTTGATAATTTTGATGATATAACAAATGAATTTGATATTTTAAGGGTTGATGAATTTGATGCTCGTTTGGAAATTCATGGCAATGAGGAGGAGTTTGAAGAAATTTAAATCGATACAAATGATGATGGAGATGTAGATAAAGAGTGATTAATATTTTATTTATAATAAATATTTATTAGTTTTTCATATTTAATATATGTATTAACTATTATTTACATAAATATTATTTTCATACAATTACTTTCAAATAATATTTTATATTATTTAATTGTTTTATATTTTTATAGAATCTTGAATTTGATATAAAATAAACTAATTTTTTGGATGGATGAATACAATTATTCTGAATTGATACATTTCTTGACAAGGATCAAATACCTGGTGATGAGCCTCTTGATTCACTAGTAGATGATGTTGGAAGAACACCAGAAACATGCAGTGGTCAGGGGCTTGCATGATTGAGGATTCTAGAACTTTTTCAATGGTGATATCCATATCATGAATTTAGAACTCTTTCAATAAAATAATTTTAAATATGAATTTTTTAAATTTTTATTTATTTTATTGTATTAATTAATTATGAAAATAATTATTCTTATTTTAATTATTTTTCAAATCTAGTCATCGGTGAGACGATTTTAATTTTTAATAAATATTTTTATAATTCATATGTTTCATGGGATGAGGTTCTTAGAGAGTCAAGTCATCATATGTTCATGAACTGGTTGGTACATATAAATAAACAATGTATACTATTTATAATTTATGTAATTTATTTTTTTCTATATTATAACATATTTATAGGGTTTATGGTCTCTTTTTGATGAGAATATAGAACCCTCTATTAGGGAGGCATTATGTCCATTCATGCATGATAGTTTCCATTAATTTTTATATAGCCTTCGGAAGAGAGATATAAATAGAACATTTTTACTATATTTTATTAGTTCTGCAAGCTTCATCTTCTTGATTACATTCCAACTCATTATTGGGAGGGATTTTGAACATAATGGATATAAGATACTTTCAAGATGATATTTGATTTAAGTCAACAGAATAATGGGTGAAAATATGTCATACATGGATTTAGGATTCTTAAATTCACTATAAATCATAAAAATATAATGAGTAATATAATTTGATAATTACATATATGTATATTCAATAATAAATATATATGATAAATTATATAGTCTACAACTGATCTGGTTATTACAAAGATTGATGTGTGCAAGAGGATGTACACATACAGTATCAATGGATAGATTATCGGTGACATATAATGAAATATTGTGGTTATTATATTTCCATTCTTACAAAATTAACAATATATAATTTTTTTAATTTTTTTAATTTATATATATACAGTTGCGTATAACATATGAAACAGAGGGTTCTCACATAGAATAGATTTGGTTTGAGATTGAAGGTTGAGATGAAGGCACATGAGAGTCACATTTTGAGGTGGTAGCTTAGATGCGGGTGAAAATGAGTGATCTTTAAAAAGGATGGGTGATCAGTATAGGTTCAGAATAAACCTTGATTAGTTACTATATAACTTAAGAGAGGGAATTATTTGGCCTGAAGAAATTAGTGGTGTCTTTGTCATTGTTTACTACTGTAGACTATGAGTTGAGTCTATGAGCTCAGTATAATGTTAAACATATATTTTCTAAACACCAGGAAGAGAAGCTAAAAATTATGGAAGATCAGTGACTGGAGAAGAAAGATAAATGATGGAAGTAATAGAAATAACAAATTAGATGATGAAGAATATGTGTAAGCATACTTGTGGTTTTGGGATGGATTTCCATCTTCTACTTGGAAATGTTCCCATACACCCTTAGTGGAACAATTATTATATTATTTCTATGAACTATTTTTTATAATATATAAACTTTAATTTTATAATGATTTTTTTTACTATTTAGATTTTTTTTATTTTTTAGTTATTTGTATTGGGATTTTAAGTTTAACACAAATAGTGAATGGAATTATTTTTTGTGATGGAATTACGTTTCCACCAAAAAATAATTTGAAAAAATATTTTTTTTATGGATAAAATAATTCATCAAAATATTTCCATGAGGTTAATTGAGACATTCTTCTACAAATAATAGTATTTCCAATGTTATTTTACACAACAATCTATTCGTGAAAAAATTATTTCATAATTAACCCATCATAAAAAATAGGTTATCCTATAATGTGCACTAATTATGTGGGTATGATATTATGAATTAATGGTTGGTAGTTTTTATCAACCATAATTACCACACCAAGTGTATTGAGTTATTTATACATGAACATATCTCTTTAATATACTATTTATCATCATCAATGATAATTAATATGAAATAAATAATTGGTAATATATAAATAAACATAAGTTCCTTATTATGGTGGTTGGAATCGACAAAATATACCAGTATTTTATGGAGATTCACATGCTATAATGATTAGTTTGTAAACAACGTTTCAAATTTATATTAGAGGCATTTCAATAAAAATTAATTAATTTTTAGTATACAATTGTTAGTAAAATTTTAGTGGAGTCTTTTTCATTTAAATTATTTTATTAAAAATATATTTCCTCTATGAAATTTTTTATTGTTCTTAAAATTTTAAATCCCTTACCTTAATTATAGAAAATATATTTATCTCTAATCTTTAATTTTTTTCCATGTTTTATTTTTTTTATTGAAAACTAATATTTTTTTCAAAATGTGAATCACGTTATGAAATTTTATAATAAACACAGGTATTGCCATTATACATTAAAAAAATTATATATAATTCATTTTTTATGTATAAAAACTAGCATCACATCAATATGAACCATGGTGAGTATTGTATGACTTAAAGTGATGGTTTTTAGTTTCAAGGTTACTTTTTTGGTTCAAAACATTTTTATCATACTCAAAATAGATAAAACACTCTCATATATTCATGTTGATTCAGGAAAAATTTCTAAGATTCATTTGTGACCAATAAAAATTAACCTCATTTCAATCTGACAAAAGGTGTGGTCTGTATAACTAAAAGTCAATGTTTCAATGAAGAAGTGCTATTTTAGTTCAAAACACCTATAACTTAGTCAAAAAAATTAAACAAACTCAAGTTGTTGATATACAATAGTAAACTGATATTTATTCCAGTTTAGACGTACAATAATCAAGTACATGCTAATGTGATACATGGAGAAGATGATACGCCTGAATGTTTTTTTTATTTTAGTTTAAAAGTGAAATATCAATTCAAAAAACACGTTACAAACTCAAAAAATGGGGAAAACAGATTTATTTTCTTGGTACATTAGGAAAAAAATTGTGAATAATTTTTTACCGATATGAATGATCCTCAACTTAATCTGACACATGGTATATATTAAATAACTAAACGTGTATATTCATTTAAAATATTGGTTTTAGTTTAACCCACGTGTCACATGCACAAAATAAATCTAGTTTTCTTAGTTTTTTATACTACTTTATGAATATTTTCCATGGACCATTATTGATCATTAGTAATTAACCAAACAACAATCTAACTCACAGTGTGTTAGGTATTATTTAAATTGCATGTTTTCACATTAAAATTTTGATTTAAGTTCAAAATGTGCATCACATACTCCAAAATAAGAAAAAATAGTAATTCCATGAAACCATATGAAAATGACACAAGATTCATTTATTACCAGTAAGAAATAACCTCCCATCAATCAGTAAAATAGTGTGGTTGGAATGATGAAATATACATGTTTTCAATTTAAAAGTGACATTTTAGATCAAACATGAATCACATACTCAAAAAAACCATCTATTGTTTTTATAATATTTCAATAATAGTATATGGGACTCGTTTATTATGTTCAGTTATTAATTTCATGTTAATCAGTTTAATGGTGTAGTCAGTATGATCAGGTAATGTTTTTTCAATTTAAAAGTTATATTTTCATTAAAAACACGTGTCATATACTTAAAACCAAGAATATATGTTCTTGGATACTCATGATACATTATGGAAATAACCCATGATTCATTTTTTGTTATGTGGTAACCAATATAAAATTAATATGATACAACATGTTGCTAATATTAACCAAAGTATGTGTTTTTAGTTTAAAATTGACATATTTCAGTTCAAAATATGTGTTGTACACTCAAAACAAATCAAAATCCATCAAATTTATAAGATGCTTTGTAATATATTTTATTAATTTATTTTATTATACATTTTATTTATGTTTTATTTATGAATTATTGTATAATTTAGTTTTAATTTTATTTTTAATATTAAAAAATAGACATTTTTTTATTACTCGTACACTCATCTTTTTCACAGGGTTGCGTTGATCTATGGAGACGATCTAAAATGAGTAAGATTAATTCATTTTATATTGTTTAAAATTTTAATTTTTTTTATGAATTTTAAAAATCCATGTAATTTCAATTTATATTAATGTTTCAATTTGAATTTAATTTATTTTCAAATTGTTCAATGTAAATATATATCTTATGTTAATAAAATATTTAACCATTTCAATATAAATTCTTTTTTGGACTGATATATTTTTTAGTGTGATTCTCATATAGGGTTATATAAAAGTCGCTGAGGTATATTTTATTAGTAGTAAAACTTTCATTGATAAAGGCCTTATTTAACAATGTTAAAACTTGAATTGAAAAAAAATAGTGTTTATCAATGCTAGTTTTGGAATTAATAAATAAATCCTTTATCAACTAATTTCTACCAATGATAAAAGCCTAAAGTAAATTATAGAACTTTTATCATCAAAGAATTTAAGGCACTAGAAAAATTTATTTTTTTACATTGATTAATCCCCTAGATGAAATAATAACACATATATATAGGGACTTTTGTTTTTTACCATCATACATCTCATTATAGTGTCTATATATACATGTATGTACACACACTCAAGTATACATTTAGAATATATAATTATATATTTAATGTAATTATTTTCATATAAATATATATTCATAAAAATATATTAGAATTTATAAATAAGTAAATAAAAAAATAATATATCTATAATAATATATTCAAAAAAATAAATATTTAATAA
This sequence comes from Viscum album, assembly GCA_963277665.1. Taxonomy (NCBI): domain Eukaryota; kingdom Viridiplantae; phylum Streptophyta; class Magnoliopsida; order Santalales; family Viscaceae; genus Viscum; species Viscum album. The sequence goes on from OY728150.1 coordinate 258,877,262, forward strand.
AATTAATTAATGAGATCCCTATGTTATTTTAAAGAACCATTTAATACATGGGTAAAAATAGTTAGGTTCAGAACTCATTAGATAAAATAATCCTAATAGCCACACCACATGACCCAACCCTTCATTTAATCTCTCATGGAACCTGAATCATTCTATAATTTTTTGGAATTATTCTAGAATAATGGACATCCAAAACAATAGTTATGAATTCCAAAACAAACATTCAATAATATATTAACTAGTCATGTACGTATTTTTTGCATTTCTAATCCATAATATATAGGATCTGGATAACAATGGTCATAAAAATCACTTAATAAAATAAATGATTGAAGTCACACATTACAAGGGTTTTTACATATATGGGAGTAGGTGACTCCTTTCATGTATACACCCACCAAAGACGTGGAAAAATTAGGGGTGCTAAAATTCCACATTATGTTGGTTACCATGTTCGCCTCTTCGATAAAGCATCCACTGCTTCATTGGATTATCTACAGACATGTGAAACATTCAAATTAAAACTATTTAAAAAATAAATAAAATCAATCCAAAAAGGAAGGAGTTTCTGAGGAACATTATTGGATCTCATATTCAAATCCATAACAACAATTTCAGAGTTTGACTAAATCCACATTGAATTACAATTATATCACATAGAAAGTTTGATTTCATATATCATAACCCATAACACCACTTCATAAGTAGTTAAAATTCCAATATAATGAAAAAATAAATCTATAAAAATCCATGATGGGTTCAAAAGATACCTCCACAACACGAGGGACCTGGCATACTAGAGGCTACTCCATCGAAATTGACCTATACCAATAAGGTGATAAGAGGAATCCATCTCACGTACATGATAACCATATGCTAATTGTCCATAACTGAAACCCTCGTCCTTCTAATAATGTGATGGTAATACGTATAGTTATGCATGAATCATAGATTCATCTTTGAAGCTTCATATACCTACTTGTGTAAATCACGGACACCTACATGAATATAGGGTGTTTTAATTTCAAATAACCTTTCATTCCTCGCACATTAGATAAGTGAAATAACATATTCCAATACTTTCAAGAAAAGATACTGTATTTAATCACTCTTCCCAATATTAATATGGAAGCCAAGAAGACCACCAGATTCTAATGAATGTTAAAGTTGATACTGAACATATTACCTGCCTAAATTTAGAGGTATTTTGAAAATGAATAACCCATAAAGAGGTGGTTCATGTTCTCTTTATACATAAATAAGAGATAACAAACTAAATCCATGTGTTTGTCCATTTATTTTTAACTTATCATATTTAGGTATCCTATTTTTCTATATTATCCATAATTGTAGGAATTATAAGGGTTATATGTAATGTACATTAAATTTAAATAGACATGATGGTGGCATAAAAACGCCTTCACATTTCAATCTATTGAAATCTTCATCATTGAAATTCCCAATGTTGTTAGGACTATATACTATGGAGTAATTTACCATGAAGTTATAATTTTGGATATCTAGTATAGCCTCTAAGAGAATATAATCAATGATTTTAGAATGCGACAAAAAACCAAAATGGTAATCTATAACCTACTTAGAGGAACATTCATACTATCTTTAAGAGGGATGACTAACCAAACTTATCCATCCCATCATCAACATAAAACCCATTAAAATTCTCCACCATGGCCCTTAAAATGTCATTTTCATCCATATATAGAAACCCATTAATGCTGAAGTAATTATTCTCTGTTTGTAACCATTTATCCTTGTGAAATATATGGAAACATTTTAAGTTTCTATATCCATCCATCATCCATTTCACATTCAGTTGATTTCTATTCATCCTTTCCTTAATAGTTAATTTGTCATCCAACTTGGATTGAGCCTATATTTCCTTTCTAGTTGTGATTTTTTGATACTGATTACTAACATTGTTATAGGAAATATATTATTTGGAAACCTTAATTTCAATATCAATATTAGAAAAATATTTCTTTATCTGTTCTTTTATGAATTCCTTAGGGTGTTTTAATTTCTCACACTACTACAAAAACCTTTTTTTACATCTCCCTTTTTCAAGTCAGTTTTTTAGAACCGACGTGAAAAAATATGAAAATCTATTTTTCACGTCGGTTATTATATAACCGACGTAAAAATACATTTTTGTTGATTTTTCACATCAGTTATATAAGAACTGACGTGAAAATAAATTTTATCTAATTTTTCACATCAATTATATAATAACCAGCATGAAAAATCAATGTACATCACTTTTTCACGTTGGTTATTTAATAACCAACATGAAAAATCCATTTCCATGACAATATATTAAATTTTTTTCTTATTTTTCATGTCGGTTATTATAAAAATGACGTGAAAATTTGATATTTATGACTTTTTCACGTCAGTTATTTAATAATTGATGGAAAAACAGTTTACCGAAAAGTAGTTCATTTCCCAGGCTTTAATTTGACAGGTCATAGAGCTCAAACAGAGTTACGGATTAAAAGTTATGGCCTTTAGAATTTGGCCTTCCGTAAGATGTTGTTTAGAGATGATCAACTTCTAAAGGCCATAACTTATAATCCGTAACTCGATTTGAGCTCTGTGACCTGTCAAATTAAATCATAGTAAATGAAATAAATTTTTGTAAACCTTTTTCACGTCGGTTATTAAATAATGAATGTGAAAAATACCTTTTAACGTCAGTTATTAAAAAACCGACGTGAAAAAGTCATGAAAATCAATTTTTCACGTCTGTTTTATAATAACCGACGTGAAAAAGTGATGAAGACTGATTTTTCATGTCAGTTTTTATAAAACGATGTAAAAAATAAGTGAAAATTTTAATATCTTTTCACGTCGGTTACCATGAAACTGACATGAAAGATAATTTTAGTATCCTGCAAAAGAGAAATTCCAATTTTTTTACATCGCGACATCAAAATTTTGAATTGCCACCTAAAATTTATAATACCAAGTTTTCTCTTAGAATATAAATTATATGTTTCCATTATACACATATCTTAATTTAACGATCATTTATTTCAACCATTATCATTCCCCCAAATTGACTCTTTTGATCTTCAACGTGAATCAATTATTTCTTCTTTCCATGATCTCGTCAAGGTATGTTTAATCATATATCCATGATTTAGGGTTTTTATGATTTTTTTCTTAATTGATATAGCATTTTACGATAATTTCATTCAACTATCATTGTTCCACCAAATCAACTTGTTTGATCTTCCACTTGAATTGACGATTTCTTATTTCCGCGACCTCGTCATGGTATTTGTAATTATTTTCCCATGATTTATATTTTCTATGAGTAATTTTCTTAATTGACATACCATTTAATGATTATTAATTTATTATAATGATGGATGATTTTTTATATCATGGTAAATCTAAAAATACCCTTACGTATTCAAAAATTATTTGTAAGATGAAGCTACAGTTGGCTTATTCAATATTTCCTTGAAAAAAATATCAAACTTCTGATGGTAATAACTTTTGATCCGTAACTCTGTTTGAGCTCTATGTCCTGTCAAATGAAAGAATAGAAAATTTTATACAATATGGTAAACATTTTTTACATTGGTTATTTAATAAACAACGTTAAGAATATCTTTTATGGTCGGTTATTAAGTAATCGACGTAAAAATGGGGTTTTAATATCTGTTATCTCAAAAACCGACGTAAAAAATGGCTTCTTAACGCCATTTCCAAAATATATTTCACATAGGTTTTTTAAAACCCGACGTTAAAAACCATAAAACTCCATTTTTTATATTGATTATTAAATAACCGATGTAAAAAATCATATCCTTAACGTCACTCACAATAACATCGCCCGAAAACTGACGTTAAAAAGAAAAAAAATCGACGTAAAAAATGTTTTTTGTACTAGTATCAGCAAGCCACTAGAGTGGGTTACCAATGGATTCCATCTTCCAGACCTCCCAAAATATCTACCTGCATTGAGGAGTTACAACCCAACCATTATTGAAAGGAAAGGGTAGTGATACAAACCTTGTAATATGAATGGAGAGTTCAATAATTATAGGACTATTTTCTGAGTGATATTTGAGGAGGGGAAATCCTGAGACCCCATTGAAATAACTCTTATCATCCATTTTTATAATTCACCTATCCAACTTACTTTCTTTTCTTTCTTTCAAGGAATATTCAGTCCATGTGTAATCATCTCCAGTAATTGGAACTTTGACATGGTTTCACTGGTTAATATAGGAGGAGAACTCAAAGGATGTTATTTTTTTGAATTTTGAGCCAAGTTTATCTTCATGACTCAAAAAATTGTTAAAATACCTCATAACCACACATTTTTATAAAGTTGATACATTCCAAAAGGATACATAAATAGGAAAACATGAAATTTTTAAACAAATAGAAAAACTATGATATTTCTTATAGAGTGAATTAATAATAATACTTTCATGATTTAAAACACATAGATGATCCATGTGGAATTCATGATGTTTTTTAGAAATAATGTTTTACCCAACATATTTTCATATGAAATACTTCCAAATCTCAGACATCAATTTTGGTTTAGCAAATCAAGTGAGAATCAGTTTATATTCCATAATAAGTGTATAACGGATTTTTCCATAAGGTAGTTCCATATCCCAAGACAATTAAAATGATAGAGAATCATTGTTTGAGGGCCCTACCTCTTTTCAGAGACCCTTCTTGGTTTTTCATATTCCCATGACCTTCCACGCATTTCCCCTTACCTTTATTCCTTCCATCTTCAATGTCCACTATTTATTTTCCCATGTTCCCATCTTCCACAACTTTATTCTAATCCTAATTTTCCTTGAATTCATCAACATTCCTTTTAATAAACCCAATAAACACCAGAGCCTGATCATCATCTTCATGAGACTAAATAATTCCACTTAAATTAGTGAACTTGTTTTTGGACAGCATGGCCTTAGGTGGTTTATCCATTGATGACTATCTTCTAGATTATATATAGGGTGGAACCTGTGAAAAAGGTCCATCTATTGGATGTCACTGTGTATTCCTATCATTTTATTGCATTGTTAAACCAGATTCCTCGTGCTAGACATGAATTTATGTCCATAACATTACCATGTTAGCTTCCTAAGAATGATCTCTTGGATTAACATGCCCACATGAGCTTTGAACCAAGGGTACCCTTAGTGAAGTCCCATCAGTAGTTACTACCATCACACTATTACTATTGTCAGGAAGATAGTAGGTGGCCTCAATAGTTCTACCCTTATTGTCATAATAAATATCTTGATTTATTTTCGTATTACCCTCAACTTAAATGATACATGTGACATTATCCTTGACTATATAATCAGTGGGTGAGAAGACCTCTTCATGTGATATGGGCTCCAAAAAGTCCTCTAGGTATGTCTTATGAGTGAAGACTTCACCATCTTGTTTAGTGTTGGAACGTAGGAAAATAGTGCCCAGAATAGGTCCTTAGTTTCCCTGGTTATCTTTCACAGCTAGTCCATGGATGAATTTCATAGTACCATCAGTTAGGGGTTGTTCATGTTTTTCACAAGTTCATTCCATGAGGGTGTGTTCCAACTCTCCATTTCATACCATATAAAAAAAATTAAGTCCCGTGATTCATGCTTCCATTTAGATAAGTAGAAGTAAATTTTCCTTTCTTGTATTCCTTTTAAAATTGATTTCTTCATGCCCTTTAATTTTGCAAATGTTCCACTCCTTATCCTTATTACATTCATAGGTGATGTGTGCAAAGAAATTTTAACTCATGTAAAACTTATGATTTTTATCTTATTCGATCAAAAGTTTAATACTATCCTCCATTTTTGTTAACACCACCACTTCCACCATAGTTTGGGACATATCATCTTCCCTAAAGTCCCTAGCATAATTACCAAATATCTGGTTCTCTATATTTCTATCTATTTTATTGGGATTTACAATAGTATAAGTTATGTTCAATAGATTCCATGGATTATAATATATCCAATTTAATATAATAATATGGATCCAAAGTTGTTTTTAGTGTTCCTTAACTTTCTAGGATCAAAGTTCATATCTCATTCCAAGATTCTTAAAAATCCAGGCTTAAAAGAAGTTGACCCTATTATCTATGCTCTTCGCTTCAAGCCATTTGAGGGGGGAACAACATGATTGTATCCCATTACTATTTCCTCCATCTTCCAATCATAAAATCTAAACATTTCACTAATAATTTGACTTATCTCATTAAATTTACATAAATTTTCTCCTTTTGAAACAATAACCCATGAAATAATTGAGTACATGCACAACATAACCCATTAATATGTGGGATCCTGATAGTTTGAAACATGGGCTATTCTTCCATTCTTGGTGAACCTTCTAGGAGGATATAAGTTAAAATCTGAGAAAGAGATGTTAGCAACATATCTCACATACAATGAATTTTTTTCTTCAACCTGACATCATCAACATAAACTATCCCCTCCACACATGGCTTCATCAAAGAAAGGTGAAAGAGTTCCCTATGTCCAACATGATCATCTAAAGATATAAATTGTGATCCTTATAGAATTATTTTTCTTAGAATATTAGATATCCCTATGGTTGGGGTTTTCTAGTTTCTCCCCTTGCTATTTTATCCTCTCATCAATTCATTTATTCTATTTTTTGTGTTTCTTTATTGTTCTCCAAGTACCTAAATTATCTATAAATATAAATATTAAAAGTCAATAAAAACACTAAAAATGTGTGTGTGTGGGTGTAATTTTTTGTTTTCATTGTGCCATTATGTACATGTGTTATTGTGTGGACATTTTCATATTTATATAGATATTTATATTTTTCGTTCAAAATACACACATACAAACATAATTATAAGTAATTTCTGTAAATTTATATGTATAATTGTTATACATTATACTTGTAGGTATCATAATTATTAATCATATTATTTAAGTTTTTATTTTATACATATAGGTTTATATTATAAATATACATGTATATATATGTGTATAAGTGCATATATATATATACATATTTATTTATTTGTTTGCCTTTCTATATTTAATTATTTTATATGTGTATATATATCTATATGTGTGTTTGTGTTTCTGGATATTTATATATATATAAACACACACATATATATGAATTGACTTATTTACACAAAAATGATTACTTTTTGTATATATATATATATATATATATTTATATATAGCAATTTTATTATATGTTTATATTTAGAAATGTATTACATAACAAAGTTATAAATCAATTCATTTATATGCTTAATATATTTATATATTAAAAATTTCAAGTATATTTTTAAAATTTACACATTATATAATTGAAATATGAAAAGAATTATATATTATATGCAACCCATTTCTGTATCTATTTTTTAGTTAAATAAGAGTTTTATTATACCAAATAAGAAAAATATGAATAAAAATGGATAAATTGAAATCATATGACAAAATATTATAATTATGGGGTTAAGGAGTTTGAAAATTTTGTAAGAGATAATTTCTATGACCCTTAAAAAAATTGTTTTATTTTTTTGTTTATATTTTTCAATATTAATTTCTCTAGATGGTTTGGAAGAACAATAAATCATCCAAAAAATAAAAAAAACTTACAAATATCAGAAAAACCATGAGTAAAAATAAATGTGGCTATTTGCAAGAATAACAGTATGATTTATAGATCATATTATATGAGTATAATTACAAAATATGTTAAAGAATGTATTAAGGAAATAATAATGGAAGATGAAGTTGTCCATTGTGATTTTATGAAGTTATATGTAGAGTTATTAAACTATGAAAATAAGTCACTGTATTCCATTTTTATTAAATATATAACTTTATTAACCATATAGGAATTATATTTTTTAAAAGAAGTAAATATATATAGTGAAAAAAGATTTATAAAACAAAATATTCTATAAAATAATAAGTTACCAAAAATTAGTGAGTTTACACGTAAAAATGTGGCACTAAATAAATTTTATTTTTAATCTGTTCGACCTCTAAAAGAATACATGTATGTCCAAATGATTGTATATGGTATCTAAAGGATGTGAATCACTTAAAAATCCCTAACATTCGTATGGGTAAATAAAAAATGATTACTCATTCCCTTTATAATTTTAATTGAATTTTAAAAATATTCCATTTGTTAGATGGCTATATAGAAGTGAGGATAATACAATTAAATTGGGGTGGTATACATATACAATTATTCAAATAGGAAATATCATCTCTTTATAGACTCTCAATAGTAAAAGAAAATTAATCATGAGTGTCATAGAATTTGGAATGATATTTAGAAACCAACACTTGTTGTTATCTATAGATATAATGATTCATTTTGGTGTACAACATAAAACTCATAGTACATAATCAATAATTTTTCTAATTTATAACTTCCCACCATGGTTATGTTTAAAAAGAAAATACATTATGTTATATCTATTTACATCATGATGAAAACATCCTCAAAATATTATTAAAATATTTATTGGTCTTTATTGATTGAATATCTAGAATTGATGTGGGATACAAGTTCTATTTTTATAATGATCATAGAAAATATTACTTTACATTTAGATCCATGTAATTTCAGATGATAAATTAATTTTGACCATTTTTAAATTAATTAGGATAAATAATTAATGTAATTTTATAGTGTTTTTCCAAAGAGCTCATACCCGAGTGGTAAGGGCTCCTACTTGGCATCCAAGAGACCCAAGTAAAAAACCAGGTGGAGGTGAATTTACGGGTACTATAGCATTGTTGTAGCAGTTACTGTTCAGTACTGTAGTAGCTAGAACTATTCACCTGATTTTGGCCTTTGGGCCACCGGTTTGGGCCTACGGGTCTCCAGGACCATCTGGTCATCAAAGGCCTTTGGGCCAGAGGGCCTTTGGGCCAGAGAGACCATGGAGTAGCCCAGTTCTCACAGAACATGCCCGAGAAGAGGATGAAAGCAACATGAGTAGCAGCCACTAGAAGTTGAGCTAACCGGATTGGAAGAATGAGAGGGTAAGGAAGCCGTCATCAGGACCAAGCACCATGCATCTTTGTACAGGGAAATGCTAGCCGATCAACAATGCAAGGTGGGGAGCTAGGTGATCAATGAAGCAGAAGGTGGGGAGGGGAATTTCTAGTGGGTTGGGCATACGGGTCATGTAATGAGCATGGTATGCCTATGGGCCTTCGGGCCACGTATTGCAGGTCAGTTGGGCCTTGTGCCTTGGGCCTACAAGACATGTAAGGGTTACCCTTCAACCCTTGAAAGGGTGATTATCCATAATAAAATAAAAATAAGGACTTCGGGCCACTCAAGATAATTTTATGATGTTTTATTTTTGAATAAGGTATTCACTCAATTTGGTTGAAACATTCTATAGAGATAGTGTTTCAAAGAAATTATAAACTTCTAACTTGATGACCCAAATATTGATCTTGTATAAAAACTGTGAATTGAGAAGAAAGTATTACACCTTATCCAATAATATATGATAATGTGTTTTAGAAATTCATGGATATTATAGATATTGTTTGTAAAAAATCAAGAAACCCTAAAACATATGGTAAAAATATATTGGTTTTATTTAAACAAACATATTTGAATAGTATTCAAGTTAAATATTTTATTGATTTAATTCATTTAGAGATAATTTATATGGTGTTTTTATGATTACATTAAAAATGAAATATAAAAAAAACTTAATCAAGGCTAGCTAGTCCATGGTTGATATGGGGATAAGGAATGAGTTAGTGGTAGTGAGGGATGGAAAACTAAAATTTCTTCCTCTAGTGGCTTACACTCATTCCAAAAAAAGATATCCCTATTTTTTCAAATTTATAAATGGTGTAAAGGTTTGAGAGTTTTCTTTAGAAAATATAAAGATTATTGTTTTGAGGACTATTTTGATTTCAAATGGATTAAAATAACATCATTTCCATGTTTTAAATTAAGATTTAATGAAGGTATCTTTATATTACATTCTACCTAAATATTATTGATAGAATTAAATATTATTCTCTTCTAAATTCTTTCTATAGTGGTATTATAGACCCAGTGAACATTTCAACTGTATAAAAGGAGATATTTTTAATGTTATATGAATTACCATTGTTCATTCCACAACCATTCCTTGATATAATGGTTACCTTTATTGATCACAAGGATTGATATAACTAACTATGAGTCCCTATAAATTACATAGGGATGAAACCAATTGAATGGTATATGAATATTCTAAAACGGTATGTAAATAATCCAAGTCATTGGGAAGGTTTCTTTTAGATTGGTAATTTTTTAAGATTATTTAATTATATAATAAATAACTACTATATGTGGATATCATTGGTTTTCCAAATTCTCATCACAGAAATAACCTTTTAGTGAAGGAATGTTTGGTAGAAATGTTTTTAAAATTACAATCATATAGTGGGACGGGCCTCACCTTAATTTTTTATATAACATTATATAGGTTTCATCCAATATTGAATCACGAAATGTAATTATCAATTATTAAAAAATGCAATATTCTAAAAATTGGATAACAAAAGAACATAATCAAATTTATAAGGTGGTTTCAATACCATATTTTAAAGAATTATTTTATCATAAATACTAATCTTCTAAATATATTTTATGGCTAGTTTAAGTGATAACTATAAAAAGTTATCATAATTGTTTTGTAATTAATAGTTATAATTTATATAAAAAGTAACATGACGAATTTCATATGATGAAAAATAGTTTATTTACTCTTGTTTTAAAAAATATTCATATATCTAGTACCATTAATAGAAATATTATATTAAAAAAATGTCATACATTCAAATCAAATAAAATATATTGATTTTGGAATATATAATATTTTATGAATTTATATTTTATTGAAAATGGTTTTTTAACATGAATTTAATTGAAAATGATTAATTGATATTCATGAATGTAAATTTTATAAAGGAATGGTATACGGTTAAATCATTAACAACATAATAAAATAATAATATTTTTTCTCTGGATCCTATAAAAATTAGTAATTTATTCTATTAATGTCTAAAAAAATTCCTGATCAAATAAAAACTCCTATGAAAGATATCATTTTATTGGTACATCACAATAATTGTTTCCTGTTCCTAATATATATGGTTCCTTATATTTCATTAGGGTCACAAGTAAGATATTTTAGTACATTATAGAGAATCCAAATCTTGGAAACATTTATAGAGAGAAATTAAAAACAAGGTCAATGTATTGGAGTATATTATTGAAATTTAATGTGTATTATTATTTTATGATGAATCTAATATTATATTTGAATATTCAAAATTATTATTTTTTCATTTAACAATGATTATAATTCTTTATGAACCTATTTTACTTAACAATCACGAGGAACAACCTAACAATAATTTTAAATTGAGAATATATTGGAAGGTGGGTAATGTTATGAAGGAATGAAACAACCTGAAGGTGAGAAAAAAACCATAAGTTATGAAATATGTTATAGCTGAGAAAAACCTCATTTGTTGGAAATAGTGAAAAATAAATAATCCCAAATGGATATAGGAGTGTAGTCACATGGGTTTGTTAGTAAAAGTTATTAAGGTGAGAGGAAACGGTCAAAACTTCAAAGTTGGTTGTAGTGTATGTGGTCAACCTATTGGCCTAATCTAAACTATTTTAATTCAAATTCACTTTTCAATTAGTATTTACACATGAAATGTTGTTATAACAACATTTAAAGGGATAATTTGGGATCAAAATAGGGTAACATTAAAATATACTTTCTATATAATAATAAAAAATATAATAATGAAATTGTTATTAACTCTTTATCTTACATTGGAAAATACATTTATATTAGAATGTTGTTTTATGAAATTCATGTAAATGGTTTCTAATAATATTTATATATAATTTAATATAATTCATTGAAAAAATAATATTATGGTTGATAAAGGGAATTTCGAACCACATCAGCCATCAATATATAAAAACATCGCAAACCTATAAACTTGGGATGCTTTAATTTCCCTTCGAGATGAGGAGAAATTTAAGTTATATTATAAATGATATTATTTTATTTTATATTATATATAATAAGTAGATTTTCTCTCAATTTTAAATATGTAAAACACCAAAGGTGTGCATAAAATAAACCACATTCATCAAAACCATTGTACCTTTAATATAAAGTAAATATGGGGTATGATTAACTCAAAAATATGGTATATATTTTATATATATTGTAAAACCTTTATCTGATATGAATCTATAATAAAATATGAATTAGTATTTATAAGTAGATTCATAATTTTTAATATCCATCTTTGCCTATCCCCTATAACGTAGTATGGAAGGAGTACCATGTAAACCAAAAGGATAAATGGTAAAATTTAAAAAGTAAAGTATGAGAATCAATTGAAAGAGTTATATAAATGAAGTTTTTACTTATTTAATGTATTATAAAAAATAATGATTAATTAGTTTTATATGTTGTTATCCAGTTTAGACCCAAGAATCGTCATCTTAAAAAGGTGAAGAACATATAAATTTAGTGGATTGGAAGCATTTGGAATAGTATGATGAAGATATAGGTGATGGTTTTGGATCTAGCCCATGATAATACTTTGGGAAAGATCAAACATAGGTAGATATAAATAAGAATATGAAAATGATTCAATTATGGATAGATTATTTAGATGAAATTATTTATAGAAATAATGAAATAATAGATCATACCCATTGAAGGTATCAATAAGAATAATTAACATAAAAAATTACACTATAAAGAGACACACACACATATTTTTTAGGATAAAAATTCCCCTCATATATCTTCCATACCCAAGGTAATCTATTTTTTCATAACAGTTTTATTAAGATGTGGGAAAAACAACTATAGATACATTTTATGAATTTAAATTCTATATGATAAAATTGATAGTGATTTATATCTATGTATATCCAATCATAAAATTATAGTGGAATTAATAATGTGAAACAACAAAAGAAATTTCTTATATGATAAAAAATATAAAAAATATCATTTGAGAGTAAGGATTAATATATTTCATGATTCAGGTGTTTATCTACTTGTTACCCTTGCTGATCATAATATTCACACAGTCAAAAGTTCCCTGAGAACATTTAGATAATGAATATTTAATCTTATAATGAAACATGATAATAAAAGCCTATGCCATTTACATTTTATTTTATAAATAGAAACATTAAAAAATAATAAAAATGCTGTAAACTTTTTCTATAGTGAAAAAAGGGAAATAGAAGTTCTGATTAATAAAATATAAAGGATTAGTCAATGGATCAAAAAAATCCATCTAGTAGTACTTATACCCCACCATTCGATCTTCCATAATTATTAAATTTAAAAATTCATACAGGTATAACATTTAAAAATAGAGATAGTCCTTATATTTTGTATGAAAATAAATGTATGGAAATGTAATATTTGACATTATTGGTCTTGAGAATGTAAATGAAATTCCAAAAAATAATGGTTGTGTCCCTTAGTTTTTGATTTATATATGAGTTACATTTTCATAATTCATAAGTCTAATAGTTGATATACTATTTTAATTAAAATTTAATTTTTTTCCAATATTTATAAATAAATATATATATATATTACAATAATGTAAATGTAAATCCTTACAACAAACTATTTGGATTCACTTGTCATCATAAAACATCAATACAAGAACAATCACTGAATGGAAGAAAATTATTAAGAAGTAATCATGAATTAGACAAAATTTTTAAGTATTAAATAATATAAATAGACCCCTTATAATAACTACCATGTAGGGTTAGAACCTTATACTCTAAATATGTAAAATACATTTTCATTTTATTTATTTCTTGTTAATTTTTAATTTTTTGGGCTTAGTGGATTCTCGTTATGATCAATTTGGTTAGTATAAGTATATTTTTTCATCAAATGCATGGATATCCAACAAATAGACCACACATGATGTCCACTATGAATTTCTAATACACTAAATTTATTAATTTAAAAAAAATACATTCTTTTATTTTTTATTATTTTTTATATTTTATTTTATCTTTATTGAGTAATTTATATTTACCATAAAAATATGGTATGAATATATTCCGTGAAAACAAGAAAGCTATGGATTTCTATGATTAGATTTTAAAAACTATATGAAATAATATTTAACTATTAGAATATTTATCATAACATATTACTTATATATCTCAATATTTTTATAGTTTCTTGAAAAAATTAATGACAATGATTATAGTTATTACCATAATAAATATATATAAAAAATCTTATTCTATTCGAAAAACTAACATATTCAGAATGGTATTTTTGAGAGTAAATACTATTTCATTTAAAATATTTATTAACTATTAATATATATACATCCCCAGTACTATAAATATTGCTTATAAAAAACATATTTAAACAATGTAATTGGATTTTTTAATAATGGGTGGGCATATTTCAAGTATAAAATGTTTGTATACAATATGATATGGGTTTTACAATCACATTTGTTATTTTTTATTTTATATACATCATGAATATTAGGATTGAGTAAAAATTATTTACCTAATTTTATTATTATTAAATCTCATTATGGGTGAAATTTAATTTTCTTTTATGTGATTAAAATATGGTAATATTTCCCTGAATAATGATTTTAGTATATAGTTTAAATAAATATTTTGGAATAAAATATTATATGTGAGTTTTTTTAATTATATTTTCAATAACAATCATATAGTTCATTTTAAATCCAAACATCACATGAAGAAACATTATAAGGACATGGACTTAAACATTCCATAATCTTGCTATTTCAATTAGATTTCACTACATTACATTCCCAAAGATCTTTTTGGTTTATATTTTAATAAATATAGTAAATAATTCATACATATCATCCCATAAGCATAATAAGTGGGAACCACTAAAAAAGTATCCATTTCTTTCAAAACATAATTTTTTTAAAAGAAAACGACAACATGATTTCTTTGATAAATCTTCATAACATTTAACTTGACTTACTTATTTCTCTTAAACACCATATAACCGATGAAAAAACATTTAAAAAAATGGGATGAGAATACAAAAATCAGTAAGGGATATAAAAACAAGGAAAGAAACCATTAGTCCATTAATACTTATAAACATGTGAAATTAGTTTCACAAAGACATACTTCTCACCCATATATACTTACTTTGTGAGAAATGGGATTTCCATAAATAATTAGTGAACATATATAAATCCATAAAGGTAAATGGGGGAATTACTTAATTATATTGTAACCCTTGTAGCTACCTTATGATTTGAATCCCTAATGGCTACCTTACAATGTAACCCTCATTGATACCTTATCGTGTAACCATCGCAGTTACACTTGGAGTAACCATACAACCGACATCTAACTTACACAGACCCAATAAATTGGAGGGAGATATAGGTCCCACAATTAATCAAAAAAAACCCCAGTAACAATAAGATAATAATAAAACATTGATAATTTCTAAAAAACATTGCTTTTGAATTTTGTAAAATAAAACTTTAAGAGATGTTTTTTTAGAAAATTCCCTTAAAAATATCATATAATTGATGTGAGAATTAATGTAATGAAATTAATATGTATATAAACTTTAAATAAAAATAATTAAATATAATATATACATAATTTTATTACATAAATATTCTTAGTACCATATAATCAATGAAGTAAAAGGTTAACCCAAAGAATGGAAATTGTGTTAAAAATTCAATTACCTCAGGTTTTCTTACTTCCTACTTGTGTAAACCAAATTTATAATTATTAAAATAGTGTTATTAATATTTTATAGAAACATATTCATGCTTAAAACACCTTATATGATATTTTTATATCATCATTCGACCCATTCCTTTATAATATTTTGTTATTTCCATTGGTTTGTGTATGTGCTTTACATGATTTCCATGCTCAATTCGTAAAGGATTTTCTTATCAAATGTAATAAAAACACTATAAGTGGAATTAAATAGAGTTTAAATGTTTCAATAATATTAAATTATTCCATATATAATTTTTTATATGGTATTATTAGGAATCATTATATAAATTATTAGTGATATTCCTTTAGATCATTTTGGCGGTTCTTTGATAACCATGAACTTGTTTCATTCCATTAATATTATGCATAAAATTTAATTCAAAAAAATAAGAGTGGTCATGTAATAAAATTTAAAATTATTTTGAATCATTAAAATGGTTTTATATCCTCCTTTGAAATATTTAAGCGAAATTGAATACACATAATCCATGAAGTCAGTAAATAAACGCATCATGGACGAGGTTTTTATTTTTAGAATAAGAGGTAGAGGAGAGGAAGAATAGTGATGATTTTTTTCATAAACATCATAAAAATACATAATATATATATAATAATGGAGATTTAATACCTATTGAATATGGGAAGGAGAAAATATTATATGAAAATAAAGGAATTGAAAAGAAAACACAAGAAAATGACAGAGGATTTTTACCTCTTGATCTCTTCGCCTTGAGATCTTCCTTAACGCCTTTGGTTTTGGAGTTTTGGTGATACCATAAGGTCTTGGACTTCAAGAAGAGACTTGGGAAGATTATTTGGATGAATTTAGACAATTCTCAAAGCATGAGATGTGTGAGAAGAAGAGGGGTAGGAGGGTGGTATTTATAGTGGAGGAGAGAAGGGGTTTTCCATTATTTTAATCATAAGTTTAATATTTTTTTTCAATACTATGAATAGTATTGATTCATGTGACAAAAAATAGTAAATATAAAATTTGATTTAAAAAAAGTGATCTTTAATCTTCCGTGATTACAGGAATGTTATATTTAACATATAATTTATATATACGGTAATTTACCACATTTCACTATTCATAAAAAATTCAAGTATTTTAGAAAAATCCTCAAAATTCACCCTAATTTTTTTTGACATGATGAATTATAAAATTAAGTAAATTTTATTAAAATGATTTTAAAAATTTGAGAAAATAAATTTTTATATAAAATCATAATTTATTCTAAAAATAATAATTTTAAAAGGACAACTCATTTTATATCACCTTGAGAAAATAATCAAGATCTCATTATCTTATAACCTTAAGATAATAGAATAATAATTATATTTAATATTCCTAAGGATCATATTACTTTTATTATTACCATTTATAAGCGTGCGTTGCTATTCACCAAAAATACAAGTTGGTTCTATCAAACTCTAAATAACTTACAGATCACAACTGTAGATGTTTGTTTTTCAAAATTCAAATCCCGGAAGCGGAAAAAATATGTTTAATGGGTAGTTTGTAACTAGATAATTAAAAAATATTCATTATTTAGTGACTCAATTTTTCATGCATTTAAATTTATTTTTAAAATATTGGGGTGTTACATTATCCCCACCTTCTAGAAATTACGTCCTCACAATTTTATTTACATATTAAAAAATTTAGGGTACCTTTATATCATAGAATTTTCGTATTCCCAAGTTTCTTCTTTAACCATGTGTTTTTTCCAATAAAACATTACCTGGTGAATTACCTTATTCTGCAATACATGTTCTCATTGATCAAGAATTTGAACAGGTTCCTCTTCCTAAGTAAGGTTTGCTTCCAATTGAATAGCTTCTAGGAGTAAAAGATGAGATAAATCTTGCATTGAATTTCTCAACATTAAACCATGAAAAACATTTTATACCTAAGATAAACTCGGAATAAAATCTACTTGGAACAAAACCATTCTAACTTTCTATAGGATTTCATAAGGTCTAATGACCTATGGACTCATCTCTCATTTCTTACCAAAACACATAAAAAATTTCCATGGTGAGATTATAAGAAAAACATGATCACCAAAATCAAAAGAAAATTCTTTCCTCTTGTTATTTGTATAAATTTTTACCTTCTACAATCTTTCCTCATGTGTTTCTATATAATTTTCACTTTCTAATCCACTTTCTCTACCAATTTTTCTCACAATAACTTTATTTCCCTAACTTCATCCCAAAAAGAAAGAGTTCGACACTACTTCCCATATAATGCATCAAAAGGTTCCATCTATATACTAAAATGAAACTTTTATTAAAATAAATTACAACTAAATAAATATGATGATACTAACATCAATGGTAATCCATTGAACAATCTCGAACCATATCCTCTAAAGTCTGGATCGTCTGTTCCGATTGACCATATGATTGAGGATAAAAATTTGTACTGAAATTTAATTATGTTCCCAATGACTTATAAAGGCCTTTACAAAAATAATAAGTGAACATGGGATCATAGTCAGATATAATGGAAATAGGAACTCCATGTAACCTTAAAATCTCAATGAGGTACAGTCAAGAAAGATGATCCAAAGACATTGTATGTTTAATAGGAAGGAAATGAGAAATTGTAGTCAGTTGATCAAAAATAAACTAGATTGCATTGTTACATCGAGAAGTCTTTGGTATTCTCACAATGAAGTCCATGGATATATTTTCCCATTTCTACTCTGGTACTTATAAATTCTGAATAATCTCCTTCATTAACTTCCGCTCTGTTTTAACCTATTGACATGTAAACCATTTCAAGGTAAAATATGAAATATCTCTTTTCATTCCATCCCACCAGTAATATTCCCGAAGGTCTCTATAAATATTTGTGATGTGAGGATGAACTGAAAATGAAGAACTATAAGCTTCTCAAAACAACTCTTTCTTCAGCTGAGAATCACAAAGCACAAATAATCTCTTTCCAAGTCATAGAACACAATCATTATCAATGTTAAATTATGTAAACATACCCATTTTATCCAATTCTACCATTTTCTGTAACACTCAGTCTTTCTTATATGATTTTTTAATTAAGTCTGACAAAGTTGGATACACTGAAACATGAAACTATATAGTGTAATTTCCTACACCATAAACTTCGAAGACCAAATTCATTAAATCATTAATCAAATAGTCTTGTTCTAACCATAACATAGTTAATGATGCATAATTTTTCTGACTCAAAGAATCTTCCACTTTGTTTGCTTTTCTCGGATGGTAATTGAATGTGAAATCATAATATTTTATCAATTCAATAAATCTTCTCTACCTCATGTTTAATTCACTTTTAGTGATTATATACTTTATAATTTTGTGGTCAATATATATTTCACATTTGGTTCTATATAAATGATGCCACAAAATATGTAAATTGAAAACCATAGCTATTAATTACAAATCATGTGTAGGATAATTTAACACGTGAGATTTTAGCTATCTTGGAGAATAATCAATTACCTAATCATTCTTCTTTAAAACACAAAAAAGTCCCTTTAATTAAGAATCACGATAGATAACAAACTCTCCATTTCTAGAATGTTGGTTCAGAACTGAAGTATTCACCAATCTTCTATTCAATTCCTCAAAAAAATCATCACACTCTTTTTTCTAGGTGATTTCAACTCCTTTTCATGTTAACATAGTCAGTGGACTAGATAACCATGAAAATATTTAAAACAAACCTCCAGTAATAGCCTACTAAACCAAGAAAAATATGAATCTCAGTTATATTTGTGGGTCTTGGAACTTCTTTAACAACTTTTTTTTAATAGGATCAACAGTTATGCCATCATTAGAAATAATGTGACCAAGGAAACAAATTTTTTTCAACCAATATTCACACTTGTTGAATTTTATAAACAATTTATTTTATTTTTAGGTTTTCAATACAAACCATAAATGTTTTTCATGCTCTTATTTACTTTTAGAATATACCATAATTTAATCAACAAAAAAACCAAAAACTTATCCAAGAACTCTAGAAATATTCTATTTATAAGATACATGAATACGGTAGGTGCATTAGATAACCCAAACGATATAAAAAAAATTAATAATGACCATTTCAAGTTTGAAATTTTTTTTTTGGAATTTTATCCTCTTTCACCTTCAATTGATCGTACTCAAATCTCAATTCAATCATGGAAAAATGCTAATCTCCTAGGAGCTGGTCAAACAAGTCATCGATGTGAAGAAAAGGATCCTTATTCATAATAGTAATGTTATTCAAAGCTCTATAATCAATGAAATTTATCATGGAACCATATTCCTTTTTAAGAAACAAAACAGGATCTACTCAAGGTGAAGTGATAGGATGAATGAATCCTTTATAAAGAAACTCCAACAATTGATTTTCCAATTCAGGAATATCCATTTGAATCATTTGATAATGGGATTTGAAATTTTCTTAACATCCGGAACTATGTGTAGTGCTCCGACCCTATTTACCCAGAGTTGGTGGATTATTACATAACATTTCCATGATCACAAGAGATCAAGTCTTGAAAGACCAATTAGTTTAGTAGCCTTTGAAGTAATAGATACATACATGTGTTTTACATTAAATTATGAAATAGAAAAACTATAACATTGTGTCTCCTTTGAACACACTCATATCCCTTAGCCTATTCCTAATGATCAATCATAATATACTTCTTCACATCCTTGAAAAAATAAAACATAATAAAGGGGTGAGCTCAGATACTTGGAAAGGATAACAACATACAGGAAACTATTATAAGAAAATATAAACATTTAAGGCAATTTATAAGACTAAAACACAATCCTTTTAAATATAAACATCAGTGTTATATGGAAAATATAAATCAAATAATTCCATTTACTTATTCACATAGATATTCTACTAGTATAATAGTCACATTTAATATCAATAGATAATTTCATAATGATGGAATGCATAATGTCGGACATCATAACCAAATAGTCAAGGCCTCGTGCCAAGACTACAAATAAGATTTTGTCATGGCTATGTGCCAAGACACTAGTTTGTCTCATGATACATACCGATTCATTGAGGAGCTATAGAGGGCTCCTCCCGTCAATTACTATGCCCAATACATTCATCATATGAAAAGTTTGAAACATAACATAAACATTCGTATTAAAACTAGCATAAGAAATGTTAATACTTTAACGACAAACCATGAAAGGTTTAAAAATAACACATCTACAGTCAAACATAACTCATTAAATAAAATATGGAAGATTTTATTATAAAAATCAACCTCAATCAATAACAATTAATTATATTTACATAGATAAAAATAATCAGTAAAACTATTTGAGAGAAATATACCCTTTTTCTTAAAAATATTTAAAAGTATCACTATTTATCAAGAAGCTGTTAAAAATATATTTTTGAATTAAATTTTCCCATCCCACATTGAAACTTTTAATAGGGATTTTAATTTTAAAACATTAATTTACATATAAATAAATCCTTAACACCATTTTTAAATCATGTACATTAATTAGAAAGATTTAGAAGAATAAATATTAAAAACATTTGAAATGATATTTTAGTTAGAATTCTTAACCAAATGAGATATATTTGAATATAGATAATTGTGGTAATACAAACATTATAATATAATGAGAATAAATTGATTCATGATATACTATGTCAAAGTACATTATGTACACCATATAAAAGTGAATTGGTGTATTACAACAAAGAAGTCTCAATGGAATGTAAATTGGGATGAAATTACTTATAAAGACTGTATCCTTAGGTTAAGGACAAATCAATGACATAATTATCTGTGAAAAAATATAAATATACACAATATTATTAGATATTCATTTTAAATCAATCATGCGACATTCACACATATTCTTGTAAAAACAACACCAATGACTTGGATGTTTAACTCAATGAATGGAAATTGAGTTAAGATTACTCTTATCAAGTTCATATCGATGACTTGAGAATTTATCAATGGAGTGATTATTTGTATCAAAACTATATCCACACAAAGGGGAGTGGAAATTACTACATAAATAAATAAATAGTGATTCAGACATAATCTTGGAGTAAAATAATCAATGATGTTTGCGTAAAACCCAACGAGTGGAAATCGAAATTAGAAATTCCCTTAACAATTCGGTAACTTTTGAAACATACACCCCATTAAATAAGTATCAAAAAAAAATATGTAAATACCCATAAATTAAAGTATATTATACAATGAATACAATCATGGGAAGTATATACACCACACAAAATGAAATAGTGGCAATATAGCATGAATCTCACGGGAATAAGAAGTGAGATGAAATCCCCTTGCCATGTACTTTTCCGTAGTATAGGGTAGGATAAAATCCTTTATAATGGTAAAATAATTGTTATTAAACTATAAAATAACAACATACATAAATATGATATATGATCTTCTAATATTTCTTTGTTGATGATATTTCAATACTATCATTGTTTTGGATGTTAACTGATTCTTTTTATTTTATATGTGTTGTTACGTAAGACATGTTTTTTTTTGGATAGGATATATTTGATTCATATACATAATAATATTAATTTCTCAAAAATTATTTTTTCATCATAAAATGAAAATTATTTTTTAATGGTTAAGATGGGGAATGAAATCTCATCGCGTCATGGAGATGGTAAGCCATACGTATGCACGAGCGACAATATCATTCTATTAGTGGTGAAATACTATATAATTTGATGTTATATTATATATACAGAATCTTTAACATGTTATATTAATTATTTAAATCATTTATACTCATTATTATACCCATCCAAATGATGAAGTGTTGAATAACAAACTACAACATGGCGTGGAGATGGTAAGCCGTACGTATGCACGTACAGTGACGTTATCATTCATAGGATAGATAGAATAATAAATATGGTTGTAACATATTTATAATAAAATCACAATACATAGAAGGTGATGGAGTTATTATTTTGGTATGGAAAAAACAAATAATGAGGAAGTGGAATAATAAAAAAAACATTGAAAGAGGTGATGAAATTATTACCTCTTCTTCAGGTGCTCCCTTTTGATTTTATCAAAAGGAATCCTTAGGTTAGATTATGAGAAAATTAAGGCCTCTAGGTTGATGTGAGAGTATTTTGGAGGATATTTTAGAAGGGTTTCACTGACCCAAATGGCCTTGTAGGTGTGAGTTTCATAGAAGGGTAAGTACCCTTTTATAAGAGAGGTGAGGGTCACTTTAGTAAAAGTTTGAAATATTATTTTGTTATACAATCATATTCAGTTTAGAATGGATAAAAAAGTATTTATTTCGAGGATAAGGTGGGGATATGTCGAAAAACTCTCAACCAATTGGTTTTAGACAGGTTTAGGTAACCATATTAACCTTATCCTTTAGATTTTACTAGTTTTTGAAAATTTTATCTTTTACCATATATTCTTGTATTATTATAATAAATGGTTAATAAACTTACTATAAAAAGCCAAGAGAACCCCAAGTGGTTAATTATTAATCTATATAACCTTATTTATGTCCTTTAGCTGAACCTTAGATTTTTAAGAATATTATATCAATTAATAATATAGTATTTGTTTTAAAAACACATTTATGTCTATTTTGAAACTATTTAGTATTTGGATTCTGTGAAAGTAATAACAACATTATCACTTAAAAAAATATTTAATAAACCCTAACATTCGATATTAATTTATAAAATATTTGGAATGCATAAATAAGTATCAATTTACATTTACTTTCATATTTATAATGTCAATTATTTTAATCTTTCATTAATAAGTTAATTACTACATCATCATTATGTCATAAATAAATTTAATTATTTATAGCCTAAAAATTATAAATAAAATACCATAATGTAGGAAATAGTTTTATATTTCTAATGAATATTTATAGTTGAATTTATCTTATGTATTTCACTGTATTAAAAATGGTTTAGTTATTAAACATTGAACTTATCACCTATAACTCATCTTTAAATAAAATAATAATAAATATCCTAATCTAATCCAAGTGGACCAAGATGATCATATTTTATTTATAAGGTATATATAGGTCATAAAGTCTCTCCCTCTTGAGAACGTTTTCTCCTAGGGTTTCCTAGGGTTTGAGTTACCCCATTCGATCGGCTTACGGTGGC
The DNA here is from genome assembly GCA_963277665.1 of Viscum album. Lineage (NCBI taxonomy): Eukaryota > Viridiplantae > Streptophyta > Magnoliopsida > Santalales > Viscaceae > Viscum > Viscum album. The sequence continues at coordinate 258,901,305 of OY728150.1, forward strand.
TCCGTCTTCTTCTGTGCATCCCGCTTCAGTTATTCATTTACCTCACTTTCTTTGGATCTGGTGATAGGGGATCGGTTTCCCCCATTCTTTGTTGTTACTTGACCACATTGTGGTAAGGAAAAAATTGTTCCTTTGTCCTCTGATCTTCCTTGCTAGTAACTATACCCTGATACCTGTGATTCAGAGGGATTCGGGCTTCATCTTCTCGAAATCGTCTTCAGACGCAGATCCAGGTCTTCAACGTTGTCCAGAAATATTTCCCGTTGCCGTCTCCCTACGTCTGTGCATGATTTGGGACAGGGAGGGCGGATCCGGATCCCAAATCTCAAACCCCCAATCAGTAAACAGATTCAATCATTCAACGTCTCGAAACAACTACCAGAGCTCGAGGAATCACATAACCCTAATCCCAAAATCTTACCTGTTCCGTTAAGATTGGCGGCGACCTGTGGGCGGTAAGTCAAAACCACAGTTAATGAATTTTTCACTGCAAAGTGGTTTATTCGAGAAGCACTAGCCTTGAAAGTTTCACTGCACTGTGAGGTCGCGAAGTTTTCGACGCAACGTGGATGATTCGCGAAGTGCCTTCGCGAAGCCTCGGTCGCGTAGTGTTTACGCAAAGAATATACCATGTTGAATTTGTGATTAACACGAAGTGACTTCGTGAAGTTTCCCCACGAATTCGGGTGTGCGCCGCGATGTGGTAAATTTTGGTGTGACCATCCTAGGGGCAGTGTTGATGACAAAGACTCCTCGCGGTGTCTGTTTGTGCAATAAGGACCGCAGTTGGAGGCCACAAAGGGGGTATCCTATCCAGGGACTTCCTTTATGGACTAGGCCTAGACTCAAGTGTGATTGGACTGACATTTGGTGCTCCAAGTCCTGTGGGTTTTGATGGGGTGTCGGTCTTTAAGGAGGATTGAAAAATCATATTTTTAGGCTTTGTTATATGGATGAAGAATTAGTGAATCAATGGAAGAGCTTGTCCCTGACAGACAAAGAGAAGGTGGCGATTGAGGATTGGAGACACGAAGACACACTCTTGGAAAAACGCATGTCTCTACTGGATGTGGGAAAGTTCGTGGAAAATATATCAGTAAATTAGGGGGCTCTCAAAAACACTCTACAGAACATTTGGAAACTTGAAGTAGGAGTTACTATTTGGGAAGAAGGGATTAATCGCTTCATTTTTGAGTTCTTCAATGAGAGAGATAGAGATAAAATCTTGTGAGGCTGATCGTGGTCCTTAGATAATCAACTCCTCCTTATGGAAGAATACAAAGGGGGGAGATATCCAATGAGTGAATTTAACCCACTCCCCCTTCTGGATACGAATTAAAGGAATCCCTTTCCATGCAAGAATGGAATGAGTCATGAGATAAATTAGGGAAAGTTTAGGCCACTTTCTAGACTGGGATTTCTTAGACCTGATACAATGGGGCCCCAAGGTTTGAATTAAGGAGGAAATTGAAGTGTTAGAGCCCCTGATGAGGGGAATGTTACTAAAAATCAAAGACTCCAACATCTAGATATCATTCGAGTTAGAGAAAATCCCAATCTTATGCTTCTCTTGTGGTCGTCTTCACCATCTGGAAAGAACGTGCACCACAAAACATAAGATTTCATCAGGTAACATCATCCTCCAGTATGGCCCTTGGCTCCGTTCCAATACGAATAAATATGCTTTCATCCCTGAGACGGAAAAACAAAAGGATCATGACCATCTCATGCTGGCACATACCAACCAAGTGGAACCCATACTTGAAAAAGGTCTAATGCTTGGACCATCGGATTTCCATAATGCTGGCTCTCCCACTCAGAGAGAAGTTGGAGTTCATCCTTACCCCCTGCAGGACAATTCTCAAACATCTAAAAAGTTGGTGACGAAGAAAAAAAGAACAATCAACACGTTTCTCAAAGTCATTGCTGATGCACATCGAACCACCAGACCCAGACCCAGACCCACAATTGACCGCATCAGGCATTCCAACAACGGGGGACCATGAACTGACGGGAACTCCATTACCGGGACCAATTACCCGTCAAACGTGGAAAAGGGTGCAATGAGGAGAAAGTGATGGTCACATGAATGACCCAAAACCTGGGGTTAGAAAAAGACAAAATGAAAATTGCCAGTCAGGGAGGAATCCCACCAGAAGATGGAAAATGACATGTGGAGAAACAAGTCCATAGGAATCAAAGGTAGAGGCGGGCGAGACCCATCCCCGCCAAGACCAATGATTGTTTTATGATGGAACTATCATGGGATTGGAAACCCACGAAAAGTTTGTATGTTATACCGCAACTGATCTCAAAGTCACCCCAATATGGTTTTCCTATCCAAAACCATACTGGAAAACAAGGACACCAATGGCATTGCCCTGAAATGTGGCTTCCAAGGCTGCCTCCCAGTCTTCAGAAAAGGCCACTCTGGGGGCCTCTGTCTCCTTTGGAAGGAAAATATCGATGTCAAGATTTTGTCCTTCTCCTCGCACCATGTGGCAGCGACTCTTCAGGTAGACCATCACCCACCCTGGACCTTTGTGGGATTCTATGGCTGGACATCCCATAATGATAAGGTGAAGTCATGGGATCTTTTATCAAAGCTGCGACATGACTTACCAAGCCCTATTCTATTCAGAGGAGACATCAATGAGATTATGTTCCATAAGTAAAAGAGGGGAGGAACAATATGATCCTCTGCTTCGATGTCATACTTGAAGGATGCAGTCTCTAGGGCATACCTGGTCGATCTGGGGTACACAGGTAATCCTTTTACATCGTTCTGTGAAAATACCGAAGGCACCCGCATCGCTGAGTGTCTTGATAGATTTTTGGGCTCTACTAATTGGATTAATCTATTCAGCATGTTTCATATCAACCACATGTCCCTCAACTGCTTGGACCACTGTCCAATTATCATTGACTGTACACAAGGAGAACGTAATAGACAAATTAGTAGACCCTTCACATTTGAGAGATTATGGTCAAAAGATCAGTAATGTGAAGAGGAGATCTAATCAAACTCGAAAAGTACTTACAAGGATGTTTGCCTAAACCTCCAACAGGTCGCATCCGATCTGAGGACTTGGAGAAATAAGAAATTCCACCACCCCAACCGACACTGTGGTATCCTTGAAAATAGAGTGAATAATCTCCTCAAACAACCCACATCCAATTGCAATATCTCTATGATTGGAGCCACACAAACAGAGATGGACACGACCCTGTGTATCAAGAAATACTTATGGGCTATGTGTGTGGGGGGAAACCATATTAAATAAGGGGACGCTAACACCTGGTATTTTCACCAGAAAGCATTAGTCAAGCGTCAGAAAAACTCTATTACTTGCATCTCACAACCCGATGGAAGCAAGGTTTCTGACAACAATGGTATCCATGAGGCCTTGACATGATTTTTCCAGAACATATTCTCTACAGGATCCCCTTTCATGACTGCTGAAGTGGAATATTTTATCATACATGTGATCACTGAAGAGATCAATAGGAATCTCACCAAAGATGTGACAGATGACGAGATATTCCTGGATCTGAAACATCTTCATCCCACTAAGGCCCCGGGATCGGATAGGTTCCACGCCCTATTTTTTAAGCAATACTCGCACATAATCAGTCCTGACATCTGCAATATGAGTAAAAATTTCTGGGCTGGTAATACAAGCATTGTGGCCATGAATGAAACTATCCTCATATTTATCCCCAAAATCAAGAAACCTCTGGCGATCCCTGACTTTCGACCTATCATCCTCTGCAATGTCTTTTACAAGATATTCTCAAAGATCCTTGTCAATCGGTTGTGACCTTGGCTATCTGATATTATCTCTAAAAATCAGAGCGCCTTCGTGGCCAAGAGACTAATCACTGATAATGAAATTGTGGCCCATGTAGTGTTCCATTCTATGAAATCACACTCCACTGCAAAAAGAGGAACCATGGCCTGGAAATTGGATATGACCGAGGCCTGCGATAGAGTAGAATGGCACTTCTTAAAGTTCGTTATGTAGAAAATGGGTTTCTGTGCTAAATGGACAGATATGGTCATGAACTGTGTCTAGACCATCTCATTCAAAATCAAGGTCAATGGGGAGCTTACCAGAGAATTCTCCACATTACAAGGCCTTCACTAGGGAGACCAACTCTCCCCTTTTCTCTTCATACTGGTGGATGACGTATTTTCTAATCTTATTTCCAGGGTTGTATCTTCTAAGTCTATTCATTGGGAAAAAGTTAGTTGAGTTATCCCTCCAGTGTTGCATCTCTTCTTTTCTAACAACTCCCTCCTTTTTTCCAGACCAATAATTAAGGAATATAGGGTGATCTTCCAAGAGATCCATCAGTATGAGAGGGCGTCTATCCAAACAATCAATCATGGAAAATCTGAAATATCCTTTATTGCAGGGGTGCCTCTTTCTAAGAGGGATGAACTTTGCGCATCAGCTGGCATCCATATGGTTGATAAACATAAAAAGTATCTCGGGCTTCCCACGATGATTGGTCGGTCCAAAAAATAAATCTTCGCATCTCTAGTGGACTGGATTGAGAAAAAAAATTCAAGTCTGGACCCCAAAAAGAATTTCTAAAGCTAGCAAAGAGACCCTAATCAATGTTGTCATCCAATCTATCCCCATCTACTTTATGTCACTATTTAAGCTCCCGGTGGCCATCATCGACCAGATCCACACACATACTGCCAATTTCCGGTGGGGGAAGAATGATGGAAGGAATCGACCCCACTGGATGGCTTGGTAGAATCTATGAAAACCCAAATAAAAGGGTGGGATGGGGTTCCAAAATCTTCCTCTCTTCAACGATGCGCTATTAGCCAAGCAAATATGGAGCCTTATTAACCATCCATCATCTCTATGTGCGCGATTTATATGAGCTATGTACTTTCCCCACATGGACTTTCTTTCTTCCTAACTTGGTCCCCGTTCTAGCTTCCCCTGGAGAAGCATTTGGTGGCGTAAAAAGCTCATGGATAAAGGATTGGGCTGGAGGATTGGGACATGCTCATCTATCAAAATCTAGAATGATTCTTGGCTAATTGATAATGAAGGTATATGGGCTACATCCACCGCCCAACCAGGTCTTGAAGACGCCACTGACATCTGCCTCCGTTCCGACCAGGGATAGGGGTGGTTTTTCGAAACGATCCTTGAATGGTTTAAAGAAATAGATCGAAGAATTATCTTTAGTATTCCCTGGGTACCAAACGTAGGCCCTGACCACCTCTTCTGGATCAATGACATCTCGGGTGACTACACAGTGAGATCCTGCTATAGACTTGATCTTGGAATCCACTCAGTCAGCTGGGATGAGGGACCATGGAAATCGATTTGTACGCTCAACGTCACCCCAAAAAATCATCAATTTTTGTGGTAGGTTTGTACGAGCACTCTCCCAACAATGAGCCTTCTCGTTTACTGACATATTTCTAGTACATTTTTTTCCCTTTCTGCCCGAACATTCCAGAAACGCCTCTGCACGCTATTATTAACTGCCGGGAGCTAAGGAAATTTGGAATAAATGGGGCCTGGCTTCATTTGCTTCACTGGTATTGGCCTCTTACCTTCCTGATCTTCTGACGCATTGGTCCTCCTCTCTCTCTCTCCATCAAATGTAGGTTCAATTTACACTTTGGCTTGGATTATTTGGGTCTGGCATAACGATGTTGTTTTTCATCAAGATCACAAACCCCCCAAATTCTGGATAGATCGAGACACTTCTTGGATTGAGGGTTGGAAAGTCCACAATGGACATTCTATGCCGGGTGTTACCCCCTCCCATCCTGCTCATTGGAATCCCCCAATAGGAGGGATTCTTAAGATTAACGTGGACACGCCTCTTCCAAAGGATGTGCTTGTTTCCCTCGGCCTCCTTTCCCAAATCATCTTGGGCAAATCCTTGCAGCTAAATATGAACCACATGAGGCATTCTAGGTACTGGAATTTGCTGAAGCCATGAACATCCTTGCTGGTATGATTCTCACTATAGAATGTGGATGGGGTGATAACATCATTGAGTCTGACTGTCTTACCGTATTCGATGCTATTAATCACAATAACGGCAGACTCCATTAATTTGGCATCATCATCAGGGGAATTATATCACTTCACCAATGCTTCTCATTATTCACATTCTCCTTCGCCAAAAGGTAAGGAAACAACATGGCCCATCAGCTAGCGACCTCAGGCCCATTCGATACCAACCAGTTCTGGTTCGACAATTTCCCCTCATGGCTTTGCACATGTACTTCTGCTGATCTTCGTCATTAATGATATATGCTTTTAATCAAAAAAAGGTTGCTATAGGTCGAAATACACTTATCCAGTATAATTTGGACATGTGTTAGGTGAATTATAATATCATTTTTACCTTTAATTACCCTATTTACTCTTAACCGTGGTAAATAAAATTGAAACGTTACTATTCACCAAAAATTATTTTCATTCTATTGAACCAAATTTTACTTACTAATGTCAACTATGTCTTTCATATTTTTTAAATTCAATTCACTGAAGCAGAAAAATTACGCTGTATGCAAATTTTCAATTGTTCATAAGAGGTGGGTAAAAGAGGGTAAAAAGTTCAATAAAATTTTATATATCTAATATTATTATAAAATGACATTAATGAATTACATTGAACTAATATAGGTATTATGTATCTATTTTCACTTAAAAATAATTATTCAAATAAAAATTTGACGTTAAACAATAATGCAGTGTTTTTCACTATTCATCAAAAATTGAAAGTTTTTAGAAAAATACCAAAAATTTACCCAAATATAATTTTGATATTACAAATTCAAAAATGAAGTCTATTTTACTAAATTAAAAACATATAAGTTGTATTAATTGATTTAAAAAATATCCCCTTTTTCAAAACCGAAAAGAAGGTTTTTGAGAAGTAAAAACTATCATGAGATTGTTATGCGTTTATGTCCAATTTAAATGTAAAATTACTTCCAATGACCAATATTGGATTAAATGATAAAAATATAATCTAATTATACTTCAAAACCATTAAAATTTATAATTTAATGTTATAAATTATTTTGATTAATAAAGTTGTTTTCAATTAAAATTTAGTAATTTTCACTATTCATCAAAATATGAAAGTAATAAGAAAAGCACTGAAATTTTATCCAAACTAAATTTTATGTCCAGATTATAAAAAAGAAGTTTATTTTGTCAAATTTAATTTATAAAAGTGTCAAATATTGTATTTAAAAATGGTTCACCATTAAAGGGCAGTAAAATTTCATTTTTTTAAATACTTATTTTATCTGAAAAAATGAATTTTATATTATATTATGTCTAATAAACACATAATAAGGATGTTAAAATTATATAGAGTATATAAAAATCAAAATTCAGTTAATACTATTCATAACCGTTTTTTTTTTCTGCTAGTTTGGTAAGTCGTGGTGCGCTCGAACTGGGTATTGTGTGTAGTGAAAGATATTGAATTACATTAAAGAAAATAACTTATAATGAAATATTGGGGTGTTATATTCTTCCCCTTTTGAAAATTTCATCAACAAAATTTTAAAATTGGGTTTGGGAACATCATTGAAAGTCCCACATTGGAAAAAGTGTCAATAAAATATTCACTTTAAAAGAAAGAAGGAGAAGTACATTGGTCACCCGGGATAACCCATAATAGGATTCCATGTAGAAAAACATGGATATAGAAGATAAAATTAGTGTCAAATTTTTAGGGAGAGTGAGAGAAAACATGATCAGGATAAATTTAACAACAAAAAACCCACAAAATTGTGGGGGGTTAAATGGTCATTAGTTTCCCAGTAGTGTAATGCCCCAAAAATTCATTAATTAAAATTCCTCTTGGTCCACTTAAATGTATTCTTATGGTTATGTAAAATGTATGAACTCATGTGGTTTTATGTTTTGGATTTTAAAATACCGTTATGAATTGGGATCATTGCTAATACAGTTGTTGAACATTGATCACATGATTAATATAAATATAAGCCTTTAAAAATCCAATTTACTTAAACAAAGGAAGAGATGGCCTCATCCAGTAGACTTTCCCCGTACGAAGCCCATTTTTCGAAGCTCGGAAAAGGGGTGGCTTCATTGGGCTTTACTCTTGACCAAGCCCAAGATGATCTTTAATACGTTAAGCTTGAGCAGAACCACCTACAGAAGTAAAAGTTGATAAATATTACCACTCGAGCGATGTTATTCGAGCAACCCCAAGAGTCTGTCATCATTGCAGACCTTACCCTTAAGTATTATGTGGGTGTTATAATGGGTTGTTTAGCAATACCCTAGTACTATGATTATATACATTATTCCTGTATGCAGAATAAACATTCATTTTATTATTGTTACCTTGTAAATAGTTTTTAAAACACAAATAGTATTTTTAGTTCATATTCAACTAAGAATTTTATTTGGATGAATTAATAGATTTTTGAATTAAATAATATTTTAAAAAATTATTATTATTATTAAATTAATATTTATTGAATATTAATGATCTTAAAACTTTATGAATGCAATTGTAATTTTTATTAAGGTCTGAAAGTTGTTTTTGTCAAAACCCATGAATTTTCGATAAATGTCGATTTTTATTATAAAAGTAAAAATTCATATATTTAAAAATTTATTTAGATAAATTGAATATTATTTTTGGGATCAGGATGTTGAAATTATCCAATGGTGAATTTTTCATAATTTTCTGAGACAGTCAAATTTTTGGGAAAAAATTTAAAACCGTTAAAATTTATAATGTGTTTTATGACAATATAATGAATGAATAGTGATGTAAGAAATTATTATAAACATTATGTTCGGCCAATATATGTTTTGAAAATAAAATAATGTGATTTTAGATTTTTTTTGATTTATTTTACAAAGCTTTACTGGACCCTCCAAGACTTATAAAACATCTTAGCTTTTTAAATTGTTTTCCTTGAGAGTGTGACTCACTTCCACATAATCAACCCTATTATCTTAAGAAGTTCGGCCATTGGACTTAAAAATATTGTTTTTTACTCCAATTTGGAATAAAAAATGGTCAAAAACCATGGGATGGTTTGTTGTTTTGATTAGTTTAATGTGTGGTGTCCCAAACCTAAATAATAAAGAATTTCCTATCGTTTCCAATATAAACCCACCCAAGCTCCCACTTCCTCTTCACTCAATGCCTTTGGAGTTCATCCAACCTCTACCCTACTATCTCTAGAATCCTCCAAAGGTTCCCTAATCTCCCAATAATCCTCTCCTAGGCCTCTCCCAAGCCTTTGGGATAACACTTCCATGTAATGGATTCCTACCTTTCTTTTTTTATCCAAGATTCTTAGTATTGTTATACCCTTTTATTTTCAATTATAAATGTTGGGATATGATTTTGAAACTCTCCCATACTGCCCTCTCTATGTTTTAATGATTATATAACCCTTTCTATCTCATTAAATGCCTCCCATGTACACCTATTACCATGCTGAAATTCTGTAAGAAATTTCTCTCTCCTCATTAACATTCAAGCAATTCTTTTGTATTATGAATATAAATTCCATTACATTTGATGGGACATGTATCTATGTGAACTGATTACTATCCATTTAATGTACATATTATGAGACACCCATTTATCTCTCATCTACCTTTTTTATGATTTCTTATGTCATATTGTTATGCTTCTTAAATTGCACCGTGATTTTTCAAGCTAAAGTTATTGTATAGTGAATATCATGCCCACTTCTCTATCAAGGGTATTCATCTTTACACACATATAATTATTGATTATAGAGTTCCATTTATTAATTCCACATTTCTTTATTGTATAATAAATTATGATGTTTAATGATTCCATGTTGTATGATACATGTGGCACACTTATGCATGAATTGAAATGTTTAAGAAGGGTGTGCCCTGAGAGCGCTCCAATGTATTCGGTAAAGTATAGTATCATGATACGTCATGTGAAATGAGTGTTGACTCATGATAATTCAATTACAATGATGTTTTACGCTTACTTCATTTGAAATGGGGGTTTACTCATGCTCCATGTGCAATGAGCCTTGTCTCATTCTAGTTCCATGTTAAGTGTAGTTTCCACATCTCCATGATATGATTTCCATGATTTATATTTCCTTTATGTTCATATTTCTCTTGTGATCCATTGATATGAATATTGTCTAACATTTATTGTATTCCTCATGTTATTTCATGTTTATTCCCTTACTGGTATTTATATCTTACCCTTTTCTTATGCATGTCCTCGGGTTAGCCCATGCAATGCTAAGTACGAGGAAATATAGTGGTCAAGTAAAGGATGTTTTCAATAAAGATATTGTGCTTCATGTTTTAAGTTGTTATGTAATGTTCCTAATCCCCAAATAAGCTATAAATCTTGATATTCCATGTTGTATCTAGTGAAGAGTTTATGTAATATATCATTTTTTAGTGTGTAATAAAAACAGGGTTGTTATAGTTGGTATTAGTTGATAGGTTTAGTTATTTTTGGGATTAGGATTAGAAAACCCTTGTGAAGACTTAGAGAAAAGACTAAGTATAATAAAAACATCCCTATATTTTAGTGATTATTGAGTAAGTGGTTTATCAAGCAAATACATACCTGTCTGGATATGAGCAGGTAGAGCTAGCTCTGGCACAGATGTACCTATGAGTGAAAACACTAACAAAGAGTTTCATGCTTGACCTGGGGTATCCTGGTACACAACAATAGGTTTTTTTCACTCTTCGTTGTGACACTCCTAGGGGATATTCTTTGGTAATTCACAACCATATTATGAACCATTATTAATGTAATAAAGAAAGAACACCTAAGAATATATGTTAGAAAGTAGATCATGGATAACATAGATTGAAGACTATAGATTCCTATGTCAAGGAAATAAAAGTAATTTAAAATTCATCCATTTTTTTCTTTTGATTACCCTTTATATGTTACCCCTAACTTTCCTTTTATTCCAGACAATGGTCGGTAATAGGAAGACTTAGGCTAATGACTGATGTGAAGATCAATGTGGTGACTGTTCAAATGAGATACTCAATCTGATTGGATCGGAAATCGAAAACTTTGTCACGGTTCTCTACCAGTTAAATCAATCATTGAATAGAAACATGGGTCAAGAGGTACGTTAACCCCCCCCCCCCCCCCCGCCCTGAAGAAAGAACATGTCACCATAGAGAGCTTCATGAGACAAATGCCTCCTACTTTTAATGCATCATATTATCCCTCAATCATCAAACAATGAATCAGCTCCAATGAAAAGATCATCTCCATTCTTCAATGTTCCGAAGAGGAGAAGGTTCTCTATGCTACTTATTGTATGGATTTGAGGCTGATTAATGGTGGAAATTGATCAAAAATAAGAATCCTTGGAGGATATTGAGGCGTTGTAATGGAAGGATTTCCAGAAAAAATAAATTTGATAAATATTTTCCGTGCACCCTCTGGCTTAAGATGGAATGGGATTTCCTTGCCCTCAAGCGAAAAAGACAATGAATCTGTCACGGTGTATGAGTAAAAATTCACAAGGCTTGCACAATATGCCTCTGGCTTTGTTTTTACCCCCAAATTCAAGGTTTACCTATTTTTTGGTGGTCTAAAACCTAGCCTACGAAAATCCCTGGTGATCAGTGACTTCGATAGCTATGTGAAAATTTACCAATGTTCTGTCGTGGTAGAAATGAAGATTAGAAAATCTCAGGGGTATCATGGGGATAAGAAGTGTAAGGTGGACTTCAATTCTGGAAGTCCGATGGATAAATCCAACGGTGATAAGAAGATCCATCACCCCACTTTCCAATGGTGTGGAAAGAAGCACCCCAAAAAATACTTGAAGGGGACAAGCAAATGCTTTAGATGTAGAAGAGAAGGGAACCTAGCTATAAATTACTGACAAGAAAAACCCATGGATGTGACAGAGGAGAGGAATGATCGGCTCAAACCTCAACATGTTGTTCATTGCTTGAACTGCAAAGAACTAGGTCACCTTGCAAATCAATTCCCTAATCCATGGGTTTTTGGAGGAAGCCAACAACCTCCAAGGTAGTCTGGGTGAGCTTTTTCCGTCACTATCACCGAAGTGAACCCCAATAATGAAGTGGCGACAGGAATGGTAATTATTCATTCAAGAATAGTGAACATACTTTTTAATTCTTGTTCTAAACATTATTTTATATCCATAATGTTTTGTAGAACAATACCAACACCACCACAAATCATGGAAGTAAAGATGTTGGTGACTACGGAAAATGGGGAAATCATTGCGTCCCATGAATATAACTCCTCCCCTATCATAATTTGTTGATGGAACTTCTTGAAGAACCTCGCCATACTCTCTCAACTAGAATTTGACGCAATTATCAGCATGGATTGGCTTTCCTTATATAGATCCACCACAAATTTGTGTGAGATGGAAATCGCTCTCCATGTGGAGAATCGACCCCAGATTTTGTACAAGTGCAAGGAGGAGGAGGAATCTTCATTAGTTCCATCATCTCAAGAATGGATATTATTACCCTATGAGTATGCGTATCTGGCTTAGATGATTGAGTCCATGTAAGCATCCATCCTTGAAGACATGCCTATTGTGAGGGAATTCATAGAAGTGTTTCCTAAGGAATTGGTTGGTCTCCCTCCTAGAAGAGATGTTGAATTCTCAATTGATCTTATACCTGGGGTGTTTCCAATATCCAAGACTCTGTAAAGAATGGATTTTGTGGAGCTTTAGGAGTTAGAGATACAACTACATGAGAATCTAGATAATGATTTTATACGCCCATGTTCTTCACCATGGGGCGCACCAGTCCTCTTCATCAAGAAGAAGGATGGGTCAATGTTTCTTTGCATTGATTATCACGAGCTCAACAAAATCACAATAAAGAACATGTATCCCCTTCCACGAATTAATGACATGTTCAATCCACTATGTGTAGAAAAATACTTCTCCAATGAAGAATTGTGTTTGGGATATAATCAAGTAAGGGTGAAGAAGGAAGATATCCCCAAGACATGTTTTCATATAATATATGGGCACTATGAATTCATAGTATGGTCTTTCAGACTCACTAATGCTCCAGAAATCTTCATGGACATGATGAATAGATTCTTTATAGATTACCTTGAAAATTTTGAGGTAGTATTTATAGATGATATTCTAATATACTCCAAAACCAAGGAAGATCATGAGGAGCATCTAAGAATTGTTCTAGAGACCTTGCGGAAGGAGAAGATCTATTAAACTTACAGCAAGTGTGAGTTCTGGTTGAAGGAGGTATCATTCTTGGGCCATATCATCACAAGCAATGGGATATCTGTGGATCCCTCTAAGACATCTGCGATAGAGGGATGGCTGAGGCCAACATAAGTAACTGATATCTGTAGTTTCTTGGGGTTAGATGGATATTATCGATGATTTGTGAGAAATTTATCATGATTGTACAACTCTCTTACCAAGATAACTTGGAAGGGAGTAAAGTTATCTTAGAGTTATGAATGAGAACAAAGCTTCAAAGAGTTGAAAAGGAGGCTTGTCACTATGCCCGTTCTCACTTTTCCCATAAGTGGAGAACTTTTTGTGGTATTGCGTGATTCTTTGAAGAAGGGCATGGGGTGTGTGTTGATACAAAATGACAAATCCATTGCCTATGCTTGAAGTTAATTGAATGTTCATGGGAAAAACTATCTAATACATGATCTGGAGTTGGCTACAGTGATCTTCAATTTAAAATTTTGGCGGAATTATCTCTTTGGGGAGAAGTGTAAAATATATACGGACCACAAAAGCCTCAATTATATATTCACACATAAAGAGTTGAACATGCTCCAACTAAGATGGTTATAACTGATCAAAGACTATGACTGCTCAATCCATTAGCTCCCTGGGAAAGTGGACAAGGTAGCGGATTCTCTAAGTAGAAAGGACCTAGCGATACTATCATTGATGAGAATTGAGAAGGATCCAATATTCTTCAATTTGATGAAGTTGGACATGGGAATCATCAAGAAGGTAACATCATAAATCCTTTAACAAATGATTTATCATCCATATCTTTTGGAAAAGTTAAAGTATTCTCAAAAGGATGATGTGGAAATTCAGAAGAAAGTGAAAGCTATTAGAAAAGATAAATCCTCTGAGTTAAATGTTAATGAAGAAGGAGTTGTGATATTTTGGAAAATACTATGTGCTCCATCAAGTCCGGAGCTGAATAAGGGACTTTTGGATGATTCACATAGTTCAAATTCCTGTATTCACCTAGGAATCACAACGATGTATCAAGATCTCAGAGAGAATTATTGGTGGGATAACATGAAGAAGGATACCGCTATGTATACATCAATGTGCCAGGTGTGTCATCAAGTAAAGGTAGAGAGGCATATGTCTAAGGGGATGATGCAAGTGTTGCCCATACCAGCATGGAAATGGGAGAACATCACCATGGACTTTGTTAGTGGACTTCCAAAGAAATATAAATGCAACAATGAAATATGGGTTGTTGTGGATCGTCTTACAAAGTTTTCACACTTCATTGAAATTTAGGAGGTTTTCTCATTGGATCAACTGGCACGAATATAAATCAGATATGTGGTAAGGATTCATGGGTTACCACTATCTATTGTATTTGATCGAGATCCAAGATTCAACTCTATGTTTTGGAAGAATCTTCAACATGCTCTGGATACTGATCTGAACTTCAGTATGACTTATCATCCTCAAAATGATGGAAAATCCGAGTGAACTATCTAAACACTTGAGGACATGTTGAGAGAGTGCTCAATGGACTTAAAAAGAGGATGGGATCAACACCTTCCTCTGGTTGAGTTCTCTTGTAATACAAGTTTCCACTCTAGCTTTCGAATGGAACCATATGAATCCCTTTATGGGAAAAAGTGCAGAACACTGGTGTGTTGGGATGAATTCAGTGACTGTAAGCTGCTAAGACCTGAAATGGTCGATAAAGTGGTGGAGAAGTTGAAAACCATTCCGCAGCATATCAAGGAAGCCCAAAGTTGATAGAAGAGTTATACAGATAACTATTTATGAGACCTTGAGTTTAAGGTTTGAGACATGGTATTTCTACGCATATCTCTGTGGTAGAAGGTCATGGGGTTTGGAAAGAAATGAAATTTAATTCCTTGGTACATCGGCCCCTTCGAGGTTCTTGATCATGTCAGGGTTGTGACCTACCAACTAGCACTTCAACCTACCATGGCCAAAGTACATGATGTCTGTTATGTATCCATCCTAAGGAAATACATACCTGACCATTCACATGAACTCTCTTTAGAGGTAGTACAACTATAGTATTATATTTCTTACAAGGATCAACCAGTGAATATCATAGATCATAGAGAAAAAGTTCTACCAAATTAGACAATGCCCCTCATCAATGTGTTATGGAAAAACCACAAGTTTGAAGAAGTGACGTGGGAATCGGGAGAAGTTATGAAGTATAGTTACCCACACCTATTTTAGAGTGGGAAAAGGAAATTTCAATGGTGAAATTTCTTAAGGGGGTATTTTAACAACCCAAAAATTCATTAATGAAAATTCCCCTTGGCCTATTTAAATTTATTCTTATGGTTATGTAAAATGTATAAACTTGTGTGGTTTTATGTTTTGGATTTTAAAATACAGTTAAGAATTGTGACAGTTACTAAAATAGTCATTGAACTGTGATCACATGATTAGTATAAATATTGGGATTTAAAAAATCCAATTTACTCAGAAAAAGGAATAAATGGCCTCATTCTATAGACTTTCCCCATATGAATCCCATTTGTCGGAGCTCGAAAAGGAGGTGGTGTCATTGGGCTTTTATCTTGACCAACCCCAAGCCGAGGTGAATATGTTAAGCTATAGTTGATTCGCCTATGGGATAAGTGGAAGTTGATAAGGTTTACCTCTCGAGTGATGTTATCCGAGCCACCCCAAGAGTCTGTCACCATCGAACACCTTACCCTTAGGTCTTATGCGGGTGTCATAAGGGATTATGTAATAATACCTTAGTACTACGATTATGTAAATTATTCTTGTATAGAGATTATACATTCATTTTTTTATTGTTACTTTGTAAATAGTTTTTAAAATGAAAATAGTATTTTTAGTAAATATTCAACTAAGAAATATATTTTGATGAATTAAGGGATTTTTGAATTAAATAATATTTTAATAAAATATTATTATTATTATAAAATTAATTTTTATTAGATATAAATGATCTTAAAATTTTATGAATTCAATTTTAATTTTTGTTAAGTTGTGAAAGATGTTTTGTCAAAACCCTTGAATTTTCGATAAATATCAGCTTTTATTTGAAAAGTAAAAAATTCATATATTTATAAAATTATTTAGATAAAATGAATATTATTTTTGGAATCAGGACATCAAAATTATCCAATGGTGAATTTTTCATAAATTTTTGAGACAATCAATTTTTTGGGTAAAAATTTAATACCGTTAAAATATATAATGTGTTTTATGCCATCATAATGACTCAATAGTGATGTAATAAAATATTATAAACAATATGTTTTACAAATATATGTTTTAAAATTTAAAAAAAATTATTTTATATTTGTTTAATTTATTTTACAAAGCTTTAGTGGACCCTCCAAGACTTATGAAATATTTTAGTTTTTTAAATTGTTTTCCTTGAGAGTGTGACCCACCTCCACATAGGCATCCATATTATCTTAAGAAGTTCGGACATTGGACTTATAAAATATTTTTTCCCACTCCCCTTTTGAAAAAACAATTGGCATAAACTCTGGTCTGGTTTGTGGTTTCAATTAGTTTAATGTGTGGTGTCCCAAACCTAAATAATAAAGAATTACCTCTACTTTCCTATATAAACCCACCCAGGATCCCACATCCTCTTCACTAAAATCCTTTTGAGATCATAAAAACACATCCCTCTTATCTCTCTAATCCTCCCAAGGTGCCCCAAGCTCCCAATAATCCCCTCTCAAGCCTCTCCCAAGCCTTTGGGATCACCCTTCCAAGTAAGGGATTCATACCTTTCTCTTTTTATCCATGTTTCTTAATATTGTTATGCCCTTTTATTTTCAATTATAAATCTTGGGATGTGATTTAACACCTCCCACATACTTCCCTATTTCTGTTTTATTATGATAGACCCATTTATATCTCATTAAATTCCTCCCATGTACACCCGTTACCATGCCAAAATTTCATAAGGAATTTCTCTCTCCTCATTTACATTCAAGAAATTCTTTTATATTATGAATCTAAATTCCATTACATTTTTTGGGACATGTATCTATATAAACCCTTTAATTTAAATTTAATTTACATATTATGATACACCCATTTTAATTTCATCATCCTTTTTTTATGAATTCCTCTGTCACGCTGTTATACTGCCGAAATTACACCGTGATTTTCCAAGAAAAAATTATTGTGTAGTGAATACCATGCCCACTTCTCTATCAAGTGTATTCACCTTTACAAACATATACTTATTTATTATAGAGTTTTATGTATTCATTCTACATTCCTTTACCATGTAATAAATTATGATGTTGAATTATTCCATGTTGTATGATCCATGTGGCACACTTATGCATGAAATGAAATGTTTAAGAAGGGTGCTCCCTGATAGCGCTCCAATGCATTCAGTAAAGTATAGTATCATGATAAGTCATGTGAAATTTGTTTTGACTCATGATAATTCATGTGCAACAAGGGTTTACTCATGCTTCATGTTCAATGAGGGTTTACTCATGATCCATGTGCAATGAGCCTTTGCTCATGCTAATTCCATGTTAAGTGTTGTTGCCACATCTCCATGTCCTGATTTTCATGATTTATCATGTATTTGTGTTCATGTTTCTCTTGTTCTCCATTGATGTGCCTATTTTCTAACATGTAATATATTACTCATTTTATTACAAATTTATTCCCTTACTAGGCTTTATAGCTTACCCTTTTCTTATGCATGTCCTCAGGATATCCCATGCAATGCTAAGTACGATGGAATATAGTGGTCATGTAAAGGAACTTTTCAAGAAAGATGTCATGTTTCATGTTTTAAGATGTTATGTAATGTTCCTAATCCCTGAAGACACTATACCTCTCTATATTCCATTTTGTATCAAGTGAAGATTTTGTGTAATCAATTACGTTAAAGTGTGTAATAAAAGCAGGGCGGCTATAAGTAGGAAAAGTAAACAGACAGTATTTATTGTTTTAATATCCATTTCATAATGTTGATGAATTTATTTATGAGATCGACTAAGAACATAAAGAGATATAATTACTTTTCAAGTACAGTTTCATCCTTTAAAAAAATTCTACCACTAACTCGTCTGTTCTCCAAATGATGAGTATTCAAGATGACTTGGTCACACCTAAAGCGCTAGAATCAGCTTCTAGAGAATCACATAATCTACAAAGGATAGACTTTTTATTTCCCTTGTCTTTAGAGATTTACCAAAACCAAATGGTTAGTACAAGATCAGATGATCCCAAAAATGGTTGATCCTTTATATAAGGAAATACTAATTTTAATTTCCAAGATGAAACAAACAATACCCAAAGTTCAATAAAGACCATTCAATAAAAAATTTCCTTAAAATACTTCAATATAATCCAAACTAAGATTGAAATCCAAAACTCAGAAAAATTTAATCACACAGTATTTCATAGTAAATCTTAACATTTATCCCCAAATAAAATCAACTACTCTTAATGTCTCATACGTAAGAGTAATTAACAAAATACATATTCTCAATGATAAGTTAATCATTTCCATTAATAACATAAATATCTATAAAAAACAACATAGATTCTTACAAAATAAAAAAATCCACCATTACTCCTCAAATCAAATCCCTTGGTATTCTATTTTCCTTAGTCATATAGTGTTTCCAATAGAGCGAACATCTTAGAAAATAACATTTATCACGTAATCACAAAATCATTTTTCTATACTAAGGATAACCATTGGATAAAACATAAGATCCCAAATATACTTATTATCGATCATTAAAATCATTTAACTAAAAATAATTAGTCACCCTAACCAAGGAATTCACATAGTCTAGTTGTATGCAATAAATCCCAGTAGCACTTTGGTTGTGGGTTCGATTCCTATAGCTTTGTCTGACGCGATGGGTTGTCACATGGTCTGTGTGTTGTTCTTTTTCAAAAACAATATTTTATAACATTCTCAAAATGAGATAAATTCATCAAAAAAAAATAACCACAAATGATATCTCATACCTCACATTTTTATCCCAAAAATTAATAACCTGTAATTGCCTAAAATTCATAGATCATATAAACCCAAATGGTTCTTTATAACTATATCCACAAAATAAAAGATAATTTTTACTCAAATAAAATTTTTAATGAAAAAACTACAGGGTTACACATACAAGAGAAAAGTCTTCCAAAGTAATCCCATCAACAAAGATCATTAATACAGTGAAACATTTCTCCATCCATTTATTTCCACATAGGTTCTTTTTTAACCTACTGGTTATCCTATAGAATATGGCATTGACTCAGGGTAATGCCCTGGTCCCCTAGATTTACAAAAAATGACTGTAAATGGATTCTTAAGATCATTTTTATTTTCTTCTATAGTACTCTTTATTTATTATCAAAACCTATTTACTTTATGTCCTTATTTCCCCCACATAAATCATTTCATTGTCCCATTGAGACACTTTACTAGGTGTCTCCATCCACATTTCTGTCATAATGTAAATTGAGCTTTCTTTTATCCATGGTCTCTACTACTGGATCTCATATTATTCTCTTACTTTCTTTTCTTTGTTGAGTTTGGGAGTTTCTTAATGTATATTTTACTGATCATATTTTTGAAACTCGCTTCGGCATCAACATGATATCTTTTACACCTATCAACATTCCATTTAGTTGCTCATTTCCACCAAAGTGCCCACCTTGTATACCATGTTCAATTACGATGAATTCTTTGCAATCCAGCCATTGACTAAAACCATAAATCATAGTGTGAGTAGACATTGTCATAAAATAATTTAGATAATATCATGAAACCTTATTTTCAATCTAAAACACCTTAGGATTAACCAAGTCTATTTATTCTCATCTTATATTAAAATCCTTCAAATCGGTTTGTAAGTAAAATGTGAATTATCTTAAGCATATCCCCCGAGGGTGTCGTAACCAAGAGTGTATCAAGGCACGTTGTTGTTCACAAGTTCATGTTTGAGTCTAGCTCAAAATGGTTTTTTGGGTTTTACCCCTAAGTACATTTGTTCCATAGTCACCTCTACCTACTCGTATCCATATAGGGATGTATTTCTTGGAAAACCCATATAATATTTACATAACAAAAATTATTGGATGTTCTTCAATACTAATTCTCAAAGTATATCTTTGGGTAGTGTTTTCTAATAATAGTTTTTCTAAATCTAGCTTCAATGGTATGTACTAAACTTCCTTGGATACTAAATTTAATGCCCTGACCCATGTTACCTAGATTCGGTGAATTTATACAAAAAATTAGCATAATCACAAGAGATCATGTCACTAAAGACCGATTAGTATAGTAGACATGGAAGTACTAGATACATAAATATGTTTTACATTAAATTATGAAATGGAAATACTATAACATTGGGCCTCCTTTTAGCACACTCATATCCTTTATCCTATTCAGACAGTTCAATCATAATATATTTCTTCACATCCTAGGAAAAATAATACATAAGAAAGGGGTCGGTTCATATTCTTAGTAAGGGTAACAAAATAGAGGAAACTATCATAAGAAAACTTAAATATTTAAGGCAATGTATAAGACTAAAACACAATCCTTTAAAACATAAACTTCAACATAATATGGAAAATATAAATAAAATAATTTCATTTACTTATTCACATGGATATTCTAGTCATCTAATAATCACATGTAATTTCAATATCCAATTTCATAATGATGTAATTCATAATGTCGGACATCATAACCACATAGTCAAGGCATTGTGCCAAGACTACAAGTAAGATTTTGTCAAGGCCTTTTTCGAAAACACTATTTTGTCTCATGAGACCTAACAATGCATTTAGGAGGTATATTAGGATCCAAATATCACTTAATAAGTCTAATTCATTCCTCAAATGAAAAGGATGAAACATAAAGAAACATTCGTATTAAAACTAGCATACAAAATGTCAATACTTTAACCACAAACCATGAATGGTGTAAAAATAACACATCCACAGTAAAAAATAACTCATTCAATACAATATGGAAGATTATATTATAATATATCAACATAAATAAAGAATAATTAAGGATATTTACATAGATGAAAATAATCAGTTAAACTATTTTAGAGAAATATCCCTTTTTTCTTGAAAACAATTAAAACACTAAATATTTATCAAGAAGCTGTTAAAAATAGATTTTTGAATCAAAGTATCCCATAAAAAATTTAAAATTTTAAAAGGAATTTTAATTTTAAAACATTTATATCCATATAAATAAATCCTTAACACCATTTTTAAAAAATGGACATTAATGATATAGATTTAAAAGAATAAATCTTTAAAATATTTAAAATGATATTTTAGTTAGAGTTCCTAACCAAATGAGAGAAATTTGAATACAGATAATTGAGGTAATAAAAACTAAATAATATCATGATAATAAAGGGATTCATGGTATACTATTTCAATGTATAGTATATACACCATATAAAAGTGAATTTGCACATAACAACAAATAATTCTCAATGGAATGTAAATTGAGATGCAATCCCTTATAAAAACTGTATCATTAGGTTAAGGAAAAATCAATGACATAATTTTGTGTGAAAAACATAAATACACTAAATATGATTGGATATTAAGTGTAAATAAATTAGAGGACATTCACACATATTCTTGTAAAAACAACACTAATGACTTGGATTTTTAACTCAATGAATTGAAATTGGGTTAATATTACTCTTATCAAGTTCATATTAATGACTTGAGAATTTATCAATGGTGTGATTATGTGTGTCAGAAGTATATCCACTCAAAGGGGAGTGGAAATTAATATATAAATAAATAAATAGTGATTTCACACATAATCATGGGGTAAAATAATCAATGAAGTTTGCATAAAACCCAATGAGTGGAAATCGAAATTATAAACTACCTTAGAGATTTGGTAAAATTTGAAACATACAACCCAAGAAAGAAGGATGATACAAAGAAGATGTAAATAAGCATAAATTAAAGTATATTACACAAATAATACAATCATGGGTAGTAGTATAATGGTGAAATCATTGTTATTAAATTATACAAGAACCACATATATAAATATGATATCTTATATGATCTTCTAATATTTCTTTGTTGATGATATTTCAATAGTATCATTGTTTTGGGTGTTAACTGATTCGTTTTCCTTTTTATGTTTTGTTATGTAAGTCTTGTTTGTAATGGATAGGATGTATTCGATTCATATAAAAAATTAAATTATGTTCTTAAAAATTATTTTTAATCATCAAAAGAAAATTATTCTTTAATGGTTACGATGGGGAAGGAAATCACATCGCGTCATGCAGACGGTAAGTTGTACGTACGCATGAGCGACAATATCATCCTATTATGGGTGATATATTATGTAAATGGGTGGTAAATTGTATATAAATAATAATTCACATGTTATATTTATTATTTACATCAGTTATACTCATTATTATACCCGTCCAAATAATGAAGTGTTGAATAAAAAACTTCACCACGATGTAGAGACGGTAAGTTGTACGTACGCACATATGGTGACTTTGTCATTCATATGATGGATAGAATAATGAAAATGGTTGAAAAATATTTATAATAACATCTCAATATGTAGAAGGTACTTGATTTTTTTTAAGGAAACAACAATGAAAGGGCAAGTGGAAGAAGAAAAGAACTTTGAAAGAGGTGATGAAATTATTACCTCTTCTTCAGGTGCTTCCTTTTAATTTGATCAAAAGGGATCCTTAGGTTTTATTTTTATAAAATAAATGCCACTAGGATAAATTGGGGGTAGTTAAGAGGGTATTTGAGCAGGGGTTGGCAGATCCAAATGGATTTGGAGGTGTGATTTTGAGAGAAGAGGAAGTACCCTTTTATAAGTGAGGTGAGGGTCGCTTTAGGAAAAGTTTAAAATATTATTTTATTATATAATCATGATCAGTTTATAATGGATCCAAAATAATTTATTTCAAGGAAAAGGTGGGTATGGGTAGAAAACCTCTCAACCAATAGGTTTTAGATAGGTTTATGTCAACATATTAACCTTATCTTTTAGATTTAACTCTTAGTAAAATAGTTTAACTTTTACCATGTGTTCTTGTATTATTATAATAAATGGTTAATAAACTTACTAAAAAAATTCAAGGTAAACCCAATTGGTTCATTATTGATATATATAACCTTATATAAGTCCTTTGAACGAACCTTATATTTTTAGGAATATTATATCAATTAATAATATAATATTTTTTTTTAAAAATCATTTATGTCAATTTTTACACTATTTTGTATTTCGTTTTTATGAAATTCATAAAAACATTATCACTTCGAAAAAAATTATTTAATCTACCCAAAAATGTCATATTAACATATAAAATTCGTTAAATGCATCAAAACTCTCAATTTACATTTATTTTGATATTTATAATATCAATTATTTTAATCTTTTATTAATAAGGTTATTATTGCATCATCATTGTGTCATAAATAAATTTAATTATTTAATGTCTAAAAGTTATAAATAAAATTCCAAAATGTTGGAAAACTATTTATATTTATAAGGAATATTTATAGTTTAAGTTATCTTATTTATTACCCTATATTAAAAATGATTTATTTATTAAACTCTGAATTTAACACTTTTAACTCTTCTTTAAATAGAATAATAATAAATGTCCTAATCTAATCTAAGTTGATCAAAAGGATCCGATTTTATTCCTAAGGTTTATTTAGGACGAAATACACTAATCCAATAGAATTAGGACATGTGTTGGTGTAATTATAATATCATTTTTACCTTTAATTTCCTAGTTTAATTTTTACCATGGTAAATAAAATTGAAAAGTTACTATTCACCAAAAATTATATTCATCCTATTGAACAAAATTTTACTTACTGATGTAAACCTTCTCTCATTAATTTTTGAAATTCAATTCAGAGAAGCAGTAAAATTATGTTTTATGCAAATTTGAAAATGTACCTAGGGGGTGGGTAAAAGATGGTAAAAAGTTCAATAAAATTTTATATATCTAATATTATTTTAAAATGACTTAAATTAATTAAATTGGACTAATTTAGGTATTATGTATCTATTTTTACATAAAAATAATGATTTAAAAAAAATTAATCTTTATATAATGACGCAGTGTTTCTCATTATTCATCAAAAATTGAAAGTTTTTAGAAATTTACCAAAAAATCACCCAAAGCTAATTTTGATATTCCAAATTCAAAAATGATATATATTTTACTAAATTAAAAACATATTAGTTGTATTTATTAATTTAAAAATATATTCTCATTGTCATAATGAGAAAGCGGGTTTTTGAGCAGTAAAAACTATCAAAAGATTGATATATGTTTATGTCCAATTTAAATGTAAAATTACTTCCAATGAACAAGATTGGATTAAATGATAAAAATATAATTTAATTATACTTCAAAACCCTTAAAGTTTATAATTTAAAACTATAAATTATTTTTATTAAAAAAGTTGTTTTCAATTAAAATTTAATATTTTTCACTATTCATCAAAATATGAAAGTTATCATAAAATCGCAGAAAATTTATCCAAACTAAATTTTTATGTCCAACTTCTAAAAACAATGTTTATTTTTTCAAATTGAATATATAAATGTGTCAAATGTTGGATTTAAAAAAGTTTCTCCATTAAAAGGCTGTAAAATTTTATTTTTTTAAAAATACTTCTTTTATATGAAAAATTGAATTTGATCTTATATTATGTCTAATAAACACATAATATGGATGTAAAAATTATATGGAGTATATAAAATTCAAAAATGAAAGTAATACTATTCATAACTATTTTTTATGGAAAGTTTGGTAGGTCAGGGTGCACTCAAACTTTGTGTTTCATGTAGTGCAAGATATTGAATTACATTAAAGAAAGTAAACTACTATGAAATCATGTGGTGTTACACTGATTAAATTTTGAATTAAACTTCCCAATGAGGTATAACACCTGTTAATTCATCAAAAAACATCAATGTATTCATTTACCAGTGGAACATCATTAATCTAAACAGTTCCCTTGTTTTCAACAATATGATCAAGATAACTTTCATTTCCATCTTTCAACGGTTTCTCAAATTCCTGATATGTTATCAATTTTATGAGTTATTTCTTTTATAAAAACTGAAAATCTTTCTAAAAAACAACTTCTTAGCTCTATAACCTATCTTTGAATAATAAATTGAAATCCAATCCATACCCATAATTCCATCAAACTCTACTAAGTTGAAAAAAATGGTCTCTAGATAGTACCCTTCCAAAGATAACTACTAGAATATTCTTAACATGCCTTTCTGATGTAACAATTCCCCTTGGTCTTTTAACCATAAGTTCTGGTCTCATTTGTTGAGGTGATTTTTCCAATTTACTATAAAATTACTCTGAAGTAAAGGAATGTGTAGACCCTGTATCAAACAAGACTTTAGAAATATCTGAGTAAACAAATAAATTACCTTAAACCACTTCATTGGATGGCCCAAAATCTATTTATGTAGTCACAAATGATCCCACTACACCTTTCTTCTTGTAGCATGGATTCTTTCCATCACTCGGATCTTTCTTTGAGTTGAAATTTTCATAATGACCCATATCACCACATTTGATATACTTTACAGTGTTCTTATCAAAATAGATGTTAAGATCATTTTCATTACAATCTCATCCATATGTGCAAACTTATCACATCAAAAACACTTCCTAGTTTTGGTAATACATTCCCCAGTTTTCTTTTTACCACACTTTTCACAAACTTGAAACTAGACTTTATTACCATAAGGTTTCTTTTATTGAGTCTTACCCATCACTTTCCATCTGGACCACTTTTTCTGTTTGTTTTCAAAGTATAGTTGATCATCATGAAACTCTATTTCTAAACTTTCTACACATCGTAAAAATTTCTCATAACTTTTGAATTCTCGAGAGGCCAATTCCCTTCAGTATATTGGATTCAATTTTGAGTAAAAGTGATTGATTTAGATATCACCAATCTGAATAAGATATTGAGTGTACATTTCCAGTAGGGTGAAGTTTTGTTCATACACAACCACTAAATCTTCCTCATTTTCCCTCAATTAAAGTAATTTTTTCTCTATCCTAATTCAAACTACCTTAGGAAAATATTTTTCAAGAAAAAGACAATAAATTAATCCCACTCTAAGGCTTCAATATTCTATCTATACTTGATATTCTTGACCATTGGCCACCACTGATCAGCTTCACCATAAAAAAATAAATGGAAACACTCACCTTTTGATTATATATACATCCCATAACATCGAATATTTTTCTAAGGATTTAATCCATCCGTCATCCATTTCTGGGTCATAAGATCCACTAAAATCAAGAAGGTGTTTCCTCATAAAAGGTTCCACTATCATCATGTTCCTTTGTGGTAACTCTGGTTGTTCTATTTCATGGATTCCACCACCATTTATTTCTTTTTTAATCTAATCCATTATAGTAACAAAATTCTCAGTTCCAATTCCCACCATTCCAAATTGTAGATTCATAAAGATATCATCCTCTCTATTCCTTCCAACTTTAGCTTCCTAGTTTCTTCTATGGAAAAGTATTCCAAATAGACGTATCTTAGATGAAGAAATGTGATAATTTTTAAATTATCTACCATTTCAACATAAACATAATGTAAAAAGAAATAATGTTATTCTGTTAACATTATACAGACTCCTAAGGTTATCTAAACTGTGATCTGATACCAAATATAAGGACTCGTCCTTAAACATTACATAATCTATTTAATTCAACTATATTTCACTTATTTATATTCCCAAAGATATTTTCAGTTTAGAGTATTATAAACTTATTAAATAACTCATATATATCAACCCAAAATCATAAAAAGTTGCAACCACTAAAATAGTATCCATTTCTTCCAAAATAAATTTTTTTAACAAAAAACGACAACATGATTTCTTTGAAAAATCTTCATAACATTTAACTTGACTTCCATATTTCTCTTTCACATCCTTATAACCTATAAAAAACATTTAAAAACATGGAATGAGCATATAAATATCTGTAAGGGATATAAAATTAAGGGAATAAACCATTTGTCCATGAATACTTATAAACATATGAAATCATTTTCACAAAGTCATACTTCTCACCCATATAAACATACTTTGTGAAACATGAGATATACATAAATAATTAGAGAACATATATAAAACAATAAATGTATCTTGGGGAGTTAATTACTTTTATTTTAACCCTCACATCTCCCTTATGATTTATAACCCTCATGGCTACCTTATGATTTGTAACCCTCATGGTTACCTTACACTGTAACCCTTACAACTACTTTTTGGTGTAATCATCGTAGTAACACTTGGAGAAACCATATGTCTAACCTCCAACATTCACAAACCCAATGCATTGGATAGAGATATAGGTCACACCCTTCACTATAAAAAATTCCCAATAACCATAACATAATAATAAAACATGGATAATTTCAAAAAAAAACCCTTCTATTTAATTTTCTAAAATATAATTTTAAATGATGATTTTTGAAGAAAAGTCCCATAAAAATAACATATAATTGATGTGTGAATTAATAGAATTAAAAGAATATTTATATGAAAATTAAATACACAAAATAAAACATAATATAAACAAAATTTCATTACACAATTATTCTTAGTAACATATAATCAATGAGGTAAAAGCTCAACAAAAAGAATGGAAATTGGGTTAATAATTCCCTTACTTAGGTTTGTCTTATATAAAACTTGTTTAAACCTACAATATAATGGTTAAAATAGTGTTATTAATATTTTATATAAACATGTTCATATTTATAACACCTTATATGATCATTTTATAATATCATTCGACCAATTCATTTATAATATTTTTTTATTTCCATTGTTTTGGGTGCGTGCTTTACTGGATTTCCATGGTCGGTTCGTAAAGGATTTTCCTGTCGAATGGAATTGAAACTCCAAAAGTGGAATGAAACGGGGTTAATATGTTTCCATAATATTAAATTATTAAATAATTCATTTTTGTTATATTTTACAAGGATGAAGCATTATATAAATCAATAGTGATATTGTTTTAGATCATTTTTGTGGTTCTTCGATGATCACGAACTTGTTTCATTATATAAATTTAATATTATGAATATAAGTTAATTAAAGAACATAATTGTGGTAATATAAAATAATTAAAAATATGTTTCAATAATTAAAATGGTTTTACAACAATATTTAAATAAATTAAAGAAAATTTAAGACACATCATCCACGATGTCAATAAATCGACACATCAGAGACGATGTTTTTATTTTTTGAATAAGAGGAAGAGAGGTGATGAATTTTTCCATAGTCAAGATAAAAATAAATAATATATATAATAATATATCTTTAATTTCTCTTGGATATGGATAACTGAAGAGATTATGAGAAAAGAAAAGAATTGAAAAGAAAACACAAGAAAATGAAAGATGATTTTTACATCTTGATCTCTTCTCTAAGATATCCTCTTTAAGGCCTTTGGTTTTTGCCTTTTGGTAATACCAGTTGGTACTAGACATGGGGAAGATCCTTTGGAAGGGTATTTGTAAGAGTTTAGAAAATGACCAAATCATTAGTGGTGTGAGAGGAAGAGGGGTGAGGGTTGTATTTATAGTGGAGGAGAGGAGGGGTTTTCCATTATTTTAATCATTAGTTTAATATTTTTTTCTCAAGACTATGAGTAGTATTGATTCATGTGACCCAAAACTATAAAGAGAGAATGTGATTTCGAACCAAGTATTCTTACATCATCCATGATTCTTGTAATTTTGTATTTAACATGTAATGTATTTATACTGAAATTTGTCGTATTAGACTATTCATAAAAAATTAGAGTATTTCAGAAAAATCCCAAAATTTCACCCTAACCATTTTTGATGTTTAGAATTCAAAAATGTACTCTATTTTATAAAAATAATTTTATAAATATGAAAAAATTAATTTTTAAATAAAATCATTTTTTTCCAAAAATAATAATTTTAATGCTATAACACATTTTATATCACTTTTAAATATTAATCAAGATCTCATTATCCTATAACCTAAAGACAATAAAATAATAATACAATTTACTATTCATAAGGTTCATATTACTATTAATAAGGGTATGTTATTGTTCACCAAAAAAACAAGTTAGTTTTTTCAGACACCAAATAACATACAGATCGTAACCAAAGATGTAATTTTATCAAATTACAAACCATAGAAGCGGAAAAATTATGTTTAACGTATAGTTTATAAAAATATCATAAAAAACGTTTCGTCATGTAGAGATTTATTGTTTCATGAATTTCAATTTATTTTTAAAACCATAGGGTCTTACAAGCATGATTTAATTTTTATATGAAAAAATAAATTTTTAATTGTAATTATCATTGATCAAAATCAACGTTCAACCTTACACATCTTGGATCAAAGATAATTACTCTAAAATTAAATTTTTTCATACAAAAACAAACTCAAGTTATGTTGGGTGGTTGTTGGGGTTTATATAAACTACGAAATAGTAATTAATAATCTAAATCTATAATGATTAGTTAAGAGTTTAAATTATAAATATATAAGGATTGTTAAAAAAAATTATTTTAAATTATTTATGTACTGTTTTTTTACAATTTTAATCGTGATTTTTCTATTCTTTATATTTAAATTATATGTATGATATTTTTTAAAATTTCAATATTCATTATCTGATTTTTAATGCCCATATTTAACCATTAAAAGGTATATAATATATATTGTGTTGTTATTTTTTGTTCCAAGTGTTGAAAGTTTTTTTTCAATTGAAAAGTGACATTTATTTTACAACATGCATCTCGGACATGAAGTGAGGGAAACATACCTTGATTTTCATTATACAGTCAGAATAAGATCGTTGATTCTTTTTTGACATGTAGAAATTAACAGTATCTCATTGCAACAAGTTGTGTTAATAGTAATATTGAGAGAGCATTCTTCTATTAAAATTTATATTTTAGTTAAAATCACACATCACATTCACAAATAAAACAAAACATGCTCTAATTTTCATGATATATAGTAAAATTATTGATGATCAATTTTTGACATATAAAAATTTATATATAAATATTCTCACATACATTGTGGTCGGTATGACTGAAAATTTATGTTCTTAAATTAAAAATAATATATATTTTAGTTCAAAACATACGTCACGTGCTCAAAATTGTTAAAATGGTTTTATAATATCATGAAACTCTTTAAAAAGATCAATTATTTATTTGTAGCATGTAATAGTTAACCTTGTGTAATTCTGACACAATGTGAAGTTAGTATGATTGAAACTCCATGTCTTCAACTAAAAATTGACATTTTAGTTAAATACCTGTGTCACAAACTTCAAACTAATATAAAATTCCCTAATTATCATGATTTTTTTATACAAATCATTGATGATTCATTTAAAACATATTAGATAGAACCACATGTCAATCAAACACAAGGTATTCTAAGTTGGAGTGAAAGTGTGTGTTTTCAGTTTAAAAGTGAATTTATAGTTCAAAACATCAATCACATACTCAAAATAAATAAAACATGTGTATTTTCATGATACCTTAAAAATTATCAATAAATAATTTTTTATAATTATTCATTGACTACATGTCAATATGACATGATGTGTGGCCGATTAAAACAATTTTTTCAATTTAAAAGTAAAATTTATGTAGAAAATGTGAACTAAAAACTCAAAAGTAGTAAACCAAACTTATAAAGTCATGATACTTTATGTGAATGATATTTTATTTATTTTTTGTCTTTTTGGAATTTACTGCGCATTATTCTAACATATGCAGTGACTCATATGACTGAAAGTGTGAGTTATCAATATAAAAAAGTGTATATATTTTAATTCAAAACATGATTCAAATTCTAAAAACTAATAAAACACAATTTAATTGTTGTTATAATTTTAGAAAATTAATAAAAATTAATTTTTTAACTACAATATTTGACAATATTTCAGTCTAAGATGTAGTTTTGATGATATGGTTGATTGAACTTGTTTTAAATATAAAAGAAACATTTTAGTTCAAAACATGCATCACATACAAAAAAATGAAAAACTGCACTAGGATTATAAATATAATATAGGAAAATGATATATCATTCATTTGTTTCCTTTAAGTAATCACATGTTATTAAGAAACATGGTGGTGCTGGTATGGCTAAATGTGAATGTTCTCAATTTAAAAGGGATATTTTTCCCCCAAATGACTGTCTCATGCTCAAAACAAATAAAATTTTCATATATTATTGTGATAATTTAAGAATATATTTTATGATTACTTTTATAATGTTGTTAATTAAAATTTTTTCATTTGGGCATCTGGTGTGACTGTTGTGACTGAAAGTCATTATTCTCAATATAAAAGTGGAATTATAGTTAAAAAGGTGCATCAGATATTTTATAGTTATAAAATTAGCTTTAATTTTAATTATACATTATTAAAATTATTTATGATTCATTTGGGACGTATAGTAATTAACCACACAACATTCTTACAATTAATGTGGTCAATGTGAATGAATGTGCATATCAAAATTTCAAAGTAAAATGTATTTTAGTTCTAAACATTTGTCATATAATTAGTCTCGCATAGTTCAAATAGCTTTTCAAAACAACTAAATATTCATTCTATAAATCTATAAATTTACAACATACCATTTTGACACGTAGTGTTCCCAATATAACGGAAAGTTCTTTTTTTAATTTAAAATTAAAATTTTATTTAAAAACATGAATCATATATACAAGATAATAGAAATGTGTTCAAAATTCCATTAAAATTTATAAAATTAATTTATCATTCAATTTTGAAAACTAGTATTTAACAACATATCAATTCAACACATGGTTTTTCCAGTATGAAGAAAAGTGCATGCCTTCTATGTAAAAGTGAAATTTTAGTTCTGAAACATGTTTTGAATAATCAAATAGATAAAACAATATAGGCTTATTGTGATTACATAAAAATATATAGATGGTTCATTTTTTATCTATATTAATTACCACTAATCAATTAATTTTTTGTTTTGTCCGGTGTGGCAAAGAGAACTCTATCGCTATTTAAATGTGTCATTTTAGTTCAAAACATGCATCACATAATCACAATTAAGGAAAATTATTTTAATTACAATGATAAATTATAAATATGATAAACAATTTGTTAATAAACTGTAGTAATTAATCAAAATCCATTAAAACACTCAATGCTTCTAGAATTATTAAAAGAGATCCTTATCAATTTAAATGTGAAATTTTAGTTCAAAACACATTTCACATACTCAATACCAACCAAAGGCACTTATATTTATATTATAAATTATAAAAATGATTGAAGATTCATTAATAAGCTATATTAATTAATTAAATTTCATTCTAAAATGTGGCATGCCTGATATGACTGAAATTTCTTGGTCTCAATTTTAAAAAATTATAAATATTTTAGTTAATAATTAGTTTCACATACTCAGATCTGAGTAAATGTTCTTGGATGGTTGTAATACATTATGATAATGATTTATGGTGCATTTTTAACCTCAAATAATTAAACATATGTCATCAAAATAAGTTTTGTGGATAGTATTACTCCATGTAAATGTTTTCATTTTAAAAGATAAATTTCAATTCAAAACATGCATCATATACTAAAAACCAAGAAATAATTCTTGGAATGTCATGATAAATTATTAAAATGAATGAAAATTCATTTATGTCTAGTTGGAATTAACCAAACATCATTCCGGCATGTGGTGGATCCGATTTGACTAAAATTTCTTGTTATCAATTTAAAAGTGATATATGTTTTTGATGAACACATGTGTTCAATGCTCAAAATAGAGAAAAAAGATCATATACATATGATACTTGAGGAAAATGATCATTCATTAATATGTGACATGTAGAAATAAACCACATGACATTCTGAAATGTTTAGTGGCCGATATGAAGGAATGTATTTTTTTTCTAATTCAGAAGTGAAAAATTAGTTCAATACATGCATCACATAGTCAAATATTAGACAACGATCTTCGATTTTTGTGACACAGTAGAAAAATGACTAATGATTCATTTTATATTTGTATTTATTAACCATACATCAATATAACATACTGCATGGACAATATGACTAAAAATTCATATTATCAATTTTAATGTGGATTGTTTGTTCAAAAAATGTGTCACATACTCAAAACCAAGAAAACACATTTGTTTATGTATTATAAAAATTATTAATGATTCATTTTTAACCTATAATAATTAACCACACATCAATATGAAATACATTGTTATTGGTATGACGAAAATTTCTTTTTTATAAATACAATTTGTTTTCACTTCATTATAGTGT
Source organism: Viscum album (assembly GCA_963277665.1). Classification (NCBI taxonomy): domain Eukaryota; kingdom Viridiplantae; phylum Streptophyta; class Magnoliopsida; order Santalales; family Viscaceae; genus Viscum; species Viscum album. The sequence goes on from OY728150.1 coordinate 258,935,020, forward strand.
ATTACTAAAATAATAATTTTTTATAACTCAGTCGTTATAATGAGTAAAATAAGAAGTTTTTTAATTTAGGCTTATTCTTATTTTATATAGGTTTATTATAATCCATGGAAAATGTCTCTAACATGTTAAATTATTATTTTATTAACTTTAATTATTTTTATTTTTATGTTAAATGTAAAACAATTTAATTTTATTATACCACATTTCATTTATATAAATCTATTTTTATTTAAATTATAAAATAAAAATAAAAATATATTATTTAATATTATGAATTATTAAATTTCTATAATATATTTTTTTTCTAGTATTGGTGTCTAGTGTTCTATTTATATAGAGGCACACTACAATAGCCGACATCGGATTTTAGCATTGTTAAAATTATTTCTAATAAATTTCATATCTATTAATGCTAAAAGTAAAGTAGATAAAAACTGATTTTAATAAATGTTAAAAATAAGTGATAATAAAGGCCTAATTTATCATTAATTTTTATAATTGAAATATATAATATGCCTTTATTATCATAGGAATTATCACTTATTTAAAAGCATTGATTTAAATTTTTTATGCACCAATGACGGTCATTCATATAGTAGTGTTTATGTTTACTTATCTCCATTTTTGAAATACATTAATTCTTTCAAAATTATGAATATATTATGTAATTGATTGATTTTCAATAATTTATTCACTTTATTATTTTAATACATATGGAAACTTTTTTAGTTAAATGATGAAAATTGAAAGGTATATTTTTTTTATTTTGGAAATTCATGTAAGCATGAGGCAATTTTTTAATTTCTTTTACATATAATCCAATTATATTTTTTTAACCTTATTACATAACATAAATGTATTAATTTTTCTATTTTTTATGTACTATTTAAAATGTTTTTCGAATTTATAACCATTATGAAAAATTTATTAGAATCAACAACATGTACTTTTATATCCTACATAACAAGATATTTAGAAAGATAATAATATTTCTAATCATTTACAAATAATTATTTCATTTTATATGAAATTATTTTTTAATTGGTATTGAGAAATATTATTTTATAATTCTTTATTTCATTTATAAGAAGTGTTTTTTATGACTTATAGGTATCAAATAACATTTATATTTAATTATTGTGATGATTTCATTGAAAATAAAGATCATACATTTATAATATGTATGATCTCATCTTTTTTCTAGTATTTCCCCATTTTGGTTTTGGTTGGGTTTCTTTTAGTTGTGTTATTATTATATTAAATCATTATGGCTAAACCATTTAAATGTTATGGAGGTATTTTTATATGGAAGATGACCAAATATTCCATGATGTTTTTTTAATTAATCGAGTTTGGATAAATGTGAAAAAGGATTAGGAGGAGGTCATTTGGGGGACTAGGTCAAACCAGTGATTTTTTTATGTGTTTATCCAGAATCTATGAGGTGGAAAATTTCACACCACGAAGCTATTACATGACATGAATCCTTCACTGGAAAGATACAATGAACTATTACAAAATGTGGAAATTTTACACACTTTCAAACCAGTTCACTTTGTGAAAATGTTATTTGGTGCTAATTTAACCCGTAGCAACACATTTTGTTTCATATAAGATAAATAGGTAAATTTACATAATGATTGGGGATCACGTCATCAATATCTCATGACCATCATTTTTAAACCACACTGTATGTATGATTTTAATTTTTCCATTCATGGTGTAGCTTCTCTCTCAAATTTCAGGGAGACTCTATGAGTTTTTCAGGCCGTTCTTTCCCATCTGGATTTCTCAAAAAATAATTTCATCTCTGATGAGTTTATTTTCTTTGTTTTTATTCTTTTATATTAAATCCTCTATTATAGTTGTGTGATATCCCTTTATCCATTGAATCAGGATTTTGATCTTAATTCTTGTGTGATCTAGTTTTCCCTTGTGATATCCTTATACTTCGGCCTTTGTTAGAATTATCTATTGTGAGTGTTACCGTGATTGTCATATTATGGATCATGGTCTAGAACTATACACTAATTTATGTTTCCAATTATCTAGGTATTTTCAATAATTTTGATTTCTTCATCATTCCATGAGAACGACCCAAATAACTGGTTGAATCAATGTTTGATATAAAAAAAATAAGTTTTTATACCTCCCATTAGAACCCATCGGGTCTATTATCATAGAGACTGGGCTTGTAGCCTCTTGTGTAGTGATCCTTCCCATAAATTTATAATGAATTGTCATTTATTATAATTTAGTTTTATCTTAACAGTGTGAATTTATAATTTGGGATAAATAGAAACATGGCATGGTTTGATTTCATTGATTCATCCTTTCATAGGAAAATATACCAATTGAGAATATATGCTTGGTTAATAGAATGAGTTAAATTAACCGACTAGGCATGTGATATGAATTTCGTTAAATGTTATAAATGGTTTCCTTGTTTTTTTTCAAAAGATGTCTAAGGAATTGGACCATTGTCTTGGGAATTGTGGCACTAATCATTCATCCAAGTATAGGAGAACCCATCGCTTGAGATTACATTCACCCCTTATGAAGGGCATAAAGGAATACCTAACTAACTCCATAATTGTAATTTTCATGGAGTTAGGTATTAGATGGTTACTTTCCCCCGTTCATTCCATTGCACCTTGGGATGATGTAAGCGACTCTTGCATCGAAGTTTAAATGGATCCCAAATTTTCATCTTGATACATGGAATATGTGATCCATCCTAATTCAAGAGTATCATTTTTGTGACATAGACATCTATCATGGAGCCGAAGCAGGTTTCCCTACATCTAAGTGTGAACCTAGAACATGATGGTTGTATGGTCTATTTTACGCATTGTATTAATTCATTAATTAATACTATTGATTATATCTTTATTACATTCACTTACTATCAAACTATTCTTGTATAGACATGGTGGTCTCGACCTACTAAGTTTTACTCACACCCTATTTTGGTGATTGTTGGGTACCTGAGAATATTTCATAGATGTAGGTATAGATAAAGGAAAATGACCTTGTTATTGATAGTTTCTTTCTATATGGGTTGGAGCATTGATATGGGACTGATGTGGGGGTCAGGAAATGCGTCATGGGTGTCTTCATTGAGTTGTTTTATAATTTATATTTTCTACTTCCGTCTTTACACTTAGCTATATTCCCTAATGGCATACATTATTTTTTATTTTACTGGGTTTGATCAGTTTCCATCACTATTTGGATTATCTGCTGTTATTGTACTTCATCTATAATTTCTATTACTTTAATGTTTTTTCCAATGTTATTACAAATATATAGCAAAAAATATAGTCTCCCAATATGTTTCTTACACCCATGATTCTAGTTGGAATCCTCTAGTGTATGGGGAGAGGTTCTTGAGGTCCAATAAGCAACCTGGTTTTTCCATGTGAGAGAGTTCCGTATTGGGGGGGCATTACAAAGTGGAATCAAAGGAGGGTTTTTCTATTTAATTACTATTTGGGGAAGTTTGAAAGGAGACATGGAATGTGTCGATACCAAGTAAATACCTTATTCATGGGATTAAATAACCCATGTACATGGGAAAATTATAAATCCCAGTGATGGGGTTTTTTTCATGTTTTTTAGTGTTACAGTTGATATTATTCCTTGGGGATTCGCATGTTGAGTGATTTTATTGTTTTTTGAAATTTCTAATCATGGATCGGTATAGTGAGATATGAGTATGACTGTATCATGATAGGAATATAAGGATATGTATTGAAATGAATTGAACCAAATATGGACATATTTATTACATGTGATATATTTTTCCAATGTGAATGGTAGAATAAGATTATGGTTATATCTTATGAAAAGTTAATGAATGAAAGAACTAATGTGTTATGACAATTCAATTGTTAATCCAAGTATAAGGTGACCTTATGTAAGTGTTTCTATACTATTTTTAGTTGTTTAGGTTGACCTAGATGTTTATCTAATATTGTAAGTAGTGAATTATTCTTATATAAAAATATACTACATCTTCATCTTTTAATTTAGCATCATGAGAGTGAAAATCAGCATGCACCTAACATAGTTGAACCATATCTTTTTGTGGCTCCAGATAATCAGAAGGATGAAAAAATCCATAGCATGTTCCTAAGTGTAATATGATCCATGGATTTATTTGCACAGTACCTTTAATGTTTGAGTTAATGATAATGCTTCATCTTCAACATCCTCTTATGTTCACCAGGGAGGTTGGTCCCCAGGTATATGAGTTCTGGATTGAGTCGGTCCATATTATCTTTAAGGACATCAAGACACCCACTACAAGGAGTTTTATTCTTATTTATTACATTATTTATGGTGATTACAAGAATTGGTGGGACATTGTGGAGAAATATGATCAGGAGGAGGACCTATCCTGGATGGACTTTGAGACAATGTTCATGGACCATTGTTATCTATATTTGATGAGGTGTGAGTAAGATTTTGAGTTTATGAACATAAAATAAGTTATATTTTCAATGATGGAATATGATGAATGTTTCAACAACCTATATTAGTTTCCCCCATTATTTGTGGCTAATGAGGTAGAAAGCATTATATGTTTTCAACAAGATCGTTTCTTCGAGATATGATTGTCAGTGAAAGTATATCACTTGAATACATTTGAGGATGGGATGGATCTAGCTCTCATCATTTAGGGGAATATAAGAGAGGTCCAAATTATTGGACAGGTAGTTTAGTAGGGAGATCTAGAATATCTTCTTCTAGAAATAAGATGAACCATTACAACAGTTACCATTTGGTTAGTAGTGGGAAGAGTAGTCAGGGGAGTGGATAGTCATCTCGGAATCGTGGCTCATTAGAGAGATTTTAATGTGTAAGGAGTGGGAAAATGTTCTATCAATGTGCTTAACCCATTTTCTAGTACCATTATTATGGTAAGATGGGATATTTTCATAGGTTCTATAATAGCTCACAGTAGCAGAGTACAGAAAGGGGATCAAGTAAGGAACATGAGTCTTTAAAAGAAACATATACCCCTTAGTAGACAGGTAGCTAGAGTTCCATTGGATATTCAGGCCGAGGTAGGAGATGTTGTGATCTAGTTTGGGAGTTCCAATACCACTCAGAGGGAGTATAGAATGATATTATGATAGGAGCCTAGGGTATAGGGGAATTTCAGAGGAATTCTATATAGACTACTCTAGATAGTTTGGATGTAGGACATTCTACCATTAGAGGGATGATTCTTACATCATCTAATGTGTTCTTTTTACACTGGAGTATCACCACTACTAAAAAATCAGCCATTAGCGACCGTCATTGGAGGTCGCTATAGGCCTATAGAGACCGCCCAGCGCCAGCCATTGGTAGTCGCTTCTGCTTCGTCGCTATAGGTGGCCGAAATGCCGGCCTTAAGCGACCGCATGTCGGTCACTTTAGGTTGCCTGGCGGGCAGCATTAGCGACGGCCATTGGCGGTCGCTGTAGGGGGCCTACAGCGACCGCCACTGGGGGTCGCTAATGCTGCCCGGCAGCCGGCCTATAGCGACTGCATTTGGCGGTCGCTACACTGGGAACTTTTTTTTAAAAAAAAAATCATACTGAAAGAAATATATATATATATTTATTAAATAATATATATATATATATATTAAATAAAATATTTATATATATAATATTAAATAATCTATTTTAAATATATATATAATATGATTTAAATATTTTAATATATATATAATATTAAATAAAATATTTTTCATTTTTTTAATGAAATGTACGAATTGTGTTTTTTTTTCTTCACGGTGCAAAATAAGAGATAAAACAAGGCAACAATCATAAAAAATGGAAAACAATTTCAAACAGCATAAACAACAAGATCATCATAAATGTTAAACATGCTTCAACGATCCGAGCAGGTCCATCTATTTCAATCTTCTGCTTCAATAAACCTACAATAAGACAAAAAACCAAAAAACAAAACAAACGTAAATTGAACATAATTATTCAGTTATTATATACATATAATAAAATTAAATATGACATAAAATCATGGTGCTATAATAATTTAAAACCCCCAATTTAAGAAATTCTATCACTTCAGGTCATTCGGAGCACGTTTGCTCCGAATTCGACCGTCTCACGCCGTTTTTGGTGTTTTATGACACCAGAAACGCGTTTCAGGTCACCGCGGTCAAACGACACCTCTGATTGACGTGTCGTCTGCCCGAACATTTTACAAATCACAAAACAGCTGATTTCGTATGGTTTCATGGCATTCAGAGGTCGTTCGGGAGGTTTTGACCCCCCAACGCGCCGTTTTAGCGCGCGCCGAGCTACTGAAAACGACACAATTGGCCGAACCGCGTGTACCACATGTCCGATGGGAGAGATGTCTCCTCCTACACGTCACGAATAATATTCTTAAAGTTTTCGTGTGGTTTCAGGTCATTCGGAGCACGTTTGCTTCGAATTCGACCGTCTCACGCCATTTTTGGTGTTTTATGACACCGGAAACGCGTTTTCGGTCACTACGATCAAATGAAACCTCTGATTGACGTGCTGTCTACACGAAAATTTCAAAAATCACACAAAGGCTGATGTCGTACGGTTTCATGGAATTCCGAGGTCGTTTGGGTGGTTTTGACCCCCCAACGCGTCGTTTTAGCGCGCACCGAGCTGCTGAAAATGACATAATCAGTCGTACCGCATGCACCGCATGTCAAATGGGTGTTTCGTCTCCTCCTACACGTCATGAATAATATTACTAATGTTTTTGTGTGGTTTCTGGTCATTCGGAGCACGTTTGCTCCGAAGTCGACCGTCTCACGCCGTTTTTTGTGTTTTATGACACCGGAAACGCGTTTCCGGTCACCGCGGTCAAACGACACCTCCAATTGATGTGTCGTCTACCCGACCATTTCAAAAATCACACAACGGCTGATGTCATACGGTTTCATGGAATTCTGAGGTCGTTCGGGTGGTTTTGACCCCCCAACGTGCCGTTTTAGCGCGCGCCGAGCTGCTGAAAATGACAAAATCAGTTGTACCGTATGCACCGCACATCCGATGGGTGTGCCATCTCCTCCTACATGTCACGAATAATATTCCTAATTTTTTCGTGTGGTTTCAGGTCATTCGGAGTGCGTTTTCTTTGAATTCGACCGTCTCACGCCGTTTTTGGTGTGTTATGACACCAGAAACGCGTTTCTGGTCACCGCGGTCAAACGACACCTCTGATTGACGTTCCGTCTACCCGACCATTTCACAAATCATGCAAAGGCTGATGTCGTATAGTTTCATGGCATTTCGAGGTCGTTCGGGTGGTTTTGACCCCCTAACGCGCCGTTTTAGTGCGCGCTGAGCTGCTGAAAACGACACAATCAGCCGTACCGTGTGCACCGCATGTCCGATGGGCGCTCCGTCTCCTCCTACATGTCACGAATAATATTCCTAATGTTTTTTTTGTGGTTTCAGGTCATTCGGATCACGTTTTATCCGAATTCGACCGTCTCACGCCGTTTTTGGTGTTTTATGACACTGAAAACGCGTTTCCGGTCACCGTGGTCAAACAACGCCTCCGATTGATGTGTCGTCTACCCGACCATTTCACAAATCACACAACGGCTGATGTAGTACGGTTTGATGGCATTCCGAGGTCGTTCGGGTGGTTTTGACCCCCCAACGCGCCGTTTTAGCGCGCGTCGAGCTGTTAAAAACGACACAATCGGTCGTACCGCATGCACTGCACGTCCGATGGGTGCGTTGTCTCCTACTACACATCACGAATAATATTCCTAATGTTTTCGGGTGGTTTCAGGTCATTCGAAGCACGTTTGCTCCGAATTCGACCGTCTCACGCCGTTTTTGGTGTTTTATGACACTGGAAACATGTTTCCAGTCCCCACAGTCAAACGACACCTCCGATTGACGTTCCATCTGCCCGAACATGTCAAAAATCACACAACAGATGATTTCGTACGGTTTCATGGCATTTCGAGGTCGTTCGGGTGGTTTTGACCCCCCAACGTGCTGTTTTAGCGCGCGTCGAGCTGCTGAAAACGACACAATCGGTTGTACCGCGCGCACCGCACGTCTGATGGACACGTCGTCTCCTCCTACACATCACAGATAATATTCCTAATGTTTTCGTGTGGTTTCAGGTCATTCAGAATACGTTTTCTCCGAATTCGACCGTCTCACGCCGTTTTTGTTGTTTTAAGACACCAGAAACGCGTTTCCTGTCACCGCAGTCAAAGGATACCTCCGATTGGCGTGTCGTCTGCCCGACCATTTCAGAAATCACACAACGGCTGATGTCGTACGGTTTCATGGAATTCTGAGGTCGTTCGGGTGGTTTTGACCCCCCAACGTGCCGTTTTAGCGCCCGTTGAGCTGCTGAAAACGACACAATCGGCCGTACCATGCGCACCGCACGTACGATGGGCGCGCCATCTCCTCCTACATGTCACGAATAATATTCTTAATGTTTTCGTGTGGTTTCAGGTCATTCTGAGCACGTTTGCTCCGAATTCGACCGTCTCACGCCGTTTTTGGTGTTTTATGACACCTGAAACGCGTTTCCGGTAACCGCGGTCAAACGACACCTCCGATTGACGTGCCATCTACCCGAACATTTCACAAATGACACAACGAATGATGTCGTACGGGTTCATGGCATTCCGAGGTCGTTCGGGTGGTTTTGACCCCCCAACGCGCCGTTTTAGCGCGCGCCGAGCTGCTGAAAACGACACAATCGGCCATACTGCGCGCACCGCACGTCCGATGGGTGCGCCGTCTCCTCCTAAACGTCAAGAATAATATCCTAATGTTTTCGTGTGGTTTCAGGTCATTCGAATCACGTTTGCTCCGAATTCGACCATCTCACGCAGTATTTGGTGTTTTATGACACCGGAAACGCGTTTCTGGTCACCGCGGTCAAACAACACCTCCGATTGATGTTCTGTTTGCCCAAACATTTCAAACATCACACAACGACTGATGTAGTGCGGTTTCATAGAATTCTGAGGTTGTTCGGGTGGTTTTGACCCCCCAACGCGTCGTTTTAGCGCGCACCGAGCTACTGAAAACGACACAATCGGTCGTACCGCGCGCACCACACATCTGATGGGCGTACCGTCTCCTCCTACACATCACGAATAATATTCCTAATGTTTTCCTATGGTTTCAGGTCATTCATAGCACGTTTTCTCCGAATTCGACCGTCTCACGCCGTTTTTGGTGTTTTATGACACCGGAAACGCGTTTCCAGTCACCACGGTCAAACGACACCTCCGATTGACGTGCCGTTTGCCCGACCATTTTAAAAATCACACAACTTCTGATGTCGTACGGTTTCATGGCATTACGAGGTCGTTCGGGTGGTTTTGACCCCCCAACGCGCCGTTTTAGCGCGCACCAAGCTGCTGAAAACGACACAATCAGCCGTACCGCGCGCACCGCACGTCCGATGGGTACTCCGTCTCCTCCTACACATCAAGAATAATATTTCTAATGTTTTCATGTGGTTTCAGGTCATTCGGAGCACGTTTTCTCAGAATTCGACCGTCTCATGCCGTTTTTTGGTGTTTTATGACACCAGAAACGCGTTTTCGGTCACCGTGGTCAAACGACACCTCCGATTGACATGTCGTCTGCCCGACCATTTCAAAAATCACACAAAGTCTGATGTTGTACGATTTCATCGCATTCTGAGGTCGTTGGGTGGTTTTGACCCCCCCAACGCGCAGTTTTAGCGCGCGCTGAGCTGCTGAAAACGACAAAATCGGCTGTACCGCACACACCGCATGTCCTATGGGTGCTCCATCTCCTCCTACACGTCACAAATAATATTACTAATGTTTTGGTGTGGTTTCAGGTCATTCGGATCACGTTTGCTCCGAATTCGACCGTTTCACGACGTTTTTGGTGTTTTATGTAACCAGAAACACGTTTCCTATCACCGCGGTCAAAAGAAACCTTTGATTAACGTTCCGTCTGCCCAAACATTTCAAAAATCACACAACAGCTGATGTCGTACGGTTTCATGGCATTCCGAGGTCGTTCGGGTGGTTTTGACCCCCCAACGCGCCATTTTAGCGCGCACCGAGCTGCTGAAAACGACACAATCGGCCGTACCGCACGCACCACATTTCTTATGGGTGCGTAGTCTCCTCCTACACGTCACGAATAATATTAATAATGTTTTCGTGTGATTTCAGGTCATTCGGAGCACGTTTTCTCCGAATTCAACCGTCTCACGCCGTTTTTGGTGTCTTATGACACCGAAAACACGTTTCCGGTCACAGCGGTCAAACGACACCTCCGATTGACGTGTCTTCTTCCCGACCATTTCAAAAATCACACAACGTCTGATGTCGTATGGTTTCATGGCATTCCAAGGTCATTCGGGTGGTTTTGACCCCCCAACGTGTCGTTTTAGCGCGCGTCGAGCTGCTCAAAACGACACAATCGGTCGTACCGTGCGCACCGCACATCGGATGGGCGCGCCGTCTCCTCCTACACGTCATGAATAATATTAATAATGTTTTCTTGTGTTTTCATGTCATTCGGAGCACGTTTTCTCCGAATTCGACCGTCTCACGCCGTTTTTGGTGTTTTATGACACCGGAAATGCGTTTCCGGTCACCGCGGTCAAACGACACCTCCGATTGACGTGCCGTCTGCCAGACCATTTCACAAGTCACAAAAACGCTGATGTCGTACGGTTTCATGGCATTATGAGGTTGTTCGGGTGGTTTTGACCCCCCAACGCGCCGTTTTAGCGCGCGCCGAGCTGCTGAAAACGACACAATCCGCCGTATCACGCGCACCGCATGTCCGATGGGCGCGCCGTCTCCTCCTACACGTCACGAATAATATTCCTAATGTTTTAGTGTGGTTTCAGGTCATTCGGAGCACGTTTTCTCTGAATTCCACCGTCTCACGCCGTTTTTGGTGTTTTATGACACTGGAAATGCGTTTCTAGTCACCGCGGTCTAACGACGCCTCCGATTGATGTGCCGTCTACCCGACCATTTCACAAATCACACAACGGCTGATGTCGTACGGTTTCATGGCATTCTGAGGTCGTTTGGGTGGTTTTGACCCACCAACGTGCCGTTTTAGCGCGCGCTGAGCTGCTGAAAACGGCACAATTGGCCGTACCGCATGCACCGAATGTCTGATGGGAACTTCGTCTCCTCTTACACATCCCAAATAATATTTCTAATGTTTTCGTGTGATTTTAGGTCATTCGGAGCACGTTTGCTCTGAATTCGACCGTCTCACGCCGTTTTTGGTGTTTTGTGACACCGAAAACGCATTTCCGGTCACCGCGGTCAAGCGACACCTCCGATTGACGTTCCGTCTGCCCGACCATTTCAAAAATCACACAAAAGCTGATGTAGTACGGTTTCATGGAATTCCGAGGTTGTTCGGGTGGTTTTGACCCCCCAACGCGCCGTTTTAGCGCGCGCCGAGCTGCTAAAAACGACACAATCGGCCGTACCGTGGGCACCGCACGTCCGATGGGCGCGCAGTCTCCTCCTACATGTCAAGAATAATATTCTTATTGTTTTTGTGTGGTTTCAGGTCATTCAGAGCACGTTTGCTCCGAATTCGACCGTCTAACGCCGTTTTTGGTGTTTTATGACACCGGAAACGCGTTTCCGGTCACCGCGGTCAAACGGCACCTCTAATTGACGTTCTGTCTACCCGACAATTTTAAAAATCACACAACAGATGATGTCGTACGGTTTCATGGCATTCCCAGGTCGTTCGGGTGGTTTTGACCCCCCAACGCGCCGTTTTAGCGCGTGCTGAGCTCCTGCAAACCACCCAATAGGCCGTACCACGGGCACCGCACGTCCGATGGCACGCCGTCTCCTCCTACACGTCATGAATAATATTACTAATGTTTTCATGTGGTTTCAGGTCATTCGGAGCACATTTTCTCTGAATTCCACCATCTCACGCCATTTTTGGTGTTTTATGACACCGGAAACGCGTTTCCAGTCACCGCGGTAAAACGAAACCTCAGATTGGCGTGTCGTCTGCCCGACCATTTCACAAATCTCACAAAGGATTATGTCGTACGGTTTCATGTCATTCTGAGGTCATTCGGGTTGTTTTGACCCCCCAACACGCCGTTTTAGCGCGCGCTGAGCTGCTGAAAACGACAAAATCGGCCGTACCACGCGCACCGCACGTCCGATGGGCGCGTCGTCTCCTCCTAAACATCACGAATAATATTTCTAATGTTTCCGTGTTGTTTCAGGTCATTCGGAGCACGTTTTCTCCGAATTCCACCATCTCACACCGTTTTTGGTGTTTTATGACACCGAAAACGCGTTTCCGGTCACCTCGGTCAAACGACACATCCGATTGATGTGCCGTCTGCCCGACCATTTCACAAATCACACAAAGGCTGGGTCATATCATTATAAGATTCTTTTTAAATACATTCTTTTTAATGGGTTATTCTATGATGAAGTGATTATGAAACCTATATATTTTATATAGGTTATAATACAATGAAGTGTTTGTGAAACTCATGTCATTTCCGGGGTGCGGGAGGGCTGTCCGGGGTGCGGGGAGGGCTGTCCGGGGTGCGAGGGGGGGGGGGGGGTGTCCGGGGTGGAGGGGGGCATGTCCGGGGTGCAGGGAGGGTTTTCCGGTGTGTGGGGGGCCTGTCCGGGGTGCAGGGGGTTGTACGGGGTGCGGGGGGCCTGTCTGGAGTGCGGGAGGGCTGTCCGGGGTGCGGGAGGGTTGTCCGGGGTGCGGGGAGGGCTGTCCGGAGTGCGGGGAAGGCTGTTCGGGGTGCGGGAGGACTGTACGGGGTGCGGGAGGGCTGTACGGGGTGCGGGAGGGCATTTCGGGGTGTGGGGAGGGCTGTCCGGGGTGCGGGGAGGGCTGTCCGGGGTGCGGGGGGGGGGGGGGGGGGTGGGGGGGCTTTCTGGGGTGGGGGGGCTTGTCCGGGGTGTGGGGAGGGCTGTTCGGGGTGCGGGAAGGGCTGTCTGGGGTGCGGGAGGGCTTTCTGGGGGGAGGGGGCATGTCCGGGGTGCGGGGAGGGCTGTCTGGAGTGCGGGGAGGGCTGTTCGGGGTCTGGGGGGCCTGTCCGGGGTGCGTGGGGGCTGTACGGAGTGCAGGGGGCCTGTTCGGGGTGCGGGCGGGCTGTCCGGGGTGCGGGGAGGGCTGTCCGGAGTGCGGGGAAGGCTGTCTGGGGTGCGGGAGGGCTGTCTGGGGTGCGGGGAGGGCTGTCCAGAGTGCGGGGACGGCTGTCCGGGGTGCGGGAGGGCTGTCCGGGGTGCGGGGAGGGCTGTCCGGAGTGCGGGGGACGGCTGTCCGGGGTGCAGGAGGGCTGTCTGGGGTGCGGGGACGGCTGTCCGGGGTGCGGGGACGGCTGTCCGGGGTGCGGGGAAGGCTGTCCGGGGTGCGGGAGGGCTGTCCGGGGTGCGGGGAGGGCTGTCCGGGGTGCGGGGGGGGGGGGGGGGCTATCCGGGGTGCGGGGGGGCTGTCCGGGGTGGGGGGACTTGTCTGGGGTGCGGGGAGGGCTGTCTGGAGTGAGGGGAAGGCTGTCTGGGGTAGGCCAGGGACTATAAATAGTGAACTCAGCTCATTAATCAAAAACAAGTTTAATGACTTATATTATTAATGACGTGTTTTTTTCAAAAATAGTACAGAAAATGCAATTCTAAACATTGAAAATTAAATGAACAAAAAATATCCAAATCAATAATCAGTTTCATGGTTACTTCTCAATTCGTGCACACAAACATTGCATGAGGCCAAAACACAAATGATACCCCCAAATAAAAAAAACTCACTAGAAACCCAACATAAATATCAATAACAACCCCACCATTAAAAGCAGAAACACACCTCGTGAATATGATGTGTCGTGCGTGTTCATCACTGAACTCCATCCGGTGGGCCAGGGGCCTACAACAAATAAACATTATGAATATTTTCATAACAAAAATAATTTAAATTAAATAATTAAATACAGTATAAACCTGCGTCGTGTGATCCCCGGCACCATCACCGGGATGCACATATTCCCGTAGTGCTCTAACCTCAGCATCCAATTGCGCTTTTGCCTCCTCGGAAGCCCGCAACCGTGCCTCGAAATCTGACAACTGTTGTGTCATATGAGCAACAGCAGGACCGACAACCGCAGCGCGTGACACTACAGAACAAGGAATCCTTGTTCCATAGGTCAAACTATATCCATGCCCATCTCGACCAATGATGCGATGAAAGATCTCTTCCCTTCGCATGGGAAGCTGTCGCTGGTCCTCTGGTAGATGTTCTAATTCAGCTTCAAATTGAGTCTATGAAATATTTAAATATATATAAATATATTAATATACATATTTTATGTAAGTATTGGTAATGAGTACAAGCACTTACTATCAATGCTGCAGCCTCTGGATCATTGTGATCACGAGTCCTCATCCACACTGACATTTAATCAGTTGGTGCACCTTACTCCCACAACTATATATGAATAGAATATAAACACAAAACCGTATTAATTAAAAAAATTAAAAAATGAATAATAAATACATCATGTCGGATCTGAGACATGTGACGAGTCCCGATCCTGTGAGGTGGTCCCTGCAACGCTCGATTCTCAGAATGGCGTGTAGACACCTCCTACATTCAATTCATTCAAATATCAAACAAATCAAACATTCTTGAAAATATATATACCAAAACAAATCACACATTCTTGAAAATATATATACCAAAATAAATATACAAACCTCAACACCCTCAGTAAACCAATATGAAACTAAATCACGCCACTGAGCCGGGAGGACACCTCTCGGGACTTTTTCCAGAATGTCTGGGGCACCCCTATTTGGTACCCAGTGGTCCCTCTTGACTTTGCCTTTATAGTCTTTCCACATCTTACAACATTTTCTCATACACACTGGCCGAAACTCATCAGGACATACTTTCAAATTTTTCTATTAAAGAAAAAAATCACATATGTTATTTTTGTTTATACACATGGAATAAAGTAAAATGGTCTTCTTACCCGAACCTCCCTCCAAAGACGATCTAATTTGTCCTGAGTGATAGAATCCTAGTCACGCGTGGTCAATGGAAATCGATGTGGATCATGTATGATATGACCCAACTGACGAATAAATGCAAGGGCATTCCGTCCCACAGGATGAAATACCTCATCAAATGAAACATCAAAAGTCGTGTCGGAATTACATGATAATATGCCACGACCAGGGCCTCTCCTACGAGAGGAAGAAGCAGTCGAGTCTGATCATGTTGAAAACAATTTTATATACAAATTGACAGATGTTATATATATATAAGTTTATTAATTACATAAAAAATAGAGACAATGACATTCCAACATACCTCGACCCTGAGACGTAGATGCCTCAGATGGATGATGTGGATCTTCTGCCTCTTCCCCTGACATGCCTGCAGTCATGGAAAACATTAGTAAGGGGACTATCCAAAGTGTCCAAATGATAAATTGGATTGTTTTAAAAAAATCAAACTTGTACAGTTGTTAATCAAACAAAAAGGGATTGAATAATTAGTTGTGAATGAATTTTAAAAAATGAGAAAGTTCACAAAACAGATATACAAATTATGTACAAAACCAATAAATGCATAGCCAAATTTCAAATTGAATTAATAAAAATTCAAGCAGCACATGAACCAAATTAAGAATACCTCAATGGGAAGATACACCGACAATAACATCAATATAACATGAGTTAAATCACCCTAAATATTTATAACTGAATAAACTTCCAAAAGTGAGGATTAAAACTTGCATGGATTTATAAAATGTTTAGATAATGTATTATATCTTAGGATGAATAGCGGGAAAACAATTATACCTTTCATTAAGCATGAAAATCGACCGTTTCTCCTTCAACAGCTGCTCTGACCCAATAAACATCTTCTTCACGTTGAACTAAGGTATGTTGATCAAGCTGTTGGGAAACAAAAGGAACAATCTCTGGTTCATCTTGTTCAAATACAAACACTCATCGCTAAGACATTTTGACAACAACTTGCCAACTTGGATTCGAAGGCAAAGTAACGAAGAATACTTGTTCTGCTTGTGATGTCAAAATGAAAGGTTCATTATCAACTCGTTCATTTCTATATAACATGTAGTTAAAATTCACCAATAAAAACTGATATTGATCGACTTTACATCAACGCACTGGATCAACCCAATTACACTTTAACAATATGTACTTCATCCCGTGTGTGTATACAACTTCAATGATGTATATCAATTGACCATAGTAATAACCAGAATCGACAAATAGACAACCGATGCCACTGTTTTGTGTTTGTAGTTTGTCGTCAACATCTTTAATGCGAAATTGAAAACCATTAGCATCTATAGATTTATAACGACGAGCCGTTATAGATGGACCCTCAGCCAGTTGGATAAATTCTTCAGTTAGTGTGGGATCCCCTAACTCCCTCAGCTTATGAACCTACATAATTCATAGAATTCAATAATGATATATGAAGAAAGAAATTAGTATAATACTTCACTCATAATGAAAATCAATTTATACGTACATAATCCTTGAACCAATCATGAAATGACGCATAATGAGACTGTTGAATTTACAACTCAGTCGCATGATACATCTCTTCTTTTATCTCATTAATGTGTTTTCTAAAAATGATAACACAATTCTTAAATGATCAACTTATGAAAACAAAACATGTAAAAGTTAAACAATAAAAGTGATAAGATACTTACTGCATTAATGGTGCTACTGATGGAGTATTGAACAAGATATATCGATGCGCTTGTATCCACTCGATATTGTCCATATCATATGTGGTTCCTTCTCCAACTGGACCATCCTGAATCCGAGAGGGCTTATCTAATTTTGTTTCAACATCTATAAGATATTCTGCACAAAAAGTAGTACACTCATCCATAAAATAACCATTGGATATTGATGCCTCCAGACGAGCTCTGTTGCGTACAAATCATTTCAATGTACTCAAATACCACTCAATAGGATACATCCACCTAAATTGCATTGGACCAGCAGCCATTACTTTATCAGTTAGGTGCACTGTCAAGTGGACCATAACATCGAAAAATAAGGGGGGAAATAGTTTCTCAAAGTGACAAAGTGTAAGTACAATTCGGTCCTATAAACTTTTTAAATCACTCATTCATTGATTTCTTAAACAAAGCTGTCTAAAAAAATTACTCATCTCAATCAACGACTGAAAAACATTGGGGGGTAAACAATCAAAAATTGCGACTGGAATCAACTGATGAAGTAGTATGTGATTGTCACGACTTCTCAACCCTTGCAATTTCTTGCTCGTCAGATTCAAACACTTTGAAATATTAGAAGAGTAACCATCAGGAACCTTGAGCATCTTCAAAATGGAAATAAATGTCTCTTTCTCCTTTTTAGTCATCTTATACTGTGCAGCAGGCATATATGCCTTATTTCCCTCAGCTATCTGTAAATGCAACTGTTTCCTTAAACCCATTTCTTTCAAATCACGGCGTGCATTAACATGGTCCTTTGATTTCACACTGACACCTAAAATGGTTCACAATATATTATCACAAACATTTTTTTCAATGTGCATGACATCCAAATCATGCCTTAGCATGTTAGTTTTCCAATAGGGAAGACTATAAAAAATACTTTTCTTTTTCCAATTGTGACTGCGTTGCCTACCCGCAACTCAAATATTACGTACCGGAGGAGCCACCAAATCCTGAATTTCGTATACCATGTGGATGTTTTCTTCCTCAATCTATGATAACATTTCTACTCCTGTCATGATCTTTGGTGCTGGGTTGAACTCTCTAGAACCATAAAATGCCACTCTGTACTTTCTGAACCTGTGCTAAGTGGGGAGAAAACGACTGTGACCCATGTATGCTCATTTTTTGGAATGCTTAAGCCATACGGATTTTTTACTTTTGTTGCAACAAGGGAATGCAAATTCTCCTTTCGTACTCCAGCCTGATAAATTTGCATAAGCTGGGAAGTCATTGATTGTCCACAATAAAGCAGCCTGCAGTTTGAACATTTCATTCGTTTCACAGTCATAAGTCATCACACCATCGACCCAAAATTCATTCAACTCATCAATCAATGGCTGAAGGTAAACATCAATCTTATCCTTCAGACTTTTAGGTCCATCAATAAGAGTGGAAAGTAATATAAATTGTTGCTTCATACAAAGCCACAGAGGAAGATTATACGGAACCAACACCACAGGCCATGTGCTATGAGTTGCACCAACCATAGACTTGAATGGATTGAAACCATCTGCTGCCAATCCCAATCGGACATTACGAACATATTTGGAAAAGTCGGGATGTCTCTTATCAAAATCCTTCCATGCGTGAGAGTCTGCCGGGTGGGTTAACATATCACTTTCATGAACTCTTTCTTCATGCCATATCATTAAATTAGAAAATTTAGATGACATAAAAAATCTTTTCAACCTTGGTTTAAGGGGAAAGTTACTCATTTTCTTTACGACAATCGGTTTCCCCTGTATCACAATCTAACTTTGATGAGTCTGATTTCCCTTGTTCTCTTTCCACCTGGAAGCACCACAAACCGTAAAAATATCCAAATGGACAGTTTCCTTTCTAAAAAACATACAGTTGTTTACACAAGCATCTATGGTCTCATATGTAAAACCTATGTTCTATGTCAGCATACGAGCATGGTAATACGACTCGGGAATCATAGCATTGATAGGAAGAACCTTTTTCAATAACACCAACATCATGTCGAATGATGTGTCTGAACAATGATTCAAAGTCTTCAAATGCAACAACTCCATGATAAACGACAATTTATTGAAAGAAGTACATCCAGGATATAATTCTGTTTTTGCGTCATCAATTTCTTCATAAAACCTCCTCGAATCACGATCTGCACTAGAGCGAAGATTTATCTCACCAGTCTCAAGATTATGGATGTCAATGCCTTCAGGATCTATCCAACGTACCATTTTAGTAAGCATTTCATGAATTGGATCATTCATCCTTGCATCAACATCCATCTAAACTGTATTCGTATTTTCACAATGAACATATTCTTTTCCATGACAAGTCAAACTCTTATAATTTCTCAGAAATCCCTTAAATAATAGGTGATCTCTCATAGTATCTCATGTGAATTGATATCTGTTAGCACATTTTCTACTTGGACAACTAATATAGTCACTTTCAAATCCTCTGGTGAAGTCAATAAACTGCATAATTCCATTTAAATACTCTCTAGAGGTTCGATTTGGAAGATCAATCCAACTCTTATCCATAATAAGATCCCTAAAACAAACATTTACACAAGACTTATTACATTTTCATTTTTCATATCAAATATATTTAGAATAAATACTAATTAATTGTTTATGAACCATTTATAAAATAATAATATAAGTGAAAGCCCATGTGATACCTGATTGCGCTACAAACCTGGAAGGGAGGGGATCCGAAGGCGGTGTTACGAGGGAGAGGAGAGGCAGCGGTGGGGAGCCAGAGCCGGAGTTGGTGCGGTGAGGGAGGGGACGGTGAAGGAGGGGACAGGTGGCGGTGGTGAGGTGAGGGAGGGGACGAAGACGAAGGAGACGGGGGGTGGCAGGGTGCGGGGGGGGGGGGGGGTGTTCGGGGTGTTGGGGGGGAGGGACGAGGGGGAGGAGGTCCGAGGGTGGAGGTCGGAGGGGCTGGAGGCCGAAGGCCAGAGGGCGGACGAAGGGATGCTGGAGGGCTGCCCGAGGGCTACCGGGCTGCCGGAGGTGGGTGGCGGGAGGCCTGACGGCAGAGGGAGGCCGCAGGGCGGAGGGCGGCCGAAGCCAGAGGGCGGAGGGTGGCCGGAGGAGGGAGGGGCGGTGGAGGGCGGGGCGACGGGGAGGGCGGGGCGACGGGGAGGGCGGGGCAACAGGGAGGGCGCACGACGATGGGGAGGGCGCGAGCGATGGGGAGGGGGGAAGGGATCATGGGGGATGCTTCGCGTGAGGAGGGAGAGTTCGGGGGGCGCGAATGCCCTTTTTTTAGGGAAACGTAGGGACTGCCATTGGCGGTCGCTAAAGGTAAAGGGGCTCAAAAGCCCATATTTTTAGTAGTGCACATTCCTTTAATTTTATCATTTTTAAAATGGTATAGGATTGGTTGTAGAAATCTTGGATGGTGTCTTGACCATAACTACACCATTGGGAGTAGAATCTGGGTATTTTAAGCATTGCATGGTGTGTTCTCTATAAATTGGAGGTACCAATTATTTTCAGATCTCTTTGTGCTGGAAATGGAATTTTTTGATTTTATTATAGGTATAGATTATTTAGTTATTGAAAAGGATCATATCAATTATTATCATATGAGAGTTACCATTCTATCTCTATAAAAAGACATCTATTTTCACTAGGGAGGGCAATCTTCAGGCTTGTGATTTCTTTCTAAAAAATTATATGTCTTACCACCCAAGTGGGAGATTGAACACATGTTCAATTTGGTTCCTAGAGAAAAACTAGTTTCTATCCCACCTTACAAGATTGAACCAATAGATATTTGAGAATCAAAAGATCTATTGGAAGATATAGAAACTAAAGGATTCATATTTAATAGTAAATCACCTTGGGGTTCTCCTGTGATTTTCACCAAGAAGGTTGATGGGACATTGTGCCTATGTTTTCACTATAAGAGATTGAACCAGATGACAGTCAATAACTAATATCCCCTAC
The DNA here is from genome assembly GCA_963277665.1 of Viscum album. Lineage (NCBI taxonomy): Eukaryota > Viridiplantae > Streptophyta > Magnoliopsida > Santalales > Viscaceae > Viscum > Viscum album. Next base: position 258,955,755 of record OY728150.1, read on the forward strand.
TGTGCATTAGTGATCTCTTTAATTAGCTAAGAGGTGCTCTGATTTTATCTAAGATTAACTAGAGGTAAATGCATCATCATTTTAGAGTGATACCATCATACATATCTCATACTTCTTTTAAGACAAGGTAAGTCTTGTGTGTGTTCATAGTGATTCCATTTTGTCTGTCGAATTCACCTGCAGTATTCGTGGACTTGATGAATCATATGTTTCATCATTTTATGGAACAATTTTTTGTGGTTTTCATCATTGACATGTTTTCTTACTCCTAGTCAGTATATGATCATTCCCAACATCTTGACACCATCTTGAGTATATTGAGAGAGAATAGACTTTTTGATAAGCTATGAAATGTCGTTTCTAGATTGATAAATTTAACTTCTAAGCTATTTCATCTCAATGGATGGAGTGTTAGTAGACCTAAGAAAGTTTCCTTCATGGTATCTTAGTATTGTACTAATAATGTATTCAATATTTGGAGTTTTCCCCATATGGTAGGCTATCATCAACATTTCATCTAGGAATTATCTTCCCTAGAAGAACAAATGTCTGAGATGACCAAGAAAGGGGTTAATTTTTCTTGGTCATAAACTTGTGAGATAGATTTTTAGGACATGAAGAGAAGTCTTACCTCAACAATGATCCTCACATTACCTATTCTAGGTAAGGAATGTACCATGTACTGTGAAAATTTTATTGTTGGCATCAGAGCAGTTTTGATACAGGAGGATCAAGTGGTTGTTTATAAATCTAAATAGTTGAGACCACATAATTGGAATTACCCTACTCATGATCTGGAGTTAGCTACAGTGGTACACAACCTGAGACGTTAAAGACACTATCTTTTGGGTAAGATTTTTGTTCTGTACAATGATTACAAAAGTCTATGGTATATGTTTTCTTAGTGATACCTAAACCTTCGGCAGAGGAGGTGGGTTGAGAATCTATAGTATTCCAACATTGATCTAGTTTATACAGCAATTTAGGGAAATTTCATTACTGGTTTCTTGAGCTAAAAGACGTAGATAGAGGAAGTACAGGAGTCCTAAAATAAGTGGTGGATGATATAACTCTTAACATAAATGCATAACTATGTTCATGAGTCCAAATCTCTCTCACTTTGACATATGTTATACCCATTATTTTGGACTAGATCAATAATATTCAGTTATCTGATCAACAGGGATTAGCTCTAAGGGGATGAATATATGGTGGGAAGTCACCACCAAGATAGTCTCTAGGAAATGCTAATGTTCTTCTCATCTATAAATGAGTATGGGTTCCTACAATCTCACGTGATGAGTTGATGAGAGGGTTTCATGTTTTTTAAATGGGAATTAAATTCAGGGCTAACAAATATATATCATGATCTCCATAGATAGTACTTGTGGATAGGAATAAAAATGGGGTCATGGGATTTTTATCTAGATATTTAACATTTCAGAAAGTGAAACCCCATCACCAAAGTCTAGATGAGTTTTTTACAACCGTTTCCTATTTTGGAATGGAAATGGGATGATTTCATAGTGTATTTTTTGATATTTTTGCCCAGGAAAACTCAAAAGAGTTATTTTGTATGGGTGATCATACAACTATTGATGAATGTATACATTTTTTGACCATCAAGGAGACATTCACTATTGATGATCTGGGTAGTCTCTATGTGTGGTATACAGTTCCACTATAAGGTGTTATAAGGAGTATCATTTCTAATAAAGATACTTGATTCATGTATGGATTTTGGTATGGTCTTCATAAGGCTTTGGGATCACATGTTCTTCAAAGTATAACCATACATCCTTAGACTAAATGCCAATCTGAATGTACTATCCAAATTCTAGAGGAAAAGATCTTGTGTGCAAGATTTTAGTGGTTTTTAGGAGAGTCATACAAAACTCATAGAGTATTAATATAATAATAGTTTCAATACCTTGAGCCAGAATGCACCTTTTTAGGCCTAGTATAGTAGGCCATATCGATTACGACTTTTCTGGATATGGGTAGCTGATTCAAGAATTTTTGGACTCAATCTAGTGTAGGAGACGTTTGAGTATGTTTAGTTGACCAGGAATTAGTTATTGACTGTGTATATAAAGAATAAATATTATACTAACTATAAATAAAATATCTATAGGATTTGGTGGGTTATCATATTTTCCATCAGGTGTCAACTAGTTTGGAAAAATGTTGTATCTGGAAATAGGTAAAGCTAACACCTAGGTTTTTTCGGCTGTTCAATATAGTAGAAAGGGTTAGTCTAGTGGAATACTACATGGACCTTCCATAGTTCTACTTTTCGATGTACGACATGTTTCACATATCCTAGATACAAAATATATCATCTTGACCCTTCCCATGTGATATAAATTGATGACATCATGCTTATGTTAGAGGCATTTTAAGACCCCAATATTTTGTAAAATATTTCTTCCAATAAATTTTAAATTTTTATATTTTTTATAAAAAGAAAAATAATGTTTAGGTTTTGTTACACACAAAACTAAACTTATCTACCATTACATGAAACACTGATTTTGTTTTATATTACATGCAACACTAAGTTTAGCTTGTGTCACACACAATTCCATGTTTAAATGAAACACGCCTTAATATTAAGAAATTATTATTGAATATAATAGTTATAACCTAGTCATTTTAAAATGAAGGGAATCTGTTAAAAAGGTATTTCAATGCATACAAAAAATGTTTTATATTGATAAATTAAATAAATTAATTTTGGTGAATTTATTTAATGAAATTTATATGTTATATATTCAATAAAAAATTTATCATCCATATTATGTTTTTTTAAATAATAGCTAATAATAAATAAAATTTTATTATTAAAACTACATTCTTTCTAAAAAGAAGTTTTGTCAACTTATGTGCAGTTATTTTGAAAAATTATTTTTCAACCGTTAGAAATTTAATCTGATAAAATAAACATATTTTTTTTAAATAATCATGTAAAAATTTAATTTTGGAAAAACGTTTTTGGATTTTTCTAAAAAACATCATTTTATGAGCAATAGAGATAAATACTGCATTTTAATTCCAAAATTTATTTTCATTTCATTTGTTTATAAAGATAAATTATATTTTAAATTGGATTCAAAGTAAAATTATAAAAATGATAAATTAATTAATCCAATTTAGGTCATTTATATCAATTTCATATTTATTTTTTATTTAAAAAAATTAACTTTTGAACATTTTCTCTTTAAAAATTTTCTTTCTCTTCACGTCTGTGGGATTAATTTTGAATAAAAATTTTCCAATTCTTGGAATGGGATTTTTGAAAATGGGTTGAATATTTTTTATCTGTATAATTTATATAATATAATATTGTAAAATTAATTTTTTTTACCAAAACTAATAACAAAAAAAAATAAAAATTATTTATTTTTATTAAGGTAAAATGGGTTTTCTGGGGGTTAAACTAGCAAAAAAGAGTTAAAAACAACCCAAAACGTTTAAAAAAAATTAATGGAATTATATAACCTTATATCTTATATTATTAATAAATATTCATTTTTTAATCCCTTTTTCCTGAAATAAACATGGGTGGAATTATTTCTCTCAAAAATTTACAAGTGTGCCACTCACCTCACACATAAAATTCCACCCCATATCCTCTTCTCTTCACACCTTCAAGCCCATTTTTTCTGAAAATACCTTCCAAAATAAATTAAAAACTTATATCCTATCATCTTAAGAGCCTAATTGTTTACATAAATCTAACTTATGAAGGATTTAATTCCAAAATAAGGAGGGTACGAGAAGAATATGTAACGTTCTTGAACGGGCATTCTTATTTTATTTCTTTTTCCACGTCATTAAATTATTATTAAACCATGATGATATAATACATTTGGTATATTATATATAATTAGATTTTTTATGTTAAGGTCATGACCCACAACCATCTTTTCTTCCATAAAATAGTTTAAAAAATCATCCTTCATGTGTACAGAGGACTACACCCAGTGAACTGATGTCATTCATTTTTTCCATTACCACCTCTCATGGTTGGTATTACAATGGATATAAAGTAAATTTATGATATTTATAACATTATTATAATTATTTTTTAATTATATAATATATAAATTTTTACTTTTCATAAATTATGGGATACGAAAATGTCACTCGTGTGTGTAGTGCAGTACCGCCTCATGAAGCGATGTGATTAGCTTTCACTAACACATTACATAGAATATGACCATGATATATTTAATAAATATATATTATATAAATGACATAAAAATTATATTAATTGAATATTTATGATTTTGAAAAGATAATATATCATCTTATTTCTTAAAATTTCACTCACTGAATGACGATAATGTTGTTCGTGTGCATTTGGACTACCTCTTTCATTAAGCGATGTGACTCACTTTTTTCATCGCCACACCACATTAATGATATGTATAAGTATATTTAGAGAAATAATATTTTATTAATTATATAATGATCATTATATAAGAATAAAATTTTAATTACCTCCTTTTGAAAAACATCATTGAAAATGGAAACTTTACTTATGCGAATGTATGACCTACCTTCCCCATCATTGAAATATCCTTTATTTATAAAACAAATCGTCCATGATTGGTATTAAAATAAAAATTTATATTTAAATATATTAATTATTTATTTATAATTATTATTCCGATTATGGATCCATGATAAAAATAACATAATTGAAAATAAAAAATCAAATCATGTTTGAAAAACAAATTGGTTATTACCTGAAACATGAATTTAACAAAGAATTGCTAATAAATAGGTAATAAAAGGACATAATTAAATCATATATAGTATTAAATATATAATTATGGTTATAAAATATATTTATAATAAAATTTTATTTATTATACGATATTTTTGAACATGTACAAAGGAAGTCAATACTTAAGGTAAGTGATTTCTAGTCTATCTATTATTTCTGGGAGACATATGCCATTTAACAACTATTTTCTCTTGTGTAATATAAATACAACCCCTTTGACATGTTATATAATTAATCACATTATTTTCATGGTAATTAATGTTTCATTTTATTATATTATTTTTTCTATAATTGAAAATATTAATAAAGTGGAAAAGTATTTTGTCACAGTTTTCCTTCTATCTTTTATGTCATAATCCCATTAATTAATGGAAAAGTTTATGATTATTCTTCCAATGATAAAGTATAATGATCCATATCTCTATAAAATAATTGATTTTATTCTCCTATAGTTATTCATTATATTTCCAAGTCATAGTACTATTTTCTCACTCTTTGGTACTTAAATAAGTGATAAAACTCTTTCATAAAAATATGAATTTATTTCTAACCTCGGTCAAAAACCACATTATCATCCAAAACACTCTTTCAAAAAAACCAAAAAAATCTACATTATCAAAAGTATTATTAAATACATTTTAAACAATTTTTCTGTTTTTAAAAAATATTTTTAATCGAATATTCATTTATTTTTAAAATAATTATCACTTGTATTTTACTAAAAATGTAAAAGGAATAATTATTTTAATGTGTGTAGAGTGAATTAAATTTCTTAATATCATGAACATTAGTTTCTTTGAATACTAATTTATTATTTTTTAAGGTTATTTTAAAATACAATGTTTTTTGAAAATTCTCTATGTTTTAAAACGTATTTTTCAAGTGAAAAGGATATTTTTCCGATTAATTATTTTAAAATGGTATTTAAAACTTATTTTAAAAGAAAAGGATTTTGAAAATGTTTTATGTTTTAAAATGTTTTTTTCAATTGGAAGGGTCTTTTTCTTCAAGGAATATTCCATGTGATCTTTCAAAATAATTTTCCATCTAAGATGACATACTTTGATGTTACATATAATTTATTGGGTATATGATACAAGGAAACCATACTTATCCTTTCCCTAAATGATTAATGTTTTGATTTAAAGATGTTTGTGAAAATCAATCCTTTTTCATGGTTTATGATATGAAAAAATAATGAATGGATTATAAACCCATTTATTTTCCATGATTCAAGATATGATGATATTATTATAAAACCTTTTTCTTTTCTATATATTATGATGAATTGTTTATAAAATCCATTTCTTTTTAGCAGTTTTGATATGATGAATGTTTTATGAACATTTAAAACACATGTGTATTATTTTCATTACATAATGGGTGGGATCTATATCTCCCTCTAATTCATTCGGTAATGATAAATATTCAATGAGTTAATAGGGCACATTGGTGGTTATCCCAATCCCAAAAAAGAGTTTACATGGGTGGTTAGACCAAGCCCAAAGTAGTTACATGGGTGGTTATCCAAAGACTAACATGTAATGAATTTATTAGTGGGTATCCTTGATATAAAATTTTCTATGCTAATATGTATGAAAGAAAATTATGTCTTATGATAATGTAATGTTATTAGGGCTCATTATATTTGATTTCATAATGATACAAGTCTTATAAACTGCAAATATTTATTCCATGACTCAATATTATGATCTTTGATATGTAAGGTATGGTTTTCAAATGTTATGATCTTGTTCTTATAACCTTAAGTTCAAGTTTTGATTAATAATATCCCTAGTTTACCCTTACTAAGCATCTATGCCCACCCTTTATTATGTTTCCATTCCCCGGGTTATAAATAAATATACTACGTATGATATGTCTAAGAAGGAAAATTGTTATTATGATCATAGTGGTAGATTATGTAGTTTACCTTTGGACAAATTGTTTATGTATCCAAGTTTACAAATACACTAAAATATTATGGTTCTCAGGTGTCTGTTAGGACAATTTAATGAATATTCATTCAAAATGATGTAATATATATGTACGATGAGCCCGGGATTACATAGTTAGTATCAGAATAATTTTTTAGTTAACCTTTTCATACTAGGATGTGAAAAAAAATATTAATATCCCAATGTATATTTCTAAGGATATTTCTAGGTATGTCTTTAAGGATAATTCTAAGAATGAGTCAAAGTATTAGAAAATGTCTCTGAATCGTGGTAAAGGATTGAGAAAGTGTTTTCAATGAAATTACCTCCATGTATGGATACTACAAGTAGATTTAGATCTAGCATAGAGGATCATAGGGGTAATAACTCTGAAAAGGGTTCATTGAGCAAGACATGATCGTCACCTGGTGCATGAAAATAGGCCTTGCTACACACCCAATTTGATACTCCCGATAGATATGATTTGGAAATTCACAAAACTCATTACTAGTCATTATAAGAGAATTAAATAGAGGATGAATTTGAATGACATAGAATAAACCAAAGCTTCCAAATATTAAATAAGAGAGTATCATGGTTTAGAAATATTTGTGTTTTTCATGATTATGTGAATTTACTCTATGATTAGTGTTCCTCATAAGATATTTTTTGATTTTAGTAAATGGATGGAACCATAGTGAATAACATTAACACTAAATATGATGAAAAAATTTGGTGATAATTAGAATATAAATGGGTTGATTACTTGAGTGAAGGATAATTTTATTATGCCTAATCAGTTATCGAGGAAAATGGTTAATAATGTACACCTTAAAAAAATCTTGAACTCAAAGAATAATATAAGGATATAGTTTGGTAAGAGTGTGGGTGGTGGGGACTATAGTGGAAAGAAGATTCGGTTTTTTATATGTAAATAATGTGGGAAGAGGTACTCCAAGAAATGTATCAAAGGAATGAGAAAATGTTTTATATGTAAAGAGGAAGATCACATATTATGATATTTTTGAGAAAAATTAAATGTCCAATTAATGTAATGGATGGAAATATTGGTCTCCCTAATGTATTATCAATGGATGGATTATTTAAATGTGTAAAGTATGGTAATTATGAAAACTGATTTCCAAAAAGTAAATCTTGGGGAATAATCAGAAAGGTGGTATGAGTAATGGTTTGTTGTTAATGATGTTTAGAATAAGAATGACATCTGAAAGGAAAGATGTATTATGGATTAATGATGATGAATCCCATTCATCTGTTTGATAAGGAAGTGGGATGATTGAGATATTTATTAGAATTCAACAATTGTGTTATATGAATAATGAAATATATAAGGATTCTTCAAAATAAATTTTCCGATAAGGATTCGTAAAAATATGTTAAGTGGTACTCATGCACTAGAGGAGTGATATAAAGTCAATGTGTTATTTTTTTAAGGGAATATAACCCATAATATCTCTTTTATGTTGAGATAAAATGTTGGGATAAAGATATGTTGAATAATAATAATGTAAATTGGATAGTCATGATTACCTTGGGAATGATTACTGATTTATTAAAAAATTGGTTTATGATATTATCAATGGAGATTAAAATATTTTTTGATTTAATGAATATATCTAATAATTTATGGTTTATGTATAGAATGATAAAGAATATATGTTTTCAATAAGTTTTTATGGTAATGCAGGTTATTAGCATGTTTCAATAGAATACATGGTGAAATTATTCACATGTTTGGTATGAGACAATCAATAGCTACTTTATTATATGTGGTGGATTAATGTTAAGTTTATTTTGAGATATTTGTTACCTTATATATAATTTTTTTATTTTTTAATGTTTATAAGGTTAAACATTTATGTAATTGTTTTGATGAGGTTTTATAGATTAACATTTTACTAACCATATAAAGATTTATCCATCTTGGATATCTAGTGTAAACCCTTTTTATGGAATTAGAAGGAATTACATATCATTATTTTATAGATATTATTTAATGATCCAATTTCAAAAGTTCATTTATTATACTACAAGATGAAGTTAAAATTCATTATTGAACAACTAAATTATGAAATTGTTCCTATGATATAAAAATATATCAAGTAAGTATATTTTCATATGTTCAATTTCTATATGGAAAAGTAATTCTCTAACATTAGGAAAAGGAACTTTAAAGAAATTATTTTCCCAGTACCATCATTTTTTATGATATCATTGACCTTTTTCACACCTCATTGGTTTATAGTGTTTTGTATTTTAATGTTCTTTGTATCAACCACTTTCTTGTGATCAATGTTCTTTATCACTACCTATAATTATATAGGATTTTCTTCTATATCCAAATATTCATTTCCTACCTATGTTCTGCAATGTGTAAACATAGTTATGAGTTACCTTATGTAACATTTATGTTAACAACATTTCCTTTTTATGGGAACATTTATTATTAATTTATAAGATATATGGTTATATGAATTAATTATAAAATTTTAAACCATTGTTTACTCAGAAAAATTTTGTTGGCGAAATTCATTTTAAAGGGCATATAATGTAACACCAGGAGATTTTCTGAAATATTTTTTTCCAAAGAAATTTAAACCTTCTATATGTTTTATTAAACAAAACATTGAGTTTATCGTATATTACATGAAAGACAGAGTTCATCAAGCATTACATGATACACTGAGTTCGTATTGTGTTACATGAAACACCAAGTTTAGCTTGTGTTACATGAAATGTTGTGTTTAAATGAAACATGACTTAATATTCATAAATTACTCTTTAACATAATTTTTATCACCTAGTCATTGGAATAGAGGGTATTAAAAGGCATAATTAAATTATGAAAATATATTTTTTACAAAAGGTATATAAAATTAATCCCATTGTGATCAATTAATTATAAATTAAAATAAATTCCTTTTGAAAATTATGGGAATATTTAAAAAAACTATTCTTATTCAAACAAATTTGTTTATAAAAATAAATTAAGTAATTTACTTTTGCTAAATTATTTAACCTAATCTATAAATTAAATATTAATTAAAATTATAACATTTATATTATGTGTTTTTTAGGTAAGAGAGATGTATAAATCTAATTTAACACTTAAAATTGTATTCTTTCTAAAAATTAATATTTTCACATTTTGTGCACTTCATTTTAAAACTAATTTTTCAAAATATTATAAAATTTAGTTGATAAAATAAAATTATTTTTAAGATAAACATATTTAAATTAACTTTGGGTGAATTATTTGTATTTTTTTTGAAAACTTTCATTTTTGTGATGAATAGTGAAAAATACTAAATTTTAATTGAAAACCGACTTTTAAAATTTTTTATTTATAAATATTAATTTAATTTTAAAATAGTTTTAAATTAATATTGGATAAATTATAAATAAATTAAATTAATTTATGTTATTTTCATCAATTTCATATTGCATTTTTAAACAAAATCATTATAAAATTTTGATCATTTTCTCTCTAAAAATGTAATTTCTCATCACGTCTGTGGGATTTATTTTAAATTAATTTTTTCCACTTCAGTGAATGTTATTTTTAAAAATGGATTAAAAATTTAAAATAATAAAAATTTATATTATATGTTATGGTCAACATAAAATTTGACAAAAATTAATAATAAAATATTAAAAATTATTTATTGCAGTTAATGTCAAAATAGATTCATTGGGGGTTAAACTAAAACAATAATTGTTAAAAGCTACCCCAAACATTTAAAAACCTCATTTTTTAGAAATATTTATGAATTATATCCTAAATTTTATATTATAGTTCATTATCTGGTCCTTTTTAGAAGAAAAAATGTGGGTAGAATTATTTCTCCCAAAAGAATACAAGTGTGCCACTCACTTCATTTATAAAAGGCCACCCTTATCCTCTCCACTTTACACATTCAAACCATTTTGGTTGGGCCAATACCTACCCAAATAATTTCTAAAAAAATATCATCTTCTCATTAAATCATTATTTTGGACATAAATCCAACCTAGGAATGATTTTAGTGGTAACCTAAGGAGGATACATGTGGAAGAGGTAACATTATTCTATGATCATTTTTATTTTGTTTATTCCTCCAACTAATTCAATTGTTATTAAAACATTATTATATATTAAAATAATTATCTTTAATATATTTAGATTTTTTTTATTTTATGTATGTGACTTAGAAACATCTTCACTTCCATAAAATGGGTTATGAAATCATCATTTGTGGGTACGGCGAACTACCGCCACTTGAACTGATGGCATTCCTTTTTCTATTACCACCTATTAGGGTTGGTTATGGTTATGGATATAATATATATATATATATATATATATATATATATATATATATATATCTGTTTGTGTGTGATATTTATAAAATAATTATACATAATGTTTTCATTATATCATATATACACTTTTACTTTTTATTCTGTAGGGGATATGATATCATCATTCATGTGTACGGTGGACTACCGCCTCACGTAGTATGCTATTCGTTTTCACTGACTCTTTACATGAAAAATAATGAAGATAAATTTAATAATTATCTATAATATACATGAAATAATTATCATATTAATTAAATATTTATCATTATTAAAGGATAATATATCATTTTCTTTCTAACTTTTTCACTCACTTAGAGATGATAACTTTCTTCATGTATGTGTGGACTACCGCCTTCGCGAATCAATGTGAATCTTTCTCATTTCATCACCAAAAAAATAGATGTTATTTATAACTATATTTTCATTAATAATATGTTTTTTATTATATTATTATCATTATATATTGATAAAATATTACTTAACTATTTTCCATAATGATCATTGAAAATTGAAATGTTACTCATCCGTAAGAATGGTCTACCGTCTCCATGATCGTAACATAATTCATTTCTCTAAACCATTATTCAGGACTAGTATTGAAAGTATAATTGATTGGTAAATATGATAATTATTTCCTGATTACTATTATTTGTGTTATGGAACCATGACCAAAGTATGAGGATTAAAAATAACAAATCATAACATATACAAAAAAAATTAGGTTATTATACAAAACATAACTTTAACATGGATTAATAAATGGGTAATAAAAGTAAAGAAGTAAATCATATATGGTTTGGTGTATATAATCATTTTTCTGTAATATGTTAGTAATAAACTTATATTTATAATAAATTAGGTTTTAACTAGTACAAATTAACTCAATAGTTAAGGTAATGTATTTTTGGTCCCTCTTTTATTGTTGGGAGACATATGAAAATTCCCCACTCATTTCATTTTTTACTGTATATACAAACCCTTTGAAATGTTATATAATAATTCCCATTATTTTAATTATATTTAACATTTCATTTGATGTTATTATTTATTTTGTATTATCATTAAAAATATTACAAAATTATAAATGAATTTGTGTCGTAATTTTCCTTCTTTTAGACTTATGTCATGTTCTGCACCTATCTTCTTTTATGATGTGTATATAAAACACATTTAACATATAATATGTGAATTTATTTATTATCATGATATTTTATGTTTTATTTAACTTTATCCTTTCATTTTTCTTAATATTCAAAGTTACCAATGATGTATTGATTTTATTTTACAATCTCGTTGTTTATCGGGGTTATTTATGATTATGTTTTTGATGATACAATCTTATGATCCATATCTTAATAAAATTAGAAATTTTATTCTAATTTACTAATTCATTATATTTCTAAGTATTATAATCATTTTTACACTATTTAGTACTTAAAATAAGTAATAAAATATTTTCAATAAAGTACGAATTTATTTCTCACCTTAGTTAGAAACCAATTCACTTCAAAAACCATGTTTTCAAAAAAAATAATTACTGTAAAAAAATATTTTAACATTATCCAAAGGATTTATTAAATACATTTTTCCCATTTTTTAATTTTTACAAAAAAATTTTAAATTAATTATCATGTTTTGTTGTAAAAAATTCCCATTGGGATATTACCAAAAATGTGAAAGGATTGTTTGTTTTAATGTATAGGGCATGAATAGGATTTCCTTCCACTATAAGAATTATTTATTTTTGATAGTAATTTATATGTTTTCCTATTTATAATCATATAAAATGATTTTTAAAATTTTTTAGTTTTTAAAAAATATTATTAATTTCTAAAGGAAATTTTTATCAAGAGTTGATTTAAATGATCTTTAAATCTTATTAAAGTGAAAATGATTTGGAAAATGTTTTATGTATTAAAAAGTTTTATTCAATTAGAAATGATATTTTCCTCAATAAATATTCCAAGTGATCATTCAAAATAATTTTATATTTAAGATTGCATCCTTTGATGTTACTTATACTTTACTAGAAATATGATCCAAGGAAACTATTATTATCCTTTCTTTGAATGGTTTTCATTTTGATGTTATAATGTTTATGAAACCCATTATTTTTCCACGCATTATGGTAAGATGAAATTCTGAATGGATTATAAAACTTGTTTCATTTTCATGTGTTAAGATATGATTAAATTCTTGTGAAACTTTTTTATTTTTCACTGTTTGAGATGAAATTTTTTTATAACCAATTTTGTTTCATGGTTCTGATATGGTGATTGTTTTATGATCTTCTAGAAAACATGTGTATGATTTTCATTACGTGATGGGTGGTACCTATATCTCACTCAAATGTATTAATAAATGATAAATATTATACAATATTAGAGGGTACAAGGGTGTTTATCCCAATCCCAAAAAGTAGGGTACATGGGTTGTTATCCCAAGTCCGAAGTAGATACATGGGTGATCGTCCCAATTCTAAAATGTTATGAATGGCCTCGTGGGTATCTATTATATAAAATTTTCTATAATTTTTTTATACCAAATATCTATTTCTAATGATAAATTTATGCACTTATGGATTTTGTTCTTTGATTACCTTATGATTCATGTCTTATGAGCTACCAAAATTTATTTCATGACTCAATATTATGATATTAGATATCCGAGGTATGGTTTTCAAATGTTATGCTCATGTTCTCAAAACCTTATGATCATGTTATGCTTATATATCTTCCTTTTTTTACCCCAAATGGGTATCTAAGATCACCCTTTCTTATGATTCCTTTCCTAGAGATATGAATAACTATATTATGTATGATATTTCTAAGATGGGTGACTGTTATAAAGATTATAGTGGTAGATGATGTAGTTTACCTATGGAAAAGTTTTTTATAATTCCATGTTTGCAAATCACTAAAATATTTTATCCTTGGGTGTGTGTTTAGATAATGTAATAAATATTCATCCAAAATTATTTAATATTTGTACATGATAATTATGAGTCACTATATCCATACTTTGAGTAGAATTTGATACATATTGTTGAACTTATTGAGAACTATCTATGGGGAAAGACTATACCACTAGTACGAGTTCAGTAGTAGCATTTCCATGTTCAAAAAGTGAACTAGGAGAGGGAATTTGATATGTAAGTATAGTGTCAATGATTTTTTCCGATACCCCATAGTAATGCTTGGATCATCTTGAGGATGGTCTATTATATAGTGCATAAGTTGTAAGATACCATCTTTTTTTCTGGTAGGTTCTTCTATGTGGTTTGGTTGAACCTCTATCATTTGGGTTCTTTTTCTTTAAAATCTTAGTGAATCAACCTTTTATTTGGTAATAGAGAGATTTTTTCCTGTAAAATGACCTAAATTTTGGGGATGATATTTTTTTTGTATTTATGGAGTCCAGGTAAATGTGAAAATGTCTTAAGAGGAGGTCATTTTGGGGTTGGGTTGACTTGGGGATTTTTCTAAGTGTTTTTGAAGAAGCTACATATTGGGTAATTTCATGCATTAACATATTATACAATGTGAAATCCTAACTGAGAACATATTGTTAATTGGTAAAAAGATTTAAAATTGTACAAGCAATGAAACTGGTTCTCATCATAAAAAGGTTGATCGGTGTTAATATTACCTGAGCAGACACGTTTTTTAGAATATGATGTTAATCAATAAATGCACTTCATGAAAGGGGTTCATGTTATGAATATCTCATGACTCATGGTTTAAAACATGGTACATGCACTGTCTTTATTTTTTTCATTCATAGTAAATTATCTCTCTATAACCCTAGGGTGAATCCAAGTATTTTCTGGTCCATTCCTTCCCTTCCAAGCATTTTGGTCTAGTGTTTGATCTCTAGTGAATTGCTTTGCATGGAGCTAAGTGTGAAATTGTTAATTTCCCATTAGAATGGTATTTTTACCTGGGATAACGTAAGAAACTCCAACATGGGAATTCTCATGGAGCCCATTTTTCTTCTTGAGACATAAAATAGTTGATCCATCCTAATGCAGGAGGATCATCTATGTGATACAGGTATCTGACATGGATCCAAAGCAGGCTTGGCTAGAATTGAGTTTCGAAATGGAACAAGATTATTGACAATTTTATTTTAGGTATTGTGTTAATTGATAAATTAATACTATTTATTATTTATTTATTACATGAACGTACTATCAGGCTAGTTTTTTCTGGACATTGTGATGTCAACTTACTAAGTTTTACTCACAGCCAATTCTAGTTTCCATTGGGCACCTGAGAATATTTCAAGGATGTTGGTTTGGAAAAGGGTAAAGGACATTGTTTTTTATTGTTTCTTACATGATGGGTTAGATATTAGATATGGAACCAATGTCGGGATCGGGACAAGGTTCTTGGGTTTTTTTTTGTTTTTTTTGTTGTTTATCTATTTTAATTTTACCTTGACTCTTAGCTACAGACCAACGTATCATACATTATTTTTGAAAATATAGGTTTAATCAGTTTACTTTATTAATATATTGATTTTATTTTATTATATTTTTACTATTATTTACATTAATCTACTCTTTTACAATAATTAACACTTCATATAATGGGGTATTGTCACCCCATTGTGTTCCTTACTCACCTAATGCAAGTCGACAGCTTCTCACATATGGGGAGTCACACCTGAGGTCTAGTAACCAACTAGTTTGGCAACATCAGAGAGTTATATATCATGGAATTTTACATAATATATCATGTAAAATTATTATTTTATCATTTATATGATATTTAAGTAATTAATGTACAATTATTTAAAAATATATTCTTCACCATACATAGTGTTTTAGTTCCACTCTCAAACATAAATGTCTATATATATTTTTTGGCTATTGATAGAGTAAACATGATATTTTTTCCATCATAATATCAATGGAAATAAATATTAAAGAAAGGATTATAATTTGTACAAACTTTATAGTAAATTATTTTACTAATATTATCAAAATATGCTATAGGAAGGTATTGGAATGATGTTTTTATTATACACAATGTTATTGTTTAAATTAAGAAATCTTAGATATAAAATGTTAGTTTGAAGTAAATGTTTTATAGATTATTTTTAATAAGAAAATAATTTGTTTTATTATCCCTTATTATACTCCAGGTTTTTGTTATCATTAACACCGTAATAATGTAATAAAGTCAGGTCTTACCAACCAATTTATTTATTGAAACCTAAAACACAATGCAATGGAAGTATATATTCCAACACTAAATATTTCAAATAAACCTTGATAGAAAATAGGATCTAATAAATTTCTTAAGGGGGGAAAATTAAGAGTGGAATAATTAGTATAACCCCATGATGTCAATGAGCATGTACCTGAGTGGTAACATCTCTTTCTTGGCATCCAAAATACCCCGGATCAAATCCAGACAGGGATGAATTTCTGAGTACTGTAGTATCACTGTAGCAGTACTATAGTAGTGGCAGAACTATAATAGTGGTGGAACTTTAGCAGTGGAGGCATTATAGGAGGAACTATAACAGTGGTAGCACTGTATCAGGTAATATAGTAGCCCAAGTATTGTAGCATTATTATTCACTGAAGGGCTATTTGGGCCAAAAAACGAGCTTTAATGCCTTGTATTTAGACCCCTTAGTCTTGGGCCTTAGGATATGTAACTGGTCTACCTCTACACAATTTGAAAGAGGTCTTTGCTTTCAATAATAAATGAGTCTTCGACCCCAACCTTTTCAAAAAATTAGTATAACCCCATGGTTTCCAAATATCAATAATTTTGACCACTAAAAGGAAGAACAATAATAAAGGAAATAATTTCTAAAACCTAGATGAAATAATTATTTTGAATTTCAATAATTATAGTTCAATAAAATTAAAAATATGAGGAAAACTTCTCCCAATGAAATATTTGAGAGAGGTAGGCCCATAATCAACTCGGTGATGAATTTAGACTAGGATTTAGGTTTAGATAAAAATTTGATAAAGAGGGATAAAGAAAAGTCTCTAAACAGTGTTACAAACTATGAATGAAGAAAATAAATTTTGAAAGGGTGTTTAATGGGTTAATTTTATAAATCAATTTTATTGTTTCAACGTCTTTTTAAAAAGAAATATTTTTTACAATTGGATACTGGTATAAGGATATCTAGTACTCGATTCCACAACTAAAAGAATCTAAAGTGATACTAGATCTAACCAGGTATTTAGTAACCAATCATTAGGTACCCAATGTTATGCCTGTATTAAAATGTCTTCCTCTTCCTTCCTTATTCCATCTATTCGTCTCCAATTAATCATATACTATCATAGATTCCAAATATATAACATAAACACATAAAACAATGGAATATAAATAAAAATAAATATGTAATGATGATACAAAATATAGGTGGGATCCATTATTCAAAATTAAATATCTTAAGTGGTTGCTGAGTTCTGTATAGACTTTTTTCTAATGTAAATCACATCGGTCTCCCTACTGTTGGAGTTGGTGTCCTAGAGCCAACTTCTTAAGTACTTTGTCACATGTTTTTATTATCATTGATATTTTCTTATCACATTATTTTTTACCCTTTACATTACATTTTTATGTGATAATGTCCTAAGAATATACTCCATGGTGAAAGGTCATAGTTGTTCCCTGCTATGATGAGAACCTAAAGGTGCAGCAAAATTAAGTTTCACTAGTGCAGAAAAAGTTTTTTACCTCGGTTATTTTTCATTTTTTACGTCGGTTTCTAGCCGACGTTAATACGTGCGATGTTATAAATAAGGTTTTTGACTTCGTTTATTTAAAAACCGATGTCAAAAACATAAAATCGCGATGTTTATCACGTCGGTTATTTTAGAACCGACGTGATAAAAAAAATGGGAAGGGTTTATCACGTCGGTTATTTAACAACCGACGTGATAAAAGGCCTAGAAAATGGTTTATCACGTCAGTTATTAAGCAACTGACGTGATAAACAGGGGCGAGGGGGGTTTATCACGTCGGTTCATATAGAACCGACGTGATAAACCGGGGTGAGGGGGGTTTATCATGTCGGTTCAAATAAAACCGACGTGAAAAACCAGGGAAGGGGGGTTTATCACATCGGTTATTATATAACCGCTGTGATAAACCGGCGGGAGTCAGTTTATCACGTCGGTTATTCAATAACCGACGTGATAAACCATTGTCTAGGCCGTTTATCACGTCGGTTATTCAATAACCGATATGATAAACCATTCTCCAGGCCTTTATCACGTCGGTTATTAAATAACCGACATGATAAACCATTCTCCAGGCCTTTTATCACGTCGGTTATTAAATAACCGACGTGATAAACCATTCTGCAGGCCTTTTATCATGTCGGTTATTAAATAACCGACGTGATAAACCATTCTCTAGGCCTTTTATCACGTCGTTTATTAAATAACCGATGTGATAAACCCAAACAGAATGCAGTCATCTTCTCTGCACCAGAATCAACCAGAAAAAAAATCAAGAAATCGTACCACAAAAACAGAAGTACATCAAAATTAAGCATGTACATAGATAACATATAAAACTTACCCCCTAGACAGCCCCCATCCTCATTTATACCCCATGGACAGCCCTCCCCCACCCCGTTGGAGCCCTCACCCTCATGTATACCCCCTGGACAGCCCTCCCCCACCCCATTAGAGCTCCCATTCTCATGTATACCCCTTGGACAACCCTCCCCCACCCCATTAGAGCCCCCACCACACTCCTGGACTGCCCCCCGACCCTCGGACACCCCCAAACACCCCTCGAGAACCCCCCACCCACTTGAACAGCACCCCCTCACCCCCTCACCCAACTTGACAGCCCCCACCACACCCCTGGACATCCCCAAACACCCCTGGACAACCCCCCCACCCCTGGACAGCACTCCCACACCCCTGGACCGACTTCCCACACCCCTGGACATCCCTGCCCCACAGAACCAAATCCATACCAGAAAAACCATCAAAAGTAGACCAAAACAAGAAGTAGAGAAAAATTAAACATTCACTTATATAACATTCAAAACTTACACTATCAACTTCGGAAAAAAAACTAAATCCAACCTAAACAACTACCAAATACACAATTAAAACAACAATATTCAAAATTACATTTTACATTACAAACAACTAAAATTCAATCAAACCTGTAAAATAATTTGACCACTCCACTTGTACATGTTTGATGTCTTCAGCAGTATAGGGTCGAGCGTCATCAAAAAGCTACAAATGAAAAAGAAGATAGTTAACGTGTATAATGAATAAATCAAATTGAAATATTATGGAAAATTTTAAGAGGAAATCGTAACAGGTCAAAATTCACAATTGTCCCAGTTGTTATTATTTCATACATAAATCTTAACATATAATATCCGCATTCGATGAGGCCTTGTTGTTCATGAAAATTCTATTTTGAATGAGTGTAAATTAAATATATTATTTTTATGTAATAAATCAAAAAGTACAAATTATAAATGGAAATTTACCTTCGCATTTACATATTTGATCTTTGCATTTCTTTTCTTTGTGTTTTTTCGAAAGTAGACCCATGCACTGTTAGAAAATAATACGAATGGGGTAAATTTAAAATTCATTATAATATATAAAACTATTGGGAAATTGAAACTTACTGTTCCAATATATTCTTAAAACTTTCCCACACATCACCATGAACAGAGAATATCCAATAAAGAGCTTTCTCCCTTGGGAAAAAAATCACTAACATCCAATGATCACTGATAAAAGGAAATTTAATGTTAGTGGTTTTTTATGTTAAAAGATAATTAACTCTTTGAGAGAAATGTGTTTCATACCTCTCACAAAAAGGCATCATCCAACATTGTCTGATTATATTCTTTTCAAATCTTTCAGCAATATAAACCATTATTTGTTCCTCAGTCAATGCACATGCTTCAGGGGAAATCAATTGCGGGTCCATGAATCCATATACTTTTGTCAGCTCATTCCTCTCCCAAATTTTATAAAGATACCTAATGAAAAACATACACAAGTATACATTTTTAATAAATATAACGTAGGGAAAAGGTGTTAAGACTTACATGGAAAAAAATTTCACCACGTTGATTCCCAACTTATCTTCAGTAACATGCTCCATGATATCAGTTTTTGTAATCCACACACTTATTTCACGTCCACAAACATGAGATTCCATTGGAAACTCATAAAAACCCAACAACAAATGTGAATATCTTGAAAATCTGTCAAGACCACTGGAATCTGTATCTGATGTCATAGCATGTTGTCTTTGTTTTTGTCTATACAGTATTTCTTTACCTTTGAAGTATTCCTGTGAAATTGTTTTGAAAAATATAGTAGTTTTCAAATGATAAAACAACTTTAATAAACAAATAAAATAAAAGATATAACATTCATACCTCTATGGTAATGAGTCGAAGAAGTCTGGATGGCCAAACTAAAAAATGGCCGATACTCTGTCCAACTGTCGCCACCTCATCTGTAGGTATTGGTACCCTAGCTGATCTATCTATAATATCTTGTAAAGTGACCCTCTGATTCTCTACCTCTAATTGTTGATGATGAACTGTATCTCCTATACAATATACCAACCCGTATGCTACTATATGATGTTGAGAATCATCAACATACAACTCGCAATATGTAGGAAGTTGCGGCGGAGGCGTAGGATAAAAAATGGGGTCCACAGGCTGAGGTGGGGGAGTGGGAGCTACTAGCGGAGGTGGAGGATAAATAATGGGGTCTGTAGGGGGAGGTGGAGGAGTGGGAGCTGCAGTCTGAAATTGTCTTTGCATTTCTGCAAACATTGACTGCACTGACTCTCTAATCTTGTCCTCCATCGTCGCATTAATATTTTGAACTTCAGCCTCCAAGGATTCTATTTTTTTTATAAACCCCCTCAATGTTAGAAGTTGAAGAACGTGGAAACACTTTTCTTACCGATAAACTTGCCGGATATCCTCTTACACAACCAGGATGTTCGGGCCTTCCCAATACTGCAAATAAAATATCTTCCCTCCCAGTAGCTGTAAATGTCCCCTCTGAACTCTGCTCCTCAAGAGAGTCCTGTATTAATTAATTGAACATTTCTGTAATTATTGAAACTTATATGAAGAAAAAAGTTAACTTAAATAAATTAAATAGATATCTTACAATCCTCTCAGCTACGATTCTCGATTCTTCCGAAAGATATTGCCCTTTTTTCCCTTCCGAGATCTCTTCCATTTTTCATGTCTAGATGGAGGGGATGGAGGGGCCACCTCTCCAGAGCTTGAAGACTCAGCTCTTAGTTGTTGAAATTTTTCCGCCATCATTTGTTCTTCCAATAATGCATACCCTCCCCGAGATAAACTATGAGGGTATACATTTTTAGATTGGATCTCCTGATGAGCTTTCCTTGTTTTCTGTAATTTAAGAATAATAAATCATTAACAAAACATTAATAAAATCATTTATATAATAAATATTATAAAAGTTTACATTGCCCTTACCAGAAATGACTCTTTTTTTTCTACTTTCAAAAAACTGTCTCTATGTGTCTTCATCTATAAAAGGATATATACGACATGGATTGTCGTGACTCCTATGACCATAAATGAAATCAGATGAGAGGGTTGATTTGAAATCCCTCCATCTCCTGGCAGCCAACGATAAGCATTTCTTCTTGACTCCTCTAGTGTCAGGAATATCAAATGTCATCTGATAAAGAAGAGGTTAAACATATTATATATACTAGAAACATTAAAATAATGGTCAAACAATGACAAAAGTTCTTACCAAAATCATCTCCCACAACTGAGAGATAATCTCTTTATCCACACCTCTCCAATCATCAAACATAATGCTTACTTTGGTCTTAGCTTGAGTTGCAACAAAACTCTTAAAATATTTGGCATTCGGACCTCTAGTAATATCATCATCATCAAACTCAACGACTATCCTCTGATCCTGCATACAGGCAAGTGATAATTTTGGTAAATGTGTGCACCCACGTTTACCAACCTTTGAACTCTTTGTCGTAATAGGAGCATGTGAATGTTCATCCCTATAGGTATGACCAGAAATATGCTCCTCTCCAGAATTATGTGGTTGATCATCTGAATGATCTATCATTATCCTTCAAATCAAAAAAAAACGTCAGTTCACAAATATACAAATTCAAATATTTTAATACTACTGTAATCATAAAATAGAAAAGTGTACTAAGTTACATAATAGTAAACATTAGTAATATGGTAAGCATGTTAAACAATGGTAAAGATGACAAAGATGGTCAAGATGGTCAAGATGGTAAAAATGGTAAAAATGGTAAACATAGTAAACATTGTAAACATGGTAAAGTAATTGAAAGTGAACAAAAATAAGCATTTTAAAATTCATGTAATGGTTATAAACATGATAAAGTAAACTAAACAAACTTAAAACAAAAAAAACATATACTTATTTTATTT
The DNA here is from genome assembly GCA_963277665.1 of Viscum album. NCBI lineage: Eukaryota > Viridiplantae > Streptophyta > Magnoliopsida > Santalales > Viscaceae > Viscum > Viscum album. The sequence goes on from OY728150.1 coordinate 258,978,315, forward strand.
TAAAACATGTTTTAATAAATAAAAAACTTATAATATCTAACATTTATGGAAAAAATAAATGTAAACAAGAAATAAACATATGTTACCTATAATTTTAGGTATGTACAAATGGATTGTTTTCCCAAATTCCTTCATCGTGATCGTTCCTTATGGCACAAACTATTTCTTCAACATGATCATCATTATGTTTCATTAATATTTCCATGGAAGTAGGGATCTCACATAAATCAGCATATTCATCAAGTTCATCCTCACCAACATATTGTTTTTTCCCTTGTAAAACAACAACCCACTGCATATCTGATTGATCTACTACATAGAAAATTTGTTTTGCATGTGTTGCCATTATAAAAGAATCAGTTGCGTCTTCCAATCTATTCAGATTAACAAGTGTCCTTCCAAATTCATCGTGTCTGACACTGTTGTTACCATTAAACCATTTACAGTTAAAAATGGGAACTTTAATTTTAAAGTAATCAACCTCCCATATGTCTTCAATCACTCCATAATATGCACTTGATGCAGAAATTGGGTTTTTTTCCTTATCACTCGAAAAATGCATTGCTTCTGCAAACACTAATACACCACTATTCTGAACTGCACTTCTGTTGTCCTGAGCTTTTGTATGAAATGTATAACCATTAATGTCATAACCGGACCATGTTATCACATTTAAACATGGACCACCCACTATCCATTTTAATGTCTCTGATACATCTGGTCTACCAAGAAAAGTCTTTTTAATCCATGAAAAAAAAGTTTTGTTGTGCTCATTCAAAATACACATTTCTTTCTTCTTTGGATGACATTGTTTCAACTCATTAATATGCAATGTGATATACGGTTGAGCATCAGCTATGTTATTCAAGATTTATGATTCTAACTTCTTCATCTATTCAGCTGACAATGATTTGACTTTCAAGCCGCGAATCCCATTTCCCTCATTAATAACTCGTTCATGGCGAGATGGAGGCAAACCTATGTGTTGCGCCGCAGCCAAGTAGCTCGTACAAAACTCTTCTACCTCCTCAGAAATATACTTTTCAATAATGGAGGCTTCAGGTCGCTATAGATTTTTAACATACCCCTTTAATATTTTCATATACCTTTCAAAAGGATACATCCAACGAAGATATACAGGTCCACAAAGCTTTATTTATTGAACCAGATGAATCATTAAATGCACCATTATATCAAAAAAAGTTGGAGGAAAATACATTTCCAATTGACAAAGTATAAAAATTGCATCCTTTTCCGAAATTTTCAAAGCATTCACATCAATCGCCTTGTTACAAATTGAATTGAAAAAATAACACAACTTCATTATAGTCTTTCTGACACGAATGGGCAATATTCCACGCAATGCAACTGGTAGAATTTGTTGCATCATGACGTGACAATCATGTGATTTCATACCTATCAACTTCAAGTCCTTCAATGAGACAAAAAATTTACATTAGAAGAATAACCTTGAGGCACTTTGGTATTATGAAGACACTGAAAGAAGCTAATTTTCTCCCTCTTCGATAATGTATGACAAGCCGGGGGAAGAAATGTTCGTCTTCCTTTAGGAGTGGGAGCTAACTCCAAACGTATTCCCATTGATAGTAAGTCTAATATTGCATTCAACCCATCTTTAGTATTTCCTTTAAAATCTAACAATGTTCCAATCAAAGAATCACAGATACTCTTCTCCACGTGCATGACATCAATATTATGTTTAACTTCATGATACCTCCAATATGGTAGCTCAAAAAAATTTGACCTTTTCTTCCAAATATGTCTATCATTACCAGATTTCTGTGTCTTTCCCAATGTCACGTCAAGGTTTTTCACCCTCTCAAAATACAGATAAGGGGATAAAGGTTTTGGAGCAGTATCAAATTCTTGTGAGCCATTAAATGCCTTTTTTAGTCTTCTATAAGGGTGTTCCAAAGGCAAAAACTTTTGATGACCCATGTACACTGTTTTCCTCCCATGATGCAATTGACAATATGACGTCTGTTGTTCGCAAATTGGACATGCTTTATGCCCTTTAACACTGTATCCAGACAAATTTCCATACGCTGGGAAGTCATTTATAGTGAATAGAAGCACTACATGCAGGTGAAAATATTCCATTTTATAAGAATCATACACCCTAATACCATCAGCCCATAACAGTTTCAAATCATCAATCAACGGTGACAAGTAAACATCAATATCATTACCGGGCTTCTTTGGACCGGAGATCATTGTACTCAACATGACATATTTGCGCTTCATACAAACTTCATGAGAGAGGTTGTAAATTACCAATAAAACAGTCCATGAACTATGTGTGCTACTGAGTGTTCGGTATGGATTCATTCCATCTGTGCACAACCCTAGTCTGAGATTTCTAATTTCATTTCAAAATGTAGAATACTACACATCAATTTTCTTCCATTGTGGACAATCAGCTGGATGACGTATTTTTTCATCACATACCTGCTCTTCAGCATGCCATCTTAACCTTTTTGCATCATGTGAATTAGCAAATAAATGTTTGAAATGACTAATTATAGGAAGATACCAAAATACCTTTGAAGGGATCTTTGTAATCTCTACATCAGCCTGTGATTTTTCTTTCACCTTATACCGTGATGTCCCACATTTAGGACACTCTGACATAAATTCATATTCCTTCCTATATATAATGCAGTCATTCGGAAAGGCATGTATTTTCTTGTATCCCAATCCCATCGGGCATAATATTTTCTTGGCTTTGTAATGTGAATCTGGAAGATCGTTATCTTTTGGAAGAATGTCTTTCATCAATTGTAGCAGCTCTGTAAAACTTCTGTCACTCTATCCATGCTTCGCCTTCAGGTTAATCAATCTTAACACCGCCGAAAAAACCATAAAATCTGTACAACCAGGATATAATGGTTTTTCATCATCACCATATAGACGCGCAACTGTCGGTTCTATCTCAATTTTTTATACTTCAATATCGCGAATCATTTCTTCAATTCCATCGGAGTTACCATCTTGTGAATCATCATCATCAGTGACATTCCATCCAGTTTCACCATGCCAAATCCAAGGGCTGTAACTTGGATTAAAACCATGACAAATCAGATGATCTTTTATCTCTCTACTTTTCAAATTCTTCATATTCAAACATTTTAGGCATGGACAGAAAAAATGTCACTACTTGGAACATTTTGTTTTGCAAATTCCAAAAAGGCATCAACACCTTCCTCAAATTCATTGCTCATTCGATGTTCCGTAATCCAACTTCGACTCATTATTACCTATAAAAAATATCAACAAAAAATATATATTTTTAAGATAATAAAAATATATGTTTATATGAAAAAAATCATAATTTGAATGTAAAACAATTTAAAATATAAAACAAATCTGTAAGTATTTAAAAAAATATGCTTGAATATTATTTTTAAAACAAAATATAGTTAGATATAACAGTTTTAAATTTCATTGAATCAAAGAAAACCATGACGCCTACATAGTTTAATATTGATTGCGGTTTTTATGTTTTAATATATTAGATAAACTACCTATTTAACATGTTATTAATGGTTTCTGTAGACCCTAAATCCATTTGGTAAGTATTTTCACACAATTATAAAAATCAATGGAAGTGTTTTTGGGAGGAATATATTCAATCATTTGATTTTGATGTCCCATATTCTATAACAAAAGGCAACGTGGATGCCAAATCCCTTATTTTGGTTTTTTATTCTCAAAGGGTTTGTGATGAAAAAGAAGAGTATTAGTTGATGTATATGATAAATAAAATACAACTATATTTTATTTATGGTTAAGATAGAATGAATTCATACCATATCATTTAGGATCTGCTCCCACCAAAAGTAACCCTCCTCAGTTCGAAATGAATAAATTTAGATAATTATGCATGAATTCATACATGTATTATTGAACATAAACCAAAAAGAAGATTGTTAGTACTAAAAGTAAAACTAGGAAGAAAAAATAAACTCTATATACTCATGAAAGCTACTCCACAACACTTCCATGCTACTAACATCTATAAAAAACTACAAATTGATTTTAAAAACCAAAAAAATTGTCTATATTTATGTATGGTGGGCATAAAATGTATACATAGTAAGATCATCCCTAAAACATCTCATGAAAATGTTGAGGAAGCACACTCAATCCCTATGAAAAAAGGAATCTAAATCATCACCTAAACAAGGAAAAATAGTTTCATATAATCACTATGGATCACTCACAAAATAATTCATATAAATAAACCTTTTCGTATAAAAAATTATATAAATATATATATATACTAAAATTAAGGTTCTCGGATACCACTTCTCCACTAGTTTTCCTCTCACACCCCAATGCTAATGTCATGGTCTCACCCTGCCCATAAATCATCCTACACTATGTGAAATTGTATCACTTCCATCAATGAATCATATGTATCATAATAATTTAAGAATATTTTATGTATGGGAAAGAAGAAATAAAATAAACACTCTCGGTTAAGATGATAAATCCGAGAGGAGGAGGATGACGACGAGGCGGCAGGGGTGGAGGAAGATGGAAGGGACGACGTTCGGGGTGCGTAGACCAGGGAAGTCCTGGCTTCTTTTACCTTCTGCACCACACCCAACTCGTCGGTGCCCTTCCGAGGGCTGATGGCCTTGGAGATCACCTCGGACAGCAATGAAGAAGATAAACAATGAAGAAAAATCGCAAAACATAATTATAGAATATCCGTGAAAAAAAACGAACGAAATAAATTTGTGGAAGGCTTACTTGAATGTTGCGAGTTGAGATGATAGATCCGACAGGAGTGAAGAAGATAAACAATGAAGCCAAAATGAGTTTAACGCAGGTCGATCGACGAGCAGATTAGGGTTTACCGCGCGAGAGAGACGAGCCGGCGGACTGTCAATCGAAAAATCGTAAATGACAGTCCACAAGCCTTTTAAAAGTTTTATAACGTCGGTTATATAATAACCGACGTTATAAACTATTTTTTAAATTTATAACATCGATTATTTTAAAACCGACATAAAAAATCTCCTGCGCTTTGGTTTTTTACGTCGGTTATTTTATAACCGACCTAAAAATTGAGATATCTACGGGTTTTTTACGTCGGTTTTTTTTATAACCGACGTCAAAAACCCCCTCGTGTTTTGTTTTTTTACGTCGGTTATTTTATAACTGATGTAAAAACGCATAGATATCTCGTTTTTTACATCGGTTATAAGATAACCGACATAAAAAACCAATGCGTGGGGGGTTTTTTACGTCGGTTATTGGGAAATCGATGTAAAAAACGCGTAGATATCGGGTTTCTTACGTCGGTTTCAAAATAATTGACGTATAAAACCCCCCGCGCATTGGTTTTTTACATCGATTATCTTATAACCGACGTAAAAAAGGCGTAGATATCACCTTTTTTACGTCGGTTTCCAAATAACCGACGTAAAAAACCCCCGCGCATGGGTTTTTTACGTCAGTTATAAAATAACCGACGTAAAAACCAAACAGGCGCGATTTGTAACGTCGGTTATTAAAATAACCGACGTTAAAAATCTACTCGCCGCATTTTTACGTCGGTTATATATAACCGACGTAAAAAATGGTGACGTAAAAAACGTTTTCTACACTACTGTTTTAACCTTGTTTTATTAATTGATGTTATTATCTAATAGGAAATAGATGTTATCAGATTTTAGGGGTGTGAGGTGCATAATAAATTGAGACACCTTCTTAGGGTGTTCTCCCTTGATATTATGTAAGATAAGAGGTTATGGGAATAGAAAAAAGCTATATTTTCATGTGTCATTGGATGTTACTATATATAGACATGAGTATTGATCATTAGAATTTTATACAATCATTAATGTATATCATGAATCATGTGATTTGATGTATTGAAAAAAAAATTATGATGATGTATGCTCATGGAGAGTCAGGGTATGTTTGGTGTGTCATGAATGCTATTACATTCTTCAATAATTCGAGAAAGGATTTATCCATTCTCTATTTTAATAGAAGATGATTTCCTAGGACATTTTATGGGAAGGGGTCTGTATACATATATCCATTTACATGGTGTTCAGTTTGTGATTTCATTTCTAGAATGTAAAAGAAAGAGACATCAATTATATAGGTTGATGGAACCATTATGTAACCTGCTTGATTTTAGAAATAGCGATAAAGTGATTATATTACACTATAATCATTCTTAGGTGGTTAGATGTGATTGTGACATTTACATCTTCTATATGGAATCCTTATCTTGTTTTTAGAAACTATCCTTCTATTTTATATAAGTATGTCTAATGACACTTAGAAATAGTCCTAGAGGGTCACACATATAGTGTATCTATAATATTAGTTAAATTCAAGTAATGAATTTAACAATATAGAATAAATAATATATAGTCAAGTTTGGTTTATCATCATAATTTTACCACAAGTTGATACAAATAATAAGTAAGTGAAATAATAATAATAATAAATATCAGTTTTTAAGTTTTAAGAATTTAATATTTATTATATTTATCTAAGAATGATTTAGTGACCTTTATTTTTTAAATATTCATGATTCAATGATTAGTAAATGCCAGTGATGGAATGAAAACTGAGGTTAATATTCTGATTGGAAATAATATAAATAGTATGTATTTATATATTATTAGCATTATTTAACATGTCAAGTGATTAATAATAATAATATTACTTTTATTATTTGACATGGGGTTAATTAATATCTATAATTATGGAATTATTTTAGCGTGAAATTTCCCAACCCTAAACACTCTACAATAAATATATGATTAAATCAATTTCCAAAAAAGGGAGTTACTATGAACAAAAAAATAGAGTGAGACTATCTTAAGACATAGAGAGTGATCAAGAGATCTATAGTTCTCACCTACCTTCCTCTCTCAAGAAAATTAGAGAACAGATTGAGTTCTCTCTCTATTGATAAGATTCTATTACTGTCAACCACTAAAAATGTAAGGGATAAGGATCTATCATGATAGAACCCGATGATTCTACCATGTTGTAAATGGATTTTGGTTGACACGTGGTTCACTTATAGAATAATTATACACTTGGATCTGATAACACAATGATGGTAGGAAAATATTTTGTTAACCTGATCATCAACAATAGAGAAATTACAAGTTGGGGTAATTCTATATCAACTCATAAAGTAATTATAAATTAAAAATGAACATCCTTTACATTATGAATTTGGAATTTTATCCATTAAATATTTAATTATTATACATGACACTTTGATCATGTAATGTTTTTTAAGACTAAAAGATGAGTTGGTTATAACCTAAAAGGATTATAACTATGTTCTCAAAAACTACTATTAGAGTTGGTGTCAGAGAGCCAACTGATAGTACTTTGATAATATGTATATTTAATTATTTAAATATAAATAACAAATTATTACATATTGATCGTTTTTAACTTTTATTTAATATAATAATGTCCTAGGGTATCTATCATATTCATAAGGTCATATCGATTCCCTATTATGATGAGGACCTTGAAGTGTTGTGATCATATTCTTAACAATTGTTCTACAGCCAAATAACGTATTATGACGGGACACATAGAACATGACTATTAGATATGAGTACTCATAAGTGGATGAATCATCTTATCATGAAGTTCACACATAGTAATCTATAATATGGCATATTATGGTAAAAGACCTGCTAGTAGGAATTCTGCATATTTTGGTGTCATCAGATATTATTATCTATGAGTGTGTGTAATGGTATTTAGAAATTAATATTATCATTGATATGTTTCATGAATCATGAACTAAGGTTTACTGAAATAAAAACATCCACGCCATATGTTGATGGGAAGTAGGGTATGTTGGGTGCATCATGAAGTACATGTTATTAATGGATAAGTTGATGAAGAATTTTTCCCATCCATTTTTAGGTAATATTATTTCATGACCCATTTATTGGAATAGAATCATCAAATTAAATTCTATGGTCATGGTGAAATGATGTGTTTATTTATCATAGTCAAATAAATACATACTGATCAAATATGTTGATGACATGGATGTGAAACCTTCTTGATGATATATTGAGGCAAAGAGATTATATTACATAGGGAGAAATCATATGTGGTTGTCTTTATTATGACATTAAGTTATTTATCCTTAGTTACTTAACCCATTCCTAGATAGTAATCATGGAATTTAAGTGCATCTTCCTAATACCGAAGGATGTGAATCCTTCTGGTGATAAATACGGATTTACAAGCTGGTTAAATATAATTTAATATATTGTAATTTAGTGTGAACCATAAAATAATATTCCCATTATTTTTGCTATTGGCATGGGGTTTAATAATGGTAATTGTATTATTTAAGGGATTAAATGAAATTAAATAATATATTATCCTAAAATCATTCTCTATAAATAGTTAGTTAATTAAATTTTATATGGTTGATCAAGATATAATTAATCATTGCACGTAAAGGATTTCTCTCTCTAATTTCTATTACTCTCTCCCTCTCAGGATTGAGAAACGAAAGAGGGATTGCTTCAAGATTGAAGGATGATTGGTCAACATGAACATTTTAAGATAACTAATTCACCACACTAGCACCTAAAAATATATTGGCATTTCTTGGAGATCAAAAGATTATGTGTGGATCACTTTTATAGATATTTTATACTTGAATCTATACAGCGCAATGGATAAAATCTAAAAGAGGTTTTTCAAAAGATCAATATCAGTATCGATGAAAGGATCCTAATACAATGTAATAATTTATTATAGATTTGAATTAATTAAATATTAATATAACAAGAATGATCCTCTATTGGGGTTTTTGGAAACTATAAATTAAAAGGAATTTTAATTTCACACCCACCAAAGGTGCTTTCAATGTGCCAAGAATCATCAAGTGGTATTAGAGGGACAAATTTTAAATTTATATTATTTATTTAACTATTGATCTTTATGTAAAATTGTGGTTGAATATTATATTTTATATTATTTATTATCTAATATAATTAGAGTTAAAATTCCCCCACATATTAATTATATTTATTCAGTGTTTCATTTTCTTAAATGTCTAAGGATAAATGAAGAACGCCGAGAGATGTTAATGGTAACTGCTAAATTTTTGGTCGGTAAGACTGGTTTACATGAATTATATCCAGATTACATGTTATGTACCCATGTAAATTGTATCTATATGTTTCAAGGGATACGTGGTACTCTAAATAGTAACTAAATGTGGTGCATTTATTGCACACCATGTGTAGACCTGGCCAGAATGGCGCACAGGTTGGTAGAGAAATTCACACAATCTGTGTTGTCATTATACTTGTTCAAACCACATGAGACTAACAGATTAGAGGATTAATGATATACAAAATGTGTATACAATGTACATACTATGTAGTTCATCATTTCCCACATCTGAAATACACTTTTCCCCATTCGGTGATTTATGCGTACACAAGGAATGAGCAATATATGGTGTATAGAGGGACTGTACATCATGTCATGTAGTTAGAAACAAAAAACTTGATCAGTTATTTAACAAGATGAAGAGACACACAGAAAGAGTTATATAGGGTTTGTAGCTAGATTTTACACATGGTGTATTCCTGTTGAGGTACATTTTGAGGCCCTTGGTATGTAACTCGAGTACATGACAACCAAAATAGATGTTGTGTCACTTGTAAGTGCACACCACGTAGTATCCCAATTAATTATAGAATTAAATTACAATAAATTGATAATTGTAGTATTATAACCCCATTTTATTGTTTGAAAATTTCTTGGCTTTAAAATTTAATAATGCTTTTAAAGAATATAAATTCAAAATTAATTTATTGTAATAAATATTCGATTATTAGTTCTTCCATTTATTTTCCAAAAATTCAATGATGATACGTATCTCCATATGATTTTGGATGGTCATTAAGTTGAATGTAAATTAATTGATTAATTAATTAATTAATGCAAGCGAATTTATCATAATAATTAATAATGAATAAGAAATGAATTCTAATCGGTTTAGTTTTCTATATATGTAGCATGTATAACCATTCATGACCTCGACCAAGACTTGTGTATGTGTTGTATTTTTTAACTTAAATTATTTACTCAACTTGAAATTATTTAATACTAAATTAATTTTTATGGGTTTTCAGTCATCCCTCAATTCATTATTACGTAGGATGTTCTTTTCCAAGAATACATATGTAATCCTCATTAATTAATCCTTCATTCCCACTCACCTATGTGTGAGTTATAAATAAATGTAATAAATCGAGTATCCTAAGGAATGTGGAGGTGACTCAAGACTGAACCTTGATGATTCCAATCCTAATGATACATGTGTGGAAAGGATAAACGATGTAACTCATTCCAACATGGTACAACAAGTTATCCCCTAGGGAAAAAGGTTGATTTATTTTCTACATAATAAATCAACCATTAGAAACGGTCATGATCAGGCCATTTATTATGCAATTTTTTCTTCCTTATGCGCTATTTATTTCATGGATGATTGTCTATTATCACAAAAATAAATGAATTAATATGCAAACATGGAATTTAAATAAATTTATTATGCATAAATGTTTTATCCAATAGGGTTAATTAATTAATTTAAATCCACTAAATATTTAAAATACATGTAATGGATAAAAAATATATAATTATTTCATAATAAATAAAATACTTCAATTAAATATTAAGTCATGTCTATACTTCTATTACTTTATTACGAATGAAGCCAATATAACTAAGTGTTTGACCAACCCTTATCCAGACACATACTTTGGTAATGGGAGTTATTATAATTATTTTAGGTTGACATAATCATTTTACATCAAGAGTAGTATCCCTTGATAGAATTGGTGTAATTTGGAGACATGTTTTTAGGAAATACAAGTCATGATTTTAGGACTGGGGATTCCACTCAATGGATCATAGAGGTGTCATCCCACTATTGGAAAAGACATTCAAATCTATATACCTTAAAATTGAATGACCAACCATTATTGGAGTTATGTGAAACGGGAATGTGTGCCCCTTCCACTATAATGTCCTCAAAACACGACATTCTGAGTTCAATGGTGGGGGATTTTGAGCCTTTATAAAATATTGAGAGAATTAATAAACTTAATTTTATGATTTCTCACAAGATTATGAAGTAATAATATTACTAATAATCTGCACTTTTATAATTATATAAAATGGATAGTACATCCTCCACACTATCTCTATGGTCTATATTGGATAAATACCATATACTCTCTATAAGTAACTTCAAAGTGTTGTTTAGATGCCTTCAGGTTGTATTATTCCATGAACAAAAATCTTATATGATAGAATCTTCAATGCCTAATTCTCCTACCAAGGAGGCGAGTGATGGAGAGTTCACTGTCTAGGAAAAACATATGCAGGAGATGTTTGACCATAAATTTTTTATTCTATCATTTATGGATAGTGAGATTATGAAGTATCATGAAAATATGGATTCATATAGCATTCTCAAGCATCTACGAGGTCTATACCAAGTGAGATATAGACTAGAATGGTTTGAGATCTATAAGGTTATTTTTTATAGACTCCTTGGAGATAGTTCCCCATTAGGGCCTCACCTATTCAAACCATTGGCTATGTTGAGAATTTATAGATTCTTGGGTTTATAATCCTTGAATATTATGGAACCAGTATCATTCTTATATCACTCCCTTAGATATTTATAATAATTTTTGTAAATTTTGTTATGAACAACACAGAGAAGTATCTCCCAAGTCTACATACTATTCTTCACCAAGTAGACAATGAGATAAATTTTTAATTATTTTTTCCAAATGGGGAACAAATGCAAACGGAAAGAAAAGAGCTTCAATCCCAAATCATTTTAATGTTATTCCAAGAAGAGGAAGATCAAGGGAGATGTAATGGAATAGGATGTTGTTTGTTTCACCTATCGAAATAAGGTCCTCTGGAAGAAAAATTGTACTCATCCAATGAAGTAAGGATAAACATCATGTGAATATGTTATCAATTGAAATTTATATGTTTCTATAAATTCATTATTATATAAAGAATTATGTGGTAACATGTTTATTAAAATGTAGAAACCAAGTAGATTCATAAATATTGACTAAGGGGAGGTAGATATATGAGCATCCAATAGAGATAAACTAGATGTTGTAGCAATCGACAAAAACCACCTCCCATAGACAATTTGAATGATATAGGTTTTAAAATCATTTTGTAATGTCCCAACTATTTCCAAAAATATGATATATGTATCCATACTAGAGATATATGGATTTATATTAAATTTTAGATCTAAATTTTTATTTTTTTTATAATGGTATCTTTTTTCATGGTAAGGAACATTTAAATAATGGACTTCTTAAATTGGATTAACCAAACCAAGTAATGTAAATTGATAACAAAAGTACTTCACATGAATCATACTAGAACTATCATTGGAATCACTATCTATGTCATGTAAATGAAAAACATTTGACTAAATTACATGAAGATAGATATTTAAATTATTTTTAACTAAAATCACATAGTGTGTGTCACATATATTTACAATGAAAAATAAAAAAATCCCCATATAGTTGATATAGATAAAGGGATAAATATCTTTTTGATTTATTTCGTACCATTGTGTTTATAAAATTTCTTGTTGACACGTGGGGTGGGTACTCAAAGCTCATAATTTTTACTAATTTGTTTTTGTAGATATTGATATATCATCTTAATGATATATAAGTTATATTATTTTTGATAAATTCAAATAATACATGAATTAAGTTTAAAACCAGATTTGTAGAAAGATTAAGAAACTCCACTAAGATATTGGTGGAGAATATCTTAATAAAGACATCATTGATTACTTATAGGAGTTTGGGATTCTTTATCAACTCACTCCTTATACACCTTAGTGTAATGGTGATGGTGAAAGGAGGAAATCTGCCTTTTTAGACATTATGAGATCAATGATAAATCATGTGAGTAATTCATTATACATTTGGGGATACACATTGTAGATAGAATAGAATATACTAAACCAAGTACTAAATAAATTGATAAATGGTATTATATATGAACTATGGAGTAGAAGAAAATCCATGTTATGAAATTTACATGTGTGGGGTAGATAATGGTTTGTTAAGACCTCATCTGGTAATAAACATTCACCATATGGAAAAACGTGTACCATTATATGATACCTTATGGGATCATGGGAATATTACCTATATAACCCCTCAGAAAAAAGGGTAATGGTTGAAAAAAAATACATATTCATTGAGATATATAAAATCTCTAAAATATATAGTGGGTGTGAGATAGACTTTAATGAATTTGAGGCTCAAGATATACAAGATGTGTAAATGGAGAATATTCCACAAATACCCATAGAAGAATATTTTTTTCAGAGACACGGGTACTACAAATGAGTATAAGATAGCTTATAGAAACAAGAGAGTATTATTTTATTCACCAATGATTGTGACTCATTATTAGTTAATAATAATGATCCTCCAACCTATAAGAAAGAAATAATGGACACAAATGTTTCCATGTGGAAAGAATCAATGAATTCTGAAATAGATTGCATGTTCCAAAACCATGTTTCTATTTTGGTAGGTACTCTATTAAATGTAAATCCTACTAGTTATAAATGGTTATTCAAGAAGAAACTAGACATGGAAGACACTTTATTACCTATAAGTCATGAATACTTGAAAAAAGGGTTTAAAAAACATCAATTCATTCACCACGATGAATCCTTTTCACCAGTGAAAATGCTTAATCCCATCAAAATAATACTTTCCATTATGAACATCCATTACTATGAGATTTGAAAAAATGACTTCAAACTATCCTTCTCTAATGGGAGTGTTTAGGAAGATGTATATATGAAACAACCCGAATTTTTTATGACTAAAAATATTGTCAACAAGTTATGTTATTTTAAAAGAATCATTTATGGATTAAAGAAATAATCTAGGTCATAGACCATTAACTTTGATAAACCCATGAAAGTATTTGGTTTCATAAAGAATTAATGTGAGCCATGACTCTCTAGGTGGTTTAGTGGGAGTGTGGTTGTTTTATTAATAGTATATTTCAATGATGTTTTACTTATTGGAAATGAAATACCAATCTTACAGCATGTTAAATCATGTTTTAATTAATTATTCTATATAAATTACTTAGAAGAGGAAGTATATATTCTTGGGATCACGATCCACTGTGATAAATCCATGAGGTTGCTTCATATGAGGAAAGGCACATATAATGAAAAGATATGAAATAGATTTAGTATGGAACGGTCCAAGAAGGTGTTGTTTCCGGAGTCACATATAATTTTTCTTTCTTGGAAAATGTTTCCTTTGACACATGAGGAAGGAAATAGAATGGAAAGGATTATATATTCTGAAACAATTGGGTAAGTCGTGTATGTTATTCTATTTACTAGTCTAGATGATTCCTACACATTGAGTGTAGTAATAAGATATAAATCTTACCCATGTGATCATCATTGGGTGGTGTTAAAGATTATACTTAAGTATCTAAGACACATTAAGGATATGGTCCTTGTCCATAAAGGAGATATGGAACTAGTCATCATAGGATACATATATTCTAGTTTTAAAATTGATCAATATTATGTGAAATCAAAAATAGGATACATATTCACTTTGACTGGAAGTGTTTTGAGATGTAAGAGCTCAAAGAAAGTCATGTTTGTAGATTCTATAGATGATTCTGAGTCAATTATGGCTTCTTAGGCAGCTAATGATATAGTTTTGATACAATAATTCATAAAAGAGCTTGATTTTTTACCTGGAAGTGAATTCCATATAAAATTTTATTTTGATAATACTATAGAGGTAGATCTTATAAAGGATCCATTTTCATATTAGTGGATGAAACCCATACTTCAAAAGTATAATCTCTTGATGGATATTTATTAGATATGTGAGGTTGTAGTGAGCAGTATTTCCATGTAATATTGATGTAATAGAGGGTTCCTTATACCTAACTAAATATTAATTTTTGATAACCACATCATTTATACAGTGAGTTATACATGATATGAACTTACCATTATAGTGTTGATATTTCTTTGTCCACCATTTAAATGTTAATTTCAATATCTTAATTATCATATAGAAATGTTGTAGTGGTTCCTATGTTATAATGAGAACCTAGAGACACTTTGACATTATTAATTAACAATGTATTATGGTCTAGGTACACCATAATGACTAGACATAATTTATGTCTAAATATTAGTAGTTGGGAGATCATTATCATTGAGATTTCGTGTTATAAAATTCACACTTATTTATCTCTAAAAGGTGAGTTCTTGAGGACGTACCTACCAATAGGAACACCATATGTTTTGGGTGTCATTGGTTATTTCTATCAATGGATATTTTTATTTTTCTCCTAACTATATGTAACAATAAATGTGTTCTATTTGATCATGTACTTTGACGCAAGGAAAAATCATGACTTTGAATTCGTGGCAAGGTAACTTTTACTGGGTCTGTCATTAGTGTTATGACATTAGTTGAATGGCCAAGGGAGATTTTTTTTCTTCTAAGTTGAGGATATGATATCTTGTTCCTGGTTGATCATGATGGTAATACCATCATAAATCCTTTTCCAAGGTAGTCAAAGGAAATTTTCTCTAGTTATACCAACAAATAATAAAGCAAGAATGGATGATGACATAAGTGTGTGTTCTTCTTTTTGAGATATTATGAGATAAATAGATTATATTACATAGTGCGTGTTCATATAACGATGGTAATTTCTTTGACTATTACTTATCTCTTTAAGTTCCTCGAAGGGTTTCTAGGATCCTCTCTTAGTCTGTGGGTACTATTCACTTCTATCAAGATAAGGGCATAGATGGTCACAGACAATAGTGTATTGAAAAATCTTCGTTATTTAGGTGAATAGGTATATAAGACATGGTGGGAACCACCATGGGGTCCAAGAGTCATCCAAGTATTATAGATCAATAAATATTAAATAAATTCATCATTATTAAAGTATAGAATTATTTTGTTGAATTTATTTATTAAAATTATTCATGAGATATTTCATGAATATAGAAGAACATATAATACAAACAATTATAATTTTAATATTCATGTTTCATTTAATGTTTTCACGAATTATAATTCAAGTTAATGACTCAGTTTTACCACATAATATATTTAATATATATTAAAATTATGTGATAAAATATAAAAAATATTAATGATGTAGTTAGTAATCAAAACTATTTATTTTTCACATATTTAGTTGGTGTTTTAATTCTAGTAGTTGGGAAACCCTTTTCGTGTATTTGAACCACGCACTATAAAAATAGGATAGATACTCAATACAATATACTATTCATTCATACAAAATGAAATCCTCTATCTCCTCCTTCTTCTTAGAAAGATAAATTTTATATCCAAGATACCAATACAAGAATGTCTTCAAGAGATCGAAGGGACTGAATCATGGTGATCATCGTGACGCTGAATGGTTCATCAGAGCTCTATGATAGAACCCAAGATGCATAAAATAGTGTTTTTGTGGATTATTGAAGCATGTGTGGATGATTTAGAGAGATTCTCCTTTGGATCCTCTAATAAATGGTCACTGATGATGAGATTCAATCGTTCATGCTTCATTTTCATACAATGTATTTGTTCAGTTAAAAATTTTGTGATTATTAAATTCAAATGAGATTCTTGGACCTCTACCGGGCTTGGGATCACTAAGGGCAATAAGTTTCTTTTGTCCTGTGATAAAAAATTTTAAATCCTCAAACTACTAGCTTTCGCTGCTCTCCCTGGTACCAACAATTGGTATCAAACTGATAACATAAATTATCTAATAAAAAATAAAATTATTATGAATTAAATTAAGTGTATAACATTAGTTTGGTCGTAATGGAATATAGCATATGCCGATCTAATAAGAGATGGATAATTTAAGTTCATCTGAAATTATTAATATGAATCTTAAATATGGAGTTATAGGTTTAATTGACATATATATATATATATAATTTTATCTATTATGCATTTATGGATATAAATTATGGTAAAGCCTGCTATTCTGGCTGGAACATAGTATTCAGAGTAGTGTTTTCTAGTATAAATTAAATTCCACTGGTTGTTATGTTTTTCTATATTCTATGAGACTGGATTCTAGAAATTAAATATTTTATGTGGCTAGATGATGGATCAGAGAGAAAAAAAAATTCAAGGAGCCTATAGTTGTAGGAAATTAAAAATTTCAAGTAAAATATATAAAAAACTAATTTATAAAAGGAGGGGGGAAGCTTCTCCATAAAGAAAGTCAAAAAATCAAAAAAGAAGTGAAACTTTTAAGGAAACCACCTATACATCTACCCCAGAACACCGTTGGACCCCCCCTCCCCCACCTAGCTTCACCTGCAGCTGCCTCTAATACTGATCCCCTTCCAACCCTAACGGGAATGAACAATAAGAATCCACCTTCATTGGTGTCCAGATCCAGTGAGTTAAACCACCTTCACAAGTTTTTTATCACCATCCTCCTTGCAGTACTGACTGAACCTGCCTCACGTTTCCCTCCTCTTCCCTGGTTCAGAATACCACCAGTGCCTAGTGAGGATTTTTCACTCATCGTAGATGAGGACACCACCACCCATAATGGATCTGGTTAGAACCACTACCTCAGTTGTCGCCACCTTCATTAAATGGTATTCTAGTCAACCCCTCCAAGGTAGGCCATCCTGGTCGAGCTTTGAGAAACCGTCACACCATCTAGTTGCACCCCAGACCATGCTACCCCATATTTCTTCCTCACCATGTCTTCAAGCCCTAACCGATCTGTTATCGTATATCCCCCCAAGCTGATGGAGCCACTACCAAATGGCACAAGTGAACCACTTCCGAGGTGACCCCAACTATGTTTGGCTAATATCATAGAACTATGGGTCCAACTTTACTTTACCATCCTTGAAAAATTCTTATGCATTTCTGCTTGACCTGAGATAGGTAATGGAATGTCTTCCTTCCCCAAAACATCCCTACACAGGGTCTTCTCAGCCCCGAATGGGCCTGCGTGGGGTCAACCTAACCCAAATTCACCCTGTGTGGGGTTTTTGGGACCTTGGTAATTATTAATATAATAAAAAATTATTCTAATTAATTTTTGGTTGAAAATAATAATAATTTTATTATCTAAAAAATTATTAATTTAATTTGGAATACAATTAAACTAATTATTTAATTAATTAATTTAATTTTAGGATAAAAATTAAATTAATCATCAGAAAGAATTAGAATTAAATAAAATATTTCAATTTAAATAATTAATTTAATTTATTTAAAGTTACCCATTCTTTAATTTTATCACATTTGTATTTTACCCATCGATCAGTATTAATCAATTTACTTGACCTTTTCATATCTGGTTTATTTTATTTTTTATATTTTTATGAGATTGTGATGTATGTAATAAGTAGTTAATTTATGATGGTTTATGCATCATCTTATTTTTCAATATGTATAAGTGTTTTCACATCCAATTTATCTATATGAATATTTTGATTCCTGATACCCCCTCACCTACATGCAAGTAATGATATAATACTGAAAATTACGTTGTAATTCGCGGAATGCTCCATGATAAGGAGAAATATAGATATGAAGTGGACACACTAATTGAGAGACTAGTTTCATCATGAGTCAAGATATGACTCAGGTATAATACCCTTAATTCATTTTTGATCCATTGAGTATAAATTGATCAAAAAATATTAGATGATCATTACAGGTCAATTGTTTTTATTTATTTTATGAATTATTTATTATTTTATACATTTTCATGATAAGAGAAAACAAATAAAATAATAAATAGTAAAATGTATAAATATGGGATGAATTATTTTTTATTAATATTTTTTTGTTAGTGAGATAACATTGAATGAACAGAATAATAAAAATGGATTCAATTCATAAATAAAATATTAAAAATCCTCACATAATTATTAAGTCATAAAGGCCTTCCATCATTTAACTTTGAACAAAATTGGGTGTATGAGGTGCTCATCAGCCAAAGTTAACGGTGCCTCTTAATACTGAAGTGTTATTATAGGAGTGATGGGTTGACTGAATAGATATTGGACGAAAAAAATAGTCAAAGATAGCTTGTTGCATCTTTAGAGGAAGGCATTAAGTAAATTAGATTTTTGATTTCAGAAGATGGGACTTCACTCAATAGTTCAAGAAGAAATGAGTTAATGTAATTGGTTAGTCAAAAACAAACCTTAAACTCTTTGTGTAGTGGTGTAGCCAAAATTGTAGACAATAATAGGGGGTTTATGAATCCTTTCCACTAGAACAATCATGTGATAGAGAATTCTAATTATAATATAGTGGGTTCCTAGAATTTGATAAAATAGTGGGAGACATTTAATGATTTAAATAATAAATAATGTTTGATTGGTAATCATGATAAAAGTACTAATATGCTATATTTTATTTTTTTATAATATTGACATCGGTACCACAAGACATACTAAGATATCTAATGGACAAGGAAAATGCCCACACTAGAATGATTGTCCAAATAGTCGTATAGGTGCTTGAACAAAGTACTACAACATTGAAACCTCAAGATGTTGGAGTCCCCAATACCTATTAATCCACCTCAAGAAGAAAGGGTGTTAAAAATTATTATAGGATACTCATATATTATGCACATTAGGGTTATTTCATAATGAGATTGTCAGTGACTGATGTGAGTTTTTGATAAAACATAAGTACATGGATCATTTCACATGTAGTCTGATCTATGAGAATCGTGTGAGGAGAAAGTGAAGTGAGGTATGAATTAGTGATGATTGCACTTGAGACATGTAATTATGAAATGAATATTATAATATTTTAAAATGTATCATTCTTACAACTATTTACCAATTTACTCCAATATCGTATTAGATTAAAAAATGGGTCGTCCAGAGAAAAAACTTAATTAACCTTTAGTTAAGTTTCACCAATTAAATAAAAACATACATAAGGTTTTATTTATTATGGTGAACATGTTGAAAGACAAGAAAAAAACGAAAATGGAAAGGTAAATTCCAAATTCACCTTCATAATTTCCTTAAAATAAAAGAGTTATTAATAAGTATGTGATTTTCTTTACATGTCATTAAATAAACTTTTTAAAGTTTAAATGCAATGGAATGAATCATAAAATAATGTTGTCTCTTCTTCATCTCATATATTCATGAATCAAAAGTAATGGTAATGTAAAACCTCTTCAGTTTTAAATATAATATTTCAATCACATACATGTATGTGAATATAGTATCCATGTAAGGAAAGAAACATTACAAGAATTATGGTGTGTTCTATAAGTGGTTGAGAAAGGGTGGTTCCTAATTCAGTGGTGAGAAGTACAAAACTTTTATATTTCCAAGTTTGTTGATTCTAGTTGAACTTTCGTTAAGTATCACTAAAACATTTATCTCACATGTCATTTATACAAAAGGATACATTATTCTAGTTCAATAATTAATGTTGTTTATGGTGTTTAATACTGAAAAAATATCTTAGTAACACATGAATCATAGGCAATATGTAATAAATATAAAATGTAAGACTTATATACCCATTTTTTCAAGATAATTTTTTTTCAAGTAAAGGATGTCAAGGATATACCCAGTATGGTATTTATACTCATTATTGATAAACACCTTAAGTAGTATTGACATGTATACTTATTTAGTTTGAAAAGATAATACTTTATAAATAATGGTATGCCATGAAGCATTTGGAATTATTTCAACTATAGGGAGTGAACTATTCCAAGGGTAATATAGTTGTAAATATAGTTCATTAGATTCATTTAAGTTATTATTAAGAAATTTTAATTTGAAGTAAGCTATATGAATGGTAAGATGATATAAGATTCTTTGGGCTAGTGTACTAAAGAATATCTTGATCCATAATTCACTGATCATCATAATTTAACATGGAGATATTCTTCAACACACATTACATTATACACATAAAAGTCATGATTCTAATAAGGAGGATAGATGGGGAGTATTTTATGTTAAAATTGATAAAAAAAATGTCGCATGGAGTAATTCCTGAATGTACATTTCCTTATACCGCAATTGGAAAATGACCTTATACCCATGGTTGAGAGTTTTTGGTATAGCCGAAAAAATTATAGGTATAGGATATACCCACGGCTCAAAGAACAATGGGAGCTTTAGTCGTTGGTATAGCACTGAGCTATACCCACAGTTTTAAAAATGTTATACCCACAGTTATGAACTTTGGCAATGGGGGTTTGGGAAATTATCCACCATTTCAATAACGTTATACCCAAGGTTCACAAACTTTGGATATTGGATTTTAAAAAATCCAGATGCTGGATTCGAACCTTGGGATACCTCTACATATTCGATGCACCAAACCACTTCCCCATATAAGGTTATTCATATATAAATATATATTTACTTATATTTTTTTATAAATTGTTAGAATGAATAGAAAACTATGGCAATAGATTTCCCCATGGAATCATTTTTGTTCCCATGGAAAAGTTTTTTCCCCACTCTTCTGTGGGAAAGCTATACCCATGGTTTTTGAGAACCTAGGGTATATTTTTTTAACAAAAACCTATACCCACAATTTATGGAAACTTTTCGGTATATGGGGGACCTGTACCCATGGTTTTTTTAGAATTGTGGGTATAGATCTTGGACCAAACCCTATACCCATATTTTTTCAAGAAATGAGGGTATTGGGGGGACCTATACCCATGTATTTGGATGAACCATTGGTATAGGTTATAATTTTCAACATATACCCATGATCTACAAAAATCATGGGTATTGGTTCTAAATTAATCCTTATACCCACAGTTTTTGGAAAATCGTGGGTATAGGGGGTGACCTATACCCATGGTTTTATCCAAAATTATGGGAAAAGGATCATTTTATAGTAGTGTACATATTGGATTCAAGATTTATGTTAAGGTAGTATCAATGTTTCATCTTATATCCATTTCAAATACATTTATTGTTTTCCATAGTTACATCACAAATAATGGTGTTATCCCATGATAACATGCCAACTATAACTAAAAATAGATACCATATGAGTTATATTATGTTATAAATTCATTATTTCATAAGAAAATGTTTACATATGAAAAGAATCTATTAGTATCTAAACCAAATTGAATAAATCACCATAGATTTTCATCTATCCTAATTATCCTAAAAGTTTCTTGGGATATTATAGAAATACCTCTATTTGAAAACTTGTAGTCAATTAATAGAATATATTTATATGTAAGGGGCCATATATCTATTTGAGATAGTGGGTGAAATAATTCAGTTTAGTAAATTCTAAAAATTCAAAAATAGTTGTCATTCGAAATAGTTCCACCAGAGCATGTGGAAAGGGAATGTACCTAAGACACATATTGTTTATGAAGGATATAACAGAGGTGATGGTTTTGTCTTCATCGTGGATTTTGATATATTATTCATTAAAAATAATAATTTCTACAAGTAGGAAATATATAGAAGTTAACTAATATTGGTAATGTCAATTAAAATTAAATAATGGATTCCATGTATCAATGTATATAGGGCTTATTATTTTGAATATTGTGGTGTGTATTCAATTGAGACTATAAATGGATGGTATAAGAGGGGTACCAATAAGACTCTATTGGTAACACCAAGTCGTTATGCCTAAATCTGTTATAATTTTAAATTTATATCTATTTTATAAGATCATTATATTTGGAATTATATGTCAATACCACCAATCGTGTAAGGTGTCTATAAGACGTAGCCAACAAGAGATAGTGACATCACAAAATTCTAATAAAATGTGTAAGTTATTGAAATCCAATTTTGGATTGAAGTAAGAAATAAGATCGTAGAATATTCATTTATAATAAATCTTTACCATGTGTCTACTAGTGGTAGTGCGAGTCATTTTTCTCTATGTGAAATATGTTAGGTAACATATTGAAAACAACTAATGGTCTTAAAGTTAGTTAATACTAGAATGTAAGTTATTCTAAAGAGGTTGACTAAACATAGAAATGTAAGTTCTAGGGAAATGGATATACTTGGGAATATGTAAAGGATTCTTAAACCAATTCAAAGTACATATACTAAAAAGGTATTAAAAATATTTTTTTGAACAATTCGAGCGAGAATTTTTACCAATGCCACTGGGCTTAAATATCTCTAAAAAGATATGTATATGAGACCTAGGAGGAGATTATTTTGATGAGATGAATTTCATACACTTATAAATTGGATAAATCATGTATTTAATGTTATTTTATATATATTAACATTTCTAAAATATACTTAATGATAGGAAAACATAAATTTTAACACGAATAACTGCATGAAAAGTAGTCAAAACTATCCAATAATTCTTGAGAATGTACAAAAAGTATATCCCTGAGATATGGAGAAGAATAGATACTAGTTTTTAGGGGACAAAAACTAGTATTCCTAAAAATCAATTTGATCTAATATCACTGTCAGACTAAAGTAATGGGTAATAAAATCTCATACAAGCTATTGGTATCTATATTTAGAAATATTGAGTTAGTTGATGATTCTAAGGTATCTAAATAAGTAGTATAGATTAAAAAATAATTTTTCTCATTTATTGGAATCACACTAAGTATGTAAAGTTTTATTATGATGATATTTCTACTACTAGTACTAAGAAATATTTCAAATTTAGATAGTGGATAAGCAGATATTCTTCAGGATATCATCTCTTGAGAATTTTAATTCTATGAGGAGAAGTCATAAGAAATAGTATTTTCACATAGAGAAGATGTGGAATACCCAGAAACTAAATCCATGACTCTGTAGAAATAGTATTTTAATCATGTTATAGATAATAAGGATAGTTAGCAATTTTGTTCTAGTGAAGGTTGGAGTTTTGAAATAGTGGGTTCCCAAGGCCTAACTAAATAGAACTCTTTTATTACCACACCATGTATACAGTGATTTATACATGATGTAAAATTACTATTATTGTATAGATATTTTTGTGTCCACTATTTAAATGGTAAATTACAGAGATTAATTATCATATCAAAAAGGATATATATATTCCTAGGATATAATTATTACCTTGAGACACTATGAAATTAATCCTAAAAAAAATCTATATGGTCTAGATACATCACAAAAAGTAGACATAGTTTATTCCTAACTATCAGCTGATGGGGTTTCATAATAATTGAGACTTATTCTCATAAATTACACACTTTGTTATATCTGGTAGGTGATATCTTGAGGGCATACCCTCTAATAAGAACACCACATACTTTAGGTTTCACTAGTTGTTCCTATATATGTAGTTGGGTTTTGGTCTCCTGAATTGAGATCATTATCAATGTGTGCCATTTGATCACGTACTTTGATGCAAGGAAAAAATGTGACAATGAAGTTTTAGTGAGTTAGCTTGTATTGATTGCGTCATTAGTGGTATGACATTAGTTGAATGGTCAATATATAATTCGATGCTTCTGATTTAAGGAAGTGATATCATGGGATTGGTTGATAGGGATGATAATACCTTCATAAAACCCTATCCAATATAGTTAGAGTTTCATCCATCTAGTTATATCAATAAATAATAAATCAAGAAAGGGTTATCACACAAGTGTGCATTATTTTTTATGATATATTATGAGACAATGAGGTTATATTACAAAATGTGTTTTCATTGGATGGTTTTAATTACTAGGACTATTTATATTTTATTTAGGGTCCTTGATGGGTTTCTAGACTCCACTCTTGCTCGGTGAATACTATTCATTGTTATCGAGATTAGGTCTTAGAGGGTTACACACAATAGAATATTCAAGAATGTACCTATCCAGGTGAATAAGTATATATGACATACTGGTCCCCACCATGGGCTCCGAGAGTTTTCTAAGTATCATTGAGCATTAATGAGTAAATAAATTCATTATTATTTCAGTATATAATAATTGGGTTGAATTTTTTTAATAAAATTACTCATGAGAAATTTAGTTAATACAGAAAAAATATTATAAAAACATATATAAGTTTAACATTCAAGGTTCATTTAATATTATCATGAATTGTGAGTCAAATTAATAACTCAAGTTTATCAACTAAAATATTTAATATATATTACAATTATGTGATAATATATAAATAATATTTATAACACGGTTAGATCATCATAACTATTTATTTATTGCTCATTTACTGGGTGTTTTAATTATGTGGTTCGAGGAACCCTTCCTTGGTTCTTAAGACTCCAACTATATAAAGAGAGAGAGTCAATTTTGTAGACTATTCATTTAGATGGAATGAGGTCCTGTCTCTCCTCGAACTTCTTAGAGAGAGAAAATATCTTTCTAAGTGACTAATCTAGGAACTACATTGGTAGATTGAATGGATGGGGTCATGGTGATCATCGTCACATGGAAGGATTCATCAGAATACTGTGATATCACCCAAAATTTGGATAACGGAAGTCGCACAGATTCCTAAATCATGTGTGTATAATCAAGAGGGTTTTCAATTCAGATCCTTTGAGAAAATATTTCTAGAAAAAAGATAAAATCATACACACTTCGTTTTTTAATAGGGTTTTTTATTCAGGTTTTTTTTCTTATTAAATTCATATGAGATACTTGGACCTGTATAGGGGCTCAGGTCATTAGAGAAGACAATTTTCATCACTCTGAAGATAAAAAAAATGTTAACCCTTATCCGATCAACATCCACTACACACCTGAATACCAAAAAAGGAAACATGGAAAGCCTTTAAATAAAGCCTTGCCTCATCAGAAATCATAATCTAATTTGATATATATATATATATATATATATATTGGATACATTTATTTAAGTATTATTCATGATTTATTTGATAATGCACTATGTTTGGATTTGATTTCATGGGAATTAATAATTCTATTTTAAAAGGAATAAATGATGAAAAAATTTCAAAACATGCTTTAAATTTCATGTATCACCTACATGATGTTTAGACCTCGTTCATAGAATTATTGAAAGACAAAAGACCCACCCATGAAGATATTTCATGATGTGATGGTGATACACAGTGTGTGAATCCATTACACGACATGCATCTTTCGGGGATGAAAAACCCACCAAATGGGAAATGCGTACATCATTTGTGGAGATTGTATGACATTCATGTTTTTATGGTTCTCCCAATCAAAGATACGAATCGATTATTCAGTAGGAAAAGTGGACCTCAAATACTCGACGAGCAGAAAAATTACATGACGTGCAAATTTTGGGGTTGAATCCACTTAATCATGTAGATGATGTTAATGACATAAACAATATGTACTTTTTGAGCCTGTTATTATTTTCAGAGCCCTCCACATATAAGATTTTGACTTCATTTTACTTTTAACTAATTTTTCATCCACTTTTTATTCATGTTTTCTATTAGTTTTCATTATAAACTAGATTTCATTCAGTCTTTTTTTGTTGAATCCTTGTGAATTGTTATCATTATTTTCCCTTTCTTTATCAATTATAATATTGTTTTCAATCCCAATTCATGTTTCAATGAAACATGCCATTATTCATAAAAAACTGCATTTTTCTCCAATATTTATTTATTTATAATAAGTTTATGATTGATTCTTACTTGTTTTGAATATGTATTTATTTTCCTTCATTGTTTCATCGTGCGAAGTAAGTTTATTAATAGATTTATGTTCCTTTTAATTATTTAATATTTTATTTTTAATTTTTTTAATTCTATATTTATTATTTCTCAATAATTTCTAGATTATTAATATCATGTTTATCATATCCTTTATTTTGATCACCATTTCCATATGTGGCTAATCCCCCAAATTTTAGGGTTTAGAGTAGTGGTGGTTTAAACCTAACTAATATATAAATATAAGAAACTAGGTAAACCTATGGATAGTTAGCAGGTTTACCACATTTTTCAATATCATTTTTATGTATTATCCCTGTCCATCAGAGGTACAATTTTAATAACCATGACCAAGTTGGAGTAGATCAGGGTTGGATCGATATTCCATAATTCATTCTTCCTAGAAGCCAAGATCCCTACACTTGGTTTTTCAATTGCACTAGGACAAGGAGTATTTTCCATCTTAGGTTGATCTAATTGGATATAAAATGGTCAATTGGTGTTCTTTTACACATTTCGGAACCTATTTCATAAGTTTATCCCAAATTAGAATTAATATTACCCATTTTACTATATCCAAAAATTGACCTTGATCCCTTCCTTTGTTATTTGAATTTTATCTAAAATCCCTTTATCAGAAAACTTAAATCTTGAAGAGTGAATGTGAGGAATCATTCCAAGTGTTTTTTTTCAGTTTATTGTTGACCTTCTAGTAGTCCTTGGGGGATCAGGCCTACACTTCCACTATACAATACCCATATAGTTACTCTACTTTCGGTTTATAAATTTCCAATTTGACCATAGACCTCGTAAATTTTGTGATGTGTGTTGGTGAGTCAAATTTTGTTGGACACATTATTTAAGGTTTATTCTTGATTAATTTGATAATTCATACAGTTTTAGTTTTTTTAAGAAATTAGGAATTATTTATTTAAAATAATAAATGATTAAAAAGTGAGAAAAATGGGATTTACGCGCCAGGTATTTCATACATGATGTGTGTACCGCATTCACAACATGCTTGCAAGACCACATACCGACCCATAAAGATATCAGTTGATGTGAAGGCGATACATAGTGCGTGAATCCATTACATGACATGAAGTTTTCACATATCAAAATCTTGCTAAAAGTGAAATGTATACACAATGGGAAGAGATTATAGAACATGCACTTTTTACAGGAACACCCAGTCATATATATGAACCGATTATTTGGTGGAAAAGGAAGATTTCAACTATATGGTATGTAGAAAACATACATGATGTGTATATGTCAGGATCGATGTCACTTAAGAAAATACACGACATACAAAACTTCCAAGTTGTGTACTTATTAGGCCTATTGATATTTTCATCACCTGCTACATACATGATTTAGATTTCCTTTTATTTTTTTCTCATTTTTATTCCATTGTTTCTTCTCTTTTTTTATTTTTTTTCATTCTAAACTCGATTTTATTCATTCCATTTATTTTTTTATTAAATAATTGGGAATTTTTGATAACTATTCACCCATTATTCATCCATTTAAATATTTTTTTTAATATTGATGCTCGTTTAACTTCCACATGCCATTCTTCATCAAATATTTTTTTTTATCCAAGGTTTCTTCATTCACAGTAAGTTTGTGATTTATTGTTACTTTATTTGATTTTTTATTTCTCATTCTTCATTGTTTCATTGTGTAAGGTCTATTTTTTATTATATTTATATTTCTTTTAATTTTTTAATCTTTTATTCTTATTTTTTTTAATATTGGATTGCCTATTTGTCAACGTTTTCTTGATTATGTATATCATGTTTATTATCTCATTTTTTTTATCATCACCACCAAGGGAAGATTATAGTGACCCAAAATTTTCATAAATTACTATTACATCATTTTAAAGATAAAAAACAAAATAGTATTATACATAGGATCCAAAGGTTTAGTGTCTTGGGAAAACTAGGACCATACATAGCAATTACAACATCAAGCATAAACATTTATTTAATTTCTTATTTCTAGATTCTTATTGGTACTTGTACTCTCATTAGTACATGTATAAACTTGAGGATATACATCAAAAGGGGTGATATAGAAGCCCAGTAAGAGGATAGATAAGAACAATATAGCATGGGGTGAGCATAATAATAACATGGAAAAAAGATCATGAACATGAGAGGAAGCATAAATATAAGACTTGAAATGTGGTAATGCATAAAAATGAAACATCATTTCTTAGTGGTTAACTACCAAACATACTTTTCAGACAAGTTATAATATTTTTCACACATCATTTCACATTTACTCGTGAGATTCATCACTTTACCCAAAGCATTGGAGCGCTTTATAATTCTGGGCGCACCCGTCACATCATAACATTATCATTATCATGCTTGACACATGGAACATATGTAAAAATTTTACATAAATAACCCATGGAAAGGAATGGTTTACATATTATAAGAACACATTCATAAATTTTATGTTTCCAAAACAAATAGGGAACAACATACTTGATACAAGAACCATCAACCTTGAATGAGAAGTAAAAGGTGAGTTCTTAAAAGAAGAGTACTTTTGGAAAACATTTTGTTTGAAATTTATATTATTGGTAAATATTTATATCCCAGAAAAGGAAATAAAATGATTAATTAATGATCTTTAAGGATTAACCATATCAAAAATGGAGTGAAAAAGGGAGAACCCGAAGGATGAAAGTTGGGTTCGAGAATTTCCCCTTACCTTGTATCTGAATGCTTACTTCTCTTTAATGTCCTGTATAATGAAATTATATTCATTAAATAGAAATACAGAACCTTTATTACATTAATATGGTTTATTATGGTTTCATTAAGTGATTTTATGTTCGTTTGGATGAGTTATAGAGTTTAAAAACATTATTCGGGAATGTTTGTTTTTATAGTTTTCTTGAGTGGTTCACTTGTATTCTTAAATTGAAGTTTGGGTAGAACATGGGTAAACATCCAGAATTGATATTTCATGTTATTAATTATATTACATGATTTTAAATGATCTTATATTTAATTATATTAGATCCATTTGTATGAATCGTTAGATAAGAATTAAATGATGATTGTTAGGGTTAATTTGAGCGATTTTTTGATCATAATGAACTTGTTTTATTTTATCACTAGTAATATGGTAGTAAGTTATTTAAAGAACTTTAAATATGATATAATAAATATAAAATATTCTATTTCTACCATAAAAATGGTTTCATGACCAGATCTGAAGATAGAAATGGAAGAAGAAAACTTGTTGTTCTTGAAGGTGATAAATTAACACCTCACGAACAATGTTCTCTTTAATAAAATAAAAGGAAGAGGGAAAGGGGTTGGATGATAAAATATCCCATTAGCATCATAAAATTCTTGTAGATGTATAATACAGGAGTTACAATACCATTTAGATTAAGATAGGTGGGGAGAGATCAAGAAATGAACTTGAACTTGAAAGGAAATTAAAGGAGAAGAGAGAGAGAAATTACCTCTTAAATCCTCCTCTTGAGATCCACCTTAAAGAAGTTAGGCCTGGTATTTTGATGATACGAGAAGCTATTGAACGTGGGATAGGGTCTAGGGAGGATATTTTGGCAGATTTTATAGAAGGCTTGGATCTTGAGAGGTGTGAAGAAATGAGGGTGTGAAGGGTGGTTTTTATAGTGGAGGGGATAGGGGTTTCCTTAATATAAAATTCATTAGTTTATTATATTCCCATAAGACAAGGAATTGTGAGTCTTGAATTAACAATAATAGTATTTCCATCATTTGATCCTGAACCAAGTGGGCTTACATCAGCAGAACATCTCACATGACTCTATAATTAGCTTATTTAGCTTATTTTTGTAAATTATGGTATTTCACTATTCATCAAAAATTCAAGTATTTCAGAAAAATCCCAAAACTTTACCCCTACAATTTTTCAATGTGTAGAATCCAAAAATGAAGTCCATGTTTTAGAACTAATTTTCTAAATTTGTTTAATTTAATATTCAATTAAAATCATAATTTACTTAAAAACCAGTTTTTAACATTAATACTGATTTTATAGTGCTTTCAAAAATTACGTAGGGTCTTATAAAATTATCTAAAACTATAAGACATTGATTTTATAGTTAATGAATTTTTTTTAAGAAAATACATTTTCTTTTAATTTAATTAATTAATTATAATTAATTATTTATGACTTATAAAATACCAAAACGTTTACTCAAGTCAAATTGTCACTAGCTAATATTCCTAAATTTTATTTAATTATTCATGGGTAAGGTTACTCTATTGTTGGATGATTTTCTATTCATAAGGGTCATATTACTATTCATAAGGGTATGTTACTATTCAAAAGGGAATGTTACTATTCACTGAAAATTATTTTTGTTTCATTAGACTCCAAAAATCATCTTAGACACAACCGTGTATGTGTGATTTTTGAAATTATAAATGCAAAAGTGAAAAACGTATGTTTAAAGGTCACTTAGCACTTAGTATTTCATTTTAAGAAGGTAATTTACATTGAAAAACTTTGGGTTGTTACATTCTTCCCCCCTTAAGAAATTTCTCCCCTGAAATTTCACTTTACATAAACAGGTGAGGGTGTTTCTCCTTCATTGCATCTTCTGGTTCCCAAGTTGCTTCCTCAAACATATGGCTCCTCCACAAATCTTTGACAAGATGGGTTGTCTTTTTTGCGTATAACCTTATCTCTCCGATCCAAAATCTTTACTGGCTACTCCTCATAGGAGAGATCATCTTCCAGCTGCACCACCTCTGAGTTTAGTACATGTGAGGGGTCTGATATATACTTCCTCAATAGAGATACATGAAACACATCATGAACATTATCCATATACGGTGGAAGTGAAAGACGATAGGCCATGGCTCCCTTGCGGTCAAAGATCTGAAAGGGTCCAATATACCTTGGTCTTAGCTTCCCTTTCTTCCCGAATAACATGACTCTCTTCCAGGGAGATATTCAAAGGAAGACTTTTTGTCCAACATCGAACTCCAAGTCCCTTTGACAGTTGTCATCATAGCTCTTTTCTGACTTTGAGTAGATTTGATGTGTTTCTGGATGACTTGAACCTTCTCTGGCATCCCTTGAACAAGATCGGGTCCAAGTAGCTTTCTTTCTCCAACTTCGTCCCAACAGGTTGGAGTTCTACATCGCTTTCCATACATAGCTTCATATGGAGCCATCTGAATACTCGATTAGAATATATTGTTGTATGAGAACTCAACCAATGGGAGATGTTGATACCATACACCTTTGAATTCTAGAGAGCAGGCTCTTAGCATATCTTCAAGAGTCTGAATAGTCCTTTCATACTGGCCATCAGTTTGGGGGTGATAGGCCTTGGTGAAATTTAATTCAGTACTCAAAGCATGTTGAAGGCTCCTCCAGAATTTAGATGTGAACCTTGGATCACGATCAGAGACAATTGAGAGTAGAAAAACGTGCAGTCTCACCACTTCCTCCACATATATCTTTGCAAGTTATTCAAGTGAGAGATCTTCCAAAATAGAGATAAAATGGGAATTCTTGGTGAGTTGATCAACCACAACCCATATCGCATTATTTCCCATCGACATCTTCGGGAGACCCATGATAAAGTCCATAGTAACATTTTACCATTTCCACATTGGTATAGGCAATGGTTGTATCATACCTTTGGACTTTTGTCAATCAACTTTAACTTGATGACATACCAAGCACCTTGATATATATTCTGCAATCTCCTTCATCATGTTATCCCCCCAGAAGTGTTATCAGAGATCACGGTACATCTTGGTAATCCCAGGATAGATAGAGAATGTTGAGCTATGTGCATTGTCCAATAGATCCTTCTTTATCCTAGCAGATGAAGGAACACAAAGCCACGTTCCAAACCAAATCACACTATCGCCATCGATATGGAACTCCTATATCTTCCCTTTCTTTACTGCATTCACACTCTTTTGTATCTCTGCATTATCCCTTTGTACTTCCTTAATCTTCTCTTGGATGGATGGTTGAGCAATCATTTGGGAAAGGTAGGATATATCCCCTTCCCTTATGATTTCCAAATATATTCTTTGCATATCCAAGAATATGGGGTCTTTCTCTATCTGCATCATGGATAGAGTAGCAGGTTTTTTTCTGCTGGGATCATCAGCTACCTTGTTCACCTTTCCAGGATGATAGTGAATAGGGAAATCATAATTCATGATAAGCTCTAACCATATCATTTGATACATGTTGATCTCCTTTTGATTTAATATATAATTTAGGCTCTTTTGGTCGGTGTATATGTCACACTTCTCGCCATAAAGGTAGTGTCTCCATATTTTCAAGGAAAAAATCACAGCTGCCAGCTCTAGATCATGCATCGGGTAGTTCTGCTCATGGATCTTCAACTGTCGTGAGGTGTAGGCTATCACATTATCATTTTTCTTGAGTACGCAACCCAAGCCTTTCTTTGAAGCATCACTATATATCACAAACCTTTATCCACTTTTCGGTAGTGTGAGTACAGGTTCAGTGATCAGACTTCTCTTTAGATCCATGAAGCTTCCCTCACATTCTCCCGTCCAGAAATACTTTACCCCATTCCTTGTTAACTTTGTTTGTGGGCCTGACAATCATGATAATTTTCTCACAAAACATCGGCAGTACCCAGCTAATCCAAGAAAATACAGATTTCTGTAACACTAGAGGGCCTGGTCCATTCCTCAATTGCCTTTGTTTTTTAAGGATCCACATAAATTCCCTCACTTGTGATCACATGTCCTAAGAACATGACTTGATTCATACAAAAGTCACACTTGCGGAACTTGGCATACAACTTATCCATTCTTAATGTCACCAACACATGTCTTAGATGTTCTTCATATTCCTCTTTTCTCTTGAGGTAGATGAGAATATCATCAATAAACACTACCACAAATTTGTCGAGGTAATGTCTAAAGACTCTATTCATCAAATCCATGAATATTTCAGGAGGATTAGTAAGTTTAAAGGGAATCACCAAAAACTCATAGTGATCATACCTTGTTCGGAAGGCAGTCTTCTGAATATCTTTCTTGTTCACCTTTACCTGATGATATCCAGAATGAAGATCCACCTTTCAGAAGTATTGATCTCCTCTTAACTGGTTGAACAAGTCATCAATCCTTGGGAGAGGATACTTGTTCTTTGTGGTGATCTTGTTGAGTTCCCGATAATTGATACACAGCTGCATTGTTCCATCCTTCTTCTTCACAAAGAGCACTAGAGAACCCCAAGGTGATGCACTAGGGTGTATGAACCCTTTGTATAGATGCTCTTGCAGCTGCTTCTTTAACTCCTTCAGTTCGATAGGAGCCATCCTATAGGGACACTTCAAGATATGAGTAACGCCAGGTATGAGTTCAATTGAGAACTCTACCTCACGATCCGGGGTAATTCCATGTAACTCTTCAAGAAATACATCGTTGTATTCCCTCATGATGGGCCTTTCCTCAAGGTTGACACTTTCCTTCAACTCAACCATTGGGTCGAGGTATGCTTCTTCATAGGGAATCAACACCCACAACATTGAAGGATTTTTCAAAGGAGATTCATGATCATCCTTGCAATTGTATATGAGCACGGGATGACTCGAAATATGAAAAGATATTTACTTTTCCCGACATTTGATATGTACTCTATATATCGAGAGACAATCCATTCCCATTATAGCATCAAATTCTACCAAGGGAAGTATTACAAGATTTTCCGGAAGAATATTCCCACATATGCCAACAGTAGAAGAGTCAAACACTTGGGTTGCAAGGATTTCACCACTTTGTGTTTTTACAGATATCTCTACTTAATGGTTTCCGGGCTTTGATTCTATAGTTCTAGAAAACGTACAAGATATAAAGGAATGTGTAGAACTAAAATCAAATAAGACTTTTGCCATTATTGAGTGAATAGGAAGTGTACCTTGTACGACTTCATTATCTTGCTCCACTTCTGCAGTAGTGATGGAATAAGCCTTCCCTTGTTCCTTTGGATTTAGTGGCTACTGACGCTGATTGCCCTCAAGGTTTCGAGGTTTAGTGCACTGGTTTTCATAGTTTCCTAGTTCCCTAAAATTGTAGCATTGAACCATGAGTGGTTCTTTCCTTTCATCGGCTAAATTCTCCTTCCTTTTCGTGTCTTTTTGACACCCTTGAGAATGATGTCCTTCTTTTCCACACTTGAAGAATTTCCCCGTCCCTTTGCAGTAGTTACCATGGTGCAACCTTCCACATTTTTTGGCATATGGGTCATTGAGTTTTCTTCCCACCCTTATCATTAGATCCACCAGCTTGAAACTCAATCTTTCGTTTCTTATCCCCATATCCATGAGACCATTATCCAAACACCATCTCCACTTTGAGATCAAATCGAACAACTTCTTCTTAACTCCCAAAGTCTCAAACTTCAAGCGCCTTTGGAAGGTGTGGTTTTAATCCACTAAAGAATCTATCAATTTTTCTATCATTATTGATACCAAAATCTGAAGTGTACCATGCAAGCCTTGTGAAATTCACTTCATAGGTTGTGACAGATTCTACTTCTTTTTGCTTGAGCTCTATTAATTCTCTCTCCATCTTCATATGAAGATTTCATAGGAAATACTTATTAAGAAACATTATCTTAAAGTCTTCCCATTCCATACCTTCAATTTCCTCCCTTTTCGTGGTGTTCTTGATCAAAGACCACCATTGATCGGCTTCTATATCTAGATGATAAATGGCTAGAGTCACCTTCTCCGTCTCAGAACATTGAATCATAGAAAAGATCTTCTCCATGGAGTTGACCCACTGTTCCACAACTAGTGGATCTGAGGATCTACAAACCGTCGGTGGTTGTTGCCGCATAAAACATTTGATAGCCAGTTGCTCCCTCTTTTGTGAACTAGGACGTTCCCCATTATTATGGTTATTGTACATAACCTAAGATAATTGGGTAATCATAACCATGAATTTTTGAACTCCACCTCCCAAATCATTGGGGATGTCATTTGGGCAATCGTTGTATTGGCCCTCACATGAGTTGTTGGCCTGATTTCTCCTGGTTCCCACCATTTTCTAAAATATAAAGGTTATAACTAAACACAAGTAAAAAATTCATGAATACATAACTTATTCATTTTCACATTTTATACTAAAAGCATAAAATATGGGATCCCTTTGTAAATACTCTTGTGTGCATATTTGTACTTAGTTTCATGCTATAGGTTTTCTTTAGGTTTCACTAATCCTAATTCCCAAATTAACTAAACCTTACCTCTAATACCAACTATAGTGACCCAATGTTTTCTTAATTTACTATTACATCATTTTAAAGATAAAAAACATAATATTATTACACATAGAGGATCAAAAAATTTAGTGTCTTGGGTAAACTAGGACGATACATAGCAATTACAACATCAATCGTAAACATTTATTTAATTTCTTCTTCTCTAACTTCTTATTGGAACTTGTCCTATCCTTAGTACATGTATCCACCTAAGGATATACATCAAAAGGGGTGAGCTATAATCCCAGTAAGAGGATAGATAAGAACAATATAGCATGGGGTGAGAATAATAATAACATGGTTAAAAGATCATGAACATGAGAGGAAGCATAAATATAAGACTTGAAATGTGAATATGCATAAAAATGAAACATCATGTCTTAGTGGTTAACTACCACACATAATTGTGAACCAAGCTAGAATCTTGTCCACACGTAATTTCACATTTAATCATGAGATTCATCACTTTACCCAATGCATTTTAGTGCTAAATAATTATGGGCGCACCCGTCACATTCAATCATTCATATTGCGTTATATAATTCGGGCGCACCCGTCACATCATAACATTATCATCATCAAGCTTACCACATGGAACATATATCAAAATTGAACATAACTAAATAATGGAAAGTAATGGGTTACATATTATAAGAACAAATTCATAAACATTGGGGTCGCAAAACAAAGAGGGAATAACATAATTGATACAAGAACCATCAAACTTGAATGAGAAGTAAAAGGTGAGTTCTTAAAAGAAGAGTTCTTTTGGAAAACATTTTGTTTGACATAGACAGTAGTGGTAAAAATTTATATCCTAGAATAGTAAATATAATGATGAACAAATGATCTTTAAGGAGTAACCATATCCAAAATGGAGTGAAAGAGGGAGAACTCGAAGGATGAAAGTTGGGTTCAAGAATTTCACGTTACCTTGTATCTGAATGCTTCCTTCTCTTTAATGTCCTGAATAATGACATTATATTCATTAATTAGAAATAAAGAACCTTTTTTACATTAATATGGTTCATTATGGTTTCATTGAGTGATTTTATGTGCCTTTGGATGAGTTATAGAGTTTAAAAACATTATTCGGGAATGTTTGTTTTTATAGTTTTCTTGAGTGGTTCACTTGTATTCTTAAATTGAAGTTTGGGTAGAACATGGGTAAACATCCATAACTGATATTTCATGTTATTAATGATATTAAATGAGTAAAAATGATCTATAATTAATTATATTAGATCCATGTGGATGAATCATTAGATAAGAATTAAATGATGATTGTTTGGGTTAATTTGAGCGATTTTATGATCATAATGAACTTGTTTTATTTTATCACTAGTAATATGGTCATATGTTAGTTACAGAACTTTAAATATGATATAATACATATAAAATATTCTGTTTCAACCATAAAAATGGTTTCATGACCAGATCTGAAGGTATAAATGGAATAATAAAACTTGTCATTCTTGAAGGTGATAAATTAAAACTTCACGAACAACGTTCTCTTTAATAAAATAAATGGAAGAGGGAAAGGGGTTGGATGATAAAATATCCAATTGGAATAATAAAATTACAGTAGATTTATAATACTGGAGTTACAATATCATTTAGATTAATATAGTTTGGGAGAGATCAAGAAATGAACTTGAACTTGAAAGGAAATTAAAGGAGAAGAGGGAGAGAAATTACCTCTTAAATCCTCCTCTTGAGATCCTCTTTAAGGAAGCTAGATTTGGTCTTTTGATGAGACCAGAAGCTCTTGAACGTGGGAGATTGGATAGGGAGGATGTTTGGGCAGAGTTTAGATAAGGCTTGGAGCTTGAGAGGTGTGAGGAAATGAGGGTGTGAAGGGTGGTTTTTATAGTGGAGGGGAGAGGGGTTTCCTTAATATAAAATTCATTAGTTTATTAATTTCCCCTAAGACAAGTAATAGTGAGTCTTGAATGAACAAGAATAGTATTTTTATCATTTGATACCAAAACAAGTAGGCTTACATCTACATAACATCACACATGACCCAATAATTAGCTTATTTAGCATATTTTTGTAAATTATGGTATTTCACTATTCATAAAAAATTCAAGTATTTCAGAAAAATCCAAAAAATTTACCCCTACCATTTTCAACATGTAGAATCCAAAAATGAAGTCCATTTTTCATAAATAATTTTCTAAATATGATTAATTTAATATTTAATTAAAATCATAATTTACTTTAAAAAACAGTTTTTAACATTAAAACTGATTTTATAGTGCATTCAAAAATTACGTAGGGTCTTATAAAATTATATAAAACTATGATACATTGATTTGATAATTAATGAACAAATTTTAAGAAAATAAATTTTCTTTTAAATTAATTAATTAATTATAATTAATTATTTATGACTTATAAAATACCAAAACGTTTACTAAAGTCAAATGGTCACTTCTTAAGATGTCTAAATTTTATTTAATTATTCATGGGTAAGGTTACACTAATGTTGGATGATTTACTATTCATAAGGGTCATATTACTATTCATAAGGGTAGGTTACTATTCACAAGGGTATGTTACTATTCACCAAAAATTATTTTTGTTTCTTTAGACTCCAAAAATCATCTTAAACACAACCGTGTATGTCGGATTTTTGAAAATCTAAACACAGAAGTGGCAAACTTATATTTAAAGGTCACTTAGCAATTAGTAGTTCATTTTAAGAAGGGAATTTCCATTGAAAAACATTGGGTCGTTACACGACTAATCCACCTAGGGGTAGTGGTTGAGAGTAGGGGTGGTGTGAAATGAATGAATATATAATGATAGAAACGGGGTAACCCTATAGCTTGTAATGGGGTTTAGAGTATTTTTCAATCTTATTCTTTTTCATTATCCTTAACCATTAGAGGAGAAATTTGAACGACCATAACCTAGTTGGATAGGATCAGGGTATGACCAGTAGCCTGTAATTATTTCTTCCAAGAATCCAATCTACCTATTCTTATGTTGTCAATTAGTCTAAACCAAGGGGTATTTTCCAACTTATGTTGATCCAATTGGATGGTCCAAGTTCTATTGGTGTTATTTCCATTGTTTCATAGCCTACACTATAGGTCTTTCCCAAGTTGAATTTGGGATTATTTTTTTGCAAGAGCCTTGAAATTTACCTCGATCCCTTCCTTTATTATTTTAATTAAAACTAAATGACATAGTCATAGTTAAAACCAACCTTGAAGAGTGAACATAAGGAATCCTTTACAAGGGTTTTGTTTAATTGGATAATGGCCTAAAAATAGTCCCCATGGGTTTAACCCAACACTAACACTTTATTACTCCCTTGTAGTAAGTCTACTTTGGTACTGTAAATTTTAATCTAACCATAACCTGCATGAATTCAACGGTTTGTGCAGGCAACTAAACTTTTGGCATCGTTGCTAAGAATAATTGTTTCTATGGCATAGTGACCTTGAGATAAAATCCTAGATTAACACCCCCCTCCCAATTTCTTCTTCTATTTCCCCATTTCTTTGTTACATTTTTCTCCGTCAGGTGCACCTACTTCCTCTCTATTTATCTCTTTCTATATATTCTACTCATAAATTTCATGCAATATGGACCCTTGACTCACTCAACAAGCTTGGATGCATAATAACCTCTTCCCTTTGATCCTGATATCGATAAATGATCATTTCACACTACTTCTTCACAATGGTAAATAATAAAAATATTACATCATCACACCTTCAAGACCCCAATTTGATCAACCTTTTAATCATCGCAGGATACCAGCACTATTAGATCACACCATTATGGACTATAGTTTTCCATCCATTAGTGGTGTTTCTCCCAGAATTGTGTGACAAAGAATTCAATAAAACACTTTTAAAATAAAACCTTCACCCATTCACATGATCTAAAATATAGTTCAATTCAAGGGGCTTCAAAGAGAACACCCACACAGGCACATTTTGAACATTCTTTAGGTTTTTGATATATTTCACAACCAAGTCCTATCATTAGACACCATTGGATTAAGATTTTTCCCATTCTCCTTGCATACCACGGGCATGTATTGGCTAAAAATTCATGATCCCCATTCAATCATGACTTGGGAAAATTTAACAATGAAATGTATTAAAAACTTATTCTCTACAATACATACTTGGATGCTTTGAAATGAAATTAAAAACATCACCCTTATCAATGGAGAATAAACATGGGAATCCTAGGATAGATTCAAGGATTTTACCCCCAAATTCCCACATCAGGGACTTAATGTGTGGTTTTAAATACAGAAATTATTCTCGGGACTTAAACTGGCTGCATGAACAATGGTAGGCAATGCTGCTGATGGAAGACTCATTCTAAAGACACCAAAAGTTGTCCAAGGAATCTTAAAAGAAGTTTACCAAATTTATATTCTTGGGAAATGTAATAGAGGACTACCAAAATATGGAATCCATAAAGTGAAAGAATCCAACCAACTATAAGAATTTTTTGAAGCTCTACCCAAGAAGCTCGGATTGTTTCCGTTACCTATTGTTCCACCACCCACTCCTCCTATAATGGAAATTCAGACCTATGAGATGTGTGGAGGCCCACATTCATACCCAGAATGTAGGTAAGGGATAGAGTAACCTCAATTCCATGATTATAATTATATAAATTTAATCAATAAGGCCAGTACCCATAGTAGTATCAATAGAAAAATTACCATCAGATTCCACTTCATCCACAAGAAAAAACCAAGATTATTTTCAATACCAGAGTGGATAGGTACCCAAAATAATTAGGGACCACCTTTGTATCCACCACAAGGTCTTTCTCCTTGACCATAAAAAAAATGCAACAACATTTTCCTATATCTCTTCATTTTCCACCTTCACAGTTGTATTATTATCAACAAACTCCACCAAGATAACCTCAATAAGCCCAACCTCTCCAAACTATTATTGAAAACCTACTCACTAACTTTTTTCAAAAAGTATAAAAAAGGATGAAAACCCAATAAATTGATATTCAAAATCATAAGGTTTCACTATGCAACTTGTAGCATCAAATGATTTAGATTTCTAATTCCTTATATGATAAACTCTCAGTTACATTTTCTAGTAACACTAAGACACAATTGAGAGAAGAGGCAAAGACAGTGGTTCTTTAGACTGTAGAAATTCTATATTTTCAAAAACCATTCAAAGATGAGGAAAATAACATGTTGGAACCTATGAAATTGGTTACTTTGATTAGTGAGGATGATAATAATACCATAAAGGAAGTTGAAAAATCAATAATTCTAAATTCAAAGTCCACTATAGAGATCTAAAAAATATTATACTAAAAAATGAAAAGTCTATGTAGGTCCACCAGCATATAAACACCCTCAACCATTACTATAAATAATTAGGAAAGGAAATATTCAAGAATAAAATAAAATCATTATAGCAATGTTGAAACAATTTTGCATTTACATTACATCCAGAGAGGCATCACTCAAATATTTTCCCACGCCAAATTTTTGAAATAATTTCATTCCAACAAAACAAAGATTGTTGAATTAGGTTTAATTTCTTTAAATGTGGATTTATATGGTTTTTTTAGTAGAAGATTCCCCCTAATATGAGAGACTCTGACAGCTTCTCGATGTCATGTGTTATAGGTGAATGTAACTTTGCAAAAACCTTAGCGAACTAGGGGTGATCATAAATTTCATTCACATGAGTGTATTCAAATAGCTAGGGATTGGGGGATTAAAACAAAAAATAGTGGTACTTAAACTGGATGACTACTCAGTAAATTATTCTCAAGGACTTATCATGTATATATTAGTTAAATTTGGAAAGTTTATATTTCCTTCATGTTTCCTAATTTTAGACATAGAAGAAGATGGATAAGTTCCAATTATTCTAGGATGGATCTTTTTAGCTAGTGAGAATGCTTTAATAGATATCAACAAATTAAGGATGATATTTTTAGTTGGATATGAAAAATATTTTTTTGACTTACAAAAGGATTCCAAGCAAGGCAATTATACTTTTGAATATCAACCCATCTTTTCAACTTATGAAAGAGATGAGTTTATGACAATTGATGTTGAGAATGAGACCTTGTACCATGATGAAGTTTAAGATAGTGATCATGAGAATGAAAAATAATTTGAACCATTAACACGGGAAACTATTAAACCATTCATACCCTGTGTTATTAAGCCACCTTCATTGGAATTAAATTCTTTTCTAAACACACTCAAATACTCGTTCATTGAGACTACAGAAACACTTCCTATCATTATCATTTCATAGTTGACTCAAAAACAATAGGATAATTTTTTTAAAGTCCTAAAAATACATAAAAATTATATAGATTAGGTATTGTATGGACTTAAGGGGATCAACACCACAATTTTCACAAAAACAATTTCATTAGAAGAAGGTGATAAACCAAAACTCCAACCCCAGAGGTGACTCAATCCACTAATGAAATAGGTGTTTAAGAAATAACTTTAAAACTTATAGATACAATAATAACATTTTCAATATCGTATGGAGAATGGGTCAGTCCACTTCAAGTTGTTCCAAATAAAGGCGGTATAAATTTTGTAAAAAATGATGAAAATGAGGTAA
Organism: Viscum album; assembly: GCA_963277665.1. Taxonomy (NCBI): domain Eukaryota; kingdom Viridiplantae; phylum Streptophyta; class Magnoliopsida; order Santalales; family Viscaceae; genus Viscum; species Viscum album. The sequence goes on from OY728150.1 coordinate 259,021,009, forward strand.
TATATACTCAAACCATCATTGGATGTCGAGTATACATCCATTATAGGAATCTCAATACAGTAACCCAAAAAGAACATTTTCAACTAACCTTTATGGATCAAATTATAGAAATTCTAGTAGGTAATGAATTCTATTGTTTCCTGGATTGATATTCTAGATGAAATCGATTCACAGTTGATCCAGATGACCAATACAAAATTACATTCACTTATCTATTTGGAACCTTCTCTTACCACCAAATATAATATGTTATATGTAATGCACCAGAAAGTTTTCAAAAATGCATGAAATATATATTCCATGATATGGTAAAGGAATTCCTGTAGATATTGATGGCTGAATTTTCAGTGTATGGAAGATCCTTTAAGGTGTACTTGAGTAACTTGGATCTAGTCTAACAATGCCCTGAATAAAAATTCTTGATACTAAACTGGGAAAAGTGTCACTTCATGGTCCAAGGAGGAATAGTCCATGGAATTAATATTTCAAACCAATGAATGGAAGTGGATCCAGATAAAATAAATGGGATCAGAGACTTACCAATTCCTATTAAAATGAAAACGATAAGGATATTTTTGGTCCATGAAAAATTATATTGCTGCTTTATTAAAAGCATTGCAGAAGTAGAGCACCCCTTTACACACATATTATAAAAAGAAACTATTTGGTTTCACCGAGAGTATTAATTTTCTTTTGATAAACTAATTAATAGTCCTATGGTCACTCATTTCAAAATTTCTCTAGATTGGGACAAAGACTTCGAGTTGACATGCGATGAAAGTGAATTTACTAATTCAATGTCTTAGGATATCAAGTTTGAAATATCTTTTTTTTTCATTTACCATGTCAGTAACATGCTGAATGAACCTTCGGTAAATTATGTGACTACTAAAAGGGGACCTCTAGAAGTCATCTATCCATTTGAAAATTTTACTCATACCATGTATTCTCTAATGTAATGGTATACACTAAACATGATGTATTTAAATATCTACTGATCAAAAAAGATTCCAAACCAGTTTTAATATGATAGATTCTTCTCCTTTAAGAGTTTGAAAAAATAATAAAGGTCACAAAAAAACACATAATGTAATTATGGACCATTTATCAGTATCACCACTTCCCAACATTAAGGATACAGAGAATCATTACATCAAGGATTATTTCCCTGATAAAACCATTTACATTATAAATACCCAAGCTTGGATGTGTTTTTCATATAAGGAAAATTATCCCACAACAAGATGCATCTACCATATCCTTGACTATTAGAAGAGGAATATATTTTTAGCTAAATCCTATCACTACTAGTGGGATGATCTGCTACTCTTTAAGTGTTATATTGATGGCTTAATACAAGCTGCATCCTAGAAAATGGGAAAAAGAGTTCTCGACATGTGTCATATGTCACTAGCAGGAAAAATCATAGAACAAAATGCACCACAACTAAAATACTTTAAAGAATGATTTCTTTTACCCAAGATTCATCGAGATACACTGAACCATTATTAGACTTTTTATCGATTCTAGATGATAGGGGATATAGGAAAGAGAAATGAAATTCCCTAAAATCCCATTTTGGAAGTCAAATTCTTCCACAGATGAGGAAAATATTTTATTAGACCACTTCCAAATTCGTATTGGAAAAATCACATACTATTTTTCATGGAATATATTTCAATGTGGGTGGAGGCTTAGTCCACCACCCTTGACATAGCAGTAGTGGTTATGAAATTCTTAAAGAAAAACATTTTTTTGAGATTGGTATTTCCACGATTATTCAGTAATTATCATGAATATCACTTCCCAAATAATGTTGCGAAATATTTTCTACAAAATTATATAATCTGTTATTATACTGGAAGTCCATATCACCCATAGACAAGGGGGAAAGTTGAATTGTCTAATAGAAAAATAAAAAAAATATTGAAAAGACATTGGCTATAAATATAAAGGACTAGAGATTCAAATTAGATGATAAAGTTTAAGAATATCACACAAATTATAAAAAACCCTATTTTACTACTTCATTTATCGTTGTTTATGAAAATACATGTCACTTACTCATCGAACTAGAGCATCAATCTTATTAGGAAATTAAGAAAATGAATATGGATTCTTAAGAACCAGGAGAATTCGGAATGCTAAAACTCGATGATATTGAAAATATTATAATGAATTACTATTTAAATGATCTCATTTATAAATAAAAAATAAATAAATGGAATAAACAACAAATTTGACAATGATAATTCACACCAGGGAATAAAGTTGTTCTTTTTAATTTTCGATTGAAACATTTCACTGGAAAGTTGAAATCCTGATGGTCATTTCCATTTATAATTATAAGAGTAGTTCTTCCATATGGGGAAATTGAAATTAAACAAGGTAAAGAACCACTATTAAAATTAAATATATAGAGGCTTAAATTTTATAAACAACCATTTCATGAATGGTTTTATTTTTTATTAGAGTTCCAATGATTGATTCCTTTGTCCACCTTTCTAGGTAACGACATTGTTGTTAGCACTTTATGGGATCCAACCCATATTCTATTTTTTTCTTTTATTTTCGTTTGGTTCTTATGATTTTTTTATTTTTCGTTTCATTTTTTTCATTATTCATTCTTGAAATTCACTATACCCACATATCATAATTTATATGAGTTTCTTTTATATACAATTCACTCTATGAAATTTCCAATTTCACTAATTTCTTCTTATTTACACCCAATGGACTAATGTTTTGTCAAGTGTTGGTTTTTTCATTATAACCAATTATGTAGTTATCCCAATTTTAAATCACCATCCACCGAGTTTCCTCATGGAATGACTCTCATTACAGGGATCTATTAGTTACCTAATTTCAATTTTAAATTTCCATTTCATTTTTTTCTATATTTTTATTGACATCCCTCCCATGATGAATTTCACAACAGTGTGGAAATTGTCTCATTTTAAGTTTCTGGGAGTCTTTATTGATCTTTATTGTCAATACACTTAGATTATTTCCAATTTTTAACTATTTATAACACATTTTTTAATGAAAATATGCTTCAAACATGAAAACTTATTACACATATTTAAATAAATGAAAATTTTATGTTATACATTTTTGAAATCTATGTTTTTCTCCTATTTGTATTTTTAAAAAGATTACTAATTTTTGTAATTTAAATCAAATTAAAAATTTTGGAAATTTATTTTGATTGACTTATAAATGGATTTTATACTTAGAGTGGTTTCTAGTTACATTTTTTTTCTTCTATTTCGAAGAGGATTCTAAACCTATTATTTCATATTATTTTTTGAGAATATTTATTGAGAGACACCAGGGGAATGTAAACATATTAGAACTTGAATTGAGATATTAGTAAGGCTATGAATAAACAAATACATTTTTAATATGATTGAGGGAATGTTTTTTACCCAGTTTTTCCTGATACCCACCATAACTTTTCCCTGTTTAGCCCAAAGTATCCATGAATGAATTCTATGATGGAGCTGTTTCAAGATGATTATCCATTAATACCCTTCTCTTTATATTATGCATGACTATATTTTAAACAATAATGGGGGAATTTTCACAACTGATAGAAACATGTTGTTATTATTAAGGAGATGTACTGTGATATTCTCAAAATGATGATATGATATATTCCATGATTACTTTTTTAAATTTTTAGGAATACCATGTTCCTTTGAAAAGATTATATAATGAAAAAGTAAAGGAAATGATTTTGGGATGTGTATTAAGAAGTTAAAAAATAACCATTTCTAGACTAATAAATCCCATGATGTGTCATATGAGGTTAGGGGATGGATTTTAAATCTAGACTGAACATGACTTTCGAAGAATAAATAAAAAGAAAAAATAAAAAATAATAGAACATGGTATATTTTTTATACTGACATGTTTTATTAATGAAACCACTTTGATCTACATGGATCATGGACACCATTTGATCTTGGGGGGAGTTACTTCATTACACTATTCACATTTATCATGAATTTACTTTTGATATTACCCACCTTTGGATCTTTATTTTCAATTTCTTACAACCTTCTCTTAGCCTTAATTAAAATGAAAACTTTTTGTTAAAGCCCTTATGCTTGATTTTATATTTGTCTTTACGAAGTAGAGATGATAGAACAAATGAAAGCCTAAGGGTATGAACATGTATTTAGGGAATGAGCATAAATTCATACCTATTTTTACCTTTAGTTATGAGAAAATATTTATTGGGAGGTAAATTGAAAAATGGGTATAGAATTTAATCAAAAATTATGAAATTTTAATTACAATAATAAATAATCAGAATAAATAACTAAATTATAGGAATGGATGGTGTTCTATGTAGGATTAATTCTAGAGGAATAACTTTTTCTACATACACTTGGTTTTATTTTACTACTTATAATAAATGTTTCCTATTTAAATTTTTTTTATTTTGGAATCCCTATTGATATGTTTTTTTTCTTGAGGACAAGGATTCGTTCAAGTGTGGTGGAATTTCAAAAGATAAATCAATTTATATATATATATATTTATCTATATATATTAGATACATTTATTTAAGGTTCATTCATAATTTATTAGATAATTTACTGTATTTTGGATTAATTTCACATGACTTATAAATTTTGTATTTAAAGGAATAAATTCTGAAAAAGATCAAAAAATAGGCTTTGCACACCATGTGACACATACAAGACATGAATAACTCATTCACAACATTTTTACAAGACCACATACCATCCCATAAAGACATTTCATGCCATAAAGGAGATACAAAATTTGTGAGTCTATTACAAAACATGAATCTTTCAAAGATCATAATCCCACCTAAATTGAAATGTATACATGATTTGTAGAGATTGCGTGAGGTGAATATTTCAAAGGATCAGCCGAACAAATATACGAACCAATTATTCAATGGGAAAAGTGGATCTTAGATATACGGTGTTTAAACAACATTCATGTGAAGATGTCAGGACTGAATTCACCTAATCTAGTACATGATGTTAATCAATTATATATCATGCACTTCTCAGACCTATTAATATTTCCAGTGCCCTCTACATACAGGATTCAGACATCCTTTTATTTTTCTCTCATTTTTCTTCCATCGTTTCTTCTTTTTTTTTTGCATTTATTTTCATTTTAAACAAGATTTCATTCATTCATTTTATTTGTTTCTGAATCCTTTTCAGTTATTAATCATTATCCACCCGTAATTCATCTTTTTCAATACTATTTTAAATCTAGATTCCCGTTTCAATTATACACACTATTCTTCATCAAATATTTCATCGTTATCGAATATTTCTTCACTCACAGTAAGGTTGTGATTAAATATTAATTTTTTTTGATTATTTATTTCTCGTTATTAATTATTTCATCATTAAATGTTAGTTTCTAATTAGATTTATATTTATTTTAGATATTTAATTTTTATTCTTAATTGTTTTAATCTTATATTTATTATTTCTCAAATGTTTCTCGATTATGCATAGAATGTTTATCATCTCCTTTCTTTTAAAAATCATCACAATTTGTGGCTAATCCAACTATGGTTAGGAGTTGAGACTATGGTTTTTTAAACCTAATTAATATATAAATATCAAAACTATGTAATCCTATGGCTAGAATCTAAGTTTATATCATTTTTAATCTCATTAATTTATATTATCCTTGACCTTAATAGGTTCAATTTGAATGATCACAACCTAGTTTAAGAAGATAAATGTAGAACCAATAGCCTATAATTATTTCTTCTTATAATCTAGGATCATTTTTCTTAGGCTTTAAATTTCTTTAGATTAGGGAGTCTTTTCTAGCTTAGGTTGATCTAATTGGTTGGACCAAGGTCAATTGGTGTTCTTCTCATCGCTTCACATCCTATTCCATATGTCTTTACCAAGTTGAATTTAAGATTATATTTTTTTAAGATCCACATAGTTAACCATGGTCCCATAAATTATAATTTCAAATGAATCCAAACTATATAGTCTTAGTTAAAACCAAAACTAAAGAGTGAACATGATGAATCCCTTCTACGGGTTTTGTTTAATTGACTACTAACATGCCAGTAGTCCTTGTGGGATTGACCCCAAACTTCCACTTTAATACACCCTTGTAGTAAGTGTAGTCCAGAACTATAATATATAATATTTCCTCATACCACATGAATTCAATGGCATGTGTGGGCGAGTCAAGAAACATGATTATCATTTGAGGTCTAACAGGATGAAAGTCATAGGTACTTAGCTCTCGTATAAGTGGGAGTTTTTTGGGGTTTGTTTCCAAGGACCAAATGTTTTTACTTTTATTATATGTATATTTGATTATTTGAATTTTTATAACAACTTATTATATATATTTATTTTTTCTTTGTGACTTTAAAATAATAATTCCCTATGGTATCTATCACATTGAAAAATTCATATCACTTCCCCGCTATGGTGATAACTATTAAGTACTATAAAATTTTTCTTAAATATAGTTATAAAAATGGATAATTATTTATTGTGGGACACATAGAATATGACGGTTAGGTGTGAGTACTCATAGGTGGATGTGACTTCTTCTCGTGAGGTTCACACTAGATAATCTCTAACATAGGAGATTATTATAACAAACATGCAGGTATAAATTCCACGTATTTTAGTGTCATCAGATATTCTTTTCTACAAGTGTGTATAATCGTACTCAGACATTAATACTGTCACTTATTAATGTCACAACACATGCACTTATATTTACAAATGAAAACATTCATTCCATATGTTGGTAGGAAATTGGATACATTTGTTGAGTAATGAATGACAAGTCATTAATTGATAATTCAAGGAAGTATTTTTCCATTACATCTTTATGGAAGATTATATCTCATTCATTTGATTGGAATAGAAATATTTCATAAATTCCATGACCATGGTGCAATGATGTTTTTATTTCTTATAGTCAGAGAAAGATCTATCGGTCATAAATCTTGATGAAACGGATGTTGTAACGCCCCGACCCCAGTTACCTAGAGTCGGTGCATTATTACATAACATTGGCATGATCATAATAAAGATCAAATCTTGAAATACCGATTAGTTTAGTAGCTTTGGAAACACTAGATATATTCATAAAGTTTTACATTACATCATAAAAATGAAAACAACAACAACATAGTCTACATAGTCTACACTTTTATCCCCTCATACTATCCCTGCAGGTCATTCACAATTTAATTCTTCACATCCTGGAAAAAATAAAACATAGAAAAGGGGTGACCTCAAATGCCCAGTAAGGATAACAATATAGCAGAAACTTTCATAAATAAGAATAAAAGTTTAAGCCAATGTATAACTAAAACGAAAGCCTTTTAAACATGAATTTCAACATAGTATGGAAAAAATAAAATGAAATAATGTCATTTACTTATTCACATGGATATTCTACTAATCTAATAATCACATGAAATATCAATAACCACTTTCATAATGATGGAATGCATAATTCCAGACTATCATAACCACATAGCCAAGGCCTCGTGCCAAGACTACAAATAAGATTTTTCCAAGGCCTTGTGCCAAGACACTAGTTTGTCTCATGAGACCTACTGATGCATCAAGGAGCTGTAGCAGGCTCCACTAGTCATATATTAAGTCCAATTCATTTCCATATGAAAAGGTTCAAACATAACATAAACATTCGTATTAAAACTAGCATACGAAATGTAAATACTTCATCCATAAACCACAAATGGTATAAGAATAACACATCCATAGCCAAACACATCACAAAAACTTCAAAACAATATGGAAGTTTTGTATCATAATAAATCAACTTCAAATAAACATAAAATCCATCAAAATATGTTGACATAGATGAAATCAAAACTATTTGATAGAAATATTTCTTTTTTTGAAATCATTTAAAAGTCACACATTTATTAAGGATGTAATTTAAAAGAGATTTTTTAATCAAATTGTCCCATACCACTTCGAAACTTTTGAAATGAAATATCATTACAAAACATTCATGTCCATATAAATAAATCATTAAAATCATTTTGAAAACATGGTAATTAATTAAAAATATTTACAGAGATAAATCTTTAAAACATTTAAAATTCTGATTTTGATAAAGACTACCGTTCATAAATTCATAAAATATTCATTTTGAAATCATTTAAAAGTCACGTAATTATAAAATAAAACATTTAATTTGAAATTATCCTTATAATCTTGTAAGGTAAACTTCTAAAATTTTATAACGGCAGAAAATATCCGTACCCGCCGTATAAGTTAAAAAAACATTCTTACCTTTATTTTGTCGAAAAGGTTAAAAAACACCTTGTTTGGAAAACGACAAAAATATTTCTTTATAAACATCATATAAAAAGTTAAACAATGGTATAAATGACTTTAACCCATATTATTGTAAATAGTAAAAATGTTTTGAAATACATTTTTAAGAAACATGGATGTGGATGATAAAGAAATCCTAGTAGATTATTTTGTATAAACAACCTCGGATAATGAAGAGATTGCAAAATAAAACCTTACCTTGTAATTTTCCTTGGTTGAGGGTAGTTTTACCTCCTGTATAATGGTGAAATAATTTTTATTAAATTATACAAGAATCATATACATTAATATGATATCATATATGATCTTTTAACATTGATTTGTTATTAATATCTTAGTATTATCGTTGTTTCGGGTGTTAACTTACTTGTTTTCTTTTATATGTTTTGTTATGTAAGCCATGTTTGTCATGGATAGGTTGTATCTTAATAATATACATAATGATATCAAGTCCTTAGATACTATTATTAGTCATCAAATGAGAATTAGACTTGAATGGATACGATGGAGAATGAATCTCATCACGTTCGTGGAGACGGTAGTCCGTACGTACGCATGAGTGACAATATCATTATTTTAATATTAAAATAATATGTAATTGGATGTTATATAATATATAAAGAATCATTATCATGTTATATTTATTATTTACATGAATTACACATCATTATTATACCCATCCAAATAATAATTTATTGAATAACAATTACACCACGACGTGGAGACGGTAAGTCGTACGTACGCACGTATGGTGACATGTTATTCAAAGGATGGATAGAATACTGAATATGGTTGTACCATATTTGTAATAACATCATAGTATATATAAGATACTGGAGTTATTATTTTAGAATGGTAATAACAAAGAAAGAAGAAGTGGAAGAAGAAAGGAACTTGAAAAAGGGTGGTGAAATCATTACCTCTTCTTCAGGTTCTTCCTTTGGATTTGATCAAAATGGATCCTTAGGTTGGATTTATGATCAAACTAAGGCCTCTAGGTCATAGTTAGGGAAGTTCAGAGAGTATTTGGGAAGAGTTTGTCCGATCCAAATGGATTTTAAGATGTTAATTAATGAGAAGGGGGAGTGCCCTTTTATAAGAGGGGTGAGGGGCACCTTTGGAAAAGCTAGAAATATAATTTTATAATAAATTCATATTCAATTTCTAATGGCTCAAAAGTGTATTATTTAAAGGTTAAGGTGGGTATGGGTCTAAAACCACTCAACCAATATAATTTAGACAGTTTTGGGTCATTATATTAACCTTATCTTTTAGTTTTAACTCTTAGTTAATTAGTTTGACACTTACCATGTAACTTTGTATTTATATATTATATAGTTAATAAACTTACTATATACCTCCAAGAGACACCCAAGTGTACCATTAATGATACACCTATCATGATATAAGTCTCTTGGTCGAACCATAGATTTTTAGGAATTGAATATCAATTAATAATATAATATTTTTTTTAAAATTCTTTTATGTCAATTTTGACACTATTTGGAAAATTGATTTTTTGTGAAAATCATAACAGAATGATTACTTCGAAAAACGTTAATTAAATCATTCCTAAAATTTCATATTAACCTATAAAATTAGTGTAATTCATAAAAAGTCTCAAATTATATTTATTTGGGTATTTATAATATCAATTATATTAATTTTTCACTATTATGGTAATTAATGTATCATCATTAGGTCATAAATAAATTAAATTATTTAATGTCTAAAAATTATAAATAAAATACCATTATGTAGGAAATATTTTTTTATTTCTAATGAAAATTTACAATCTAATTTATCTTATGTATAACCCTATATTAATAATGATTTAGTAAATAAACTTTGATTTTAACTCTTTTAACTCTTCTTTAAACTAAATAATAATAAATGTCCTAATCTAATTCAAGTGGACCGAAATGATAATATTTTATTCCTAATTTTGTTTCTCGTCGAATTAAGCTTATCCAATAGAATTAGGACATGTGTTAGGGTAATATTAATATCATTTTTACCCTTAATTACCCTATTTACTTTTAACCGTGGTAAATAAAAGTCAAAAGTTACTATTCACCAAAATTTATTTTCATGTCAATGAACCACATTTTAGTCCTTGATATTAACCGTGTCTCTCGAATTTTTGAAATTCCACTCACAGAAGCGGTAAAATTAATTTTTATGAAAAATTCAGTTTTTTAACTACCACTTAGTGGTTTCACTATTCATCAAAAAATGAAGTTTTTCAGAAAAATACCAAAAATTCACCCTAGGATAATTTTGATATTTCGAATCCAAAAATGAAGTCCATTTTGAAAAATAAAATTTATAAATTTCAAAAAGTGAGTATTACTATTCATAACGGCTAGTTTGATTGGTTGTGGTGTGTTAGAACTTGATGTTGCGTACAACACACGCTATTGCATTATTCAAAGAGAAGCATACTGTAGAAGCTTGGGGTGTTACAGATGTACAACCTACATGATGAGATATTGAGATAAAAAGATTATATTACACATTGATTGTTCATTTGTGGTTGTCATAGTTCTAACATTAGGTTCTTTCTATTGGGTTCCTTGACCCATTTATATATTATAATCATTGAATTTAGTTTAATTATCCTAATTTCAATGAGAAATAATCCAAGAGGGTCACAGACTAAATTTTTCTTTTGATCTTCATTAAATTAAATTTTATTTAGTAAATAAAATAAATATTATTCTCAAGATTAAGGAATAATTTTATTCACATATTATTGATTAAAAATATTTATTAATGACTAAACTATTTTATATATTTATTTTGGTGTTCAGTAAATGCTAGAGGAATTCGAATAGACCAATACTATGTTTTGTGACAAATATTAATTTATAATTTTATTAAATAATATTTTTTGCTGGGGAAGTTGTCACGTGCACCATAAAATATGATTATTATTATTAACATGTGGTTTAATAAATATAATTATATTATATAAAGGTTGATATGAAAATAAATAATAATTTAACCAAAAAAAAGATTTATAAGTAGAAGTTTATTTCTATTGTGTAGGGTTTATCGAGATATAGAGAATCATTGTGTACTATGAATTTTTTCTCTCAAATTCCCTGTTCTCTCTCCCTCTCAAGAACAAAAAAAAATATAAATGGGGTTCCTTCATGATCGAAGAATGAGTGATCGACATGAATAATGAAATATAATTGATACTCCATTCTACCACCTAGAAATATATTTTCTTTGCTTGGATATCAAAGGAGTGTGTATGGATCACTTCTAGAGGGATTCAACACTTGAATCATTATAGTACAATGAAGGTAATAAAAAAAATCTTCTTAGAATATCAACATCATCATCAAAGAAAGAATCCTAAGACAATGTAATCATTTCTTCCAAAACTAAATAAATTAATTATAAATTTAAAATGAAATATATTTTATTGAGATTTTGGGAAACTATAAATTAAAATAAATTTTAATTTCATACCCACCAAAGGCATTTCCTCTATGCTTGGAAAGATCACCTACAAGTGGTATCAAAGGGGTCACATGTTTAATTTATAATTATTTACTCTTTTTAATTGATTTCATGTGTTTTTGTTTTATTTTACTTAAAATGGTTCATCATAACATCCAAAAAAGTCTTTGATTACCTTTATGTTTTCTTGGTAACATAACCATTAATTGGCTAATGATTAAAAATGAAGAAGCATTTGATTCATACCATCTGAAGGTGCCAAAGGTTCTACCTAGAAAAAACCACATTACACGGTGTGTAATACATAAACACACACCATTTAATTTTTTTATGTATGAATGTCGCAATAAACTTAAATGGATCCCACTTAATCATATCCAAGATCCGACAAAAATGGATCATCATGTTGTTATAGATAGACTAGAACACGGTTTGTAGAACTACATGATGTATAACTATAGTACGTGATGTTTAGTCCCTATTTTATCATGTCTGAGAACATTGGTTGGCCCAAGTGTGCCATGTATCGAATATAAAACATGGGGACAAACAATATTTACAACTCTGAGGTTTCACGCTATGCATTCTTAGTAAATTTTGTATACCTCAAACACATCCATAGAAGGAAACATAGTTAGATCCAAGGTGTGTGATGCAGACATGTCTGTAAGATTGTAAATGTTGGGTAATATTTTACAATCTATGTATTCTAATACAAATAGGGTTCCCATTTTTCTTTTAGAAAAAATTAATATTTAAGTAAACTTATTTTCATGTGTACTGTGTATCATTTAATTGAAAGTACACTCCATGGATTCAGATTTAAAATTATATATATTAAATCTATCTCTATGTAAAAATTTGGATAATTACATAATATTTCCTCCAATTACACATGTTTACTTCCTTAGTTTTATATAAAATTAATTTTTTAAAAAACTTATATATGATGGTGAGTTAAGTATGATTGGATCTGATTAAGATAAATTTAATTTATTGGTTAAATTCATCGTGATTATTATAATTAAATAATGAATCAAAGTAATTGATAAAAATATTTCAGTTGTATACTCATTATTTTTTTTATGATCATAATATTATACCATACCTTTGTATGTGATTTTTTTTTAATTTATTTTGATTAAATAAAAATGATAGCATGTGTGTTATCCCCTCCCCATTATTATGTAAGGGTTTGTGTGCTTATGATTTATTTTATATAAACAAACTTTTTATAATCCATCATATCCCCTCACTTACATGTGAGAAAAATATTATGTAAGTATGGAGATCCCAACTGAGAGAAGTTAGTTTGAGTTAAGAAGCTAAGGAAAAACCAATCAAGGTGATACATAGGAACAAAGTTGGAATACTACAATATAAACAACATTTTGTTTCAAGGTGAATTTTCCAATGTGTTTGAGGGGTATTTTATCATCTGGTAAATAAACTAGACATAAGTGAATCTCATGATCATGCAACTAATATTTTATTTCTATCAATTTAATGTTTAATTATGTATGCTTTTAAATTTTCTGGAATGTCTTAATAAATGAATTAACAGGCATGCAAGATGGAATAAAATATAATCTCGTTATGAAAAAAATATTTTATCAGACACAGTTAATCACTTAAGAAAAATACAATTAATTTTTACACATCGTGTAAAGAAAAAAATGGTCTTTATATATAAGCATAAAAATCCCTCAACTAAAATATTAAGTCATAATTGTTTTCCACTACTTATGTTAAAAATGACCTCATAGTTCAATGTGCTTTACCAACAAATGTTTGGGTTATTTCAATTATCATGGGAATTCTTGCTAGAACTTTTAGGTTGAATTAACTTAGTTTATAACAATGGTTGTCTAACCAATTAAGACTTGGTGAAACTGAGAAGAAAGTGTTGATGAAATATTTAAAAACAAGATTTCAAGATTGGGGAGTCCACTCAATGAATCAAAGAACAATGAGTTAAAATAGTTTTCAATTTAAACCTACCCCAAACTCCTTAAATATATTTTCAAGACCAATTCTAGGTTATGAGAAGCGTAATATGGATCATTTCCACTAAAATATATAAGGGGTAAGTTATTATAAAACTAATGATGATGGTTATAATGTTTCAAAAAATAATAGGAGATTAATGGTATTTATCTAATTTTAAATTTGTTAATATAATTTTGTAATCAAAACTAGTAGTAATTATCTACTCTTAATTTTTAGAAAATTAAAATCAAATGACAAAAAAATATTACCATGATCTGCACTTGAGAAGGGTAACCTTCACACTAATGTGAATTTCTACGAATGGTATAGATTCTAGGGCGTTGTACTACTGCATGGACAAGAATTGTACATGTTGGAAATGACACTTCCTGAGTTCACTTCCCAATAGGATAATGTGGAAAAAGTTTCTATGTATTTGAATCATTTGATTGATGATATTTATGTCCAATGTCCCATTCGATCCTCTATTTCCAATGGTATTCTAAATAAATATGAGGATATGGACGCATATAACACTGTTTCTCACCTTAAGGGTCTATATCAAGACAATCCAAGATTATAGTGATATTATATCTTCAATGCACTTGTTGAAACCAACCAAATGAATATCGAAAATTATATAATTGAAGAAATTCCTCATGCATGGGTGTTATATTCTCTGTAAAATGAATTAAGGAATTTCATAAAATCTAGGTAGCCGAATCACATGGATCGTGTAACCTTCAGAAGGAAATGTGATTGCAAGACCCTGGTAAGGTCATAAAATGGATCATTCACTACACATGATATTCTTATTATCATGTGAATCCCCTATGACAAACCATCATGTTCTTGTGAAGGGGCCTTGATAAAAATTGATGGTCATGAGAAAACTGCCATACAATTTTTATGATCGCGAGACCTTTTAATCGATTGACACTAGAAAATCACCCCAAATTCCTTTATAAAATAATGGAAAAAATCGGAAGACACATCATGTGATGGAGAGTTAATTTTATTTTCATGTGACATTCTTGCGCAATTCGAAAGACTTCATAGAGCCCCTAGTGAAAAGTTAACCTTGTAACATGATATCATGATGGCATGTCACATAATCTTGTGAAAAAAATCATATATGTCCATTCAATCATGTGATACCTCTTTGAAACCATAAAAAAATTGAAGGAATGTCTATGTAAATGATCACACGCCATCTCAAGATCCACCATTGATCACATGATACATCACAGACAAGAAGAGAGGATGTCTATGTTAATTCTCTCACACCATCATGAGATCCCCTGCAGATCATGTGATTCCCTAATGGAAAACCAGTGGTCAAAGGCTGAGAGAATTGTAAAAAAGGTATGAAAATAAAATAATAAAAAGGTGGAAGCTCATCATAAATTGAAGATACATTGATTTTCAGGAAAAGGGGTTGTGTGATCTGTGAAAGTTTTATTAACCATGAGATGAATCTACAATAATCTAGCTTCATCTCAGAAGGTTCACCTAACAAACCACCCAAGTCTCACGAGATTCCTTTGAAAATTCGTCTTGATCTCACAAAGGACAATAGTAAAGTCTTCTTTGATAAATTGAAATCATTTCTGTATGTATCTTGACCTCTTAGAGACTCCTAGACATATCATCCTAATCTTGTAAATTCTCTTTGACATGTCAACATGATTAAAAATAACTAATTTGGTAATTCATAGGTCCAATGAATATGGCGATGAAACATTGTTCTCGTGATCAAGGATTATTATGTGATTCCATAGATGACTCGTAGAATTATTATTCATATTTCATGATGTGAATACTCCCTCCACTGACTCTAGATAATATTTTCGAGATACACTCCACGTAAGGTGGTGTATAACAAGGGTTTAGATTCATATAAATCCCCCCTCAGAAAAAAAAAGATACATATTCACATAGTAAAATGATAGATAACATCTATAGAGCAAAAAAAACAGAGGACTTCTCAGATCATAAATCCACGTGATCACAAGATCCTTCCACCGAGTAAAATCTAGGGAAATACCTGAGGGATCATGTGACATAAATATGTGCTTCATGTGATCACTAAATCAATCATGAAAAGGTCTTCTGTTGGGCCAGCAAAATTTTTTAATGGAGTTTTTTCATGTATATTGGGTCACACAAAACCTAAATAATATAATTATTAAAAACCCTTGAGGAACATATACAATAAATACTAAAAAGGTTGGAAGACTCATGTGAATACAGATATGCTAATCTTTACCCACTTTTCATCAAAATAATGCAACAGTACCAGGACATGTCAACCATGTCCTGAGAAGCCCTTGAGGCAGGTAAGCTATGTATTTTCAAGTCCTCAGCACATGACAACTAGGTCTTATGTTGTTTTTAGGTTATGTCACCCAAGTCTCACAGAGTCCTTTTTAAATGTTTCCTAAGCCATGAGGCAGTACGAGGACATGTCACCCAAGTCTTGTGGAGTCCTTTAGATATATTTCACAAATCTTGTAAAGTCTTACATCTATATCAACAAAGTAACAAGACAACCTCTAGACATTCTATCTAGATCATGCAATGTCATTCAGGGATGTTGTTTGAGTTATGATATGCCCTATAGACATGTTATCCTAGTCATAAAACATCCTCCAGATATGTCATCTATATCATGGGATGTTCTGTGAATAAGTTGATCGGGTCGTGTGCTTTTATTTGGAAATATCCACTAGGAAACCATGACATGTCCAAAAAACCTTAGAGATATAATACATACATCCCCAAACATGTTATACAGGCACCCCAGACATGTCATCCAGACAATCAGGACACATTAGGAAGATTTCACGGGACATGATAACCTTGTTCAATTGATATATCAGGGTATACTCCAAACTATACTAGAAGAACTCTAATTCCTATCCAAATAGAAAATGTAGGATGAATTCCTAATTCTCGGTCTCCAATGAGTTTCTACCTCAGTATAAGTACCTCCATCTCTCAAACACTCTATCCCTTCTGATCCAATCTCTCACATGGGTTCATGATTCTTCCTTATTAATCAGAAGATTGAGATGTAAACTGAACTATGAAACCTATCATTCCTACTATATAAAGGATACATAGGATGTATTCCTATGGCTCGATCTCTATATCTTAAAATCTTATAGGGATGCCCCATCACATATGTCATGAATCCATATACGATGAGAATGATCACTTATTATACCTTGTTTCTCACATTAAGCATGTTTCATGTGGGCTTTGGGATTTGAAATAGTCACATAATTTTCATCATAAACTTCTCCATATAGGTAAACCTCAGTGTGTAACCCCCATTAAATGGGCTGATATGACTTCCCCCATACAAGGGCATCAACCTTTGGTTATGTCCTGAGGGCTTGATCGAACATGTATGACTCGAATTCCTATTATATGTAGGATGCATAGGAAACATACCTAAGGCTCAAGCTTAAAACCTAGTTCTTAAGTTCTCATGTATATTTCCTTTACACATGATGTTAGACTAAAGTGTTTCAATGAAATATGTGTATTTTGATTCCTATTGTAAACAGGAAATGTTGGACGCCTCATAAAGGTTCAATACCATCCTCAAAATATAAATCACCTCACTCGATGTCATTAAACTCTGTAGTTCTGGGTTATATGACTTTAAAATATTATAATTTACCCATATCTATGAAATAATAACAAACTAATGAAGAACCATATATATATATATGGTCTCATTAATAGAACCCACATTTTCCCATAGAAGGATTCAACAACTGATCCTTTTGTTGGGGTAACTGGTTTTGTATTAGTATTATGAAGAGATTCATGATCATATCTTAAATTTATAAGAGAGTACTAGAATAGGAAAAATTTACCCCCAAAATGGTGTGACAAGACGGACCTCCCATCCTCTTGACCAATGTGAGTTTCTAAGTTCTATTGGGTCTGAAACCCCAAATGACCATCATCCATTGTAAAGCATTTATGCACCTTATTATAGATCTATGAGCTGTTATAAATTTCTAAGAAATGAAAATGGATAACCCAATCTGGAAACATTTAATTATTTCATCCTCTTCATGGTTTAAAATGGATTGACTGCCCAATTCTCATCGGACCATTTTGTTTTTAACATTCTTGATTTTCATCAGAAACAAAAATGGTGAACACGATGTGAGTCTCTCAAATAAAAAAATGACTGATTAATCATGAGTTGAACCATTTAATTTTGTACCTCCTAAGAAGACAAAAATGGTACCCCTAGTGTGAGATCTCATGTAATAAAGGATCTCATGAAATAATTCCATTATTATTGTGACAAGTCCACTTGTGAAAAATGCCCAAATCGTGAATAAGAAAGGACATTTGTGTTACATTTACATATCTGACTGAGCACGTATCATAATTGTGATGATAAATTCATCAGTTAACTTGTTCCTTGTTGTCAACATAACTACATATACCACCCTCCCAAACAATACCCTAACCCAATATCATGTCTTTATCTAGTGATAGTTCTGGAACATTAGCTATGAATGAAACCCCTGCAAGTCACAGAACAACCTAACCCACCCAAAAACTTCATCTTTGGGTGGAAAACACATTTTTTTAGAAATACCATCAATGTTTCATGATCCCAACCACTTATACTACATGTAACAGTATCGAGATGTAGAAACCAATTAGTCTTCCTTGTCTAAAGAAAGTTTCAGTGAAGCCAGTGGTGTTGGTTTCCACCGATAATCAGTCCAGAATCTTATCAATTGGGCACCAATATAAAAACCTCCATTATCTGAGTAAGGTTGATCAAGGAGTTTAAAATGTCTTCATTCTAATTCATTATCAGTCGAAGAGGGATCCTATAAACTGACATTAAAAGTGTCATCCTACTGATACCCCTCTATCTTCTACTAAAGACACCACCCAACACATTACCACCTTGGATACTCATGCATGTATACCAAGGAAGACATGTTGGGTATGGAATTATATTTATAAATGGTAGTGGTTTCATATCCCAAATCCCACTAATGAATCCCAATGACATATTTTGGTCATATCCATGCTCACTAGGATTATGTTTACAGGCATATTTCCACAACGGGCATGGGTGAGGCACATATCCTATCCCCTATGCATGAAGTCCATTGTAATATTCCGATGGAACGAGGAGGAAAAGGGTGGGATTACATCCCCTCTTAAATCGAAGATATATACAAGTAACTATTTGAGACTGAAAATGTATAGGCCTACAATCCATCACACACTTTTCTAAAGTGTCACTACATTTCAGCAATAGGTAAAGAACTCCACTGGCATATTCCAACACTATTAAAGATCCAATGATAGTCACATATTCCCATCCCAATATCTACAGTGACACATGAACATAATCATTATAAAAAGTTGGATACTCTGAAGAAAGTGTACATTCTTTCCCTCATCTAGGAGGATTACCGGCATATTCTAGTAAAAAATGAGGCACTAGGCTAGTCTCATATCCCTTTTCCAATCGGGGCTCACCAAGTGGGAGAAACACATTCCTAAGGGTTGTCAAAAATTCATATCTAAAAATAATAGTGGAATACTCCATAGACCTCATACCATGCTTATATTTGAATTCTGATCGGGGTCACCAAATAAGAGAAACACATTCTTTGGTACAGGATCATATTCCTGTCGAAAAGGACCATGAGAAAACACCAAAGGCACGAGACCTAGTGCACATTCTCATTCCAACTAGGGATAACCAAGTGATAGTGGAACTTGCCTTAGGGAAGACTCATATTTATATCAGGGAATATACTCATTATATTCTGATTTCTCATAGAATCTAGACTCATATCCATTCTTTGACCAATAAGTGACTACATTATAATCCTTTAGATTCCATACAATAGAATCCTCATATCACTTCCCCCATTCTGGAAGTTCGTTGGCATATTTCTATGAGGAATGAAAATTTGAACTGAGCTCATATCCCAACTTCATCCAATACTGACCTAAATATTCATGTAACCACCCCCAGTCAAACTCATATTTTTACTGATAATATATAATCTCATTGGAATACTCTACAAACTTCTTGGCCTTGGGATCATATCTCCATAGCACTATATTGTTATCAACATACTCTAGCAGTCATCATATAATAGGATCATATCCCTAAAACCCCCCAAAAGGAATGTTGGCATATTCCGTACATGATGCAGAATAAGGCACCTAACCCTCATCGGCTCAATGTCAGTTTCCTTGAGGTTTCTCGATGTATACCTATAACTCCTCATGGTTCTATTGAATCTTGAACTAAAGAATAATTCAATTATTACCTTGATTTTCCTCCTCAAGGTAGTGTGAAGATGGACTATAGGGACTCTACTACAAAATTTCACCATGGTAAACCTCCCCTGGTGATATCTCTCACAGAAAAAAAAAATCCTACCCTTCCTCAGACACCTCCATAAATTGATGTCTTCAAAACTTAGATACCTTCATATAGATTGGTTCTTTAAACACTGTGTTCATCCGTATATATTTTCCCATCAACTAACCACAACAATTTACCATGGTTAGTAGATGACCGATAGAAGAAACCTTTATGGTCTAAATAAGTGAAGGAATATAAGTCTGATAAAGATAAGGATGACATGGAAATATGGAGAGAGCCATCCATAAAAAACCTCCCAACCATGTTCTAGCCCCTCATTAATTCTGACTATGAGATCCCATAATAGATAGAGAAGTATATCATTCCTTACCTACACCAAAATATATGGGATACTCATTAACAGCTAATGGTTAAACACCTCCCTTATCTAGGATATGATGGTCACCTTTAGACGATAAAGATGCACTATTTTCAAATGGACATAACTACAATCTCCATGGCCTAGGACCCAAAATTGGAAAAGCATGGTGAAAATCAATAAATCACTAGCCACTATTGTCCCATTACTCTTTAGAGACTGATAGACAAAGCTGATTTGGGTATATGTATCCCCAGATGAGGAATTTATGGAGAATCTCATTTCACCACACCCCAATAATATTTTTACTCCCCATATATAGAATCCTATAATGTTATTGTCTCTAAAAAATATGGGGACTAAGTAATGAACATTTGAGTTAGTTAATACAATGAAATACCCATACTTTGATGATGTAAATACATTTTCAATAGATAGAGAGGACTATAAATAGATTCTTAAGTGGACACATCAAAATAATGGAAACTCATTAAAAGCACAGAATCCAAAGTTACAGCCAACTTAGAAACATCCCATAGAAAATGACTCCTATCATTGGATTCCATTGCACCCAACTCTTACATAAGAATATTTCACTTAATCAAATGGGTTTCAATAGAAGATTCCATAGAATTTATCTAAGAGTAAACTCATCCCATATGATTTTGGAATATTTACCATGACCTCCACCCCTTGGGACCTCAATCCCTAATAGGATTCAGGACATGTCAGTGGTAGATGAAAACCAACACTATCCCATAGGTATGGGGGAATTTTTATTTCTATCATCATCACCAAGTTTATCACACCTAGATATGTTCCTGGAGAAATTAGAAATGGTTCTAGATAAATCCAGTCGCATAAAGATGGAGGTATTTATATCTCAATTCTCATCTTATAAATCATCAAATCCTTGATGGGAATCATCAATTTCTAAAAATCTAGATCAACAAATGCCAATGGTGTCCCGCAATAGTTCCCATACCATAGAGTTGGGAGAATTTTCACCAGTATCAACACTTCATAGGAAATCAGTCTTCTCTAGGTTGGGAAGTAAACATCTGTAGTTGGAATCCCATTTGTTCCTCTCACCAAAAGATTATCTTTTGATATTCAGGTCCTATTCTGTAAAAATGACTGCAAACTCCCTTAAGTCCAGTATTCACATACTGAGATGGGAGGAATGTATGGTGAAGGAAATAAAACCCCATAAGTTTCATAAGTAAATTTTTTTCAATATGTTCGGGGTTTTGGAAATGAGCCAAATGAAAGAATTACAGAATCAACCTACTACAGTTAGAGTAATGGGATGAATACCATTTCCTGATACACCTCAGTGAATATCGTCACCATCAATATAATATATGATGTGGATGAAGATAAAAATGTCGAGGGATGTAATATAGATAATATACATTGATAGGAGGGTGACCGGGATGCACCAATTGAGGATGAACATATACAGAATTATAGTAGGATCCAAAATATGGCACCTTTATATAATGAGTTTCAACCTCTATGGTAGAACCCCACTAAAGATAAATATAATGGTATGGTTACATTCCAATTTCCTCCTAAAGGATATAAAATTATTTCCATATATGAATGGTTGGCACAATATCATAATGATATATTGAATCTTAGATAGCTTAATGAGGAGATAATTAGGGGAAACACTCCCACTGGGTATCATCACCAGAAAAAGACAAATATTTCTCATACTATGCATTGGGAAATAGGAAATCTGTAAGCAAGAGTGTCATCTAAGCATCGAAATGGATATGGATCTAGAAAATGAGTCTACATAAATGAATAAGTTGAAGATAATAGTGAATTCCATCTATTACGATGCCAGTCTCTCCCCCACCTAGAAAATCATTTAGTCATATCACAGATCAAAAATCATCCAGATATGAAAATGGGGAAACCTAGTCAAGCCCTTCCCCCTCCCAATAGACTGGAGACGGCCTAAAAAGTGGTACCTCTATAACTTATAAATTCCATTGAATCCCTAGTTTCTAAAATGGAAGCCATATAAGGGTGGTGCACAGGAATGAAACCTGAGATGAATCTATATCGTGAAAGGGTTGGATGAAACTATTCCCCCATCCAATTTTTGAAATCCAAACTTCTCAACATGTGATTGAAATGGAGATCTAAAACATCATTTCACACTCTTCATTTCCCAATGTGTCCTGATGATGGGCCCTCGAGATCAATAGGTGGTGAGTAGGATGTGTTGATTTATAAAAACTATGAAGGTTACATCCTTCATTTTGTATTGTAGACTTCCATCAAAGTATATTATGGGCTGGTAAGTCCTTCATCGTAAATTCATTTATTATTTAATCTTCATTCTGAGGAAAACCAAAAAAATAGAACGTAAATTCCTTAAGAAATGAGAAAATTAGATTTCAACTAGCTTGATTTTCATATGGAAGAGTTTAACCTATTGACTTATAATACCTTTGTCATAAGAGAAATTTCCTAAACATTGTGGGGAAAATCATCAGGATGAGCTTAAAATTAATTTGATCTGAATGAAGTATCCATTTGAGTTCTGTGAGTTTTCAAAAATGGCACAACACTTAAAAAATTCCTTTCATCAGAACCAAGATATGTATCAACTCATACCCTTAGAATATGGTAAAATGATGAGTAATGCATAAATAGCCAATGTTTTCTTAAAATTAGTTCAAGTGGCTAGGCATGCCCCGGATCTCCAAGTTCCACCTATCGAGTGGTAGAAATAATAAAATTTCCCTCAACCAGAAGAAAAGTAAATCATGTTATTCCACGATTTGAGTAATGGATGAATAAAGAGTACTCCTTTTGAAATTACCAAGTACCAGGTCATTTCTTTATAGACATAGAAAATAAAATGTTCAAGCTATCACAACCCCAAGAACCCAATGATTTCAACCTCAATAATCATCATGACTACATCCAATTAAATATAAGGTCGGGTCACACCATCCATGATTTCTTCATCCTCAAAGACATCTTCAAAATAATTGTTGATTCTGGATATGTGATGTCATAAAATTCACCAACATAGGTGAATTATGTAGCTATCACCCAACCATCAGAAGATGGTTATTGGAAAGAATTTATTTCCATACATGTGTAGAAGTTCAATAAGTGAATGAATCAAGAAAATAGTTGATTGAGTTCATTCCACCCTCAGAGAATAACTTTGGAAACCCAAAAATCTCCCATGGTCTAGGGATATGATATCTAATACACCTATTTATGGTGGATATAATCATTATACATATGAATATATAGAAGATGAAGAGTTATATTCAGCTCTAACACAATCTCTAGCTCTTGAAGATTTCTTTCCTACAACATCTGGATAATGGGAACCGCCCCCACAAAATGGAATCATCGTTGGATGAGGTCCTGACCCACTCTGTACAACCGGTTTCCCCATAGACACTTGGTCGTCACCCTGGAATAATGTTTTTCACTTAAAATATCCCATCTCTGATGAAAAATATGCCTTTTAGTATAAGTTATTCATACCTAACCAAAAATATAGAGGTTGAAGGCATAGGAGTTGAGGACATAGAGGACAGTGTGGGTGTGGTTGAAACCAATATCTCAGTCACCTCCCCATAGAGAACATATATGTAGGTGATACCCATTGGAAATAACTATATCAATCCCAAAAGAAACACATAGGTATCCAAGATCCCATTAGAGTTCCCTTAAATCCCAATCATCTTACACAATCGATCGGCTAGGGTATGAGTGTATGATCAGCATAGACAAAGGGTAAGGTCGACACGACCTACACCACTAGTAGCAGATACTCCATCGACCTCTGTATAAGAACAAGGATTGTCTACCACAAATACCATAACTCTTGAACTATATAATAAGAAGAAACCCCACATTAGGAAGTACATAACTGTTTCACAAAATTAAAACATATTGAAATTGTTTGAGGTTTTCCCATCCAAACTCTCAATCTAGGATGTGATTCATCTTTAAAAATCACTAATAGAGGTGCTCATTGAGGCCCTTCAAATACCCAATGAGTTTTGATAAAGAAGTTATTATAGCAGAATTTTACTGAGTGGAGACTATGTCATCAAAATTCCACATCGCCATCTCATTAATAGAACAAGATCAGGAAGAGTTCATCCTGGGACATATCATACCCCAATATGTTTTAGGTAAACTCTACAATGTCTCCATACAATGTTAACTAATTTAAAATGGTTTCAGGATCAACCTCATCCCTATTTAGATCATTTAATGTTTGGGATATAGAAAGGGCGATTTATCTTCGAAAAATCTAACCATTTGAGGGTATGATAAGAGAAAGAAAATAACTCTCAATAAGATCTAGCTCAAATCTCAAATTGGGGGGTCTCTCATCTAAATTTCGGTTCATGGTTATCCAGAAATAAAACTCATATAATGTATTGATTTGAAGACCTTGTCTTCATATCCACATGGTCGTACCTTCATCATTTGATCAGTGTTTGAAATACCAAATCAATCGGAATGTTAGCATACTACATGGGGACAGTGCCCCGTTTGAGTATTGTGAATCTATATAAATTGAGGTAGATTTCTACAAAAGGGTAGGAAAATAACCAATGGTGGGTGAAGAAATATAGGTTACATACACTAATGGATAGGGGAATTCTCATTCAAGTCCCTATATTATTCTCAATGGTGATTATATGCTACCCATAAACCTATTTGAGGAAGTAAAGTTAATCCTCAATTTCTTGGATCCTCCTATCCCTAGTGATAGTGTAAAAGAAAATAATCATCCACAGAATCTCTATGAAGTACATTTGGTTCTTGGGGATGATAATGTATCTTCATATAGCCTCTCTCACCGCAATAGTGAAAGAGATTCCCTCAGATTACCTACCACAACTTAAAATGTGTCCACTGACTCATAGGTGGAAGAAGAAGTGGATGACCTCAAGGACTCCCCTCCCACATTTTAGGAAGGCCTATACACTACCATCGATGTGATCAGGAAAGAAAATATTGGGAAAGAATAGTACCAATGAGTTATATTGATTAGTGTTTCTAGTCATCTCGAGGATCGGGATATAGAAATTACATCTCTGAAGAAAAACGGATACGTGTTCTCTTGGAATTATATAGAAATTCATGGGTTTAACTTCGATGTGGCTATGCTTCTTTTGGGATTACCTAATGACCATTGTGGTTTCAAGAAAGTAACTAGGAGGATGAATCCCTCTCATGCTACTATGTGAAGTTGGAAGTTTCCAAATTGATCAAAACCAACTTTTTCTGGGAAGTGCAATACTAAATATGGCTCACCAACTTTATTCAAGTAAAGAAAAATAATGGTAATATTCAGGTATTCATTGATTTTAGAGACCTTAATCAAAAGTTCCTAGAGGATGAATTACCATTTATGATAAAAAAAACTTCTAATCAGTGTATCTAATAGATTCTAGGACCTTTCCTTCATCGATATCTATTCAATGTACAATCAAATAAAGATGGTCTCTGAAGATGATGAAGTCACTACCTTCAGAGCACCTTAGGGAATATTTTTCTATCAGGTCATGGACTTTGAATTAAATAATTATTTCTCTACTTACCAATGTTCCATGAATCATATATTTAATACCTTATTATAATGAATAGTATAATTTTAGGTCAATTACTTAGTGGTAAAATCTAAATAGTTATGTGATCACTTTGGAGATATTTAAATAATATTTTTCAAGTTGTTGTAGCATAGATTGAAGATGAATCTGCTGAACTGCACTTTTAGTGAAATGTCAAGAAAATTCCTTGTATTTTGGGAATGAAACCATGGAATTGAGGTTTATCCAGAAAAGGCTAGTGCAATCCCAGTAATGTCACCCACTCAGAATCTCAAAAAACTAAGGGTCTCCTAGGAAACCCTGCTTACATTTGGTATTTTATATCTTACCTAACTGAAAAATATCTCCCATTCACCAAGTTAATGAGTAATAGAGTCACCTATCAATGGGATGATAACTTCCAAAAATCCTTTTATAATATCATGTAGTACTTTCTTCACCCACCAGCCTTGATGCCCCTGGTGGAAGTAAAACACTTATCTTATATGTGGCCTCCATGGAACGATCACCTGGAACTCTCCTTACATATAAAAATGAAGTCGGGAATGAGAACAATATCTACTACAATAGTGGAATGATATTAGGTACTGAGACTTGTCATTCCAATGTTGAGAAGAAGTTTTTTAGACACATATTTATAGTGAAAAATCTATTGCATTACTTGCATCATCGTAAATTCTACTTGGTCTCTAGTATTATCCTACTCAATTACATACATGGATATCCTATACTGGTATGGAGTTTTCCCTAATGGGTGGTTAATATGAGACAATATGAAATCCAATTCATGTCACAGAAGGTTGTGAAGGGAAATCCATGGATAATTTCCTTACGGCACATTCTAACCCATAAAGTGCACCAGGGTACATTGAACTTTTAGAAGAAGAGGTTTTCTATTCCCACATCACTCCCAGAACATGGGCGATGTATTTTGTTAGTGCCTCCAAGAGTACTATCAATAAGAATCTGGAAAACCTAAAACATGATCAAGTTGGTCTAAGAGTTGTCATTATTTTTAAAGATAAAATAAATTTTCCTTAGTCATTCTCACTACTCGAAAACTATACTAATAACAATGTTTAATTCCAAACCCTCATTATTAGCTAAGAACTACCCCTATATTTGTAGATATACTACCTAAATATCCAAGGGGATTAGAAGAAAATGATAAAATAGATCTATAGTAAATATGCCATGAAAAGGGAACAATTATCCCATATCATCAGCTACATCATGGGACTAATAGTAGACTTTCCATTTGAACCAACACTACATCATGTCCCCAGATCAAAAAATTATCATGTTGATGCACTAGATAATATAGTTATAATTATGGATGATAATTATTAGGATGAGGTGGTCATATGCATCTCACACTGAAGGATGTTATCATCAGTCATTGTTCATGGCATGAAATAAAACAATCTGATAAACACCACACCAGAGCGCGAGGAAACAATATCCACCCCTAGATGGATGGAGGCCATAACTAATTATCTTTATAATGGGACTCTCTTGAAAAACTGAGCTAGAAGGTAACAGACTAGTCACTGAGTAGTGATTCTTACCCCTCACGATGGTCTAAAAGAAAAAAAATACCTCTATAAACAAAGAATCTATTGAACCCTCCTCAGATTCATAGAAAAAAGGTGAGATTCATCAAATCATGGAATAAATCCATGTCAACTCATGTGGTGATCATTAGACTGGGACTAGGATCTCCAATTAAATCAGGAGGCTTGGTTACTGCTATAAAAAAATGACACAGGACTATGTGGAATTCATTAGGAAATTTCATATATTCCAAATTCATGAAAACTTCATCCATAACCCCCTTAAATTTACACTTATAGCTAAATATTCTAAGTTATGTTTCTTATGGGGAATATATGTTGTTGGGAAATATCCTCTGACCACAACTAAGTAGTTTAATTACGTCCTTACTACTACCAAGTTATTTTTAAAACGGTCAAAGTAAATACACCTCAAGGTAGTTGAGATGAATTGTATCGTTTACTTCATGAATTCCAACATCATCACAATAGTTGGATTCCTCCATATGGTATTGAAGAACAATGGAACCAAATTCTATTCAAATGAGTTAAGGAAATTGTACCATGAGTACAACATTGAGTCCAAAAATTTCCCCCACTATCATACAATGAAAAATGGATAGATATAGGCCTTCAATAAGACCCTTCTAAACATAATCCATAATATGGTGAATAAAGACAATAATTCCTTATCAAAAAAGATCTTTTAAGCTTTATGGGAATACTATACCACCAAGCATGCTAATACAAAATAAACTCAATATTCATTGGTGTGTGGAACTGATGTGGTATTTATCATATAATTATAGTTTCCCTCTCATTGATTAGATATTTATGGAAATCTATTATAATTTGATAAAATGAAAAGGTGGCTAGAGGATGAGGAATAGATATATGAGAAAAGGTTTCACAAACTGTAAAACCTCAATTTCAACTAGAATCAGATCGCGTGAGCCTTAAATGAAAAGGTTCTCCACCAATTGTTCCATCAAGGATAATTGGTATCAGCCCTCGGAACCCTAATGATACCAAGGATGAAACCTATAAATCTATAACCCAAATGGTAAGGGACTTATATAATAAATAAGGTATATCCCAATGAATCTTACTCAATGGCCATAATTTATGGGGAATTTGTCACACCATTAACCAATTCTTGGCTTCACAAGAAATACATCACATAGCTTTTTTCAAGAATCATATCCTAGTCACGTGATGATAAAATGCACAAAATTTCCTAGTTTAATGACAATAAGTTTCATGATACATCCTAGTCACATGATGATAAACTACATGATATGTTCTGGTCACATGATGATAAACATAATCATACTTTCTTGTTTCATGAAGAAAACCTACAAGATACATCATGCTCTAATGATAATAAACTACATGATAAATATTAGTCATGTGATGATAAATTTCATGATACGTCCAGGTCACATGATGATAAACTGTATGATATGTCCTGGTCATACGAAAATAAATTGTACGACACCTACATGTGACATAATGATAAACTATACAATACATCCTAGTTGCATGATGTTAAAATACATGATAATTCCTTGCCACATGATGTTAAATGGTAAGAAAACTATCCTAGTTGCATGTGCTAAACCACACGAGTGATCCTAATTGAATGACCTAAAACTAAAAGATTCCATTCTTCCTTACCAAATGACATTAAACTACAAATCAAATGTTACTTCAAATATAGCCTGCAGCACATGAGCTAGATCATTTTAATTGTGAAATTAAGTGCCTATGTTCTTGTGTGTAAGTCTGATCTATATAGGGAATATCCCCATTCAAGAACTATGTGTGGATTCATTCTTTCCAATATTCGATTTTTAGTGACACCCATATCTCAAATCCTGGGTCCATCCATAATATATTTATCCTACTCACAAGACAGCAGACTATGTGACAATGTCTAAAGCACATGATGTTAAAATGAAGTCTTACATAGTGAATTAAGCATATAATGACTTGGGTGACCAGATCAGTAATCCTCATATCAAAACATTGGATTCCACTGATGATATTATTTCCCAAATACCAAGAAAACTTTTTTTTTGGAATCATTCATTATTTTATAATGTTAGTTAACATTCATCCTTACAACATGACCTTAAACTGCATGGCTGACATCCTTTACACATTATGTTAAATTGTATTGTTTCCAATATATCACATGTCGACTCACAAAATTTTATCTTCATCATACATGTGTGGAGATAGATATATCCAAATTACTGTGGGATTTTATTCTTTCCAAGATGATTGTTCGTATTCCAATACACCTAGTTCTTATGCATTAATGACCATGATAATGAAATAATTAGGCGTGAAAACCATAATGAAATTTGTTAATATATATCTTCTCTATAACCATGTACAGTTTCATCTCCATTAGTTAGGACAGTTATGATATATGGTCCCAAAAATAAAATTATACAAATCTGTACACAGATTTTGAGGCCCTAATTGTGAGATGGATTTAGGCTTCCAAATGGTGGATTAGGCTTTGGGTCTAGAAGAAATAAATGAAACCCAAGATTTATGTAATCCTAGAAAGATATAATTTCATAATTTATATTATTATAGAAAACTTTATGGATATAAAACATAAATAAATTAAATCATTTAAAATCCAAAATAGGCCATTTTGCAATTAAGCTCAAAATACATCTAAAACCATAAAATGTGATGATTTACCTTAAAATAAAATATTGGTGGGATTAAAAATATTTAAATTTAAATTTAAATAATTGAAAATATTGACTCTATTAATCCCCCCCACACCTAAATATTGCACTCCTAGGTAATCATCTTATGACAAGGTCAAAACAAACTTCTCAAAGCATAAATGACAACGTAGCTCAATTCTCACATAAAATAAAATACCATGCAACCTAGATGGATAAAAATTCCATAAATACTCCAAAATAATAAAAATCAATTCAATTTCATATTAGTCCTCATGTGAAATTAGTACCTACTTTCACATGAAAACAAATTCTCTTCACTCAAGGATTGTTTATGTGGAGTTTTTCCCATTACCAAGAACATGTGTGATTTCCATAGGCTTGATAACCTCCTAGTATACCCACTTAAAAGAGTAAAAAAAACTCTAATCATGAGGTATTTTCTTGTGTTTTTCTAATTATTATTTTTGGTTTTTTTTTAATGTTAAAACATCATAGGTAGAATGAAGAGGGTTAATCTCTAAAGTGAAGTAAATACATGAAAACATGTTTGATAAAAATATTATGTGCTTCTAAATATTATAAAAAATAAATCACCACCAAAAACCTATTTATCTAAATGAGTATTTAAATAATGGAATTTCAGAATCAATGATAAATTTATTCCCTATTTTCCCTAATTTTAATAATTTCTCCAGCTTGAATTCAGATCTGTATTTCTCTTCAGAATCATATTTTGGGTGAAATGATAGGAAACTTTTGATCTAAAAAATTGGTGAATAATCATCTCAAATTTGTAATGATATTTAAGCCATCAAAAAAATCTTTCCATCATAAAAATTTATCCACCAAATAAGCAATAAAAATGGAAACACTTTTTCTCATTTCATCTCAAATATATTCTTCAGGAAAGAAAAATATAACTCATCTTCTCCCTCCCCCACACTTGAGTTCCATAATAATCATGCATTTAACTTATATAGTTGGTTTTAAAAGAATAAATAGTTTATAATGTGGCTTCATAACAAGGTATTTTATGGCTACTAAGGGATTAATATATTTCATATGAAAAGGTAGGCCTATATTAATATTTAATGCAAAAAAGGTATTAAAAAGTGGTGCCTCAATCATATTTAACACATTCCATGACCTCAATAAAAATATAAAATTATAGATCACATAACATGTATAAAGACTCTATAGAAAATTAGAAATTTAAATAAAATGTAAAGATTAGAAATCAAGAAACAAAATACATTCATCGATCATTTAAATCATGAAAAATTAAAATCAAGAAATGTTCCAAAAATACCAAGATAGTTTGAATTTTCCAAAGTATTCATTTCATCTAAATAATCCTAAAACACACCAAAAATGAAACAAAAAGAAAACATGAAAAATTTTGAAAAAAATTTGAAAAAAATGAAATCACAGAAAAATATTTATTGAAAACAAGTTGAAATCCCTCCCCCACACTTATTCCATTTACTACACACTTATTTATCTCAAATAAGATCAACAAAAAATTACATGATAAATTTAAATTAGGCATCAAACAAAATAAAGAAAAGTAACTACATGAACAAATTTATTTTTTAGTGGAAGCATTGAGTTAAGATCCTAGAATCTATGACTTTTAAACAACATTAAATAAATGTAAATACATATGAAAAATAAATAAAAAGAAGAAAAGAGGGGATAGAAAAGGAATAATGCTTGGTTTAGACCCCAAAGTGGGTACTAGGTTTTTACTATACCTAGTCAGGCAGTTGTAGTGGATTATACCCAATCACATAGTGGGTGTGGTTTCTTTGAGATGAACCACCACATGTTAATTTTCCTAGTAACCATGAGTAGACACCCATAATAAAGAATCACAAATAATACAATAAAATTACAAACCCCCAAGAAAGAAGAAATATATAATTTGAGGCCCATAGTGGGAGAGAGAATAAAATAGGGTTTCTCCCTATTGTCTTCTATGGTGGTCTCATTCATATAGTATGCTATTTATTGTAGAGGAGGTAGTCTCAAAATCGTGAACTTATCCATCCCTTCTTATTCAGCTACCAAAATGTGGTCTGTCTCTTCTTTAAGGTCCAAGTTTTGATACATTTGTGTTGTGTTATAAGTTTCAAAAAAGGATAATTTGGATAATGATTCATATTGAATAAGATTAAAACATGAAGATTCAATATATAAATCTTACCTTTCAATTAAGTCATATTTACAATTGATCTCTTCTGATAGAAAAATTTGCAACTTAATCACTGAAATTACATCATAACCTTATTAAAATGCAAGATATATGTAGAGAGGCAATGTTTTTTCTTTATGAATGATGGGAGAACCGTATACCATTTCATATCCCACATGTACATCAGCTATAAATATTTCTTCTTCAAACCCCTCAAGAAATGGTATTGATAGGTTTGAGTCTTTTTCATTCACAATTTACTCCTAAATTGTATCTTCAATTGAATTTTTTTTAAAAATAATCATTGAATCCTCTTTTTCTTGAGCCTCCGTCGGAGCTTCTGATTCTTTTAAGGAAGAAAAAATAAATTCAGTATGATTCCTCAACTCTTATATCATTTTTTCATTCTCATAAAATTGATTCTTTAGTAACACTTTTTTGAAATATTCATCAATGTTTTTAACATGAAAATCATATGAAAAATTACCTTTAAATATAATCTTTTAACTAACAAAATAATGATATACAATGAAGTTCAAAATTTATTATTGGTTTCTGAAATGAATGATTTTTTTGAACAATGTGAAAAGGTGATTGGCCTCCCCAAAAATGGTAAAAAATTTGTGAGATGTATTTTTCAGAAATCCATCACTAATAAATTATTATTACCTAATAATGAAATATATTGTGCACTCTAGGTTTGATTTGTCATGGATTCCACTTACACACACCGATTTTTCTATCATCACTATTTAAAAATTAACTAATTTCCTACTAAACTAATATAAAAAGGTGGTTTAAAATGAATGAATATATATATATATGAATTTAATAAAATCACAATGAATAAAAAAAACACCATCGTGAAGATAAGACATAAGGAAGATAGTGAAAAAATTGGATTCATTCTTGGGAGATCATGGTGATGAAATCATTATTCATTAAGAAATATTTATTATAAATATTCTAAAAAATTATATCAAGACTATAACTCAACACCTTATATTGAAATTTTATTATACCATACTAACCCTTCACCTGAAAATTAATACTCACGCACATCATTACAATAATGTTAATCCACCCTAGATATGACATTATGACAATGGAGAGAAATAAGAATAAAATGGGAAGAAGAAATCAATAACAGTAAAAATAGGGTGATCCCTACACCAAACCCATTTCAACAATATTAATAATAGAATAAAAAAATTAATCTTAATAATCTCAATAACCACCCATCCCCCCTTGAACAATGTCAAGATTTAGTTCTCCACATGCATGTAGATTAGAAGGACCATGGGGGGGATGCAAAACAGAAAGTGAAAGAGAAGAGAAGAAGATGAAAAAATCTACATTAAATAAGTAAACCAATATTACAGATATATAAACATTAATTCTACAGAAAATTTTCATCCTAATTTTCCAAAAAAAATTGGAATGAAGAATGAACATGCTTTTATAGGAAAAAGAGGTGAAATATTTGGCTCTAAAATCATCCTATGAATTTTACCACCTGCTAACCCCATTTAATGAGAAACTTTGAAAATGTTTACTTCTTTAATGTTGTTCTAATATATCTCCTATGTCTACAAACAAAATTTTAGATACATTGGACATGTTTGAAGAGAGATATAGATTGTAGTAATTTATTATGTCCAGGATGACTGTTTGTATTCCAATGCACCAAGTTACCATTCATTAGTGGCCTTTATAATGAAATAATCATGCATTAAAACCATAATGAATGTTTCTAAATTATATCTTACATAGATACTTGTACAATTTCAGATCCATTTGTTCTTTCGTTTAGGATATATGGTCCCTACAATTAAAGTTTCTAGATCTCTACATAGATTTCAATGCACGCATTTTGAGCTGGGTTTGGGCCTCAAAATGGTGGATTGAGATTTTGATCTAGAATAAGTAAATGAATACCAACATATATTTAATCCTAGAAAAAAATAATTTCGAAATTTGGATAATTATATACAGTGTTATGTATGAAACACTTAAATAAATTAAAATATTTAAAATCCAAAATATTTCATTTTTGCAAGTAAGTTCAAAATAAATATAAAACCATAAAATGTGACAATTTACATTAAAATAACATATGTTTGGGATTAATTTTTTTTAAATTAAATGTAAAATAATTTAAAATATTGTTTCTTTCAACACCTCATGATGAAAATTCTCTTTCTTTATTTAATCACCAATGTTTCATGAAATAAACATTTTCTATTATTTGTTTTTCACACCAAAAATATATCATGTGGGATTAGAAATTTTGGTAAGGACTTACCAAAATGATCGATAAATGTCACTACATGTTAGGTTTAGCATTATCTTGGATGAAATTATTTTAAAGGCACACCACATATCCTTGCCATATGATGTTAAACTGCATAGTTAATGCCTCTTGAAAGAAATAAAACTCTATGCTTGGTGTTAGACCCCCACCACACTTACATTAAATAACTATATGTGGATCAATTCCTATCATAGGATACTCAGTGACGCTCAGATCTCCAATCCTGGGTCTATCCCTGAAAATAAATGGGAACAATTCCCCCTTTGTGAATGGGTCAAACGTGTGTGGAGAGTTTCCCATTCTAGAATAATGTGTGTATCAATTTTTGTCATTAAAGGATACATAGTGACATTTGGATCTTTGATCCTGGGTCTATCCATAATAAAAGGATGTGTGTCCACCCTCCCTTCATATGGGTCCGACCTCTGCATGGATATTCCATGTAAGAATAATGTGTATCATGATTCCTTCCATCACAGGTTACGTACTGATACTCGGATCTCCCATCCTAGCTATAGTCGCAATGTCAATGATAAAAATGCACCCCAATTGTGTCAAACTGCAAGGAAAACATCCTTACCACATTATGTCAAAATGCGCAACATATAAATCCCCACTAAAAGACATCAAAAAATTTATACCATCACCCATCATCATTACTTGTCAAAGGACCATAAGAACCCGACCCCATCTAACTAGAGTATGGGGTACTTTCGTCATGTTTTATGCACCACAACCCATAAATCACACTTCATGTCTTTACTGCCTTGGGTTTCTATGATCCTTTAATAAACCTTTTAAATGAAAATGTATCTATCAATTTTACCATGATATAAATTCATAAGGGCTTTGAACTACCAACCAGAGGCATCTTGGCCCTGTAGGATGGGATTTATGATCCTTGTGAGCATGAAACTATCATAGAGGAAATCAAAACCTTAGGTTGTTAGGGTCCATCCCCAGCATGATTTCCCCATATCATTACTCATGGAATGAGAAACTCAAGACATGATTTATAAAATTTTCATATCCTTTTCAAAAGGATATTGGAATAATATTGACCCCAGGTGACCAAATTAAGATGTTCTACAACATACTCCTCATACTAGGTCCACATGCACCGTGACCATAAACTACATGCACATTGGTCAAACTGTATGAACATAAACTTTATCCTTTTATAGTCCAAATTGAAAGACCCTAAAAGGTAATTTTGAAAAAAATTAAATTCTATACTATCTCAACTCTTCATATATATATTTTAGTAAATTTTTATATCATATATAAATAAGGCATTTAGATCATAAGACCCACTTTATGGCCATAGTAAAATCAGATCCATGCTGGTAGGACCTTATTTTCCAGAAGAAAAAAAATTAGAGTAATGATATATTACATATACAGTCAATAATAATGTGTCCTCTAGGAATCAAAACAACTTTTAGGGTGTTACAATCCTTCATTAATATTACACTGTTCATAAAACAACTTCATGCATTTGATGTTTTTGCTAACAAAATGAGTTTCTTGAGTTTATATCCTTCTCCTGGAGCCCCATGGACCTTGGGATTCCACTCTCTTAGTTCATACCTATATCAAACTGGTAAAAGGGTATGGTTCATTCAAATAGACCCTTAGGTACTAGGAATCCCCCCTTAAATATAGGAACTATTTTCCTATCTGTGTGGAACATTATAGGATCCTTCCCTTAATGACAATGGACATGTAACCACTGGTTCCCGCTATAGTTTAACTCAAATATTCCTATACAATGATTTATAATTTTAATAACCAGGATATTTTTTCAGATTTGATATCCTTGATGTTATTTCATTGTGTATTGTACCCTTTCTCAAATTAGGAATTTGAAACTCCATTAGATGACCTTTTGATGGACCATAATGTGTGACTCGAAACCACATAGTGTAATTATCGATATTTCTAGAAAAAATCTATTTTTTTCTAGGGTTCCAAGACCCTTCCTTGGAAAGCTCTCACTCCACTTCAAACTCTATCATTTAGACGTTTGAGTACTCTCAAATCTTCAATGGAACTTGTAAATGTGTGGGGACACATATTTTTTTTCCATGCTATCGATGCATAATGAATTTCACCTACTAACTAGAGGATTCTAATCCATGAAGGAAAGGAACTCCAGTCCTCATGATCCCCAGTGACACACTGGTAGAACTCGACACTTTAGGGTGTTTTGGGTCATCCTTGGTATGTCTTCCCTATTCCATATTCATCGATTCAAACATTTATGTTATGATTTACACAACCCATATCCAAACTCTCTATGTGGACTCAACGTCCCCAATATTTTATAATTCACCAATAACATTCCCTAAATCTATCATGACCCTTGGGAAAGAGTGGGTACACCTATATTTTACCATGAAAGAAATGCATAAGGGATTTTACCTACTAACAAGAGGCATCCCCTCCTTACTATAAAGGAACTCCAATCCTCATGATCCCTGACAAAATTTTGGTGGAACTCAGCACCTTAGGGTGTTTTGGGTTATCTTGGGCATGTATTCTCCATTTTATATTTGATCAATCATTTCATGGAATCAAGACTAACTATATACCATTTTTACATTCTTACTGTATGACGTTAAAATACATGGAAGATGTCCTTATCGCATGATGTTAAACTATATGGAAAACATTGTTTCCATGGGACATTAAAATGTATAAAGAATATTAATTCACTAATGGTATATTACCAACTGTAGAAGTTCTGATTTATAATTCATTAAACAAAAAAAATATAATTTATGAGTTAAAAAGACCTTAAAATATAGCAGAACAATGTTGTAGTTTTCATATCCTTAAAACAGCCAACTGAAAGATACCTAATTATCTCTAGGTTAAAAAAATGAAAATGGAACCCTCAGAAAAATTCAAGTCACTTCTCCCTAGGAATGAATTTCATGGGGTCTAGAGAATATTGAGAACTCATACAATATAAAAGGCACAAAACATGTTTGGTTAAAACCCAATAAGAGGTAGGACTGAGAAAAATCCAAGCCCACACACGCAAAGATTTACCTATATGGATCTTAAAAAATTTAGGGAAATATAAATAAAAATATATTAATCTTGTAGGGATCACCATTTTTACCTAGAAAAAATAAATCTATGCTCATTAAGTTCACTAACATAGGAACAAATAACAACATTCTCCCTCTATGACATTTATTTTACCCAAATTATCCTTCTAAATAGATGATCTCAAGAAAAATGGGGAAGGTACATCAATGATTCATCTCTTGTCGGAGGGAATTCATGAGAATTTATCAATAAAAATCTTTTATTATTCAATAATTAAAATCTAGATGTTTAGGTTTGATAATAATTATGGAAATGATGGGTATCACTGATAATCCATACAACATCAAACTATCAAAATGTCATGCACAACATGAATAAAAGAAAACTAGATAATGACAAGTAAAGTTTGGAATATTTGTTCATTGAAAGCATTAAAAAGGATGAATATAAACATTCTATAGTCTCTCCAAGAATATTCAAAAAATGTTAATGGGTAAAATATATTCCCATGGTTAGATCAAAATAAGATCTTGCTATCAGATTTTTTCAAATCATCCAATGTTCGGTGGGAAGTATCAGTGGAATGTTGAAGTGCTATCTACTATGAAACCTCTTTCACCACATAAGGATGAAAAGTATCAATAAAATAAGATAAATATTAAATTCCTTTTTGAGTAGTCACCATTAAAGATGATGTTTTTAGAATATGAGATATGGGGTTAGTTACACACGCATCATATTATGGTATTTTTGCTATCAGGAGATCTATATGAGTGCATAGCTGAGATGATGTATGAAATCTATGTTCATGTTCCTTTGATGCTTCCCTTATTGACAGGGCTAGAAAACCTTCATCATCAAAACTAAATAGTTCATTCTTACTATTCAACATTCATTGTCGGATCCGGATGATTTACAGCATGATTCCATATAATGGATGGAGGTCAAAGCTGCTACCCCCAAATCAGAAAAAATCAATAAAACGAAATATTTTAGTCAAAAAACATCTCCAAGGGGATAATAGTGATCAATGAATGAATCTAATACCAGATTATACTACCTCATGATTATTCCTATGAAGTTGGTCCCTAATGAGCTCATTGGCCTATTGACCTAACATGATCATTTCTAGGTAAGGCATGAAGTTGAAATGATCATGTTATCTCAATATTCCAATGACCTCATGGGGGACCATTGGAATATCCTCAAATATATATATATTCAATATCCTCTAAAGAAATGATTCATTGGAAATCCCGGTAGTATTATGGTATTTATAGCAGTGGAAACTCTCTCATATCCATCCAAATTTGAATTGGAAGGGGATTCCAATATTGTAGGAGATGTTTCCTTACTGTATATGGATAATAAGTTGATAGAGATTAGATTTGATACTACTAGGTTATTAATTTACCCTTATACTAGTAGGGATTCCATCACTCATGTTCCCACTCGAATTCCTAAGTGTGAATCCCTGGCCAAGAAGATTCATCCACTCAAAAACATGGCTAAAACTATATATAGCTGAAGACTCAAGGAAACATATTATATAACCTAGTTTCCCAATGATTCATACTCTATAGCCTCAATTATTTCTAAATATTATCTCAATATGTTATGGACCTATTAGGAAGGACATCGATGAGGTCATATACAGTTGGTTGAGCCCCACTAATGATGAAAAAGATGTTGACCCATTCGTTAAACATAATAGGGGAGCTTAGATTTAGATCCTTCCTTAAATTCTTCTTTATAGTGGTAAGCAAGTCCCCTTCCATGATCACATTTTGTGGGGGGGGTCATCCCAAATATCAATGCAAGAAGAAACTCAACATACATCTTTCTAGGTGGAGATATCCCTCCCTGTTGATAAATGTCCCAAAGGCTAATACCTAACAAACTATGGACCAAAAGAAAATAATTAGAGTTATTCTACCAATGTAAATTCATCTCTTTAAGAAGTTCCAACTGATGATACATGATTAACTAATAAATCATTCTACCTCGTAAATATGAATGGAATGTAGTGTGTTAGAGAATTCAAAGCATCTCTCCCTGACCAAGACCTGCTGTGCCCATTCACCAAAAAAATTACTTCCAATATATAAGTCTCATTTTTATCTCTAAAGACTTATAATATTATTAAAGTGGGAGAAAATTATTCTCAAATAAATTTTATAAATTGAATGGTGGACAAGATCGTAACTGTCTGGGCACTGAGGGGAGTTTTCTAACAGATGGGATAATCCTTGTTGTGGTGTGACCATTAATTGAATATCCTTAGTGATTATAGTTTGAAAAAAGTTAAGGGAAAATTATAAACTACTATATGGGAGGTTTTAATAAGTTTAATCAATGACAAAAACATCCAGTTAACTAAATCTGTATAAATAAAGTCGATGTGATAGGGGATATCATTGAAGTTCAAGCACAAGAAGCACCTTCAAATCCCCCTTTACAGAGAACATGTGATACCGAGGGTTTTCATTTTGATTCCCATAAATCATGGACCTATGGATATTCATGGTAGAATACTTATGATAATCGGTATCCATCTTTGTGAAAATAATAAGATCATGTCAGGTGAGCAAAGAAGTCCTATTAAAGGGGTTCATGACTCCAAAAGCATCAAGAAAATATCATGAACCATGAAGGGATTTGTGATTTCATGACCTGATATGGGTCTAACAAATTTAATGACCCAGGGAGAAATCACGAATCATATGACCCATGGTGAATTATCATGACCATGTGTTCTGTTATAAGACTCATGATCGGGTGACCCTGGGATGGTCATGCGAACCACATAATGACCAAAAAATAACATGACTAAACCCAGTAGATCATCTAGATTATATAATACATCCATGTGGCTGAAAACTAGGTCATATTTTAAGAAAATTATAGAGAGTTCACTCATTGTTCATCTGAATGAGTTCTAAGAAAATGAAGTCATGCGGTATGAACACCCGGTCAAATCTGGTGAGACAATCTTGAGAAAACAATATTATGATTGATTCTTATAGGAAGATCTTGTGGAACAAATATTTTGATGAGGTATTTTGAAGGAGTCCTGAAATGATAGAGATCTTGATATATTTGGAATTTATAATTATTAGTGGAATAAACCATCCATCACTCCCCCATTTATTGGATTCTTCACAGAATTCCAAAGTTCACCTCGAATACTAAACGTCTCTCGAGACACCGATAGGAAGAATTCTTAGGGAATCAATAATGAATTAACTTTTCTCATAGCTGAGTCACTACCCTTATGGAATTTTATTTTTATGGGGGGTATTTTTTGATGCATTCCAAATGAGCATAATAAATTCTATAACTGAATAAATACTCTAATCATGGGTATTATTCTCTCCACAAAATAAAGGAGTTGAATGAAGTATATGAGGTAAAATCATGTAGATCATGTAACCTCCATAAAGAAATGTGATGAGATGACCCTACGAATTTCATCTGAATGGATCTTTCACTATTCATGGACTTCTTATGATCATGAAAATCCCCTCTTACAAACCATCATGTTCTTGGGAAGGCATCAAGATAAGCGCTAATGGTCATGAGAAGACTTCTAGATGAGTTCCTTCTATCATGAGACTTGCCAATTGATATAAAACTAACAATGATGTCAAACCCCTTTATAAAATAAATGTATATAAAGGTGGATGCCTCATGCTATGTAGAGTTATTTTTATTTTCATGTCACATGGTATTGTGATTCGCATAACCTCACGGAGCCGATAGAAATAATTAAACCTCGTTACATTAGAGAATGATGGCGTGTCACATCCATCGTGAGAAGGACCTCAGATATTTCCATTTGATCATGTGATACCCCTTAAGATCCACAGAAAAGGGCAGGTATTATCCATCACAAGACTC
This sequence comes from Viscum album, assembly GCA_963277665.1. NCBI lineage: Eukaryota > Viridiplantae > Streptophyta > Magnoliopsida > Santalales > Viscaceae > Viscum > Viscum album. The sequence goes on from OY728150.1 coordinate 259,062,946, forward strand.
ATGTACTACCATGAGATCCACCATTAATCACACAATGCATCACAAATAATAAAAAGTAGTTTTCCATGGAAATAACAGGAAATCATCATGATATACCCTACTAATCATGTGAAAACATGATAGAAAACCAATGGGAAAAGTATAAGAGACCTATAAAATAAAGAAGAAAATAAAACAAAAAAGTAATAAGCGTCTCACAAGGGGAAAGATATGTTTATTCTCATGTGAAGGGGTTATATGACCACTAAAATCACTATTAATCAAGTGAAGACTCTCCAGTGATATAGCATGATCTTGAGAGAGGACCCTGATAAGGTGTCCTAATCTCATGAGAGGCCTATCAAAATATATCTTGGTCTCATAATGGACCTCAAGAAAGTATTTTATGATCAAATGATAGCATTATGATGGGAATCCTGATCTTTCAAAGACTCCTATACATGTCATCCTGGTCCTGTGAAGTCTCTTTGACATGTCAACATGATCATATAAAATCCATTTGGTAAGTCACAGGTGAAATGAACATTGTGATGATGAATTGATCTCATGATTTCTAATTATCATAAGACACCTTGGATGACCCAAAAAAATATCATGTGAAGTACGTGATGTGAATACTCCCTCTTCTGACCCCAGCTAATATTTGCGAGATATGTGTCGTGAAAGGTGGAGTATAACTGAGGAAAATATGGCTATAAATCTCCCCTCAGCACAAAAAAAGCCACATATGCGAATAGGAAATGAAATTCATTGAAAATGGGAGGACAGAAGAGTGGAATTCTCATAGTAGAAATCCACACAATTTTAAGAGCCTTCCACCAGGTAAAATACAAGGAACGATCTGAGGGATCACACGGCATGAATATGTGCATCGCATCATCACTCTATCGATCATGCCAGGGACTTATGCTAGGACACCTAGATTATACGATGGATATTTTTCATGTTTAATGGTTTACACGATACCTAAATAAGATAATTCTTGATAAACCATGAGGCATATATGCAATAAATAATGAAAAAATATGGAAGAATCATGAAAATATGGATACACTAATCTTCATGTGACTCTTATGGCTTATCTAAATCATGTTATGACATCTGTAAATGTCAACCAAGTACTGAAAAGTACTCAATACTTTTCATATAGGTGTTTCAAAGACATCAAGACATGTCAACCAGGTTTTCTGAAGTCCTTAGGACATCCCACCCAAGTCTTAATGTGTCCTTTTGACATGTCTCCCATGTCATGAGGCACCACCCTAACATATCACCCATGTCATTCAGAGACATTTTAATATATAGAAAAAGTCTTGAGAAGTCCTCCAACCATATCTACCAAGTCATGTGACACCCTTCATACATTCCATCCAGATCATGCGATGACCTTTAGGCATTTTGTCCAAGTCATGCGATACCCTCTTGTCATATTATCCCAGTCATGTGGCATCCTCCAAATATGTCATCCAGATCATGTGATGTCCTCCAAATAAGTTGACTAGATCATGTGATTGTCTTTAGAAATTTCTACTAGGAAACTACTAAATATCTATAAATAATCACAAATTTCAAATATACATCCTCACATATGTCATACAAGAACCCCAGATATTTTCATAACACAAATAAGACACATTTGGAAGATGTCCCATGACATGATAGCCTTGTCCATTATCCATATTCAGGCATACCCAAAACTAAATATGAAAAAATCTGATTCCCTTCCAAATAGGATACATAGGACACCTTCCTAAGTCCCAATATCCATTCGCTATCTACTTCAACACAAGTCCATCCATATCTCTAACACTCTAACCATTGCGACCCAATCTCTCCAATGGGTTCGTCATTATTTCTCATTCATTAAATAATGTAGAAGCTAGATGAACTATGAAGACATTCATTATTGCTATAAAAAGGATGTGTAGGATGCCTTCTTGGGGCCTAATATCCTCATCAAACACTCCCCTAGTGTTTCCCTAACAAATAATTTCTGAATCTATATGCGATGAGAGTGATCACTTTCTATCCCTTTTTCCAACAATGAGCATGGTGCATGTGGGAACAAAGATTTTCAATAATCACATCATTCACTTCATAAACCTCCCCAGCTAGGGAAACCTCAGTGTATAAGACCCATTAAAAATAATGATCTGACTCCCACTATACAAGGGTATCCACCTTTTGTTATGTCCCATGGTTTCAATAAAACTTTGATTACTCTGATTTTTGCTATAATCAAGATAACTAGGAAACCTTAAGGATTAAACTCTATACCATGTGCCTAAGTTCTATCATATATGTAATTTCCAGATGATTTTAAACTTCATGGTTTAAATAAAATATGTGGTTTTTGAATAATGTTGTAAATAGTATACATAGAATTCCTTATAAAGGTTCAATCCCATCTTTGAAATATCAATCACCTCACTGTATATTAGTAAACTCCAAAGTTCCTAGTTATATGGATTCAAAATATAAGCACCTACCCCTTTCTAAGTAAAAATATGAAATTGATGAAGAACCTTTGATACATACTAATGGTCTTAGTAATAGAACACCCTTTTCAAATAGAAGGACTCAACACCTGATTTTTTTCTAGGGTAACTAGTTTTATATCAATATTTGGAAGATATTCATAAACATATCTTAAATCCAAAATAGAGACCCAAAATAGAAAAAAATCCCCCCAAAAGTGTGTGATGAGACCAACCTCTCATCCTCTCAACTAATGAGAGTTTCTAAATGAAATCTCATTTGAAACCCCAAATGAACACCTACCATTAGAAAGCTATCATGTACCTTATCATGGATGTGGGATCCATTGGAAGTTTCTAAGAAATGAAAATGGTGAAAAATAAATTAAAACAATTAACTATGTCATCCCCTTAATTGGTTAAAAAGGACATAATTCCCAATTCTTGTCAAACAATTTTGTTCCTACCACTAGTCATTTTCATCAAAAATGGTATAATTCCAGTGTAATCCTGGAGAGGGAATATATAGTCAGGATGATTGTATTAATTGATCGCACATAGATTTTATTATATACTCACTACCTAAAAACCTCATCAGTTTTATTATGAATTATAATATAATCCATAGTGAGAAGTCTCTTTCATAACTTCTTACACTTATTTTCAAGTTAATTAAGACAAGGGATAGTACAAACCCATTATCCTTATAATGAATAAGAAGAGGAAGAACAAGTAAAAGGAATCAATGACACATTCCAATTATAAGGCTTTAGATAATCATTCGTCCATGATAAAGAAGATCCAAAGTAAAGGAAAATAATATGACATGGTATGTTTTTCTTGTGGCAGGTAGGGTCACTTGAAGAGGAATTACACCCATCCAAATAATAAAGGGAAAGATTTAGGTCTATTCATTTTTTAGTGTAATATTTTCATATCCACGTGTTAGGTATTATACACTTCCTATGGTTATCACATTTGTATCAAAATACAAGAAACAAGTATATTTCAGAAGACTACCAGAGATGAGATGGGTCTACGAGCTACTAATGGAGAAAGACTGGATTCTCAGACCATTAGATACATTCATCTCACATTGCTGTCATGATTACTTTTGGTTTTAAAGAATTTTTATTATGTTTCTAGTGTTAAAAAGAACATTATTTATATTTCTTATTTATATATGGATATATTTATTTTCAGCTTTGTAAATAAGGTTTGTTACTTTTATCATGATATCATATTCTATGGTATGACATAGTTGGATAATAGACTTTATGTATTAAATTATCAAAACCAAATATTTGAAATTGGTCAAAAAAATTCAACTCATATAATTCCCATTTATAGAATCATCATCTTGTACATGTAAATGAGAAGCATTTGACAAAGCTCTATCAATATGGTTACTCCGAATCTATTGATATTCGTTCACTTGAAAGATGACATGCTTGTTTACAAGGTATGATAACCAAAACACCATTCGGTGTTAAGGTAAAATGTCTATAAAGCCTCTAGATTTGGTACATGATGATGTGTGCAGACCATTTCAAGTATAAGACTAGCGGTGGACTCTCATACTTTATTACTTTTACTGATGACATGAGTAGCTATGGTTATATCTACATAATTAATTATATGTACGAACCCAATGAGATGTTCAAAGATTTTAAGAATGATGTTGAGAATCATCTTGGTAAGAAGATAAAAAACTTCAATTGGATCGAGGTGTTGAATATCTTATCCAAGAATTTATCAACTTTTAATGGGTGTATGGTATTTTATTTCAACTCACTCCGCCTAATACACCATAATGGACTGGTGTTATTAAAAGAAGGAATTTTACCTTTTTTGACATGGTAAAATCAATGATGAGTTATTTTAGTTTTTCATTATCCTTTTGGGGATATGCATTATAGAATAAACTCTACATAATAAACTATATAGCAAATAAAGTAGAAAATAGTATTCCCTTCAAGTTATAGAGTAAAAAGAAGCTCATTTTTTCACATGTTCATGCACGGGGTTGCAATGCCTTTGTTAATGCTAGATTAAGAAAAAAACTACTTCATGATGCAAAAAATGTATATTTATATTGTAACACCCCAAGCTTTTACGGTACGCTTCTCTTTTAATAATACAGTAGCGTGTGTTGTACGCAACTTTGAGTTCTAACACACACCACAACCAATCAAAGTAGTCGTTATGAATAGTAATACATACTTTTTAAAATTTTAGAAATTTTATCTCTCAAAATGGACTAAATTTTTGGATTCGGGGTATCGAATTTAGCCTAAGGTGAAATTTTGGTACTTTTCAGATAACTTTAATATTTTGATGAATAGTGAAAATTATTAAATTTTAATTAAAAACAACTTTTTTAATCAAAATCATTAATAGTGATAAATTATGAATTTGAGTGATTTTAAAGTATATTTAGAATTTATTTTTACCATTTAATACAATTTTTGTCATTGGACATAATTTCAAAATTAAACCGGACATAAACAAGTATCAATCTTTTGATAGTTATTATATCTTAAAAACACACTTTTTGTTTTGACAGCGGGATTTAATTTTAAATTAATTTCTGCCACTTATGTGTTTTGAATTTGGAAAAATGGATTCCATATTTGGAATCAGGATTTTTAAAATGGGTAAATAGGTAACTTTTATTTTTAGACATTTTGAATAATTACTTCGGTAAATATTTTATTTACCATGGTTAAAGGGTAAATCCGGTAAATAAGGGTTAAAAAAATATTATAATAATACTAAATTACCATAAAACATGTCCTAACCTTATTGGTGGATACATTTCCGACCATGGGCATCTTTGGATCGATTTTGGGACCACATGGAGCCACTGGTAGGTGATAGGGACACTTTATTTTAATTAAGTTAAAATAAATACAAAAATGACATAAGCATATATCTTTTAAAAAAATTTACATAGTGTTATATATGTTTGATTTTCTACTATAAATATTAATTAGAAAGATAAAACTATTTCCTACATAATGGTATTTTATTTATAATTTTTATACATTATATAATTTAATTTATTTATGACACAATGGTGATGCAGTAATTACCTAATTAATGAAAAATTAGAATAATTGATATCATAAATACCCAAATAAAAGTAATTTGAGACTTTTTATAAATAAAAATAATTTTATAGGATAATATTACATGTTAGGATTTATTTAATTAACTTTTTTCGAATTAATCATTCTGTTATTATTTTTACAAAAATCAATTATTGAATAGTGTCAAAATTGACATAGAAGATTTTTTAAACAAAATATTATATTATTAATTGATATTAAATTCATAAAAATCTATGTTTCATCCAAGAGACTTATATAATGATATTTGTATCATTAATGGACCACTTGGGAGGTCTATTGGATGTATATAGTATGTTTATTAACCATATAATATAAAAATACAAAGAGACACTGTAAAAGTGAAACTAGTTAACTAAGAGTTAATACTTAAAGATATGGTTAATATAGTAACCCAAACCTGTCTAAATCCTATTGGTTGAGTGTTTTTCGACTTATCCCCACCTTAACATTTAAATAATCCACTTTGTATCCATTAGAAACCGAATATGAATTTATTATAAAATAATATTTCTAGCTTTTCCAAAGGTGCCCCTCACCCCTCTTATAAAAGGGCACACCCCCTTCTCATTAATTCACACATTCAAAGCCTTTTTGTTCGGCCAAACCCTGACCAAATACTCTCTTACATTCCCTCACTACAATCTAGAGGCCTTAGTTTGATCAGAAATCCAACCTAAGGATCCCTTTTGATCAAATCAAAAGGAAGAACTGGAAGAAGAGGTAATGTTTTCGCCACCCTTTTTCAAGTTCATTTCTTCTTCAACTTCTTCTTTCTTTGTTATTACCATTCTAAAATAATAAATCCAGTATATCCAATATAATTTGATATTATTATAAATATGGTAAAACCATATTCAGTATTCTATCCATCCTTTGAATGACATGTCACCATATGTGCGTACGTACGGCTTACCGTCTCCACGTCGTGGTGTAATTGTTATTCAATATATTATTATTTGGATTGGTATAATAATGATGTGTAATTCATTTAATAATAAATATAACATGATAATGATTCTTTATATATGATATATCATCCAATTATATATTATATTAATATTAAAAGAATGATATTTTTGCTCGTGCGTACGTACGGATTACCCTCTCCAAGACGCGATGAGATTCATTTCCAAGTTCACCATTCATCGACGATTATAAAAATATATATTACTAATAAGTATGTAATATATGAAATAATAATGCTACTATAAATATATATATTTATATATATAAGTATTTATGTACTTACATATATCTTATTCAATACTATGTAAAAACGGAAATAGCCTTTATGCGTACGTACGGACTACCGTCTCCATAAGCGGTGTTTTCCATTTCATATATACGTCTATTATAAAATTTTATATTATAAATATATATGATAAATAAATCATTTTTTATATTCTGGAAGTATTTAAATCATGATCTATATGATACAATCAAGAGTAACATGTTAAAACATGTACGATTAAGAAAGCGATTATTACCCGAAATATTAATATAACATGGAAATTATCATTAAATGGGTAGTATAAAGTCATAAATGAATAATGTATGATATCATAAATATTAATATGGTTCTGGTATAATTTAATAACATACTATAGTCTTCATACAGGAGGCTAAACGTACCCTCTACTAAAGGAAAGTGCAAGGTTAGGGGTTTTCATCTCACTCTTTATTCCCGTGAGATTCATGCCATATTGCCACTATTACCTTTTGTGTGTTGTATGTACTGTCCATAATTATATTATTTGTGTAATAAACTTTAATTTATGTGTATTTACATATTGATTGTATGATACCTCTTTCAAGGGGTGTATGTTTTGTAATTTACCAAATTGGTAAGGGTTAATTTCACAATCTCTTTATTATTAGAGGTTGTTTCTATGTAAGTATCTACTGGAACCTCTTTATCATCCACATCCATGTTTCTTAAAAATATATTTCAAAACATTCTTAATATTTTATATATAATGGGTTAAAGTCATTTATACCCTTGTTTTACTTTTTATAATAAGTTTATAAAGGAATCTTTTCGTCATTTTCAAAACAAGGTCCTTTTTAACCTTTTTGACAGAATTAAGGTAAGAATGCCTTTTTAACTTATACGGCGGGTGTGGCTATTTTCCGCTATTATAAAATCTTAGAATATTCACTTACAATATTATAATGAAATTTTCAAAGTAAATGTTTTATTTTATAATTATGTGACTTTTAAATGATTTCAAAAAATAGATATTTCTCTCAAATAGTTTTGATTTCATCTATGTCAACATCCTTTGATGGATTTTAAGATTATTTGAAGTTGATTTATTATGATACAAAACTTCCATATTGTATTGAAGATTTTGTGATATGTTTGACTGTGGATGTGTTATTTTTATACCATTCATGGTTTATTGTGAAAATATTGACATTTCGTATGCTAGTTTTAATACGAATGTTTTTGTTATATTTCAACCTCTTCTTAAGATTATTGTGTTGGACTAGTATGTTCCAGGTTGGGGACCGGTAAAAGTAAGCCCTCCGGGTTGGGGTTCGGTTATAGTAGACCCTCGGGGTTGGTGTCTGGTTATTAGAGGCACTCAGGGTTGGTGTCCGGTTATTAGAGGCACTCCGGGTTGGTGTCCGGTTATTAGAGGCACTTCAGGTTGGTGTCTGGTTATTAGAGGCACTCTGGGTTGGTGTCCAGTTATTACAGTCACCCCAGGTTTGAGTCTGGTTACAAAGGCTCTCCGGGTTGGGTTCCGGTTAAAATTATCCCTTAGGTATTGGCACGAGGCCTTGACATAGAAATTAAAGTTCGACATTATGCATTCCATCATTATGAAAGTGGTTAGTGATATTGCTTGGGATTATTCAACTAGTATAATATCCATGTGAATAAGTAACTGGATTACTTCATTTTATTTTTGTCATATTATGATGAAGTTCAATTTTAAAAGGCTTTTGTTTTATTTATACATTTCCTTAAATGTTTATAATTATTTATGAATGTTTCCGCTGTATTGTTATCCTTACTGAGCATCTGAGCTAACCCCTTTCTATGTTTTATTTTTCCCAGGATTCCAAGAAGTGTATAGTGATTGATATTCAGGGTTAAGCCAAGGGAATAATGGCGTTTGTGAAGGATTATTTATGTTGTTTTGTATGTTATGAAGTGTAATGTAACATTCATTTATGTAATCTATTTTCCAAGACTGCTAAACCAATCGGTCCTTCGGGACTTGATTCCTTGTAATCATGCCAATGTATTAAAATAATGCACCGACTCTGGGTAACTGGGGTCAGGGCGTTATAGTTAGTATCAGAGGATGTTTATCAATAAACTTGGAAACTAGATTTAGATAAACTTTGATTAGAGAACATTACCCTAAGATAGACTTTGAGGATTAGTATAGAAGAACTTCTTAGAATTATGGTAATGTAGAGATTTTGTGAGTTTTCCAAGAAAATACATCCCTGTCTGGATACGAGTAGGTAGAGGCGGCTCTGGCACAGATGTACCTAGGGGTAAAACCTGAAAATACCGCTTTGAGCTAGACTTGAACGGGAACTGGTGCATGAAAACGGGCCTTGCTGCACTCTTGGTTACGACACTCCTAGGGGATATGCTTGGGACAATTCTCATTTTCTTTACAAACTGCTATGAAGGGTTTGTGAGTATATACCTCCTCAAAGAAAACATTTTTGTGATTATGGATTATATCCATAAACTTTTCAATTTATGCTAGGTATTTTACATGTTTGGAATTATGAATTGTGATTCATAAACTGACTTAGTTTATTCCATTGTTTAGAAATGGTGCCCAGTAGGAGGAATGAGAACTCCAGCAATATGTATGATCCAAAGAGTAAGAAGGGTCATATCATTCATGGTATTAAAACAACATTTATAAAGTAAATAGTCTCCCATGTATTATCATCATATGAATAAATAGTATCAAAAGATCAGTAAATAACTCTCTGAATTCTATGGATTTGAAGGGATGTCAGAGAAGAAAATTATGGTAGAAAGAAATATGGATAAAGGGAATAAGAGAAAGAAGTATTTTACAATATGTGATAAATGTGGAATGAATCACCATGGTAAATTATTGAATGGAATGGGAGATTTATAAGTGTGGAGAAAAAGGATACCAATTATGTAATTGAAAGGTTAAGAAATTTTTTTCAAATGTACAATGCTTCATCTGCAAGAAGTTGGGAAACTACGCAAACCAATGTCCGAATCATCAGAGTATGCACCAAATGATGCTAGTTGGATAATAATAAAGTTATGATACTACCATAGATGAAGAGGAATGACTAGTGTTCTTATGTTGTTATTAAAGTATTATTTCATTTGAGTTTTGTATCAATGATGTACTGGTTATATGAATTATGGAGATAAATAAGGATTGTACTGAAGTACTATTTCATTGAGGATTTGAGATATTATGTTACTATAAAATGTGACTCTACAGCAAGTTAAAATTTTTGTAAATTATATGGTTGAAGGAAAGATAAACCTTAATATGGTTCTAATATTGAGGTACTGATTTTGGAATAAGACATGGTTGATTTGTGTCAATCATATTAGATATTATTGACTGCCTTGAAACTGATTAAAGATTTGTATATTACATTATTGTTAGGGTTTAGAACATTTTTGGATGGATGAAGTATATCCAGTATTCTATAAGGAATAAGAGAGCATGAATGTAATCAATAAGGTTTTATGGTAATTGAAGATGTTTCGGTGTTTTAAAATAATACATGATGAAGGTATTCACATGCTATTACAGGGTAAAAAGGATCTACATTATGTTTACCTATCATATAAATTTTGGACTGAGAGTTTACATAATTATTTTGGATCAGTCTAAAGGTTGGAAGGTATTATGTTTGAAAGGTTATTTTTGGATTTTTATAAAAGTACAACACACAGACCGTGTGACGACCCCTTGCGTTGGACAAAGCTGCGTGAATCGAACCCACAACCATAGTGAAATTGGGATTTATTTCCTACCACTGGACTACCTGAAGTTTCTGGATGGTATAATGTTGTTTTTTAAGGGTTTGATATGTGAATTATAAATTCATTATATTTGGAACCCTATACGATTAGGATAAATAGCGTATTTTGGAGTTGTATTATGTTTTGGGGTGAAAGATGAGTTTGTGGTAGAAATTTATTGATGAATAAAACTATAATTATAAATTAAGTATATCTTTTTATGATCTTATCCAATATCATAAATAAATTCCTCAGCCTTAAGAAAAGGAACTTAGAACAAAAATGTTGTCCTAGATGATACCTTAGATCATCACAAATTTATGGCTTTGAGATTGTTGGCCTTTTCATAGCCATGTTCTCTACCACTCTCCATCAGATATTAATGGTTATATTTCTCTTCTATATCCATATTTTCCAACATGGAACCCCAGTATGTGTTATTTTCGGTAACCTTCATACTTACCACTCTTTATTTTCAATAGAGGCCTCATTAATCCATTTTTCGATGTGGGATTTCAACTAAGATATTTGAAATGTCAACCCCAAGTTTCTAATACTGAGTATAAATTGCGAGGACACAATTTATTGAAGGAGGGGATAATTTAACACCCCAAGATTCTACGGCACGCTTCTCTTTGAATAATACAGCAGCGTCTGTTGTACGCAACTTCGAGTTCTAACACACACAACGACCAATCAAAGTAGCCGTTATGAATAGTAATACATACTTTTTAAAATTTTATAAATTTTATCTCTCAAAATGGACTTCATTTTTGGATTCGGAGTATCAAATTTAGCCTAAGGTATAATTTTGGTACATTTCGGATAACTTTAATATTTTGATGAATAGTGAAAATTGCTAAATTTTAATTAAAAACAACTTTTTTAATCAAAATAATTAATAGTGATAAATTATGAATTTGAGTGGTTTTAAAGTATATTTAGAATATATTTTTACCATTTAATACAATTTTGGTCATTGTACAAGAATTCACAATTAAACCGGACATAAAAAAGTATCAATCTTTTGATAGTTATTATATCTTAAAAACACGGTTTTTGTTTTGACAGCGGGAAATAATTTTAAATTAATTTTTGCCACTTCTGTGTTTTGAATTTGGAAAAATGGATTCCATATTTGAAATCAGGATATCCAAATTGTGTAAATAGGTAAATTTTATTTTTAGACATTTTAAATAATTACTTCGGTAAATATTTTATTTACCATGGTTAAAAGGTAAATCCCGTAAATAAGGGTTAGAAAATAATATTATAATAATACTAAATTACCCTAAAACGTTTCCTAACCTTATTTGTGGATACCATTCCGACCATGGGCATCTTTGGGTCGATTTTGAGACACCATGGAGCCACTTGTAGGTGATAGGGACACTTTATTTTAATTAAGTTAAAATAAATACAAAAATGACAAAAGCATATATCTTTTAGAAAAAAAAATTTAGATACGGTTATATAAGTTGGATTTTAGACTATAAATATTAATTAGAAAGATAAAACTATTTCCTACATAATGGTATTTTATTTATAATTTTTAGACATTATATAAGTTAATTTATTTATGACACAATGTTGATGCATTAATTATCTAATTAATGACAAATTAGAATAATTGATATTATAAATACCCAAATAAATGTAATTTGAGACTTTTAATAAATACAAATAATTTTCTAGGATAATATTACATGTTAGGATTTATTTAATTAACTTTTTTATAAGTAATTATTCTTTTATGAGTTTTTACAAAAATCAATTATTGAATAGTGTCAAAATTGACATAAAAGAGTTTTTAAAACAAATATTATATTATTAATTGATATTAAATTCCTAAAAATCTATGTTTCGTCCAAGAGACTTATATCATGATATTTTTATCATTAATGGACCACTTGGGGGTCTCTTGGATGTATATAGTAAGTTTATTAACCATATAATATAAAAATACAAAGAGACATTGTAAAAGTGAAACTAATTAACTAAGAGTTAATACTTAAAGATAAGGTTAATATAGTAACTCAAACCTATCTAAATCCTATTTATTGAGTAGTTTTCAACCTATCCCCACCTTAACCTTTAAATAATCCATGTTGTATCCATTAGAAACCGAATATGAATTTATTATAAAATAATATTTCTAGCTTTTCTAAAGGTGCCCCTCACCCCTCTTATAAAAGGGCACTCCCCCTTCTCATTAATTCACACCTTCAAAGCCTTTTGGTTCGGACAACCCCTGCCCAAATAATCTCTCAAATTACCTCAATACAACCTATAGGCCTTATTTTGATCATAAAGCCAACCTAAGGAGCCCTTTTGATCAAATCAAAAGGAAGAACCCGAAGAAGAGGTAATGTTTTCACCACCCTTTTTCAAGTTCATTTCTTCTTCAACTTCTCCTTTCTTTGTTATTACCATTCTAAAATAATAAATCCAGTATCTCCTATATAATTTTATATTATAATAAATATGGTACAACCATATTCAGTATTATATCCATCCTTTGAATGACATGTCACCATACGTGCGTACGTACGGCTTACCGTCTCCACGTCATGGTGTAATTGTTATTCAATATACTATTATTTGGATTGGTATAATAATGATGTGTAATTCATGTAAATAATAAATATAAAATGATAATTATTATTTATATATGATATATAATCCAATTATATATTATATTAATATCAAAAGAATGATATTTTCGCTCGTGCGTACGTACAGATTACCCTCTCCACGACGTGATGAGATTCATTTCAAGTTCACCATTCATTGACGATTATAAAAATATATATTAATAATAAGTATGTAATATATGAAATAATAATGCTACTATAAATATATATATTTATATATATAATTATTTATGTACTTACATATGTCTTATTCAATACTATGTAAAAACGGAAACAGCGTTTATGCGTACGCACGGACTACCGTCTCCATAAATGGTGTTTTCCATTTCAAATATACGTCTATTATAAATTTTTATATTATAAATATATATGATAAATAAATCATTTTTCATATTCTGGATGTATTTAAATCATGATCTATTTGATGCAATCAATAGTAACAAGTTAAAACACGTACGATGAAGAAAGCGATTATTACCCGAAATATTAATATAACATGGAAATTATCATTAAATGGGTAGTATAAAGTCATAAATGAATAATTTATTATATAATAAATATTAATATGATTTTGTTATAATTTAATAACATACTATAGTCTTCATACAGGAGGCTAAACGTACCCTCGACTATAGGAAAGTGCAAGGTAAGGGGTTTTCATCTCACTCCTTATTCCCGTGAGATTCATGCCATATTGCCACTATTACCTTTTGTGTGATGTATGTACTGTCCATAATTGTATTATTTGTGTAATACACTTTAATTTGTGTGTATTTACATATTCATTGTGTGATACCTATTTCAAGGTGTTTATGTTTTGTATGTTACCAAATTGGTAAGGGTTAATTTCACAATCTCTTTATTATCCGAGGTTGTTTTTACGTAAGTATCTACTGGGACCTCTTTATCATCCACATCCATGTTTCTTAAAAATATATTTCAAAAAAGTATTACTATTTTACAGATTATAGGTTAAAGTCATTTATACCCTTTTTTGACTTTTTATAATAAGTTTATAAAGGAATCTTTTCATCGTTTTCCAAACAAGGTCCTTTTTAACCTTTTTACAGATTTAAGGTAAGAATGTCTTTTTAACTTATACAGCGGGTGTGGCTATTTTCCACTTTTATAAAATATTAGAAGCTTCCCTTACAAGCTTATAATGATATTTTCAAAGTAAATGTTTTATTTTATAATTATGTGACTTTTAAATGATTTCAAAAAATAGATATTCCTCTCAAATAGTTTTGATTTCATCTATGTCAACATCCTTTGATGGATTTTAATCTTATTTGAAGTTGATTTATTACGATACAAAACTTCCATATTGTATTGAAGATTTTGTGATATGTTTGACAGTGGATGTGTTATTTTTATACCATTCATGGTTTATGGTGAAAGTATTGACATTTCTTATACTAGTTTTAATATGAATGTTTGTGTTATATTTCAACCTCTTCTTAAGATGAATGTGTTGAACTAGTATGTTCCAGGTTAGGGACCAGTAAAAGTAAGCCCTCTGGGTTGCGGTCCAGTTACAGTAGACCCTCCGGGTTGGTGTTCGGTTATTAGAGGCACTCCGGGTTAGTGTCCTATTATTAGAGGCACTCCGGGTTGGTTTCCGGTTATTAGAGGCACTCCGGGTAGGATTCCGGTTACAGAGGCTCTCCGGGTTGGGTTCTGGTTATAGTTATCTCTTAGGTATTGGCACGAGGCCTTGACAGAGAAATTAAAGTTCACCATTATGCATTCCATCATTATGAAAGTGGTTAGTGATATTGCTTGTGATTGTTAGACTAGTAGAATATCCATGTGAATAAGTAAATGGCATTACTTCATTTTATTTTTTCCATATTTTGATGAAGTTCAAGTTTAAAAGGCATTTGTTTTAGTTATACATTTCCTTAAATGTTTATGCTTATTTATGAAAGTTTCCGTTGTATTGTTATCCTTACTGAGCTTCTGAGCTCACCCCTTTCTATGTTTTATTTTTCACAGGATTCCAAGAAGTGTATAGTGATTGACATTCAGGGTTAATCCAAGGGAATAATGGCGTTCATGAAAGATTATTTATGTTTTTTGTATGTTATGAAGTGTAATGTTACATTCATGTATGTAATCTATTTTCCAAGACTACTAAATTGATCGGTCCTTTGGGACTTGATTCCTTGTAATCATGCCAATGTACTAAAATAATGCACCGAATCTGGGTAACTGGGGTCGGGGCATTACATATATGTAAGGGGATACTATCTATACAACACTTCATACAAGAAAGTGATTTTCATAATACATACCATTTTTTATGAGATTGAGCACATTATCAAGGAGGATAGTGGGAGAAATAATGACTTTGATGAAGTTAATTCACAACATATAAAAGTGTTAGAATAGGAACATATTCTACAAGTCCCCATAGAAAAATCTTTCCTTAAAACACAAGTGTTATGTAGGAGTGTTGGAGAGGTAATAGAATCAAAGAGATATGGTTTTCTAGTCACTGATCATGGTGACTAATTATTGAGTGAAAATGATGATTTTATCTTTTACAAGGAGGTATTATAGAGCTCATAAGATGCAAGGTATCACAAAGATATGAATTATGAGATGGATTCCATGTATAAAAACTATTTTTTTCATTCTATTAGATATTTTATTTGATGTTAAGCCTATTGGTTATAAATGGTTATTCAAGATAAAGTTGTAAATAAAATTTAAATTGATTACTTATAAACCATTAATAGTGGGTAAAGGGTTTATTAAATTTCAAGGCGTTGACTATAACACAACCTTCTATCGATTTTCCATGCTTAAACCCATCATAATTATTTTTCCATGGCATCTTACCATAAATATTATATTTAGAAAATGGAGTTCAAAACATATTCCCTTAACTAGAAACTTTTTGAGGATGTGTATATAGAAAAACCAAAATGTATTATGACCCTGAGAAATTCCAAAACGGCATGGAAGATTTAAGGATCCAATTATGGATTAAAGAAAGAATTCAGGTCGTGGGAAATTTGATTTAATGAAGCCATAAATTAATTTGGTTTCATTAAGAACAAATGTGAGCAATGTGTTTATAAGAATTTTAGTGGTAATATAGTTGTATTCAAAGTAGTGTATGTTGATGATATATTAATAATTATAAATGATATACCATCCTTACAAGAGGTTATGTCATGGTTGAGAAAGTGATTCTCGATGAAGGACACGATTGAATCAGTGTACATTCTTGGGATAAAAATCATGCATGATTGATCCAAGAGTCTGATCAGACTATGTTAAGGTATATATATTAATTAGTTAATGGATAGGTTTATTATGTAACAAACCAATAGGGTATTAGTTCTATTGGCACGTTGTATATATCTTTCCAGGAAATTGTGTCCTAATACACAAGTGGAAGGAGATAAAATGAGTAATATCCCAAAACCATATGTGATAGGGTCCTTTATGTATGCCATTTTATGTATGAGGCTTGATATTGACTATGATTTAATTATATTAAGAATATATCAAGTAGATCTAGTTGAATAACATTGGGCTAAGGTTAATATTATTTTTAAGTATATGAGGTAAACTAAGGAAATGTTATAGGTGTACAAAACAGATGAATAGAAATCCATTTGGGGTTATACGAATGATATATTTCATATAGATCAGAATGATTTTATGTCACAGTTTAGATATATCATTTATCTCAATGGAGGATCTTTGAGCTATAAGAGTTCAAAACATATATTTTTCTCTTATTCTACAAGGGAGTCAAAGTATATTTCAACTTCTAATATATCCAAAGAAGTATTTTGGATATGAAAATTTGTTCAAGTTCTTGATGTGGTTTCTAAAAGTAAATACCATGTCACAATTTATTATGATAATAATGCAGTGGTGGATCTCTCCAAATAGTTGAGGTCACACTAAAGGAAAAAATACATACATAATAAAACTCATCAATTGAGAGATTTTTCTTAATCAGGTGAAGTTATAGTGAGAAAATTATCCTTAGAGAAAAATATGGAATACACTTTGACCAAGGATTTATATTTTCAAAGGAATGGGTATCTTATGAGAGAAAGTGGACTTGAAGTTTTTTTTCAATTGGATCTAATGCAAGATGGAGTTTTTCGGAGTTGGTTCCCTAGAACTCACTTTTTAGTACTTTATTACCTATTTTTATATGTATTTTTATTATTATATAATTATTTTTCCTATAAATGAAATTTTAATGTGATAATTTCTTGAGAATATATGTCGAGCTAAATGTTTATATAATTTCCCTGATATAATGAGAACCTAGAGGTACAACAACATTATTATTGATCCTTGTTCTATGGTTCGATGATATTTTATGACAGGACATAGATGATATAGGATGTTAGGGGTAAGTGGCTCATAATTCACTGGAACATCTTCTCACTGTGTTCTCCCATGGTAATCACTAAGATATAAGGTTATGAGGATAGAACTGTTTAATAGAAAATCCATATTTCTATGAGTAATTGTATTTTACTATATATGTACATGTGTTTGATCCTTATACATTAATATTATAATTAATGGATACCATGACATGTGATATTTTATTTATTGATGAAAACTGTGATGATATATTCTTGTGGTGATCTAGGGTGTATTGGGTTCGTCACAAATGACCTTTCCTTAATGGATAATGTGAGAAATGATTTATCCCTTGAATCCTCTAATGGAATTTGGTATCCTAGTCCCTTCAATGATAATTGAACTACTTATATAAATCCATGGCCATGGCGTTTGGTAGGTGAGTTCATTTCCTTAATGTTATAGAAAGAGACAATGGTCATATAGGTTGATGGCACTGGCATGCAAACTACGTGTTTCAAGATATCATGATAATGTAATTATATTATATAGTAAGAATTCATATGAGGTTGGATGTCACTGAAAAATTATATTTTTTATCTATGAGAGACTTGTCATGTTGTTATATTATAACCTTGGACTTTAGAAAATTATGCTTAATACCACTAAGAAATAAACCTATAGTGACACACAATTAGAGTGTCTGAGATTAAAGTTAAATTAAAGTAATGATTTAAATGGATGGAATAAATAATATTTTTCAGGTTTGGTTGATGTCCATAATTTAATCAAAATTTATTTCAAATAATTAGTGTGTTAAATAATAATAATAAAATATTTGTTTTAAATTTTATATAAAAAAATATTTGTTACATTTATCATAGTATAGTGCAGTGAAATTTATTTATTAAATAGTCATTATTCAATGATGGGTAAATGTCGACTCGGGAAAGTGGACCGAGATTAATGGTCATATTGAAAATAATATAAATGTTATTTATTTGTATATTCTTAAAGGTGTTGAACATGTCAATATAATTATAATAATATTGTAATTATTATTGGACATGGGTTAAATTATGAATTGTAAATATGTAAAGGGGTTAGGGTGAAATTTTCCAACCCTAAACCTGCCATAATAAATATTTGATTAAAACACTTTCCAAAAAATATAATTAGTGTGAGAAATGGATAGAGTGAGACTTTCTCAATCCCTAGAGAGAGATTAAGATATCTAGAGTTATCTCATACCTTCATCTCTTAATAAAACAAGAGAACATCAAGAGTTCTTTCTCTCTTGAGAAGAATTTGGTTGTGGTCAACCATGAACAATGTAAGTCATCAGGATCGGTCATGCTAGCAACAAGAGATTCTACATCATCATTCAGAGATTGTGTTGCATGTGTGGATATCCTCTAAAGGTATTCTTTACATGAATCTTGTTGTACAATGATGATATAACATGATCATTTTATACAGATCATCAACAAAATGGGAATTACAAGTTGAGTTAATTCTATATCTTCTCATAAATTAATTATAAATTACATGTAAATATCCATCCCATATGGGTTCCGATATTCTAATCTAGTTAATTATTCTACTTTTTTGACATGAAACTTTGATCATGTAAAGAAATGATTACAAATGATTTGAAATTAAAATATGTGTTTTTAGACCATCAAATAACGCTTCTTCTGTTCCTGAAACCTACACCTAGATCTCACCATGTGGTGGTTAGTAGTGAAGGAAAGGAAATTTGTGGAATAATAATAAATATGATGAAACGTGACCAAATAATTAAAAAATATTAATACATCTATAACAACCCAACAATGGTTCAATCACCTATAATATCAAATATTAATTTACTAAAATAACATTTTTCAAAGAAGAAGGATATATAGATGATAAATGAGCATAAAAATACATTTTTTGTATGGTTTTAGGAAAATGAAACAAATACTTTTTATATTACTGAATCATTAAGATGGTTTGTTGGTGACACATATATAAATATTATCACATGATCTAAGTATGAAATTAATGTTTATTCATTTTATACCAAGGATCAAGAAAAAAAAGTTTATTTTAGAATAACAAAATAATGGTTTCCACTAAAGAAATTATTTTTTCATGTACAGAAGAAACATAAAAATATAAAACACTTTCATATTATGGATTTGTTTGAAGATATATGGTAGATTAATTTAATGAAATTCCAAGTACCTTTTTCATGTGTCATTAGGTTGATAGTATAAATGATGTTATAATTGATAAACACAAATTTACACTTGAACATTTGAAATACTTAATATAAGAATATTACAATACAAAAACATATAAAAAATCCTTGATTTGATTTTTTTAATAAAATATATCCACATTTTTTTAATATCCAATTATTTCTAGAAGATTTCCCATAATGATGAATTTAGAAATGTTAAAATGTCATCAAGGAAAATGAAAAAAACCACAGTTCAATCCTGGTAACCATGCCAAAATACACATATATAATACAATATCAGAAGTTTATTCAGAATAATTTTAAAATCCAAAGGATATTTTTTTAAATGATGCAAGAACATATACTCCACAACCCAGGCTATGATTGATTAAACTTGATATTTTTAAGAATACCTGCTGAAATTGTTCTTATATAAGATTAGTTTAGGGAGAACTAATTATTTTTTGGTCTTTGACCAATTCCATATAGTTCAATGTTCCCCATAGATGATTAAATTGTATATATATGAAAATAAAATTGATAAAAGAAAAATGAATCCTCATTTTGTGGTAAAAAATATAAGTCATAGTTGATTTGGAATAAGAATAATCTAAACTGAAGATATGGAGTTGTTCCACCATGGTTTTGAGAACCACACCAGAGTTAAATTGTGTTAGATTATATTGAGAGAGGTTATTAAAGATTAAACTTCAATGAACCCTCCTAGACATGGAGTATCAAAATGGGTAGAACCACATGAATTGGGTTATGTCACCTTCTTGATGCATCCCTTTTCTTATTTCATAACATGTTTTGAGGATCATTAATGGTATTGAAACTATGAATGTTAAATTTGTGGTATCATAATATCAATGCCTTGATTTCAAAAAGGGTAATAATTTTTTGTAACTCATATGTTCCCTTTATGCCATGAATTTGGTCAACACATGTTATTAAATATAAAATTATAGTGGTATAATTCAAAATACATATGGTTTCATTAGGGTTAAGTTTGGGATTATATATTATGAATGATAGAGAAAATTTAATGAAGATTCAATTAGATTTGTAACATGAACCAGATAGATAGGCATAGATGTATGGATACTTTCTTGGATTGACCTAGATACTTAAAGAACTTTAATGGAATAATTTCACACTTATATAGTAAATATTGAGGTTTATGGTAGTTAAGATTCATTTATTTTCTTTTATGCAAGATTTTTCTTGTTTTCCCATGAGATTTAATATTCTATCACCAAAGAACACTTACTCATTCATGATTCTTGACCATTCAAACATGATTGTGTAGTTTTATTAAGGGATTATGGATCGAGAGTAAGATAATGATTCATTACCATAACTAGTTAATTTTTCTCATGAATTGAAAGTGTTATATTAGTATCACATTGATCCTAATTCAATTCATATCACATAATTACCTTGTTAGAGTGAGTTTTATTAAGGGATAAACAATAATGTGGTATTGGACGATGGGACACTAAGATCCAACCATAATTAACTATTTATTTAAGATAAATTGGAATCCAACTACGTATTATTTGATTACTCAAACGATAAGAGTTGAATGGACATAGACTGTTTTAGTTGTTACTAAACATGGAGGAATAATTACCTTAAAAATTCATGAAATTAGGAAAAAAAATGAATCCACCAGATAAAGCAATCATAACTTCTTAATAGATGTCATCTAAATTCAATCAACCATTTTTATTGATTATAAAATTATTTCTTCAGTTCTAGTTCATTCTTTGATATTTTTTCATTTTTATCTAGATTCCTCTCCAAAATATGTTTCAAATTTGTTTTAGAAAACATCGATGGATAAAACATTTCAAAAATGTTGACATAAAAAGGATCCATGTGTCCCCAGTGGTTCAAAATAAAGGCTTACAATTCATGTACTATAGTTTTATAGTTTTTTTATTAGAGTAATATAAATTATAAAATATTTATTGTGAAATAAACCCTTATGAGGTGATGATTCTTAGAGGTGTGTCATTTTTTTAGTATTATTTTTGTGTAAAATGGTATAGATCTTGCTGAAATAGCCAATACTTGTTTTTCTGTTCATTAATAACTTTTCTATTTATATTTTAAACTTTTATTTTATTTTTTCTACATGTGTGTATGTGTTCTTATCATTTTATAATTCATGTATATGAACTACGCTCTACATATTCAATCACGGTGCATAGATCTGGCATAACCACTCAACTTTAATCCTAGAATCAATAACTATATTTTTCAAAACTGAAGAGAAAGGGTAGTGAACCAGGTGCACCGTTCACCATATGAATAACTTGAAAAAAAATTCATATCCCAAGGAGGACGATGCGTGATTAGACTGATGAATTATCCACTTAAATCCTTAAATATAAATATTAAAATCACTTCTAAGCCATTAATTTTGGAAAAAACATTGAGTTGAGGCCAAGAGTTATTCAAGTGATTCAATATTTGATATAATTTATAGGGATGAAAAATAATGAACCCCGTGACCATCTATTAAATTATAAGGAGATCTATGATAATTTTAAGAGAAATAGAGTCATTGATAATGTCATCATACTCTGATAATTCACATCCTCATTGATGTGATGAGATAAATAGTGATAAAACTCTTATCCACCTGGTTATACCATTACATGCAATGCTCTCTCAATAATATTTCTAGATAGATACTTCCTATCTATAATGGTAGAAAATCTAAAAGTGAAATTCAGAATATGGTACAACAAGAGGGGGTTCTACCTTTGAATCATGGAATAAATTTAAGGAATAACTCTAGATATTTCAATATCATGGAGTTTCCCATTGTATAAAATTTTAAACATTTTACTCTAGTTTTTAAAATTATTTCTGAGTATTAGTCGATTAAACAACAAATATGAGGAATAATGTAGAAGATACCCAAAAAATATCAAGTTATTTTGGATGATCTTTCTTATAATATCTATTAGGGGGAATGATTTTGAGTCTTATATATGTGGGTATTATTTCAATTTTAGTAGACAACCAAGATGGATGATCAAATTGAGGATATGTCAAAGATGATGGACACATTAATTTTAAACCTAAATTAGGGAGCACTATATGGGATACAACTATTTATTTCATATTAGGAATATAACTTTTTCTATACTTAAAATATAGAGTTTATGAAAACTCAAAAATTTATGTGATCTTTGAAAGTTACAACTAGAATAAACCTTACTATCCAAATCAGTTTAGGCAACAAGCATGCTTAACTTCTCAAAAGAGAGGCTGAAGATAAGGTGATGGAAAATAATAACTCCTGAATAAGTTACTCAAGGTTTTCCCTAAGGATAGAAAGAACACAATCTGGTTGGGTAGTAATTCAAAGGCCCAAATATTTTCATTTACCCAAACCATAGTTTTATCCTCATGTTTAATATTCTCA
Source organism: Viscum album (assembly GCA_963277665.1). Classification (NCBI taxonomy): domain Eukaryota; kingdom Viridiplantae; phylum Streptophyta; class Magnoliopsida; order Santalales; family Viscaceae; genus Viscum; species Viscum album. The sequence goes on from OY728150.1 coordinate 259,086,232, forward strand.
TCCCTCTTTTGATTATTTGGAGAGAAACTACATTAGGAAAAATGAATAACATCATAAAAGTTTATAATTAACTTAAAATAATTATAAATACATTGAAAATAACCATGGGTCACTCCATATTATCCAAAATCAATTGAGATAGATTTCTTAAAATTAGACCAAGAGACTACCAGGTGTTCTACTAGGTGACAAAGAGGTCTCACAAGTGGAGGAAAATTCCATTACATTGGGGTGTAGAAGGTATATTTAGGATGGGAATGGTTAGAGGTGAAAATAAGTAGTGTCTAAGAGGAAAATGAAATTAGAAGAAGAGTAAGATAATACATAATGAGTGATGGAGTGAGAATCCAATCAGGGGACCAATGAAGATTGAATAGTAGATGTAATAGTGAAGAAGAGAGTGATAGAAATGACTGAGGTTTAGTTACATTTCCCTCCTCTTCCTTTTTGAGAGAATTAAATAATGAAAAATGGAATAAAAATACAAATGTAGAGTCTTGACCCTAGAAATCTCAGATCTTGTGCCGTGCTACCATTACATTTCCATGATTATAAGGAATCAAATCCTAAATGACCAAAGAGTGTAGTAGTCTTGGTAAACCAGATACATATATAAGTATTTTATTAAAAATGGATACACTAATTACACCATAATTTTTTTTCTTGTGAGGAAAACATTATTCAATCTATTATATCCCTTTGTATCTTTTATAGTACGCTTCTTGTCTTCCAAGTCAATGGAAGCAAAATAAGGGAGATATCAAATGCTCAATAAGGGTAAATTATATTGAATGAAATAATGAATCAATGATAATAGTAACTATTTGATGGTAAATAATTTAATCCACATACCATGAAATCAAGAACCTGATAAAGAAGTGAATAAACAATATGGAATGGTAATAAATAGAAACACATGCCATTAAATTAACTAGACAAGGAAAAATAAATATGGAAAGGTAAGAAAATGAAACGCCTTCAATTTAATCAATAAACTGACAATGAAATGCATTCATATAATTTTTCATTATGAAAATATTATGGATAACAAATAATGAATCAAAATAAAGGAAATTCATAATTATTGGATTTTATGTCTTGGACACATGAAAAAATCAACTACATGTCTAAATCATTCCTCATATAGAGTAATCAATTTAATTAATAAATAATAAGCACTCTCAAATATCAATAATGAATAAAAAATATGGATTTATTAGTATTTCCCTAAATAATCAAATAACTTTCAAATTAAAAACCATATTAAAAATCGTATAGGATTTAGGAAATAATTGTATCTATAAAAAATGATATGGATATTTAGGGGAAATTCAATGTCAAACTATTATAGGAAATTTAATATTTCAAGGGAGATAAAAGGAATAAATATAGTGAGTTTGAATAATATCCATGGAAAATTCAATCATAAACCATCCAGAGGAATAAAAATTATGGTGTCATTATAACATATCTCAAGTGGAGTAAAAATAAAGGGATTTTGTCATGGATGAATAGAAATACTATGAAAATATCTTTTAAAAACATTCTTGAGGAAAATATCTTTTTGTTTTGAAAAGAATTTTGGAAAACTTTTCTTTGAAAATCACTTTTTAAAACATATTATTTAAAAATAAACCTATTAAACCAAAAAATTAAGCTTCAAATAAATTATAATGGGTAAATTTGTACATTTCATATGAGGTTAAAAGAATATTCCGTTTTCTTGGTTAAAATGTTAGAAACTTTCTTGTTCGAAAAGTGATAAAAATATTCCTTTTAAAACAATAGTAATATAAAAAAATGGTAAAACTTTATTTAATAAATATTTTTGGAATGGTTAAAAATATTTTTTGAAAACCTTTTTTGAAACCAGGGTTTTTTGAAGAAAATTGGTTCTCTAACTAAAGAGAAAAATAAGTCGGGTTTTCTAAAAAAATTACAAAACATTTTTAGTACCATAGAGTCAAAAATGGAACTAATACTTAAAAAGTACATTAATGACTAGAGGATAGGAAATTGAAAGGATTTATTGAAAAATAGTTATATAATTTCTTCAAAGGGAGATGAAATATCATTAAATTATTCTTAAGGAAAATAATCTTTAAACATTCCAAAGTGTCCCATATGATGTTAAAATATTTTAAATCTTAAGGCTCATGAAATAATAACATTAAATAAATTATTTAAATACCATTAACATAAAAGGATAAATAATATAATATATAAAAATGGGTAGTAAACACACCACGCAAAATAATTAAGTGGTGAATATGACATTTATCTCACAAATGCAAAAAAATTGAGATTAAAATCCTTTACCTTGAGTTCCGTGTCACGACCCGCACTCGGGGTCCGTGCCGTGACTACCCCAAGCCCGCCTTCCATAGGCCAGGGGCTGGCGACTAGCACCAAGGCGTAAATCCCGGTAAAAAGGGAAGGCATTGCCTTTGTAAAGTAAACAAACACCATAGAGTAAGCAAGCGGAAAGTAAACACTAAGCAAAAGCAGAGTACAACTGAAAGTGCGGAAAAGTAAATGGGCCAGTATACAAACCCAAACTGAAAGTAAAGTACAACTCGAAAGGGAAAATAGCAACTGAAAAGTAAAAACCGCTACACCGAGCTGTCCACCAGAAATCCCACCTGAAGGGTGGGTACAGATAGCTCCACTGCTCCACGGGTCCCGCCGTCCGCTCCGAGCACGTCCCGCCCAGTGGTCCACCTCCAGGTACCGTCCTGCTCTGCAAGCCTCAGCTAAGATCAACGCTGTCCGTCGTCTGCAACCAACACAACATAGTGCGGGAAAAGCCCGTGCAGGGGTGAGTATAAGCTACTCAGTAGGGACCCCGAGACCCCTGAAGGTCTCTCAAAATCCACAAAGGATAAACCACGAAGAAAGGTACAATCACAAAGTAACAACCGACACTGCTTAGGTATATGCCCATACATATACCTAAGTCATCAATTTCAAATACGCTCTAACCTTCGAGCCCAAGTACAACTCAGTCCACACAGGGAAGTAAACGCATTCCACACAGGAAAGCAAAACGTAATCCACACAGGATAGCACAACACAATCCACACAGGAAAGCAACAGGATTCAGCTCACACAGGAATACTTATTCAAAGGACGATAAAGATGATCTCTGATCCATCTAAGTCGTCGGACCCACGAAGGATCGATAGGTAACTAACCCCCGCAAAAGACCCACACAGGATCGGACCCACATAGGACATGTAGGCGCTGGTTCACACAGGACCGCTGAGCGCAAGGACCCACACAGGATCAGACCCACACAGGATCGGGCCCACACAGGACCTGTAGCACTGATCCACGTAGGATCACTGAGTGTTGTAGTCGTCGTCGTCGAATCCACACAGGATCTCTGTACTGTCGTCATCGCAGTCACAGTAGCAGTAGCAGTGGTAGCAGTCACAGTAACAGTCGCAGCCAGCACTAGGGTTCCTGCACACAGCAAGCTCGTTCGGAGGGTCCGCTCCACGAGCCGAGAGGCTGATACATCAACTGTCACAAAGTCCAGAGTTGATGTATCCAAAAGTTCTGTATCGTCAACAGAAACTCAACGCAACAGACGGCGCGTCGATCGGACGCCCGGTCTGAGAGTTATTGGCATTTTCGTCCCCGGGGCCCAGTTGGTTTTTAAGGCAAAACCAACCCGACCATACTCCACCTGCGTCCAAACCTCGAGCGGAGTATGCTAAAAGATCCGTCTCACTAAGAGGAACACAACAAATCTGACGGCACGTCAATCGGACGTCCGTAGCTCAAGATATGAGTGTTTCCGCTCCGAAGGCCCGGTTGGTTTCGTGAACGAACCAACCCGGCCGAACTCAAAGTGTTCTGAAACCTTGAGTGCGATATACCGAAACGACCGTCTCGATCCAAGTATCGCGTTTCCGCAGACGGTTCGTCATTCGAAGGTCCATGGCTCAAGTTATGGACAAAAGACCGAAACCGTCTCGAAAATGGGGGGTCCGGGTCCGGGCCGACCCGGCCCGACCCCCCCTGGTCTGACCCGAACCGGGTGGACCCGACCCGGTCCGCTGGACCCGGCCCGGCCGGTGGAGGCGCGGCGGCGCGGCCTGGCCAGCGGCGGCGCGGCCAGGTGCCGCGCATGTGCCGCACGCGGGGGGTAAACCCCCCCCCCCCCCTTTCGGATCTCGGCCGGCCTAAAGCCGGCCGTTTCTTTTCTCATGAGGGACCCGCGGGTCCTGCCTCTTATCCAAACCGGCGGCCGGCGCGGCCGGCCGCCTTCTTCTTCTCCGCCGCGGCCATCACCGCGACTCTTCCGAACTCCGGCGACCGGCGAGGCCGGCCGCCCCTGGCTGCTCCGCCGCGGCCCTTCTCGATCTCTGGCGCCGGCGGCCAGGCCGGCCGTCGGTCGCCTCCTCGTTCCGCCGCGGCCCGTCTCCGGCCGCGGCCTCTTTCGTAAACAACGACGCGGTGCGTCGGCACCGCATTTCTTTATCGCTGCTCGCTTCGGCCATAAATTCTTTTGTTCCTGCGCGGTGCGACGACACCGCGCTGTCTCCGCTAAATCAACATGAAAGATTAGAAGGGGGAGGAGAATCAGCCGTGTTCGTGCGGTACGGTCTCCTCCCGTTATAACGATAACAGTTGGTCAATCGTGTAAACACAACAATGAACGTTTCACAAATTTTTAATAAAATTTGGAACTATGCCCAACGGATTATTCTTTCATGCTCGAAGGAATGAAAACACGTAATTTGAAAAGGACAAACCCCTACCTTGGTTCTGGAATGAAGTTCGATGATCGATAACGATTCGCGGAAGTCGAGCGTCGCGGTGGTCGGCGTCACGGAAGAATAACGTCGATGTCGCGGTTATGTCGTCACGAAAGACGGTTCCCGAGAACGTGGTGTTCTTCGTCGAAGTTCGAAGGTTCTTCGTGTTCTTCGTCAGAGTTGAAGAAGAAGAAGAATAAGGAGAAGATCCAAAATTCCTCTCAAGGTGGTAAAAGAATTATCCCAGAATAAAATAAGCTTTAAGCTTATATTATTACACAACTTTACCACATGAATTTCAAAGGTTTGAATTTGAACAACTCACCTCAATTAATACTTAAAGTTGTCAAACATTAATTAAAAGGAGAGTTAAAGGGAGATGGAAGGTTGGGTTTCGTGTGGGCCCCACCACACTTAATCCTCCCAAGGGAGGTTAAGTGGATGTGGGTCCCACTCCAAACTCCCTTTGGAAGGATTTATAAAAAAACAGCATCAAGTTAAAATAAAATTTTGTATTTCACAAATTTTATTTAACTTAATCTAAAAACCCAAAAACTAACTTTCAACCCGTAACAAACGCAACTTCCGAAAAGGTCTCCTTAAGAGAAAATCGGCGCTGCGAGTTCATCGGTGCCCTCGGATTTCAATTCCGAGCACCGGATCAAAAGTTAGGAATTCCCGCTCGTTCGTTCACTGAACGTACCCGAGCCAAACTTCGGAAATTGATTCCGGGCACTCCGGGCCTCGTAATCAGGTGCCGTCAGAAACCGCGCTCTTGTAAAATTCCAAAGAAAATTAAGAAAAAATTTCCCTTGATTTTTTCGGTTCTTTACATTACTCCCACCTCAGGGATTTACGTCCCCGTAAAGATACATCAAAAACTAGGGAAACAAATGAGGGTACTGAGCACGCATCTAAACCTCCCGCTCCCATGTGCTCTCCTGGAGATTCTCGTGCTGCCATCTGATGCGCACAAGAGGAATCGATCGCCCATGCAGGACCCGCTCCTGTCGATCCTCTATCTCCACCGGGACCTCCGTAAAAGTCTCCCCATCGTCAACGTCAAGCTCCCCATGGTCAATGATGTGTGTCGGGTCGTGCATGTATCTCCTCAGCTGAGACACGTGGAAGACGTCGTGCACCCGGTGCAACTGTGGGGGTAGAGCCAGGCGATAAGCCACCTCGCCAATCCTGCTGAGAACCTGGAAGGGTCCGATGAAGCGCGGAGATAACTTGCCGCCTCGGCCAAATCTCCGAATACCACGTCGAGGTGAGACCCGCAAGAAGATGTGGTCGCCATCCTCGAACTCTAGTGGCCTCCGCCTCCTTTCTGCATATGACTTATGCCGGCTCTGAGCTGTCCTCATCCGCTCCTGGATGACCTGGACCTTCTCTGTCGTGGCCTGGACCATCTCTGGTCCCACTAGTGCTGACTCCCCAGGGTCTGTCCAGCATAAAGGAGATCTACAAGGTCGGCTGTACAATGCCTCGTACGGTGCCATCCCGATGGTGGAGTGGTAGCTGTTGTTGTACGCGAACTCCACCAAGGGTATGTGGTCCTCCCAGCTACGACCAAAGTCGAGGACACATGCGCGGAGCATGTCCTCGAGAGTCTGAATGGTCCTCTCCGTCTGACCATCCGTCTGATGGTGAAAGGCTGTGCTCAGTCGGAGCTGCGTCCCAAACGCCTCCTGTAACCCCTTCCAAAGCCGGGAAGTAAAGCGAGAATCTCGATCGGAGACGATAGATGATGGCACACCGTGGAGCCGCACAATCTCCTGAACGTAGATACGTCCCAAGATCTCCACTGAGCCCTGCTCTCTGATGGGTAAGAAGTGTGCCGACGTGGTGAGTCGGTCAACAATCACCCAGATGGAGTCATGACCTCTGGAAGTGCGTGGAAGTCCAGTCACAAAGTCCATAGATATGCCATCCCACTTCCACTCCGGAACCTCCAAGGGCTGTACCAAGCCTGCTGGTACCTGATGCTCTGCCTTCACCTGCTGACAGGTGAGGCATCGAGAAACGAACTCTGCTACTGCCTTCTTCATGCCCGGCCAACAGTGCTGTCGTCTGAGGTCCTGGTACATCTTTGCCACTCCAGGATGTACCGCCAAAGGAGAAGTGTGAAACTCTCTCAGCACTTCCTCTCGCAAAGTGACTGGTACCATGGTACGTCCTCTGAAAAGGATGTCGTGCTCTGCTCCAAGGGAGAAACCATCAGGTGCCTGTCCCGAGGATATCTGTGCATGTCGTGTCTCACAGTCAGCGTCCCCACGCTGTGCCTCCCTGACTCGCTGTAGTAGTGGAGGAGTGAATGTGAGAGACTGAAGGAAGGCTGATCCATCTCTATCCACGAAGGATATCTGCAAAGAGGCTAGCTGCTCAGTCGCCTCCTCAAGTAGCTGAATGCCCGTCCTCCTGATAAGGGCATCGGCTACTACGTTCCCCTTCCCAGGAGTATAGACTATCTCAAAGTCATAGTCCTGGAGGAACTCGAGCCATCGCCGTTGTATCAGGTTCAGGTCCTTCTGTGAGAAGATATACCTGAGACTCTGATGATCGGAAAAGACTGTAAAGCGCTCGCCCATCAGGTAGTGTCCCCATGTCTTCAGAGCGAAGACCACTGCTGCTAACTCCAGGTCATGGGTAGCGTAGTTCTGCTCATTCGGCCTCAACTGACGTGATCCATAGGCGATCACTGCCCTATCCTACATCAGAACACATCCGAGTCCGGTCCCTGATGCATCGCAGTAGACTACGTACCCTACTCCCTCCTCGGGCAACCTCAAGATAGGTGCGCTAGTCAATCTCTGTCTGAGCTCCTGGAAGCTCTGCTGACATCTGTCTGACCACACGAAGTGTTTCCCCTTCTTCGTCAAAGCTGTGAGTGATGCCGCAACTCTAGAGAAGTCTGGCACGAATCTCCGATAGTATCCAGCTAGTCCCAAGAAACTCCGAACCTCAGTCACGCTCCTGGGTGGCTCTCATGCTAACACAGCCTCAATCTTCGCTGGATCCACTGCAACTCCCGCCTCAGAGATAACGTGTCCCAAGAAGTGGACCTCACGTATCCAGAACTGGCACTTCGAGAGCTTACCATAAACCTGGTGTTCTCGGAGTGTGTCTAATATAACTCGCAAGTGATAGGCGTGCTCCTCCTCTGTCGTAGAGTAAATCAGAATGTCGTCGATGAAGACCACGACAAACCGATCGAGGTATGGCTGAAAGATCCTGTTCATGAGAGCCATGAACACTGCTGGAGCATTGGTTACACTGAAAGTCATAACCAAGAACTCATAGTGGCCATACCGACATCTGAAGGCCGTCTTCTGCACATCCTCGTCTCTGACTCTGAGCTGATGAAAGCCTGACCTGAGGTCTATCTTCGAGAACCACCGTGCTCCCTTGAGCTGATCAAAGAGGTCATCAATCCTCGGTAGCGGATACTTGTTCCTCACTGTCACCTGGTTCAGGCGACGATAGTCAACACAAAGTCGCAAGCTCTCGTCCGCCTTCTTGGCGAACAATATCGGGGAAGCCCAGGGTGAAACACTGGGTCGGATGAACCCCTTGCCCTGCAAGTCCTCCAACTGTACCTGTAGCTCTCAAAGATCGGCGGGGGCCATCCGATATGCTGGAGTGGATATCGGGGTTGTCCCGGGGTACAAGTCAATATAAAAGTCTACCTCTCTACGAGGAGGTAGCCCTGGAACGTCGTCGGGAAAAACGTCCGCAAACTGATCCACCACTGCAGGAAAAACAGAACTCTGCACGTCAACTGCTCCAAGGATGAGGCTAGCCATCGGATGAGTGATGGGCTGTCCTCTCCTCCGCAGAAGTCCATCATGTGCTGCTAAGGCTCCCTTCTCGCCGGTGAAGGTGAACCTGCTCCTGTCGGTGCGTACACATCGCACCTTGCGCCTAAAACAGTCAATCTGTGCATGGACCGTAGATAGCCAATCCATGTCCAAGATGACGTCGTAAGGACTCGACGCTGCTACAAGAAGATCCCAGCCGAAACTCTCACCTCCTAGAGTAAGCTCACACTGCCGGCACCAGTGCGTAATCGTCGAGTCTTCTCCCGTAGGAGTCTCTAGCCGTAAGGATCGAGCCAACGGCTCTGTCGGAATCTCCGAGCTCCGAACAAGGGCAGCGGCTATGAAAGAGTGACTCGCTCCTGTGTCTATAAGAACTGCAGCAAGGGTTGAATAGACACAGATAGTACCTTGAATCATCTCGGGTGCGCCGTGGTCGTAGGCCTCTGCTGCCTGGAGCTGTGCCTGTATCTGCCCGACAGCTCCCTGTGGTCGGGGTGGACCTCCTGGTGGTGGTGGTGGAAGAGCCTCAAAGCGTCGCCCACCACCGGCTACTCGTCCAGGTCCTCTGCCTCGTCCGCCTCCTCCCTGCGGACCGCCACGGTCGACCCTCTGCCTCTGCCTCGGTGGTCCCTCAACCGACTGCTGCTCCTCGGCACGGCGGGTCGAGCAGTCACGAGCCATGTGGCCCTGCCCGCCGCACGAGTAGCATTGTCTGCCTCTCGAAAGACTGGCTTCGCGCTGTGTGCTCTGCACTGCTAAGCCAGTGTCCTGAGGTCGTCTGCCCGAAGGTCTGGTCTTCCTGGACCCCTGAGTCATCCGTCGACTGCCTGCTGCAGATGACTCTGCCACGTGCCGCCCTGCGGTGGGTCGCTGTGCTGGTGTAGACTCAGCAAGGAAGCTCTCGATCAGAAGGGCCCGCTCCAGTACTCCTGTCTGAGTCGGTATGCTAAGGGAGATCAGCGATGCCCTGATCTCGTGTCTCAAACCCTGCTCGAAGGTCCGGGCCTGGAAGAATGGGTCTCGTACCATATCGGTCGAATAGCGCGAGAGATCGGTAAATCTCGCCGAATACTGAGCGACCGTCATGCTGCCCTGCCGCAGCTGAAGAAGCTCCTGGATGCGCATCCCACGAAGGGTGGCTGGGAAGAACTCCGAGCGGAAGAGGCTCTCAAAGTCCGTCCAAAATAGAGATGCCTCATCGTGAACCTGGAGCATCAGGCTCCACCATCGTCCTGCTGCTGCGTGTAGTAGGCTCGCAGTGAGGATCACCATGAGGTCTGTTGGTGTCCTCACTAGCCTAAACACACGAACCACTGCCTCCAGCCAGTCCTCGGCTGCCTGGGGATCCGTCTCCCCGTGAAACCTGGGCGGTCGCTGGCGCTGAAACTCATGCAGTGCGCTGAGGCGACGTGCATCGTCAGCGGATGGTGCTGGAAGTATCGGGGGCTCGGCGGGTAGTGCTACCGCCGGTGCCACTGCTGACAAAGGGCCCTGCACCGAGGCCTCGTCGCTCGGTGGGCTGTCGTCACGCTCGACTCTCGGAACCCTAGCTGGCTGCCATCGTGGGGCCATCCTGAAAAGGAAACAGGTGCGCCACGGTCAGAACAGTATACCTAGTGAGCTGATATAAGTAATCACAAAGAAAACTTTGAAACACACACGCAATCAATATTTTTGTGCATTAAGTCGGAAATCAGAAGTCAGGGTCCTGTTGTACGGATACGTCGGCCGCCGCACCAACACTGGACTCCCTGGACTGATAACCACACTCAATACGCTAAACATTATTGCTTCACATAGAAAAGATCAGAGTTCGTGGTAGAACCGAACTCCTCTGATACCAATTTGTCACGACCCGCCCTCGGGGTCCGTGTCGTGACTACCCCAAACCCGCCTTCCATAGGCCAGGGGCTGGCGACTAGCACCAAGGCGTAAATCCCCGTAAAAAGGGAAGGCATTGCCTTTGTAAAGTAAACAAACACCACAGAGTAAGCAAGCGGAAAGTAAACACTAAGCAAAAGCAGAGTACAACTGAAAGTGCGGAAAAGTAAATGGGCCAGTATACAAACCCAAACTAAAAGTAAAGTACAACTCGAAAGGGAAAACAGCAACTGAAAAGTAAAAGCCGCTACACCGAGCTGTCCACCGGAAATCCCACCTGAAGGGTGGGTACATATACCTCCACTGCTCCACGGGTCCCTCCGTCCGCTCCGAGCACGTCCCGCCCAGTGGTCCACCTCCTGGTACCGTCCTGCTCCGCAAGCCTCAGCTAAGATCAACGTTGTCCGTCGTCTGCAACCAACACAACGTAGTGCGGGCAAAGACCGTGCAGGGGTGAGTATAAGCTACTCAGTAGGGACCCCGAGACCCCTGAAGGTCTCTCAAAATCCACAAAGGATAAACCACGAAGAAAGGTACAATCACGAAGTAACAACCGACACTGCTTAGGTATATGCCCATACATATACCTAAGTCATCAATTTCAAATACGCTTCAACCTCCGAGCCCAAGTACAACTCAGTCCACACAGGGAAGTAAACGTATTCCACACAGGAAAGAAAAACGTAATCCACACAGGATAGCACAACACAATCCACACAGGAAAGCAACAGGATTCAGCTCACACAGGTATACTTTTTCAAAGGACGATAAAGATGATCTCTGATCCATCTAAGTCGTCGGACCCACGAAGGATCGATAGGTAACTTACCCCCGCAAAAGACCCACACAGGATCGGGCCCACATAGGACCTGTAGGCACTGGTTCACACAGGACCGCTGAGCGCAAGGACCCACACAGGATCGGACCCACACAGGATCGGGCCCACACAGGACCTGTAGCACTGATCCACGTAGGATCGCTGAGTGCTGTAGTCGTCGTCGTCGAATCCACACAGGATCTCTGTACTGTCGTCATCGCAGTCACAGTAGCAGTAGTAGTGGTAGCAGTCACAGTAACAGTCGCAGCCAGCACTAGGGTTCCTGCACACAGCAAGCTCGTTCGGAGGGTCCGCTCCACGAGCCGAGAGGCTGATACATCAACTGTCACAAAGTCCAGAGTTGATGTATCCAAAAGTTCTGTATCGTCAACAGGAACTCAACGCAACTGACGGCGCGTCGATCTGACGCCCGGTCTGAGAGTTATTTGCATTTTCGTCCCCGGGGCCCGGTTGGTTTTTAAGGCAAAACCAACCCGACCGTACTCCACCTGCGTCCAAACCTCGAGCGGAGTATTCCAAAAGATCCGTCTCACTAAGAGGAACACAACAAAGCTGACGGCACGTCAATCGGACGTCCGTAGCTCAAGATATGAGCGTTTCCGCTCCGAAGGCCCGGTTGGTTTCGTGAACGAACCAACCCGGCAGAACTCAAAGTGTTCCGAAACCTTGAGTGCGATACACCGAAACGACCGTATCGATCCAAGGATCGCGTTTCCATAGACGGTTCATCATTCGGAGGTCCGTGGCTCATGTTATGGCCAAAAGACCGAAACCGTCTCGAAAATGGGGGGTCCGGGTCCGGGCCGACCCGGCCCGACCCCCCCCCCCCCCTGGTCTGACCCGAACCGGGTCGACCCGAACCGGATCCGAACCGAACCAGGTCGGACCGACCCGGTCCGCTGGACCCGGCCCGGCTGGTGGCGGCGCGGCCAGGTGCCGCGCATGTGCCGCACGCGGGGGATAAACCCCCCCCCCCCCCCCTTCGGATCTCGGCCGGCCTAAGGCCGGCTGTTTCTTTTCTCACGCGGGACCCGCGGGTCCCGCCTCCTATCCAAACCGGCGGCCGGCGCGGCCGGCCTCCTTCTTCTTCTCCGCCGCTGCTCTTCCGAACTCCGGCGGCCGGCGAGGCCGGCCGCCCCTGGCTGCTCCGCCGCGGCCGTAGGGCCGCGGCCCTTCTCGATCTCCGGCGACGGCGGCCCGGCCGGCCGCCGGTCGCCTCCTCGTTCCGCCGCGGCCACTTTCGTAAACAACGACGCGGTGCGTCGGCACCGCATTTCTTTATCGCTGCTCGCTCCGGCCATAAATTCTTTTGTTCCTGCGCGGTGCGATGACACTGCGCTGTCTCCGCTAAATCAACACGAAAGATTAGAAGGGGGAGGAGAATCGGCCGTGTTCGTGCGGTCCGGTCTCCTCCCGTTATAACGATAACAGTTGGTCAATCGTGTAAACACAACAATGAACGTTTCACAAATTTTTAATAAAATTTGGAACTATGCCCAACAAATTATTCTTTCATGCTCTAAGGAATGAAAACACGTAATTTGAAAAGGACAAACCCCTACCTTGGTTCTGGAACGAAGTTCGATGATCGATAACGATTCGTGGAAGTCGAGCGTCGCGGTGGTCGGCGTCACGGAAGAAGAACGTCGATGTCGCGGTTATGTCGTCACGGAAGACGGTTCCCGAGAATGTGGAGTTCTTCGTCGGAGTTCGAAGGTTCTTCGTGTTCTTCGTCAGAGTTGAAGAATAAGAAGAATAAGGAGAAGCTCCAAAATTCCTCTCAAGGTGGTAAAAGAATTATCCCAGAATAAAATAAGCTTTAAGCTTATATTATTACACAACTTTACCACATGAATTTCAAAGGTTTGAATTTGAACAACTCACCTCAATTAATACTTAAAGTTGTCAAATATTAATTAAAAGGAGAGTTAAAGGGAGATGGAAGGTTGGGTTTCGTGTGGGCCCCACCACACTTAATCCTCCCAAGGGAGGTTAAGTGGATGTGGGTCCCACTCCCAACTCCCTTTGGAAGGATTTATAAAAAAAACAACATCAAGTTAAAATAAAATTTTGTATTTCACAAATTTTATTTAACTTAATCTAAATACCCAAAAACTAACTTTCAACCCATAACAAACGCAACTTCCGAAAAGGTCTCCTTAAGCGAAAATCGGCGCTGCGAGTTCATCGGTGCCCTCAGATTTCAATTCCAAGCACCGGATCAAAAGTTAGGAATTCTCGCTCATTTGTTCACTGAACGTACCCGAGCCAAACTTCGGAAATTGATTTCGGGCACTCCGGGCCTCGGAATCAGGTGCCGTCAGAAACCGCGCTCTTGTAAAATTCCAGAGAAAATTAAGAAAAAATTTCCCTTGAATTTTACGGGTCTTTACATTCCGCGTGTCTAGTGTTTCTTTATATTTCTGAATAATAATATTATTTTAATTATTTACCTACTTAAAAAATTAATGTTTATAATTAATTTAATTTCACTAATTATGATTATTTATCAAACTACTTAAACAATTAAATTTACGTCAAAAGTTTTTACTATATTTATTATATGTGTCAAAAACAACGTTGGAATGTCAAATATATAAAAAGGTTCCATTATATAACTTCTAAGTAATAATAGTAATGGAATAATTATTATATTATAAATAAATTATACTTTTAAAACCATTCATTAAATATGGTTATAAAAAATGAACCAAGGTGACAATCATGAAGACGGTAGATCGTACATACACTTGATTAATGTTCCCATTTTTCATTGATTGTTATGGAAAGAAGGTAAGTAACATTAATAATTACAAAATAATAATTATATAATAAATTCAATATTATTTAATCATATATACGTATATATATAATTATTTTTATGTAAAAGTTATCACATCGTGTCGAGGAGGTGGTAGTCTACATGTCCATGAATGACATTATCACTTTTTAAGTGTATGAAATGATAACAAAGAAAATGATATATATTATATTTAAAGAAATTGAATTGTGTAATTAATATCATATTTTTTTATGTCAAATACTTTTAATTAAAACCATACTTTATACATTCCATGTATCATGTGATCAAATCACATTGCTTTTAGGTGGTAGTAGTCCACACTTCAACAAACAATGTTATCATATTTACACAAAATAGAAATCATAAAGGTATGTTAAATATAAAAATTTTAAAATCATAAAAAAATTATAAATATAATATTTATAATATATAAACATATTTTCTATCATAATTCTCACCATGATAGGTGGTAAAGGAAGAACTAACAATCATCGTTTCGTGAGATGCTAATTCACTATACACATAAACTGTAAGTGTGTTACCCATTAGATGGAAGTGTGTCTAAGTGTAGGTCAAACACTTAACTTAAAAATATATCAGTATAATTAGTATAATTTTTTGGTTATATAATCAGTCAATAAGGATATTTTGGGGTTGGATAATGGAAATAAAACTAAAGATCTTGAGGAAAAATGTTACCTCTTCTTTGGGTAACTCCTTTTGGTTTGCACCAAAGATATTCCTTGTATGGATTTCATCAAAAAAAGATGATTCTAGGATGTGGGTAGGGATTTTGAGGAGATATTTTGGAAAATATTTTTCTTCCCAAATATTCTTGAGATGTGTGGGGAAGTGGGATGGGTGAGTTCCTTTTTATAGTGGAGGAGGAGTGGCACTCTTGTAAATTTTTGGAAAGGAAATTCCACCTCCATTTTTCAATTGAAATTGCATCCAATAATGAACTAAATATGATAATATGGAGGATAAGGTATATATATTTCCATCCAAGGTATTTTGATCAATTTTATAGATCATTTTGGCCCAAGATTTTATGGTTTACTTCCTTGTTAAGCTTAATTTCACCATAGTCGTTGTAATTAATTTTAATTAATTTCACTGATATTTTTGGTAAAAAAACTAAGTCAACTTTTTTAGACTTCATAAATTAATATTATTAGAAATATGGAATCCATTTTTCAAAATTACAATCACATAAGGGACAAAAATTAATTTAAACACATCACATAGATGAGATGACAATGCGAATTTGTCAAGTAAAAACATTCAAAAAATTAGGTTTTTATATCCAATTTTAATGTGAAAATGATTTCAACGACATAAATTGGATTAATTAAAAATAAAATATTCTAATTAATATTTAAAACAAATTTAAAATATAATTTAACATTAAAAATAAATTAAATGAAAAATAATTCTTGACTTAAAATTCAGTATTGTTCATTAATCATCAAAAAATGAAACTTCACGGAAAAATACCAAAAATTAACCCTAACCTAATTTTAATATTAATATTTAAAAGATTAAGTTTATTTTGACATATATCATATATAAAAGTTCCAAAATATGAATTTAAAATAGGATCTACATTAAAATCTGATAAAACGGCCTTTATAAAAATATTTATTTTTATATGAAATATTGGGTTTATTCTTATCATATGCCTATAAAATCTATTGGATGAAAATAAAAAATATTTTATTTAATATATAATATATATATTTCATTAATATCATTCATTAATTTTAAATAATTTAATTTATTAGGATAAAATATCTCTATGAGCATAAAATAGTTTTCTATAAAAACATTTTTTCTATATTCAATTGGTTCTTATATTCATTTCTAATTAATTTGTAACAAATGAATTTATTTTATATTTGTGAAAACAATATATTTCCATATTTTAGTTATTACTATTCAAGACCAATAATCTAATGGCTATGTTATAAATTATTATATTAAATGATAATATTTTAATAATATATTATTGTCTTGTTAAACTCAGTCTTGCGTGTAATACAATCCATTTAAGAAACTTGTTGTTGCATGAGATGTACACTAACTAAGTGTCACTTGAATATAAAGATATAAAATTTATTTAATTTATTTAAAATATTATATATATTATAAATTCTTGGGATATTTTATTACCTTATGCACTTGGTCTTGTGTGTCATACATGCTATCAAATACAATGTTCTGAATTTATATTTTTTTGGGCATTAGATTCTGCACATATTAAATAAATTACATCCTCAAAATTTAACCGTGATATTAGTGATAGATTGTTTGATATTTTCTATGTTTGATATCCAACATCATCATAAGGGTTTTTAATAAATCCTCTAGAAAATAGAGAATGGGAAGTACAAAGGCCCCATGGAATAACATATAACTATGTCTCTAAGTAAGAGAACATCAGTTGAAAGTAGATATAATTTCTTATAGTAAATGAGTAAATAATTATAAGGAGTCATTGAGATCATAAATCAAAAAAAAGTGAATAATAAATTGAAATTTTTGGGCCTCAATGCAATAAATATGTTATTATTTAGAAGACCATCAGTTCAAAAAAATTAAGGCTTTAGGACAACATTTTTTAGATCTTTTCTTCATGTTGAGAAATTAATTTACTACCAAATAATAATATAAAATTTACTTATATGATTATTTTTAATTTCATATGAACAATTCCATCATTCTGTTGTTCTTCAATCAAATTCCAATTCATCCCCTTACTTTACGAAATAGGTATCCAAAAATTAACTTTGATCCCTGAAGCATAAAAATAAACATTTAATGAATCGTAATTACTATAAATGAGTGAAAATTATTTACATTTGTCTATAACTATTCATTAAATCTAATAAGGTTAATAAATTAATCTCTCAAACTAAAATTTTACAATACTGGTTCACCATTAATATTGGTTCATTGATTTGTGCAACTAAAAACAATGATATATTAACATGGACACTAAATAGGTTAGTGGTTGGTGATAAATCCTTATCATCCTTCAGTCATGGGTTCAAGACCATGGACTTACTGAACTTGACTGATGATCTCTTGGAATACATATTTTTATTTTCTTAAACCAAATTAATCTAATTTCCAAAATTAATATGATGGAAACATTTGAAATAAAGTTAATCACTAAATATCCTTTTAACTAAGGTTTTCAATACAACACCAATATATCAACACTTCATCAACTTATTTCCAAATAGATCCTTCCTTGGTCTATTTTTTATAATATAAAAGAGGGAATTGACGTGGATAATGTCTAGGTTCCCCACATTTATGGTAATGAACTATAAATGATTCTTAAGGATGAGTTTCATTTCCTTCCATTGTACTATTAATTTTTCCTTGGAAATTATTTACATTATTCCATTATTTCCCATGAATAAATAATTTAATCATTATATTGAGACACTTTTCTAGGTGTCTACTTCCACATTTCTTACATTATGAAATTAGATCCTTCTTCTCTCCATGGTCTCCACCACTTGAGTTCTCAAAAAATTCCATCATTTTCTTCATTGTTGAGTTTGGGAGTCGGTTAAGGTAAATGTTCTTAATCATATTTCAGGAAAACTAATTAGTCGTAAACACAATATATTTCACTTCTATAAACACCTCATTTTTTTATTATTTTGACCCTATTTTCCTTCATGTTCAATGTAATCTTAACACCTTCAAGTACCAGACAATTACTTAAACTAGAAAGTATAGAGAGAGTAAAAATAGTCATAGAAAAAATGTATAATCATTTATAGGATTTCTAATACCGAACACATTTTCTTCAATATAAAACACCTTAATATTATCCTAGGATACTCATTTTCCAAATCTTTCATAGTGGTTTGTAAATAAAATGTGATTTATGCTAAACATGTCCCCTGTGAGTGTACCAGGTGCACAGTAAGGATCATTTTTCTGTACAAGGTTATGTCAATTCAGGCCTAACACACCTTTTTAGAGTTGTTACTCCTAGGAACATCTATTATAGAACTAAATCTACTTTTAGTATCCATACATGGATTTATTTCTAGTAAAATCCACATAATAACTACTTTACTAAAATTCTAAGGAGTTCTTATATACTTATACTCAAATTATACCATAGTTTTATATTATATAATCTATTTTTTCCTAAATCTAGTTCTTAATTTTACTATTAAACCTCCCTTTGAGACCAACTGTAGTGAACCTACCCTATAAATCCCAGATCTAGGGTCGGACTACCATTACATTAGCATGATTATAAGGAATAAAATCCTGAAGGACCAAAGATTTTAGCAGTCTTGGTAAACCACATACATTCATAATTCTTATTTTACAAAATAATACACTAATTACAACATAATTTTTTTTATTTGAGGATACTTTTATTCCATCTAGTATAACCCTGTATATTTTTCATAGTACGCTTATTTTATTTCTAGGGAAAGGAAACAAAATAAGGGTGTGTTAAAACACTCAGTAAGGGTAAGTTATAGAGGAAACAATAATGAATAAATGATAATAGTAATTATGGAATGGTAAATAACTAAACACACATACCAAGAAATAAATAAACTAATAAGGAAGAGAATAAACAATACGGAAAGGTAATAACTGCAAACATAAACCATTTAATTAACTAGATAAGGAAAAATAAATATGGAAAGGTGATAAACTGAAACACAATCCATTAAATCAATAAAATTAGAATGAAATTCATCCATATGATTTTTCACTGTTAAAATATCATGGATAATAAATACTGAATCAAAATGAAGGCAATGCTAAATTATTTGATGTCATGTCTTAGGTGCATCAAAACCTCTATTGTCAATATTTATCCTCTAAATTGTTTAAAACTATATATAGAAACATTTTTAATTATTGAAACTAATTTTTCTCATGAGAACCTATTGATGGATTGAGTGGATATATAAAACCTTTATTCCAATCATTATTACATGTCCAATTCATTCCTCATGTTGATTAATCGATGTAATTAATAAAAAATTTGCCTAATAAAATTTTTGTATTGAATAAATGATATGGATTTATCAATATTTCATCAAATAATAAAATAAATTTCAAAGTAAATATCATATAAAAAATGGTATATTATTTATTCAATAAACATATCTAGGAAAATTGATATAGACATTTATGGTAAATTTAATGTCAAGTGATCATAGGAAATTGAATATTTAAAGGGGACTAAAAAGGAATCAAGGAAGTAAGTTTCAATATTATCCTTGTGCAATTAAATTATAAACCATCCAAAGGAAGAGTAAGGAGGATATCAATACAACATATCCCAATTGGAATAATAATAAAGGTTTGTTTCCATTAATGAATAGAAATACTATAATATGATCTTATAAAAAAATTCTTCTGGAAAATAACATTTTTAAAGACTTTTGAAAAAAGATTATTTGAAAAAAAAATTGAAAAAAAATTTATTTAAAAATTATTCTTTTAAAAATTAAAAGGAATCTTTAAATAAATGATGGTGGGAAAATGTATACATGTCATACAAGGTAAAAATAACATTCCTTTTACATAGTGAAAAGGTTAGAAAAATTCCTTGTTAGGAAAGAGATAAACAAATTCCACAAAAAAAGATGGTAAAATAAAAATGGGTAAAAATGTATTTAATAAATCATTTTTAAAGGTTTAAAACATTTTTTGAAAACCAATTTAGAAAATTGGGTTTTTATAAGAAAACAGGTTCTCTGAATAAAGAGATAATGAAGTTGGGTTTTCTTAAAAACATTTTCTAAAACATTTTGAGTACAAAAGAATGGGAAAATGGTACTAATACTTAAAAATTCATGAATAACCATATGAGAGTAAAATTAAAGGGTTTTTTGAACTATTTTCATATGATTTTCTCTAATTTAAATGAATGATCTTTAAAATTATTCTTGAGAAAAATAATCTTTAAACATTCCAAAGTATCACATACCACTTTGAAACATTTTAAATTATAAGCCTCATGAAGGAATAATATTAAATTAAAGTTTTTAATATGATTAAAATAAAAAGATTAATGATATAACATATCAAAAGGGGAAGTATATACACCACACAAAATAATTAAGTGGTGAATATGAAATTTATTTCACAGATGTAAAAAGGTGAGATAAAAAATCCATTACCTTGAGTGTGACTTGTCTTGTGTGTCATTATATTAATGAATAATAAACTTATGTTAATTATCTACTTTTTTCCTAAACGTTTTTATGTTTATAATTACTTATATTTTACTTATTACCTTTTTTATACAACTAATTAAACAATTAAGTTTATGTAGAGTGTTTTGACCAAATTCAGTTTATGTTTCAAAAACAACTTTGGTTGGTAAACTATGGTCAAAGGGGTCATTATATAACACATAAAGAATAATAATAAATAAATAAATATCATATTTATACATAAATTATACTTTTAAACCCAATCATTAAATATGGTTATGAAAAGTGAACATATATTACAATTATGGAGACGGTAGGTCGTACGTAAGAATTATTCCCATTTTTCAATGATCATTATATAAAGAAGGTAAGTACAATTAATATTTACAAAATAATAATTTTAACATAAATAAAATATTATTTAACCATATATAATTATATATATATATATTTTTTTTATTTAAAATGAATCACATCATGTCAAGGAGGCGGTGGTTCACACGTCCATGAATGACGTTATCACTTTTTAAGTCTATGAAACAGTAATAAAGAAAAGTATATATGTCATATTTACATAAATATAATTATTTCATAAATAAAATATTGATTTTTATTATTTAAAATATTTTTAATTAAAACCATCCTTTATAAATTCCATGAATCATGTGACAGAATCACAACGCTTTTAGGAGGCGGTAGTCCACACATCCACAAATGATGTTATTATATTTACACAAAATAGATATCATAAAGGTATATTATATATAAAAATTAAAGAATCATAAAGTCATTATAAATATAATATATATCATATATATATATAGTTTTTATCATAATTGCCACCATAAGAGGTGGTAAAGGAAGAACGAACAATCATCATTTCATTAGGTGGTAGTTCGTCTTACACATAAATGGTAAGTTCGTTTCCCATTAAACAGAAGTGTGTATAAGTATATGAAGAACCCTTAACATAAAAAAATTTAATTATATTGAGGATAATGTTTTTATATAATCAAATAATAAGGATATTTTAGGGGGTGGATAATAGAAATAATACTAAAGAGCTTTAGAAATGATGTTACCTCTTCTTTGGGTAACTACTTTCGCTTTTCCCCAAAGGGATTCCTTATATGGTTTCCTTCATAAAGGGGGTATTCTAGGATGAGGTTAGGGATTTTTAGTATATACATTTTAATATATTTTTCAATAAAATTTGGCTTGAGATTTGTGAGGAAGTGAAATGTTTGAGTTTTTTTATGGTGGAGGAGTGGCACTCTTGTAAATTTTTGGAAAGGGAATTCCACCCATTTATTACCATTAAATTAGATAACATAATGAATAAAATTAGATACAAGGAATTATATAGTCTGTATATGGCCATAAAATGGGTTTTGGACAAGTTTATAGGTCATTTTGGCTCTTAAGTTTATGGTTTAGTCCCATGACAAGCTTAATTTCACCTTAAACCTTGTAATTAATTTTAATTACATTGACTGTTATTTTTGATCAAAAAATAAGTTGAAATTACTATAAATTATAATTTATTCTTAATAAAAACATCAAATAAATTTTTTAAAATTCCAATAACAGAAGTAGAAAAAATTAATTTAAAATTAATCCCGTATATATGATGATAATACAGATTTTTAAAGTAAAAACGTTCAAATGTTTGATAGGTTTCTATATCCAATTTCAATGTGAAATTGATTCCAATGACCTAAATTGGGTTAATTAATAAAAATTATCTAATTAAAATTTTAAACCAATATAAAATATAATTTACCCTTATAAATAAATTAGATGAAAAATCATTTTTGAATTAAAATTCATAATTTTTCACTATTCCTCAAAAAATCAAACTTCAAAGAAAAATACCAAAAAGTAACCTTGCATTTATTTTTATGTTTTTATTTAAAAAATAATGTTTAATATTAAATATATAATATATAAAGCGTCCAAAAATGTGATTAAAAATAAGTTCTCCAGTAAAAGGTAGTAAAACTACCTTTATAAAAATATTTCTTTTTTTGAGAAATATTCAGTTTGTTCATATCTTATTCTTATAAAATATATTAGATGACTATAAAAAATATTTTATTGAATATAATATATATATATAATTTTATTAATATCACTCAATAAATGTAATTAATTTATTTTATTAGTATAAAATATCATTGTGTGTATAAAATAGTTTTCTCTAAAAATATTCTTTTTATATTCAATTAGTTCTTATATTTATTTTTGATTAATTTGTAACCAATGAAGTCATTTTATATTTTTTTAAACCATATATTTTCATATGTTAGTTAGTATTATTCATAACCACTAATTTAATGACTATTTTATATCTTATTATAGTAAATAATTATATTTTAATAATATATTATTATTCGGTAAAACTCGATCTTATGTGTAACGCAAGCCATTGAAGAGACTTGTTGGGGTGGGTAGTGTACTCTAACTCTATGTATCATTCATTTCTTACTATAAAATATATTCAATTTATTTTAAATGGTAAATATATTATAATGTCTCATGAAATATTCCCTTACATGCTTGGGGTTGCGTTTTATACACACTACCGAATAAAATATTCTTACTTTAGATTTTTTGGGTGTTATAATAAATATTTAATGAAACTTTTAAATAGTAAAATATCAATATCCATTTGGATGAATATATATCTCAAATTTTATCACAAGAAATTTTCTTCAAGCTTCTACTCTCAAAAAATAAGAAATTTGGGGATTTTGAACTGATTTCATTATGCTAAGAATGTTTTTTGGTTGTGCAGTGATAAATCCCATAAAATTATAATGATCTAGAAAGTTTCTCAATTCCATGCATAATTTAATCATGTACATTCATAGAGGCCCATTATGATCTTAGAGATAAAGTTAACATGATTTCACTGATCATTTTTTTAAAAAAATATTTTATTATATCCAATGCTCATGAGAGTTTCTCTAAAATTATTTTATATTTTAATGAAGATTCCCATTGTAATTTTCAAGGATGTCTTCATAATTCTAGGAAATTTATTATTTCTTATAGATTTGTTCAAATTTGAGATGGAAGAAGAAGGGGAACTAGATAATTCTTGGCCACCCTTTATTTCATGACCCCCTCCCCCTAAATGTACCCCTCCTAGACTAGAAATGAGACATTGGTGGAAACAGGGGAAATACCAATATTGACATACCAACATTTTTATAAAACACATTGGTATAGGAGGAATACACCAATGGTTTGTTCAAACCATTGGTATACTAATTTCAGAAACAACCTTTCCCAATGGATTTTTTAAACTTTTGGTAAAGAAAATATTTCCCAATAGTTTTTAAAATCCATTGGGAAATATTTTCCCCCAAATACAGAATAGATCTAGTCCATGTCCATGTGATTGCAGCACTAAACCGAAGCTCTCCCAAAGTTCTCTCTTTACCTTAGGCTGAAAACTCCTTCCACCCGATAGATCCATCTTCAATCAAGAAATTGTTTTATTCTGCACCTCGAATCTATATGTTCTACTTTCGTTTTAATATTTCCCATCTTTTTCTGTTTTCTTTTTTTGATTTTCCCTAAACAAGAGGTCTATGCAGTTTGTGGTTTTGTCACTTGGATCATATTAGAAAGATGATTGAGTAAATTCATCATATGTGGCATGTAGAATTCACATTAAATTTATATTCTTGTGTATGACTGAATTTTTTAATGACATAGGGTTTAGATATATAAACTGTCCATAATGAGTTTTATATGGGTTTCCTATATAACTTGTTAGTGGAATTATACCCACCAAACCACAATGTATTTTAGGAAAGAAATTGTGGATCTTGTTTTAGGATGTTCTATGATGATGTAAATAAATTACATTTGAGCAATGGATGTATTTTAACACTTGGGGATTAATTTTTTAGTTTTATTGATTTATAATTGTTTAAAGTATTAAAGTTAATCATAAAAATATGGTTCATGATGGGAATGATTCACCTTGATTATTTTGATACCCTTGTGATAGTAAAATTGAAGAAATGTATAATTATTTACATCCTTTTAATTTAAATTACTTTAACTAATTTAGGAATCCTGATTAGATAAAGAGGGGGTAGGTTGTCTAGGGAGAGGTGTGGTTGTGGGCTGTTCAGGGAGGGGGTTTTCCAGGTGGGGGTGAGATGTGCAGTTGGGGAGGGGTGTGCAGGTTTCAGGTTGGGAGGGGTGTGGGTTGTCCAGGTGGGGTGGGGTGGGTTACCCATGTGAGGTGACGGGTAGGGCTGTGCAGGTGGTGTGGGGTGTGCCTGTTGGTAGGGGGTGTGGGATTTCCAGGGAGGGGTGGGTTGTCCAGGTGGGGTGGGGTGGGGTGGGTTGTCTATGTGGGGTGAGGGTAGGGCTGTGCAGGTGGGGTGGGGTGTGGAAGTTGGTAGGGGTGTGGGATTTCCCGGGAGGGGGTGGGTGGTCCAGGTGGGGTGGGTGGATTTTCCGGTAGGGTGGGGTGGGGGTTGTCTAGGGCGGGGGTGGGTTGTTCAGGTGGGCTGGGGTGGGGGCGGGAGGTGGGTTGTCTAGGTGGGGTGGGGGTGGGCTGTCCAGGTGGGGTGGGTTTAGTAAGTGGGGAGGGGGTGTGCATGTTGTAGGTTGGGAGGGGGTGGCATGTCCAGGTGGGGTGGGGTAGGATGTCTAGGTGGGGTGGGTGGGTTTTGTAGGTGGGGAGGGGTTGGGTAGGTTGGGAGGGGGAGGGGTGTGGGATGTCCAGAGAGAGGGTGGGTCTTCCAGGTGGTTTGGGGGGCTATACAAGTATGGTGGGTGGGTTGTGCATGTGGGGAGGGGGTGTGTAGGTTCGGAGGGGGTATGGGTGGTCCAGGGAGGAGAGTCTATCCATGTGGGGTGGGTGGGGGTGTTTTATTCAATGAGTTTTATATACTAGTCAATGGAAAAAAATATTAGTTAGATGTATGAAACCAATCGGATCTCAAGCAATTTTCAAAACAATTTGGAGACAATTTAAGATTTTTCATTTCACAATGCTTCAGATAGTGGTCACATACACTTATCATATGAAAATTATGTTGGAATACCTTGGTTGATCCATTAATAAGTGAGATACCACATAACCAAATATCATTTTAAAGAAAACTACTATGTGTGGTATCACAATGGGGAGAAAATGAAATCTCAAAATGCTAATGCTGATGATCCAAATGAGAGATTGGATTGGAGAATTATTTATATTATTGATTACCGTTTATTCGTCATCACAAAAAATAAAGGATTCTGGACCAATAAAACTTCAATATGAGAAAACATGATGTGTCTAATAAAAATGATGATGTTGTCAGGGTGAAAAAAATTGAATGATGCTGCCACGACTCAAGTATATCAAAAATCTAATAAAATGAAAATGTTGGAATTTTTAATCTTATTGTTTCATAGGAAAACTATGTATGGGATTTCTAATACTTCCATAAATTACATTCTTACCTTCTTGAAGGACTTACTTCTAGATGATGCAGATATTCCCTCAAACCACTATATGTCATGGAAGTTAGTTGAGGAACTTGGATTTTTAAGAAACAAAATTCATGCTTGCTCGAAAAAATGCAGTTTATTCTAGGAGGAAACTGCAGAATGAAATGATTGTATGAATTGTGCCACATCCTGCTGGAAGCCAAAAGTTGATGGAACACCATCCAGTGTGCCACAGAAAGTAATGTGGAACTTTCCATTGATTCCCAGACTCCAGAATATTTTTATGTCTGATTAAATATCAATAAAAATGTGAAGGAATGATATTGAGATAAATAAGACTAATGATGAGTTAGTTCACCCAGCAGAAGGATTTTCATGGAAGATATTTGATGTTTGATGTCCTCATTTTTCCGCCGACGTGCATAATAGGAGGCTAGGTCTTTCATGATACGGTTTTAATTTATTTGGGTACATGCGTACTTCGCACAGGATATGGACAGTTTTTAAAAACATTTATGACTCTCCCCATGGTTGTGTATGAAACAATATATCACTTTCATGACTATACTCATATCTGTCCCTTATGATCCTGAAAATGATATAAACATATACATGAAACTTTTAATAAGAGAGTTGAAACTTCTTTGGGATGTGGGTGTGCGCACATACGATGCATGTTCGAAAGACATATTTCAAAGGAATGTTGCGCTTATGTGGATGGTCAATGATTTTCCTTCTTATGAAATGATGTCTGCATGAAGCATGAAGGGAAAACTATCATGTCCTATTTGTATGAAGAATACACAATCCAGATTACTGAAATATCATTGTAGTTTCAATTTTATGGGACATCAATGATTCTTTCCAATGGACCATCCATATAAAAATAATCATCGAAAATTTGACAATACCATAGAGACCGATGATCCACCTCAGCATATGTATGGATCTAATGTTCTTAGTGAATTGAAATATTTTAGTTTTTCATTCAGGAAGGTTCAAATGAAATCAGGAAAGAGAAATAATTTTTCCAATAAAACCTGTTACAATTGGAAGAAGATTAGTATATTCTTTGATTTTTCTTATTGGTGAACCAATTTTCTATATCATTACTTAGTAATAATCTAAATTGAAATAAATATATTTTAAATATTTATTTTGATTCATCTAAATGTTATGTTAAAGAAAAAAATGATTTATGATCTCGGCGTGACATGGTGGATTGGGGCATCATACTATAATTGCATCTTGTTAGTATTAGTGAAAATAAATGGAAAGTTTCATGTGCTAATTATGTGATGAAACCTATAAAAATCAATTTCTGGAAGTACTAGAGACTATTAAAGTTACTGATGGCTATTCAAGAAACATATCTAAATGGGTCAATATAAGAGAGCTGAAGCTAAAATCTTTGAAGACTAGTGATTATCACATTCTTCTTCATGAGTTGATTCCAATAGAAATATGACATATTTTGTCCAATAATGTAAGTGTGGGTGTTATTAGTTTGTTCTATTTGTTTAGAGATCTTTTTTCCAAGAAGTTGTCCAAGTATTTCATGCAAAAAATGTTGTCAGATGCCCCATTAATTTTGTGTGAGTTAGAAAAAATATTCCCCCCATCATTTTTCACAAGAATTTTCATCTCACTGTTCATATTCTAACTCAAATACTTCTCAGAGGAGCTATTTCTTTTCGTTGTATGTATCCAACTAAAACAAATTTATACGTATTAAAGTCTTATGTCTGAAATAGGAATCATCCCCAAGGTTCTATCATGAATGGTTACTTAGCTCAAGAATGTATGGATTTCTGATCTATGTATTTTTCTGATCTTACTACAAGAATGAATAGACCAACGAGAAACAAATAATAAAAGTATTAGAAAATTGAACCCATTTTTTCATCACTTTCTCAAATAGGTGGAATTCTTGGATCATATACATTGACGACATTAAACCTTGAAGAGTGGGATATGGCACATTGCACAATTTTGTTCAAGTATGATTTGTTCGATGACTACATCAGCTAAGAAAATTGAATATTTATATCTTAAATATCTATTAAACTATTACTATTTTTATCTTTAGGGAACATAAATCAATAATAAATAAAAAGCAATGTTCTTTATCTTTGAGAAGGAGAGAGACGTTTCATGGCAAAGAGTTTTCTACTTGGTTAAAATTGAAGGTAAAAATATTAAAATTTAAAATAATTAAATCAATTTTTAATTTAGTTTGATATTCATTTATGTTTCAGGTATTGTGTTTTCTTGCTGACTCTGTCTCTAAGGAAATAAGATATTTGGATTTTGGTCCTAATATCGTGATTCGTGACTGTAAATCAATTGTTATCAATGGGTACATATTTATTATCATTGAACGAGAAAATAAAATGAGAACACAAAATGACGGTGTTATGGTTACTACAACAACGGAATGTTATGCCAGTGCATTAGATAGTAGACCACAATTTGAAAATGTAGGTTATTATAGAGTCTTTGAAAGAAAATATTGGATTATTACTCTCATGGACGAGTCACGATGATGAAATGTCAGTGGTTTTATTTGATGACAAGTCAGGGCACATTTATTAATGATTGTAGATTTTGAGTAATTGATATGACTCACACTCTTGCTACTGATAAACAATATGTATTTGCATCAATAGATAAACAAGGTTTTTATGTCAAATACCATTTTCGACCTGAATTTTTTGTCATTATTGAAATAATTCCAATACATATTTTTTATTATGGTGATGATGGAATTAACACCATCCCTACTGCCATCAGAAACGATCCATTTATTAATTTTGACGACTCTAATAGATCAATTGTCAGAGTTGACTTTGAACCTGAATTTTTTTGTGGGAAATATATAGAATCATCCATCCATGTTCTCAATTAATTTTGTTTAGCTCTACTTGGGTTGTTAAGGTTGGTACTATTCAAATTGATTACAAATATGTTGTATCCTACTTGACCTTAATGTGAATTTTTAATGTTTATTGGTTGTAGTTTTATTTTAATTGCATTTTTTAATTTGAAATTGAACTGTATTCCAACCTATGAAACCAAAATTTATAACTTGGGGAACATTTCAATGATTTATTGAACATGTATAAAATTTATATAATTCTAAGACCTCCCTTTAACATTTCACCATATAATGAACATGATGGTTTTTCTTCTTCTACAAAACATGTATAGAAACATGCATCATCTACCTAGTCTAAAGAAATTAAAATTTTCCTTAATTTCAACAAGTTGATTATCCCTTATGAATCTGGTAGATATATTAACCTTGTTCATATGTTTATATTATCATTTACAACTATCATAAGGATTTAATAATTCAAAATATATACCTTGATAAATTTTCTAGAGGCATAATTTAGTATGCTCTCTCTCTTGGTTGTTGAGTAAAATAAAGCCTCAGAATCAATGTTCCATGATTTTAATAGACTGGTGACACTTAGTAAATAACCATCCTACTAAAAATTAAATTTCTTTATTACATATTATATGATTTATTGAATTCATTATATATCCATTCAAACTGACCTAAAACAAAGGATAGTAAAATTATCCATGAATCCCCCTATTCCCTCTCATGTATATTATTTTCTGGGTTACACATTAGTTATCTTTTTCTAATTACATCCATATTTGTTTTCAAATGTATGAAATTCAATAAATTGAAGAGAGGTGACAAAAAAGATGATGGACAACAATCATCGCATGGATGAGATGGGTGTTCCACTACTAGTGCTTGTAGTGAGTATTTTATTTAAAATATATATATTTAAATAATATATAATTTCATGTAATTAATTTTTTTTAACTGTTTTTGTAGGATCCACAAATTAGGAAAAAATTATTTGATGAGAATCCTAGTAGTGGTCCCAGTACTCAGGTTAGTGGTACGAGGGGGGTGGTATGAGAGTTTGGTGATCTCGTCGACATACCCTATTAGACCTTTCCCCTCCCATTGACATACCATCTATCCCACATTCTTATCCAGTTGTGTCATTAGGGATTCATGGGATATTTAGGCCTCCCATGTTTTCACCACTCTTCACATCTGAGTCTCCTCACCTATCTTTACCATATCTGATGATGATTCTCTTTCCCTATCCAGTATTCAGCCATCTATCTGTGCCATCTTCTTTTACATCTACCTCCTTCTCTATAAGCTTCTATATACTATATTCTTTGACTCATACACTTCCAAATTCAGGCCCTACATATTATACACCGGTACCCACTCCACCTATACAAGGTTTTCCTTCTGTTTCTACAGATCTAGAGGCACCCATTGATCAGACTGATGCAGGTATATTTATAGAACACTAAAAAACTGTTATACCATTATTTATTTTCATTATAACATGTATTGATAAAATATCTGTTTTTCATTCTAAAAATATACATCTAATAAAAAGAGGTAGGGTAGGGGAATACACACAATTTTGCGATGCGGAACAACCGCACGAAGTTGATGATGGATTATAATGAAGATAATCAAATGATGGAAAAAACAGGACATCAATGTCCGAGATTTTTGGCGATGCTTGCCAAATACTCTGACATCATTCCCGTCAGCCCACTCTCATAGAGACTATTTCCAAATAAAGTCATGGATAATTATTGGGCACATATATGGGTAAAAAATATATTGTATTTAATGGAATATATTATTTTTGTATCTATATGGATTAATATTTTGGTGTCAGCTACAGTTTAATTTCCCAGATGGTGAGGGTACACGGTTAGCATGTCTAATGGATTTAAGTGATATTTGGAGAGCCTCTAAGAATGAGTTTTATATTGGTTCGCATGCTAGAGTTGGAACTTAGTTAGAGTCGGTACCTATCATAGGTGATTTTCCGATAGAATAGAATCAGCAGATGATTACTGATTGGAAAACTATCAAGTTTAAGGTATTAATCACATTTGAGGTATTTAAATGAAAAATTTCATGTTTTTCATTAACATAATATTTTTTATTATTGAATTTTATTTAGGAATAATCCATAATAAATTAAAAAAAATATGATAAAATATCTTCACACATTGGGACATACTACGATGTCGGGTCATGAGAGGAAGCAAGTATGAAAGTTGTTTATAATTTTTCTTTATGACTTGCACTTTTTATTGTTTCCTCCATAATTTATTTGAGTGCTAAAGATTTCATATAATTTCAGTTATGAAATTAATTATTGGTATCCAATTTTTAATTATGGTTTCCTACATTAAATTTCATTGTATAGGAAAATATTTAATATTGAAGGACTTGTGCCTCGATAAAAACTGTTTTGCTTGAGTAGAAGGAAAAAAGATGCAATTGTAGTTAAAGAACCGACTCATCAGCAGATTGTAATTTTTACATTGTTGATTTAAAATTTTAATATATATTTTGTAACATAATAATCTATTTATATTTTTAATAGGCTACTTTAGAGGCCCTTGATGCCCAGGAACCTGACAATTTTGGGCCAAATGATCACTTACATCAGGAGATGGGAGATGAGCACCCTGATAGAGTATGCTGCCGACCTGGGAAGTGTATAGTTCTGAAAAGGTATTAGACCTCTTTAGGTATGATTTTTAGTTCCACCGATTTCTATCGGGTTAATGCATAGGCAGAATAGGATGAAAAAGCTCCAAAAAGATGGCATAATAGTTTCCTAGGTAAAAAACTACATTTATGAAACTGATTGAAGTTTTATATCCAACACTTCCACCAAAGGCCAGCATATATTTTGATGAATATATGTATTTTATGAGTTCTATATATGGTGCACCGGGTGGTAGTTCTAGTGGTGTTTGAGACGATGTCATTCCTGGCGATGAAGATGGTGAGGAGGAGGAGGTGGTGGAGGATAAGGAGGGTGAGGATGAGTCCGGGGAGGAGGTGTATAGAGAGGAGGTGGGCAAGGAGGAGGCTGAGGTGGAGTATGATGGTGAGGAGGAGGGTGTTGAGGAGGGTAGGGATGTTTATGGTGACAACGATGAGGATGGGGATGAGGCTGATGATGGTGGTGATGAAGGAAAAATTGATCCATTATATTCTTTACTAATACAACTGACATTTGATGTTTGATGATTTTTAGTTCCTAGATATATGTGCAATTAGGTAGGTCACATTATATTTATTTCTTTATCCATAAATACTAAAATTTTACTTTATGATTTGTTGTGACTGAATATATGTGTGACTGATTCACCACTCCCTTGTACACTCCCACCCCCTTAGACAGCCCCCCACCCCCCTAGATACCCCCACCCCCCTTAGACACCCTAACCCCCCTGGACATCCCCACCCCCTTGAACACCCCCCCCCCCCACCCCACCCCCACCCCCACCCCCTGCACACCCCCACCCCTGGAAACCCCCACCCCCCCTAGACACCCCCACCCCCCTGGACACCCCCACCACTGGAAACCCCCACCCTCGGGACACCCCCACCCCACCCCCACCCCCCTGGACACCCCAACCCCCCACCCCCTAGACACCCCCCCACCCCCTCGACACCCCCACCCCGCTGGACAGCCCCCTCACCCCCTGGACACCCCCACACACCACCCTGGACACCCCACCCCAATGGACACCCACCCACCCCTACTGGACATTCCCACCACCTGGATAGCTGGCCACCCCCTGGACTCCCCCCACTGCCTAGACACCCCTCACCCCCTACACACCCCCACCCCATGGGACACCCCTCACCCCAAATGGACACCCCCCCACCCCATACCCCTAGGCACCCCCCACCCCCTAGATACCCCCACCCTCAGGACATCCCTCACCCCATTCGATACCCCCCTGGATAGCACCCCCCCACCCGGACACCCCCACCCCCTTGGACCCCCCCCCCCCCCACACACCCCACCCCCTGAACACCCTCATCCCCTTAGATAGCTCCCACCCCATGGATACCCCCCCCCCCAGACACCCCCATTGCCTTGGACATCCCCCCCCCCAGGAAACCACCCCACTCCCTGGACACCCCTCCCCCACCCCCTAGACACTCCCCACCCCCTAGACACTCCCCACCCCCTAGACACCCCCACCCCACTAGACCCCCCCCCAACACCCTAGGATACCCCTCACACCCATGGTCACCCCCTGGACACCCCCACCCCCTGGATAGCCCCCCAGCCCAATGGAAAATGAAATATTTGAAGTCATTTAACCATTTTCATATCTAATTACATGTGAAAAGTATTTGTCAATCTTTAATCACACTTATTTCATCTAAAATCACCCATGAATATGAATTTATTTCTAAATTCATATTCTGTATTCCATATTATGTATGCCATATTAGTCATATTCTATATTCCATATTAGTTATATTCTATTCTGCATTCCATATTAGTCATTTATCAATATTTTGTATGCCATATTCTGAATTCAATTTCGTATTCCATATTCTATATGTGTTATACATAATCAAATTCTGTATGTATTGAATTTTGAATTGAATACACTAAACGTAAATTAGAATTCTGTATGTAATTCATAATTCATTTTGTATGTATCATTCATTCCTAATTCAGAATTCAGTAAATAATTCATTCTATATGTATTCAATTTATAATTCAATTCTGAATTTTGTATTGAATAGGGTAATTGGTTTCTGAATTTAATTCTGAATTCAATTAAATTATAAATTTTGTATTCAGTTCTGTATATACATGCTTATAATTGTAGGTATGCATGGGATTGCAGAAGGCGAGGGCGGTCGTCCTGTTGCTGCAATTACATCAAGGATATACCAACAGTTGTAAACCATTGGTATATATGTGAAAAGTCACTTTATATAAATGGTTTACAAAAAACTATAGGTAAAACTATATACCAACAGTTAGTAAACCGTTGGTATAGAACTTGTAATCAGTCTTTACAAAAAGTTTTATGTAAACTTTTGGTAAAGGATTATTCCAACAGTTTCATAACTATTGGAATGGATCTTAAATTCATTAATTCTCAATGGTTATCAATCATTGGTAAAAATTTATACCAACAGTTAGCTGAAACTGTTTTTATAATATGCATTCCAAATCCATATACCAATTTTTATACTATAATCGTTGGTATATGTCTATCATGATGGCTAACTAGCCAACATTTTGAACAACCTATGGTATATTTTAAACCAACTGTTTTCAAGCCATTACAAATAGTTTTAAACTGTTAGTACAAGTCATGTTTCCAGTAGTGAGATAAGGGAGATAATGAAATCCAATTCCCTCCTACAATAGGCCATAGGTCAGAGATAAGATCCAAGGGTATAACATATATATATATATTGGAGGCATTACCCTTTAAAATAATATTATGAACAAGATATAATATAAATACACCAACCAAATCCTACTCATATATAGAAAAATAAAAGCAAAGTACATGCATTTAATATCATATTCAACTAGTAAAATCGAAAAAGAGACTATAAGTACCAAAATAAAAACATAGTTGTGACCACGATTCCCAAACAGCTCATGAACAACCATGATCTAGTAATATTCAGCTTTATCTTCAACCTACTCCTAGTGGCCTTAAAAATATTTTATATATATGTAGGGTGGTCATAATATGTCTACTCAGTTAGATCCTCCCTAGATAATCTCATCGAAAAAGATAAGGAAATCATGCTAAGGACCAATTAACAAAAGGTGAAACTAACTCATCATATAAATTGGTATACTAAGTTCGTGACCTCAATATAGCTATCTCTCACAAAGTAACACATATAAGAGATCAAATATTATAGTAATAAAAATAGGGGTACCTCACTAGGCTTCCCCACTGGTTTTCAGCACTACGGCAATGTCGCATGCCTGGATCCATATATCTCTAAAATAATACTTCTTAAATACACATAGGTTAAGTATCATATAATACATCTCAAGCCACACATCAACTGACAATCACATCCACATATCTATATAGTAACTTTTTAGTTTCTAGGATCCACCACACCCTATATGTTGTTTACTATACCTTGATTATTACACCTCAAACCATAAAATCCCTTATGTTAAGCATTGTCTATCAAGCCATGAAATCCCATAAAAATATACCTATAATAAACATTTTGATACAATATCTGAAGATATGTATGTTTGAAATAACCAAAATCCATTACAACCCTCTATAGAAAAATATGGGTAAAGATAACCACTATTCATATGAGCACATAATACTACTAGAAGAAGAGAGTGAGGTCTGATGGGGTATTCATCCATCCATCTATCGATAACTTGAATGTAAGAGAAAACACCCTCCAAGATTCCACTAGGTGTCAGTCTCCCAACTAACATGGGTGGGTGTCGTATGAAATCATAAAAAATATAGGATATAATATGTCTCACAACCACACCATGGGAATTAAAATATTCTTTGGATAAGCTACAACTATCACCTCTTATACAACTAACTGCCACTACTAAGAAATAGATATCCTATAGGGATATAAGTATTTTAGAAGACACTCATTAAATTAATTCTTCTATTTTAAACTTTCAATTTAGGTTAGTTGATTCACTCTCAATTAATTAACATTATTCCATTTTAATTTCATTAAACACCATGAGAATTTCATTCCCTCTCGACATAATCAAACCAATCCCACAGTTTCTCAATATTATTAACATTTTCATTATAGGATCACCATCCCCAATGATTAAAAAAATCATTAAACATTATTATCACTCTGTAATCCTACATAATCTAGGAAATATCCTAAGCTTACCTAAGGAGATGAATTACCAAGCACAACTAGATTCCTCAAGTAGTAGGTTAAGGAATGAAGGTAAATAAGAAACTCATATATTAGACAATTAAATAGATTTACTAATATACCAGCATCCTAACTTTTAGCACAACAATTAGAAATCCCTATTTCAATGTGTTCTATCAAAACCAGTTCCATCCCTGACACCACCATGCATATCACCATGGTTCCCACCATCATGGGCATCAACTACTACCAAAAACTCATTCTTACCCACCCATGTCTCATAAAACCATTCTCTATACAAGGAAAGCATCACATAACATAGAAAGTCTCACAACCATAGAAACACTAAAGGCAGTAAAAAATAAATAGATCAATAGGGAATCGTGACCTAGAAGTAATTCATCTATCCCTCAGAAGAAAATAGACTCACTAGAACCCAAAAATATGCCTTAATCAATCAACTAGTTTTATTCCATATTTAACTACCCAGTTAATTTTTTATATGTTAAAACTATGAGTAACCTAAGGTATCAACTATAAAATTATTAAACTATTAAAACATGATCTCAAGCATAAATTCCAGTTTCCACAAACATCAACGAATGAAAATTCCATTTAACATGCATTTTACTATTATCCATAATAGGCATTAAAAATTTTGGTTCTTTATCCATTTTTATAAACATATTGAAGAAAAATTTAAACATTCATTAAAAATTATTTGATTTCTATCAAATTATAAGAATAAAAGGATTCAATAAACATGTCTCTTTAATTTTTTATCTGACCAAAAATTATTGGCTTTATATTCTTTAACAATTTACATCATTAAAAAATTATAAACCCGGAATAAAAAAATTATATAAAAATCATAAATACAAATAACACAATATCTAGAAATCAAGAGGAAAGTCATTATCATGGTGGAAAACAACATGTGATCTCTATGGCCATAAACCATTTCATCTCATTAATCTGGATTAATATTTATTATGAATAACTCCACCTTTACTGAAAGAAATAATTCATGGTAAATTTATGGTATCAAAAAATAAAAGTAGACACAATGAATCCACTACTTTAAGGATTAAACATTATTCTAATGGTGATGGAATGAATACATGAATCACTTGTAACCTCTCACCTAAGGAATCTATAGAAACCCAAGAACACTACACCACGACTGCACCAAAAACATCGAATGAAACTCCATTATAAATATGAAGGCCAAATACTAGAACATGGAAAGAACTAACTAGAGGAAATGATATTGAACATTTAAGAACCTGGAAGAAAAGGTAAAGAACGCACATTAGACTACCATGAATTGATCTCTAGAAGGTGAGGTTTGTATCTAATTAAAAAGGGATTAAAAGGATTTTGAAGATATCTCTTTGGGACCTAGGGTATGAGAGAAGAAGTGGAAAAAAAGTATGTTCATAGTTATTTAGGGTATTTATAGACAAACTAGGAATTAGAAGAAAACGGTGAAACACTATACACCACATCATAGAATTGGATAAAATATGAAATACTATGTCGAAAGAGAAGGGACCAACCCATAGACTTCTTGGCCAAACCCACATCTAAGGATCATGGATCCTTAAAATTAGTGGATCCTATAAACCTAGATAGGTATTATGGTATAGTCAAGAACATCACATTACAGAAACCATTTGCTAAGAAAGGAGGCTATGTTGAAGCATACCTCTATTGCTTGACATCCCATAAAAAAGAAGATCACACCTCTAACCCCTATTCCACAAAAATCCACTCCACTTCATAGTATGAAAATCATCCTACACCACAGATGGGATCTCCACGCTACAAAAAACATGCTTACGGTGTATCCCAAGCCTCTACGCCGCAATAATGCCAAAAATGTTATCAGAATCCCTCTAATCCCACATCTTCTTGTTGATTCACCTCTAGGAATGACCAACACCCAAAACACAAAAAATAAAGGTATATTAGGTTCTAGGCCCTTACATTAGATACCTTAGAATATATTTTTTCCTTGAGAATTTACAACCAAAACAAAATTGAAGGGAATGAAAAAAGGGTCATCTGAACAACCGCCCTATGGGATACATCTCAAGAATCTGGACAACACAATACCTCAATCGTATCATTTAGTGGAACCAGGTAGAAAAACAAAAAAAATCAAATATCAACTCCTATGAACTCTTTTTATGGAGATACCTTTCAAAAAAATATCAAGTTCATAAAAAACACAAAGAGGAATACATCTCATAAAACATAAAATGTTTAACATCTACAACGAGCATATCTATAAGAGAAGAGATAAACATAAAATAGATTTGGATACTGATCGTGTATCAATGAATCATGTTCCTAGGTTATCTCATCCATTACACCATGCCACAAAAGGATGCACAACAAGGTAATAACACACCCACACAATAGTATATCCTGTTAGTCCCAGATCATTACAAGCTACCCCAAAGAGTTTTCATCATCGTCCACATCGATCATGACCTAATCAATGAAACAAGATTAATCATGAAGGTAATGTAAAAACAAGGACACATGGAAGACATAAAATATCCAGACCATTTATAGGGAAAGTTATATCTGATACTTAATCTCTCGCATGTGTTTTTGAATTAATACAGGCTGAGATTAAATAAAAATTTATTTCCCCAAACTACCCTTACTACAAGGGCGTAGTAAATTGGTTGTGTGGGTTCGATACCATGAAGACTAATAGAAAGTGAGAAGCCAATCAAACAAAACCCTTTGAAGGATTCCTCACTTTCACTCCTGAGGAATGGGTTTTAAGTAAGACTATAAAGTTTTTCTTACTTTAGATTAATAAAGTGATTGGGTTTAATTTTAGGGCATTTGACAAAATAAAATCCTAGATTTAACATGGTATATCCTATAGATTAGGCCATGAAGTGGTGAAAAAGTCACCAATTGTTTTTTTCAAACCAATTAGATCTACCTATTTTGCAACCATCCCATGGTCTGGGTATATTAAAAAACCAAAGTGCATTATCCTTGGATTCTATATAGAAATCATTATAGGATAATGGTCATAGTCCTTCTCAACTTCAATTAGTTTGGGTTTGTTCAATAGTAATTCCCATGGATTTTTCTAAACAATGTAATGAACAATTAAAATTACCCTAATTACTTTCCATAGGGTTACCAATGTTCAATATAAATATTCATTATGTTTTAAAAAAACCTACTCTCGACCCATAACCCTAGGTGGAATAGCCACGCATAGCGGTGATGAACAAAAAAATGAAGTATTAATCATCATATATCATGATCATAAAATTGTTCCAAAAGAGAAAATCCAGGATTAAACAAGTAATAATCAAAATCAAAAAATTAGAAGCAATTAAAACTTAACTAGAAACTGAACGTTCACAAAAAAATAATGAATAATGAGAAATATAGAATAAAAACCTTAATAAAAAATAAAAAACTTAATGAAAATGAATAACATATGAAGAATGATGCAAGAATTGATGAAGAACAGAATGAGATGATAGAAATGGGAATAAGAATCGTAATCGGGATTGAAATGGTGAAGGATGAATGTAAAAGGATTAAAAACTCAGAAATATTAACTAAAAAAATTAAATGGATAAAATAAATCTTTTTTTTTAATTTAAATGGATGAATAATAGAAGGAATGGTTAAAGAAAACAAGAGATAAAATAAAGTGTGAGTCTATCTATTGCACATAGAGTGCTAAAAATATAAATAGCCTTGAGAAGTACATGACATGAAAGTCTGACTTGTCTTGCACTAGATTAAATGACTTGGGTCTCTAAATCTGTAAGTCATGTAAGTTGGTTTCATGTCATGTAGTTGAGATTCACTTTTACCGCTGAAGAATCCATTCTTATATTTGTCTGGGAGATCAATCACAACTTTCACATGATTCAATCCATGCATTTAATGTATGAAATTAACTTATATCAGGAATATAACTTCTTAAAGGTGCACATCATGTAATGGATTTACATGTTTTTTATTGTCTTCATGTCGTGCTGATGCTTCACAAGTTGGTTTCTGGCCTTGCATGTCTCTTGTTAATGAGGTATACATGTCGGGTATATGATACACAGTGTGTAAATAATATTTTTGTAATTTTTTCAACATTTCTTCCAATAGGTAAATAAAACCTAATTATTATGAAAACAATCCAAAACTAAATACAATATAAATTATTTCTGAATAAACATAAAATAAATGTATCCGAAATGTATATACAATTTCATATGATCAAATTCCTCTACACATGAATAATTTTGTGTCCTCAAGTAAAATAATTTCAACAAGGATTAAAAAAGAAAGATTTTTTAAAATAAGAAACATGTACTATAACAAGGAAAATAAAACTAAGTGTATTAAGAAAAATTTAGTCCACCAAAATCAATCTTGCTGATAAAATTATTCAAAACTATTTATTATATTCTATGCCCATTTTTTAATTTACCTCGCAGTAAATTCTATCTCATATATTAGGTTAAAATATAACTAGATTTATTCTCATACACAGAATACATGTTCCTAACCATAGGCTTTCATTAGTTCTATCATATCCACTTTATAAAGAAAAATAAAAAATCAATAATGAGGGATTCATAAAAAAGGGTTTAGATAACTCTAAGGATGAGGGAAGGTGGGTAGAAAGTGAAAGTCAAGCTCAAAAGTAAGATAACATCTAAATTATAATGCATGATAAATGTAAACAGTGTAATCGAGTGGCTAGTCCAAGATCAAAATTTATCCTAACTCAAAGTGGATCCATGAGTGTATCATGTATGTATCAAAAATTAACATTTTTCTTTATTTTAATTTAATTTATTTCTTTTTTTAAATTCATGTTCTTTTAATATCTCACATCCATCCCTTAACCACAATTGATCTCTCTAATTATTCATCGGTTTGGAAATAGTGATTTCTGGCATTCTTAAAAAACCAAAATCTTTTACTTTCTTTATTTTTATTATTTTTCAAAAGAACAGGGTAGGTGTAAAATGATAAGATTAATCAGGGATCACATTATATTATTATGGCAGAAATATTTTAATATATCTCCTCATTCACAGAATCTTCTATCCATCACCAAAAAGTTAACACAAACTTTTTTAATGGATAATCATTCATAAAAAAAATTGGGTAGGAAGGCATAATTGGCTTGAAATGGCTCCATTCTAAAAAATTTATTCATTTATACTATGGGATAATGAGGTAAATATAAAAGGTGGGTCCTAGGAGAAAATAGATCAAAAAATATTTCATTAATCATATTAAAATTTTATTTGTTAAGTTATATTCTCAATAAGATCTCAATGAAAGTTCTAATATATTTACACGGACCATGAGTCTCTTATGAAATATTCTCAGAAATGAATATGAAATTGTGGGATAAGAATTCTCTTAGAAATGGGAGTATAAATAAAATAACTGCTAATCACTCAGGGTATAAAATTCAAGTAGTAAGGAAATCAAAATCAGTTTCAAAAATTTTGAATTTGAATTAAATTAATGAAATTATCAATTATTCTAAAAAATAAAAACAAGACTAAAACATGGATTTCAAAATTTTCAACCTAAATTTTTCTTTTATTTAAATGGTTTTAATTATTTTCTAGGATTAAAGCATGCTTTTAGTGAAAATGACTTCTATATAGGTGAAAATTATAAATGATTCAAGTTTACCGACAGTAAAGCTTAGGAAATCCTCCCCCAAAATTAAAATGAGATAGTGTATGCACTATTCTAGAAAGTATCATTGCAGTGATACCACATATATAGCATAGACAAAATGAAATGGTAACATTCAAATTGAGTTTAGGGAATCGAGAGATCACTTTGATGAGTGTCATACGATGGGAAACTTGTTGGATGATGAGTTCAAATTATGATACCTACATAATGTGTTAGAATAATATATCTTTCACTAGATAAAACAGTAGTTAATATGGTTTAAATAGGATTAAATCAATGAAACAGGTAGGTTCACATCATGAATAGTAATGAAAAATAGATCAGATATGTGAAGATATGTGAGTAAAATGAAGTTCAAGGACATCTTATTAACAAAAATTTTATTAAAATGAAAATAATAATCCAAAGTAAAAGAATGAAAATGAAGGAAAAAATATGGGTTGACTCCCATAAAGCGCTAACAATGGTGTCGTCTTCCAAATAGATGAATAAAAAATCAATCAAGTGTCATCCATCTTCTTATAAGTCAGTTTTCTCATACAGTAATTGGTGGCTATTTCATCAAGATCACATGGATGTTTGGAGGGGATGCCCACCTTAGGAGCATACTTAGCATGATTCTGGGAAAATAAGAAAATCATTTTCCATCATCATATTTTGGACCTATGCTTAGTATGGATATCTAGTAAACTTTCATCAAACTGGTGCTCGACATGAGTCATCTGAAGTACAAGGGAATATGGTGGTGAAAGAGGCACATCGATGCCCATGGATGAGGTAGAAGAACTAGACAGTTCTAATGTAATACAGTAATGAAATAAAAATAAACAAACAAACAAACAATCCAAAAACTGTATCCCATGTATGTGTATAAATATATATAGAAAACATACATATGATATAAATGTAATACAACCAATCAACAAAGTGATCACAAAAACAGAGTACAAAAAATGGGGAAGGGGACCGAGGTATACTCAGAATAATCAAAATCAGGGAGATCCTCATCTAGGGTCATCTCCAAAATAGAGGGTGCACATAGCTGGCTCATCCTATCTATATCATTAATGGAGGAATTTACTCGAGGATCAACTATGATGGTGGGTTTCGTGGTGCTTGAAGTTATCTCAGTGTTCATTGGAGGCGAGGTACCAATCTTGAGGGTGGTTGTGGCTCTAGAAGTACGTTCGATTATCAGTAGCTCAATAGATGGTTATGTGGTTGGGACTTTTCCCCACTAGGTCTTCTCTACCAATAACTTCTTCAGGGAAGTAAGGTCTGTCAACTCTGATGGTAGTTCATTCAGGTTAGGAGATGGTGATGGCATGGTAGATGATGAATGTCCTGCTAGTGGTGGGTCTGAGAGGTTGTGGTGGCTAGTTGCGGTGGATTGGTGGTGAATAGATGGATCTCGGAAATTGTGACATTGAGTCAATGAAAACCTGTTGCAAATACTCTAGGATGTAATGGTTAATGGACCATTTATCTATTGGTTATGATGTGGTAGATGATGAAGTGGGAAAGGTAGTGGTGGTAGTTTTGGTGGTAGAGTATGGGGTTGGAGTAGGAACATAATGTGGGGAGGCTAGGGTGGATGGAGTATCAACAGCATGTTGAGAGGGGTTCTTATTATCATCCTCCAGGGGTGTTGGTGTCCAAAAGTAGACGTTTTCATCCTTTGTGAGACGCCCCATATTTTTTAGCACCATAAGAGAGATTTTATCCATCGGGAAAAGGGATGTGTATAGATGAGTAGCCTCAAAGGTTCCCAGATGCTTATCCAAGTGGGTGATGAATGATCCACCCATCAAATCTCCATGGGTCCTCTTTACCAACATCCTATAGAACTCTCCAAACTACCTATGCATGTGGATGGTGTGTCTAACCATGGATTAAATGATAATAATGACCACAATCTAGCTAGCCCCACCATGGGAATCACCATTTACCAACTAATCATGGGTTATGTTCATGTGCATCATCTAGAGAGATTAACCTATGAGAATTGTCCTCTTCATGGTGCAGGGGTAATACTCACTCTAGAAGTCTTTGAAAATCATGGACTAGAGTCTTATAGCCTCATCCTTGTTAGTATTAAGTTGAAAGGTATGAAACATGGGGGAGTAGATGAACTCAGTCGAATAAATGTTGAAGCAAGCAGCAATGTCTGTAATGCTGAGATCCTATGGCCTTCCTCTGATTTGGAAGCAAATGAAGTCAATGACCATCTCAA
Source organism: Viscum album (assembly GCA_963277665.1). NCBI lineage: Eukaryota > Viridiplantae > Streptophyta > Magnoliopsida > Santalales > Viscaceae > Viscum > Viscum album. The sequence goes on from OY728150.1 coordinate 259,129,730, forward strand.
AAGTGGAATGGAACTCAAGTAAGATCTATCTATACATCTCATCTAACACCTATGTGATTGAAGTTGGGTGTAGGAGGTCCTTGAGGAAAATGATCTCATAGTGTATGTGGATGTTCACTTTGACTATGAAATCCATCATCTTTTTAATATTTATTGGCTTGGCTTAGATATGGAGCAAGCATACCTGGTGTGTAGGGTCAGAAATACATAACTTGGGGGGAGGTGAGGATAATCACATCCCTACAATCCACCAGAAGATGACTGAGATTCATCTTAAGAGGGAGAGGAGGTGGTGGATGAAGCCTAAGAGGGGTAATATGAGGAGGATGGATTTGTGGGTACTTGAGGACGTGTGGTACTCCACTTCTTGGGAAGCATAGGGGTCTTCTCACGCTCGGGTGCAAGGTCAGTTGTCAGGGTTTGTATAGTCTTTATTCGTTCCATGATGGATGAAGAAGAAGGGGCAAGCGGAGATATGATGAGATGAAGAGGAGATGTGTTTGAGGTAGGGAAGGAGGAGAGACTAGTGATGGGGTTATGGGTGTGTGCAAGGGAGCTCAAAGAGGGAGGGTGGGGTCTATCAAGAGGGAACTCAGGAGATGGGGTGCGTCATGCGATAGAGGGATCAATGGAGGGGGTAGGGTGTAAACCCTAGGTTCATAGTATTTTAAAATCTAATCTCAAAAATTACATGTCTTGTATTTAATACATGACGTGAAAAAACATGAATTTTAAAAAATTTCTAATGCATAACTTTTTCAGGTAGTATACCTATTACATGGTGTGTGTTGTTTCATTTTTTTACCTTTTTCAATTGGTCCTCTCAATATACTTCTGGAATCCCTCTAGACTATCCTAAAGACTGCACTATCCTATCCTATCTTATTTAACATATCCTGGGTTGAATTCTAGTCATCAATTTATTTATTGTCTATAGTTATAAATTTTCAGAATCATAAGACATTATCTTTGAGTTAATACCCCTTTTAAGTGATTCTTTAAAATAGAGGGGTTGAAATATGGAATGAACTATCTTTTCAGAGGTTCAATGTAATTCAAATCCTTGTGATCAATGGTTCCCTTTTCAAAAAGTGTTGGAATCTCATTAACGTTTTCAATTTTCATATGATCTTCTTCTTCGTTATCATGAAAGATAGTTAGACAATCTTTTTACACATCTCTATTATAAATGGCCTTCTCCATGTCAAACACCACTTTCTCTTCACCCAATCTAAAAATAAATCTCCTCAGGTTAGCATCAATCATCACCTTTCCTATGGTGAGAAATGGTCTTCCAAGAATGATGGGGAAATAACCTTCCTCTTCTATATCTATAACAAGAATATCAGTGGTGAAAATTAATTTTTCAACTTTTACTAAGATGTCCTCGAAGAGTCCTTGAGGGTGCTTAATTGAATGGTAAGCAAGTTAGAGTTACACCCTTGTTGGTTTCAATTATCTGATCCCCATATTCTTATAGAATCTCATGGGACTTATATTGATTCTTTCACCAAGATCTCATAATGCCTTTTAAAAATTAAATGTCCTAATAGTACATGGAATTGAAAAATTTCTGGGGTCTCACATTTATTGAGTTAATTTCCTTTGGACAACTACATAGCATTAATCATTTAGAGATATGATTCCTAAATCATCAATTTTGTTTTTAATTGTGATAAAGTCCCTAAAAAATTGTTCATTATAAGGTACTTGTGCAATTTCATATGAAAAATGGAAATTCATATGCAATTGTTTAACCAACTCCACCAATTTTTTAAATTGACCCTCCTATTTTCCATGTTGCATTAATTCAGTAAATGGAGAGGTGTCTTGTATGTTGGTGGTTCAATATAGTCATCATCCTTTTTAGGTTGTTCCTTGACAGGATCTTCCTCATATGGTTCTACCATTTTAATCCTCTTGTAACTAGCTTCATCGGATTCTATTAACTACATTTACTTAACTCCACATGATTTCTGACAATCTAGCACATTATCACTTTTGACTATTATATCTTTAGTAAACCCCCTTAGATGAGCCTCAATATTACCAGGAAGAGTACATGATAATCGATCAGATAAGGTCTTTGAAATTTTTCCCATTTTATGCTCCAGGTTTCTTAGTGCAGCCTTATTTTTTTCGTCTAGATCACTTTGGTTTTCATCCTTTTATATGATTTATAATAAAAGGTATTAAGTATGTTTCAAGATTAGTCTAGATGGGTTTTCCATGTGGTGGTGGTCATTGTGGGGCTTGTTAAAACTTATGTTGTGGTGTTGTTGAATATGTATTATCTCCAGGAAAAGGTGATTGGAACTATTGTTTAAGTCGAGGAGATGGAACTTGTGGTGGGTACATAGGTCGCCCATGATTTCTTTGAGGCACCTTTCCACTTTCTATTGAATGTAACCTTGGTTTTTATACTGTATATGAGTTGGCCTCTATTGGTAGCTTTTGTGTTTATACTTTTGGGGCTACATTACCTGTTTTCCTTATTGATTTTAATTAATATAATTAAAATCTTGAGTATGGGGATCTTCCATCTATGTGCCATAGTATTGGTATGAATGAGTGCCTCTGCACAACTCATAGTAATGTATTTCAATAATAGGAGCAGAAGTGGGAGGTGGTGTAGTAGGAAATTAAAATGATCCCATATTCTTGGTAAGAGCCTTAACTTGGGAAACAAGGGGGTTAGTTTCTTCCACCTGATCAATTCGGCATTGGGGAAGTCCTCTTTCACTTTTCCACAAATTGGAATAGTGAGAGACTTCATCTAAAATTTCCTAGCTAACTTCTAGAATATTGAACATGATTATTCCATCAGAATATATGTTTACCATATTCTAGGTATTAGTATTAAGTCCTTAATATAGTGACTAAAGTTGGAGCCACACATCTAGTCTGTGATGTAAGAATTTTTAGGTAAGCTTCTTGGATCTATCTCATGCTTTCCACACTAATTATCCATCCACCTAGGTAAAGTTTTCAATTTCATTCTAGAGATTACAATTCTTGATTTGTGTGAATTACTTATCTTGGAACTTCATTATTAATTCATCCCAATTCGTAATAAACTCAAGATCTTGAATTTTTATCCATTCCTTATCTCTATCACATAAGTAGAAAGGTAAGACACTTATTCAAATAGAATCTGATGATATTCCTTGGTTATGAAAGGTGTTGAAAACCTCAATAAAGTTTGGTTTGTGCCCATAGGGGTCTTCACTTTGAATCCCACTAAACTTGCACCATGTTTGGGATCATGTGTATGATTCCAGGTTTAATTTTGAAATTGTGTGCCAGAATATGAAGGCACACAATGTGGGTTATAGCACCACTAATGGATGGTAAACCATAGACCATAATGGTTCACTTCTATAGTACTAGTCGCTCACCCTGATTTTTAGGTGGCATATATTGGGGGTACTGAAGGGGTTGTGGTGCAAGATTTTTACACTCTAAAATTGTGAAGTGGAGGCATGCAGCGATGGTTCTATCAATCTCAGGATCGATTAGAAGTTTTTCTTGTCCACACAGGATTATTGAGTAAGTCAATAGCCCCTAGAGCATGAATTAGATGATAATTAAAGAAAGATATAGGGATAGATACATAAATGGATAGGGTGTAGTTGTATCCAAAGGAGAAAAATATTTAAAAAGGAAAAGGTGAAGGAAAATAAGAAATGTGAGGTTGAGGTAATCCGAGTTCGATCTAGAGGTCACGCTTCCTGAGAAACATTTTTTCCGAACAATAGTAAAAAAAATTAATTTGCCTGCATGCATCATTGAATTATCATGAGATTAAATAAGATTAGAATTTATTTTCCAAAACTGCACTTACTATAAGGTTATAGTAAATTGGAAGTGCAGGTTCGATCCCATGAAGACTGCAAGTATGTTAGCAGTAAATATAACAAAACCCTTGGAAGGATTACTCACTTTCAATCTCCCAGTTTGGGTTTTAACTAATACTATGTAGTTTGGTTTTTACTTTAAATTGATAAAGAAGGGATTTTGTTCAATTTTAGGGATCTTGAAATAATAAAATCCAAGATTTATCTAGTAATGGTCATATAGATTAGGTTGGGAACTGATGAAAAATTCAATAATTGGTTTTGGTCAAGACAGTTTGATATATCTATGATGCAACCATCCCATATTTAGGTTATAGTCGATAACTTAAGTGCATTATTCTTGGATTATATGTATAAATCATTAAAGGCTAAAGGTTATAGTCTTTCTCAACTTCAATTAGGTTAGGTTTATTCAATTGCACTTTCCATGATCGAGGTTGTGCAAAAGAGTGTGATGAAAAATTATTATTAACATAATTACTATCCATATGATTACCAAGATTCAATCTAAAGATTCAGTAGGTTTGGAAACACCCATACTCTCAACCCATAACCCTTGGTGTATTAGTCACGCATGGTGATGATGATGCAAATCATGTAAGTATTAATAATGTTGTGCATAATCATAAAATAGTTGCAAAAGAGGAAATACATGATTAAATAAGAAAGAATCAATATCAAACAGTTGTAAGAAATGAAAATATAACTAGAAACTAACCTTTCATGATGAAGTAATGAATAATGATCAATCCAAAATCAAAAAAAAATTAATAAACAGTTAAAAACTTACTTCAAATGAAGAATATATGAAGAATGATGCAAGCATCCATGAAGAATGGTAAGCGGTGATGGAAATGATCATCAAAAAAGTAATCAGGATTCCGATGGTGAATAATGGATGTAAAGGGACTAAGAACTCATAAAGGTTTACTAATTCAAGTAAAATAAGGGAATAAATATTTTTTGGAATGTAAATATATGAAAACTAGAAGTAATGGTAGAAGAAAATATTCAATAAATAAAGGTACACTTCTTCCCTTCCCTGTAGATATAATGAGCACTCTAATACCTGAACCTGCAAGTAAGAACACCACAAAATATAGCCATAATAAATAACCGACCTCTGATAATCATAAAGTTAGAATATCTTCAAGAAATAAAGGTTTTGGAAAAAATAAAAAAGGGGGTTCTAACTTCGAAACTAAATTTAAATGAAGATCCTTTTTTGGAATTGTCAAGGAATTGAAAACTCTGACACCTTCAATGGTTTAAAAAGAATGATAGTCACTCATCACCCTCTTTTATTTTCTATTGCATATCCAAAAATTAACTATGCCTCTAAATACTCCTACTTATGCCAAAATAATTATTTTTTTACTGGTGCAATCACTAATAACCTTAATGTTGAATCCTTGTGGATTATTTCACATTACTCTTTACAGAATACTAGTGTCTACAATATCTCAAATCAGATTATTACTTGAAATTTTAATATTGATGACACACATATATATTGCTCTTTTATTTATTCTAATAATAGATATCAAGAAAGAAGAACGCTATGGAATGACCTTTCTTATCTGGGCACTATTATTAATGCACCCCGGTTTATTATCGGTGATTTTAATGCCATTCTCAACCCAAGTGAGAAAATCGGACCCGCTCATGATTCTATTTCCACAAGAGAATTCAAAACCTCAATAGATGACAATAATCTCATAGAAATTAATCTCACTGGTGCAAAATTCACTTGGTATAGTAGGCACTACAACAAAGTAGTTGCCTCTAAACTGGATAGAGCCTTCACGAATGTCCTAGCTTTGGACAATTGGGACACAATATTGAGTATTACTATAAATATACTGAACTCTGATCATCACCCCATCCTAATCAATGTCCCCACCAAAGACATGAAACCCCATATACCTTTTAGATTCAACAATTCTTGGTTCTCTGATGACGAGTGCTCTCATATCATTCAAAACTTTTGGTCCTCAAAGACCCGTAACAATGATGTTCTTGACTGTAGCCTAAAATTAAAACATCTCAAACAGACTCTAAAAATTTGGTGCATCTCTAAAGAAAAAAAAATCAATAATGACATCATGAATCTAGAGAAAGAGCTCAATGATCTTTAAAACATAAACACCACCTATGATCTCAATGTTGATCCTAATCAAGAACTAAACATTGCGATCTAACTTAACTCCCTGCTCACTTTCAAAGACAATATGAGAAAACAAATGTTTAAAGCTAAATGGTTAACAGACAGTGATAGAAATACTAAATTTTATAATTCTCTTCAATAAATAAAGAAGGCCTACAGACCGTTATCTCTTTTAATGGATGGGGACAGGCTCTTTTACAATGAAGATGACATCTCTCATCATATCGTCTCCCACTATGAAACCATTTTCAATGGTCCTGATATAAACAAAGACCTCATATCAGATGTCATTCCCCTTGTGATAAATGATGAGGACAGCTCATTCCTCCTTAACACCCCAATGGATCATGAAATCAAAGACACTGTCTTTAGTCTGAATCCTGATAGTTCCCCTGGCCCTGATGGTTTCAACAATGATTTTTTCCAACATTACTAGGATGTGATTCAGATTGATGTTTGTAAAATTATTAAAACCTTTTTCACAAATGGGGTTCTCCCTCACACTCTAAATGCCCAGTATCTCACATTGATATCAAAGGTATATAATGCCTCTGAGATTCATTTGTTTAGACACATTCCTCTTATCAACAAACTTTTTAAAGTCATTACAAAAATCATTGCCAACAGACTTCCCACCCTCACGAACAAAATTGTCTCATGGAACCAATTTGGCTTTATAAAGGGGAGATCTATTCAAGACTGTATTTTCCTCACCTTAGAGTGTGTCAATAATTTGAACAAAACCAATAGGGGAGGCAACATAGCGATTAAGCTTGACATCAAAAAATCTTTTAACACCATGGACTGGAGCTTTATTTTCAAAGTCCTCCATGGTTATGGTTTTAGCACCTCTTTTATATCTAAAATAAGAAATCTCTTTAACTCGGTGTCTATCTCCATCCTGGTCAATGGCTCACCTAAAGGTTATTTTAAATGCACTAAAGGTGTCAGGAAAAGTGACCCCCTTTCTGTGACTTTCTTCTCAATAACAGAAGACTACCTCAATCGTCGGATCAACAGGATGGTAAGCCAGAACAAAATAAAACCCATTCATGTCTCCAGAAATGTGAACGCTCCCACTCATATTTTTTACGCTGATGACATCATCCTTTCCCTTCAAGTGGATAAAAGAAACATTCTTAACCTAAATAACTCACTCTCACACTATGAAGAGGTTTCTTGTAAAACCATTAGCTAGAACAAATCTTGCATCTTCTTTGGGAAGAACTTTCCCTCCGGCAGAAAATGTAACATTCTTAGTGATCTGGGTCTAAAGGATGGCACGCTTCTATTCACCTATCTTGGTGTTCCCATTTTATGGGGTAGACCCAAATCTTGTCACTTTATGACTATAGTTGATCATGTTCTCAATCAACTTTCTTCTTGGAAAGGTATGTATCTCTCTATGGCTGATAGAACTTGCCTTGTTAAATACACTATTGTCTCCAAGATGGTTTATTCAGTGATGGTCTATAAATGGCCAATTGGAGACATTAAAAAATGAACATAGCCATAAATAACTTTATCTAGACCGGTATCACTCTTGAAAGAAAACTTGTGACTGTGCCCTAGTCAACTTGTTGAAAACCCATTGAAAATGGTGGTATTAGTATAAACAAATATCAAACACTTCAATGAATCCCTTCAAGTAAGACTCACTTGGAATATTTTTCACAATACCTCTGAAGCAATATCCTTTTTTAAAAATAGGTTTCTAAAAAAACTTAAAATGGGAAACTTAAATTTCATTAACTCGTATATTTGGCCCTCCATAAAAAAATCCTTCGCTAATATTATGCATAACTCTAGATGGATAGCCTCTAGAGACTCCTCCATGAAATTTTGGTTGGACAACTGGACTGGCATGCCTTTAATATCCATGTTTCTTCCTGATCAAACCCCTGATACTACCAACTGCTCTATCAAAGACATTTTAAACACTCAACAAGATCACCTTCCCAACACTATTTTAAACGTTTTTGATAACTACTCTTTCTCTCCCACCAATGACCCCTTAATCTGGGAACCTGCTCACAATGGTATGCTCAACTCAAAGCATTTCTACAAACACTTTTTTTGTAACTCAGAAAACGACTATAGTTGGTTAAAACACTTCAAAAAACCTTGGATAAATCCATCGCGATTGAAACTTATATGGTGTCTTGCGCACAACAGAGTGCCCACTGAACTTTGCCTCCAATATTTTGGCATCCATCTCTGTTCCAAATGCAAAATTTGTAATCATCACAGGGAAGATACTAACCACCTTTTTCTCTCTTCTGCTACTGCTTCTGCTCTCTAGAACTATATTCTTGACATTTGTGACTGCAAATGGTCGAAGCTTAATTCTGTCAAATAATAACTTAAAAAAAATGTGCATAAATGGAAGGCTCTCAACAAATCAGGAACCTCTTTCATGCTGCGGTTTTTGAGCTTCATCATATGATTTGGTATGATCAAAATGCTCTTATTCATCACAATTACTCATTAAATCAAAATGCAAGACGAATTTGGATCTTCATTTCTATACAAGAAGCTACCTTGATTCAAAAATTAAGATTCCAAAACACCTTCCATGACTTTGTGATCCTAAGGCGTCTCAGGATTAGAGGTAATTTTTGTCCGTCGCATCACTCTAGAGGTATTCTGGAAATCCCCCCTAAGTGGATGGATCAAGATCAATATCGATGATGCCTCCAAAGAAAATAAGGGACCTGCAGGATGTGGTCCTGTCTTCAGAAATCACCATGGCCAGATCCTTGGTTGTTTCATGGGTAAATGTGGCATTGCCACCTCCCTCAAAGTTGAGATGTTGGGCTTGATTCATGCCATTACCTTTGCCAAATCCTTTGGTTGAAATAACCTTTTGATCAAAAGTGACTCGACGGACATTGTCCAAGAAATTTGGAATGGCATAATCCAACTTGCTTGGATGATTACCACCCACTGGATGGATTGCTCCCGCTCGCTTAATGATCATAACTATATCATCACACATGTTTACAGAGAAGAAAACGTGGTTGCAGATGGTCTGGCCAACATGGGAATCAATCAAGAAATTACTTGGCTCGAAGACCTCCACATTGTTCTCTACTCCTTGCATGAAAAATATTTTAATATGATCCCATCTTTTAGACTCTTGTAATATTTCTTCCTTTTTAATAAATTTAAGGCTTTGGTCATTTTTGACCAAGGCATCACCTTTTAAAAAAAATGTAGTAGATTAAATGACTTGGGTCCTAAAATCTATAAATCATGTAATTTGGTTTAATGTTGTAAAGATAATATCAACTTTTCCTACTGAAGAATTAGTTCGTGTCTTTGACTAGGAGATCCCTCGCAACATGCAGGTCGTGGAATCCTTCCATGTCGTGTATGAAATTCATTTCAGGTGGGATTCAGATTTTTTAAATAATCCCATCATGTACTATATTTACACATTGTTTATTATATTAATTTCATTCACATTCTTAACACGTTGGTATGTATAATTATAAGAAGGTTGTGAAGGAGGTCTACAAGTCATGTATATAATACCTTGTGTGTAAAGCCTGCTTTTGGCATTTTTTCAGAAATTATTTTTTTAAGCCCTGAATTCCTAATTCCTATAAAAACAAACCAAAACCCAATGAATTATTGAATAATTAATGAATAAAAATGAAATAAATTTATCCAAAATGTATATACAATTTCATCTAATTAGATTCACCATGGGTCCAATGAAAGATAACACCTCGAAAGGCCTAACAAACTATGGATAAATCTCACTTCCACATCTGAATCTTCATTTCCCTTGATGAGGAGTCACCTTCATGAACACATAATCTCTAAAATATAAATATAGTGGTAGTATCCTATGATACGTAGAAGACTTCTATCGATATTGTACTACTTTTATCCTTTCATGAATCACCTAAATTTTCTCTATCGTATTTTCCACTAGTTCTTACCAATTAATTACCGACTATTATATCTATGTCTCATACATTAGAGAAAGGAAATGCCAATAATAAAATGATTAAAATAGTTCCATATGAATGATAGAGTGAAAATATTATTTTAATCAAACTCGGCCAAGGGTAAGTGCCTCATCCACGAACCACTAAAATAAAAAAAACATAAGCAAACAACGAATCCTTAAGATTCTGGATATTCTACTCTATTTGACCATCTGTCTATATATGGGAAGTAATGATAAGGTGTAACTGAGATCCATAAACTTATTGAAGACATCTTTAAACCTAGGAGGTAAAATGAGGATCATGATTAGTAGTCATTATCCTTAGGACTCTGTGGAGTCTCACCACCTCCTCCTAGTACTACCTTAATAAAACTTTTACTGATCTTGACTCATTGATCACTATAATGTGGGATTATTTTTTATACATTTCACTATCATCCATATAGAATCATAGCCTACCTAAGATTTAGGTAGAATAGTGATGAATTCCATTGATATGTCTTATCACTTTTACTGAGGAATTTCCAATTACTATATGAACCACTAGGAACATGGTACTCGGCCTTCACCTTCTGGCATACCAAACATGAAGACATAAACTCTACAATTGTACGTTTCAACCCAAGACACCAACACTAAATTCTCATAGCTCATTACATCTTCATCATACCATGATGTACAACTAAGTGTGAGCTATGGAACTCTTGGAGAACCTTCTCATTCATTGTAAAAGGGTAAAAAACTCCCTTGGATAAAAACCTAGTGATATTCAACCTCATACCAACAATCAAGGGTGTCACCAAAGACCCCTCGATCTCTCTTGAACTACACCTCAAAATCCTCTAGCTGGAAATCCTATACCTACTACACTAAATATGAATCAACTATCATAAAAAAAAATATATACTTCTCCAAAAACCACTCCCATATCAATTTTCATCAATGAGTGTTCATCTATCACTCTCTAATAATCTCTATATTCACATATGTCAATACTACAAAACTTCCTACTTAGTGCATTGTCCATAACATTTCCCTTCCCTAATGTATATGAAATATAAAATTCATAAACCTTAAAAAATTATATCCACTGTTTTTGTCTCAATTTTTGTTCACACTAGGAGAATATGTACCCTAGGATCTAATTATCAGTAAAAACTACAAAATGTTCACTAATGAGGTAATATTTCCAAAACTATAAGGAAAAAATGACAACTTCCAACTCAAGATCATGGTTGGGATATTTAAACTCATTAGGGACTAATTATTGAGACCCATAATAAATGACAGATCTCTACTACATCAAAAAATTTCTCAACCTAATATATGTAGTGTCACACAAAACTCAAATTGAACTCCCTATTCTAGAAAATAGAAAACTGTGGTACTGATCAACTTCTCTTTTAGGTACTCAAAAACTATTTGGAACTGATTAGTCCATAAGAACACTTGACCTTTCTAGTTAGTGTTATTAGAGTAGTTGAAACCTGAGAAAAATCAAATTCAAACCTCATATAATAGCCTACGAGACCATGGAAACTTTGCACCGTTGTAACAATCTTATGGGATGTCCAAGAAATGACTGCCTAAATCTTTGAAGGATCCAGAGTTACTCCTCACCGGGATGAGACATGACCCAATAAAAAAACATCACATTCATAGAAATCACATTTTGAAAACATCTTAAATATATGTTTATGACAAAGAACTCACAAAATTACATGCATATTATCTGTATGTGCTTCCTCGATTGAGGAGTACACAAGGATGTCATCGATGAAACCCACCATGAAATGATCTAATAATTCTCTAAACACTGCATTCATCAAATCCAAGAACATGGATGTATAATTAAACACATTGAACTGTATTACAAAAAACTTCTAATTCCCATATCAACATTGAAATGAAATCATCATGACATCCTATTCTTTAACCCACATTTGGTGATATCCTATCCAAAGATCAACCTTCGATAACCAACTAGATCCTTTTAGTTGATCAAATAAGTAATTAACCCAGGGAAGAGGATAGTTTTCCTTCACAATATCCTATTTCAACTAATGATAATTGATACCAATATACAAGTTACCATCATCCTTATTTACAAAAAAACTGGTTCACCCCAAGGTAACATGGTCATCCAAATAATACCTTGCCATAACAAATCATTGAGATTTACCCACATCTCTCACAACTCAAACAGTTTCATCCTATATGAATATAGAAATATAGAATAATAACCTAACTATATCTATGTCCTAAACTTTAAGTCTTATTGAAGGGTTAATGTTAAAACCTCCTCAATAAAAATTACAAGGTACTCTTCTGCAACCCTAGGAAACATAATCAGTTAAACCTATGACATACTCATCATCAACTCATAAAACAATGAAGGCAAGGAAGGAATTATATTTTTTCCCATCCAAGGTTATCACTCTCTAACGAATATGGAATACTCTCCCTCTGAATCATAGAACACAATCTATCTCCTAAAGCTATCCACAATATACTACACTAAATATAGCTAGTCCATACTAAGGATGGTTCCATAGGGTTGTATACATAAACATAGGAAGTATCCTAAGGAGTTTTGATACCCCAGCACTAGTTCATAGTCTCTACATACTTCATATAGATATGTTCAGCCTCAAATATCATAGTCAATACCAAGGTTATAGGAATCCTCTCCACCTCAAGTCCCAAATAATGGTCTAGGGAAATAAATATGAAGGTGTGTGTAGCTCATAAATCAAACAAAGAATTCACCCAAGTATAAAATAAGAAAAGGGTGCCTCAAATGACATCTTTCTCTCCCAGTTTTGGAAGTGTCATAGCATGTTTCCATCCATGGCCTACTCCATGGTGTTTCTGGCCTAGATGATGAAAACCTCCATAGTCACGCTATACTCTTTGAGGATTAGAAACATCTTAGATTTTTCCTCTACATTCCCTATATCCTCTCTAATAATCACAATCTGGAGAATCTTAATTATTTATAAAAGGAAACTACGTCAATGGAGGAACCAAAAGTGGAATACAGGGTGAAAACTAACTCCATGGAAAGTTTTTCCACTCTCACTACTGAAAAAATGAGCCTCCACATGAAAAACAAGTGTTTGTTCCTTTTTTAAGGGAATGAGAGTTTCCACCCCAAGAGAAACGAGATATTAAGGATGGGGACATACTCAAGACTGTCTAAAATCTCTTCATTATAGGAAAAAAAGGATCCACATGCCCTAGATATACTTTACAGAGAGTCTTAAAGACTCGCATGTCTTGATGACATAGTTCTAGTCATCATTCCTTTAAAAACATATCATTTGGACAACACATTAAGATATATCTGATTTATAAATATGGTGACCTAACACTAGATATTTGGATACAAAGCCTCCTTGAAATGACTCACCCTGGAATCCTCATCTAGAAATGGGTATGATGTATAACAAATAGAAGTTTAAAAATATATCTTGGATTATCACATTCTATAACAATACCATTAAAGGGTAAGAAGATCTTTGAGACTATCTTCCATTGCAATTGAAGAAATAAATTCTTCTCACACCCAGTCCCAAAATTTCTCCAATGAGACCCTTAACACCTTACGATCCTTGATGAAAAGATCCACCACTCCCTCACAACTCCATCAAGCATCATCAAAAACCAAAAAAACCCAGTTCTCTTTCTAAGAACATATTGAACTAAAATATATCTTCACCTCCTCCAATCAGTATTCTTTTTCTATGTCTAAAATGGTTACCTCGCACTTCTATAGGCTCTGGAATTGGAACTCTTAGAGTATCCCACTCCAAGTTTCATCATCGTCTACCTCTAATCTATGGTGATATGTTGTAACATCCTACATAACATTTTCAGCATAAACTACATAAAGATATTAACCTGGATACATACATGTAAAACAAATTAGATACTCCTAACCTAGAATATGGAATATTTAATATCAATTAGTTAATTATTGGTTTTAGGTTCTAACCTAATCCCAAGGTCATCCCATTTCAAACATTGGGGAAAAAATTAATGATTCATGATCCTTTCACATGTTCCTACCCCATAACCAGCATAACTTCACTTAGTGGGCTCAAAAAACATAAATGTCTATGTGACATATCATATTAGTCCCTAAATACCTCTCTCTTAGCTGATCACCCTTTATTTCAATTCGCACTAAACATAGTTGACATTGTTTCCCTACTCCCCCACGTAATCTTGCCTCTAACTATCTCCAGAAAACATTCTATCCCTCAACTTGAACTCTGAGGTCACTCTATCATGACCTCATTCCCCCAAAGGTACCACTCCTCGGCTGGAAATGAGAAAAGTGAGATAATGATACCTGAATCATAACTCTAATAGACCTTGGGTTGGTGAAAAGCATCAAGGGTATAACAAACATACTAATGGAAGGAATTACCCTCTAATAGAATATGATAAATGAGAGATAAGTCAAGTATACCAATCAACTCTCATTTATATATAGTATAATAAAACCAATGTAAATGCATGTAATTTCATATAGAACAAGAACAACTTAAAAAGGTAACTAGAAGTTCCAAAAGATAAACTTGAAAGTGCAAAAAAATCATACAGGTCATGAGTAACCATGATCTATTAATATTTAGCTGGATCTCTAACCTACTTCTACTGACCAAAAGAAATTATATATATGTAGGGTGATAATAATAGGTATACTGAGTCGGATGCTCCCTGGATCCTCTCATGTAAAATATAAAGAAATAATACTATATCTTAGTGAATTATACGTGAAACTAACTCATAAACTAAAAAGGTATATTAAGATATCATCCTCACAATGGTTATCTATCAAAAATTAATGCATACAAGAGATAATATATTATAGTAACAAAAAAGGGTACCTTGTTTCTTCTTCCCTGCTGGTTTGTTTCTTTTCCCCAACATCACATGTCTTAAGCCATCTCACTCCAAAATAGTAAAACAAAAAGAAACATGGGCTAAGTATCATATCATAAATCTCATGTATTACATCATCTCATCATCTCATCCACATATACATATAGAAACTGAGTATTTTTCAGGAGCCACCATAGTTTTTATGTTGTATATTATAAATCAATCATTTTACCTCAATCCATCACAACTCATGTGTCAAGTATTTTAGCTTAATCCATTACAACCATACACAACATTTCTATAATAACCATTTGGATACAATATCCAATTATATATGTGTGTGAAATAACCATAATTCATTACATACCTCTACACACATATATAGGGAAGACAACCACCATGCATTCTAGCACATAACACTACCAGGAGAAGAGAGTGAGACCATAGGGGGTAGTTGGTCATCCATCCCTCAACAACCTGAATAATGGGGAAAACACCCTCCCATATTCCACCAGGTGTTAGTCTCCCTACCAACATGGGTGGGGTATCATATGAAATCATCAAACATACAGGATATAATATAGTTCACAGCCACACAATGGGCATTAACTTTATCTTAGGCTCAACTAAAGTTATCATCTCTTAGACACATAGTTTCCACTTCTAAGAACATGATATCCTATAATCACATAATAATTTAAGAACAATTTCATTAAATAAAATATCTTATATTAACATTTCACTTCACATTAACTAATTCATTATCCATTAATTATAATTATTCCATTTACATTTAATTACCCACCAAGTGAAGTCCATTCCCTCTGGTAATAATCCAACTGATCCCACAATTTCTCAATATTATCTACCTTTTTAATCTAGAAGAACCATCCCCAATGGTTGAAATATTTATTTAACATTATTATCTTTACATAATTCAATTTACTCTAGGAAACATCCTAAACTATCATAAAAAGATGCATATCCATAAACAACCATTTTACTCAAGTATTTGGGAAATATGTGCAGGTAAAAAAGAAACTCATCCATACAAACTTTAAATATATTTATTGAAAATAAATAATCATATATTTAAGCATAATAGAAAATCCATGCTTCAGCACATTCCATCAAAACCAATTAAATCCCCAATATCTCCATGTATATCACCATGCATCCCACCCTTAAAACTGTCAATTGTTGCCATAAACTCATGCCTCTCTACCCATATCTATTAAAACAATAATTCATCCTAGTATCATATCACATGAAATATCAATTATCATGTCCAAATCAACACATAAGGAAAAAAATAACAAAACAGAGTTGTCATGGCATCTAGGCCCTAAAGCAAGGCATCCAACCTTCAAAATAAAATAGACTCTTTTATCCCCAAAAATTTACTTATATAAAAAAACCAATTTTATTACCTCTTGAATTAAACAATTAATTTATTATAGTTTACAACTATGGGTGACCTATAGAATCATCTATAAGTTATTAAAACATGCTTTCAAGCATAGATTCTAGTTTCAATATACATTAAGCGGTAAAATCTATTTAACATTCCATTTATTATTATCCAAAAAAAACATTATAGGTTTAGGTCCTTTATTCATTTCCATTAATGTATGGAAGAACAATTTAATCAGATATTAAGAATTATTTTATTTCTATCAAATTATAAGAATCATAAGTTTAATAAACATGTCTCTTTAATTATTTATCCAACTAACATTTAATAGAATTATGTTATTTAACCAATTTAATCACACTAAAATGATAAACCAGACATAAAAAACATGATATAAAAACAATAATCATATATAGTGTGTTATCAAGTAAATCAAGAGGGAAACAATTCTCATAGTGTAAAATGACATGAAATAATTTTGGACATACACCATTTCATTTTTTTAATACAGTTTGATATTTATTATGGATGATTCCACCATCACCCAAAAAGATAAATTATCGTATATTTAAAATTCCCAATAAAAATTAAAAGGGGAAGCAACAAATCCCCTACCACAAGGCTTAAACATTATTCTAAGGAGAATGGAATAGCAACACGGATCTCTCATCACTTCTCTCAGAAGGAATATACAGCCATCCCGGAATGATGTACCACGGTCATGCTAACAAGAATAAAAGGAAAATAAATTATAATAATAGATATCAAACACCATTGGTCTCTTTCTTGTAGGATTCAGTCAATATACTCAACAATCACTAAGTTCATTGACATAATTGACTCTCCTTATTCTCACAATCTTTTATCAAGGTCTGAGAAATTTAAACAAAGAGGAAAGATAAAATATCCTATGCATTATTAATTAACATGCTACATCATAAGATTGGTACATACTGATCAGTAATGAACCATTCTCAAAATGGAAGAAAAAAATAAAAAATGAAATAAAAAATAAAACATTGGTCAATGAACATATTTCAATATTCAACTATCTCGATAAAATTACAATTTAAAATTGAAATATTAAAACTCAGAGATAAATCCCCATTAGTGTATACTAGATTTATCCACTATAAACCTAGTATTTCATGATCATATATCATAAAAACAAACCTTTCATTTATATATTAATTGGAAGTTCTAGTAGATCTCTAGATAATCCTATGGATTTTTTCTATAATATCTCCACACTATAAAATTAAATAAAAGTCAACCATCATAATTTCCATAAAAAATTCCTCCCTTTTCTAGAATTTATTATTCCTCTCTACACAGCCAAAATCCATGGACTAAAATTATCCACTTTCAAAAGAAGTATAAAATCTACGCCCCTTCGGTTACAGTCATTATGACTTTAAAAAACTATATCAACAAATTCATACCTCTTACACTAATGTTTAATTACTCCATATTCCACCTAATCATTTTCATGTCATAACTACTAAGCAAACATAATCTAATAATATTCAGTTTTTGTGATCATTTTTTGAAAAATTCACATGTTTCCAATTCAGATACGTTAATGTACAATACTAAAATTGGCTACATCGCCACGTTGAATCTGTGGACCTTATTCCTAAAAAAATAAATCCATCAGACAGTAGTTTCAAATTCAACATAAAAATAACTCATCAACAACTTTGATGTCCCTCCAAAATTATTCTCAAGAATGATCAGCCTCAAATTATATCTACTTCAATATAAAACTCCTTTACCGAAATCATTTCATCTTCTAGTCGACATATTAATGTTGATCGATAGTGGCTTTAGGGAAACTTGGGTAATCGTTTTTCTAATGAACACAACCTCTCTAATCTCTATCTTATATTGATAAAAAAAAAATTTCTTGGTATCTTTTCAGATATCAAAATGAATCTCGATAAAAATATTAGATCCATCAGCGATAGTGTGGCTCATCAGCTTCAACAATAACATCAGCGGTTGTGCCTGAAAATGGTTCTGGCTATCTTCTTCAAATGAAATTTCTATCATATTTCTGATCCTCTAAAATAAACTTCACCATTAACAACACCAATGGTGTCTCTTATTCCCCTTTAAATGACGGTAGTGAGGAGATCGCGAGCTCAAGAAAATCCTAGATCTGGTGGTGGGTTCGCTCAATGGATATCTTCACCATGAGGCTTCGTTATATTTTTTTTCATATATGGTTTAATAAATAGATTTAAAATATGGTGGTCCTATTTATCTCAATATTGGGGGAAAAGAACTTGGATTCGTCGATAGTCCTTGGAATTTAACAATGAATAAAATATTCCTCGGTTCCATATTCCCCAACGAGATTAGTGGTGGCATCATCTCACCATTTCAAAAAAACATGTCCAGATCTCGGTGTCAATGCTTCATAGATGGTTCTTCCTTACGATGGTGCTGCAAGTCAAGTTCGACATATATAATATCAGCTACCTCTATCTCATCTTCTTCATATTTATTTTCAATTCCAATTCCTGGCATTCAATAATGATATCGACAATCTAGGTCTATATTTGATAGGAAAAATGGTATGGCTTATGCTCTAATTAATAATCTCTACTCATCATAAATCATTTTTTGGGGTGATTCCAAGAAACGTGTACGTGAAGTATCCAAAAAATTGCTACTTGACTCCTCAGAAGGGATATATGGATCTGTTCATGATAGCACCCAAGGATCGACAACTTATTTATTACATAGGAATAATAATTACATAGGAGAATACCAGGAGACTAAGGGAGAATAAGGATGAAGAACTCGATAGGCGTTCGATCCTTCCCACCCAAGCCAATAGTGGCTGAAGTCCCAAGCCCAAGGTTAAACCAACAAACTGATCCCCCCCATCCCTTTACTCACACTGGCTACTACTTATTTATAATGTAATCTTAACATCCATGTGGACCCATCCTAACCAAAAAATAACCATAATCTCTCTCCATCTAAAAAATAATATTCCCCTTATAAAAAGACGTTTATATTCCTTCTCCCCTATTCCAGGTCTTTATCACTACCACCGTCCCAAAAAACCACCTTCTCTCAAGGTGGTAGATCCTTCCGACATTCCAAGAAATATCACATATCATTCATACTCCATGTAACTAAGGACATGGTACACTGATGATGTAGTTATGCCAAGAAATTATCCAAATGTCTCTCCATGCTCCATTAGACAGTAACGCATATTGGAAACACACCTTAACTTCATGTATTTCCCAGGTAATCTCCCAGATGGACCTTTCATCCATGTGGACCATTCATGTGTGTTGTGGCCTGAGCATAGCTACTTTTTAGGCAATTTCTCATATAGTCTTTTTCGGATGATGGTCAACCTGCAGAAGGTCTTTCAGTAGTTTGTGATGTTGTTCCTTCTAGTGTGAAGGGTTTTGATCATTCATGTGATTTCGGTAGTTCCCAGTGATCTCCAATAGAATAACTTGTTCCCCTCTAAAAGAGGCTGAGGTAGTGGCATGTACTACGTTGTGGATGGCACAGCCTATTTTTGTCAAAACGAATGTGCGGCCACCCCCATTATTTTTTTTAACACTATGACTGAACTAGGTGTCACTGTGTGCAGTTTACCCTTTCTCACCATCACTAATAAGTGTGCCTATGGAAAACTCATCTTTATATTGTGTCGCAGCCCCCTGATAGCACAGCAGCCTAGCTGCCTAATGTTTGGCTACACCAATTGGCCATAATTCCACCGTCGATGCATGGCTTGACAACACCACCTCACCAAACTCCTTCACTGCTACACCATCCATAGTTGAAGTCTGCATCGTTCTAGTAATAGGGTTCACAAAAAATGATTCTCGTTTCACATTCGCCTCCATTTTTTCCAGTCTGTCAGTGTCATCGTCAACAGCATGTTGTACAAAGACGGAGTGCACCCCCTGTTGTGTATTCATCAGTGGAAGCAGATGCACTACCTATGAACGCGAGTTGACCGCCTCCGTAGTTGGTGCTGAGTAAGTAGTTATCCTATGAGTCTCATGCATATACTCTATTTTACGCTACTGTAGTGGTAGGTTAACAAATTTCGTCGGCTGTTGCAGCTCCTCTTGATGATTCATCCATAATATCATTTTTTCTGAAATTTCTGCATCCTCTCGCCAGTGTCGAGCCCATTTTCCTCCCACAAGTGCTGGTCAGACTGCATTTATAACAGCTCAGCGTGTTCCTCCGGCAAGAAGTATTTTTTTTCTTTTTTTTTTGTTTTTTTTCCTACTTTTCCCTCCTGTGGCAGAAACATGGGCCACCCCCTTTTATTTTTTTATTTTTTTCTTTCTAAAATCAATCACATGGGCCGATAATTATAGCGCTTCACTCCAGGGAAAGTGGGACGTTAGTGTTCATGTGGTGCCTCCTAAAAAAGGAAACCCAAAGGCCAAAGGTGCACTCCTCAAATCGAGAACGTATGAATACTTCTACGGACGACATCAGTTGCGCTTCATCTGATCAAGACGAGGAAGGGCGCAACATCATTGCATCTGAGAGCATCGAGCTCAGGAGTCCTCATCTACAGTGGTAATCTTTGACAAAGTCAAATTCAGGGTGGTGTGTGATGCAGATGGAGAGTGCACACGCTGGCTGAAGCGAATGAGTTGTACAAGTCATCTCGTCCAAAAATAGAAGTGCACCTCCATTGATCAATGATAAGGAATCCTATAGTAGTTGGGAGTGTATCTGAGGGAGTGTAAACATAATCGATGATGCTTCTGATTGAGAAGTCGTTGTTCGAACCTCCTCATTTCCACTCTTCCAAAAAGAGTAAGAACTCCAACAGAACTCCGCCAATGGGGGAAAATTGCGGTCTAACAGAAACGTGATGAAGAAGAAATAATATTCTCCTATGTTGAGTGTAGGCTATTATATGAAAAAAGATCTA
The DNA here is from genome assembly GCA_963277665.1 of Viscum album. NCBI lineage: Eukaryota > Viridiplantae > Streptophyta > Magnoliopsida > Santalales > Viscaceae > Viscum > Viscum album. Next base: position 259,150,961 of record OY728150.1, read on the forward strand.
GTAGTGCATCTCGTTTGAGAAAAGAGGCTTAGTGGCAGTGTATACCTAAGCCTTAGGGAATTGGGAGGTAAACAACGACATAGGAAGAGACGAGAGGGTGAGGGTGCTCTAGTAATAGGGAGCAGCGACAGGTCAGACCAAATGATAGCACCCAAGGATCAACTACTTGTTTATTGCAAAGGAATAATAATTATAGAGGAGAATACCAGGAGACTATGGGAGAAGAAGGATAAATAAATCTAGAGGCATTCTAGCCTTCCCGCCCAAGCCAACAATGGCTGAAGTCCCAAGCCCAAGGCTGAACCAACAAACTGATTCCCCCCTCTACTCTCACCCACTACTACTTATTTATAATTGAATCCTAACATCAATGTGGACCCATCCTAACAAAATACTAACCATAATCTGTCTCCATATAACAACTAATATTCCCCTGCTAAAAATACTCATATACCCCTGCTCCCCTATACCAGCTCTCTATCAGTGCATCATTTGTATATGTGCGACCATTATAATTTGGGTATGGGATGCTACTTTAGAAATCCCCTACACAGTGGTCTGCAATTTGGCTACATAGATAAATAGTGAAATTGATCATAAATAAAATAAAAAATAATTTTTAATTAATTAAAAACAAAACAAAACATTAACCTTAAATAAATTCAAACTAATTATTTTTGTTAAATAAAAAAAATATAGTTAATTAATAAAAATTAGACTAAAATAATTAACTAATAAACCAATTAACAAAATAGAGTAATGATAGTAATTTTTTAAAGAGCAGAATTATTATTTTATATTACTAAGTCCTTGATTAATTAAAGATAATTGATTAAAAATTAAACATTAATTAATCAATTTATAAATTTAAACCAAAAAGTAAAACATGAAAAATATAAAATACACACAATAATGAATTACATCATAATTTGGGGTTTTATTAAAAATAACATTTAAATAATTTCTTAATAAAAAAAATTAATAAATAATTTAAAATAATGAAGAAAATTTAGTTAAAAAAATAAGAAAATAATAATTATTGAATAATTTAATTAAATAACTAGGAAGGATAAATTGAATCAACAAAGTAAAAAAATAAACAAAAACACAATAATTAATATTTTAAAATAATCTACAAAATTAAATAACTAACACAAAGTTGGAACACAAATTATAATTAAATTATTAAATCCATTAATTAATCATAAAAGCATAGCTGTATTAATTTAAAAGAAAATTTCAACAAAAGTAAATTAACCAATTAAAAATTATTTTAACAACTAAAACACAATTAAATTAGATAATTCATCTAGAAAAAATATATAAAATCAAAGTATCATAAATTTTTCCCACACTAAAATTTTTCTTGTCCTTAAGCAAAAAATGATTCAAAATTTGTGGAATGAAATGAATCTCAAACTTGAAATATTGCATAGCCACAAAAAATTGTTTTCCAAAATGGGTTTTCCCATTGAATTTACCTCAATAAGTGAAAGAATTTACCTTCAAGAAATTAAATATTATCTAGTGAAAAACTGATTCTTATTTTACGAAGATCATTGCCCTTAAAATTTTGAAATCAAATTAAACAAATTCAATTTTCATTCAACTAACAGTCCAAAAATAATATTTAACACCAGGAGAAAGAACTCACATAATTAAAAATAAAATAAATTAGAAACTCTGTTTGGATAATGGAATTCAATAATTTAAAAGGTAATATAAATAATTCATCCATCAACATAAATAATAGAAGAATTAGTTCAACTTGGAATTGGATTTTCATTTCATAATTCATCTGAATGCATACCTTGTGAGTTTGAATCCAATTTAAAAAATTCAAAGGAAATTATAATTTTATAACATTCACATAAATTTTTTTATGTAATTCAACCAATTTTAATTTGGGTAATATATATTTTTTTCCCAACTATATCCAAGAGGTATTAGATAATTGACCACCTTATAGTGGAAACACAGAATTCAAACTTTAGAAAATTTTAAAATCACTAAAAATGATTCATTAAAACTTGAAAAACAAAAAAAATTGGAAAATTTTATAATTCTCTAATTAGTTATCTTTATGGTACAATTTAGCACATTGAAAGAACCTTTACCCCACACTAAATCTCACCATTGTCCTCAATGTTTAATCTAAGGTAGAGAAAACATGTAGATTCAATTTTAAAGTTAAAAACAGATTTTTTAGTTTAGTGGAAAGGAATCGTGAACAAAGCATCTCAAGAAAGATCAAAGTGTTTTTTCAACACAACACAAATAATTAAAGCAACTCAAGCATGCAAAATTTTTGACTTACTAGTTACCAATTAAATGGTTCAGTTCAAGAGAAAATTTTGTATGTCAGTGTATGTTTAAGGAATATTATAGATTAATTTCCACCAAATAAATAAATTTTCATCGCTAGTACACAATAAAAAACATCAAAACTAATAGAGATAACAAGATTGTCTGTCTATTCATTCTGTAATAAAAATACTTTATCAAATTGAAAATTTTATTTTAACCTATTAAAATGAAACCATAAATCAAAATTTAAAAAATCATGAAAAATGAGAATAATGTTGAAATGAAAAACTTTCTGAATTTCAATATTTATTTTCCTTTATGTAACCTCAAATAAACCCCTTATTTTTTGAGGAAAATACTATGGAAAAATTGATCTCTCCTAAAAGTTAAATCATGTTGTTATTAAATATCATAAAAATTCCAATCAAGTAAATTAAAACTCGAGTTTATGAATTGTTGATGTTGGTCCACATTGGTTCACCTTATAGCCTCTTTTGAGAAATGTATATTGTAAAACTTATGCTCTAAAAAGTGAAGAACAAACCCATGTGGGTTCCTCATAGTAAACAATAAGAAAATAATATCTCTATCAAGATTATTTTATTCACTGTAATGAGTCACAATCAATAAAAAAAGAAAGAAAACACTACAAAAGGTTAGTACCTTCTCCCATACATATTAAAAAAACAAAAAAAGGGTGAAACAGCCTAATTTTTTCCATGGTACTCAGTTTATAATAATAGAAACTCCCCCTATAAGTTCCTTATTACATTCTCTAAATATTTTCATCCAATTTCCATTAATATTTAATGTAAGATCTTTCCATAATCTTGAATTTTTATTGCACCAAAAAGGGAAAATGGGAGTTACAATAAATGTTTCATCCTATTTAGAATGAAATTTACATTAAAAAATATTTATCATGGTTTTATATAGCAGTGTTTTATCCTCAATCAAAATCTCATTATTCAAAGTCATCTTTTCACACAAATACTTGGTTTTCTTATTAAAAATCATAGCATTTTCATAAAAATTGTTCCTTATTTATTCCAACTCTTTCAAACAATGCTTCATCTGTTCTCCAACTTCAAAAAATTCATATTGATAGATTTAACAACCCAAAAATCATAATTCTCTACCTCAATGGGAAAATTAAAATATCATCCAAAAACTATCTTATAAGGTGAAATCCCCTATAGGTGTCTTATACGCAGTCATGTACACGAAAAGAGAATACTCAAGCATTAATCTTCAATCAATCCTATCTGAGTTAATATATTTATCAATAATATGCATGATATATCTATTCTGAACATTATCCATTCCATTAATTTGAGGGTGATAGGGTGTAGACACTTTATTACTTACCCCATACCTTTTAAACAAAGCCTCCAAATTCTTATTACAAAAATGTGATTCTTAGTCTATGAGAATAAACCTTAGGATCCAAAATTTGAAAAATGGATTTCTTTTGAAAAATTGGGACGCCACTCTAGAATATTAATCTCTAGTTGTAATAGATTCAACCCACTTAGATACAAATTCCACCATAAGAAAGATGTAAAAATATCCAAAAAATTTGGAAAAGTACCCATAAAATCCATTCCTCGAATTTCAATGAAATCAAAAAACAACAAAGGTTGATGTGGAATCTCCTATATTTGAGAAATTATTCCTTGTAATTGACAAGATTTACCAGCCCTAAATTCCACAACTCGTTCCCCGAGGCCCGTGTCGTGACTACCCGAAGTCCACCACCGATATTCTAGGGGTTGGTGACTAGCACTGAGTAGGCATATCCCACAAATGGGAGGAATTTTCCTAAGAACATGTACACACACACCAAAATCCCAGCCACAGGGATGGAGAGTGAAAACGCTAAGCAAACAAAAGCATAAATACCACTACAACACAACAACAGAGTATGATAGAAAGTAAAGCAGTAAAGTGAAGCTGGGCTAGAACGATCCCACTAAAAGAAAGACAACTGTAAAGTCTATCCTACATACAAGGGCACTGATGTTGCTATAGGAAGCTACCAAAAACACCTCGGTGAATCTGATCTCGCAAGGCACTATCTCGTTGTGGTCCTAGTCATACTTTTCTTAGGACACCACCAAAGCATCGATCAACTACGCAAGACACAACATGTGAGGGAAAAACCTATACAGGGGTGATTAAAATAATACTCAATAGGGTACACAGAAACACAAAGTGAAATACCACAAATAAAACACCATTAAGAAGTTACATTCAGTTCAACATGGGTTTATGTCAATAACACAAAACAAGAACATCCTAGTGAACACATAAAGGATTTCAAGAAGCAACTCCTCATCCCCTTCCAGTCAAACGATTTCGCTCATAGCATGCTCGATTCCGATAGATCCCACTCTTCAAGCTATCTGATAGTAACCTTGTAGAACAAGTCTACAAAAAGTATCTGAGATAACATCAAGTCTTGATACATCATGAATTTTCCATGTGATGTACAGTCTCACTGAGACAAGGAGTCTCAATATTGTAGCCAAATCCTTGGCCATAGAACTCTTCTCAAGGTACGCTTGTTCCGGGAGAACTCGCACCTTGAGCTATGAAGTCATCAGAGGCCCTCGCAAAGAGGTCCTGCTTCTTTGGGCCCCACCCAAAGAAGACACACTAAGAACTACCCAAAGTAAACTGATCAAGTCAAGTCACAAAGGAAGGAAAGATCTTGATACAAAGATAGGGGGTCACGTACCCATGGCTTACTAGGGGACATCCTGGCCCTACTAGAATTATCATCCTATATAGAGGATAGGTTCCTGTTTAAATATTGGTCACACCTTGTCCACAAGGAAAGATAAGGTAAGTCATTGGAAAATGTCAGTCATAAAACTCCACTAACCCAGGCCCTGCCCAAAGAGGAAGCATTGGTCAACAGTTATGATATACAAATACGGGATTCCAAATAATACCATGAACCCGATCTATATTACGCCACACTGAATCAGATTCTTATATAATACCACAAACCCTACGATGTGGCTCGTAATATAGGGGATTCTGAAGAATACCGTGAACCCTATGATATGGTCCGCCATATGGAGGATTAATGCCCTATTCTTAGAGGTCACATAAATACCAAACAAACACCATCCAGGGTGATAGAGTATCATTCCAGTCCCATAAAGGATTTACAACTCTATCTGGGAATCGTCCCTCAAGGGGATTTCCACGCAATGTCGTACCAAACCATCAATGGAAGAAACAAGGAGGAACTCCACACCTATAATATTCTTTTCTAACAACCCATTAATCCATGTCAAAAGGTCTACCTTATTTTTAGGGTCTGAAAGCGACAAATGGTACATCAATTGGACTTATAGTTTAAAATTTGTGACTTTTTTTGTGAAAAGGGGCCAGTTCGGTCTGGTTCTGACCCGGACCACCTGTTTGGCCCGGCTCGCTGGAGCGGGCCGGCTCGCTGGAGCAGGCCAGTCTGTCCTCCCCAAACATGACGGCCTTCCGCATCCCCTCTATGTCATTCGTTTGGCTCAATAGGCCTCTTCTCCTCTCACCCACGGCTTGCGTCGTGGGTATATCTCCCCCCACCGCTGCCTTCTTCTGCTTGGAAAATCGTGTATACGCAGTTGCCACTAGAGCACGCAACCTCTTCCACACCGGCATGCAACTGCTAGTGTCGGCATGCTAGTGGAATCTTCTTCGAGCTACCAGACTCACTTCGGTGGTTTGATTCTCAATCTGGAAGAGGTTATATAAATCAAGAGCCATACTCTTCATTGTCAGGGTTTTGAATACATTACACAGTCCCTTACAGTGCAATGTCGCTCGAACGGTGATATCTCCCACACTGCCTCGATCTATTCACCACCATCATCCTTGCACATTTGTGGTTCTATGTCCATCCCAGATCTGTGATATCAGATCTTTGCGCTAAGGATTGGATGTGCAACGATTGATAAATCACCAAAAGTTAAGTCTTGGTCCAAACAAAGAATGCATGTGATGAACAAAGAACGAAGACAGAAAATAATGAATGAATAAAGACGAACGGACCTCTTTGATTTTTGTTTCAATCGGGTTTCATTTCCATTAGAACGGTTAACCAAAAATCACTAAGAAAATCTCATGTTAAAACCCCGCAATTAAAATCCTCCTGCAAGAACGATCGATCTGTGGGTTAATCGGTTCATGGGTTGATCGTCGTTCATCATTTAGAAATCTAGAACGTGAAAAAAAAATAAGACTCAAAACAAGAAACCCTACCTCGGGTTGGATTTCTTGTAGATGTATATTAATGTTGTGTCGCCGCACTGATTTTTTTTGTCAGCATTCGTCGATTTTTCGCTGCTTGATCGAATCCCGACCTCTGATTTGTCATCGCTGGTGACAGAGGCTCCTCTTCCTTACCTTAGGGAAACTCCAGGGTTCCAGAGAAATATCCAGCATTTTTAATTCTAACGTTGGACCCTACCCGAGAATAATAAAGGAAACATGTTTACACGTTTCAACATTACTATTTCTCTTTGAAACAAAATTTCCATGCTACTTAATTTATGAAAGGAGAACAGGTTACTTCATCACTGCATTGTAGCATCGCCATGTTGTGATATGTAAAAAGGAAATAAAATAAACTTCTTTAAGTTTATTTTATTCTCCTTTAAAAAGTCGAAAAATTAACTTTTACCCTCAACTTGCGTCATTCAAGGTTAGGCTCTCCCTAAGGAAAGAACATTATCCTGAACTCAACAGTACTCTCAGATTTCCAATCTGAGTTACCATTGATGACTTATGAGGATTTGAAAAATAAAATAATTTTTATTTAATTATTTTATTTACGGTCACATCCCAAAAACCACTTTACACAGTTGGCCCGCACTAGCCAATGTTAGGATCTGCCTAAGGAAAGTATGCTCTCATGAGCACAATGGCGGTCTCAAATGTTCAATCTGAGTCACCTTTTTTGAGTTATAAGGACTTGAAAAATAAAATAATTTTATTGAATTATTTTATTTACGGTTATTTCATTTTCGGGTTTTCTCACTCGAGGCGCGTGCCGATTAATGTTAACTAAATCCTAGGATAAACCAACTATCCCAAATGCAACAGTGCCCTCATATTCTGATCTGAGAATTCATTTAAGATTTATTTCATTATTTCAAGAAAACTGCTTATATGCACTTTTTAAAAACATAACATTTTTCAACAGATCATTTTGGGCACTCTAGGCCTCGAAATCTCATGTCATCTCAGTTCCTAGTCTCATAATTTTTCCAATAATTTTATAAAAATAGAATCGGGAAATTTTAAGTAATTAAATTCTCCCCATATTAATGATTTACAACCTTGAAAAACAAAACAAGGTTTAGTAGAACAATATGTGAGAGAACCGAGCACGAATCTGAGCCTCCTTCTCCCATGTGCTTCTCTTAAGATCATCGTGCTACCTCTTACCATGACCCAAGGGAAAAGATCATCCACAAAGTATCCTTGATATTAATTGCTCATTTAACACAAAACACTCCAACATCGATGTCTAGATATCCCTATATTACGTTGTGTGAAGGGTTTACGCAAAAATCTCCTCAACTGAGACACGTAGAAGATGATTTGAACCCAGTCCCACTTCGGGGTAGATCCAAGCAGTATGTTACCTTTCCAACTCTATGCAGCACCTAAAATATGAACTATTAGCCTTGGAGATATCTTTTTGTCCTGAAAAAATCTTTGTAACCCTCATCAAGGGGAAACCCAAAGGAAGACATGGACTCCTTACTTTAACTCCAAAGGTCACCACCGTTTACTAGCCAAAAACTTAGAATGGCCCTGTACATACTTCATCTACTCCTTGATGACCTGCACATCCTCTACAAATGCATTCTATAATCCCTTTCACAATTGGTATGTAAAGTGAGCATCATGATTTGAAAAAATCATCTATGAAACTCCATGGATTCAAACTATATCCTATACATAGAGGCATCCCAATCCCTCTATTAAACTCTATTCCTGGGTAGTTAGGAAGTGGACTGACTTGGTGAGTCAGAAGACAATCACCTGGAATGTATTGTGTCTCCTAGACATCTGTGGTAAACTCATCATGAAGTCTGCTGATATCCCTTCCCACTTCCTTCCTGGTACCCACAGAAATAGAAGGAACAACCCAAGAAACAGAATCAAAAAATTCTCAACTTTTAACTCAATACGTAAGCTCAGCTTCAACCTATCATGTCATCCCTGGTGTCAACTTTGACACCCACATGAATATCCTGATTCATCTTGCCACTCCATGAATCACTACTACAATTGTGTGTCCCCTGAAAAGAACAACGTGCTCCCCATGTTTCAAAGATCCATCATGGGTATTCCCTATGGACATCTAATCTTGTAAAGACTCACAATCAGTTTCACCGAGTTGTGCCTCCCTAACTCATTTAAGAGTGGACAAGTAACAACCAATGACTAGAGATAAGATGCTCGATCCCCATCCATGAAAGATAACTATAATGAGGCCAAACACTCTGATACCTCTCTCGGTAACTACTAACTAGATTTTTATTTGGATCATCTGCATATAAATTCCTCATTGCTCTGTTCACTACAACTCTAGCCTCTGAGATTCCCTATCCCAGAAAAACAGAACTTCTGAAACCATAACTGACACTTCAAGAGATTCTTCTAAAGATGGTGAAGTCAGAGTGTGTCTAGAACTATCCTTAAGTTTCTCGCATGCTCCCTCGAAGACGTTGAGTACACTGAGATGTCCTCAATAAAGATCACTGGTGGAAGCCTAGGGGGAAACACCGGGCCTTACTAATCCATTGCTCTACAAGTCCCCCATATGCAACCCCAAATTGTGGAGCACTTTGGGATCCATTTAATATACTAGTGTAAATATTGGTGCCACCCTAGGGAATAGTCCAATCCATAAGTCAAACTCTCTATGGAGAGGTAACCAAGGAACATCTTCAAGGAAGACGTCCTTATACTCTTCCATCATTAAGAAACTTGAGGACTCATAGCATCCACTACACCAAGGGTTGGACTAGAAACCTGAATAGAAATCGATTTCACCCTCCTCTTCATGAGTCCATTAAGTGCTGCAAGAATTTCCTCTCATTCAATAAAGTTAAATCTAGTTCCATCACCGCGAACGAACCATATCCTTTGACTAAAACAAAAATTTGAGCATGAACTATAGATTAGTACATACCGAGAATGACATCATTAGGCCTCGACCCCACTACCAATAGATCCCAAATGAAACTCTCACCTCCAAGAGTCAGGTCACACTATCGACAATAGTGTTTGCTCACTGGGTCTCTTCTATTAGGAGTCTCTAAATGTGAGGATCAAGTCAATGGTTTTAACCAGAACCTCTAGGTATAAAACAAGAAAAGTAGCAGGAAAGTAAATCACTAGTACAAGTCTCTAAAAATAATTCAACTAAGGTAGAAAGATGCAGATCGTACCTTGAATCATTCCTAGATTCCTGGGGTCATAGCCTCAATAGCCTGTAACTGTCTCCTCCCCTTTCCTCCAGCTAACTAACATGTATGCCGCCAGAAGGATCTGTTTGCTCTTTCCACTACCACTTCCAAGCTGGTTCATCAACCACCTCTCTAACTATAGCAGGAATAGTGGGACAATTTCATGTGAGATTCCCCCATTTTTGGAAATCATAGAAAATAATTTTCTTTTGGGAACTAGCATGTCCCTAGAACTTCTAACGAAACCTCTGGTTCTGTGTATTATGTTGCACTCCTGATATTGATAGGTCCTATTGACCCTGCTTCCCAGATGATCGCTGCCTCGAAAGCCTATGATACATGTTTTAACTCTGCGCTTAATCATATAGCACCAAAAGTGCTCTCCACAACTCAGTCTAGAAAGCTTCATCCACCTGAACCACTGAATGTCGCTTTGCAAACTGATCATTAATAGAAACCATCACCAGCTGACCATCCTGAAGAAAAATTGTTTGGTGACTGGTTCCCATCAGGGAGGCCTCATCGAGCATCGGACCAAGCTCCCAATTCTATTACGAAAACCCTGCTGGTAGGCATCATGAACACATCATGGGGAAAACAAGATATATCATGCTTAAAAGAGTATACCTGGTGAACTGACTCATGAAGGACATGAAAAAACACAACCCATTATTATAAGATGTATGTTCCTTTAGTTTTCCTTGTAACTATTGTTTTCATGTACCGAGTGTAAATGTAGGTTCCCATAGTCCTGGTGTATGGATACTTCAGCCTTCGTACCAACACTGGAGCCCCGAGCCTGAAATCCAAACTCGAAACACTTAACACTATTTCCCCAAACCAATCTTGATGACTCATATTACCAAGGTTTAATTGAACCCCCTCTCATACAAATGTGTCATGTATCCCATCCCTCGAGGCTATTGCAGTTTCTACCCCAATTGTGCCTCTAATAGGCCAAGGACTGGTGACTAGCGTCGAGTAGGCATATATCACAAATGGGGGGAATTTTCCTAAGAACCTTTACACACACACCCAACTCTAAGCCATAGGTCTGGAGAGTGAAAACACTAAGCAAAGAAAAATCATTCATAGCACTACAACCCAACAATAGAGTACGATAAAAAGTAAAGTAGTAAACTGAAACTCAGCCAGAATGAGCCCAATAAAAGAAAGACAACTGTAAAGTATGGCTTGTAGAAAAGGGAATTGAAGCTACTATAGGAAGCTTCTAAAAACACCTCAACTCATATAATCTCACAATGAATCATCTGGTCATGGTCCTAGTCCTACTCCGCCTAGGAATCCACCGGAGTATCGGTCAACTACACAATAAATGACACAAGTGGGTAAATCCCAGGTAGGGGTGATTAAAACAATACACAGTAGGGTACCCCAAAACACAATGTGAAATACAACAATGGAAAAACTATTAAGAAGGTATAGTTATCTCAATAGAGGTATATGACAATAAAACATAACAAGAACATCCTAATATACTCATAAAGGATCCCAAGATGCAACATATCATCCACAACTAGCCATATGATTCTTCTCAGAGCACGCTCAATTATCGTAGATCCCACTCCTTATGCTACCTGATAGTAACCACGTAGAACAAGTCTACCAAAAGTATCTGAGAGAACATCTCTTCTTGATACATCATGAAGTTTCACTGAGACATCAGGTCTCACTAAGACAAGGAGTCTCGATAGGAATGAAAAATCCTTGGTCATAGGATTATTCTCAAGGCATGCTCATTCCAAGAGAACTCGCTCCATGATCTTTGAAGTCATCAGAGACCCTCGCAAAGAGGGCTCGCTTCTTTAGGCCCTGCCCAAAGAAGACACTCTGAGAACTACCCAAAGTAAACTGATCAGGTCAAGTTGTGAAGGAAAGAAAGATCTCGATACATATATAGGGGGTCCTACAACCAGGGCTCACTAGGGGACACCATAACCCTACTTTAATTATCATTATAGATATGGGATAGGTTACCATGTAAATATTGGTCACACCTTGTCCATAAGGAAAGAGAAGGTAAGTCACATCCAAACATCAGTCATAAAACTCTACTAACCTAGGCCTCTCCCAAAGAGGAAATGTTGGTCAACGGTCATGATATACCGAGGATTAATGACCTATGCTCAGAGGTAACTTCAATACCCAAAAAACTCCATCTAGGGTGATAGAGTATCACTCCAGTCCCACAGAGGATTTTCCACTCTATTTGGGACTCTTCCCTCGAGGGGATTTCCAAGCAATGTCGTTCTGAACCCTCGATGGAAAAAATAAGGTGGACCTATACACCTATAATGTTATTTTGAACCACCCAACAAGCCATCTCAAAAGTTATGCCTCATTGGTAGGGTCCCAACGCCACAAACTACTCATCAATAGGACTTACAGTTTGAAATTTATGACCCTTTTTGTCAAAAGGGGTCGGTTTGGTCTGGTTCTGGTATGATCCAGTCAGACTAACCCATCTTGGGGTCCACCAACCCGACCCAGTTCACCGACCCAACCTGGGGTCCATCGATCCAACCCGGTCTGCTAACCCAACCCGGGGTCCACCAACCCGACCCGGTCTGCCGACCCAACCCGAGGTCCACCGACCCGACCCAGTCTTCTGACCCAACCTGGCCCACTGGAGCGGGCCGATTTGTCAGTCCTGAACATGGAAACACATTGCATCCCATCCGTGTCTATATATGGTTTAGTAAAAGTGTAGTCATTTTCTTAATAGTATATGTTGATGACATATTGCTCACTGAAAATGAAATATTAGTCTTACAATCTATTAAGGCGTCATTAAATAAATTCATCTCTATAAAGGACTTGGGAGAGGTAGCATATATTATTGTGATGAATATCCCTCATGATATATTCAAGAGGTTTCTTAGCCTAATTCAAAGTACTTAAATTGACAAGATATGGAAGGGATTCAGAATGGAACAATCCAAGAGGGGATTTTTTCCTTTGTCACGTGTCATTCATCATTCTAGGAAAATGTGTCCTAAGACACATGAGGAAAGAAAAAAATGACAAGGATTATATATGAATCACTTGTTGGTTCAATCATTTATGTTATTCTATGTACTAGGATAGATGTCACCTATGCACTAAGTGTGATTGGAAGATATCAATCTGATCCAGGTGACCACTATTGGATGGTAGTCATGACTATAATTAAATATTAGATTATTACTAAGGATATTTTCCTAGTTTATAGAGTAGATGATGTATTATTCATCAAAGGATATGCAGATTCTAGTTTCCAAACTAATAAATATGACCTGAAGTCACAAATGGGATACATCATCACCTTTAATGGAGGTGTTGTGAGCTATAAGATCTCAAAGAACATTGTGGTTATAGATTCCACATTAGAGTCTTAGTATATTGTGGCTTTTATGGAAGCTAAAGAAGTATTATGGATGTACAAATTCATCCAATATCTTGATTTGTTAACTAGTTTTAAAGATCCTAACCCACTCAATTTTGAAAATACTACAGTGGTGTCTCTTCTAAAAGAACCAATGTCATATCTGCAGATGAAGCACATACTTCGAAAGTATCATCTCTTGAGGGGGGGTTTTTCAGAGAGGTGAAGTTTAAGTGATTTCTTTTTTCCATGGAATAAAACATGGAGGACCTCTTGAATAAATCCCTGACATAGTAGAAACATGACTATCCGGTGAGGTCTAGTGGAATGAAGGTTTTAGGCATTAGTATCTAGTATAAGTGAGAGTTTTTTAGGGTTGGTTTCCAATAACCAATTGTTTTTACTTTGATTACATTAATATTTGATGTATATAATATTAATAAAATTTCTTATTACATGTTTTTTTGTTCTTCATAACTCTAATTTAATAATGTCCAAGATTATACATCGCAATGATAAGGTCATATCATTTCCCCACTATGATGTGAACCATGATGTTAACGATATTATCAAATAATGTTATACATTGGGATAATGTAATATGATGGCACACATAGTACATAGAATGTTAGATGTAAGTACTTGTAAGTGGATGAGGCTTATTCTCATGAAGTTCACACTTGGTAATATTTAAGATGATATATTATAAAAACAGACCCACCAGTATGAATTTGGCATGTTTTGGTGTCATCGTATATTCCTATCTATGAGCATGTGTGATGGTACTCAGTATTTAAGATTATTATTAATTCATGTTACAACTCATGTACTTAGATGTATTTTGTAAACCATGATGATATAATTTCATTGAAATGTTAGATACGTTGCGTGCGTTGTGAGTGACATGTCATTAATGAATAAGTCAAGGAAGTATTTTTTTTCTCTTCCATATTTATGGAAGCTGATATCTTAACCCTTTGACTGGAATATAACCATCACATTAAATTCCATGGCCATGATGTAATGACATGTTTATTTCAGATAGTCAAAGAAAGACAAATCGAGTGTGTAGGATTGTGAAATAGATGTGCAACCTTCTTGATGAGATATTTTGACAAAATTATTATATTACATACTGAGATTTCATATGTGGTTGTCAACATTTAAACATTACATTATTTTTATTGGGTTTCTTGACCCATTGCTAGATAGTAATATTAGACTTTAAGAAAGCCCGCATAATTCAAAAAAGAAAGAATCCTAGAGTGTCACACATTAAATGTTTTTGTTGATCTTAATTAAATTCTATTTAAGTTTAATTAAGGAAATAAATATTATTTTAAAGTTCCTGGAATAACTTTTTTCAAGTCATATCGATGAAATCAATTAAATTAATATTGATTCATCGGCTTGTGAAAAAAAATATTTATTTTATTTATTGAATATTTTCATAATTATTTATTCACGAGATTATGGATAAAATATTTATATATATTAATAAAATATTTATTCAGTTTTTCAATAAATTCTAGTTGAGTTTGAATGGACCAAGCTCAAGTCCAGTGACAAATATTAATTAATAAGACATTATATAACATTTGTTTTTGTGCAAGTTGACTTGTGCCATAAAATACTAATTATATAATTACTATTATGTGGAATGGTATATATTGAAGGTAATAAATGTTATTTAATGGTAGGTATGTAATTAAATAATATTTTAACTTAAATACCAGCTCCATAAATAGGATGTTGTTTCTATTATATAGAGCATCTAGAAATTTAGAATAGAGAATTGTTGTTCACAAAGAATTATCTCTAAATCCCCATTCTCTCTCCCTCTCAATAATAATAAGTGAAAGAGATATTTATTCAAGATCAAAGAATGGGCGATCAAGAATGAACAACATAAGACATTCGAATCACCATGCTAGCACTTGGATATCGAGTGGTGTTTGTCAGAGATCATAGGAGCATGTGTGTATCACTACTAGATGTATTCTATCCTTATATCCTTATAGCACAATGAGGTAAATTCAAAATGGTCATTTTGGATGATCAACATTCACCAAAGAATAAATTTCTTAACCCCAAGTATTTATCTATTCAAATATTAAATAAATTAATTATAAATTTGATGTGAAATATCCTAGCTATTGGTTTCAAGCAATGATTATTGAAAGAAATTTTAATATATCACCCCATTGCACATGCTTATACTATGTGTGGAACCATCAGTATGCATTTATGGATTTAAGTGAGTAAATTAGACAACATTGAAGTTATTGAGTTAAACAATTATTCCTACTCCATCTTCTAACTAAGTAGTATTAATAGTTTTTGTTGATGAATATTTTATATATGGTAAGTTCACTCACTGAATACAATGCATCCACAATTAGAAAATGTTTATAAGATTGAAATTCATATCATGTTTAATGGTTAATGATTAAATATTTAGTAGTAAATTGAAGGATCTGTGAAATATAATGAAAAATGGGGATCCTAATATCCCTAAATCAAATGTATTTTCAATGTTGACAATAGGGGAGGATATTTATTGAAGATATTCCTATTATATTCTCAGATAAAATAAAAAATATCTATGAAAACATTGGTATAAAACATTATTAGGCACTCATAGAATAATATATATTATAGGTGTAAAGTTTTTTCCACCAAAAAACCAATAATAGGGATTTAATGATTGAATATTGTACTATTTTTTATATAAATTGCACTAACATAATGTTGATTAAGTTGAATGTGAGTTCCATTTTATCTCATGGTAACATTATTTGAATGATTGTAAATTTGATAATTTTGGTTCTAGATTTAAATTTTATAAGATATAAAAGAGGGGAGTGGGAACACTAATAATATAATAATTAGGTGGAAATTGCTAATGGAATTTCATAGGTATCAATGATGGAAATATGATGGAGCCGGATTAAAGATGTGTGTTTCCAAAAAAAGCCAAAGGTGGGATTGTTAAAATCCAATTGATAATTGATGTTGGTGTTGGATTTTTTTCATCCACCATTAATGTTTCTGACCAAAGTGAGGGGTTTCATTTCATGAAATGTTTTCCAATCGCAATAAATAATAATAAATCTATAGTTGATAATAATATTTTCATATTCAATGTATTAAGGTATTATTTAAGTTTCCAAGTATGGAAGTTTATAAAAGAAGATGTGGAAGTTTCTTCTATAAGATAGATATCATGTCATAATGTTATGGATTATGCTTCAATATATTTCACATAAGGTTAATTATTTTTTGGAGGGATATTAGGTTGTTCTCTAAGGATATAATCCATGACACAAAAAACCACTATTATAATAATTATTTTCTATGTTAAAATAACTAGTGGATGATTAAAAGTTGATATATCTCACTAAAATTATTTTTCACATGCTATAATAGTGCCATAAAAGGAAAACCTTTTCTGGGGGAAAGTATTGCAAGGAATATTTTACACCAAATTAGGTGTTGTTGTGTTCTAAAGAATATAGGCATAAGACTAGTGATATTACTAAGAGATGTATTCAATGCCATGAAGGTAATGAAGGCATCATGACATGATAGTCATGGAAAGTTATTGAGTATTTCACCACACCATGAAATCCAGACTCTAAGCCATAATTTTCAAATTCAAGGGGAGTCACTCCATAGTATGATGGTTTACACTATGGTTATTCTAAAAATGTAAGAATCATGAATTTTTGTTTTTTGGGGGGGAAGAAAATTCCATGTTGTAATAATTTTGGTCACACCATAATTAAGTCAAGTCATGTAGAATATTTAAATTTCTAATCTTCTATATTTTATATATTTTTTCATTTATAAATTTAAAATTTTGAATTATATTTTGGAGAATAATCTATGAGTGGATTAAATCTAGTTTGGAATAATAAAAAATCAAGGAATATTCTAGGAATATATCATGATATCATTTATGATAAATTCATTAGAATTAATTTATGTAAGTAAAGGATTATATTTTTTAATTAGTATGAATTAATTATGAGGAATAATTCATGGTATGTGAATATATAATCATGGAATATGGTAACTATTTGAATGGTATGGATATTTGACTTACTATAATTAAAAAAAGAGAAAACATTTGTTCATATTTTATGAATCTATCATTGACTAAGATTTAATAGGTCCAGATGTGAAAATACATGGAAATTATTTGGAATAGATTTAATAGAGAGAGAATAATTATATCTTTGATATTGACATAAGATATTTTCAAAATGAAATATTTGACTACATATCTTTACAGATATTTATGCAATATCTTAATCATAATGGTGATGACATGTGACTTGATTAATTTGAATCAAATTTGAAGAATATATGTGGATGACTTTTCCAATCATAATTATGCATAATTGAAGACATAAAATGAAGGAAACATGGAAAATTTCAACTGAATAAAGAAGAAAATATTGAAATCTATAATTTTAGAGATAATGATTATCTATATAATATATAATTTTTACATTATGTAAATAGAGGAAGGAAAAAAATTTAAATATTAGAGAAAGTTGAAAATTTTGTAGATGGGGAATATAGAAGAATGTTTACCACTCATTGAAGATATTTATAAGGGTGGATAAGAAGTTATTACATGAATAATAAAGGATATTGGAGTTTTGATCAGGGTAGTATGAACAACCTGTGAAGAAGATAAGTAATATAGAGATAAAAATAAACCTATATTTACTCATTGCATTAGAAAATAGTGATATTTTTTATTAGCTAGAATTCGAAAGTGTTTTCCTTTATCATGTACATTGACCATTGGGAGGTAGTGAACTATCTCAACATACTGTAATAGGAGTGAACATAGGATTGAAGATAACTTTCCTAAACCCATCACTGAAATGTGTGAAAGATGATTATGTTACATTATCACATTCTCACTATATAAAACATAGGTTATCCTAGGTTGGGTAAATTAAGTAATATTATTATTTCTTATTCCCATTATTTACTAATTTTCTTCAAGACATAAATTTTTGTATGTGGATTAAATATTCATTGATAAAATTAGTTTAAGGAAAAGATAAGTGAAATAATAATTAGATAGTCATAAAAATAATAACTCAGTACTAACCTAATTAATAATGACTTCAATATTTTTTAGGGTGGTGAGAGATGAAGATTATGTGGTTTAAATTTGAATAATTTTTAGAATCTAATTCCCCCCCCCCCCACAAACACACATGATATCTCTCACTAAAGATCCATGTGGGACTAACATGATCTTACCAACCCCTAGACATCCATAACTTTGAGCACCACACATATAGAGCCTTATGGGCTCACAGATCATATGACGCTTCATCATCACCACTTTAGGGGACTCATGATTCTCCAGAAGATCACATATACTAGCACTATTTATAGATAGATTCCAAGAGGAAGGGTAATGTAAAGATAATATATGTGTCCCTTGAGGTCAAATTAATTCAAAAAAATACTCAACAAAACATGTTACTTTCAATTGGTGAGTTTCAAAATGTAAAAAAAATTCTCACACTCCAATAGTAATTGATCAATCATCAAATTCATTATCACATCCTATGGATACTGTTACCATTGTTGATGGATCTTAGTATGTTTTGGGTAAGACCCTGTATCGTTACAATATTCCTCAAAAGTTATCCAATAATGTTACCCCTCCCTTCACATGAGTTATTCCCACAGAACAAGTCACCCAGAAATCCATTCATCTTTGTGATTCCCTTAACGAAGAAAATCAAATTCAAAAGACAAATTTTTTATTAGATTCCATAACATTAATCCTATGAGAGAATTAATAAACTAGTGGGGAGACTAGGTATCACATTGAGGAGTCTTAGAACATTTATCTCTCAACCATTTTTATAGTTTTTTTCATTAACTTTTTTCTCATTTTTTTATATCAATGTATTTTTAAAGAATTTAATGTATATTTATTTTGATTACTGATTTCTATATATGGAACTACTTTTAATCTAAATTTATATCAAGGATCTTCATTTAATATACTATTATTAAGCTCACCATGGTATAAATGTAGGATTTTTTATTCATTATGATATGCCATTAAACAACTATAATTCCATCATTTCATTCCATTGATCAAGGAACTATGGTTGCATCATCCAGGGAAGGCTTACTTTCCTTCATATCTTTTTAAGACTGTTATTTACTAAATTTTATTTTGATTGTGATTTCATATATCTCTCTTCTAGTTTTCAATATTGACGATAATGTTTTATTAAATATTGGGGGGGATACATGGACCCCACTTAACATTTTTCATTGATTTAGATAGGTTAAATCATTAATTATAAAAATAATTTTGACATGTTGGAAAACATTATTGATAATAGACATAAATATTGAATTCATAAGTGAAATCTTTTGAGATTTTCTTACTCATTCTAATTTTTTGTTGTTTTGAGATGATTGATAAGATTTTTCTAATTAATTATATTGATTTTTGTAAATTTTCATTTAGAAGACTCATTATTTTTGTATCCATTCCATTAAATGAAAAATAAATTCATTTAAATTCCCATTACTCATAGATACACTAAACCTATTTTGACATATTCTTTCTAGTACCCTCTATTCTTGAGAGATTATTTTGACTTATATGACTAATAAAAAAATTTGTTCTATCATATCAAAATTTGGGTTTCGCGACGACTCACTTCTCGAGTTCGACGCGGATTGGATCGATGACGTGTCTGATCGAGTTCCGAGGTGACGCATCACTCGAGTGATTTCAGCTTTCGAAGTCGACGCGTGTTTCAGGTTGTGTGCAGGGCTCGTGGCTCAAGGTGATGATGGCGGTGGAGCTGTTTTTTGAAATTTGAATTTGAATTTTGAATTTTGTTTGGTTTGTATGGATCTTCCTGGTTACCGGTTTTCCTTAAACCAGCTTTGATTAATACAAAAAAAATGATTTTCAATCTATATTCAGGGCTGAGAGAGGTATAATAGAAAATCATTGAGAAATTCACATAACCTTAAGACCTGCTATACATTTAATCCCTTTATAGGATTATAAAGGTTATAATATTCTATATATGAATCCATAATAGAATCTTATTTACCCTTATCACATTAATTCTTATGTATAATTGCATGATTTCAATTGATCATAAAATAAGGGTAATTTCATAGTGTTGCTTAATGTTTTATGCTATAATTATTGAAGGGAGGGTATCATCTCATGATCTTTCAGTGATTTTGGAAAAATGTTATTTTCATTAAATTCCATTGATCCTGAATAATTTTGAAAAAAAATGAATATGAATTGGGATTCATTGGGTTGAATCATGGATTGATACCACTCCTCTTATTTTACTTATTTTTAAAAATAGTGTCAATAAGAGGTTGGTGGTGGGGATTAAGGTGTTAGCTTGATTTTATATATAATGGGGTGAGAATAATTCTTACACAAATTCCATCTAAAAATAAAAATAGAGAAAAAATTATGAAATTGTAAAATTCTTCACCTAGTTGAAAGACGAACTTATAACCCCATATAGGAGAAGAAGAAAGGTATTGGGAGATGAATCAATGTTATGGGAAATAAATAGAGTTGTAGTTATTTGAATATAGTTCAATAATCATGAATTATACACTATATTATTAATTTCTTTGACAAGAGTAATTTTCTATATTATCACTTTATTAACCATTAACCATCGTCCCTAGAGTCATTGGAACCTTAATGAAAGTCATATTAATTTGTGGGGTTTGAATTGTAAGCGGAGATTGAGATAACTCCCAATATTATCTATAGATTTCACGTACTTAAAATTAAATATAATCAAATCATCTAGAGTTATGAGTGATTTAATTTTGTTTAAGGTAGATAATTAGTGGCACAAATGATAATAAAAAGATGACTAATTTTAATAGATAGTATGGGAAGTGTTGAAATATAATGGTAAATGAGGTATGATTCATATGCTCTTTTTTTGAATGGGTTGTGTTATTTTGGAAAAAATATTAGTTATGACTAAAAAATTATGAATATAATTGTTTGACTATTTCTCATTTCCAACATTGGTTTATCATTGATTTTAAAATGATTTTTTAATTATGTAAAACAAAATATTATATGTAGGGGAATTTGGTGAGCCAAAATAGGCATACAAATTTTTACTTTATTTTACAATTTTTATTGATCAAATATAACCTCATGCTTATATGTTCACATGAATTAAAGCATATTTCACTAATAGGAGAATTTATAGGTGTAGTGATGATTTTAAATGAAAATAGAATAGAAGACAATACAATCCTAATAATCATACTGGAATATTACCATAAAAGAATAAATTAGATGTTGGGTCACGTTAATTCAAAAATATAAAGGATATGTTTCATCATTATGTGAATGCTCAACAAAATCACCATAGGTATGAAAAATTAAACTTATGCTACATCAGAATAAACCTTACTATATTTATTTAAACGTAAGAGTATTTCACATAGAACTGAGTAGTTGTTGGGGTATGACCACTACCCTTGCACCATAATGTGTCATTAGAATTATTAAATTAATTATTTGTATAAATAAAATGAAATGAATAAAATAAATCCATATTTCATGGTTGAACTCTCTAAACTATATTTTGATCTTTTGCAAATAACTTGAACTAAAAATATATAGTTTCAGCACCATTGTTTTATGCACTACGCTATAGTGATGTTTCATTATATTAACCTAGGATACATGGGTGGAAATCACACCACACCACAGTTTGCAATATGTAAAGAGTTGAAAATTGGAAAAACCACACAATTTATGATACATGATATTTCAATTTCCTTGTGATCATTCATTCATAATGGTCTACCACTATCATTGACCGATTGAAGTTGGGGCTTGAGCTATAACTACCCCAAGCCCACCACCATAGGCTAGGGGTGGCAACAAGTGCCAAAAGGGATATATTAAATGAGAAGCCTTTT
Organism: Viscum album; assembly: GCA_963277665.1. Classification (NCBI taxonomy): domain Eukaryota; kingdom Viridiplantae; phylum Streptophyta; class Magnoliopsida; order Santalales; family Viscaceae; genus Viscum; species Viscum album. The sequence goes on from OY728150.1 coordinate 259,173,146, forward strand.
CCTAAGTACATGTACACACACACCCCACCATATCAATACAGAAATAAATAGTAATAAAATAAAAAGAATCAACATTTATAAATTAAATAAAGGATGAAAACACTATGGTGTACAAAATCATGACAGTTAAAACTAAAAAGTAAATGGGAAAATTACATGCCCAAGAAAAAGTATGTCCCAACGTGAAAAAACTAGAAAAGTAAACGGCTAAGAGATACCAACTCCTAGTTTTCATGTTACGACCAACATACCTGGTCCAAATCACCCAGGTGTCCCTATACTCCTCTGAAGTCATCGCCAACCTACCTTTAATCTTCTCAAGACACGACACATACAGGAAAATCCCATGCAGGGGTGAGTATATACATACCCAATAGGATGCCCTGAAAGATGAAGGGGAGGAGTAAGATATACAATAAGAATATAAAGATAGTATATAATACATGGGATTCCAAATACAATGAAAAATAATAGCTCAACCCAAACCAAGAGATAGTGACCTCATCCAAACACGAGGGGCTCAACATAGTGTGTAGATGAACTACACGTCAAGTATTTTCTGCATATAGTAGGGCAGTAGACTCCTCCAATAATTAAAATCCAATAATTGAAATCATGTAGCATACCTCATGCGTCTTCTCAACCTATGGAAGGAGAGTGAACATATCCAAAGGTATGGATATAGGTAAATATATATATATATGATCAGTTGAAGGAAACCCAAATAAGATAGAAATAAGATATCTATATCATAGATCATAAATATAAGTAGAGTCTCCAATAATTCCAAAATTCCATCAATGAAGCCTAGAATATCACATGTCTTCCTTGAAGTAAACATCCAAGTCAAACCACCCCTTGTCATTGTGCTTCACAGTCGAAGGGCCACAAATATAAGTATAGGACCCATGAGTTGGTATAATATGAGGGTTCTACTCAGTGGTAGAGAACCCATTCCCATCCCAGCTGAAGGGTTCTACTCTAGAATTCTTTTAGGAACCATGCACAGCCCAGCTGGAGGGTTCCACTCAAGATTTAGTATAGCATCCATGCCTAGCCCACCTGGAGGGTTCCACTCTAGAAGTCATCAAGGATCCATGCCAAGACCTACTGGATGGTTACACTTGAGAGTTTGTATATGACCCACACCCAATGTCGATAGAAGGGTTCCACTCTAATAGTTTATGGAGGACCCATGACTAGCCTAGCTGGTGGGTTCTACTCTAATCATTGAGGACTCGTGCCCAACCCAATTGGAGGGTTCCACTCAGAAGTCAGTAGAGGACCCATGTCCTATGCTAATAGGAGGGTTTCACTTTAAGTATTTAGAGGACCAATTACAAACCTAGCTTGAGGGTTCCACTCTAAAATTATTTAAGGACCTCTGCCCAGCCCAACTAGAGGGTTCCACTAGGGATGCCATTGGTGATCTTGCGTGATCATTATAATTGTCAAGCATATTTTAACCAAGAATTGTACCTAGAACATTCAAATTGTATCCCAAAATCCACAACTGAGGGAACTATCATATTATATGTGGAAAAAAACTCAAGATAGGCTACTCACAGGAAAAAATATGAGTCCAAATGAAGGATATATGATATCTTAGAGTTTCCTCAAAAGGAACCAAGGGGTACATGGCCTGTGAGGGGACCCACACTTTGTGTGCTCCCACTCCTTCACCTGGTCATGTCCTTAGAGGTATAGTTGGTCCATTATTTTAGGATTTAATAGAATGTGTGGTAATATACATGATGTTACTAGGCCAATCAGGGTCCCACCTATGTGTTTATTCATTCCCATGTATCCACCCCATGTTCTTATACTTCAACTTGTGTCCATGTACTTCGATACACATCCATGTGCCTAGCCATGTACTCTCACACAGGTTCCCTCCCATGTGCTCTAACACATGGCTCATCTACCTAGGGATGAGGTAAATGGTGTGTAAGAGGGATACATGTCATTCCATCCTTATAATTTCCTGAAACCCTAGCTATCATAGCCAGGACATGACATGTCATGTGTTCCTTAAAATACAGGGTGTGTAGTCAGTATTTCTACATAATTCAAGATCCATGATCCGCACACTGATAATGATCTTACTACTTTGATCTCAGCTGAACTTCCACCCAAAATTAGTGGATCTGTCCATGGATCATTATTTCAGGTAATCTATTGTCCATAAATCAATTTTGTCGAGCATCAGAGGTTTTTTTCATGTCCTGCATTCCACGATTTACTTTGCCTTTGAAGATATGACCTTTGATCATTGAAATAATCTTCCATAACACACAAAGACCCTGATCTAGACCTTATTAATCAATCCATTTCCCATTCATCATTTCTTCTAAATTTCGGGGGTTTTACTGGGCTCAGTACCATCCATAAATTTTAAACTGGGACTATAAGATCCTATTAGTGAAGAACGAGAAGAAATTAAGGGGGAAAGGAACAAGAAAAATAGTTTAACCATCGTTTTCTATGTTTTTTTGTCCCAAAATCAAGAAGGAGGATATATAAGGTAAGAAAACAATTTAATATTCAAATTAATCAGTATAAAAACTGATTCACAAGACACAATTAGAACAGATCAATAGAAGGGATTGACCTGCTCTATCAATTTAATAAAAATAGGAATAAGTCACAAATTTATGAATCCTAATTGGATATTGGATCATTCATCTTAAAACAATTTTCTCGCTAGTGATTGAAGGAATTTGTTGCATTCATTGAAACCTGGTTTTCTCATATCCCTAGTTTCATTTTCATTTAAGGTGATTCTCCATCCGAAGGATGAATAAGATGCTTTGGAATCCCCTTAAGTTTTATGTGGATAAACTTGGACTATTTTCCATGGTTGTTTACTTATATATATTTTATTTAGGATAAATAAAATAGTTAATTAAATTAACTAATTAATTAATCCACTGAAAATTACTACCATTGGGCGAGATATCCAAACGCTCCACACCGAACCATTTTAGGTCTTTCCTAGGATAAACACCATAGTCCATATTCAATTGTGGTCTTGGATTACTTATCTGAGATTATGTTTAAAATTTATACCATTTTATTTAAGAAACTGCATGTGGGTAATATAAAATATATTTAATATTTTTATAAAATTAATTCTAGTCACACCGGGCCTTAAAAACGAAATCCATATTAGTGTCTAGCTCTGTAAATATATATTGAATTATTTAAAAATATTAAAAGGAAAAAAAATGGATCTCTACATCATTCCCTCCTTCAAAATTTTTATCCACAAAAAGAAAAACTAAGAAAACAACTCAGGATACTGAGCTCACATCTAACTCTCATACTCCAAGGAACTCTTCTACATGTTCCTTTTCTACCGCAACACACAAAAAAAGAAGATGGTCTATCCATGTGGGGTCCTATCCTATCAATCTTCAGTTGCCACCGGGTGCTCTACAAAGGTGTATCCATCCTCGATTACTAGTTCTCCCCAGTTAATGGTGTGTGTGCAGTCATGCATGTGTCTCCTCATTCGTGAAATGTGGAAAATGTTGTGCACCCACTTTAACTGTGGGAATTGGGAAAGGTGGTAAGAAACCTTTTCAACCCTCTACATGATCTAGAATGACCTAATGAACCTCAAGTATATCTTTCATCCCCATAAAAACATCTAAAATTCTCATTGTGGGGAGACTCCTAGGAAAATTTGGTCTCCCTACTTGAACTCTGAGGGAAAATGATAACAATATAAATAAGATTTGTGCCTTCTCTGAGCCATCCTCATCCAGTCACAGATGACCTGGACCGTCTCTATCAATACCTACTCCATCTATAGGCCCTCAAGAGATGTCTCACCAATATCTATCCAGAAAAAGGGTGTCCTATAGGGTCTCTTGTATAGGGACTAAAAAGGTGTCATGTTGATGGTAGAATGGTAGTTGTTGTTTTACGTAAACTCTAACAAGAGAAAGTGATCCTATCAACTCCATCCAAAGTCTAACATGAAATCTCTCAATATTTATTCCAATACCTGGATATTGTGCTTGGTCTACCCATCTTTCTAGGGGTGAAAGGATGTAATCATTCTCCTTTGGGTCCCAAATTCCTACTATAGGCCTCTCCGCAATCATGATGTAAAGTGTGAATCATGATCGAGGACAATCATCAAGGTCACCCCATTAAGGTGAATGATATCACATATGTATAACTACCCCCAAACACTCTAACAAACTCTATTCCATGATAGAAAGGTAGTGCGCCAACTTTGTGAGTTAGTCAACTATCACCTAGATGGCATCATGGACCTTCACTATCCGTAGAAGCCCTGTGAAAATTTTCATGGATATGTTGTCCCACTTTCACTTTGAGATCTCATAGGGCTGCAACAAACCATCTGGAACTTGGTGATCAGCCTTCACCTACAGATAGGTGAGGAACTGAGAGACAAACTCATATTTTATCTACCTCATTCCAGACCACCAAAACTACTATTGAAGGTCTCTATACATCTTCCCCACACTAGGATGTATAGCCTGGTTATAATTGTATGAATCTTACATCACCTTCTCCCACATAGTTACTGGAACCACTGTTCATCCCTATAAAAATAATAAATGATTTCCTCATTCATAATATCCTTTAGGTGAATATCTTATGAATATATGGTAACATAAGACCTCACAGTTGATATCTCCTAGCTGGGAATCTATCACATGATCAAGAAGCAAAGGAGTCAATAATCAGCCACAAAAAAGTTTTACCCTCCTACTCCACCAAGGCCAGCTGCAAGGAATCCAACTGCTCCAAAGCCTCCTACACCAGGTGATCCAGGGACTTCTTACTAAGGGAATATAATACTATGTTTACCTTCTCCAGAGTATATATAATATCTAAATCATGGTCCTATAAGAACTCTAACTAGTGTCACTGTCCCAGGTTCAATTATTTCTATGTGAATATGTACCTCAAACTCTGATGGCTTGAGAAAACCGTAAGTCTCTCCCCTGGGAGGTAGTTCCTCCACATCCTTTGGGAAAAGACTATTGTTACCATATTTAGGTCATGAGTCATGTATTTATGATCTTTGTGTATCAGCTACCTCAACCCATATGAGATAACTGCCCATAGTTGCAACAACAATTAACTGAGCCCAACTCATGAGGCATCTAAATGCACTACGTATTCCACACCCTCCACTAGTAGTCTCAAAATAGGAACACTCATCGGCCTTAGCATAAAATCCTAAAAGTCTCTCTGACACTATTTAGACCATGTAACTGGTTTCCCTTTCCCTGTTAGGGTGTTAAAAGGGGTTGGAATTATAGAGAAATCTTCCACAAACCTCCTATAGTACCCCACCAATCCAAGAAATTTCTCCACCTCTGAAATATTATTGGTTGGATCCCAAGAAAGTAATACATCAATATTTATTGGTTATATGGATAAACCATGCTCAGAAATGGAATTCCCTATAAATTGAACCTCATGAATATAGAACTGTCACTTTGAGAGTTTCCCATAAAGTTGGTGCTCTCAAGGAAAATCCTGAACCATTCCCATGTTCTCTACATGCTCCTCCTCTAATACAGAGTTGATGATTATATCCTCGATGGAGATAACCACAATATGGTCCAAGTACAGTTGGAAAACTAGGTTCATTAAAGGCATAAACATGATGGGGGCATTTTTTACACCCAATGGAATCACCAAGAACTCATAGTTTCTATAGCGACATCATAACGCCAACATTGGAATATTTTCCTCGTGAACCCACAGTTGGTGGTATCCAGACCTGAGATCAAAATTTGACAACCATATTTCACCTTGTAATTGGTCAAATAGATAACAAATCCTTATCAAGGGGAACGTTTTCTTTATCATGTACTGATTCAGGTGATGACAATCCACTCAAAGTCACAAGCTCTTGTATACCTTCTTCATAAACAACACTGGAGCTGCCTAGGAGGACACATTGGGCCTAATTAAAACCATCTATATAAGGTCCTAAAACTATAATTGCATCTCCTAGAACTCAGTAGAGGTCATAAATTATGTTTTAGAATATATTTCTGTGGTATCGGGATGCAAGTTGATGCAAAACTCCATCTCCCTCCTTGGAGGTAGTCCCAAAACATCCTCAGGGAAGACGTCCATATAATCCACCATAACTAATGGAACCTAGATTCCTTAATAGATTTATTAACCTATGGGTATATTATCCAATTTATGGGGGATGGGTTGTAGCCTCCTGCACACAAAATCCACTCATCACACCATAAGATCTCTCTCATCTATATAGGTGAATCTTGTCACATCATTGCATAGGCAACTGACTCATCTGTGGTGATACTCAACCTAGGCTCAGACCATGGAAAACAATCCATACCCAACATGATGTCATAGGGTTCTATAGTGATGAATAAAAGGTCCCACATGAACCTCTCTCTACCAAGAGATAGCTTGCACTGCCGGTAGATAAAGGATATAGAAAAATCATTCCCTATAAGAACCTCAAGATGAAGCTATTGGGATATTACCTCAACTAGGATCTCCATATATCACACCAAGGTTATATAGATGAATGAATTACTGAAACCCATATCTAATTATACTAAATAAATAGTATAATAAACATATATTGTACCTGTATTCATCTCATGTGTTGTAGGGTCATAATCCTCAAAAACCTGCAGTTTTCCATGGTCCCGACCGCTAGCTCCATGAGTCTTACATGGGCTGCCTAGTGGTGGGGATGGAAGGATCTCATAGTGTCGTCCACTAACTATAGTTATTCATTCTCATATTCCAAATCTGCCTCCCTAGGGACCCCCATGCCCATACCAGGTAGATCTATGATCACATCGTCGCCTCTATTATGGAGGTATTTCATATATATGCATGTGATCTTAGGCACATATTATTAGGCAGTCACAAGATATGATACCTTACATATCACAATAATAGAATCAACCCTCTCTAGGATTACCTAGTGATTTTAATTATCCGTGTACCACATGACCATATTCCCAATTCTAATCAGGAAAGGATCTTCTGTGATGAGATCCCACTAACTAGAAGTGGTTATCTATTGTAGATGACTCAGCTATGTGATTCCCATTTCTAGCTCTAGTTGTTTGGAATCCCTCTAAAAGAAATATTTCTCTCATTGGTGCCCTCTCTAGTACCTCGGCATAGGTTGGGATGCACAGGGGTACCATGCTAGCACAGATCCCTCAGGAGAGTCCCTGGGTAAACTTTTGTGCTAGGAAGTATCCACCATTGATCATATCAAGGGAGTATCAGGTAAGGTCCATGAACCTCTCTGTATACTCATACACCATCTTCCCTCTCTTCTATAACTCTATAATCTCTTGAATTTGAACTGATAACAAACTGGTTGGGTTGTAATCCTCACAAGACAGCTACCAGATATCATTCCATGAGATTTTTGTCACATCATACATCTACATAACAAGACTACACCAGTGCCCAGCTGATGCATGGAAAAGGATAGCTTCCAGTGCAAACACAAGATCTTTCAGGGTCCAAATAATCCTAAATATATGGACCATTAACTCTAGCTAATCCTTTTATTCTTGGGGATATAAATCACCACAAAACCTCAACAGCCTCTGGTGTTGGAACTCATGGAGGGTGATAAACGTACGCACATTCTCATCCTTCTCTACTAGGATGATCTAATAATCTATAGGTATAGGTGTTTCAACCTAGACACATGGAGGAAGATGCTCATGGTATGGACCATGGAATAAGGGCTCGTTGCTCATTAGATAGTCGTCATGATCCAGAACTGGTATCCTAGTTGGCTTTCATCACGGAGGCATCATGAAAGTTATCAAGAAGTACAACAGTCTAATGAGAATATATATATATATATATATATATATATATATATATTCATAATAATGGGGAGATGATTCGAAAAGTATTTTCAAAGACTTAATCATATATGATGCATGCACCATTCATCCCTACAACCAAGGTCTTGGTATGTTGAGTCGACAAGCAAGTATTCAAAGTCTTGGTAAATGGATACGTCAGCCACCCACACCATCATTGTATTCCTTGTGTTGAGAGATGTACTAGAACTAATTTAACATGGTTTCCCTAAATCACAACCAAATCCTAATAAGGGGACTACTCCAAACAATGTCTTAAGGAATGAACTACTCTGATACCAATTTGTATGACCCAACCCAATTTGATGCTCAAGCCATAACTACCCCAAGCCTGCCTCTATAGGATAGGGTGGTGATAAGCACCGAAAGAAATATCCTAAATGGGATGCATTTTCCTGAGTTCCTATATGCATACACCTGAACATATTAATGAATAATTGTACAATAATTATACTAAAAATATGCAACAAATATAAATTAAACCAAACATGCAAAACCTATAGGGTGTAAAAGAGTATGATAGTAAAAACTAAAAGGTAATGGTGAAAAATACATGCCCAACCAGAAATATGTCCCAACCTGCCAAAAATGGAAAATAAAACTATTGACAGAGCCAAGATCCTGATCTCAAATATTCGACCACCATATGCCATCCAAAGCACCTAGGTGTCCCTAATCTCCTATGAAGTCACTATCGACATGTACATCATCTGTATAAGATATAACATGTGTGGGAAAATCCCATGCAGGGGTAATTATATACATAACCAGCATAATGCCCCAAAAGATTAAGGGGGTATTAAGTGATAAAAAAGGAATATAAATAAATTATATATAACACATGATATTAGATACAGTGAAAGAAAATAGATCAACCCAAAAAAAGAGAGTGATCACATCCAAACACAAGGGTCTCAACACGGTGTGTAGATGAACAACATATCAAGTCTTTTCCACATGTAAAGTGAGAGTATACTCATCCAACCATAAGAATCTAAACACAGAAAGAACATGGAATACCCCACATATCTTCACAAACCATGGAAGAAGACAGACCAAATCTAAAGGTATGAATACAAGTGAATATATATATGCTCAGTCAAGAGAAACCCAAATAAAGGAGAAATGGGATCTCTATCTCACAGCTCAATCCAAAAAAAGAGTTGACATTAGTTCCAAAAGTACACCAATGATGACAAACATCTAATGCATATACCTAGAATTAATTGTCTACATCAAACCACACATTTTCACTATGCATCATGGTTGATGGTCCATAATATCTTGTTTGAGAACCCATGCCTTGGTACAAAAAAAGGTTTCCTCTCAGTGGTATAGGACTCATGCCCCTCCCAACTGGAGGGTTCCACTCTAGAAGTTTTTGAGGACTCATGCCTAACCCAGCTAGAGGGTTCCACTTGGGAGTTGGTAGAGGACCCATGCCCAGTCTAGTCAGAGGGTTCCGCTCTAGAAGTTGTCAAGGACCCCTACCCATCCCAAATGGAGGGTTCCGATCAAGAGTTTGTAGAGGACCCATGCACTTTGTTGACAAGAGGGTTCCAAATGAATATAAAATGGAGGACCCATCCCCTTCCAACTAAGAGGGTTCCACTTTGGTAGTAGAGGACCCATGCCCATCCTAGCTGGAGGGTTCCACACTAATCATTGAGGACCCATTCCCAGCTCAGCTATAGTGTTCCACTGAAAAGTCAGTAGGGGACCCATGACCTCTTACAATAAGAAGTTTCCACTCTAAGTTTGTAGAGGACCCATGCCCATCCCACCTATAGGGTTTCACTCTAAAAGTTGTCATGTAACCATTCCCATCATAGATGGGGGTGTTCCACTCATGATGCCTCTGGTGATCCTATGTGATCACTACCATCGCTGAGAATCACCTAAGCAAGAATTTTTCTTGAATCATTCACATCGTATCTAAAAATCCAAAACTAAGAGAACCATCATGTTCTATGTAGAAAAACACTCAGGACAGGCTACTCATGGGATAAAATCCAACTCTAAACAAATGAGATATGTAAACATGAAGTATCCTCAAAAGGAACAAAGGGGTGCATGGCATGTGAGGGGACCCACAAGTCATGTGGTCCTGCTATTTCACCTGTCCATATACTTATAGTTAAATGGATATCAAATAGTGTAGTATTACATGGGATGTGGGGGAATATACATGGCATTATTAGGCCACTCGGTGTCCTACCCGTGTGCTTGGTCGTGCCTGTGTATCCACCCCATGTTCGTATACTTTACCTCGTGTCTATGTACTTCGGTACATGGCCATGAATTTGGCCGTGTACTCCCACACGGGGTCACACCCATGTGCTCCACCGCACGGCTCATCCACCCAGGGATAAGGTAAATGGAATGTAAGAGGGATACATAATTTTCCATCCTCATAATTTCTCAAAACCCTAGTTGTCATAGAAAAATCCCAACACGCCATGTGTTCTTCGAAATACACGCCATGTGGATTAGGTCATCGATCATCTTTTTCAACCATCTATTGGCTGGAAATCAATTATGTCAAGAATAGGAGGATTTCCATGCATCTTGCATGCCATTGTTTCCTCCACCTTTAAATATATATCCTTATATCATTTAAATAATCTCCTATAACTTACAAAAAACCAATATATATCCCTTGTTATTCGATTTATTCCTTGTTCTTTATTTTTTCATGATTTCAAGGGGCCAATCGGGCTCAATACCACCTGGCAACGTCGAACCAGGACACAGGCTCCTACAGGTGAATAACGTGAAGAAATTGAGGGGGATGGAATAAGGAAAAAATTTATCCATCTTTGGAAAATAGTTCTTATCCAATGATCAAGAATGATCACATTTAGGGTTATAAAATAATTTAATAACCAAATTAATCAGTGCAAGGGAACATGCTAAGAATAAAATTGAAACAGATCAATAGAATGGATTGGTTTTAACAATAAATTTAATCAAAATGGGTGTAATACAAAAATTGATGAGTCCTACTTAGATATTAGATCATTTGTCATTGAATAATGCACTATCCAATTATTGAAGTAAGTCATTGCATTCGTTCTGTCCTGATCTACTCTAATCTGAAGTTTCATCATCGTCTGAGGTGATTCAACAATGGAAGGGGGAAGGAAGAGATTTGGAATCCTCTTAGGGTTTATAGGTATAACCCTAGAGGATTCTCTATGGAATTATACTTATATATTTTTTATTTAGGTTAAATAAACCAATCAATTAAATTAATTAATTAATTTATCCAATGAACACACTGCCAATGGGAGAGATACCCGAACACCCTAAACCAACCCATTTTAGGTCATGTCTAGGGTAAACAACACATTTTAGACTAAACCATAGCCTCTGATTTATTATCTAATATTCCATTTAAGATTTATCCCATATTCATTAAAAAACTATGTGCATGTAATATAAAATATATTTAGTATTTTTATAAAATTATTTCCAAGAACACCATGCTCCGAAATCAAACATCTTATCAGTGTTTGTCTCAGTAAATATATATATATATAAAAATTTCAAATTATTACAAGAGAAAAAAGTTCTTTATTACCATTCCATCACCACTTAATATTTTTATTAGGAAATAGTGAATCGAGAGTATAAGGATGATTAATTAAAATGAATTATTAATTTTTCAAGTGAATTTCATGTGATAATTAGTATCACATTATCCCTAATTCAAACCTTATCCCTTGGTGTCCTGGAGATAGTGGAGGTGATTAAGGGAAGAACAATATGTGGTAAAAATGATGGGATCATGAGAGAAATCCTTAATTCCCCTTTTTATTTGAGATCAACCATAATATATCTAAGTCATATTATATTACTATGACTATGATTGTTGAATTGGAATAGGTTATTTTAGTTATTACCATGTGGGACTAATTACATCATGAAATTTTATAAATTCTTATTCATGTTAATCCACCTAATAATGTAATCAAAACTTTTTCACATATATAAAATCAATCAACCACTCATTTTACCATAAAAGGATTTCATCAATTAATGTTTTAGATTTTATTTGTGGAATTTTTATATCTTATTTCATCTCCCAAATCAGTTTTCAATTTTTCTTTTCATCCAAATATAATGGACTAATAAATTGGAAAAGGTTGGATAGGATATTCTCTATAATTTTCAAGTGGATCAACCTCAGGAATTGTAGTTCCAATACTTAACTTTCATAGTTTTAGTGATTGGGGTGTCATGCATCATAAAATTTAAAGTTTCACTCATTCCCTTACGATCTTACCAAGATTGGGTTGTGTAAAAATATATCACCTTGTCATCAAAACATGTGAATATTTTTATTATAGTGGTTCCATAAATGACTAGTGGTATATCATTTCGTAAGGAAGATAACATCATTTAGTTTATGAAAATATTGATAGTGCTGATGACTTCAATTAGATTCATCTATCCATGAAATGATTATCAAATGATACTAATGACCATGACATAGGCATGATTTATGTTATAATAAATGAACGTGGTGAGGGGATATATTAAAACAATCCTTTAATAATCACTAAATAATTCAGGTACTGTATAACTATTTTAGTTTGCTTTTCAAATTATGCATGTTGGGAAGTATAATTTATTATTGTTATTATTTTTATTATTATTATTATTAGTTCTATTTTTTGGGCCCCTCAAATAAGGTTTTGGATTATTTTTATTATTAATATTTAAAATAAATATTTTAATAATTATTTTAGTCAACTTTTCAATCATGATTATATGTTTTTCATTAATTATGTTTTATAAATTTGATATAGTGAGTTTGTTTTATTTTAAACTTAACATATTATAACATTTTTGTGATATAACACTTTTTATATTGGAACAAACATATTTTTCGGAATATTTCTTCTTGTCTAATAAAAATTTTATTGTTTTTTAATGGGTTTTCTATTTTAATTTATAAAAAATGTAATTTTTCACTCCAATAATTAGAAAAGTGGAAATTAAATAAATTATAATAAATTATTTCATGTTGGATTTTAAATAACCTATTTTAAAATTATTTTTCGTGATATTTTCCTGAAAACCCAACATGGAAACTAGGTTTTCCCATTAGTTTTTAAAAAAATGATGTTAATTTCTCTTCTTTTTTGTGAATTTGATGGAATATTTGATGTAGGTTTTATTTAAAATCAATTTCTAGTAATATATACAATGTCTATTCTATAAAATAATTTCCATCATAAAATTTTTATTTTTTAAAAAATTATTTATATAAAATATATTTGGAATCGTGTTAATTACTAACTAGATTCGAGAATACTTTTTTATAACATATATAAAAACTAATGTTAAAATCATATTTTTAATATTTCTTTCAATGATGTTGTTTCATAACTATTTATAAAAACAAAATAACAACATTAAAACCCTTTTGTGTTAGTTCATTTAGCACAAAATATATTCCTTACAACAATATGTGATTTTTTATTATTAAAATATAGACTTTATCAGCACTTTTAAAAGTTATAATAAAACACATGCTAATAAAAGCATGTATACTTTTATTAGTGTTTAAAAATCACAGCTAAAAGTGTTATTTATGAAAAAAATCTAGACAACATGGAACACAATGATTAGGAAAAAAATATAATGAAAATGAATAAATTAGATCAAATGATGAAAAAGGTGACAATGAAGAACATTGTGTAGCCAAATGGCATGTATAAAAGATGAATAACATAGAGTAGATGGCATTCAACAACCCAAATAATGATTTATTATATTTGAAGATTAAATTCATAAAAAATATGTGTATAAAAATTTTACCTGATATACTTGGTTGATAAACATTCGAAGTAGATCTAGATATTAATTTTGAGATCTATATTTTATTTATTAAATTTAGATCTAGATTTCCTTTGAAGAATTTATCCTATGGATAGGTTTTTTCAAATGATAGTCGGATATAAATATCTTATTAGGGTTTTAGTGAGAAAGTAAATTTTTAGATCATTGTTAGTGTTTTTTAAAATGTGAAGATAAAATCATAAAGAAAATTACATCCTTATCAAAAAAAGTGGTGATAATGGTGTGTGATATTTTCCACATTTTTTTTAGTTTTTTCATAAAAAAACTTTTTATTGTAAAAACTATACCATGCTATAGATATTATTCAACACTTTTTTTTCTCATCACTTTTAAAAGCATGATTATAATGACATATTTTCTCAACACAAGTTGATCACTGAGAAAGGGTTCCCATATCATTGCTTTCTTTTTTCCTTTATTAATAATTTTTTATAACTGAGAAAGGATAGATTTACTCATTTGTAGAAAAGAACAGAATAAATGATACCATCTATAGAAAAACAATACGTCAAAAAATAGGCATTTTCTCTATGATTTTTAGCGTTGTGAAAGGGTAACATTCATTCGTTCTGTTTTATAATTGAGAAATGATTTTATGTGAGTTATTTCTTGGAATAATCCACTTCACATTAGGATTGAACATAGTCAAAAGATATGTTTATAAGTCTCTATTATTCTACCTATTCTTCAAATACATTGTCATATGGTCAACAATCCTATTCACTGAGGACTTCATGTAAGAGTTTTCCTCACCAGATTTTAATTCCATTATACATTCCTAATTTGTAGAATGACATGGTATGTGAAATTTATGGTCCTTTAATTTTAATAACCCATCCACATTTCTTAGTACCAAAACATTTCTATGAAATTGGGTCTTTTTTAGTGATTTTTATAGTAATGAGAAAGGATCCACCTTTTGTAGGACCCCAGAGCACCCTGAGAGGGGAGGGGAGAATCCAGATGTCAAATATTTCTTTTGAAGTAACAAATCGTGTTCCCAAATTAATAAGAATATGTTAAACATTTCCATTGGTAATGTTCAATAATTTGAACAATCATACACATAAGGATAACACAAAAATTTTACTTGGTTCACCTCTAAGGGATAGTCTAAGGTGTATACGCTGATTTATTTTTAGTTGTACCAAAATCCAGAAATCTCTAATACTTTTGGAATACTGAAGTTTAGACATATTTACTCTCTGCTAGAAACACTGACTTTACAAGATTTTAGGGATAACACACTGCGTCCCATAGAACACTTCCATTGAATCCCCCTAGCTCACTACTTTGAGATAATTCTTACTCAATTTATCATCTTTAAGGTTACTTCAATGGATTGTCATTAAAGTCTTTGTTCATATCTTAGCATGAGACTATACTTGCACCATAGACCTGAGTTGATTATCTTTGAAAGACCTATTCATTCAAAAACTAATATTCAAAATTACCTTTTGTGAATAACCTTCATTAATCTCACTACCTTTGTAAAGCTCACTACCTTCGCGGAATAAACTACCTTCGTGAAGCTCACTTCCTTCATGGAACAAACTACCTTCACTAAGGTCATTTCCTTCATGGAACAAACTACCTTCATGAAGATCACTAATTCAATACAGAATACCCCATCATCTTGAAGAACTCATTAATCAAAATCGTTGGAAGATGTTAAGACTCAATAATTATTCTCATGATTCTCAAGCTCACATGGAAAGTCGGTTTCGTAGATCTCCCTAGACTTCGTGAAATATAAGGAATTCTGGATTTTGCTTTGAAAAATTCATGTGAAACGAAGAGGGGTTTCCTTATATTTATAGGCCAATCCGTTTGTGATGCTCTAAAACCTCTTAGTATATTTTTCAGATATTTCAAATCCACCTTCACATAGATCCTCCATTCGCAAAGGTCTGTTTTGATTTTATGTTTTCATGAAGTTGTATGTAAACCCATTGTGCACCATGATGCTATAATTCTTGTAATTGTTGAGATCACTTTAACTATTCATGATGATATAATTATTTATCACTTTTGATGCTCATCGCTTTCATGTAGATCACTGTCATCTATCCTCGATCCTTCATGAAACACAATTCGTGAAGCTCATCTTTCCAAAACTCATTCCTTTTCCATATTTTCATAAGGCCTTCAAGAAAATATACTTTTCATGATGCAATAAATCCTCTAAATTTTAGACCCCAAAATTTTAGAAAACATTGGGAAATGACACCACATTTAATACTATTTTCATCTTGAATTGTAAGATCCATTTCCTTGAAAACTCATTGATCTTCCATGTAAGGATTGATAACAAACACAAACCTTACTCTATTTCCAGCAAAGAACATTCTTGGTTCCAACAATATTCTTATTAGGGTTTTTTGGCAATCTACAGATATATTCAATAAACCACTAGCCACTATCAAAACCTAATATGTAAGAAACAACTCATCCAACACTCTAAGTCTATATTAAAAATTCTCGGTGTTGAAAATAGGAGGGGTAGTATGAATTGGGTTCTCATGTTTTGGAATTCTTTAAGATGTACACACTAAGATCTAACTGTTTCCTCATAACATTGAATTATTTTCTCTATTCTCATTATCCCCCTTTAAAACTTATTCTCCTTCGTAGTAACCTTGAATTTCTCCATTTCTCCATTCTCCTTCTACCTCATAACATTGAATTTCTCCATTCTCTACCATTTTCAATAAGCACATAGAACCTATATGTGTGCATGTAGAGCTCAAAACACACTCCCCTAGATCATATCTCCCCCATAAACCTGCATCACTTACACATAGAGATTAAAATAGTAAACACAACTAGGGAGAGTGGAATACACATGACCACTTTATGCACTAGGAGGTGGTTGAACACCAAGGATCAACCAATATTTTCAAACATAGCCACTTCCAGTTGCTAGGTCAGAATATCATCGGCTTGCTCATCACCTCCAACGTGATCCATTTTAATCACGCCTTGTGCAAAAATGTTTTATAAAGTGGTACCATATTTCAATATGTTTTGTACAATAATGTTGAACATGATTCTTTTTAAGATCGGTCGTGATCTTGTTATCACAGTGAATCACCATTGGATGTTTCACCTCATCACCAATATCAATCAATTGTTGATTCATCCAAATTAGTTGGGTATGCACTTTTGTAGCAGAGATATACTCTACTTTAGAAGTACTAAGAAAGGTAGTCTCTTGTTTCTTACTCAACCATCCCACAAATTTCTAACCAATAATGAATGATCCACCACTTATGGACTTTCTATCAACAACATCCTCAACACAATCGGTATCATAAAATGATGATAGTTCACTATATATTTCTAAAGTAAAGTATAAGTCATAATTGTGAGTACCTTGAATATACATCATGATTATTTTCACTACCTCTATAGGTTATTACATTGGATTACATTGAAAGTGGGCTTCTAAACATGTTTCAAATACAATATTTGGTCATGTTGCTGTTAGGTATAATAATATTCCAAAGATTATCATATACATTGTTGGATCTATATACTTACCATCCTCATGTTTTCCCAGTTTTTTCCCAAACCACAATTGAATTCAACATTGGTTTTGATTCATTCATATTGAGTTTCTTCAGCAACTCTCTGGAATATGTTTCCTGATAAATAAAAGTTTGGTATTTCCTCTGAATCATTGTAATCCCCATGAAGTATGTGAGTTAACCAATCATTGATATTTCAAATTCTAATTTCATGTGATTAGAAAATTCAACCACTAATCCCTACTTGCTTCCACCAAATATAATATCATCTACATACACTATTACCATGAACTGGTCTTTCTGAGAATTCTTCACATAAAGATTGTGATCCACTTCTCATCTTTTAAACTCAAGCTTCTTTAGATAAGAATTCAGATGAGATTACTAAACTCGTGGTGACTATTTCAAACCATCTAGTTCCTTATTTAATCTACAAACCTATATTTCATCATTACCATCCAGAAATCTCACTGGTTGTTCAATGTAGACTTCTTCAAGAACACCATTCAAGAAATCAATTTTGAAATCCATTTGATATACTTTGTGTCGTCTTTCAATTTTTGTGAAAATAAAAACTTTTATTGACTCCAGTCTAGATACCGGTGCAAAATTTTCTTCAACATCAACACCTTCAATATATATATCCTTTACACGCCAATCATGCCTTAATTTCAGTCACATTACCATTCTTATCAAATTTGTTCTTGAAAATCCACTTCGTACCAATCACATTGTGAATTTCAGGTCTCTTAATAAGATCTCATGTCTAGTTCTTGTCAATCTGGTCAAACTCTTCATTCATGGATTTCACCCACGATACATCCTTTAAAGCTTCTTCAAACGAGGTAGTTTATACAATTGATATGAAGAAAGATTATGTATTATGCATCATTATCATAACCTATGTGGTTATTGTTCAATCCTCAATGATGTTAGATTGATCAATTTATTCTCTTCAATTTCTCCTATGAGGTTCAGAATAATTTTTGTCATCCCTGGTTTCCTCTTCTGGTTCATCTTCTGAATCAACACCATGTTATGATCTATGGATATTTTTCACTCCTTCCTCTACTTATGAATTTCAATATGCTCCATGTCCACAGTCTTCTACATCTTCAATCACATTGATATAATATCCCCTTAAGGTATTTGTGGTATTATCTTCAATGATCATGACATCACTTCTTTACACAATTCTTCTGAGATGTTCATTGAAACATTTGTAGGCTTTGTTATTCCTGTAATATCCGAGGAATATTCATTTGTCAGCAACATCACCATACTTACCTTGATTTCCTTCGTTATTTAAAATGAAACATTTACTTCCAAATATATGAAAATACTTCAAATAGTTCTTTCTCCAATGAAAAAACTCATATGGTGTCTTGGTTTCTCATATATAAATCCCTATTTGATTTTTAATATAAACTATATCTTAAACAGCCTCTTTCTAGTAATAGCTAGAGATACTACTATCAATTAGAATAGTTATATCCATATTTTTCAACTGTCGATTCCTTCATTCAACAACTCCATTTTTTATTGGGGTTCTCATAACATCAACCTCATGTTGTCTTCCATGTTTCTCCAAGAAATTTTCAAACTCAATGGATTTTTATTACCCTCCATTTTCTGACCATGAAACTTTGATTTTCCATCTAGTATCATTCATGGCTACTCGTCGATACGTTTTAGGAAAAAAACACGCGTTATTTTTTATTTATAGCCTTCACACAATCCATTATACTATAATAATCAATGAAAAGAAAAAAGTAACTTTCTCCATATATTTCAGCAACATTTATCGAACCACTACATCTATATGGATGAGATCAAGAAGATTTTATGCCCTTTTCTTCTTTAGCCGATATGAACTGCATACCAACTAACCTCATGTGAAATCATCACAAGTAGTTTCCCATTGACACTTTATATTGGGGATATCCATGACTATATTCAGTTTAGATATCTTTTCTATGTCTTTTTATTAATTTGACCCAACCTCTAGTGCCACAAGTTGTTTTCCTCTTCAACTATCATGTAGAAAATGTTCCATTTACTATCATCCATATATAAGTTTCCATCTATTAGACATCATTTAATAAGATAATTCCTTGTCTTTCCACTGATTGTGCACCCATCCTAATTAAATGTCATCATCAGTCCTGAGTCACGTAGTTGACTTACACTCTGGAGATTATGATGTGGACCATCCATATAGAGAACTTCAGTTTTCTTCAGCTCTCCATTAGCCAGTTTAGTACTTCCACTAACTTTAATATTCAAAGCACCATTATTAACAAACCTTACTATTACATAAAAAAATTCTTAACATTAATTAATAGGTCTGCATTACCCGTCATATGGGATAAGTATCTGCTATCAAAAATCCAGGTGCTTCTATTCTTTGTAGCTTTGAGAGTGACTTATGTAAGATTGAATATCTCAATTTTCTTCATTTCCTTCCATGAAATGTTTTATTGAGTGGAAGATAAATATGGTATTTACACTCTCTTTTCCATGTGTATTGTTTCATTATACTAATATTGTTCTTACAGTGGATAAAACATGTTTCTAAGAGCAACATCGTCTGTTTGGTGAGTATTGACTTGTCTCTGAGTCCTATAGGTATCATTTCCACCTTTAATATGCCTAAAATGAATAGCTTTATGGCCAAACTTAGAGTATTGAAATCAATATCCATACAATATATTTATTTTATAAGATGTAGGATAAGAATTCATTATCATTTGTTGACTTCCTAGGTATTCCACATTCAAATAGCTCATTGCCTCTTCATAGTATGACCTGTTGTGACCCAAATAGCAGAAAAATTGATATTTCATTAGATAAAACGTCTTATAAATTATTATCATCCTGATATCCACTTTCTTAGGAAAATAGTTTGACTACCGATCATTTTTTGATACCTGGGTATTGTTTTCAGTTCTCCTTTCAGTTTGATTTGAGTATTTCTTCGTTAGTACTTTAGGTGACTTTGCAATATTTCCAAATTTCATCTTTCCTTTATTTTGGCCTATTTTATTTCCAGCATTTTATGTTTCAGCATCACATCCAATTGCACTTTTTCTCATGAATGTGTATCTTTGTTCATTCAAAGTGTTCTATACACCTTCAGCAACAATTCTTAGCTCTCTCAAACATCTCATCATCCTAGAATCTTCCAAACTATATTTTCTTCTTTGTTTATTTTGATTTTAATTCACTTTCAATTTAACACCTAATAGTAACAAATTCTTATTCAAGTCCCTCAATAGTCTTAGACTTATCTACCAGTCTGGATGTATGGTCATTGATAAAATTTTATATTATTTAATTATGATCTAAATTTATACTATATCTTATGAACTTTCAATGGATATTGAATGTTCTTTTAATAATTATTCCAGTCAATTAATTTCAGATTCCAATTGATCAGCATATTTTGATGACTCTTCCACAACTACTCTTCACTTTTTGCTTCTATTTCATTGATTCTCAACCACACCAAGAGCATCCTAAAGTTTCTTCTTGAGATAAAAATTAGAAATAAACTGATTATATCTATATTTATATTTAGTTGGATTTGAATTTTCAACTATAGCCATTATATATTCTTGGGTTTAATATTTAAAATATGGTTCTTCTTCCTCAAAAATTTCATTGTCATCAACTTCTTCTTTATAGACAAAACTCCTTCTCTATAATTTCTTTCCCGATTTTAAGTCTCCCTTTTGAGAAAACCTTTTTTATGGATTCTTCAAGTTTCCTACTTCACTTTCCTCATCATCAAAAGTCCTTGAGCACTGAGAGGTAATGTACCCAAATCTACCACAAGGAAAACATTCTAATGGTATCTTTCCATAAAATCACCCTTTCTCTATCTTGAGTTTGTTAGAAAAAAGATAAAGTAGTTCATATTTCTCATTACCTTCATTAACACTATATTCTGAAATATCAAGTTTTTTGATGGATTTGAATTCCATCTCCTCGCTAACACGGCTTGTTGAATCCTATTGTTTCACTTTCATTTCATAAGCTACCGAACTATTCAGTTTATTATCTAAGTAAAGTTTTAAAGGATCCATTTTCTCAAGGGATGAAACTTTTGGATTTTAAAGAGGTGGAATTCTTCACAATATTTTATTTACAATTTCAATGTCTTTAATCTCTTTACCAAGCCCTTGAATTTATCCTATGACTTTAGTAATTCGATTAAAAAAAGGTATCTTCATTTTCACCAGGATGCGTCTTCAGATCATCAAACCTGTTGTGAAATACTTGAAGTTGGGACTAATTTACTTTGTTATCACCTTTATATATATTTTCTATTTGTTCTCTCATAGGTAGGGATAAGTTTTAACTCATTACCTTTAGATAGATTTCATCAAACAATGTTGCAGTAAGATCATTATGTGATTTGGTATCTATATAAAGAATTTTCATTTATGTTTCAATCATAGATATTCTTGTTACACCAGTTACCTGAATCCATTGTGTAGTAACAAAGAGTAATTCCATTCCAAGAGATCTTAGATAAGATCTCATCTTATTCTTCCAAATCTGGAAGTTACTTCCATTAAAGAAGGGGACTCTCCTAACATTTACTAATTTCTACATGACAGCAAGGAGGGATAGATTTAACACCTACAATCTCACTATAATACCACTTGTAGGACCCTGAATCACCCTGAGAGGGGAGGGTTGAATCAGGGTGTCAACTTTTTTTATAAAGTAATATATCTTGTTCCCATGTTGGTAGGAACCTATTAAACCTATCTATTAGTAATGTGTGGTAATTTAATCAATTATACATAGAAGGAAAACACAAAAATTTTACTTGGTTCACCGCTAAGGGAAAGTCCAAGGAGCATACGCTGATAGATTTCCAGTCTTACCTAAATCCACAAATCTTCAATAGTTGTGTAATAAAGAAGTTTAGACATAGTTACTCCATTACAAGCACCCTACCTTAATAAGATTTTAGAGATAACACACTATTTCCTTCATGACACTTCCATCGAACCCCCCTAGCTCACTGATTTGAGAAAACTCTTACTCAATTTATCAACTTGAAGTTTGCCTAAATGGATTAGAATTAATGTCGTTGTCCCTATCTTAGCATGAGACTATGCTTGCACAATAGATTTGATTTGATGCTCTTTGAAGGACCTATACACTGAAAAATGATTTAAAAAACTTCCTTTCCTGAAAATCACTACCTTAGTGAAGCTCACTACCTTTGCAAAGCTCACTGGATTAACGTAACAAACCACCTTCATGAATCTCACTGCCTTCACCGAACAAACTGCCTTCATGAATCTCACAACCTTTATAGAACAAACATCCATCATGAATCTCATTGATTCAACATGGAATGCCCCATCATCGTGAAGCACTCATTAGTCAAAATCATTGGAATCACTTAAGACACAACAAGTCCTTACTCAATTCTCAAGATCACATGGAATTTCAGTTTCACAGAGCTCCCATGGCTTTATGAAATCAAATAAATTCTAGATTTTCCTTCGAAAACATCATGTGAAACGTAGAGGGGTAGCCTTATATTTATAGGCTCGAATGTTCGCAATGATCCACCACCTCTTATCAAATTTTATGTATCTTTCAAAAATACATTCACATAATTCCTCCATTCGCGAAGATCCATTATGATTTGATGTTTTCATAAAGTTTTCCATCAACCCATCGTCCACCATGATGCTTCAATTATCATAATCATGGAGATCACTATCACTGTTCTTGAAGCTATAATTATTCATCTTCTGCAATGATCATTGATGTTTCATAGATCATCGTTATCTATTTTTGATCCATCATGAAACACAATTCATGAATCCCATGTGAGGATTGACGACAAACACAAACCATAATCAATTTCTAGTAAATAAAAACTTTGGTTACAACACCTTTTTCATAGCACTGACCATATCATTGTTTAAAATAGGATGAGAAATCCCTTTTTGGGAGGTGATAATGAGTGTATTTTGGAAATTTCAAAGGACATTTTATTTCTAAAAATAAAACTTTTTCAAAATTTATCCATGTACATAATAGAATGTGTAGGTAGAACCATATCAAGGAAACCATAGCACAAATAGAACATGTGGTGGACCATGAACACAAAATATAAATCTCAGGATAACCTTTTTATTGATATAAAACATATTCATTTTAATAAAATTAATTATTTATATTATATTTTTGAGGTACTTGCCACCTTGTATTTATATTAGTGATCATAATAAACAATTATTATTATTTTTTATAAATATTTAAACTTACTGAGTCAAGGTATTCAATTTTCTTGAAACTTTAATCACATACTTGAAATCAGATCCACACACTTGCCATATAATTTTTCAAAACAATTTTCCATTTTGGTTGAATATGAAGGCATTCCCACATAGAAATATTGGTAAAAATGTAAAACCACTTCCCAATTGAGATAGTCACCAACCTAGAATGTTATTTTTAGGATCTAACATGATTATATAACTAAGAAGGGGTGGGGTTGAATCATTTATACAATTTACTTATTGAGTTTAGACTCTTAAAAATCAACCTCTTTAATCCACTCACTATAAACTCTAAAACTTTCCTCACATACATAAGTGAAAGATAAAGAACGACACATTATATTTACAAGGTTCATCAGTCATGCCCAATCCATGAAATATTGATCAATCCCACCAAAATAGATTCATCCACTACTTCATAAATTCCTTAAAACATATATCCATCACTATGTCCACACACCACTTCTATAATATACTATAAGATACAAAGTATCTACAAGATACAATCCTACATTGATAAACAACACCTAGGGATCACTTCACTTTGGTGATCACTTCACTTTTTTGATTATCCTACTCAATACAGTGATGGATGAACAAATATGTAATTTTACTCCTTTAAGATATTAAATAGTATTTTATGGGTGGAAAACTCTATTTAAATTTTCTCCAGACACTAAGGGAACTAGATCTTCCTCAATTGATGCAGATGTACTACCTCAGAATCTCTTATTTATACACGATCCTCTCTAGTATTCTCTCCCTCTATTATTTATAGAATCTACCTTCTTCAAATAGTAAGTTAATTCACCCATAAAAGTGGACACCTTTAATCAACATAATACACTCCATAAACTACCCATTAACATGACCATAACTAAAAAATTAATTTCATTCATAACAGCTACAACATAACTACTCCAGCTGCCTCACTCTCTTCATGCAATGTAGAATAATTTCACATTTATTCCACCAAATTTAACTATGAAAACTCATAAAAATTATTCTAGAATAACTTCCTCAAAAAAAATAAAGCAATTATGTAAGAATTCAAGATTCATTCAATCATTTGTTTAATAGATTAACCAAAGCTCCATCAGTCATTCCCCAACATGGCTTTCACCATGGCCTGGTGCAGAGGCCTTGGTCATTTTTCCCTCAACATATCTAACACCATGGGATTGGTCTCCTATATGTAGTCATTTTTACAAGTCAAATCACCTATCAAACATAGATTACTTTAGCACAAAATTCTTATTTTGGGTGTCCATGTTTCTTACAAGTAAACTACACAAGAACTATGGATTGCTCTATGGGCATGGTCAAGCCTTTTTTGACCTTCTCAGAACTCTAGGTTATATAAAGTGAAATTCCAAAACCATGTCCTTTAAAATGAACATTTAGGGATTATCCATGTTGCATATGTGAAGTGGGTGTTCACCATGAGGACCTTCATGGGAAAGGTCCCAATCCATGTACACATTTTGGGCCTTTTCTTGTCATTATACCTTATGAAATGGGTGTGTCTTGATCATGGATTATTCTCTAGGTTTATCAGGGCCACTTCTAAGAAATTTTCTTTCCTATGTAAGAAACTATTTAACACAACATCACTATTTTAATCAACCATTCCATCTTGATTCATTGATATTCATCAATGCTTCAAACCTAATTATAAACAAGTCTAACTCAACCATTCAGGATTTCTAAAAATCTTCCCACTTTGGATTATGTTGATGATAATCATATCTCAAAACTCATATTCATCTTCTTCATCTTAAATTCTCAAATTCTTTCTCCCCGTTATTGATATTGAAACTCAAAGTTCAAGGAATGGGGTCTTCTTTATCTAAACTTCTCAAAAAAATCCTCCCTTTTATTACTTTAAAGATAGGTATGAAATCATATGGTTTCTTGGAAAATAGACTTTGATTAATCCACTCTTAGTCTACATGGAATATTGAGGTGTATAGAACAATATAAATATAATAAATTTTTTCTGATTTTTCTATTAAAAATCAATATATTATAACATGATTAGTATTATCAACATCATGGTTTCTTTAAATAGGTTTAACATTAGTTTCATTATTTCTAGATTTCTCAACTTATTTATATTTGATAAAATTATTCTCAATGGAGATCCCCCTTAAGGGTTGAACTCTTATCGTATTCATCATGGATAAGTACTCCATGTTCATATCATCATATTTTCTATCCAGAAATGACAATATTATGAATCCACTTTAATTATCTACATGTTAGAACAAGATAAGAAAAATATTAATGGAATAAGAAGGGATATCTTTTGGAATCTATGGAAACCCTTAGGATGAGAGATTCCTCTCAACCAAGGTCATTCTTTCCTTTTTATCTCAAAATAATTATTTTGTGAAGAAATTTTCATCACCATGTGAATTAAGACAACATCAGTTCCATGTGATTTAAGTGTCTTTAAGATATTCCCATTTTTCTCACATCCTACACACTTCTTCAACTTATCACTTTTGGGTGTCTTCTCAAATACCATCTCCTATACATTCAATACAAATTTATTTGATTTATTTTACATCCTCATACTCTCACTAAAACTAACCCATTTCTATTAATTATTCCTAAGTAAATACATGTTCAACCAATATGAGTAAGATTTGTGTTTGTACCTTCAAAAACACCAATAATATCCCATGAATAGATATTTCTATAATTCATTACAGATATATTCAGAATGGTATTTATGTTGTCCTCATTGATATTTCATTTTCTTAGGGGTTTCTGGCCTTCTTGGTGAAGTCCCTTTCCTATCCTATGTATACATTTTTCTCTCAATATTCTTTGTTTAACTTTGAGAATCTCCACTATTATAAATGAAAGCAATATTTTTAGGAGGAATAAATAAAAGCATATTTTGTTCCTTTTATCCTCTTTAAAGGAAAAATTATTTACTAATCTCAATACATTTACTAAAATCTTATCTTGTTACCTTCAAATCAGTTTGATATACAAAATAGATAGATTGTGTCTCAAATAACACTTATTCTATGGTATCCAATTTTTCTTGAGATCAAATATCATCTTCCCTTGCTCAAACATTTCAAATTGTGTTCCTTGATTTAATCAATATGGGTTTAATCCCTCTTGATCATCTATTATTTCTCTTCATTTCCATGATCTTTTCACTTTTTTACTAAACTCACTCATTTGAGTATCCATTTCATTACTATACTTATCAATATTTTTCTAGTATTTAATGAGATGTGAAATCTAATTAATAAAATATTCCAATATACCTTTTATTTTCCCACTCAAGTTTTGTTATTTATTCTTTATTCTCCATCATCAATTCATTTTGAAAAATGTGAACTTTTATCTACATGAGTAAAAAAGAGTGAATTCATTGTCATAAATTTTGTATGAACCATCATCCTTGATTAAAAATATTCTTTTTTGGTGTCGAATTTCTTCCATTTCTTCTATTTTTCTTCTATAGATGGATTTCTTATTCCTCGTATGATTTAAATTAATCAACCATCATATTTGGACATAACTTTTTAATATGACCAATATTATTACAGTTAAAATATCTAAGATATTATTTAAATCTTCCCTTCCATTTTAAATTCAACAATCACTTTGACAAGTGAGATACAATATGATTTATATATTCATCATCTAAATCACTAATTCCTTCAACTTCTTGGTCCTTCATTTTTCACATGAATTTAATGGAAACTTATAATATCTCTTTCTTCTTGAAATATTTTTATTTTTTAAATTCATATTAAATAATAATATTGTGTGGCTCACATAATGAGAGATCTTATCAATAATCCAAAGTTTATACCTTTGGATCAAATTGATTGAGAAAGTTCCACATAATATTTTCCATAATAGTGGAGTCTTAATGGTTCTCACGGAATCCCAAAATATTTCTAAATATTTCCTTTTCCCAAGTGAAATGGATATCAACATCTTTATCTTAAACCACATTAATGTCCTCAAATGTGATTCTTGGCTTTCTTCACTTTGATTTTTCCCTCATATATTTTACCAAATTTATCCCATATCTCTTTGTAGTTGCAAGACACATCACCTTAGTGTCGACCTTCTCTGAAAAAATCATCAAAATGGAATTTTACATCTTTCCATCCATCAAGATATTTCTTTTATCAACATGGTTCATATAATCATTATTAGTAATAGGTTGAAAACCAATAGTAGCAACATAACATACCTTAAGGATGAGATAAAGGAGTCAAAGAAGAATCTTATTCTGTTAAATATGGTATTTTGTTCCATAAAATATAGTAAATGCTCATGTGTTCATAGAATTGTGATTATTTATAGCTCAAAATAATTATCAAGGGTCATTAGTGGTGGTTCCCTTTGATATTACTTGTTATGATTTAACTAGAATGGATCACTGATAAGGTGTGGTGGTGAATCAATGATCCTATTTTAATTTAAGGTTTTATCATCTACAAACTCAACCTCCTAGACCAATGAAGGTTATCAATCCTGTTGGACAAAAATCCCTCAAGGTAACATTGCAGTATTTTTGGGTTGATTGTGTTTGTTGACAAAGCAAGTTTCCATGGAGAATTATCTAGTTCCCAAGAAGTTGTTGACAATCCATGTTGATAAAGAACGATGAAAAAGGAAAGTACGATCTGTAGGTGGTACAAAAGAGCAGTACAAGGTGGCAAAGGCATGAATTTCGCGAAGAGAGGATGTATGGATTGGATTTCGAGAAGACCAAAAAAATAGAGGCGGTGATGCTTCATGATTACGTCAAAGATTCGCAAATGGCAGAGTTGAAGCACATCGCGGTGGTGAAAGGATTTGAGAGGGAGATTTGCGGCGAAGGCACGAAGGAATGTTGACGGTAATGCTCCGCGATTACGACGAGCTCCACGAACGGAAAATTGTCATCGTGCTTAGCGATTTGGACAGAATTTTGGCGGAAACTTCGGAGCTTCGTGATTTGAGATGACATGGAGTTGACTTCGTTCAGAAGGGTTGAGGGTCGGTGGAATTGCCTATAAATAGAGGCTGACCCCCTCGAGAGAAGCAGAAATAATTTTCAGAGAAAATACTTTGCTCTCGGTTCACGAAGGCAGTGTGCTTCGCGAAAGAGGAGCTTCGCGGCGGCTATTCTAGCTCCGCGAAAGACGTGTGCTCCACGTTGGCTTGGTGAGCTTCATGAGGGAAGTCTCTTTTCAACAACTTGAGCTTCGCGAAGGCCTAAGCATTGCGAAGGCTTCTGATTTGCGATGTTCTGAGCTCCGAGAAATTGTGAGCTTCGCGAAAAGGAAGGTGCTTCACGAAGGCTTGTCTGAGCTTCGCGAAATTGGGAGCCTCGCGAAGTAGGGTGCTTTGCGAAAGTGTTTCCAAAGGAATTGCCCAGTGGTTAAGAGGCAAGGGGTTATTCATGAGTGGATGAAAGTTGGACTTTAATAGAGCATCTATCAATAGTTGAGGATGCGTGCATTCATGCAAGTGAAGAGACCTACAGGTCTATAAACTGTGAGTGGATTCCCTTCCAGAGCAGTGAGCTTAAGAAGAGGAATAAGGTGATCCTCTCCACCGGTAGTGAGCCAGAGAGAGAGAAATAGGGAGTGACCCTTGGGAAAGTAGTGAGCTGACCCTAAACCTTGCAAAGGCAGTGAGCCTGGGATAGAGTGACTGTACCCGAACATTGTAATCCACAGCTAGTGAAGTATAGTGGAATTTGGTACAACCGGAAACCTGTTGGAATATGCACCTTGGACGTAGCCCTTAGCGGTGAACCAAATAAAATTTTTGTGTCATGTTCTTGATTTACATTCTGTTTATATTGTGCAACAGGAAAGAGAGAGAAGAGTGTTTTTCTTAACAGCGAAACAAGATCAGAACGGGAATTAATTTTAAATTAGTCATACCCTAATTCACCCCCCCCCCCCTCTCAGGGTATTCAGCCTTGTAGACCTAACAAATCCACTATTTATAAACTCTCAACATTTTCTCATGTGAAGAAGTGAATTATAAAGAACATCAAATGATATTTATAAGGTTTTACACCCAAGAAAACTTCTAACCATGATGGTTGATCGCCCAAACAAGGATTAATCCACTACTTCATTAACATATTAAAAAATATAGTCATAAATATGTCCACACGCCACTTATATAACCCACTAGAAGATACAACATCTATATAAGATATGATCTAATAAGGATATAAAACACATGATGATGACTTCACCTTTTATTCTCCTCCATAAACAAAAGGAGCATAAAATCTTTAAGTGTGCCCCTTCATGATCTTTAATGGTTATTGATGAGTGACTACTAGTTTTGAGACTTTATTGAGACTCTAATAAAACTGTATCTTCCTCGATTGATACAGATGTACTACCTCATAATCTCTACATTATGTGTTATCTTATCTAGTAGTTTATCCCTCTAGTCTTTAGTTGATCTTCCTTCTTAAAATAGGAAGATAATGTGGTTATCAAAGTAGACACATGAAATCACCATAATGGGATCCATAAATAACCCATTAACACCTCAATAAATCCCCATGAATTTATTTCATAAGTTCTACAACATAACAACTCCAGGTACTTCTCTCACTTCATACAGTATAGAATAATTACACATTAATTCAACCAAATGTAACATTGAAAACTTGTTCAAATTATAATATAATCATGGTATGAAAATGAGTCCAATGATTATTGAATCATTAAAGATTTTTTCAATCATCATTGCAATAAATTCACTAAATTTCCACACATCTCATATTAACACGCCTTGCCCCATGGCCTAGTATGGAATCCAAGTCCATTTTTCATCAAAATATTAAACACCATCGGAATGGTCTTCTATATATGACCACTTTTTCATGTTGAACCACATATCGAACACATCTTACTTAAATTTTAAATTCCACATTTGGGAATCCTTATTTCACACAGGTAGACTACAAAAGCACTATAGCTTTCTCTACATGTGTGGTTAATCCTGTTTTGACCTTCTAAAAACTCCCAGTTCCATGTAGTCAAACTCCCAGACCATGGCCTTTATAATGCTAGTTTTGGGATTAGCCATGTTGCATAGATGAACTGAGTGTTCACTATGGGGACCACCATTGGTGTGGTCCCTTTTTATTTCCCATTTTAGGCCGTTTATTCTCACCATGACTTATGCAATGGGTGTTTAAAACTCTTGGATTATTTTCCAACTCCACTTTGACCACCTCTAGGTAGTGAAGTTTCCTATGTTGGGAAATCTTCAACTTGACATTATTATTGGAATTATCCATTAAAAATTTCTTTATTGATATTCATCGATGCCTCAAACCTTATTGTCAAAAATTTCAACTCAATACTTTATGATTGCTAATAGTTCACATCAAGTGTATAGTGGGAGAACATGTCTAAAAGATATAGTGGGTTAAAGATAGACTTTTTTGAAGTCATGGACCAAGATAAAAAATATTTGGAACATGAATATATTCTACAAATCCCCATGGAAGAGGATGTTCCACATAAAAAAGTGCCTCACATGAATATAAGTGAAATTAAAGAACCTTAAAGATATTTTTTTCTAGTAACCAAAGTTTTTGACTCATTATTAGTTGATAATAATGATTTTGTAACCTATAAAGAAATAGTACATCACATCGACTCGTCTAAATGGAAAGAAACCTTGAATTGAAAAATGGATTCCATCTAGCAAAACCATGTTTGGATTTTAATAGATCCTCTAGTGGATATAAATTCCTTTGGTTGTGAATCGATATTCAATATAAAATGGGAAATTAATGGAAAAGTTAGTGTATATATGGAATTACTGGTAGCAAAAGGGTTTAAACAATTTGAAGGCATAAACTATGATGAAACATTTTCACTCGTTTCTATGCTAAAATCCATCATAATTATACATGTTATAGTAGCTTACCATGACATTGATATTTTTAATATAGATGTCAAAAAATATTTACTTAATGGTAACCTTCAAGAATATTTTTATATGATACAAATAAAAGGTTTTCTAACTACAAAGGTTCCTAAAAAATGTATCCAACATTCAAATATCTATATTTGTATTAAGAAAGCATCCAGGTCATGTAAAATTTTATTTTATGAATCCATAACGTAATTTAGCTTCATAAAAAAAGAGTGTAAAACTTTTTATATGTAAATAGTGGGAGTTAAATCATTTACCTTATAGTATATATAGATGACATGCTACTTATTGGAAATGATATAACGGTATTATAGTTCATTAAGATGTGATTAAATACATGCTTCTCCATGAAAGACTTAGGTGATGTAGAATACATTCTTGGGGTCAAGATCCATCATGGTAGATCCAAGAGGATTCTTGGAATTTATTAAGGTACATATATTAGTAATATATTGAAGAGATTTAGTATATAAAAATCCATGAAGGTATTGTTTCCAATGTCATATGAAGTTTATTTTTTTAAAACAAAATGTATCCATAGACACAAAAGGAGAGATCGATAATAAAAATTATCTCAAATGCATTCGTGATGTGATCAGTTATGTATTATATGTGATATACTATTAAATAGGTGGATAAGGTGGTGTTTGTGTTGGCATTGGGGGTGGATATAGTATAAGAAAAGGAGGAGGAGGGGTGGTGGTATTGGGGGAGAATATGGTGGTGGTGGTGGTGGTGGTGGTATGAGTGGTGGTATTAGGGGAGGTCATAGAGGAGGTAGAGAAGGAGGTGGTGTGGGTGGAGGAAAAGGTAGTGGTGTTGGTGGTTGGGGAGGTCATGGAAATGAAATTCATGGTGGGGTTCGAGCATATAGATATGGTTGTGGCGGTTTTGGATATGGGCACTAACTATGATTAGAATAATTCATGGGTCTCGTGTCCCTAACTTAAAAAATAAACTGTAACATTAAAATCAATCTCCCTTATCAATTTGAATAAAATTATGTCTTGTGTTTTTTAATCCCATTAAATATTTATTCTTTTTTAATAACTAAAAGTATATTTTATTTAAAAAAATATTAATTTGTTCCATAAAATGCTTGAAAACTAGTCGATTTATCCTCTATAGTAATTGTAAAAAAATGATCTTCAAATTCACCATGAAAATTTTATTAAAAGATGAATTAAAATTGTTTAATTAACCTTCTAATTATTAGAGTGGAAAATTGAGCCCCAGGGGAATATAGGACTTTTTGTTTTTTCCCTTAACTTATCTCATTATAGGGTGTGTATATACGTGTAAATATACACACTCAAGTGCCAATTTAGTCTCTAATAATATATTTAATTTTAATTATTTTCATATAAATTTAATTGGTCCCTACACCTATGTGATGTAGGATTTTGGCTTCACCAACACATAAAATGAAAGAAATAACTCCATATGTCGTGGTCAAAATATCTGAACTACAATTTTTTTGTGTAGAAATAACCTAAATGGAAAATATAGAGTTATTTCAGTATTATTATATTCAATATACTAGATTGATGTTGATTCTGATTAACCAGAGAGAGATTGGTGGAAATCACGATGCAGCATAGTCTCCATGATTTAGAGAGTTGAACATTGGAAAAAACTAATTATTTAGGAAATATGAACTTCTATCCACATAAATAATCTCATTTAAAAACATGTTTAGAGAATATTTTTTGAGTGTAAAACCATGACTTATAAATTTAAAATATCACTTCATGAAATCCAAGATTTATAATATTTTAAAGGCAGATATCTCCATCCATGCCACAATTATTCCCTTTATCTCGTGAAGTTGTTCAAAATATGCTAAGAAATAAATATTTTTAATGGTTAATTCAATTATCCTAATAGATTTTTCTTGATTTCCAAAACTATATATTATTCATGAAAATGATAATTAAAGGGGGTCTATTTGGAGGAGGGGAAATAAATATATAGATTAGTGAAGCTGAAGAGAGACTTTCTTGGAGTGTCCTAGACACTTCTTGGAGAAGTTAAATGTATTGATTCTACACTTATAGATTGAAAATTAAGTTTTATGATAGTTAAGTTATATTTATTTTCTTCAATGTGTGTTTTTTATTCTATTTCCTTAATCTAATTCATTTATGATGGTTCACCATTCCATCATGAGTGAATGGTTTTCTTAGGGGATAGTGGATCGAGATTAATAGAATGATTCTTTACCATGAATGATTAATTTTTATTATGAATTATATATATTAGAGTAGTGTCACATTGATACTAATTCAAACCTTATACCTTAGTATCATAGATAGAGTAAATGTGATTAAGTTATGAACACCAATGTGGTAAAGGAGTATGAGGTCATGAGAAGAATCATCCATTGTCATTTTTATTTGAGATCACGCATAATGTATCTAGGTATTATTATATTACTATAAATATGAGAGTTGAATGGAATTATTTTGTTTTAGTTATTAATT
The DNA here is from genome assembly GCA_963277665.1 of Viscum album. NCBI lineage: Eukaryota > Viridiplantae > Streptophyta > Magnoliopsida > Santalales > Viscaceae > Viscum > Viscum album. The sequence goes on from OY728150.1 coordinate 259,207,201, forward strand.
ACCACATGGGTCTAATTACATCATGATATTTTGTAATTAGTTAGTTCTAGTAATCCACATTAAAAATTAATCATAACTTTTTGACATATTTAAAATCGATCCACCACTCTATTTACCATAAAAGGATTTCATTGATTTGTGTTTTTACTTTTATTTGTATCCTTTTGATATTTTTTCCACTCCCAAATATATTTTCAGATATTATTTTTTACAAAATTCAATGGACCAATAAATTGGGAATGGTTGATTAGGATATACATTTAATGTTCCAAGTGGATTGACCTCGAGACTTATAATTAGTATGCCACGCTTTCCTAGTTTTGGTGATTTGGGTTTCGTGTGTTATAAAATAAAAAGTTTTACTCATTTAATTGGGTGTAAAAAATTCTTGGGGCCATGTTATAATATTACACTTATCATCGAAACACAAGGAAAAAATTATTTTTGTTGATCCATCAAATGACTGATGGTATATTGTTTTGCATGGAAGAAAATAGCATTTTGTTTATGATAATGTCAATAATGTTGATAACTTATATGATATTACTCTATACATTAAATGATTATCAAATGATACTAATGAACATGATGTAGACATAGTTCATGTTATAAAAAAAATACCACGATGAGGGGATATAGTAAAACAATCCTTTGATAATCACTTAAAACATCAGTATTGTATAACTATTTTAGTTTCTTTTAAAATTATACAATATAGGGACTAGTATTATTATTATTATTTCCAATGTTTTCACCCCTAAAATAAGGTTTTGGATTATTATTATTCTTATTATTATTTAAAATTAATATTTTAACAAATATTTAAGTTTAATTTTCCATCAGGCTTATATGTCTTTCAATGATTATGTATTATAACTTTGATAAAAAGATATTATTTTATTGTATAATTGATCTATTTCAACATTATTTTAATATAACACTGTGTATATTTAAGTGATCATTTTATTCAGAATATTTATTTATTTCTACTATGATTTCTATTATTTTTCTATTTAATGGGTTTTTTAAAATTTATAAAAAAAATGTAATTTGTCATGAAAGTTATTTGAAAATAAAACATGAAATATATTATAATAAATTATTTTATGTGGTTTTCAAATAAATTATATCAAAATTATTTTTCATGATAGTTTCCTAAAAAACATGGAAAATGGGTTTTCCCATCATTTAAAAAAATAATATTAATTACCTTGATTTTTTGTGAATTTTATTGAATATTTGATTCCATTTTTATTTAAAATCAATGTTGAATAATATATATGATTTTAGTATTATAAAATAATTTCCAACATAAATTTTTTCAGAAAATTATTTATGTATAATATATTTCACATAAAGTTAATTAATAATTTTATTTTCCAAAAAAAATTATACATCATTTATAATAACTAATGTTACAAACGTTATTATAGTGTCACTTTAAAGGGTTTCATTTTATTACCGATGATAAAAAAATGAGGTCAAAACATTTTTTACCCTGGTACATTTATCACAACTTATATCCACTACTACAATATATTATTTTTTAGTGTTCAAATATATAATTTTTTAGTGATTTTAAAATCATAAATAAAAACAATGTTGATAAAAGCATGTATACTTTTTTAGTGTTAAATAGGAATAATTAAAATATTTATTTATAAAAAACATTGAGAGGACATGGAACTCAAATATTATAAAAAACATAACTAAAATGAATACATTAGATAAAATGAATAACATAGTATTAATGAAGAACAAAGAGAAAATTAAGAACAAGTTGAGTAGATGAATAATATAGAGTAGACAACATTCAACAACCCTAATGAATATTTATTATATTTTATGTTTAAATTTATTAAAAAATATTTGTATAAAAATGTTATGAATTCCTGATTTTCTTGTTCGATGAACTTTAAAAGAATATCTAGATATCATTTTCAAGTTCTATATTTCTCTCTTCAAATATTGATCTAGATATAATTTTAAGCATTTATCACATGGAGATGTTTTTTCATGTGGAATATAGATATAAAAACCCTTCTATGATTTCAATGGTGAGTGGGATAAAAAAATTGAGAAATATATTTTTATAAAATTATTAGTGTTTTTAAAAAATGTGATGATAAAAGAACTGTTAGAATTATATCCATATCAAATAAAAGTGGTGAAAAAGGTGTGAAATGTTTTCCCTATTTTTTTTATTTATATAATGTAAAAAATATTTTATTGGAAATAAATTACCAAAAAATAGAGATTATTCAGTGCTTTCTTTTGTAAGTTCTTTTAAAAATATGCTTAGAAAATTTTCTTTTCTAAGAACAAGTTGATAATTTGGAAAGGGTGCCCTTATTAATGCATTTTTTACCCTTTCTTAGTTCTTTTTTAACACTGGGGAAGTTTGTATTTCCTTAGTTCTAAAAAATCACAAACAAATAATAACAATTTAATGTAAAAAAAGTGATTAAAAATAGAGATTTTCTTGGTGATTTTTTAGCATTGAGAAATGGTGAAATTTATTAGTTATTTTTTAGCATTTCTAAAGGGTTATGTGTATGTTTTTTCTTAGGATAATCCATCTCATATTGGAATTAAACATGGATAAAAAAATATTTTTATAAGGCCCGATGATTCTAACCATTCTTTAAAGACAATTCCCTAGGGTCAACAAACCTAGGTACCCAATACCTTATTCTAGACTGTTCCTTACTACATTTGAATGCCATTAGAAATTTCTGATTTCAAGCATGATGTGTTAAATTCACTTTATGGTCCTCTTATCGTTTTAATATCATACCCACCTTTATCAATACTAAAAAGTACTAAAAAATTGGGTATTTCTTAGTTATTTTTCAGTTTTGAGAAAGACTATATATTTTTCTTAGCATTAACCTTATCATTTCTAAAAGGGGTAGAAAACCCTTTTTAAGTGGTGGTAAAGAGGGTATTTTTTTCATAGAGAAACGAAATTTTTGTCATGAAAATGCAATTGTATCAAATTATATCCATGTATATAATAGAATGCATGGGTAGCACCATATCAAGTAAATCATAGCACAAATAGAACACATGGTGGAACATGAACATAAAATATAAATCCCAATATGATCTTATAATTGATATAAAATAACTTCATTTAATTAAATTTAATTATTTGGATGGTATTTTTGAGGAACATACCACCTTGTCTAGTTATAATTGACTGAAATAAGTATTAATAATAATAATTTTTTGTACAAATACTCAATCTTATTGATTCAATATAGTCTCTTTTCCTGAAATATTAATCACATCCTTAAAATTAGAGTGACCCAATTTCCATAACATTGTTCAAAACAATTTTCTACCACAGTGGAAAGTGAATGGATACTCCTGTATAGAAATATTGGGAAAAATATAAAATCACTACACAAGGGAGATGGTGTCTTACCCAGATTGTTTTCATCAAATGAACACTAAAATAACATCTCTAAAATATATAGTGGGAATGAGATATACATAGATGAAGTTGTGTATCAAATTACACATGATTTGGAACATGAATAGATTCTCCAAATCCTTAGGGAAGAGGATGTTTCTGAGTTACAAGTGCTACATAGGAGAAAACGTGAATTTATAAAACCTAAATGATATGGTTTTATAGTCACAGAATATGGTGACTCGCTATTAGTTGATAATAATGATCCTATAACCTATAAGGAATTGGTAAATGGGATAGAATATTTTATATATTAAGAATCTAGGAATTTTGAAATATATTTCTTCTACCAAAACTATGTTTGTATTTTGGAAGATCATCCAATGGATATAATGTTTGGTGGTTTTTAATGGGTATTCAAGATAAAACTAGAAATGGATAGACAATTCAATACCTACAAGGAATAATTGTTAAAAAATGGGTTCAAATAGTGTCAAGGCACATAATATAATAAATCCTTTTCAGTAGTTCCTATGCTAAAATCCATCATAATTCTACTTTCCATATCATCTTACCATGATTATGATATTTGGAATATAGATTTTAGAAAATCTTTCTTTAATGGGAACATTCAAGAATATCTCTATATAATACAAACAGAAGGGTTTGTGACTCCAAATGATGATAATAATGTATTCATCTTTCAAAGATCCATTTATGGATTACGAAATCATACAGTTCATGGAACATTTTCTTTGATGAAGCTATAATATAATTTGGTTTCATAGAGAATGAATGTGATCCTTTTGTATGTAAACAATTTAGTGGGAGTGCAATAATTTTTCGTATGGTATATATATGATGAAATACTATTTATTAGAAATTATATAGTGGTCTTATTACCCATTAATAGTCAATTAAACACATTTTTCTCAAAAAAATACTTAGGTAAAGAAAAATAAATTCATGGGATCAAGATCCATCTTGATAGATCCCAGAGGATTCTTATACATTTTCAATGTACATATATCAGTACAATATTAAAGAGATTATGTATAGAAAAATAGAAGAGTTCGTTATTTCAAATGTAAAATATAATTCATATTTTTAGGAAAATGTATCCATAGACACTTGAGAAGAGGAAGTGAATGAAAATGATACCATACATATCTATGATATGATCAGTTATTCGGGTCATGCTATATACTTGGCTAGATTTCTCCTACACCTTAATCATGGTAGGAAGATTTCAATATGACTTAGGAGAGCACTGTTGGATAACAGTCAAGAAAATACTAAATTTCCTCTAACAATATAAGAATATATTCCTAGATTATGGAGGGGATTTTGGGATAATCATAAAGGGATATATAAATGCTTGTTTCCAAACTGATCAAGTTGGTCTGAATTTGAAATTAGGGTTTATCATTAGTCTCAATTGTGATGATGTGAGCTGGAGTAGCTCAAAACAAGTCATGTTCATTAATTTTGAAGTATATTCCAAGTATATTGTGGATTATGATGCATCTAAAGAGGTAGTTTGGATAGGAAAATTCATTTGAAATCATGACATGTTGCCTAATAATAAAGTCCTTATCAAATTGTACTATGATATAACAACAATGTTGACTCTTGTAAAGGATTCGAGGTCACATTAACTGAAAAATCACATACATTAGAAGTACCATATCTTGTGGAATTTTTTTAAGAGGGTTAAAATCCTAGTAATAATAGTTTCCATATAAGATAATGAGTTTGGATCATTTATTAAATTCATATCTCATTATAATCACAGACATCATGTGATAGATGGAAAACTAAATGTTATTAGTAGTTATCTATAGTCTAAGTTGGTGTTTATAAAAGTTAAAACCCAATAAAAAACTACATTTTACTTTATATTATTTGTATATTCAATGATTTTAATATCAACAAATACTTTCTGACATATTGATTGTTCTTTTTCATAAAATCAATGTGGTAATGTCCTAGAGTATATATCGCATTGAAAAGATCATATTAGCTCCCTAATATAATGATAACTTTTAAATGTTGTGGTTATATTATTAAAAAATATATCATATGTTCATATGAAATAATGTTATGGGACAGAAATTATGTGGGCTATTAAGTGTTAAAAAGTTCTAGGAACATGGGACTTCATCTCATGATGTTCACACATGTTAATCTCTATCACTATAGATTATGAGGGTAGACCTATCGGTAATAATTTACATATTATGTTTCATTAGACATTCCTATATTTTAATGTGTTTAATGAACCTTATACAATATTATTATTATTAATTCATATCTTGGGTTATTTAATTATATGTATTTTCGTAGTATGATGGAATACATTCACAAAATATTTTGATATGTTGGGTTTGTTGACAGTGGTATGTTATTAATGAATAAGTAATGGATGGTGTTTTAACTTGAATATATATGAATATTGATATATCAACCCTTGTATTGAAATGAAACATTTAGAAAAAAATTCATTTCCATGGTGTATGGATGGGTTCATTTAAGGAAGTCAAAAAAACATGCATCAAGCATATAAGTTGATGACGCGAGTATGAAACCTTATTTTAATTAATATTAGTGCCTTTATGTGTTGATGTTTTTTAAAATTGGAATATTTTTGTACACACCTAATGCCACAAATAGGCCTAGAGGGTTACACACCTATCACTTATATTGATCCCAATTAAATTCTACTTGAAATTAATTATTAAGATAAATATTATTGTCCAAACTGAGGAATAATATGTATTCCATAATTATTAATCATGTATATTCAACCATTATTTTATGTGAGTTGAATATTAAAATATATATTTATTCATCATACCATGAATATTATATATATTTTTATCAAATGAATAATATTTATTATTCAAGGTTTGGTAAATACCTAGGAGGAAACACAAATTGATTTATCAGGTCTAGTGGGAAGGATATATGGAAATCATTTAAAATAATATTTATTTATTTATTGGAGGAATGAAGTTTGTTTTATACATGATATAGGCACACATCAAAGAAATAGTAATGTTATTATTATTATTAGACTTGGGGTCTCTAAGGTTTATGAGAATAATTTAGAACCTATGTAAATTTATTTATTCCCTAACATGGTTTTAAAAATACCATGTTATATGATTTACTAGGGATTGATGTGGTTGTTCATAGAACATCCTATCCAAATATTCTTTCAACCTGAGAGATAAAATATTCTTGATTTCTCTCATAAAATGAGAGAAAGAATCCTCATCTTCCCTCTCTGATTTCAATAGAACAAGAATCAATCCTTTAACCTCAAGGGATTGTGTGGAGATTATAGTAAGAGACACAAGATGATTGATACTGCTACACTAACACCCATAGTACCATCAATGAATCTTAAAGATCAAAAGAGAATGTATGGATCACTATTAGAGAGAAATAGTGGTTCAAATGATCAATATTTTCTTCAAAGAAAGAATCTAAGGATTCAGAGGATTATTAATTTAAAATTAGTTATAAATTTTATTTGGAAGATCCTAAATCTGGTTTTGATATTCTTGAGTTATGATTTTTCAATTATAATCATGATCCATATCATTCTTCATCATCTTCTTATGATTTATTCATGGGATTCAATTAAAACCCAACATTTTTAAAATCCCTAATTAGATTCCTCTATGTATGTAACTTACAAGAATAAACTGATATAGGGATAAAAATCATTATTCTTATCTAAAGGTTAAAAAACATTAACTCCTTCTACCACATTAAGGAAGAACAACCAATATGGGGGACTGATTCCAAAACATAGTTGAAAGAAATATTATGGGTTCTATCCAATGCAATTATATAACATGAAAAAAGATTAAAAAAAGTCATAGTAATTTAGTTTCACTAACAAGTATATCATGAATAAACTCAAAAAAGAATATGGAAAAGTACTTAAGGAAGCATAAAAAGGAGATGTATATGGATAAATAAAAGTATCTTAAGTGTGATAATAATGAGGGATACAAATTGATAAAAGGTGTTTAAGTGGTTAATTAACTGAATAAAAGATACCATTTTAATCCTGATAAAAAACTCATATACTTCCTATCGAGTTCTGATACAATTCTATTGGGTATCCAGTGTCACTACTAGAATAATTTTTAGTAACATCAGATTCCATCACATAGTTGGTACTATGTGGCTAGGTACTCAGTTCTATACCTCCAAAAACCTCTTCCTCTCCCTTCATATTTCTCTTTTTTAATCTCAAATTACTATTAAACTTCCCATATTTATCACTTTTACAAATAAAATATGGAAAATTAAAGGAAAAACTAACCCTTGATTATGAGAGTCATTGAAAAATAACCTTGTTATTGTATAGTATATATATAAGGTGGTGTTTGAGTAATGTTTGGACAAATTATCTAAATTTCAGTATGTTGGTTTCCCTACATTCCACCTTGTGGGAGTTAATATCATAGGAAATGGTATACATGGCATAAAAATAAATTTTATGATATGTCATCAAAAAATTATCGTAATTTTATATATCTATAAAAATACAACTATGGTTTACTCAAATATAATATCACATATTAACTATCTAAACAAAATTATTTGAAGAATAAGGATGTCTAGATGATGGATGGGTATAATAAAACATTTTTTTTTGTGGAGATTGCTACAAATGATTCAGTTATGTCATAAAAAGTATAATAGTTAGTGGGTGACCCTTTTTAAAATGTTCTCACATGATATAATTATGTAATTAATGACTATACATTTATACTAAATATCTTGAGAAAAAATATATTTTAGAATAACTGTATAATTTTTTTCACTGAAGTAATGCATATTTCAAGTGAAAAAGTCAAAAAACCAATATCTACATTAATTTCATATTATGTATTTGTTGAAGATATATATGGTATTGATTATATTAAATTTTGACTACTAGTGTTCAAGAGTAATTAGGTTGATGGTTTAAATGGTGTAAAAATGATAAATTCTTATTTACACATACATATTTGAAAATATTAGAAGATAAAGGTTACCCTTTTATCATGGAAATTCATGAATTTTTTTTTATTTTGTTGATGTGTCAAATGATTAGTGTTTTATCATTTTACAAGGAATAAAATGGAATTTTTTTATTAAAGTCTTGACGGTGTTGAAAATTTATATGATATTTCTTCATCAATGACTCGATCATCAAATGATACTAAGGATTATGAAATAAACATGGTTCATGCTACATAGAATGACCAGGATGAGAGGAGATGGTAAAACAATCCATCAATAATCTCTCAATAGTTTTGGTTCTATAAATCTATTTCAGAATACTTTTCAAGGTTTTCAAGTTGAGAATTATAATTCAATACTATTATAATTATTCAAATTAAATATTTTGTATAACTAATTTGGTTTACTTTCAATATTGTTTATGAATTTTTTATTGATTATGTATTGTTACATTGATATAGTGAGTTTTATATATTGTAACTTTGATATACTAAACATTTTTCACAATATATCATTGAACATATTGGTATTAAAATATTTTTAGACATATTTTTTGTTTGTAATGTTGTTTTTTTGTTTTTATATCCTTCTATTTTCAGTTTTTATTAATATAAAAATAATTCTAAAAATGTAATTTATCACAAAGACTATTAAAAAGTGATGTGATATGTGTTATGATATTTTATTTCACACAGGTTTTTAAATAATTGATATGAAAAAATATTTTCCAAGTAGTTTCTTGAAACCCAACAAGAAAAATGTGTTTTCTTGTTAAAAAATGGATTTTAAATAACTCTCATATTATCTGAATTTTATGGAGTATTTGATATCAATTTTATTTAAAATTGGTGTTGGGTAATATACATGCCATCATATTTATAAAATAATTGACATCAAAATATGTTTATTTAAAAAAATTATTCATGTATACTATATTTGATAATGGGATAGTTAATACCTAGAATTGAAAATATTTATTTATGATGTTTATGAAAAGGGATTTTAAAAATATATTTACCATGTTTCTTGCAATGATATCATTTCATAACCTATGTTAAAAATATGACATCAAAATCCATTTTTCACTAGTTCTTTGAAAAGAAAATAAATTCACTACTACAAAATATGCTTTTATCGGTGCAAAAATATACCCTTTATCACCAATTTACAAATACTAATAAAATTCATGATAAAAGAATGTCTAATTTTATCATTTTTAATCTTCCATTAATAAAAGTTTTTTGTATGAAAAAATGAGATAACACAAAAAAACTAATAAGACAAAAATGTAGATGAATAAATTAGATCAAATGAGGTATAAAGTGTCAATAAAGAACATTGAGTAGATGAATAATATGAATAACACAAAAATAAAATGGACTAGATTACCTTCAACAACCAAAATAAATATTTATTGGAGTTTAATTTTAAATTTAAAAAAATTTGTATAAAAAATTTTACGAGAGTCTCGTATTCTTTATTGAATAACTTCTAAAAAATATTTTGATATCATTTTTTATCTTAGTATTCAACTCTTCATCGATAGATAAAGAATTCATTTGAAGGAATCATCACACTAATAGGTTTTTTCATGTGGTGACTATATATAAATATTGGACTAGGGTTTCAATGTGGAGGGTCATGAGAAATTTTGAGTATGAACTTTTTTTAGACCTTTATATGTGTTTTTTACAATGGTGAAAATAAATGTGTAAAGAAATTAATATCCTCATCCAAAAAGTAGTGATACATATGTTCACTTTTTCTATTTTGTTTGTTATTCGGTGGCACAAAACATTTGATTTGATAAGGTAAATGTTGGTTCCAGGCACATACCATTTTCTAGAAACATATCCAAGTAAATGAGATAATGCTAGGTTATAATATTCTCAAGGAAACCTTATAAAAAATAGTAAATGTTAGGGACCATGAACACAAAATATAAATCTCAAGCAGAGCTTGTTGCTAACAAAAAATATATTAATTTAATTGAGTCACTTACTATCCTGTCTTGTTATAAGTGATCAAAATAAATAATTATTATTATTTTTTGTATAAATATTTAATATTACTTACATAATAAAGTCATTTTTTTATTAGATCCACTCAATTTCTACATCATTGTTCAAACCAATTTCCCACTATGGTTGAAAGTGAAGGGGTCCTTCCCATATATATTGTTATCATCAAATTTATAGTATCTACTAAAACCATTCCTATAAATCCCACACCACTACCCAACTTTAGATCTTAGTTCGACGCAATTGAAAATATCATAAAACATTATGGAGTGATCAGAGCACCCCTTTTAGTGGTGTTTCAAGTTATAGGTTTATCAGAATCTAGACATGTATAAGATGACTGGGAACTCATTGGGCATGAAAAATAAGGTGGAGTAGGTAGCGTTGGTGGGTATATATGAGGTCATGGTGGGGTAAGAAGTGTTGGTGGAGGATGTGGAGCCAATGGGGGCATTGGCGGTGGTATAGGTGGAGGTCATGGTGGTGCTGGTGGTGCTGGTGGGTGGCTACGATGGAAGAAAATAAGGATTACTTTTCGTTTTTTATATTGAAATATATCATTATAGGGTATTTTAATATATATAACTCAACATATGATAACATTCTCAGTATTCTCAACATCAAGGTTGATTTAAATAGATTTAACTTGATTTTACTTATTTAAATATTTTTCAAGTTTTCTAAGTTTGAAAATTTTCTTCTCAAAGGATCTCCCCCTAAAGGGATGCACTCCTATCCTATTCATAATATAGAAGTACTCCATGTTCATATCATCATATTTTATATCCATAACTTATAGCCTTAATCATATCCTATAATTTTCTACATGTTAAAATAAGATACAAAAATATTAATGGAATATAGAGTGACCTAATTATGTCTCAAGTAAAAAAATTAGGCTGATATCTTCTGATTCACCAGTGGGGTGTCTTTATTTCCTCACTGGTGAAATAAAAATTAAAAATTTATAAAACCCAAACTATCATAATCAATTAATTAAAATGTATTATTGGTAAGTTCAAGGTCAAACCCCTAGAGATGGCGAATTAGTTTAATTTGGTTTTTAAAATAGTTTATTATATTAAATTGAATAAATTGGTGAAGAAAATTTTGATTTGAATTATTTTTAGAAAGAAAAATATGAAAGGAAGGTTGATTATTTTGGATTTAGATTTGAAAAGTACACCAGGGTTTTCTAACTTTATGTTTTAGGTGTAATTTGATTTTATAAAATAGGTTGATTAATTCATGATTGTTGTTGGAGTCAATGTGAGGAATATCCAATCATTATGGTATCCCCTCCTTGATATGGCAATCACCTATTTCCCTTGGTTTGTTAATTTAGGTTTTCATCAAATCAAGTTTGTCTCGATACCACATTTAAACCTGATTTCCCTTAAATTTGAAAATTTTCATTCCTCCTTTAGGGTTTTTTGGTGCACCATTTTAAGGTTATTTTCATATTCAATTATCAATGGTTATGATAAAAGTAAAGGAAAGGGTTTGGAAAGTGATTTGAATAATTATAGAAAAACAAATACATGAATAAATAAAATTAAATTAATCCTATACACATTTCCCCTTTTATTACATAACCCTAGAACAAGGAGGGATTACCTCCTTATCCTAGTGATGATATTATAAGAGGGAAAGATAAAATAAAAGGAAATCATAATGAAAACAGAGATGAAACTTGGGAGTACCCTACATAATGCAGGTTCTCACTCCAAACTTTGGTCTTCCGGGTCACCACCACAGTAGCAGGATGGAACTTTATTTATAGGAACTATAAGGGGTCAAATATTAATTAATTACATAAATTATGGGTTAAAATTTGGTCATGGGTGGGTCACATGTCTTTAATCTTATCAAAAAAATATAGATAGGTCAAATGTGGAAGCTTAAATCTCATCCCAAAACTTTACATAATGTGTCATGCTTACACGACAGGTAAATCTTTATGTTGATTTTATCCACTTCAATAAATGTCCCCCTTCTATGAATTGCACTTGTACATGACATGTAATGATTACATGATTTGTAATGTCATATTCTACTCCATATGCCTCTTTCTTCCTCAGTTCTTCAGTTCTATTCCATGGAAGTGTTGTACGATCATCCTAAAAAATCTAGTGTTTTCTATTTTTTAAATTATCTATTGTATCCATACATAACACAAACCATTAAAAAATTGGAAAAAATAATTTAAATACATAAATAAATATATTAAAACATTATAAGAAATGTGCATGAAATACAAATATCAGTTTCCTCTCAACTAAGTTTATTCCTTCATTCCAATATCAACATCATTCTTATGTAAAGAAATTTTCCTCACCTAATGAATTAATAAATCATCACTACCATTTGATTGAAGTGTATTTATGATATTCCCATTTGGATCACATCTTTCACACTTATTCATATTATCACTTTCAGATGTCTTCTCAAATACCGTCTCCTCTTCTTTCAAAAAAAATCTTTCTTTTATTTTTCATCGACACATTCTCACCAAAACATCCCAATTGTTCTTATCTCTTCTCAGGTAAAGACATGTTGAACCAATATGAGTAAGCATTATGTTCGTACCTTCAACAATACCAATAATATCCTTTGAAATGATATTTCCATGACTGATTCTATATTTATTCAGAAAGGTGTTAATGTTTTCCTCTATGAGCCTTATTTTTATTAGGGGGTTATTCTCACTTTGGAACATTAATTTGTTTCCTCTATATAAAGTTTTTCCAATTAATACTCTTAGGCTCAATTTGATAATCTACACTATTATAAACAAAAACATTATTTTCAAGAAGAATAGGTGAAGGCTTTCCTTGTTTCTTTGATCCTCTATCATGGGAAGATTGTCTATTAATCTCAATAGATTTACTAAAAACTTATCTTTCTTTATTCAAATAATATTGAGATAAAAATTGATATATTTTTTCACAAATAAATCTTCTTCTATAGAATCCAATTTTCCTTAAAATATATATTATATTCCCTTTATCAAATATCTTCAACTTGCTTTCCATGATTTTCTCAATATGGATTTAGTCCCTTTTGAAAAACTCTTATTTCTCAGAATTACCAATATCTTTTCCCTTTTTAAAAAACGAACTCATTTGAGTATTCATTGCCTCACTCTAATTCTCATGATTTTTCTTATATTTATTGAGTTGTGAAATCTTCTCAAGACAATATTCCAACTTACCTTTTATATTCCCACTCAAGTTACATTATTTCCTCTCCAACATCATCACTTCTTGATAAATGTATAATTTCCTCCAAAATATAAAAAATAGTGACTTCATTATTTGAATTGTAGGATAAAACATAATCCTTGCTAAAAAAGATTCTTCTTTTGGTGTCATATTTCCCCTATTGCCTCTCTTTTTTCTTCCTTAGAGGTATTTATTCTTCCTCATCTGATTAAAAATACTCAACCTAATTCTTTGACTCCAAATCTATTTTTTATTTTTTAAAAATCTACTTTACTGTTAATTGGTAACCTCACATTCAATTAGATTCAGACCAAACCACCCAGATTTCAAAATTCATAAAATAAAATAGATAAATAAACAAAATCCACATATCTTAGATTTTAAATTCAAAAATATCCTTGCATTGAACTCATAACCTCCTAATCACCTCGGGTCATGAAATATTGAGCGTCGAGCCCCCTTGAGCAACACCCTCTAACAGTTGAGCTCGCCTTCATTTTGTCCACTTTACCAATAAGAACCCACATTCCATCATCCCACCACAGCTTCAAACCACCATCAAAAAAGACACCTTCAACCTCTCCATTATCATTTCACCATCAATGTTGTCATGAGCCAACAATAACTTCCTATATTGGGAGCATCATCCTCAACATTGAACTATAACCTTTAACCAGAGCCTCTCTTTAGGATAACCACCAATCAAGATGATCACCTTTCACAAAATTGAAACAAATCAGAGCCATAGTCGATAGTTTATTACCTCTACACCTTATCTTCATCTCTCATATCTACACTCATCACTAAGACAATAGAAAATCAAAACACACTGAGATCGCCAATAAGCAAACTAAAAAACACCACCATCGGAGAAGTGGAACCCTGATGACAAAAAAACACCAACGCAGGTCACGGATCCTAGACCACCCTCAGATTCCCAATAAATGATTCACAAGACACCATGAGATCCCTCACACTGAACCAAGACAGTTTCTGAAACAAATTTTCAAGAAGCAAGAGCAAAGAGTAAGTTAGCTATGGCCTGAGCAATGAGCCATGGTGGCAGGAATAGAACTAGTGAAACCATAACTAGAAATCACAAGCATAAAGAAAGGGAAAAACATACCCTAGATCTAGAATGTACTGTCAGGGTAGAAAAATAAACACAGATATAAATCAACTAATTTCTCACAAAAACTACAACACATGCACATAAGAGCATCAATAATTGAAACACCTATACAATCTCAAGCCACCAAGAGAGCCACTATACCAGAAAAAAATATGTTTGAACATGATGGATCATGAGGAAAGGTAATAGTAGGAGTTAAGGAGATCCAATTCTATGATAATGACTATAGAATAAAAACACTCGATAAAATAATTTTGAGTGAGAACAACCAAATCCCCAAACCAATACTCCACCTTAACCATTCCAACCTACCATCAAAACCATCGCATAGGACTAAAATGGGGAAAAGTGAAATGGGGGAGATAAAAAGGGAAGAGGTGGAATGATACCAAATCTTTTTTCATAGAATAGTAGTGCAGATGAAATAGTTTCCATGGGGAACTCTAGTAGTCTCTGAGATAAATGGTAGAGCATATCCTAGGAGAGTATGGATCCATTCCACCATATTATTTCGAAATAATATTTCAATACGGATGATATTTTTACAATTAAAAAATCTAAGAAATTTTTTAACTTTTCCCTTCAATTTTTACCTTCATGAATCACTTTGACTAGAGAATTAATATATTATTGAGATATTAATCTTCTGAATCACTAATGTCTTTAAATTATTATCCATTCCCTTTTCTCACAGCTTTAATGGCTACTTCTACTATATAATACTTCATGAAAGATGGTACTTTTATCATTTCATATATAATAATAATATTGTGTAGTTCATCCAATTAGATTTATTTTTTATCTTCCAAAGTTGATATCTTTGGATTAAACGAATTTAGAATGTACCTAATAAGCTTCTTCACAATAGTGGAGTCTTGAATGTTCTCATTGAATCCCTGAATATTTCCTAATATTTCCTTTACCCGATTTAAATAGATATCAACTTATTCATATTCAACCATCTTAATTTCCTTATAATATGATCCTCAAAATTTAAATCTTGTATTCATTCACTTTGATTTTTACCTCATATATTCTCCCCAATTTATCCCATATCTCATTTTAAACTCCAAGTACCAAGACATTGGAGTAGTCCTTCTATGAAAAAGATATAAAAATGGAATTTTATGTCTTCCCATCCATATATATAATTATTTTGTCATCATGGTTCATATAAACATTATTTTAACTGTTGGAAAACTAATTGTAGCAGCATCACATATCTTAAGGCTAGGAGAAAGGAGGTAAGGAAAAATCTTATTCCTCCAACTATGGTAGTTTGTTCCATAAAAGATAGGAACTAATTTTATTTTAATATAATTTTGATTCTATATAGCTCAACAATATCTCTTGAATCATTATAGGTGGTGAACTTTGATACCACTTATTAGGATTCCACTAGATTAGATCAATGAGAGGGTGAGGAGGAAAATCCATGATCCTATTTTATTTTAAGATTTTATCCTCTTTAAACTCAACCCCATAGACCATTGAAGGTTCTAAATCCACTCATTATAAACTCTAAACCATTACTCATATTTGTAAGTGAATGATAAATAATATCATATGTATTTACAAGGTTTGACACCCATTCATACTTCTTTCCATGTTGGTGGATACCCCCAGAAAGGATTCTCCACCACTTCACAGATTTATTACAACATAGAGTCATCACAATGTCCACAAAACACTTCCATAATCCACAAGAAGATACAAAATCTCTAAAATATGTGATCTAACAATGATAGACAACACCAAGTGATCACTTCACCTTTTTTATGCTCCTCCTAAATAAACAAATAGGTCAAAAAATCTTTAATTATACTCTTTAATCATGATCTTTAATAGTAATGGATGAGTGGTTGTGGTCCTTGATACTTTCCCATGACTCTAAGAAAATTGGATCTTTCACAATTGAGGCAGATGTATGACCTCACAAGCTCTACTTCATGTCTTCTCCTCTCCAGTATTCTCTCACTCTATTATTTAGCTGCTCTCCATTCTTCAAATATGATGTTTAGGCTCTCATAAAATTAGACCCCTTAATCACCATAATGGGATCCATAAAACACCCATTAACACCTCAACAACTCCCAATGAATTTCTTCTATAATAGTCATAATTCAACTACTCCAGCAGCTTATCTATCTTCATGCAGTGTGGAATAATTCCATATTTATTTCAAAAAATGTAACACTAAAAACTCCTGAACTTTATGATAGAATCATGGAATAATACTAAGGAAAATGATTATGGAATAATTCGATATCCATTCAAGAATATATACAATCAATTTACCAAAGTTATACACATCACATTCTGACACACCTTGTCCAATGGCTTGGCGTGGATCCCCTTTCCATTTTACCCATAAAAAGCCAAACATTGTGGTCATGGTCTCCTCTATGTGGGAATTTTTTTATTTTTGAACCACCAATTTTCCAAAATATACTTTAATGTGAAATTCCACTTTTGGGCATCCTTGTTCACATAGGTAGACTACAAAAGCAAAATAGCTCGCTCCATGGGTGTGGTCATTCCCATTTTTTACTTCTCAAAACTCCAGTTTCCATGTATTGTAAATAAAATACCATGGACTTCAAAATTATTGTTTTGGGATTATACATTTTTCAATGTTGAATCAGGTGTTCACCAGGGGGACCACCATGGGTGTGCTCCTTGTATATATGCCTATTTTGGGCCTTTTCTTCTCACCATACCTCATGCAATGGGTGTGGCCTACTCTTAGATTCTTATCAGGCTTCACCATGAACACCTCTAGTTCATGACATTTCCTAAGTTGGGTAATCTTTAGCACAAAATAAATATTTAAATAAACCATTACAACTTTCTTCATTGAGATTTCTCAATGCAACAAACCTTATTGTCAACATATCCAACTCAATAATTTAATATTTATTACAGTTTTCTTCAAGTTTACAGTGGGAGTACATCTCTAAAGATATGGTGGGAGATATATAGACTTCTATGAATTTGTGGATCAAGATACACATGAGTTAGAAAATTAATTGTAACACCCTCATGTTTTTATAGAATAGTTTCCTTAAATAATTTTAATTCTTCAGTAGCTTGCATTGCACGCAATAGTGAGTTTAAATAAACCACAAGGAACACTTAGTATAAAATGACCATTATATCCTACCCATTAGTGGTAATAAGTATAACTAACTTATGAAAATTTATTTTGAACTCATTAGGTGCCAATTATTTATGAAAAATATAAATCAATTAGATATTTCTATTTTTTGTATTAATAAATTGATTGAATTGCTATTAGAAATGAAACTAATAATATACATGTTATATACTTAATAAAATATTTTTTATATTCATTCTATGAATATTTTAGTCATAGGGTATGAATAAAACCTATTTAATGTATAAAAATCTATATTTTTCAGAAGGGTAATTTTACACCTTTGAATGGTGAACCCCTTTTAAATTAAGATTTTGACAAAATAAAAAAATTTATATGAAAACATAAACTTTTTATTTGGAATTGGAATATAAAAATTTACATTGGATAAAATTTTAATATTTCTTCTGATAACATTCAAATTTTGATGAATAGTAAAATACACTAAATTTTAATTGAAAACAACTTTTTTCATAGAAATAATTTATTTGGTTAAATTATAATATTTAATGGTTTTAAATTATAAATATAATATATTTTTATCATTAAATATAATTTATGTCATTAGCATTAATTATATATTGAATTCAGATGTAAAAACATTTCAATCTTTTGCAATGTTTTAGCTTTTAATTCTCTCTTTCCAACAATGATATTAATTTTAAATTAATTACTGTAACTTCAATGCTTTTAATTTTTAAAAATGGGCTCCATTTTTGTAATCATTAGGTCCAAATTATTTAAATTATTTTATTTTATTTTTTTTCATTATGAATAGTAACTTCGGTAATTTTTATTAATATGGTAAAAGGGTAAAATGGGTAATTAAGGGTTAGAATACTATTATAAAACTAACATAAAACTTGTTATAATCTTATTGAATGAGATTTTACCAACCAAGAAAACTCTTGGGACAAAAATTTGGCCTTTTGAAGCCACTTGGGTGTGATTATGACACATCTAAATTTTAATTTAAAGTAAAGGAAAATATGTTATAAAAGTATATGTTCTTACTAAAAAATATTAATACAGGGTTATATAAGTGATCTCTTCGAATATAAATAGTAATTAAAAATATAAAACTATTTACAAAATCATGGTATTTAATTTATAATTTTTAGACATTAAATAATTAAATTTAATTATGACTCGATGATGATGCAATGATAGCTTTATTAATGAAGGAATAAAATAAATAATATTATAAATATTAAAATACATATTATTAGGTGTAATTTATGTCATAAAAGATTCTTCTAGGTGAATAGGACATGTTAAAAGATTATTCAATGGTTTTTTTCTAATTTAACTCTCTATTTATATTTTATTTAAATTCAATAAAATTAATAGTGTAAAAATTGACAAAATTAATGTTTTATAAAAATACTAAATTATTAAATTACTCAAAAATCCTAAAAAATTTTAAAAAAAAATGTGATTATGATAAGGTCTAAAATTTCATTAAGTTCCCATTATGGGAAATTTACCCCATATAAGTAAAATATATAGCCTCTTAACACTTAAAATTTTGTTACCAAAATTAAAATTAAAAGATAATAATTAAGGGTAAACTGAAAAGATAAGGTTTAAAATAAACTCAATAAATGTATAAAAATAATTTAATAAGAGGATTTAGAACAGTCCTAGTATTATCTTATACATATTTCAATTTGGAATCATTTTTATAAAAAATTAATTTATATTAATTTAATATTTTAAGAATTTCCAGCGTTACCCCTCACATCAATTATAAAATGGCGCCTCCTCCATCACCTCTTCACTTCAATTTTATCCTTTAATCTCGGCCATACCCTACCATTTTCCCTTATAAAATTAACTATTTACATTATATAGGTTCTTTTCTTCTTCAAATACCAATTCTAGTTCTCTAAGAATAGATTTAGAGGAAGCACATTAAGGAAGAGGTAATCTCTTCTACCGATTCTTTCAAGATTATTTCTTCTTATACTTCATCTTCATTAGTTTTTTAATTATAAAGTAATAAAATTAGTATCAATAATGTACTGAAATGTTATTATACTTATGAAATAACCATATTCCACCATCTATCCATCATACAAAAAATGAAATCAATATACGTGCGTACGTATAGAAAATGGTCTTCACACCGTGGTGTAATTTATTTTTCACCACCACCTTACTTGGATGGGTATAATGGGGGAGATAATAAATATATATTATTATTATAACATGATACTGATTCTGAAATATTTTACACCATCCAATTCAATACCATTCAATAATTATGGGAATGATATTTCCGCTCATGCGTACGTACGGCCTACCATCTCCACGATGCGATTAGATTCATTCTACATGATCTTCATTAAAACATTATTATATAAATGAAGGGAATGAATAAATATGATATATATTATACTAATATCATGATTTTAATTATATAAATATAACCTAAGAATTAGAACATGAACTTATCCGAAAAAACATGCATAAGAATATAGAGCAATTAATACCCAAATAACGAGTAACAATGAAATGTTACTAAAAAACCGATTATAACATGATCATATATGATATAATACAAATGAATATAATTCTAGAATAAGTCAATAAAATTATTTAAATAATTATATGGTAGGTTCATATACATATAAAGGATATCAGACCTAAGGTAATGGATAATTTTGTAATCTCATTATTATACGAGATTTTTTATACGTAAGTATTTACTGGGGTATATTTGTCATCCACATCCATATTTCCTAAATATGTAATATTACTTTTTTTCTTATACGATTTTTTAAATTTAATTTTATCCATTGGTGATTTTTTATTAAATGGTATGAAAGTAATATTTTGTTGATATAAGGTACTTTTTAACTTTCTAGAAAAAGTATGATGAGAATGAATTTTTAACTTATATAGTATGAATAGATTTTTATGTCTTAATAGAGACTTATTTCCATGAAACATCCTCTAAAATTTTTCAATTTTATTTTTAAATAAATTATTTTCTTTCAAAATTGTGTGGCATTTTGAGAAAAGAAATTTTTTTGAATAAGAAAAGATAATTTAATCAAGAATTAATTTCAAGTGATCAATAAAAATTATTTTCCATATAAGATGGAATTATTTAATAGGGTTATGTTTCAAGTATAATATCCTTATTGTTACTGTGATTTTATTGTGTTTATTATAGAATTATATTTATGAAATACATTTGTTTTACAGGGATTATGTTAAGGTGGAATGATGTTTAATGAAACCCATTTTATTCTTTGGGTTATGATGAATGATTTATGTTATTGTGAAACAGGTAAGAATTATTTTCATTATGAGATGGGTGGGACCTATATCTCCCTCAAATTAATTGGGTAAATATTTATATCTCATGAGATAGACATGACTGGAATAGAAAGTAAATCTAGTTCATTAATACAGGGCTGGAACGACAAGTAAACTCGGTCCAATAGTGGACTTTGTCTACTATGATGATCTTGGAAATGAGCCTTGACTAATATGAAATGATTTTATATGCTTATGTGTATGCCAAAAAATATCATGTCTTATGTTATGAATTTTGGGATTACATTCATTGATTCTTATGAACTTTCATGATTTATCCCATGGCATGATATCACAATCTTTCATATGCAGGATAAGATTTTAAAATGTTATGTTCTTTTGTCTTATGATTATGATGTGATTGATATCTCCATTTTTACCCTTACTAAGAATATAAGATCACCATTTTATATGTTTATTTTCCCTTGGTCATGAAGAAGAGTATTAAGTAATATATGTCAAAATGGGGTCTAGTTATGATGAAATAAATGGGAGATGATGAAGATGTCTTATGAACCAGTTGTTTATGTTTCCCAATTTATAAAGACACTATACTTATATGGTCCTTTTGTGGATTTGTTGTATTTGGTAATGAATATTATTTAACTTTGAATTAATATAAATATATTTAAATTATGGGGAGTTGTATTAATAGATTCCATAAACCCCCATGGAATAGGATCTTCCATATACACAAGGACTTCATAGGAGTATAAAAGAAGATAGAGAAACTGAAAGATATGGTTTTACATCCACCAAAGATGGGGACTCATTATTAGTTGATAATAATAATCCTATAACTTTCAATGAATAGCACATCACGCCGAATATTCTTAATGGAAGGAAACCATGAATTCTGAAATGGAGTCTATCTACCAAAACCATGTTTGGATTTTAGTAAACCCTCTAGTGGATGTAATGCCCATTGATTTTGAATCTATATTCAAGATTAAATAAGACATGAATCGAAAATTTAGTGAATATAAGGAACAACTTGTACCAAAAGGTCCTAAACAGTGTCAAGTCAAAAACTATGATGAATCCTTTTCACTAGTTTCTATACTGAAATCCATCATACTTCTACATGACATAGTATCTTTCCAAGATTATTATATTTTTCAAATGGATGTAAAAAAATATTTCCTTTATAGGATCCTTAAATAATATTTTTTTATGATACAAATGAAGCGTTTTGGACTCCAAAGTGTCCTAAAAATGTATTCAACATTCAAATATATATTTATGATTAAGAAAGAATCCATGTCATAGAAAAATTTCTTTGATGAAGCATTAATGTAATTTGGTTTCATAAATAAAGAATGTGAGTATTTGTTTATGTACACAGTTTAGTGGGTATGAAATTAGTTACCTTATAGTACATATTGATGTTATGATACTTATTATAAATGATATACTAGTATTATAGTCCATTAATATGTGATTAAATACATGCTTCTCCATGAAAGACTTGGGTGAGGAAGAATAAATTTTTGGTATCAAGATCTAATGTGATATATCCAAGAGGCTTCTTGGAATTTTTTAAGGTACATATATTATCAATATATGAAAGAGATTTAGTATATAAAAATCCAATATAAGGTTATTTCCAATTTTACATGGAATTCATATTTCCAAAAAAATGTGTTCACTGACACATGAGGAGATATTAGTAATGAAAAGGATGAAATATGCCTATATAAAATGATCAGTTATGTATGGAATGTTGTGTAATATTATATATATTTCATACATCTTATGCATGATATTAATATGTCAAAATGTCCTAGAAGACTACCATTGGATGATGTTCAAGCCTATCCAAAAGTACCTCAGACATAACAAGAATATGTTTCTAGTTTATATAGGATATTATGAGATAATCATAAAGGGATATACATATACTAGTTTATAAATTTATCAAGAATATTTGAAATATAAATTGGGATATATCATCACTCTCATTTTTTTGAGCTGGAATAGCTTAAAATAAGTCGTGGTCACTAATTCCACAACTGATTCCAAGTATATTGTGGCTTCTGATGTAGCTAAAGAAGAAATTTGGATTGGAAACTTCATCTAGGATCTTTAAATGTTTCATATAAATTAATACCATATCATGATGTATTGTGATAATACTGTAATGGTGGCTCTTGAAAATGATTCATGGTCACATAAACTGGGAAATCAAAAACAAAATAAGTATCATCTCATGCGGGATTTTTCTAAGAGTGGTGATGTCCTAGTAAGTAGAGTTTTCACAAAAGAAAATTTAGTTAACCCATTGATTGAATCCCTATCCTAGTAAAAGAATTAAAATCATGTGATAGATGGAGGACTAAAATATGTTAGAAATTTCCTATAGTCCATTTGGGAGTCTATTGAAGTTGATACCCTAAAACTAACTACTACTTACTTCCGATTACATGTATATTTATATATTTTAATATCAATAAATAACTTATGACATATTTATTATTGTTTTACATAACATAAATGTGATAATTTCCAATAGTATATATCACATTGAAAAGATCATAGAAGTTCCCCACTATAATGAGAACCTTGAAATGTTGTGATGATGTTCTTAAACTCTATGTCATATGGGCATACGAAATGTTCTAATGGGACATAGATGATGTGAATTATTAGGTATTGTATAGTAATAGGAATATAGGACATCATCTCCTGATGTTTTCTTTACTCTGAAAATGGAGATTGTAAGGACAGACCCACCAGTAGGAATTCCAAAAATTACATGTCATTAGATATTTCAATCTCTAAACATATGTGATGATCCTTAAACATTAAGATTATTATTAATGTATATAATGGGTCATTTATTTATATGTATTTTCATAAAATGAGAAAACATATGTTCATGGTGAAGTTGGGTGTTTCATGAGTGATATATTATTATTAAATCATCCATGCAAGGATTTATATATTCTATTTGTGTGGAAGTTATTATATTAACCCTTTGATAGAAATGAAACATTAAAAATAAATTCCATGTTCATAGTGTATAGAAGGGTTAATTTCAAGAAGTTAAAGAAACATGTATCAATTATATAGGTTGATGATACAAGTATGCAACCTTCTTAATGATATATCAAGAAAAATGGATTATATTATACAATGAGAATTCATATTTTATTATCGATGTTGTGGAATTAACTTCTTCCCCTTTGGTGCCATTACATGTTGTCAGTTTCTGATATTAAAAAATAGGTATATTCACCTCATTTCACTGATGAAGTGGCCTATGGGGTCACACAATTATTGTTTATATTTATCTCAATTAAAATTTATTTGAATTTAATTTTTAAGATAAATAATATTCTTAAAACTGAGGAATAATATTTATTCAAGATTTAGTGATAGTTTATATTCAATCACTATTTAATATGAGTTTAATATTGAAATAAACATTTATTCACCATAACATTGATATTTATTTATTTATTTATTTATTGAATATTTTTTATTATTCAAGGTTCAGTATGTACCTATGAGAAAACACGTATTGATTTATCGGGTCTGTTGGGAGGGATATATGGAATATCATTTATATATATGTATGTGTGTGTGTGTGTGTATTTGAGGAAGGATATTTATTTTATCTGTAAGACATGCACACATCAAGGAATTACTATTATTATTATTATTATTATATGTGGGGTTCTCTAAGGATTATGAGAATAATTTAGGGTATATGTAAAATTATTTATTCCCTAATATAGCTTTAAAAATTCCTTATTATATCATTTCCTATGGATTGATGGGGTTGTTCATAACACATCTTATCTATAGATTCTCTCAACCCTAGAGATAAAATATTCTATAACCCTCCCAAAAACCAATAGAAAGAATACTCCTCTTACCTCTCTAATCTCAAAAGAACAAGAATCAATACTTTAACCTCTAAGGATTGTTTGTTAATCAAAGTAAGAGACACAAGATGATTGGTACTATCACCACTATATAAAAATTAAGTATTTATGGTGATTATTTTTACTAATGGAAATGGTTCAAACTCCTGCTACACTTTTTAGCAGTGGTTACAAAAAACGATGCGTATTTTATAGTCAACAGTCATTTACTAGCAGTTTTTATAGTTTATCAGGGGATTTATATGTCTCATTTTTTGTACTTAGCGGTGTCACTTTTAATAAAAAATAGTAGAGAATAAAATGATTGAATTAACATAACCATTGTGAAGTACTATTGTGGTAGTTATGTTTAGCGGAACTTATCAGGAACTGCTGCTAAATAGATAAAATAAAATATTTTTATCGGTGGTTATCAGAAACCACAGAAAAAGAGATTAAATAAAATTTTATTTTCAAATAATTATTTAATAAAAAATAATATTAATATAAAAAACTAAATAATATAATAAAATAAACCATACATGCATAATAAACTCATTATACATACACAATAATACATCCACGGTCATATATATACAACCACTAGTCAACCCAAAACCTCAGTAATAAAAATATTCATATAAAATATGTTCAAAAACTGTTATCAACCTATGGCCAATATCCATCCCACGACCTTTGTTTCATCCATCTACCTTCATAGCTAAAACTGTCATATGAAAAACTAGCTACATCATGTCATCAACTGGAACAAAATGAATTTTGAAATCAGAACTACACATAATAAATAAGAATTATAGTAGAATCATTGATAACATTTAACCATGCCACAAAAACTAAGAATCATCATGAATACCTTATGAAGAATTTTTTGGATTAGAATGGTTAACCTCCTACCTACTTCTATTATCTTTCTCCTATAATAAAAAAACATAACATTTTATAAAATAAATATGAAAGAGAATAATCACAGAATATATTCATAATTTTTCATATAACATTTGTTATTTTTTTAATCAAACCTAATTCGTTTTAGCATAAATAATAATGTATCACGTAGAAAATTTTGAAAAAATAAACTTTTCTATTTATGATTTGATTCAACACTTAGAACTCAGAAGGGATAATTTTATAACAAATCTAGTCAATTCATAAATCGATGTGTAGTGTTCTGGAAATTAATCAATAAAAAAATTTCAAACACTTTGATATGTAATTATTTCACATATTTAAAAACAATATGGTGGGTTTACCTTGATTTTATGTCAATATAAGGTCATTTAATATGGTTTTGACTGTTATATGAATATTTTAGTGTTTTAAAACACTAAAAACATGGTTGTGGGAATCATTGGAGAACCGTAACTCAGATTGACATGGAATTAGTTATTAAGTTTCAAAAATAAATCTGTGTTCGTTTTATTATGATTTCAAAGTCATCTTACAATGTTTTATTAGTTTTGACCCCCTGGTGCATGTTTTAAAATACTTTGATATCTTTTAAAAACTCTTTTTGGGCCATTATGAGAACACAACTTATCATATGTATATGTTCTCTATCCATTCACATCAAAAAAATCAATTGTGTTTTTTCCTATGATTTAAAGTCAATTAAAATTCATTTCCTATGTTTTTTACCATTACATGCACATTTTAGTATTTTAAAACACTAAAAAATATTATGGGCATACCAAGAAAATAGTAACTTATAATGATGTAGAATCAGTTCCTACATTTCAAAAATAAATCTAAAAACATTGCACTATGATTTCATGGCCATTCGATGTTGTTTTCTTTGTTTTGATCCACTGATGCACATTTTTAAAGACATTAATATCATTTAAAACCAATTATTGAGTCATTCCATGCACACCATATTTCGGATGGATAAGTTTTCTTCTTTTACACATTAAAAATAATTCAATAGTGGTTTTCCTGTGATTTCACATCAATATGAGTTTTTTTCCATTTTTTTTACTCTTGCATGCATGTTTTAGTGTTTTAAAACACTAAAAACGTGTTTACAAACATCCTAGGAAATTCATAATTTTTATTGGTGTGGAATCAGTTACTATATTTTAAAAATAAATCTATGATAATTGTACTATGATTTCATGGAAATCTAATGATGTTTTCTTGGTTTTGAACCCTGGAACACATTTTTAATGACTTTGATATCTTTTTAAACTACTAATTAAGTCATTATAAGGACACAACACATTATATGGATGTGTTTTATAATTTTATAGGTTAAAGGTAATTCAACGGTGGTTTTCCCATGATTTTTCATCAATCCAATGTCATTTCCTATAATTTTGACTATTACACACATGTTTTAGTGTTTTAAAACAATAAAAATATGTTTATGGGAATATTAGGGAACCCGTAACTTGTATTGACATGGTTTCAACACTTACAAGTAAAAAAATAAACCGACATTCATTTTCCTATGACTTTATGTACATCAGATGTCGTTTTCTTAGTTTTGACCCTCTGACGCATGTTTTTAAAGACTTTGATATCTTTTAAAAATACTTATTAATGTATTCAAATCATAACACATGTAGAATGGACATTTTGTCTACTATTAATTGTCATAAATAATTTAACGGTGTTTTTTTATGATTTCACAACAATATGAGGTCATTTCATATGGTTTTGATAATTACACGCAGGTCTTAGTGTTTTAAATCACTAAAAATGCATTTACGGGCATCCCAGGTAGATCTTAACCCGGATTGAAGTGGTGTCAGATACTACATTTCAAAAAATAAATTTAAAGTTGTTTTCCTATTATTTCATGATTATGTAATGTTATTTTCTTGTTTTTGACCCCCTAAAACACGTTTTTAAATAATATAATATCTTTTAAAATTGTTTATTGAGCCATTTTGAGTACACTGCACATTGGATGGATGTGTTTTCTACATATAAACATAAAAAATAATTCAATTGTAGTTTTCACATGATTCAAAATCAATTTGAGTTCATTTTAAATGCTTTTGACCATCACACACACGTTTTAGTGTTTTAAAACACTAAAAAGGTGTTTACAGGCATCCTAGGAAAATTGTAACTCATATTGAAGTGTCTTCAATTAATAAATTTCAAAAAAAAATCAAAAGTCGTTTTCTTATGATTTCACAACCATCTAATGTTATTTTCTTGATTTTCCCCCATAACACACATTTTTAAAGCCACTAATATCTTTTAAAAATGTTTATTGAGTCATTTCAGTCACATTGTAGGTCATATGGACATGTTTTCTACCCCTGCACATCAAAAATAATTAAAAGGTGTTTTTCCATGATTACACATCATTCTTAGGTCTTTTCTTATAGTTTTTACCATTACATGCTCATTTTAGTGTTTTAAAACATTAAAAATATGTTTAGGGGATATCATGAGAAACTGTAACTCAAATTGACCTGGAATTAGTTCTAAAATTGCACTAGAAAATATAAGGATGATTTTTAGGATTTTAAAACCACTTGATACTATTTTCCGGGTTTTGACCCCCTAGCGCATGTTTTTAAAGACTATGATATCTTTAAAAACTAATTATTGAGTCATTCTAAGAACACCACGTGTCATATGGACATGGTATCTACTCATACACATCATAAATAATTAAATAGTAGTGGTCTCGTGATTTTACATGAATATGAATTCTTTTCTTATGGTTTTTACCATTACATGCACGTTTTAGTGTTTTAAAACACTAAAAACAAGTTTATGGGTATCCCAAGTAAATTGTAACTTGGATTGATTTAGAATCAGTTCCTAAATTTCAAGAATCAATCAAATATTTTTTTCCTATGATCTCATAGCCATATTATGTTGTTTTCTTAGTTTTCACCCCCTAACACATATTTTTAAAGACTTTCATATCTTTTAAAACTGCTTATTGAGTTATTTTGAACACGTTGCGTGTTTAATATATTCTTTGTCTACTTGTACACATCACAAAAAAAATGGGATTTCCCATGATTGTACATCATTTGAAGGTTTTTTTCTATGGTTTTGATCATTACACACATGTTTTCATGTTTTAAAACACTAAAAATGAAATTATGAGAATCCTAGAAAAATCGTAACATAGATTGTCATGATTTATTTTCCTACATTTAAAAAATAAATATATGATTATTATCCTAAAATTTTGTGACCATATGATTCCATTTTCTTGATTTTGACACTCCAACTAATGTTTTTAAAGACTTTGATATCTTTCAAAACCTCTTATTGAGTCATTCTGAGCACATTTCACATTAGATGGACATGTTTTATACATATATACATCAAAAATAATCCAAATATGGTTATCTCATAATTTTACTTTAATCCAAAGTCATTTCCTTTGGTTTTTACTATTACACACATGTTTTAGTGCTTTAAAACACTAAAAACATGTTTATGGGAATCCCAAGAAAACTATAACTCCGATTGACATGGGGTTTGTTCCAACATTAAAAAAATAAATCTATGGTCATTTTATGATTATTTTTCAACAATATGACACTTCTTTTATGATTTTGAACCCCTGACGCATGTTTTTAAAGACTTTGTATCTTTTAAAACCGCGTATTTATTCATTCGGAGCACACCAAACATCGGATTGACCTGTTATGTACTCATGCACATGAAAAATAAGTAAATGGTCTTTTTACAATGATTATAAAGTAATATGAGGTCATTTTATATTTTTTTACTGTTACATGCATGTTTTAGTGTTTTTAAACACTAAAAATGTATTTATGAACATCCTGAGAAAATTGTAAGTTGGATTGATGTGACTTAGGTTCCTATATTTTAAACATCAATCTATAGTAATGTTCCTATTACTTTGTGACCATATAACACCTTTTTCTTAATTTTAACCCCCTTGACACACGTTTTCAAGGACATTGATAACTTTTAAAACAAATTATTAAGTCATTTTGAGTACACCACATGTCGTATGGATATATTGTATACTTTTACACATCAAAAATTATTTAACAGTATCTTTCATATGATTCTACATAAACCATATGTCGTTTTCTATGGTTTTTACCATTACACACACATTTTGTTTTTTTAAAACTCTAAAAATGATTTTATGGGCATCCTAAGAAAATTGTAACTCGTATAAAAATGGATTCGGTTCCTATATTTCACAAATTAATCTACATTAATTTTATTATGATTTCATATCCATCCAATGTTGTTTTTTTGGTTTTTACCCCTAACGAATGTTTTTAAAAACATTGAAATCTTTTAAAAAAATTTATTGAGTCATGAATTGAGTTTAGAATTTACCTCGATTGGATGACCTATAAGACTAGAAATTTCCTTATGGACTATTCCCACCATCCTATGAAATAAAGAAACTAAATTATTTTATATTTTCAATTGGCACTAGACTTTTGGTTTCTTATAAGAGTCATTTTCTTGCACTTTTTCATTAATCCTTGAAATTTATATATGTGCTTCTCGATCAATGATACTGCTCGAACCCCCACTAGGTGTAGTAGTAAATGATAATGATTCCCTACCAAATATAGTTGATGGAGTATCACTAGAACTCATCCCCCATTCATTCCCAAGATGCTCCTTTCCAAAGATGATTGAAAATGTATTGTTAAAAGGAAACCAATGATGATTTTGAAGGGTTCACATCCCAGACTTCTTGAATTTTAACTTGTTAATACAAAAAATATTAATAATGATTTTTTCAATTATCTGAACTTCATAATATTGTCTAATTAATAAATTTTTCATTAATATTTCCTTTTTATTTCATTACTATTAAAATATAATAAAAAAATAAATTATAACAACAAAGAGGACATAAACCCAATTAATTGGGGCCAGTTACATAGATTAAAAGGCACAAATAGATCTAATTAGAACTATTTAATCCATATAGTTGGCCCCATTTAATTGGGTTTAAGTATTTTTTTTCAATTTATTGTTCATTATCATGTTTTTATATAAATAAAATCACATTAAATATTAATG
The DNA here is from genome assembly GCA_963277665.1 of Viscum album. Taxonomy (NCBI): domain Eukaryota; kingdom Viridiplantae; phylum Streptophyta; class Magnoliopsida; order Santalales; family Viscaceae; genus Viscum; species Viscum album. The sequence continues at coordinate 259,238,398 of OY728150.1, forward strand.
AAATTTACATACCACAACATCTCTCTTAGGTTCATTCACAAAATTGTCATTGGGTTTGTTATAAACTTTAAGCCACATCTTTGTTTGACCAACTGACTGACCTGATTCATTATCATTTATAAAAATATATAAAAAAAATTTTAAAAACACTTATTTAAAATAAAATAATATAAATAATAATGCATAAAATACAACCAAGAATTTTAGTTTTTATAAAAACATTGAGAGCCAACGATAGGAGGAATGTCTTGTTTTTCACGATTCATAGTATTATTTTTGTTAATTCCTACAAAAATTAAGAAAATTAATAAAAACCATGATTTTATTATTTTTAGGTTATTAAGAGACTATAAAACATTTAATTACCACATGAGATGCATCTATATTCATGTCAACATAAATATTTCGCTACTGATGAGACACGCCTTCAGATACTTTCTCTTACATTTTTTTAGAGCTCAAAGATGTGTCATTAAACTCATTCTATAATCTCCATTTACAATATCTCTATTTCTTGACCAAATTTTTCAAAGCCTATGGGTGTGAAACAGATTCAGGGACATCAAAATGAAGAGACTTTAAGAAATAAAAAACATAACAATTTATAAGTATATTAATTAATTAATCATGACTTTTAAATTAGTCATCAGTGAAAATTAAATTAATATTAACTTTACTTGGTTATAAAAATCCTCATTTTTCCAAGATGTGGGAATATGCCTTCAATCATTCTAATTAATAGGAAATCTATTCATCTCATAAGAAAGCTACCCAAGAATATGTCCATAAATCCTGACAGCATCACCGGTAGGAAGCCTGAACTCATAAAATGGAATGATAATCTTCAATTATTTGAGGACTTATACATCTATTATGTTCATATGTGTTTCTATTCTATTTTTATCATTATCTGTTTATAAAATTAATTAAAATTTTAATAAAATATATTGTTTTTTGTACAATGACATAGATACCAGTAATGGTTAATCACTAATATCTCTTAGATGGAGGGGTGACTATCTACTCCATCACTAGAGTTGTATCACATGGTGGGATACCAATAACATTTGTGTAAACTATTGGCTTTCTATAAGTCTCTAGTATAGAAAAATCACTCAGATCCACTGAAGTTGATGGTAGTGGTGGCATGATCCGAGATGTGGATTGGCTATGATATTTAAATTTTTTGTATTTTTGGCATTCCTATATTTAAAATGGTTCATAATATATTCAATTTATAAAACTTTATGGTTAAAATATTTTTACAAAAAATGAAAAAATAGAAAAATGTATACATGTACAAAACACTTATAAATGATAATTTTCTATATAGTTTCACTACCAATTTATAAATTCAATTATCTTTATCTTTATTATCTGTATTATTATCAACCTCCATTAGAATGAGTTATTCATTTTCACCATCTCTTTCAAGTTCTATTGTTTCAATATTGTTAGGAAAAAAATGTTCAATGTTTTGCAGTTGATGAGGTTCACTGTCAAAAACTGTCAATTCACCGTCATCACCCATATAAAAAAACAATATCTATGTTTTACGTGTTAAAAATCCCTCCAACCTTTATATATTTCATCATCCACTTAATAAACCATCCTCTCTTATGAATTCTGAATAAATAGATTTTCCTCTACAAGCTTATCGATATGGTTCATGTGCAAGAAGTTAACATATGTAAAATGTAATGAATAGTTTGATATACCCCTATCAATGTTAACCCACTTTAATTTGTATATGACAACAAAAAATTGAACATGATAGTTTAATTTTATTAAATCAATAATATTTTCATGGTATCCAACCTCTAAAAGTGTAAATACACCACTATTTTGAGTTATCAAGTCTTCTTCGTGATAAATTGTACAAAACTTGAAGCTATGAATATTGTAGAAATTGAATCCATTATCCTCCCATAGTAGAACTAGAGCCAAAAACTTTAAATCATTTTATATTTCATCACGATTATCAACATTCCCTATGAAATAATATATAAGGTGTTGCTTTTAACATAGAAAAAATAACTTCACATCAATAATAATAATAATATGAGTATATACTTACATGACGGGAATACCATTCTATAATTTCCTTATTAACAAATTTTGTTAGTTCTAGCTCATTTCAATCTCAACCCCTTAGTCTCCTTTTTTCTATATCAATTCTTAAATAAATGGATCTTTAATAAAACAATTGAGTAGCACATATCTATGCGCTTGTAGTAACAGTAATTTAGTTAATGTAAAATTTTACCCATTTCCAACTAGTCATCCAATAGTTGGAAATATCGATGACTATTTTTCAGAATGAGAATTAGTGTAGATTTCATCAACACATCCAACATGATTGAATCTATTCTCAATCCAATCCAAATACTAATAATAAAATTTCAATCACTCTGCAGCTATGTTTCCTTAAACAATAGAGCCTTCTGGTTTAGCTTTATTCCTTACATATGATTTAAAATGATCTAAGTACTAGATGAAAAATATAAGAAACATATTAAAAAAATTACACAATGATTTGATAAAATTTAATTCGATAATGAAAATAAAAAATACATATTAACATACCTCTCAATTGGATACACCCATTGATAGTGTATCGGTCCACTAAGTTTATATTATTCAACAAATTTAACAATCAAATGAATTATGACTATGAAAAATAAAGTAGGAAATAATATACCCCAATGAAAATGTGTTAAAAAATTCATTCTTCAAGTTTATCAAGCTCAGTTTGATTTAGAATTTTTCCAAAAATCTCTCTCAATAATGCACACAACTCAACAAGAAATACAATTAATTTTTCAAGTAATGTATTATGAAATGGAAATAGCAACAACTACTCCATCATAATATGTGATACATGAATTTTCAATCCTTGTAACTTTCTATGTTTTAAGTCAACACACCTTGAAATGTTGCTTGAATATCCATATAGCACTTTTACATTATTTAGTGTTCAAAGTAATACTTATTTCTCATGATTTTTTATTGTAAAAATGTTTAAAGGATGATTTATATTCTAATTTTCCCACAACACATTATTTATCATAATGGATTCCAAATCATTATGAGAATTAAGATGATCTTTTGATTTACCCTGCACATTAAGCAATGAAAAAATTACACTTTCATAGATTTTCTTCTCAATATGAATTCTGTCGAGATTATGACGTATTAAATTAAATTCACAAAACTAATTTTGAAAAATATAATCATTTTCTTCCACTGTTGTGTTATAGATCCTTTGGATATTGTACCTCATACCCTTTTCCACCATTCTTTAAACTAATTAAATTTTCCAAATTCTACAGTGGCATTTATTAATTGTGCCAATATTTTTGAACCAAATATCACCTTCAACAACTTTCCCAATTCAATATCTCCTTTTAATTGTGTCTTTTTAAACCTAAATTTATGAGAAGCATTAAGAAATAAATTCTGACACATAAAACACCATTTTTTACTTTGAGGTAACAGTTGAGGTTCAAAATCCAAATTAAAAACTTGAAAAATAAAACTAGTATGATTGTTCCAATCAGATATGTTTCATAGTCGAGAAAGGTCGCTAATTTTAAATATTTAAGCAACATGAATTTTGAATAGTTTTCTCATTTAAGTGTTATATGTTTCCATGCCATCAGCCCATAATTCTCGGCATTCTTTGATTAGAGGTTGAAGGTGTGTGTAAATATAATTTCAATGATTTTTCTTTCTAGGAATAATCATAAAAATAATAAATGATGTATTCTTCATACACATCCATGGAGGTAGATTATATGGGATCAAAAAAACTCCATATGTTATTATTTGTACTTAAAGTGACAAAGGTTTAAAACCATTATAAGACAATCTGAAACATACATTTTTAGGATCTAAAAAATCTGGATATAATGAATCTAACATATTCAATGATGTTGAATATTTTGGATGTATCATCAAGAAATCATTTTTACTATCCTTGGAATTCCACTTTATCTCATATGCATCCTTAGACAACATAAATAATCATTACAAGTGTGGTTTTAGAGGAAAGTAACACAACACCTTTGTGGGAGTTTTCTTCTTCTATTTCTTACCGGCGTTTCATTGATTTATACTCTTATTTTTTCTAATTGAATTACATATTATTGTATGATATATTATTCTTCCTTATTTATCATACTCTTTTCCCCAATAAAGTATGCAATCATTAGGTCATTCATGTATCTTTGTATAATCAAGTCCATGTTTCTTAATGATTTAAATCATCTCGTAGAATGATGTAGGGATATTAGTTTCACTAAAGGCATCATGAAAAACCTCTAAAATCATGGTAAATTTATTGTTAGTGATTCCATAGAGACACTTGATATGATACATATTAAGTAAAAAAGAAAACTTTCGAATAATTGTCACGTTCTTCATATAGTTCTTATTTTATGTCTTCAACTAATTCATAAAACTCATTTTTTTGTCACGGAAGTTTTGAGCAAGATTAACCTGCTCATGATCAATTGAATAATTTTTTGATCTATTAAAATGTTAAAAATTATATCCTGCAAATCCAAATGCATCATTTATCATATTTTAAATCGAATTATCCTATGGAAATTCACTTTGTGTTTTGTTGATAAGAAAGCCATTATTTTGAATTTCCCAAATATTTGATTCGCCATTCCAAATCCAACATACATATCAAGTGGGAAACTATTTCAATATAAAGTGCTCATATATTTCATTTCTATTCAACTATCACTTGAATTTACAATCAGGATGTAGACATTTTATTCTACCATCCACTGATTGGTTTGCAATTTCATAATCTTAATATTTTTTCAATCCATTGGAATACCAAGGTGTGTTTTGAGTTAAATTAATCCAACTTCTATCCATAGGTATTTTATTTTCACTATTCTCCCTAGGAATTAAAATATAAATATATAAATTTTTAATAAAATAAGTATAATAAATTTTTAACATCATCCAACTTTGTCATTGACTAGGGTAGGGTCTAGATTATACAAAACAAAATTTAACATAAAAATAATTCAATCTGACATGAAAAATAAAAACAACATAAATGAATAAATATTACCCCTCATAATAACAGGGTTGGATTTCATGGAAGAAGTTCACTAAGGTGAGGAGAGGGAAATAGATAGTGTGGAGGTTGAGGAAATGATCCCAGCAATGTCTGACTCAGAAAGAAGTAGGAGAGATCAGAGAGGTAGGGAGGAGGAGAGAGTGGTGGGGAAGTAGATAGGGTTCGACCACCATTGGGGGTGGTGGTCTCTAGGATATACAGAAGATATAACATTATCTTGGGAAGAATTTATGCTGAGGGGAATCACCGCGGTGGATTTCAAGGGAGGGGGGTTGGCGGTCGGCGTTCATTGATGATGGAGGGGAGAGGGGAGTCAGGGGTCGGGAGTTAGGGCCACATGGGTTAGGGTGGGGGTGGGGGAGTGGTTAATAAGGGATTTTTAAAGAATATAGTGGTAGTTTTATTAAAAATGATGCTAAATAAAATTAATAATGATGATTTTAGAAAACCACCATTATATTTTAAATTATATTCAAAAAAATTATTTAGCGGAAATTATAGGAAACACTACTAATAAACCACTGCTAAGGCCTCATTTTTTTGGAGTGCACACTATCACCCAAAGTACCATCAATGATGCTTCAAGATCAAAGGAGCATGTGTGGATTACTGCTAGAGGGATTCTAATTTGGGTCATCTCGATGAAACAAAATTACAATAAAACAAAGGATTGAACTATCAATAACTTATTTGTATAAATAATCTCAAGATTGATATAGTTCTTATTTTTAAATTAATTATAAATTTAGCTTAAATGAACCTCTATATTCTTTTATGTTTATTGAGTTGTGATCTTTAAGATATAATCATGAGACATGTCATTCTTCATCATGTTCTTATGATTTATTCGTTTGATTAAATGAAAATCCATCTTTATGAATGAGATTGACCAAATTATGATGCGCTTATAACCTATAGAAAGTAACAAAAATAGTGAAAAAAATGATTAGTCTTACTTAAAGGTTACTAAATACCAACTCCTTCTAGCAATCGAAGGAGGAACAACCAACGTATGAGACTAATTCCAAAACATAGATTAAAGAGATATGATGGATTCTATCCTATGATATAAAATAACATGAAATAATATGATAAAAAAGTCACACTACTTTAGTTTCACTAGTAGGTAATCCCTAAAGCGACTCAAAAATAAATCTTCATAAGTATTGAACGAATCATAAAAAGAGATATGTAGGGATGAAGAAAAGGCTCTTAAGGGGGCTACGGTCTGAGAATGAGGATGAGAACTGAGAAAAGGTGTTTAGGGGTTAATTATTTGAAGAAACTATACCCTTTTAATACCTATAAAAACTCATTTTTTCCCTATCAGGTGTCGATTCAAGGCTATCATATACTGAGTACCATTTCTAGAATAATTTTCAATAACACCAAATACCATAAGGTACTTGCAACACTAGGATTGGGCACCCAATTTTATACCTCCACCAAAACATCTTCATCTCTCTTCCTCATTCCCTCAATTTATATTCAATTACTATTAAAATCTCTTAACTTTAAAATTTATTACTTTAACAAATAAAACATTGAAAATTTAAAGAAAAAAACTAGCCCATGATTATGAGATTCATTACAAAAGGCCCCATATTATTATACACTATTTGCCTAAGGTGGTGGTTGAGTTATGTATGGATTAATTATCTTAAGTACAGTATGTTGGCCTCCATTCATCTCACCTTGTGGGAGTCAATATTAGAGTAAAGGTGATATGTGGCACAAAAATAAAGTCAATGGCATGTGATCAAATAATTCAAGTATGTTTATACATCTATAAAAACACAACTATTGTTTAATCATATATAAAATCACATATTAATTATCTTAAACCACATTATTTGAATAAGAAGGATGTGTATACGATGAATGAACAAAAAAATCATTTTTTATAGTTTATGAAGATTGTGACAAATGATTCAGTTATGGAACATAAATGTTTTTTAGGTGACCCATGTTTAAATGTGACCATATTCTCTAAATATGACATTAATGATTATACATTTTATACCAAATATTAGAACAAAAAAATTGTAGTTTAGAATAATGATATAATTGCTTACATTCAAGCATTGCATTTTTCAAGTGAAAAAAGTAAAAAAAAACAATATCTGCATCAATTTCATTTTATGGAGTTGTTGAAGATATATAGGGGATTGATTATATAAAAATTTTAGTACCAGTGTTCATGTGTAATAGAGTTGATGGTAAAAATGGTGTTAGAAATGATGAATTCAAATTTACACATATATGATGAATTCAAATTTACACATACATGTGTCATTGGATTTATAAATTTACTAACACAAAAAATGTCTATTTTTTAAAACAATATTTATGTTCACTATATTTTATAATGGGTTAATAAATAACTGGAACTAAAATAATTTTTATGACATTTCTAAAAACTGATGTTAAAAATAAATTTAGTATGTTAGTCACAATGACATTGTTTCATGACCTATGTTAAAAAAAGTCATTAAACCCCTTTTTTGAATAGTGAATTCACAATCAAATATATTCACTACCAAGATATATTTTTTTATCGGTGATAAAATATACTTTTTATAATCACTTAAAAAACTAGAAATAAAACTCAGGGTGATAAATGATGTCTACTTTTATCAGTTGTAATCTTGATAAAAATGTCTTTTATGAAAAAACACACTGATTGGGTAAAAAAGGAGATGAATAAATTAGATAGTTAAGAACACATTTCCAAAAATGAACATGGAGTAGCTGAAGAATATGCAGAGAATATGAATAATACTAAGTATATGGCCTTCAAGAACCATAATGATGATTTATTTTATTTCAAATTTAAATTTTCAAAAAACATGTGTATAACTGATCAAATAAATAAAAATAATTATTTTTTGTATAAATATTTTGCCCTATAAAGAAAGTCGGTTGTCATCGACCTTTAATCACATCCTTGAAATCAGAGCCACAACATCGTTCAAACCAATTTTTGATGGTGGTTGAAAGTGAAGGGCCCCTTCCCGCACAGATCTTTATCGAAAAAAATATATAACCACTCTACAATGGAGACGGTGGCCCGAAGAGATTTATAGGGTCAAATGTATAGTGTCTACTAAAACTAGAACTCCCGCATATAAATCCCACACCACTCCCCGCCTTTACCTAACATTTGGACACAATGGAAAAGCTCCTGAAACATTATGGAGTGGTCGGGGCATCCCTTTTAGTGGCGTTGCTGGTGGTAGGGTTATCAGAATCTCATCACATAGAGGATGACCAAGAACTCACAAGACATGGAAAAGGAGGCGGCGTAGGTGGAGGTGGAAGGTATGGTTGTTGGGGTTGTGTTGGTGGGGGCCATGGTGGTGGCGGTGGTGCTGGGGGGGCATTGGGGTGGCTCTACTAGGGACAAAGGAGGTGGTGGTGTTGTTGGGGGAGGTCATGGTGGCGGGGGTAGGAGGTGGTGCAGGAGGAGGCATAGGAGGTGTTGGCGAGGAGGTCATGGTGTAGGGGTTGGTGGCGGTGGTGTTGTTTGTGGCATTGGAGGTGGCTCCGATGGAGGCAAAGGAGGAGGAAGTGGTGGTGGTGTAGGGGGAAGTCATGGTGGGGGTAGGGTCGGAGGTGGTGTAGGCGGAGGCATAGGAGGTGGTGGCAGGGAGGTAAAGGTGGAGTGGTTGGCGGCGGCGGTGCCAGTGGCGTCATTGGGGGTGGTTCTGGTGGAGAAAAAGGAGGTGGTGGGGGTGTTGGGGGTGTTCATGGTGGCGGCGGGGCGGGAGGTGGTGCCGGCGGCGGCATAGGATGTGAAGGGGGTGCTGGAGGCGGGGGAGGAAAAGGTGTAGGTGGAGGGGTTGGTGGTGGTGGGGGAGTTGAAAGTGGGTGAGTTGCCGGGGGCGACAGAGGTTGATACGATGATGGACATGGTCACTGGGTATGATTCGAAGAAAGCAAGGGTCACATGTCCTTGATTTGAAAAAATTAAAATAAACTTTAGCATTGTAATCCCTCGCCCCCATCCATTTGAATGAAATGACACCCAGCATTTTTTTAATCCCATTAAAAAATAGAGCTTATTCATGTTTGTTCCTTGCCACATTTTAATGTCACTGCTACAAAATATGAAATATACGCCGGTATTATTTATCATCACTAGGTAAAATCGCTAATAAATTCCGCCTTTTATCAGTGTTTTTTTAGGACTGATAAACGGTATATTCAATTAAAAACAATTATATCATTAAAAATAATATATAAATATATAAATATATTTATATTCACAAAATATAACATGTTTTATTAAATGTGATTTATATATGACTAAATATACATTTTCACTTGATACATAAGATAGTTAAAAATGTGATATAAAATAAAAACTTATACATATATATATATATAATTTTCTTAAATATTATTCAAATAATACGAAATATGTATTATAAATCATATAAATTTATATATAAAATAGTTAGGGAAAAACTGTTTATTAATTTAACTAAAAATTTTAACATTAATTAAAAATTATCTACTCATTTAGAAAAAAAAATTATCAATGTCATTTTTATCAATTTGATGAATTTGTAAAAGAATTAATACTTAATTATTAATTAAAAAATTCATTAAATATGTTACACTTAACATGTCATAATAATTTCACTCATATACATATACAAAATTATATCAATTTTATATCGACAGATATACACAAATAATATAAATTGTTTATTAATATTTAATATTTAGTATTTTAATATAATATGTTTTTTATTGTTACATTTTTTCATTTTCTTCATTTATATTTAATATAGAATATTTATACTATTTATAATTAATATATATATATATATATATATTAAATTTATCCATTTTTATTAATATTTATTTCATTAACAATTTTTTTAATATTTTTTGTAATTTATTAATTTTTTATTTTTAATATTTTTTTATTTTTTTATTTTATTCATTTTTAATATTTATTGATATTTATTGATTAAAATTTAATGTTTTTAATATAGTTTTAATTTACATAATTAATATATATTTATTTTCATCTAAACATAAATTCATTTTTTTAATTATATAATTAATCTCCAATTCATTTTTTAAATTATTTTTAATCTTTTCACCTTTTAACTAAATTTCAATTATTTTTAACGTGAATTCATTTAGTATTATTTATTCATTAATAATGTTAAATTCTTGAGGGGTTGCGATGTTTTCGGAGCAGTGCTTTTGGAAATTTCATGACAGTTAGGTTTTTGATGCGTGATGGCCCCACTTGTAAACTGTTATTTCAATTCAGCTAACGTATTTATTTGACCTTTGAAGTAGGCTGATCAAAATAGGAAGTCGACTTTTTTTCTGAATGCCTCTACGTCTACGCCAACCGCTAGAATTTTGAAGGAGTAAGTTGCTCCATAAAAAGGTAATCGTGTTTCCTTTGCTGAAAAGGTGAGGATTAACCGATTTTCTATATATTCAAGGAGTGTGACCCCCTATAGATTCATGGAAAATGGATATTTGGCAATCATAAAAGAAAATCAGATATTGATTGCATAAAATCTTGAGGAATGCGAGCATTTTATTCTAGTGAGAATGACTTTCCAGGGAAAGGAAAATCCCTGAAATATCGAGTAGCTAAAGAATCAGCTTCTTCAAATTTGGGTCTTTGGTGGATGGAAAATTATCTCAATAGGTAAAGGGTGCTTTCAAATCTGAAAAGTTCGTCCAAGATACCTAGGATCAAATCTGGTAGGAGACATATTTCCAGGTACGGTAGTGGCACTATAGCAGCCAGAAATATTCACCCATTTGGGCTTTCGGGCCACCGGTTTGGTCCTCGGATCTTTCAAGGCATTCGGTTCACCCAAGTCCTTTGGGACTATAAGGATTTCGGGCCACCTCAAGGCCTTCGAACCACCTCAAGGCCTTCAGGTCATCTCAATCCATTTGGGGAACATGAAATTGTGCTTAATAGACCAGGAAAACTCTACAAGGAGACTCCTGATTAGGATACATAGCAGGCAAATTCACCAGAGCAGAAGCTAACAGATTTGGAAGAAAGAGAGGGTATGGAACTTTCCATCAGGACCAACTAGTTCTTGCACAAGAATCCTAACTGAACAATCATGCGAAGGTGGAGAGTTGAAATCATGAAGACACTGGGGAGGGGAAGTACCTATAAGTTATTGTCTGGATGATTTCCTCTAAGTCTTTTGGGTCATGTAATTTCATGACGCCTATGGGCCATGTAAGGGTTCCCTTTCAACCCTTATAATAGGGATTATCAAAAATGAATAAAAAGAATTCCTTCAGGCCATTTGGGGGTAAAGGGTACTTTCATATTGTCTTTCATTATGATAATCTCAAATCTAGAGCATGGGTTTTAGGATTCATATCCCTTAAACCAGGAATATTGAGGATCCAATATTTGGATCCATTCTTCAATCCGGACTTGATGGAGAATTGTGTCATTCAGACTTGGATACGAATACATGGTCTTCCCTAGTTTTTCTGGCATCCTCAACTATTGTGGGACATAGCTTCTTCATTAGGGGCACTAATTAAAATTGACAGAGAAACTATGATTACTTGATTTGGGAACTTTTCCAAAGTGTTGATGAAAATTAATCTTCAATCAACTCTTATTGATTCTATTATTTTTCTTGTTTCAGATAGATAATTGGAACTCTCAATAGAGTTTGAAAAGAAACCTTTATCTTGTAAGAAATGTGGAAATATTGGGCACTTGGAATCTGAATATTGAAGGGACCTTAATTATACCATTTGTAAGAAAAATGGACTTTTCACTATGAATTGAAAATTCAAAATTCCTCTTGCTGGAGACTTGAATAATGGAGGAGGTATGATGCATGATGGCATGAGGGGTCCCTTGGATGTGCATGGTAAATAGGGATCTGGTTTGGATCGGCCTCTTTCCAATCTAGTGGATCCTATAAATATGGTTGATGCAGATCAATCATTGGTGAAGCTTCCTAAGTTTGGAATTCTTGATGAGAGGAATGGATCTAGGGAGCCCTCTATTCCTACATTCTAGAGAATCCAGCTTGAAGGTGTGCAGACTGGTGTAGGGACCCTTTTTTCCTTATAATACTTTGAAATGTTTCTAGATATATTTTTAGAGCCAGACACTAAGACAAAGTGTGATTATGAGGTTCGGTGTGCCCAAAATTAATTTTATAGAAATATTAAATATATTTTTAGGGATAAAGGGGATTATATACCCTGATTGGGGGGGATTGAATCAAGGTATGAATATTCCTTTCAAAATTATTCCTGCCCCATTGGATCTTGACCTCTTTATTGTAAGGGTGTATTTATTTTCTCTTAAGTGTTTTTTTTATATTATTCTTTTCTTCTTTATCTAATGATGAAGAATTGAAAGTAAAGAAGGAGAGAAAGCACAGGGACACACATATTTTTACTTTGTTATCCCTCACATGGCTACATCCAAGGAGCGTACAATGATAATTTACTGATGTACCAAATCCACTAAGGATCACTGCCAATACAAGGTTTTTGTTAGATCACTTATATTCTCAGGTTCGCTGCCTTAAAAAATTCCAAGTGGACTCACGGTCCCTCTTGGTTAACAACCTTTCAAAATGTAAGTTATCGCTTCTCTCTCAACTGAAGTGTTCTCACTGGTCCTTCATAAAATTCCTCTTTTGATCACTTGAATCAATATCTTTTACACCTCATTTGGTGCATCATTAAGTTCCAATTTCATCCACTTGATTAATACCCCTTTACTACAGAATTACTGGGCAATCCCCTCTAGTTTGTGAAGATCACTGCTTACGCTAATCTTAGTTTCTTCATGAATCTCGCTTAGCCTTTACGATGCTCAAAACATTCAATAATCAAAAACCTTTTGCAAATATCACTTCCTTTCACAAAGCTCACTTCCTTTCATGAAGAAAACACCTTTCTCAAAGATCATACCTATTGTGAATCTTAGATACCCTTCACAAAGGTCATTACTTTCACAAATCATATATAGCATTTGCAAAGCTCAATACTTACATGATGCTTACAACTTTTTGTTGGCTTATATAGCCTTCATGAACTTCCTTTATTTGTGAAATTTTTTACAAAAACAACCTTCATGAACCACCTTTGTGAATTCAAAGCCTTTGTATTTTCATTAAGGATTTCTCTCAGCTCTCTAATCAAATGAGGGAGGTAGAAGCCTATTTATAGGTGTTTCCTCCTATTCCAAAAGCTTCTAATCTCACCACTGACTTTTCACAAATATCTCCAAACTCATTCACTAAGCTCCCTATTTTCAGGAAGCACTAGGGAAATTTTCCTATTCACGAAGCTTCTCGTAGTCGTGGAGAGTTCTCGTCTTTCCATCTCATGTTTTCGATGCTCCACACCTTCACGAAACCCATCCTTCACGACACTAAATGCCTTCGTAAAGATCCATTCCTTCATAAAACTCCAATATTCATGAAATCCTTTCACTTACAATATTTTTATAAGACATTAATGGAAATCCAACTATCATGATGATTGATCCATCCTCCAAATTTTGGACCCAAAAAATTTGGCAAACACTAGGAAGCAATGCCACCTTGTATATGAAATTTTCTATACCGCTTCTAGGGAATCCATTCCTTTGTATCGGCTCTTTGTCAATATATCGTGTCAACAATATATCAGGAACTTCACAACTAACCTTGGAAACCTACTTTTTCAACAAACTCAATCAACCCAAAATAGTACAATGTTACCTTGAGGTATTTTTTCACAAAAATCTCCCCCTTTGGGTTTGTTGACAATTCTATGCATTTTTATACTTCAATAAATCCCCCTTCAAACTTCTTCCAAAATTCATTTCTTTTAATTCAAATAGTGATCAAGGATTTACTCACCACAAACCCAAATCCCACATGAGCTATGAATGGGGTGAGAAACAAGAGTAGCATGAGAAGTTCATCAATGAATCACTTCATTACAAAAAACACTCAAATGGTTTCATCACAAACCCCATATATCAAAATATATAACCTTTGATTGATAATATTTAGCATCATCATATTTAAAACTCCCTATAATTTGATGTTACCCATATCAGCTTCTCCCCCTATCTTGATTAAGATATTGACTTCCCCTTTTATAGCCACAACTTCTCCCTCTTTTTCAATAAACCTGAAGGTCACTCCTTTGTGGTATTCAATAGGGTAAAGAACACATATTAGTACATTAGGTAAAAAACCATAGCTTGGGGAGAGGGGGTTCGACGAACTCTTGGTGCCTTATTCAACCCATATAGCACCTTTTTTAGCTGAGAAAATATGTTCTCATCTTCATGAATGAGAAATACATCTGGTTTATCAATATACACTTCTTCTTGCAGAACCTCATTCAGAAATGTTGACTTTACATCCATCTAGAAAACTTTAAAAAAAATCACTATTATGTCCAAGCATAATCTGATTGTCTCTAGCCTCACAATAGGTTAAAATGTTTCATAAACATCAATACTCTCACTCTTGGAGTACCCTTTTCACATAAGTCATTCTTTGTTTCAAATCATCATATCATCTCCATTCATCTTGTTGTGGAAGACCCATTAGGTCCTAAGAACATTCTTATCTATTGGAATCAAAATAGTCTCCCAAAAAACCTCTAGAATTGGAATAATATAAATCATTAATACCAATTTTTTATCTGAAATTAGATTTTTAATGACTCTTTAGATGAGGATACCACTTGTTGGAAACACTATTAATCTTATCTTTCAGCTTCTTGGTGTCCTGAAAATAGTCATTCGATACCATATTTTTAGAAAAAAATAGATAATTTTGAATCCATAAATGTTTCTAATTCTCCCCCAATCTATATTATTTCAGTGAAAAAATAACACTTAAACTAAGGAATGATTCCATTAGTTAAATATTCAAGTCAACTTAGAACCACTGGATCATTCAAGTATAGATTTGATAGAGCTTCACCTTAGAATCTTTATCATATAATATCCATTTTCCATATCACATAAATTTTAGATACTGATTAAAAAAATATAGTTTTTGTGTAGCACCACTCATTGAATTTGATACCATATATGAATTTTAAGGGATCATATTCTTCTTGTTTTATATATCTCCATTCAACTTTATGCACTCATTCCATTTTAGCACACACACACCCCATGGATTTTATCTCCCCCTTAGTTATGAACACATTTTAGCAAACATTGTAAACATTTAACACATTCAGAGAGAGGTTTCTCTGGAATCCTAAAGAAGAGGATTACAAACGATCCTAATGGATCAACCCTTTAATACTTTCATGAAAAACACTATACTCTTTATATTTCTATTCCAACTACCCACTCAACTTCAACTGTTGTAGAAATAGAATAGAAATTATTTACCCACATGTTGAGTCCTCTTCTGATATAAATATTTTTTAGGTTTGGTATTTTTTACAATTTGAGGTTTAAATCTACTAGAATAAATTTCCTTATTTGATGCTCCATAAGAATGATATTTTTCATGACTCTTTCTTTGAGTAGGAATCTTAACACTGGTCATCTACTCTTATCTCGTCTTCCATTGGAGGGTTATTTATATTTCATTCACTTCTTTCCTTGTGGAATGAAATTCAGATTTGTCAAGGAATTATCTATTCAATTTACTTGTATCAGTTATCTAAGTCATGCCACCATTTCTTGTTGGGGGAGAATCTTTCATTTAACTTACATTATTTTTATTCACAACTGGAGAATTTCCTCTCTTTTTTATTCATGATTGTTCACATTCTTTCCAGGTTATATTTTGTTAGTTTAACAGATGAGGTGATTGATACACCTTTTGTTTATCTCCTAGTGTATCCCTTGAGGGTGTAAAACTATTTTTCAACATATCATGTTGTCTTAAAATATATTCTTTTTTGGTATACACTGTCGGAGTTGGAGATCTCATTCTGGGTTCCTTTTCCTTCCCTTCCTTATTCTAGATGCAATATCTTCCCAAATGACCATGATTGGAACATATAAAACATCTCCCATTAAATAAATACCTCATGTAATCCTTTTTTGGTTGAGATGTTGATACAACTAGAGTTCTTATTCTAAAATTTATCTCTTGGGCTTCTTGAAACATACTCAATGTGTGCCATCCTTTCATAATAGTAACATTTCATGCCTACTTTATTCAAAGATACTCTTCTTTCTAATTTCTCAAGATACATCTTCTTATTCCCATATTTTGAAGTATTTCTATATTCATAGCATGAAATATATCCTAAATCCTCAAAAAAAACTTGATGTATTCCCATACATCCCACAGAAATAGAACATGTTGTCATTACTTCCTATAAAAAAATTAGGACCTTCTCCAGCACCTATACGAATTTTAATATTTCTAGAACTTTTAATAGATTTCTTCCTACCATGCATGAGAAAGGGTTCATCATATCCAATATCAGATTTTTCTAAACTATATAGCCTTTGGGATGATACATCCATTTCATGTTTTTCTATGAAATTGCATATTTTCTTTTATTTTCATTATTACCTTATAAAGTATAGATAAATAATAAATGAAAAACATCCTTTAATTTGGGTTTTCCTTTAGTATTAGATTTCTCTGCATTTTTCTTGATGGGTTCTGGCTCATCTCCCAATTTTTGAATATTTATATCCCTTGATTTAAGTTTCACATTAAGTTATCTCTTGAGATTCATCACACTAGTCATCTCATCTTCTAATGCACAAGTGAGCATATCCACTATGTCACTTTTCTCCATTATTTTAAAATTCATCTGAGAAATAAATTATTTAAAAAAACCATTCTCTTATTATAGCCTTTGATTCTCATGTACAAGTTCTGACTAGAGTGTAGCAAGATAATCATTTTTTGGATTCCAATTTCTGAATTTCTTTTGAGTTCAGATTCTTTCCCGCTTCATCAAATTTTAGTTTTTACAGTTCTTCTTTTTGGGAATCATTCTTCTCTCTTAGATATATGGATACTTAAAAAAGACTTTTATTTAATCCTTTTAGCTTTTTGACTTCAATTTCATCCACTTGGATATGGATATCTTTAGACTCATTTTCTTCATTCAATGATTGATCTAATTCCTTTACTACATACACAACTTCCAATTTTGGACTTCTTGGAATTTCTTCATCATCAGTAGTCCCGACATCAAATGGAATATTAGGTTCTTTACTCATTACTACAATATCATTGAATAATTAAATATTTTTGCTATTTTATTCATCCATACCATTCTTCATCATATTGTTTATTTCCTTAAATAGAACCAACTCTTTCCATTGACACTTCCACACTGAGGAAAACAACCAGACCACTGCTTCTTCTTTGAAGTTTTTCCCTTTTATATGGAACAACGATATAAGAGCAGACTGAAACTTTAATTTTAACAATAAAATGAACCAATTAGAAGAAAAATAATCTAATAAAATAAACCAATGCTATGATACCAATTATTACGCCCAAAAGGGGATCATATAACCAGAGGGGGGTGAATCAATGTATGTATATTCTTTTCAAAATTATTCTCATAGCACTTGATTATGACCTCTTTATCATAAGGTTTGACTTATTATTTATTAAGTGTTTATGCTGATATTATTATTTCCTTATTTATTTGATGATGATTCATTGAAAGTAATGTAGTAGAGTAAGCATAAGGACACACATATTTTTACTTGGTTCACCCTCATCAAGCTATATTCAAGGAGCATAAAATAACAATGTACAGATGTACCAAATACACCAAGGCACACTGCCAATACAAGATTCATACTAGATCACTTCTATACACAGCATCACCGCCTTAACAAATTCAGAGTAAACTCGTTATCCCTCTTATTTTAAAACCAATCATAATGTAAGAGCTCACAACTGATGTGTTCTTACTACCCCTTCAAAAGAATATTATTTTGATAACTTGAATCAATATGTTTTACACCTCATTTTGTGCATTATTAGGTTCCACATTCATCTGATTGATGAATACCCCTTTACTATAAAATTACCAGTGTATCCCTTAAAGTTTGTGAAGCACACTTCTTATGAAAATCTAAGTTTCTTCACAAATCTCACTTATCTGACATGATTCTCACAACTTTCATGAAGTACACACCTTTTTCAAAGCTCACTTACTTTCATGAATCACACACCTTTCGCGAATCTCACTTCATTTTTTGTATCTCAAAGCCTTTCGTAAAGCATACACCCTTTGCAAATATAATACCTTTTGTGAATCATTGATTTCCTTCACAAAGCTCATTACTTTCATGAAGCATAGATAGCCTTCATGAATCTCAATAATTTCTCTATTATTAAAAATTTTGGTTGGATTACATAAAATTAGAGAACTTCCTTTCTTCATGAACTTTTTTGTGAAAACAACCTTCGTGAATCACCTTTATGAATTCATAGCCATTGTATTTTCATTAAAGACAGCTCTCAACTCATTGTTCAAATGAGGGGGTAGAGGATTATTTATAGGTGTTTCCTCCCGTTATATAAGCTTCCAATATCAACACTTCCTTTTCACAATTCTCTCCAAATTTGTTTGTGAAGCTCACTATTTTTATGAACCACTACAGAAATTTTATAGTTTTAAAAGATTATCATAGTCATGTAGAGTTACTATCATTCCATTGCACATTTGCGATCATCCAAACCTTTGCATAAACCAGCCTTGATGGCACCAAATGCCTTCACAGACCTCTATTCCATCACGAAACTCAAATCTTCATGAAACCCATGAATTTTCAGTATTTTTATGAGGAATTCACAGAAATAAAACTTTTGTGATGATTGATCCATCCTCCGAATTT
This sequence comes from Viscum album, assembly GCA_963277665.1. Taxonomy (NCBI): domain Eukaryota; kingdom Viridiplantae; phylum Streptophyta; class Magnoliopsida; order Santalales; family Viscaceae; genus Viscum; species Viscum album. Next base: position 259,257,342 of record OY728150.1, read on the forward strand.
TGGACCCAAAAAAATTGTAAAACACTGGGAAATGATGCCACCTTGTATACGCAATTTTAGTTACCACTTTCAGGGAATCCATTCCATTGTCTTGGATCTTTATCAACATACTGTGTCAACAATATCTCTGGAACATCACAATTAACCATTGAAACATGATTCAACAAACACAATCAACCCAAAAACATTTTAATGTTACGTTGAGAGATTTTTACCCAAAAATTTCCCCATTTGGGTTTTTTGAAAATTATTCACTTTTTGATACCTCAATAAAGCTTCTTCCCTCTTCTTACAAAATTCACTTCTTGCGATTTAGATAATGACCATGGATTAATCACCACACACTCTAAGCCCACATGATCCATGATCGGTGTGAGAAATAAGGGTAGAATAAATATTTTATCAATGAATCACTTCATTCCAAAAACACTCAATTAACTTCATCACGAACCCTATATATCTTGATATATAACCTTTGATTGATCATCTTTAACACCGTCAGATTTAAAACTCACCCTACTTTTTTTCTCTCCCTATCAGCTTCTCCCCCTGTCTTGATTATGATATTTTCTCCCCCTTTTATATCCACAACTTCTCCCACTTTTTCAATGAACCCAAATGTCACTTATTTTTGGTTTTCCATAGGGTAAAGAACACAGATCAACGCTTTATGGAAAAATACATCATAACTTGGGGAGAGGGGGTACCATATCCACACATGATCAAATGTGGGGAATTGATAGAACTCTAAGAGCTAGTCGATGCCACTCAAACTCCTCTTTGGGTAAATATTTTTTCAAAATGTCTGCAACCTATTATTCTATAGTCACATACATTAACTTCATAAGCATGTACTCAACCTTCTCCTTGATAAAATGATACTTGATTTAAAATTTCTTCATCCATGAGTGATCGAGTGGATTTTTTCTCAGATTTATATCACTTGAATTATTGTAATGGATTCTGATTAGAGACTGCACTTCAACTCTCATACAATCAAGTTGTTGTTTCATCAATAATAACTACATAAAAGATTGATTTGATGCAATATATTTAGTTTCTATGGTGCTCAATGAAATGCAATCTTGTGTCTTACTTAGCAAAGAACTACAAAATCCACCAAGATCGAATCCACTACCTGATGTTGATTTTCTATAATCTACTAATCCAACCCATTCTACATCTATATAGCCCAATAACTCTTGTAGAGATTTGTTATTATACAAAAAACTGAAATCTACTATCCTCTTAATATATCAAAGTATTCTTTTTTACTGCAAGTTAGTGTCTTTCCTTGATATTTCTTTGATACCGTACTGCTTAGAATGTGGTAAAAACAATATCTGGTCATTTTCTTATTAAGTACTACAGACTTTTAATGATTTTCATGTATTATGTGACATTAACTGTTATTCCTTAATCATATCATGATAGTTTCAACTCAGTTTCTACCAGAGTCTCCATCTTCTTAGAATTATCCATTCCAAATATTCTCAAAACCTCCTTAGAAAAATTTTATTGTGAAATAAATATGCCATTCCTTCCTTGTGTCACCTATAAACCATGGGAAAAGGTCAGTTCACCAATTATTGACATTTTATACTCATTTTTCATGAATTTGGAAAACTATTTGCATTGTGGTTTATCTAATCCACCAAATATTATATTGTCGACATACACTAGCACCATAATCATTTGATTACTATCACAGTTTACATATAGATTATAATCAACTATGCCATACTTAAAACTAAGCTTCTTCAAAAATTGATTGATCCTTGAATACCATAGCCTCGGTGCTTTCCCCAACACATATAGCACATTTCTCAACCGATAAACTCTATTCTCGTCTTAATGAATGAAAAATATATCAGGATACATGATATAAACTTCTTTTTCTAGAACCTCACTCATAAATGCTAATTTGACATCCAACTAGAAAACTTTGAAATTTTTTTGCACTGATATGGTCAAGAATAATCTAATTGTATCTAGCCTTGCAACAGGTGGAAATGTTTCATCAATATCGATACCCTCACTCTTGGATAAACATTTTCACAGAGGTCGTTCTTTGTTTCAAACCATTGTATCATCTTTATTCAACTTATTACGGAACACCCATTTGGTATTGATGATATTCTTATCGATTAGTCTCAAAACCGTCTCCCAGAAAACCTCTAACATTAGACTGATATAAATCATTAATAACAATTTTTGAGTAGAATCTGAATGTTGAATTACTCTTCAGAATGAGGATACAAATTGTTGGAAACACTTTTAATCTTTTCTTGTAGCTTCTTGGTATCCAAAAAATAGCCATATGATACCATATTGTTAGAAAAAAATAGATAATCATGAATCAAATGAATGTTTCTACTTCTCCCCCAATAAGTATTCTTTCAGTGAAAAAATAACACTCAAACTGAGGAATGATTCCAATGGTTTAATGTTAAATACGACTTAGAACCACTGGATCATTAAGTTATAAATTTTACAGCTCTTCTGTTTCACATTAGAATCTTCATCATATATTCTCAATTTTCCACAACACACAACTTTCATATACTGATTCGAAAAATAGAGTTTTTATGTAACACCACTTGTTCAATTTGATACCGTATATGAATTTTAAGAGCTTAGATTCATCTTTTCGCATGTATCTCCATTCAACTTTAGCACTTGTTCCATTTCAACATACACACACCCCATTGATTATATCTCCGCCATAGTCATGCACACCTTTTAGCAGATATTAGAAGCATTTAACACATTTGGAGAGGGGAACAAGTGGAAATTGGACCATTTTCTAAGGGGTAATTGTGATGGGAGCCCGTCGTAAAAGGTCATTTGCGATAAGGACCTGTCACAATTTCCCCATCGCTGAAAATGGAATCACAAATATATTTTTTTCAACGGTCTGTCGCAAATTAATCTATTTGTGATGGGAAACCATCCCATCATAAATAGTTTATCCGTATTTTTTTTAAAAATCCTTTCATAATGGGCCCATCACAAATAACCTTTTGAGATGGGCCCATCACAAATAAATATTTGCGATGAGCCCATTGCAAAAAAATAAAAAAATATTAATAAAATTTAATAAAATAATAATAATAATAATAATAATAATAAAGTAGTAAAATAATAATACAATATGGAATAATAATAAAAAAATAATAAATAATAATAATATATGGAATAATAAAAATAATAATATAATAATAAAAACTAATAAAATTACTAAAAATATAATTAAATAATAAAATTTTAAAAAACATAATACTCATAAAAATATAAATAATAATAATAGTTATAAAATAATAAATAATATAATATAATAATTAAAATAATAAATAAATATTATAATATAATATAATAATAAAAATAATAAATATATAATATAATAATCAAAATAATAAAATAATAAAATAATACAAAACACAATATTCATGACAATATAAAAAACACACTATATATAAATATAAATATATGGAATAATAAAAATATTACAAAAATGTTTTGCATTCAAATGTTTATCATAGAAAAGTAAATAATTCACTGAGGGGGAAGGCCATCTGGTGGAGCTGGAGGAGCTGGTTGAGGGAACTCCATCCCTAAACAATGATTCATATATCACATGTACTCTATCATCTTCTAGTGTTATTGCTACTGGCATCGACGTGTCTCTTTCTTCTACTGTTGCTGTTATCGATAGAGCTCTTCCTTCTCCCTATGCAAACTCTCTATAAGCTCACCTTAAGCTCACAATTTCTCCTGATACTGTGTATAAGATAGTGATGATGACTATCCATAAGATCCTCTTGAGCTACATTATGACATCGTATAAGTATCATAATAACTCACAGGTGTTAATCGAGAGCTAATGCCAATAACTCAGCCTTTCTCGAAGAAATAATGGGTCACCTTCATCCATGTTGCCTCATAAAATATTGTTGCACTGGTCTAATCCTTGGTTTTATCCTGACTCTCAATCTATGGCTGATACATCGCAGCCTCATATGACTCATTCAATTGAAATTTAAAATTAAAATAGTTAAAATATTATTTACAGTTAATTTTAAAACTCAAAAAAATTATACTAGCGACAATCTGACGCTGGCGATCATATCTAATCTCTGTAGTGAAAGGATCATTGCAAATATTTCTATAAACATTAAACACGGTAATATTGGGATGTTCGAATTCCTATATGAATATTAAATAAACAATTTACATTTAAAGTTATAAAAATTATTTAAAAAAGGTACTTACCATATGTTCCCTATGCATACTGAATATATGACTACCAACTTGATGTGTCACCTCCTATCTGCCCCTATTCTATTGACCTACTAATGGTCTCCTCTAAAAATGGGTAGCCATCTAGTGTGATTATAATCCATCCCAAATGTGAGATGAAATGTAATCTAGTCGGTGGGCGTAACAAGACTGATAAAACTATGTGACTCCTACTTTCCTCATTGATGACCTCCTCAAATTGTGCAAAAACTGATGGCAACACTCTTTCATATGACCTTCCCATGCCTCTCAGATAGCTTTATGCATGCTATCATTTATGTGATACAAAAAACCCTATAAATAATTAATAATATCAAGTTATTGATTAAATAAATTTCAAAATAAATATTATTTATTTATGTACCAGCCAATTATTGAACATGTGGTGTTGAACATCAATAGGAATCTGATCCCATGTAACCCATGCTTTAGAAACCTAATTCTTTAATATAGTACTCCCATATCTGATAGCTATATGTAAAAAACTATGAAAAAAAAGAACCAATAATCAAACAATTAGTATATAAATAAATTAATGATAATTAATGAAAAGTAACTAAAACACACAAGTAAACATACATCTCCATGTGTGGATCGAAGCAAAGACATGGACGTCGCTCGGGGATAGGGTGAGGAATCGTCAATCTCACAAGACCATGACTCCTTTGATTCTTCACTGAACTATCAACAGTCTGAGGGTTAAATGATCTAACATCATTCTCATCACTTGGTAAATCAGCCCCCTCCAACTCACGAAACAGATCTGAGTCCATCTGAAACACAAAATGAATGTTTTTAAAAAGTATTTAATTATTGTTGTTAGAAAATAGTTGAAAACTACTATTATATATATATATATGATTATAACCATAATTTAACTGTTTCAATCTTCATCTTCATCCTCATCTTTGTATATAAAGGTGTCAACATCTTCATATTCTTCCTTAGTATCATCAATTTCTATAGAATTTTCAGTTTCATCATCTCTTATCATTTCAAATTCATTTGTTACATCAATAACATAATCTTCACCATCAACCCTTAACCGTGGTGTTTTATCATTGATATTCATGTCTCATTGTGAAAAATACAGATTTGGAGTAGTCACTTGAAAAATGTTAATTCCTTATACTTCAGCGGAACCACATTCACTTTGATAAACTAATTTTCTCAAGATTTAATTTTTATTATGCTCCACCAATCACTTAACTATATTGACGTATCATAATAATTTTCATAATAAATTTGATATTCTTGACAAGCTAATAAAAATGGTTCATTTACTGTAAGAAGTATTTTATATTTAATATCAATGATTCCATGGATCGTATGAACATGCAAGCCTCTCTCAGTATCTAACCACTAACATTTAAACATCATTATGTAATTCTGTCCTAGATAACATAGTTCAATTATTTCTGACGTCATGCTGTAAAATTCAACTTCTATTTCTCTATAGTGAGATCCTCTCGTGAAAACACCACTATTCATTATTATTTTTTGATTCCCCATATGGATGTGTATGGAATCGAAAACCATTCACCACATATGCATTATAATATTTAACCATTTTGGATGTTGGGTTACTCAATACACATAATAGATTATCAATTTTATCAGAATGTTGAGATACCTGAAAATTTGTAAAAACATTATCAATATAAAAAGTAATAAATTTATTTTATATGTTAAACTATAAATAATTTATGTAACCTATTTTTGAAACCATTAGGATTATTTTTCTGATGTTCTTCAAGAGTATCTGCTGTAATTTGTGGAAGTTGTTTCTTGATATGATTATCATATAGTATATAAATAAAATAATATTAATTCACTGTAATAAATGTTATAGAATAAGTTATAGGATCAGTAATAGTACAAATGGTTTCATTTCTTTATAGTTGAGAAAAATATATATATGAGCTATGTGGTGATCATCATCTGAAATCCATCATTCATGAACTCCACCAAATCCATGTTTGGGTTAATTAAAAACTGATAATTGATTTTTCATTTGATCATAAAAATTTCCCTCATTACGGCCCTTGTAGTTATGTTTTGAGATATATTTATATTGAAAGTAATTAGAGCAGAAAAAAGAAATTTCCTCCTGAAAATATGCTTATGAAATTGATCCTTCAATTGATGCTTTGTTATATACGTTTTTCTTCAATTTCTGCATGCATCTATCGAATGGGAACATCCATCGGAACATTACCATACCTCCATATTTTACTTCATGGGGAAAATGTAATATCAAATGTTCCATTGAATCATAGAAATCCAATGGGAAGATTTTTTACAGTTTAAATAAAATTAAAACAACATCTCCTTGCAGTCTACTTAGTGCATCGTAGTCTGTTGTCACTATAAAAATGTCTCAGAAAAAATATGATATATTTCTTAGTGCATCCCAAATAATAGAATTCAAAAAAATCTTAATCCAATCAGTAGAAGTATTTCCATTATAACGTGACATTCATGACTTTTTAATCCGATAATATAACCATTTCTAACACATCTGGACAAATTGAAAACATAACCATCTGGAGTCTCAAATCTACAATCCATTGACAAAATAATAATCAATTTTATTTGGAAATTATATAATCTAATTTTGGATTCATTAAATTCTATGATCTTACATTTTCAAATAGTTCAATTTTTAGTCACCTGCAAATTTGGGAAAGATATAATCATGCCTTTACATTATCTTTGGTCTTACCTGGTATATCCAAAAATGTATAAAATATATTATCAAAATAGTTCTTCTTAATTTTTATAACATCCAACATGTGACGGACTAACAAATCAGACCAATGTGGTAGATCCCAAAAAATTCTCTATTTTATCCAATTATGTTCTTTCCCAAAGGCATCAATTTTATATTGATTTGTAGTTAGTAAAAATGTAATGGTAGGTAATGAAAAGACAAATTATTTTAACTCCACGTCTGAGATCATTGTTGGAGGTCCATCTATTTCAATTTTTTCTTTTCTAAAATGACATATATTCCTTCGAAAATGATGATCGGTTGGAAGAAATTTGAAGTAACAGTAAAAAAATAAGGTTTTCTTCCATTGATGAGCATAAATGCTTTGATGTATCTCATATATTATAGTCATGATTTTAGACCATGTGTACTCTATTTATATAACATTCCATATGATGGAAAGTCACTAATTTTCCACATTAATGCATATTTTAGTAGAGAATTTTGTTTCGCAGCAACATCATATGTACTGACACCATTACTCCACAATAAATTTAATTCATCATTCAATGGATTCAAATAAACATCCGTATTCTTTTTTTAGATGTCCTGGAATTAATAAGGTCAAAAAGATATATGGCTCCTTCATCAACATCCAAGGAGGTAAATTATATGTACTTATAAAGATAATCCAACAAGAATATTGACTAGCGTAAGAACCAAATGGACAAAAACGGTCAGTAGAAAGACCCAATCACAAGTTTCAAGCATCTAAATCAAAATACAGATGCACTTGGACAAACCTTTTCCATGAATCACCATCAGAGGGATGATTTAAGCTTTTACTAGTTGAAATATTGGTTTTGTGCCATGACATCAATGATGTTGTGTTATGAGACATAAATAAATGCTACAATATGGGTGTAAATGAGAAATACCTCAACTATTTTATAAGAATCAATTAAGACTTCCCTAGTTGAGCCTCTTTATACCTTGATTTTCCACATGTAGGACAATTATCGAAGGACTCATTTTACCATTATATAAGATGCAATCATTTGACCATGCATGAATCTTCTGATAACCAAGACCCAGATAATTAACTAGCCTCCTGCTCTTATAGAAATTTTTAGGCAACACATTTCTTCAATTAATAGTGTTTTAACCAAAGAGAATATCTAATAAAAATAGCTATTTGACATTCCATTATCTGATTTAATTGCCATAAATTTTTCAACCACTTTAAACTTTCATATCTTGAAACCAGAATATAAGGCATCCTCAATGAACCTCAATAACTCATAAAATTGAGATGGTTCCAACTTAGGAATTAAATCAATATCATCCTGAGTTTCATTTTTGTGAAAAGATAGACTTTCCACATCATATACTAAATTTTGAAAATGTGATGGATCTGGAACCAAATTATTAGTATCTTCTCTGAAACTATGTTCACCATGTTGATACCAAAAAACATAATCTATTCAAAAGTCAAAATGCATTAAAATACCCCCAATGTTGTCAAATGTTTCAAACATCCTCTGATATCATTTCTTATATGGACACTTAATTTTCCCTTTTGAAACAAATTTTGGTTTTAATGATGCAAATGATAAGAAAGTTTTAACACCCTCAACATATACAAGATTTATACCAGAACCATTTGGATTCCTATGATGATTTATCCAAATGTGGTCATCTCATAATGATTGTTTTTGACTTCCTTATTCTATATTTCTCTAAAAATTATAAAATAATTAATTTTTTATGATTAATTTGATATAAGAAAAACACAATCCAAAATGAATTATTTTTTGTTAAGTATTCCTAATTATTAGTAGTTAAACCTGATTATTAGTAGTTACTACCAATTATTAATAATTATCGCTAACAATTACAAATTACCACTAGTTATTAGTAATTATTACTAATTATTATTAATTAATTCTATTTATTACTAATTATCACGAATTATCACTAATTATTACTAATTATCACTAATTATTAGTAATTTTCACTAATTATTACTATTTATTACTATTTATTACTATTTATTACTAATTATTACTAATTATTACTATTTATTACTATTTATTACTATTTGTTACTATTTATGACTATTTATAACTAATTATTACAATTTATTGCAAATTATTGTAATTTTTTACTAGTTATTACAATTTATTATTAATTATTACAATCTATTACAAATTATTACTAATTAGTGGTAATTACTGCTAATTATTACTATTTATTAAATTTTTTTACTATTTTTTACTATTTTTTACAATTTTTACTATTTTTTACTATTTTTTACTATTTTTCTACTGATTATTAATATTTATTAATAATTATTAATAATTATTACTATTTATTACTAATTATTACAAATTATTATATTTATTACTAATTATTACTAATTATTACTAATTATTATTTTTTATTAATACTTATTACTAATTACGGTTATTTATTACTAATTACAATTACTTATTACTATTTACCGCTAATTATTACTAATTACCACTAACTATTTGTAATTATTCTAATTATTACTAATTACCACTAATTATTACTAATTATTACTAATTATTACTAATTATTACTATTTATTACTATTTATTAATAATTATAACTAATTGTTACTAATTGTTACTAATTATTACTAATTAAAACTATTTATTACAATTTATAACTATTTATTACTAATTACCACTAATTATTTCTAATTACAACTAATTATTACTAATTACCTCTATTTATTACTAATTACCAAAAATTATTACAAATTACCATTAATTATTATTAATTATTCTAATTATTACTAATAAAAATTATTTATTACTAATTATTCCTAATTATTATTAATTATTCCTAATTATTTCTAATTATTTATAATTATTTCTAATTATTTATAATTATTTATAATTATTAATAATTATTACTAATTATTACTATTTAATACTATTTATTACTAATTATTACTATTTATTACTATTTAATACTACTTATTACAAATTATTACTAATTATTACTAATTATAACTAATTATTACTAATTGTTACTAATTAATACTAATTATTACTAATTATTACTAATTATTACTAATAATTTCTAATTATTAGAATTTATCATTATTTATTAGTATTTATTACTAATTATTTCTAATTATTACTAATTACTGCTATCATTTACTAATTAGTACTAATTACCACTATTATTTACTACTTACTGCTAATTACAGCTATTTATTACTAATTATTACTAATTACCACTATTTATTACTATTTATTTCTAATTACCGCTATTTATTTCTATTTATTAGTAATTGCCACTATTTATTCCTATTTATTACTAATTACCCCTATTTATTAATAATTGTTAAAAAAATCCTAATTATTACTATTTATTACTATTTATTACTAATTATTACTAATTATTCTTAATTATTAATAATTATTTATATTTATTTCTAATTATAGCTATTTATTACTAATTACCACTATTTATTACTAATTATTGTCATTTATTTCTATTTATTACTAATTACCGCTATTTATTACTATTTATTACTAATTACCCCTATTTATTCCTATTTATTACTAATTACCACTATTTATTCCTATTTACTACTAATTGACACTATTTATTATTAATTAGTACTAATTAGTACTAATTATTATTAATTATTCTTAATCACTGCTTTTTATTACTAATTACCGCTATTTATTACTAATTACCGGTATTGATTGTTAATTATCACTATTTATTTCTAATTACAGCTATATCTTACTAATTACCCCTAATTATTACTAATTACCACTATTTATTACTAATTATTACTAATTATTAATATTTACCACTATTTATTACTATTTATTACTAATTATTACAAATTATTACTAATTATTAGTAATTATTACTAATTATTAGTAATTATTACTAATTATTACGATTTGTCACTAATTATTACTATTTATTACTATTTATTACTGTTTATTGCTATTTATTTCTATTTACCACTATTTATTACTTATTATTAATATTTATTACAATTTATTACTATTTATTACTATTTATTACTTGTTTTTACTAATTATTACTAATTATTATTAATTTCGCCATTTATTCCAAATTAATACTATATAAACTATTTATTACTATTTATTACTAATTATTACAATTTATTACTATTTAATACTAGTTATTACTAATTACTACTAATTAATTCTGAATAATACTAAATAATTCTAATTTATACTAATTAATACTAATTACTACTAATTACTACAAATTACTAATAATTGATACTAATTGCACGTAATTATTATTAATTAATGATAATTGAACCAAATTATTACAAATTAATAGTATTTAATTTTAAATAAAATTTTAAATCTTAATGAAACAACAAATTTGTACAAATAAATATTACAAAATAAAACTCTCTAATTCTAATTTAATTTAATTACCGCTAATTCATAATAATTATTACTAATATAAATTAAAATGAATTAACTGAAAAATAAAAGCAATAAATAAATACCTTTAAACTGAATCTTTCGTTGGATGCAGGTCCTGAAAATCGGCCCGTTGTAAAATTTGAAAGTTTGAAAAAAAACTATAGAGAGAATTATGAAAGCAGAGAAGGATAGAGGAGTTGATAGAATTATTAAATGAGAAAAAAAAAACGAATGGGGGTATATATAGGTTAGATCATTTGCAATAGGGGTATTCGCGACGGGATTCCCGTCGCAAATATTAATATTTGTGATGGGTCCCATCTCAAATAGTTATTCGTTTATTAATTGAGGCGGCGGTAAAAATAGTATTTGCGATGGGACGAGTCGCAAATACTATCAGGCCGACACATTATTTGTGATGGGACTCGTCGTAAATAGTTCATAGGTTATTAATTGAGGCGGTGGTAAAAGTTAGTATTTGCGAAGGGACTCATCGCAAATACTATCTTGGTGACAAATTATATGCGACGACCCGTCACAAATAATATGTTGCCAACATATTTTTTTCGACGGGGATCCCCCCCCCCCGTCGCAAATAACAGAATCCCATGAAGAGTATTTGTGACGGGGGTTTAGTCTTGGTCGCAAATACTTTTCCCGCGCTAACGCGTGCACGGTGCACCAAAGGTATTTGCGAAAGATCATCGCAAATACCTGTTTTTATGGACTATTTGCGATGGATCGATATTCCCATTGCAATAAGTCTTTTTTTTGTAGTGGGTTTCCTCTAGAATCCTCAAGAAGAGGATTATGGTCGATCTTAATGAATCAACCTTTTAATACTTTCTTGCAAAGTGATGTACTTTTTGTGCATGTTCCAATTGCCCAACCAACTTCAACTGTTCTAGCCATATGACTAGATTTTTCTTTACCCACATACTGATTCTTCTTCTAATATGTAGATTTTTCAAGTTTAGTCTTTTTCACAATTTGGGTTTTAATCCCACTAGTATAAATTTCCTTCTTTGATGCTCCACCGAATTTCCATTTTTTCATGAATCTTTCTTTGAGTAGGACTCTTTCAATTGGTCGACTACTTTTGTCTCATCCTCCATTGGAGGGTTCTTTTCCTTTCCTTCACTTCTTGCCTTGTGGCATGAAATGTGCATTTGTCACGACATTCTCTATTCAAATTTCATGTATCAGTTATACGAGTCATGTCACCCTTTCTTGTTGGGGTTGAATCATTCCTTGAACTTACATTCTCAATACTGAAAACTGGAGCATCTCCCCAAGTTTGTTCACATTCTTTCCAGGAAAGCTTTTATGAGTGTAACATAGGAGATAATTGATATGGAATTTGTTGAGCTCCATTTGTATCCCCTAAGGTCGTAAACCTATTTTTCAACTTATCATGTTCACTTCCATTATATGCTTTTTCGGTATACTCTACCGAACTTAGGGATCTCTTTCTTTGTTCTTTTTCCTTCCCCTCTTTCTTCTAGCTAAAATATCTTTCCAAATTCCCATGATTGGCACATATAAATCATCTCCCATTAAAACATACCTCTCGTCGTCATTTTTTAGTTGAGATATTGATACAACTAGAGTTCTTATTCTGAAATTGAGCTTCTATCCTTATTGACACATACTCATAGTGTGTCCTAATCTTCCACAATATTAGCATTTCATGCCTACTTTTTTCTGAGATACTATTATTTCTGATTTCTAAATATTCTTATGCTTATTCTCAAATTTGGAAGTATTTCTATATTCACAGCATGAAATATATTCCCAATCCTCAAAACAAAAACATGAAGTGTGGTCATCCATCCCATAAAAATAACACATGTTGTCATTGCTTCTTCTAAAATTCTTTTTAGGTCCGTCTCCAACACCTATAGGATTTTTCTTATTTCTAGAACTGTTAACAACTCTATTTCTATCATGAATGGGAGAGGGCTCATCATATCCAATACCAAACTTTCCAAAACTAGATGCACTTTGGAATAGGCTAATCATTTCATTTTTTCCTTCTAAAATTCCATTTTTTTCTTTTGATTTTATTATTACCTTCCAAAGGATAGTTAAATAATAATTGAAAAACATCATTTAATTTGGTATTTCCTTTGGCATTAGATTTATCCACTTCTTTCTTGATCGATTCTATCTCTTCTCCCAATTGTTGAATCTTCATATCCCTTGATTAAAGTTGTGCATTAATTTATCATTTGGGATTCATCCCACTACTCATCTAATCTTCCAATACACATGTGAGATTATCCACCATGTCATTTTGCACCTTTATTTTAAAATTCATCAGAGTAATAGAGTCTTTAAATCACCCATTCTCTTATTTTATCTTTTGATTCCCATGTACTAGTTTTGACTGGTCTATAGCAAGATCGTTATTTTTCTCTTCAAAATTCTAAATTTCTTCTGAGATCATGTTCTTTAGCACTTCATTATATTCTAGTTTTTGTAGTTATTTAGCATGGGAATCATTGTTCTATCTCATATCTATGGGATCTTTAATAAGACTTTTATTTAATCCTTTTAGCTTATTGACTTCAATATCCTGCACTTGGATCCAGATTTTTTATACTCATTTTCTTCATTCAAATTTTGATCTAATATATTTGTTACATGGAAAACTTACACTTTTCAAATTCTTGGAATTTCTTCATCATCAGTAGTCCCAACATCACTTGGAATATTAAGTTCTTCACTCATTCCTACATCATCTCTGAATGCGTAAATATTTTCACTATTTGATTCATCCAACCATTCTTCATCATATTATTGATTTCCTTCAACTGAATCACACACTTTCCAATGACACCTCCAAACTGAGGAATACAACTAGACTTCTGCTTATTCTTTGAAGTTCTGTCCTTTACCATGACACAATGAGATAAGGAAAGACTAAAACATTAATTTCAACAATCAAATGAACTAGGTTAGAGAAAGAAATCTAATAAAAGAAACCATTGATCTGATACCAATTGTTAGGACCAAAAGGGGCGTAGATACCCTGAGGGGGTGAATTAGGGTATGGATATTCTTTTGAAAATTTATCATCCCCAGCTGGATCTTGACGTATTTATTATAAGGGTCACTTTATTTTTTCTTAAGAGTTTATACTGATATTATTCTTTCCCTCATTATCTGATGATGATGCATTAAAAGTAAAATAGGAGAACAAACATAAGGAAACCTAGATTTTTATTTGGTTCACCCTCACTGATCTACATAAAAGGAGCATACAACTACAATGTACCTATATACCAAATTCAATAAGGATCATTGCCAATACAAGGTTTAGTCTAGATCAATTTTATGCCCAGGATCACTACCTTAAAAAATTCAGAGTGGACTCGTTGTCCCTCTTGGTTTACAATCAATCACAATGTAAGATCTCATTGCTCTCTCAACTGAAGTATGATCACCTCTCCTTTAATATAATATTATTTTTATCACTTGAATCAATATGTTTTACACCTAATTTGGTGAATCATTAAGATCCACTTTCACCTGCTTGATGAATACCCCTTTACCAAAAAATTACTCAACAATCCCTTTAAGTTCGGGAATCTCGCTGCTTACACAAATATCAGTTTCTTCACAAATCTAACTTAGCCTTCGAGATTCTCCCAACTTTTAGAAAGCATAAACCTTTCATGAATCTCACATCCTTTTGAGAATCCCACACCTTTGGTGAAAATCACTTCCTTTTGAAAAACTCACGGAATATCATGAAGCACACACCTTTCTCAAATATTAGATAACCTTCAGGAAGTTCATTACTTTCATAAAGCATACATAGACTTCAGGAATCTCAATACTTTCACGATGCTTACAGCTTTCAATTGGATTACATATCCTTTGTGAAATCCCTTTCATAATGAAATGTTTTGAAAAAATAACCATCATGAACTTAGAGCCTTTGTATTTTCATTAAGGATTTATCTTACCTATCTGCTCAAATGAGGGGGGTAGAGTCGTATTTATAGGAATTTTCTCCCATTCTACAAGCTTTTATGCTCACCGCTAAATTTTTTTGAATCTCTACAAAATTTTTCATTTAGATCCATTTTTTCACAAAGAATTAGGTAAATTTTCCCATTTGCGAAGCTTCTCATATTCATAGAGAGTTACAGTCTTTCCATTGCGTGTTCCCGATGCTCCACACCTTTCTGAAACCCATCCTTCATGACATTGAATTCCTTTACAAAGCTCTATTCATTTGTAAAACTCCAATATTCACAAAATCCATAACTTTTTCATATTTTTATGATACATTCATAGATTTCCAACTATCATGATGATTGAGCCGTCATCCAAATTTTAGACCCCAAAAATTTGGAAAACAAAAGGAAATGATGCCACCTTGTATACACAATTTCTTATACCACTTCTAAGGAACCCATTCCTTTATCTTGGATATTTTTTTAACATACCATGTCAAAAATATCTATGGAACTCCATAAATAACCTTGGAAAACATCTTTTTCAACAAACACAGTCAACCCAAAAACACTGTAATGTTACCTTTAGGGATTTTTTCCCAACACATATTTCATATTATGCATGCGTAGTTTCTTAAAGAAAATGGGATAAGTCTTAAATAGAATCTTAAATCAAAAATATGAGACCGCATTTGATTATGGAACATGAGTTTTACCCTATTTAAAATCTGAAATAGGTCGGCACAGGGTGTTCATATATAATGGTCATTGGCAGTACATTTTATAGATTATTTAATTAATTAAATTAATTAATTGATTAATTTAAACTAACAGAATCCCTATATTAATAAAAAGTTAATAAAGGATCACCCGGGGTAGCCACATAACCTTGGGATCACTGAAAGGATTTCCTTCCACCCTCCATTGGAAAATTAGAATCAGACGATGACTAAACTCTAGATCCATGAAAATTGATGCATAGGGAATGCAACAACTACTCTCAATCGTTGTTAAGTGTGTTCTTCATTATAAAAAAAACAGAACCAGATAGTACTCTTCAATTTTTTTATTCGTCCTTTATTTATTAAATTATTGATAAATATCTTTCTTGATTCCTTGATCTACATCAATTCAGAACCCTTTTCATGCACTAGTGTACATATTAAATTTTTTTATTCAATTATTTATCACCCAAAATATCCATGATTATGTTCATTGGATAATAATTATTCACCTTTTTTTGGTTCTTTTATCCCTTTGGTTCTTCGTGTTCTTCACCATTGGGATTCAGGGCCATGGATCGACGTTGATGGGTGGGACCGAGTCAAATCGGACCCCCAAATTCACTGAGGAATCACATATAATGAATGAATTAATGATCAGAGGATAGATAAAGATGTGTCATGGGATATGGGTGATGAATCATGTGGATATTGGATCCAATATAAAATGAATATTAATGGAGGTTTCTGGGGTGTGCGACGAACCACCATGGTTGATGGATACCAATTTATGGACACCGAGTAGCCAGAAACGATGAATATATGAAAGATCCACTTATTTCGAGTCGTTAGAGGCGAGATCCATGACTTAGGATCTATATTTGGAATGCTTGAGAGTATATCTAACTTTATGTGAAAAACCTGACTACGTGTCATGTAGTTCATATAAAATTCACCATGTAGTACCCCTACATCTACGGTGCTAGGGTTCATGAAAAGTTAAGGATGACACAAAATGTATCCATCCCCAGGTGGACAATCCGTGCAACAGGTGCACACGGGCAAGACCCCATATGGGAGAACACATCATGTATCGAATTACATAGACACATATAGACTTACATGGACATGACCAGGGGTATGGATAGGACCCTGGGTGGTTAAGGAATGTCGTTTAGTCCACCTACATGTCATGTACCCCTCCTTCCATTATAAATAACCTTCATTCTATCATATATTCTTCAATTGGACTCGGATTTTGGTCCTCGATTAGCCTATCCTGATTTTTTTCCACATAAAATGTGATGGTATCCTTTGTAGTGTCTTTTGAGATATGATGTGAAATTTATCGAGTGTGACACTTATTTTTGCGGTGATCAACAACGATAGTGATCAAGCATGATCATTAGAGTGGTACCCCCATGATGGACAAGGGTGTGGGTACTCTATCTATCTATTGAGTGGTACCCCCTGATGGATCAGGGAATAGGTCCTCTACCTTCTGAGTGGTACCCCCTCACGCACCAGGGCATGGGTCCTCTACCTCATGAGTGGTACCCACCTAATGCACTTGGGTGTTAACCCTCTATCTATGGATTGGTTACCCATATGACATTAGGGTGAGAGTCATCTATCTATTGAGTGGAACCCCTGACACACTAGGGCACGGGTTCTCTACCCAGTGAGTTATACTCCCTATCATATAGGTCATGATTCCTCCTTATACTGAGTGGTAGACCTTATTACATTAGGGTGCAGGTTCCCAATCCAATGAGTGGAACACCCTAGTGGATGAGAGCACAAGTCCTCTACCTATTTAGTTCTAATGTCCCATGACTTGACACTATCTCACATGACCAAAATAGGTTGGTTACAAGACCTCAAGCACACCTCCCCATATGACATAGTCTTCTGACTAGTATTGAGGGTGTGATATGTATAGTGGGGAGGCTATACCCCTTGGTTACAGAGTTACAACATAGTGGAATTATCCAATAACAATAATAAATATAAAAGTATGGAAATAAAGGAAACAATATAATACCATATAATGCCAATAATAAAATCTAACTAAATGACCAATATTATGGAATCCCTCCTTTTTATTACATTATACAAAACAGAGGATCTTTTAAAGTTTATTTTTTTGGAAAAAAGGTACATAATACATGAAAACCTAAAACATTATTATATTCCACTTGAAAGGATTATTAAAGGTTCATATTAAGTACATTTATAGAATCTAATAACCTAGGTACATGCATCAAAGGAAAGGGTGGGCATAATTCCCAGTAAGGGAAAAGAGGGGAAACAATTTACTTGTGATCTTGGGGAATATCAATAAGAACTTGAGGAAATACATAAAGGCATGAGAAAGATGAATATAAATATAATAATAAAATGAATCATAACTTTTAAATATGTATAAACCATTTAATTTAGACATTCATAAGCATATAACCAAGTTTTGTCATCATGGTGTCATAGAAATTACCAAGGTTATTCACCAAGGTATCGTAAAACATGTCATCTCTATTGATTAAATTCTTTACCCGATTCATTGGAACGGTATCAAGGAAAAACCTTTATATTAATTGGTTAATTTGAGACACATATATAATAAAAAAATCATAATTAACCATCGGAGAATAAAAGAAATGGGTTTCATATATAAATCATGGTTTTTTAAAAAGTGCTTAAAAACATGATCAATATGTCATTTATAACCCACAGAAATGGAATGAGGGTTTTATGTATGTCAATTATAGAATAAAATAAATCATTTTTACATCTATGTGAATACCCCAAGAGAATAAATAGGTTTGGGTATTTACAAAAGAAAATAAAATAATTTCTTGAGAAAAAGAGAGAAATTTTGAGAAGAAAATTCTATAGCATAACGAGTATGAAACATGGTTATTAAAAACTTTAAAAAGAGAGGGGAAAAGGGTATAAAATTAATAAAAGATTATTAATATATTAAAGGGATAGAATAAAATAGATATAATAACATTTTATGTAAATTTTAAATATATACCACATAAAAAGATAACTAAAAATGAATAAAGAAGTTGAGATTTCCCTTACCTTGAATAGTAACTCCTAAAACTCAAAGATATGGACCTTGGGGGCTTGAAAACACCTTGTGAGCACTCCTTGGGAGGTAATAATATCATAAAATCGTATAGAATTAATTTTTAATGAAATTAAACCATAATAATGGGTAGGTATTTATAGATAATTTGAGGTAGTTTTTTATTAATTTTCTTGGACACCTGAGTAGTAGTATTTGCAAAACCATGATCTTGACCATGGTATTTGCAAATGGTATTGGAAAATTGGTACACCTATTACATTATTATAATCCAAAAGAGTTGAAAAAAAATTTATAATACTCATTAATCCATTATGACATAGTTATGATGTCATTAAACATACCGAAATGCTCAAACTGTATTTTTACTATTCAAAAAAAATAAAGTATTTTATAAAATTCTAATAAATTAACCCTTACCTAATATAAAAGTTATTATTTAAAAAATGAAAATTATTTTATCATAATAATTATATAAATATGATAAATTTATGTTTTAACTATAAAAATAATTATTTATTAAAAATAATTGCGGGCGGAAAATTTATAGTGAATGCATAGAAAAATTTCTGACATTTAAAAAAAATAAAATTATTTTATCATTTAGAATTAAAAAGAAGTGTTTTTATAACACTATTTAATTATAATAAACATTATTAATAAAACCTTAGTTTAATATAATAATTTATATATCTCTAAAAAAGTACAATTTTTTCCCTAAAAATCAATTTATCAAATTTCGTCTTAATTTTTAAGAAAAACTATACTTAAAAAATGTTGAAAAAAAAATTATTTAAACAAAGGGATTAAGTTCTAAGTAACAAGGTACTTGACATATAACCCCTTATGAAAACTACATATGACCTAAGGGTAAGGTGTGTGATTTTGATAGACTCTTAGGGCGGCTAAGATAACATTACTCGAGTGGTAATCTCTACTAAGTTAAACTTATCCCATATGAAATTTCATTCAAGATAAACATATTGTAGATAAAATTGGGCTTGGTCAAGAGATAACACCAAAGATTCTACCTCTATCCAAAGTTCTAAATAATGGGATTCATATTGTATGATTCTACTAGATGATGCCATCGACTCTTCTCGCTACATTAATTAATTGTTATCATTTATATTTATAACACTATTTATAAAGTTAAAATTATTATTAAGAGTATTGTTTCCAATTTTCGTAATTGAAAAATGGTCATATAACAGTCGAAACCCAATGGTCACATTTCAATTATACTCACTTCATTATTAAATGTATTTAGTTTTGTTGAGTACAAAATAATATAACAAACATTTATAGGAAACATTTATTCTTCAAAAAGTTCAGTTCATTACATTATTACCCCCTTCAGAAATTTCATCCCTGAAATTTCAACTCATTTTCTTAGTTAAGAAAATGTGATGGTACTTCTACCTCATTGTTTCCTCTAGTTCCCACATGACTTCTTCATATTTTTGGTTCATCCAAAATACTTTAACGTGGTGGGTTGTCTTGTTACATAGAACCTTGTATATATGGTCCAAGATCTACACCAGCTACTCATCATAAGAGAGTTCATATTACAGTTCTACCACATATGGATTTAGTACACGTGAATGGTTAGTTGTGTACTACCTCAATAGAGATACATGGAAAATATCATGAACTTATGATATATTTGGAGGATGTGAAAGTCAATAGGCCACTACTCTTATGTGATCAAGGATTTCATAAGGGCCAATGTACCTGAGGGTTAGATTCCATTTCTTCCCAAACCTCATGACTCTCTTCCGTGAAATTCAGAGGAAGAATTTTTCACCAACATCGTACTTCAATTCCCTTCAACGGTGGTCAGCAAAACTCTTCTACCGACTCTGAGAAACCTTTATGTGTTGTTAGATGGAATGAACCTTTTATGCCATCTATTGCACAATATCAGGCCCAAGAATCTTTCTCTCACCAACTTCATCCCAAAAAGTAGGATTTCTACCACGCTTCCCATATATATCTTCATAGAGTGCCATTTGAATACTTGAATTGAATCACTTGTTGTATGTGAACTCAACTAATGGGAGATTTTGATCCCATCCACCTTTAAATTACATTGAGCATGTTTTCAACATATCCTTAAGTGTCTGAATACTTTTTTTAGATTGGCCATTAGTTTGGTAATGATAATCCATATTAAAATTCAATTCGATACTTTGAGCATGTTGAAGGTTTCCCCATAATTTTGATGTGAACCTTGGATAATGATTAGATATGATAAAAAGTGGAACTCCATGAAACCTTACCACTTATTTTATGTATATCTTGGCGATTTGGTCAAGAGATAAATATTTCCAAATAGAGATAAAATGGATAGTCTTGGTGATATGGTTGACTATAAGCCATATCGCATTGTTTCCTTTGGAAGTTCTCGGGAGACCAGTGACAAAGTCCATATTGATATTGTCCCACTTCCATGCTAGTATGGGTAGTGGTTTTAATACCCTTTTAGGAATTTGTCTCGCTGCCTTCACTTATTGACACACCAGGCACCGTATAGTATAGTCAAAAATCTCCTTTTTCATATTATCCCACCAATAACGATCACGAAGGTCCCCATACATTTTCATGATTCTAGGATTTATATAGAAAGTAGATCTATGAGCTTCATCCATCATCTCCTTCTTTATTTTAGTAATAGATGAAACACATATCCTTGTATGAAATTTCATTACACCTTCTTGATCAATATTGAACTCAAGAAACTTCCCATTTTTTACAGCCTCTATCTTCTTCTATAAAAAAGGATCTTCCTTTTGAGATTTTTTTATCTTATCTAGTAATTAAGGTTGATAAATCATTTGGGATAGGTTTTATGATGTCCCTTCCCTCATGATTCCCATGTCTAGTTTTACAAGGTCTTTGATTAAAGGATCTTCTTAAATCCTCATCATTTCCAAAACAACAAGGTATTTCCAACTTAATGCATTAACGACTTTGTTTTCTATTCTGGGATGATAATGAATTTAAAAATCATAGTCTCTAAGAATTTCCAACCATATCCTCTAACTCATATTAAATTCCTTTTAAATGAAAATATACTTTAAACTTTTACGGTCTATGTATATATCACATTTATCCCCATAAATATAGTGCCTCAATATATTTAGAGAAAAAACAACCATATCTAGCTCTAGGTCATGCATAGGATAGTTTTCCTCGTGAGGCTTCAACTGTCAAGATGCATAAGCAATCACCTTGTCATTTTCCATGAGGACGCACCCAATCCCTTTAAGAGATGCATCTTTAAAAATAATGAATCCTTCTCTGATAGAGGGTAGAGTTAACATAGGCGTAATAACCAATCTCTTCTTAAGATCTTGAAACTTTATTCACACTCCTTTTTTCAGATGAACTTGACCCCTTTTTGAGTTAACATGGTTAGTGTATTATAAAGTCATGAAAGGTTTTTCAAAAAACTCATGTAATATCTTGAAAAACCAAGGAAACTATGAATCTTAGTTACTTTTGTAGGATGAGGCCACTCCTCCAAAACCTTTGTCTTTGTAGGGTCAACTGAGATTCCTTTATTGGTTATAATGTTCCCCAAGAAAGAAACTTGTTGTAACCAAATTCACATTTTCTAAAATTTCCAAATAACCTCTCCTTTCACAGAATTTGAAATATAACACCTAGATGATCCTCGTGCTCCTTGAGACTTTTGGAGTATATCAGAATATCATCAATAAAAACTACCACAAATTCATCAAGGTAGTACTTAAAGGATCTATGCATAAAATCAATAAAAATATAAGGATCATTATTCAAGTCAAAGGGAATAATAAAAAAACTCTTAATTTCTATATCTTGATCAGAAGAAGGTCTTTGGAATATCTTCTTTCTTCACCCTCAATTGATGATAACCAGATCGAAGATCAATCTTGGAGAAGAATTGAACCCCCATGAAGCTGGTAGAACAAATAATAAATCCTTTAAAGAGGGTATTTTTTATTCACTTTGATCCCATTATGTTCTCTATAATCAATGTATAATCTCATTGATCCATCATTCTTCTTCACAAAAAAGAACAGGTGCTCCCAAAGGAGACCACACTTGGATGGATGAACCCCATCTCTAAAAGATCTTGGAGTTTTTTCTTTAATTCCTCCAGCTCCACATTTTTGATTTTATATGGGGTATTTGATATCGTTTTGGATCCATACATGAGTTAAATGGAGAACTCTACCTCTATTTCTAGGGAGTTCTAGGTAGCTCCTCAAGAAATATGTCAATGAATTTTTGAATGATGGGGACATTCTTTATTTGTATACTTTAATTTACTTCTTCATCATCATCGATAATTTCCATAAACAAGGCTATGGGTGGTTCTTATAGATAAAAATCAGGTCAAGATATCTCTTCTTTGAAAAAAACATTAGGTTTTCCATTCAATAATATTTATATTTCCTTGCTTCTGTAGTTGATCATAGTATTATACTTTGAGATCCAGTCCATCCCTAGTATATTGCTGAATTCTAGCATGAGAATGACTATTATATTTTCAATGATATTGTGCTCACCAAAGTGAATACTAGAGTTTTTATACACTATTTATTCTTGGATAATCCCTCCAAGAGTATTGACTGATAGTTATACTTCTATGAGTTCAGGGATTGATTCTATATTCTTTTCAAACTTGGAGGAAATAAAGGAATATGTAGAACCAAAATCAAACAAAGTACTTACTAGATTTTAGAGAACAACAAGAGTACCTACCACCAAATCATTTGGATCTTCAAATTCAGCTTTCATGATAGAAAAAGCACAACCTTTCTCCCTTGGCCTATGTTGAGGTTGATGGTTATTCTCCTCCACTACCCTTAGATTCGGACAATGATTTGAAAAGTGTCCAAGATATCCACACTTGAAGCATTAGACTTTAGGTAGGGATTGAACCATCTTCCATTTATTGTTACTATTGAGAATTTTATAATTCACCTCAATATTAAAATTCTAAAAAATATGGTCATCTCTTCTACACGTGTAACATCTCCCTCTCTAGAGTAGTTAGTTCTCAGAATTCTTCTTCTAACATTTTTTTGTATATGGAAAGTTGCACTTTATTTCCTCATATTCCTTGGTCAAATATCCTCCCCAATTTTGTCTATAAAGATGTATTATTTTCATTTGATTTGTGAGAACACTATATCTCACCGAACTCCAGTTCAATTTTCATATCACTCCTCATGATATCCTTATAGTTTTCATAGTCTTAGTTGGCATGATTCTTCTATAGATGTAGTCTTATTCCATTGAAGAATCTATAAAACTTCCCATTATTATATATGAAAAAACTAGAGGTGTAATGGGAAATTCATGTGAATTTCATCTCATAGCTTCCCACATATTCATTTTCCTTCTATTTCAGCTCTAAGAATTCATTCTCTATTTTCATTCTCATCAAATGAGGGAAATACTTATTAAAGAATATTCCCATGAACTCTTACCAATCCATAGCTTCAATATCCCCTCTAGGACTTTTTATTTTAATTAGTGTCTACCACTAATAATCTTCACCTTCTAAATTGTATAAATCTAGTGTTACTTTCTCTTATTCTGAGAAACAAAATATGAAAAAGATATTTTCTATTAATCTTATCCACTGTTCAACAATCAATGGGTCGGTAAATCCGCTGAAAGTTGGTGTTCGTTGATTTATAATGGACTCGATGAATTTTCTTTCCATTAATGGTGAATCTAGTCTCTCATATTGATTCAAATTATTAACCATAACTTTTGTAAGTTGATTTATCATTCTCATTAAGGTTTCCATTATGGATTTCATCGAAATGTCGTAAGTTCCAGTTCTGTTTCACTCACCATTTATGTAGTTTCTCCTATTTCCCACCATTTTATAAAATAAGGAACCTTAGTAAGAAAAAATTTTCATTTAATAATATTATAGTTCCCAGGGATCTTTTATGTCATATAACATCATTATTAAACAATGTATTCATTAAAAACAACTAAATTTTCTATAAATCATTCGTAATGGTTCATAAAAAGATTGTATTTAACCAAAAATATCCCCCAGGAGTGTCAAACTAGGAGGGAATCACGGATCATTTTTATGCACTAGTTCTCATTCAAGTCTATATCAAAGTGGTGTTTTTCAGTTTTACCCCTAGATACATCTGTTCCAAATCCATGTCCACTTGTTCGTATCCAAACAAAGATTTATTTTCTTAGAAACCACTTACTTAATATTTCACCAAAATACCAGGATGTTTTCCTATATTTTAACTTGTCCCTAAGATTCTCCCTAAATTTTTCAAATCCTAATTTCCACAAATAACTAACCTTCCTTTGATACCAACTATGACATCCCTCCTTTTTATTATATAACTTTTCATTACATTGCACAAAAAAGCAGATCTTTTAAAGTTTAGTTTCTTGAAAAAAAGGTACATAATACATGAAAACTTAAAACATTATTATATTACA
Organism: Viscum album; assembly: GCA_963277665.1. Classification (NCBI taxonomy): domain Eukaryota; kingdom Viridiplantae; phylum Streptophyta; class Magnoliopsida; order Santalales; family Viscaceae; genus Viscum; species Viscum album. Next base: position 259,283,081 of record OY728150.1, read on the forward strand.
CTTGAAATTATTCTTCATGGTTCATCCTGAGTACATTTATTGCATCTCATAACCTAGGGACATACATCAAAGTAATGGGAGAGCATAAGGCCCAGTAAGGGAAAACAAGGGAAACAATTTACTTGTGATCTTGAGGAATATCAATAAGAACATGAAGAAATACATAAATTCATGAGAAAGAGGAATATAAATATAATAAGAACATGAATAATAACTAGGAAATGTGACTAAAACATTTACTCTGGACATCCATAAGCATATCACCATGGTTTTTCACTAAGGTGTCATAAAAATTACCAAGGTTATTCACCAAGGTATCGTAAAACATATCATCTCTAGAGATTAAATTCTTTACCCAATGCATTGGAGCACTATCAAGGAACACCATTAATATGTATTAATTAATCTGATCCAAATATATAATTATAAAACACTTCATAAGTAACTTATGGAGAATAAAATAAATTGGTTTCATATATAAATCATGGTGTTTTAAAAAGTGCTTAAAAACATGATCATTATGTCATTTATAACCCACAGAAAATGAATGAGAGTTTTATGTATGTAAATTATAGGATCAAATAAGTAATTTTTAAATATATTTTAATACACCTAGAGAAAAAAGAGGTATGGGTATTCAAAAAATAAAATAAAATAATTTCTTGATAAAAAGAGATAAATTTGGAGAAGATAATTCTACAGCACAACGGGTATGAAACATGGTTTTAGAAAAAATTAAAAAGAGAGGGGAAAAGGGTATACATTTCATAAAAGACTCTAAATATATTAAATTTATATAATAAAATGTATATAATAACATGGTATGGAAATTTTAAATACATAACACATAAAAACATAACTTAAAAGGAAAAAAGAGAAGTTGAGATTTCCCTTACCTTGAACAGTAACTCTTAAAACTCAAATATCAGGACCTTGGGTGTATAGAACCCAACCCTAATCACCCATATCTGGTTCATTATTTTATTAAATTGTCATATAAACAAGTAATATTAATCTAAAAGGACCTAATAGTTTTGTAGTTTTGGAAATCTAGATATATACATAAGTTTTAAATACAAATTGAAAGCAAATAGAATATAGAAATTCCTTTGGAAACATCCAAAAATCCTAGATTATCCCATCAAGTCATTCATAATATAATTCTTTGTATCCTAGGTAAAAATAAAACATAATAAAGGGGTGATTTTATATGCTTATTAAGGTTAAGTAAGACAGTAGAAGCATAAACAATAAGACATAGTGAATAACTAAAAGTACACATGCCATTATAACATAATCTCGAGCATAAAATAGAAAGAATAAAATCCATAATAAAACCTAAACATGGATATTCTATTAGTAAAATAATCACATGGACTATAAATGACTAGTTTCACAATGAGGTAATGCATACTATGGTACATCACAACCATATTTTCAAGGCATCGTTCCAAGACCATATATAAACAGGTAAAAACCCAAACTAGTTTGTCTCATGAGACCTACTGATGCACCAAGGGGATATAGTGGGCCCCACCAAACAATTAATAATTCCAATGAATTAATCATATAAAAGGATTTAAATTTTATCAACATATATATTCATAATGAAACTAACATATGAAATGTAAATAACTTTTCCCATTCATTAATCATAAACACTAACCATTCAGAGTAATATGGTGAATTGTATTAAGATAGCACATACACAATAAAATAATAATAAACCATTAAATAAGATATGGTAGATGATATAATAAAATATTAATCCCAATTAAACATAATAATAAACAAGAGTGTTGAAATATATTAAAATTCTCTTATAAAATCATCAAGTAATTATTGGGAGAAATACTCTTTTACTTTGCAAAGTATAGTTCTTTTCGAAAAATATTTGTATAAAACGAGAAGTGAACTAATATAGTTTTTTCAAAATAAAATGAATGATTCTAGAAAAATAATTATGTCTTAAAACATAATATATATTTCACTTGAAAAAAGGTAAGAATTTGAGAAGTTCCCTTGAATCGGGCTTCTTAATCAAGAAGAATTTGAGAAAGATCCTTTTAAAACTTATAACTCCAAAAAAATAAAGAAGGATTATGATTGGTACATATATAGATAAAATTAATAAATAATTTATAATGAGTAAATTGTAATAATTAATAATTTCATTGTGGTAAATATAGAAAAATAGTAACCCCGAAAGAAAATGGAGGTTCAAGTAGAAACTCTTACCTTATGTTCGAATGTGTTATGAACTTGACCTTATGGTCCATGAATATGAAATTATACTCATAAATAATCTAATTCACAACATATTAGACATTTATTTAGTTTATTATAATTTTATTAAGTTCATTTATATCCTTTTTGATAAGTTATAAGATTGAATTATGTCATTCCAGAGTGTTTGTTTCCTTGATTTCATGATCGGTTCGCTTGATTATAAGAAATGGAGTTCATGTAAAATGAGAATAATTCTATATAATTAGAATTAAATTTTATTAATGAACAAAAAAATTAATTGGTATTACATATTTTTTTTCCATATATGAGGACGAATCATTAGATAACATGTTAATGATAATCGTTTAGCTTAATTTTAGCAGTTTTCAATCACAATGAACTAGTTTTGTTCTATTATTTATTAACATGTATATAAAATGGTTATAGAACCTTAAATAAGATATAATAAATATTTTATAATATTTTCAACCATAAAATTTTTTCATGACCAACCTTGAAGGAGAAATTAGAGAACAAAAGTTTGTCATCCATGAAGGTTGTAAATCAGCACCTCCCAGACGATGATTTCATTTTTTTAAAATAAAATTGAGAGAGAGTAAGGAGATTGATCAGGGATATTATATTAACATGATATAATTAAATTATATAGATGATAATATAGATATAATTATCATTTGGATAGAGGAGGTGAGGATAGGATAATAAAATAAAATAAATTGAAATGAAATTAAAAGAAAAGGGAAGAGGGTTTACCTATTGAATTATCCTCCTTCAGAACCTTCTGAAGTAAAGGGGTTTTGGTCTTCTGGTAAGAACAAGAGCTCCTAGATGTAGGTTAGAGACTAGATAATAGGATTTGTGAATAATTTTGACAAGCTTCAAGGCTTAGATTTGTGAGTAGAAAAGGGGGTGAAAGGTGGTATTTATAGTGGACGAGAGGGGTGATTTCTCTTTATTTTATTCATTATTTTATTATTTTATAAATATTTTAAATTTAATTTTTAATTAAAACCATAATTTACTCAAAAAATAGAGATTTTAAATCTATAACAGATTTTATAACACTTTCAAAAATTAACTAAGGTCTCATAAAATTATCCTAAAATAATAGAACAAAAAAATATTTATTTATGAATAGATTTTATGAAAATTAATTTTCTTTTATTTCTTTTTCAAAAAGAAACTAGAAAGTCTTAAAATTATAAAAAAAAAAATTTCTTTTAAATCATTCTATTAATTATAAAATTGTAATTAAATATTTATGAATCACAAAAATACCAACACTTAATTAATAATTTTTAAAATATTCATTTACCTATACTATAATATAATTATATCATAATTTCATTTATCATATGCAAAAATATTATTTATACAAACATGGATGATGTTACTATTCATTCAGTAGATTTACTATTCATAAGGGTGATATTGCTATTTCGAAGGTCAAGTTACGATTTCATCAATATTGGTTCCTTAACTTCTATAAATACCTCTTATTTCATGCATTCTTCATTTATAAAGTTTGTATTGTGTTCTCTATGTGGTTTTATGTGATTTATACAATATAAAAAAAACAAAAGAAGGGAAATTTCATTGATAGAGTTCTGGTTCATTACATTCCCCCCTCTAAAAAAATTTCATCCTTGAAATTTCTAGATTGTCGCCCCACAAACAGATTTGGGTAGTTCTTTATAATATGCTCCTCAGGCTCCCACATCTTATGATTTTTTCGAAGTACCTTTACCAGCTGATTCATTCGATCCTCAACACATTTTCTTCACTATCTAGAATCCAGATAGTCTCTTCACAATAAGATAAGTCAGGTTTCAATTATATCCCCTCATAAGAGACTACATGTGTTGGGTCTAGCTTTTACTTTATTAATAAGGAGATTTGGAACAAATTATGTACCTTATAAAGGCTAGGACTAATTGCCAATGAAATACCACAACTCTAATTTTCTCCAAAATTCCAAAAGGACCAATGTACCTGGGGCTCAATTTCCCTTTCTTCCCAAATCATATAACACCCTTCCATGGAGATGCTTTCAAGAAAACATGATCTCCCACTTGAAATTACAAATCCTTCCTTCAATTATTAGCATATTTTTTCCTACTTTGAGCTCCTTTGATATGGGTTTGAATAGTATTTACCTTTTTTGTTGTTTCTTTCACAATCATTAGTCCTAAAAGATTCCTTTTACCAACTTCATCCCAACAATTTAGTGTGCGACATCTCTTTCCATAAAATTCTTCATATGGTGCTATTTGAATACTAGAACATAAACTATTTTTGTACGCAAGCTCCACTAAATATAAATACTGATCCCACATACCTTTAAATTCAAGTGAGCATGATCTCAACATGACTTCTAAAGTTTGGATTTTTCTTTCTGACTACCCATCATTTTGAGGGTGATAAGCAATACTCAAATGAAGCTCATTATCCAAAGATTTCTAAAGACTTCTCCAGAATTTCAATGTAAATCATGGATCGTCATTAGAAACAATTGAGAGTGGTTCTCCATGTAGTCTTAAAACTTCATTAATATAGAGTATTGCAAGTCATTATAGTGGAAAATACTCCCTCACATTGACAAAATGTACAGATTTGGTAAGTCGACCAAAAATCACCCATATTGCATTATTATTTATTGGGGTTTTGGGTAATTCAGTGAAAAGATACATAGTGATTTCATCCCATTTCCATTTAGGAATAGGCAGGGGTTACAAGAAAACTCTAGGATGTTGTCTTTAAACCTTCACCTATTGACAGACTAAACATATTGATATATAATCAGCAATTTCTCACTTCATATTATCCCACCAATTTTTTTCTTTATATCTCTATACATCTTAGTGCTACCAGGGTGTATAGAGAAATTTGAGCTATGGAAATCATCCAATAACTCCCTTTTTAGCTTGGGTATAGAGGTACCACATAGCCTCCACCTAAATTTTAGAATTCCATCCTTACATATGAAGTTTGGAATCTTCCCATCATTCATAACTTTAATTTTCTTTTGAATATTCTCATCATTACATTGGTAAATTTTAATTATTTCCAATAAAAATTATTGGGAAAACTGTTGAAAAAGTAATGATGTTTCAACTTCCTTGATAATTCCCATATCCATCTTTTCTAGATACATGTACACAATATCTTTTTCAATCCTCATTTTTTTCATAACTCTATGATCCTTCCTACTCAAATCATCTACTACCTTATTTTCCTTACCTGGGTGGTAGTGTATTGAACAATCATAATCCTTGAGTATCTCGAGCCACCACATTTGCCTCATGTTGAGATCTTTCTATGAGAAGATATATTTCAAGATCTTATGATCTATTTATATCTCACATATTTCACCATACACTACTAGAATTTTTACTTTTGGAGGCGGGAGACCTATAGTGGCCGCCATTTGGCGGCCGCTAATGCTATCAACAGCGATCACCAAATGGCGTCTGCTGCACATAATACCTAATTTTACCCCATTTCCCCTCCTGACCCCCCCCCCCCAATTACCCTCCCCGACCCCGCCCCCCGACCCCGGCGACCCCGCCCCAAAAAACCCCTCCCTGACCCCGCGACCCCAACCCCGGCGACCATCCCCGACCCCAGCGACCCCGCCCCCCGCGACCCTGCCCCCGGCCACCCCGACCCCCGGTAAACCCTATGACCCCGACTCCCGGCGAGCCTCGGCGACCCCTGGCTACCCCCGGCGACCTGACCCCTAGCGACCCCAACCCCCAGCGACCCCCGACGACCCCGACCCCATGTTGTGCCACCCGCAACCCCGGCGACCCCCTGCGCCACCCACAACCCCGCACTGCGCCACCCGTAACCCCGCGCTGCGCCACCCGTGACCCCGACAGCCTGCGCTGCACCTTCGAACAGTCCTTCCCCAACCTCGCGCTTCGCCACCCGCGACCCCGACAGCCTGCGCTGCACCTTCGGACAGTCCTGCCCACTTCGTCCCCTCTCGGCCCCGCTGCATCCCTTCGGCGAGTCCTCACGTCCTGCCTCTGTCGGACCCTTCCAGTTCGTCGTGCCCCACCATGTAGAACCCTCCCACGCTTCGTCCAGCGATTCCACTGCTTTTGATTCCAGCCGTTGAACCCATGTTGTCAAGTTGTTGCGCCATCATGAATCCACAATCGAGTCGCACCTTGTTACCCGTGGTCGAGTCCTCTGCAGGTGATGTTTTTTATCCTTCAAATTTAGCTTTGAAGTCATTGGTTTTTAAATTTAATGATATGTGTTTATTTAGAATTTAAATAAGATATTTCACTTTTTATTTCTATTAAATACAGATATGGATAAGAGCTGGATTGATATGCAAGATAGGTTTTCGACTGAATATTTTGAGGGGATTAAGAAATTTATGGATTTCACCAACATATTTCCAAGCGATATGATTATTTTTCCATGCAGAAAATGTGAAAATAGATATCTCTTCAAATGAGATATTGTTAGAGAATATTTGTTTTTGAATGGGTTTTTGAAAAACTATAAGACATGGACACGTCATGGAGAAGATTATGTTTCATGTCATCACTCGGAAATTATTCATATGAATGTTGATTCGAGAACAGTTGATCTGATGAACATAATTCTCAATGATATGATGCGCCAGTTTCAACCTGAAGACAGTAATGTCGTAAATGATGACATTGGATCGAGTAATCCTCGTTCTTCTGCAGATGGAGAAGCATTGAAATTCTTGACGATGCGCATACTGAATTATATCCTAGATGCACTAAATTTAGTAAAATGTCATTCATCGTTGAACTGTTACACCTGAAGGCTTTGAACCAGTGGTCAGACACCTCATTCGACATGTTGTTGTTATTGTTGAAGAATGTACTCCCTGATGGAGCGAAGATTCCAGAGTCATTCTATCAAGCTCGTAAGTTGACCAGTGATCTTGGTTTTACATATGATAAAATTGATGTGTGTCACAATAATTGTATATTGTTCAGAAAAGAGAATGCACAATTAAATAATTGTTCTGTTTTCTATACATCCAGGTGGAAGACCAATGAGATTAATCAAGGTAGTCAGATTCTTCTTGGGAGAGTCTTGAATCAAGGGAAACAAGTTGCCGCTAAACAGATGCGTTATTTCCCACTAAAACTGAGACTGAAGAGATTCTCCATGTCAACTAAAATTGCTAAATTTATGACTTGGTATTCAGAGAGAAAGAAATAGGTTGATAAATTAAGTCACCCGATAGATTCTTTTTCATGGAAAGAGTTTGATCAAAGACACCTAGACTTTTCCCGATATGATCATAATATTCGACTGGGTTTAGCAGCAGATGGTTTTAACCCATTTAGGTCCATGGTTGGTGCGACACATAGTACGTGTCCAGTGGTGTTGGTTCCATACAACATTCCCCCATCGGTATGTATGAAGCAACCTTTTTTGTTACTGTCAATTCTAATTGATGGACCGAGAGGACCTGACGATAAAATCGATGTTTACATGCAACCTTTGATTGATGAGCTGCAATAATTTTGGTCCGATGGTGTAATGACTTTTGACTCGGCAGCTAATGAAATGTTTAGACTTTGGGCCGCTTTGTTATGGACAATTAATGATTTCTCGACATATGCTAACTTATCAGATTGGAGTACAAAAGGAGAATTTTCTTTCCCTTGTTGTAATAAGAGTAATAAATCTATATGGCTTAAGAATTGTAGAAAGTGGGCATATCTTGGTCATAGGAGCTTTCTTCCTCCATTGCACAGGTTCAGAAAAGACCGTGTATCATTTGATGGGAATAGAGAGTATGAACCATCACCAAAAATATTATCTGGGGTTCAAATTTGTGCAAAACTTGATCAAGAAAACATCCGTACAATGTATGATTTTCAAGATTTATTGGCTCCTGCATTGCCTTCTATTCCTGCTGCAAATAGACAGCGCAATCATAATTGGAAGAAACGGAGTATTTTTTTTTTGAATTGCCTTATTAGAAATATAATATTTTAAGAAATAATTTAGATGCGATGCATATTGAAAAAAATGTATGTGATAATATATTGTGCACCATTTTAGGCGTCAAGGGGAAATCAAAGGATAGTGCTAATGATCGACGTGATTTGCAAGAAATGGGATTGTGAAAACCTTTACATTTACAACCGGGTGAAGGAAATCATGCATACATTCTTGCTGCACAGTACACAATGAGTAAAAAAGAGAAACAAACATTTCTATCAATTTTGAAGACTGTTAAGGTGCCAGATGGTTATTGCTCTAATATTTCCAAGCGTGTGAATATGACGAGCATGACATTACAGGGGTTGAAAAGTCACGATAATCATATTCTTCTTCAACAGTTAATTCCTATAGCAATTCGTGATTGCTTACCTACCCAGGTTGTTGAGCCGTTAATTGAAGTTTCTAATTTTTTCAGACAGCTCTGTTCAAGGAATCATCGCATGAGTGATTTAGAAAAGCTGCAGGATAAGATTTTACTTGAACTATGTCACCTAGAAAAACTATTTCCACCGTCTTTTTTTGATGTCATGGTTCACTTGACCGTTCATTTAACTGGTGAAGTCACTGCTGGCGGTCCAATACAATTCAGGTGGATGTATCCAAAAGAGTGATACATAAATACATTGAAACGATATGTGCGCAACAAAGCTCATCCGGAAGCCTCAATTGCCAAGGGATATTTAATGGATGAGTGTACTAATTTTTGTGCTTCATATATTGATTAGGTTGAAACAAATATAGATAAACCCTCCCAGAATGACGAGGGTCCAATTGGAGAAGGAATAACGTTTGATATGAGGAATGATGAGTGGGTTCAAGCTCATCGATATGTGTTGTTCAACACTCCATCAGTTTTTCCATTGATACAGTAAGTTTCATAGTTGATGTGTATTTTGTTTCTATATTTATCTTATTGCTTACCTTATATTGTGTTGTGATTTAGGATGCATATCGCTGAGTTGAAACCTGAAAGGCCCCGTGCAACTGACTATCAAATCCAAAAACATCATTTCAACACATTTCATGAGTGTTTCAAGACTCATGTATGTATAATTGATTTAATATTTTTATAGTGCAACTTAGTTGTATTTTCACAATCCTTTATCCATTAAACTATATATGTGAAATTTTCAGATTCAAAAGTTACGTGATTTAACCCATCCTGTGAGCGAAGAACTCAACCAACTAGCTGATGGTCCATTTATTACAGCTCGATGCTACAAGTCTTTGGATGCTAACGGAATATGATTTTGTATTAGCGATGTTGAAATGAACCGAGACACACAAAATAGTGGTGTTGGTTGTTCTTTTGTTGATGCGGGTTATTATTATGGATTGCTGAGAGATATTATTGAGGTTGTTTATGGTCGTGGTTTAAAACACATATTGTTAAGGTGTGATTGGGTCGATCCGGTTCATGGAATGAAACTTTATAACTTCTAATTTACATTAGTAAACTTTAACAATATGCTATATAAAGATGACTGAGTAAGTAGTGAGCCCTTCATACTGACATCGCAGTCAGAACAAGTTTACTTTGTCGGCATTGATTCTGATTGGAAAGTTTTGGTGAAAATGTATAGAAGAGGGGTTTTTCTGATTGACCAAGAAGAACCTGACGTTGTCGCACTTCCTGATCAAACACTTTACCAAACAACAGTATCTATACGAGATGAAGATATACCATGGGCCAGAGATACAGTTGAAGGAGATACGATAGACTTTCATGATTAGTGAAAATTGTAATTATATCCCCAGTTATTTTTTGTAAAAATATTTATAAGTTGTATATGTATAAAAATTATTGATTTAACTATAATTTATTTTAATGTAAGCATGTCACAGGGTGGTCACAAAGGTTCACCTGATGTTTTCGGTATGTATGTTTTCAATTTTTTAAATTAATTGATTGTAATGTTCTATGTATATTTCCCTAACTATTTCTAATCATTAATTTATATTGTAATTGAATTATGAATTTATGTTTATCATGATCTTGTGCGTCTTCCAACAGACGTAGGGGTCCTGGTGGACATCGCAGTGATATTGGTGATCCAGATGAGGATGAACGTCATGCATGAGGTAATTTCATTTGTGTTGATGAATTATCTAGTATTTGTGGATGACATCTTTGTGCACTCCAAAACTGAATTGATCATACCCATATCCTAACATCATCCAGATTACACTTATTAAGCATCGACTATATGCCAAACTATATATATGTCACTTTTTTATTGATTAGGTATAGTTAATGGGTCAAATAATCTTAGAGGAAGGTGTTTCAGTGGATGGAGAGAAAGTTCAGGCAGTTGTTTCTTGGGAGAATCCCAAGAACTCTTTCGATATTTGTAGATTTCTAGGGTTCCTAGGATTCAATGTAATTATTATTCTTGACATGTACAAGGAGACTACACGTCAATCAGACATGCGGTTTGCGCGTAACGGCTCAATATGCGCTTTTTAAGTGCCGAGCGCGCTTCCGAAACACGCGTGGGGTGGTCCAAACCGGCCGAATGATGTCGGATTGGCCTGAAATTGGACGAAAAAAATGGTTGAGTGAATTTTGAAGTGGTCGGGTAGACGGCACACCAATCGGAGGTGTCTTGTTCCCGCAGTGACTGAGAACACACTTATGGTGCCATAAACGGCCAAAACGGGCCTCAAACTGTCAAATTCAGAGCGTACGACATCGGATTGACCTGAAATAAAAGGGGAACACTGTAATTATTATTCTTGACATGTACAAGGAGACGGAATGTCAATCGGACGTGTGGTTTGCATGCAACGGCTCAATATTCCCTTTTTAAGTGTTGGACGCGCTTCCGAAAGGCGCGTGGGGTGGTCCAAAATGGTCGAACAACGTCGGATTGGCCTGAAATTGGACGACAACAATGGGTGAGTGAATTTGGAAGTGGTCGGGCAGACAACATGCCAATCGGAGGTGCCGTGTGCCCGCGCTGACCAAGAACGCAATTCTGGTGCCATAAACGGCCAAAATGGACCTCAAACTGCCAAATTCAGAGCGTACAATGTTTAATTGACCTGAAATCACAAGGGGTGTAAAGACCGTAAAATTCAAGGGAAATTTTTTCTTAATTTTCTTTGGATTTTTACAAGAGCGCGGTTTCAGACGGCACCTGATTCCGAGGCCCGGAGTGCCCGGAATTAATTTCCGAAGTTTGGCTCGGGTACGTTCAGTGAACGAACGAGCGGGAATTCCTAACTTTTGATCCGGTGCTCGGAATTGAAATCCGAGGGCACCGATGAACTCGCAGCGCCGATATTCGCTTAAAGAGACCTTTCCGGGAGTTGCGTTTGTTGCGGGTTGAAAGTTCCGTTTTGGGGTTTTTCAGTTAAGTTAAATAAAATTGTGTTAAACAAATTTTATTTTTAACTTATTAAAAATCTACCCAAGGGGGTTGGAAGTGGGACCCACACCCACTTAACCTCCCTTGGGAGGATTAAGTGTGGTGGGGCCCACACGAACCCCTATCTTTCAAAATTCTCTCAACGTTCTTAACCCTTAATTAATTTGGCCTAAGTAACTCTTATTTAATTATGGGAGTTATGTCTTTGTTTGAATTTTGAAGTTTTGAATTCCTAGGTTGGTAAATAAAATAAGGAGGGACCTTATTTCATTTGGTTAGCCAACTTGTGTGGAATTCATTTGAGAGCTCCTCCTCCATCTTCTTCATCTTGACGAAGAACGTTCATCTCGACGAAGAACGCCACGTACTCGGGAATCGTCTTTCGCGACGCCATACCCGCGACACCGACGACGTCTTCTTCCGCGTCATCTTTTCCCGCGACGAAATCGTCGTCAAAGAACTTCGAATCCTCGCTTCACGACATCGACGTCCTTCTTCCGTGACGCCGACCACCGCGACGCGTCTTCCGCGGGTCGTTGACGATCTTCGTTCTTGAAACCAGAGGTAGGGGATGATCTTTATTGATTATTTTTATTCCTTTCTTGAATCGTGGATTTAGCATGACTTAACGTGTGACTTATTTTATTTAAGTTCCGTTTTTATTTCAAGGCACGGCTTTAAGCCGTGCCGTTTGTTAGAAACGCGGGGCTTAGCCCCGCGTGCCTCCCGCATGCGCCGCGGCATCCCGCCGCCAGCGCGGCCCGCCAGCCGCCGCCGCCACGCGGCCCGCCAGCCGCCGCCGCCAGCGCGGCCAGCCGCCGCCGCCAGCGCGGCCCGCCGCCGCCGCCACGCGGCCCGCCGCCGCCACGTGGCCCGCCGCCGCCGCGCCACGCGGCCGCCGCCGCCACGCGGCCCGCCGCCGCCACGTGGCCCGCCGCCGCCGTCCGCCGCCGCCGGCCGCCGCCGCCGGCCGCCGCGCCACCCAAGGGGGGGGGTCGGGCCGGGTCGTTCCGGACCCGGACCCCCCCGTTTCGGACCAGATTCGGTTTTTGGCTCATAACTTGAGCCTCGGACCTCCGAATGACGAACCGTCTGCGGCAACGCGATCCTTGGATCGAGACGGTCGTTTCGGTATATCGCACTCAAGGTTTCGGTTTACTTTGAGTTCGGCCGGGTTGGTTCGTTCACGAAACCAACCGGGCCTTCGGAGCGGAAACGCTCATATCTTGAGCTACGGACGTCTGATTGACGCGCCGTCAGTCGCGTAGTGTTCCTCTTAGTGAGACGGATCTTTTGGCATACTCCGCCCGAGGTTTGGACGCAGGTGGAGTACGGTCGGGTTGGTTTTGCCTTAAAAACCAACCGGGCCCCGGAGACAAAAATGCCAATAACTCTCAGACCAGGCGTCCGATCGACGCGCCGTCTGTTGCGTTGAGTTCCTGTTGACGATACGGAACTTTTGGATACATCAACTTCGGTCTTCGTGACAGTTGATGTATCAGCCTCTCGGCTCGTGGAGCGGACCCTCCGTACGAGCTTGCTGTGTGCGGGAACCCTAGTGCTGGCTGCGACTGTTCTACTGCTACGACTGCTACTGTGACTGCGACGACGACAGTACAGAGATCCTGTGTGGATTCGACGACGACAGTACAGAGATCCTGTGTGGATTCGACGACGACGACTACAGCACTCAGCGATCCTACGTGGATCAGTGCTACAGGTTCTGTGTGAGCCCGATCCTGTGTGGGTCCTTGCGCTCAGCGGTTCTGTGTGAGCCAGCGCCTACAGGTTCTGTGTGAGCCCGATCCTGTGTGGGTCTTCTGCGGGGGTTAGTTACCTATCGATCCTTCGTGGGTCCGACGACTTAGATGGATCAGTGATCATCTTTATCGTCCTTGAAGAAGTATACCTGTGTGAGCTGAATCCTGTTACTTTCCTTTGTGGAATACGTATACTTTCCTGCGTGGACTGAGTTATACTTGAGCTCGGAGGTTGGAGCGTATTTGAATTGATGACTTAGGTATATGTATGGGCATATACCTAAGCAGTGTTGGTTGTTACTTCGTGATTGTACTTTGCTTCGTGGTTTATCCTTTGTGGATTTTGAGAGACCTTCAGGGGTCTCGGGGTCCCTACTGAGTAGCTTATACTCACCCCTGCACGGGCTTCGCCCGCACTACGTTGTGTTGGTTGCAGACGACGGACAGCGTTGACCTTAGCTGAGGTTCGCGGAGCGGGTCGGTACCCGGAGGTGGACCACTGGGCGGGACGAGCACGGAGCGGACGGTGGGACCCGTGGAGCAGAGGAGCTATCTGTACCCACCCTTCAGGTGGGATTTCCGGTGGACAGCTCGGAGTAGCGGCCTTTACTTTTCAGTTGCTGTTTTTCCCTTTTCGAGTTGTACTTTACTTTCAGTTTGGGTTTGTATTCTGGCCCATTTACTTTTCCGCACTTCAGTTGTACTCTGCTTGCTTAGTGTTTACTTTCCGCTTGTTTACTCTGTGGTGTGTGTTTACTTTTCAAAGGCAATGCCTTCCCAATTTGCTGGGATCTACGCCTTGGTGCTAGTCGCCAGCCCCTGGCCTATGGAAGGCGGGCTTGGGGTAGTCACGGCACGGTCCCCGAGGGCGGGTCGTGACAAATTGGTATCAAAGGAGTTCGGTTCTACCGCGAACTCTGATCTTTTCTATGTGAAGCAATAATGTTTAGCGTATTGAGTGTGGTTATCAGTCCAGGGAGTCCAGTGTTGGTGCGGCGGCCGACGTATCCATATACCAGGACCCTGACTTCTGATTTCCGACTTAATGCACGGAAACATTGATTGCGTGTGTGTTTCAAAGTTTTCTTTGTGATTACTTGTGTCAGCTCACCGGGTATACTGATCTGCTTAATGAAAGTCTCAAGTTTTCTTTGTGATTACTTATTTCAGCTCACCAGGTATACTGTTCTGACTATGGCACTCTTGATCTCCTTTTCAGGATGGCCCCACGACGACAGCCAGCTAGGGTTCCGATGGTCGAGCGAGACGACAGCCCACCGAGCGACGAGGCTTCGGTGCAGGGCCCTTTTCCAGTAGTGGCACCGGCGGTAGCTTTACCCGCCGAGCCCCCGATGCTTCCAGCAGCAGCCGCTGACGATGCACGTCGCCTCAGCGCACTGCATGAGTTTCAGCGACAGCGACCGCCCAGGTTTCGCGGGGAGACGGATCCCCAGGCAGCAGAGGACTGGCTGGAGGCAGTGGTTCGAGTGTTTAGGCTAGTGAGGACACCAGCAGACCTCATGGTGATCCTCGCTGCGAGCCTACTACACGCAGCAGCTGGACGATGGTGGAGCCTGATGCTCCAGGTGCACGATGAGGCATCTCTACTCTGGACGGACTTCGAGAGCCTCTTCCGCTCTGAGTTCGTCCCGGCCACCCTTCGAGCGGTGCGTATCCAGGAGCTTCTACAGCTGCGGCAGGGCAGCATGACGGTCGCCCAGTACTCGGCGAGATTTACCGATCTCTCGCGCTACTCGACCGACATGGTACGGGACCCATTCTTCCGGGCCCGGACCTTCGAGCAGGGTTTGAGACACGAGATCAGGGCATCGCTGATCTCCCTCAGCATTCCGACTCAGACAGGAGTACTGGAGCGGGCTCTTCTGATCGAGAGCTTCCTTGCTGAGTCTACACCAGCACAGCGACCCACCGCAGGGCGGCACGTGGCAGAGTCATCTACAGCAGGCAGTCGACGGATGACTCAGGGGTCCAGGCAGACCAGACCTTCAGGCCGACGATCTCAGGGCACTGGCTCAGCAGTGCGGGGCACACAGCGCGGAGCCAGTCTTCCGAGAGGCAGGCAGTGCTACTCGTGCGGCGGACAGGGCCACATGGCTCGTGACTGCCCGACCCGCCGTGCCGAGGAGCAGCAGTCAGTAGATGGACCACCGAGGCAGAGGCAGAGGGTCGACCGTGGCGGTCCGCAGGGAGGAGGCGGACGAGGCAGAGGAGCTGGACGAGCAGCTGGTGGTGGCCGACGCTTTGAGGCTTTACCACCACCACCACCAGGAGGTCCACCCCGACCACAGGGAGCTGGCGGGCAGCGTCAGGCACAGCTCCAGGCAGCAGAGGCCTACGACCACGGCGCACCCGAGATGATTCGAGGTACTATCTGTGTCTATTCCACCCTTGCTGCAGTTCTTATAGACACAGGAGCGAGTCACTCTTTCATAGCCGCTGCCCTTGTTCGGAGCTCGGAGATTCCGACAGAGCCGTTGGCTCGATCCTTACGGCTAGAGACTCCTACGGGAGCAGACTCGACGATTACGCACTGGTGCCGGCAGTGTGAGCTTACTCTAGGAGGCGAGAGCTTCGGCTGGGATCTTCTTGTAGCAGCGTCGAGGCCTTACGACGTCATCTTGGGCATGGATTGGCTGTCTACGGTCCATGCTCAGATTGACTGTTTTAGGCGCAAGGTGCGATGTGTACGCACCGACGGAAGCAGGTTCACCTTCACCGGCGAGAAGGGAGCCTTAGCAGCACAGGATGGACTTCCGCGGAGGAGAGGACAGCCCATCACTCATCAGTTGGCTAGCCTTATCCTTGGAGCAGTTGACGTGCGGAGTCCTGGTTTTCCTGCAGTGGTGGATCAGTATGCGGACGTTTTTCCCGACGATGTTCCAGGGCTACCTCCTCGCAGAGAGGTAGACTTTTATATTGACTTGTACCCCGGGACAGCCCCGATATCCACTCCAGCATATCGGATGGCCCCCGCCGAGCTTCGAGAGCTACGGGTACAGTTGGAGGACTTGCAGGGCAAGGGATTCATCCGACCCAGTGTTTCACCATGGGCTTCCCCGATATTGTTCGCCAAGAAGGCGGACGGAAGCTTGCGACTTTGTGTTGACTATCGTCGCCTGAACCAGGTGACAGTGAGGAACAAGTATCCGCTACCGAGGATTGATGACCTCTTTGATCAGCTCAAGGGAGCACGGTGGTTCTCGAAGATAGACCTCAGGTCAGGCTATCATCAGCTCAGAGTCAGAGACGAGGATGTGCAGAAGACGGCCTTCAGATGTCGGTATGGCCACTATGAGTTCTTGGTTATGCCTTTCGGTGTAACCAATGCTCCAGCAGTGTTCATGGCTCTCATGAACAGGATCTTTCAGCCATACCTCGATCGGTTTGTCGTGGTCTTCATCGACGACATTCTGATTTACTCTACGACAGAGGAGGAGCACGCCTATCACTTGCGAGTTGTTCTTGACACACTCCGAGAGCACCAGCTTTATGGAAAGCTCTCGAAGTGCCAGTTCTGGATACGTGAGGTCCACTTTTTGGGACACGTTATCTCTGAGGCGGGAGTTGCAGTGGATCCCACGAAGATTGAGGCTGTCTTAGCATGGGAGCCACCCAGGAGCGTGACTGAGGTTCGGAGTTTCTTGGGACTAGCTGGATACTATCGGAGATTTGTGCCGAACTTCTCCAGAATTGCGGCATCACTCACAGCGTTGACGAAGAAGGGGAAACCCTTCGTGTGGTCAGACAGTTGTCAGCAGAGCTTCGAGGAGCTGAGGCAGAGATTGACTAGCGCACCTATCTTGAGGTTGCCTGAGGAGGGAGTAGGGTACGTAGTCTACTGCGATGCATCAGGGACCGGACTCGGATGTGTTCTGATGCAGGAGCGGGCCGTGATCGCCTATGGATCACGTCAGTTGAGGCCGCATGAGCAGAACTACGCTACCCATGACCTAGAGTTAGCAGCAGTGGTCTTCGCTCTGAAGACTTGGCGACACTATCTGATGGGCGAGCGCTTTACGGTCTTTTCCGATCATCAGAGTCTCAGGTATATCTTCTCGCAGAAGGACCTGAACCTGAGACAGCGACGATGGCTCGAGTTCCTCCAGGACTATGACTTTGAGATAGTCTATACTCCTGGGAAGGGGAACGTAGTAGTTGATGCTCTCAGCAGGAGGACGGGCATTCAACTACTTGAGGAGGCGACGGAGCAGCTAGCCTCTTTGCAGATATCCTTCGTGGATAGAGATGGAGCAGCCTTTCTACAGTCTCTCACAGTCACTCCTCCACTACTGCAGCGAGTCAGGGAGGCACAGCATGGGGACGCTGACTGTGAGACACGGCGTGCACAGATATCCTCGGGACAGACACCTGATGGTTTCTCCCTTGGAGCAGAGCACGACATCCTTTTCAGAGGACGTACCATGGTACCAGTCGCTTTGCGAGAGGAAGTGTTGAGGGAGTTTCACACTTCACCTTTAGCGGTACATCCTGGAGTGGCGAAGATGTACCAGGACCTCAGACGACAGCATTGGTGGCCGGGCATGAAGAAGGCTGTAGCTGAGTTCGTTTCTCGATGCCTTACCTGTCAGCAGGTGAAGGCAGAGCATCAGGTACCAGCAGGCTTGGTACAGCCCTTGGAGGTTCCGGAGTGGAAGTGGGACGGCATATCTATGGACTTCGTGACTGGACTTCCACGCACTTCCAGAGGTCACGACTCCATCTGGGTGATTGTTGACCGACTCACCAAGTCGGCACACTTCTTACCCATCAGAGAGCAGGGCTCGGTGGAGAGCTTGGGACGTCTCTACGTTCAGGAGATTGTGCGGCTCCACGGCGTGCCATCATCTATCGTTTCCGATCGTGATGCCCGTTTTACTTCCCGGCTTTGGAAGGGGTTGCAGGAGGCGTTCGGGACGCAGCTACGTCTTAGCACAGCTTTTCACCCTCAGACGGATGGTCAGACGGAGAGGACCATTCAGACTCTCGAGGACATGCTCCGCGCATGTGTCCTCGACTTTGGTCGTAGCTGGGAGGACCACCTACCCTTGGTGGAGTTCGCGTACAACAACAGCTACCACTCCACCATCGGGATGGCACCGTACGAGGCGTTGTACGGCCGACCATGTAGATCTCCTTTGTGCTGGACAGACCCTGGGGAATCAGCACTGGTGGGACCGGAGATGGTCCAGGCCACGACAGAGAAGGTCCAGGTCATCCAGGAGCGGATGAGGACAGCTCAGAGCCGGCAGAAGTCATACGCTGACAGAAGGCGGAGGCCACTGGAGTTCGAGGATGGCGACCACGTCTTCTTGCGGGTCTCACCTCGACGTGGTATTCGGAGATTTGGCCGAGGCGGCAAGTTATCTCCGCGCTTCATCGGACCTTTCCAGATTCTCAGCAGGATTGGCGAGGTGGCTTATCGCCTGGCTCTACCACCTCAGTTGCACCGGGTGCACGACGTCTTTCACGTATCCCAGCTGAGGAGATACGTGCACGACCCGACGCACATCATTGACCATGGGGAGCTTGACGTTGACGATGGGGCGACTTTTACGGAGGTCCCGGTGGAGATAGAGGATCGACAGGAGCGGGTCCTACGTGGGCGATCGATTCCTCTTGTGCGCATCAGATGGCAGCACGGGAATCTCCAGGAGAGCACTTGGGAGCGGGAGGCTCAGATGCGTGCTCAGTACCCTCATTTGTTCCCCTAGTATTTGTTGTATCTTTACGGGGACGTAAAGCCCTGAGGTGGGAGTAATGTAAAGACCGTAAAATTCAAGGGAAATTTTTTCTTAATTTTCTTTGGATTTTTACAAGAGCGCGGTTTCAGACGGCACCTGATTCCGAGGCCCGGAGTGCCCGGAATTAATTTCCGAAGTTTGGCTCGGGTACGTTCAGTGAACGAACGAGCGGGAATTCCTAACTTTTGATCCGGTGCTCGGAATTGAAATCCGAGGGCACCGATGAACTCGCAGCGCCGATATTCGCTTAAAGAGACCTTTCCGGGAGTTGCGTTTGTTGCGGGTTGAAAGTTCCGTTTTGGGGTTTTTCAGTTAAGTTAAATAAAATTGTGTTAAACAAATTTTATTTTTAACTTATTAAAAATCTACCCAAGGGGGTTGGAAGTGGGACCCACACCCACTTAACCTCCCTTGGGAGGATTAAGTGTGGTGGGGCCCACACGAACCCCTATCTTTCAAAATTCTCTCAACGTTCTTAACCCTTAATTAATTTGGCCTAAGTAACTCTTATTTAATTATGGGAGTTATGTCTTTGTTTGAATTTTGAAGTTTTGAATTCCTAGGTTGGTAAATAAAATAAGGAGGGACCTTATTTCATTTGGTTAGCCAACTTGTGTGGAATTCATTTGAGAGCTCCTCCTCCATCTTCTTCATCTTGACGAAGAACGTTCATCTCGACGAAGAACGCCACGTACTCGGGAATCGTCTTTCGCGACGCCATACCCGCGACACCGACGACGTCTTCTTCCGCGTCATCTTTTCCCGCGACGAAATCGTCGTCAAAGAACTTCGAATCCTCGCTTCACGACATCGACGTCCTTCTTCCGTGACGCCGACCACCGCGACGCGTCTTCCGCGGGTCGTTGACGATCTTCGTTCTTGAAACCAGAGGTAGGGGATGATCTTTATTGATTATTTTTATTCCTTTCTTGAATCGTGGATTTAGCATGACTTAACGTGTGACTTATTTTATTTAAGTTCCGTTTTTATTTCAAGGCACGGCTTTAAGCCGTGCCGTTTGTTAGAAACGCGGGGCTTAGCCCCGCGTGCCTCCCGCATGCGCCGCGGCATCCCGCCGCCAGCGCGGCCCGCCAGCCGCCGCCGCCACGCGGCCCGCCAGCCGCCGCCGCCAGCGCGGCCAGCCGCCGCCGCCAGCGCGGCCCGCCGCCGCCGCCACGCGGCCCGCCGCCGCCACGTGGCCCGCCGCCGCCGCGCCACGCGGCCGCCGCCGCCACGCGGCCCGCCGCCGCCACGTGGCCCGCCGCCGCCGTCCGCCGCCGCCGGCCGCCGCCGCCGGCCGCCGCGCCACCCAAGGGGGGGGGGTCGGGCCGGGTCGTTCCGGACCCGGACCCCCCCGTTTCGGACCAGATTCGGTTTTTGGCTCATAACTTGAGCCTCGGACCTCCGAATGACGAACCGTCTGCGGCAACGCGATCCTTGGATCGAGACGGTCGTTTCGGTATATCGCACTCAAGGTTTCGGTTTACTTTGAGTTCGGCCGGGTTGGTTCGTTCACGAAACCAACCGGGCCTTCGGAGCGGAAACGCTCATATCTTGAGCTACGGACGTCTGATTGACGCGCCGTCAGTCGCGTAGTGTTCCTCTTAGTGAGACGGATCTTTTGGCATACTCCGCCCGAGGTTTGGACGCAGGTGGAGTACGGTCGGGTTGGTTTTGCCTTAAAAACCAACCGGGCCCCGGAGACAAAAATGCCAATAACTCTCAGACCAGGCGTCCGATCGACGCGCCGTCTGTTGCGTTGAGTTCCTGTTGACGATACGGAACTTTTGGATACATCAACTTCGGTCTTCGTGACAGTTGATGTATCAGCCTCTCGGCTCGTGGAGCGGACCCTCCGTACGAGCTTGCTGTGTGCGGGAACCCTAGTGCTGGCTGCGACTGTTCTACTGCTACGACTGCTACTGTGACTGCGACGACGACAGTACAGAGATCCTGTGTGGATTCGACGACGACAGTACAGAGATCCTGTGTGGATTCGACGACGACGACTACAGCACTCAGCGATCCTACGTGGATCAGTGCTACAGGTTCTGTGTGAGCCCGATCCTGTGTGGGTCCTTGCGCTCAGCGGTTCTGTGTGAGCCAGCGCCTACAGGTTCTGTGTGAGCCCGATCCTGTGTGGGTCTTCTGCGGGGGTTAGTTACCTATCGATCCTTCGTGGGTCCGACGACTTAGATGGATCAGTGATCATCTTTATCGTCCTTGAAGAAGTATACCTGTGTGAGCTGAATCCTGTTACTTTCCTTTGTGGAATACGTATACTTTCCTGCGTGGACTGAGTTATACTTGAGCTCGGAGGTTGGAGCGTATTTGAATTGATGACTTAGGTATATGTATGGGCATATACCTAAGCAGTGTTGGTTGTTACTTCGTGATTGTACTTTGCTTCGTGGTTTATCCTTTGTGGATTTTGAGAGACCTTCAGGGGTCTCGGGGTCCCTACTGAGTAGCTTATACTCACCCCTGCACGGGCTTCGCCCGCACTACGTTGTGTTGGTTGCAGACGACGGACAGCGTTGACCTTAGCTGAGGTTCGCGGAGCGGGTCGGTACCCGGAGGTGGACCACTGGGCGGGACGAGCACGGAGCGGACGGTGGGACCCGTGGAGCAGAGGAGCTATCTGTACCCACCCTTCAGGTGGGATTTCCGGTGGACAGCTCGGAGTAGCGGCCTTTACTTTTCAGTTGCTGTTTTTCCCTTTTCGAGTTGTACTTTACTTTCAGTTTGGGTTTGTATTCTGGCCCATTTACTTTTCCGCACTTCAGTTGTACTCTGCTTGCTTAGTGTTTACTTTCCGCTTGTTTACTCTGTGGTGTGTGTTTACTTTTCAAAGGCAATGCCTTCCCAATTTGCTGGGATCTACGCCTTGGTGCTAGTCGCCAGCCCCTGGCCTATGGAAGGCGGGCTTGGGGTAGTCACGGCACGGTCCCCGAGGGCGGGTCGTGACAAGGGGAACAATGTATTTATTATTCTTGACATGTAAGAGGATACGGCACGTCAATCAGACATGCGGTTTGCGTGCAACGGCTCAATATGCGTTTTTTAAGTGTTGGGCGCACTTCCAAAACACGCATGGGTGATCCAAACCGGACGAACGACGTCGGATTGGCCTGAAATTGGACGAAAACAACGGGTGAGTGGATTTTGAAGTGGTCGGGTAGATGGCACGCCAATCGGAGGTGTCGTGTGCCCACCCTGACTGAGAACGCACTTCTGGTGCCACAAACGGCCAAAACGGGCCTCAAACTATCAAATTCAGAGCGTACGACAACGAATTCACCTGAAATAATAGGGGGAACACTGTAGTTATTATTATTGACATGTACGAGGAGACGGTACGTCAGTCGGACGTGCGGTTTGCACGCAACGACTCAATATGCGCTTTTTAAGTGTTGTGCGTGCTTCCGAAACGCACGTGGGGTGGTCCAAACCGGCCGAACGACGTCGGATTGGCCTAAAATAGGACTACAACAATAGTTGAGTGAATTTTGAAGTGTTTGGGCAGACGGCACGCCAATCGGAGATGTCGTGTGCCCGCGGTGACCGAGAACGCACTTCTGGTGCCATAAACGGCCAAAACGGGCCTCAACCTGTCAAATTCAGAGCGTACGACATCGGATTGACCTGAAATCATAAGGGGAATACTCTAATTATTATTATTGACATGTACGAGGAGATATCGCATCAAAAGGATTTGTGGTTTGCGCGCAACGGCTCAATATGCGCTTTTTAAGTGTTGGGCGCGCTTCCGAAACGCGCGTGGGGTGGTCCAAACCAGTCGAACGGCATCGGGTTGGCCTGAAATCGGACGAAAACAACGGGTGAGTGAATTGTGAAGTGTTCGGCCAGACAGCACACCATTCGGATGTGTCGTGTGCCAGCGCTGACCGAGAACGCAATTCTGGTGCCATAAACGGCCAAAACGGGCCTCAAACTGTCAAATTTAGAGCGTACAACCTCTTATTGACCTGAAATCACAGGGGTAACATTTTAGTTATTATTCTTGATGTGTATGAGGAGAAGTAACGTCAATCGGACGTGCGGTTTGCACGCAACGGCTCAATATGCGCTTTTTAAGTGTTGGGCGCGCTTCCGAAACGCGCGTGGGGTGGTCCATACCGGCCGAACAACGTCGGATTAGCCTGAAATTGGACGACAACAATGGGTGAGTGAATTGTAAAGTGGTCGGGTAGATGGAACGCCAATCGGAGGTACCGTGTGCCCGCGGTGACCAAGAACGCAATTCTGGTGCCAGAAACGGCCAAACCCGACCTCAAACTATCAAATTCAGAGCGTACGACATCGGATTGACCTAAAATCATAGGGGAACACTATAATTATTATTCTTGACGTGTAAGAGGAGACGAAACGTCAATCTAACGTGCGTTTTGCACTCAACGGCTCAATATGCGCTTTTTAAGTGTTGGGCACGCTTCTGAAACACGCGTGGGGTGGTCCAAACCAGCCGAACGACGTCAGATTGGCCTGAAATCGAATGAAAACAGCGGGTGAGTGAATTTTGAAGTGGTCGGGATGACGGAACGCCAATCGGAGGTGTTGTGTGCCCGCGCTGACTGAGAACGCACTTCTGGTGCCATAAACGGCCAAAACGGTCCTCAAACTGTCAAATTCAAAGCGTACAACATCGGATTGACATGAAATCATAGGGGAACACTGTAATTATTATTATTGATGTGTATGAGGAGACGGAACATTAATCAGACGTGCGGTTTGCACGCAATGGCTCAATATGCACTTTTTAAGTGTCGGATGCGCTTCCGAAAGGCGCGTGGGGTGGTCCAAACCGGCCGAATGACGTCGGATTGGCTTGAAATCGGACGAAAACAACGGGTGAATGAATTTTGAAGTGTTCGTACAGACAGCACACCAATCGGAGGTGTTGTGTGCCCGCGGTGACTGAGAACACACTTCTCGTGCCATAAACGGCCAAAACGGGACTCAAACTGTCAAATTCAGAGCGTACGACATCAGATTGACCTAGAATCAGAGGGGGAACACTTTAGTTATTAATCTTGACGTTTATGAGGAGACTTCACATCAATCGGACATGAGTTTTGCACACAACGGCTCAATATGCGCTTTTTAAGTGTTGGGCGTGCTTCCGAAACGCGCGTGGGGTGGTCCAAACCGGTCGAACGGCGTCGGATTGGCCTGAAATCGGACGAAAACAACGGGTGAGTTAATTTTGAAGTGGTCGGGTAGACGGCACACCAATCAGAGGTTTCGTGTGCCCGCGCTGACCGAGAATGCAATTCTGGTGCCATAAACGGCCAAAACGGACCTCAAACTGTCAAATTCAGAGCGTACGACATCGGATTGACCTGAAATTATGGGGGGAACACTGTAATTATTATTCTTGATGTGTAATAGGATACGACACGTAAACCGGACATGCGGTTTGCACGCAACGGCTCAATATGCGCTTTTTCAGTGTTGGGTGCTCCTCCGAAACACGCGTGAGGTGGTCCAAACTGGCCAAACGACGTCGGATTGGCCTGAAATCGGACGAAAACAACAGGTGAGTGAATTTTGAAGTGTTCGGGTAGATGGCACGCCATTCGGAGGTGTCGTGTGCCCGCGCTGACCGAGAACGCAATTCTCGTGCCATAAACGGCCAAAAGAGGCCTCAAATTGTCAAATTCAGAACGTATGACAATGGATTGACCTGAAATCATAGGGGTAACACTTTAGTTATTATTCTTGAGGTGTAAGAGGAGACAGCACATCAATCGAACATTCGGTTTGCGCGCAACAGCTCAATATGCGCTTTTTAAGTGTTGTGCGCGCTTCCAAAACACGCGTGAGGTGGTCCAAACCGGCCGAACGACGTCGGATTGGCCTGAAATCGGACGACAACAATGGGTGAGTGAATTGTGAAGTGGTCGGGTAGACGGCATGCCAATCGGAGGTGTCGTGTGCCCACGGTGACCGAGAATGCACTTCTGGTGCCATAAACAGCCAAAACGGGCCTCAAACTGTCAAATTCAGAGCGTACGACATCAGATTGACCTGAAATTATAATGGGAACACTCTAATTATTATTATTGACATGTAGGAGGAGACAGAACGTCAATCGGACGTGCGGTTTGCATGCAACGGCTCAATATGCGCTTTTAAAGTGTTGGGCGCGCTTCCGAAACGCGCGTGGGGTGGTCCAAACCGGCCGAACGACATCGGATTGGCCTGAAATTGGATGAAAACAACGGGTGAGTGAATTTTGAAGTGGTCGGGCAGACGGCACCCCATTCGGAGGTCTTGTGTGCCCGCGCTGACCGAGAACGCAATTCTGGTGCCATAAACGGCTAAAACGGGCCTCAAACTGTCAAATTCAGAGCGTACGACATCAGATTTACCTGAAATCACATGGGTGACACTTTAGTTATTATTCTTGACATGTACGAGGAGACGGAACGTCAATCAGGTGTTCGGTTTGCACGCAACGGCTCAATATGTGCTTTTTAAGTGTTGGACGCGCTTCCGAAACGCGCGTGGGGTGGTCCATACTGGCCGAACGATGTCGGATTGGCCTGAAATCGGACGACAACAACGGGTGAGTGAATTTTGAAGTGGTCAGGCAGATGGAACGCCAATCGTAGGTGTCGTGTGCCTGCGGTGACCAGGAACGCAATTCTGGTGCCACAAACGGCCAAAACGGACCTCAAACTGTCAAATTCAGAGCGTACGACATTGGATTGACCTGAAATCATAGGGAAACACTGTAATTATTATTCTTGAAGTGTAAGAGGAGACAACGCATCAATCGGACGTTCGGTTTGTGTGCAACGTCTCAATATGCGCTTTTTAAGTGTTGTGTGCGCTTCCGAAACACGCGTGGGGTGGTCCAAACAGGCCGAACGACGTAAGATTGGCCTGAAATCGGATGAAAACAACGGGTGAGTGAATTGTTAAGTATTCGAGTAGACGACACGCCAATCGGAGGTGCCGTGTGCCCGCGCTGACCGAGAACGCACTTCTGGTGCCATAAACGGCCAAAACGGGCCTCAAACTGTCAAATTCAAAGCGTATGACATCGGATTGACCTGAAATCATAGGGGAACAGTGTAATTATTATTCTTGTCATTTAAGAGGAGATTTCACGTTAATCAGACGTGTGTTTTGCACGCAACGGCTCAATATGCGCTTTTTAAGTGTTGGACGCACTTCTGAAAGGCGCGTGGGGTGGTCCAAACCGGCCGAACGACGTCAGATTGGCCTGAAATCGGACGACAACAATGGGTGAGTGAATTTTGAAGTGGTCGGGCAGACGACACGCCAATCGGAGGTGTTGTGTGCCCGCGGTGACTGAGAACGCACTTCTGGTGCCATAAACGGCCAAAACGGGCCTCAAACTGTCAAATTCAGAACGTACGACCTCGAATTGACCTAAAATCAGAGGGGGAACACTTTAGTTATTATTATCAACGTGTATGAGGAGAAGACACGTCAATCGTACATGCGGTTTGTGCGCAACGGCTCAATATGTGCTTTTTAAGTGTTGGGCGCGCTTCCGAAACGCGCGTGGGGTGGTCCAAACCAGCCGAACAACGTCGGATTGGCCTGAAATTGGATGACAACAACGGGTGAGTTAATTTTGAAGTTTTCGGGCATATGGCATTCCAATCGGAGGTGCCGTGTCCATGCACTGACCGAGAACGCAATTCTAGTGCCATAAACGGTCAAAACGGACCTCAAACTGTCAAATTCAGAGCGTACGACATCAGATTGACCTGAAATTATAGGGGGAACACTATAATTATTATTATTGACGTGTAAGAGGAGATGGAACGTCAACTGGACGTGCGTTTTTCCCGCAACGGCTCAATATGCGCTTTTTAAGTGTCGGGCGTGCTTCCGAAACGCGCGTGGGGTGGTCCAAATCATCCGAACAACGTCGGATTGGCCTGAAATCGGATGAAAACAACAGGTGAGTGAATTGTGAAGTGTTTGGGCAGACGGCACGCCATTCGGAGGTGTCGTGTGCCCGCGCTGACCGAGAATGCAATTCTGGTGCCATAAACGGCCGAAACGAGCCTCAAACTGTCAAATTCAGAGCGTACGACAACGGATTGACCTGAAATCATAAGGGTAACATTGTAGTTATTATTCTTGACATGTACGAGGAGACGTCACGTCAATCGGACGTGCGGTTTGCACGCAACGGCTCAATTTGCGCTTTTTAAGTGTTGGGCGCGCTTCTGAAACGCACGTGGGGTGGTCCAAACCGGCCGAACGACGTCGTATTGGCCTGAAATCGGACGACAACAACGGGTGAGTGAATTATGAACTGTTCGGGTAGACGGCACACCAATCGGAGGTGTCATGTGCCCGCGGTGACAAAGAACGCAATTCTGGTGCCATAAACGGCCAAAACGGATCTCAAACTGTCAAATTCAGAGCATACGACATCCCATTGACCTGAAATCATAGGGGAACACTGTAATTATTATTCTTGACGTGTACGAGGAGATCGTACATCAATCGAACATGCGGTTTGCATGCAAGGGCTCAATATGTGCTTTTTAAGTGTTGGGCGCGGTTCCGAAACGCGTGTGGGGTGGTCCAAACCGGCCGAACGACTTCGAATTGGCCTGAAATCCAACAACAATGGGTGAGTGAATTGTAAAGTGGTTGGGCAGACGGCACGCCAATCGGAGGTGTCGTGTGCCCGCGCTGACCAAGAACGCACTTCTCGTGCCATAAACGGCCAAAACGGGCCTCAAACTGTCAAATTCAGATCGTACGACATCGGATTTACCTGAAATCATAAGGGGAACATTGTATTTATTACTCTTGATGTGTCCGAGGAGACGGAACTTTAATCGGACGTGCAGTTTGCACACAACGGCTCAATATGCGCTTTTTAAGTGTTGGACGCGCTTCTGAAAGGCGCGTGGGGTGGTCCAAACCGGCCGAATGACATCAGATTTTCCTACAATCGGACGACAACAACGGGTGATTGAATTGTTAAGTGTTTGGATACACGGCACGCCAATCAGAGGTGTCGTGTGCCCGCGGTGGCCGAGAACGCACTTCTGGTGCCATAAACGGCCAAAACGGGACTCAAACTGTCAAATTCAGAGCGTACGACATCGGATTGACCTGAAATTAGAGGGGGAACACTTTATTTATTATTCTTGACGTGTATGAGGAGACGACATGTCAATCGGACGTGCGGTTTGGACGCAACGGCTCAATATGTGCTTTTTAAGTGTTGGGCGCGCTTCCAAAACGCACGTGGGGTGGTCCGAACCGGCTGAACGATGTTGGATTGGCCTAAAATCGGACGACAACAATGGGTGAATGAATTTTGAAGTGGTTAGGCAGACGGCACGCCAATCGGAGGTGCCGTGTACCCGCGCTGATAGAGAATGTAATTCTGCTACCATAAACGGCCAAAACGGACCTCAAACTGTCAAATTCAGAGCGTACGACATCGGATTGACCTGAAATCACAGGGGGGACCACTGTAATTATTATTATTAATGTGTAAGAGGAGAAGGTACGTCAATCGGACGTGTGGTTTGTGTGCAACGTCTCAATATGCGTTTTTTAAGTATTGGGCGCGCTTCCGAAACGCGCGTGGGGTGGTCCAAACTGGCCGAACGACGTCAGATTGTCCTGAAATCGGACGAAAACAACGGGTGAGTGAATTTCAAAGTGGTGGGGCATATGTCACGCCAATCGGAGGTGTCGTGTGCCTGTGCTGACCGAGAACGCACTTATGGTGCCATAAACGGCCAAAACGGGCCTCAAACTATCAAATTCAGAGCGTACGACATCAGATTGACCTTAAATCATAGGGGAACACTGTAATTATTATTCTTGAGGTGTACGAGGATACGGAACATCAATCGGACATGCGGTTTTCACGCAACGGCTCAATATGCGCTTTTTAAGTGTTGGACGCGCTTTCGAAAAGCGCGTGGGGTGGTCCAAACCGGCCGAACGATGTCAGATTGGCCTGAAATCGGACGACAACAATGGGTGTGTGAATTGTGAAGTGGTTGGGCAGACGACACACCAATCAGAGGTTCCATGTGCCCACGCTGACCGAGAACGCAATTCTGGTGCCATAAATGGCCAAAACTGACCTCAAACTATCAAATTCAGAGCGTATGACATCGGATTGACCTAAAATCACAGGGGGAACACTGTAGTTATTATTCTTGACATGTACGAGGAGACAGCACGTCAATCAGACGTGCGGTTTGCGTGCAACGGCTCAATATGCGCTTTTTAAGTGTTGGGCGCGCTTCCGAAACGCGTGTGGGGTGGTCCAAACCGGCCGAACGACATCGGATTGGCCTTAAATTGGACAACAACAATGGGTGAGTGAATTTTGAAGTGTTCGGGCAGACGTCACGCCAATCGGAGGTGCCGTGTACCCGCGCTGACCGAGAACGCAATTCTGGTGCCATAAACGGCCAGAATGAACCTCAAACTGTCAAATTCAGAGCGTACGACATCGGATTGATCTGAAATCATAGAAGGAACACTGTAGTTATTATTCTTGACATGTACGAGGAGACGAAACTTCAATTGGATGTGCGGTTTGCGCGCAACGGATCAATATGCACTTTTTAAGTGTTGGGCGCGCTTCCGAAACGCGCGTGGGGTGGTCCAAACTGGTTGAACGACGTCGGATTGGCCTGAAATAGGACGAAAAAAATAGGTGAGTGAATTGTGAATTGGTCAACCAGACAGCACGCCAATCGAAGTAGTCGTGTGCCTGCGCTGACCGAGAACGCACTTCTGGTGCCATAAACGGCCAAAACATGCCTCAAACTGTCAAATTCAGAGCGTACGACATCAGATTGACCTGAAATAATAGGGGATCACTATAATTATTATTATTTATGTGTACTAGGAGACGACATGTCAATCGGACGTGTGGTTTGCACGCAACGGCTCAATATGCGCTTTTTAAGTGTTGGACGCGCTTCCGAAAGGCACGTGGGGTGGTCCAAACCGGCCGAACGATGTTGGATTGGACTAAAATTGGATGACAACAATGGGTGAGTGAATTGTGAAGTGTTCGGGCAGACGACATGCCAATCAGAGGTGTCGTATGCCTGCATTGACCGAGAACGCAATTATGGTGCCATAAACGGTAAAAACGGACATCAAACTGTCAAATTCAGAGCGTACGATATCGGATTGACCTGAAATCACATGGGGAACACTGTAATTATTATTCTCGATGTGCAAGAGGAGACAGCACGTCAATCGGACATGCGGTTTGCGCACAACGGCTCAATATGCGCTTTTTAAGTGTTGGGCGCGCTTCTGAAACGCGCGTGGGGTGGTCCAAACTGGCCAAATGACGTCATATTGGCCTGAAATTGGACGAAAACAACGGGTGAGAGAATTTTGAAGTGTTCGGGAAGACGACACGCCAATCGGAGGTGTCGTGTGCCCGCGCTGACCGAGAACGCACTTTTGGTGCCATAAACGGCCAAAACGGGCCTCAAACTGTCAAATTCAGAGCGTACGACATTGGATTGACCTGAAATCATAGGGGAACACTTTAATTATTATTCGTGACATGTACGAGGAGACGGAACGTCAATCGGACGTGCGGTTTGCACGCAACGGCTCAATATGCGCTTTTTAAGTGTTGGGCGTGCTTCCGAAAGGCGCGTGGGGTAGTCCAACCCGGCCGAAGGACATCGGATTGGCCTAAAATCGGACGAAAACAACGGGTGAGTGAATTGTAAAGTGTCCAGGCAGACGGCATGCCAATCGGAGGTGTCGTGTGCCCGTGCTGATCGAGAACGCAATTCTGGTGCCATAAACGGCCAAAACGGACCTCAAACTGTCCAATTCAGAGCGTACGACATCGTATTGACCTTAAATAACATGGGGAACACTGTAGTTATTATTCTTGACATGTACGAGGAAACGACACGTCAATCAAACATGCGGTTTGCACGTAACGGCTCAATATGCGCTTTTTAAGTGTTGGGCACGCTTCCGAAACGTGCGTGGGGTGGTCCAAACCGGCCGAACGACGTCGGATTTTCCTGAAATCGGAAGACAATAATGGTTGAGTGAATTTTGAAGTGTTCGGGTAGACGGTATTCCAATCGGAGGTTCTGTGTGCCCGTGCTGACCGAGACCGCAATTCTGGTGCCATAAACGGCCAAAACGGACCTCAAACTGTCAAATTCAGAGCATACGACATCGGATTGACCTGAAATCATAAGAGAAACACTGTAGTTATTATTCTTGACGTGTACGAGGAGACGACAAGTCAATTGGACATGGGTTTTGCGCACAACGGCTCAATATGCGCTTTTTAAGTGTTGGGCGCGCTTCCAAAACGCGCGTGGGGTGGTCCAAACCGGCCAAATGACGTCGGATTGGCCTGAAATCGTAAGAAAACAACAGGTGAGTGAATTGTGAAGTGGTCGGTCATATAGAATTCCAATCAGAGGTGCCGTGTGCCCGCGCTGACCGAGAACGCACTTCTGGTGCCATAAACGGCCAAAACGGGCCTCAAACTATCAAATTCAGAGCGTACGACATCGGATTGACCTGAAATCATAGGAAAACACTGTAATTATTATTCTTGATGTGTATGAGGAGACGGAACGTCAATCGAACATGCAGTTTGCACGCAACGGCTCAATATGTTCTTTTTAAGTGTTGGACGCGCTTCCGAAAGGCGTGTGAGGTGGTCCAAACCGGCCGAACGACGTCGGATTGGCCTGAAATCGGACGACAACAACGGGTGAGTGAATTTTGAAGTGGTCAGGCATATGGCATGCCAATCGGAGGTGCCGTGAGCCCACGGTGACCGAGAACGCACTTCTGGTGCCATAAACGTCCAAAACGGGCCTCAAACTGTCAAATTCAGAGCGTACAACATCGGATTGACCTGAAATCAGAGGGGGAACACTGTAATTAGAACCATAGAATTAACGATTTTATATTTTTAAAACGATAATCTAAATTATGAATATATTTTGAAAATCATATACTTTTGATCTGTTATAGTAAGTTTGAATTAAAATATGTTAATTTGTTTCAATTATTTGTTTATAGGTTTTATTTGGTACTAATTTTATTATTAAATTTTGATATGCAGTTATATTTGATGAGGGTTGCGGATCATGGAAGATGACAATGAGATTTATGTGGTATTCATAGTATTTTTTATATTTTTAAAAAAAAATTAAAAGCTATAGCGGCCGCCATTTGGCGGCCGCTATAGGCATGACCAACAACAGCTGCCATTTGGCGGCCGTTGTAGCCTATGTTCGGGTCAGCTATAGTGGCCGCCAAATGGCGGCCCCTATTGGTAAGCCCTACAGCGGCCGATGTTGGTCATACCTGCTGGCCTTCAGTGTCCTCCAAATGGCGGTCGCTGATAGCAATAGCGACGAACCAAAAGCGGCCTCCATTTGGCGGACGCTAAGCGGCCTCTATAGACTTTTAGCGACGGCTTTTGGCACCCGTTAAAAGTCATATTTGTACTGGTGATAGATATAGTATCTCCATATCTTCAGAGAAAATATTATAGCTTCTAAATCAAGATCATGAGTTGGATAGTTTCTTTCATGAGTTTTTAGCTTCCTTGATGCATAGGTAATAACTCTATCATTCTGCATAAGGATAGAACCGAGTCCTTTCTTTGATGCATCACTATAAATCACAAATCCACCATTACCTGATGGTAGAGTTAATATTTTAGAATTAAATAATATCCTCTTAAATTCTTCAAAACATTCTTCACATTCTTTTGTCCATAAAAACTTAGTCCTTTTATGTGTAATCCTAGTTTATAGGTTAGCTAACCGGGAAAAAATCTGAACAAAATTCTGATAGTAACCTACTAAACCAATAAAACTACATACCTAGGCTATGTTCATTGGTGCAGGTCATTCCTACACTACCTTTTTTTCTTTACATGATCAACTAAGATTTCATCCTTAAAGACAATATGGCCAAGAAAATAAACTGTTTGAAGCCAGAATTCAAACTTGATAAACTTCCCATGTAACTCATTTATTTTACGAGTCTTTAGAACAATTAACAAGTGATTTTCATGATCTACATAACCTTTAGAGCATACTAAGATATCATCATTAAATACCACAAAAAATTCATCAATACATTCCTTCAAAACTCTATTCATTAGATCCATGAAAACAAAAGGTGCATTAGTTAGTCCAAAAGGCATTATTGTAAACTCATAAATCCAATACCTAGTTCGAAATGTTTTCTTTAGAATGTTTTCCTTCTTTAAACATAATATATGAAATCAAAATAAAATATAAATCTTTTAAAAATATTAGGCTCCATTAATTTGATCAAAAAATCACCAATGAAAGGCAACGGGTACTTTTTCTTTATTGTAATAGTATTAATTTCCCTATATTAAAAAAATGTCCCCACAGATCCATCTTTCTTCTTAACAAAGAGGATAGGGGATCCCCATGTAAAAACACCATGGAAAATAAATCTTTTATCACTCAATTCCTCTAGTTTTTTCTTTATCTCAACTAATTCCATTGTGTCCATTATATAAGAAGTATTTGATATAGGCCTTGCACCAAGAATCAAATCAATAGACACTGCTGAAAAATTGTGTTTTCCCAACACTTGTATAACAATGGTTTGAATAAACCATTGGTATAGTTAATTTTTTTCAACAGTTTCTTCAAACTGTTGGGGTAATGGGATGAGAACAAGCTTTTCCCAAAGGTTTACTCACACCATTGGGAAAATCTATATATATACCAACAGTTTTTAAAAAATGTTGGTAATTTCACTCTTTCCCAATGGTTTTTAAAAACCTTCGGTAATTACACTCTTTCTCAATGGTTTTAACAAACCGTTGGGAAATTTTACCCCAAATTGCATCACATCCAGAATCCCTCCGCGCGATTGCATCCATAAACCTAATTGCTCCCGACGCTCTCCTGACACTCTCTCTTCACCCCAAGGTATCTCTCGAAGCTATTTCTATAATCAATTAGGTAATTATTTACTTATAAACTTCTAATCTGTAAGTGGAATGTAGTTAATCTTTTATTTTTTTTATCTATTTTTATTTCTTCTAAACGAGATCCACGTGGTCTGTTTCTTCATGTATTTCTATTTCTCCTATCATGTTCCCTTGTCACAAGACCCTTCTGCAAGATCTGACCATGAGAGTGAGGTTTTATATTATTTAATGTGATGGGGGTCTTGGGTAGAAGTTCCTTCTAGTGGGAATCCTTTCCATTTGTACAGTAAGGCATTATAGTGTGCCAAGTGGATAGCGAAAATCCATTTTAGGAGTTGAATAATTGTGGTTCTGTTTTTTGTGGGTTATGTTATCTCAATTATGAGAGGTATTGGTTGTATAATGAATCTAGTTTTATGGGTGATTTCATGTATAGTGTAGTAGAAATATGATTCATCTATTTCATGTATAATTTGATAACCTGTTTCGTTGATTTTTATTATTTATCTTGTTGTCACTATTGATAAATGTAAGATGTTTTCTTAGTGTGGTTTTTTTTGGTAGAATTTTTGTAGTGACACCTCTTCATAATAAGATATATGGTGACATCCTTAGTTTTTTTATTCATGTAGTACATGGAATATGTTTTAAAGGGATAATGGTCTAAGTAACTCTTTGGGGTTATATTATTGAGTGAGTTGGGTAAGTTGGAAATTGTTATGTGAGTTCCTTGTGGCCTATAGGGTATGGTTACAACCTAGAGGGGTGTTATACTAGGATGTGGATGAGGGTGGCTGATGAGATTGGCCATATAACGATAATATCCTATGGTATTGTGTATAACATTAGGATATTTCTAAGTTATAGGGTATTCCTTGGGTGGTATGGTATGGTTTGATGGGATAATAAAATTGATGATGATTTGCTTATACAAATTTCACTTAGGAGGGGGTGTGGGCTATCCAAAGAGGGAGGGGAGTTTTCCACCCCCCCTTGGATAACCCCCCTGGACACCACCCCACCCCCTGGACACCCCCCACCCCCTGGACACCCCCAACCCCTTGGACAGCCCCCCACCCCGCAAGATAGCCTCCTTGGACACCACACCACCCCACCCTGTCGACAGCCCCCACCCCCTGAACAACCCCCCTGGGCACCACCCCACCCCCTGGACAGCCCTCCCACCCCCTGGACAGCCCACCTAAACACCCCCCCCCCCACCCCCAGACACCCCCACCCCCCTTGGACACCCCCCCCCCCCAGACACCACCCCACCCCCTGGACACCCCCTCCCCCTTGGACAGCCCCCCTGGACACCACCCCACCCCCTGGACAGCCCTCCCACCCCCTTGGACATCCCCCCTGGACACCACCCCACCCCCTTGGACAACCCCCACCCCCTAGAGCTAGTTATAATAATATCCTTCTATTCTTAACCTTTCTCCATTTATTTCACTATCTAGAAATATCACTGTAATTATTCCTTAAATATATTTTTGATTAAACTTCAATCTTATTGAATTGCTTATGACGAAATGAATTATAAAGATTCTTTTAACAGAATGGATAGAAGTTGGATGTATGAAACTGATCGGATCTCAAGCGATTTTCAAAATAATTTGGAGAGATTTTTAGATTTTTCATTTCACAATGCTTCAGATAGTGGTCACATATACTGCCCATGTTCCAGTTGTGTTGGTAGACCTTGGTTGATCCATGAAGAAGTCAACTACCACATAACCAAATATGGTTTTCAATAAAACTACTATGTGTGGTATCAGAATGGGGAGAAAATAAAATGTTAAATTGCTGATGATTGAAATGAAAGGACTATACTGGAGAATTTATTAGATGACCGGTTTCTATTTATTCGTCATCATGAAAAAGAAAGTATTTCAACTTAATAAGACTTCGATATGAAGAAAGATGATGAATATAATGAAAATAATGATATTGTCAGGGTGAAAAAATTGAATGATGTTGCTACGACTCTAGTATATCGACAATGCGATAAAATGAAAAGGCTGGAATTTTTAATCCGATTGTTTCATGGGAAAACTATGTATGAGATTTCTAGTACAGAAATCGATTACATTCTTACCTTCTTGAAGGATTTACTTCCAGATGATGCAGATATTCCCTCAAACCACTATATGGAATGGAATTTAGTTGAGGAACTTGGATTTTCAAGAAAAAAAATTCATGCATTCCCAAAAGATTTAAGTTTATTCTGGGAGGAAACCGCTGAATGAAATGATTGTATAAAATGTGGCACATCCCGTTGGAAGTCAAAATCATATGGAACACCATGTAGCATGACACAGAATGTAATTTGGAACTTTCCATTGATCCCCAGACTCCAGAATCTTTTTATGTCTGATAAAATATCAATAAAAATGATATGGCATGATACTTAGAGAAAGAAGAATAATGATTAATTGGTTCACCCTGCAGATGGATTTTCATGGAAGAGATTTGATGTTCAATATCCTAATTTTGCAGCTGAAGTGCGTAATGTGAGGTTGGTTCTTTCATGTGATGGTTTTAATCATTTTGGGAAAATGCTTACTTCACACAGCACATGGCCAGTTTTTATACACATTTATAATCTTCTCCCATGGTTGTGTATGAAAAAACCTTTCACTTTCATGAGTATACTCATATCTGGCCCTTCTGATCCCATCATTGATAATGATGTATACATGAAACCTTTAATAAAAGAATTTAAACTTCTTTGGTATGTGGTTGTGCGCACATACGATGCATATTCAAAATAAATATTTTAGATGTGTGTTGCGCTTATGTGGACAATCAATGATTTTCCAACTTATGCAATGATGTTTGGATGGAGCATGAAGGGAAAGCTGTCATGTCCTGTTTATATGAAGAATACACGATCTATAAGACTAAAACATCACTGTAGTTTCAGTTTTATGGGACATCGATGATTCTTTCCAATAGACCATCCATATAGAAATAATCGTTGAATATTTGATAATACCATAGAGACTGATGATCCACCTCAGCATATGTCTAGAACTGATGTGCTTAATGAATTGAAAGATTTTAGTTTTTCATTAGGGAAGAGTCTAATGAAATCTGAAAAGAGAAAGAATGTTTCCACTGAAACCTGTTACAATTGGAGGAAGAGGAGTACCTTTTTTTATTTTCCTTATTGGTCAACCAATTTGTTATGTCATTTCTTAGACGTAATGCACATTGAAAAGAATATATGTGAAATGTTCCTGTTGATACTTCCAAATGTTAAGGGAAAGACAAAATATGATTTATAGTCTTGGAATGACTTGGTGAATTGGGGAATCAGACCAAAATTGCATCTTGTGTGTATCTGTGAAAATAAATGGAAAATTCCATGTGCTTCTTATGTGATTAAACCTATGGAAAAAAAATCTAGAAGTATTAGAGACTATTAGAGTTCATGATAGCTATTCATGAAACATATCTAAACAGGTCAATAGAAAAGAGTTGAATTTAAAATCATTGAAGACTCATGAGTATCACGTTCTTCTACATGAGTTGATTCCAATAGCAATTTGTCATCTTTTTTCCAATAATTTAAGGGTGACTTTTATTCATTTGTGCCATTTGTTTAGAGATCTTTGTGCTAAGAAGTTTTCCAAGTCATTCTTGTAAAAAATATTGACAGATGCCCCATTAATTTTTTGTGAGTTGGAGAAAATATTTCCTCCATCATTTTTCACATGCATGCTACGTCTGACTGTCCATATTCCCACTAAAATACTTCTCAGAGGACCTGTTTCTTTTCATTAGATATATCCAACTGAAAAAATATGTACACAATAAATTCTTATGTCAGAAATAAGAATCATCTCGAAGGTTCTATCGTGAATAGTTACTTGGCTCAAGAATGTATGGATTTCTGCTCAATCTATTTGTCTGATCTTACTAAAAGAATGAACAGACCAATGAAAAATGAAGAAGAACAGTATGAGAAAATTGAACCCAGTTTTCCATCACTTCCTCAAATTGTAGGAATTCCTGGATCAAATACATTGAATACATTAAGCCTTGAAGAGCGGGAGATGGCACATCGCACAGTTTTGTTCAACTGTGATTTTTTCGATGACTACATCAGGTAACTAAATTGAATATATATATCTTACATATGTATCTGTTAATCTATTCATATTTTTTATCTACATGGAACATAAAACAATGATAAATAGAGATCATTGTTTGTTATCTTTGAGAAAGAGGGAGACTTTACATAGCAAAGAGTTTTCCTCTTGGTTAAAATTGAAGGTAAATATATTACTATTTAAAATAACTAAATAAAAATTTAATTAAGTTTAATATTCATTTATATTGTAGGTATTGAGTTTTCCTGCTAAATCTGTCTCTGAAGAAATAAGAGCTTTGGATTTTGGTTCTAATACCATGGTTCATGACTGTAAATCAATTGTTATCAATGGGTACAAATTTATTGTCACTGAACGAGCAAAGAACATGAGAACACAACATGATGGTGTTATGGTTACTGCCACAAAATATTTTTATGCCAGTGCATCAGATAGTAGACCGTGATTTGAAAATGTGGGTTATTATGGAGTCGTTGAAAAAATAATAATATTGGATTATTACTCTCATGGACGAGTCACGATGATGAAATGTCATTGGTTTGATTTGATGACAAGACAAGGCACATTTATTGATGATTGTGGACTTCGAGTAATTAATATGACTCACACTCTTGCTACTGAAGAACCATATGTACTGGCATCAATGGATAAACAAGTTTTTTATGTCAAAGACCAACTTCAACCTGAATTTGGTGTCATAGTTGAAGTAATTCCAAGACATATTTTTGATGATGGTGATGATGGAATTCACACTGTCCCTACTTCCATTGGAACCAATCCATTTATTTCTTTTGAAAACTCTAATAGCACAATTGTCAAAGTTTATTGTGAACATGAAGTTGTGGTAGAAAATATATAGAATCATCCATCCATGTTCTCAATTCTTTTGGTTTACCTCGAGTTGGGTTGTTAGGGTTGGTACTATTCAAATTGATTATAAATATGTTGTATCCGATTTGACCATTATGTGCATTTTTAATGTTTATTGGTTGGAATTTTTATTTGAATTGCATTTTGTAATTTGGAATTGAACTGTATTTAAACCTACGAAACCAGAATTTCTAACTTGGTGAAAATTTCAATGCTTCAACTATGATTTGTATAAAATTTATATGACTCTAAGACCTCTCTTAAACATTTTACCAGGTAATGAACTTAATGGTTTGTATTCTTCTGCAAAACATGTATTGAAACCTATATCATCTACCTAAGCTAAAGAAATTAAAATTTTCTTTAATTTTGACAACTGCTTCACCACTTATGAATCTGGTAGAACCAATGTTTCATAATTTTAATAAACTGATGACACTTAGTAAATAATCATCCTACTAAAAATTAAATTTATTTATTACAACTTGTACGATTTATTGACTTCATTATATATTTGTTCAAACTCACCTAAAACAATTGTTAGTTAAATTATCCATGAGTCCCCTTATTCCCTCCCAATTATTTTGTTTTTTGGGTCACACATTAGTTATCCTTTTCTATTTACTTCCATATTTTTTTCAAATGCGGTAAAATGAAACCAATTGAAGAGAGGCGACGAAAACAGATTATGGACAACAGTCATCGCATGGATGAGCTGGGCATTCCACCACTAGTGCCTACAGTGAGTATTTTATTTCAAATATATTTATTTAAATAATATATAATGTCATGTGATTATTATTTTTTAAAACATTTTTTCAGGATCCATCTATTAGGTGACAGTTATTTGATGAGCAACCTAGTAGTGATCCCAGTACTCGGGGTGTTCATATTATGGGGGTGGTACGGGAGCTAGATGATCCAGTCGGCGTACCCGATTAGACTCTTCCCCTCCCACTGATATACCATACATCCCACATTTTGATCATGTTGTGCCGTTAGGGTAAGGGTGTAATTTTGGCCCGACA
The DNA here is from genome assembly GCA_963277665.1 of Viscum album. NCBI lineage: Eukaryota > Viridiplantae > Streptophyta > Magnoliopsida > Santalales > Viscaceae > Viscum > Viscum album. The sequence continues at coordinate 259,323,250 of OY728150.1, forward strand.
GGCCCGGCCCGAAAGCCTGATCGGCCCGGCCCGGCAAAGCCCGCATCGGGCCAGGCCGGGCTCGGGCTGCAGGTTCAGCGGGTCAGGCCTGGGCCTTTCCAGGCAGGCCTGGGGGCCAGGCCAGGCCGGCCCGAAAAAGCCCGGCCCGCGCGCCCGCGCGAAGCCCGTTTTGCTGGCCCGGCTGCTGTAAAAAATATAACGGGGGAACTGCAGGTAGGGGGATTTGATCCCCCTACCTCAAGCTCCCAAGGTTGCGCCTGTAAATTAATCACAGGTCTATCTATATATAGATATATTTATATATATATATATGTAGATCTATATATATATATATATATGGATATATCTATCTCTATATACATATATCTATATATACATATATCTATATATACATATCTATATATATATATATAGATATATCTATATTTATATATAGATATATGTATATATAAAGATCTATTTATATATATATATATATCTATATGTATATATCTATCTATATATACATATATCTATGTATATATATCTCTATATCTATATATCTCTATCTATATATATCTCTATACATATATATATCTCTATATCTATATACATATATCTCCTTATATATCTGTATATATACATACATATATACATACATCTATATATATATCTACCTATATATCTATATATGCATGTATCTTTATACATTTATATTTATCTATATATGTATCTATATATATGTGTGTGTGTATATATATTTCTATCTATATGTGCATATATCATTATATATTAACAAAAAATGATATTATATATATACATATAATTATTATTATATATAATTATAATATGTGTATAAATATATATATACAACGATATATAATTATATATATAATAGTGTGTATATATAATAGTTTGTATATACAAACAAAGCCATTAATAATATATATCAATTAAGTGTGGTTTTTAAAAATCCATTAATAATATATATATATATATGTGTATATGTATATGTATATGATTTAATATAATATATATATATATATAAACAAAGCTATTAGTAAATATATATATTTATATCAATGATTTAATATTATATATATATAATAACTTGTTGTATATTAATAAAAAATAAGTGTGGTTTTTAAAAATCCATTAATAATATATATATATATATGTGTGTGTGTATATGTATATGTATATGTATATGTATATGATATTATATATATATATATATATCAATGATTTAATATAATAGTGTATATATATAAACAAAGCCATTAATAATATATATCAATTAAGTGTGGTTTTTAAAAATCCATTAAAAATGTATATGTACATGTATATGTATATGTATATGTATATGTATATGTATATGTATATGTATATTTATATGATTTAATATAATATATGTATATATAAACAAAGCTATTAATATATATATCAATGTTTTAATATTATATATATATAATAACTTGTTGTATATTAATAAAAAAATAAGTGTGGTTTTTAAAAATCCATTGATAATATATGTATGTATATGTATATGTATATGATATAATATAATATATATGTATATAAACAAAGCTATTAATATATATATATATATATATATATATATATCGATGATTTAATATAATAGTATATATATATAAACAAAGTCATTAATAATATATATCAATTAAGTGTGGTTTTTAAAAATCCATTAATAATATATATATATATGTATGTATGTATATGTACATGATTTAATATAATATATATATATATAAACAAAGCAATATATATATATATATATATATCAATGATTTAATATTATATATATATATAATAACTTGTTGTCTATTAATAAAAAAATAACACACTCGCCTAATGATGTTCGTGCAAGTCCTTCAACTTCATTAATTTTTTTAAGTATGTTGCAATATGCATAAATTATATATACTATACATATATAAATCTATTTAGAAAAAAAAAATTAACTCACCCAATGATGTTCGCACACACCCCTAATATATATATAAACAAAGCCATTAATATTATATATAAAGGTATTAATAATATATATCAATTAAGTGTGGCTTTTAAAAATCCATTAATAATATATGTGTGTGTGTGTGTCAATGATTTAATATTATATAATAAGTTATTTTATATTAACAAAAAAAATAACACACTCACCTAATGATGTTCGTGCACGTTCTCCAACCGCATTAATTTTTTTAAATATGTTGCAACTTCCATATATTATATAAATTTATTTAGAAAAAAAATTAACCCGCCAACTGCAGCGCACTCCTAAACCCCTAATTATTTTTTTACAATTTTCTCATATTATATATATATATATATATATAATAACTTATTATATATTAACAAAAAATAACTACTCACTAAATGATATTTGCACACCCCCAACCTCATTATTTTTTTAAAATATGATAAAACTTTCATATATTATATATACTATATATACATATATAAATCTATTTAGAAAAAAATTAACTCACTCACTGCTGCACACCCGCTAAGGGTGTAATTTCAGTCTAGACAGGGCCGGGTCGGGCCTGCCCTGCAAAAAAATTAAAAAACGTTTAAAAAAACATTTTAAATTAAACAAACGCTAAAAAATACTTTTAATAAATAAGTTAAAAAGATAAATGTAAAAAAATGTTTTAAATAAATGATAAAAAACATTTAAATAACAACACTTTAAACTCACCACTCACTGCTGCGCACCCCCCAATAACTCATTAATTTTTTTTTAATTTGTACATAATATATATAAATTCACAGACATGTATAAATCTATTTAGAAAAAAATAACATATTCACCCACTGTAAAATGTTTTTACAAAAAACGTGTAAACAGTTTAAAAAAAATACATGTAAAAAATATGCGTTCAAAAAAACTTTTTAAATTAAACGTCTAAAAATAAATGTCAAAAAACGTTTTAAACAAGTGTTAAAAAATGGTTTAAATAAAAATGTTTAAAATGTTTTTAAAACAAACATTTAAATTAATTTTTTTAAAACAAACACTTAAAAAATACTTTTTACATTAAAATGTGGGAAAAAGTTAAATGTTTTAAAAAAATAATTGTAAAAAGCATGCGTTTAAAAAAATTCAAAAATGTTTTAAATTAATCATTTAAAAATAAATGTAAAAAAATGTTTTAAATAGATGTTAAAAAAAGAGTTTAAATAAAAATGTTTAAATAAAAAATACTAACAAATGCTTAAAAATTTTAAATAAGTTAAAAAAAATAATTGTAAAAAATGTTTTAAATAAATGTTAGAAAAACGTTTAAATAATAAGGCTTTAAACTCACCCACGGCAGCTGCGCACCCCTCATTATTTTTTTTACAATTTGAAAATAATATATATATATAGACAAAAAACATATCCACCCACTGTAAAATGTTAATAAAAAATAAAATAAATGTTTTTACAAAAAACATGAATTTAAAAATAAATGTAAAGAAACGTTTTAAATAAATGTTATAAAAATGTTTAAATAAAAAAAATAAGAGACAATTATTTTGAAAATAATAAAAGCCCACCACGGCCCGACTTGAAAAAGCCCGACCCGGCCCAAAAAAGCACGACCCGACCCGATGGTTGGGGCCAGTCCGAGGCCGGGCTCGGGCCGCCTCATGGGGTTGTTCGGGCCGGCCCAGCCCGAATAGTGGTCAGCGGCCCGATTCTTTGCATGGCAGGGCCGGGCCGAAATAACACCCCTACGTTAGGGACACACGAGATATTTATCCCTCTCATGTTTTCACCACCCTTTACATATGAGCCTCATCACCCATCTGTACCATATCCGATGATGATTCCCACTCCCCATCCAGCATTTGGCCAGCCATCCCTATCATCTTCTTCTACTTATTCTTCCTTCTCTCCGGGCTTTTATATTCCATCTTCTTCGACTACTACTCTGCCAGAGTCTGTCCTTACGGAGCATACATTGGGACCCACTCCATCTGTATAGGGTGTTCCTTTAGTTTCTACGGATCCAACGGCGCCCATTGATCAGACTACCGCAGGTATACTTATACAACCCTAACAAATTGTTACACCATTATTTATTTTCATTATAACATGTATTGATAAAATATTTATTTTTCTTTCATAATAGATACATCTACTGATAGGAGGTGGGGGAGGGGGCATACACGCATGTGTTCGGTGTAGAACCACTGCACACAGTTGATGGTGGACTACAATGAAGATAGTCAGATGATCAAAAAATCAGGGCAGCAATGTTGGAGTTTTTTGGTGACGCTTGCCAAATACTCTGACATTATTCCTGTCAGTCCGCTCTCATGGAGACAGCTGCCAAATAAAGTCAAGGATAAAGCCTGGGAAGAGATATGGGTAAACAAAATATGTTGTATTTAATGCAATATATTAATTTTTCTATTTATATGAATTAATATTTTGGGGTCAGCTGCGGTTTAATTTCCCCGATGGTGAGGGTGCTCGGATAGCACGTCTAAAGGATTTAGGTGAGCTTTGGAGAGCTTATAAGCATGATTTGTACATTGACTGACATGCTAGAGAGGGCACATAGTTAGAGGTGGTCCCTATCTTGGATGATTGTCCATTAGACCAGTACCAACAGATGATTACTCATTGGATGACAAGCCAATTTACGGTATTAATCAAATTAGAGATATTTAAATGAAAATTTTCATGTTTTTTGTTAATACTAATTATTGAATTTTATTTAGGATGCATCTGGAAGAAATAAAAGAAACATTGATTCTAAGAAATACATCCACACATTCAAATGTACTATAATGTCATATCATGAGAGACAGCAGGTATGACAGTTTATAATCATTCTTTACGACTTGCACTTTCTATTTCTTCATCCATAATTTATTCGATTGCTAAAGTTGTTATATAATTTTAGTTATGCAATTACTATGTTTTTTTGTATCATATTTTTAATTATGGTTTTCTACATTCAATGTCATTGTAGAGTCATAAATTGAATATAGAAGGACGTGTGCCTCGAGCAAAACTGTTTTCCTCGAGTAGAAATAAGAAAGATGGAAGTGCGGTAAATGAACCGACTCAGCAGCAGATTGTAAGTTTTACTTTGTAGATTTAAAATTTTAATCTCTATTTTTTAACTTAATAATATATTTATATTTGTAACAGGCTGCTTTAGAGGCCCTTGATGCCCAGGAACCTGACAATTTTGGGCCAAATGATCACTTACATCAGGTGGTGGTAGATGAGTACCCTGGTAGAGTACACTACTGACCCAGGAAGAGTATAGTTTCGATGAGGTATTGGCCCTCCTCAGGTACGATTTTTAGTTCCACCGAGTTGCAGCAGGTTAAGGCATATGTAGAACAGGATAAAAAAAGGGCCACAAAGATGGCAGAACAGACTGCTAGGGAAAACACTGCATTTATGAAACTGATGGAAGTTTTATGTCCAACACTTCCACCAGAGGCCAAAACTGCTTGTGATGAATATATGTCATTGATGCATTCTATATATGGTGCACCATGTGGTAGTTCTAGTGGTGGTCGAGACGATGGCGAGGAGGAGGGCGAGGAGGAGGCCGAGGTGAAGGAGGAGGGCGATGAGGTGGCTGAGGTTGAGTATGAGGGTGAGGAGGAGGGTGGGGACGGTGATGTGGACAATGATGAGGACGAGGGTGAGGGTGACGATGATGGTGATGATAGTGATGGTGATGAGGGATATATTTATCCATTAAATTTTTGACTGATATTACCGACCTTTGATGTTTATTTATTTGTTGTGCCTGAATATATTCATGATTAGGTAGGTCACATTATCTTTATTTTTTATCTATTTTAATGAAATTGTAAATTTTTAGTGGAATTTAGAAAATTTATGGTCTGATTAGAATTTGATATATTGAAATTATTTTTTTAACCTTGAAATAATTTGCTTATAAAATATATAAATACCATCCCATGTGTCCGGGACATCCCCCCAAACAACCCCTCAGATAGCCCCCCCCCCCCTCCCTGGACCCCGGACAGCCCCCCACCCTCCTCAGACAGCCCACCACCCTCCTCCCTGGACCCCGGACAGCCCCCCCCCCCCCTCCTCCCTAGACCCTGTACAGCCACCCCCCCCCCTCCTCCCTAGACCTCAGACAGCCCCACAGACAGCCCCCAGATAGGCCCCCACCCTCCTCCTTGGATCCTGGATAGCCCCCCTCCTCCCTCAACCTTGAACATCCCCCCACCCTCCTCCTTGGACCCCAGACAGCCCCTGGACATCCCCCCCACCCTCCTCCCTGGACCCCGGACAGCCCCCACCCTCACCCCAGACAACTCCCCCTCCTCCCTGAACCCTGAACAGCCCCCCCCCCCCCCCGTACCCTCCTCCCTGGACCCCGGACATCCCCCAGATAGCCCCCTAGACAGCCCCCTAGATAGCTCCCCTGACACCCCCCCCCACCCTCCTCCTTGGACCCCAAACAGCCCCTAGGACCCGACATCCCAACATTGGGAAAGTGGCGATTTAGCATATATAAAACATCACAACAATTCACTAAAGTCTAAGGACCACCAACCTTGATTCCGGAGACAATCACACTCTTAATTCGGCGTCTTGGATCCCAATCTAAGCTCTCTTTAAAATGGAAACCCTTTAAAGTAAAAACAACTAGCATACAGAAACCACCAAACTTATTTGGATTGTGTTGATACTTTTTTACAAGGATATATGGGTCATTTGTGATGTTTACGAGTCAACCTTGCCTCAATCTGAGACACATTGTGGCTGGTACCACTCAAAGTGTCTCACGTTTATTTGAAATGGACTACATTTTAAGTGAAAACAACAACTGGCATACAAAAAACTAAACAAATGCATTCGGATTATGTTGATACTTTAGGACAAGGATCCATGGGTCATATGTGATGTGTAAGAGTCAACCCGCCTCAATCTGAGGCATGGTGTGGCCAGTATCACTCGAAGTGTCTTTCTTTTATTTAAAATGGACACCCATTTAAGTAAAAACAACTGGCATTCGGAAAACTAACCAAATGTATTGGGATTGTGTTGATACTTTAGCACAATGATCCATGGGTCATTTTTGAAGTGTACGAATCAACCTTGCCTCAATCCAAGGCATGGTGTGTCCAGTACCACTCAAAGTGTCTCACTTTTATTTGAAATGGACAATATTTTAAGTGAAAACAACAACTGGTATACAGAAAACTAACCAAATGCATTAGGATTCCATTAATACATTAGGAAAAGGATCCATGAGTCATATGTGATGTGTACGAGTCAACCCCACCTCAATCCGAGGCACGGTGTGGCTGGTATCACTCTAAGTGTCTTTCTTTTGTTTAAAATAGACACCCTTTTAAGTAAAAACAACTGGCATACGGAAAACCAACCAAACACATTATAATTATGTTGATACTTTAGGAAAATGATCCATGGGTCATTTTTGACATGTACGAGTCAACCCCGCCTCAATATGAGGCACGGTGTGGCCATTACCACTCAAACTATCTCACTTTTATTTGAAATGGACAAGATTTTAAGTGAAAACAACAACTTGCATATGGAAAACTGACCAAAAGCTTTCTGATTGTATTGATACATTAGGAAAATGATCCATGGTTCATTTTTGACGTGTACAAGTTAGCCCTGCCTCAATATGAGGCACGGTGTGGCCGATATCATTCAAAGTGTGTCTCTTTTTTTAAAATTGACACCGTTTTAAGTAAAAACAACAGACATTCGAAAAAATGACCAAACGTATTTTGATTCTGTTGATGCCTTATCACGAGAATCCATGGGTCATTTTTGATGTGTACGAGTCAACCTCGCCTCAATCTGAGGCATGGTGTGGCTGGTACCACTCAAAGTATCTCACCTTTATTTGAAATGGACAACATTATAAGTGAAAACAACAAATGGCATACGGAAAACTGACCAAACGTATTGGGATTATGTTGATACTTTAGAACAAGGACCCATGGATCATTTTTGATGTGTAAGAGTCAACCCTACCTCAATCTGAGGCATGGTGTGGCCGATACCACTCAAAGTGTCTCACTTTTATTTGAAACGGACAACATTTTAAGTGAAAACAAAAACTGGCATACATAAAACTGACCAAACACATTCGGATTGTGTTGATACTTTAGGAAAAAAATACATGGGTCATATGTGACATGTATGAGTCAACCCCACCTCAATCTGAGGCATGATGTGTCTGGTATCACTCTAAGTGTCTTTCTTTTGTTTAAAATGGACACCCTTTTAAGTAAAAATAACCGGTATACAGAATACGGACCAATCGTATTCAGATTGTATTGATAATTTAGCACAAGGATCCATGGTTCATTTTTGAAATTTATGAGTCAACCTCGCCTCAATATGAGGCACGGTGTGGCTGGTACCACTCAAAGTGTCTCACATTTATTTGAATTGGACAACATTTTAAGTGAAAAAATAACTAGCATATGGAAAACCGACCAAATGCATTCAGATTCTATTGATACTTTAGGAAAATTATCCATGGGTAATTTGTGACGTTTATGAATCGACCTATCCTTAATCTGAGGCATGGTGTGGCTGGTACCACTCAAACTGTCTCACTTTTATTTGAAATGGACAAGATTTTAAGTGAAAACAACTACTTGCATACAGAAAACCGACCAAATGCATTCAGATTCTGTTGATACTTTAGGAAAACGATACATTGGTCATTTATGACATGTAAGAGTAAAAAACTACTCAATCTGAGGCATGGTGTGTCCGGTACCACTCAAATTGTCTCACTTTTATTTGAAATGGACAGGATTTTAAGTGAAAACAACAAATTGCATACAGAAAACCAACCAAACACTTTCTGATTGTATTGCTACTTCATGAAAATGATCCATGTGTCATTTGTGACATGTAAGATTCAACCTCACCTCAATCTGAGGCATGGTGTGGCTGGTATCACTCAAAGTGTCTCCCTTTTCTTTAAAATGGACACTGTTTTAAGTAAAAACAATAGACATTCAAAAAACTGACCAAACTTATTCTGATTGTGTTGATACTTTAGCACAAGGATCCATGGGTCATTTGTGACATGTAAAAGTCAACCCTATCTCAATATGAGGCATGGTGTGGCCGGTAACACTCAAAGTGTCTCACTTTTATTTGAAATGGATAACATTTTAAGTGAAAACAACAATTGGCATATGGAAAACCAACCAAACGCATTTGGATTCTGTTGATACTTTATGAAAATGATCCATGGGTCATTTGTGACGTGTATGAGTCAAACCTGCCTCAATCTGAGGCATGGTATGGCCGGTACCACTCAAACTATCTCACTTTTATTTGAAATGGACAGGATTTTAAGTGAAAACAACAACTTGCATACGGAAAACCGACCAAATGTATTCGGATTGTGTTGATACTTTAGCACAAGGATCCATGATCCAGCCTCACACAGTCCAATTCTCATGTGAGGAAATCCTACCCCTATTCTAAAACAAATGACATTTAATATGCCAATATCATCTTCAAATAGTGGGTTCTAGGACCAAACCAAAGTCCCTTTGGGAACCCAATACCAAATACATAATTGAATATTCATACCCACTACCCAAAATGGGGATTCATCTCACATCACACCCAGGACACCAAATTAAAATTATCCACATACACCCTTATTCCAATTGAAAAGTCTATGAAAAACATGTAGCCTATTCTGGTAACCCATCTCATATGTCGATATTGACTAATGTTTCCTACTAACACATCAAGAACCATTTATAAATGGATACATAGTCATTAGAGGAATATAAAAATCCCATGTACTTTTTATAACTCATATTAGGTCTAAGAACATGACCACTACAATTGTCTATCTTATAGGTATCATGATCCTTGTCCACTCTACCCAAGTTTTTCTGTTGGTTTTAAAATAGTGAACCCAAGACCATGAGTAAACATCCCATGTTCTTCCTATAACCTGTTGTATTTTTCTCTTGTGTGTATTGGTGTTATGGTTTGAGTGAGGAGTGAATTCTAAATTTTGAATACTATTATGGGTTTTATTTCTTTTCAATTCTAAATTTATAAATTCTGGATGTATTGGATTCTGGCTGTATTGGTAATGAATTCTAAATTTTGAATACTGTTATGTGTATTGGATTTTGGATGTATTGGATTTTAATTTTGTATTGGTGTTATGGTAGTTATTGCATTTCAATTTTGGATGTATTGGATTGTTGATGTATTGGATTCTGGATTTTTCTATTGTGTTGTGGTTTGAGTGAGGAATGAATTTTAAATTTTCTAAATTTCTAAATTCTGGATGAATTTCAAACATCCCATGTAGGATTTTGGATTATGGTTGTATGTGTTCTTGCAGGTCATGGAGAGTTGTAGGTTGGAGGTGGCTGCTGGTTACTGTGGAGCTGTAGCATATGTATACCAACGGTTTTCAAAACTGTTGGTATAGCCTTTTGATGTATATTATACCAACAGTTTTTTATAACCATTGGTATAAACTTCTACCAATGGTTTTTAAAATTGTTGGTATATCCTTTGGATGTATATTGTACACTATATACCAATGGTTATATAAACCTTTGGTATAAGGGTAACATATACCAACGGTTTGTGAAACCATTGATATATCTCTTACTTTAACACATAAACCAATGGTTTACACAGAATCTTTGGTATAAGCTTATACCGACGACTTACTTGTCCACGGTTTGGGAAACCGTTGGTATATAATATACCAATGGTTTCCCAGCCTTTACCAACGGTTCTAAACCATTGGTAAAGGGTAAAATTCTAGTAGTGAGAAAACTCAATTTCCCACTCTGGAGGATGTCCAAGTAAATCCTTTGGAAATAAATCAACGAATTCTTTCACAGTAAGAACATACTCAATTTTAATATTTCTTTCCTCACCCATATATATTGCATTATTTTCCTCCCCAATAATTACATTTAGTAGGGATATTATGGGATGGATCTAGATAAGAATCATATTATGAGGTTTTTAATATAAGGATAATGGATTCTACATTATTCTCAAAAATTGTAACTTACTTCTTCTTGCAATAGAATTTCACATCATAATTTGAAATCAAATCCATACGAAGAATTATATCAAAGTAAATCATAGTTATGATGGTAATTCTAGGGACTAAAGAATGTTTATGTGTCATAAAGGGGACTGATCGACACATCTTTGTTGTAATGATACCTCCCTTAGGATTTTTAAATGACAACTCCTTTATTAAATCAAATTGGAAGTGTCTAATAATATTGAAAAATTAGGAAGATATAAAATAATGTGATGATATAGAATCAAATAAATCATTGGATAAGTTTGATAACATGATTAAAGTAACTACCACCACATCATTAGGAACTTCAACCTCAGCAGTTGTGATCGCATAATCTTGGTCTTTCTCCCTTAGAATTCTCTAATGAATGTTTCCTTAACATCTTGGACATTCATGTGCATAATGTACTATATCTTTACAATTATAGCATTGCACATTGGCATACTATTTATTTTCCTTGCAATCACAGGCTTGGTGTATTTTTTTGTCCACAATTGTAATAGACTCTCGTTCCATTTAGGCAAGTACCAAGGGGTTTCTTCCCACAATTAATACAAGGTGTAAAGTAAACTCTTCACTTATTACCCATTTACTTATTTCCTTTTCCAAATTTTTTTTCATCCCTATTCTTCTCTTTATTTCCTTTAAATTCATAAGACTTGGAGAATTCTTTTTTTCTTAATAGCACATGAGACTGTATCTTCATATGATGAGAAAGTTTGGCAGACTAGGGCCCTTTGGAAGAATGGATTTAAACCATCAAATAATTGATCAATATTACTCCTTAGGTTACGTATGTAGTTCACAACATGCCTTTCTAACCTTGTGAAGTTAGCTTCATACTTTGAAACATTCTCATCCCCTTTTTGCCTCAAACTCAGAAACTGCCTTTCCATATTTTCTCACTATTCACAAGGAAAGTATTTTTCTAAGAAAATTTCTTTAAATTCACATCATTCCATGTTTTCAATTTCTTCCACATCCTTCATGTTTTGAATCAATGACCACCATTGATCTGCATCTCCTGAAAGATGATAAATTTTCATGACAACCTTCTCTCTTTCATTACATCCCAAAGAAAGAAATATATTCTCTAAAGAACTTATCCACTACTCTGCTACAAATGGGTTTTTAGTCCCATTTAATGATAGAGGTTGTTGTCTCATAAAGTGGTATAATGTTTCTCCTCCACGTTGTGAATCAGGATTGTCCATAAGGGTAATTTTATTATTCATAAACTAATTCATCTGTCCCAATATAGTTATATGTTTATCAATACCAGTCATAGCTCTAAAACTAACCTCATTATCTTACATAGGAGGGAAATCCCCATATGGGATATGAACATTCATGTAGTTTCCATTCCTTCCACTAGGCACCATTTATAAATAATGTCATACACTAGATTTGGTAATGAATTATAATGTATTGTAACGACCCAAGGTTTCATTAATGCAAAATCCATCTTGATCCAGTTAAATGTCTATTTATGAAAAATGTTTTTATAAGATGTCAAATTCTTTGGTTTTATGTTAAGAATTTTGACTGTTGTTAATATAGCCGTTGAACAGTGATCACATGATTAGTATAAATATAAGGTTTTAACGAACCCAATTTTTACTCAGACAAAGGAAGTGATGGCCTCATCCAGTAGAATTTCCCCATACGAAGCCATTTGTTGGAGCTCGGAAAAGAGGTGGCGTCTTTGGGATTCTCCCTTGACCAAGCCCAAGCTGAGCTTCATTATGTCAAGCTCGAACGTGACCGTCGACGGGAAAAGTGGAATTTTATAGAGATTACCACTCGAGCGATGTTATCCGAGCCACCCCAAGAGTCTGTCACCATCGCACACCTTACCCTTAGGTCTTATGCGGCTGTTTTAAGGGGTTATGTAACAAATAAGTAGTACTATGTTCATGTACATTATTTTTTTTGTATATAATAATGAATATAATTTCTAGTCATTTTTGATACATTGTAAATAGTTTTTAAAGTACAAATGGTGTTTTTAGTTATTATTTAATTAAGAATTTAATTTTATTAAATTAAGGGATTTTTGAATTAAATAATATTTTAATAAAATATTATTATTAATATTAAATTAATTTTTATTAAATATAAATTATCTTATAAATTTATTATTGCAATTAAATTTTTTATTAAGATTTGAAAGCCATTTCTGTCAAACCCCGTGAATTTTTTATAAATGTTGGTTTTTATTTTAAAAGTGAAAATTAACATATTTAGAAATTTTTTAGATAAAATAAATGTCATTTCTGGAATCAGGACGTCGAAATTATCCAAAGGTGAATTTTTTATAATTTTCTGAGACAGTCAAATTTTTGGGTAAAAATTAAATACCGTTTAAATATATAATGTGTTTTATGACATCATAATGACCCAATGGTGATGTAATAAAATACCATAATCCTTATGTTCGGCCAATATATGTTTTATCATTAAAATAATGAGGTTTTGGGTTTGTTTAACTTACTTTTCAAAGCATTAATGAACCCCTCAAGACATATTCAACACTTTGCCTTTTTTAATTAATTTCCATGGGAGTGTGACTCACCTCCACATAAGCAACCCTAATATTTTAATAAGTTCAGACCTTGGCCTTGTAAAATATTTTTTTCCTATTTCCATTTCCAGAAACCATGGGCAAAAACCATGGTATGGTTTTTGGTTTGGATTAATTTAATATAAGGGGTCCCAAACCTAAATAATAAAGAATTCTCTCACCTTTCCTATATAAACCCACCCAAGCTCCCACTTACTCCTCACTAAAATCCCTTATAGTTCGTCCAAACTCTGCCCTAATCTCTCTAGAATCCTCCCAAGGTGCCCCAATCTCCCAAGAAGCCTCTCACAAGCCTCTCTCTAGCCTTTGGAATCACACTTCCAAGTAAGGGTTTTTTCTTCCTTTCTCATTTTTGTCAATTTTCTTTAAGTAGTATTGCCCTTTTAATTTCAATTATGAATATTGGGGTATGGTTTCACACCTCCCTCATACTTCCCTATTTATTTTTTAATTATGGGAGACCCCTTTCTCTCTCATTTAATACCTCCCATGTACACCCGTTACTATGCCGAAATTCCGAAAGGAACTTCTCTCTCTTCTTTTACATTCAAGCAATGCTTTTGTATCATGAATATAAATTCCATTTCAATTGTTGGGAAATGTATCTATATGAACTCCTTACTGTCCATTACATGTAAATATGATGAGGAACCCCTTTCTCTCTCATCAACCTTTTTTATGAATTCTTATGTCACGCCGTTACGCTGCCGAAATCACACCGATTTTCTAAGCCAATGTCATTGTGTAGTGAATACCATGTCCATTTCTCCATCAAGGGTATTCACCTTTATGAACATTTAATTATTGATTGTAAAGTTTCATGTATTAATTCTACATTCCTTTATCGTGGAATAAATTATTATGTTTTATGAATCCATGTTTTATGATCCATCTGGCACACTTATGCATGAAATGAAATGTTTAAGAAGGGTGCGCCCTTATAGCGCTCAAATGCATTGGGTAAAGTATAGTATCATGATACGTCATGTGCAATGAGTGTTGACTCATGCTAATTCAAGTGCAACGAGGGTTTACTCGTGCTTCATGTGCAATGAGGGTTTACTCATGCTTCATGTGCAATGAGCCTTGGCTCATGCTAATTCCATGATAAGTGTTGTTGCCACATCTCCATGTTATGATTATCATGCTTTATCATGCCTTTATGTTCATGTTTCTTTTATGCTCTATTGATATTCCTATTGTCTAACATGTATTTTACTCCTCATGTTATTCCATGTGTACTCCCTTACTGGGCTTTATAGATCACCCTTTTCTTATGCATGTCCTCAGGTTGTCCCATGCAATGCTAAGTACGAGGGAACGTAGTGGTCATGTAAAGGAAGTTTTCAATAATGATGTTATATTTAATGTTTTAAGTTTTTATGTAATGATACTAAGCCCCAAAGACACTAAACCTCTCGATATTCTTTGTTGTATCAAGTGAAGTTTTATGTAATGAATCATGTTTAAGTTGTAATAAAAAGCAGGGTTGTCATATGTATAATATTAATACTATCAAAATACTTAACAAAAATTGAAATTTTATACATATTTATTCTCATAATCATAAACATAGTTTCTTTGGGAACATCTTTACTTTTAAATACTTCATAATGGTTTGTAGAGAAAATGTGAATTATCTTAATCATATCCCCTAGTAGTGTCAAACCAGGTATGCATCAGGGCCTATTGTTGTGTACCAGGTTACCCCAAGTCCGGCCTGAGACACTTTGTTAGAGTTTTTACTCTTAAGTACATTGGTTCCAGAACCATGTCCACTTGTAGTATCTATAAAGGTATGTATTTCTATGAATATCCACATAATCTCTACCTTACCAAAATTCTAGGATGTTCTTGAATGATTATCCTCAAAGTATATCTTAGGGTTTTGTTCCCTAATTTATGTTTTCTAAATATATTTTCCAATGTTTCTACTAAAATTCCTCTAATACCAATTGTAAAGACCTCAACCCTAGTTTCCTAGAGTTTCTTCCTTGTTTTTTTACATTTGTATATAAACAAGGAAGATGAATCCCGAAGGACTGAATAGTTTAGTAGTTTATGAAATCTAGATGCATACATAAGTTTTATATTACAACATGAAAGGAAATATAATATATAAATTCCTTTGGAAACATTCAAAACACCTAAATTATCCCTGAAACTCATTTATAATATACTTATTCACATCTTGGGAAAAAATAAAACATAATAAATGGATGATCTCAGATGCTCAGTAAGGGTAAGTAATATAGAGAAATAATAAATAATAAGGCATGGTGAATAACTAAAATTAAACATGCCATTATAACATAATATTGAGCATATGATGGCAGGAATAAAAGCCATAATAAAACAAAACCATCAGTATTCTACTAGTATAATAATCACACGGACTATCAATTACCAGTTTCAAAATGAGGGAATGAATAATGAGGGATAACCATATTGTTAAGGCCGCATTACAAGACCATACATAAACAAGTAATAAGACAAACTAGTTTGTATCATGAGACCTACCGATGCACTAAGGGGCTATAGAGGTCCCCATCTGATAGTTACTAAGTCTAATTCATTCCTGATATGAAAGGGGTGAAACATAATCAACATATAAATTAATATTGAAACTAATATATGAAATTTAAATAACTTTCCCCAATCATTAAACATAAACACTAACCATTCGAAGTAATATGGTAAATGATATCAAGATAGAACATCCATAGTCAAACTAATCATAAACCATTCAATAAAATATGGTAGATGATATCATAAAATATTAATCCAAATTAAACATAATAATCAACAATAGTGTTTAAATAGATGAAAATACTCTTATAAAATCATCCAATAATTCTTGGGAGAAATACTCTTTTACTTTGAAAAGAAGAGTTCTTTTAGAAAAATCTTTGTATAAAACCTAAAGTGAACTAAGATAATTTTTTCATAATAAAATGAGTGTTTTTAGAAAACTAATGATGAATTAAAGCATATTATAGAGTGAATTTGAAAAAAAGGAAAGAATTTGAGAAGTTCCCTTGAATCGATCTTGTTTATCTGGAATAATTTGAGAAAGATCGTTGTAAAACATGTAAATCCACACAAAATAAAGAAAGATTATGATTTGTACATATATATATAGAACATTCACACAAAATTTATGATTATTAAATAAGAATAATTAATAATTTCATTGGGATGGAGAGAAAAAGAGTAACCTGAAAGAAAACGGAGGTTCGGGTAGAAACTCTTACCTTATGTCTGAATGTGTTTTTCACTTGACCTTAAGGTCATTAAATATAAAATTAGACTCATAAATAATTTAATTTAGAACCTATTATAAATTAATTTAGCTTATTATAATTTTATAAAGTTAATTTATATCCTTTTTGAAAAAATTTAAGATTGAATTCCATCATTTAGAAGTGTTCGTTTACTTGATTTCATGATCAGTTTTCTTGATTATAAGTAATGGAGTTCATGTAAAATGGATATAATTATTTATAATTGGAATTAAATGTTATTAATGAACAACCATAAGTTTAATTAGTATTATGTATTATTATTTTTGCATATGTGAAGATGAATCATTAGATAACATGTTAATGACATCATTTAGCTTAATTTTAGCAGTTTTTTTATCACAATGAACTAGTTTTGTTCTATTATTTATTATCATTTATATAATGTTAGAGTTGGTTTCCTAGAACCAACTTTTTTACTTTTATTACATGAATATTTGATGTATTAAATATTAAATTAAACATCTTATTACATATTGTTCATTATTATTCATGACCATAATTTAATAATGTCTTTGAGTATTTTTCACATTGATAAGGTCATAGTAGTTCCTTACTATAATGAGAAACTTGAATTGATGTGAAAATATTCTTAATATAGTTCCATGGTTGGATAAAATACTATGATGGGACACGTAGTATATAGAGTGTCAGGTGAGAGTACTCATAAGCATATGAGACTTATTCTCATGAAGTTCGCACTTTGTAATCTCCAAGACGTGTGATTATGAGAACATACCCACCAGTAGGAATTCTGTATGTTTTAGTTTCATTAGATATTCCTATATTTGAGCATGTGTAATGGTCCTTTGACTTTAATATTATCATTAATACATGTCATGACTTGCACACTTAGATTTTCTGATGAAAACCCTCATGCCATATGTTATCAGGAAGTAGGTGCATTGGGTGCATCACAAAAGACATGTTATTATTGGACAAGTCAAGAAATGATTTATCCCTTTCATATTTATAGAAGTTGATATCTCAAAACTTTTATTGAAATAGAACCATCTCTCTAAATTCCATGGGTATAGTGTAACAACAAATTTATTTTAGATAGTCAAAGAATGATGTATCAAGTACATAGTTTGATGACACTGTCATGAAACCTGCTTGATGAGATTATGTGAAAAGGGATTATATTACAAAGTGAGTGTTAATATTTGGTTTTCATCATTGAGACTTTAAGTTATTTATCTTGGGTGCCTTGACCCATTTCTAGATAGTAATGTTGGACTTTAGGCAAGCCCGACTAATGCCAAGGAGAAATAATCCTAGAGGGTCACACATTAAGTGTTTCTAGTGGTCTTGATTAAATTCTATTTGAATTTAATTAATGGAATAAATATTATTCTCAATAGAGAGGAATAATTTTACTTAAGTTATATAGATCACATAAATTAAATAAATATTTATTCACTTAATTGTGAATAAAATATATTAATTTATTTTATTGAATATTTAATAAATGTTTATTTACCTGTTTGTGAATAAAATATATATCTAATAGAATAAAATATTTATTCATGTGTTCAATAAATACAACAGGAGTTCAAATGGACCAAGACTGTGTCTGTTGATAAAATAATTATTTAAAAGTTGGTAAATATTATTTATCCATTTTTCTTAGTTTGGAACACCACAAAATAATAATACTTTTATTATTATTATGTGTCATGGGATTTCATTAATAGTTATAATTATATTTAATGGATGTCATGCAATTAAATTTTGAAACTGAAATCCCAGATCTATAAATATATGGCTACGTCTATTGTGTAATTAATTGAAAACCAATTCCATGTTTGGGAATAGAGAATTTTTTTCCCATAATGAATTCTCTCTCGAATCCTCCTCCTCTCTCCCACTCAATAATGAGAAACCCAAGAGAGAATTTCTTCAAGACTAAAGAACAAGCGATCAAGAACAAACAACAAAAGACATTCAATTCACCACGCTAGCACCCATAGAATGAGTAGTGTTTCTAAGAGACCATTGATTCATGTGTGGATCACCACTAGAGGGATTCTACCCTTTAATCCTCACAAGTTCAATAAAGGAAATTTGGAAGGGCCTTTTTAGATGATCAAAAATCATCAACGAAGAATATTCCTAAGCCCGTGTATTTATTTATTTATATATTTAATAAATTAATTATAAATTTGAAATTTGAGATCCTAAATTTTGGTTTTGGGCAATGATTATTAAAATAAATTTTAAAATTTCACCCTCCAACACATTCTTCTGTTGTGCATGGAACCAACAAGTGTTATCAAAGAGGTCATGTTTAAATTTATAATCATTTTTTTGATTGTTGATCTATGAAAAGTTGTGGTTAGATTTTATTTTATTTTATTATTTCTTTAATCTGATATGAATTAACATATTATCGATATATTAATCATGTTTGTTAATTGTTTCATTTTCTTAAAGGTCTAAGAAAAAATGAATAATTACCAACGATTCCATCAGGAAGTGCCAAATCATAGGTCGGTAAAACTGGCTTACATGGCGTGTGCCCGAAGCACATGCTATATAATCATGCACAATGTATCTTGATGCACTGAGTAATTAATTACATGTGGTGATTTTATTAAAAATCATGTGTTGACTAGGCCAACCTGGCACACGAAAATTGGATATAGGGTGTGTAATTGGCATGTACACACCATGTAGTTTGGTCGAGTCAACACACTGAAGCCCCAGACATGTGACTTGGATATACAACAATTGAGGTACATGATGTGTAGCTGCATGTACATGTTGTGTAATCTCCCATTAATGGAAAAAATTAAAATTACATTAAATTTTAAATTTCAGCATTAAAACTTCATTTTATTTATTAGAACATAGTTGTGTGTTTGAAAATTTAATAATAGTTTTAATGAATTTTACAATTCTCAATTAATTTTTTGTAATCAATATGTCATTATTGGTTCTGTAATTTATTTTCCATGAATTCCATTAATTATGGGTATCTCCAAATAAGACCGGATAATCATTAAGTTGAAATAGAATTAATTAATTAATTAATTAATGCAAGTAGTTTTATCTTAAATAATAAAAGAATAAATAAATGAATGCTAGACATTTATTTTTGTGTATTTGTTGCATGTGTGCCCATTCCTGAGCTTGACCAAGACCTATGTATGTGTTATAATTTATTTAATTAAATTTATTTCATGGTTTTTTAATTATTTAATATTAGATTAAAAGATAGCCTGCGAGTCATTCCTCCCTCCATTATTATGTAGGACCTTCATATCCAAGGATATTTATGTAATTCCCTATAAATAATCCTTTGGTTATACTCACCTACATGTGAGTAATAAATATTTTTAATTAATGGAGCATTCTAATTCATGTGGGAATGGTTCCAGACAGAACCATAACAATGTCAACTTAGTGATACATAGGTTTACATTCGGAATATTGTAGCTCATGCCAAGTCCGATATAAGGTGTTATTTCCCCCAGGTCTTAGGTTGATTTAATTCCTGCTCATTAAATCAGCCATTAGATAATCTCATGAATATGTCATTTAGTTATTTATTTATTTTATATCTACTTCATTAAAATTATATTTATTGATGCAAAACTGCGATCGCATAAATGAATTAATTAATATGAAAATAAGGAATTTAAAAAAAATGATTATGCATAAATGTTTTATCCAAACAGGGTTAATTAATTAAGTAAAAATACACTTAAATATTAATAAGTTGTGTAAAATATAAAACAAGATAAAAATTAATTCATAATAAAATATAATCCCTCAATCTAATATTAAGTCAGACTAAACCTTTCGTTACTTGATTAGAAACAAAACTCAATAGAACTATGTGTTTGACCAACTGTTGTTGGAACACTTACTTTTATAAGAGGATTTCTTATGAAAGTTTCAAGTTGACTTAACCATTTTATATCAGGAGGAGTAACTCTTGCTAGACTTGGTGTAATTTTGAGGCTAGTGTTGATAAAATAAAAGTTAGGATTTCTAGATTGGGGAGTCCACTCAATGGATCAAGGAGTTGCAAGACCAAAATTGGAATAGACTTACCTACATAAATACCTTCAAAATATCTTGACCAACCCTTATTGGGGTTATGAGAAGGGGAATATGGATCATTTCCTCTAGAATGTCTTAGAAACTAGACATTCCAAGTTCAACGGTGATAGATATTGGGACTTGATAAAATAGTGGGATATTTAATAAAATCAATTAATTATTTCTCATAAAATCTGTAATCAAGAAAATTACTAATAATCTGATATTTTAATTATAGAATAAAATTATAATCTCACTATCCCTATGATCAATATTAGATAAATACAATATCTTAACTAGAAGTAACTTCCACGAGTGTTTTAGACACCTTCGAGTTGTTCTACGCCATGAATGGAAATCTTACGTGCTAGAATCCTCAATTCCTGATCCACCAACTCAAAAGGCGAGTGATGAAGAGATCCTAGTCTATGAAAAACATATAAAAAACATGGTATATATTCAATGTTTGATGATTTCATTTTCTTCTAGTGAACTCAAGAAGTCTCATGAAAAAATGGGTGTGTATATCATGCTTGAGCACTTTCGTGGCCTTTACAATGAGATATCTAGACAGAAATGGTTTGAGATTTCAAAGGCACTTTTTCAGAGTAATCTTTGAGTGGGTTCCCCAACTGGGCCTCACATATTCAAGCTCATTGGATGCATTGATAACCTAGAGGTTCTAGGGTTTAAACTCCCTAAAGAATTGGGCACCGATCTCATTCTATCATCACTCCCTCAGAGCTTATCTAGTTTTGTTGTGAATTTTAATATGAAAAACATTGATAAGTATCTACTCGATCTTATTATCCTCATTCACCAAGTAAATAAAGATATGAAGCGCAAAAATCCTTCTATACTTATGGTGAACAACTAGAAAGGGAAAGAAAACAGCTTTAAGACCAAAGCTTCTTCACACCCTTCCAAGAATAATAAGATCAAAGGGGAAGCAAGGGAATAGGATGCTGTATATTTAACATGTGGAAATAAAGGACAGTGGAAAAAAACTACACCAAGATAAATCAGTAGTGTAAAGATTCAGGTGCATTTTTTATCGAGTGAAATTTATCTATTTCTAAAAATTGGGTATTAGATACAGCTTGTGGTGCTCACATATGTATTGAAATATAGGAAACAAGTAGATTTAGAAATATTGACCAAGGGGAGGTAGATCTACAAGTAACCAACATAGATAAACTTGTTGTTGTAGCTATAGGGGACTACCACCTCATATTTCTTGGAACCACTTTGTGTATAAGGTTGTATTTGTTGTCAATAGTTTTCAATGAAGATCAAAATGAAGGAGATCAAGAAGTACTCCAATGAAATGGAGGAATATAAATTCAGATGATTTTTTTACTGATCATAAGTTCAAAGAACATGTTTCAAAGGTGACACATTGTTTACAACAATGAATAAGTGAGGTATAATCCATCTGAGGATGATTAAATAATAATGGGGTTTTGATGAAGACCATGCAATTCCTCATTATTTCATGAGAACCATGGGTTTTAATGAAGACCATGCAATTCCTCATTATTGAATGAGAATCATGGGTTTTGATGAAGACCATGAAATTCCACATGATTACATGAGAACCATGCAAGAGACTTCTTGAAGAACTGAATCATATGTTTTTCATGAAGTAGATAATGACAGTTGAAGAAGAAGACAATGTGAAAGTGATTGGAATTCTGAGATGGCCATGTGGGGATTGGAATTATGCGATGGCCATGCACATCACATTTTTTCAAAAGATGATGATGCTAAAGATGTTCTTTCAAAGAATATATATCACGATAGTGGAGTTTGTGATGAAAGCAGAAGAGTTGCTGAAGGATACAAATCACCAAAAAGAAGTGTTTTTGAGGTGATCGTGCTTGTTGAAAAATCAAACAAATTAAATAAAAATTTGTTGAAAAATGAGATTCCATGGTGACATGTCGAGTTCAAGGGTTGTGGTTAACGATCCATGTTTTATTCAAGAACATAGACAAAGGAATGGATGATCTGGAGGCAGTACAAAAAGAACAGATACAAGGTGGCGTTGTTTCCCAGTGTTTGCCAAATTTTTGGGCCTGAAAATCGATAAATGGAGAAAAGTGTTTTTGGTAAAGAAACTTGTGAGTTGTGTACTTGAAGAAGAAAGAACTTGTGCGCCATGTGTTTTTCAAGATCAGAACATCAAAATATGTCAAAGGGATAACGGTCGCGCAAGTATTGGGTTGGTCGGGCATGTGACCTACGCGCCGTAAAGAGACATGTGTGCTCGTTCCTAGGAGGTTTGGAAACTTGCGTGTCAGTTGTTCTTCATGATCAAAACTTCAAAATATGGCTAATTAAAGTAGGTCACGCAAGTATTTGTTGGGTCGTGTAAGTGAGTTGCGCGACAGAGGCTAGGGTGGTTGGAGCTGTGCGACGAGACTTGTACGCCGTGAGGAAACTTGCGCGCCACCGCGTAGGGGGTCCAGTTGTCCTATAAATAGAGTACCACCCCCCCCCCTCATTTGGAAAGGATTTAAATACTTAGAGATTGTTTGAGCTCTCGTCACGTAGGTGGTTGAGCCGCGCAAGTGGTAGTTGGGTCGTGCAAGTGCAAGCTGCGCGCCGATTGTTGGTTGCGTGCCCAAGGAAGTTTGGGAGAGAAAGGAAGTGGGTCACGCAAGTTTGGAGTTGAAGGAGGAAGTGTCGTGCAAGTGTGTGGGTGTCACCTACGTGCCGAATTTGTACCGTGAAAGTGACTTGTGTGCCGGTCTTGGTACTTGTGCACCGGGCTTGGAGAAGAGTGCCATGTATTGTTGAAGCACGCTCGTCTTTTTAGAGCTGCACAAAAGCTGGAAGATTGCCTGATACCTTCGATGCAAGGTGATATTAAAGTGGAAGTCTAAATGATACATGCATGATCTCATGCATACATGGATAACTGATTCTAACAATGCCAAGAAATTTGAGCTTCATTTATTGAGCAATCACGAGAGTGGTTGTGATTCAGGAAAACAGAGACAAGAGGATCTAGTGCATTAGTCATTGCACTAAAGAAGAATGTTTGAACTGAAAAGAGAATCAACTCTTAACCTTGATGCAAGCATTATGTCATGGTGAACAGGAGACAAAGACTTCAATGCAAATGTATTGAAGAGACCTTCACGTCTATAAACTGAGTGGGACTTCACCAACGGCAGTGAGCCAGGGGGAGTCAACAGGAGTGACCCGAGGGACGCAGTGAGCTATCCCTGAACATTTGTAAAGGCAGTGAGCCTGGGACAGAGTGATTGTGCCCGAACCTTTGTAATACACAGATAGTGAAGTATGGTGGAATTTGGTACGACCGGAAACTTGTCGGCGTATGTTCCTTGGACGTAGCCCTTAGTGGTGAACCAAGTAAAAATTGTTGTGTCATCTCTTTGCATGTGAATGTTTTATTGTTGATCATATCCATCATATAGGTTTAATTAGTTCCTACCAATGTGGGAACAAGATCCAAAACTTTAAAGATAAAAAGTTGACACCCTGATTCACCCCTCCCCTCTCAGGGTGTCCCGGGGTCCTACAATATTTCCAACTAGAATGATCTTGGTTTTAAAGGGTTGTTATTATGTGCATTTAGTTACCAAAAACATTATTTCTATATCCATGCTAGATAGAGATGGATTCATTTTAAAATTTGTAAATAAATGCAGATTCTTTTATAAATATATAATTTTTTATGGTAAGGCACATTTACATAACGATCTTTATCTATTGGATTACATGAACCAAGTAATGGAAATCGATAACGAAGTTACTTCACATGACTCATACCATACCCAACTTTGGAATCACTGGCAAGGTCAGGTAAAGGAAAAACACTTAACAAAATTACTTCAAGATTGATATTTAGATTATTTCAAACTAAAACCACTTGGTGTATGTCACACATTTTTACAAGGCAAAATGACCAAAGCCCCATTTAGTGGGAATGGTGAAAGGGCTAAAGTGATTCTTGAATTAGTTCATACTAATGTGTGTAGAACATTTCCTAATGAAGAAAGGGGTGGGTACTCATACTTCATAACTTTTACTGATGATTTTAGTAGACATGTATATATTTACTTAATGAAGTATAAGTTGGATTATTTTGATAAATTCAAAGAATACAAGAATGAAGTTGAGAAACATCTTGGTAAGAAGATTAAGAAACTCTACTCAGAATGAGGTGGAGAATATCTTAATCAAGATTTCATTGATTACTTATGGTAGTTTTGGATCCTATACCAACTCACTCCTTCTTACATGCCTCAGTGGAATGGTGTAAGCAAAAGGAGGAACCGCGCCTTGTTGTACATAGTGAGATCAATGATGAGTCATGTAAGTCTTCTATTATCCTTTTGGGGATATATGTTACAAACAACAGTACACATACAAAACCAAGTTCCAACTAAACTGATAAATGGTATTCTATACGAATTTTAGAGTAAAATAAAAACCATGTTATTGAATTTAGATGTGTGGGGAAGTGAAGCATTCTTTAAGGCCTCTTCAGGTAACAAACTTTCACTCTAAGGCACAAAGTGTACCTTTATAGGATACCTCAAAGAAACAAGGGGATATTACCTATAAAACCTCTCATACAAATTGGTTATATTGGTAAGACACACTATATTGTGTGAGAGGAAGAAAATATCCAAAAGAGATAGTGGGAGCAAGATAAACTTCGATGAAGTCAAGCCTCAAAGAACAGAAAAGTTGGTACATGACCAGATTCCACAAAGACCCATGGAAGAAGAAACTATTCTAGATACACATGAACTATGTAGGAGTAAAAGAGAGGTTAGAGAAATAGATTTGTATGGTTTTCTAGTTTCTAATAATGGTGAATCATTATTAGTAGATAATAATGATCTTCTAACCTACAAGGAATCGGCAAGTGGCACATATATTTCCAAGTGTAAAAAATCCATAAATTATGAAATAGATTTAATGTACTAAAACAAAGTATGGATTTGGTTAGATCCTCTAGTTGATGTAAATACTATTGGTTTCAAATGGATATTCAAGAAGAAAATGTACATGGAAGGCAAGTTAGTGCCTATAAGGCACGACTGGTTGAAAAAAGGTTTAAACAACATCAAGGTATTGACTACAATGAAACCTTTTCACCAATTCCAATGCTAAAATCCATCATAATTATACTCACCTTTCTGGAATACCATGACTATGAGATTTATAAAATGAATTTCAAAACATCCTTACTTAATGGGAACCTTTAAGTAGATGTCTATATTACACAACCTGATGGGTTTGTGACTCCAAAGGATACCAATAAGACATGAAATTTTCAAAAAAATTATTTATGGATTAAAACAAGCATCCAGGTCATGGAAAATTCATTTTGATTAAGCCATAATATAATTTTTGTTTTATAGATAATGAATGTGAGCCTTGTGTCTACAAACAGTTTAGTGGGAGTGCAGTCAATTTCTTAATAGTATATGTTGATGACATATTACTTATTGGGAATGAAATACAAGCCTTACAGTCGATGAAGTCATGGTTGAATAGATTATTTTCTATGAAAGACTTGGGAAAGGTGGCATATATTATTGGGATCAAGATCCATCATGATAGATCCAAGAGGTTTCTTGGCCTAAGTCAAAGTACATACATTGACAAGATACTGATGGTATTCAGTATGGAACAATCCAAGAGGGGATTTTTTCCAGTGTCACATGTTATTCATATTTATAAGAAAACGTGTCCTTAAACCCATGAGGAATGAAATAGAATGGAGATAATTCCATACACATCAGTGATGGGGTCAGTCATGTATTCTATGATATGTACTAGTCTAGATGTCGCCTATGCATTAAGTGTGGTAGGTAGATATCAAGCTGATTTAGGTGACCGCCATTGGATGGAAGTCAAGATTATCCTTAAGTATATGAGGCATACTAAGGATATGTTCCTGATTTATAGAGGAGATGAGGAACTAGTCATCAGAGGACATGCAGATGTTAGTTTACAAACTGATCAAGATGATATAAAGTCACAAATGGGATACGTGTTCACTTTGAATGGATGTGTTATAAGCTGGAAGAGATCAAAGTAGGATATGGTCACATATTTTATAGTAGATTATGAGTATATTGAATCTTTTTAAGTGGCTAAAGAACCAGTTTGGATACACAATTTCATCCAAAATCTTGATGTGGTACCCAATAGTAAAGACCCCATTACACTCTATTGTGGTAATACTATAGTGGTGGCTCTCTCAAAAGAGCCAAGGTCACATCAATGGATGAATCACATACTTAGGAAGTACCATCTCTTGATGGATTTTTCTTAGAGAGGTGAAGTTGCAGGGAACAATATTTCCATGGAAGGCAACTTGGTGGACCCCTTGACAAAAGCCTTGACTCAGCCAAAACATGATTATCAGGTGAGGTCTAATAGTCTAAAAGTCATAAGTAGTTGGATCTAGTCTAAGTGGGAGTTTTTTAGAGTTGGTTTCCTAGAAGAAACTATTTTTACTTTGATTACATGAATATTTGATGTATTAAATATTAAATTAATCATCTTATTACATATTATTCATTGTTCTGTATGACCATAATGTAATAATGTCCTAGACTATTTTTTCATTAATAAATACATAATAGTTCCCCATTGTGATGAGAAACTTGAAGTTCTATGAAAATATTCTTAATATAGTTTTACAGTTGGATAACATACTATGACATGACACATAGTACATAGATTGTCAGGTGTGAGTACTCATAAGCATATGAGACTTATTCTCATGAAGTTCACACTTGGTAATCTCTAAGATGGGATATTATGAGAATAGACCCTCCATTAGAAATTCCATATGTTTTGGTTTCATCAGATATTCCAATCTTTGAGTGTGTGTAATGGTCCTTATACTTTAATATTATCATTAATTCATGTCACGACTCACATAGTTAGATTTTCTGATGAAAACTGTCACGCCATAGGTTGGAAGGAAGTAGGGTACGTTGGGTGTGTCACGAATGACATGATATTAATGGATAAGTCAAGAAATTATTTTTCACTTCCATATTTATGGAATTTTATATCTCATCCCTTTAACTGAAGAAGAACCTTCACCCTAAATTCCATGGCCATGGTGTAATGATGAGTTTATTTCAGATAGTCAAAGAATGATATATCAAGTATATAGGTTGATGACACAGTCATGCAACCTGCTATACAAGATTATGTGACAAAGGGATTATATTACATAGTGAGCATTCATATGTAGTTTTTGTAATTACGACTTTAATTTATTTCTCTTGGGTTACTTGACTCATTGCTAAATAGTAGTCTTGGAATTTAGGCAAGACCACCTAATACCAATGAGAAAGAATCCTAGAGGGTCACACACTAAGTGTTTTGGTGGTATCAAATAAATTATATTTGAATTTAATTAATTTAATAAATATTATTCTCAAGACTGAGGAATAATTTTATCTAAATTACATTGATCACATAAATTAAATAATTATTTATTCACTGGATTGTGAATAAAATATATTTATTTATTTTATTGAATATTTCATAAATATTTACTTACTAGTTTATTAATAAAATATTTATTTAAGAGAATAAAATATTTATTCAGATGTTCAATAAATACAATAGGAGTTTAAATGGACCAAGACTTTGTGTAGTGATAAAATAATTATTTACGAGTCGGTAAATATTATTTAACCATTTTGTGTAAGTTGTCACACCAAAAAATAATAATACAATTATTAATATTATGTAGCATGAGATTTCATTAATGGTTATAATTATATTTAATGGATATTATGAAATTAAATTTTGTAACCGAAATTGCAGCTCTATAAAGAGACAGCTTCGTGTATTGTGTATTTCATTTTAAACCAATTCCAAGTCTGGGAATAGAGAATTGTTGTGCACAAATAATTCTCTCTCGACTCCTCCTCTTCCCTACCTATGTAGAATGAGAAACCCAAGAGAGAATTTCATCAACACTAAATAATGAGTGATAAATAATGAACAATTCAAGAAATTCAATTTGTCGTGCTAGCACCCATAGAATGAGTGGCATTGCTCGCAGACCATTGAAGCATGTGTGGATAACTACTAGAGGGATTATACCCTTGGATCCTCACAAGTACATTGAAGGAAACCTGGAAGGGAATTTTTGGATGATAAAAAATCATCAACGAAGAAATTTCCTAATCCCATGTATTTATTTCTTGAGATGTTAAATAAATTAATTATAAATATGATGTGAAAGATCCTCTATCTTTATTTTGGGAAACAATTATTAAAATAAATTTTAATATGTCACCCACCAATACACGATTCTGATGCACCTAGAAACAATATATAAAATGGTTACATAACCTCACATAAGATATAATACATATTTTATAATTTGGTTCAACTATAAAAAAGGTTTCATGACCAGAATTGAAGATGAAATTAAAGAATGAAATTTCATCATCCACAAAGGCTGTAAATCAGCACCTCCTAGATGATGATTTCATTTTTAAAAAAATATAGAGGGAGTAAGGAGATTGATAATGGATATTCCATTAACATGATATCATTCCTTATATAGATTATATTGAAGTTATCATGATCATATTGACAGAGGAGGTGAGGAGAGGATAAGAAAAGAAAATAAATTGAAATGAAATTAAAAGAAAAGGGAAGAGGGTTTACCTATTGAATTTTCCTCCTTGAGAACCTCCTTAGGGAAAGGGATTTTGGATTTTGGTAAGACCAAGTACTATTGGACGTGGGGGAGAATAGGGAAAGGTATTTGATCATAATTTTGACAAGCTTCATGGCTTAGAGTTGTGCGGAGAAGAGGGGGTGAAGGGTGGTATTTAAAGTGGTGGAGAGGGGTGATTTCTCATTATTTTATTCATTATTTTACTATTTTTCTAAAGACATTAAATAGTGTTGATTATTGTGACTAATTAAATTAATAAGTTCATGTGAATTTGAACCAAGAGTGCTTACATCATCCAAACATCACCTATGACTCAATAAATCAAGTATTTATCATTTATCATAAATTATCGTATTTAACTATTCACCAAAAATTCAACTATTTTAAAAAAATACCAAAGAGTCACCCTAAACATTTTTCAATGTGTATAATTCAAAAATGAAATCCATTTTATGAAAATAATTTTTGAAATATGAGAAATTTAATTTTTAATTAAAACCATCATTTACTCAAAAAATACAGATTTTAAATATATAAATGGTTATATATATATATATATATATTTAAAGGTTGGGGCTGAAGCCTCAATTTATTATTAAAGCAAATACCTCTTTAGACTGGGTAGAGGGTGACCCATTACATAGCTCAAAGTCCCAAGACCAAGTGGCCTGCATACAGGGCTAGAAAGCCCATTTTTTGGCCCAAAGGACCCCTCGACGAATAGTACTACAACAGTACCCCGCGTAGCTACAGTTCCTGCTATAGTACCGCCACCGCTATACTACCCTACTATAGTCCCTCCACTGCTACAGTGCTTCCGCTGCTACAGTCCGCCACTGCTACAGTACTGCTACAGTACCCTGCTACAGTAACTCATGAATTCTCTTCTGCCTGGATTTGATCCTGGGTCTTTTGTAACACTTTCAAAAATTAAGTAATGTCTCATAAAAATATCCAAAAATCATAAGACAGAAAAATATTGATTTATGAATACATTTTATGAAAATAAATTTTCTTTTAAATCGTTTTATTAATTATCAAATTGTAATTAAATATTTATGACTCAAAAAAATACCAACACTAAATTAATAATTTTTAAAATATTAATTTACTTATACTAAAATATAATTATATCATAATTTAATTTATAAGATGCCTAAACTTTATTTATAAAAACATGGGTGAGGTTTCTATTCATTCGTTTGATTTACTATTCATAAGGGTTATATTGCTATTACTAAGGTCAAGTTACTATTTCATTGTTATAGGTTCTTTAACTTCTATAAATACCTATTATTTCCTTCATTATTCATTTATAAAGTTTTTATTTTGTTCTCTATGTGGTTTTAAGTAATTTATACTATATAAAATAAACATAAGAAGGAAAATTTCATTCATAGAGCTTTGGGTTGTTACATTGGGGGATTGAGGACACCTTGGGAGGACTCCTTGGAAGGTAATACTATCAAAGATTCATAAAGAATGAATTTTGAATGAAAGGAAATGAATAAATGGGTGGGTATTTATAACAAAAGTGGGGGAGTTTTTTTATTAATTTTCTTGGAAACCTGAGTAGTGGTATTTGCAAAACCATGGGTTTGCCCTTGGTATTGGCCACTTGGGACACCTATTACATTATTTTAATCCAAAATAGTATAAAAACATTTTATAATACTCATTACATCATTATTACATGGTTATGATGTCATTAAACATACCAGAAAACTCAAACTGTATTTTTACTATTCACAAAAAACTAAAGTATTTTATAAAATTCTCATAAATTCACCCTAACCTAATATCGATGTTCTAATTTCAAAGATGAAATTTTATTTTATCATTATAATTCTCTAAATATGATCAATTTAAATTTTAACTATAAACATACTTATTTATTAAAAATAATTGCAGACAGAAAATGCATAGTGAATGCATTGTAAAATGTCTGAAATTTGAAAAAAATAAAATTATTTTGTCATTTATAATTAAAAATGAGTGTTTTTATAAAACTATTTAATTATAATAAACATTACTAATAAAACCTTATTTTAATATAATAATTTATTTATCTCTGAAAAGTACAATTTTTGCCTGAAAAGTCAATGTATCAAATCCCATCTCAATTTTTAAGAAAAACTATTCTTACAAAGGAAATGATGAAATAAAAATTTTATTTAAACAAAGGAATTGCATTTTAAGAAACTAGGGCCTTGACACATAACCCCTTATCACACCTGCATCTGACTTAAGGGTAATATGTGTGATGGTGATAAAATCTTTGGGCGAATCGGATAACATTGCCCGAGTGGTAATCATCACTAAATTGAACTTCTCCTATAGGCGATTTGTTCAAGCTTAACATGTTGAAGCTCTGCTTGGGATTGGTCAAGAGTGAATCCCAAAGACACTACCTCCCTCCCAAGTTCTGAAAAATGGGCTTAATACAGTATGATTTTACTGGATCAGGCTATCGACTCTTCTTTATACATTAATTAACCATTATAATTTCTATTTATAACACTAATTATAACATCAAAATTATTATTAATAGTATTGTTTCCAATAGTTATATTGACCAACGCTCGTAATTTACCAATGGTCATAATTTACCAATGATCATATAATCGTTGAAACCCAATGGTCACATTTCAATTATACACACTTCATTATTAAAGGGATTTAGTTTTGTTGACTACAAAATAATATAACACACATTTATAGGAAACATTTATCATTCAAAAAGTTTAGGTCGTTAAAAATATATAATAAAGGAATAATGTAATGACATGCTATAATGTAAATAAATGTCATGATAGAAGTAATATAAAATAAAATACTAGAAAAATTAAAAAAGACTCAAAATTCATCGACCTTGAACCCCATTTTGGTTTCGTCTCCAAACTCCAGCTCATCCAACAAGAAAACAATCAACAACAAGGTACCTTTCCCTTTTCCAATCCAGCATCCATGTAATCTTCTCAGGTACCAAATAGAGGCCCGAATAGGGTTTGATTGAAACTCAGTAGGTTTAAACCACCATGTCTAAACAAACTAGTCTTATAAGAAGTGTATACAATAATGCAAGAAACAAGTGGATAAATTAATTCAATATTTAATAAAATAAAACAACAACCTACTTCGGAACCATGACGGAATATCACTGAGAATTTCTCACAACCTTACCAACTATAACCATATAACCATGGTAAAACATAACCTCCTCGGCTCCATACTGGAATGTGTTTGGGCATGTCTCACAACCCTGACAAAAAAAACCATACACCCATGGTATAATGAATCACTAGGCCAAGACCGCTATATAAGAATCTCAGCATGTGTCAAAGAATAGCATGATATATAATCATTACAACATGTTCTAGGTAATATCCCTAGTATATAAGTGTTAGAACATTTTCCAGGGTCAAAACCGGGAAGATAAGTATTGTAGTATGTGTTAGGGCATAGCCTGGTATATAAGCATTAGAACACGTGTCAGGGTCAGAACCTGGTATATAAGCATTAAAATATGTGTTAGGGTCAGAACCCAGTATATAAACATTATAACATGTGTCACAAGTGCATATCACAACAACAAGCTTATCACAATATGACCACATAAGACCAAATAGTTAATTCTGCTAATTAAAATTTGTCTTTAAATTTACCCATTTATTAAATTAATCAAATAATCCATCTTCCTAGGTGAATATATAATAAAAAAACACATGAATCACATGTCATGCTAAAATAATTTGTAATACATATCTAATCCATCATTTTTAAAGTTTTTCTCACCCAACAGGTATCCATAATCTAGGTCACATCATTAATTGAATCCAACTATATCTAAAAAAGAATCCAACATAGGATTATCATTATTCTATTCAATTAATTAATTATTGTGCACATGTGTTAGCATAATCACAATATTGAATACAAATGGAAATTGTAAAATAAAACCTAGTGTTAAGATTTTGACCCCTACCTTTAATGGGTGAAGAACGTAACAATTCCAACATTAAACACCAATGAGGAATAAGGCAAAGAAGATCATAAGGAGAACCTAGATAAAAAATGATCAAGATCAAAACCAAAAATTCTCATAGTCTATGGATTACATCGCAACGGATAGAGAAAAAAGGGAGATAAGGGAAAAACTAACAAAACCCACTTATGAGGGATTAGATGTTTGATCGGGATGTCCATAATCAAGAGAGGTGCTCCAAAATCACCTAGAAGCTTCACTATGGTCGAGAGGAGAAAGAATGAGTAATTATCAAACACATGACACACTTAAAACTATAGGTCAGGAAATTACACATCATGTAATTTAGTTACATGTCATTTATTTATTTTTAGAGGGATATGATGAAAAATGCATCACCTCGACTGAATATTTAATTCGCTTGAACATTAAAAGATGTGAAATTTCTTCATGGATTGTATTCATTTCACACCATGAACCAGGATCATGACTTGTTCTTTTCAATAGTTACACATTGTGTAAGTTAATTACACTATGTGTAATTGTTCTGTAGTCATCCTACAGTTGTTTTCCCAAGGAAAATAACCTGAACCACCTTTATGGATTCTCATATTACCAATAACCCTTGGTAATACTTAACCCATTTATAACCAGACTCCATTAATTTAAATAAACATACATCACTTGAATTTAAGTCATTTTCCCCAACAAAGGCTCTCCACATGGATCTTATCCTATTTTAACAAGTTCCCTCACAACCGAAATCTGCAATTATTCATACAAACAGAAATCCATAATGAAACACAACCACCAATGTTTAAATATAAAGAAAAACTCAAATTAAATAAAAATTAATGAAAAATTAAAAGAGAGAAGTACCACAAAAAGAGACAAGATTTTGAAATCTCCCCAATATATAATAGTTCATCCTTGAGTTGCTCCAAGCATCACTATGGGGTCTCGATGAAAAAGTATGGACATTGTGCTTGTATATTAGAATCCCTCTCATAGGTCTCCTCCTGAACTCGCCCAGGCTTCCACTATACTCTAACCAATGGTATAGTCCCACCCTAGAGATATCTCTCACTATAGTCCATGACCCATATTAGATTCTCCTCAAAGGACTCATCAACAAAAATCTTGACACTTGTAACATCCCAGCTTTAACTAAGGTACACACCGTTTAAATTTTTAGTCCAAATCCTTAAAGAGACCCAGGGCATGCACCTACACATCCTATTCTGGATCTTGAGAATCTATTAAAAATATTTAATTAATTTCATGGGTTTTATGTAAAATATTACTTTGCACCTAGTGTAGTGTTCGAGTTAAAAATAATAAATAGAAATTTAAAAGGAATATAATGGAATTTAAAGGAAATTAAAATAAATTAAAAAGGTATAAAAATAAATTTTAAAATAAAATAAAAAGGGGGCTACGAGAAAAGTAAAAAACAATTAAAATGGGAATTAGAAAATTTTTATTATTTTTATTTCTTTTTCTTTTCCATCCATTTTATTTTATTTATTTATTATTTATTTTCATTTTTTATTTTTCATTATTTACTTATTTTTCTTTTTCTTTTCTTTTTCTATTTTCTTTCATTATTTTTTTTCTCTCTTTCTCTCCTCCCTCTCCCTTGGTGTGTAGCCCCTGTAGCACCCCCCCCCCCTTGAGGTGTGCCTCCTCCTCCTCCTCTTCTCCTTCAGATGCCCACTATGACTGTATTTGTTATCCTTTTTATTTGTTGTCAAGTACAAAGTAAAGCTCTAAGTAAGGATAATGTTACGAACCAAGAATTTTTGAATCTCATCCACTATCCTTTGTGCAATCATTCACATAATGTTTACACTCAAATTTAGGGTTTTTCTAAAATCATCTATTTTCTTCCATTTTTTATGAAATAAAAGATTGTCACAGAGCATAGGATCCTATACTCTTACTAGCTATGGTGTCTACTCTCTTTCCCCTCATTTCGTTGTGTCTTTTAAATCGCACGTCGTGCCACTCATCAGTGCCTACCGGCGATGTTAAATTTTACCTATTCTAATTTAATTAAACTATTTGTCTTGTTTATTTCAACCTTTTTTGAGATAAACTAAATTATTTAAATTATTATGACATCGTTGGATACTCCTTTGGGTGTGCCGACAAATTTTCTCTATTTTCTGTTAGCCCTGAATAATTAATTTTATTAATTTAATTTATTGCACGACCCCTCTTTTTGAGTTTTATATTAATAAATTATTCTGGATAGTTATGAACCATGAATCTTGGTATTTTTTTGTTATTTATGCCTAATGACTTCCCTGTTTAAACTCTTACCATGCTATGACATTATAAAAGAGAAAAATACATTTTTCTACTTTTGCTGATAAAGTGTTTTGACTATAACTGCTTAGCTTGAATGATCAATAAGTATGTGTCTTTAGTTGTTAAATTGTTTTTGTCGCAATTATAAATGTATTCTATTTGATATTTACTTCCTTGAAATCTAATTAAATTCATGGCGACGAGATGACGTGGGTTTCATTTTAAGGACTGCTCATGGACTCTCCATTCCTGATTGGTTAGAAATTACGCCAGGGAGGTGATGTCTTAGGCTTTGCCAAATGAGGGTTTCCCTAGGTTTTTATATACTCATGAGTGATACTGGTTCCAAAAGGGACATTCGAGGATGAACCCATTGTAAAAGTGGCTACTCCATGCCTCAGGTGATACTTGATATAATACCCAGACCCCAGAAGCCCAGAGCCGATGCATTATTTTAATACATTAGCATGAATACATGGAATCAAGTCCCGAAGGACCGATCAGTTTATCAGTCTTGGGAAATAGATTACATACATGAACTTTACATTATAATTTTTAATATAAAATAAAACATAGATAAACCATTGAGAATTAAATGATTCTTCTATCTTAAACCTACATATAAATCATAATAAACTTCTTTTCATCCTGGGAAAAATAAATCATAAGAAAGGGGTGATCTCATATGCTCATTAAGGATAACAATATAGCGGAAACTATCATAAATAAACATAAAATTTTCAAAAAAAATTATAAGACTAAAACACAAGCCTTTTAAACTTAAAATTCCGCATAATATGGAAACGATAAATCAAATAATTCCATTTAATTATTCACATGGATATTCTATTAGTCGGATAATCACATGTAATATCAATAGCTAATCTTATAATGATGGAAACCATAATATCTGACATCTTAACCACAAAGTCAAGGGCTTGTACCAAGACCCTAAATATAAATTTTGTCAAGGCCTTGTGCCAAGACCCTAGTTTGTCTCATGAGACCTACTGATTCATTGAGGGTTTATAGAAGGCCTCGTTCGTCACTTACTAAGTCCAATGCATTCCTCATAGGAAAAGGTTGAAACGTGACATAAACATTCATATTAAAACTAGCATACGAAATGTTAATACTTTATCCATAAACCATGAATGGTATAAAAATAGCACATCCATAGTCAAACATATCACAAAACCTTCAATAAAATATGGAATATTGTATCATAATAAATCAACTTTAAACAAAAAAAATCCAACAAAGGATATTGACATAGATAAAAATAACCAGTAAAACTATTTGAGAGAAATATCCCCTTTTTCATGAAAACATTTAAAAAACGCATTATTTATCAAAGAAATCATTTAAAATAGATTTTTTAATCAAAGTGTCCCATTCAAATTTGAAACTTTTTAATGGGATTTTAATTTTAAAACAATAATTTCCCTATAAATAAATCCTTAAAACCATTTTTAAAACATGGATATTAATTAGAAATATTTAGAAGAATAAATCTTTAAAACATTTAAAATGATATTTTAGTTAAAGAGTTCCTAACCAAATGAAAGATGCTTTAATAAAAAGAATTGAAAAATAACATTAATAAAAACTTTATAATATCATTAGAATAAATGTATTCATGATATAACATGTCAAAGGATATTATATACACCATATAAAATTGAATTGGTGCATAACAACAAAGAAGTCTTAATAGAATGTAAATTGAGATGAAATCCCTTATAAAGATTATATCCTTAGATTAAGGATAAATAAATGACATAATTATGTGTTAAAAATATAAATACACTCAGTATGATTGGATATTAAGTGTAAATCAGTTAGAGGACATTCACATATATTCTTGTAAGAAACAAAACCAATGACTTGAATATTTAACTCAATGAATGGAAATTGAGTTAAGATTACCCTTACCAAGTTCATATCAATGACTTGAGAATTTATCAATAGAGTTATTATGTGTATCAAAAGTATATCAACACAAAGGGGAGTGTAAATTACTTCATAAAAAAATAAATAGTTATTTGACACATAATATTCGAGTAAAATAATCAATGAAGTGTGGGTAAAACCCAATGAGTGGAAATTGAAAATAGAAATTACCTTACTGATTTGGTAAATTATGAAACATACACCCCATGAAAGAAATATCATACAATGAAGATGTAAATACCAATAAATTAAATTATATTACACAAATAATACAATCATGGGAATTATATACACCACACAAAATAAAATAGTGGTAAATATAGCATGAATCTCACGAGAATAAAAAGTGAGAAGAAAAACCCTTACCTTATAATTTACATTAGTCAAGGGTAAGTTTAACCTCATGTATAAGGGTTAAATAATTGTTATTAAATTATACAATAACCACATACATAAATATGATATCATATATGATCTTTTAATATTGTTTTGTTAATAATATTTCAGTAGTATCATTATTTCACGTGTTAACTGATTCATTTTCCTTTATATGTTTTGTTATGTAAGTAATGTTTGTTATAGATAGGATGTATTTTATTCATATATAGAATGATATTAATTTCTTAAAAATTATTTTTTAGTCATCAAATGAAAATTATTCTTGAATAATTATGATGGGGAATGAAATCTCATCGCGTCGTGGAGACGATAAGCCGTACGTACGCACGAACGACAATATCATTCTATTATTGTTGAAATAGTATGAAATTGGATGTTATATTATAAATAAAGAATCATTAACATGTTACATTAATTATTTACATCAATTATACTTATTATTATACCCATCCAAATAATTTTTTGTTGAATAACAAACTATACCACGGTGTGGAGACGGTAAGTCGTACGTACGCATGCATGGTGGTTTTATCATTCATAGGATGGATGGAATAATGAATATGGTTGTACCATATTTATAATAACATCTCATTATATATAAGGTACTGGAGTTATTATTTCAGTACAAAAACAACAAAGAAAGAAGATGTGTAAGAAGAAAAGATCTTCGAAAGAGGTGATAAAATAATAATCTCTTCTTCGGGTGCTTCCTTTTGATTTAAACAAAAGGGATCCTTAGGTTAGATTTTAGATCAAATTAATGACTCTAGGTTGAATTTAGGGTAGTTTGGAGGAGGTTTGAGCAGGGTTTGACTGAGCCAAATGGATTTGGAGGTGTGAATTAAAGATAAGGTAAAGTACCCTTTTATAAGAGAGGTGAGGGGAACTTTAGGAACAACTTGAAATGTTAATTTATTATAAAATTATTTTCAGTTTCTAATAGATCCAAATGAATTTATTTAGAGTATAAGGTCGGTATGGGTCGAAAACCTCTCAACTAATAGGTTTTATAAAAGTTTAGTTCACCATATTTACCTTATCTTTTAGATTTAACTCTTTGTTAAATAGTTTAAGTTTTACCTTGTCTTCTTGTA
Source organism: Viscum album (assembly GCA_963277665.1). Classification (NCBI taxonomy): domain Eukaryota; kingdom Viridiplantae; phylum Streptophyta; class Magnoliopsida; order Santalales; family Viscaceae; genus Viscum; species Viscum album. Next base: position 259,362,724 of record OY728150.1, read on the forward strand.
TTTTTATACTACATTGTTGATATAGTTACTATAAAATTTCAAGATAACCTCACGTGGTTCATTAATGAAATATCTAACATTATATAAGTCATTTGGATTAACCTTATATTTTTAAGACTAATATAATTTAATAAAAAAGTATTTGTTTTAAAAACTCATTTATGTCAATTTTGACACTATTTAGTATTTGGTTTTTGTGAAAGTCATAACAACTTCATTACTTCAAAACAATACATTAAATTAACCATAACATGTCATATTCACCTCTAAAATTCTTGGATGGCATAAAAATTTTCAATTTACATTTATTTTAATATTTATAATATCAATTATTTTAATCTTTCATTAATAAGGTAATTACTGCATTATTATTATGTCATAAATAAATTTTATTATTTAATGTATAAAAATTATAAATAAAATACCATGATGTAGAAAATATTTTTATATTTCTAATTAATATTTAAATTCAAATTTATATTATGTATTACCCTATATTAAAAATTATTTAGTTATTAAAATTTGAATTCAACACTTTTAACTCTTCTTTAAATAAAATATAATAAATGTCCTAATCTAATACAAGTAGACAAAAAAGGATTATATTTATTTCCTAAGGTTGATTTTGGTCAAAATAAACTTATATAGTAGAATTAGGACATGTTTTGGGGTAATTATAATATCATTTTTACCTTTAATTACCCTATTTTCTGTTAACCGTGGTAAATAAAATTCAGAAGTTACTATTCACCAAAAATTATTTACATCCTATTGAACCACATTTTACTAACTCATGAAAACTATGTATGACATATTTTTTAAATTCAATTCATAAAAGCTGTAAAATTACATTTTACACAAATTTGTTAATGTCCCTAGAAGGTGGGTAAAAGACGTTAAAAAGTTCAATAAAATTTTATATATCTAATATTACTATAAAATGACTCAAATGACTTATATTTTACTAATATATGTATTATATATATATATATATATATTTACTTTAATATAAATTTTAATTAAAAATAATTATTTAAATGAAAACGTTGGTTTTTATGTACTATGCAATATTTTTCACTATTCATCAAAAACTGAAAGTTTTTAGAAAAACACTAAAAATTCACCCTAAGATAATTTTGATATTATGAATCCAAAAATGAAGTATATTTTACCAAATTAAATTGTTAGGAGTGTCTAATATTAATTTTTTTATAATTCACAAAAGGACATAAAAAGTATTTCTTTTATGAAAATAGTTTTTCTAAATATATAACTATTTTGACCAAACATATACATTTCATTATAAATATGTTTTATTTGTGTGAAAAAATTATATATAAAATTTAAAATTTATTTTTTACTATTAATATTACAATATTTAATTGATAAATATATATATTGTTTAAATAATTGTAATACTAATGTGTTGTCTCCTAGAAACTCAATCTTGTGTATAATACAAGACAAGTCAGCGTTGCGTGTAGTATAATCTATTGAGTTACTTTAAATATATATCTTATTATGAAATCTTGGGGAATTACACTCTTCCCCCTTTTGGAAATTGTGTCCTCTCAATTTTAAAATTTGGCTTGGAAACTTCATTGAAAGGCCCACATCGGAAAAAGAGTCAATAAAACTATCACTTTAAAAGAAAGAAAGAGAAGTAAAAAGGTCACCTGAAACAACCCATAATAGGGTTCCATGTAGAAAAACATAGATATATAAGAGAAAACAAACCATCAAGTTTTGATGGAGAGTGATAGAAAACATGATCAGGAGAAAGTTAACTACCAGAAAACCATAAACTTGTGACGGGTTAAACGGTCTTTGATTACCTAGTAGGAAGAGTAAATGGACAACATTTTTGTTTTAAGTTCCTTGTCATAATGTTGTGGAATTTAATTATGATATTGAATAAGAACATAAGGAGATATACTTACTTTTCAAGTAGAGCTTTATCCTTTAATAAATTTCTACCACAAACTCATGTTTTCTCCAAACGATGAGTCTTCAAGATGAATTAGTCACAACTGAAGTGCTAGAATCAACTTCCAGAGAATCACATAATCCACAAAAGATGAACAATATATTTCCCTTGTCTTTAGACATCAACAAAAACCAAAATGGTTAGTACAAGATCAGATGATCTCTAAAAAGGATAATCCTTTTTAGAAAGAAATATTACTCTTAATATCCAAAATTAAACAAACAATACCCAAAGTTCAACAAAGTTATTAAATAAACAATTGTCCTTAAAATTATTCAAAATAATCCAAACTATGTTTGAAACCCAAAATTCATAAGGATTTGATCACATATTCTTCCACGATAAATATTAACATTTATCTCCAAATAACATCAACTACTCTTAAAGTCGCATACTTAAAAGTAACTGACCTAATAACATATTCTATATGATAGATTAATCATTTCCATAAATAACCCATATCGTTATAAGTCCACAATAAAAACATATATTCTTCCAAAATAAAATCCACCATCACTCCTCAAATGAAATCTCACAGTATTCTATTTTCCTTAGGCATATACTGTTCCCAAAATAGAGAACATCTTCCAAAATAACATTTATCACTTAATCAATAAATCATTTTCCTATACTAAGGATATCCATTATATAAATAAAAAATACCCAAAATCAATATATTCTTGATCTATAAAATCATTTAACTAAAAATAATTAGTCATACTAACCAGGGACTTCACGTAGTCTAGTGGTAGGAGATAAATCCCAGTTCCACTTTTGTTGTGGGTTCGATTCCTGTAGCTTTGTCCGACGTGACAGGTTATCACATGGTTTGCATGTTGTACTTTTTCAAAAACTATATAATTTTGTAGCATTCCCAAAGTGAGGTAAATTCCTCAAAATAACCATAACATATTTTAACCACAAATGTTATCTCATACCTCGCATTTTCATCCCAAAAAGTAATAACCTGTAATTGCCTCAAATTCAAGGATCATATAAACCAAAATGGTTCTTTATAACTATATCCAAAAAAGAAAAGATAATTATTCCTCAAATAGAATTTTCACATAAAAAATTGTAGGGTTACACATACAAGAGAAAAGTATTTCAAAGTAATCCCATCAATAAAGATCATTAATACTTTTAAACATTTCTCTATCCATTTATTTCTACATAGGTTCTTTCTTGACCTAGTGGTTATCCTATAGAATAGGGAATTGACTTGGGTAATGCCCAGGTCCCTAAATTTACTAAAAATGGTTGTAAATGGATTCTTAGGATCATTTTGCTTTTCTTCCATAGTACTCTTCATTTTTATTTGGTAATTCTTTACTTTATGTACTTTTTTACCACACATAAAGAATTAATTTGTTCCATTGAGACACTTTCCTTGGTGTCTCCTTCCACATTTCCAGCATGATGGAAATTGAGCATTCTTTTCTCCATGGTATCCACTGTTGGAGCTCTTATCATTCTCCACATTTCTATTCTTTATTGAGTTTGGGAGTTGGTTAATGTATATGTTGTTGATCATATTTTTGGAAACCTAATTCGGCATGAACAATATATCTTTTACGCCTATCAACAATCCATTTAGTTACTCATTTCCACCATCATTCCCACCTTGTACATCATGTTCAATGTTAATATGACTTCTTGGGAATCCATCCATTGACTAAAACCAGAAAGCATAGTATGAGTAACAATAGTCATAAAATAATTTAGAGAATATCATGACACATTATTTTCAATCTAAAACACCTTATGATTAACAAAGTGTCACGAACCAAGCCGAGTCTCCAACAAACCAATGCCCGACCCGGTCCGTGACAAGGCCCGAAAGGCGTTCTCGATCCCCACAGGCTGACACAAGTGCCCATGTATTAAAAATAAAACTTGGGAATGGTTTACCCGAATAAATAAATATAAAACAAACAACAAACTGAATAAATTGAAACTAAAAATTAGACAACCAAACAGACCCTTACACTAAGTTCATATTTAAAGTTTACAGCTTAAACTAAAAACCCAAAAGAGACAACAATAGAGGAAACCAAAACTCCAACTCAAACCTTCGTGTGACGTGAGGAGTCACATCCCCAATGCCAACACATACAACCTGCACGAGGAAACCAATATAACTAAGACCATCATTGCTAAGCCCAATTCCTCAACCTGGAAAACAAAAGAAACAAAATCTACAAACACCCAAAGGTGTATGTAGGGTGTAAGCCAAAATCCCAATAGGATGCCACCGAGAAAAGGTTTCATGCATAATTATTAGATGAAAAATACATTTTCAATTTAACAAACAAAACATAAATAAATGATTAAACAATTTTAATGAAAACCGTTTTAAGGAAAACTACTTTAGGGAAAAAAACATAAATTAAAAATATACACACACCTTCATAGTAACCCCAATGTCACACTCTGTGCCGACAGTGAGCACAAATAAAAGGAGGATCAAAATGCATGGGAGAAGCCCTAAAGATACTAGTAAGAAGTAGGACCCTAGAACATCGCATCTCGGTGAATAATGGTATAAGAATACAACAATATACATTCTCGTGCATGAGCCCCAAGTAGGGTAACACATACCTAACCTAGTGGTCTCCCAACATCATCCAAAAGTTTAGTTAGTATTGTAGTCATCAATCCATCTAAGTAAACCAGGGATTATTCCACTTCTATGTCACTAGTGCACTAGTCCTAGTCCACCCACCTAGTACCCAAGCTTACCATTTGTGCTCAAGTGGGCCAAAGTTCATGACATAGGTAGAACATAAACAAAAAAACAAATGAGGTGCTACTTCTACCCAACATCACACTTGAACACAAAAAAACCCATTTAAAAATAATAATAATATGCACACTAAAAATATTTCAAACTAAATCTGCATCACTTACCCAATTAAAGAAACCATCTGCATAGTTTAAATAGACTAATAATTAAACAAACCACAACTTACACACACAAATAATATTTTGAAATAATATGCACGCTAAAACATTCTCCAAGCACATTTTACACCGTTGATATAAATTAATAAACTCTTTAAAAAAATTATAAAATAATGTCCAAAGGGTAACATAAGACCTTGCGCACAAAACCCACCAAAAAATATCTTTTATGATCAAATGCACACCAATACATTTCTAAAATGAAATTTTCAACCCTTGTATTTTTTCATAAACCAACTATGTGATTTAATAAAACACTATGTGACGACACATTGAGTATTTTTATAAAAAAACTCATAATATCTCCTATGAACATACCACTTCAAAAACAAAACGCATAATAAACACTCTTAAAACTATTTTCGCACCACATACACAATTTAATAAATCAATTACATACTTAATAGAACATTTCCAATGTGTGCAATAATGTTTTACCACAAAAATAAACTCAGATTATTCTCTTTGAAATCCAACACACACTAGAATATTCTCCACACACCATTTTCATTATTTAAACAATTTGACAAATCACCTATGAATTTCAATAAATAATTTTCACTATTTAATACATTAATTACTCAATTTCTAAAACAAATAAAAATAATTGAATTAACATGAGTTTTTACAAAAAGTGGACTCTATGACATATAAACATGCCATAAAATTAAATAAGTGAAGGAATTCTTCATTCGCTAAAAACTAATTTTGCACCAAGAAAATAATTTAAATAATACACTAATTTAATTAAACTTACAAATTAATTCATCAATTAATAAAAAAATGTGGAACCACTTACCAGGTGTAGAAAAACCTCACAACTTGATGCAAAAACTCAATTGCTCGCCAATCGCACCATAAAAAACTTAGATTGAATGCTAAAAATTAGAAATTGAACCAAAATCATTAGAAATGGACTCTAAAAAACATGAAAAACTAACCCCCAAATTTATCAAAAGGAAGAAACTACCATCCAAAGTAAAACACACCTGTAGAAGGGGTTGTGGAAGGCCAACTGAGTAAGATGGGGGTGCCAGAGTTGAGCCGTGTGGGAAAAATCTGACAAAAAAAGTAGATCATAGTGAGGGAGTTTAGCCGGAGAAAACGAACCACTGGTAGGGACACTGGCTAGGTGCATGCAAGGTTGTAGGAAGCAGGTCGAGTCGTCGGGCTGGTCAGATGGAGATGGGTTGTCGGAATTGAGTTGACCGAAGGCAAGGAGGGGAGTACAATGGGTGAGTGGGTTCGTCAGGTGGGAGCTTCGGTTGAAGGTAGGGAGGGTGCCAGAGGGTGGCTGGCTAGACTGGGAGGGGGAGCAGGGGCTTGGCATACTGGGAGAGAAGCGGAGGGGAGGGAATGTGCCATTCCAGTTCACTGGAGAAGGAGTAGAGCAGAGGGCCGACCTAGGGTTAGAGGGGGAGGCACGCTGTACAAAACAGAAGGGGGGAAGGTGGTCCACGCGATAGAGAGGGGAGATCAATAGATAGGGATGGAAAAAATAAAAAAATGAGAGAAAAATAAATGGAAAAATAAAAAAAATGAAATGAAACTTTAAAAAAACTTAAACTAACCTATAAATAATCATAAAAATAACAATAATCTAAATAGTAAGTTAATTATTTTATAATTATAACATTAATTTAATATTAACAACCAAATCAAAATATTAACTGAAAAAATAATTATTATAATCATAACCTAATTAAAATATTAACTTAATTAATGATAATATTAATAATAAAACTAAAATAATAAAACAAACCAAAATAATAATATCATTATTAATTGAGGTTGGACACCACGCACGATCACGTGCACGGTTGCGCACCAGTGTAATAATAAATTTAATAATAAAATGCTCTCTTATTAAAGTTGGGAACTATACATGGTCGCGCGTATGGTCACACACCATTATAAGATCCCAAATTTCCTTTAAATTAAAACTGACTCATCTTGCAACTCAAAAGTGAGGCCCAAAATAATTAAATTAAAATTAAACATCAGTCAGGGTGTGAAAATTCTCCCCACCATGAAACTTTATGCCCCCAAAAAGTCTCAAAAGACTTAACCAATCCAAGATTCCAAGCAAGACTACGAAGACACTTTAAACAAAACCTAAATCACCCGAAGACAGAGCATTAAAAATTCCTATGACCTGAAACTCCAAATATTTCAATACTAGAATCACTAATATAAATAACCAACAGCAAGTAATTCACCTCTAAACACAACTACAACCTGGAACACCCTGATCCCTAACTTAGGGATCACCAGGGCTACTCGAGATCTCCAAGAACACTCATCCAGTGACCCACTACCCAAGCTAACCAATTACCATGGTCATGGTTGGGCGGAGTAGAAGTAAAGGGTTTCCTCGCCAAGTGCACTTTCAAAATAGAGTTTCCTCCAAGTTCGTCCTATGGTGGTATCCCCACCATATTAGGATTCTTTTCAAACATTGGTTCTCCAAACCAAAACGGCTCACAAACCTAGACAAACCTCTAACACTAGCTTGACCCTCCATGCTCCCTATGTTAAACCAAACCAACACAGGAGGAGACGCTGGAGAGACCCGTAGTGGATCTCTCCACTATTTCATAATTTTCCTAAAACCTCAACACCTGCACAAGAATTCCTAGTTCACTTGAAAAATATATATTGAGCTCTTCATCACGAACCCACTAACACGGGCCGACCTTCATAGATGATTCCTATACTGGGCCATACTCCACCACAATGGAGGGGTTTGACAGCAAAAACCCCAACCAAGAGGCGAACTGGACAAGCACAGGTCAATTATACAAGACATGAACATCTCTAAAATAAGTAAAATTTTGATTCCTAACCGACCCACAAGAAGGTTCACAGAGCGCACTCGCTGGATTTACAAGAATGAGGATTCTCCGAACCTCTTTAAGGCCCAAGAGAAACTCCCATAAATTAAGACCACAGCAAAGAGAAAAGGTATCCATTCCCCTCACAATAAGAATGGATCCTTAAAATATGGTACTGCAATAGGGAAATTTAATTTATCCTCATCCTAACACTGCAGACTTAAGTCGGACCAAGCCCATCCCACACCCGACGAGTTTTGACAGCGAGCAAGCTTCACCCCGAGACCTATGGCTAGGGCCCTGATATCTGAAGAATCTACTGCCTCACAGTCATAAGCTAACCACCTCTAACTGGAACTTCCTCCACTATAAAAGAAACCTACATACTTCTCCTCATGTCCAAAGTATCCACTCCATAAACATACCAACTGATAATTGCAGCAAATGACTTAGAGTACCTGAGTAACCACACCGGATATATGAGAGTGAGAGGTCTATAAAATGCGTGATTCAAACTGATGGGAGGAGAACTCCAAGAATAGGTCCCTTTGGTTCACACTCCTCATCAAATGAGGAACCTACACTTGCCACAATATGAACAAGACCAACAACTATTATGAGCTTTAAACTGATCATTCGATACAACCTCTGGGGAACATGAAACTAGATCATCATGAAGGTAAACACACCTCCTTCTCTACATGTTGACTGGTTGAGCACCTATGAGATCCACCATTTTCCCTCACATACACCTCCTTAGGTACAATCGTGATATGAGGCTAGTCTAGAGGATCACTCACGACATCCTGATTCACAACAAAAATGGAACGATCACCGTTTTCTAATGTAGTCTCGCTCCTCTAAATATACTCAATACAACATACACCTACAAAACATTTGGAGTTCCTCAAAAACTGGAGACACTCCTAAATTTCTCAAAGAATTCAATGATATCCAACCAACCTTGACATCTACAAACAGTTGACACAACCGAGCAAAACCTAACTCCGCCACTCCACTAGGAGTTTGAGATGAGCCAAGAACTGAGAGACCTGCTGGAAACCCATGGGACATTTATTCGAGAATTTCCCAAACAAGAAACACAAAACAACCTTCCACAAATCCAAACACATCACAAAACAAACATCCACACCTCAGACATAATTCTACTAATTCCAATTTAAAACATAAATTATTTTTCAAAGAAAAACACCCATTGAAAAACCAATCACATTACAACAAAGCCCAACATCTTTTATGAACCCATCACTTTCACTTCGGACTCAAAAACATTTTCCAATTCCAAAACCATTTAATCACAAAAAACCCATTTTAGAGAAAAACCCACTATTCAGGAAACAAGAAGCGACCTTAAAAATAAATCACTCACTACTGATATTCCATGATGCCTCACAAATATTCATTTTTGTTCCACTCAGGCACCCATACACACAATCTACCAACCATCCATTAATCACGTCTATATGCACATGCAAGCACCCATAGGAATACAATGGGACAAAACAAGGCTCTTCCGCTTTCAAAACAAAATGTTCCCAATATTCCAAAAATACATTTTTCTAAAACCATTTCTAAAATTCAAAAAAAAAATTCAAAATTTTTTCCATTACCAAAATAACTCACTTAAATTTTAAATGAACTAAGACATTCTTTTAGAAATTCAATTTCAACAAACCAAATGCCAAATTCCAAAAACATTGTCCAAGAGAAACGCACTCCAAAAATCATGTCAAACTCGCACCAAGATAAAATAATAGAAAACCCATGGCCTCTTTCCTTTTAAAAAACACTTTCACATCAACTCAAAACTAAACCACAACATCACCAAAACTAAAGTACTTGGATGGAGAACTAGTGGTCGTTCCAGACCCAGCCACATGGTTTAGCAAACCATTCCCTAGGAAAGCACCAACCACTAGGAGTGTCAAACTGTACTCTCTGGAATCACATGGGTCGCTACTCCATGTGAGACCGTGCGCAATACCGGTTTACTCCTATTGTCATCCCCCATCCACAGAGACCAAATCTAAAAACTTAAATCCCAGACTACCCCTGGTTACTCGAGGATCGGAACGAGTAAGAGTTTGCAACTCTATTCCCGCACCTACCCCTTGAGTATCGATAGTTCTATTCTCAATCTACCTGAAATCCCAAATAACAAGAACAAATATACCCTCTGATACCATTTTTTCATGAACCAAGTCGGGTCATCATCAAACAGACACCCGACCCGGTCTGTGACAAGGCCTAAAGGGCGTTCCCGATCTCCACGGGCAGGCACAAGTGCCCGGGATTAAAAAAAAAACTTGGGAATGGTTTACCCGAATAAATAAATATAAAACAAACAACAAACTAAATAAATTGAAACTAAAAATCAGAAAACCAAACATACCCTTTCACTATATTCAGATTTAAAGTTTACAACTTAAACTAAAAATCCAAAAGAGACTACAAGAGATGAAAACCAAAACTCCAACTCAAACCTTCATGTGACGTGATGAGTCACATCCCCCAAGCCACCACCAACAACCTGCATGAGAAGACCAATACAACGCAGACCATCATCGCTAAGCCTGATGCCTCGACCTGGAATACAAAATAAACAAAATCTACATACATTCAAATGTGTATGTAGGGTGTAATACAAAATCCCATTAGGATGCCACCGAGAAAAAGTTACATGCATAATTGTTAAATGATAAATACATTTGCAATTTAACAGAAGAAACATAAATAAATGGTTAAACAATTTTAATGAAAATAGTTTTAAGGAAAACTACTTTAGGGAAAATAACTTAAATTAAACACAAAAACGCACACACACCATCATGGTAACCCCAACGTCACATTTTGTGCCGACAGTGAGCACAAATAAAAAGAGGATCACAATGAATGGGAGAGTCCCTAAAGATACTAGCAAGAAGTGGGACCCTAGAACATCATGTCTCAGTGAACCATGGTATAAGAACACAACAATATACATTCTCTTGCACAAGATACTAGTAGGGAAACACATTCATAACCTAGTGGTCTCCAAAAATCATCCAAAAGTTTAGTTAGTGTTGTAGTCATCAATCCAGCTAAGTGAAATCGGGTTGATGCCACTTCTATGTCACTAGCACACTAGTCCCAGTCTTCCCACCTCATACCTAGGCTTCCCATTTGTGATCAAGTGGCCCAAAGTTTATGTCACATGTAGAACATAAACAAAAAAAATAAATGAGGTTCTACTTCTACCCAACATCACACTTGAACACACAAAAACTATTTAAAAATAATAATAATACGCACACTAAAAAACTTTCGAACTAAATCTGCATCACATACCCAATTAAAGAAACCATCTGCACAGTTTTAACAGACTAATAATTAAGAAAACCACAACTTACCCACACAAATACCATTTTGAAATAAGACACACGCTAAAACATTCTCCAAGCATGTTTTAAACCATTAATATAAATTAATAAACTCTTTAAAAAATTTAGAAAACAATGTCCAATGGGTAATACAAGACCTTGCACAAAAAAACCCACAAAAAAATATATTTTATGATCAAACGCATACCAACACATTTCAAAAACTCAAATTTCAACCCTTTTACTTTTTAATAAACCAACTACGCAATTTAATAAAACACTATGTGATGACACAGTGTGGATTTTTATAAAAAACGCATCATATCACTTATGAACATACCACTTCAAAAACCAAATGCATAATAAACACTCTTAAAACTAATTTCGCACCACATAGACAATTTAATAAATCAATTAAAAACTTAAAAGAACATTTCCAATGTGTGCAACAATGTTTTACCACAAAACAACACTCGGATGATTCTCTTTGAAATCGAACACACACTAGAATATTCTCCACACACCATTTTCATTATTTAAACAATTTGAAAAATCACCTATGAAGTTCAATAAATAATTTGCACTATTTAATAAATTAATTACTCAATTTATAAAAAAAATAAAAATAAATGAATTAACATGAGTTTTTACAAAAAGTAAACTCTATGACATATAAACATGCCATAAAATTAAATAAGCGAAGCAATTTCTCGTTCGCTAAAAACTAATTTTGCACTAAAAAAATAATTTAAATAATAAGCTAATTTAATTAAACTTGAAAATTAATTCATCAATTAATAATAAAACATGGATCCACCTACCTTGTGTAGACAAACTTCGCAACTTGATGTGAAACCCAAATTGCTCGCCAGTCGCACCGCAGAAAACATAGATTGAACGCTAAAAACCAAACATCGAACCAAAATCATCACAAATGGACCTTAAACAACATGAAAAACTAACCTGCAATTCTACCCAAAGGAAGAAATGACCATCTAAAGTAAAATGCACTTGCGTCAGGGGTTGTGGGAGGACAACCAAGTAATATGGGGGTGTCAGAGTTGAGCTGCACCAGAAAAATAAGAACAAAAAATGTAGATCCGAGTGAGGGGGTTTAGCCGGAGAAAACGAACCACTGGTAGGGATGCTGGCTGGGTGTGTGCCAGGTTGCAGGAAGCAGGTCGGGCCACCAGGCTGGTCGGATGGAGGGAGGTCGCTGGAATCCATCCAACTGAAGGCAAAGAGGGTATTCCAACGGGTGAGGGGGTTAGTCGGGCAGGAACTTCGGCCAAAGGTAGAAAACAGTCCAGAGGGTGGCTGGAGAGATTAGGAGGGGAGCAGGGGCTTGGAACACTGGGAGAGAAGCGGAGGGGAGGGGATGTACCGGTCTAGTTCACCAGAGAAAGAGCGGGGTAGAGGGATGACCTAGGGTTAGAGGGGGAGGTGCGCTGTGCAAAATGGAAGGGGGGAGGAGGTCCGCATGATAGAGAGGGTAGAGCAAGAGAGAAGGATGAAAAATAAAAAAAAGAGAGAGAAAAAAGAGAAAAAGAAATGGAAAAAGAAATAAAAAAATGAAATGAAAATTAAAAAAAAATTAAACTAACTTATACCTAATCACAAAAATAACGGTAATCTAAATAGTAAGTTAATTATTTTATAATTGTAACATTAATTTAATATTAATGACCAAATCAAAATATTAAATGAAAAAAATAATTATAATCATAACCTAATTAAAATATTAACTTAAGTAATGATAATATAAATAATAAAACTAAAATAATAAAACCAACCAAAATTATAATATCATTATTAAATGAGGTCGGACACCACGCATGGCCACGTGCATGGTCGTACTCTAGTGTAATAATAAATTTAATAATAAAACATTCTCTTATTAATGTTGGGCACTACACATGGTCGCGCTTATGGTCATGCACATGTATAAGATCCCAAATTTCCTTTAAACTGAAACTGGCTCGTCTTGCGGCTCAAAAGTGAGACCCAAAATAATTAAATTAAAATTAAGTGCCGGTCAGGGTGTGACACCAAGGTTATTTATTCTTATCTTATTTTAAAGTCCTTCAAATCGGTTTGTAAAGAAAATGTTAATTATCCTAAGCATATCCCTTAGGATTGTCAAACCAGGTGTGCAGTAAGGCCCGTAGTCATGTACCAGGAAACCCTAGGTCAAGAACGAAACTCCTTGTTATAGTTTTCACTCCTATGTACATCTATTACAAAACCACTTTCACTTGTAGTATCCAGACAGGGACGAATTTCTTGGAAAAATCACAAAATCTCTAAATTACTAAAATACAGAAAGTTATTCTATATTAATCATCAAAGTCTATCTTAGGGTAATGTTTCTTAATGTGAGTTTATATAGATATAGTTTACAAGGTAATTTATAAATGTAACACCCCAAGATTTCATAGTACATTATCTCATTAAAGTAATTCAATAGCTTGTGCTACATGCAACACTGAGATCGAGCACACCACGACTTAACAAACTAGCTGTTAAAAAAAGTAGTTATGAATAGTATTAACTGAAATTTTGAATTTTATATACTCCATATAATTTTAGCATTCATATTTTGTGTCTCTTAGACATAATATAAGGACAAATTATATTTTTCAGATAAAAGAAGTATTTTTAAAAAAATGCAATTATACAGCTTATTTAATAGAGAATATTTTTTAAAACAAATATTTGAAACTTTTATATACTCAATTTAATGGAATTATTTTTTTTTAGAATCGGGACATAAAAATTTAGTTTGGATAAATTTTTGGTACTTTTCTCATAACTATCATATTTTGATGGATAGTGAAAAATACTGAATTTTAATTGAAAACAACTTTTTTAATCGAAATAATTTATAGTGTTAAATTATGAATTTTAATGGTTCGAAAGTATAATTAGATTATATTTTTATCATTTAATACAATGTAGGTCATTATAAGTAATTTCACATTTAAATTTGACAAAAACATGTGTCAATATTTTGATAATTTTTACTTTTAAAAAAATACGCTTTTTGGTTTTCACAACGGGAATTAATTTTAAATTAATTAATGGAAATTCTATGTTTTTAATTTGGTAAAATAGAATTCATTTTTGAATTCATAATATCAAAATTATCTTAGGGTAAATTTTTGGTATTTTTCTGAAAACATTCAATTTTTAATGAATAGTGAAAAACACTCCGTTATTGTTTAAAACCGACTTTTTATTTAAATAATTGTTTATTTTATTTAATTTTATTTTAGGTTAAAATAGATATATAATACCTTTATAAGTTCAATGTAATTCATTTGATTCATTTTATAATAAAATTAGATTTATAAATTTTTATTGAACTTTTTACCGTCTTTTACCCAGCTTCTATGAGCATTTACAAATTTGTATAAAACATAATTTTACCACTTCTGTGATTTGAATTTAAAAAATCCTATTCAAATGGTTAATATCAGTAAGTAAAATTTGGTTCAATAAGATGAAAATAATTTTTGGTGAATAGTAACTTTTGACTTTTATTTACCACGCTTAAAAGTAAATAGGGTAATTAGGGGTAAAAATGATATCATAATTACCCTAACACATGTCCTAATTCTATTGGATAAGTATAATTCGACCAAAAAAACCTTAGGAATAAAATATGATCCTCTTTGGTCCACTTGGATTAGATTAGGACATTTATTATTATTTTATTTAAAGAAGAGTTAAAAGAGTTAAATTACAAGTTTAATAACTAAACCATTTTTAATATAGTGTTACACACGATATAAATTTGACTATAAATATTCATTAGAAATATAAAAATATATAATACATAATGGTATTTTATTTATTATTTTTATACATTAAATAATTTAATTTATTTATGACACAATGATGATGTAGTAATTACCTTATTAATGAAATATTAAAATAATTGATATTATAAATATCCAAATAAATGTAAATTGAGACTTATGATGAATTACACTAATTTTATAGGTTAATATGACATGTTAGGGTTTGTTAAATAAATTTTATTCGAAGTGATAAAGTTTTTATGGCTTTAAAAAAATCAAATACTAAATAGTGTCAAAATTGACATAATTGATTTTTTAAAACAAATATTATATTATAAATTGATATAATAGTCTTAAAAAACTAATGTTAGGCCAAAAGACTTATATAATAATATATATGACATTAATGAACCACATGGGGTTCTATTGGAATTTTATAGTAAGTTTATCAACCATATAATATAAAAATACAAAGAGAAATGGTAAATGTCAAACTATTTAACTAAGGGTTAAATCTAAAAGATAAGGTTAATATGATGACCTAAACCTATATAAAACCTGTTGTTTGAGAGGTTTTCGACCCATACCCACCTTATAATTTAAATAATTCATTTTGGAGCCATTATAAACCGAAAATTATTTTATTATAAAATAATATTTCAAGTTTTTCCTAAAGTAAACCTCACCTCTCTTATAAAAGGGCACTTCCCCTTCTCTTAATTTCACACATACAAAGCATTTTGGATCGGCCAAACACTGCCTCAATATCCTCAAAAATTTACTCCCTTCATCCTAGATTCCTTCCATTGGTCAGAAAACCAACCTAAGGATCCCTTTTGATCAAATCAAAAGGAAGAACCTGAAGAAGAGGTAAATATTTCATCACCTCTTTCAAGTTCTTTTCTTCTTCCACTTCCTCTTTCTTTGTTGTTTCCATTCTAAAATAATAAATCCCATATCTTCTATATATTTTGATGTTATTATAAAAATGGTACAACCATATTCATTATTCTATCCATCCTATAAATGAAAAATTCTCCATACGTGCGTACGTACGGATTACCGGCTCCACGTCGTGGTGTAGTTTGTTATTCAAACATTTCATTATTTGGATGGGTATAATAATGACTATAAATGATGTAAATAATAAATATAACATGTTAATTATTCTATATATATGATATACCATCCAATTAAATACTATTTATCAATCAATATAATGATATTATCACTCGTGCGTACGTACGGATTACCGTCTCCACGATGCGATGAGATTCATTTCCATGTTCACCATTCAACGATGATTATAAAAAAATATATATCATTAATAAGTATGTAATATATGACATAATAATTATAATGGATATATATATATGTGTGTGCGTGTGTTTGTGTGTGTGTGTGTACTTACATATATCTTATTCACTTAGTTCCGTTCAATATGATATGAAAACAGAAACAACGTTTATGCATACGTACAGCCTACCGTATCCATAAAGGGTGTTTTCCATTTAATATATATGTCTATTATAAATATTTATATTCTAAATATATATGATATATAAATCATTTTTTATATTCTGGAATTATTTGAATCATGATCTAAGTGATACGATCAAGAGTAACAAGTTAAAAAATGTACGATAAAGAAAGCGATTATTACCCGAAATGTTGATTTAACATGGAAATTATTATTAAATGGGTAGTATAAATTCATAAATGAATCATTTATGATATAATAAATATTAATATGGTTCTGGTATAATTTAATAACATACTAAGGTCTTTATACAGGAGGTTAAACGTACCCTCGACTAAAGGAAGTATAATGTAAGGGATAATTTCACAATCTCTTTATTATCCGAGGTTGTTTTTATGTAAGTATCTACTGGGACATATTTATTATCCATGTCCATGTTTCATGAAATAGTTTTCAAAGGGATTATTTTAAAGAACTTTTTTACTAAAACATCATTTTAAATGTTTTAAATATTTATTCTTCTAAATCATTGTCATTAATGTCCATGTTTTCAAAATGGTTTTTAAGAATTTATTTATATGGACATGAATGTTTTTTAAAATTTTAATTACTTTCAAAATATTCAAATTGGTATGGGACACTTTAATTCAAAAATGTCTTTAAATTTCTTCCTTTCTAAATTGTGTGACTTTTAAATGTTTTCATGAAAAAGGGATATTTCTCTCAAAGAGTTTTACAAATCATTTTCATCTGTGTCAACATACTTTGAAGGATTTTAAACTTGTTTGATGTTGATTTATTATGATAAAAATATTCCATATTGTATTGAAGGTTTTGTGATATGTTTGACTATGGATTTTTTATTTTTATACCATTCATGGTTTATGGATAAAGTATTGACATTTTGTATGCTAGTTTTAATATGAATGGTTATGTTACATTTAAACCTTTTCATATGAGGAATGAATTGGACTTAGTAAGTGACGGGTGGAGCCTACTATATCTCCTTGATGCATCGGTAGGTCTCATGAGACAAACTAGTGTCTTGGCACAAGGCCTTGAAAAAATCTTATTTGTATTCTTGGCACAAGGCCTTCAGTATGTGGTTATAAAGTCTGGAATTATGCATTCCATCATTATGAAATTGGCTATTGATATTACATGTGATTATTTAACTAGTAGAATAACTATGTGAATAAGTAAATGGAATTATTTGATTTAAATTGGCCATATTATATAGAATTTTATGTTTAAAAGGATTTTGTTTAAGTATAATAAATTGCCTTAAATTTTTAAGCTTATTTATGAAAGTTTCCACTATATTGTTATCCTTACTGAGCATCTGAGCTCACCCCTTTCTATGTTTTATTTTTCCTAGGATGTGAAGAAGTATTTTATGGTTGACCTGCAGGGATAGGCTAAGGGATATGAATGTGTTCATAAGGGGGAAATTTTTTTGTTGTTTTTCATTTTATATTGTAATGTAAAGTTCATGTATTCAATCTATTTTCCAAGACTGCTAAACTGATCAGTCCTTTGGGACTTGATTTGTTGTAATCATAACAATGTATTAAAATAATGCCCTGAATCTGGGTAACTGGGGTCAGGGCATTACACTAAAATTCCTCTGATACTAACTGTAACACCCCGAACCCAGAAGCCCAGATCCAGTTCATTATTTTAATACATTAGCATGATTATAAGGAATCAAGTCCCGAAGGACCGATCAGTTAGGAGTCTTGGTAAATATATTACATACATGAACTTTACATTAAAAATTTTAACATAAAATACATCATAGATAAACCATTGATAATTCCATTATTCTCCTAGATTAAACCTTCATATAAATCATAATAAACTTATTCATATCCTGGGAAAAATAAATCATAATAAAGGGGTGAGCTCAGATGCTCAGTAAGGATACCAATTTATCAGAAACTATCATAAATAAGCTTAAACATTTAAGGAAATGTATAAGTCTAAAACACAAGCCTTTTAAACTTAAACTTCAGAATAATATGGTAAAGATAAATCAAATAATTTCATTTACTTATTCACATGGATATTATACTAGTCGAATAATCACATGTAATATCAATAGTTAATCTCATAACGTTGTAATGCATAATGTTGGACATCTTAACCACAAAGTCAAGGCCTTGTGCCAAGACCCTAAATATAAATTTTGTCAAGGCCTTGTTCCAAGACACTAGTTTGTCTCATGTGACCTACCGATTCATGGAGGGGCTATAGTGGGACTCACCCATCACTTACTAAGTCCAATGCATTCCTCATATGAAAAGGTTGAAACGTAACATAAACATTCATATTAAAACTAGCATACAAAAAGTTAAAACTTTAACCATAAGCCATGAATGGTATAAAAATAGCACATCCACAGAAAAACATATCAAAAAACCGTAAATACAATATGGAAGATTGTATCATAAAAAATCAACTTTAAACAAGTGTAAAATCCAAAAAGGATATTGACATATATGAAAATAACTACTAAAACTATTTGAGAGAAATAACCCTTTTTTCTTGAAAACATTTAAAAGTCCCACTATTTATCAAAGAATTCATTTAAAAGATATTTTTGAATCAAAGTGTATGAAACCAATTTTAAACTTTTCAATGGAATTTTAATTTTAAAACATTCATTTGCATATAAATAAATCCTTAAACATATTTTTAAAACATGGAAATTAATGAGAAATATTTAGAAGAATAAATCTTTAAAACTTTTAAAACAATATTTTAGTTAAAGAGTTCCTAACCAAATGAAAGATGCTTGAATAAAAATAATTGAGGAATAACATTAATCAAAACATTATAATATCATGAGAATAAATGGATTCATAATATAATATGTCAAAGGAATGTGAATTGGCTCATTATAACAAAGAAGTCTCAATGGAATGTAAATTGAGAGGAAATCCCTTATAAAGACTGTATCCTTAGATTAAGGATAAATAAATGACATAATTATGTGTGAAAAATATAAATAAACTAAATATGATTGGATATTCAGTGTAAATTAATCATAGGACATTCACACATATTCTTGTAAAAACAAAACCAATGACTTGGATGTTTAACTCAATGAATGGAAATTGAGTTAAGATTACCCTTATCAAGTTCATATCAATGACTTGAGAAAGATCATAAACCCCATGAAAGAAAGATCGTAAAATGAAGATATAAATACCAAAAAATTAAATTATATTACACAAATAATACAATCATGGGTATTAAAAACACCACACAAAAGGAAATAGTGGCAAATATGGCATCAATCTCACCGGAATAAAAAGTGAGATGAAAACCCCTTACCTTCTACTTTCCTTTAGTTGAGGGTAAGTTTAACCTCATGTATAATGGTTAAATCATTGTTATTAAATTATAAAAGAACCACATACATAAATATTATATCATATATGATCCTTTAATATTGCTTTGTTAATAATATTTCAGTAGTATCATTGTTTTGGGTGTTAACTGATTCGTTTTCCTTTATATGTTTTGTTATGTAAGTCATGTTTATTATGAATAGGATGTATTTTATTCATATACAGAATGATATTATGTTCTCAAACATTATTTTTTAATCATCAAATGAAAATTATTCTTGAATGGTTACGATGGGGAATGAAATCTCATCGCATCGTGGAGACGGTAAGCCGTACGTATGCACGAACGACAATATAATTATATTGATGGTGAAATAGTATGTAATTGTATGGTATATTATACATAAAGAATCATTATAAAGCTATATTAACTATTTACATAAATTATAATTATTATTATACCCATCTAAATAATTTAGTGTTTAATAAAAAATTACACCACGACGTGGTGATGGTAAGCCGTACGTACGCACGCATGGTGGATTTATCATTTATAGGATGGATATAATAATGAATATGGTTGTACCATATTTATAATAACATCTCAGTATGTATAAGGTACTATATTTATTATTTTAGTATGTAAAAAACAAATAAATAGGATGTATAAGAAGAAAAGAAGTTTGAAGGAGGTGATAAAATAATTACCTCTTCTTGAGGTGCTTCCTTTTGATTTGAACAAAAGGGCTCCTTAGGTTGGATTTCGGATAAAATTAAGGCCTATAGATTGAATTTAGGATATTTGGGAGTATATTTGAGTAGTTTTTGTCTGATGAAAATGGATTTTGAGGTTTAAATTAAAGATAAGGTGAAGTACCCTTTTATAAGAGAGGTGAGGGGAACTTTAGGAAAAGATTGAATTAATAATTTATTATAAAATTATTTTCGGTTTCTAATAGCTACAAATGGATTTATTTCGATGATAAGGTGGGTATGGGTCTAAATACTCTCAACCAATAGGTTTTATACAAGTTTAGGTCGCCATATTAACCTTATCTTTTAGATTTAACTCTTTGTTAAATAGTTTATCTTTTACCATGTCATCTTGTATTTTTATACTACATGGTTGATATAGTTACTATAAAATTCCAAGATACAATCAAGTGGTTCATTAATAGAATATATAATATTATCTAAGTCATTTGGATGAATCTTATATTTTTAGTACTATTATATAATTTAATAAAAAAGTATTTGTCTTAAAAACTCATTTATATCAATTTTGAAACTATTTAGTATTTGGTTTTTGTGTAAGTCATAACAACTTGATTACTTCAAAAAAATAAATTGAATCATCCCTAAAATATCATATGCAACTAGAAAATTTGTGGATGGAATCAAAAGTTTCAATTTACATTTATTTTAATATTTATAATATCAATTATTTTAATATTTCATTAATAAGTTAATTAGTGCATGATTATTGTGTTATAAATAAATTTAATTATTTAATGTCTAAAAATTATAAATAAAATACCATGATTTAGGAAATATTTTTATATTTCTAATGAATATTTATATTCTAATTTATCTTATGTATTACCCTATATTTAAAATTATTTATTTATAAACATTTGAATTGAACACTTTTAACTCTTCTTTAAAAAAAATGTAATAAATGTCCTAATATAATCCAAGTGGATCAAAAAGGATAATATTTTTTTCCTAAGGTTTATTTTTAACGAAATACACTTATCCAATATAATTAGGATATTTTTTGGGGTAATTATAATATCATTTTTATCTTTAATTACTCTATTTACTTTTAACCGTGGTAAATAAAATTCAAAAGTTACTATTCACAAAAATTATTTACATCCTATTGAACCTCATTTTACTTACTCATAAAAAATATGTATGTCATATTTTTGAAATTCAATTCATAGAAGTGGTAAAATTACGTTTTATGCAAATTTGCTAATGTGCCTAGAAGGTGGGTACAACACGTTAAAAAGTTCAATAAAATTTTATATATCTAATCTTATTATAAAATGACTCAAATGAAATATATTGGACTAATATATGTATTATGTTTCTATTTTTAATTTAATATAAATTTTAATTAAAAATAATTATTTAAATGAAAAAGTCGGTTTTTTGTAATATGTAGTATTTTTCACTATTCATCAAAAATTGAAAGTTTTTAGAAAAATACCAAAAATTCACCCTAATCTAATTTTTATATTCTGAATCCAAAAATGAAGTCTATTTTTTCAAATTCAATTTTTAGGTGTGTTTAATATTAATTTTATTACTATTCACAAAAGGACATAAAAAGTAGTTCTTTTAAGAAAATAGTTTTTCTAAATCTATAACTATTTCAACAAAACATATACATTTCATTATAAATATGTTTTATTTATGTGAAAACATTATATATAACATTTAAATTATTTTTAATATTCATATTACAATATTTAATTCATAAATATATATATTGTTTAAATAATTATAATACTAATGTGTTGTCTCGCAGAAACTCAATCTTGCGTATAACACAAGACAAGTCAGTGTTGCGTGAAATATAAGCTATTGAATTACTTTAAATACATAACTTACTATGAAATCTTGGGGTGTTACACTAGAACCCTTCTGTGTGATACCGGGATGCACTCATGATAGAACCATTCCTCGAGCGATACTTGGTCTTTTGAAAGATTTCCTTGGACGGGCTCAGTGGTAATGGATAAATTGAAGGATGTATCGTAGCGATACCTTCAGGACAGTATCATACTCCAACTCTCAACTTGAACATAATAATAATGATAATGCATGGAAGGGTATTTTGATGCTTATTTTAGTTTCATTGTGAATTGTGATACCTTTCTTGTGCCTTGTTTCACACTTTGTTGACACAATAATTAGACCCCAAGCTAAAGCACATGCTTGGGGGTATGTTACTTTTTTTATGCTCCCTGTTTTGTAGAATTTTATTATATTTATATATATATATATATACATCCTAATTTATACTAGTACCTTTTTTTAGATTTTTGTCTTAGGCTGAAGTAATTGGTATGGGACAGGTTCCATTGAGAACTCGGACCAAGTTATACTTATTTTATTTTGTTTATTTAATTGCTTAATTTTATCATATATTGGCACATTTCTTTTTTTACACCACGAAATGGAAAGGTTTAGACACCGTGGGTGTCGGCCTATTGGGATTTTTTCTCACTCCCTACTCAAGCGTTGTTTGGTACCCGAGTAGACTTTATTCTCACATGTAGGGATAATGGGAAGCATGCTTCTTATGATGCTTGAGTGTTTCTTTATAATTAGGATAGAGATTGGGGGAAGAGAATTGAACCTTTTCTCATGATTATGTTGTTTCACTTTTTGTCGTTTTCATTTCAATTTGATAGAATACTTGTATTATAGCTTTCTGTACATTTAGTTTAGTACAGACATTATAGAATGATATCATTGTGTAGCTGGTTTGATTTATCATCTTCTGCACTTATTATTTATTCAGTTATGATTATTCGCTTGCTTATACTATAGTTTGATTATTTATATACTCATTTTACTTGTAAGAAATTGTTTTCCTTCCACTGTATATTACCTATTACCTATGAGGGCACAGTCTCCCCTACGAACATGTTAAAAAGACCCTCGCTGCAAGTCAGAAGCCTCTGGTGTTCGGGGAGATGCGCTTGAGGTCATGTGGACAACCCGGATCTAAGCACACTTCTAGTGGCTCCTGGTATAGGGATGTTACAAAGTGGTATCAAATGGTGTTTTTCCTTTTTTATTAATGTTTCGGTTAGATGGGAGACTAAGATATAGGGATTTGGAACTTACCCTGTGCTTGGACATAGCAAACCCATGTAAAGGGGAAACCCAAATTCCTGAGTTGGGATTACAATTATTGATTATACCAATTATTATTTATATTATTTATGTTAGAGTTGGTGTCCTAAGAACCAACTGTTTGCACTATGATTACATGAATGTGCACTTATTATATATTGTTCATTGTTCTACATGACTATAATATAATAATGTCCTGGAATATTTTTGGCGTTAATGAAGCCATGGAAGATCCCCTCTATGATGAGAACCTTGAAATGCTATAACAATATTATTAAATAAATTTCTACGATTAGATGACGTACTGTGACAGGACACATAGTATACAAACTGTCATGTGTGAGTACTCATAAGAAGATGAGACTCTCTCTCATGGAGTTCGCACTTGGTAATCTCCAAGATGGGAGATTATGAGAACAAACCCACCAGTAATAATTCTTCACGTCTTGGTGTCATTGAACATTACTATCTATGAGTGTGTGTAATGGTCCTTAGACTGGAAGATTATCAATAACTCATGTCATGACTCGTGCACTTAGATTTTCTGATGAAAACCGTCATGAAGACAGTTGGTGGGAAGTAGGTTACGTTGGGTGCGTCATGAATGACATTTTTTAAGGGATAAGTAGAGTAAGTATTTGTCCCTTCCATATTTATGGAAGTAGATATCTCAAGCCCTTTGATTGAAATAGAACTGTCGCCCAAATTCCATGGCCATGGTGTAAGGATGAGTTTATTTCTAGAAGTCAAAGAATGACAGATCAAGCATATAGGTTTATGACACTGCCATGAAACCTTCTTTATGGGATATTGAGAGAAAGGGATTAAATTGCATGGTAATCATTCATATGAGGTGATACGTCAATATGACATCAACTTCTTTCTCTTGGGTGCCTTGACCCGTTACTAGACAGTAATCTTGGACTTTAGGCAAGTCCGCCTAATGCCAAGGAGAAAGAGGCCTAGAAGGTCACACACTAAGTGTATCCAAGTATCTCAAGTAGAATAAATATTATTCCTGTATGTGGTTTAATAATTATTCAATGAAGCCTAAATTGTTTTAATGTTGGAGGAATAATAAAATAAAAACAAGATATACACGCTGTGTACATTAAATGTACATGCCATGTAGTTTTCATTTTGGAAAGGAAATGAAAAAAGGAAACAAGATATACACACTGTGTACATTAAATGTACATGCTGTGTAGTTTTCATGAAAAATGAGTACATGAAGTGTATTAATGATTACACATCGTGTGGTTTTTCCAGTCAAGATTTTGAGGAAATAATATCGTTTTATTAAATGATATTTATTATAATCAGCGTGGGCGCATGTCAAGGAATTAATGATTTGACATGGGGGTATTCAATAAGAGTTAATGAAACAAATAAAACGTGTAATGCGTCTATTTATTATCATAACTCTAAAACCTCAAACCCGATTATAAATATCCTCACAACCCCAACACTTTTCCTAAGAATCGTTGTGCACAATAATTCTAGAGAATTCTCTCAAGGCCGAAAGAACTCCTTCCTCCAAGAATTCTCTCCAGACCGAGAGAGATCCACCTCCATCGGATTAAGGCGATCTAAGGTGGACAACGCAAGCAAAGGATTCTCCATGCTAGCACATGGAGTTTCCTTTGGATACATCTAGAGATACGTGGTGCATGTATGGATCACCGCTAGAGGAATTCTACACTTGGATTCTGTGACACAATGGAAAATCACATCGTAACATGATCAGAAATATCAATGAAGAAAGAATTCCATAAAATGTTCTTCTTTTCCATTAATTAAATTAATTATAATAAACCTATGACGATCCTCATTTGTGGTTCCAAGACTATTCTTATTATTTGTTTATTTCTATGATTCGATCCGTGGAGTCTGGTTTTTATCATCGTATTGATCCTGGATTGATCATTGCTAATGAAAAAAAGCCAAGTGGGCACATCCACCCATGAGATTCTGCTGCGACCGGAACCTTCAATTTCACCATTGGGTGACACACATTTTTTGTGTTGTTGATATTTGTATTATTGAGATAATGATTTTTACCATTACAGCCTAATGATATGAGGGAAATTCATTTACATTGATCATATTAGGCACCATATGGATTTAAATGACATGCATATTGCCATGTCATATCTACTTTCAGTGTGCATCAACCTGTTTTCAAGTGAGTGTTGTTGTTCCTAGTTGTAAAACTTTGAAATTTATATTTTTTAAATATAAATTTGTGATAGTTTTTAGATGTTAACTTGACCTTTCCTGGGAAATATGAGTTATAAATATTTTTAGTGATCCTTCTAAATTTTATCTTCTTTATATAGTCCCAGTTCTTAGAGAAGGCTATCTCTTGTGTAGTGCTCATAGGTAAACTATGTCCCTACCCTATTTATTTAACCTTACCTATTTTCCTCATCTATTATGTTTTTCTATCTAAATGTGTGAGTTTGGATATTGTAGACCAATTCCTCCTTGACGTCTTAATTTCATACCGCAGGAGAGTGGTGATGAGAATATTCTAGAGATGGTGGGTCCTAAACTACCAGAGGTGCCTCTTGTAGTGCCTACGGTAGTGTTACCTGTAGTACCACTCGTGGTTCCTCATGTGGTACCACTTCCTACCGATCTTCCTATGGGACCTGATGCTAATTTTAGGGATAGTCTCCTCATGTTTATACATTTGGTTCATAATGTTCCTAGACCTACCCATTTATGGAAGATCTTACACAGGCCTTTCTATAGCAGCACCCTCCCACCTTCTCGGGGAGTGGTGGTCCACATGATGAAGAGTCATGGATAGAATCCATGAAGTCTATCTTTGACCATATTGAGATGCTTACATAGCATATGGTTAATCTTTCAGTCTACATGCTATATGACTCTGCCAAACATTGGTGGGATGTCATTTCTCAGGTAGAGCAGACCAGAGACATGGTTTGGGAAGACTTGTAAATAGCTTTCTATGATCACTTATTTCTACAGAATTTGAGAGATAATTATTCTAGGGAATTCTTACATCTTCAGTAGGGTTATATGACAGTGCTAGATTATTATACTCATTTTATAGAGATTCAATGTTTTTCTCCATCTTTGACCATTGATGCACAGACAACTGCAAGACGCTTAGAGGACGGACTCAGATATACCATCTGATCGCAGGTGAATGTATTTCGTTTGAAAATTATTATTGAGATCAAGAATCATACCCTAATTTTTTTATGAAATGTTAGGGAAGAAAAACCTATGAGTTAGGCGATTCAGTTTCGAGACAGGGTGATAATTCATCAGGTAGTAGGAAGCGCCACTTTGAGGGTACACAGGGGGAAAATTATATCCAGAAGACACGTACTAACATCACTATAATATGTCATTAATGAATAAGGATCATCCATAAGAAATCCTAGTGCATAAGGAACTCAATGGAGTGCCGAGCTTGCGGAAAGATGGGTCAACTTCAGTGTTTCTGCTGTTATTTTTCATCAAGATCCAGTGGAAGAGGATCTGTACCATCACCTCTATTAGGTATTGGTTCTATGACTCCATAGAAGGATGGAATTTCATTTTTCAAGGGCCAATCAGGCCAACGTAATGGTGGAAGTCGTGGTCTAGGAAATCAAGTTTCAGACTATCAATGTTAGCAGAGCAGACCTGCTTAGGCCAGTCAGGAAACATCTCAGGGTTGTGGTTCAGGTCTTATGTACGCAGTGTAACCAGAAACATAGGATTAGAATACAAGACCATCTACAGTTATAGGTACTATTCTGGTGGCCTTTACTTTAGTTTTTTCCATTTTTTATATTGGTGCATCACATTCATTTTTACCTCATGATTTTGTTGAAAACCTTGGTTTTACAATCAAGTAACTTTTTGGTATTATGCCTCTCGAAACTCCTCTAGAGGTCATGATATAGGGAATACACCAGTTCCAAGAGTTTCCCCTAGAGATAGGTAGGAAATGTTTCTTCTGGAATTTCTACATCCTTGAGATGACTGGATTATATATCATTCTCGGTATGGACTAGCTCCTTCCTTATCATTCCCAAGTGGATTGCTATCCCCATCAGGTGTCCTTTCTATCCCCTGAGGGTGACACATATCTCCACAAAAGAGAATGGGATATGTAGTCAGACCAATCTAGAATTAAATGTGTAGGGCTGTGAGGAGTGACAACACAATTATCAAGTCTCTTCATGAGCAATTAGGGAATGCAACTAGTGAAATTTCCTACCTTTGTAAACCATTTCAGGGATATCTTCCCTAATGATTTATATGTATTATTTTCCATGAGGAATGGGGAGTTTACTATTGATCTAGTTTTAGTTGAGGCACTAGTGTTTGTTCCTCCTTATAGGATGGCACCAACAGATCCACATGAACTAAAAAAGCAGCTTGAAGACCTCGAAGCTAAGGGTTTTATCATACCTAGAACATCGTCGTGGGGTTCACCAGTCATTTTCTCCAAGAAGGTGGATGGTACCCTCATATTATGAATGGATTATCATCAAATAAACCAGATTATAATAAAGAATTGATGTCTTATGCATCGTATAGAGGGCCTCTTTAACTAGCTCTAAGGAGAAACTGTTTTCTCCAAGATTAATCTGAGTTCAAGATATCACCAGGTGCTTGTGCGAACATCTAACATACCACGTACAATGTTCCAAAGTAGGTAATGATTTTAATAGTATTTGGTTATACCATTCATCCACACAAATTCACTGAAAGTTTTCATGGATCTGATGAATCTAATTTTTCACCCGTTCCTTGATTACTTTTTGGTGGTTTTTGTTGACGTCATCTTGGTGTATTCGCATTCTAGATACGACCATAAAATCAATCTTGAGATAATTATGAGTACACTGAGAGAGAACTAGCTATATAAAAAGCCTAAAAAATGCCACATCTTGATTTCTAAGACTCACCTATTGGGTCATATAATATCATAGGTAGGCATATCAGTTGACCTAGAAAAGGCGAGTGTTGTAGTTTCATAGGAGCAGCCCAAGAATGTTTTCGACATACACAGTTTCTTGGGGATTGTTGTCTATTACAGGAATTTCATCTAGGATTTATCCTGCTTAGTATTTCCTTTTACAACCCTTACTAATAAGGGTGTGTAGTTTATCTAGTCATAATCTTGTGAAAAAAAATTATGAGTTAAAGGGAAGACTAACCTTAGATCTGATCCTGATTCTGCCTAAGTCGGGTAGAAGCTATGTTGTTTACTGTGATGCTTCAGGAATCGGACTGGGTGCAGTTTTGATATAGGGTGATTGAGTCATGGATTGTGGATCCCACTGACTGAGACCTCATGAGCAGAAGTATCCTACACATTACCTTGAGTTAGCTACTTTAGTTCATGCTCTATGTTGTTGTAGACACTACTTATTGGGTGTGAGGTTCATTGTTTATATGGATCATAAAATCTTGAAATATATCTCCACATAGTGAAACTTTAATTTAAGGTAGTGTAGGTGAGTCCAATACCTACAATCATTTGACTTTGAGCTTTCTTATACCCCTGTTAAGGGAAATTCCATGGTTGATGCTTTGAGCTGCAAGATGCAGACTCAAGATGTCCAGGCAGCCAGTAGTGGGTGGAAAATGGTGGGTTTGTTTTCTGAGATGCATCTGGAGTTTCAAGAATAGTGTGGGAAACCAATTCTAAAATCTCTTATAGTTACATCCTTTCTTATGGATTGATTCCATATGCAGCATTTATCGGATCCATAGGGGCTCGTTTTTAGGGAAATCGTCATAGGAGAGAACCCTCCTCCTAGTTGGGTTGTTGATGGAAGTGAAACTTTACTCTACCATGGATGAGTATGGGTACCTTAAGATATATGGGAAGAAATAAGGAAGGAATCTTATACCTATATTTGGGAAGTTCATCATGGACTTACTAAGATTTACAAAGACATGATTCTTCAGTACTGGTGGTTGGGTATGAAGAAGTGGATAGTGGGTTTCATCACTCGGTGCTCCACTTATCAGCAGGTGAAGGAAGAGCACTAATGATCTATTGGAATTCTACAAAATATATTCATTCCTATGTGGAAATGTAATGACATCATCATATATTTTGTTATAGGCTTTCCATGATCTCCTTGAGGCAGTGATACAATACGGGTGATTGTCGATAGATTGACCAAAGTTGTGCACTTCCTACCTATCTGGGAGACATTATATATTGATGAATTAGAAAGGTTGTATATCTGAGAGATAGTACGAATTCATAGAATACCTCATTCTATTGTCTCGAATAGAGATTACCTCTTTACTCTGTGGTTCTAGGAAGGGTTTCAAAAAGTGCAGGGTTCGAAGGTACTCTTGAGTACTGTATATCACCCTCAGACTAATGAGCATTCTGAGAAAACCATAAAAGTGTTAGAGTACATTCTAAGGGATTATATCCTTGATTTTGGAGGTTCCTGGGAGAAACATATTCCTCTTTTTGAGTTTACCTACAATAATAGCTTTCAAGCAACAATTCAAATGGATCTGTATGAGGCCGTATATAGTAGACTCTGTCATTTGACTTTATGTTGGCTTGAAGCAGATGAGGTAGCTTTTTTGGGTCCTCATCTTGTTCAGGAGACACCTGTAAGAACCCAGATCTTTGTTTCAGGTATGTTTTTCCTTTTCTAGTCATTTTTGAGAAAAGAGGAGTTTCTGGAAATTTTGGAAGTACACGTCGTGTACTTTCAAAGTACACACCATGTACTCCTTTTCCGCTCAAAAACCGTGTGTTGACCATGTCCAGGCCACACACACGGTGTGTAGGGGTGATGTGGAGGCCGCTTAAAGCAGAGTACGGAAAAACAGAGTACACGCCGTGTACCCCAGAATTACATGCCGTGTATTTTCTTTTTTTTCACTAAACGCACCGGCGTCGCGCCTAATCGCCAGAACGACCTTCTTCTAGGTTTCGTTCGGCCAAGAGCTTCCGTGTGACCGTGATCCTTCTCCGAGCTCCCGAGCTGCCGTATAATCTCCGTTTCAGCCACCTTCGATTGCGTTGGGATCGCCTCGGTAATCTTTCTCTTCTGCTTTATCCATGTTCCATGATTCCTCCTCGTTTTCAAGTTATCATGGGTTGAGAGTTTTAGACGTTTTCTCAGATCTTCTACATTCAAAGGAGAATCAATCTCCATGGTTCACTTATATCGATCTCCTAGCATCTTCGTAGGTGGTTTGTTGCCCTGCGTTGAATGTCTTTGATTTTTGGTTGCAAAAGCGTCAGATACCCATGTATCGGGTATCCCGGGTTTGGGATTTTGATCCTATTGTTTAATTTCATTAGACTGCTTGTTAGCTTATTATTAATTGATAATAATGTATGCTTGGTTGCATGTTTGAGGATCACCCCATGGGTGTTTCTTTCCCTGTTTGGTTGTTTATCGCCATTTGGAACCGTTTCCTATGAGGCAAACCCTATTTCAATTGCTAGTTTACTTGTAATAACTGATTGAATGTGTTGCCTATTGTTTAAATGATTTTGATGCTTTTATCTATTATCCAAGTAGTTGTTGAACCTACTTAGGGATACTGACAGTCGATTACGCTCGACTGGACTACTCAGGGCTGTGAGAACCTGGTGTGGGAGATCAAAGAGGGAATAGATGATTAAGTGCTTCCATAAAGGGTCTGTTGATTTTAGTTTCGTACGCATAAACTACGGGAATAGGACTTTGTGCTTCCCAAGAGTGTTCTTAGTTTACACACGTATCGATACCACATGAGAAATTAGACGTAAGTGCTTCCTCAGAGAGTCTATATCTATCATTGCAAGACCATAGGGGAATTGACGTGAGAGCTTCCCAGAGTGTTTGTGCCTTATTTTATTACTGGACTATAGGGGTCTACTAGTTTGAGCCACCCAGAGAGTCAATGTGAATTTTGTTTGGTCGGTTTTGATGAGTCCACCAAGCCAAAGAACAAGCTTGGGTTTGTACTGCTTGTGGCTTAGGTAGTCTTTTGAGTTACCTGTTGTGTTATTTGCTTTACCTTGGAATAGAGATCCTTGCTAGTTCCCCTGGTTGTTTAATTAAATAAATTTGAATGGTAATTGGTAGGATTTTTACTGGTGTACTCCTAGTTCACTACTGTATTTATTTCATTTACTTTTTATATATTTCTCACTGACAGTAGGGTACAAATCTTGTGGTGTTTGCCTATTGGGTTTAGTCTCACACCCTGTTTGGGTCCTGCTTTTCGACCCAAACAGTCTATTTGGTTGCAGGTGTGGATAAGGATTGTGGCCCTTCCACCTCAGGTACTTGATTACTGGTTGGAGCTGGAGAGCATGGGACCAGGATTTGTCTCGCGATGCTGTTGGAGTTGTTGTTACTTTTAGTATTTGGTTTCATTTGTATTTAAGAATGTTGATTTTTTTTACTGCTTTCCATAGACACACGTACCATATTGTATCATTATTATATCATACATTGCTTCTACTTTTAGTTTCAGTTGTTGTATGTTGTTTACTAATTCTGCTATTGTGTATGTTTGTTCTTCCGCTGTATACTTTACCAAATGAGGGCATAGTTTTCCCACCGACTCACCAAGGCCCTCGCTGCTAGTCGGCAGCCTCTGGCATTTGGGAAAATGTGCTTGAGGTCAGGTGGTGAACTGGGTATGGGGAACCAGTTATGTGGCCCTGGATTCGGGTCGTTACAACGCCTTAGAAAGTTCAGCTGATTTAGAAGAATATGACTATAGCTCAATCCAGACAGAAATCATATACTAATCGTCATCGTATACCTCTCGAGTTTGAGGTGGGACATCATGTCTTTCTGTGTGCTTCACTAAGTTTGTGTCACGGGTGGATCAGGAGACAGGGGAAGTTATCACCAAGATAAGTTGGGTCGTTCGAGATAGTGGAGAGAGTTGGGTCGATATCCTATCAATTACCATTACCTCAGATGTATCATGCCATGTATGATGTCTTACATGTATCTTAGATTTAATAGTATCATCCAGACTTGTCTCATTCATTTGATCTTGACAACATCGTGCTCGAAGCATATGCATCCTTTAAGGAGCATTTGATCTATACATCGACCC
Source organism: Viscum album (assembly GCA_963277665.1). Taxonomy (NCBI): domain Eukaryota; kingdom Viridiplantae; phylum Streptophyta; class Magnoliopsida; order Santalales; family Viscaceae; genus Viscum; species Viscum album. Next base: position 259,395,482 of record OY728150.1, read on the forward strand.
TAGAATGAATGTTCTTTGGTCTAGGTTAGTTCCTCTGATCCGAGTGCTATAGAAGCATGGACGTATTCAATACAATACCTAGGAGCAGGAGATAGATGTGCGTGCTCAATGGATAGATCTTTTCTTAGATGATGTTTCATTACTCTCATAAGGGAAACTTGGGAACGAGTTGTCTTAAGGAAGAGAGGTTGTAATGTCCTGACTTTAATCAAGGAATAGACCATTTAAATTGTTAGTCCAAATACTCAAAGTGACTCAGGGCGCATGCCTTCACACCATGTTGCAGGTCCTAAGAAGAAATTAAAATTATTTAATTAATTTCATGGGTTTTATGTAAAATATTAATTTGTTCCTAGCGTAATGTTCAGGTTAAAAATAATAGCAATAAATTTAAAAGGAAAAGAAATAAATTTAAATTAAATTAAAAGAAATTAAAAAGGGATAAAAATAAATTTTAAAATAAAATAAAAAGGGGGTTACGAGAAAATTAAAATTAATTAAAATGGGCATTGTCCCATTTTTATTATTTTTATTTCTTTTTCTTTTCCATCCCTTTTATTTTATTTATTTCTTATTTATTTTCCCTTTTTTATTTTTCTTTATTTTATTTTTTTCTTTTTCTTTTCTTTTTCTCTTTTCTTTCTTTATTTTCTTCTTCTCTCTATCTCCTCCCTCTCCCTTGGTGCATCACCACTATAGCACCCCCCCCCTTGAGGTGCTCCTCCTCCTCCTCTCCTCCTTCAGAAGCCCACTGTGAATCCATTTCTCATTTGTTTTCTTTTCCATTAGGTGCGCAGTAAATCTCTCGGTAAGGCTAACATTACACACCAAGAATCGTAGGATATCATCCACAATCCATCATGAAATCTACCATGGAATATTTAAATCCAAATTTGGGGTTTTTTCTAAAATCATATGTTTTCTTCCATTTTAGGTCAAATAAAAGTTCTTCGTAGAGTGCATGATACTCTATGGTTACAAGGTAGGGAATCTACTCTCTTTCCCCCTGTTTCATTGCGTCTTTTAAATCATACATTGTTCCCCTTTTTGGTTCCTACTGATGATGTGCAATTTTACCTATTCTAATTTAATTAAACTTCTTAGCTTGTTTATTGCACCCTTGTTTGAGATAAAATAGATTGTTTAAATTGTTTCAACATTGTTGGATACCCCTTTGGGTGTGCCGAAGAATTTGGTCTATTTCCCTTTATCCCTGAATAATTAATTTTATTAATTTCATTCATTGCACGACCCCTTCTTTTTGAGTTTTAAATTCATAAATTATTATGGATAGTTATGAACCATGAATCTTAGGGTTTTGTTCTTGTTTATTCCTGATGAATTCCTAGTTTAAATTATTATCATTTCATAAAATTATAAAAGATAAAAGTGCATTTTTATTCTTTTTCTGATAAATTTTTTTGACTATAACTTCTTAGCTTGAATGATCAACAAGTGTGTAGATTTAGTTGTTAAATTTTTTTGATACAATTATAAATTCATTCTCTTTGATATTTACTTCCTTGAAATCTAATTAAATTTAGGGTGGTGAGATGATGTGGGTTCCATATTAAGGACCTGATTATCCACTGAAAGAGGCTAATATTAATTTTTTATATTATAATATTCTTGTTTTTTATTAATCATAAACATCATTTTTAGTGCATCTTACACTTTGAACATCATTTCACATTATGATTATAAGTCCTTCATAAAATTCACTATTACATGGTACATTTTTGAACACCTCATAAAATAAAAAAAATTCTTGATTTTATTTTTATATTTTATTTTCATGTCTCCCATGCTATAAGGAACAATTCATGCTTTTGGAGCACTTAAAGATTCACATTAGAAGATGACTAAATTTGGCCTTGAACCAACAACATTTTGGGCAATGTAAACTAGATATCATCCCAATAAAGAGACTATAGAGTCCAATATCCAAGACCAATGATTCTTAAAATTTAACTAAAGATAGAGGAAATAATGGGAAACATTTAATCCAACAGTTACAAGAGCTAATTCAGATGTTTTAATGGAGTTTCATGCATCCCAAATTGGAGATAAAATTCTGGGCTAGATTCTGCAGCCCAGAAAAATATCCCACCAATTTAATCATATCTCTAAAACCACAAATTAATTTTGGATGAAATTTTACATAGATCTATGAGAAATTTGGATATTAATTTTTTTCTTATATGGACCACTTCAATTCAACCATATAGTTGGTCATATAGGTGCCTCTATCTATTGGATGCAAGCTCGATGCAACTTCGGGTCAAGGGTGGAAAAGTCTCCTCTCCCTTACTTTCCACCACCCTAGGCCTACCATACTCAAGTGATATCCTTTGTAATTTTGTAATATCAACCCAAGACTCTTTAAATTATTATTTAAGGCAGTGGTGGTGGAAGATTTTATGATCTTTGGAGCTTTATTTCATTGTAATGTTATGCTGCATTTTTGTTGTCTCAAGTTTGTCTTTCACATGTAAGTTTTTCTAATTCATCTTAGTTTCTTAATTAAAGTTATTCTTATTCTATTATTATGTTCTTCTTCATATCACATTGATACCTTTGTCTCAATTTGTGAATTTATTCACACCAAACCTTATGTGATTATCACACGATGGTGGATTGATCGTTATTTCATTGTTTTTTTACTTCTCTATTTCCTCCCTCATTAGTCTACTTCCCCCTTCCATTGAAACCATAGTATCAATGGAGGTATAACCCACTTATGAGTTGATCCAATGGATTAGAAAGAGGATGTATTGGATGTTATTTCTTACTCCATTAATGTCTAATCACTTCTTTTAATTGAGAATTTTGTTCGATGATCTTTAAACTCCATCATCCTTGTTGAATTTAAGGCCACACACTTCAAGTGATAATAAGAACCTTTGCCTTGGAGTGCTCAAAACATTGATCCTTAAAGTGAATAGGTGATTAGTATTAGGGTGTGTATGCATTAAACTATTAAGTGATGATGTTGTTTGATCTCCTTAAATTAACCCATCTCAAATATAAAAAATTGAAATAATTGAAATGGGAATGCGTCCAATCCACCCCAAGTGATAACCTAGGATCAAATCATTCTATTAATTTGAATTCACTTAAGTATATTAGTGTTCAATTAAACCTATTTAAAATAAACGCAAATTTTTTCCAATTCATAGCCAAAAAAATCCATAGAATGTACGTTTCTATAGGTTACCTCTTAGGTCTCTGAGGATTCTACAACCCAAGAAAAACTACAAGCGACTTCTTAACCCTAAAAACTTGAGTAAATTTGGGAGAGACCAAATTTTGGTTCCGTTTTTGGGGACCCAAGTAAGTTATCTCAACACCCATTTTATTCTCCGCCATTTTTCTTTTCTCACCCCAAATTCTCTTATATTTTTCCTTTCTCGTTTTTTTTCTTCTGGTGCATGTCTGCCTACACTCGTGACCAATAAAACCATCTAGTTAGGGTGGATAGTCCTGGGGTTGCGGAGTCAAGTACACTGAGGGAACTATTTATATTAGATCCTAATATTCCTAATACTCTTGAGTCAAAAATAGAACCCATTTCAATGGAATTTCTTCAAATAAATCAACTCATAAACCTGGGTGGGAACCAAAATTGAAATCCAAATGAGGCAGCCCCAAACTTGGGGAATGCAGTCGATCAAACCATGAATAACTACCACACACCTACCTAGAAAAATTCCCCCTCATGCATTAGACATAATTCCCTAGTATATTCCAACTAAAACTTTAAACCCCATGTCCTAAACCACCTTCCCACATTCCATGGAATGGAGTCCGAGATGCCCTACCTTCACATTAAGGAGTTCAATGACATTGTAGAAACCATGTGTCCCCCACATCAACTAGAATCAGCTAAGATAAGGATATTTCCCTTTTCTTTATGGGTTCGATCTAAAAATTGGTTAAACAATTTGAGACTATCATCCATCAACTCTTGGGAACAGTTACAAATATAATTCTACAAAAAATGCTTTCCCCGCCACAAAACAATTACACTTAAAAAGGACATCCAATTTTTTTTTTGAAAAATAATGGGAGTCATTTTATAAAACACAGGAAAGGTTCAAAGACACACTCAACATGGTACCTCACCATGGTTTTTCTATTCTTGAACAAGTGAGAAATTTATATGAAGGGTTAGGCCCAAGGAACAAACATTTCATTTACATGATGTGTAATGGGACCTTTAAAAACAAAGCCCCAAATAATGCTTACAAGTATCTAGAAATCCTTGCTGAACAAAACCAACCATGGGGAATATCACTTTATTCTGAAAATCCACAAAGAACTATTAGAATGCATACACTTAGAGAAGAGGAAATCCTTAGTGCTAAACTCGTAGCGCTCACTAGGAAGGTTGAAGAGATAGACCTTAGGAAAATCCATGAAATCCAAATTTTAGACCATGTTTCCACAATTTGTGAAAAACATGACCAAAAAATAGACAATAGCCCAACCATTTCATCCATCAAGGATGTTCTTATAGGAGGACCACCTCCTGAATTCAATTCCCTAAACTTTCAAAAGACCCAATACCAAAACACATTCAACCCAAGGAATAATGACCACCCATGATTCCACTAGAAAGATTACCAACAACCTAGCCAACCACAAGGACCAAACCCCTACCCTACACAAAATTTCCAAAACCATAACCAGTTCCAACCACAACTAGTCCAATACCAACACCCTCCTATCCAATACCAACAACCCATTCAAGAACCCATGAAACAACCAATCCACAACCAAAGTATCTTCCTAGGATAAACCAACCAGCACAATCCCCTACTCAATTTGTCCCTCTACCAATACTTGAACAATTGTGTAAACAAATGGAGAAAATAAACTCAGAAGTATCATCCCTTAAACATTAACTAAAAAACATAAAAACCAAGAAGTCACCCATGCCTACTCATTTGGTACCATATCCAACTTTAAGGGGAGATTTAAGTTGAACTCAAACAACTCATGAAAAACTAAAGGTTGTGACAGTTTTACGAAGTGGGAAATCAATTGAGAAACCTGAAAAAATAATTCAAAACTATATAAAGCTTCAAACTCTAATGAAAATTAAAATGAACCACATGATAAAACTGAAAAAAATGATAACAATGTGAAAGAAACAACTCTTCAACAAACAATCCCACAACCTGCACCATTTCCTCAACACATGAGGGGGGAAACCAAGCCTGAATTGAGTGAAACATTGAGGGAAATATTCTCACAAGTCAAGTTGAACATTACACTCCTCAATTCCATTCAAACCATTCTTGCATACTAAAAATACCTAAAGGACCTATGCACATTTAAAATGAAATTCTCACATAAGAAACAAGTCCTTCTGGCAGTAAATGTTAGTAGAACAATCCACGAAACCCTTCCACCAAAGATGAAAGACCCATGATTCCCTTACATCAATGTTGAACTAAGAGAGAACAAAGTTCTAAAAGCCTTGTGTGACCTAGGTTCCAGTTTCAATCTCATTCCCTATGCTGTATACTTTCAGTTAGGACTGGAAGAGCACCAACCCGCATCTATCACACTTCAACTTGCTAATCATAACATTAGGGTTCCACAAGGAATTTTAATGGATATTCTGGTAAAACTATAAAACTTCATCTACCATGTTGACTTCATTGTCCTTGACAAAAATCCAAACTTAGGAAACAAGGAACAAATCCCAATCATCCTTGGTTGTCCCTTCCTTGCAAAAATCAACTCTATTATCTAAGTCTGAAATGGCAACATGACCATCACCTTTGGAAACCTCAGTCTAGACTTGAACATCTATAAAGAAAGATCACAAATAGGGGATGATGAGGATATTCATGAATTAAACATGATAGGAAGCATTGATAATGAATCCATAGAACATCAAGGATTATTTGAAGAATGTTTAAGTCATGACAAGATTTATTTCCTTTATTCACTTGAAGGAAGTTTATCTCCTTGGCTAGAATCGCTTTAATATTTCTCCTATGATGAAATATTAAGACTAAAAATCAGTGAAATCTTTCAGGAAACCACATTAATGGAGACCACTCCAACTCCCTTCCCTAACACTAATCAGACCAATCTAGTAGCTAAAACTTCTAATTGTGGGGAATAAATCCTATCTGAAACTCTAAAAAAGATGTTGATCTTGAGACAATGTCCCAATCTTCTGCTGAAATTTTGAACCAACCTCATCTTGAATTGAAATAACTTCCTACTTCACTTAATTATGCCTTATTAGTATAAAATGGAACACATCCTATTGTCATTTCTTCTTCTATTCAAACCAATCATGAGAGGATGATTCTAAATGTCCTTAGGAGACACAAAAAATCCATTAGATGGACCTTGTCTAATATTCCTGGGATTAGACCACTTATTGGGACTCATAGCATTGTTCTAAAATCTCATTGAAAGCCATGTCATCAACCTCAGCGGTGACTCAATCCTAATCTCATATAAGTAGTGAGAAAATAACTTCTGAAATTGTTAAAAACTGGTATCATCTATCTCATAGCTGAGAGTGAGTGGGTCATATCAATCCAAGTGGTTCCAAAAAAGGTTGGAATCACAGTGATAACCAATAAGGATGGATAGATTCTTCCAACTAGGGTGAGTAGTGGTTGGAGAGTCTACATCGACTATCGGAAGCTCAACTCATTTACCAAGAAAGACCATTTCCCCTTACCATTCATTGACCAAGTCCTTGAGAGAGTCGCAGGTCACGCCTTCTACTGTTTCTTATATGGGTACTCAGGGTACAATCAAATTGAGGTCTCCCTAGAGGATCAAGGGAAGACTATATTCATCTATCCATTCAGCACCTTTTCTTTCAAACACATGCCCTTCAGGTTATGTAATTCCCATGGAACCTTCTAGCGGTGCATAATGGGAATATTCTTGGATATGGTGGGGGATTTTCTAGAGGTCTTCATGGATGACTTATCTGTGTTTGGGGATACATTTGAGGGATGTATAAGGAATGTGGGGAGAGTTTTGTCAAGATGTGAAGAAAAGAATCTGGTCCTAAACTATGAAAAATGCCATTTCATGGTTAAAGAGGGACTAGTCCTTGTCCATCTAGTCTCATGTAGGGGGATTGAAGTTGATAAATCCAAGGTTGAAATCATTTTTCACCTTCCATCACCCAAAATAGTCATGGAAGTGAGGTCTTTCTTAGGACATGTTGGTTTCTATAGAAGGTTCATTAGTAATTTCAACTCTATTTCTAAAGAACTTTGTGCTCTATTGGTGAAAGATGATCCATTTTTATGGACAGAAAGTTGTGAGGAATCATTCTCTACACTCAAGTCAGATCTTATCTCTCCAATTATCATGAAATCTCCAAATTAGAAACTTCCTTTTAAGCTCATGTGTGATATGAGTGACTTCACTGTAGGAGCAGTCTTAGGAAAACAGTGTGAGAAAAATCCATGTGTCATTGCTTATGCAAGAAAATCATGAAATGACGCACAAAACAACTACACCACAACTGAGAAAGAGTTTATTGATTTTGTCTTTGCCTTATAGAAATTCAGGTCCTATCTCTTAGGATCACCCATCATTTTCTTCACTAACCATTCAATCCTGAAATACCATTTCCAAAAACAAGATGCCAAGGATAGATTGATTAGGTGGGTCCTTCTTATTCAATAGTTTGATTTAACCATTAAGGATAAAAAAAGGTGTTGAAATTTTGTAGTTTATCACCTCTCTAGGATGGAATTAAAAGACAAATAAAATCACTTTTCTATTTCTGATTTATTTCCTGATGAGCACCTCTATTCAGTGAGTGATTTCCCATGGTATGCCGACATAGACAACTTCTTAGTTACATGAGTCATTCCAAAATTCATAGGGACTCAAGATCAAAGTAAATTCCTTTATGATGTTAGGCACTATGTGTTTTATGATCCATACCTCTATAAGTTCTTCCCTAACCAAGTCATTAGGAGGTGTGTCCTAGAATCTGAACAAGAGTCCATCCTTAAATTTTGTCATAATGAGGCATGTGGAGGCCACTTTTCCTCTAAGAAAACTTCTGCTAAGGTTCTTCAATGTGGTATCTTCTGACCCACCCTCTCAAGGGACTCTTACACATATTTTCAAAGTTGTCCTAGGTGTCAAAAAGTAGGGTCTATCACAAAAAGGAATCAAATTCCACTCACTCACATCTTAGTGATTGAAATCTTTGACTACTAGGGAATAAATTTCATGGGTCCCTTCCCAAACTCTAGGGGATATTTGTACATCATTTTAGCAATCGATTATGTCTCCAAATGGGTTGATGCTAGTCCAAAAAAATCTAATGATCATCAAACTGTGATTAGATTTCTCAAGGAAAACATCTTCTCTAGATTTGGAATTCCTAGAGATATCATTAGTGGTCATGGAACTCATTTTTTCAATCTTCCATTCTCAGCACTGATGGATAAGTATAGAATTTCTCACAAGGTGTCCACTAATTACCACCCATAGGCCAATGGTCAAGATGAGTTAACCAATCATGAAATAAAACAAATTATTAAGAAAACTATTAACTCATCTAGGAAATATTGGTCGAGCAGACTCTTAGATGCTCTTTGGTCCTATCGAACCGCATTTAAAACCATTTTAGGAATGTCCCATATATGTTGGTTTATGGAAAAGCATGCCATTTTCCAGTGTAGATTGAACATAAGGATTTTTGGGCAATTAAGAAATGAATTATGACCTCTCATTGGTTGGAACAAAAAGGAAATTATATCTTAATGAACTTGAGGAACTTAGGATGGAGGCTTATGAAAAATCAAGGATCAATAAAGCTAAAGTACAAGCCTACTAATCTCAAAATCTTAAAACCAAACACATTATACTAGGAAAACCTATTATATTGTATAGTTAAAAACTTCATTTACACCTAGGAAAGTTTAGGTCTAGATGGCCAGGTCCATACATAGTGCATAAGGTGTACCCCCATGGGGCTGTAGAAATTCAAGATCCCACGAATGGTCAAACCTTTAAAGTTAATGGTCATAGAGTTAAACAATTCATTGAACCATTATAAAAACATGAATTTGATGAAGAATTGTGTGAACCAACCTTAGATAAGGAAAATACTTAAACAATTATGGGTCCATATCAGGATAACAACATTAAACAAAAGCATTGCATGGGAGGAAACTCTTGGTTTTCATGTTTCTAATATTTGTGCATCATATTTATTTTTCTAATAGAATTAATAAATAAATTTTATATTAAAAATATATATATATTAACTCTGAATATGATAGTACCATAGACTGTTGACATATTCTTCTATTAATAGTATAGATGGGTATGAAAGGGGAGCACCATATTCATCCATGTCACGTGGTGTGATCCTTAAGTAATACCTTACCCAGAAATTTAAAAAGAAGACAATGTATCATAGGTTTATTTTTAGGTGTTTTTAGGTTAAAATAAAAATACAAAAAATATAATAATTAAAAAAATAAAAGGGCATGTCATAGGTTGTGTGGAAAACCCTGTCACAACTGGCGAAGCCATAGGGACTCGAACCCGGGACCGAAGGGAGATAGGGGCACGCGCTTTCCACTAACCTGCATCTTATAGTGCTTATTTCTTCTATAATTTTTTTATATATACTTATATTTTACTTATATATATATTATTTTCTTTTTTTTATGTGATACTAGTATCGGTCTTTGGTATTCTAAAATAAATAGCTATTTTTTTGTCTTTGTTTGTTTTTAATTAAGGGATCCTCTTAGGGTTTCTATGGTTTATAATTTAGTTTATGAGTGAGAAGTAGAGGATATTGAGGTCAAAGAGTTTTATAGGTAAATTAAATATATCCATAACTTCCACAATTTTCTACCATCTTCCAATTGGATTACATGAGTAGCATGGAGATCAAAGGAATAATTAGAAGAATCATGAACTTTAACTTCAAAAACCAGGTGACTTTGTTCCATGTTTATTTATTCAAATTCCTTTTATAAATCCTCTCTTCTACCTCTACCCCCCTTCTAACTTTTCATTTCTTCAAACACTGGGGATAGTGTTATTTTATGTTTGGGGGGAGATGAAATAAAAAAAATTACTTTTGTGTGCAAAAAAATGATTTGAAAAACAAATTGTGCCTTAATGGAAGGAAAAGTTCCTTTAACCTTGAACATGATAATACACATTTCACACATTGTATTTGGATATAAAATAATTTAGAATTCCTTGATTCTTATTTTAATCCATGTATATTTCATGAGTATAGATTTTGGAAAGTGTGGTTGTCTAATGTAATATTTCATTGTTTATATTTTCATCCAAATAAAAAAAAGAATCACAACACATATATTTTGGATACTGGGGTATTATTTTGAGTTCATGGGGTACCCCAAATAAATATCATAGTTTTGGTTATCATTTTAGTTTTAATATGAGTATTCAAAAAAATCAAAAAAACAATCAAAAAAACAATAAATTTGCGCGTAGAGCAATGAAATAACCTAATGTGTGGCTTTTGGCACTTGGAGATCGTGACTCCATAGTTTTCTAGCCCAGAGTTAGTAATTTTATCTATATTTTTTGTAATTTAACTTAGTTTTACTAATTTAACTTGAGATGATGCCTGATTATGTGGGCTTCACTAGGTTCCCTAAGGTCTTTGAGCATGGGAGTCATCAGCAAAGTCTTGCGGCATGGGTTGACTCGATTGAGTTCAATTTCAATTACCATGGAAAAATTGAATATATATATATATATATATAATGATGAATACTCATATTAATATTGAAATGTGATTCCACCTAGTGCTTCCATCATTTCCCCTTTAATAAAAATGAACCCCCATGTCTATTGTGATACACAACACATCTTCATGATTAATTGATATTGGATGAAATATGGCGATGAATTTTAACATAGGAATGGTCTTGGACTTTGGATATTATTATGAAACTATATTGTATTAAAATATTTTTATGGGTTTCATGATTGTTCGGTATAAGGGTTTTTGGTGATCATTTTGTATTAAAATGTTTTTGGAAAAGGGAATTTGAATTTCATATTGTTGAGATATATTTTTCTCAGTACTAGCAAAAACTAAAGTTGGGGTGTGATTATACACTGAAAAATTATAATATTCATTTTTTATATTATAATATTAGTGTGTTTTATTAATCATAAACACTATTTTTAGTGCATTTTAATCTTTGAACATCATTTTACATTATCATTGTAAGTCCTTAAAATTCACTATTACATGTTATGTTTTTGAACACCTCCTAAAATAAAATATGGTATTGATTTTATTTTTATATTTTATTTTCAGGTCTCCCATGCTATAAAGAACAATTCATGATTTTGGAGCACTTGAAGATTCACATTAGAAGACCACCAAGGTTGGCCTTGAACCAACAACATTCTGAACAATGTAAACTGGACATCATCCCAATAAAGAGACTATAGCGGCCAATATCAAAGCCCAACGATTCTAAAAAATTAACTGAATATAGAGGAAATCATGTGGAACATTTAATCCAATAGTAATAAGAGCTAATTCAGATTTTTTTAATGGATTTTCATGCGGACCAAGTTGGAGATAAAATTCTGGTCCAGATTCTGCATCCTAGAAAAACAACCCACTAATTTAATCATATATCTACAACCACAAGTTAAGTTGGTCTAAAAGTTTACTTAGATATAGGATAAATTAGGAGATCCATTTTTTTCTTCTATGGAAAACTCTAATTCAGCCGTCTAGAAGGTAATATAGGCACCTCTATCCTATGGATGCAAGCTAGATGCAACTTCGGGTCAAGGGTGGAAAAGTATCCTCTCCCTTACTTTCCACCACCCTAGGCCTACCATACTCAAGTGGTATACTTTGTAATGTTGTTATATCGACCCAATCCTCTTAAAATTCCTATTTAAGGTAGTGGTGGTGGAGGAGTTTATGATCTTTGGTGCTTTATTTCATTGTAATGATATGCTGCATTTTTGTTGTCTCAAGTTTGTCTTTCACATGTAAGTTTTTCTAATTCATCTTAGTTTCTTAATAATAGTTATTATTATCCAATTATTTTGTTCTTATTCATATCATGTTTATACCATTCTTTCAATCTATTAATTTATACACACCAAACCTTGTGATATTATCACACAATGGTGGAGTGATCGTTATTTAATTGTTTTTTTACTTCTCCATTTCCTCCCTCGTGAGTCTACTTCCCACTTCCATTGAAACCATAGAATCAATAGAGGGATAACCCACTTATGGGTTGATCTAAGGGAGTAGAAAGAGGCTAGATTTTTTGTTATTTCTCACTACATTAATGTCTAATCACTTCTTTTAATTGAGAATTTTGTTTGGTGATCTTTAAACTCCTTCATCTTTGTTGAATTTAAGTCCACACACTTCAAGTGATAATATGAACCTTTAACTTAGAGTGCTCAAAACTTTTATCCTTCAAGTGTCTAGGTTATTAGTATTAGGGTGTGTAGGAATTAAACTAGTAAGTGATTATGTTTTTTGATCTCCTTAAATGAACCCATCTCAAATATAAGAAATTAAAATAATTGAAAAGGGAATGCATCAAATCCACCCCAAGTGATAAACTAGGATCAAATAATTATATTAATTTGAATTCACTTAAGTATATTAGTGTTTAATTAAACCTATATAAAATCATCCCTAAATCTATCCACTTCATAGCAAAAAAAAAGTCCATAGAATGTACGTGTTTGTAGGTTACTTCTTAGGTCTCTAGGGATTCCTCAACCCAAGATAAACTACAAGTGACTGCTTAACACTAAAAACTTGGGTAAATTTGGGCGAGACCAGGACCACACATGAACTATCCATTCCTAATTGGTTACACATTATGACAGGGAGGTGATGTCTTAGGCTTTTCCATATAAGGGTTTCCCTGGGTTTCCATATACTCATGAGTGATACCAGTTCCCAAAGGGACATTTGAGTTTGGATCCATTAGAAAAGTCACTACTCCATGAATCAGGTGATATTCAACCCCTTCCATGTGATATAGGGACAAACTCATGATAAAATCATGCCTTGAGTGATACTTGGTCTTTAAGAAGATTTCCTTGGACGGGCTCGGTGGTATTGGATAAATTGAAGGATATACTATAGAAATATCTTCAGGATGGGCTCAGAATCCAACTCTCAAATTGAACATAATAATAATGATAATGCATGGATGGGTGTTTTTATGTTTCTTTGAGTTTCATTGTGAATTGTGATACCTTTCTAGTGCCTTGTAGAACACTTTTTTAACACATAAATTAGACGCCAAGCTAAATCACAAGCTTGGGGTATGTTCCTTTTTGTCTACCCTATGTTTTCAAGCCTTTTATTTTATATATATATATATATATACATACTGCTTTATATAGGTACATTATTTATATTTCTATATTAGGCCGAAGTAGGTGGTATGGGATGGGTTCTGTTGAGAATTTGGACCAAGTTATACTTATTTTTTTTATTTAATTGATTAATTTTATCATATATTGGCACACTGCTTTTATTTAGAACACGAAATGTAATGTTTTAGACATATTGGGTGCCATCCTAATAGGATTTTATCTCACTCCCTACTCGGGTTCCATTTGGTACCTGAGTATACTTTATTCTCATAGGTATGGATAATGGGAAGCATGCTGCTTTCGGTGCTTGAGTGTTGCTTGCTACCTAGGATGAAGATTGGGGAAGAGGGCTGAGCCTTTTCTCGAGATGCTTTTGTTGTACTTTGTGTCCTTTTCATTAAAATTTGATATCATGATTTTATTATTTCGTTATGTACTTATATTTTAGTATATACATCATAGCATGACATCATCGTGTAGCTGGTTTGATTTATCAGCTTCTGCACTTATTATTTATTCAGTTGGGATTATTCATTTACTTATTTTACAGTTTGATTATTTATACGCTTCCACTACTTGTTATAAATTGTTTTTCATAAAATTTATATTACCTATTACCAATTATGGAATAGTATCCCCCACAGACATGTTAAAAAGGCCCTCGCTAATAGTCGGTAGCCTTTGGCATTTGGGGAGATGCGCTTGAGGTTATGTGGTCAACTCGGCTCAGAGCACCCTTCCAAGGGATCTTGGGATGGGTAAGTTACAATGCCTTCTAAGTCTACCACATGAGAAAGATCTAGATGATATCTCTGAAGCTGCAAAAAAATGAAATAAATCATGCATAGTATTGTAGCACTATGGAGGGACTAAATGGTATGCCACTAGAATAACCATTTCCACTATCTCAAATGACCCGACAAACCTAGGTGCTAATTTTTCTAGTTTCTTGATACAGTGTCGCCTCAATCTAGGTGACACCTCAAGGAAAACATGATGACCAACCTCAAACTCTAGAGGTTATCTCTGATGGTCAGTATAGGATTTATTTCTACTCTATGCGGTCACTAACTGCCTACTAATCAACTGAACCCGCTCAAACGTCTCCTTCATGAGACTAGGTCCAACATGTGTTGAACCACCTACATCCAACCAACAAAGAGGAAAATAGAATGACCTACCATACAAAGCCTCAAAAGGTTCCATTTAGATAGATACCTAGAATCCGATATTATTTGTGAACTCCATGAGTTCCATATATTACTCTCATGAACTACCAAAATCAAAAACATATGCTCATAAGATATCCTCTAGAACCTGAATAGTCTGCTCAGATTGACCATCGGTCTGAGGATGATAGGCCATACTCAAAAGAAATTACGATCCTTAATCATTTTTAAGACCCTCTCAGAGCCATTATGTGAAATCATGATCTATATCATAAACAATACTCCTCAAAACATTATGCACTTGAACTACCTCACGCATGTAAAGACAACCAAATCATCAATTGCTAAGGTCTCCCTGATAGAAAATAAGTGGGATACCTTCATAATTCAGTCCAAAATCACCCATATTACATCATTATTATGGGTTTTCCTGGGGAATACTATCGTAAAATCCATAGTGACATCATCCCATTTCCACTCAGGAATGGGCAAAGGCTAAAAAATACCCGCTAGCCTCTAATGCTCGGATTTCACTTACTGACAAGTGAAATATCACACAACAAATCCTGCTACATACTTCTTCATTCCTGAACACCAGTACTATATATGGAGATCATGATACATATTTTTCAAACTAGGATTTACTGACTATCTATAAGCATGAAACTCTTTCATTATCTCGTCATGCAAGCCCATAAGAAACCATAATCATCCACAAAAAAGATGAAAATTTACACTAAAAAGAGAGCATCCCGATGGTGTATCCCCACCATATATGTTCTCTCTTAGAACCAAGCCCTCCAGATCAGATAACCACTCACTATTATTCTGGTCCAAAATAATGGTTATAAAAGATATCAAAGTTAGTGTTATTCGACCCTGGGACTCTTGAACATCTAGATGCATATCCGCCAAGAGGGCCATCATCTGCCACTCTTCACATGACTCCTGCACCGCCTCCTTCTACATCCTTCGAATCAAAGAATAGACAAAGACATTTCCTCACCTAGTGTAAAATCCAATTCGAAGTTGAAAAACTACAAATACCCAACCAACATCCTCCACTGAAGTTTTAGGTCCCAATGATAAAATATGTACCTAATAATCTTGTGGTCCATGTACACAAAAAAACTATCTCCCAAAAGATAATTTCTCCAAAATATCAGAGCATATACCACTGCTTCTAAATCCAAATTGTGAGTAGGTTAATTCTGCTCAAGTAGTCTCAGCTATATGGAGCCATAAGAAACCAATCGATCCTACTCCATCAGAACTACTCCGAGTTCAACTTTGGATGCATCACAGTATATGGTATATGCTTTACCCGCCATAGATAAATTGGGGATAGGTGATGAGGTTAGACTAACTTTAAACTCTTTAAAATATTATCACAAGTGTCTAAACCAACAAACTTCACTCTCTTTTTATTCATCCCTGACATTGGTGCTTCCAGACAAGAAACAACCTAGATAAAGTGCCGATAATAACCTATTAACCTAGAATTATCTGAATTTTAAAGAACTTATTGGAATGATATAGGGAACCTAATTTTCTTACATTATTTTTGAATAATTTTAATGATGAATAACATAAAAAAATTACACATCGATGATCCAAAGGTTTAGTGTCTTGGGAATACTAGGACTATACATAACATTTACAATGTAAAACATTTATTTAATTCCTTCTTCTCTAGATTCTTATTGGATCTTGACTTATCCTTAGTACAAGTAGTCACCTAAGGATATACATAAAAATGGGTGATCTAAAATCCCAGTAAGAGGATAAATAATAACATGAAATAATGTAACATGGGGTGATCATAGTCATAACATCATCATCATAATCATGAGAATAAGCATTAGATAATAACATGGAATGTGGCAATGCATAAAAATGAAACATCATATCTTAGTGGTCATCTACCACACATAGTTTTGAAAAAATATTGAATCATTTTCACACATAATTCACTTTACTCATGAGGTTATTCACATTACCCAATGCATTGGAGCGCTATATAATTTCTGGCACACCCGTAACATCCTAACATTTTCATTGTGTTATACAGTTTCGATCACACCCATCACTTCATAACATTTACATTATCATGCATGCCACATAAAACATTTATCAATATTGAATGTATAAAAATGCATGTAAAGGAATTGGTTTCACTTCATAAATGATACATCCATGAAATTTGGGTTCCCAAATGAAAGAGGTAATAACATACTTGATACAAGGACCATCAACCTTGAGTAAGAAGTAAGAGGTGTGTTTTTTAAAGAAGAGTTCTTTTGGAAAACATTATGTTTGACATAAACTCCATTGTAAACCATATATATCCCATAAAAGGTTGGATAATTATGAATAAATTATTTTTAAAGAATAACTATACTGAAAATGGAGTGAAAAAGAGAAAACCCAAAGAAAGAAAGTTGGGTTCTAGAATTCCCCTTACCTTGTATCTGAACGCTTTCTTTAATAAAATGTCCTATACAATCACATTATACTAATTAATTAACAACTCAATAACCTTTTATACATGATTATGATTCATTATGGTTTTATTGTGTTATTTTATAGGACTTTGTATTAGTTACAGCGTTTAAATTCATTGCTCGGGAGTGTTCTTTTTCTTAGTTTTCATAAACGATTCACTTGTACACATGAATGGAAGTTCGTGTAGAACATTGATAAACATAAAAAAAATTGATATTAAATGATATTAATGATATTCCAAGAGTTTAAATGATCTTATAATGATTTTATTAATGAGTATGAATCGTCAGTTAAAATTTAATGATGATCATTTTGGGTTAATTTGGGCGGTTTTTGGATTACAATGAACATGTTTTGTTTTATTATTTAGTATTATATATAAAACTTGTTTCCAGAACATAAAAGGGGTTAAAAATAAATATTACAATATTTTTCAACCATTTAATGGTTTTATTTATATCCTTAAAGGATTTGAAGGAAAATGTAAGTGCATCTCCCATGATGTAGGTAAATTAACACATCACGGGCGACGATTTCATTTTTATAAACAAAGAGAGAGAGGGAGGATTATAATGAATAATATTCCATTAAAATGATATAATAAAATTACATCAATGATACTGGAGTTATCATAACATTTGGATAAGAAAAGTTGAGGATAATAGAATAAAAGAAATTAAATTTGAAAGGAAATTTATAGAAAAGATAGAGAAATTACCTCTTGAATATATCTTCTTTGAGAGCCTCTTTAGGGGAGAGGTTTTGGTCTTTTTATGATACCAAGGGATAATGGAAATGGGGGATGATCTTCGGAATAGATTTGAATAGAAATTTGAGTAGGAACAAGTCTTGATAAGTGTGACCAAATGTGGTTGTGAGGGGTGGTATTTATAGTGGAGGGGAGGGATCTTTTCAGTATTTAATTTGTTAGTTTATTAATTTCCCTCAATACAAGAAATAGTGATGATTCCATGACTAAATATAGTAAATATATCATGTGAGTTCAAACCAATGGACATTAACATCATCCATGACTCAAGAATGATGCATAAATTCATTTATTTATCATATTTTGTAAAATATCAAATTTCACTACTCACCAAAAATTAAAGTAATTCTGAAAAAAATCCCAAAAAAACACCCAAAAAAATTTTGATGTGTAAAATTCAAAAATGAACTTCATTTTAAGAAAATAATTTTCTAAATATGAGTAATTTAATTTTTAATTAAAATCAAATTTTACTTGAAAAATACAAATTTTAAAATTAAAAATATTTTTATAACACTTTAAAAAATTAATTAAGGTCTCATAAAATTACCATATAATCATAAGACATCAAAATAATTGTTTTTGAATACATTTTATTAAAATATATATTTTTTAAATTATTAAATTAATCATTAAATATTCATGACTTATAAAAATACCAAAACTATAATATAATTATATCATATTGTCACTTATAGGATGGATAAATTTTATTTATACTATCACTGGTAAGGTTCCTATTCACTTAGATAATTTATTATTTATAAGGTTTATGTTACTATTCATAAGGGTGACATTAATATTCATAAGGGTATTTTACTATTCACCAAAAATTAATTGTGTTCTATCGGACTCCAAACAGCTTACTGATCGCAACTGTGTATGTCAGATTTTGGAAATTCAAAACACAGAAGTGGAAAAATTATGTTTAAAGGACAAATAGAATTTAGTAGTTAATTTAAGAATAAAATGGCATTGTTTTTACTAATGTGATTTTTTGTGATTATACTATATGAAATTACTAGAATAAGGGAGAAATTGCATTGATAAAAGTTTAGGTCATCACATTCTTCCACCCTTTGAAATTTCTCCCTCGAAATTTTATTTTACATAAATAGGTGAGGGTATTTCTCCTTCATCACATCCTCAGGTTCCCAAATTGATTATTCATACTTATGGTTCCTCCACAACACTTTCACAGGGTGGGTTGTCTTATTGCATAGAACCTTATCTCTTCGATCCATAATCTTTATCGGTTTCTCCTCATAAGAGAGATCATCTTCCAGCTATACCACCTTTGAGTTCAGTGCATCTGAGGGATTTGGTATGTACTTCCTTAGAAGTGATATGTGAAACACATCATGAACTTAAGCCATATTTGGTGGAAGTGAAATTAGATAGGCCATGGATCTTATGCATTCAAGGATCTCAAAGGGGGCAATGTACCTTATGCTTAGCTTCCCTCTCTTTCCAAACCACATGACTCTATTCCATGGTGATATTTTAAGGAAGTCTATATCTCCAACGTCGAACTCAAAGTCCCTTTGATAGTTTTCAGCATAGTTCTTTTTCCAACTCTGAGTATCTTTGATATGTTTTTGAATGACTTGAACCTTCTCTATCATATCTAGAACAAGATCAGGTCCATGTAGCTTTATTTCTCTAAATTAATACCAACATATTAGATTTATACATCACTTTCCATATAGAGCTTCATATGGAGCCATCTGAATACTTGAGTGGATGCTATTTTTATATGAGAACTCAACTAATGGAAGATGTTGATACCATCCACCTTTGAATTTTAAAGAGAATACTCTTAGAATATCTTCAAGCATCTGAATAGTTCTTTCAGATTGGTCATGAGTTTGGGGGTGATAGGTTGTGCTAAAATTTAATTCAAAACTTAAAGCATGTTGGAGACTCCTCCAGAATTTAGATGTGAACCTTGGATCACGATCAGAGACAATCGAGAGTAGAACCCCATGTAGTCTCACCAATTTCGTCACATATATCATTGCAAGTTATTCAAGTGGAATATCTTCCCAAATAGAAATAATGTGGGTAGTCTTGGTGAGTCATTCCACCACAAACCATATCGCATTATTTCTTTTGGATGCCTTTGGGAGACCTTTCATAAATTCCATAGTGACATTATCCCATTTCCACATGGGTATAGGAAATGGTTGCATCATCCCTTTGGAATACTATCACTCTGATTTAACTTGATGATATATAAAGCACCTTGATATATACTCAGTAATCTCCTTCTTCATATTTTCCCACTAGAAGTGTTATCAGAGATCATGATACATATTGGTGCTAGTAGGATGGATAGAGAAAGGTGAGCTATGTGAATTATCTAATAACTCATTCTTTATCCCGAGTGATAGAGGCACACAAATCCTTATTCCAAACTAAATCAATCCATCATCATTTATATGGAAATCTTGAAACTTCCCCTCCTTTACTAATTTCACATTCTTTTGAAACTACATATCATACCTTTGTGCCTACTTAATCTTCTCTTGGATAGATGGTTGGGAAATTATTTGGGAAAGGTAGGATGTATTCCCTTCTATTATGATTTCCAAAACCATCCTTTGAATATCCCTAAAGATATGGTATTTCTCAGTCTGGAACATGGATAGAGTAGCAGATTCTTTTCTACTAAGAGCACCATCTACCTTATTTTCCTTTCCAGGATGATAGTGAATAGACAAATCATAGTCTTTTATTAGCTCTAACCATCTCCTTTGACGTATGTTGAGATCCTTTTTGTGAATATATACTTTAGTCTCTTTTGATCAGTATATGTGTCACACTTCTCACCATAGAGTTGGTGACAGAATATTTTTAAGGTAAAAATCATAGCTATTATCTCCAGATCATGTGTCAAGTAGTTCAGCTCAGGGATCTTCAACTGTCGCGAGGTCTAAGATATCAAATTATCATTTTTCATGATTACACAACTAAAGTCTTTCTTTGAAGCATCACTTTATATCACAAAACTCTCTACACTTTTCGGTAATGTGATTACAGGTGCAATGATCAGCCTTCTTTTTAGCTCATTGAATATTTCCTCGCATTCTTCCATCCAGACATACTTTACCCATTTCTTTGTTAACTTAGTTAGTGGGCTTGACAATCATGAGAAATTTATCACAAAACATTGGTAGTACCCTGCTAATCCAAGAAAACTATGTATTTATGTGAAAATAGAGGGTTTGGGACATTCTCCAATCACATTTGTTTTTTAAGGGTCTACAGAAATTCTCTCACTTGTGATCACATGTCCCAAGAAAGTGACTTGATTCATCCAAAAGTAACACTTGATGAACTCAGCATACAACTTCTCCTTTCTCAATGTCACTGACATAAGTATTATATATTCTTTTTATTCCTTATTTCTCTTGGAGTAGATAAGAATATCATTGATAAACAATACCACAAATTTTTCGTGGTAATGTCTAAATATACTATTCATCAAATCCAAAAATATTTCAAGGGAATTAGTAAGTCCAAAGGGAATCACCAGAAACTCATAGTTCCCATACCATGTACGGAAGGTAGTCTTCTGAATATATTCCTTCTTCACCTTTAGTTCATGATATCTAGAACGGAGATCCATATTTGAGAAGTACTGAGCTCCTCATAGCTGATCGAACAAGTCATCAATCCTTGGTAGAGGATACTTGTTCTTTATGGTGATCTTTTTGAGTTATTTATAATTGATACACAGTCTCATTGATCCATCCTTCTTATTCACAAAGAGCACTGGCACACCCCAAGGTGATGCACTAGGGTTTATAAACCTATTGTCCAAATTCTCTTACTGTGGCTTCTTTAACTCCTTCAGTTCGATAGAAGCCATCCTATTGGGACACTTTGAGATAGGAGTAGATTCAGGTATGAGTTCAATATAAAACTCTACCTCATGATCCGGGGAAGTCCGGGTAACTATTCAGGAAATACATCACTGTATTCTATCACGATGGGAATTTCCACTAGGTTTACACTTTCCTTTGACTCAACCATTTGAGCGGGGTATGCTTCTTCACAAGGAACCAACACCCACATCGTTGAAGGATTTTCAAAAGGATATTCATGACATTCTTTACATTTGAAGAGAAACATGGGATGGTTTGGAATATGAAAAGATATTTACTTTTCCCAACAATTGATATGTGCTCTATATAACGAGAGAAAATCCATTCCCATTATATCATCAAATTCCACCAAGGGAAGTATCACAATATTTTCTTGAAGAATCTTCCCGCATATGCCAATAAGAGAAGAGTCCAACACTTGGGTTATAATGATTTCACCACTTTGTGTTTTTATAGATATCTCTACTTCAAGGTTTCGGGAATTTGATTCTTAAGTTCTAGAAAAATTACAAAATATAAAGTAATGCATAGAATGAGAATCAAATAAGACTTTTTCCATTATTGAGTGAATAGGAAGTGTACCTTTTACAGCTTCATTTTCTTACTCAATTTCCACAGTAGTGATGGAATAATACTTCCCTTGCTCGTTTTGATTTGGTGGCTAATGATGCTGATTACCCCTCAGGGATCAAGGTTTTATGCACTGGCTTGCATAGTTCCCTTTCTCCCTATAGTGGTAGCATTGGACCATGGGTGGTGCTCCCTTTTCCTCTACCACATTCTTCTTCCTTCTCATGTATTTTCAACACTCTTGAGCATGGTGTACTTCTCTCTCACACTTGAAGGATTTTATTATCCCTTTGAGGCAATTCCCATGATGCTTCTTCCCACATTTTTGGTATGTAGGTGGTTGAGTTTTCTTTCCACCTTTCTCATTGAATCCTCTCGCATGAAACTCTATTTTTTGTTTCTTATCACCATAGCCATGGGAACATTCTCCAAACTCCATCTTCACTTTGATAGCACATTGAACAGCTTCTTCATAACTCCAAAAGTCTTGAATTGCAAGAGCCTTTACAAGGTTTGGTTTGAATCCACTAAAGAATCTATTAATTTTTCTATCATTATTGATAACAAAACCCAAAGTGTGCCTTGAAAACCTTGTGAAATTCTCTTTGTAGGACATGATAGATTCTGCATCCTTTTTCTTTATCTCTATGAATTATCTCTTCATATTCATATGAAGATTCCATGGTAAATACTTGTTAATAAACATTATCTTAAAGTCTTCCCACTCCATCTCTTCAATTTCATCCCTCGTCTTGGTGTTCTTAATCAAATACCACTATTGGTCGGCCTCTCCATCGAGAGGATAAATGACCAGAGACACCTTATCCATCTCAGATTAGTGAAGCACAGAAAATATCTTCTCCATTAATTTGACCCACTATTCTGCAACAAGTGGATTATAATATCCATGAAATGTTGGTGTTCATTGCCGCATAAAACACTCAACAACCAGTTTCTCCCTCTTAGGTGAAGGAGGACACTCCAAATTATTCAGGTTATTATTCATAACCTGAGACAGCTGGGTAAGAATCACCATTATTCCTTTGTTTAATTCAAAAAATCATATCTTATGGGATCCCTATGTTTATAAAAGATTCTTGTGTGCTTTCATATACTTAGTCTCATAATAGGGTTTCCACTAAGGTTCTCTAATCCTAATTTCCAAATTAACTAAATCGTGCCTCTAATACCAATTATAGTGACCCAACTTTTCTTAAATTACTTTTACATCATTTTAATGATAAAAAATTTAAAAACATTACACATCAAGGATATAAAGGTTTAGTGTCTTGGGAAAACTAGGACCATACAGAACATTTACAACACAAAACATTTATTTAATTCCTTCTTCTCTAGCTTATTATTGGCTCTTGACTTCTTCTTAGTATAAGTAGTCACCTGAGGATATACATAAAAAGTTGTGAGCTAAAATCCTAGTAATATGATAGATAATAACATGAAACAATGTAATATTGGGTGAGAATAATCATAACATCGTCATCATAATCATGAGATGAATCATTAGATAATATCATGGAATATGTCAATGCATAAAAATGAAACATCATGGATTAGTGGTCATCTACCACACATAGTTTTAGAAAAAGATAACATTATGTTCATGCATACTTAACTTTACTCATGAGGTTCTTCAAATTACCCAATTAATTGGAGCACTATATAATTTTGGGTGCACCCATCACATCATAACATTTTCATTGCACTATGTAATTCTGAGTGCACCCGTCGCATCATAACATTTACATTATCATGTATGACACATAGAACATATATTAATATTTAACATAATAAAACCCATGCAAAGGAATGGGTTTAACTTCATAAATTATACATTCATAAAACTTGGGTTCCCAAATGAAATAGGAAACAACATACTTTATACAAGAACCATCAACCTTGAGTGAGAAGTAAAATGTGTGTTTTTTAAAGAAGAGTTCTTTTGGAAAACATTATGATTGACATAAACTCTAGTGTAAAACATGTATATCCCAGAAAATTTAAGATAATGATGAATAAATTATTTTTAAGGAATAACCATACCGAAAATGGAGTGAAAAGGGGAAAACCCAAAGAAAGAAAGTTGGGTTTGAAAAATCCCTTTACCTTGTATTTGAACGATTCATTCACTTTAATGTCATGTATAATCACATTAGATTAATTAATTAACAACTCCAGAAACTTTTATACATGATTATGGTTCATTATGGTTTTATTATGTTATTTTATAGGCCTTTGGATGAGTTATAGGGTTTAAATTCATTGTTCGGGAGTGCTCTTTTTCTTAGTTTTTATGAACGGTTCACTTGTACCCATGAATGGAAGTTCATGTAGAATATTGATAAACATCAATAATTTTTATTAAATGATATTAATGATCTTAAATTAGTTTAAATGATCTTATAATTAAAAATTTTATGATAATTAATCATTAGTTAAAATTTAATGATGATCATTTTAGGTTAATTTGGGCAGTTTTTAGATTACAACGAACATGTTTTATTTTATTATTTAGAATTATGTATAAAACTTGTTTCCAGAACATAAAAGGGATTAAAAATTACATATTAAAATATTTTTTCAACCATTTAATGGTTTTATTGACATAATTGAAGGATTTTAAGAAAAATGGAAGTGCATCACCCACGATGCAGGTAAATTAACACATCACGGGTGAGGAATTCATTTTTATAAACAAAGAGAGAGGGGAGGAGTATAATGAATAATATTCCATTAAAATAATATAATACTAGTATATAAATAATATTATAGTTATTATGATATTTTTACAAGATATTTTGAGGATAAGAGAGGAAAATAAATGAAATTTGAAAGGAAGTTGAAAGAAAAGAGAGAGAAATTGCCTCTTGAATATATCCTCTTTGAGAGCCTCTTTAGGGGAGAGGTTTTGGTATTTTTATGAGACCAAGGGATACTGAACGTGGGGAAAGTTCTTAGGAAGATATTTGAGCATAATTTTGAGTAGGAATAAGGCTTTATAGGTGTGAGGAAATGAGGTTTTGAGGGGTGGTATTTATAGTGGAGGGGAGGGGTGTTTTCTCAATATTTAATTCATTAGTTTATTAATTTCTCTCAAGAACAGAAATAGTGATGATTCCATGAATAAATACAGTAAATAGGGAATTTTAGTTCGAACGAATGTCCATTTACATCATCCATGTCTCAATAATTTTTCATAAATTCATTTATTTAGCATATTTTGTAAATTATCAAATTTCACTATTCACCAAAAAATAAAGTATTTCAGAAAAAAAATCCCAAAAATTCACCCTAACCATTTTTCTATGTGTATAATTAAAAAATTAACTTCATTTTATGAAAATAAATTTCTAAATATGATTAATTTAATTTTTAATTAAAATCATAATTTACTTGAAAAATACAAATTTAAAAATTAAAATTGTTTTTCTAACACTTTGAAAAATTAATTATAGTCTCATAAAATTATGATATAATCATAAGACTTAAAAATACTAGTTTTTGAATAAATTTTATGAAAATATTTTTTAAAAAATTATTCAATTAATCATTAAATATTCATGAATTACAAAAATACCAACACTATAATATAATTATATCATATTGTCACTTATAGGATGGATAAATTTTATTTATACTATTGTTGGTAAGGTTCCTATTCACTTGGATGATTTACTATTCCTAAGGGTAACATTACTATTTATAAGGGTATGTTACTATTCACTAAAAATTATGTTTGTTCTATCAGACTTCACACAGCTTACTGATCGCAACTGGGTATGTTAGATTTTTGAAATTCAAAACACAGAAGTGGAAAAATTATGTTTAAAGGGAACATAGAATTTAGTAGTTCATTTAAGAAAGACATGGCATTGTGTTTCCTAATGTGATTTTATGTGATTATACTATATGATATTACTACAAGAAGGGATAAATTGCATTGATAAAATTTTGGGTCGTTACAGATGATCCTAAGACACCATGAATGTAACTTCGTCTAGTTCTACTGACACTCCTTCCTCTAACATGACATGGCCTAAGAAGTGTACTTTACTAATCCAGAAATTGCATTTGGTTAGCTTGGCGTAAAGTCTATGCTCTATCAATGTACTTAGGACAATGTCAAGATGTTGGGAATGATCATCTACTAATGAGTAGTACACTAAGATATCATAAAAACTATAGTGAACCAATCCATAATAGGATGAAAGATCTGATTTATCAAGGCCATGAATGTCGATGGTGAATTGTTAAAAAAAAGGCATCACTATGAAATCATACAAGCCATACCTACCCCTAAAAGAATTCTAATGTATTCCTGATGGTCTCGCCCTCAAATAATGGTATCCTGGTCTCAAATCCATCTTTGAGAATATATTATCACCTGTCACCTGATTAAAGAGATCTTTAATGCACAGAATAGGATACCGGTTCTTGGCCGTCATCTGGTTCAATCTATGATAATCCACACACAAGTGCAAAGTCCCATCAGCCTTTTTGGAAAAGAGAAATGGAGAACCCCAAGGAGATGTACTGGGGTGTATGAAACCCTTTTCTTCCAGATCTTCCAATTGAATTTTCAACTCTCTAAGAACTGTTGGTGCCATTGTACAAGGCAGGATAGAAACTTTCTCTCCTCCTGTCACTAACTTGATCATAAAATTGATCTCTCTCTTGGTTAGTAAGACATAGAACTCATGAGTACATATATCCTAAAAATGGTTTACCACTGGAGTAAAATAATCCTACTACATTCCACCATCATCTAGAGCAAGATCGGATATGTGATCCATGAGACAATCCAATCTGCACTAAATTGGTCCTACATGAACATCATGAATATCCCACTCACCCAAGTGAGAATAGTTGCCTCCTATAGATATAAAGGTAACTCTCCTCCTATAACAGTCAATATGAGCCTGGTATAGAACTATTCAATCCATGCCAAGAATAAAATCAAAACCCATCATTTCCAGAACAAACAGTTCCCAAAATAAATGGTAACAACCAATCTCTAAAGAACATGAATTACAACATTTGATATTCTTTGTACGCACTACCAACAATGTATAGATGGTCCAAAGACCATCCAAGCTTTCTAAATCATAGCCCAAACCATTTTCAAAAATAGTGGATAAAAAGGAATGTGATGTTCCTATATCAAACAAAATGAAAGCTAATGTAGATGACACAATAATCATACATATGATAGTAGAAGGTCATGCATCCACAATACCTGTAGGAGTCTATATAATGTGCATCTAACTTTCTCCTTTTCCCTAGGCTCTAGTCTGACTACCTTGATCTATTTCCCTTTCCTTGTATAGCCTCTCCTTCATTGGAGTACCACATCCCCTACCTCGCCCTAAACGACTAATGGACGTCTAACTACCCACCTGTTGTAGAGTAGTTGAGCCACTTCCAGACCCAGGTGCCTATAATGATCCCCTTCCATTGCTCTTCTATGAAAAATTTTCACAGAACCTTTGAATATGGATCGATCTTCCACATACAAGACACTCAACTATGGGGTAAGGACACCGCAGGCACTTGTGACCAAAATTACCACACTGATAGCACTGCAATGGAACATGGTTCTAAGATGGCTACCCAGTGCCCTGGATACTTTTCCCACTACTTCCATGGTAAAAACTATCATAGAAGTGCTTCTTATTACCAAAAGAAGAGCTCCCAATTCACCCTTCTAAAATAGCATGATTACTGCTTGGGGCCTCTCTGAGATTCTCTTCTGTGTTGAGTGACTGGTTCATCATATCCTCAAAGATGATAAAACAAAAAAAATTCACCTATGACCTGAACTCATAGAGAAGACCATATTGAAAAAGTATCACCTTGGAGATCTCATCAGCTTCCAATGATGGTGTAGAGCATTATAAGTAGGTGAAACATCCAATATAGTTCATCACTGACATGAATTCTCGTGTCAGATGCATGAACTTTTGAGCCTTCTTATCGATCAACGTCTCTAGATAGAAGTGGATCAAGAACTTCATCTCTAATTCCTTCGAGGATATATCATCTTTCTACCCGGCTTGGTCCTGAATGTCCCACCAATTCTTGGATCACTACCATAAAATCAGTGTTTAACAATGCTAGTATTTATTAGTGCAAGAAAAAAGCACTGATAAATGGAATCTTTATCAGCATTAAAGAAATCGCAGATAAATTTAACCATTTATCAGTGCTTTATTTTTAACACTGATAAAGATTCCCTTTATTAGCACTTTATTTTTAGTGCTCACAAAGGGTACCCTTTATCAGTGCTATATTTTTAGAACTTATAAAGGAATTCTTTATCTGCACTTTTTTAGCGTAGATAAAGTTCTAAATAAATAAAATGAAATAAATAAAAAATGAAAAATGAGTTTATTAAAAAAATATTACAAATTTTATTAATTAAATAATTATTGATAAAAATGAAAAAATTGATTATACTATATAGAAATTATAAATACTAATAAATAATATGTATTAAATAAATAGATATGAAAAATGATAATTAAACAAATTAAAATTAAAAATAAGTAAATTAAGAAAAATATTAAATATTTTATTAGTTAGATGATTATTGATAATTTTAATAAATAGTATATAATAAATATATAGATATATATTAATGTATATAAATATGATTTATATATTACAAAATATTTATGTGCTTTACATTAAAAAATCATATATTTAGTGAATAATGGTTTACAATTAAAAATTAATATGAATTAAAAATATTGACTAATTGCATCGAGTAATGGACATATAATTGAATGTCATCTGATTTTTCAATTTAATAAAGATCAAATGTGTGTTATATTGATTTTACATATACGTAATTAATGCATTTTTAAATACAATGCATACACACAAAACTTATCCATTTTTTAAATATTATTAAAGTGCACTTATTTTTAATTTATTCAATTTCACTCATTTTTAACACGCATACACTTAAAATTAGATATTCATTAATAATGTTAAAAAATATTTGGAAAAAATATTTATAAAATAATATTTTAAAATAAATATATTCATAAATAAATATATTTAAAAATGTACATATGATATTTATGTCGTTATATATTTATAATTATAAATAAATAAATATTTTTTAAAAGTATTTATATAATTATAAATAAATAATTATATATTTATAAATAATTATTAGATTTATAATAAATTTATATAAATAATGAATATATTTACTATATTTATATTTATATTTATTTATTAAATATATATATATTCTATAATTATATAAATATATATAATGACATAGATATTATTTTTTAAAAAATATTTATATAATTATAAATAAGTAATTATATATTTAAATAATGATAAAATTATAATAAATATATTTAAATAAATAATATATTTACTATATATATATTAAGGATATATATATATATACAAATTTTTTATTTATAATTATAATTATAAATCCTTTATTAGTGCCTAAATAATAAGCGCTAATAAAAGGAATCTTTATCAGTTCTTTTTTAAAAGTGTTGATAACAGTGTCTCGATCTAATTAAAAAAACATAACCTGTTTTGAACTCATCGTGATATCAAAAGTTTTCTACAGAAGCCACCCATTGTCGTCGCTCCTCCTCGATGAATCGAAGCTCAAATCACACAAACCCACTCGAATCACACAAACCCACTACCTCTAGTTGCTCAAACATTGTCTGACATCTAGTGTTCGGTTGTAGTTGGGGTTTCTAAAGAAAAAATCAAGATCTAGATCCTACGGTCTTGGATTTTCTTCAAACTAGTAAGGTAGGCCTATTCTTTCCTTTATAGGTTTTGATTTTCATTCTGTATTTTTCATTTCGAGATCTGGATCTAAGGGTTTCTGATTTTCCATTATAGTTTCTGATTTTCATTCTGTATTTTTTCTTTGGTTATTGTATTTTGTTTTGATTTTTTTTCTGATTCATTGTTTGCTTGACTACTATTTTGGATATTCTATTTTGGTTTTTTTAAATTGTTGTTTTGAATCAATTTACTTCATTTTCTACATCTATACCCCAGCTTGATTCACTATTCTAAGGTAATTTTCTTTTTTGGTTCCAAGAAAATTGATTTAGTAAACCAATTATCAGTATGATTATGGTGCAAATCAGAAATAGAAGCTGATTTTATGAAATAAAAGCTGATTTTATTCAATTCATTCAATGAAATTTATTTATATAAATTTTGTTTTAATGTTCTGATTTAAGGGTTTTTATTTAAAAAATATTTTCTCAGAATTATGTTATTTTATTTTAAGAGAAATATTAGTAAGGGTGGTACCATATATATTTATTTTCAATGGATCTCTATTTTTAAAATTAGTATGGTGTTGTATTTATTTTACTATGTTGTGATATTCTAATATTAGGGTTACATATATTTTTTTCAATTTATGTTTATTTTATAAAGATATATATACATATATATGTGTGTGTGTGTGTAAATATATATCTTTCTATCTATTTATATGTGTTTTCAGAAATTATAATGTAAGGGTAATTTTATAATTATTTATTCACAAATTATGGTTCTGGATTTCCAAATTAGGAAGGGATTATATCTATTTTCATTAAAAATTTTGTTTAAATGTGCATTTTTCTTGAAATTATGTGTATTATAAATTCTATGATATATATATATATATATATATATATAAATGTGTATGGGATAGATGTTGCAAGGGTTGGTGTGTTTTTCTCCTCTCTTTCTGATATATCTTATTGATGTGTATTATTGCTTTATTCCAACTTCTTTATAGACCTCCCTAGAATTTCAAGGATGGGTCAATGTGTATTTTATGGCCTCCCTAGAATCCTTAAGTTGCTACATCATTTGTTCCAAAAAAATAGAATGGAAGTTATCAAATTCTATATATTAGAAATTATTTTTAGGTATTCATCATTTTAGGTCTATATATATACATTTTAAGTCTATATATACATTTAATTAATATTAATATAATTTATACTTAAATAAACAATAAAATATTATAAACTCATGTTACTTTCAAAATAATAAAATTAGGTTACTATATATACATTTTTTTAAAGTAATTAGACTTCCCAAAATTTAAATAATTATATTTTATATACAATTACCCAAAATAATAATTATTTATAATTAATATAATTTAAAAATTATTATTAGTAGTATTTTTTAGTTTTATTAGAAAAAATAGTATTATATACATACATAGAATAATATATTGTATATTTAAATAAATTTAAATATGATAAATAATATACATATTTATATAATTATATTCAAATAAAGTTACTAATATAATACATATATATATATAACATATATATATATATATATAATATTTAGGTAGATTCTCTTTATTAATCTATGTATCAAATGAGGAGTGACCTCCATTTTATAGTTTTTGACGGTGGAAGGCATGAACCCCATTCAGGTTTATTGCATATCAAGGTAAGTGTGGATGAAGTACACACCTCCATAGAACTCTTTTTCCAAACATATAAAACCCTATAATTATTTTAATAAAATCAAACCTATTAAAAAATAAAGTTTTATCAAAAAAAAATATAAAAAATCTTCAACCAATTATTTTATTAAAGTTTTATTCGGATCCTTATGGATAAAAATAAGGATAAAAATGAAAGTAATTCATCATTAACTCTGCCTCCACATTAAATAAAATAAATTAATTTCAGTAAATAACACTTGTCAGCTGAAATTACATTGTAACAACCCAAGACCCCCAGACTGCGTAGCAATGCAGTTGCGTATTCTGATTCTTTCGCCTCCACACTCTCCATTTCATTCTCTCCCTTCACTCTATCATTTCTCTGGTTTTATGGAGATTTCCTCTAGAAGAATTTGGTGTAAATGGAGGCATCAAGTTAATAATTAGTCTCAATGGTGTAATTCTTAGATATGGGAGGCATTACCCCTTTTAGAGAACATGATGAAGTAAATGGGAGGCATTTCCCCTTGTACTCCATTGTGTTCTCTAAAAGGGGAAATGCCTCCCATTTGTGAGAGTTACACCATTGAAACTAGTTATTAATTCAATGCCTATATTTCCACTAACTCCTTCTAGATCAAAGCTCCACACAACCATATAATCGATAGAGTGAAGGTTGAGAAATAAATAGAGAGGGTAGAGATGAAAGAATCAAAATATGCAACTATAGTGCTACATAGCCCGGGGGTCTTGGGTTGCTACAGTGTAATTGCAGCTGATGAGTGTATGTTGCTAAAATTAATTTATTTTATTTGATGTATAGGTAGAGTTAAGGATGAATTAATTTAATTGTTATCCTTGAATTTATCTACAAGGATTCTAATAAAACTTTAAAAAAATAATTGTAAAAATCTGGTTTTTTAATAGGTTTTATTTTATTAAAAAATGATAGGATTTTAGATGATTGTAAAAATATGTGGATGAAGGTTTTTACTTAATTAAAACTTAGGTAAATTATCCATAAGTCATTTGAGACATTTAGGAATTGAACGCACCTCAATTCGATGCTCGATGTGACCGTTATGACTCAATGTGTCCATTATCAATTTAAAATTGACAGTTTAGTTCAAACATTTCACTCACTGAAAAAAATGTTCTTGTATTTTCTTGATAATTTAGTACATCGATTCATAATTCCTTTATGATGTGTAGTAATTGTCCTCACATCAAACCGATACACGATGTGATCGGTATAGGTCAAAGTACATGTTTCTAGTTTAAAATTATATTTTAGTAAAAAACAATTGACATACTTAAAATTAAGAAAATGCATTCATATTGATTTGATACTTTAGTAAAATGATCCATAAGTCATTTTAGATGTGTAGGAATCAATTATACCTCAGTCTGACGCGTGGTGTAACCGGTATGACCCCAAGTGCTTTTTTCTTTAAAAATGACATCAATTTTAATAAAAAGGATAACCGACCTACTCAAAACTTAGAAAACGCATTCATATTATTTTTATAATTTAGTTAAATGACCCATAAGTCATTTTTGATATGCAGTAATCATCTTCACCTCAATCTGATGATTTGTGTGCCCGGTATTACTCAATGTGTACGTTATCTGTTTAAAATCAATAGTTTAGTTCAAAAAATGTCACTCGCTGAAAACTGAGAAAACAGGCTCAGAATTTCTTGATAATTTATGACACTAATTCATAATTCATTTGTGATGTGTAGGAATGGGTATCACATCAAACCTATACAATATGTGATCGGTATGAGTCAAAGTGCGTGTATCCAGTTTAAAATGACATTTTAGTAAAAAAGACAAGTTACATACTCAAAACTAAGTAAAAACATTCGGATTGTTTTGATACTTTATGAAAATGATCTATAATCCATTTGGGATGTGTAAGAATTATCCACACCTTAATATGACACATGGTGTGACCAATATGACTCAAATTGTGTCTTTTTATTTCAAATTGACATCAATTTTAGTACAAAGGATAACTCGCCTACTCAAAACTGAGCAAACGCATTTGGATTGTTTTTATATTTTAGGAAAATGATCTATAAGTAATTTTTTATATATAGAAATCAGTTGCATCTCAATCTGATACATTCTATGACAATTATGACTTCGAGTGTGTTTTTTCAATATATAAGTATCATTTTAGTTTAAAACGCGCATCACATCACCAAAACTGAGAAAACGAGCTTAGATTGTTTTCTCTTTATTTAAATTATGTATTCAATCGAGGATGAAACTTTCATTGGGAAATCACAATAATTTCATGCTATTTACAATGTAGACAATTTCTTGTATGTTTGAGGGGACCACAAAGAGGGGATTTGGATTCTTGATAGAGGAACCAAGTCTTTGAAACCTTTAAAAAAATAGATTCCATTGAGAATGTAAAAATGTTTTTTAATATATTATGTTTTTCCTTATAATATTACATGATCTATACTTCATTAACATAATCTAAGTTAAATATTTGACTAATCATGTAGATAATCTCTTATACACATGATTATTTTATAATCCCTCATAAGAAAAAACTACAATGAAGGAAATCCTCTGGAATGATGTAAAATTAATGTTATGATATACTTTATCTATTTTACTAAAAAAATATATAATGAAACATTGATTTAATTTTCATTATTACTTGAAAAGTTCTTTTATTTTCAAAGATTTCTATCTATGTGTCATGCCTCTTCAAGGAGAGAAACGACATTGTCTCTGCTCAATTAGAGAGGTAATATTGATATTTTCACAATAAAATAATTTTCCATATCATTAATGTATTATTTCATATATTTTTTAATTTATTTATTTTTAGTATTACTCACATAATAATTTTTTTCTTATACAGGTATATTCTTTTCTTCAATTTGGGGTGGTTTTTCCATCTTTAATTCCTTTCTGCACCAAAAATTCAACATAATTCTTCTCCCTCAAAACCACTTCACTTCTATAGTGGTGCATTTATCACTTTCTTTCAAGTTACCTCCACTTCCTTTGTAGGAAGAGAAACGACACTTACTCTACTCAATTATAGAGGTAATATTGATTTTTTCATAGTAAAATCATTTTCCATAGAATTAATGTATTTTTTCATATTTATGTTTAATTTATTTCTTTTTAGTATTACTCATATAATAATTTTTTTCTTATACAGGTCAATTCTTTTGTTCAAGTTAGGGTGGTCTATCCATATTTAAAGAATTTCTACACCAAAAATTATAAAGACTTATTCTCCCTCAAAACCCTTTCACACCTACAGTGGTTCATTTATCACTTTCTTTCAAGTTACCTCCATTTCTTTTTCAGAAATAGAAACGACATTGACTCTTCTCAAATACAAAGGTAATCTTGTTGTTCTAACAATAAAATAATTATCCATTGAATTAATGTATTGTTTCATATTTATGTTTAATTTAATTCTTTTTATTATTACTCACATAATAATTGTTTTCTTATATGGTTGGATTTTTTTCGATTTGGGGTGATATGTACACCTTTCATGCCTTTCTACACTAAAACTTTCACAAACTTCTTCTCCCTCAAAACCTTTTCACCCCAGCAGTGGTGCATTTGTCAATTTCATTCAAGTTACCTACACTTTCATTGTAGGAAGATAAATGACTCTTCTTCTGCTTAATTATAGAGGTAATATTGATGTTCTCATAGTAAAATCATTATCAATAGAATTAATGTATTATTTAATATTTATGTTTAATTTATTTCTTTTTATTATTACTCACATAATAATTTTTTTCTTATATAAGTGGATTATTTTTTTCGAGTTGGGGTGCTATGTCCATATTTCATGCCTTTATGCACCAAAACTTCTACATACTTCTTCTTCCTCAAAACCTTTCACCCCTGTAGTGTTGACATTTATTACTTTCCTTCACGTACCCTCTACTACTCAATCACAAAAGTAATCTTGATATTTTCACACTAAAATCATTTTCAATAGAATTAATATATTATTTCATATTTATGTTTAATTTATTTATTTATAGTATTACTCATAATAATTTTTTTCTTATATAGGTGGATTCTTTTTTTTTTAGTTGATGTGGTTTGTTTTAATATTCCCATGCATTATTGGTAGTTTGACAAAGAAATTCAATGAAAATCATGGTAACATTGATAGTTTGGATTTCTTGGAGACATTGGGATGTGTAGGAATCAACCACACCTCAATTCGACACACGATGTAACTGGTATGACTCTAATTACTTCTTTCTATTTAAAATTGACATTAATTTTAGTAAAAAGGGAAATTGACTCAATGTGCCCGTTATCAGTTTAAAATCAATATTTGAGTTCTAAAATTATCACTCACTGAAAACCAATCAAATGCGCTTGAATTTTCTTTGTAATTTAGGTTATCAATTCATAAGTTATTTATGATGTGTAGGAATCTATTTCATGTCAAGTCGATACACGATTTGATCGAAATGAGTTAAAAATGCATATTTCAAGTTTAAAATTACATTTTAGTAAAAAAGAAAAATTACTTACTCAAAACTAATAAAACACATTCATATTGTTTTGATATTTTATAAAAACAATCCATAAGTGATTTTAAACATATAGTAATCAGCCGCAGCTTAATCTGATGTACGGTGTGAGCAGTATGACTTTAAGTGTGTCTTTATTTAAAATTCACATCAATTTTAGTAAAAAAAAATTGACCAACTCAAAACCAAAAAAACACATTCATATTGTTTTGATACATTAGGAAAATGATCCATAAGTGATTTTAGATGTGCATGACCTATTCTCACCTCAATATGATGCACGTTGTGACCGGTATGACTCCAAGTGCATGTTTTTATTTAAAATTGAAATTGATTTTAGTAAAAAAGCCAATGGACCTACTCAAAACTGAGAAAACGCATTCAAATTGTTTAAATACTTTTAGAAAACAATTCACAAGTCAATTTTCATGTGTATGAATTAGCCTCACCTCAATCCTATACACAATGTGATCGGTATGATTAAATGTGCATGTTTCAATTTTAAAATGACATGCTAGTAAAAAAAAGACAAGTGATGTACTCAAAACCAAGAAAAAACATTCATATTATTTTTATACTTTAGAAAAATTATCTATAAGTCATTTTGGATGTGTAGGAATCAACCACACCTCAATCTGCTGCACGGTGTGACCGGTATGACTCAAAGTGCATCATTTTATTTAAAATTTTCATCAATTTTAGTTAAATGGAAAACTATCCTACTCAAACACTAAGAAAACACATTCAGATTGTCTTGATACTTTATAAAAAATATCCATAAGTCATTTTTGATGTGTATAAATCAGCCTCACCTCAATCCAATACATGAGGTTCTTGGTATGACTCAAAGTGTCTATTATCAGTTTAACATTGACATTTTAGTTCAAAAAGTATCACTTAATGAAAACCAATCAAACACGCTCATATTTTCTTGATAATTTAGGAAAATTATTCATAATTTATTTTTGATGTGTAGGAATTCATTTTACATCAAACTGATACACGATGTGATCAAAATGAGTAAAAATTTCGTTTTTCCATTTTAAAATGACATTTTAGTAAAAAAGACAACTGACATACTCAAAATTGAGTAAACACATTCAGATCATTTTGATGCTTTAGGAAAATGATCCACGTGTCATTTAAGATGTGTTGGAATCATCCAAACCACAATCCTATGCATGGTGTGACCCATATGGATCTAAGTGTGTCTTTTTATTTAAAATTGACATCAATTTTAGTAAAATTAGCACTTTCTATTTATTTATTTTTTTATATTTTTACTAACATAAAAAATTCTTATACAGGTACATTCTTTTGTTCGAGCATGGGTGGTTTGTTTTGAAATAGCATGATTTGGCTCAGGATTAAAAGACAAAGGAATATTGATGTTTTTAATGTATGTAATAATTTGTATTTATATAATTTTATAAACCAATGTTTGAAATGTCTATAATATAGTGTTTTTTTATTTTGTTTTTGTTGTAAATTTCATTTCATTTAAATCCTGTATTGGGACTTGTTTTTGTTGATATCTAGTGTGTTTCTGGTGCTACGGTGTGCTGTTACTGCACACTACAATAGAGCCCTTTATCAAGGATTATATAAGAACTGATAAAAGACCCTTTATCAACGCTTTTATAAGCACTGATAAATAGTTCCTTTATCTGCACTAAATTAAAGGTCTGATAAATTTTTCCTTTATCAACACTTTTAAAATTATAGATAAAGGTTCCATTTATCAGTGGTTTTTCAGCACTGATAAAAGAAAAGGTATTTTAACCTCGCTCATGTATTCGACACTTTTTTAGTGCTAATAAAGGCCATTTATAGTGCTATTAAAGGCCTATTTTTTAGTAGTGGCTGTTCCACAAAGAATATATGCAACAAGATTCTCCCTCCTATTTACGGGAGTCTTGAGGTGCTTGATGATATTCTAGACTGACTCAATCCAGAACTTAGCTACCTGGGGGCCTCCCTTCTAGTGAATATAGGCATATATTTCACCTAAAACTCTCTCGTCAGCTCCAACATCAAAGTCATGGTATGAACAATCTCTCTTTCCATGGATCGTATGACCCTAGAGAAGCTGTTGTGAAGCTTAACATCCATACGATCCTAAGGAACTATAGGAATATATAGATAAACTATGTTAGGAGTGTACTGATTTCCACTGTCTTGACACTCAATTCCAAGATGAAAAGGAATAATTTTCTCTATAAGACAAACATACGCATTAGAGAATCGGGTAAAAATAAGGTCAACCTCAATAGGTGACTACAACCAAGAACCACTAACTCCTGGTTTCTCTAAACATGGATTCAAAAATGATTTATCATGACATAATAGTTCTTTCATTTCATTTATCATGTATAATAAATATCTCATATCATATTCTACACAGGAAATACATCACTTGCATATAAATATGTCCATATCATGAACCATGAATGTATATATATAGCCCAATTTTCCTATCACGATGCATTCATAACATTTAACACCATATCAGGCCATAGATAAAAATATTAATAAATAATAACATCAGAAAACATGTGATTCACTCAAGGTGAAATAACATCAAACCATAATAAGTGAACATCATGAACAACAATCGCATCCCCAGGCACTCAAATTCTCCCCTATACATGGGTTAGCTACTCCCATGAACAATCTCATTACCAAGTCCTGAAACAACCAATTCCCCTTTCTACCAATCCCAAATAGTAAATAAATAGAAAATAAACATTGTGTTATTTGATGCCACTTTGTAACGTCCCCTGATCTGGCACTCTCTCACATGGATGAAATGGGACCTCAAGCATACCTCCCCATAAGCCAAAGGATTCTGTATAATAGTGGGCATATGATATGTATAGTGGGGAGACTATACTCCTGGTTACAGATTTACAAAACAACATTATAATCTGATAAAAATAATAATTATTAAAGTGCATAAATAAAGTAAACAATATAATACAGCACACAACAAACTATAAAATCTAACTAAATGACTAATAAATAATAAAATAATAATGTAATGACATGTTGGAATTTAACTAAATTTCATGATATAAGTAATACAAAATAAAATACTAGAAAACTTAATAATGACTCAAAAATCCTTGATCTCAAACCTCATGCTAGTTCAATATCCATACTCCAGTCCATCCAATAAGAAAAAAATTAACAGTAAGGTCTTT
Source organism: Viscum album (assembly GCA_963277665.1). NCBI lineage: Eukaryota > Viridiplantae > Streptophyta > Magnoliopsida > Santalales > Viscaceae > Viscum > Viscum album. The sequence goes on from OY728150.1 coordinate 259,435,017, forward strand.
TTCCCTTGTAAAAGCATACATCCATGTAATTTGTTGGGGTACCAAATGGTGTCCTGAATAGGGTCTGAGTAAAACTTAGTAGGTCCACACCAGTGTGACTAAACAAACTACTCTGATAATAAGTCTATGCAATAATGTGATAAATAGGTATATAAATTAAGTAAACAATTAATAAAATACAATAGTAATCTACCTTGACACCATGCTAGAATATCTATGAGAATGTCTCACAACTATTCCAACCATAACCATATAACCATGGTGAAACATAACCCACTTCGATGACAATCTGAAATGTATCTAAGCATGTCTCATAATCATTCCAACCATAACCATATACCCATGTTATAATGAATCAATGGGCCAAGACCTCTATATAATCACCTCATCATATGTCAAGTAATAAATCAGTATATAATCATTACATCATGTGTCAGAGAATAGCCCGATATATAATCATTACAACATGTCCCAAGGTCAAAACTTTATATGTAAGCATTACAACATGTGTCAGGAGAAAGCCTGATATATAAGCTTTACAGCATGTGTCAAGGTCAAAACCCAATATATAAGCATTAAAGCATGTTTTAGGGTAGAAACCTAGTATATAAGCATTAAAATATGTGTTACAAGTGTATGTCACAATTCCAATCATATCATAATATTACCACATAAGACCAAATGGTTAATTCTACTAATTACAATTTGTCTATCAATTTACCCATTTTTTCAATTAATCAAGTAATCCATTTTTTAAGGTGAATCTATAACAAGAAAACACTTGAATCACATATCATTCTAAAATCATATGTAATCCATCTCCAATCAATCATTTTCAAAGTTTTACTCACCCAAAGGGTATCCATAAGCATGGTCATGTCATCAATTAAATCCAAATGGATCCAATGAATAATTCAACATCAATTAATTAATTGTTGTTCACATGTGTTAGTGTAATCACAACATTGAATACACTTGTAAATTTAAAATTATACCATATGGTTAAGATTTAGATCCCCTACCTTTAACTAGCTAAGAACACAATGCTTCCAATGATAAAATCCAATGTGGAAGAAGGTGTATAATATCATAAAGAGAACCTAGATCAAAACTGATCAATATTAAAACCAACAATGCTCATGATCAAGGAATTACACCACAATGGTTGGTGAATTAAGGGAGAAAATGGGAAAACTAACAAAAACCACTTATCGGGGATCTAATGCATGATCGAGATGTTTGGAAAAAATAGAGTTTCTCCAAAATTTCTTGGAAGATTCCTTAAGGTTGAGAGGAGAAATTTTTATGCATTAATGAGGAATAATAAAATACAAGACAGAGTTAAAACTATAGGTAGGGAAATTAAATGACATGTATTTCAGTTATACGTCATGTATTTATTTTTAGAGGGATACGCCAAAAAATTCATCACCTTAATTGAATATTTAATTCACCAGAACATTACAAGGTGTGTAATGTCTTCATGACATGTACTCATTTAACATCATGAACTAAGATCATTTCTTGTTCCTAGAAACAGTTATACATCGTGTAACTTAATTACATGGAATGTAATTACTCTGCAGATAGGCTACATCCTATTTTCTATAGAAAAGAACCTGAAACACCTTTAAGGATTCTCAACTTACCAAGAACCCTTATTAAAACTTGACCCATTTATACACAGACCCTATTAATTCAAATAAACATACATATCTATACTTTAATTCATTATCCCCAGCAAAGGCTCTCTGCATGGATCCTCTCCACTTTTCTCAAGTTTCTTCAAAACCTACATTTACATTTATTAAAAAAATAGAAATACATTATGAAACATGACCACAAAGGTTTAAATGTGAGGAAAAACTCAATATAAATAGAAATTAATGAAAAACTCATAGATAGATGTACATGGAAAAAATGGTATCTTACATGAGTGGAACCCCCCTGATGTAGTAGGGAACAAGTCTTATACCTGCTAAGTGGTACCCCCTGATTCACTAGAGCACAAGTCCTCTATCTTCTTAGTGGTACCCCCTATGAAATTGGGATTTAGGTCCTCTATCTATTGATCAGCACCCCCCCCCCCCCGAAAAACTAGGGTGTGGTTCCTATACCCACTGATTTGTACCCCCTATTGGATAGAGTGTGGATCCTCTACCCACCAAGTGGTACCCCCTATCAAATAGAGTGATGGACCCCCTTACACTAAGTGGTACCCCTACCCTCTATGGAATTAGGGTGTGGGTCCTCTATCCACTGAGTGGAACCCCCGATATAGACCAGGGTGTGGGTCCTCTATATGGAGATAGTGACCATAAACTGTGTGGAAAAGTGGTGAGGCACAGGCCCTCTATATGGTTAATTGTTTGGACAGACACATGAGATGCTAGGAAATGTTGATGGACCTTTTGAAACTACTATTTCTCTTTTCTTGGGTTGGGATATGAGATGGAGATCCCATTCTATCTCGTTTGGGTTTCTTTTGTTTGAGAATGTGTGTGTGTGTGTCCATGTCATTGAATTGGTTTACTCACTTACTTTGAGTTGAGCGATCTATCTATTCTCATTGTGTTTCTTACTGCTCCCCCTTCATCTTTTGGGGTGTCATACTCAGTATCTATATACTCACCCCTACATGAGATTTTCCTACACGTGTCATGTCTTATGCAGATAGTGGATAGGTCAGTGATGACTAGAGAGGAGATTAGAGATAACTGGTGCATTGGACCACATATGGTGCTTAGATCTTAGAGATAAGTAGATGGGATCTATCAGCATTTTAATTTTCTAGTTTTTTCAGGTTGGGACATCTATCTAATTGGGTGTGTATTTTCCCCTTTACTTTTTAGTTTACATCGTCGTACTCTTATGCACCATAGAATTTTTCATACTTGGTTTATATTCTAGTTGTTTCATATTTTTATTTTATTATTACTCTTCACTTATTAATTGATATGGTTAGGTATGTGTGCATAAAATTTTATTAGGAAAATACCTACCGTACTAGTTATTCCTTTCAGCGCTTGTCATCAGCCCTTAGAATATAGAGGCGGGCTTGGGGTAGTTGTGGCTCGAGCCCTGTTGGGTTGGGTCATGATAGATTGGTATCAAAGTAGTTCATCCATTGGGTTAGTTTCTTGATTATTCCACTTACAATGATTTGGTTGGGACTTTGGGAAACAATTTCAAAGTGTCTTGAGTGCGAATTTCAGGCTAGGGAACCCAGTAATGGAACTGGCGGCCGATATATCCATTCACCAGGACTCTTATTAACTTCTTATTGACTCAGCATACATTGATTTTAGAGATAAGTGGTAAATGCATTATATAGGACTGATTCTTTGATTTTACTTCTTTATTCACCTCCCCATTGTATATATATTCTCATCTGACTATGGTATTCCTTGATTAAATTTTCAATATGCCTCTATAATGACAGCTAGCCAGGTCACTAGTTCTGGATCATGACGATGATCCGATGAGTGATGAAACCTTAGTTTAGGGTCTATCCCATGAGATCCTTCCTCTGGGTGGATAGGTAGTAGTACCACCACTTTTTATGCAGTCGATCATTCTAAAAAAGTAGGTTGAGGATGTGCGTAGGCTTGGAACAATTTGTGAGTTATAGAACTAGAGACTAATGAGGTTCCACAGTGATCCAGATCCCCTGGCAGCATAGGATTGACTAGAGTCAGTGATCCATGTGTTCAGGATTATCTAGACACCAATAGATCAGGTGGATGCATTGGTAGCCAACCTTTTCTATGAAGCAGTTGGGTTCTGGGGGATTCTTGTTACATAAATTCGTGATTAGTAAACACTCTCATGGACTGACTTCTAGCAGCTGTTTCATGAGGAGTATCACCCCTCCTACTTGAGCTTGGTTCAGATCCAGAAGATTCTAAAGCTACAGTAGGGAGGGATTAAAGTTTTAGTTTATTCCATGAGGTTTACATACCTTACCCGTAACTCCTCAGATATTAAATGGGATGAATACTTCTGATCATGAAAGTTTGAGAGAGGTCTATATAGAGATATCCATGTAAGTATAGGGCCCTTTTGAATTCCCACCTATTCTGGGGTGTTGTAATGGGAACTAGTGATAGGGATCTTCCTTTCATAGGGATTCTAGGTAGTTGGAGATGATAGTGATCATTTTAGAGCTGATTCGTTTATAGGAGCTAGCTGACACTAGTCAACAGGATCTTGGTGAAGTAGACCTCCCCATGACCAAAATTAGGCATGCGGTCGTGTGGAACAAGGACTACAAAGAGGATTGGGGTATTCTGTAGAGGGGAGTTTCTATTAATGTGATGGTAGAGGTCACATGGAACATGATTGACTGGCTTGACATGCTAAGGAGGGAAGGGAGATAGGGGATATACCTCCATGTCTTGGGAACCACCATGATCAAAGATCTCCTGGGTGTGGGTTGGGTGGCCCCTAGAGAGGCAGAACTAGTAGAGGAGCAGGTGGAGCTCCAGGAGGAGGAGCTATGGGTGTTGGAAAATGTTATGAGATCTTTACACCACCACCACCAGGCAGCCAACGTCAGAATCGGGGAATTAGCAGTCGTGGCCGCGAACAGCTTCAGGCTATGGTGGAATAGGACCCAATGACACATTAGATGATTAGATATGTTATTTTTGTTTATTATAATCTTTATTTAGTATTAATAGACACAATTTGATTCATTACATGATATATTTACTCTTGGTTGAAGAGATCTAGCTCCCAGTTGAGGCATTATCCCAATAACTTTTCCTTGAGGTTCCTATAGGGAACACTTCTTCTATATCTTTTATCTACCGACAGTACGAACTATCGCTTGATAGAGAGAGGCTATTGTGGGAAATTTTGGTCACCACAATAGAACCATAAGATATCATATTGGGTATGGATTGGTTATCTACAGTATGATCCTAGATTGACTATAAATGCAGATGATTCAGATGCCTTCTCACTAATGGGAAAAGATTCTCCTTTGTAGGCAAGAGAGATCTCATGGAAAGGCAAGTGGGTTTTTTGAGTAGGAGGCTATATCCAATTACCCATTAGTTTTCGAGTGTAGACACTGGTGTATTATTATATTCATCCATTTGGATTCCTTTATTCATGGAGGATTTTATGGACATATTTCCTAAGGAAGTTCTAGGACTACCTATGATACAGGAGATAGAGTTTTGTATCGACTTGCCTATAGGGACCACTCTGATATATTATTTGGAATATCATATAGCCCCTACCAATATATATGATCTACGGTTATAGTTGGAGGACCTTCAATAGAATGGTTTTATCAAACCCAATGTGTCCCCTCTAGGTAGCTCGAGTGTTGTTCATGAAACATTTGGATGGGAGATTACAACTTTGTGTGGATTATCGTCATAGGAACCAGGCCATGATAAAGAAAAAGTACCAATTTCCAAATATTGGTGACCTCTTTGACTAGTTGCGAGGTGTGACATCATTCTCAAAGATCGATCTCAGGTCCAGCTACCACCAGTTGAAAGTTCTCAACGATGATATTCCAAATTTGGGATTCCAATTTCGCTACAGACACTATGAGTTCATGTTGATTCCCTTCGGTATGAAAAATTCCCCCACTGTGTTTATGTATTTTATGAACCAAATATTTCATTCGTACTTGGATCATTTCTTTATTGTCTTCATAGAAAACATACTCATATACTCTTCTTCAAAGGAGGATAATGGAGAGCACTTAAAGATTGTCTTAGATTTGCTTTGGGAGCACCAACTTTATGGTATGCTATCAAAGTGTTAGTTCTAGATTCATGAGGTTCACTTCCTGAGGAATTTAATTTATGAGCATGGATTAGTTGTGGACCTAGAAAAGATAATTGCAATGACTTTTTGGGATCCACCTAAAAGCATTCCAGAGGTGTAGAGTTTTCTTGGCTTGGTGGGGAACTATTGGAGGTTTGTGGAAAACTCCTCTAGGATTGCATCCCCTTTGACCCCCTGACACAAAAGTGAAGCTGTTTACATGGAATGAGAAATGATAGAGGTCCTTCAAGGAGTTGAGGATGAGGCTAAATATTTCTCCTATTTTGAGACTAATGGAGGAGGGTGTAGAGTATGTAGTGTATTATAATTCCTCAGGAGTTGGGCTTGGTTGTGTGTTGAAGTAGATACAGTTAGTTATCGAATATGGGTCGATAAAGTTGAGACTCAATGAACATAAATTCATGACTCTAGACCTAGTGATGACAGAGGTAGTCTTCGTTCTTAGGATTTGGAGGCACAATATTCAGGGGGAGTGCTTTGTAGTTTACTCAGACCATCAGATTCTCAGATACATCTTCATAAAGAGACTTGAACTTGAGACAGAGGTGCTGTTAAGAGTTCCTATTTCAATATAACTTTGAGATATTCTATACTCTTAGTAAGGGAAACATAGTGTAATAATACCTTAGCAATAAGTCCCAATCTCGTTTGGTGTAGGAGGTATCTGAGCAGTTGTCTTTCTTACAGCTGACCCTGGTTTAGCAAAAGTGTGCATCTTTTCTTCAATAGATGGTGTTGACTCCTCCACTCCTTTAGTGTGTGAGAGATTCCCAATTCCGAGACCTTGAATTTGAGGTCTTGAGTGACTAGATATCCCTAATATATTTACCAAATGGATTTTCTAATGGAGGGAATCACATCATCTGCCTTCTAAGGATGGATGGTGGTCCTAGTCACAGTGCAGGAGGAGGTGATGAGAGAGTTTCACATATCTCCCTTGGTTGTACATCCCAGTGTGGGAAATATGTACAGAGACCTTTAGTGGAAGTTTTTTTGGGTCATCATGATATAGAGCATGGATGAGTTCGTCTCATGGTGCCTCACCTGTCATCAGGTAGAGGTTGAGCACTAGGTCTCAACAGGTTTGTTGCAGCCCCATGAGATCCTAGAGTGGAAATGGGATTACATATCCATGTATTTCATGATAGGGATTCTATTGACATAGAGAGACCATGATTCCATTTGGTTGATAGTTAATTGAATCACTAAGTCGTAACACTTCCTTACTATCATGGAGAAGAGTTCAGTGGAGATTTTAAGGCAGATATAGGTACGAAATAGTTTCTCCTTCATGCGGTTCCCTAGAATTTTGTATCTAATCATGATGTGTGGTTCACATAGAGGTTGTGGAGAGGCCTTTAGGAGGAATTCGGGACCCAGATGAGGATGATTACAGCCTTTCACCCACATAAATATGGGAATACCAAGCACACTATCCAAGTGTTGAATGATATGCAGAGGTATTTGTATTAGACTTTGGATGGAGCTAGTAGGTTCACTTTCCATTGGTATAGTTTGCGTACAACAATAGCTACCACTCTACTATCGACATGACACCATTGGAGCCCCTATATGGGAGACCATGCAGGTCACCCTTGTACTGGACAGAGAACGGAGTGACATCTCTTGTGGGTCCATAGATGGTGCAAGCGATGATGGAGAAGCTCCTGGTCATCCATGAGAAGATGAGGATATCCTAGATAAAGCATAAATATTACACAGATCGATGTCATTGGCCCTTGGAATTTGATAAGGGAGACCACCTTTTCTTGAGAGTCTCCCCATGATGAGGATTGTAGAGATTCATCTAGGGAGGAAAGTTATCCTTGAGGTTCATCGATCTATTTGATATCTTAAAGAGTGTTGGAGAGGTTCTTACCGCCTTTCCCTACCCGCATAGTTGGAGTGGGTGCACAGTATATTCCACATTTCATAGTTAAAGAGATATGTGCATAACTCTGTGCACATTATTGATTGGGATGAGCTGAACATCAAGGATGGAGCTAATTTTATAAAGCACCTGATAAAGATCGAGGATAATAAAGAGATAACCTTACGTTGATGGACCATCCCTTTGGTTCAGGTTTTGTGGTAGTACGAGAGCATGCTAGAGAGCTCCTGGGAGCGGGAGAGCTAGATGTGAGCTCTCTATCCTGAGATTTTTGTTTAGTTTTCATTTTCAGGGATGAAAATATTGAAGTAGGTAATAATGTGGAGACTCTCTTTTTTACTTATAGGATTTTTATATATTTCTAGATATATTTTCAGAGCCAGACACTAAGACAGCATGCGATTCCAAGTATATTGTGGATTTTTATGCAGCTAAAGAAGTAGTTTAGAATGGAAAATTCATCCAAAATAATGACATGTTTCCTAATAGTAAAGTCCCAATCACACTATACTATGATAATACCACAATGTTGGATCTTGTAAAGGAGTCGAGGTCACATAATCTGAAAATCACATACATAAAAAGTATCATATATTGAGGTATTTTTCTGAGATAGGCGACATCCTAGTAAGTATATTTTATATAGAATATAATGAGGTTTACCCATTGATTAAATTCATATCATAGTATAATCATGAACATCATGTGAGAGATAGAGAATTAAATGTTATTAGTTGTTGGATATAGTCTAAGTTAGGGTATATTAGATTTGAAACCCAACAAATAACTATCTTTTACTTTATATTATTTGTATATTCAATGATTTTAATATCAACAAATACTTTATAACATATTGATTTTTCTTTTTCATAAAATCAATGTGGTAATGTCCTAGAGTATCTGTTGCATTGAAAAGATCATATTAGTTCCCTGATATAATGAGAACCTTGAAATGTTATGATGATATTCTTAAAAAATATATCATATGGTCTTATGATTTCATCTTACAGGACACAAATTATGTGTATTATTAGGGGTTAGATACTTGTAGGAATACGAGACTTCATCTCATGATGTTCACACATGGTAATCTCTACAACTATAGATTATGAGGGTATCCCACTAGTAGGAATTCTATATATTACATGTCGTTAGATATTCTTATCAATGAATGTGTGTAGTAAACCTTATATATTAATATTATTATAAATGTATACTATATGTAATTTAATTATATGTCTTTTCATAAATTATGATGACATGTGTTCATAGAAAAGTTTGATATGTTGGGTTTGTTGTGGGTGATATGTTATTAATGAATAAGTAAAGGAAGGATTTTTACCTTGTGTCTGTATAAATATTGATATCTCGACCCTTTGATTGAAATGAAACATTTAGAAAAAAATCCATCTCTATGATGTATATATGGGTTCATTTAAGGAAGTCAAAAAAATAGGCATCAAGCATATAGGTTGATGACACGACTATGCAGCCATATTTTAGTTAAAATTGGTGCCTTTATGTGTTGATAGTTTCGAAAAATGTAATTTAGGTGGACCCACCTAATGCCACTAAGGAAGATACCTAGAGGTTCACACACTTAGTTCTTATAATGATCTCAATTAAATTCTATTTGAATTTAATTATTGAGATAAATATTATTCTCCAAACTGAGGAATAATATGTTTTCAAGAATTATTGATCACATATATTCAATCATTATTTAATTATTGACATAAATATTATTCTCCAAACTACGGAAAAATATGTATCCATGGAATAATAATAAATTTGATAACATTTCATCAAAAAAATCTAGTATGTTTATATATCTATAAAAACACTATTATGGTTTAATCAAATATAATACCGTATATTAATTCTCTAAACAGCATTATTTGAAGAATAAGGATATGTAGATGATGAATGAATATAAAAAAATAGTTTATGGAGATTATGGAAAAGTATTCAATTGTGTTGGAAACATTATAATAGTTAGTGGGTGACCCTTTTTAAAATGTGTTCACGTGATATAATTATTTCATTAATTACTATACATTTTATACTAAAAATCATGATAAAAACTATAGTTTAGAATAACTATGTAATTGTTTTCACGGAAGCAATGCATATTTCAAGTGAAAAAGTCAAAAAGTCAATATCTCCATCAATTTAATATTTTGGATTTGTTGAAGATATATATGGTATTGATTATATTAAATTTTGAGTACTGGTGTTCAAGTGTAATTGGGTTAATGGTAACAATGGTGTTAAAAATGATAAATTCATATTTACACATACATATTTGAAAATATTAGAAGATAAAGGTGACCCTTTTATCATGGAAACACATGAAAAGAATTTTTTAATATTTTTTATGCATAAAATGATTAGTTTTTTATCATTTTACAAGGAATAAAATGGAATTGATTAAAGTCTTGCTGGTGTTGAAAATTTATACGAGATTTCTTCATACATGACTTGATCATCAAAGGATACTAAGGATTATGAAATAAACTCATTTCATGCTACACAAAATGACTAAGGTGAGAGGATATGGTAAAACAATCCTTTATAAATCTCTCAACATTTTTGGTACCATAAATCCATTTCATATTACTTTTAAATGTTTTCAAGTTGAGAAGTATAATTTACTACTATTGTAATTATTAAAATTAAATATTTTTTATAACTATTTTAGTTTTCTTTCAATCTTGTTTATACATTTTTCATTTATTATGTATTGTAACTTTGATATATTGTAACTTTGGTGGAATACATCACTAAACATATTGGTATGAAAAGATTTTTTGGCATATTTATTTGTTTGTATTGTTTTTTATATCCCCCTATTTTCAGTTTTTATTTATATAAAAATAATTTTAAAAATGTAATTTATCACACCGATTATTAAAAAAACTATTGTGATATATGTTATGATATATTATTCCACATAGGTTTTTAAATAATTGATGTGAAAAATTATTTTTCCCCATAGATTCCTAAAACCCAACATGAAAAATGGATTTTTATGTTAAAAATGAACTTTAAATGAACCTCATATTTTTTTAATTTGATGGAGTATTTTATATCAATTTTATTTAAAATCGATGTCGGCTAATATATATGCCATAATATTTATAAAATAATTAACATTGAAAGATATTTATTTTTAAAAATAATATTTATATATAGTATATTTGATAATGGGATAATTAATACCTAGCATTGAAAATATTTATTTATGATTTTTATGAAAAGTGATGTTAAAAATATATTTTCCATGTCACTTGAAATGATATCATTTCATAATCGATGTTAAAAATATGACATTAAACTCCTTTTCACTAGTGCTTTCCAAAGAAAATATATTCACTACTAGAACATATGATTTCATCAATGTTAAAATATACCCTTTATCACCACTTTAAAAAATACTAATAAAAAACATGATAAAATAATATCTACTTTTATCAGTATTAATCTTGAATTGATAAAAGTGTTCTTTATGAAAAAATGAGATAACACAAAACACACTAATTGGAAAAAGTGTAGATGAATAAATTAGATAAAATAAAGAACCCAATGTCAATGAAGAACATGGAGTAGATGAATAACATGAAGATAACATGAATAAAATTAACTATAAGACCTCAAACAACCAAAATAAAGATTGATTATATTTTAAGTTTAAATTTGAAAAAACAAATGTGTATACAAAATGTTACGAGTGCCTCATATTCTTGATCGAAGAACTTATGAAGTAGATTTGGTTATCATTTTTGATATTAGAATTCAACTTTTCATATATAGACCTAGAATTAATTTGAATAAATCATCACACTATGAAGTTTCTTCATGCGGCAACTAGATATAAATATTTGATTAGGGTTTCAATGTGGAGAGTGATGAGAAATTTTGAGAAATAACTTTTTTTAGACCTTTATATGTATTTTTTAAAAAGATGAAAATAAATGTGTACAGAAATTAATATCCTCGTCCAAAAAGTGGTGATGCATGTGTTCACATTTTCCCCTTTTATAGTTATTTAGTGGCACAAAACAGCTGATTGGATAAGGGAAATATTTGTCCCACACACCTAATATTTAATCAAAACATATCCAAGTACATGATATAATGCTACGGTAAAAACTTATCAAGGAAACCATAGAACAAATAGTATATGTTATAGACCATGAACATAAAATATAAATCTCAAGCGGAGCTTGTTGTAGAAAAAAATATATTCATTTAATTAAATTTAATTAAGTACATGATATTCTTAAGTCACTTGCCCCTGTCTTGTTATCAGTGATCAAAATAAATAATAATAATAATTTTTTGTATAAATATTTAAGATTAATTAGTAAATAAACACTACTGAGAAATAGGCATTTAACAATTCTATAAATGGCCCTTATCATCTCTAAAAAGCGTTCACTACCTAAGCGAGATTAAAATCCCTTGTCTTTTATCAGCGCTAAAAAAGAACTGTTAAAGGCCCCATTTATCAGTGCTTATAAAAACACTGATAAAGGGTTTTATAAGTTCTTATAGGAGTGTTGAAAACTATTTCCTTTTCCATCTCTTTTAAAAGATCTGATAAATGTGTCTTTTGTCAGTGCTATTAAAAGCATCGATAAAGGGTTATATTGCAGTGTGCTACAACAGCACACTACAGCACCAGTCCAGTGTGTTGTACCAGCACACTGTAGCATCATAAACACACTGGATATCAACAAAAACAATCCCTAATACATAATTTAAATGAAATGAAATTTATAACACAAATACAAGAAAAAAACACTATATAATATACATTTCAAACATTGGTTTATACAATTACATAAATACAAATTATTATATACATTCAAAAATATCAATGTTCCTTTATCTTTTAATCCTGACCTCAACTCAAGCTATTACCAAAAAAATCACCCCATATCGAGAAAAATAATTCACCTGTATAAGAAAACAATTATTATGTTAGTAATAATATAAATAAATAATTTAACATAAAGTGTTAATTTTACTAAAATTGATGTTAGTTTTAAATAAAAAGACATACTTAGAGTCATACCGATAACACCATGTGTCGGGTTGAGGTGAGGTTAATTCCAACACATCGCAAATGACTTTTGGATCATTCTTCTAAAGTATCAAAACAATCTGAATGTATTTTCTCAGTTTTGAGTATGTCAGTTGTCTTTTTTACTAAAATGTCATTTTTAACTGGAAACGCGCACTTTTGAATAATTTCGATCACATCATGCGTCAATTTTATTTGAAACAGATTCTTACACATAAAAAATAAATTATTAATCATTTTACTAAATTATCAATAAAATCCAATGTGTTTGATCGGTTTTCAGTGAGTGACACTTTTTGAACAAAATGTCAATTTTAAACTGATAACGGACACTTTAAGTCATACCGGGCACATCATGTATTTTATTGAGGTGTGGTTTATTCCTACATGTCAAAAATAAATTATTTATCATTTTCATAAATTATCAAAACAATATGAATGTGTTTTCTTGGTTTTGAGTAGGTCAGTTGTCCATTTTACTAAAATTGATGTCAATTTTAAATAAAAAGACACACTTTGAGTCATACTGGTCGCACCGTGGGTACGATTGAGGTGTGGCTGATTCCTATACATAAAAAATGACTTATGGATCATTTTCCTAATGTATAAAACAATACAAATTTTTTTTCTCGGTTTTGAGTGCACTAGTTGTCTTTTTTAATAAAATATCATTTTAAACTAGAAATACATAATTTTGACTGATTTCGATCACATTGTGTATCTATTGGATGTGAAACCAATTCCTAAATTTCAAAAATAACCTATGAATCATTTTAATAAGTTATTAATAAAATCCAAGTGTGTTTGATCCTTTTTAATGATTGACACTTTTTAAACTAAAATGTTGATTTTAAACTAATAATGGACACTTTAAGTCATATCGGGCATATCATGTATTGGATTGAGGTTTGGTTGATTCCTACACATCAAAAATGACTTGTGGATTATTTTTGTAAAGTATCAAAATAATTTTAAAATGTTTTATTGTTTTTGAGTAGGTTAGTTGTCCATTTTACTAAAATTGATGTTAATTTTAAATAAAAATATGCACTTTGAGTTATAACAGTCACACTGTGGGTATGATTGAGGTGAGTATGATTCCTACACATCTCAAATGACTTATTTATCATTTTCCTAAAGTATAAAAACTATACGAATGTGTTTTCTCAGTTTTGAGTACGTCAGTTGTCCTTTTTACTAAAATGTCATTTTAAACTGGAAACACGCACTTTTGACTCATTCCGACCACATCGTGTATCGTTTTTACATGAAACCAATTCATATATGTCAAAAATTACTTATGAATCATTGTAATAAATTATAAATAAAATATGAGTGTGTTTGATCCATTTTTAGTGAGTGACACTTTTTGAACTAAAATGTCGATTTTAAACTGATAATGGACACTTTAAGTCATGCTGGGCACATCATGTATCAGATTAAGGTGAAGTTGATTCTTAAATGTCAAAAATGACTTATGAATCATTTTACTAAAGTATAAACACAATCTTAATGTGTTTTCTTGGTTTTAAGTAGGTCAGTTGTCCATTTTACTAAAATTGATGTCAATTTTAAATAAAAATGCGCACTTCGAGTCATACCAATCACACCGTGGGTCAGATTGATGTTTATATGATTCATACACATATCAAATTACTTATGGATTATTTTTATAAATCATCAAAATAATATGAATTCAGTTTATTGGTTTTGAGTATGTTATTTTTCTTTTTTACTAAATGTCATTTTAAACTGGAGACACGCAATTTTGACTCATTTAGATCACATCATGTATCGGTTTAACGTTTAATTTATTATTACACATCAAAAATGACTTATGAATCATTCTCTTAAATTATAAATAAAGTATAATTGAGATTGATTAGTTTTCAATGAGTGAAATATTTTGAACTAAAATATCGATTTTAAACTGATAATAGACACTTTAAGTCATAACGGGAACATCATTTATATGATTGTGGTTCAGTTGATTCCTACATGTCACAAATGAATTATGAATATGTTTTTTATAGTATCAAAATAATATTAATGTGTTTTCTTGGTTTTAATTAGGTTAGTTATCCATTTTACTAAAATTGATGTCAATTTTAAATAAAAATACACACTTTGAGCCATACTGGTCACAACGTGGGTCAGATTAAGATTATAATAGTTTCTAAACATCTCTAATGACTTTTGGATCTTTTTACTAAATTATCAAAACAATACTAATGTGTTTTCTCAATTTTGTGTATGTCAGTTGTCTTTTTTACTAAAATGTCATTTTAAACTGGAAACACGCACTTTTAACTCGTTATGATCACATCGTGTATCGATTTGATGTGAAACCAATTAATATATGTCAAAAACGACTTATGAATTGTTTTCATAAATTATCAAGAAAATATGAGTGCATTTGATCGGTTTTTAGTGAGTGAAACATTTTAAACTAAAATATCAATTTTAAACTGATAACAGACACGTGATAACGGGCACATCATGTATCGTATTGAGATGTAGTTTATTCCTACATATAAAAAATAACTTATGGATCATTTCTGTAAAGTATCAAAACAATCCAAATGTTTTTTCTTGGTTTTGAGTATGTCAATTGTCCATTTTACTAAAATTGATGTCAATTTTAAATAAAAGACACACTTTGAGTCATACCAGTCACACTATGAGTTTTTTTGAGGTGAGGATAATTTATAAAATTCTAAAATTACTTATGGATCATTTTAATAAATTATCAAAATAATAAAAAAGAATTTTCTTGGTTCTGAGTATGTTAGTTGTCTTTTTTACTAAAATGTCATTTTAAACTGGAAACGCGCACTTTTGAATCATTCTGATCGCATTATGTATAATTTTGATGTTAAAATAATTCCTACACATCAAAAATGACTTATGAATCATTTCCCTAAATTATCAAGAAAATATGATCGTGCTTGATCAGTTTTTAATGAGTGACACTTTTTGAACTAAAATGTCACTTTTAAACTGATAACAAACACTTTAATTTATACCAGGCACATAATGTATTAGATTGAGATGTATTTGATTCCTACACATCATAAATGAATTATGGATAATTTAACTAAAGTATCAGAATAATCCAAATGTGTTTTCCTGGTTTTGAGTAGGTCAGTTGTCCATTTTACTAAAATTGATGTCAATTTTAAATAAAAATACGTACGTTGAGTCATACCAGTCCCACCGTGGGTCAGATTGAGGTGTGGCTGATTAAAACATGTCTTAAATTACTTATGTATCATTTTACTAAATTATAAAAACAATTTTAATGTGTTTTCTTGGTTTTGAGCACGTCCATTGTAGTTTTTACTAAAATGTCATTTCAAACTGGAAATACGCACTTTTGACTCGTTCTGATAGCATCGTGTATTAGTTTGATGTGACACCAATTCCTATATGTAAAAATGACTTATGAATAATTTTCCTAAATTATAAATAAAATATTAGTGCATTTTATTGGTTTTCAGTGAGTGAACTTTTTTATCTAAAATGTCGATTTTAAACTGATAATGGACACTTTCAGTCATACCAGGCTCATCATGTATCAGATTGAGATGAGGTTGATCCTTACATTTAAAAAATGACTTATGGATTATTTTGATAAATTATCAAAACAATCTAAATGTGTTTGATCATTTTTGAGTCAGTATGTTGTCCATTTTACTAAAATTGATGTCAATTTTAAATAAAAGTACACACTTTGAGTCATACTGGTCACACCGTGGGTTGGATTGTGGTGAAACTGATTCCTACATATTTCAAATGACTTATGGATCATTTTTCTAAAGTATTAAAACAATCCTAATTTTTTTCTCAGTTTTGAGTACATTATCTGTCTTTTTTACAAAAATGTCATTTTAAACTAGAAACATGAATTTTGACTCATTCTAATCATATCATGTATCGGTTTGATGTGAAACAAATTCCTACATGTCACAAATGAATTATGAATAATTTTACTAAATTATCAAAAAAAAAATTGACCATTTTTGATTGATTTTCGATGAGTGACACATTTTGAACTAAAATATTGATTTTAAATTGATAACGAACACATTGAATCATACAAGGGAAATCGTGTATCGAATTCAGGTGAGGATTATTCCTACATGTCAGAAATGACTTATAGATAGTTTTATTAAATTATAAAAACAATATGAATATGTTTTCTCAGTTTTTGAGTATGTTAGTTTTCTATTTTACTAAAATTAATTTCAATTTTAAATAGAAAGAGTACTTGGAGTCATACTGGTCACACCGTGTGTTGGATTGAGGTACGACTGATTCCTACACATCTCAAAGTCTCAAAAATATCCTAACTATCAATGTTACCATGATATCCATTGACTTTAGTTGTAAAATTGTCAACACTGCATGATCAGCTTCAAATAAACCACCACTTCTTCAAAAAAAGAATTCACTTGTATAAGAAAACAATTATTATATAAGTAATACTAAAAGAAATAAATTAAAGATAAATATGAAATAATAAATTAATTATATGAACAATGATTTTATTCCTTATAACTTAAACTTATTCATTAACATGACATTATTAATATTTGATGAATACCCCTGTGGAGCTTTTACACTATTAAGGAATAGAAAAAATTTCAATTTTTCCTGTCTGGATAGTGTAAGTTGATGAAGGAAGAAAATTACATCTTTTACCTTTCACTGGTGCCAACTCTTCCCTTATCCCAATTTTAATCAAGTCCAACCTAGCCTTAATTCCATCTTTCATTTTTTTAGGAACATTTAGTTATGTGGTAATAACACTATCAAATACATTTTTTTCTACATGCATGACAACAAGAAAATGTATGACATACAAAAAATTCTAATATGGTAATTCAAATAAAATTGATCTCTTCTTCCAAATTGATTTTGTAAGTTTTTTTAAAATGGTTTACCAAAAATAGTGTCATTATCTTTTACTTTATTTTACAGTTGATCGCCCATTACTAGAGATGGTGTAATACCTTGTTCAATATTCCCATTAAATGTTGTCATCTAGGATTGGAATTTATGTCGTCAAGGTAAAAAATTATGATTTCTTAAAAACACAGTCTTCAAGGAATGTTTCAACCAAACTAAGTATCTGCATTTTTCATAAATGGGATACCCCAACATTTCTTTAATGCTATGGCCTGATAAATTTCCATAAGCGGGAAAGTCATTTATCATTCAGTAAAACATGGAACTCAATGTGAATTCTTAACTTATATGAGAATCATATATTATAACACATGTATCCAACATCAATTTCAGATATTCGATAAATGAGGCCAAATAGATATTAATATCATTATCAGGTAGATTTGGTCCAGATATAAGCAGATACAACATAATGTATTTTCACTTCATGCATAACCATGGTGACAGGTAATAATTTACCAACATGACAAGACATGTATTGTAAGTACTACTCTGTATACCAAATGGATTTATTCCATCTGTAGATAACATATGATGAAGGTTTCTCAGCTCATTTCCAAATTCATGATACTCATAATCAATTTTCTTCCACTGATGAAAATCTGTTGGATGATGTGGGTTCCAATATTTAATTATTGCATCTTCATGCCATGTCAATTGTCTTGCAGTTTCCTAACATCCATATAATCTTCTAAACCATGGAATTATAGGAAATTATCATACTTATTTTGAATCACTTGATTCATTTTTCTTATATCGATTTTCACCACAACTAGGGAATTTTATGAGTGATTCATGGTACTTACGAAAAAGATTAAATTATTTGTACAAGTATGAATTTTTTTAGAGATCATTCCCATTGAACATAACATTCATTTAGTTTCATATGTTTTTCATGGTAGTTCAATTTCTTCTGGTAGCATATCATTTAGAATACCAAGTAGTTCTATAAATTTGGGGTCACTTCATCCACTGCGAGCTTTCAAATTATATAACTTCAATATAGCTGACAATGTTGTATATTTATTACAATCGGTATACAATGGTTTCTTGGAATATATATTTAACTCCTTAAACAACTTTCTATAATCTCAAAGGTCATATTCAATTTCCATTGTCATTTCTTCCATGCGATCTCCATCATCTTTTACACTGGTATTCATATCAACTTATCCATAAACCTTAATATCATCCCAATTGGGGTTCACAATCAGTATTCCCCCATGTTTAGTCCAACATTTATAGCTATGATCTATTCTGTGACTAATCAAATGTTCTTCCAACTCTTCTAGACTAATTTTTCTTGAATAAAGACAACATAAACACGGATAGAGGATTTGGGAAGGGTTGTATGCATGCTCTCTTACAAACATGATGAACTCTTTAAATCTATATTTGTAATCTTTTGTCAAATGATTATCATACATCCATTTCATATTCATATCCACCCTATTGGATTCCTAAAAGATTAATTTTGTACAATAAAGAAATAAATACACATAAGATATTCATTATCAAAGGTGAAAGTTATGGACAATTCTAATAACGGAAACTTAACATTTAATTATTTCAAAGAATTTTAGTATGTTGAAGAAAATGGGTAATTGAATTTAAGAAAAGAATTAATAAACTATGGAAGGTGTTATCCTATGAATTCATTTAAAGGTTAAAGTTATAGAAAACTCATCCTCATCAACTCATCTCCTGAACATTTATCATTGCATTTTATTGTTTGACACATCCTTCATCTCTTGTGGACATGAACCTATGTTGCTTGAAATACTCTAACCAGTAGTCATCCATGGGATGAATAATTCTCAGAGTAGTACAAGAAATATAAAATAGATGGGGGTGATTTTTAAGAAAAAAATTGAAATAATGGTTGTTCAGGTGATGAAGTTGATGAGAATGACAGTTTTCTATAAGAGAGATGGGGGATGAGTCTCAAGTAACAAATTGCAATAATAACTATTGTTTGGAACACATAAAGTCTTTATTAAATCCCCTAAAAATTAAAATATAATATAGGCAATTAAAGAGTAATAAGAAACCCAGATATGATAAAAAATAATAATAAACTCGCATTCAATCAACTAGAAGGTATAAAAATTTATTGATAAAACATTTTAATAAATAAATAGTTATTTCATATACATGGATAGTTTTAAGATATTCCTAAGGGTGGAACCAATACATGTAGACCTAAAATGATGAATACATAAAAATAATTTCTAATATATAGAATTTGATAACTTTCATTCTATTTTTTGGAACAATTGATGTAGTAACCTAAGGAATTATTACATTTAAAATTAATGGTATATCAAATATTTGAAAACATATCAAGACTCTTGGGATGTCATGTCACCACACTGACCCATACCAAGGATTCTAGGGAGGTATTCACATCATATCTAACAATTTGAAGGATTTTAGGGAGGCAATATAATACACATTGACCCTTCCTTGAGATTCTAGGGAGGTCCATAAAGAAGTTGGCATAAAGCAATAATACACATCAACAAGATATATCACAAATAAGGGAGAAAAACACACCAACCCTTATAACGTCTATCCCATACACATTTAAACATATATATATATATATAAAATGGAATTTATAATACACATAATTGAAAAACAAATTCACATTTAAACATAATTTTTAATGAAAATAAATACAATCTCTTCCTAATTTTGGAAATCCAAAACCATAATTTGTGAATAAATAATTACAAAATCACCCTTACATTATATGTTCTGAAAACACATATAAATATATATAAGGATATATATTTACATATATATATATATATATCAATATATGTATATATATCTTTATAAAATAAACATAAATTGATAAAAATATATATAACCCTTACAGCATAATATCACAGCATGGTAAAATAAATACAACCTCATACTAATTTTGAAAATAAAGATCCATTGAAAATAAATAAATATGGTATCACCCTTACTAAGATTTCTATTAAAATAAAACAGTGTAATTCTAAGAAAATATATTTTTAAGGAAAAACCATTACACCAGAATACTAAAACAGAATTTAAATAAATAAATTCCCTTACATGAATTGCATAAAATCAGCTTATGTTGCAGCTTCGCACCATCACCAGACTGAGAACTGGATTGCTAAATCAATTTTCTCATTCATTTAAAGTTTTTATATCCAAAACCTCCACTATTTATATAGTGGCATAAATATTTATTTAATTTTTTTATCAGTGGAACAGAGGTGATTCTCTAAGATTTCAAAACAGTGAAAAAATTAAGCTTGCATAGCAAGCTAGGGTATAGATGTAGACAGCGAAGCAATTTGATTCAAAACAACAATTTAAACAGACTAAAATAGGATATCCAAATTAGTAGTCAAGAAAAAAACAGATCATAAACAAAATAAAAACAATATACAACGACTGGATCACAAATAACTGATGACGTCATCAAAGAAGAAATCAAAAATGAAACAACAAATATAGAAAGAAAATCATAACCTATAAAGGAAAACACATGCTTACCTCACTATGTTGAAGAAAATCTAAGACCCTCATATCCAGATTTCGATGTTTTCTCCAGAAACCCTAACTGAAAGCGAACATAGGAAGCCAGATGATGTTCGAGAAACTGGAGGCAGCGGGTTTGTGTGATTTGAGCTTCGATTCACTAAGTAGGAGCACCAACAGTGGGTGGGTTGCACATAAAGCTTCTGATATCATGATGGGTTCGCAACTGACTAGATTTTTTAATAGATTGAGGCACTTTTATCAGCGCTTTAAAAAAATCACTGATTAAGAGTCCTTTTATCAGCGCCTAAGTAATAAGCACTGATAAAAGACATATTTATCAGTACTAAAAAAGCATCGATAAAGATTTATTTTATCAGCGCCTTTTAGTTAAGTGGTGATAAATATTTCTTATATCTGCGCTTATTATTTAAGCGTTGATAAAGGATTTATAATTATAATTATAAATAAAAAAATGTAAATATATATATACTTAATAAATATATATAAATATAAATATAAGAAATATATTCCTTAATTAAGCATATTTATTATAATTTTATAATGATTTAAATATATAATTATTTATTTATAATTATATAAATATTTTTAAAAAATAATATTTATATCATTATATACATTTATATAATTATATATATATATAATAAATATATATAAGTATAAATATAGTAAATATATTCATTATTTAAGTAAATTTTTTATAAATTTAATAATTATTTATATATATATATAATTATTTAAATATATATAATTATTTATTTATAATTACAAATATATAATTTTATGAATATAGTATGTGCATTTATAAATATAGTATGTATATTTATAAATATAGTAAATATATTTATTTATAAATAAATTTATTTATAAATATTTTTTTACAAATATTTTTTTACAAATATTTTTTTAACATTATTATTGAATATCTAATTTTAAGTGCATGCATGTTAAAAATGAGTGAAATTGAAGAAATTAAAAATAAGTACACTTTAAAAATATTGAAAAAATGGATAAGTTTTGTGTGTGTGCATTGTATATAAAAATGCATTAATAACATACATTTGAAATCAATATAACACACATTTGATCTATGTTAAATTGAAAAAACAAATGACATTTAAGTATATGTCCATTACTCCATAAAATTAGTCAGTATTTTTAATTCAAATTAATTTTTAATTATAAACCATTATTCACTAAATATATGACTATTTAATGTAAAGAACATAAATATTTTTTAATATATAAATCATAGTTATATACATTAATATAAATCTATATATTTAATATATATTATTTATTAACATTATCAATGATAATCTAATTAATAAAATGTTTAACTTTTTTTCAATTTTCATATTTTTAGTTGTAATTTGTTTAATTTTCATTTTTCATACAACTATATATTTAATACATACTATTTATTAGTATTTATAATTTATATACACTATAATCAATTTGTTCATTTTTATCAATAATTATTTAATTAATAAAATTTGTAATATTTTTTAAGAAACTCATTATTTATTTTTTTATTTATTTAATTACTTAATTTTATTTATTCGGACCTTTATCGGCGCTAGAAAATGCTGATAAAGGATTCCTTTATGAGTGCTAAAAATATAGCACTAATAAAAGGTACCGTTTATCAATGCTAAAAATAAAGTGCTGATAAAGGGTACCCTTTATGAGCTCTAAAAATAAAGCACTGATAAATGGTACCCTTTATCAGCACTAAAAATAAAGCATTGATAAAGGGTAAAATTTATCAGCATTTTCTTTAACAGTGATAAAGATATCATTTATCAGTACTTTTTCAAGTGTTGATAAATATTGGTGTTATTAAACGTCTCTTTTGTAGTAGTGGAAGTTAGTTTTCATGATCAAAGACGTGTAATTTCCACATCACTGTTCAAACCAATTTTCCATTATGGTTGAAAGTGAAGGGATCCTTCCCACATAGATTGTTATCATCAAATTTACAGTCTCTAGTGAAACCAGTCCTATAAATCCCACACCACTCCCCACCTTTATCTCTTATTTTTACACAATTTAAAATCTCATAAAACATTATTGAGTGATCGGGGCATCCCTTTTAGTGGTGTTTCTAGTTTTAGGGTTATCAGAAGCTCAACATGTAGAGGATGACCAGAAACTCATAGGCCGTGGAAAAGGAGGTGGCGTAGGCATAGGTGTCAGGTATGGAGGAGTTCATAGTGGGGGAAGGGGTGTTAGTGGAGGATGTGTTGTTGATGGGGTCATTGGCGGTGGTGTAGGTGGAGGCCATGGTGGTGCCAGTGGTGCTAGTGGGGGTATTGCGGGGTGGCTCCGGTGGAAGAAAAATTGTAGGACCATTGGTTTTTATTCACCTTGACATATATCATTATAAAATGTGCTTATATATATAACTCAACATATGATAACAAGCTTAGTATTCTCAACATCAAGGTTGATTTAAAAAGTTTTAACATGAGTTTACTTATTTCAAGATTTTTCAAGTTGTTCTAGATTGGAAAATTTTCTCCCCAAAGGATCTCTCCCTAAAGGGATTCACTTCTATCTTATTCACCTTGGAGAAGTACTCCATGTTTATCTCATCATCTTTTCTATCCATAAATTATATCCTTAATCATATCCTTCAATTTTCTACATGTTAGAACAAGATACACAAAATATTAATGGAATAAAGAGGAACCTCGTTATGCCTCAAGGGAAATCTTTAGGCTGAGAGCTTCTGACGCACTCATAGGGCTTTGTTATTTCCTGACGGGTGCAATAAAAATACAAAATTTATAAAACTCAAACTAACCTACTCAATTAATTAAAATGTAGTATTGGTAAGTTCAAGGTCGGACCCACGGAGTTGGTGAATTGGTTTGATTAGGTTTTTAAAAGAATTTATTTTATTAAATTGAAGAAATTAGTGAATAAAAAATTGGTTTTATTGATTTTGATAAAGAAAAGGATAAAATTAAGGCAGATTGATTATTTTGGATTCAGATTTGAAAAGTGTGCTAGCGTTTTATAATTTTAGGGTTTTGGTGTAATTGGATTTTAGAAAATAGTTTGATTAATTCATGATTGGTGTTGGAGTCAAGACGAGGAAGATCCAATGGTCATGGTATCCCCTCCTTGATGCAGAAATCTCCAATTTCCCTTGGTTCGATAATTTCGGATTTCGTTGAATCAAGTTTGTCGTGATACTGTATTAAAACCTTACTTCCCCTAAATTTGACAATGGTTATTCCTCCTTTAGGGTTGTCAGTTGTTCAATTTTAAGGTTCCTTTTACAATAAATTTTCAATGGTCATAATAAAAGTCAAGGAAAGGGTTTGTAAAGTGATTGAAGGATTACATCACACTGAATATGTGAATAAATAAAATTAAATTAATCCAATACACCTTTACCCTTCTATTACATAACCCTTGAATAAGACTGTTTTACCCCCTCTTTCTAGTGATGAGATAATAATAGGGAAGGAGAAAATAAAAGGAAAGAATAATTAAAATGGAGAAGAAACTATGTAGGACCCTTCCCAACATAGCTTCTCTTCAAGCTTTGGTCTTTCGGGTCTCCTCCACAGTAGTAGGATGGCCCTCCATTTATAGGCACCGGAAGGGGTCAGGTATTAATGAATGACATAAAGTATGGGTCAAAAGTTGATTATGGGTGGGTCCCATGTCTTAAATCTTTTCAAAAATTAAAGATAGGTCAAATATGAATGCTTAAATCCTATCCCGAAACTTTACATGACGTGTTATGTTTACACAGCATGTAAATATTTATGTTGATTTTATCCACTTCACAATGTGTCTCCCTTTAATGATGTTAACTAGTACACGATGTGTAATGATTACATGATGTGTAATATAATTTTTATGATCCATATTCCTCGTTTTTCCTTGGTTCTTTAGTTATGTGCCTTGGTAGTGCTCTATAATCATCCTCAAAAATCTGACATTTGCTCATTTTTTAATTATATATTGTATCCTGACATAACAAAAAAAATGAGTTAAACCATTCACAAATTTTCAATAATAATCATTTAAATACATAAATAAATATATTAAAAAATCATAAAATACATTCATGAAATACAGATATCAGTTTCCTCACAACTGAGGTCGTTCTTTCCTTCCAATATCAACATCATTCTTATGTGAAGAAATTTTCTCCACTTCATGAATTAAGATATCATCACTACCATGTGATTGAAGTGTATTTATGATATTCCCATTTGGATCACATGTTTCACACTTCTTCATATTATCACTTTCAGATTTATTCTCAAATACCTTCTCCTCTTCCTTTAACAAAAATTTCTTTCTTTTATTTTTCATCCTCACATTCTTACCAAAACTCCCCCATTATTCTTGTCACTTCCCTGACAAAGACATGTTGAACCAATATTAGTATGCATTGTGTGTTTACCTTCAACAACACCAACAATATCCCTTGAATTGAGATTTTCATGACTGATTCCAGATTTATTCAGGATGGTGTTGATGTTCTCCTCTATAAGCCTTCTTTATCTTAGGGAATTGTTCTCTTCTTGGAACATTCATTTCTTTTTTCTGTGTGAAGGTTTTCCTCTCAGTCCTCTTAGGCTCACTTTGCTCATCTGCACCATTAGAAACAAAAACTCTATTTTCAAGATGAATAGGTGAAGGCTTACCTTGTTCCTTCGATCCTCCATTGTGGGGAGATTATCCACTAATCGCAATAGATTTTATGAAATATTATCTTTCTTTATTCAAATCATATTGAGCTAAAATAGATATATTATTTCAAAAATAAATCTTCTCCCGTAGAAATTTTCCTTAAGAACACATATCATCTTCCCTTTCTCAACCATCTTCAACTTGTTTTCCTTTGATTTTATCAACATGGGCTGACTCCCTATCGACCATCTCTTCTTTATCAGAATTACCAATCTCTTTTCACTTTTTACCAAACTCGCTCATTTGAGTATTCATTTCCTCACTCTTCTTCTCATGTTTTTTCTTGTCTTTTTTGAGGTGTGAAATCTTCTCAAGAAAATATTCCAACTTACCTTTAATATTCCCACTCAAGTTTCATTCTTTCCTCTCCAACAACATCACTTCTTGATAAATATAGAATTCTCTCTACATGAGAAAAATAGTGACTTAATTATCAAAATTGTAGGATGAACCACCATCTTTGCTAAAAAAGCTTCTTCTTTTGGTGTCTGATTTCTCCTATTGCATCTCTTTTTTCTTCTTTAGAGGGATTTCTTCTTCCTCATCTAATTCAAATTCCTTATCCTAATTTTTTGACTCTAAATCCATTTTTTTGTTATTTTTTAAAATGACACTTTATGGTTAAGTGGTAACCTCACATTCAACCGAATTCAAACAAAACCACCTAGATTTAAAAATTCATAAAATTCAATAGAGAAATAAATAAAATCCATAAATACCAAATTTAAAATTTGAAAATATTCAGGCATCAAACCCATCACCACCTAATCACCTCGGGTCACAAAATCTTGAGCGGCGAGCCATCTCGAGCCATGCCCCCTGATAGTTGAGCTCACATTCATCATCTTCACTTCACTGGTGAGAACCCACCAGCCATCTTCCCACCACAGTATCGAACCACCATCATAGAAGACACCATCAACCTCTCCGTCATCATTTCAATGTTGACGTCGTCATGATCCAACAACAACATCCCATATTGGGAGCGGCATCCTCAATAGCGAACGACAACCTTTAACCAAAACCTCCCTTCGGGATCACCACCAATTAATATGATCACCTTGCACAAAACTGAAACTAACTAGATCCACCATCGATGGTATCTTTCCTCAACATCTCATATTCATTGCTCACATATACAATTATCACCAAGCCAATAGAAAATCGAAACACACTGATATCACCAATAACAAAACTAAAAAACACTGAAATCAAATAAGTGAAACCCCAATGAAAAAACACCAACGCATTTCATGGCTCCTGAACTACCCTCAGATTCTCAATCAACAAATACCAAGCCACCATGAGAGCCCCCGCACCAAACCAATATGAGGTCTGAAATGAAGGGTCACGAAGAAAGAGCATAGAGGAAGTGAACTAAGGCCTCAACAACGAGCCACAATTGTAGGAACAGAACCAGCAAAACTATAACCAAAAATCATGAGCACCAATCCAGAAGTTAGCATCAAGGCAGAAAAGGAAACCCATATAGAAATCTGTAAATGTCTCACAAAAACCGCAACACACACACAGAAAGCACCAAAAATCACAACACCTACACAATCCCAAGCCACTAAGAGAGCCACTTCACCAGAAAAAAAAATGTGTTTGAATGTGATGGATTAGGAAGCAAGGGAAGAGGAGAAAATGTGTTATAATGTTGTGGCAATGACTATATAAGCAAAAACCACCAGATAAAAAAACATTGAGTGAGAACAACAAAAGCCCTAGACCAACGATCCACCATCAGCATCCCAAGTCACCCTCGAAACCATCTCACTGGACCGAAATGGGGTCAAGAGTAATAGGGAAGATGAAAAGGGAAGAGGATGAGGGATATCAAAGCTTCTTCCACTGAACATTAGTGCGGATGAAAGAGGTTCCATGGGGAACCCTAGCAGTTTTCGAGATAAATGGGAAAGCTTATCCGAGGAGATTATGGAGCCATTCAACCAGATTCTTTGGGCATAAGATTACAATATAGATTATACTATTACAATTAAAAAATATAAGTAATTTTTTACCTTTTCCCTTCAATTTTTCCCTTCATGAACCACTTTGACTAGAGAGTGACAATTTGATTGACATGTTCATTTTCTGAATCACTAATGTCTTCAACTTCTTAGCCCTTCCCTTTTCTCATGGCTTCAAATGCCAGTTCTACCATCTCCTACTTCTTGAAAGATGGTGTTTTTCTCATTTCATATGTAATAAGAATATTGTATAGTTCATCCAATGAGAGATATTTTTTATATTCCAAAGCTGATACCTTTGGATCAAACTGATTTAGAAAGTACCTCATAAGCTTCTTCATAATAGTGGAGTCTTGAATGTTCTCATTGAATCCCTGAATATTGCCAACTATTTCCTTTACCCGATTGAAATAGCTATCAACATCTTCATATTCAACCGTCTTAATTTTCTCAAAATATGATCCTCGGAATTTAAATATTGGCTTCCTTCACTTTGATGTTTCCCTCACAAATTCTCCCCAATTTATCCCATATCTTCTTTGTAGATGTAAGTCCCATGACATTGGTGTAGACCTTCCATAACAAAGACATAAAATGGAATTTTAATTATTTCCATCCATCTCCATAATTCTTTTATCATCATGGATCATATGATTAATAGGTGGAAAACTAATTGTAGCAGTATCACATACCTTAAGGCTGTGAGAAAGGAGGTAAGGAAGCATCTTATTCCTCCAACTATGGTAGTTTGTTTCATCAAAGATAGGAACTCATTGAATGTTCATAGAATTGTGATTCTACATAACTCAACAACTTCTCTTGAATCATTATTGGTGGAGAAATTTGATACCACTTGTTAGGATTCGACTAGATTGGATCATTGAGATTGTGAGGGGGTAAATCAATGATCCACTTTTCTTTTAAGAGTTTATCCTCTTCAAAATTACCCTTCTGGACCATTGAAGGTTCTCAATCCACTCATTATAAACTCTCAAACTTTTCTCATACGTATAAGTGAATGATAAAGAATATCATATACATGGTGGGTCCGGGGGGAGGGGATCAAAGGAAATAAAATCTGCAGACGCATAGGCTCGAAATCAGGACCTCCTCAACTCACCACCACAGGTACAGCAGGGGCGGAACCACTAAACTGGTTCACACTGGTGCCTACTCCTTGCCATGTTGGGGAATCCACTCATATTGGATGTTGGTTTTATTTAAAATCGATGTCGAGTAATATATGTGTCGTTGGATTTATAAATTAACTGACATAAAAAAAAATGTTTATTTTTAAAAATAATATTTATTTGCACTATATTTTATAACGGGTTAAGAAATAACTGGCACTGAAATAATTTTTTATGACCTTTCTGAAAACCGATGTTAAATTTGCAAAAAACATGTGTATTGATCAGATAAATAAAAATAATTATTTTTTGTATAAATATTTCGCCTTACTTGTCAAGAAAGTCGGTTGTCGTCGACCTTTAGTCGCGTCCTTGAAATCAGAGCCACAGCATCGTTCAATCCAATTTTCGACAGTGGTTGAAAGTGAAGGGCCCCTTCCTGCGAAGATCTTTATCGGCAAAGACATAAAAGCACTCCACAATGGAGACGGTGGCCCGCAGAGATTGATAGGGTCAAATGTACAGTGTCTACTGAAACCAGCACTCCCGCCTATAAATCCCACACCACTCCCCACCTTAACCTCACAGTTGGACACAATGGCAAAGCCCCTGAAACATTATGGAGTGGTCGGGGCATCCCTTTTAGTTGCGTTACTGGTGCTAGGGTTATCAAAAGCTCGGCGCGTAGAGGATGCCCAGGAACTCACCGGGCATGGAAAAGGAGGCGGCGTAGGAGGAGGTGGCGGGTATGGTGGTGGCGGTGGTGCTGGTGGAGGCCATGGTGGTGGCGGTGGTGCTGGTGGGGGCTTTGGGGGTGGCTCCGGTGGGGGCAAAGGCGGAGGAGGTGGTGGTGGTGTTGGGGGAGGTCATGGTGGCGGCGGGGCAGGAGGTGGCGCAGGCGGAGGCATAGGAGGTGGTGGCGGGGGAGGCAAAGGTGGAGGGGTTGGCGGGGGTGGTGCTGGTGGGGGCATTGGGGGTGGCACCGGTGGAGGCAAAGGAGGTGGTGGCGGTCATGGCGGGGGCGGGGCGGGAGGTGGCGCAGGCGGTGGCATAGGAAGTGGAGGGGGTGCTGGTGGCGGGGGAGGCAAAGGTGGAGGTGGAGGGGTTGGCGGCGGTGGTGCTGGTGGGGGAATTGGGGGTGGCTCCGGTGGTGGCAAAGGAGGTGGTGGTGGTGTTGGGGTAGGTCATGGCGGCGGCGGGGCGGGAGGAGGCGCAGGCGGTGGCGTAGGAAGTGGAGGGGGTGCTGGTGGCGGGGGAGGCAAAGGTGGAGGTGGAGGGGTTGGCAGCGGTGGTGCTGGTGGGGGGATTGGGGGTGGCGCCGGTGGTGGCAAAGGAGGTGGTGGTGGTGTTGGGGGTGGTCATGGGGGCGGCGGGGCAGGAGGTGGCGCCGGCGGCGGCATAGGAGGTGGAGGGGGTGCTGGTGGCGGGGGAGGCAAAGGAGGTGGTGGCGGTGTTGGGGGTGGTCATGGGGGCGGCGGCGGAGGTGGATACGGTGGTGGCGGTGGTGGACATGGGCACTGAGTATGATCCGAAGAAAGCAAGGGTGGCATGTCCCTGATTTTAAAAAATTAAAATAAACTGTAGCACTGTAATCCCTCGCCCCCATCCATTTGAATAAAATGACGACCAGCGTTTTTTTTTAATCCCATTAAAAAATAGAGTTTGTTCCATGCCACATTTGAATGTCACGCTATTACAAAATATGTAATATACACCCGTATATTATTTATTAGCGCTTGGTAAAATCGCTAATAAAGTCCGTTCTTTATCATTGTTTTTTTACCCCGGTAAAAGGTATATTCAATTAAAAAATATATATCATCAAAAATCATATATTAATATATAAATATATTTATATTCATAAAAATATAACATATTTTATTAAATGTGATTTATATGTGACTAAATATACAGTTACATTTGATATATAAACTATTTAGTTAAAAATGTTTATAAAAAAAATTATAGATACACACACATATATATATATTTTTCTTAAATATTATTCATATAATATGAAATATGTATTATAAATCATATAAATTTATATATAATATATTTAGTGAAAAGTTGTTTATTAATTTAATAAAATGTTTAACATTAATTAAAAACTATTACTAATTTAGAAATTTTGTTTTATCAATGTCATTTTTTTCAATTTCACACATTTGTCAAAGAATAAATATTTAATTATTAATTAGAAAAATGGACTAAATCTGTTACACTTAACATGTCATAATAAATATACGAAATTAAATCAATTTTATATAGACAGACATACACAAATAATATAATTTTTTTATTGATATTTAATATTTTGTATTTAATATAATATTTTTTTAATTATTACATTTTATTCATTTTTTGCATTTATATTTAATATATAATAGTTATTACTATTTATAGTTAATATATATATATATATATATATTTAGATATATTTATATATTAAATTTATTCATTTTTATTTATATTTATTTCGTTAATAATTTTTTTAATATTTTTTGTAAATTATTCGTTTTTTATTTTTATATTTTTAATATTTTTTAAATTTTATTCATTTTTAATATTAATTGATTGACATTTAATGTTTTTAATACAGTTGTAATTTACATAATTAATATATATTCGTTCTCATCTAAACAATTTTTTTAAATTATATAATTAATCTTCTATTCATTGTTAAATTATTTTCAATCTATTCATATTTTAATTAAATTTCACTCATTTTTAACATGCATTCATTTAATATTATTCATTCATTAATAATGTTAAATGTTTGAGGGGTTGCAATGTTGCTCGAGCGGTGCTTTTGGCAATTTCATGATGATTAGGTTTCTGATGCGAGATGGCCTCACTTGCATACTGCTATTTCAATTTGGCCGACGTCTTTATTGGACCTTTGAAGTCGGCTGATCAAAATAGGGACTCGACTTTTGTTATGAATGCCTCTGCGACTGCGCCAACTGCTCGAATTTTGAAGGAGCAAGTTGCTCCAGAAAAGGTAACTGTGTTTCCTTTGCTGGAAAGGTGAGGATTAACCGGTTTTTTACAAATTCAAGGAGTGTGACCCCCTCCAGAGTCACAAAAATGGGTCTTTGGCAATCATCAAAGCAAATCAGATGTCGATTGTGGGAATGCTTGAGGAATGCAAGCATTCAATTCTAGCGAGGCTGACTTTTCTGGGAAAGGAAAATCCCCAGAATATCAAGGAGCTAAAGAATCGACTTCTTCAATTTTGGGGCTTTGGTGGATGGAAGATTATCTCAATAGGTAAAGGGTACTTTCATATTGTATTTTCTTCTGATGATCTCAAATCTAGGGCATGGGGTTTATGATTCATATTCCTTAAACCAGGAATATTGAGGATCCAAGATTGGGATCCCTTATTCAATCTGACCTTGATGAAGAATTATGACACTCAGACTTGGATACGAATCCATGGTCTTCCCTAGTTTTTATAGCATCCTCAACTATTGTGGGACATAGCTTCTGCAGTAGGGGCGCCAATTAAATTTGACTGAGAAACTATGATTGCTCGCTTTGGGCACTTTGCTAGAGTGTTAATGGAAATTGATCTTCGATCAACTCTTACTGATTCTGTTATTTTTCTTGTTGCAGATAGAAGACAGGAACTCTCAATAAAGTTTAAAAGAAACCTTCATTTTGTAAGAAATGTGGAAATATTGTGCACTTGGAATCTGAATGTCGAAGGAACCTTATACCAATTGTAAGAAAAATGGACATTCCATTGTCAATTGCAAATTCAAAACGCCTCTTGTTGGAGACTTGAATGATGGAGGAGGTATGATGCATGATGGCAGGAGGGATCCATTGGTTGTGCATGGTAAAGAGGGATTTGGTTTGGATCGACCTGCTGCCAATCTTGTGGATCATACAAATATGGATAATGCAGATTAATCACTAGCAAAGCTTCCCAAAGATGGAATTCTTGATGAGAGGAATGGATCTAGGGAGCTCTCTGTTACTGCAGTCCAGAGCTGCTAGCTTGAAGGTGTGAAGGCTAGTGTAGAGACTCTAGTTTTGCCTTGTACCCTCTAATGGCCTGAAAGCCTTCATTTTTTATTGATTTTGATAATCCACCTTTCAACAGGTGAGGTGGAACCCTTACAAGGCCTGTAGACGTAAGTATTACATGACTCATAGGCCTTAGAGGAATTCATTGCCTGTAAGCTTCAAACATTACATACAACCTAGACTAACTACTTGGAACTGCTCCTTCCCAGCATATTCATCATGAAATCAGCTCTCCACCTTCGCATGTCTGTTCGACTAGGCTTTCCCATGCATGCACAGACTTGTCCCAATGGCAGGTGTCATACCCTCTCATTCTTGCAATTCGTTTAGCTTCTGTAATGGTGAACGCCCATTGCTCATCCTCCTTCTAGAACTTGTTCATTGTAGGTTGTCTAATTTTCATCTGTACTTAAGGTGGCTTGAAGACATTAAGGTGGCCCTAAGGCCTTACTGACCTAAAGGCCTGGGTGGCCCGAAGGCCGTAAAGGACTCGGGGAACAAATCGGTGGCCTGAAGGCCCAAACAAGAGAATATTCCCGGCTGCTACAGTGCCAAATAGTACTTGCTACAGTTCCGTTACAGTACTGCTACAACCCCACTACAGTGCCTGCTACAGTCACCCCGCTATAGTACCTTCTACAGTCCGCTACAGCCTCGAAAATTATGCCTTCACCGAGATTTGATCCTGGGTCACCTGGATGCACTTAAGGAGTCCTCACCAACCGGGCTGAGGCTCATGTGCCTGGTTTTGCCTTGTAAGACTTTAAAATATTTCTAGATATATTTTAGAGCTAGATGCTCAGACATCGTGAGATTCTGAGGGCCGGTGTTCCCGAAATGAATTTTATAAAAATATTAAATATATTGTTAGGTCCAAAAAGGGATTAGATACCTTGAGGGGGGTGAATCAGGGTATGAATATTCTTTTTTAAAATTCTTTCTACCCCATTGGATCTTGACCACTTTATTATAAGGGTCTCTTTATTTTCTCTAAAGTGTTTATGCTGATATTATTCTTTTCTTCATTATTTGATGATGAAGCATTGAAAGTAAAGGATAGAAAGCACAGGGTCACACAGATTTTAACTTTGTTCACCCTCATTGGGTTACATCCAAGGAGTATACAACAACAATGTATCGATGTACCAAATCCACTAAGGATGATTGCCAATACAAAGTTTGGGCTAGATCAATTCTACGTCCAGGCTCACTACCTTAACAAATTTAGAGCGAACTCATTGCCCCTCTTGGTTAACAACCAATCACAATGTAAGAGCTCGGTGCTCTCTCAAATGAAGTGTGCTCACTAAACCTTCAAAAGAATCTTCATTTCATCACTTGAATCAATATGTTTTACACAGTGCATCATTAAGTTCCACTTTCATTTTCTTGATGAACAACCCTTTACCACATAATTAATGGGAAATCCCTTCTGGTTCGTGAAGCTCACTGCTTGAGCCAATCTCAGTTTCTTTGTGAATCATACTTAGCCTTCGTGATGCTAAAAACATTCACAAAGCACACACCTTTCGTGAAGCTCACTTCCTATCACAAAGCACACTGCCTTTCACGAAGCACACACCATTCTCAAATATCATACCTTTCAAGAATCTTAGATAGCCTTAACAAATCTCATTACTTTCACGAAGCATAGATAGCCTTCGTTAAGCTCAATATTTTCGCGATGCTTACAACTTTCAGTTGGCTTACATAGACTTCGTGAACTTCCTTTCTTCGTGAACTTTTTCACAAGAAAAAACCTTCACAAATCACCTTTTTCAAATTCAGAGCCTTTTGTCACGACCCGTCCCCCGGGTCCCATGCCGTGACTACCCCAAGCCCGCCTTCCATAGGCTAGGGGCTGACGACTAGCACCGAAAGACATATTCCTGAAAACGGGAAGGCATTGCCTTTCAACCTGTACAAACACACGGTCCGAGAATGCAATAAGAAGCAACTGTGAAGTAACTGCTGTAGTAAAAGAGTGCTGAAATCAAAGGGGCGAGAATACAAGCCCAACTGAAAAAGTACAAGTACAACTAAAAATTACAAAACAGTTGAAAGGTGAAAAGCTGCTCCTGGATCGTCCACCACGGATCCTACATGAAGGGTAGGTACAACTCAGGATCAGTGGTCCCTGCGTCGCGTCACACCAAATGGTCCACACTGGATCCTACTTGAAGGGTAGGTATAGATCGCCTCCTCAGCACTACACGTCTGTCTGTCTCCTCTGCGTACCACCAGGTCCTGGCTTCCTCAAACCTCAGCCTAGCTACTCATCATCTGCACAAGACACAATAAGGTGTGGGCGAAGACCGTGTAGGGGTGAGTATAACGATACTCAGTAGGGACCCCGAGACCCCGAATGTCTCCTAGAATTCCACAAAGAAAAACCACAGGGTAACACCACAAAGGTAATGTACCACACAAGTAAAGCACCACATAGCATAACCTCAATCACAAGCACAAAGTAAAGACAGCTCGCACTAGGATTTAATCTAGGGGTGGAAGGGTTATCATATTATCGAACTCATCAGATGCTGGAGAACTCCTCCTCTATCGAGTACAGTGGGCCTTCCGGGTCACACAGAGCCACTTCCCACTAACCTTGAACTGTTGTGGTACCTATCCCTGATGCGTACCGTGGGCATGTTGGGTCACATAGAGCCACTTCCCACCGTGGGCATGCCGGGTCACACAGAGCCGCTTCCCACCGTGGGCATGCCGGGTCACACAAAGTCGCTTCCCACCTTGGCTGAACTGAGGTACTCCACATGTCGAGCACCATGGGTTTGCTGGGTCACACAGAGTCACTCCCCACCGTGGGCCTGCTGGGTCACATAGATCCGCTTTCCACTGGGCCAATCGTCAAGCAGTCTTCAGGTCTCAGCCAACCGCAGGGTTCCATACGTAGTTTTCTTGGGAGAACCACTCCTTAATCCACTCGTTGCATCTTGATATCCATGGAAGTCACCACAATGTATATTCTATGGTAGTAACCGTAGCATCGTCAGTCACAAACCTTGAACTCCTCAACTGCTGGAGAACTCCTCCTCTATCGAGTACAGTGGGTCTGCCGGGTCACACAGAGCCGCTTCCCACTAACCTTGAACTGTTGTGGTACTCATCCCTGATGGGTACCATGGGCATGTCAGGTCACACAGAGCCGCTTCCCACTTTGGTCGTCGTCAAGCAGTCTTCAGGTCTCAGCCAGCTGTAGGGTTCCGTACGTAGCGCACTTGGGAGAATCGCTCCTCAAGCCATCAGTCATATTACAACTGGTAAAAAGTCTCACAAGGAAGTAACCTGACGATCTGCCATGTCATAAGGGTTCCAACGCTATAGGCGGCACGTCAATCCGATGCTCGGTCTGTGCGTTAATGGCATTTCAGTGCCGAGGGCCTGGTTGGATTCGAATGCGATCCAACCCGGCCGTACTCCAAGTTTCTCCAAAACTCTCATAGAGTTGGTCAAAAGGACCATCTCACTCCAAGGATCTTAATGCTGTAGACGGTGTGTCAAATAGACTTATGGTTCTCAAGATAAGGCCCTTTAAGTGTTTTTGGGCCCGGGTCCGGTCCGACCCGGTCGGACTGACCTGGCCTGGGCTGGGCTGAGGTGCGACCCGACCCGCAAAAAGTGGCGGCCCATAAGGGCGGCCCAGGT
Source organism: Viscum album (assembly GCA_963277665.1). Classification (NCBI taxonomy): domain Eukaryota; kingdom Viridiplantae; phylum Streptophyta; class Magnoliopsida; order Santalales; family Viscaceae; genus Viscum; species Viscum album. The sequence goes on from OY728150.1 coordinate 259,471,851, forward strand.
CGTATAGGGCGGGGCCCGCAAAGGGGCGGCTCGGCCCGCGGTGGGGCGCGGCCCGGCCCACTGGGCGGCGAGTCGGTCCGCTGGATCGACCCGGCGGTGCCACCTGCCTGGTGACACGGGCCGCCAGGGACTCCCAGATGTGATGCATCTGGGTAGGGTTGATGTGGCACTATGGGTCCTCCGCCAAGCGCCTCGCTGGCATGCGCCCCGTCCACCGGCCGCCGGTCGGACCGGCGGTCCCCTGCTCCTGCCGCCGCCATCGCAGGCCGCGACCTTACTACCATATGGGCGCACCGTCGGGGGCGCACCCCACCTCCACTTCGCCGGCTCCGTAGTGGCCGGCCGACTTTCCGTCCGACCTCTCCTCCGGTCGCCACGACCTCCCCTTGTGGCGTGCGTTGATGTGCTATCCACCATGTAGTTGATCGGTCTCGTCGCACTATCGATATTCCATGGAGGCACAAGGATGTAACAAATATAGTGGAGGGTTCGGGCCAGGTTCGTTAGGCCCACACCCTCCGCGTTAGCTTGTAACACAAGGGGGGTTAAGGGTTTAATGAAAATTGAATTAAACAACCAGATAAACCCCACAAGATTCCCTGCAACGACCTTCCTCAAGGACGAATGAATCGCGGGTCAACCCGTTAGTCGGTTGACCCACGTTCTTTGTGTTATTCAAGAACGGGGAAGAGGAAATCAATTAAAATCATAAACGAATAAACCCCCTACCTCAAGTTCATTGGAGAGTGTCCACATTTGAGGAAGTGTCGGCGTTCGTTGTCCCCACAACAAGCCTCCAACGACGCCACTCGATCGTCATTCTTCGGTTCGTGATTCGGGGTCGCTCGTCACCACCCACTGAAACCGGCTCCATCCTCCAAGTGTTGGGCGTCGCGGCATCAGAGCTTCGTCGCTTGCTGAAGTCGTGTCAATTCCTCCCCCCAAACTCTATATAAATAGGAGAGGGGAAGAGTAAGTCAAGATCGTGGAATTTATGAAGGTTCATTTAATAGGAACCTCCCAAAATTTGAACGACGTTGTTACTTAGTATTTGAAGGGTCAAGTCATTTAATGACTTGACTCGACGCTAGTCTAACACTACCGCTTGTCCGTTGGTGGAAAAGAAATAAAATAGTGAGATTATTTTATTTCATTTCCTTTTAAAAGTCACAAAAAAATAACGTCTTCTTCGAACCAACTGCGGTCCAAGTAATGTCTCCCTTAAGTGAATCCCGGCGCTGCGGACGGTGCCCTCAGATTTTTAATTCGAGCACCAGTTCAAAGGTTAGAAAACGCCGGTCGCGCATTTACTGAATGTACCTGAAAAAAGGTTCGGAAAATTAATAACATTCACCCTCGACCTGTGCCGGTCGAGGTTAGGCTTTTCCTAAGTGAAACACGCCCCAAAGAACCCAACGGTACTCTCGGATTTCCAATCCGAGTTACCGTTTAAAAGTTATGGATTTTACAATAAAATAATTGTCACTTAATTATTTTATTTATGGCCAAAAACTAACTTTCACTGGTGGCCCACGTTGTCCAATATTAGTATCTACCTAAAGAAAGCATACCCTCACGAGTTCAGCGGTGGTCTCAGATTCTTAATCTGACTTACCATTTGTGAGTTATAAGCATTTGAAAAATAAAATAATTTATTTAATTATTTTATTTACGGTTATGCCATTTTTGGGTTTTCTCACAGGAGGTCTGCGCCGACTAAACGTAAGTCGCGCCTAGGGTAAACCCGCCATCCTGAATGCAATGGTGCCCTCATATTTTTAATTCGGACAACCGTTTAAGAGTTATTCTACTTTTTCAGGAAAACTGCTTACGCGTGCTATTTAAAGTTTAACAAAACTTCGACGGACCATTTCGAGCACTCCGGGCCTCGGAATCACGCTCCGTCAGATTTCGTGATCTCGAAATAATTCAATATAATTAAAAAAATTATATGGAATTTCCGAGACATTATATTCTCCCCAACTTAGGGATTTATGTCCCCGAAAGCCACAATATAGACTAAGGAAACAAATGGGGGTACTGAGCACAGATCTGAGTTTCCCGCTCTCAGGTGCTCTCCTGGAGGTTCCCGTGCTGCCAACGAATGCGCACCAGAGGTATCAACCACCCATGAAAGACCCGCTCCTGTCGATCCTGAATCTCTACTGGAAACTTCGTAAATGTCACTCCATCGTCTAAGTCCAGCTCACCATGGTCAATGACTTGAGAAGGGTCATGCACTTATCTCCTCATCTGGGATACAAGGAGGACGTTGTGCACCCACTCCAACCGTGGTGGTAGTGCCAAGTGGTATGCCACCTCGCCAATCCTCCGAAGTATCAGAAATGGTCTGATAAAGCTCGGTGATAACTTGCCGCCTCGGCCAAACCTCTATAGTCCCCATCGAGGAGAGACCCACAAGAATACGTGGTCCCCCTTCTGGAACTCCAAGGGTCTCTGTATCCTATCGGCATAATACTTCTGCCAACTCTGTGCAGTCTTCACTTGCTGACAAGTGAGACATCGTGATACGACTCTGCCACTACTTTCTTCATCCCTGGCCACTAGTACTGACGCCGGAGGTCCTGGTACATCTTCACAACACCAAGATGTACCGCCATAGGGGACGTATGGAACTCTCTCAACACTTCCTCCCATAGCGGCAATGGTACCATAGTACATCCTCTGAAGAGGATGACGTGCTCCCCACCTTCAGAAAATCTATCAGGTGCATGTCCTGTAGATATCTGAGCACGTCGATCCTCGCAGTCAGTATCCCCAAATTGTGCCTCCCTGACTCACTAAAGGAGTGGGGGAGTGACTATCAGAGATTGAAGATAAGCTGCTCCGTCTCGATCCACGTAGGATGTCTAAAAAGCGACTAGCTGCTCTGTCGCCTCACTCAGCAACTGTATACCAGATCTCCAGTTGAGTGAATCTGCTACTATGTTCCCCTTCCAAGGGGTAAAGACTATCTCAAAGTCATAATACTGGAGAAACTCTAGCCATTGCCGATGTCTCAGGTTCAGGTCTTTCTGAGAGAAGATATACCTGAGACTCTTGTGATCAGAGTAGACCGTAAAACATTCGCCCATCAAGTAGTGCCGCCACATCTTTAGTGAAAATACCACTACTACTAACTCCAGGTCATGGGTAGAATAGTTCTACTCGTCAGTCTCTATCCCATCTCCTGAAAGCTCTGCTGACACTTCTTCGTCCATAGGAAAGGCTCCCCCTTTTTCGTCAAAACTGACAAGGTGCGACTACCCTAGAGAAGTCTGCTACAAAACTCCAGTAGTACCCATCCAAATCAGAAGTCCCTCCCCCTTCAGGGAGGTAAACCTAGAAACATATTTTGAAAGGATGTCCCCCACACCTTTCCACTTCTGTTGGGAATTGAAAACTCAAAACTCCCGCTACCACGAGGGTAAATCTGGCTGACCCAAGAGTGATCGGCTGCACCCTCCTTTGCATGAGTTTGTCCTGTGTTGCCTGGGTTTCATTTTCCGCAGACCAAGGAAAATATCATTCCAAAATTTTAGGTAAACCACAACCTTTTTGTCTAATACAGTCAATCTGAGTATGAACTGTGGATGTACAGTCCATTCCCAAACTAATGTCGTAAGGCCTCGACGTTGCCACCAAGATGTTCCAACTGAAACTCTCACCTTAAGGGTCAGATCACATCGTTGGCGTAAGTGTGATTATCAAGTCTCCTCCCAAAGGTATCTCGAGATGCGAGGGTCAAGTCAATGGATTAACTGGAAACTCTAGGTCTTGGACAAGATTCATGGAAGAAAGGAATGATTATTACCTATGTCTATTAATACAGCAGCTAGTAGTTGACATAGACCGTACCTTGAATCATTCCTAGAGACCTTGGGTCACACTCCTTGACCGCATGCAACTACTCCATTCCCCTGTCCTCCAGCTCCCTGAGCCTGGTGGAGACCACATTGAGGTGGTGGTTGTAACATGTCGAAACATATACCACCTCATGTTGCTCTCCTAGCTCCACTTCCACATCTGCTTCCCTCTAGACTCATTTGTCCCTATCACTTCCTCTTCTCGAAACGTTTTTACACGCCCAAGACTCTGAGACTGGCGTCAGTTTCTGCTTTCATACTACTAACATTCAATTGCTATATTCACTCATCCAAAGAACATTCTGTAGGTTCCAGGCGCAGTGGAAGCGCATTGGTGGGTTTGCCCAACTTTAATTTTAACATTAAACAAAGTTAAATTCAAGATCTGTCATGATGTAAAATGCTGAATCTTCAGAATAGAATGAGGAACAAAAAACTTAAGAGGGAATCCCAGAACCATAGAGATAGGATCATCATATATTGGTTATAATTAATTTAATTAATTCACAAGGATTACCTTGGTGTAATTCTTTCTTCGTTGATGTCTCCGGTCACGATCCTGTGATCCATCATTGCATCGCAGAATCCAAGTGGAGGATTCTTCTAGAGGTGATCCACACATGTGCCACGTATCTTTGGACGTCACCGAAGTGATCTCCAGGTGCTAGCGTGGAAGAACCTTCGCTTGCGATGTCCGCCTTTGATTGCCTTGGTCTCTCGGTCTTGAGAGCGTTCTTGGAGGAAGGAGTTATTTCAGCCTTGAAAGAATTCTCCAGAATTGTTGTGCACAACGATTCTCTTGTGGAAAAGTGTTGGGGTTGTGAGGATATTTATAATCTGGTTTGAGGTTATAGAGTTATGACAATAAATAAATGCGTTACACATTTTATTTATTTCATTAAATATTATTGAAAACCCCCATGTCGAATTATTAATTCCTTGACATGCACCCACGCTGATTATAATAAATATCATTTAATAAAACAATATTATATCATCAAAATACCAACTGAAAAAACTACACGGCGTGTAATCATTAATACACGGCGTATACTCATTTTCCATAAAACTACATGACGTGTATATTTAATATAAATTGTGTGTACTTTTATTTTCCTTTATTTCCTCCACCACATTTATTAGACCTTGAGTAATGACTATTTATTTCTTAAATAAATGTAACTACATTACTCGCTAATAAACATATTATTTCACCCACAATATATTCTCTCGAATAACTAGTGTCAAAATAAATGTGATCAGACATCCTTAAATAATTATTAAACCAAAATCGGGAATAATCTTTATTTAACTTGTTAAATTAATATTTAACTGAGATACATGGACACACTTAGTGTGTGACCCTCTAGACCTCTTTCTCGTTGGCATTAGGCGGAGCCTGCCTAAAGTCCAAGGTTAGCATCTAACAACATGCCAAGGCACCCATAGATAAAGATATTAACACTGTAATGACGTGTCACCTCATACGAACACTTACCGTGTAATATAATCCCTTTGTCTCGATATCTCTAATCAAGTGGGTTGCATGCTAGTGCCATCAACCCATGTGCTCGATTATTCTTTCTTTGACTTCCCGGAATTGAACTCGCCCATACCTTACCATGGCCATGGATTTATTTAGGCTATATCAATTCCATCAAAGGGATTGAGATATCTACTTCTGTTATTGAACATAAGGGACAAATCCTTTCTCGCATTATCTATTATTGCAGTATTACTCATGACGCACCCAACGTATACTACCTCGCTGCGAACAGTGTGTCGTCACAGTTTTCATCAATACATCTAAGTGCGCGAGTTGTAATACCCATGAATAATAATCTTAAATTCTAAGGACCAATACACACATCCGTAGATAGGAACATCCAATGACACTATGAAATGTGGATTTCCTATTGGCGGGCCTCGTTCTCATAATATCCTCCTGGATATTACCATGGGCGCACACCATGAGAAGGTGCCTCAAAGTTTTATGAGTCCTCACCCCTAATGACCTGTATTATTTGTGCCCCTCAAATAATATAATCCGGCCATAGAAAATATATTCAAGAATAGTGTTATGGCACTTCTGGGTTCTCATCATAACAGGGACCCGCTATGACCCTTTAATGCAACATCTGTCCTTTAGACATTGTCACATGCATTGTCACGTAGAAGAACAATCAATATGTGATAAGGATTTTATTAATGAATAAAGTACAGAGTAGTTGGTTCTAGACCACTAACTTCAATAGACTCCCACTTGGACTAGAGCCAACTACTAACAACCTTTAACCCGCTAACTCTCACATGATATTCATGCTTCTGCTAAGATAGACCTTTAGTCATGGGGTCCGCCACGTTATCTTCTGTGGACACTCTTCTCACTGCAACTTCACCCCTTTGATAGAAATCCCTCAAGTGGTGATACTTTCGGAGTATGTGCTTTTTCCGTTGGTGTGACCTTGGTTCTTTTGCAAGAGCCACCGCTGCAGTATTATCACAATACAATGTAATGGGATCTTTACTGCTAGGCACCACATCAAGCTCCTGGACAAAGTTCCGAATCCAGACGGATTCCTTGGTTGCATCATAAGCCACTATATATTCAGGCTCCGCTGTAGAATTGGTGGCAAATGGCTACTTTGAACTCTTCTAGCTCACAACTCCTCCATTGAGACAAAAAAAATATCCATATTGCGATTTCAGATCGTTCAGATCTGTCTGAAAACCAGCATCAGCATACCCTCTGATGACAAGCTCCTCGTCTCCTCCATACACCAGGAACATATCGTTAGTTCTTCTCAGATACTTAAGGATAGTCTTAACAGCAGTCCAATGATGTTCTACTGGATCTTATTGATATATGCCTACCATGCTCAGTGCATAGGCAACATCAAGCCTTGTACATAACATGGCATACATGATGGATCCTATAACCGAAGCGTATGAGATCTTACTCATTATGTCTTTCTCTTGTTATGTCTGAGGAAACATTTTCTTAGAAAGATGCAGGCCATGTGACACTGTAACTAATCCCCTATTGGATTGTTCCATACTAAATCTCTTTAGTATCTGGTCAATGTATATACCCTGACTTAGTACAATAATTCTCTTGGATCTATCACGAATGATCTTGATCCCTAGAATGTAGGCTACTTCTCCTAAGTCCTTCATGGAGAAACACTTGTTCAACCAGTCCTTAACTGACTGTAAGACTGGTACATCATTTTCGATAAGTAATATGTCATCAACATACACTACCAGGATAACGATCACATTCCCATTAAACCTCTTATAAACACATGGATCACATTCGTTCTTAATGAAACCAAATTCTGTCATGGCTTCATCAAATCGAATGTTCCATGACCTGGATGATTGCTTCAATCCATAAATGGATTTCTGCAACTTGAAAATCTGTTTGGCTTCACTTGGTGTCACAAACCCTTCTAGTTGTGTCATATAGACATCTTCCTGAAGGTTCCTGTTAAGGAATGCTGTTTTGAAATCCATTTTCCAAATCTTGTAGTCATGGTAAGATGCTATGGAAAGTATGATTCTTATGGATTTAAACATGGCAACTGGCGATATGGTTTCATCATAGTCAATTCCTTGACACTGTCTGAATCCTTTAGCCACTAGCCTTTCTTTATAGGTGATAACTTGACCTTCCATGTCCATTTTTCTCTTGAATGACCATTTGCATCCAACATTCTTTACATTAACTGGCTCATCGACCAGAACCAAGACTTGGTTCTGATATATGGAATCCATCTTAGAATTCATAGCTTCTAGCCATCTTGCAGCTTCTGAGATTTCTACTACTTCCTTGTAGGAGAGAGGTTCATCATTGTCCAAAAATAATGATTCACCATCCTCGGTGACTAGGAAACCAAATCTCTCTGGTTCCCTTACCTCTCTTGAGCTCCTACGCAGTACTTGTGTTTCTGGAACCTCTTCCACGGGGACCTGTGGAACTTGTTACTGTACCAAATCTTGTGTATCTTGAGCATTAACTTCGTCGAAGTCAATCTTTCTCCCACTATCCTTTTTGAGGATGTGGTCCCTCTCAAGAAAGACGGCTTGTCTAGCGACAATCACTTTATTATCTTGAGGGTTATATAGGTAATATCCTTTTGTTTCCTTAGGATATCCTATAAAGATACACTTTGTGCCCTGGGGTGCTAGTTTTTTTCCTGAGAAGTCCTTAACAAATGCCTCACATCCTCATACACGTGTCTGTGACAAAATGGGTTTCTTTCCATTCCATAACTCGGAGGGAATTCCATTTCTGCCTTAGTTGGTAATCAGTTTAATGTGTATACTGCAGTTTGTAATGAATATCCCCAAAAGGATAATGGAAGATCCACATGACTCATCATCGACCTCACCATGTCCAACAAGGTGCAGTTCCTCCTTTCACTAACACCATTTCACTGTGGTGTATAAGGAGTGAGCTGAGATAGAATCCCAGACTCTCGTAGAAGATCGATGAACTCTTGGTTTAGATATTCTCTACCTCGATCTGATATAAAGATTCCCTATCTTCTTACCAAGATGATTCTCTACTTCATTCTTAAATTCCTTAAATTTCTCTAAGGACTCTGACTTATACCTCATTAAGTAGACATAGCCATATCTACTCAAATCATCAATAAAAGTAATAAAGTAAGAATATCCACCCCTAGATTCTACTAGAAATGGTCCACACACATCTATGTGTACCAATCCTAGAAGCTCTGTGGCCCTTTCACATTGTCCAGCAAAAGGCATCTTGGTCATTTTTCTTTGTAAACAAGCGTGACATCTATCAAGTGGGTTTAGCTCAGTAGAGTCTAAATAGACATCTTGGTAGAGCTTTGTCAAGCAATTCTCGTTTACATGACCGAGACGGTGATGCCACAACTGGGTGATGTATTAGTCATGTGAGTTTGTTTCGTTATCAATTTTCAACACTTGGTTTTCGTAATTTAATATATACAAACCATTATATAATGTTCCATACCATAACATAAGTTGTTCTTATAAAAGAGACAACCCTTATTTCCAAACTTGAAAATAAATCCATCCATATCCAAAAAAGATACAGAAATTATGTTCTTGGTAACACTAGGCACATAATAACAGTTATGTAAAACCAAAATCATTCCAGTTGGAAATGAGAGGTGGTAATCGCCAATAGCCAACACAGCCAGCCTTGCACCATTGGAAGCTCGAAGATCCACCTCTACTCTAGAAATATTTCTAAATCTACTTGGTCCCCACATTTGAATACAGATGTGAGCCCCACAAGCTGTATCTAATACCCAATGTGTAGAAATGGAAATATTACACTCAATAACGAATGCACCTTTAGCATCCCCACACTTTTGGGTGCAGTTCCTCTTCCAGTGGCCCTGCTTGCCACATGCAAAACACACCGCCTCCCGTTCCTTGCCCTGCCTATGGATCTTCCCCTTCTTGGAGGGACGGTGCTCGGGGGCTTCATACCGTTTATAAGTCTTTGGACCCTTTGCCATGTCCTTCCTTTTCTTGTTCACCATAAGGACTGCGGGTTCGTCACGCCCCATGTCCTTGTCTACCTGGAAAATCAAGGTTAGAAGCTTTGATAGACTCTTCTCGTTGTCGCTCATGTTATAATTGACAATGAATCTAGATAAGGTCTTGGGCAGTGATGATAGGATGAGATCTGTATGCAACTCATCCATGAATTTAATCCCTAAGATGTCCAAGCATTCAATGTAGCCAATAATCTTGACTACATGAGGCCTAGCTGGCGCAGACTCTCCAATCTTAGTTGTAAACAAATCATTGGAGATCTCATATCTCTCTTGTCTCGCCTTCTCTTGGTAGATATCCTTAAGGTGAGACATCATGCTATATGCGTCCATGTTTTCATGTTGCTTCAAGAGCTCATTAGACATGGCCGATAGCATGAAACACTGGACATCTGTGGCATCATCCATGTGTTTCGTGTAGAGATATATTTCCTCATCACTGGCCTCTTTCCCAGGCACAACTAGAATAGGCTCTTCCAGCACATAAAATTTCCATTCGTGGCGAAGGATGACGCGTAAACGCCTATGCCACTCTTGGAAATTGGTGTCGGTGAGAAGTTTTTTATTCTCGAGTATGGTGCGCAATGATATGTTTGAAGTCATTTTCTTGTCTTTTATACAAATTAATATGAGCAAAGGTTTAGTGCTTTATTACAAAAATGATACAAATAAATAAATTAATACTTATTAGTCTCCCACTATTTTATCGAAATCCAATAGCCCTCACCATTGACTTAGGAATATTTTGTTTCCTGAATATTCTAGTTTCAAGGATCCATATTGCCCTTCGCATTACCCCAAATAGGGTTGGTCAAGAAACTTGAATGGTTTTTAGGTAGGCATTCCAAATGCCAACTGCATTTAACTCGTAGCTCCTTGATCTGCTGAGTGGACTCCCCGATCCTGAAATCCTTTCATTTTGGATTTCCTCAACCTTTGCCTCTTGGCCACACCAAGTTCTGCTGTGGCAGTCAACCCTTGATGCGAACCAAGTTAATTAAACCCAAAACTTTGATTTAGAATTCCCCGATAATTGAAATCACCCCAACTAGGGTTGGTGAAGCACTTTGAACTATGGTTCGATTCTAACCAAGATTATGGAAGGCTATACCGACTTAATATTTCTTTGAAGGATTTTATCCTTATACAAAATTTTCCAATTTATTATATTTGATTACATGCTTGTTAATATTAAGTGGGATATACTTAAGTGATTAACCATGTATAAGATAATATTTACGCATAATCCAGTTTTATTTTAGTTCCATCTTGCATGCTTGTTTAATTCATTAATTATGTGATTGTGATAACGCACCCACAATAAATAAACCATGAAACTGACAGAAATAAAATAAATGGTATGATCATAAGCTTGTTCTATTGGTTAGTTTATCTAGCGGTTGATAAAATAACCCAATACCTAGGGGAGAAATACCTTGGACCTTGTGGGTTCGTGTTTACAGCTTTCCACCTGTCCACCTTTGTATCTCCTTGGACTGGTTTCACCTTAGCTCCTAACTTGAGCCGTCTCCACTATCTTGGTAACTCCATCCATTACATATGCATTTATCTCACACGCAGGTGAGGGGTAAAAAGGGGGTTTTACATAAAAGATTCCTTGGGCGCGCATGCCCTACATATTAATGAGGAGATGGCTCACAGGCTAACAAATTTAATTTAAATAAATAAATTAAAAGAAACCATTCACATACAAAGGTCTCAGTCTAGCTCATGATCATCCATACATGCAACGATATTTATGCATAAATAAAACTATCATTCAATTCTTTAATCGTTCTTGTTTAAGATAAATCACACTCGAATTAATTAATTATCTTTAATTAATCAATCCTTCTATCTTAAACCCTTTTTTTGAATTTCCTTGAGATTCTCATCCATCATAATTTTAAATAAATAAATTCATTTAAAATTATCCTTGTACGTAAATTGTACCTTGGAGGCAACCCGATGAATTCTCGTTCATTGTGTAATTTGAACGAGTACACGGCGTGTAGTTCCGACTACACGACGTGTACTTTTGTTCACTATCCATCTAAAGTACACACCCAAGGACATGACATGTTAATGTACTTCTGAAATTTTCAGAGTACACGGCGTGTTCAGTGGGACACACATCGTGTAGTTTCCGCATTACATGGTTTCCAGCCGATCAAGCCATGTACGGGGTACACGGTCCAACCCTAACCCGAATGGACTACACGCTGTGTTCAGTTAGACCACATGGTGTGTAATCCAGAAACCATGTGCCACTTGTTCCTGGTCAACACATAGTGTCATAAATGACATAGGTATACTCCAATACACAGCCTGATTTGGCGGATCAGTCAATGCATTGAACCTAGACTACACGGTGTGTACTTCTGAATACACGCCGTGTATTTTGGTGTTGTACGAACAGAAATATTTGGATCCTCTGGATGAGTTCCTCTATTTTATTTTAATCAAAATTAAAAGAAAAATTCATTTTTGTGAGGTGAACGAGAAACAAGGGAGGAGGAACAGATCTCGAGATTCATATTTCTAGAACGATTAAACTTGAATTGAAACAACTAAATTATTAAATGTGTAAAACATCAACAAAAAACTAAATAATTATAATCAACGATATGACCCGCTCTGATACCACTTTTAGGTTCTGGGTGTAGTGGAAGCGCATTGGTGGGTTTGCCCAACTTTAATTTTAACGTTAAACAAATTTCAATTCGAGATCCATCACGGTGTAAAATGCCGAATCTTCGAAATAGAACGAGGAACGAAAAACTTAAGAGGGAATCCCAGAACCATAGAGATAGGATCATCATATGTTGGTTATAATTAATTTAATTAATTCACAGGAATTACCTTGGTGGAATTATTTCTTCGTTGATGTCTCCGGTCACGATCCTGTGATCCGTCGTTGCGTCGTAGAATCCAAGTGTAGGATTCCTCTAGTGGTGATCCACACGTGTGCCACGTATCTCTGGATGTCACTGACGGGATCTATGGGTGCTAGCGCAGAAGAACCTTCGCTTTCGATGTCCGTCTTCGATCGCCTTAGTCTCTCGGTCTTGAGAGCATTCTTGGAGGAAGGAGTTCTTTCAGCCTTGAAATAATTTTCCAGAATTCTTGTACACAATGATTCTCTTGTGGAAAAGTGTTGGGGTTGTGAGGATATTTATAATCGGGTTTGAGGTTATATAGTTATGACAATAAATAAATGTTTTATGCATTTTATTTATTTCATTAACTCTTATTGAAAACCCCCATGTCGAATTATTAATTCCTTGAAATTCGCCCACACTGATTATAATAAATATCATTTAATAAAGCAACATTATATCCTCAAAATCCCAACTGGAAAAAATACACGGCATGTAATCATTAATACACGGTGTCTACTCATTTTCCATAAAACTACACGACGTGTATATTTAATATACATGGTGTGTACTTTTATTTTCCTTTATTTCCTCCACCACATTTATTAGACCTTGAGTAATGGCTATTTATTTCTTAAATAAATGTAACTGCATTACTCGCTAATAAACATATTATTTTGCCCACAATATATTCTCTCAAATAACTAGTGTCGAAATAAATGTGATCAGGCATCCTTAAATAATTATTAAACCACTATCGGGAATAATCTTTATTTAACTTGTTAAATTAATATTTAACTGAGATACATGGACACACTTAGTGTGTGACCCTCTAGGCCTCTTTCTTAGTGGCATTAGGCAGAGCCTGCCTAAAGTCCAAGGTTAGCGTCTAGCAACACGCCAAGGCACCCATAGAGAAAGAAGTTAACGTCGCAATGACGTGTCACCTCATATGAATGATTACCGTGTAATATAATCCCTTTTTCTCGATATCTCTAATCAAGTGGGTTGCATGCTAGTGCCATCAACCCATGTGCTCGATTATTCTTTCTTTGACTTCCCGGAATTGAACTCGCCCATACCTTACCATGGCCATGGATTTATTTAGGCTATATCAATTCCATCAAAGGGCCTAAGATATCTACTTATGTTATGGAATAGAAGGGACAAATACTTTCTTGTATTATCTATTAATGAAGTATTAATCATGATGCACCCAACGTATCCTACCTCACTGTGAACAGTGTGTCATCACAATTTTCGTCAATACATCTAAGTGCATGAGTTGTAAAACCTATTAATAGTAATCTTAAAGTATAAGGACCAATACACACGTCCATAGATAGGAACATCTAATGACACTATGAAATGTGGATTTCCTACTGGCAGGCCTCGTTCTCATAATATCCTCCTAGATATTACCAAGGGCGCACACCATGAGAAGGTTCCTCAAAGTTTTATGAGTCCTCACCCCAAATGACCTGTATTATTTGTGCCCCTAAAATAATATCATCCGACCATAGAACATATATTCAAGAACAGTGTTATGGCACTTCTAGGTTCTCATCATAGCAGGGATCCACTATGACCTTTTAATGCAACAGCTATCCTTAGGACATTATCACATGCATTGTCACGCATAAGAACAACCAAGATGTGATAAGGATTTTATTAATGAATAAAGTACAAGTCAGTTGGTTCTAGGCCACCAACTCCAACACATTCAACCACAAAGGTTCTCTCTAGCACCCTAACATAAGTAAGAATTCATAGAGGAATAGTGCTGGCTCATATGTCCCTAAACACACCCCGCTCAGAGGTCCGATCCCTGAATCACTTACCATACTGTATTTATCAAGTACTTGGGATAATCGGTACGCCTCGATGAATACTCAGCTACCGACATGTCGTCCTACCGAAGCTGTAGAAGCTCTAGGGAACTCTCATCCCTTAGCTCTTTATGGAAAGATACCCCCTTCTCTGAGGAATGTTCTCAAGCTTTCCAGATTAAGTCACCTCTTCACAAGATCAGGGTAATCTAAACCCTGTCATCGTCCTGCTGATCCACATAGAAGGCTCTCTACTAGGACCGCCATTTGATCGGATGGCACCCTGGCTAGATGGAAACTCGGATACCTCCTCAATCTAGTCCTTAGTCTCCTATGAGTTGGTATTGCATCAAAACTTGAGGGGTATCTGCTGCTGAAACACGTGTAAGGCACTAAGCCTACATGTTTCTTCTACTGGTACCATCGGTTATAACTGCTGACTAACTGGCAGTGATATAGCTGACACACTACCCAAAGGTACTATCTCAGGCAACGATCCGTGTACCAAAGCCTCATAACTATGTGGACCATCCTCATGGTCACTCACTGGAAAAGACTAGAAGCTAAGATCACCATCTTCTCTACTGGTGTCCCAGCTAGGCGGAAAACTCTATCCACAGCCTCCATCCAGTCCTCATCCGCCTACGGGTCCATCTCGCCTCAGAACCTCAGAGGCCTCTGCTGCTGAAATTCGTGCAACGTGATCAGTCGGCGTGCACCCTCTGTTGGTGGGATGGTGTCAACGGCTACCCAACGGGTAGTGGTGCTGTTGGTACACCACCTGGAGGTGCTAAAATCATAAGAGGGCCCTACACCGAGGCCACATCGTTTGGTGGGCCTTCGTCGTGTACTCTCTCAGGAATCCTAGCTGGCTGTCTAAGCGGTGGCATCCTGATAAGGAACAGGTGCGCCACAATCATTAAGTTATACCTAGGGAGATGACTCCAAATAATTCAAAAAAAACTTTTCAAAAACTCACCCAATCAGTGCTTTCGTGCGCTGAGTCGAAAATAAGAATTTAGGGTCCTTGTGTATGGATACGTTGGCCATCATACCAACACTGGACTCCCCAAACTAAAAACCACACTCAAAACACTTAACACTATTGCCACATAGAAAAGATCAAAGTCCTAGTTCTTTGGTAGAACTGAAATCCTCTAATACCACTTTGTCATGACCCATCTCTCGGGGATTGTGCCGTGACTACCCCAAGCCCGCCTTCCATAGGCCAGGGGATGATGACTAGCATCGAAAGGAATATTCAGTAAAATCGGGAAGACATTGCCTTTAAAATTGTACAAACACATGGTCTGAGAACACAATAAGAAGAAACTGTGAATCAACTGATGTTGTAAAAGAGTGCTAAATGCAAAGGGGCCAGAATACAAGCCCAACTGGAAAAGTACAAGTACAACTGAAAAGTACAAAACAACTGAAAGGTGAAAACCAGCTCTTGGATTGTCCACCATGAATCCTACCTAAAGGGTAGGTACAACTCAGGATTAGTGGTCCCTGCGTCGTGTCACACCAAACGGTCCACCCTGGATCCTACCTGAAGGTTAGGTACCGATCGCCTTATCACCACTCCACGTCCGTCCGTCTCCTCCGCGTAGAGACAGGTCCTAGCTCCCTCAAAGCTCAACCCAGCTACTCATCGTCTTCACAAGACACAACATGGTGCGAGTGAATCCCATGAAGGTGTGAGTATAACAACACTCATTAGGGACCCCGAGACCCCGAAGGTCTCCTAGAATTCCACAAAGAAAAACCACAGGGTAACACCACAAAGGCAATGAACCACACAGGTAAAGTACCACATATCATAACCTCAATCACAAGAACAAAGTAAAGATAGCTCACACTAGGTTTTTTTCTAGGGGTAGAAGGGTTATCATATCATCAAACTCCTCGGATACTGGATAAATCCTCCTCTATCAAGTACAGTGGTCCTGCTGGGTCACACAGAGCCGCTTCCCACTAACCTTGAACTGCTGTGGTACCCATCCCTGATGGGTACCGTGGGCATGCTGGGTCACACAGAGCCAATTCCCATCGTGGGCATGCTGGGTCACACAGAGCCGCTCCCCACCGTGGGCCTACTCGGTCACACAAAGCTGCTTCCCACTGGGCCAATCATCAAGCAGTCTTCAGGTCTCAGCCAACCGCAGGGTTCCATATGTAGTCTTCTTGGGAGAATAGCTCCTCAATCCACTCATTCAATATTGATATCCACGGAAGTCACCACAATATATATTCTATAATAGTAACTGTAGCATTGTCAGTCACAAACCTCTAACTCCTCAGCCGCTGGAGAAATCCTCCTCTATCGAGTGCAGTGGGCCTGCCGGGTCACACAGAGCCACTTCCCACTAACCTTTAACTCTTGTGGTACTCATCCCTGATGGGTACTATGGTCATGTTGGGTCACACAGAGCTGCTTCCCACCTTGGCCATCATCAAGTAGTCTTCAGGTCTCAGCCAGCTGCAGGGTTCCGTACATAGCGCGCTTGGGAGAACTGCTCCTTAAGCCATCAGTCGTATTACAAATGGTACAAAGTCTTACAAGGAAGTGACTCAATGATCCTCTATTTCATAATGTTTCTAACACTATATACGGCATGTCAATCGGACGCTCGGTCTATGCGTTAATGGAATTTCAGTGCTGAGGGCCTGGTTGGATTCGGGTGCGATCCAACCCAGTCGTACTCCAAGTTTCTCCAAAAGTCTCATGGAGTAGATCAAAAGGACCATATCACTCAAAGGATCCCAATGCCACAGAAGGTTCATCGAATAGACATCCGGTTCTCAAGATAAGGCCCTTTAAGTGTTTTTGGGACCAGGTCTGGTCCGACCCGGTCGGACAGACCCAGTCGGACCGACCCAGCCTGGGCTGGGCTGAGGTCCATCCCGACCCACAAAAGTGGTGGCCTGTAAGGGCGACCCAGATTGTATAGGGCGGGGCCCGCAAAGGGGCGGCTCGGCCCGCGGTGGGGCACGACCCGGCCCGCTGGGCGGTGGGGCACGACCCGACCCACTGGGCGGCAGGTCGGTCTGCTGGATCGACCCAGTGGTGCCACCCGCCTGGAGGCGCTGGCCGCCAGGGACACCCGGAAGCGATCCGTTCGGGTAGGGCTGATGTGGCGCGGGGCCACGTCTGCGGGTCAACCCTTGGGGGTTGACCCAACATGATGCCACGTGGCGCCGTGGGTCCTCTATTCCGCGACCGATGGGCCGCGGGTCCTCCGCTGAGCGCGCCGCTGGTGCGCGCCCCGTCAACTGGCCGCCAGTTAGACTGGCACCCCCTGCTCCTACTATGGCCATCGTAGGCTGCGGCCTTGCTGCCACGTGGGTGTGCCACCGGGGGTGCGCCCCACCTCCGCTCTGCCGACTCCGTAGTGGCCAGCCGGCTTTCTGGCTGACCTCTCCTCCGGTCGTTGCAGTTGATGAGCCACAACCCTCCTTGTTCATCAGTGGCGCACGACGGTGTGTCGTTCCTCCTCTGTGGCCGGTCGGTGCTGGCCACTTTGACGACCGTCGGAGCTTTGTATCGCGACCTCCCCTTGCGGCATGTGTTGACGCGCTATACACCATGTAGTTGATCGGTGTCGTCGCACTGTCGGTATTTCATGGAGGCATAAGGATGTAACAAATATAGTGGAGGGTTCGGGATGGGTTCATTAGGCTCGCGCCCTCCGTGTTAGCTCATAACACGAGGGGGGTTAAGGGTTTAATAACAATTGAATTAAACAGCCAGATAAACCCTATAGGATTCCCTGCAATGACCTTCTGCAAGGACGAATGAATCGTGGGTCAACCCGTTAGTCAGTTGACTCACGTTCTTCAGGTTATTCAAGAAAGGGGAAGAGGAAATCAATTAAAAGCATAAACAAATAATCCCCCTACCTCAATTTTGTTGGAGATTGTCTTCATTTGAGTAAGTGTTGACATTTGTTGTCCCCGCAACAAGCCTCCAACAACACCGCTCGATCATCATTCTTCCTTTCATGGTTCGGGGTCACTCGTCACCACCCGCTGGAACAGACTTTGTCCTCCAAGTGTTGGGAATCGCGACACTTTACCAGAGCTTCGTCACTTGGTGAAGTCATGCTAATTCCTCCCCTCAAGCTCAATATAAATAGGAGAGGGGGAGGGTAAGTAACGATCGTGGAATTTATGAAGGTTCATTTAATAGGAACCTTCCTAAATTTCAACAACGCTGTTACTTAGTATTTGAAGGGTCAATCCATTTAATGGCTTGACTCACCACTTGTCCCACACTACCACTTGTCTGTTGGTGGAAAAGAAATAAAATAGTGAGATTATTTTATTTCATTTCCTTTTAAAAGTCACAAAAAATAACTTCTTCTTCAGACCTACTGCGGTTAAAGTAAAGTCTCCCTTAAGAGAATCCTGGTGATGCAGATTCAATGGTACCCTCTTATTTTTAATCTGATCACCGGTTCAAAAGTTAGAAAATTCCGCTCGTGCGTTTACTGAATGTACCCAAAAAAAAGTTTGTAAAATTAATAACAGTCACCCTTGACCTATGCCGGTCAAGTTTAGGCTATGCCTAAGTGAAAAACACCCCAACTAACGCAACGGTACTCTTGGATTTTCAATCCAAGTTATCGTTTAAAAGTTATGGATTTTACAATAAAATAATTGTCGCTTAATTATTTTATTTACGGTCAAAAACTAACTTTCACCGGTGGCCCGCGTCGGCCAATGTTATTATCTACCTAAAAAAAGCATACCCTCACAAGTTCAGCGGTGGTCTCAGATTCTTAATCTGTGTTACCATTTGTGAGTTATAATCATTTGAAAAATAAAATAATTTATTTTATTATTTTATTTACGGTTATGCCATTTTTGGGTTTTCTAACAGGAGGTCTGCGCCGACTAAACGTAAGTCGCGCCTAGAGTAAACCCGCCATCCTGAATGCAATGGTGCCCTCATATTTTTAATCCGGGCAACCATTTAAGAGTTATTCCACTTTTTTAGGAAAACTGCTTACGTGCACTATTTAATGTTTAATAAAACTTCGACAGACCATTCTGGGCACTCCGGGCCTCGGAATCACACGCTGTCAGATTTCGCGGTCTCAAAATAATTCCATATAATTAAAAAAAATTATACGGAATTTCTGGGACATTACATCTTTGTATTTTCATTAAGTCGTTCTCTCATCTCTCTAATCAAATGAGGGGGTAGAGGCCTATTTATAGGTGTTGCCTCCCATTCACAAAGCACACACCTTTCGCGAATCTCAATTCCTTTCGCGAAGCTCACTGCCCTTTGGGTTTGTTGACAATTCTTCACATTTTGATACCTCATTAAAGATCCTTCCATCTTCTTCCAAAATTCGATTCTTACGATTCAAATAGTGATCAAGGATTTACTCACCACAAACTCTAGTACCTCATAATCCATGCTTTGTGTGAGAAACAAGAGTAGCATGATAAGTTCATCAAGGAATCACTTCATTCCAAAAAAACTCAACTTCTTTCATCACAAACCCCATATATTGTAATATATAACCATTAATCGACTGTCTTTAGTATTTTCATATTTAAAACTCCCCATACTTTGATGCTCCCCATATCATCTTCTCCCCCTATTTTGATTATGATATTTTATCCCCCTTTTATAGCCACAACTTCTCCCCCTTTGTCAACGAACCTAAAGGTCACTCCTTTGTGGTATTCAATAGGGTAAAGAACACATATTAGAAAATTAGGGAAAAAATTTATACCTTGGGGAGAGGGAGTCTGAAAAACTCTCAGTGCTTTATTCGACCCATATAGAAACTTTATCAGCCAAAAAACTATGTTCTCATCTTCATGAATGAGAAATCCATTTGGCTGCTCGATATACACTTCTTCTTCCAAAACCCCATTCAAAAATATTGAATTGACATACATCTGGAAAAAATTTATTTTTTCCCACTATTATGGCCAAGAATAATATGATTGTCTCTGGACTCACAATAGGTGAAAATGTTTCATCAACATCGATACCCTCACTCTTGGAGCACCCTTTTGCACACAAGTCGTGTTTTGTTTAGAATCATCGTATCATCTTCATTCATCTTGCTGTGGAAGATTCATTAGGTCTCGATGACATTCTTATCTATTGGTCTCAAATAGTCTCCCAAAAAACCTCCAATATTGGACTAATATAAATCATTAATACCAATTATTTATCTGAATTTAGATATTGAATTACTCTTCAGGCGGGGATACAACTTGTTGGAAACACTTTTAATCTTCTCTTGCAGCTTCTTGGTATCCTGAAAATAGTTAGCTAATACCATATTGTTAGAAAAAATATCATGAATCACATAAATGTTTCTACTTCTCCCCCAATCAATATTATTTCGATGAACAAATAACACTCAAACTGAGGAATGATTCCATTGGTTAAATATTCAATGCAACTTAGAACCACTGGATCATTCAAGTATATATTTGACAAATCTTTAGCTTAACCTCTAAATATTTATCATATAATATCCATTTTCCACATAACACGACATTTAGATACTGATTTGAAAAATAAAGTTGTTGTGTAGCACATTTGATACCATATATTAATTTCAAGAGATCATATTATTCTTATTTCATATATCTCTATTAAACTTTATGCACTCATTCCCTTTCAGAACACACACACCCATGGATTGTATCCCCCCTTAGTTATGCACACCTTTTATAAGATATTAGAAAATTTTAATACATTCAAATAGGGGTTCCTCTGGAATCCTCAAAAAGAGGATTGTGGTCAATCCTGATGGATCAACCCTTTAATACTTTCATGAAAAGCACTATACTCTTTATGTGCCTATTCCAACTGCCCATCCAACTTAAAATGTTTTGGTCATATGACTAGATATTCTCTACCCATATGTGGATTCTTCTTCTGATATGAAGATTTTTTAGGTTTGGTATTTTTTTAAATTTGGGGTTTAAATCCACTAGTAGAATTTTAATTCTTTGATGATCCATAAAAATGATATTTTTCATGACTCTTTCATTGAGTAGGAATCCTTAAATTGGTCATCTACTCTTATCTCATCCTCTAATGGAGGGTTATTTATCTTGCCTTCACTTCTTTCCTTGTGGCATGAAATGTGGTTTTTTCAAGGAATTCCCTATTCAATTTACCTATATTAGTTATCCAAGTCATGTCACACTTTCTTGTTGGGGTGAATCTTTCACTAAACTTAAATTAATTTTACTCACAACTAGAGCATCTTCTCCCTTTTTTATTCATAATTGTTTACATTATTTGCAGGTGAGATTTTTTGAGTGTAACAGAGGAGGTGATTGCTACACCTTTTGTTGACATTCTTGTGTATCCCCTAAGGATGTTAAGCTATTTTTCAACTTATCATTTTGTCTTACAATATATGATTTTTTGGTATACACTTTCAGGGTTATGGATCTCCTTCTGGGTTCCTTTTCCTTCCCTTCTTTATTCTAGATTCAATATCTTCACAAATAACCATGATTGGCACATATAAAACATCTCCCATTAAAGACATACATTGTGTCATCATTTTTCATTTGAGATGTTGATAAAACTAGAGTTATTCTTCTAAAATCGAGCTCCTGGGATTCTTAACACATACTCATAGTGTGTGCCGGTCTTCTATAATATCATTCAATGAGTAAATATTTTCACTATCTGATTCATCCATACCATTATTCATCACATTTCTAATTTCCTTCAATTTAATTAAACTATTTCCATTTAAACTTCCACACCGAGGAATACAACCAAACTTCTACTTCTTCTTTGAAGTTTTTCCCTTTTCAATGGAACAATGAGATAAGAGTAGATTGAAACTTTAATTTCAACAATCGAATGAACCAAGTTGAAGAAAAAAACTAATAAAATAAACCAATGCTATGATACCAATTATTAGGCCCAAAAGGGGATTATATAACTAGAGAGGTGGGGGTGAATCAGGGTATGAATATTCTTTTCAAAATTATTCTCACCCCACTAGATCTCGACCTCTTTATTATAATGGCCACTTTATTCTATCTTAAGTGTTTATGCTGATATTATTATTTCATTATTTATCAGATGATGATTCATTGAAAGTAAAGTAGGATATAAAGCACAAGGACAGACATATTTTTACTTGGTTCACCATAATTGGGCTACATCCAAGGAGCATACAATGACAATGTAATGATGTACCAAATACACTAAGTCACACTGTCAATACAAGTTTCACAATAGATCACTTATATTCTCAGGCTCACCACCTTAACAAATTTAGAGCACACTCATTATCCCTCTTGGTTTAAAACTAATCACAATGTATGAGCTCACTGCTCTCACAACTGATGTGTGCTTATTTCTCCTTTAGAAGAATCTTCTTTTGATTACTTGAATAAATATTTTTTACACCTCATTTGGTGCATTATTAAGTTCTACATTCATTTGATTGATGAATACCCCTTTACCATAGAATTATTGGGAAATCCCTTAAAGTTTTTGAAGCTCACTGCTTACACAAATCTTAGTTTCTTTGCAAATCTCACTTAGCCTTCATGATTCTCACAAATTTTGTGAAGCACAAAAATTTTGCAAATCTTGTTTCCTTTCATGAAGCACACACCTTTTTCAAAGCTCACCTCCTTTTTTGAAGATCATTACCTTTCGTAAAGCACACACCATTCACAAATCGCATACCTTTCACAAATCATAGATTTCCATTGTGATGCTCATTACTTTCATGAAGCATAGAAAACCTTTATGAAGCTCAATACTTTCTCTATGTTTACAAATTTCAGTCAGATTACATAGCCTTAGTGAACTTCCATTCTTCGTGAACTTTTTTGTGAAAATAACCTTCATGAATCACCTTCAAGAATTCAGAGCCTTTGTAATTTCATTAAGGGCAATTCTCAGCTCTTTTCTCAAATGATGGGAGTAAAGACCTATTTATCGGTGTTTCCTACCATTCTAGAAGCTTCCAAGATCACCAATACCTTTTCAAAAATCTCTCCAAATTTGTTCTTAAATATCTCTATTTTCATGAAGCACTGGATAAATTTTCCTATTCGCTAAGATTCTCGTACGCGTGAAGATTTATTATCTTTCCATTGCGTGTTCATGGTCATCTACACCTTTGCATAACCCAGCCTTGACGACACCAAATTCCTTCGAAAACCTCCATTACTTCATAAAACTTCAATGTTCATGAAATGCATGAATTTTCAATATTTTTATGGGGCATTCATAGAAATACAACTTTTGTGATGATTGATCCATCGTCCAAATTTTGGACCCAAAAAATTTGGAAAACACTAGGAAACAATGCTACCTTATATACACAATTTTCTTAACCGCTTACAGGGAATCCATTCCCTTTTCTTGGATCTTTGTCAACATACCGTGTCAAAAATCTCTCTGTAACTTCATAAATGACCTTGGAAACCTGCTTTGTCAACAAACACAATGAACCCAAAAACACTGCAATGTTACTTTGAGGGATTTTTCCCAACAATCTCCCCATTTGGGTTTTTTTAAAAAATTCTTTATATTCTTACACCTCTATAAATCTTCTTCCCTCTTCTTATAAAAATCTTTTTTTTTGATTTAGATAGCTATCATAGATTTACTCACCACACACTCTAAGCCTACATGAGCGATCTTCGGTATGAGAAACAATAGTAGCATGAAAAGTTCATCAATTAATAACTTCATTAAAAAAACAATAAATTTATTTCATCACAAACCCCACATATTCTGATATATAACCTTTGATCAAATATCTTTAGCATCGTCGGATTTAAAACTCCCCCTACCTTGTTTCCCCCCATATCATCTTCTCCCTATATCTTGATTAAGATATTTTCTTCCCCTTTTATACCCACAACTTCTCTCCCCTTTTCAATGAACCTCAAGGTCACTCTTTTGTGGTTTTACACAAGGTAAAGAACACATATCAACACTTTAGAAAAAATACATCATACCTTGGGGAGAGGGGGTACCACATCCACACTTTTTCATGAGTGGAGAGTCGACAGAACTCCAAGAGCTAGATAATGTCACTCAAACTCCTATTTAGGTAAATCCTTTATCAGAATGTCTGTAACCTATAGTTCTGTAGGCACATAATCCATCTTCATAAGTGTGTTCTCCACATTATCCTTGATAAAATGATACTTGATTTAAATGTTCTTCATCCGTGAGTGATGGACTTGATTTTTTATAAGATTTATAGAAATTTAATTATCACAATGGATTCTGATCTGATACTTAACTTCAAATACCAAACCATCAAGATACTGCTTCATCCACAATAACTTTATTTGAGCTTGAGTTTTTTCAATATATTAAGCTTCTTCGGTGTTCAATGAAATGCAATCTTGTTTCTTGCTTAGCCAAGAAATACACAACATGCCAAGATAGAATCCACCACCTAATATTGATTTTCTATCATCTACTGATCCATCCCAATCTACATCTATATATCCCAATAATTCTTGTTGATATTTGTTATTGTATAACAAACCAAAATCCACCATCCCCTTAATATATCGAAGTATTATTTTTTACTATAAGTAAGCGTCTTTCCTTGATATTTATTTGATACCGTGATAATTAGAATGTGGAAAAAATAATATACGATTGTGTTGTTATTAATTACAACAGAATTCTAATGATATTCCTATATTCTATGACATTAATGACTTTGCATTCATCATCTCATGATAGTTTCACCTGGGTAGCTACTAGAGTCATCATCTGATTGGAATTATCCCTTCCAAATCATCTTAGAACCTCATTGAAAAACTTTTATTATGAAATAAATGTTCCATTCCTTCCTTGTGTTTCCTGTAAACCATGGAAAAAGGTTATTTCACCAATTATTGACATTTCATACTCATTTTTCATGAATTTGGATTTTTTTTCACTGTGCTTCATTTGTTCCACCAAATATTATGTTGTGGACATACACCAGCAACATCATCATTTGATTACTATCATAGTTGACATATAGATTGTAATAAACTCCACCATACTTAAAACATAGATTCTTCAAAAATCGATTGAGCATTGAATACCATGATCACGATGCTTGCCTCAACCCATATAGCACCTTTCTCAGATGACAAACTCTATTCTCATCTTCATGAATGAGAAAACCATCTGGATACTTGATATACACTTCTTCTTCTATAACCCCACTAAAAAATGTAGACTTGACATTCAACTAGAAAACATTGAAATTTTGTTGCACTACTATAGTCAAGAATAATCAGATTGTCTCTAGCCTTGAAACAGGTGAAAATGTTTCATCAATATCAATACCCTTTCTCTTAGAGTACCCTTTTCACACAAGATATACTTTGTTTCAAATCATTGTATCATCTTCATTCAACTTGTTGCAGAAGACTCATTTGGTCCTAATGAAATTCTTATCGATTAGTCTCAAAATAGTCTCCCAGAAAACCTCCATCATTAGACTGATATAAATCATTAATAACAATTTTTGAGATGAATCCAGATGTTGAATTACTCTTCAAAACAAGGAGACCACTTGTTGGAAACACTGTTAATCTTATCTTGTAGCTTCTTGTTATCCTGAAAATAGCCAGCTGATACCATATTGTCAGAAATAAATAGATAATCATAAATCAAATGAATGTTTCTACTTATCCTATGATAAGTTTTCTTTCAGTGAATAAATAACACTCAAACTAAGGCATGAATCCAATGGTTTAATATTAAATGCGACTTAGAACCACCAGATCATTAAATTATAGATTTAACAGCTTTTCTGTTTCACATTAGAATCTTCATCATATAATCTCCATTTTCCAAAGCACACAACTTTCATATACTAAATCAAAAAATATAGTTGTTATGTAACACCAATTTTTCAATTTTATACCATATGTAAATTTTAAGAGCTTAGATTCTTCTTTTTTCATGTATCTCTATTCAAATTTATGCACTCGTTCCCTTTCAACATGTACACACCCCGTGGATTATATCTCCCCCTTCTTCTTTCACACCTTTTAGTAGATATTAGAAATATTTAATACATTCGGAGTGGGGTTCCTTTGTAATACTCAAGAATAATATTATGGTTGATCTTAATGGATCAACCCTTTAATACTTTCTTGCTAATAATTGTACTCTCTCTATGCCTATTCCAACTGCCCAACCAACTTCAACTGTTCTAGCCACATGACTAGATTTTTCTTTACCCACACACCGATTCTTCTTCTAATATGTATATTTTTTAGGTGTGTTATTTTTCACAATTTGGGGTTTAAACCCACTAGTATAAATTCTTTTCTTTGATGCCTCACTGAATTTCCATTTTTCATGACTCTTTATTTAAGTAGGATTCTTTTAACTAGTCATCTACTTTTGTCTCATCCTCCATTGGAGGGTTCTTTCTCATTCCTTCACTTCTTTCCATGTGGAATGAAATGTTCATTTGTCATGATATTCTATATTCAATTTCCTTGTATCAGTTATACAATTCATGTCACCCTTTCTTGTTGGGGGTGAATCTTTCCCTGAACATTCATTATCATTACTGAAAACTGGAGCATCTACTCCTTTTTTTATACAAGTTTTTTTCACAATCTTTCTAGGTAAAATTTTGTGAGTGTAATAGAGGAGGTGATAAATAAGGCTTTTGTTTAGCTCCATTTATATCCCCTGAGTTTGTAAACCTATTTTTCAACTTATCATGTTATCTTCCAATATATTATTTTTTGGTATACACTGTTGGAGTTAGGGATCTCCTTCTTGGTTAATTTTCCTTCCCTTCTTTCTTCCAGCTGAATTATCCTTCCAAATTCCCATGATTGGAACATATAAAACATATCCCTTTAAATACATACCTCACATCATCATTTTTTGGTTGAGATATTGATACAACTAGAGTTATTATTCTGAAATTGAGCTTCTGGACTTCTGGACACATACTCATAGTGTGTCCCAGTCATCCACAATAGTAACATTTCTTGTCTACTTTCTTATAAGAGAATATTCTTTCTGATTTCTCAATATGATTAGGATTATTGTCATTTTTGGAAGTATTTTTGTCTTCAAATCATGAAATATATTCCCAAGCCTAAAAAAAACTTGAAGTATGACCTATAAGACTGAAAATTTCTCCAGGGATCATTCCCATCATCCTCTGAATTAAATAAACTAATGAATTTTCTATTTTCAATCACCACTGATCCTATAGTTTCCTATAAGAGTCATGTTCTTTAATTTTTTCTTTTATCTTTTAAATTTCTCTATGTGATTCTTGGTCAACGACACTACAGGTGTAGTAGTTTTTGGTGATGATTCCATACCAAATATAGTTGACAGAGTAGGAATATAAATCATCCCCCATACAATCCTAGGATTCTCATTCCCTAAAATGATTACAATTGCATTGTTTTGGGAAACTGATAATTATTGTGAAGGGTTCACATCCCATGCTTCTTGAATTTTAACCTGTTAATAAAAAAATATTAATAATGATTTTTTTCAATTATCTAAACTTCATAATATTATATAATTAATAAAATTTTCATTAATATTTATTGTTATTACATTGCTATAAAAATTTAATAACGAAAAATAAACTATAACAACAAACATGAAGTAAACCCAATTAACTAGGGCTAGTTACATGGATCAAAAGGCGCAAATAGATCTAATTGACACTTTTAATCCATATATATATCCCCATTTAATTGGGTTTAAGGATTTGTATTGTAATTTATCTTTCATTATCATGTTTTTATAGTAATAAAATCACATTAAATATTAATGAAAATTACTTACTCCCATGTCTCTGGTAGGTTTATTCACAAAATTTCAATTGGGTTTATTATGAACTTTAAGCCACATCTTTGTTTGGTCAACCAAATATCCTAATTAATTATACTTTATAAATATATATATATATATATACCACTAAAAAACCTTTATTTATAATAAAATAATAGAAATAATAATGGGTAAAATACAACCAAGAATGTAATTTTTCTAGAAAAAAATATGAGAGCCAGCGATATGAGGAATGAATTGTTTTTCACGATTCATAATATTTTTTTGTGATAATTTATAAAAAATAAAAACATTAATAAAAATTATAATTTTATTGTTTTTATGTTATTAAGATATTGTAAAATATTCAATTACCTCATGAGATACATCTTTGTTACTGTCAATAAACATCTTTCACTGCTCACAAGACATGCCTTCAAACACTTTTTCATACATTTTTCTAGATCTCAAAGATGTGTCATTAAACTCATTCCATAATCTCCATTTAAAATATCTATATTTATTGACCAAATTTTTCAGATCCCGTGGGTGTAAAATAGAGTCAGGGACATCAAAATCAAAAAACTTCTATAAATAAAAAACATAACAATTTATAAGTATATTAATTAATTAATCAAGCCTTTTAAATTAGTTAACAGTGAATATTAAATTAATATTACCTTTACATGGTTATCAAATGTGTCATCTTTTTGAGATGTGGGAATATTACTATAATCATTCTAATTAATGGGAGATATCTCCATCTCACAAGCAATATTCCTAAGAATTTTTCTAGAGATCTCAATAGCATCACCGGTAGGAACCCTAAACTCATCAAATAGAATGATAATCTTGAAGTCTTTCAGGTCTCATACATCTATTATGTTAATATTTATATCTCTTATATTGTTATATTTATCTTTTTGATAAATAAATTAAACAATTAATAAAATATATTGATATTCCCTAGATAGATGGGTGACCAGCTGTTCCATCACTGGAGGTGCATCACACGAGGGGCTACCAACACCATCTGGGGAAACTGTTGGCTCGCTAGAATTATTTGGTACACCATAATCACTCGGATCCACTAAACCTGACAGAAGTGGTGGTGTGCTATGATATTTTGATCAGCTAGGATCTCAAAGTTTTTACATTTTTTATATTCTTATAATTAAAATGGTTCATAATATATTCAATGTATAAAAAATGTATGAGTAAAATATTTTTATAAAAAAGGAAAAAATATAACAATGTATACATGTAAAAAACACTTATAAATGAGAAAATTTAATATAGTTTCACTATAAATTTATACATTCAAATATATTCATCTTCATTGTATTCATTATTATCAACTTCCATTACAACAAGTACTTCATTTTCACCATATATTTCAAGTTCTATTGTTTCAATATTATCAAGAAAAAATGTTCAATGTTTTGTGGTTGATGAGGTTCAATTTCAAAAAGTTCCAATTAACCTTTATCACCTATATCATACAAGTCGATATGTTTTAAGTTTTCAAAAAAAATCCAACCATTATATATTTCATCATCCACATAATAAACCATCATCTCTTGTGAAGCCAAAAAAATAGATTGGGCTATGTATGCTCAATGGTATGGATCAGGTGTGAGAAGTTGAGGGAAGTAAAATGTAATGAATATTTCAATATACCCCTATCAATGTTGACCCACTTTCATTTGTATAAGACAACTGAAAATTTAACATGATTGTTTAATTCGATTAAATCAATAATCTTTCCAAAGTATCCAACCTATAAAAGTGTAAATACACTTCTATTTTGAGTTTCCAAGTCTTCTTCATGGTAAATTATACAAAACTAAAAGCCATGAATGTTGTAGGTATCGAATCTCTTAGCCTTCCTTAGAGTAACTTGAGCCAAAAACTTCAAATAATATGATATTTCAAATTGATTATCAACATTAATTATCTAGAAAATAATATATAAGGTGTTACTTATAATATAGAAAAAATAACTACACATCAATATTAATAATATGAGTATATACTGACACGATGGGCAGACCATTCGATAATCTCCTTATTAACAAATTTTTGTTAATTCTAGATCGTTTCAAGCTCGGCACCTTAGTCGCCTATTTATTTTTAATCTAAATTAATCAATAAATGTATCTTCAATAAGACTATTGAGTAACACATATTTATGCACTTGTAGTAACTCTAATTTAGTAAGTGTAAAATTTTAACCAATTACAACAGGTTGTCAAATAATTGGAAATATTGATGACTAGTTTTTAGAATGAGAATTAGTGGAGATGTCATCAACACATCAAAAAAGATTTAATCTATTCTCAATCCCATGAAAATACCTAAAATAAAAGTTCAATCACTCTTCAACTATGTAACCTTCATCAATATATACTTTTTGTTTAGCTTTATTCCTCACATATGATTTCCAGTGATCTAAGTACCTGATGAAAAAAATAAGAAACATATAAAAAAATTACACAATTATTTAATAAAATTGAATTCATCAATGAAAATAAAAAATATATTAGCATAACTCTCAATTGGATACACCCATATATAGTTTACCAGTCCACCAAGGTTAGCTTCTTCAACCAAATAAACAATCAAATGAATTATGACTATGAAAAATTAAGTGGGAAAATAACATCTCCAAATGAAAAAGTTTCAAAAAAAATATTTCTTGAAGTTTATCAAGCTTAATTTGATTTAGATTTTTTTTAATAATATCTTTAAAGAAGGTACACAAATCAACTAGAACTACAATTACTTTTTCAATTAATGTATTACGCAATTCCAATAGCAACAACTACTTCATCAGAATATGTGAGACGTGGATTTTAAATCCATGTAACTTTCGATGTTTTAAGTCAACACACCTTGAAATATTACTTGAATATCCATATTTTACTTTTATATTCTTTAATGTTTGAATTAATACATTTTTCTAAAAAAAATTCAATATAAAAATAGGTAAAGGATACTTTCTATTCCCATTTTCCCACAAACCATTATTTATCTTCATTGATTCCAAATCCTTGCGAGAATTAAGATGATACTTTAATTTACCCTGCACATTAAGAAATATAAAAATCATATTTTCATATGAGTTCTTCTCAATATTCATAATTTCAAGATTATGACATATCAAATTAAACTCCTAAGGAATTTTGAAAAATATACTCATTTTCATCCACTGTTGTGTTTCAAATGCTCCAGATATCGTACCATGTACCCTTTTCTACCATTCTTTAAACTGATTGAATTTTTAAAATTCTACAGTGACATTCATTAATTTTCCAAATATTTTTGAACCAAATATCACCTTTTACAACTTTATCAATTAAATATATCCTTTAAATTGTGTCTTGTTAACCTGAATTTATAAGAAAAATCAATAAATCAACTATGACACATGAAACACTATTTTTTAAAATGAGGTAATCATTGAGGTTCAAAATAAAAATTACAAAATGTACAGGACAAACTAGTTTGATTTTTTCAATCAGATAAGTTTCATAGTCCATGAAAGTCACTAATTGTCCACATTAAAGCGACATGCATTTTGAATATTTTTCTCATTGAAGCATCATATGTTTCCATGTCATCATCCCATAATTCTCATAATTCATTGATTAGAGGTTGAAGGTGTACGTCAATAAAATTTATAAGAATTTGATTTCTAGGAATAATCATTGAAATAATAAATGAAGTCTTATTCATACATATCTATGGAGGTATATTATATGGGATCATAATAACTTTCCATATTTTATAATTTGTACTTAAAGTGCCAAAAGGGTTAAAACCATTAGAATATAATCCCAAACATAAATTCTAGGATCTAAAAATATATATATATAATGAATCAAACACCTTACATGATGTTGAATATTTTGGATTTCTCATCAATCCATCATTGTTAATATCCTGAGTATTCCACTTCATGTCATATGTAGCCTTGGATGACATGAATAATCTTTTCAAGCATGGTTTTAGAGGAAAGTAACATAATACCTTTGCAGGGGTTTTCTTCTTCAGCTTCTTCCTGGTGTTTCATTGATTTAAACTCTTAATGTTTCTCATTGAATTCCATGTTCTTGTATGACATCATATAAATTATTCTTTATTGGACACTTTCCCCTGGTAAAGTATGTAGTCGTTAGGGAATTCATGTATCATTGTATAATCAAGTCCAAGTTTGTTGATGATTTTCATCATCTCGTAGAATGATACAGAGATATTAGTTAGACTAAAATATTCATGAAGAACCTATAAAATCATAGAAAATTTATTTTTAGTGATTCCACAGACACAATTGATATGATACATATTAAGTAGAAAAGACAACTTTGAATAGTTGGCATGCCCTTCATTGATTTCTTTTTGTTTGTCTTCAAAAAATTCATAAAACTCATTTTTTTGGTCACTTAAGTTTTGAAAAATATTAACATACTCCGAATCAATTGAATATTTTTTTAATCTATTAAAATCATGGACATTGTATCTTGCAAATCCAAATACATCATTTATCAAGTTTTGAACCGAATTCTCCTATGGAAAGTCACTTTGTGTTTTGTTGAAAAGATGGTAAATTTTTTAAATTTCCATAACATTTGATTTTCCAAACCAATGGAATACCGAGGTGTGTTTCAAGGTAAATTAATCCAAATTTTATCCATAGGCATTGGATTTTCACTCTTCTCCCTAAACATTCAAATATAAAGATATTAATTTTTAATCAAATTTGTACAATAATTTTTTAACATCACCCAACTTCATCATTAACTAGGGTTGGGTCTAGATTCAACAAAACACAAATTTAACATGAAAATAATTCAATCTGACATGGAAAATATAAACAAAATAAATGAATAAATATTACCCCTCACAATAACAGGGTCAGATGTCATGGAAGAAGATCAGTAAGGTGAGGAGAGGGAAATAGACAACATAGAGGTCGGGGATACGAGCCCAGAAATGTCTGACTCGGACAAAAGTAGGGGAAATCAGAAAGGCATGGAGGAGTACAGGTTGGTGGGGAAGCAGTTAGGGCTCGGCTGCCATTGGGGGTGGTGGTCACCGGTAAATAGGGAAGAGATAACGTCGTTTTGGGGATAATAGATGTCAAGGGGCATCACTATGGTGGGTGTCGAGGGAGGGTGGGTTGGTATTCAGTGGTCATTGATAAGGGAGGGGGAGGGGTCAGGGCCATTAGGGTCAGGTTCGTAGGGGTGGGGGTGGGGTGGGGGTGGGGGTGGGGGTGGGGGATGGGGGATGGGTAAATTAAGGGTTTTTAATAGATATAGTGGTAGTTTTATTAAAATATCCACTAAAAATGGATTTTTTTTATGAAACTGTAACTATATTTTAAATTATATTCAAAAATAATAATTAGAGGAAATTATAGGAAAAGCCGCAAATAAACCACCGCCAAGGCCTCATTTTTTTGTAGTGTGCACTAACACCCAAATTACCATAAATGATGCTTTGAGATCAAAGGAGCATGTTTGGATCACTACTAGAGGGATTCTACTTTGGGTCATATCGATGAAACAATAGTTCAACCAAACAGAGGTTCGAATGATCAATAAAAGTGTAAAAACAATCTCAAGATTGAGATAATTCTTATTTTTAAATTAATTATAAATTTAGCATGAATGGTCCTATATATGCTTTGGATATTCTTGAGTTATGATTTTTCATATATAATCATGAGACATGTCATTATTCATGACGTTCTTATGATTTATTCATTGGATTAAATGAGAAACTATCATCAGGAATAAGATTGATCGACTTCTGTTGCGCCCGTAACCTATAAGAAGTAACAAAAATAGGTAGAAAAATAATTATTTTTACCTAAAGTTTTCTAAATACCAACTCCTACTACCGGTCGAAAGAGGAAAAACCAATGTATGAGACTAATTTCAAAACATAAATTAAAGAAATATTAGGGATTATATCCACTAATATGAAATAACATGAAATAATATGATATAAAAGTCACACTACTTTAGTTTCACTAACAGGTAATCCTTGAAGCAACTCAAAAATAAATCTAGATAAGTATTTAAGGAATCATAAAAAATAATATATGAAGGGATGAATATAGCATCTCGCCTTTTTATCACACAAAATTTCATTACGTTATACAAAACCGAGGATCTTTAAGGTTTAGTGTCTTGGAAACCAGGAACTTAATACATGACAACAACAAAAAAACATTATTCTTAAACACTTGAAAGGCTTCTTCATTTTTTCATTCTAATTTCATTACAACATCTCATAACCTAGGAGCATACATCAAAGGAAAGGGTGAGTAGAAGTCCCAGTAAGGGAAACAAGGGAAACATTTTTCATGAGAACTTGAGATACATCAAAAGTCATGAAAAATAACTTTAAGGCATGAGAAATAGTTCATGAGACATATCATAATAAAAATAAAATGTTTCATAACTTGAATATGTGGCTATAACATTTAACATTGAAAATCATTTTCATTTCACCAAGGTCCATCCCCAAGGTGTCATTAAAAATTACCAAGGTTATTCACCAAGGCGTCGTTAAAAATGGTCATCTCTAGAGATTAAGTCTTTACCCAATGCATTGGAGCGCTATCAGGGTGAACCCTTTAATTTGACTTTATTATCATTTGATACACATATATAATCATCAATAATTTCATAATTAACCCATATAGAATAAAATAAATGGGTTTCATTTCATAGTCATCACATTTTAAAAACTGCTTTAAAGACGTGATCTTTATGTCACTTTAAAACCATGGAAAAAGAAAAGAGGGTTTTATGTATGTAAGTCCCATAATTAAAATAGATCATTTTGATATATATGTAAATACCCCGGTAGAATAAAGAGATTTGAGTATTCACTTAATAAAATAAAAGAATTTGAGAAAAAGAGAGAGACATTTTGAGACGAAAATTCGGCAGCATAACGACTATGTTGCATGGTTTTAGAAAGCATTGAAAAAAGAGGGGACATGGGTCACCCACTCATAAATGATCCATAAAATATTATAGGGACAGAATATAATGGATATAAGAACATGGTAATGAAATTTTAAAGACATACCATATGAAATGAAAAACATTGAAGGAAGACAAAAATAAGATTTCTTTTATGAAAATTCGGCAGCCAAACGACGTCACTTAAAACTTCAAAAAAAAATGAATTGAAGAGATCAAATAGGGTATCTAATCATATGAACATAAAAGATCAGTATGATAGATATATATATCATACCCCAACATAGTAAAAAGTAACTTGAAATACTTGACATGAAAATAGATTTTGAAAATGAGAAGGGTGAAAGAATCCCTTAAAAATTCGGCAGCCTAACGGCGCCACTTAAACATTATTAAAACGAATTGATGAGAGAAAGAGGGGGTCTCTCATCATATGAAAATAAAAATTACAGTAGTATGAATATAAAAGAACATCCCCAACATAAGAACATGGAGCATAAAATAAATGACATAGAAGAGAGTACTTGGAAAGAAAGAGAGAGGTAGGATCCCTTACCTTGAAGAGTAACTTCAAAATCTTGAAGTTTGGAACCTTGGGAGGCTTGAGGTCACCTTGGGAGGACTCCTTGGGAGGTAAGAAGGCCATAACTTCGTTTAGGAGGATTTTGGAATGGAAAGGATGAGATAATGGCTTGGTATTTATAGGGAAAGTGAGGGGATAAGGCATTAATGGCCAAGGGACACCTCATTGGTGGTATTGGAAAAACAAGTGGTATTTCCTCATGGTTTTGGACACTTGGGACACCTAATACCTTATATTAATATTCACAAGTCGACCATCCCTTAAAATATCTCATGGCATCATCATGATGCAGTCATGATGTCATTAAACATACCGAAACCCTAAAAGTGTATTTTTATTATTCACTGAAAATTCAACTTTTTCAGAAAACTCCCAAAAATTTAACGTAACATAATATCAATGATCCGAATTCAAAAATAAACTCCATTTTATAAAAATAATTTTCTAAATATTTTTAATTTAATCTTTAAATAAAATCACTATTCACCGAAAATTCATTTTTTTCAGAAAAAACCCCAAAAATTATCTTAATATAATATCGATGTTGTGAGTTCAAAATTGAAATCCATTTTATAAAAATATTTTTCTAAATATTTTTAATTTAATTTTTAATTAAAAACTCTATTCACCTGAAAAAACTAATACTTGACTAATAATTTCTGAAATAGTTATTTACCTATTTTATTGAATCACATTACTTAATCAAGGTGCCTAGATTATATTAATACTTTCTTTAAGTGAGATTACTAATACATTTGGTCACATTACTAATCCTAAGCATAAAACCACTACTCATAATTTACTATTCATCAAAAATTAAGTTGATCTTATTAGACTCTAAATTTTGTACTAAACATAATTGTAGAAAACCATTTTTTTAAAATCATTACACATAATTAATTATTTAAGGTTTACATAAATATTTTCAAATATCCTTTTTCTAGAATTCATCAAAAATATGCATACTATATTTATCCGGACATTTGAAAATTCACAAACTTCATCATAAGAAGAAATCACAATTTTTATTTAAGTCAAAGGATTACACAAGGCTATTACGGTCTCGTTACATAGCCCCTTATAACACCATCATAGGACCTAAGAGTAAGGTGTGCTAAGGTGAGAGAATCTTGGGGCAGCTCGGCCAACATTGCACGAGTAGTAATTTCTATCAGTTTGAACTTCTCGCGAAGGCAATTCTATTCTAGCTTTACACGATTAAGTTCGGCTTGGGTTTGGTCCAGAGCAAAGCCCAGTGGTGCTACCTCCTTTTCAAGTTCCGTTATATGGGATTCGATTGGCCCGAGACTACTGGATGAGGCCATCAAATCTTCTTTCTATATTAATTAACCAAGATCACCTGTATTTAGAGACGATAATCGCAACATTTAGTTTCCAAAGGTCATAATGACTAACGGTCATATAATAGTCAAGACCCAACAATATCATTTTAATTATACTCATTTTATTAAATGAAAAAGTTTTTTTGAGTATGAAATAAAATAACACACAAAATTTAGGAAACAAGATTTATTCAAAATTTCAGGTCGTTACATTCTTCCCCCCTTAAGAAATTGCGTCCTCGCAATTTTTAAAATTGGTCTTGGAAATTTCATTGAAAGTCCCACATCGGAAAAGGAGTCAGTAAAACTATTAATTTAAAAGAAATAAAAGGGAAGTACAAAGGTCACCCGAGTTAACCCATACTGAGATTTTATGTAGGAAAACATGGATATGGAAGAAAAAATAAAGGGTCAAGTTCTGAGGGAGAGTGATAGAAAACATGATTAGGAGAAAGTTAACCAGAAGGAAATCACAAACTTATGATGTGTGTAAACGGTCTTTGATTACCCAGTAGGAAATGTAAACCAACAATGTTTTTGTTTTACGTTACTTTTCATAATTTTGAGGAATTCATTTACTACACAGAATAAGAACATAAGGAAATATACTTACCTTCAAGTATAGTTTCATCCTTTAATAAGTTTCTACCAAAACTAATATTTTCTCCAAACGATGAGCATTCAAAAACACTTGGTCTCATAAAAAGCACAAGAATCATCTTCTATAGAATCACATAATTCACAAAAGATTAACTATCTATTTCTTCTATCTTTAAACATTATCCAAAAAACAGAAAGGGTAAGATAAAACAACTCTTCAAAAAGAAAGAACCCTATAGGAAGGGAAACTACTTTTAAATCTTCAAAATTACACGGTACTACCCAAAGTTCCTCATAGACCATTCCATAATTGACTGTCCTTAAAAATCCTCAAAATAAACCAAACTAATATTGAAACCCAAATACAAAAAGGATTTGATAACACAGTCTTCCAAGATAAACTTTATCATTTATCTCCAAAGAATATCAACCACTCCTAACATCTTATAACAAAAGTAACTAACCTAAACATATTTTTCCCAAGATAGTTTAATCATTTCCATAAGTAACCTAAATTACTATAAGTTCACCTTAAATTCATAGATTATTCAAAATATAAGTCAACCTTTACTCCTCAAATAAAATAACGTAGTAATCTATTTACCACGATCATATAGGGTTCCCAAAATAATGAACGTCTTCCAAAAATAATAATCTTTTAATCCCCTAATCACCTTTTTTTAGAAGAACAACTTCACTACATCAACATGTACTACATAACAATAGATGTTTTCCTTAATGATATAAAATCATCTTAGGTAGTGACTCGATGATCTTAGAAAACATAAAAGATATGCTCATAGAGCATGAACTAAAATACAACATGACATAGACAATTATTGCGAAGAAGTTATATGTACTTCAGTCATCATGATCCATCTCAGCATAGGACTTGCATTGTTCCCTTGTTCTTGAAGATTGTTGATGATCATCATACTTCTCATCCCTTCCAATAGACCATTTCCTTGGATAATGTCCAACTTCTCCACATTTACCACATTGAATAGTATAAGGTACATTAGATTGAACCTTATCTCCATTCATCACATTATCCATTTTTTAAAGCAATTGCCTACTTTATGCCCTATCTTCCCACACTTAAAACATCTCCTGGTTCCTTTGTGACATTCTCCTTAGTGCCTCTTCCCACACTTTTTGCAAAAAAGAAATTGGGTCTTCTTTCCCTTATCAACTTTATCAGATGAACATCCTTGAGACTTTGTCTTCATCTTCCTTGATGAATTTGGGCATTCAACTAGGTACCAATTATTAATTGTGATTTTTGATAGCTGGTTTGGCATAATCACAATATGTTCAACTAGATCTCTCATCATCTCTATCACATTAATAGGGAAATCATCACATTTCCTATCACATTGGTTGTTGGGACATGTTCTTCCATTTCCCGCCATTAACTAAGAAAAGAAAGTATAATTAGGTGCTTAAATACTTAGCCAATAATCATTAAAAGGAAACTTTAAGCATAGAAGGATAAAATTTTAGAAGGAAAGTATACCCTAACTTGTGATCCCCTAGGTTCCAATCTAGGTTATCCATGATCATATATTCTTATGTGAATATTTATTTTATTTTATCTTTGTTCCTTTAATAATGGTTCATACTAAGCTTATGAATTTACCAAAGCATATCCCCCGGGAGTGTCGTAACCAAGAGTGCAGCAAGGCCCATTGTCGTGTACCAGTTCCCGTTTGAGTCTAGATCAAAGCGGTGTTTTCGGGTCTTATCCCTATGTACATCCGTTCCAGAGCCACCTCTACCTACTCGTATCTAGATAGGGATGTATTTTCTTGGAAAACCCTTACTCAATACTCACCAAAATACCAGGAAGATTTCCTATATTTAAACTTTTATATAGGGTTCTTCCTAAAGTTTTTCATATCCTAATTTCCACAAATAAATAAACCATCCTTTGATACCAACTATAGAATCCCGCCTTTTATCACATAAAATTTCATTACATAATACAAAACCGAGGATCTTTAAGGTTTAGTGTCTTGGAAACCAGGAACTTAATACATGAAAACAACAAAAAAAATTCTTCTTAAACACTTGAAAGGATTATTCATTTATTCATCCTAAGTTCATTACAACATCTCATAACCTGGGAGCATACATCAAAGGAAAGGGTGAGCAGAAGGCCCAATAAGGGAAACAAAGGAAACATTTTTCATGAGAACTTGACATACATCAAAAGTCATGAAAAATAACTTTAAGGAATGATAAAGAGTTCATGAGGCATATCATAATAAAAATAACGTGTTTCATAACTTGAATATGTGGATACAACATTTAACATTGACAATCATTTCCGTTTCACCAAGGTCCATCCCCAAGGTGTCATTAAAATTTACCAAGGTTATTCACCAAGGCGTCGTTAAAAATGGTCATCTCTAGAGATTAAGTCTTTACCCAATGCATTGGAGTGCTATCAGGGCACACCCTTTAATTTTACTTTATTATCATGTGAGACAAATATATAATCATCAATAATTTCATAAACAACCCATATATCATAAAAGAAATGGGTTTCATTTCATAGTCGTCACATTTTAAAAACTACTTTAAATACGTAATCTTTATGTCACTTTAAACCCACGGAAAAAGGAAACAGGGTTTTATGTATGTAAGTCCCAGAATTAAAATAGATAATTTTGATATATATGTAAATACCCCTGTAGAATAAAGAGCTTTGAGTATTCTCTTAATAAAATAAAATAATTTGAGAAAAAGTGAGAGACATTTTGAGACGAAAATTCGGCAGCATAACGGCTATGTTGCATGGTTTTAGAAAACATTGAAAAGAGAGGGGACATGGGTCACCCACTCATAAATGATCCATAAAACAGTAGAGGGGAAGAATATAATGGATATAAGAACATGTTAATGAAATTTGAAAGACATACCATATGAAATGAAAAACATTGAAGGAAGACGAAAATAAGATTTCTTTTATGAAAATTCGGCAGCCTAACGGCGTCACTTAAAACTTCAAAAAAAAATGAATTGACGAGATCAAATAGGGTCTCTCATCATATGAAAATAAAAGATCAGTATGATATATATAGATATAATACCCCCAACATAATAAAAATGAACTTGAAAGACTTGACATGAAAATAGATTTTGAAAACGAGAAGGGTGAAAGAATCCCTAAAAAATTCGGCAGCCTAACGGCGCCACTTAAACATTCTTAAAACGAATTGATGAGAGCAAGAGGGGGTCTATCATCATATGAAAATAAAAATTATAGTAGGATGAATATAAAATAAAATCCCCAACATAATAACATGGATCATAAAATAAATGACATAGAAGAGAGTACTTGGAAAGAAAGATAGAGGTAGGATCCCTTACCTTGAAGAGTAACTTTGAAATCTTGAAGTTTGGGATCTGGGGAGGCTTGAGGGAACCTTGGGAGGACTACTTGGAAAGTAATGAGACCATAAATTTGTTGAGGAGGATTTTGGAATGGAAAGGATGAGAGAATGGCTTGGTATTTATAGGGAAAGTGAGGGGACAAGGCATTAATGGCCAAGGGACACCTCATTGGTGGTATTGGCAAAACAAGTGGTATTTACTCATGGTTTTGGCCACTTGGGACACCTCATACCTTATATTAATATTCACAAGTCTACTATACCTTAAAATATCTCATGGAATCATCATGATGCAGTCATGATTTCATTAAACGTACCGAAACCCTAAAACTGTATTTTTACTATTCACTAAAAATTCAACTTTTTCAGAAAACTCCGAAAAAATTTAAATTAACAAAATATCAATGATCTAAATTCAAAAATAAACTCTGTTTAAAAAAAATAATTTTCTAAATATTTTTAATTTAATTTATAAATAAAAACACTATTCGCTGAAAATTCATTTTTTTCAGAAAAAACCCCAAAAATTATCTTAACATAATATCGATGCTCTGAGTTCAAAAATGAAATCCATTTTATAAAAATAATTTTCTAAATATTTTTAATTTTATTTTTAATTAAAAAAACTATTCACCTGAAAAAACTAATACTTGACTAATAATTTCTGAAAAAGTTATTTACTTATTTCATTGAATCAGATTACTTAATCAAGGTGCCTAGATTATATTAATACTTTATTTAAGTGAGATTACTAATCCATTTGGTCATATTACTAATCCTAAGAATAAAATCACTAGTCATAATTTACTATTCATCAAAAATTAAGTTGATCTTATTAGACTCTAAATTTCATACTGAACATAATTGTAGAAGACCATTTTTTGAAAATCATTACACATAATTAATTATTTAAGGTTTACATAAATATTTTCAAATATCCTTTTTCTAGAATTCATAAAAAATATGCATACTATATTTATCTGGACATTTGAAAATTCACAAACTTCATCATAAGAAGAAATCAAAATTTTTATTTAAGTCAAAGGATTACACATGGCTGTTACGGTCTCATTACATAGCCCCTTATAAAACCAGCATAGGACTTAAGAGTAAGGTGTGCTAAGGTGAAAGAATCTTGGGACGGATCGACCAACATTGCATGAGTAGTAATTTCTATCAGTTTGAACTTCTCGGGAAGGCGATTCCATTCTATCTTCACACAATGAAGTTCGACTTGGGTTTGGTACAGAGCAAAGCCCAGTGGTGCTACCTCCTTCCCAAGTTCCGTTAGATGGGCTTCGATTGGCCCGAGACTAATGGATGAGGCCATCAAATCTTTTTTCTATATTAATTAACCAAGATCACTTGTATTTAGAGACGATAATCGCAACATTTAGTTTCCAAAGGTCATACTGACTAACGGTCATATAATAGTCAAAAACCAATAGTATCATTTTAATTATACTCATTTTATTAAATGAAAAAGTTTTTTTTGATTATGAAATAAAATAACACACAAAATTTAGGAAACAAAATTTATTCAATATTTCGGGTCGTTACAATGATAAAGTGGCTCTTTATGATAAAATAATGCCCATCGTTTTTTTAATCCCATTAAAAAATAGAGCTTATTCATCTGTTCCTTGCCACATTTGAAAAATTTGCCCTTTATGATCATTTTTTTTGTACTGATAAATAGTATATCCAATTAAAAAAAGTTTTTATTAATTTAATTAAAATATTTAACATTAATTAAAAACTATTTACTAATTTAGAAATTGTGTTTTATCAATTCGACACATTTGCCAAAGAAAAATATATTTAATTATTAATTAAAAAAATTAACTAAATATGTTACACTTAACTTGTCATAATAATTTCACACGTATACATATACGAAATTAAATAAATTTTAGACAGACATACACAAATAATATAAATTGTTTATTAATATTTAATATTCAGTATTTAATATAATGTTTTTAATTATTACATTGTCTTCATTTCCTGCATTTATATTTATTGAATAATATTTATTATTATTTATAATATATATACATATATATATTAAATTTATACATTTTTATTAATATTTATTTCGTTAATATTTTTTTAATATTTTTTAATTTGTTCACTTTTTTATTTTTTTAATATTTTTTAAGTATTTATTTTTAATATTTATTGATATTTATTGATCAAGATTTAATGTTTTTAATATAGTTGTAATTTACATAATTAATATATATTCATTTTCATCTTAACATAAATTCGTTTTAAAGAAAAAAATATATATAATCATTTTATAAATTATTTTCAATCTATTCATCTTTTAATTAAATTT
This sequence comes from Viscum album, assembly GCA_963277665.1. Lineage (NCBI taxonomy): Eukaryota > Viridiplantae > Streptophyta > Magnoliopsida > Santalales > Viscaceae > Viscum > Viscum album. The sequence goes on from OY728150.1 coordinate 259,515,068, forward strand.
CACTCATTTTTAACATGCATTCATTTAATGTTATTTATTCATTAATAATGTTAAATGTTTGAGGGGTTGCGATGTTGCCGGTGCAGTGCTTTTGGAGATTTCATGATGATTAGGTTTTTGATGCGCGATGGCCTCACTTGCATACTGCTATTTCAATTCGGCAGACGCCTTTCTTGGACCTTTGAAGTCGACTGATCAAAATAGGGACTTGACTTTTGTTCTGAATGCCTCTGCAACTGTGCGAGCTTTTGGAATTTCAAAGGAGAAAGTTTCTCCAGAAAAAGGTAACTGTGTTTCCGTTGCTGAAAATGTGAGGATTAACTGGGTTTTTACAGATTCAAGGAGTGTGACCCCCTCTAGAGTTGAAAAATGGGTCTTTGGTAATCATCAAAGAAAATCAGATGTTGATTTGTGGAAATGCTTGAGGAGTTAAAGAATTCAATTCTAGAGAGGCTGGAATTTTTGATAAAGGAAAATCCATGGAATATCAAGAAGCTGAAGAATCAACTTCTTCAAATTTGGGGCTTTGGTGGATAGAAGATTATCTCAATAGGTAAAGGCTGCTTTCATATTGTATTTCCTTATGATGATCTCAAATATAGGGCATGGGGTTTAGGATTCATATCTCTTAAACCATGAATATTGAGGATCTAATATTGGGATCACTTCTTCAATTCGTCCTTGTAAAGAATTATGTCACTCAAACTTGGATACGAATCCAGGGTCTTCCCTAGTTTTTTTCTAGCATCCTCAACTACTGTGGGACATAACTTCTGCGGTAGGGGCGTGTAGTACCTCCAGTTTCTGGTATGTAACCTTTACGTTATTATTTTATGTTTATAACGTGTAAGGTTGAATAATGATAGAGTTTGGCGAACTTTCAATAAGTTTTGTAGCCAAAGGAGAGGTGCACGGGCAGCAAACGATTTGTTCAAACTGTACAGAAAGCCTAGTAGAAACCGTGCGAAGTTGTAGATTTTGGATAGTATCTTCGGCACAGTGTGCACACAGTTGGGGAGACCATACGAGCAGGTCGTGTGGGGTGATCTGTAATCTAGTATCTAATGCACAGTTATCACATGGTTTGACTAACCATGCGGACTAACCGTGCGTGGGTTAAAAACCACCTCCTTAAAAAGTGGATCTAGGTCAACCTTGCCATTAATCCAATCATTTTTCCCCAAACTGGGTCTAACTCGGGATTTTGCTTCTCTTAAGGCCAAATAAGGTTCTACCATCGATCCAGAGGTAATTCGAAGGCTTCCCTTGGTGATTCGAAGCCTGATTCTTGAGGTATGTGGTCCTTCTTCATCGTTCTTGACCGGTTTCTTACATCTAATTAGATATACTTCTCCTCTATTCTAGTTTTCTTACATCTATGTCTGTTATGGTTATGTCTAAGATAGTGAATGCCAAATATGTTGAGATTTGGTCTTGATCATGATAGGAGAAGAGATCTAATGCAGTTTCATGGAGAATCGACCCGGTTTCTTAAGTGTTCTTCGTCCGTTTTCGGTTTTTGTCAAAACCTTCAAGGTAGGTGGCTTCACTCTAAACTTCTCTTAGTAAAACTGAATGGAATGGTTTTAAATTGATTTCTTATTGTGGATTTTATTGTGAATTTGATGCTTTATCATTTCTATAAACCCTCTTTGGTGATGGTTGTGGAAAATCTTGAAAATCGGTGATTTTGATTAAAGTGTTCAATTCTTGATTTTAAAATGTGGATTTTAAAATGGGATTTCTCTGGAATAATGGTGAATGGATTTGATAAAAAGGTTTTCAATAAAAGGAATTATTTTATTGAAATTTAATGGGTGATTGGAATTTGGTTTGTTTAAATGGGTTTCAATAAAAGAATGGTTTTATTAAAATGGTTTGAAGTTGTTATTTGAAATGGTTTTGGCATAATAGTGGTGTGTGTGTTGATCACATTAATGAGGCTTGGTTGTAATATGACCTTGTGCTCAGTGCCAAAGGTGTAATGGTACATAGGGTATAATTAGCATGCGACGACATGGTAGATCAATGAGAGACCGCTCATGAGTATGGAACTGTCATAAAGAAGCATGCATAGTTGGATGTGTGAATAAGTGGAATGGAATGGATATGCCAAAAAATTAATGAGAAATGGTTTTAAATCCTTGTTTGGTTGTTTTTTTGGAAATGTGACTTGCTAGAAATTGGTTGAAAATAACACTTTTTTACATTTGGTTTTAAATGGTTTTGAGACTTGTTTATATTTAGTTATAAACTATTTTGTAAAATTGTTTTATATAATTTTTTTATATAAATGTTACTAACCTTTCTATCCTAGTGGCGTGAGTAGGGAAGTCATTGGGGAAAGCCTACTGTGTTTTATACTCACCCCTAGTTTTTCACTTTGGTTCTTTTGCAGATTCTATCTTCCAGGACTTGGGAAAAGTTAAAGTATCACACATTTTTAGCACCAACCCATGATACATGGATTTTTTGGTGATGTTGGAGCTTGGAGTCTGTGGAGTATGGAGATTTGTGGTCATCTTGGAGTCTTTAGTTGTTCTTCCTCTATTTACTTTGATTTTGATTTGGCTTCTATTGTAGTACTTTTTGGTTGGATTTTGTTATAAAGATAATGGTTGAGTTGTCTTGATTTTATTCATGAATCATATAGTGAGTTGTTTGGTTTTGGTTTTTGGGTTAATGGTTTTAGTTCCTAAATGGTAAATCGTACCCAACTTGTATTTGAAACCCTTCAACATATTTGGTGTCTTGGGGATGTCACCTAAGGACTAGTAATGATTCATTTTATTCTTAAGCCAATTAGAATAAGCGGTCCATTACAAATGGAATCAGTTTGTTTGATCCAAAAGATTGTTTGAGATAAGTGGTATCATCTTGTTCCTTCCCTTGTGGAACATGTAGTCATCATTTTTATTGGTCTTGTATTTGAAATCCATTCTTTTCTATTCCTTGGGTTGTGATCTTAGAAAGGAGTAGGATTGCCGGGACTTGAAATGTAGAGCATAAAAAGACGTAGCTAACCTTTTAATGTTGAACTTCAAGTTACTAGAGATTTGGGTACATAAGTGTTTTGGAGACACATATAGGATTATGGAAATCTCATTGTCATGGTTTTATCCAATGAGATGATCATGACATGCATTGTAGAGGAATGACTTTCCACTAGGATTTCATATTTCATTTGGATTAATGATTTATGTTTTTTGAAAAAGTGATGATTTTTGAAAAGCATGCGATTGTTTTCAAATGAAAGAATTTGAAGAGAGCATGGTTGATGCATTTTGAAAGTAGTTTGATCTTCAAAAAGAAAGTTGAAAATTTTCAAAAAATGGTTGATTTTGGAAAGCAATGTTTTGATAGTTAATGTACTAGAATTTGAAATGCTAAGTCATGAGTTGCTAGAGAGTGAGACTTATAGAATTTGTTGTTTGTTTAGAAAATGGAACCTCGTAGGCGTCATAGAAACCAACCAGAAGAAGCTATAGAGAATGTGGTTTCACTAGAGCCACAGGTGAACCAAGAGCTGGTTCAAAGTATCATTCAATCATTTCAAGTTGTGGATACAAAGAACTTGGGGGATGATCCAGGTCATGTGGATCATTCCATCCAATTCATGAAGTAGAATCCACCCATCTTCCAAGGTTATTTTGAACCCGAAAAGGCATAGGTGTGTCTAAACATGATGAATTGTATCTTTGATTTCATCATCACACCATTAGAGCAGAAAGTCAAGATAGAAACTTAAATGTTCGAGTATCTTGCACGTCAATGGTGGGATCTAGCGGTGCAAGAAAAACTAGATCAAGGCCTTACTTGGTAGGATTTTGAGGAATTGTTTAACAAAAAATTCAATCCTTACACATTCAGGATCTGTATAATGATGGACTTCTTCAGCCTAAAGTGGGAAAATATCTCTGTCACAAAATATGCGGCTAAATTCATGCATTTAATGTTCTTTGCACTAGAAGTCGTGGCGAGTGAGGCCTGGAAAAAACTTATTTTTGAATCAGGGATGAGATAGGAAATTTTCTCATATATTGTGGGGCTCTATATTATGGATTATACATAGATAGTGAATCGAGTAATAGTGGATGAATGTGATATCTCAAGATCTGTGGGAGGAAGAAGTACGATGATACCTACGGAAAATGGTGGGAACTCTAATTCTGGGAGAAAGTAGAAGAGGGACACCTATTTACAAGGTTGGATAAAGATGTAGAATCAGATGACTATATCAGTGAACCTTCCTCCATAACCAAAGATCCAAGCATGATGTTTTAATATGTATCCTTTGACCACATGAAGCAAGAGTGTACAACCCAACTGAAAACATGCCACAATTGAGACAAGATGTGACTTCTCGGTGTTAGAGATAGATGGCTATGATGTAATCCTGGGAACGAATTGGTTAAAAAAGTTCAAGGATTACATCGACTGTTATAGTAGAATGGTTAGTTTCACAACTGACGACAACTTTGAGCATCTCTTCATAGGAGAGAGGGTTGTAAAGAAAGGTGCAACAAGATTTTTGGAACCAATGGTGGGAATGATCTCTTACCATTTGGTGGTGTTGACTTTAGCATCGATGAAAGAGATTAAAGATACCAGTTTTTCAGTAGTCATGGATAAATTTCCAGATGTCTTTCCCAAGAACTTTTCAGGTTTAACACCTATAAGGGAAGTGGATTTTACGATTGATCTCCTTACAAGGACCAGTCCTATTTCCCTTCCATCTTATAGGATAAAACCAATATAATTAAGGGAATTAAAAGTACAATTGGAGAATCTAGAAATAAAAGGTTTCATTAGACCAAGTACATCGTCGTGGGAAACACCAGTCTTGTTCGTAAATAAATTAGATAGAACTCTTCAGATGTACGTTGATTATCGTAAGCTTAACCAAGTTACAATAAATAACAGACATTCACTTCCAAAAATTGATGATATGTTTTATCAATTGAGGGGAGATCAGTGTTTCTCTAAAATTGACTTGTGATCAGGATATCATCAATTGTGAGTTCGGAAGGAATATATTCTAAAGACAGCTTTCCGAAGAAAATATGGCCATTATGAATATGTAGTCATGCCTTTTGGTCTAACGAATGTACCCAAAGTCTTTATGGCACTGATGAATCAAATATTTCAGAGATATCTCAATTCTTTTTTATGGTGTTTATGGATGGTATATTGGTGTATTCAAGGACAAGGGTTGAGCATGAGGAACACTTAGTGATGGTGTTGGAAATCTTGAGAGATCACCTTTTGTATTCCAAATTATCAAAGTGTGATTTTTAGATACAAGAGGTACGCTTTCACGGCCATGTTATTTCTGAAAAGGGTGTTTCAGTCGATCCGTAGAATATAGAAGATGTTATCTCTTGGAAATCTCTGAAGAATGTCTTTGAGATACGAATTCTTCTTGGTCTAGCTGATTATTACCAATGATATGTGTGTTAATTCTCATGATTAGCCCCTCTAATGACATCTTTGATAAACAATAATGTTCCATTACAATGGAATGAGGAATGCCAGACGTTTTTTCAAGATCTCAATGATCGAAACCTATCTTGATTTTTTCAAAATCAAGACAACAGTACGTGGTGTACTGTGATGCTTCAGGATCTAGGTTGGGAAGTGTTCTCATGTAAGGAGACCATGTGTTTGCTTAGGTTGAAGTCAGTTGAGAGTGCATGATAAAAATTACCCAACACACAATTTAGAGTTAGTGATAGTTTTCCATACCTTGAAGACTTGGTATCATTACCTCTTTGGTGAGAGATTTACTGTGTCTATGGATCACAAGAGCTTGAAACAAATTTTCTCATAATGGGATTTGAATTTGAGGCAAAGGATATGGATAGAGTATCTTCAGATGTTTGACTTTGAATTTATGTATACACCGAGTAATGGAAATATGGTGGAAGATGCATTAAGAAGAAATTCATATGATTAGTTAGAAAAAGAAGCTTTAGATGATTGGAAGTTGATATTGGTCCTAGTTTACATGCATGTGGAATGTGAAGATTGAGGTGATGTTGCAGTTTTATCTTTAGTTTCCATGGTTCTTGATTTGGTAAAGACGGTTAAAGAGGCGCAAACATCTGATACAAAATGCTTGGTTATGAGTTCCAAACTCAATGGTAGGGAGACCATTGAGGGCTGGAAACATGAAGGGAATCCATTTTTGTGGTTCATATATTGGATTGTTGTACCTATGGATTTTCAGGAACAACTTCTTCCTGATTAGAACCATTTCATATGGTTTGTACATCCGAGTATATAGAATATGTATAAGGCATTGAAGGTGCAGTTTTGGTGGAGTGACATGAAATAGAAAGTGGTTGAGTTCATTTCAAGGTGCTTAACTTGTCAATAAGTTAAGGCAAAACATCAATGAATGGCGGGTATGTTGTAGTCTTTACCTATCCCAGTGTGTAAATGAGAGTAGATAGCCATGTATTTTGTTACAGGTCTCCCAAGAATGGTTAAAAAATATGATGCCATATGGGTGATAGTGGATCATCTCACAAAGTCAGACTATTTCATCCCTATTCATCAAACTCATATGGTGGAGGATCTATCCAAAATATATATCCAAGAAATTGTAAAGATACACGGTACACCAGTTTCAATAGTCTTAGACAGAAATCTGAGGTTCACATCTCATTTCTATAAATATTTATAGAAAGTCATTTGGACTCAGTTGATTATGAGTACGACGTATCAACCTCAGACTGATGATCAATCCAAAAGGATGATACAGAAATTGTAAGACATGTTGTAGGCTTGTGTAATGGATTTTGGTGGCTCATGGGAAGAGCATGTTCCATTAGTGGAGTTCTAAAATAATAACATTTATTAGGCCTCGATACATATGGCTCCTTTTGAAGCATTGTATGAGCGTTTGTGTCGTTCTCCACTTTTTTGGGTGGAAATAGGTGAGACTTCACTAGTTGGGATGAGCCTTGTCCAAAAAATAAAGGAGAAGAATTAGTTTACTAGAAAGAGGGTGGAGATGGATCATATTCATTAGAAATCATATGTGGATCATCACTGAAGACCATTTTTGTTCGCTGTAAGTGATCACGTGTTCTTGAGAATCTCTCCAAGGCTTGTACATCATCATTTTGGGAATTAGGGAAAGTTATCTCATCGATACATTGAATCTTTTGAGATATTAGAATGGGTTGGAGAGGTGGAATATCAGTTGGAATTTCCACCATAGTTCAGTTTGTTGCATAATGTGTTCCATGTATCTTACTTGAAAAAGTATCATCCTGATCCTAACCATCTGATCATATTAGATCACGTTGACCTAGAGCTGGATTCTTCATTGGTACATATCTCATTGAATATTGTGGATAGGTAGGATAAAGTCTTTCATGGGAAAAGTATCGGTCTAGTGAGGATTTTATGGAAACATAGTCAAATTTAGGAAGAGACTTGAGAACACGATAAGGAAATGAAAGAGCTGTTTCCAGAACTCTTTCAGGATAGTGATGGTTTTCTACTTTCTGAGGACAGAAAGACCAACGGTGGGGAGAATTTAGTACCCCCAGTTTCTGGTATATAACTCTCACATTGTGATTTTATGTTTATAATGTGTAAGGGTGAAGTATGAGAGATTTTGGATAACTTTCAAGAAGTTTTTTGGATCCAAAGGAGAGGCGCACGGACAGTGCACAGTTTGTCCAAACTGTGCGGAAAGCCTAGTAGAAACTATGCGAAGTTTTAGATTCTGGATAGTATATTTGGCATGGAGTTCAAATGGTTAGGTAGACCGTATAAGGAGGTCGTGTGGGGTTATCCACAAGGCAATATCTAATGAACAGTTAGCACATGGTTTGACTAACCGTGTGGACTAACTGTTCACTGGTTAAAAACCACCTTCTTAAAAGGTGGATCTAGGTCGGCCTTACCATTAATCCACTTGTTTTTCCCCAAAATGGCTCTAACATGGGATTTTTCTTCTATTAAGGCCAAATAAGGTTCTCCCATCTATCTGGAGGCAATCTGAAGAATTCCCTTGGTGATTTGAAGCTGGATTCTTGAGGTATGTGATCGTTTTTGATCGATTTCTTAGATCTACTTAGATATATTTCTCCTCTATTATCGATTTCTTATATCTACATTTGTTATGGGTAGATCTAATATAGTTAATTTTAAATATGTTGAGATTTGGTCATGATTATGATAGGAGAAGATATCAAAGGCGGTTTTGTGAAGAATCGACCCGGTTTCTTAAGCGTTCTTCATCCGTTTTTGGTTTTCGTCAAAACCTTCAAGGTAAGTGGATTCAATCTCGACTCCTCTTAGTAGAACTGAATTTCATGGTTTCAAATTGATTTCTTCTTTTGTATTTTATTTTGAATTGGCCTCTTTATGATTTCTAGAAACCCTCTTTGGTGATGGTTGTGGAAAATATGGAAAATCGGCACTTTGATTAAAGTGTTCAATTATTGATTTTAAAATATGGATTTAAAAATGATATTTCTTTGGAATAATGGTGAATTTATTTGATAAAAATGTTTTCACTAAAAGTAATTATTTTATTGAAATGGAATGGGTGATTAGAATTTGGTTTTTTTAAAATGGATTTCAATAAAAGAATAGTTTTATTGAAATGGTTTGAATTGGTTATTTGAAATGGTTTTGGAATAATAATTGTGTGTGTGTAGATCAAATTTATGATTCTTGGTTGTAATATGACCTTTTCTCAATGCCAAAGGTGTAATAACACATGGGGTATAATTATCATGTGATGACATGGTAGATCGACGAGAGACCACACATGAGTATGGATCTTTCATAATGAAGAATGCATAGTTAAATGTGTGAATAAGTGGAATAGAATGGATATGCCAAAAATTTAATGAGAAATGGTTTTAAAGACTTATTTGGTTGTTTTTCTAGAAATGTGACTTGCTAGAAATTGGTTGAAAATAGCACTTGTTTACATTTGGTTTTAAATGGTTTTGATATTTGTTTATATTTAGTTATAAAATATTTTGGGAAATTATTTTATATAAACTATTTTATATAAATTTTTATAACCTTTATATCTTAGTGGCATGATTAGGGAAGTCACTAGGGAAATCCTACTCAGTTTTATACTCATCCCTTGTTTGTCACTTTGGTGCTTTTGCAGATACTATCTTCCAGGACTTGGGAAATGGTAATGTATCACACATTTTTATCACAACCACATGTTACGTGGGATATTTGGTGATGTTATATCTCGGATCCTATGGATCATATAGTCTTGTGGTCATCTTGGAGTCTTTAGTTGTTCTTCTACTATTTACTTTGATTTTGATTCGGATTCCATTGTAGCACTTTTTGGATTTTTTTGTTATAAAGACAATGGTTGAGTTGTCTTGATTTTAATAATGAATCATATAGTGAGTTGTTTGGTTATAGTTTTTTGGGTCAATGGTTTTAGTTCCTAAAGGATAATTCATCCCCCACTTTAATTTGAAACGCTTCGGCATTTATTTCTAGCCTTTGGCGTCTTGGGGATGCCGACTAAGGCCTAGTAATGATTCATTGTATTCTCAAGACAATGAGAATAAGTGGGTCATTATAGGGCATCAATTAAATTTGACAGAGAAACTATGATTACTTACTTTGGTAAATTTTCTAGAGTGTTAATGGAAATTGATCTTCGATCAACTCTTAATGATTCTGTTATTTTTATCACTGTAGATAGAAGACTAGAACTCTCAATAGAGTTTGAAAAGAAACCTTTATTTTGTAAAAAATGTGGAAATATTGTTCACTTGGAATATTAATGTCGAAGGAACCTTAATTATACTAATTATAAGAAAAATAGGCCTTCCATTGTGAATTGAAAATTCCAAATTCCTATTGATGGAGACTTGAATGATGGAGGAGGTATGATGCATGATGGTAGGAGGGATCCCTTGGATGTGTAGGGTAAAGAGGGATTTGGTTTGGATCAATCTCTTTCAAATCTGGTGGATCATAAAAATATGGTTGATGAATATCAATCATCGGTAAAGCTTCCTAAGGATAGAATTATTGATGAGAGGAATGAATCTAGGGATCCTTATGTTCTTTCAATCCAGAGCTACTAGCCTGAAGGTGTGAAGGCTAGTGCAGAGACCTTGGTTTTTCCTTATAAGACTTTAAAATATTTCTAGATATATTTTTTGAGTTAAACATCGTGACAACGTGCGATTCTGAGGGACGGTGTACCCAAAATTAATTTTATAAAAATATTAAATATATTGTTCGGCCCAAAAAGGGATTAGATACCCTGAGAGAGGGGTGAATTAGGGTATGAATATTATTTTTAAAATTATTCCTTCCCAGTAGACCTTGACCTCTTTAATATAATGGTCTCTATATTTTTTATTAAGTGTTTATACTGATATTATTCTTTTATTCTTTATCTAATGATTAAGCATTGAAAGTAAAGAAGTTGAGAAAGCACAGGGAAACAAATATTTTTACTTTGTTCACCCTCACTAGGCTACATAAAAGTAGCATAAAATGATAATGTACCAATGTACCAAATCCACTAAGACTCACTTCTAATAAAAATTTTGGGCTAGATCACTTTTATTCCCCATCTCACTACCTTAACAAATTCAGAGAGGACTCACTGTCCCTCTTGGTTAACAACCAATCACAATGTAAGTGTTCGCTGCTATCTCAACTGAACTGTACTCACTTCTCCCTCAGAAGAATATTCTTTTGATCACTTAAATAAATATGTTTTACACCTCATTTCTCGCATCATTAAGTTCCAATATCATCCGCTTGATAAATACCCCTTTACCACAAAATTACTGGGCAATCCCTTCTGGTTCAAGAAGCTCACTACTTATGCCAATATCAGTTTCTTTGTGAAGATCACTTAGCCTACACAATGCTCAAAACTTTCATGAAGCACACACCTTTTGTGAAGATCACTTCCTTTCATGAAGCTCACTACCTTTCACAAAGCACATACCTTTTGCAAAGATCATACCTTTCATGAATCTTAGATAGCCTTCACGAAGCTTATTACTTTCACGAAGAATAGATAGTCTTCATGAAGCTCAATAATTTTGGGATGCTTACAACTTTCGGTTGGACTATATAGCCTTCAATAACTTTCTTTCTTTATGTTTTTTTTCACAAAAAAAAACCTTTGTGAATCACCTTTGAGAATTCAGAGCCTTTGGATTTTCATTAAGGATTTCTCTCATCTCTCTAATAGAATGAGGGGGTAGAGGCCCATTTATAGGTGTTGCCTCCCATTCTAGAAGCTTCCAAGCTCAGCACCACCTTTTTAAAAAGATATCCAAAATCGTTCGAAAATATCCCTATTTTCATGAAGCACCAGGGAAATTTTTCTATTCACAGAGATTATCATAGTCATAGAGAGTTGTCGTCTTTCCATCACGTGTTCACGATGCTCCACAACTTCACGAAACCCAGCCTTTATGACACTGAATTCCATACTAAAGCTCAATTCCTTTTTGAAACTCTAATCTTCATGAAATCCATGCCTTTCCCATAATTTTATGATACATTCATAGAAATCCAACATTCGCGATGATTGATCCATCCTCTAGATTTTAGACCCAAAAATTTTGGAAAACACTAGGAAACAACACCACCTTGTATACACAATTTTCTATACCGCTTCTAGGGAATCCATTCCTTTATATTAGATCTTTATCAACATACCATGCCAAAAATATCTCTAGAACTCCACAACTAACCTTGGAAACCTTCTTTGTTAACAAACACAATCAACCCAAAAACACTGTAATGTTACCTTAAGGTATTTTTTACAATAATACCCCCTTGGGTTTCTTGAAAATTCTTCGCATTTTGATACCTCGTTAAAGATCCTTCCATATTATTACATAATTTTCTTCTTGTGATTAGGATAGTGATCTAGGATTTACTCACCACAAACTGTAATCCCACATGATCCATGCTTGGTGTGAGAAACAAGATTAGCATGAGAAATTCATCAATGAATCACTTCATTCCAAAAACACTCAACTTCTTTCATCACAAACCCCATATATCATAATATATAACCATTGATCAATCATATTTAGCATCATCATATTTAAAACTCCACATACTTTGATACTCCTTATATCAGATTCTCCCCCTATATTGATTAAGAAAATTTCTCCCCCTTTTATAGCCACAACTTCTCCCCAATTTTTCAACGAACCCGAAGGTCACTCCATTGTGGTATTCAATAGGGTAAAGAACACATATTAGCACATTAGGGAAAAAACATTATACCTTAGGGAGAGGGGGTCCAAAAAAATCTCAATGATTTCTTTAACCCATATAGAACCTTTCTCATCTGAAAAACTATGTTCTCATCTCCATAAATGAGAAATACATCTGGATGCTCAATATACACTTCTTCTTACAGAACCCCATTCAGAAATGCTGACTTAACATTCATATAGAAAACATTTATTTTTTTCACTTCTATGGACTAGAATAACCTGATTGTCTCTAGCCTCACAATAGGTGCAAATGTTTCATCAACATCGATACCCTCACTCTTGGAGTACCCTTTTTATACAAGTAATGCTTTGTTTCGAAACAACATATCATATTCATTCAGCTTGTTGTGGAAACCCCATTATGTTTCGATGAAATTATTATCTATTGGTATAAAAATATTATCCCAAAAAACCTCTAACATTGGACTGATATAAATCATTAATACCAATTTTTGAACTGAATTCAGATGTTTAATTACTCTTCAGATGGGGAGACCACTTGTTGGAAACACTTTTAATCTTATTTTGCAGCTTCTTAGTATCCCGAAAATAGTTAGGTGATACTATATTGTTAGAAAAAATAGATAATCATGAATCACATAGATGTTTTTGATTCTCCCCCAATCGGTATTCTTTCAGTGAACAAATAACACTCACACTAAGGCATGATTCCATTGGTTAAATATTCAATGAAACTTAGAACCACTGGATCATTCAAGTATAGATTTTATAGCTCTATAACTTCACCTCAGAATATTTATAATATAATATCCACTTTCCATATCACACAAATTACAGACACTGATTTGAAAAATAGAGTTATTTTATAACACCAATTGTTGAATTTGATACCATATGTGAATTTCAAGAGATCATATTCTTCTTTTTTCATATATCTCCATTCAACTTTATACACTCATTCCATTTCAGCACACCCCCCATGGATTGTATCTCCCCTTACTCATGCAAACCTTTTAGAAGAAATTAGAAACATTTAATACATTTGAAGAGGGGTTCCTCTTGAATCCTCAAGAAGAGGATTATGGTCAATCCTAATGGATTAACCCTTTAATACTTTCATGCAAAGAAATATACTGTTTATGTGCCTATTCCAACTGCCCATACAACTTCAACTATTTTGGCCATATGACTAGACATTCTTTACCCACATGCTTAGTTTTCTTTTGATATGAATATTTTTCAGGTTTGTTATTTTTTACAATTTGGGGTTTAAATCCACTTGTAGAAATTTCCTTCTTTGATTTTCATCAAAATTATATTTTTCATGAATCTTTTTTGAGAAGGAATATTTCAACTAGTCTTCTACTCTTGTCTCATTCTCTATTGGAGGGTTCTTTATATTTCCTTCACTTCTTACCTAGTGGCATGAAATGTGTATTTTTCAATGAATTATCTATTCAATTTCCCTATATCATTTATCCAAGTCATTTCACCCTTTGTTGTTGGGGATGAATCGTTCATTGAACTTACATTATTTTTACTTACAACTAGAGAATATTCTCCCATTTTTATTCGTAATTGTTCACATTATTTCTAGGTGATATTTTTTGAATGTAACAGAGGAGGTGATTGATATGCCTTTTGTTGAGCTTCTTGTGTATCACCTGAGGCTGTAAACCTATTATTTCAACTTATCATGTTGTCTTACAATATATTCTTTTTTGGTATACATTACTGGAGTTAGGGATCTCATTCTGGGTTCCTTTTCCTTCCCTTCTTTATTCCAAATGCAATATCTTCCCAGATGACCATGATTGGCACATATAAAACATATCCCATTAAAGACATACCTCATGTCATCATTTTTTAGTTGAGATGTTGATACAACGAGATTTCTTTTTCTGAAATTGATCTTCTTATCTTCTTGAAACATAATCATAGTGTGTGCCGATCTTCCACAATAGTATCATTTCATGTCTACTGTATTCTAAGAGATTATTCTTTCTGATTTATCAAGATGATGATTATTATTCTCATATTTAGAAGTATTTTTGTCTTCACAACATGAAATATATCCCAAATCCTTAAAAACACTTGAAGTACGACCATAAATTCCATAGAACTAGAACATGTTTTCATCAATTCCTATAAAATCCTTTTAAGTTTCTTCTTCAACACCTATACGATTTTTCATATTTATGGAACTGTTCATAGCTCTCTTCCTGCAATGCATGAGAAAGGGTTCATCATATCCAATAAAATATTTTCCCAAACTAGATGTCCTTTGGGATGAGACATCCATTTCATGTTTTGCCTAAAAAATTTCATATTTTCTTTTTTCATTATTACCTTCTGAAGGATAGTCAAATAATAAATGCAAATAATCCTTTAATTTGGGATTTCCTTTGGCATTATATTTCTCCACACCTTTCATGACACATTCTAACTCTTCTCCAAATTTTTGAATCTTTATATCCATTGATTCAAGTTTCACATTAAGTTATCTCTTGAGATTCATCACACTACTCATACCATATTCCAATGTACAAGTGAGCTTATCAACTATTTTACTTTGCTTATTTTATTTTAAAATTCATTTGAGTAGTAATGTATTTAAATAACCAATTATATTATTATATTATTTGATTATTATGTACCAGTTCTGACTGGAGTGTAGCAAGATCATCATTTTTGACTTCCAAATTCTGAATTTCTTCTGAGTTCATATTCTTCCCCACTTCATCAAATTTCAGTTTTTGTAGTTCTTCTTCTTGGGAATCATTCTTCTCTCTTAGATATATGGCCACTTAAATAATACTTTTATTTAATCCTTTTATCTTGTTGACTTCAATTTCCTTCACTTGGATCTGGGTATCTTTAGACTCATTTTCTTCATTCAATTTTTGATCTAATTCCTTTGTTACATGGAAAACTTCCACTTTTGGACTTCTTGTAATTTCTTCATCATCAATAGTCCTGACATAAATTGGAATATTAGGTTCTTCACTCATTCCTAAAATATCATTGAATGAGTAAATATTTTTTCTATATGATTCATCCATATAATTCTTCATCACTTTGCTAATTTCCTTCAATCAATTCAAAAACTTTCCATTGACACTTCCACATCGAGGAATACAACTAGACTTCTGCTTCTTATTTAAACTTTTTACCTTTTCCATGGAACAATGATATAAGAGCAGATTGAAACTTTAATTTCAAAAATAAAATGAACAAAGTTTAATAAAACAAATCTAATAAAATAAACGAATGCTATGATACCAATTGTTAGGCCCAAAAGGGGATTATATAACCAGATAGATGAGGGTGAATTAGGGTATGAATATTATTTTCAAAATTATTTCCTACCTAATGGATCGTTACCTCTTTATTATAAGGGTCACTTTATTCTTTCTTAAGTATTTATGATGATATTATTCTTTCCTTATTTATCCGATGATGATGCATTGAAAGTAAAGTAGGAGAGCAAGCCCAAGGACACACAAATTTTTACTTGGTTCACCCTCACTAGGCTACATCCAAGGAGCATACAATGAAAATGTACTGATATACCAAACCCACTAAGGCACACTACAAATATAAGGTTCAAACTAGATCACTTTTATACCTAGGGTCACCGCCTTAACAAATTCATATCAGACTCACTATCCCTCTTGGTTTAAAACCAATCACAATGTATGAGCTCACTACTCTCACAACCGATGTGTGCTTACTGATCCTTCAAAAGAATATTCTTTTAATAACTTTAATCTATATGTTTTACACCTCATTTGGTGCATTATTAAGTTATATATTCATCTAATTGATGAATACCACTTTAGCATAGAATTACTGGTAAATACCTTAAAGTTTTCAAATCTCACTGCTTATGAAAATCTCAGTTTCTTTGTGAAGCTCACTTGGCCTTCACGATGCTCACAACTTTCATGAAGCACACACCTTTCGTAAATCTCACTTCCTTTCTCAAAACGCACACCTTTTTCAATGTTCACTCCCTTTTATGAAGATCACTGCCTTTCGTGAACCACAAACCATTCGCAAATATCATACCTTTCACTAATCATATATTTCCTTCGCAAAACTCACGAATTTCACGTAGCATATATATCATTCACAAAGCTCAATACTTTCTTTATGATTACAAATTTCGGTCAGATTACATATCCTTAAATAACTTCCTTTCTTCAAAAACTTTTTTGTGAAAACAACCTTCGTTAATCACCTTTGTGAATTCAAAGCCTTTGGATTTTCATTAAGGATAACTCTCAACTCTTTGTTCAAATGAGGGGGGTAGAGGTCTATTTATATGTGTTTCTTCCCATTACAAAAGCTTCCAAGCTCACCAATACCTTTTCACAAAGCTCTCCAAATTTGTTTGTGAATCTCCCTATATTCACAAAGCACCAGGGAAATTTTCTAGTTCGCTAAGCTTCTCATAGTCGGAGAGAGTTACCATCTTTCCATTGCCCGTTTGCGATCCTAAACACCTTTGCATAACCCAGCCTTGAAGACACCAAATTACTTAAAAAACCTCCATTCCTTCATGAAACTCCAATCTTCATGAAATCCATGAATTTTTCAATATTTTTATAAGGAATTCACAAAAATACAACTTTTATGATGAATGATCCATCCTCCAAATTTTTGACCCAAATTTTTGAAAAACACTAGGAAATGGAGCCACCTTGTATACACAATTTCCTTTGCCGATTTCAGGGAATCCATTCCTTTGTCTTGGATATTTTTCAACATACCATGTCAAAAATATCTCTGGAACTTCACAAATGACCTTGGAAAACTACTTTTTCAACAAACACAATGAACCCCAAAACATTGCAATGTTACCTTGAGGGGTTTTTTCCCAACAGTCTCCCCCTTTGGGTTTTTTATAAATTCTTCACATTCTGATGCCTCAGTAAAGATTCTTAACTCTTCTTACAAAAATGATTTTTTTTATTTAGATAGCTATCATAGATTTACTCACCACACACTCTATGCCGACATGATCCATGCTCGGTGTGCGAAACAATAGTAGCATGAAAATTTCATCCATAAACCACTTCATTCCAAAAACACTCAATTGATTTCATCATGAACCCCATATATCCTGATATATAACCTATTACCAACCATCTTTAGAATTGTTGTATTTAAAACTACCCCTACTTTGTGCTCCCCCTATCAGATTCTCCCTCTATCTTGATTAAGTTATTTTCTCCCCCTTTTATATCCATAACTTCTCCTCTTTTTTCAATGAACTTGAAGGTCACTCCTGTGTGGTTTTCCATAGGGTAAATAACATTGATCAATACTTTAGGAAAAAATACATCACATCTTGGGCAGAGGGGGTACCCCATCCATACTTTTTCAAGTATGGGAAGTCAATGAAACTCCAAGATCTAGATGACGTCACTCAAACTCTTATTTGGGTAAATCCTTTATCAGAATGTATGCAACCTATTATTTTGTAGGCACATACTCCAACTTCATAAGTGCATGATCCACCATCTCCTTGATATAATTATACTTTATTTAAATGTTCTTAATCAGTGAGTGATGGAATGAATTTTTTATAAGATTTATAACACTTGAATTATCACAATGGATTCTAATCTGCGAGTTAACTTCAACTCCCATATCTTCAAGTTGCTACTTCATCCACAATAACTACATATGATCTATTATTTCTTCAATATATTCATATTATTCAGTGATCAATGAAATTAAATCTTGTTTATTTATTAGCTAAGAAATAAACAATATGCTAAGATAGAATCCACCACCTGATGTTGATTTTCTATCATCTACTAATCTAGCCCAATATGTATCTATATATCCCAATAACTCTTGCTGATATTTGTTATTGTACAACAAAACAAAATCCACCATCCCCTTAATATGTCAAAATATTATTTTTTACTATAAGTAAGTGGATTTCCTTGAGATTTATTTGATACCATACTTCTTGGCATGTGGCAAAAACAATATCCAGTCATGTTGCTATTAAGTACAACAAAATTATAATGATTTTGTTGGAATCACCTATTTTGATAATCCCAAATCATGTTTTGATAATCCCAAATCATGTTTTGATAATCCCAAATCATGTTTTGATAATTCAAAATCATTTTTATTTATGTGAAAATTATTTTTCTCTTACAAGATAATCATTTATGTGAAACTCATGTTTATATAAAAGTGATAACTATGTAATTTTAATCTCACTACTCTCTTGTTTAAGCTCATAGTGAAAAATTTCTCTAAGTGCAAAGGTCATCGAATAAAATGTCACCGATGAAAAGTTCAACGATGCAAAGGTCACCGATGCAAAGCTCACCGATACAAAGGTCATCGATGAAAAGGTCAACGATGCAAAGGTCACCGATGCAAAGGTCACCGATGCAAGGCTACTGTTGAGAAGGCTACCTATGGAGAATTATCAACTAAAGATTACCAATGGAGAATTATCAATTAAAGGTTACTTATAGAGAGTTATTGATGGAAGGTTACCATTAGAGAGGTTACCGATGAATGCCGCCGATGTGCACTTACTATTGAAGCCAACCATTGTGAAGGATACCATTACCAGTCTACCATACTCTTCTACTCCATACATTGTAAAATTCTTAAGATTATTCTAACGGTCATATTTGCTATCTTTAATGCTTCTAAAATTAATTAATGCATATTGTAAACATGTCGAGAGACCATATCTCAGTACAATACGTGGTACGAGAAAGATCGCACATGATGTACTTACACCTATTGTCGGACCTCAAATATAAAAGAAGAAAAAGAGGTGGGTGTGAGGATATATACACAAAGGAATAGATGCACGTCTGAGCATATGAAGAAACTTACTCACTAGATCAAAGACAAATGATTCAGCACTTACAATGAGAACCCAAAAACCCCATGAAGATCATTTTAGGAAAAACTCTCTTCTACCTTCTGTACTTCATCAAATCTCGATCAACATAAGAAGTAGAACACTCGATTTCTGAAATCCATAACCTAGAGTTGTGACACTCTGTTTTGGAGACAACTTCCAGAGAAATACTCGAACATCAAATTCTTCACTTCAAAGAGTTAAGAGATGAACTAAAAACACATAGAGCCTTCTAAAATCAATCTCGTCATATTTTATCTACTATGTTACATTGTTTTAAATTTATGAGAAGTATGAATTTGATTCATACACACTGTCTTCTATGATTGAACTAGAGGATACAAAAATCTTCACATCAAACTTCTCTTACTTCTTGTTTTCCCACATATAACTGTGGAAGAGAATGTGTGTGGTCTGTGTTGTTTGTCATTCCCACGAAGAACTGTGGTAGAGGTTGTAAACCCTGGACAGTTTGTGAAAACTATTGTAAATCCTGATAAAATCTTTGTATCAAGTTTATTAATTTAAACTGCCAGGTGGTAGTTGATCACCAAGTGGAGAGGATTAAGTCTCGTCTTGAGACTGAACCTCTTGTTTAACCTTTCTGTGCACTATATTTTGTTATACTTTGTTATATCTATTTTTCACTTCTTATTTCTAAAACATTAAACTGTTTTGCATTCACTTTGATAGTTAGTTTGGGTAAGTGTGTGTATGTTTTCAATTTAGTATACTTGTTTCAAAAGTTGAAGAAGTGTTTTACACTAATTCAACTGAGGACTAATCACCCTTTGAGAAACCTGTTGAAAAATTAGACATCTATATCTATACTTCCTTAATTAACTGGGCCGTTTTAAAATTTTGGGGGATCTTAAATATAAAGTATTTAACAAAAATTTTAAGTAGGAACTCAATTCACCCCCTCTTGAGATTCCACTCTGACCAACATTTGGTATCAGAGGGTTTTTCAATTTAGTTTTTATTACTATTACCTGAATTGTTGTGAAACTTGTCAAATTCTTTAACTGTAATTTTAGTTGTATGTTAAAGATCTTAAAATTTCTTTCATACCCAAATTTTTAGTTCTTTACAATTATATTTAACAATGGATAACCAATTTGAGGCTGATGCTACTAACAGACCACCTTTCTTTAATGGAAATAACTATGCTCAGTGGAAATTAAAAATGAGAATGTATCTAGAGAGCATGGGACCTGGAATTTGGGACACAATTAAAGAACAACATGTATTACCTGTTACTTCTAGGGACACATGGTTTCCGCTAACTAAAGCTACATATAATAATAATTGTAAAGCAATAAATGCATTGTATTGTTCTCTAGGTGATGAAGAATTCAATAGAATATCTTCCTGTAAAAATGCATATGAAATTTGGGATACTTTAGCTGTTTCTCATGAGGGAACAACCAATGTTAAAGAAATGGGATTAAATACTTATACTATTAAATATGATAATTTTAAGATGAAGCATGATGAACCTATCTCTGAAATGTATCTCAGGTTTAATGAAATAGTGAATACCATGAGTCTTCTTGGAAAACCAGTGGACAACAAGGATCAGATTATGAGATTTATTTTATGCCTACCTAATATATGGAGAGGAAATTCAGTTTCTATTCGAGAATCTTGGGACATAGGCAAGCTATCAGTGAATGAACTAATTGGAAAGCTTATGATGTACGAAGAAGAGCTTAAGGTAAATCAAGAAGTGGATGAAGAACCAAGAAATAAATCTGCAGCATTCAATACCTCTACCTCAAATAAAATGGACAAAGAAAAGGCTCAAGCTCCCATATACACTTCCACCAATGAAGACTCATATTCAAACAGTGATGATGAGATGTCTCATATTTCTAGGAGATTCAAGAAGTTCTACCATAAGAAAAAGTTCTTTAGAAAGTCGAACTATAAAGGAAGGTATGATAATAAAGGACAATGGAAAAATAATAGAAAATGGAATGATAACTCAAATGAGATAGTCTGTTATGAGTGTAAATGAAAAGGTCTTGTGAAAGCTAATTTCCCCAAGAAGAAATTTAAGAAAAAGTATGAAGAAAAGAGAAAAGGATATAAAAAGGCTATGAAAACTACGTGGAGTGCCTTAGAAGATAGATCAAGTGGATCTGACACTTCTGATAGTGAAAAGAACAAACATGCAAACCTGTGTTTCATGAGAGAAACATTCAAGGAAACAATCAATTCCTCCATACCTACTGCTTATTATTTTGGGAATGAAAGTGAATCAAATAATGATGAGAATATGACTAGGGATGAAATATTTGAGTACTGTGGAATGCTTGAAGACACCTTTAATGAACTTAAGGATAAATATAAATTATTGAAAAGACAACATGCTTTAAATTCCAATTATAATTCTGATCTGGATATTGAAAAATAAAAATGTTCTCATCTATTGAAAGAAAATACTAAACTGAAATTATCCAATGAGAAATTAAAAATAGGTCTTGAGAAGTTTAATACAGGTAGAGAAAACTTGAATCAGTTACTAGGAAAACAAATTGCTCCAAAATACACAACTGGTCTAGGATATCTTCCAGGACAGAGAATAATTATTAAGAATAAATTTGTTCCAAAATCTAGATAGTTCACTGCTAGTTCAAGTTCTGGACCATCTTATGAAAAAAAATTTTCTAAAGGACTAAACAAAGTGTTTATGTCTCAAAACATATCTGTTTATTATAGGAAATATGTGAGAAAAGTATGGGTTCCCAAAGTTTTACTTGCTAACCTCTCTGGACCCAAGAAAATCTGGGTACCAAAGTTACCCTACACTTAATCAATTTTTCAAGCAAACTGTTTAAAGAGATCTTGTAAAACTCTATGGTACTTGGACAGTGGATGTTCAAGACACATGACAGGAGACTACTCATGCTTCAAGATCCTAATTAAATTTGATGGTGAACATGTTACATTTGGTGATAATGTAAACGGGAAGATCATTAGCTTAAGCCAAATTGGCAACCCTAATACTGTGTTAATTTCAAAAGTACTTTTTGTTGATGGGTTAAATTAAAATTACTAAGTATATCTCAGTTATGTGATGATGGATTTAATGTTAAATTTGAAAATTATGCATGTAATGTTTTTAATTTTAAAAATGATTTAATATTCACTACTCTTAGAAATTAAAATGTTTATGTTGTTGATTTAAATTATTTATCTATGAAAAATGTTCCATGTTTAAATTCTTTTCATAAGGAATCCTGGTTATGGAACAGAATATTAGGACACTGTAATGGGCACTAACTTAGGAAACTAACTAGGAAAGGTTTAGTTATAGAATTACCTAAATTATAATTCCCACTTAACAAAGTTTATAATCCTTGTCAAAATGGAAAAAAACACAAAGTTTATTTCAAACCAAAGAAATAAGTTTCTACTTCTCAATCACTTGAGTTGGTTCACATGGATTTTTTGGACCATCTAGAGTTTCAAGTTTAAATGGGAAGCACTATGTTTATGTTCTTGTATTTTTCTAGATATACTTGGGTATAATTTCTAGCTCATAAAATTGAATCATGTTCTTACTTCATTAAGTATTCCAAGTCTGTAGAAAATCTTAGTGGACTTAGAATTAAGACCTTGAAAAGTGATCATGGTCGTGAGTTTGAAAATCAGGAATTTGAATCTTTTTTCTCACAAAATAGCTATACTCACAATTTCTCTACTCCTAGAACACCCCAACAAAATGGAGTTGTAGAAAGAAGAAATAGGACACTTCAAGAAAATTCCCAGACTATGCTTAATGAGTATAATCTACCTATGTATTTTTGGACTAAAGTTGTTAATACAACTTGTTACATTATCAATAGAGTCATAATTAGACATGTTCTTAAGAAGACCCCTTATGAGATTTGGAATAATAGGAAGCCTAAGGTTAATTACTTTAGATTTTTTGGTTGAAAAGTATTCATCCTTAGCACTAAGGACAACCTTGACAAGTTTGCTTCCAAAATTGATGAAGGAATTTTTCTAGGTTACTCAATCTCTAGTAAAGCCTATAGAATATTTAATAAGAGAACCAAGTGTGTGGAAGAATTAGTTCATGTAAAATTTTATGAGACTGTTCCACACGAACCCAAAACCTCTGTTGAATTCCTTTAGGAAGATATGTCAATTCTGGACCTTAATGATAAAGACAGTGAGCCCTTAGTGAAAACAACCAGTTTTGGAAATTCTTCAAAACTGTGCATGATGAATCTGTACCTATAGACATTCATGAGGAGTCTAGTTCAAATCTTTATAGAGGTATTAGAACTCTCAAGAATCGTATTTTAGATGCTTCAGTAGGTGATTTGAATAGAGGAACACAAACTAGAGTTTCTATGAGAAACCAGGTTGAACATAAAGCCTTTCTTTCACAGATTGAACCTAAAAATATTGATGATGCAATCAATGATGAATTCTGGGTGATAGCTATGCAAGAAGAATTAAATCATTTTGAAAGAAACAAAGTTTTGGAATTAGTAGAAAGACCTAAAGATACATTGACCATAGGCACTAAATGGGTATTTAGAAATAAAGTTGATGAATCTGGAAACATAGTTAGAAATAAGGCTAGACTAGTTGCATAAGGATATAGTAAATAAAAAGAAATAGAATATGAGGAAAAAATTTCACTTGTATTTAGACTAGAATCCATTAGGATACTACTTGCTTATATAGCTCATCTGAATTTCAAAATTTATCAAATGGATGTCAAAAGTGTATTTTTAAATGGGTAAATAGTTGAAGATGTATTTTTTGAATAACCCCCTAGTTTTACAAATCCCCATTTTTCAAATCATGTTTTTAAACTTTCTAAAGCTTTATATGGTCTGAAACAAGCTCTAAGATCTTGGTATGATAGACTTAGTTCTTTCCTTATTTCAAAAAGTTTTACTAAAGGAATATCGGATCCTTCTCTTTTTATTAAAAGGATTTCCAAAGATGTTTTAATAGTATAGATTTATATAGATGGAATTATTTTTGGATCCTCTAAAAATTATTTATGTATTGATTTTTCAAAAATGATGCAAGATGAATTTGAAATGAGTTCAATGGGGGAACTTAAAATTTTTTCCTTGGATTTCAATTTTTTCAAAATAAAAATGGTATTGTTTTAAATCAGAGAAAATATACCAAGGATATTTTGAAATTTTTTGGTTTAGATAGAAATAAAGGTAGATATACACCTATGAGTACCACCTGTAAATTGGATGCTAATGAAACTAGTAAACCAGTGGATCAAACCAATTACAGAGGTATGACTGGAAGTCTGCTCTGTCTTATTTCTAGCAGACCTGATATTATGTTCAGTGTATTAATATGTGCTCGCTTTCAATCCAATCATAAAGAGTCTCATTTAACTACTATTAGAAGGATATTTAAATATCTCAAGTTTAATATAAACTTAGGACTGTTTTATCCAAGAGGACAATATTTTGATTTAATAAGTTATTCAGATGCTGATTTTGCTGGTTGAAAGTTAGATAGAAAGAGAACCTCTAGAACATGTCAAATTTTAGGCAATTCACTAGTATCATGGTGTAGAAAGAAATAGAATTATGTTGAATTATCTACTGCCAAAGCTGAATATATAGTTGTTGGGATTTGTTGTGCTCAAATTATGTGGATAAAACACACTTTACTAGACTATGAATATCAATTCAAACATTTCTCTATAAAGTGAGATAATACAAGTGCTATAAACATCTCTAAAAATACAGTATCTCATGCTAGGACAAAGCATATTGATGTGATCTATCACTTCTTGAGAGATCATTATCAAATAGGTGATATCACTTTTGAATTCATTGGTACTGAACATCAATTGGCTGATATATTCACAAAGCCTTTGAATTGTGAGAGGTTAAATTACATTAAACATGAGTTAGGTGTGATAAAATATTAAATTAGAAACCTCAACATTAGAAACCTCACCGTTAGAGACCTCATCGTTAGTAACCTCACCGTTATAGACCTCACCATTAGGAACCTCACCGATAGAAACCTCACCGTTAGGAACCTCACTGATAGAAACCTCATTGATAGAAACCTCACCGATAGGAACCTCACCAATAGAAACCTCACTGATAAGAACCTCACTGATAGGAACCTCACTGATAGAAACCTCTATGTTAGGAACCTCACTGATAGTAACCTCACTGATAGGAACCTCATTATTAGGAACCTCGGTAATAGGAACCTCACTGATAGGAACCTCACCGATAAAAACCTCACCGTTAGAAATCTCACCAATAGAAACCTCACTATTAGGAACTTCACCTATAGAAACCTCACAGTTAAGAACCTCACCGATAGGAACCTTGTCTATAGAAACCTCACCGTTAGAACCTCACCGATGATACCTTACCGATAGTCGATGTTTTTCAGGACTTCTCATTTTCTTTATGTTGAAAGATGAAATGTTTTTTTGTTTTACTTATTTCTTTTACTTGATCTGTTTTTTGATCCCTAAATGATAAAATTAAAAGACCATACCACATTTCGATCCACCTCAAACTCTCTCCCGAATCTCCTTCTCCCTAACCTCAGAACCTAACCCTCTTCTAAAACCCTCGAACTGCTTCAGATCACATGGAAAGAGTGAAGATACCGTTGGTCAGTGATGAAGGGGATGAACAAAATCCAAAGAGACCTCAATCTAAGTCTAGTAGTGGAAGAAAGGTCGTGGCAATGCCGATCAACCCTCATTTTTCAAAAATGGAAATTGTTGTTGAAAAAGAGCTCAGTTCCAAATGGTTTCTGACGAGAAGATCTTTAGTGCTGAAGGAACTTGAAGCTCAAGGCTGGGTTGGATGATTTACAAACAACAATGAACACTATTTTCTGAAGTTAGTTAAGGAGTTTTATGAGTTTTTGAAATTCAAACAGACTGAGGATGAGAGAAGAATGTCTTCAAGGGTAAATGAAGTAAGTGTAATCTTTTCCTCTGTTGAATGGGCTGAGTGTTTGAGAGTACCACATGAAGGGATTTATGACTACTACTCAAGAGTGGTGCCTCCCACAAATGAGTTCTTCTGTTATGAATAAGCCTTATCCGAACTGAAAGGGAGTGGGATTCCTAGTAAAGTCATTGCTACTGAGATGGAAGGAGAAGACAAGCTACTATTTAAATTTGTTCAGCATGTCTTGAGTCTCCGAAGAGGGGAATTTGCTACATTGAAATTTCATTTAAAAATGTTATATAAAAAAATTATAGGTACACACACACACATATTTTTTTCTTAATTATTATTCATATAATACAAAATATGTATTATAAATCATATAAATTTATATATATAATATTTAGTGAAAATTTATTTATTAATTTAATTAAAATATTTAACATTAATTAAAAACTATTACTGATTTAGAAATTTTGTTTCATCGATGCCATTTTTATCAATTTCACACATTTGTCAAAGAATAAATATTTAATTATTAATTAGAAAAATTGACTAAATCTGTTACACTTAACATGTCATAATAATTTCACACGTATACATATAAAAAAGTAAATCAATTTTATATAAACAGACATACACAAATAATATAATTTTTTTATTAATATTTAATATTTTTTATTTAATATAATATTTTATTCATTTTTTGCATTTATATTTAATATATAATAGTTATTACTATTTATAGTTAATACATATATATATATTAAATTTATTCATTTTTATTTATATTTATTTCGTTAATAAATTTTTTAATATTTTTTGTAATTTATTCATTTTTTATTTTTATATTTTTAATATTTTTTAGTTTTATTCATTTTTAATATTTATTGATTGACATTTAATGTGTTTTAATACAGTTTTAATTTAAAAAATTAATATATATTCGTTCTCATCTAAACATAATTTTTTTTAAAATTATATAATTAATCTCCTATTCATTGTCAAATTATTTTCAATCTATTCATGTTTTAATTAAATTCCACTAATTTTTAACATTCATTCATTTAATATTATTCATTCATTAATAATGTTAAATGTTTTATGGGTTGTGATGTTTTTCGAGCGGTGCTTTTGGAAATTTCATGATCATTAGGTTTTTGATGTGAGATGGCCTCACTTGCATACTGCTATTTTAATTTGGTCAATATCTTTCTCGGACCTTTGAAGTCGGGTGATCAAAATAGGGACTCGACTTTTGTTACGAATGCCTCTACGACTGCGCCAACTGCTGGAATTTTGAAGGAGCAAGTTGCTCCAGAGTCACAAAAATGTGTCTTTGGCAATCGTCAAAGCAATTCAGATGTTGATTGTGGGAATGCTTGAGGAATACAAGCATTCAATTCTAGTGAGGCTGAATTTTCTGGGAATGGAAAATCCCCAGAATATCGAGGAGCTGAAGAATTGGATTCTTCAAATTTGGGGCTTTGGTGGATGGAAGATTATCTCAATAGGTAAAGGGTACTTTCATATTGTATTTTCTTCTGATGATCTCAAATCTAGGGAATGGGGTTTAGGATTCATATCCCTTAATCCAAGAATATTGAGGATCCAATATTGGGATCCCTTCTTCAATCTAACCTTGATGAAGAATTATGACACTCAGACTTGGATATGAATCCATGGTCTTCCCTAGTTTTTATAGAATCCTCAACTTTTGTGGGACATAGATTCTGCAGTAGGGGCGCCAATTAAATTTGATAGAGAAACTATGATTGCTCGCTTTGGGCACTTTTTTAGAGTGTTAATGGAAATTGATCTTCATTCAACTCTTACAGATTATGTTATTTTTATTACTGTAGATAGAAGACTGGAACTCTCAATAAAGTTTAATAGAAACCTTCATTTTGTAAGAAATGTGAAAATATTGTGCACTTGTAATCTTAATGTCGAAGGAACCTTATACCAATTTTAAGAAAAATGTACATTCCATTTTCAATTGAAAATTCAAAACGCCTCTTGCTGGGGACTTGAATGATGGAGGAGGTATGATGCATGATGGCAGGAGGGATCCCTTCGATGTGTAGGGTAAAGAGGGATTTTGTTTGGATTGGCCTATTTCCAATATTGTGGATTATACAAATATGTTTGATTTAGATTAATCACTAGAAAAGCTTCCCAAAGATGGAATTCTTGATGAGAGGAATGACGGTTCTGGGCACAACGGAAGTGTGTGGGTGGATGTGCCCATTTTGATTTTTGTTATTAGCAGTGATCAATCCGGGATCAATACGACAATAAACGCCAGCCTCCACGGATAGAATCACAGAAATAGAAAAAGAAGAAGGATAGTCCCGAAACCACAAATGAGGATCATCACAAGTTTGTTATAATTAATTTAATTAATTGACAAGAAGTACCTTTTTGGGTGTTCTTTCTTTGTTGATATTCTTGATCACGTTCCGATGTGATTTTTTGTTGCGTCACAGAAGCCAAGTGTATAATTCCTCTAGCAGTGATCCACACATGCACCACATATCTCTGGACGTCGCCAAAGGATTATTTGGGTGCTAGAGTGGAGAAAAATTTTCTTGAATTTTCCTCCTTATATCATCTTGATCCGATGGAGGAGGATCTCTCTCAGCCTTGAGAGCGTTCTTGGAGGAAGGATTTCTCTCGGACTTAAGGGAATTCTCCAGAATTGTTGTGCAAAATGATTGGGGAAAAGTGTTGGGGTTGTGAGAATATTTATAATTGGGCTTGAGATTATAGAGTTATGACAATAAATAAACACTTTACACGTTTTATTTATTTCATTAACTCTTTTTAGAAACCCCATGTCGAATAATTAATTCCTTGACATGCGCCCATGCTGATTATAATAAATATCATTTAATAAAACAATATTATATCCTCAAAATCCCGAATGTAAAAACTACACGGCGTGTAATCATTAATACATGGAGTGTACTTGTTTTTTATAAAAAACTACACGGCGTGTAATCATTAATACATGACATGTACTTGTTTTTCATTTTCTTTCCTAAATAAAAACTACACAGTGTGTAATCATTAATACACGACTTGTATATCTTGTTTTCATTTTATTCTTCCTCCATCATTAAAATGATTTAGGCTTCCTTTAATAATTATTAAACCACGTACGGGACTAATCTTTATTCTACTTGAGATACTTGGATACACTTAGTGTGTAACCCTCTAGGCCTCTTTCTCGTTGGCATTAGGCGGGCTTACCTAAAGTCCAAGATTACTGTCTAGCAACGGGTCAAGGCACCCAAGAGAAAGAAGTTGACGCCGCATTGACATGTCACCTCATATGAATGCTTACCGTGTAATTTAATCCCTTTGTCTCGATATCTCATCAAATAGGTTTCATGGTAGTGTCATAAACCTATATGCTTGATCTGTCATTATTTGACTTCCAGAAATAAACTCATCGTTACACCATGACCATGGAATTTGGACGACAGTTCTATTTCAATAAAAGGGCCCGAGATATCTACTTCCATAAATATGGAAGGTACAAATCCTTCCTCAACTTATCCATTAACAACATGTGATTCTTGATGCACCCAACATACCCTACTTCCTTCCAACTATCTTCGTGACAGTTTTCCTCAGTAAATCTAAGTGCGCGAGTCATGACATGAGTTAATTATAATCTTCTAGTCTAAGGACCATTACACACACTCATAGATAGAAATGTCTGATGACACCAAGACATGAAAAATTACTACTGGTGGGTCTTTTCTCATAATCTCCCATCTTGGAGATTACCAAGTGCGAACTCCATGAGATAGAGTCTCGTCTTCTTACGAGTACAGACCAAGTGCAAACTCCATGTTCAACAGGGTGCGGTTCCTCCTTTCACTTACACCATTCCACTGAGGTGTGTAAGGAGGTGTGAGTTGAGATAGAATCCCAAACTCCCGTAATAAATCAATGAAATCCTGATTAAGATATTCTCCTCCTATGTCTGAGTAGAGTTTCTTAATCTTCTTACCAAGCTGGTTCTCAACTTCATTCTTGTATTCTTTGAACTGATCAAAAGAATCTAACTTATACCTCATTAAGTAAATATATCCATATCTAATAAAATCATCAGTAAAAGTTATGAAGTATCAGAACCCACCCCTTGCTTCAACTGGAAATGGTCCACACACATCTGTGTGAACTAATTCCATAAGCTCTTTAGCCCTTTCACCATTCCCACTAAATGTGGATTTGGTCATTTTTCCTTGTAGACACACATGACATACACCAAGTGGTTTTAGTTTGAAAGAATCTAAATACCCATCTTGATGTAATTTTTTCAAATGTTTCACATTGACATGACCTAACCGGTGATTCCAAAGTTGGGTGTGGTATGAGTCATGTGAATTAACTATGTCATTTATTTTCCATTACTTGGTTTGTGTAGTCTAACACATAAAGGCCGTTATATAAATGTGCCCCACCAAAACAAATGATATCTTTATAAAAGTAGAAACATTCATTTCCAAACTTGAAGATGAATCCATAAATATCTAATATGGATACTGAAATAATGTTTTTGGTTACAGAGGGCACATAATAACATCCTTTCAATACCAAGAACATCCATGTAGGAAATGTGAGGTGGTAGTCTCTGACAGCTACAGCAGCGAGTCTGGCTCCGTTGGCTGCTCACAGATCCACCTCACCTCGGTCAATCTTTTCAAATCTACTTGGTTCCTGTATTTGGATACAGATGTGATCCCACAAGCAGTATTTAATACCCAATTATTATAAATAGATAGATTTCATTCGATAATAAACGCACCTGAAGCTTCCCCTTGCTTCCTTGGTTGGGTGCAGTTTTTCTTCCAGTGGACCTTCTTGCCACATGCAAAACAAACAGCCTCTTGTCCTCTTACCTCCCCTTTGATATTCCTTTTCTTGGAAGGCCTTGAAGAAGCTTTGGAATTAAATCTCTTCACCTTCCCTTTCCTTTTATTCACCATAAGTACAGAAGGCTTTTCACGCTTCATATCATTATCCACTTGGTGAATGAGGATAAGGAGATAAGATAGAGACTTCTCAATGTTGTTCATGTTGAAATTTACAAAAAAGTTAGAGAAGATCTGGGGGATTGATGTAAGAATGAGATCGGTACCCAGTTCTTCGGGGAGTTTAAACCCTATAACCTTCAAGAACTCAATGTAGCCAATGAGCTTGACTACATGAGGCTCAACTGGGGCACCCTCTCCAAGCTTTCTCTGGGATAGAGCCTTGGAGATCTCTAACCTTTCCTATCTTTCTCTCTCCTTGTATAGAGCATGGAGGTGCTCGAGCATGCTTTAGACATCCATGTCTTCATGAGACTTCATGATCTCACTAGACATTGATGATAGCATCAAACATTGAACGTCGAGTGCATCATTCAAATGTTGATCATAGACCAGGAAATCTTCATCACTCACCCCTTAGGCGGGCAAATCGGGAAGTGAGGACTCCAGCACGTAAAACTTTCATTCATGGCGCAGGATAACCCGAAGGTGCCTAAACCATTCCTGAAAGTTACTACCAGTGAGAATATTGTCTTTATCCAGAATTGATCGCAGAGAAAACATGGTTGATGAGTTTTTTATATTGATTCTACAAATTAAAAGAGCAGATTTATCAGTAACTTTTGATTACATTTTGTGAAAAATAATAAATGAATTTATTAATTTTATAACTATTTTATCAAGTCCCAATGGCCCTCACCATTGAACTTGGAATGTCCAGTTGCCATGACATTCTAGTGGCAAGGATCCATATTCCCCTTCACATAACCCCAACAAGGGTTGGTCAAGCTATTTGAAGGTATTTAGGCAGGCAGGTTTTTGCCAACTATGAGCTTATAGTTCCTTGATCTATTGAGTGGACTCCCCAATCCTAAAATCCTGACTTGGATTTCCTCAACACTTGCCTCCATGTTACAACAGGTCTAGCAAGAGCTACTCCTCTTGATGTAAAATGTTTAAGTCAACCTGAAACTTTCATAAGAGCTTCCTTTATAAAAGTAAGTGTCCCAACAAGGGTTGGTCAAACACGTAGTTTTATTGAGTCTTGCCCTTAATCAAGTAACAGAAGTCTTGGTCTGACTTAATATGGTATTTGAGGGATTTTATTCTTTATGCGTAGTTTTGCATTATCACATTCTTGTTAATATTAAGTGATGCTTTCTTAAGTGATTAACCATGTTCCGATAATGTTTACACATAGTCCGGTTTTTATTTTATTCCATCTTTTCATGCTTGTTTATTTCATTAATTATGTGATTGTGAAAACACATACATAATAAATAAACCATGCAATCAGATAGAAATAAAATAAGATAGAATGACCATGAGATTCTATTGGTTAGCTTATCTAGTGGTTTTGATAAGCTAACCCTGACCTAGGGAAAAACACCTTGAACATGATGGTTTGTTTTTTGCAGCTCCCACTTATCTACCTTTGTGTCTTCTTGGGTTCGTTTCGCCTCAGCTTCAGATTTTGAACCATCTCCTCTGACTTTGGAGATCCTCCATTACATGAGGTTTACATTAAAGAAACCATGGGAACTCAAGCCCTACATATAATTGGAAGAAGTCTCGTAGGCCAATGAATTTAAATTAAATAAATTTAAATGAAACCATACACACACAAAGGGTCTTTGTTCTAGCTCATGATCATCCATAGCATGCAAGAGAATTTACGCATATTTAGAATTCAAATTATTTTAATCGTTCTTTTATTTAAGATAAATTGTGCTTGAATTCAATTAATTATGATATTATAATTAATCAATTATTTATCCTAAATTCCTTTATGAATTTCCTTGAGATTTTTCTCATCCATATTCCTTGTACAGGTCTTTGTACTTTTAAGGAAACCTGGTGAAATTCTATTTCTGGAAAGTACACGGTGTGTGGGATATATTACACGGCGTGTATTTTTTACCCTTTATCCAAAGTACACGTCGGGGGCTTTGGCGTGTTTTTTTTACTTTGGAAATTTTGGAGTACACAATGAGTAGATTAATCTCACACGACGTGTACTTCCTTGTTACGCGGTTACCAGCCTGGCAATCCCGTGTACGTGGTACATGGCTTCTCCTTGTACACGGTTTCACCTGGGCCGGATCGGAATACATGGCGTGTTTATTCAACATACACGCCGTGTATTCTGGTTTCCATGCGCCATTCAATTCTGGTCAACACGTTGTAATAAATACTTAGGCATGCTCAATTCACACGATGTAGTTTGGTGGACCAGTACCGGTTCGTTGAACCTAAGTACACGGTGTGTAGTTTTCACTACACGTCGTGTATTCTTGTGTTGTACAGACAGAAATAGAGGCTCCTCCGGATGAGCTCCTTGTTTTTATTTTAATCAAAATTAAAATTAAGAGGTCATTTCTATGATGTGAATCGAGAAACATAAGAGGAAGAATAGATCCCATTCATTCATTTTTATAGAATGATTTATCTTGAATTGAATCAAATATAAATGCGTAAATTATCAACAAAAATTAAATAACTATAATCAACTTTGTAACCTCGCTCTGATACTATTTGAAGGTTCGGGGTGCAGTGGAAGCATGTGGGTGGATGTGACCACTTGGATTTTTGTCATTAGCAGTGATCAATCAGGGATCAATACGGCGATAAATGCCAACCTCCATGGATCGAATCACAGAAATAGACAAAGAATAAGGATAGTCCCAGAACCATAAACGAGGACCGTCACAGATTGATTATAATTAATTTAATTAATTGACAAGAAGTACCTTTTTTGGGTGTTCTTTCTTCATTGATATTCTTGATCATGTTCTGATGTGATTCATTGTTGTGTCGTAGAAGCCAAGTGTAGACTTCCTCTAGCGGTGATCTGCATGTGCACCACGTATCTATGGACATTGACAAAGGATTCTCTGAGTGCTAGCGTGGAGAAACCTTTGCTTGTGTTTTCCGCCTTAGATCATCTTGATCTGATGGAGTAGGATCTCTCTCGGTCTTGAGATCATTCTTGGAGGAAGGATTTCTCTCAGCCTTGAAAGAATTCTCCAGAATTGTTGTACACAACGATTGGGGAAAAGTGTTGGGGTTGTGAGGATATTTATAATCAGGTTTGAGGTTATAGAGTTATGAAAATAAATAAACGTGTTACACGTTTTATTTATTTCATTAACTCTTATTGGAAACCCCATGTAGAATAATTAATTCCTTGACATGCTCCCATGCTGATTATAATAAATATAATTTAATAAAACAATATATATACTCAAAATCTCAACTGGAAAAACTACGCGGTGTGTAATAATTAATACACGACGTGTACTTGTTTTTCATAAAAAACTACACGGTGTGTAATCATTAATACACAACATGTACTTGTTTTCATTTCCTTTCCTAAATGAAAACTACACGATGTGTAATCATTAATACACGATGTGTAATCATTAATACACGATGTGTATATCTTGTTTTCATTTTATTTTTCCTCCATCATTAAAACAATTTAGGATTCCTTGAATAATTATTAAACCATGTACGAGAATAATATTTATTCTACTTGAGATACTTGGATACACTTAGTGTGTGACCCTCTATGCCTCTTTCTCGTTGGCATTAAGCGGGATTGCCTAAAGTCCAAGATTACTATCTAGAAACGGGTCAAGGAACTCAATAGAAAGAAGTTAATTCCACATTGACGTGTTTCCTCATACGAACACTTACTGTGTAATTTAATCCCTTTTTCTCGATATCTCATCAAGCATGTTTCATGGTAGGGTCATAAACCTATATGCTTGATCTGTCATTCTTTGACTTTCAGAAATAAACTCGTCGTTACACCATGACCATAGAATTTGGCCGATAGTTCTATTTCAATCAAAGGTCCCGAGATATCTATTTCCATAAATATGGAAGGGACAAATCCTTCCTCGACTTATCCATTAACAACATGTCATTTGTGACACACCCAACATACCCTACTTCTCACCAACTGTCTTCATGATGGTTTTCATCAGTAAATCTAAGTCTGTGAGTCATGACCTGAGTTAATGATAATCTTCCAGTCTAAGGACCATGAAACATGCTCATAGATAGCAATTTCCGATGACACCAAGACATGGAGAATTACTACTAGTAGGTCTGTTCTCATAATCTCCCATCTTGGAGATTACCAAGTGTGAACTCCATGAGATAGAGTCTCATCTTCTTATGAGTACTCACACATGATGGTTTGTATACTATGTGTCCTATCATATTATGTCATCCAACCATATAACTTTATTTAAGAATATTGTTATGGCATTTTAAGGTTCTCATCATAGCGGGGATCTACCATAACCTTATTAATGCAACAAATATTCTTGGACATTATTATATTACAGTCATGCAGAACAATGAACAATATATAATAAGTTTACATTAATATAATCAAAGTACAAATAGTTGGTTCTCAGGACACCAAATCTAACAAGGAATGGGTCTAGGGAGCTCTCTGTTCTTGCAGTCCTGAGCTACTAGCTTGAAGGTGCGAGGGCTAGTGTAGAGACTCTGGTTTTGCCTTGTACCCTCCAATGGCTTGAAGGCCTTTATTTTTTATTGATTTTGATAATACACCTTTCAAGGGGTGAGTTGGAACCCTTATAAGGTCTGTAGGCATAATTATTATATGGCCCATAGGCATTAGATAAATTCATTGCCTGTAGGCTTCAAACATTACATATAACCCAGACTAACTACTTGGAACTACTCCTCCCCAGCATATTCATCATGAAATAAGCTCTTCACTTTCGCATGGCTATTCAGATAGGCTTTCTCATGCATTCACAGGCTTTTCCCAATGGCAGGTGTCATGCCCTCTCATTCTCGCAACCTATTTAGCTTCTGCAATGGTGAATGCCCCATGCTCATCCTCCTTCTAGAACTTGTTCGTTGTAGGTTTTCGGGTTTTCATCTTCACTTAAGGTGGCTCGAAAGCCTTAAGGTGGCCCTAAGGCCTTACTAACCCGAAGGCCTGGGTGGCCCGAAGGTCTTAAGGGACTCGGGGACCAAATTGGTGGCCCGAAGGCCCAAATGGGGGAATATTCCCGACTACTACAGTTCCAAACAGTACTTGCTATAGTTCCCACTACAGAAATGCTACAGCACCTACTACAGTACCTGCTAGAGTCGCTACAGCCCCAAAAATTATTCCTCCACCTGGATTTGATCACGGGTCACCTGGATGCACTTAAGGTGTCCTCGCCAACCGGGTTGAGGCTCATGTACCTGGCTTTTCCTTGTAATACTTTAAAATATTTCTAGATATATTTTAGAGCTAGATGCTCAGACATCGTGAGATTCTGAGGGCCGGTGTGTCCAAAATTAATTTTATAAAAATATTAAATATATTTTTAGGTCCAAAAGGGGATTAGATGCCTTGAGAGGGGGGGAGTGAATCAGGGTGTGAATATTCTTTTTAAAATTATTTCTACCCCACTGGATCTTGACCACTTTATTATTAGGGTCTTTTTATTTTCTCTTAAGTGTTTATGCTGATATTATTCTTTTCTTCATTATTTGATGATGAAGCATTGAAAGTAAAGGAGAGAAAGCATAGGGTCATACAGATTTTAACTTTGTTCACCCTCATTGGGTTACATCCAAGGAGTATACAACAACAATGTACTGATGTACCAAATCCACTAAGGCTCATTTCCAATACAAAGTTTGGGCTAGATCAATTCTATGTCCAGGCTCACTACCTTAACAAATTCAGAGTGAACTCACTGCCCCTCTTGGTTAACAACCAATCACAATGTAAGTGCTCGATGCTCTCTCAAATGAAGTGTGCTCACTACTCCTTCAGAAGAATCTTCATTTTATCACTTGAATCAATATGTTTTACACCTCATCTGGTGCATCATTAAGTTCCAATTTCATTTTCTTGATGAATAACCCTTTACCATAGAATTAATGGGCAATCCCTTCTGGTTCGTGAAGCTCACTGCTTGAGCCAATCTCAGTTTCTTTTTGAATCACACTTAGCCTTTGTGATGCTAAAAACATTCACAAAGAACACACCTTTCTTGAATCTCAATTCCTATCATGAAGCACATTGCCTTTCATGAAGCACACACCGTTATCAAATATCATACCTTTCAAGAATCTTAGATAGCCTTAACAAATCTCATTACTTTCACGAAGCATAGATAGCCTTCGTTAAGCTCAATGATTTTGTGATGATTACAACTTTCATTTCGATTACATAGCCTTCATGAACTTCCTTTCTTCGTGAACCTTTTCACAAGAAAAAAACTTCTCAAATCAAATTTTTCGAATTCAGAGCCTTTTGTCACGACCCATCCCCTGGGGCCCGTGCCGTGACTACCCCAAGCCCGCCTTCCATAGGCTAGGGGCTGGCGACTAGCACCGAAAGGCATATTCTCTAAAACGGGAAGGCGTTTCCTTTAAACATGTACAAACACATGGTCTGAGAACACAATAAGAAGCAACTATGAAGTAACTACTATAGTAAAAGAGTGCTGAAAGAAAAGGGACCAGAAAAACAAGCCCAACTGGAAACGTACAAGTAAAACTGAAAAGTAAAAAATAGCTGAAAGGTGAAAAGCATCTCCTAGATCGTCCACCATGGATCCTACCTGAAGGGTAGGTACAACTCACGATCAATGGACCCTACATCGAGTCACACCAAATGGTCCACCCCGGATCCTACCTGAAGGGTAGGTATAGATCACCTCCCCATCACTCTACATCTGTCCGTCTCCTTCACGTACCACCAGGTCCTGGCTCCCTCAAACCTCATCCCAACTACTCGTAGTATGCACAAGACACAACAAGGTGTGGGCAAATCCCATGCAGGGGTGAGTATAATGATACTCAGTAGGGACCCCGAGACCCCGAAGGTCTCCTAGAATCCCACAAAGAAAAACCACAGGGTAACACCACAAAGGTAATGTACCACACAGGTAATGTGCCACATAGCATAACCTCAATCACAAGCACAAAGTAAAGATAGCTCACACCAAGATTTATTCTAGGGGTATAAGGGTTATCACATTATCGAACTCCTCGGCTACTGGAGAACTCCTCCTCTATCGAGTACATTGGGCCTGCTGGGTCACACAAAGCCGCTTCCCACTAACATTGAACCATTGTGGTACGCATCCTTGATTGGTACCATGGGTATGTTGGGTCACACAGAGCCGCTTCCCACTAACATTGAACCATTGTGGTACACATCCTTGATTGGTACCATGGGTATGTTGGGTCACACAGAGCTGCTTCCCACCGTGGGCATGCTAGGTCACACAAAGTCACTTCCCACCTTGGCCGAACTGCGGTACTCCTCATGTCGAGCGTCGTGGGTTTGCCGAGTCACACAGAGCCGCTCCCCACCATGGGCCTACTAGGTCACACAAAGTCGCTTCCCACTGGGCCAGTCATCAAGCAGTCTTCAGGTCTCAGCCAACCGTAGGGTTCCATACATAGTCTTCTTGGGAGAACTTCTATTCAAGCCACTCGCTGCATCTTTATATCCACAGAAGTCACCACAATGTATATTATAGGGTAGTAACCGTAGCATCGTCAGTCACAAACCTCGAACTCCTCAGCTGCTAGAGAACTCCTCCTCTATCAAGTACAGTGGACCTGCCGGGTCACACAGAGTCGCTTCCCACTAACCTTGAACTGTTGTGGTACTCATCCCTGATGGGTACCGTGGGGATGTCAGATCACATAGAGCCGCTTCCCACCTTGTCCATCATCAAGCAGTCTTCAGGTCTCAGCCAGTTGTAGGGTTCCATATGTAATGCTCTTCAGAGAACCGCTCCTCAAGCGATCAGTCTTATTACACAACTGGTACAAAGTCTCACAAGGAAGTAACCCGATGATCCGCCATGTCATAAGGGTTCCAATGCAATAGACGACATGTCAATTGGATGCTTGGTCTGTGCGTTAATGGCATTTCAGTGTCGAGGGCCCGGTTGGATTCTGGTGATATCTGACCTGGACGTACTCCAAGTTTCTCCAAAACTCTCATGGATTAGGTCAAAAGGACTATATCACTCCAAGGATCCCAACGTCATAGACGGTTCATCAAACAGACATTCGGTTCTCAAGATAAGGCCCTTTAAGTGTTTTTGGGCCCGGGTCAGGTCCGACCCGGTCAGACTGAACTGGCCTGGGCTGGGCTGAGGTCCGACCAGGCCCACAAATAGGGGAGTCCCACACGGGCGGCCCAATTCATATAGGGCAGGGCCCACAAAGGGGCATCTTGGCCCATAGTGGTGCGCGGCCCGGCCCGTTGGGCGGCGGGTCGGTCTGCTGGATCGACCCGACAGTGCCACCCGCCTGGCGGCACGGGCCACCAGGGACACCCAGACACGATATGTCCAGGTAGGTCTAAAATGGAGCGAGGCCATGTCAACAGGTCAACCCTCAGGGGGTTGACCCAATACGGCACCATGTGGCGCCGCGGGTCCTCCGCGCCGCGACCGACGTTCTGCGGGTCCTCCGCCGGGCGCGCCGCTGGCACGCGCCCCATCCACCGGCCACTGGTCAAACCGATAGCCCCCTGCTCCTACTACCACCATCACAGGCCGCGACCTTGCTGCCGCATGGGAGCGTCGTCGGTGGCGCGCCCCACCACTCCGCTGGCTTCGTAGTGGCTGGACGACTTTCTGGACGACCTCTCCTCCGGTCGCTGCAGCTGACGAGCAACGACCCTCCATGTTCATTGGCTACGTGCGATGGAGCGCCACACCTCCTCTGCAGCCGGCCGGTGTCGGCCGCTCCGATGACCATTGGGGCTTTGTGCCACGGCCTCCCTTTGCGGCATGCTTTGACGCGCTATCCACCATGTAGCCGATCAGTGTCGTCACACTGTCGGTATTCCCTAGAGGCACAAGGATGTAAAAAACATAGTGGAGGGTTTGGGCTAGGTTTGTTAGGCCCACGCCCTCTGTGTTAGCTCGTAACACGAGGGGGGTTAAGGGTTTAATAACAATTGAATTAAACAACTATATAAACCCCACAAGATTCCCCGCAACGACCTTCTGCAAGGACGAATGAATCGCGGGTCAACCCATTAGTCGGTTGACCCACATTCTTTGTGTTATTCAAGAATGGGGAAGAGGAAATCAATTAAAATCGTAAACGAATAAATACCCTACCTCAAGTTCATTGGAGATCATCCGTGTTTGAGGAAGTATCAGCGTTCATTGTCCCCGCAACAAGCCTCCAACGACGTCGCTCGATCGTCATTCTTTGGCTTGTGCTTCAGGGTCGCTCATCATCACCCACTAGAACCGGCTCCATCCCCTAAGTGTTGAGCATCACGAAACTTTACCAGAGCTTCATCACTTGGTGAATCCATTCCAACTCCTCCCCCCAAGATCCATATAAATAGGAGAGGGGGAGGGTAAGTAACGATCATGGAATTTATGAAGGTTCATTTAATAGGAACCTTTCTAAATTCCAATGATGTTGTTACTTAGTATTTGAAGGGTCAATCCATTTACTAGATTGACTCACCGCTGGTCCCACACTACCGCTTGTCCGTTGGTGGAAAAGAAATAAAATAGTGAGATTATTTTATTTCATTTCCTTTTAAAAGTCACAAAAAAATAACTTCTTCTTTGGACCTACTACGGTAAAAGTAAAGTATTCCTTAAGTGAATTCCAGCATTGCGGATTCAATGGTGCCCTTGTATTTTTAATCCGAGCATCGGTTTAAAAGTTTAAAAACGCCGCTCATGTGTTTACTAAACGTACCTGAAAAAAATTCGGAAAATTAATAACAGTCACCATCGACCTGTGTCGGTCGATGTTAGGCTCTGCCTAAGTGAAAAACACCCCAACGAACCCAACGGTACTCTCATATTTCCAATACGAGTTACCGTTTAAAAGTTACAGATTTTACAATAAAATAATTGTCACTTAATTATTTTATTTTCGTCCAAAAACCAAATTTCACTGGTGGCCCGCGTCGGCCAATGTTAGTATTTTCATAAAGGAAGCATACCCTCACGAGTTCAACGGTTGTCTCAGATTCTTAATCTGAGTTACTGTTTGTGAGTTATAAGCATTTGAAAAATAAAATAATTTATTTAATTATTTTATTTACGGTTATTCCATTTTTGGGTTTTCTCATAGGAGGTCTGCGCCAACTAAACTTAAGTCGCGCCTAGGGTAAACCTGCCATCCTGAATTTAACGGTACCCTCAAATTTTTAATCCGAGAAACTATTTAAGATTTATTCTACTTTTTCAGGAAAAATACTTACGCGTGCTATTTAAAGTTTAACAAAACTTTGACGGACCATTCTGGGCACTCCGGGCCTCGGAATCACACGTTGTCAAATTTTGCGGTCTCAAAATAATTCTATATAATTAAAAAATATATACAGAATTTCTAGGACATTACATTCTCCCCACCTTAGGGATTTACATCCCCGAAAGCCACAATATAGACTAAGGAAACAAATGGGGGTACTGAGGACGGATCTGAGTCTCTCGCTCCCATGAGCTCTCCTGGTGGTTTTCGTGCTACCAGAAAATGTGCTGTAACACCCCAAGATTTCATAGTGTGTTATTTCTTCAAAATAATTCAATAACTTGCACTACACGCAACACCGAGTTCAATCACACCATGACTTACAAAAAAAAAGCCATTCAAAAGAGGTTATGAATAGTATTATCTAAATTTTAAACTTTATATAATCCTTATAATTTTAGAATCCATATTATGAGTTTCTTAGATATAATGCAAGAACAAATTCATTTTCAGTATTGCACTTTTATCAACTTTTAATAGTGAACCCTTTTTAAATACAATATTTTAAACTTTTTGACTAAATGAGGACATCAAAAATTTAAAATGAAACATCCCAAGCTTCCACGGTACGCTCTCTTTGAATAATACAGTAGCGTGTGTTGTACGCAACCTTGAGTTTTAACACACACCACAACCAATCAAACTAGCCGTTATGAATAGTAATACCTACTTTTTGAAATTATATATATTTTCTATTTTAAAATGGACTTCATTTCTGGATTCGGAATATCGAATTTAGCCTAAGGTGAAATTTTGGTACTTTTCGGATAACTTTCATATTTTGATGAATAGTGAAAATTACTAAATTTTAATTAAAAACAACTTTTTTAATCAAAATAATTAATAGTGATAAATTATGAATTTGAGTGGTTTTAAAGTATATTTAGAATATATTTTTACCATTTAATATAATTTTGGTCATTGGACATAATTTTACAATTAAATCGAACATAAACAAGTGTCAATCTTTTGATAGTTATTATCTCTTAAAAACACGCTTTTTGTTTTGACAGCGGGAATTAATTTTAAATTAATTTCTGCCACTTCTGTGTTTTGAATTTAGGAAAATGGATTCCATATTTGGAATAAGGATGTTCAAATTGTGTAAATAGGTAACTTTTTTTTATACATTTTGAATAATTACTGCGGTAAATATTTTATTTACCATGGTTAAGGGTAAATCCGGTAAATAAGGGTTAAAAAAATAATATTATAATAATACTAAATTACCCTAAAACGTGTCTTAACCCTATTGGTTGATACATGGTCGACCATGGACATATTTGGGTCGATTTTGGGACCCCATGGATCCACTTGTAAGTGATAATGACACTTTATTTTAATTAAGTTAAAATGAATACAAAAATGACACAAACATATATCTTTTATAAAAACAATTGTTACATAGGGTTATATATGTTGGATTTTAGATTATAAATATTCATTAGAAAGATAAAAATATTTCCTACATAATGATATTTTATTTATAATTTTTAGACATTAAATAATTTATTTTATTTATGACACAATGATGATGCAGTAATTACTATAATAGTGAAAAATTAAAATAATTGATATTATAAATACCCAAATAAATATAATATTAAACTTTTAATGAATTAAACTAATTTTCTAGGATAATATGATATATTAGGATTGATTTAATTGACTTTTTTCGAAGTAATCAATCTGTTATGAGTTTCACAAAAATCAACTATTGAATAGTGTCAAAATTGACATAAAAGAGTTCTTAAAACAAATATTATATTATTAATTGATATTAAATTCCTAAAAATCTAAGGTTCATCCAAGAGACTTATATCATTATAGTTTAATCATTAATGGACCACTTGGGGGTCGCTTGGATGTATGTAGTAAGTTTATTAACCATATTATATAAAAATACAAAGAGACATTGTAAAAGTGAAACTAATTAACTTAGAGTTAATACTTAAAGATAAGGTTAATATAAGTACCCAAACCTGTCTAAATTATATTGGTTGAGTTGTTTTAGACCCATAACCACCTTGAACTTTGAATATTCAACTTTGGAGCCATTGGAAACCGAATATGAATTTATTATAAACTAATATCTCTAGCTTTTCCAAAGGTGCCCCTCACCCCTCTTATAAAAGGGCACTCCTCCTTCTCATTTCTTCACACCTTCAAAGCCTTTTGGTTCGGCCAAACTCTGCCCAAATACTATCCCAACTTCCCTCAATACAACCTAGGGGCCTTAGTTTGATCAGAAAGCCAACCTAAGGATCCCTTTTGATCAAATCAAAAGGAAGAACCCGAAAAAGAGGTAATGATTTCACCACCCTTTTCTAAGTTCATTTCTTCTTCCACTTCTTCTTCCTTTTTTGTTACCATTATAAAATAATAAATCCAGTATCATATATATACTGTGATGTTATTATAAATATGGTACAACCATATTCAGTATTCTATCCACCCTTTTAATAACATGTCACCATACGTGCGTACGTACGGCTTACCGTCTCCACGTCGTGGTGTAACTGTTATTCAATATAATATTATTTGGATGGGTATAATAATGATGTGTAACTCATGTAAATAATAAATATAACATGTTAAGGATTTTGTATATATGATATACCATCCATTTATATATTATTTTAATATCAAAAGAATGATATTGTCTCTCGTGCGTACGTACGGACTACCGTCTCCACGAACGCGATGAGATTCATTCTCCATCGTATCCATTAAAGTATAATTATCATTTGATGATTTAAAAAATGATGTTTAAGGACTTAATATCATTCTGGATATGAATAATATAAAACCTATCCTTTACAAACATGTCTTACGTAACAAAACATATAAAAGAAAACAAGTAAGTTAACACCTGAAACAACGATAATACTAAGATATTATTATCAAATCAATATTAAAAGATCATATATGATATCATATTAATGTATATGATTATTGTATAATTTAATAACAATTATTTCACCATTATACAGGAGGTTAACCTACCCCAACCAAGGAAAAGTACAAGGTAAGGGATTTTCTTATCTCACTTTCAATTCCGTGAGATTTCCATTGTTCGCCACTAAATTATTGAAAGTGGTGTATTGTGTACTGCCATT
This sequence comes from Viscum album, assembly GCA_963277665.1. Classification (NCBI taxonomy): domain Eukaryota; kingdom Viridiplantae; phylum Streptophyta; class Magnoliopsida; order Santalales; family Viscaceae; genus Viscum; species Viscum album. The sequence continues at coordinate 259,559,621 of OY728150.1, forward strand.
TGATATATATATTATCATGATTATCTTTATATTCATGTTATTCTGTAAATAATTTGGTGGTTATTAACTTTTGGCCATACGACTCAGTTGATTAATGTGGTAATGGGTTTTCATCTCACTCCTTATTCCCGTGAGATTCATGCCATATTGCCACCATCACCTTTTGTGTGGTGTATGTACTGCCCATAATTATATTCTTTGTGTAATACATTCTAATTTATGTGTATTTACATATTCATTGTATGATACCTCTTTCATGGGTTGTATGTTTCATAAGTTACCAAATTGGTAAGGGTTATTTCACAATCTCTTCATTATCTGAGGTTGTTTATACGTAATAATCTACTGGGATCTCTTTATCATCCACATCCATGTTTCTTAAAAATGTATTTCAAAACATTTTTACTATTTACTAGAATATTAGTTAAATTCATTTATACCCTTTTTGACTTTTATAAGTGGTTTATAAAGGAATCTTTTGGTCGTTTTCAAAACAAGGTCCTTTTTAACCTTTTCGACAGAATTAAGGTAAGAATGTTTTTTTAACTTATACGGCGGGTGCGGCTATTTTCCGCCATTATAAAATCTTCAAAGCTTCCCTTACAAGCTTATAAGAATATTTTCAAAGAAAATGTTTTATTTTATATGGATCTTAAATGATTTCAAAATGAAAGGAGATATTTCTTCTAAAAGAATTTTGATTTCATCTATGTCAACATCCTTTGATGGATTTTAAGATTATTTGAAGTTGATTTATTATGATACAAAACTTCTATATTGTATTGAAGGTTTTATGTTATGTTTGACTGTGGATGTGCTATTTTTATACCATTCATAGTTTATGGTGAAAGTATTGACATTTCTTATGCTAGTTTTAATACGAATGTTTATGTTATGTTTAAACCTTTTCATATGGGAATGCATTGGACTTAATATGTGACGGGTGGAGCCCGCTATAGCTCCTCGATGCATCGGTAGGTCTCATGAGACAAACTAGTGTCTTGGCACAAGTCCTTGACAAAATCTTATTTGTATTCTTGGCACGAGGCCTTGGCTATGTGGTTATGATAGTCTGGCATTATGCATTCCATCATTATGAAAGTGGTTATTGATTTTGCATGTGATTATTCGATTAGTAGAATAACCATGTGAATAAGTAAATGGCATTATTTCATTTTATTTATGCCATACTATGTTAAATGTTCAAGTTTAAAAGGCTTTTGTTTTAGTTATACATTGCCTTAAATGTTTATTCTTATTTATGAAAGTTTCTGATATATTGTTATCCTTACTGGGCATTTGAGCTCACCCCTTTTCTATGTTTTATTTTTCCCAGGAAGTGAAGAAGTAAATTATGAATGACCTGCAGGGATTTTATGTGGGGATATGAGTGTGGTTTATGGAGACAATATGTTGTTGTAGTAGTTTTTCATTTTATGATGTAATGTAAGACTTATGAATATATCTAGTGTTTCCAAGGCTACTAAACCAATCGGTCTTTCGAGATTTGATCTTTCTTGTGATCATGCCAATGTTATGTAATAATGCACCGACTCTGGGTAACTAGGGTTGGGGCGTTACAGTTGGTATCAGAGGAAGTTTAGTACAAACCTTGGAAGCTAGATTTAGATAAACTCTGATTAGAGAACGTAGACCTAAGATGAACTTTGAGGATTAGTATAGAAGAACTTCCTAGAATTTTGGTATTGTAGAGATTTTGTGAATTTTCCGAGCAATACATCCCTGTCTGGATACGAGTAGGTAGAGGCGGCTCTGGCACAGATGTACCTAGGGGTAAAACCCGAAAACACCGCTTTGAGCTAGACTCGAACGGGAACTGGTGCACAACAACGGGCCTTGCTGCACTCTTGGTTACGACACTCCCGGGGGATATGCTTAGAATAATTCTCATTTTCTTTATAAACCATCATGAAGGGTTTATGAGTATATACATCCTCAAAGGAGACATTTTTATGATTATGGATTATATCCATAAATAGTTCAATTTATGTTAAGTGTTTTATAAGTATGGGATTATGTATTTTGATTCATAAACTGATCTAGTGTATGCCATTGTTTAGAAATGGCGCCCAGTAGAAGGAATGAGAACTCCAGAAATGCACATGATCCAAAGAGAAGGAAGGATCATATCTTTCATGGTCTTAAGCTAGAATTTATAAGAGAAATAGTCTCCCATGTATTATCATCATATGAAGAAATAATATCATGTGTTGATAAGATAAGTAAAGAGTTTACTGAGTCCTATGGCTTTGAAGGGAAGCAAGAGAAGAAATGGATGAAAGAGAGAAAGATGGATAAAGGGAAGAGGGAAAAGAAGAATTTTCCCATATGTGGTAACTGTGGAAAGAAACACCCTGGAACTTTCCTGAAAGGAATGAGAGTTTGTTATAAGTGTGGAGGAAAAGGGCACAAAGTACGTGACTGCAAGGGTAAGAAAATGGTTTCAAATGTACAATGCTTCATTTGCAAGGAGTTTGGACACTACGCGAACCTATGTCCCAGTCATCAGACTATGCCACAAATGATGCTATTGGATAATAATCAAGTTATGATACTACCACAGATGAAGAGGAATGATTAGAGTTCTTATGTTGATTATGTCAATTGAGTGTTGTATCAACAATGTACTTGTTATAATAATTATGGAGTATATAAGGATTGTACTGCAGTACTATTTCATTAAGGACTTGAGATTGTGTGGAACAAAGAAAAGTGACTCAATAGCAGGATAAATTTTTGGAAAATATATGGTTGAGAGAATGATAAACCATAATATAGTTCTGACACCGATGTAGTGATTTTCGAATAATACATGATTATTTTGGAAAAATTATATTGGATATTCTTGACTACCTTGGAACTGATTAATGATTTGTATATTCCATCATTGTTGGGGTTTAAAACATTTTTGGATTGATGAAGTATATCCAGCATTCTATATGGAATAAGCTATAATGGATGTAATCAATAAGGAATATGGTAATTCAGGATGTTTCAGTGTATTAAAAAAATACATGATGAAGGTATTCATATGCTATTATGGGGTAAAAAGGATCTACATTATGTTTACCTTCCTTGTAAATGTTGGACTGTGAGTTTGGACATAAGTATTTTGGATAGTTCTAGTTTGGATTATTTTGGATTGCCATAAAAGGACAACCCGGAGGTCGGGCGGCAACCCGTCGCGTCCGGCAAGGCTGCGAGACTTGAACCCGCAACCGAAGGGCGACAAGGGTGTATCACCTACCACTGGCCCATGAGATGTCCTGGATTAAATAATGTAGTTTTTTTTAAAAGATCTGGTAGATGAATTATAAATTCATTTATTTTGGAACCCTGTACGAATAGTATAAATAAATAAAAATTACATTCTATTATGTTTTAGAGTGAAAGATGAGTTTGTGGTAGAAATTTATTAATGGATAAAACTCTAATTATAAAGTAAGTATATCTCCTTATGATCTTAGCCAATCTCATAAATAAATTCCCCAACATTAATAAAAGAAACATAGAACAAAAATGTTGTCCTAGATGGTACCTTAAATCATCACAAATTTATGGCTTTGGGATTTTTGGCCTTTTCATAGCCATGTTCTCTACCACTCTCCATCAGATAATTGATGGTTAGATTTCTCTTCCATATCCATATTTTCCTACATGGAACCCTAGTATGTGTTATTTTCGGTAATCTTCATACTTTCCACTCTTTATTTTAAATAGAGGCCTCATTAATTCATTTTTCGATGTGGGATTTCAACTAAGATATTTTGAAACGTCAAAAATGTGTTATCCTAATACCCTATGTTTTGTTGAACCGATGGTATTTCAAATCATCATAGATTGATGAGTTTAAGGACCTCAATTTTATACTTGTTTGTGATTGATGACCTCAATCACTACCTATAAATATTTACGTTTTTCCTCCAATTATATGTCTCTAATTGCCACCAATGTTCTCCTAATCGAGATCATAATTTGGTGGTGGCCCTTTCATTTCTCTTTTCCTCATATTAAGAATAAATTTTAGTAACCCAATTTCCGATGTGGGTTTTCCCACAAAGATATTTTTTATTTTCAACCTTTTATTTTTGAAGAACAATTTTAAATTGCGAGGACGCAATTTATTGAAGGAGGGGAGAATGTAACACCCCAAGATTTCATAGTGTGTTATTTCTTCAAAATAATTCAATAATTTGCACTACACGCAACACCGAGTTCAATCACACCATGACTTACAAAAAAAAGCCATTCAAAAGAGGTTATGAATAGTATTATCTAAATTTTAAACTTTATATAATCCTTATAATTTTAGAATCCATATTATGAGTTTCTTAGATATAATGCAAGAACAAATTCATTTTCAGTATTGCACTTTTATCAACTTTTAATAGTGAACCCTTTTTAAATACAATATTTTAAACTTTTTGACTAAATGGGGACATCAAAAATTTAAAATGAAACATCCCAAGCTTCCACGGTACGCTCTCTTTGAATAATACAGTAGCGTGTGTTGTACGCAACCTTGAGTTTTAACACACACCACAACCAATCAAACTAGCCGTTATGAATAGTAATACCTACTTTTCGAAATTATATATATTTTCTATTTTAAAATGGACTTAATTTCTGGATTCGGAATATCGAATTTAGCCTAAGGTGAAATTTTGGTACTTTTCGGATAACTTTCATATTTTGATGAATAGTGAAAATTACTAAATTTTAATTAAAAACAAATTTTTTAATCAAAATAATTAATAGTGATAAATTATGAATTTGAGTGGTTTTAAAGTATATTTAGAATATATTTTTACCATTTAATATAATGTTGGTCATTGGACATAATTTTACAATTAAACCGAACATAAACAAGTGTCAATCTTTTGATAGTTATTATCTCTTAAAAACACGCTTTTTGTTTTGACAGCGGGAATTAATTTTAAATTAATTTCTGCCACTTCTGTGTTTTGAATTTAGGAAAATGGATTCCATATAAGGAATCAGGATGTTCAAATTGTGTAAATAGGTAACTTTTTTTTAGACATTTTGAATAATTACTGTGGTAAATATTTTATTTACCATGGTTAAGGGTAAATCCGGTAAATAAGGGTTAAAAAAATAATATTATAATAATACTAAATTACCCTAAAACGTGTCTTAACCCTATTGGTTGATACATGGTAGACCATGGACATCTTTGGGTCGATTTTGGGACCCCATGGATCCACTTGTAAGTGATAATGACACTTTATTTTAATTAAGTTAAAATGAATACAAAAATGACACAAACATATATCTTTTAGAAAAACAATTGTTACATAGGGTTATATATGTTGGATTTTAGATTATAAATATTAATTAGAAATCTAAAAAGATTTCCTACATAATGATATTTTATTTATAATTTTTAGACATTAAATAATTTATTTTATTTATGACACAATGATGATGCAGTAATTACTATAATAGTGAAAAATTAAAATAATTGATATTATAAATACCCAAATAAATATAATATGAAACTTTTAATGAATTAAACTAATTTTCTAGGATAATATTATATATTAGTATTGATTTAATTGACTTTGTTAGAAGTAATCAATCTGTTATGAGTTTTACAAAAATCAACTATTGAATAGTGTCAAAATTGACATAAAAGAGTTCTTAAAACAAATATTATATTATTAATTGATATTAAATTCCTAAAAATCTAAGGTTCGGCCAAGAGACTTATATCATGATAGTTTCATCATTAATGGACCACTTGGGGGTCTCTTGGATGTATGTAGTAAGTTTATTAACCATATTATATAAAAATACAAAGAGACATTGTAAAAGTGAAACTAATTAACTTAGAGTTAATACTTAAAGATAAGGTTAATATAAGTACCCAAACCTATCTAAATTCTATTGGTTGAGTTTTTTTAGACCCATACCCACCTTGAACTTTGAATATTAAACTTTGGAGCCATTGGAAACCGAATATGAATTTATTATAAACTAATATCTCTAGCTTTTCCAAAGGTGCCCCTCACCCCTCTTATAAAAGGGCACTCCTCCTTCTCATTTCTTCACACCTTCAAAGCCTTTTGGTTCGGCCAAACTCTGCCCAAATACTCTCCCAACTTCCCTCAATACAACCTAGGGGCCTTAGTTGTATCAGAAAGCCAACCTAAGGAGCCCTTTTGATCAAATCAAAAGGAAGAACCCGAAGAAGAGGTAATGATTTCACCACCCTTTTCTAAGTTCATTTCTTCTTCCACTTATTCTTCCTTTTTTGTTACCATTATAAAATAATAAATCCAGTATCATATATATAATTTGATGTTATTATAAATATGGTAAAACCATATTCAGTATTCTATCCACCCTTTGAATAACATGTCACCATATGTGCGTACGTACGGCTTACCGTCTCCACGTCGTGGTGTAATTGTTATTCAATATAATATTATTTGGATGGGTATAATAATGATGTGTAACTCATGTAAATAATAAATATAACATGTTAAGGATTCTGTATATATGATATACCATCCATTTATATATTATTTTAATATCAAAAGAATGATATTGTCGCTCGTGCGTACGTACGGACTACCGTCTCCACGAACGCGATGAGATTCATTCTCCATCGTATCCATTAAAGTATAATTATCATTTGATGATTTAAAAAATGATGTTTAAGGACTTGATATCATTCTGGATATGAATAATATAAAACCTATCCTTTACAAACATGTCTTACGTAACAAAACATATAAAAGAAAACAAGTAAGTTAACACCTGAAACAACGATAATACTAAGATATTATTATCAAATCAATATTAAAAGATCATATATGATATAATATTAATGTATATGATTATTTTATAATTTAATAACAATTATTTCACCATTATAAAGGAGGTTAACCTACCCCAACCAAGGAAAAGTACAAGGTAAGGGATTTTCTTATCTCACTTTCAATTCTGTGAGATTTCCATTGTTCGCCACTAAATTATTGAAAGTGGTGTATTGTGTACTGCCATTTGATATATATATTATCATGATTATCTTTATATTCATGTTATTATGTAAATCATTTGGTGTTTATTAACTTTTGTCCATACGACTCAGTTGATTAACGTGGTAAGGGGTTTTCATCTCACTCCTTATTACCGTGAGATTCATGCCATATTGCCACCATCACCTTTTGTGTGGTGTATGTACTGCCCATAATTATATTATTTGTGTAATACACTCTAATTTATGTGTATTTATATATTCATTGTATGATACCTCTTTCATGGGTTGTATGTTTCATAAGTTACCAAATTGGTAAGGGTTATTTCACAATCTCTTCATTATTCGAGGTTGTTTATACGTAATAATCTACTGGGATCTCTTTATCATCCACATCCATGTTTCTTAAAAATGTATTTCAAAACATTTTTACTATTTACTAGAATATGAGTTAAAGTCATTTATACCCTTTTTGACTTTTATAAGTGGTTTATAAAGGAATCTTTCGGTCGTTTTCAAAACAAGGCCCTTTTTAACCTTTTCGACAGAATTAAGGTAAGAATGTTTTTTTTAACTTATACGGCGGGTGCGGCTATTTTCCGCCGTTATAAAATCTTCAAAGCTTCACTTACAAGCTTATAAGAATATTTTCAAAGAAAATGTTTTATTTTATATGGATCTTAAATGATTTCAAAATAAAAGGAGATATTTCTTTTAAAAGAATTTTTATTTCATCTATGTCAACATCCTTTGATGGATTTTAAGATTATTTGAAGTTGATTTATTATGATACAAAACTTCTATATTGTATTGAAGGTTTTATGATATTTTTGACTGTGGATGTGCTATTTTTATACCATTCATAGTTTATGGTGAAAGTATTGACATTTCGTATGCTAGTTTTAATACGAATGTTTATGTTATGTTTAAACCTTTTCATATGGGAATGCATTGGACTTAATATGTGACGGGTGGAGCCCGCTATAGATCCTCGATGCATCGGTAGGTCTCATGAGACAAACTAGTGTCTTGGCACAAGGCCTTGACAAAATCTTATTTGTAGTCTTGGCACGAGGCCTTGGCTATGTGGTTATGATAGTCTGGCATTATGCATTCCATCATTATGAAAGTGGTTATTGATTTTGCATGTGATTATTCGATTAGAAGAATAACCATTTGAATAAGTAAATGGCATTATTTCATTTTATTTATGCCATACTATGTTAAATGTTCAAGTTTAAAAGGCTTTTGTTTTAGTTATACATTGCCTTAAATGTTTATTCTTATTTATGAAAGTTTCCGCTATATTGTTATCCTTACTGGGCATTTGAGCTCACCCCTTTTCTATGTTTTATTTTTCCCAGGAAGTGAAGAAGTAAATTATGAATGACTTGCAGGGATGTTATGTGGGGATATGAGTGTGGTTTATGGAGACAATATGTTGTTGTAGTAGTTTTTCATTTTATGATGTAATGTAAGACTTATGAATATATCTAGTGTTTCCAAGGCTACTAAACCAATCGGTCTTTCGAGATTTGATCTTTCTTGTGATCATGCCAATGTTATGTAATAATGCACCGACTCTGGGTAACTAGGGTCGGGGCGTTACATGTGCACCATAGGTATCGACCACCCACTAAAGACCTGATCCTATCGATCCTCAATCTCTACTGTAACCTTCATAAACATCACTCCATTGTCTAATTCTAGCTCGCCATGGTCAATGACTTGAGAAGGTTCATGCACGTATCTCCTCAGCTAGGATACGGGGAAGACATCATGCACCCACTCCCACCGTGGTGGTAGTGCCAAGTGGTATGCCACCTCGCCAATCCTCTGAAGTATCAGAAATGGTCTAATAAACCTCAGTGATAACTTGTCGCCTCAGCCAAACCTCTGTAGTCCCCATCGAGGAGAGACCTACAAGAATACATGGTCCACCTCCTAAAAATCCAAGGGTCTTTGTATCCTATCGGCATAATACTTTTTCCAACTCTGTGCAGTATTCACTTGCTGACAAGTGAGACATCGTGATATGACTCTACCACTACTTTCTTCATCCCTGGCCACCAGTACTGACACCAGAGGTCCTAGTACATATTCACCACACCAGGATGTACCGCTAGAGGAGACGTATGGAACTCCCTCAACACTTCCTCTCGTAGCACCACCGATACCATAGTACGTCCTCTGAAGAGGATGATGTGCTCCCCACCTTCAGAAAATCCATAAGGTTCTTGTCCTATGGATATCTAAGCACGTCGAACCTCGCAGTCAGTGTCCCCAAGCTGCGCCTCCCTGTCTCGCTGAAGGAGTGGGGGAGTGACTGTCAGAGATTGAAGATAAGTTGCTCCATCTCGATCCACGTAGGATATCCGCAAAGCAGCTAGCTGCTATGTCGCCTCACTCCGCAACTATATACCAAATCTCCTACTGAGTGCATCTGCTACTACATTCCCCTTCCCAGGGGTAAAGACTATCTCAAATTCATAGTCCTGGAGGAACTCTAGCCATCACTGTTGTCTCAGGTTCAGGTATTTCTGAGAAAAGATATACATGAGACTCTTGTGATCAGAGTAGACTGTAAAACATTCTCCCATCAAGTAATGCTGTCATATCTTTAGCTCAAAGACCACTACTGATAACTCCATTCCATGGGTAGCATAGTTCTACTCATCAGTCTCTGCCCTAGCTCCTGAAAGCTCTACTGTCACTTCTCTGTCCATAGGAAAGGATTCCCTTTTTCGTCAAAACTGACAAGGTGCCGCTACCCTAGAGAAGTCTAGTTCAAAACTCCAGTATTACCCAGCCAAAGCAGAATTCCCTCCCCCTTCAGGGAGGTAAACCTGGAAACATCTTTTGAAAGGATTTCCCCCACACTTTTCCACTTCTGTTGAGAACTGAAAACTCAAAACTCCCACTACCATGAGGGTAGGGCTGGCCGACTCAAGAGTGATCGGCTGCACCCTCCTTTGCATGAGTTTGTCCTATGATGCCTGGGTTTCCTTTTTCGTTGACCCAGGAAAATATCATTCCAACATTTTAGGTAAAACAAAACCTTTTTTACTAATATTGTCAATCTGAGTATGAACTGTGGATGTCTAGTCCATTCCCAAACTAATGTCGTAAGGCCTCAATGTTTCCACCAAGAGGTTCCAAATGAAACTCTCGCCTCAAGGTTCAGATCACACCTTCGGCGTAAGTGTGATTATCGAGTCTCCTCCCAAAGGTATCTCCAGATGTGAGGGTCAAGTCAACAGCTTAACCGGAAACTCTAGGTCTTGGACAATATTTTTGGAAGGAAGGAATGATTGGTACCTATGTCTATTAATATGGAAGCTAATAGTTAACACAGACCATACCTTGAATCATTCCTAGAGACCTTGGGTCACACTCCTTGACCGCATGCAACTACTCCCTTCCCCTGTCCTCCAGATCTTTGATCCTGGTGGGGACCACATTGAGGTGGTAGTTGTAACATGTAGAAACATATACCACCTCATGCTGCTCTCCTAGCTCCACTTCCACGTCTTCTGTCCTCCAGATTCATCCATCCCAATCAATTCCTCTTCCCGAAAAATTTTTACACACCCGAGTCTCTGAGACTGGTGTCATTTTTTTCTTTCATACTACTAACATTCACTGGATGTATTCGCTCAGCCAAAGAACATCCAACCACAAAGGTTCTCTCTAGCACCCTAACATAAGTAGGAATTCATAGAGGAATAGTGCTAGCTCGGATGTCCTTAAACACACCCCGATCGGAGGTCCGAGCCCTGAATGACTAACCATATTGTATTTATAGAGTACCTGGGATAGTCGATACACCTTGATGAATACACAGCTACTGACATGTCATCCTACCGAAGCTGTAGAAGCTCTAGGGAACTCTCATCCCTTAGCTCTTTATGGCAAGAGACCCCCTTCTCTAAGGAAGGTTCTCAAGCTTATCCACAGATTAAATCACCTCTTCGGAATATCAGGGTAATCTAAACCCTGTCATCGTCCTGCTGAGCCACATATAAGGCTCTCTACCAGGACTGCCATTTGATCGGATGGTACCCTGGCTAGATGGAAACTCGGATACCTCCTCAAGATAGTCCTTAGTCTCCTGTGAGTTAGGATTTCCTCGAACCTGAGGGGTATCTGATGCTGAAACACATATAAGGCACTAAGCCTACATGTGTCCTCTACTGGTACTACCGGTTGTAACTGCTGACCAACGGGCAGTGATATAGCTGACACACTACCCGAAGGTACTATCTCAGACAATGGTCCACGTACCAAATCCTCATCACTATGTGAACCATCCTCATGGTCACTCACTGGAAAAGACTAGAAGCTAAGATCATCATCTCCTCTACTGGTGTTCCAAATAGGTGGAAAACTCTAGCCATAGCCTCCGTCCAGTCCTCATCCCCCTACGGGTCCGTCTCGCCTTAGAACCTCGGAGGCCCCTGCCGCTGAAACTCATGCAACGCGCTCAGTAGGCGTGCACCCTCTGCTAGTGGGTTGGTGGAAATGGTTGTCCAATGGGTAGTGGGGCTATTGGTACACCACCTGGAGGTGATAAATCCGTAAGAGGTCCCTACACTAAGGCCACATCGCTCGGTGGGCTGTCATCACATACTCTCTCAGGAATCCTAGATGGTTGTCTAAGTGGTGACATCCTGATAAGAAACAGGTGCACCACAGTCACTAAGTTATACTCGGGGAGCTGACTCCAAAGAATTCAAAAGAAAAACTTTTCAAAAACACACGCAATCAGTGTTTTCATGCGCTGAGTGGGAAATAAGAATTCAGGGTCCTGGTGTATGAATACGTCGGCTGCCGCACCAACACTGGACTCCCCGAACTGAAAACCACACTCAAAACACTTAACACTATTTCCACATAGAAAATATCAGAGTCCCAGTTCTTCGGTAGAACTAAACTCCTCTGACACCACTTTATCACGACCTGTCCCTCGGGGCCCGTGTTGTGACTACCTTAAGCCCGCCTTCCATAGGCCAGGGGCTGGCGACTAGCACCAAAAGTCATATTCCCTAAAATGGGAAGGCATTGCCTTTAAACCTGTACAAACACACGGTCTGAGAAAACAATAAGAAGCAACGGTGAAGTAACAGTTGTAGTAAAAGAGTGCTGAAAGAAAAGGGTCTAAAATACAAGCCCAACTGGAAATGTAAAAGTACAACTGAAAAGTACAAAACAACTAAAAGGTGAAAAGCATCTCATGGATCATCCACCACAGATCCTACCTGAAGGGCAGGTACAGATCACGATCAATGGTCCCTGCATCACGTCAAACCAAACGATCTACCCCAGTTCATACTTGAAGTGTAGGTACAGATCACCTCCTCAGCACTCCACGTCCGTCCTTCTCCTCCGTGTACCACTGGGTCCTGGCTCCCTCAAACCTCAGCCTAGCTGCTCGTCGTCTGCATAAGACACAATAACATGCAGGCGAAGCCCGTGCAGGTGTGAGTATAACGATACTTAATAGGGACCCTGAGACCTAGAAGGTCTCTTAGAATTCCATAAAGAAAAACCACTGGGTAACACCACAAAGGTAATGTACCACACAGGTAAAGTACCACATAGAATAACCTCAATCACAAGAACAAAGTAAAGACAACTCACATCAGAATTTATTCTAAGGGTAGAAGGGTTAACACATCATCGAACTCCTCAGCTACTGGAGAACTCCTCCTCTATCGAGTACAGTGGGCCTACCGGGTCACACAGAGCCACTTCCCACTAACCTTGAACTGATATGGTACCCATCCCTAATGGGTATCGTGGGCATGTTGGGTCACACAGAGCCACTTCCCACAATGGGAATGTCGGGTCACATAGAGCCGCTTCCCACCTTGGCCAAACTGAGGTACTCCTCATTTCGAGCATCGTGGGTCTACCAGGTCACACAGAGACGCTCCCCACTATGGGTCTTCTAGGTCACATAGAGCCGCTTCCCACTGGTCCAATCGTTAAGCAGTCTTCATGTCTCAGCCAACCGTAGGGTTCCATACGTAGTCTTCTTGGGATAACCACTCCTCAATCCACTTTCGGTATCTTGATATCCATGGAAGTCACCACAATGTATATTCTAGGGTAGTAACCATAGCATCATCAGTCACAAACCTCGAACTCCTATGTTGCTGTAGAAACCCTCCTCTATCATGTATAGTGGGCCTCCCGGGTCACACAGAGCCGCTTCCCACTAACCTTGAACTGCTATGGTACTCATCCCTGATGAGTACTGTGGGCATGCCGGGTCACATAGAGTTGCTTCCCACCTTGGCCATCATCAAGTAGTCTTCAGGTCTCAGCCAGCTGTAGGGTTCCATACATAGCGTGCTTGAGAGAACCGCTACTCAAGACATTATTCATATTACAACTAGTAAAAATTATCACAAGGAAGTAACTGGACGATTTGCCATTCCATAAGGGTTCCAATGCAACAGACGACGCGTTGATCAGACGCTTGGTCTATGTGTTAATGGCATTTCAGTGTCGAGGGCCCGGTTGGATTCGAGTGCGATCCAACCCAGCCATACTCCAAGTTTCTCCAAAACTCTCATGGAGTAGGTAAAATGGACCGTCTCACTCCAAGGATCCAAATTCCGCAGACAGTTCATCAAACGGACATCCGGTTCTCAAGATAAGGCCCTTTAAGTGTTTTTGCACCAGGGTCTGGTCCGACCCGGCATGGGCTGGGCTAAGGTCTGGCCTGACCCTCAAAAAGGGGTGGCCCTCAAGGGAATCCCAGACCGTATAGGCCGGGTCCCGCCAAGGGGTGGCTCGGCCTGCGGTGGGGCGTGGCCCGGCCCGTTGGGCAACGACTGGGTCCGCTGGATCGACCTAGCGGTGCCACCCGCCTGGCGGCGAGGGCCACCAGGGACACATGGATGCAACACATCTGGGTAGGGATGACCTGGCGTGGGGCCACGTTAGTGGTTCAACCCTCAAGGGTTGACCCAATGCGGCGGCACGTGGCGCCGCAGGTCCTCTACGCCGCGGCTGACAGGACGCAGGTCCTCCGTCGGGCGCGCCGCTGGTGCGCGCCCCGTCCACCAGCCTCCGGTCAGACCGGTGGACCCCTGCTTCTACCGTATCTATCACAGGCCGTGGGCTTGTTGCCACGTGGGTGCGCCGCTGGTGGCGTGCCCCACCTCCGCTCTGTCGGCTCTGTAGTGGTTGGTCGGCTTTCCAGCCGACCTCTCCTCCGGTCGCCGCAGCTAATGAGCCATGAACCTCCTTGTTCATCGGCGGTGCGTGACGGCGCGCTGTGCCTCCTCCGCGGCCGGCCGGTGCCGGTCGCTCTGATGACTGCCGAGGCTTTGTGTCGCAGCCTCCCCTTGCGCGTGTGCGTTGACGCGTTATGCACCATGTAGTTGGTCGGTGTCATCGCACTGTCGGTATTCCATGGAGGCACAAGGATGTAACAAATATAGTGGAGGGTTTGGGACAGGTTCGTTAGGCCTGCACCCTCCGCGTTAGATCATAATACGAGTGGGGTTAAGGGTTTAATAACAATTTAATTAAACAACCAGATAAAGCCCACAATATTCCCCGCAACGACCCTCCGCAAGGACAAATGAATCGTGGGTCAACCCATTAGTCGGTTGACCCGTGTTCTTCGTGTTATTCAAGAATGGGGAAGAGGAAATCAATTAAAAGCATAAACGAATAAACCCCCTACCTCAAGTTCGTTGGAGAGCATCCGAGTTTGAGGAAGTGTCGGCGTTCATTGTCCCTGCAACAAGCCTCCAACGACGCCACTCGATCGTTGTTCTTTGGTTCGTGGTTCAGGGTCACTCGTCACCACCTACTAGAACCGGCTCTATCCTCTAATTGTGGGGCGTCGTGGAACTTTACCAGAGCTTCGTCGCTTGGTGAATTCGTGTCAATTCCTCCCCCAAGATCCATATAAATAGGAGAGGGGGAGGGTAAGTAACGATTGTAGAATTTATGAAGGTTCGTTTAATAGGAACCTTCCTAAATACCAATGAAACAATTACTTAGTATTTTAAGGGTCAATCTATTTAATGGCTTGACTCGCCACTGGTCCCACACTACCGCTTGTCCGTTGGTGGAAAAGAAATAAAATAGTGAGATTATTTTATTTCATTTCCTTTTAAAAGTCACAAAAAATAACTTCTTCTTCAGACCTACTACGATCAAAGTAAAGTATCCCTTAAGTTAATCTCAGCACTCCGGATTCAACAGTGCCCTCGTATTTTTAATCCAAGCACCGGTTCAAAAGTTAGAAAACGCCGCTCGCGCGTTTACTGAACGTACCTGAAAAAAGGTTTAGAAAATTAAAAACAGTCTCCCTCGACCTGCACCGGTTGAGGTTAGGCTCTGCCTAAGTGAAACATACCCCAAAAAACCCAATAGTACTCCTGTATTTCCATCTGATTTTCCATTTAAAAGTTATGGATTTTACAATAAAATAATTTTCACTTAATTATTTTATTTACGACCAAAAACTAACTTTCACCGGTGGCCCGCGTCGTCCAATGTTAGTATTTACCTAAAGAAATCATACCATCACGAGTTCATTGGTGGTATCAGATTCTTAATCTGAGTTACCATTTGTGAGTTATAAGAATTTGAAAAATAAAATAATTTATTTAATTATTTTATTTATGGTTATGCCATTTTTGGGTTTTCTCACAGGAGGTCTGCTCCGACTAAACTTAAGTCGCGCATAGGGTAAACCCACCATTCTGAATGCAATGCTTTCCTCAGATTTTTAATCTAGGAAACTGTTTAAAATTTATTCCACTTTTTTTGGAAAAATGCTTACCCGCACTATTTAAAGTTTGACAAAACTTCGACGAACCATTCCGGGCACTCCGGACCTCAGAATCACATGCCGTCAGATTTCCCAGTCTCAAAATAATTTCATATAATTAAAAAAAATTATACAAAATTTCCGGGACGTTACACCTTTGGATTTTCATTAAGGATTTCTCTCATCTCTTTAATCAAATGAGGGGGTTAGAGGCCTATTTATAGATGTTTCCTCCCATTCACGAAGCACACACCTTTCCCGAATATCAATTCCTTTCGCAAATCTCACTTCCCTTTGGGTTTGTTGACAATTCTTCACATTTTGATACCTTGTTAAAGATCCTTCCATCTTCTTCCAAAATTTTCTTCTTACGATTCAAATAGTGATCATGGATTTACTCACCACAAACTCTAATACCTCATAATCCATGCTTGGTGTGGGAAACAAGAGTAGCATGAGAAGTTCATCAATGAATCACTTCATTCCAAAAAAACTCAACTTCTTTCATCATGAACCCCATATATTGTAATATATAACCTTTAATCGACCGTCTTTAGAATTTTCATATTTAAAACTCCCCATACTTTTATGCTCCTGATATCATCTTCTCCTCTTATTTTGATTAAGATATTTTATCCCCATTTTATAGCCACAACTTCTCCCCATTTGTCAACAAACCTGAAGTTCACTCCTTTGTGGTATTCAATAGGGTAAAGAACACATATTAGCACATTAGGGAAAAAACATTATACCTTGGGGAGAGGGGTTCTGGAAAACTCTCAGTGCTTTCTTCAACCCATAGAGCACCTTTATCAGCCAAAAAACTATGTTCTCATCTTCATGAATGAGAAATCCATCTGGCTGCTCGATATACACTTTTTCTTCCAGAACCCCATTTAGAAATATTGACTTGACATACATATGGAAAACTTTGATTTTTTTCCATTGTTGTGGACAAGAATAATATGATTGTCTCTAGACTCACAATTGGTGCAAATGTTTCATCAATATCAATACCCTCACTCTTGGAGAACCCTTTTGCACACAAGTCGTGTTTTGTTTCGAATCATCGTATCATCTTCATTCATCTTGTTGTGGAAGACCCATTAGGTCTCGATGACATTCTTATCTATTGGTCTCAAATATCCTCCCAAAAAACCTCCAATATTGGACTAATATAAGTCATTAATACCAATTTTTTATCTGAATTTAGATGTTGAATTACTCTTCAGGCGGGGAGACCACTTGTGGGAAACACTGTTAATCTTCTCTTTCAGCTTCTTGGTATCCTACAAATAGTTAGCTGATACCATATTGTTAGAAAAAAAATAATCATGAATCACATAAATGTTTCTGCTTCTCCTCCAATAAATAATATTTCTATGAACAAATAACACTCAAACCGAGGAATGATTACATTGGTTAAATATTCAATGCAACTTAGAACCACTGGATCATTCAAGTATAGATTTGACAACTCTCCAGCTTCACCTCTGAATATTTATCATATAATATCCATTTTCCACATAACACAACATTTAGATACTGATTTGAAAAATAAAGTTGTTGTGTATCACATTTTATACCATATGTGAATTTCAAGAGATCATATTCTTCTTGTTTCATATATCTCTATTAAATTTTTTGCACTCATTCCCTTTTAGAACACACACACCCCATGGATTTTATCCCCCTTAGTCATGCACACCTTTTAGCAGATATTAGAAAATTTTAATACATTCGAAGAGGGGTTCCTCTGGAATCCTTAAGAAGAGGATTGTGGTCAATCCTGACATATCAACCCTTTAATAATTTCATGCAAAGCACTATACTCTTTATGTTCCTATTCCAACTGCCCATCCAACTTAAACTATTTTGGTCATATGACTAGACATTATCTACCCACATGTGGATTCGTCTTCTGATATGAAGATTTTTTAGGTTTGGTATTTTTTACAATTTGGGGTTTAAATCCACTAGTATAAATTTTATTCTTTGATGATCCATCAAAATGATAATTTTCATGACTCTTTCTTTGAGTAGGAATCTTTAAATTGGTCATCTACTCTTGTCTCATCCTCTAATGGAGGATTATTTATCTTTCCTTCACTTCTTTCCTTATGGCATGAAATGTGGATTTTCAAGGAATTCTCTATTCAATTTCCCTATATTATTTATCCAAGTCATGTCACCCTTTCTTGTTGGGGTGAATCTTTCACTAAACTTACATTCATTTTACTCATAACTAGAGCATCTTATCCCTTTTTTATTCATAATTGTTCACATTCTTTATAGGTGATATTTTGTGAGTGCAATAGAGGTGGTGATTGATACACCTTTTGTTGAGATTCTTGTGTATCCCATGAGGATGTTAGCCTATTTTTCAACTTATCATATTTTCTAACAATATATTCTTTTTTGGTATACACTGTCGGGGTTATGGATCTCCTTCTGGGTTTCTTTTCTTTCCCTTCTTTCTTCCAGAAGAAATATCTTCCCAAATGACCATGATTGTCACATATAAAACATTTCCCATTAAATACATACCTCGTGTAATCATTTTTAGGTTGAGATGTTGATAAAACTAGAGTTATTCTTCTAAAATTGAGATCCATGGATTCTTGACACATACTCATAGTGTGTGCCGGTCTTCCACAATATCATTCAATGAGTAAATATTTTCACTATTTGATTCATCCATACCATTATTCATCACATTGCTGATTTCCTTCAATTTAATTAAACTCTTTCCATTGAAACTTCCACAACGAGGAATACAACCAGACTTCTGCTTCTTCTTTGAAGTTTTCCCCTTTTCTATAGAATAATGTGATAAGAGTAGATTGAAACTTTAATTTCAACAATTTAATGAACCATGTTGAAGAAAAAAACTAATAAAATAAACCAATGCTATGATACCAATTATTAGGACCAAAAGGGGATTATATAACCAGAGAGGTGGGGGTGAATTAGGGTTTGAATATTCTTTTCAAAATTATTCCCGCCCCACTAGATCTTGACCTATTTATTATAAGGTCTACTTTATTCTTTCTTAAGTGTTTTTACTGATATTATTCTTTCATTATTTATCAGATAATGATGCATTGAAAGTAAAATTGGATAGAAAGCACAGGGACACATTTATTTTTACTTGGTTCACCATAACTAGGATACATCCAAGGAGCATACAATGACAATGTAATGATGTACCAAATACACTTAGTCACACTATCAATACAAAGTTCACACCAGATCACTTCTATTCTCAGGCTCACTGCCTTAACAAATTCAGAGCACACTCATTATCCCTCTTGGTTTAAAACCAATCACAATATATGAGCTCACTGCTCTCACAACTGATGTGTGCTTATTGCTCCTTCAGAATAATCTTCTTTTGATAACTTGAATAACTATTTTTTACACCTCATTTGGTGTATTATTAAGTTCCACATTCATCTGATTTATGAATACCCCTTTACCATGGAATTATTGGGAAATCCCTTAAAGTTTTTGAAGCTCACTCCTTGCACAAATCTTAGTTTCTTCGTGAAGCTCACTTAGCCTTCATGATTCTAAAAAATTTTGTGAAGCATAAAACTTTCGCAAATCTTGTTTCCTTTCACGAAGTACACACCTTTTGCGAAGCTCACTTCCTTTTGTGAAGATCATTTCCTTTCATGAAGCACACACCCTTCACAAATCGCATACCTTTCACAAATCATAGATTTCCATTGTGAAGCTCATTACTTTCATGAAGCATAGATAGCCTTCATAAATCTAAATAATTTCTCTATGTTTACGAATTTCAGTGAGATTACATAGCCTTAGAGAACTTCCTTTCTTCATGAACTTTTTTTGTGAAAATAACCTTCATGAATCACCTTCAAAAATTCAGAGCCTTTGGATTTTCATTAAGGGTAGTTCTCAACTCTTTTCTCAAATGACGGGGGTAAATAACTATTTATAGGTGTTACCTCCCATTCTAGAAGATTCCAAGATCACCACTACCTTTTCAAAAATATCTCCAAATTCATTCTTAAGTCTCCCTATTTTCATGAAGCACCGAAGAAATTTTCCTATTCGCTAAGATTATCATACTCGTGAAGAGTTATTATCATTCCATTGCGCGTTCATGTTCCTCTACACCATTGCATAACCCATCCTTGACGACACAAAATTCCTTTGAAAACCTCCATTCCTTCATGAAACTTCAATCTTCATGAAATGCATGAATTTTCAATATTTTTATGGGGCATTCACAGAAATCCAACTTTTGTGATGATTGATCCATCCTCCAAATTTTTGACCCAAAAAATTTGGAAAACACTAAGAAACAGTGCTACCTTATATACACAATTTCCTTTGCCACTTTCAGGGAATCCATTCCTTTTTCTTGGATCTTTTTCAACATACCATGTCAAAAATCTCTCTGGAACTTCACAAATGACCTTGTAAACCTGCTTTGTCAACAAACACAATGAACCCAAAAACACTACGATGTTACCTTGAGGTATTTTTCCCAAAAATCTCCCCATTTGGGTTTTTTAAAAATTCTTCATATTTTGACACCTCTATAAAGCTTCTTCCTTCTTCTTACAAAAATCACATCCTGTGATTTAGATAGCTATCATAGATTTACTCACCACACACTCTAAGACCACATGAGCCATGCTCGACATGAGAAACAATATTAGCATGAAAAGTTCATCAATGAATCACTTCATTCAAAAAACAATCAATTTATTTCATAAAAAATCCCACATATCCTAATATATAACCTTTGATCAAACATCTTTAGCATTGTTGGATTTAAAAATCCCCCTAACTTGTTTCCCCCCTATCAGCTTCTCCCTCTATCTTGATTAAGATATTTTCTTCCCATTTTATACCCACAACTTCTCCCCCTTTTTCAATGAACCTCAAGGTCACTCCTTTGTGGTTTTACACAGGTTGAAGAACACATATCAACACTTTAGGGGAAAATACATCATACCTTGGGGAGAGGAGGTACCACATTCACACTTTTTCATGAGTGGAGAGTTGACAGAACTCCAATAGCTAGCTAATGTCACTTAAACTCCACTTTAGGTAAATCCTTTATCAGAATTTATGTAACCTATAGTTCTGTAGGCACATACTCTAACTTCATAAGTGTGTGCTTCACCTTCTCCTTGATAAAATGATACTTGATTTAAATTCTCTTCATCAGTGAGTGATGAACTAGATTTTTTATAAGATTTATATAACTTTAATTATCACAATGGATTCTGATTTTATACTTCACTTAAACTCCCATATCATCAAGCTACTGCTTTATCCACAATAACGTTATATGAGCTTGAGTTTTTTCAATATATTAATCTTATTAGGTGCTCAATGAAATGTAATATTGTTTCTTTCTTAGCCAAGAAATACACAATCTGCCAAGATAGAATCCACCACCTAATGTTGATTTTCTATCATCTACTGATCCATCCCAATCTACATTTTTATATCCCAATAATTCTCGTTGATATATGTTATTGTATAACAAACCAAAATACACCATCCCATTAATATATCGAAGTATTATTTTTTACTGTAAGTAAGTTTCTTTACATGATATTTCTTTGATACTATGATGATTAGAATGTGAAAAAAATATGATCGTGTTGTTATTAATTACAATAGAATTCTAATGATATTCCTATATTCTGTGACATTAACTATTTTGCATTCATCATCTCATGATAGTTTCATCTGGGTAGCTACCAGAGTCCTCATCTGATTGGAATTATCCCTTCCAAATCATCTCAGAACCTCCTTGAAAAACTTGTATTATGAAATAAATGTTCCATCCCTACCTTGTGTTTCCTATAAACCATGGAAAAAGATTAGTTCACCAATTATTAACATTTCATACTCATTTTTCATGAATTTGGAATTTTTTTGCATTGTGCTTCATTTGTTCCACCAAAGATTATGTTGTGGACATACACCAGCACCATCATCATTTGATTACTATCATAGTTAACATATAGATTGTAATCAACTCCACCATACTTAAAACATAGATTCTTCAAAAACCAATTAAGCATTGAATACCATGATCGCGATGCTTGCCTCAACCCATATAGCACCTTTCTCATATGACAAACTCTATTCTCATCTTCATGAATGAGAAAACCATCTGGATACTTGATATACAATTCTTCTTCAATAACCCCATTTATAAATGATGACTTGACATTCAACTAGAAAACTTTGAAATTTTTTTCCACTACTATAGTCAAGAATAATCTGATTGTCTCTAGCCTTAAAACACGTGAAAATGTTTCATCAATATCAATACCCTCACTCTTGGAGTACCCTTTTCACACAAGATATACTTTGTTTCAAATCTTTTTATCATCTTCATTTAGCTTATTGTGTAAGACCCATTTGTTCCTAATGAAATTCTTATTAATTAGTCTCGAAATAGTCTCCTAGAAAACCTCCATCATTGGACTAACATAAATCATTAATACCAATTTTTGAGATGAATCCAGATGTTGAATTACTCTTAAAAACAAGGATACCACTTGTTGGAAACACTATTAATCTTATCTTTCAGCTTCTTGTTATCCTGAAAATACCCAGCCGATACCATATTGTCAGAAAAAAATAAATAATCATGAATCAAATGAATATTTATACTTCTCCTATGATAAGTATTCTTTTAGTGAATAAATAACACTCAAACTAAGGCATTAATCCAATGGTTTAATATTAAATGCAACTTAGAACCACCAGATCGTTAAATTATAGATTTAACAGATTTTCTGTTTCACATTAGAATCATCATCATATAATCTCTATTTTCCAAAGCACACAACTTTCATATACTAATTAAAAAAATAGATTTGTTATGTAACACCACTTGTTCAATTTGATACCATATGTAAATTTTAAGTGCTTAGATTCTTCTTTTTTCATGTATCTCTATTCAACTTTATGCACTCGTTCCCTTTAAACATGTACACACCCCATGGATTGTATCTCCCCCTTCGTCCTTCACACCTTTTAGTAGATATTATAAATATTTAATACATTTGGAGAGGGGTTCCTTTGGAATCCTAAAGAATAGGATTATGGTTGATCTTAATGGATCAGCCCTTTAATACTTTCTTGCTAATAACTGTACTCTTTCTATGCCTATTCCAACTGCCCAACCAACTTCAACTGTTCTAGCCATATGAATAGATTTTTCTTTACCCACACACCGATTCTTCTTCTAATATGTATATTTTTTAGGTTTGGTCTTTTTCACAATTTGGGGTTTAAACCCACTAGTATAAATTTTATTCTTTGATGCCCCACTGAATTTCTATTTTTCATGACACTTTCTTTAAGTAGGAATCTTTTAACCGGTCATCTACTTTTGTCTCATCCTCCATTGGAGGGTTCTTTCTCATTCCTTAACTTCTTGCCTTGTGGAATGAAATGTGTATTTGTCATGATATTCTATATTCAGTTTCCTTGTATCAGTTATACGATTCATGTCACCCATTCTTGTTGGGGGTGAATCTTTCACTGAACATTCATTATCATTACTGAAAACTGGAGAATCTCCTCCTTTTTTATCCAAGTTTTTTCACATTATTTCTAGGTGAAATTTTGTGAGTGTAACAAAGTAGGTGATCGATAACGATTTTTTTGAGCTCCATTTGTATCCCCTGAGTTCGTAAACCTATTTTTTAACTTATCATGTTATCATCCAATATATTCTTTTTTGGTAGGAGTTAGGGATCTCCTTATTGGTTCATTTTCCTTCCCTTCTTTCTTCCAGCTAAAATATCTTTCCAAATTCCCATGATTGGAACATATAAAACATCTCCCTTTAAATATATACCTCACATCATCATTTTTTGGTTGAGATATTGATACAACTAGAGTTATTATTATGAAATTGATCTCCTGTACTTCTTGACACATACTCATAGTGTGTCCCAGTCCTCCACAATAGTAGCATTTCATGTCTACTTTCTTCTAAGAGAATATTATTTCTGATTTCTCAAGATTATTAGGCTTATTGTCATTTTTGGAAGTATTTTTTTCTTCAAAGCATGAAATATATTCCCAATCCTCAAAAAAAACTTGAAGTATGACCTATAAGACTGGAAATTTCCCCAGGGATCATTCCCATCATCCTCTGAATTAAAGAAACTAAGGAATTTTATATTTTCAGTCACCACTGATCCTATAGTTTCCTATAAGAGTCATGTTCTTTAAATTTTTCTTTTATCTTTGACATTTCTCTATGTTCTTCTTGGTCAACGAAACTTCTGGTGTAGTAGTTTTTGGTGAATATTCCATACCAAAGATAGTTGATAGAGTAGGCATAGAAATAATCCCCCAAACAATCCTAAGATTATCATTCCCTAAGATGATTACAACTGCATTGTTCTGGGAAACTGATAATGATTGTGAAGGGTTCACATCCCAAGCTTCTTGAATTTTAACCTGTTAATACAAATATATTAATAATGATTTTTTTCAATTATCTAAACTTCATAATATTATTTAATTAAAAAAATCATTAATATTTATTGTTATTACATTACTATAAAAATTTAATAATTAAAAATAAACTATAACAACAAACATGAAGTAAACCCAATTAACTGGGGCTAGTTACATAGATCAAAAGGCGCAAATAGATCTAATTGAAACTTTTAATCCATATATATATCCCCATTTAATTGGTTTTAAGGATTTGTTTTGTAATTTATCTTTCATTATCATGTTTTTATAGTAATGAAATCACATTAAATATTAATGAAAATTACTTACTCCCATGTCTCGGGTAGGTTTATTCACAAAATTTCCATTGGGTTTATTATGAACTTTAATCCATATCTTTGTTTGGTCAACCAAATAACTTGTCACAAGACATCCCCCGGGGCCCGTGCCGTGACTACCATAAGCCCGCCTTCTATAGGCCAGGGGATGGCGACTAGCACCGAAGGTGTAATTCCCTAAAACTGGGAAGGTGTTGCCTTTAAATCCTATAAACACGCACAACCAAGCACACAGCTGGATACGAACACAAGGTAAAACTAAATAGTAAATAGAGTGAGTACAGTAAGTAGAAACGAGGCCAAAATACAAGACCAACTGAAAATTATAGGAAAACTGGAAAGTAAACTGGAACAGCTCCTGTGATCATCCGCCAAGGACCCTACCAGAAGGGTAGGTACAGCTCTCGATCGGTCGTCTCTACGGTACGCCTCATCTAAGTCCACCTCTGAGCTACCTAAAGTCATGGTACTCTCATCCTTATTCATCGTTGTCCATTGTCTGCACCAAACACAACAAGGTACGGGCATAGCCCGTGCAGGGGTGAGTATAACGATACTCAGTAGTGACCTCGAGACCCTCAAAGTATCACAAAATCCATAAAGGATAAACCACAAAGCATTAAGTCAAATATCAACCCTACTTAGGTATATGCTCATACATATACCTAATTTATCAAGTATACCTATCTCAATCAAGAGGAAACACAAGGTCCAACCCAAAAGTCCAAATCTTAACTATTCCCCAAAGGAAGGAATACCACGATGGTAAGTACCACACAGGTACGCCACACAAAAGAATACCACCAAGGTATTACCATAAAGGAAAATAGCACAAGGTACATACTCAGCTCACACCAGGTATAACTTAAGTATATTAGTAGAGATGATTATATTTAACTACTAATTCATCTTACTCTGTTAAGAGGCTCTGCTGCTGACCCACACAGGATCGCTCGGTGCTGACCCACACAGGATCGCTCAGTGCTAACCCACAAAGGATCGTTCAGTGCTGACCCACACAGGGTCGCTAGGTGCTGACACACACAGGCTCGCTTTTTGCTGACCCACACTGGATCACTAGGTGCTGACCCACACAGGATCACTCTTCATTCTTCACGTCATAGCCAGCTACTGGGTTCCCACACTAAGCTTGCTCATCTCCAGGAGAGTCCTCTCCTCAAGCTACTGGTTGATACTCCAACTTCCATGAAGTCCCACAAAGAAGTATCTCATAGGACCTCCACGTCATAGGGGTCTTAACGCAACAGACGGTGCGCCAATCGGACGCCCGGTCTGTCAGTTATTAGCCTTTTAGTCCCAAGGGCCCAGTTAGATTCATGATCAATTCAACCCGACCGTACTCTAACTTTATCCAAATATTCAGTGGGTAATACTCAAAGGGACCATCTCTCTTCATGGTTTCCAGTGCCATTGACGGTTCGTCAAACGGATGCCCGGTGCCAAAGCTATGGCCGATAAAGCGAAAAGTTCGAAGTTGGCCCGGGTTTGGTCTGACCTGGTCGGACCGACCCGGTTTGGGCTGACCCGACCCGATTCAAGTCGACCCAGCCCGCTGGGTCCGGCCCGACCGCGCTGGGTGGCCCGGCCAACGCTGGGCAGCGCGGAGGCCGCGTGGGCGGCGCGAGGCCGCGGGGGCTGCGGAGGGCGCGAGGCCGCGGGGGCCACAAAGGTCATGAGGCCACAGGGGCCGTGAGGCCGCGGGGCAGCGTGGAGGGCTGCGGGGTGGCGCAGAGGGTCGCGGGGTGGCGAGGTCGTTGGGTGGTGAGGCTGTGGGGCGGCGAGGCCATGGGGCGGTGCGGAGGGACGCTGGGCGGTGAGGCCACGGGGCGGCGCGGAGGGCCTCAGGGCAGCGCAGAGGGCCTCAAAGTGGCGAGGTCGTGGGGTGGCGAGGCCACGGGGCGGCGGTGGGCATGGGCAGCGCGGGGCTTTGAGGCAGCGGAGGCCACGGGCGGCGCGGTGGCCACGGGGCGGCACCATTGCTCTGTTGGCTTCGACGCGGCTGGCGGTGGTGCCGACCGCCATTCGCGTGCCCCACCAAAGTTGGTTGTCGTCCTCCTCCATCGTGAAGAACACAACAATTAAACACAAGATTTTTGGAGAGGTTGGGCCATGTTTGTTTTGCCCGCACTCTCCGCGTTAGAGTGGTACCAAGCGGCTATAATCTCTTCCTGATTTTACGATGAATTATCAAGAACAGGTAAGGGGAATAAATTCAAACAACCACCCTACCTTGAAGGTTCGTTGATGTTGGTGTGAGAAATAATTCAAAGATGTCGACGTTCGTCACGCCCGCCACACACTTCCGATCCCGGGCTTGTTCATCGGTTTGTCGTAGTTGAAGACGTTCCTCGTTAGCGAGAGCGTTCTTCGTTGGAGGATGAGTTTCTCCACGATTCTCCAAAGCTTCTCCCTTTGCCAACAGTTTCCCCCAATTCCACCAAAATGACGAATATCCAACTTATTAATTTAAATTAAGTAGATTAATAATGTTGGCACAATTAAAAATGCTGACACATTTCATTAATTGTTGGTTGGCTCTAATAATTAAATGGGGTGTTGGCATATTTAATTGTATCAATTTAAATGGATAAAATTAATGGTAGAAAAGAATTAATGGGGTGTTGAGTGGTTTCTCCACCATTAAGAGGGTTTGGGTGGTCCCCACCATTAATTTCAAATTGGGGGTTTTAGTTTTGGTGGTTCCCACCTCCATAACCTCTCATGGGAGGTTTAGTTCTGGTGTTCCCCACCTCTTAACATCCACATGGGAGTTCCAAAAGAAGATAAAATGTTACACAATTTTATTTTATTTTATTCTTTCACGAATAAGTGAAAAACTAACTTCCACCCTCGACCTACTGCGGTCGAGGTGAAGGTCTCCTTAAGCGAATATCAGCGCTGTGAGTTCAACAGTGTCCTCAGATTTCAATTCCAAGCACCAGTTTAAAAGTTACAAAAACCTGCTCACACATTTACTGAACGTACCCGAAAAAAGTTCTCAAATTCATTCTATGACAACCCTGCTTTTTATTACAACATAAACATGCTTTATTACATAAAACTTCACTTGATACAACAAAGAAGATCGAGAGGTTTAGTGTCTTTGGGGCTTAGGATCATTACATAAAAACTTTAAACTTGAAATACAACATCCTTATTGAAAACTTCCTTTACATGACCACTACATTCCTTCGTACTTAGCATTGCATGGGATAACCTGAGGACATGCATAAGAAAAGGGTGAGCTATAAAGCCCAGTAAGGGAGTACACAATGAATAACATGAGGAGTACAATACATGTTAGGCAATAGGCATATCAATAGAGCATAAGAGAGACATGAACATAAAGGCATGATAAATCATGATAATCATAACATGGAAATGTGGCAACAACACTTAACATTGAATTAGCATGAGCCAAGGCTCATTGCACATGGAGCATGAGTAAACCCTCATTGCACTTGAAGCACGAGTAAACCCTCGTTGCACTTGAATTAGCATGAGTCAACACTCATTGCACATAATGTATCATGATACTATACTTTACCCAATGCATTGGAGCGCTATAAAGGGCGCACCCTTCTTAAACATTTCATTTCATGCATAAGTGTGCCACATGGATCATAAAGCATGGATTCATAAAACATAATCATTTCTTCCACGATAAAGGAATGTGGAATTCATACATGAAACTTTATAATCAATATGTAAATGTGCATAAAGGTGAATACCCTTGATGGAGAAATGGGCATGGTATTCACTACACAAAGACATTGGCTTAGAAAATCGGTGCGATTTCGGCAGCGTAACGGCGTGACATAAGAATTCATAAAAAAGGTTGATGAGAGAGAAAGGGGTTCCTCATCATATTTACATGTAATGGACAGTAAGGAGATCATATATATACATGTCCCAACAATAGAAATGGAATTTAGATTCATGATACAAAAGTATTGCTTTAATGTAAAAGAAGAGAGAGGAGTTCCTTTCGGAATTTCGGCATAGTAACGGGTGTACATGGGAGGCATTTAATGAGAGAGAAAGGGTTCTCCCATCATTCAAACAATAAGAGGGAAGTATGGGGGAGGTGCGAAACCATACCCCAACATTCATAATTGAAATAAAAAGGGAAATACAACTTAAAGAAAATTGACAAAAAAATTAGAAAGGAAGAAAACCCCTTACTTGGAAGTGTGCTTCCAAAGGCTAGAGAGAGGCTTGTGGGAGGCTTCTTGGGAGCTTGGGGCACCTTGAGAGGATTCTAGAGAGAGTAGGGCAGGGGTTGGACGAACTTCAAGGGCTTTGGGTGAGGAGGAAGTGGGAGCTTGGGTGGGTTTATATAGGAAAGGTGAGAGAATTCTTTATTATTTAGGTTTGGGACCCCTTATATTAAAATAATCCAAACCACAAACCAACACATGGTATTTGCCCATGGTTTCTGGAAAAGGAAAGAGGAAAACAATATTTTACAAGTCCAAGGTCCGAACTTATTAAAAAATTAGGTTTGTTTATGTGGAGGTGAGTCACACTCCCATGGAAATTAATTTAAAAAGGCAAAGTGTTGAATAAGTCTTGAGGGCTCCATTAATGCTTTGAAAAGTGAGTCAAACAAACCCAAAACCTCATTATTTTAATGATAAAACACATATTGGCCGAACATAAGGATTATGGTATTTTATTACATCACCATTGGGTCATTATGATGTCATAAAACACATTATATATTTAAATGGTATTTAATTTTTACCCAAAAATTTGACTGTCTCAGAAAATTATGAAAAATTCACCGTTGGATAATTTCGACGTCCTGATTCCAAAAATAATATTTATTTTATCTAAATAATTTTCTAAATATGTGAATTTTTACTTTTAAAATAAAAACCGACATTTATAAAAAATTCACGGGTTTTGACAGAAATGGCTTTCAAACCTTAATAAAAATTTTAATTGCATTCATAAAATTATAAGATCATTTATATTTAATAAAAATTAATTTAATATTAATAATAATATTTTATTAAAATATTATTTAATTCAAAAATCCTTTAATTTAATAAAATATAATTCTTAATTAAATAATAACTAAAAACACCGTCTGTACTTTAAAAACTAATTACAATGTATCAAAAATGACTAGAAATTATATTCATTATTATATAAAAAAATAATGTACATGAACATGGTGCTACTTATTTGTTACATAACCCCTTAAAATAGCCGCATAAGACCTAAGGGTAAGGTGTGCGATGGTGACAGACTCTTGGGGTTGCTCAGATAACATCGCTCGAGTGGTAATCTCTATCAACTTCCATTTTTCCCGTAGACGATCACGTTCGAGCTTGACTTGATGAAGCTCAGCTTGGGCTTGGTCAAGGGCAAATCCCAAAGACGCCACCTCCTTTCCGAGCTCCGACAAATGGGCTTCGTAAGGGGCAATTCTACTGGATGAGGCCATCATTTCCTTTGTCTGAGTAGAAAATTGGTTCGTTAAAGCCTTATATTTAAACTACCCAGATGATCAATGTTCAACGGCTATAAAAGTAACGGTCACAAATCTTAAAGTAAAACTAAAAAAAAGTTGATATCTTATAAAAACATTTTTTCATAAAGAAACATTTAACTGGATCAAGAGGGATTTTCCATTAATGAAATTTTGGGTCGTTACACATTCCGGGCACACCAGGCCTCAGAATCACACGCCGTCAATTTTCACGGACTCGTAAAATTCACATTTAATAAAAAAAATTACATGGAATTTCCGGGTCTTTACATAACCTAATTAATTAAACTTTATAAATATGTATATATACCACTAAAAAACCTTTAGTTATAATAAAATATTATAAATAATAATGGGTAAAATACAACCAAGAATGTTATTTTTCTATAAAAAAATATGAGAGCCAACGATATGAGAAATGAATTGTTTTTCACGATTCACAATATTTTTTTGTGACAATTTATAAAAAAATAAAAACATTAATAAAAATTATAATTTTATTGTTTTTATGTTATGAAGATAATGTAAAATATTCAATTACCTCATGAGATACATCTCTGTTACTATCAATAAACATCTTTCACTGCTCACAAGACATGCCTTCAAACACTTTCTCATACATTTTTCTAGAGCTCAAAGATGTGTCATTAAACTCATTCCATAATCTCCATTTAAAATATCTCTATTTATTGACCAAATTTTTCAGAGCCCGTGGGTGTAAAATAGAGTCAAGGACATCAAAATCAAAAAAAATCTATAAATAAAAAACATAACAATTTATAAGTATATTAATTAATTAATCAAGCCTTTTAAATTAGTTATCAATGAATATTAAATTAATATTACCTTTACTTGGTTATCAAATGCGTCATCTTTCCAAGATGTGGGAATATGCCTATAATCATCCTAATTAATGGGAAATATCTCCATCTCACAAGTAATCTTCCTAAGAATCTGTCCAGAGATCGCAACAGCATCATCGGTAGGAACCCTGAACTCATCAAATAGAATGATAATCTTGAAGTTTTTTAGGTCTCATACATCTATTATGTTCATATTTATATCACTTCTATTGTCATATTTATCTTTTTGATAAATGAATTAAACAATTAATAAAATATATTGTTTTTTGTACAATGACATACATACTAGTAATGGTAAATTGACGATATTCCCTAGATAGATGGGTGACCAGCTGTTCCATCACTGGAGGTGTATCACACGGGGGCTACCAACATCATCTTGGAAAACTACTCGCTCTCTAGAAGTCTTTGGTACACCATAATCACTCGGATCCACTGAACGTGATAGAAGTGGTGGTGTGTTATGAGATGTTGATCAGCTAGGATCTCAAAGTTTTTACATTTATGATATTCTTATAATTAAAATGGTTCATAATATACTCAATGTATAAAAAATGTATGAGTAAAATATTTTTATAAAAAAGGAAAAAATATAACAATGTATACATGTACAAAACACTTATAAATGAGAAAATTTAGTATAGTTTCACTATAAATTTATACATTCAATTATATTCATCTTCATTGTATTCATTATTATCAACTTCCATTACAACACGTACTTCATTTTCACCATCTCTTTCAAGTTATATTGTTTCAATATTATCAAGAAAAACTATTCAATGTTTTGTGTTTGATGAGTTTCACTTTCAAAAAGTGCCAATTAACCTTTATCACCTATATCATACAAGTCTATATGTTTTATGTGTTCCAAAAAATTCCAACCATTATATATTTCATCATCCACATAATAAACCATCATCTCTTGTGAATCCAAAATAAATAAATTGGTCTATGTATGATCAATGGTATGGATCAAGTGTGAGAAGTTGACGGAAGTAATATGTAATGAATATTTCAATATACCCCTATCAATGTTGAACCACTTTCATTTGAATAAGACAATTGAAAATTTAACATGATAGTTTAATTCGATTAAATCAATAATCTTTCCATAGTATCCAACCTCTACTAGTGTAAATACACCGCTATTTTGAGTTTCCAAGTCTTCTTCATGATAAATTATACAAATCTAAAAGCCATGAATATTGTAGGTATCGAATCTCTTAGCCTTCCATAGAGTAACTTAAGCCAAAAACTTCAAATAATTTGATATTTCAGATTGATTATCAACATTCATTATCTAGAAAATAATATATAAGGTGTTACTTATAATATAGAAAAAATAACTACACGTCAATATTAATAATATGAGTATATACCAACACGATGGGTAGACCATTCGATAATCTCCTTATTAACAAATTTTGTTAATTCTAGCTCATTTCAAGATCGGACCCTTAGTCGCCTATTTGTTTTCAATCTCAATTAATCAATAAATGGATCTTCAATAAGACTATTGAGTAACACATATTTATGTGCTTGTAGAAACTCTAATTTAGTTAGTGTAAAATTTTACCCAATTACAACAGGTTGTCAAATAATTGGAAATATTGATGACTAGTTTTTAGAATGATAATTAGTGGAGATGTCATCAACACATCAAAAAATATTTAATCTATTCTCAATCCCATGAAAATACCTAAAATAAAAGTTCAATCACTCTTCAACTATGTAACTTTAAGCAATAGAGACTTCTGGTTTAGCTTTATTCCTCACATATGATTTCCAGTGATCTAAGTACCTGATGAAAAAAATAAGAAACATATAAAAAAATTATACAATTAGTTGATAAAATTGAATTCATCAATGAAAATAAAAAATATATTATCATAACTCTCAATTGGATACACCCATCGATAGTTTACCGGTCCACCAAGTTTAGCTTCTTCAACCAAATAAACAATCAAATGAATTATGACTATGAAAAATGAAGTGGAAAAATAACATCTCCAAATGAAAAAGTTTCAAAAAAAATATTTCTTGAATTTTATCAAGATTAATTTGATTTAGAATTTTTCCAAAAATCTCTTTAAAGAAGGTACACAAATCAACTAGAACTACAGTTACTTTTTCAAGTAATGTATTATGCAATGCCAATAACAACAACTACTTCATCAGAATATGCGAGACGTGGATTTTAAATCCATGCAACTTTTGATGTTTTAAGTCAACACACCTTGAAATATTACTTGAATATCCATCTGTCACTTTTATATTCTTTAATGTTTGAAGTAATACATTTTTCTCACAATTTTTCAATATAAAAATAGGTGAAGTATACTTTCTATTCTTATTTTCCCACAAACCATTATTTATCTTCATTGATTCCAAATCCTTGCGAGAATTAAGATGATCCTTTAATTTACCCTGCACATTAAGCAATATAAAAATTATATTTTCATATGATTTCTTATCAATATTCATAATGTCAACATTATGACATATCAAATTAAACTCCTAAGGAATTTTGAAAAATATAATCATTTTATTCTACTGTTGTGTTCCAAATGCTTTAGATATTTTACCATGTACCATTTTCCACCATTCTTTAAACTGGTTGAATTTTTAAAATTCTACAGTGACATTCATTAATTTTCCCTATATTTTTTAACCAAATATCACATTTGACAACTTTATCAATTAAATATCTCCTTTAAATTGTGTCTTGTTAACCTGAATTTATAAGAAAAATCAAGAAATCAACTATGACACATAAAACACTATTTTTTACTATGAGGTAATCATTGAGGTTCAAAATCAAAATTAAAAAATGTACAAGCCAAACTAGTATGATTTTTCCAATCGGATAAGTTTCATAGTCCAAGAAAGTCACTAATTGTCCACATTAAAGAGACATGCATTTTGAATATTTTTCTCATTGAAGCATCATATGTTTCCATGTCATCATCCCATAATTATCATAATTCATTGATTAGAGGTTGAAGGTGTACGTCAATATAATTTCCAAGAATTTGATTTCTAGGAATAATCATCGAAATAATAAATGAAGTCTTATACATACATATCTATGGAGGTATATTATATGGGATCATAATAAATTTCTATATGTTATAATTTGTACTTAAAGTGACAAAAGGGTTAAAACCATTAGAAGATAATCCCAAACATAAATTCCTAGGATCTAAAAAATCTAGATATAATTAATCAAACACCTTACATGATGTTGAATCTTTTGGATTTCTCGTCAATCCATCATTGTTAATATCCTGAGTATTCCACTTCATGTCATATACAGCCTTGGACGACATGAATAATATTTTCAAGCGTGGTTTCATAGGAAAGTAACATAATACCTTTGCAGGGGTTTTCTTATTCAGCTTCTTCCTGGTGTTTCATTGATTTAAACTCTTATTTTTTCTCATTTAATTCCATGTTCTTGTATAAAATAATATAAATTCTTCTTTATTGGAAACTTTCCCCTAGTAAAGTATATAGTCATTAGAGAATGCATATATCTTTTTATAATCAAGTCCAAGTTTTTTGATGGTTTTTGTCATCTTGTAGAATGGTACATGGATATTAGTTAGTCTAAAATAATCATGAAGAACCTATAAAATCTTAGAAACTTTATTGTCAATGATTCCACAGACACAATTGATATGACACATATTAAGTATAAAAGACAACTTTGAATACTTGGCATGCCCTTCATATATTTCTTGTTGTTTGTCTTCAACTAATTCATAAAAATCATTTTTTTGTCACATAAGTTTTGAGAAATATTAACCTACTCCGGATCAATTGAATATTTTTTTAGTCTATTGAAATCATGGACATTGTATCCTGCAAATCCAAATGCATCATTTATCATGTTTTGAACTGAATTATCCTATGGAAAGTCACTTTGTGTTTTGTTGAAAAGATGGTCAATTTTTTGAATTTCCATAACATTTGATTTTCCAAACCATTGGCATACTGAGGTGTGTTTCGAGGTAAATTAATCCAACTTTTATCCATAGGTATTGGATTTTTACTCTTCTCCCTATACATTCAAATATAAAGATATTAATTTTTAATCAAATAAGTACAAAAATTTTTTAACATCACCCAACTTCATCATTAACTAGGGTAGGGTCTAGATTCGACCAAACACAAATTTAACATGAAAATAATTCAATCTGACATGGAAAATATAAACAAAATAAATGAATAAATATTACCCCTCATAATAACATGGTCAAATGTCATGGAAGAAGATCACTAAGGTGAGGAGAGGGAAATAGACAACATAGAGGTCGGGGATCCAAGCATAGTAATGTCTGACTCGGACAAAAGTAGGGGAAATCAGAAAGGTAGGGAAAAGTACAGGTTGGTGGGGAAGAAGTTAGGGCTCGGCTGCCATTGGGGGTGGTGGTCACCGGTAAACAGGGAAGAGAGAACGTTGTTTTGGGGATAATAGATTTCAAGGGGTGTCACTATGGTGGGTTTCGAGGGAGGGGGGGTCGGTAGTCGGTGGTCATCGATAAGGGAGGGGGGGGTCAGGGCCATTAGGGTCAGGTTCGTAGGGGTGGGGTGGGGGATGGGGGATTGGTTAATTAGGGGTTTTTAATGGATATAGTGGTAGTTTTATTAAAATCACCACTAAAAAATGGATAAAAACAATTTTATGAAACCGCCACTATATTTTAAATTATATTCAAAAATAATAATTAGAGGAAATTATAGGAAACACCACTAATAAACCACCGCCAAGGCATCATTTTTTTGTAGTGTGCACTAGCACCCAAATTACCATCAATGACACTTTGAGATCAAAGGAGCATGTGTGGATCACTACTAGAGAGATTCTACTTTGGGTCATATCGATGAAACAATATTTCAACCAAACAGAGGTTAGAACGATCAATAAATTTGTAGAAACAGTCTCAATATTGAGATAATTCTTATTTTTAAATTAATTATAAATTTAGCATGAACGATCCTCTATATGCTTCTGAGATTCTTGAGTTATGATTTTTCATATATAATCATGAGACATGTCATTCTTCATGATGTTCTTATGATTTATTCATTGGATTAAATGAGAAACTATCATCAGGAATGAGATTGACCGACTTCTGTTGCGCCCGTAACCTATAAGAAGTAACAAAAATAGGTAGAAAAATAATTATTCTTACCTAAAGGTTTCTAAATACCAACTCCTACTACCGGTCGAAAAAGGAAAAACCAACGTATGAGACTGATTTCAAAACATAAATTAAAGTAATATTAGGGATTATATCCACTAATGTGAAATAACATGAAATAACATGACATAAAAGTCACACTACTTTAGTTTCACTAACTGGTAATCCTTGAAGCAACTCAAAAATAAATCTAGATAAGTATTGAAGGAAGCATAAAAAATAAGATATGAAGGGATGAAGAAGAGGCTCTTCGGGGAGCTTAAGTCTAAGAATGGGGGCAAGAACCGAGAAAAGGTGTTTAAGGGGTTAGTTATTTGAAGAAAATGTACCATTTTAATCCTTATTAAAAAAACTCATTTTCTTCCTCTCCGGTGTCAATACGAGGCTATCACATACCCAGTACCACTATTAAAAGAATTTTCAATAACACCAAATACCACAAGGTACTTGGTACACTATGACCGGGTACCCAGTTTTATACCTCCACCAAAACCTCCTCCTCTCTCTTTCTCCTTCCCTCCATTTATATCCAATTAATATTAAACTCTCTTAACTAACATATTTATCACTTTTAAAAATAAAACATTGAAATTTGAAGGAAAAAACTAGCCTATGATTCTGAGAGTCATTACAAAATGCCCCTATTGTTGTACAATATATATATAAGGTGGTGGTTGAGTTATGTTTGGAGTAATTATCTGAAGTCACTACCACAAAACTGGGTTTCCGCAATGTCACCCTTTAACGGCGCTAAAAAAGCGCTGATAAAGGGGGGCAAGGCTTTATCAGTGCTAAAAAAACGTTGATAAAGAGGACTTTTAACAGTGCTAAAAAAAGCACTATTAAAAGGGACCCTTTATCAGCGTTTTTTTAGCGCTGATAAAGTCCCCCCTTTATCAGCACTTTTTTTAGCACTATTAAAGGGGTTCCCTTTATCAGCGCTTTTTTTAGTAGCGCTGATAAAGGGAGGGCTTTATCAGCGATTTTTCCTAGTGCTGATAAATTTAAAAAAAAATCATGAAAAATAATATATTATTATATAAGCATATTTATATCGATATAAATATAATATGTATGTTTTAAATATGTTTTAGACAAGTATAAATAGACTATTACATTTAATATATAAGAAATCTAGTGAAAATGGATTTAAAATATTTTAAAAAATATTATTAATTAATAATTTTCTAATTATCATTGACTAATAATCATTTAATAACAATTTGAATACACAAAAAATCAAAAAATTTAATAAAAGATATAAAATAAGTTGAAAATGTAACTCAAACTTCAAACAGTCATAACTTTTGATCCGGGTGTCCATTTGAGCTCTACAGCATATCAAATCGAAGCTTGCGATGAGATCTACGTGCTAGTGACCCAAGGGAACCTTCTATCGTATTATTCAAGGCCCAAAAAGGCCCAGAAGTTCTCCAAAACCGAGTTTTTATTCAGGATACCCCGATTTTTTAACATTCAAATATGTATAACTTCTGATCTGGATGTCTTCTAGGCCCTTACCACATATCATATCGAAGATTGTTTCATTGTCTTTTATTTGACTAGTTGTAGAGTTGAAACGGACTTCTGGATTATAAGTTATGATCATTTTAACATCTATGGCTTTTTAGATACACATATATGTATTTATTCGTATGTGTGTGTGTGTGTGTGTGTGTGTGTGTGTGTGTGTGTGTGTGTGTGTGTGTATTGTATATATGTATGTATTTATTTATTTATTTATTTATAAACACATAAAAAACATATTTTATAAATGTATTTAAAAATAATCTTATAAATATATATTACTATACAAATAAATATATGGATAAAAAATTATAACAAAATATATATATTTAAATAGATATAAATATATATTAATATAAGAATAAATATATATATTAATATATGAATAAATATATATGTAATATAACTAAATATATTTATATTAATATGAATCTATATTAATATACGAATAAATATAACTATATATATATAAAAATAAATTGATATATCATTAAATGGAGAAAAAAACTAAATGGGTTTGTGGTAAAGGTGCAAACGCGCAAATGGAGAGGTCTCAGGTTCAACTTCTGGTAGAAGCAAACGACATGCAGGCGTAAGTGGGAGGGGGTAGCACTGGCAAAGGCATCATGTAGTGAGAGGGAGGGGTTTCCACCTAGCACTGATAGGGGGGGTCAAACGCTGTTAAAAGCTCCCCCCAACATTATATATATTTTTTTGACTTTTATCTGTGCTTAAAAAAGCGCTGATAAATGACCCCTTTTATCAGCGCTTTTCGGAGCACTGATAAAAGGGACCCCTTATCTTCGCCTCGATTAACATCGCTTTTCTAGCACTATTAATGCCCTTTTCTAGCGCTGATAATGGCCATATTTGCAGTAGTGAGTGAAATATGTTGCCCTCCCTACATCTTGTTGTGTGGGAGTCAATATTAGAGGAAAGGTAATATGTGGCACAAAAATAAAGTCAATGACATGTGATCAAATAATTCAAGTACGTTTATACATCTATAAAAACACAACTATTG
This sequence comes from Viscum album, assembly GCA_963277665.1. Lineage (NCBI taxonomy): Eukaryota > Viridiplantae > Streptophyta > Magnoliopsida > Santalales > Viscaceae > Viscum > Viscum album. Next base: position 259,598,409 of record OY728150.1, read on the forward strand.
TTTAATCATATATAACATCACATATTAATTCTGCAGCATGTAGTGAGAGGGAGGGGTTTCCATCTAGCATTGATAGGGGGGGTCAAGCGCTGTTAAAAGCTCTCCCCAGCATTATATATATTTTTTTGACTTTTATCTGTGCTTAAAAAAGCAGTGATAAATGACCCCTTTTATCAGCGCTTTTTGGAGCGCTGATAAAAGGGACCCCCTTATCTTCGCCTCGATTAACAACGTTTTTCTAGCGTTGTTAATGCCCTTTTCTAGCACTGATAATGGCCATATTTGCAGTAGTGAGTGAAATATGTTGGCCTCCCTACATCTCGTTGTGTGGGAGTCAATATTAGAGGAAAGGTAATATGTGGCACAAAAATAAAGTCAATGTCATGTGATCAAATAATTCAAGTACGTTTATACATCTATAAAAACGCAACTATTGTTTAATCATATATAACATCACATATTAATTCTCTACAATAGCATTATTTGAAGAAGAAGGACGTGTAGATGATGAATGAACAAAAAAACATTTTTTGTATAGTTTATGAAGATTGTGACAAATGATTTGGTTATGACACAAAAGCATTGAAATGTTTAGCAGGTGACCCATGTTTAAATGTGATCATATGCGCTAAATATGACATTAATGATTATACATTTTATACCAAAGATCGGAACAAAAAAACTATAGTTTAGAATAATAATGTAATGGTTTTCATCGAAGCATTGCATTTTTCAAGAGAAAAAAGTAAAAAAAAACAATCTTGACAACAATTTCATTTTATGGAGTTGTTGAAGATATATAAGGGATTGATTATATAAAATTTCGAGTACTAGTGTTCATGTGTAATTGAGTTGATGGTAACAATGGTGTTAGAAATGATGAATTCAAATTTACACATACATATTTGAGAATATTAGAATATAAAGGTGACCCTTATATCATGGAAACACATGAAAACAGATTTTTTTTATATGTTGTTAACCCATCAAATGATCAGTGTTTTATCGTTTTACAAGGAAGAAAATGGCATTTTATTTAAGGCAGTGTTGATGGTGTTGACAAATTATATGAGATTCCTTCATCCATGACATGATTTTCAAAGGATACTAAGGACTATGGCATACATACAAATCATGTTATACAGAACGATAGTGGTGAGAGGATATGGTAAAAAAATCCTTCAATAATGTCTTAATAGTTTTGGTAATGTATAACTATTTCGGTTTACTTTTCAACGTTTGCAAGTTGGGGACTATAATTAACTGCTATTAATAACATTTAAATTAAATATTTTTATAACAATTTCATTTTACTTTTCAATCAAGCCTACATGATTGTCATTGATTATGTATTGTAACTTTGATATAGTAAGTTTATTGTATTGTAACTTTGATATAGTAAGTTTATTGTATTGTAACTTTGATATATTGTAACTTTTTTGCAATACATCACATAACCTACTGGTATTATAATATTCTTTGACATATTTCTTTGTTTGTACTATTGTTTTTGTTGTTTTTCTTATCCCCCCCCCCCCCCGTTTTGGGTTTTTATTTATTTGTAAGTATATTTAAAAATGTAATTTATCACATCACTTATTAAAAAAAACTGATGTGATTTATGTTATGATATATAATTTCCCATCGGTTTTTAAATAACCGATGTGAAAAATTATTGCTCACGATAGTTCCTGAAAAACCAACATGGAAAATGGGGTTTCATGTTAAAAAAATGATGTTAAATGTCCCTGATGTTTTCTGAATTTGAGTTAATATTGGATTTCAGTTTTATTTAAAATCAACGTCGAGTAATATATGTATCATTGGATTTATAAATTAATTGAAATAAAAAATGTTTATTTTTAAAAATAATATTTATGTGCATTATATTTTATGACAGGTTAATAAATAACTGGCACTGAAATAAATTTTTATGACGTTTATGAAAACCAATGTTAAAAATAAAATTATTGAGTTAGTCACAATGACATTGTTTCATAACCTATGTTAAAAAAAAGACATTAAAGGCTCTTTTTTGAACGATGCATTCAAAATCAAATGTATTCACTACTACAAAATATGTTTTTATCAGTGCTAAAATATACCTTTTATCATCACTTTAAAAAACACAAATAAAACTCAGGGTGATAAAAGATGCCCACTTTTATTAGTTGTAATCTTGAGAAAAATGTTATTCATGAAAAAAAAAAGATAACACAAAACACACTGAATGGACAAAATAGGAGATGAATAAATTAGACAATGAAGAACACATTGTCAAGCAAGAACATGGAGTAGAGGAAGAACATGGAGAGCAGATGAATAACACTGAGTAGATGGCCTTCAAGAACCATAATAACGATTGATTAGATTTGAAAGTTAAATTTGCAAAAAAACATGTGTATAACTGATGAAATAAATAAAAATAATTATTTTTTGTATAAATATCTCGCCTTACTTGTCAATAAAGTCGGTTGTGGTGGAAATTTAAGCGCATCCTTGAAATCAGAGCCACAGCATTGTTGAAACCGATTTTCGACGGTGGTTGAAAGTGAAGGGCCCCTTCCCGCACATATCTTTATCGGCAAAGACATAAAAGCACTCCACAATGGAGACGGTGGCCCGCAGAGATTGATAGGGTCAAATGTACAGTGTCTACTGAAACCAGCACTCCCGCCTATAAATCCCACACCACTCTCCACCTTAACCTCACAGTTGGACACAATGGCAAAGCTCCTGAAACATTATGGAGTGGTTGGGGCATGCCTTTTAGTGGCGTTGCTGGTGGTAGGGTTATCAGAAGCTCGGCGCGTAGAGGATGACCAGGAACTCACCGGGCATGGAAAAGGAGGCGGCGTAGGCGGAGGTGGCGGGTATGGTGGCGGCGGTGGTGCTGGTGGGGGCCATGGTGGGGGCATTGGGGGTGGCGCCGGTGGTGGCAAAGGAGGTGGTGGTGGTGTTGGGGGTGGTCATGGTGGCGGCGGGGTAGGAGGTGGCGGAGGCGGCGGCATAGGAGGTGGTGGCGGGGGAGGCAAAGGTGGAGGGGTTGGCGGGGGTGGGGCTGGTGGGGGCATTGGGGGTGGCACCGGTGGAGGCAAAGGAGGTGGTGGCGGTGTTGGGGGTGGTCATGGCGGCGGCGGGGCGGGAGGTGGCGCCGGCGGCGGCGTAGGAGGTGGAGGGGGTGCTGGTGGGGGAATTGGGGGTGGCACCGGTGGTGGCAAAGGAGGTGGTGGTGGTGTTGGGGTAGGTCATGGCGGCGGCGGGGCGGGAGGAGGCGCAGGCGGTGGCGTAGGAAGTGGAGGGGGTGCTGGTGGCGGGGGAGGCAAAGGTGGAGGTGGAGGGGTTGGTGGCGGTGGTGCTGGTGGGGGCATTGGGGGTGGCGCCGGTGGTGGTGTTGGGGGTGGTCATGGTGGCGGCGGGGCAGGAGGCGGCGCCGGCGGCGGCATAGGAGGTGGAGGGGGTGCTGGTGGCGGGGGAGGCAAAGGAGGTGGTGGTGGTGTTGGGGGTGGTCATGGGGGCGGCGGCGGAGGTGGATATGGTGGTGGCGGTGGTGGACATGGGCACTGATTATGATCCGAAGAAAGCAAGGGCCGCATGTCCCTGATTTTAAAAAATTAAAATAAACTGTAGCATTGTAATCCCTCGCCCCCATCCATTTGAATAAAATGACGCCCAGCGTTTTTTTTAATCCCATTAAAAAATATATCTTATTCATTTGTTCCTTGCCACATTTGAAAAATTGGCCCTTTATGATCATTTTTTTAGTACCGATACTAATTTAGAAATTTTGTTTTATCAATTTGACGCATTTGTCAAAGAAAAAATATATTTAATTATTAATTAAAACAATTGACTAAATATGTTACACTTAACATGTCATAATAATTTCACACATATACATATACACAAATAATATAAATTATTTATTAATATTTAATATTTAGTATTTAATATAATGTTTTTAATTATTACATTTTATTCATTTTCTGCATTTATATTTAATATATAATATTTATTACTATTTATAATTAATATATATATATATATGTGAAATTTATTCATTTTTATTAATATTTATTTCGTTTAACAATTTTTTTAATATTTTGTAATTTATTCGTTTTTTTATTTTTTTAATGTTTTTTAATTTTATTTATTTTTAATATTTATTGATATTTATTGATTGACATTTAATGTTTTTAATATAGTTGTAATTTACATAATTAATATATATTCATTTTCATCTTAACATAAATTCGTTTTAAAGAAAAAAATTATATAATCATTTTACAAATTATTTTCAATCTATTCATCTTTTAATTAAATTTCACTTATTTTTAACATGCATTCATTTAATGTTATTTATTCATTAATAATGTTAAATGTTTGAGGGGTTGTGATGTTGGGGGAGCATTGCTTTTGGTGATTTCATGATGATTAGGTTTTTGATGCGCGATGGCCTCACTTGCATACTGTTATTTCAATTCGGCGGGCGTCTTTCTTGGACCTTTGAAGTCGATTGATCAAAATAGGGACTCGACTTTTGTTCTAAATGCCTCTGCAACTACGCGAGGTGTTGGAATTTCAAAGGAGCAAGTTGCTCCAGAAAAAGGTAACTGTGTTTCCGTTGCTGAAAAGGTGAGGATTAACTGGGTTTTTATAGATTCAAGGAGTGTGACCCCCTTTAGAGTTGAAAAATGGGTCTTTGGTAATCGTCAAAGCAAATCAGATGTTGATTTGCGGAAATGCTTGAGGAATGCAAACATTCGATTCTAGCGAGGCTGGCATTTTGGGAAAGGAAAATCCACATAATATCAAGGAGCTGAAGAATCAACTTCTTCAAATTTGGGGCTTTGGTGGATGAAAGATTATCTCAGTAGGTAAAGGGTACTTTCATATTGTATTTCCTTATGATGATCCCAAATCTAGGGCATGGGGTTTAGGATTCATATCTCTTAAACCATGAATATTGAGGATCCAATATTGGGACCACTTCTTCAATCCGGCCTTGTAAAGAATTATGTCACTCAAACTTGGATATGAATCCAGGGTCTTCCCTAGTTTTTTTCTAGCATCCTCAACTATTGTGGGACATGACTTCTGCGGTAGGGGCGTGTAGTACCTCCGGTTTTTGATATGTAACCATTACGTTATGCTTTTATTTTTATAAAGTGTAAGGGTGAAGGATGATAGAGTTTGGAGAACTTTCAGTAAGTTTTGTAGCCAAAGGAGAGGCGCACGAGCAGCACACGGTTTGTTCAAACCGTACGGAAAGCCTAGTAGAAACCATGCGAAGTTGCAAATTTTGGATAGTATCTTTAGCACAATGTGCACACGGTTAGGGAGACCATACGAGGAGGTCGTGCGGGGTGATCTGTAAGCTAGTAGCTAATGCACAGTTAGCACATGGTTTGACTAACCATGCTGAATAACCGTGTGCGGGTTAAAAACCACCTCCTTAAAAAGTGGATCTAGGTCAACCTTTCCATTAATCCACTCGTTTTTCCCCAAACTGGGTCTAACTTGGGATTTTGCTTCTCCTAAGGCCAAAGAAGGTTCTCCCATCGATCCAGAGGTAATCTGAAGGCTTTCCTTGGTGATTCGAAGCCTGATTCTTGAGGTATGTGGTCGTTCTTCATCGTTCTTGACCGGTTTCCTACATCTACTTAGATCTACTTCTCCTCTATTCTCGATTTCTTACATCTATGTTTGTTATGGATAGATCTAAGATAGTGAATGCCAAATATGTTGAGATTTGGTCTTGATCGTGATAGGAGAAGAGATCTAAGACGGTTTCGTGGAGAATCGACTTGGTTTCTTAAGCGTTCTTCGTCCGTTTTTGGTTTTTGTCAAAACCTTCAACGTAGATGGCTTCACTCTCGACTCGTCTTAGTAAAAATGAATGGCATGGTTTTAAATTGATTTATTCTTGTGGATTTGATTGTGAATTTGATGCTTTATGATTTCTAGAAACACTCTTTGGTGATGGTTGTGGAAGTGTTCAATTCTTGATTTTAAAATGTTGATTTTAAAATGGGATTTCTCTGGAATAATGGTGAATGGATTTGATAAAAATGTTTTCAATAAAAGGAATGATTTTATTGAAATTTAATGGGTGATTGGAATTTGGTTTGTTTAAATGGGTTTCAATAAAAGAATGGTTTTATTAAAATGGTTTGAAGTGGTTGTTTGAAATGGTTTTTGCATAATAGTGGTGTGTGTGTTGATCACATTAACTAGGCTTGGTTGGAATATGACCTTGTGCTCAGTGCCAAAGGTGTAATGGCACATAGGGTATAATTATCATGCGACGACATGGTAGATCAATGAGAGACCGCTCATGAGTATGGAACTGTCATAAAGAAGCATGCATAGTTGGATGTGTGAATAAGTGGAATGGAATGGATATGCCAAAACATTAATGAGAAATGGTTTTAAAGCCTTGTTTGGTTGTTTTCCTGTAAACGTGACTTGCTAGAAATTGGTTGAAAATAACACTTTTTACATTTGGTTTTAAATGGTTTTGAGACTTGTTTATATTTAGTTATAAACTATTTTGTGAAATTGTTTTATATAATTTGTTATATATAAATGTTGTTAACCTTTCTATCCTAGTGGTGTGGGTAGGGAAGTCATTGGGTAAAACCTACTGAGTTTTATACTCACCCCCACTTCTTCACTTTGGTTCTTTTGCAGATGCTATCTTCCAGGACTTGGGAAAAGGTAAAGTATCACACTTTTTTAGCACCAACCCATGATACATGGATTGTTTAGTGATGTTGGATCTTGGAGTCTATGGAACATGGAGACTTGTGGTCATCTTGGAGTCTTTAGTTGTTCTTCAACTGTTTGCTTTGATTTTGATTTGGCTTCTATTGTAGTACTTTTTGGTTGGATTTTGTTATAAAGATAATGGTTGAGTTGTCTTGCTTTTATTCATGCATCATATAGTGAGTTGTTTGGTTATGGTTTTTTGGGTTAATGGTTTTTAGTTCCTAAATGGTAAATCGTACCCCACTTTCATTTAAAACCCTTCAACATTTATTTCCAGTCTTTGGCGTCTTGAGGATGTCACCTAAGGCCTAGTAATGATTCATTGTATTCTTAAGCCAATGAGAATAAGCGGGCCATTACAAATGGAATCAGTTTGTTCGATCCAAAAGATTGTTTGAGACAAGTGGTATCATCTTGTTCCTTCCCTTGCAGAACAAGTAGTCATCAGTTTTATTGGTCTTGTATTTGAAATTCGTTCTTTTCTATTCCCTGGGTTGTGATATTAGAAAGGAGTATAATTTTCGGGACTTGAAATGTAGAGCATAACAAGACGTAGCTAACCTTTTAATGATGAACTTCAAGTTACCAGAGATTTGGGTACATAAGTGTTTTGGAGACACATATAGGATTATGGAAATCTCATTGTAATGGGTTTATCCAATGAGATGAGCATGACACGCATTGTAGAGGAATGACTTTCCACTAGGATTGCATATTTCATTTGGATTAATGATTTATGTTTTTTTTTCAAAAGTGATGATTTTTGAAAAGCATGATATTGTTTTCAAATGAAATACTTTGAAAAGGGCATGGTTGATGTATTTTGAAAGTGGTTTGATCTTCAAAAATAAAGTTTCAAATTTTCAAAAAATGGTTGATTTTGGAATGCAATGTTTTCATAGTTAATGTGTTAGAATTTTAAATGCTAAGTCATGAGTTGCTAGAGAGTGAGACTTATAGAGTTTGTTGTTTGTTTAGAAAATGGAACCTCGTAGGCGTCATAGAAACCAACCAGAAGAAGCTGTGGAGAATGTGGTTTCACTAGAGCCACAGGTGAACCAAGAGCTGGTTCAGAGTATCATTTAAGCATTTCAAGTTATGGATACAAAGAACTTGGCGGATGATCCAAGGCATGTGGATCATTCCATCCAGTTCATGAAGTATAATCCACCCATCTTCCAAGGTGATTCTGAACCCAAAAAGGCATAGGTGTGGATGAACATGATGAATTGTATCTTTGATTTCATCCGCACACCATTAGAGCAGAAAGTCAAGATAGAAACTTAAATGTTTGAGGATCTTGCACATCAGTGGTGGGATCTAGCGGTGCAAGCTAAACTAGATCAAGGCCTTACTTGGGAGGATTTTGAGGAATTGTTTAACAAAAAATTCTATCCTTACACGTTTAGGATCCGTAGAATGATGGACTTCTTCAGCCTAAAGTGGAAAATATCTCTATCACAGAATATGCGGCTAAATTCATGCATTTAATGTTCTTTGCACTAGAATTCGCAGCGAGTGAGGCCTTAAAAAAACTCATTTTTGAATCGGGGATGAGATAGGAAATTTTCTCAAAGATTGTGGGAGGAGGAAGTACGATGATACCTATGAAAAATAGTGAGAACTATAATGCTGGGAGAAAGCAGAAGAGGGACACCTATTTCCAAGGTTGGAGAAAGATGTAGAATCATACGGCTATATCAATGAACCTTCCTCCATAAGCAAAGATCCAAGCAGGATGTTTCTAATATGGATCCTTTGACCACATGAAGAAAGAGTGTACAACCCAACCGACAACATGCCACAATTGAGACAAGATGTGACTTCTCGGTGTTAGAGATAGATGTCTATGATGTAGTCCTGGGTACAAATTTGTTAACAATGTTTAAGGCTCACATCAACTGTTATAGTAGAATGGTTAGTTTCACAACTGAGGACAACGTTGAGCATCTCTTCATAGGATAGAGGGTTGTAAAGAAAGGTGCAACGAGATTACTGGCACCAGCGGTGGGAATGATCTCTTACCATTTGGTGGTGTTGACTTTAGCATCGATGAAAGAGATTAAAGATACCAGTTTTCCAGTAGTCATGGATAAATTTCCAGATGTCTTTCCCAAGAAATTTTTAGGTTTAACACCTATAAGGGAAGTGGAGTTTACGATTGATCTCCTTCCGAGGACCAGTCCTATTTCCCATCCATCTTATAGGATAGAACTAATATAATTAAGGTAATTAAAAGCACAATTGGAGGATCTATAAAGAAAAGGTTTCATTTGAACAAGTACGTCTCTGTGGGAAACACCAGTCTTTCTTGTAAAGCAAGCAGATGGAAATCTTTAGATGTACATTGATTATCGCAAGCTTAACTAAGTTACAATAAATAATAGACATCCACTTCCAAGAATTGATGATATATTTGATCAATTGAGGGGAGATCGGTGTTTCTATAAAATTGACTTGCGATCAGGATATCATCAATTGTGAGTTCGGAAGGAATATATTTTGAAGAAAGCTTTTCGAAGAAAATATGGCCATTATGAATATGTAGTCATGACTTTTGGTCTAACTAATGTACCAATAGTTTTTATGGCATTGATGAATCGAATATTTTAGAGATATCTCAATTCTTTTTTATGGTGTTTATGGATGACATATTGGTGTATTCAAGGACAAGGGTTGAGCATGAGGAACACTTAGCGATGGTGTTGGAAATCTTGAAAGATCACCTTTTGTATGCTAAATTATTAAAGTGTGATTTTTGGATACAACAGGTACGCTTTCACGACCTTGTTATTTCTGAAAAGGGTGTTTCAGTCGATCCATAGAATATAGAAGTTGTTATCTCTTGGAAATCACTGAAGAATATCTTTGAGATACGAAGTCTTCTTGGTCTAGCTAATTATTACCAACGCTATGTGTGAGAATTCTCATTATTAGCCTCTCCAATGACATCTTTGACAAAGAAGAACATTCCATTCCAATGGAATGAGGAATGCCAGAAGTTTTTTCAAGATCTCAACGATTGACTTACATTAGCACCTATCTTGATTTTTTCAGAATCAAGACAACGGTACGTGGTGTACTATGATGCTTCGAGATCTAGGTTTGGTTGTGTTCTCATGTAAGGAGACTATGTGGTTGCTTATGGTTGAAGGCAGTTGAGAGTGCATGATAAAAATTACCCAACACACGATTTAGAGTTATTGAAAGTTTTCCATTCCTTGAATACTTGGTATCATTATCTCTTTGGTGAGATATTTACTGTGTTTACGGATCACAAGAGCTTGAAACTCATTTTCTCACAATGGGATTTGAATTTGAGGCAAAGGAGATGGATGGAGTATCTTCAGATGTTTGATTTTGACTTTATGTATACACCGGGTAAAGGAAATATGATGGAAGATACATTAAGAAGAAAGTCATATGATTAGTTGGAAAAAGAAGCTTTAGATGACTGGTAGTTGATATTGGTCCTAGTTGACATGCATGTGGAATGTGAAGACTAAGGTGATGTTGCAGTTTTCTCTTTAGTTTCCATGGTTCTTGATTTGGTAAAGATGGTTAAAGAGGCACAAACATCTGATACAAAATTCTTGTTTATGAGGTCAAAAATCAATGGTGGGGAGACCATTGAGGGCTGGAAACATGAAGGGAATCCAGTGTTGTGGTTCATATATCAAATTGTTGTACCTATGGCTTTTTAGGAACAACTTCTTCATGATTAGAACCATTTCATATGGTTTGTACATCAGAGTATACAGAAGATGTATAAGGCATTGAAGGTGCAATTTTGGTGGAGTGACATGAAATAGAAAGTGGTTGAGTTCATTTCAAGGTTCTTAACTTTTCAATAAGTTAAGGCAGAACATCAATGACTGGAGGGTATGTTGCAGTCTTTACCTATCCCAGTGTGGAAATGAGAGTAGATAGCCATGGATTTTGTTACAGGTCTCCCAAGAATGGTTCAAAAACATGATGCCATATTGGTGATAGTGGATCAGCTCACAAAGTCAGCCTATTTCATCCCTATTCATCAAAATCATATAGTGTTGGATCTATCCAAAATATATATCCAAGAAATTGTAAAGATACATGGTGCACCAGTTTCAATAGTCTCAGATAGAGATCTGAGGTTCACATCTCATTTCTATAAATATTTATAGAAAGTCCTTGGGACTCAGTTGATTATGAGTACGACGTATCAACCTCAGACAGATGGTCAATCCGAAAGGATGATACAGAAATTGTAAGACATGTTGTGGGCTTGTGTAATGGATTTTGGTGGCTCATGGGAAGATCATGTTCCATTAGTGGAGTTCTCATATAATAACAGCTATCAGGACTCGATACATATGGATCCTTTTGAAGCATTGTATGGGCGTTCGTGTCGTTCTTCACTTTTTTGGGTGAAAATAGGTGAGACTTCACTAGTTGGGCAGAGCCTTGTCCAAAAAATAAAGGAGAAGAATTATTTGATTAGAAAGAGGGTGTATATGGATCAGAGTCATCAGAAATCATATGCGGATCATCACTGAAGACCATTGTTGTTCGTGGTAAGTGATCAAGTGTTCTTGAGAATCTCTCCAAGGCTTGGACATCATCATTTTGGGAAGTAGGGAAAGTTATCTCATTGATACATTGGAAATTTTGAGATACTAGAATGGGTTGGAGAGGTGGAATATCAGTTGGAATTTACACCATAGTTTAGTTTGGTGCATAATGTGTTCCACGTATCTCAGTTCAAAAAGTATCAACCTGATCCTAACCATGCGATCATATTGGATCACGTTGACCTAGAGCCAGATTCTTCATTGGTACATATCTCAGTGCATATTGTGGATAGGTAGGATAAAGTCTTGCATGGGAAAAGTATCGGTCTAGTGAAAATTTTATGTAAGCATAGTCAGATTTAGGAAGAGACTTGGGAACACGATAAGGAAATGAAAGAGCTGTGGCCAGAACTCTTTCAAGATAGTGATGGTTTTCTACTTTCTAAGGACAAAGAGACTAATGTTGGGGAGAATTTAGTACCCCTAGTTTCTGGTATGTAACCCTTACATTGTGATTTTATGTTTATAAAGTTTAAGGGTGAAGTATGTGAGAGTTTGGATAACTTTCAATAAGTTTTTTGGATCCAAAGGAGAGGCGCACGGGCAGTGCACGGTTTGTCCAAACTATGTGGAAAGCTTAGTAGAAACTGTGCAAAGTTGTAGATTCTGGATAGTATATTTGGCATGGTGTGCACATGGTTAGGGAGACCATTTGAGGAGATCGTGTGGGGTTATCCTCAAGGAAGTATCTAATTCATGGTTAGCACATGGTTTGACTAACCGCGTGGACTAACTGTTCGCTTGTTAAAAACCACCTCCTTAAAAGGTGGATCTAGGTTGGCCTTACCATTAATCCACTAGTTTTCCCCCAAACCAGCTCTAACATGGGATTTTTCTTCTATTAAGGCTAAATAAGGTTCTACCATCTATCCGGAGGCAATCTGAAGTATTCCCTTGGTGATTTGAAGCTGGATTCTTGAGGTATGTGATCGTTCTTGATCAGTTTCTTAGATCTACTTAGATATATTTCTCCTATATTATTGATTTCTTAGATCTACATTTGTTATGGGTAGATATAATATAGTTAATTCCAAATATGTTGAGATTTGGTCATGATCATGATAGGAGAATATATGCAAGGCGATTTTGTGAAGAATCGACCCGGTTTCTTAAGCGTTCTTCATCCATTTTTGGTTTTCGTCAAAAACTTCAAGGTAGGTGGATTCACTCTCGACTCCTCTTAGTAGAACTGAATTCCATGGTTTCAAATTGATTTCTTATTTTGTATTTGATTGTGAATTGGCCGCTTTATGATTTTTAGAAACCCTCTTTGGTGATGGTTGTGGAAAATCTGGAAAATTTACACTTTTGATTAAAGTGTTCAATTATTGATTTTAAAATATGGATTTAAAAATAGAATTTATTTGGAATAATGGTGAATTTATTTGATAAAAATGTTTTCAATAAAAGGAATTATTTTATTGAAATGGAATGGGTGATTAGAATTTGGTTTTTTAAATGGGTTTCAATAAAAGAACATTTTTATTGAAATGGTTTGAAGTGGTTATTTGAAATGGTTTTGGCATAATAGTGGTGTGTGTGTAGATCAAATTTATGTGGCTTGGTTTTAATATGAAATTTTTCTCAATGCCAAAGGTGTAATGGCACATGGGGTATAATTATCATGTGATGACATGGTAGATCGATGAGAGACCACACACGAGTATGGAACTTTCATAATGAAGAATGCATAGTTGGATGTGTGAATAAGTTGAATAGAATGGATATGCCAAAAAGTTAATGAGAAATAGTTTTAAAGACTTATTTGGTTGTTTTTCTAGAAATGTGACTTGCAAGAAATTGGTTGAAAATAACACTTGTTTACATTCGGTTTTAAATGGTTTTGAGATTTTTTTATATTTAGTTATAAAATATTTTAGGAAATTATTTTATATAAACTATTTTATATAAATTTTTATAACCTTTATATCTTATTGGCATGATTAGGGAAGTCATTGGGGAAATCCAACTCAGTTTTACACTCGTCCCTTATTTGTCAGTTTGGTGTTTTTGCAGATACTATCTTCCGGGACTTGGGAAATTGTAATGTATCACACATTTTAGCACCACCTCATGTTACGTGGGATATTTGGTGATGTTAGAGCTTGGAGCCTATGGATCATAGAGTCTTGTGGTCATCTTGGAGTCTTTAGTTGTTCTTCTACTGTTTACTTTGATTTTGATTTGGCTTCCATTGTAGCACTTTTTGGATATCTTTTGTTATAAAGACAATGGTTGAGTTGTCTTGATTTTATTCATGCATCATATAGTGATTTTTTTGGTTATAGTTTTTTTGGTTTAATGGTTTTAGTTTCTAAAGGATAATTCATCCCCCACTTTAATTTGAAACCCTTCGACATTTATTTACAGCCTTTGGCATCTTGGGGATGCCGACTAAGGCCTAGTAATGATTCATTGTATTCTCAAGCCAATGAGAATAAGTGTTTCATTATAGGGCGTCAATTAAATTTGGCAGAGAAACTATGATTACTTACTTTGGTAACTTTTCTAGAGTGTTGATGGAAATTGATATTCGATCAACTCTTACTGATTCTTTTATTTTTCTCACTGTAGATATAAGAATGGAACTCTCAATAGAGTTTGAAAATAAACCTTAATTTTGTAAAAAATGTAGAAATATTGTTCACTTGGAATCTGAATGTCGAATGAACCTTAATTATATTAATTATAAGAAAAATAGGCCTTTCATTGTGAATTGAAAATTCAAAATGCCTCCTGTTGGAGACTTGAATGATAGAGGATGTATGATGCATGATGGTAGGAGGGATCCCTTAGATGTGTAGGGTAAAGAGGGATTTGGTTTGGATCATCCTCTTTCAAATCTGGTGGATCATAAAAATATGGTTGATTCATATCAATCACTGGTAAAGCTTCCCAAGGATGGAATTATTGATGAGATGAATGAATCTAGGGATCCTTATGTTCTTGCAATCTAGATCTACTAGCTTGAAGGTGTGAAGGCTAGTGTAGAGACCTTGGTTTTTCCTTATAGGAATTTAAAATATTTCTAGATATATTTTTTGAGCTAGACACTTCAACAACGTGTGATTCTGAAGGACGATGTGCCCAAAATTAATTTTATAAAAATATTAAATATATTGTTCAACCCAAAAAGGGATTAGATACCCTGAGAGGGGGTGAAATAGGATATGAATATTCTTTTTAAAATTCTTCCTTCCCACTAGATCTTGACCTCTTTAATATAATGGTATCTCTATTTTCTATTAAGTGTTTATGCTAATATTATTCTTTTATTCTTTATCTAATGATGAAGCATTGAAAGTAAAGAAGGTGAGAAAGCACAGGGACACAAAGATTTTTACTTTGTTCACCCTCACTAGGCTACATACAAGGAGCATACAATGATAATGTACCAATGTACTAAATCCACTAAGGCTCACTTCCAATAAAAATTTTGGGCTAGATCACTTATATTCCCCATCTCACTACCTTAACAAATTTAGAGAGGACTCACTGTCCCTCTTGGTTAACATCTAATCACAATGTAAGTGCTCGCTGCTATCTCAACTGAAGTGTACTCACTTCTCCCTTATAAGAATATTCTTTTGATCACTTAAATCAATATGTTTTACACCTCATTTGGCACATCATTAAGTTCCAATTTCATCCACTTGATGAATACCCCTTTACCACAGAATTACTGGGCAATCCCTTCTGGTTCAAGAATCTCACTACTTACACCAATATCAGTTTCTTTGTGAAGCCCACTTAGCCTTCACAATGCTCAAAACTTTCAAAAAGAACACACCTTTTGTGAAACTCACTTCCTTTCGTGAAGCTCACTACCTTTCACAAAGAACACACCTTTCGCAAAGATCATACCTTTCATGAATCTTAGATAGCCTTTATGAAGCTCATTACTTTCACGAAGCATAGATATTCATCACGAAGCTCAATAATTTTGTGATGCTTACAACTTTTGGTTGTATTATATAGCCTTCAATAACTTCCTTTCTTTATGAATTTTTTCACAAAAAACAACCTTTGTGAATCACCTTTGCGAATTCAGAGCCTTTGGATTTTCATTAAGGCTTTCTCTCAGCTCTCTAATCAAATGAGGGGCTAGAGGCCTATTTATAGGTGTTGCCTCCCATTTTAAAAGCTTCCAAGCTCACCACCACCTTTTTAAAAAGATATCCAAACTCGTTCTGAAATCTCCCTATTTTCATGAAGCACCAGGGAAATTTTCCTGTTCACAAATATTATCATAGTCACAAAGAGTTATCGTCTTTCCATCACATGTTCACAATGCTCCACAACTTCACGAAACCCAGCCTTCACGACACTGAATGCCATACCAAAGCTCAATTCCTTTTTGAAACTCTAATCTTCATGAAATCCATGCATTTCCAATAATTTTATGATACATTAATGGAAATCCAACTTTTTTGATGATTGATCCATCCTCTAGATTTTGGACCCAAAAAATTTGGAAAACACTGGGAAACAACGCCACCTTGTATACACAATTTTCTATACCAGTTCTAGGTAATCCATTCCTTTGTATTGGATCTTTTTCAACATACCATGCCAACAATCTCTCTAGAACTCCATAACTAACCTTGGAAACCTTCTTTGTCAACAAACACAATCAACCCAAAAACATTGTAATGTTACCATGAGGTATTTTTCCCAATAATACCCCCCTTGGGTTTGTTGACAATTATTCGCATTTTGATACCTCGTTAAAGACCCTTCCATATTCTTACATAATTTTATTCTTTTGATTCGGATAGTGATCTAGGATTTACTCACCATAAACTCTAATCCCACATGATCCATACTTAGTGTGAGAAACAAGATTAGCATGAGAAATTAATCAATGAATCACTTCATTCCAAAAACACTCAACTGCTTTCATCACAAACCCAAATATCGTAATATATAACCATTGATCAATCATATTTAGCATCATCATATTTAAAACTCTACATACTTTTCTACTCCTTATATCAGATTCTCCCCTATATTGATTAAGAAAATTTCTCCCCCTTTTATAGCCACAACTTCTCCCCCATTTTTCAACGAACCCGAAGGTCACTCCATTGTGGTATTCAATAGGGTAAAGAACACATATTAGCACATTAGGGAAAAAATTATACCTTAGGGAGAGGGGGTCCAAAAAAATCTCAGTGATTTCTTCAACCCATATAGAACCTTTATCATCCAAAAAACTATGTTCTCATCTCCATAAATTATAAATACATCTGGATGCTCGATATACACTTCTTCTTATAGAACCCCATTCAGAAATGATGACTTGACATTCATCTAGAAAACATTGATTTTTTTCACTTCTATGGACAAGAATAATCTGATTGTCTCTAGCCTCACAATAGGTGCAAATGTTTCATCAAAATTGATACCCTCACTCTTGGAGTACCCTTTTTACACAAGTCGTGCTTTGTTTCGAAACAACATATCATCTTCATTCAGCTTGTTATGGAAGACCCATTATGTTTCAATGAAATTATTATATATTGGTATCAAAATATTCTCCCAAAAAACCTCCAACATTGGACTGATATAAATCATTAATACCAATTTTTTAACTTAATTTAGATGTTGAATTACTCTTCAGATGGGGGGAACACTTGTTAGAAACACTGTTAATTTTATTTTTCAGCTTCTTAGTATCCCGCAAATAGTTAGATGATACCATATTGTTAGAAAAAATAGACAATCAAGAATCACATAAATGTTTTTGCTTCTCCCCCAATAATTATTCTTTCAGTGAACAAATAACACTCACACTGAGGCATGATTCCATTGGTTAAATATTCAATGAAACTTAGAACCACTAGATCATTCAAGTATATATTTTATAGCTCTAGAACTTCACCTCAGAATATTTATCATATAATATCCATTTTACATATCCCACAAATTATAGATACTGATTTAAAAAATAGAGTTGATGTATAACACCACTTGTTGAATTTGATACCATATGTGAATTTCAAGAGATCATATTCTTCTTGTTTCATATATCTCCATTCAACTTTATACAATCATTCCCTTTCAGCACACCCCCCATGGATTGTATCTCCCCTTACTCATGAACACCTTTTAAAAGATATTAGAAATATTTAATACATTTGAAGAGGGGTTCCTCTATAATCCTCAAGAAGAGGATTATGGTCAATCCTGATGGATTAGCCCTTTAATAATTTCATGCAAAGAAATATACTCTTTATGTCCCTATTCCAACTGCCCATCCAAATTCAAATATTTTGGCCATATGATTAGACATTCTTTACCCACATGCTTAGTTTTCTTCTGATATGAATATTTTTCAGGTTTGTTATTTTTTACAATTTGGGGTTTAAATCCACTAGTAGAAATTTACTTATTTGATTTTCATCAAAATGATATTTTTCATGAATCTTTTTTGAGAAGGAATATTTCAACTAGTCTTCTACTCTTGTCTCATCCTCCATTGGAAGGTTCTTTATCTTGCCTTCACTTCTTGCCCATTGGCATGAAATGTGGATTTTTCAATGAATTATCTATTCAATTTCCCTATATCATTTATCCAAGTCATTTAACCCTTTATTGTTAGGGATGAATATTTCACTGAACTTACATTCTTTTTACTCACAACTAGAGAATATTCTCCCTTTTTTATTCATAATTGTTCACATTCTTTCCAGGTGATATTTTGTGAGTGTAACAGAGGAGGTGATTGATACGCCTTTTGTTGAGATTCTTGTGTATCCCCTGAGGCTTTAAACCTATTATTTCAACTTATCATGTTGTCTTACAATATATTCTTTTTTGGTATACACTGTTGGAGTTAGGGATCTCCTTATGGGTTCCTTTTCCTTCCCTTCTTTCTTCCAAATGCAATATCTTACCATATGACCATGATTGGCACATATAAAACATATCCCATTAAATACATACCTCATGTAATCATTTGTCAGTTGAGATGTTGATACAACTAGATTTCTTTTTCTGAAATTGATCTTCTTAGCTTCTTGACACATAATCATAGTGTGTTCCGGTCTTCCACAATAGTATCATTTCATGTCTACTGTATTCTAAGAGATTATTCTTTCGAATTTATCAATATGCTTCTTATTGTTCTCACATTTAGAAGTATTTTTGTCTTCACAACATGAAATATATCCCAAATCCTTAAAAAAACTTGAAGTACGACTATACATCCCATAGAACTAGCACATGTTTTCATCACTTCCTATAAAATCCTTTTTAGGTACTTCTTCAACACCTATACGATTGTTCATATTTATGGAATTGTTCATAGCTCTCTTCTTTCCATGCATGAGAAAGGGTTCATCATATCCAATAACATATTTTCCCAAACTAGATGTCCTTTGGGATGAGACATCCATTTCATGTTTTTCCTATAAAATTTCATATTTTCTTTTTTCATTATTACCTTCTGAAGTATAGTCAAATAATAAATGTAAAGAATCCTTTAATTTGGGATTTTCTTTAGAATTAAATTTCTCCACACCTTTCATGACACATTCTAACTCTTCTCTAAATTTTTGAATCTTTATATCCATTGATTCAAGTTTCACATTAATTTATCTCTTGAGATTCATCAAACTACTCATACCATCTTCCAATGCACAAGTGAGCTTATCAACTATTTCACTTTTCTTCTTTTATTTTAAAATTCATATGAGTAGTAATGTATTTAAATAACCCATTATCTTATTATATACTTTGATTATTATGTACCAGTTCTGACTGGAGTGTAGCAAGATCATCATTTTTGGCTTCCAAATTCTGAATTTCTTCTGAGTTCAGATTCTTTCCCACTTCATCAAACTTCAGTTTTTGTAGTTATTCAGCTTGTGAATCATTATTCTCTCTTAGATATATGGCCACTTCAATAAGACTTTTATTTAATCCTTTTATCATGTTTAATTCAATTTCCTTCACTTGGATCTGGGTATCTTTAGACTCATTTTCTTCATTCATTTTTTGATCTAATTCCTTTGTTACATGGAAAACTTCCACTTTTGGACTTCTTGGAATTTATTCATCATCAATAGTCCTGACATAAATTGGAATATTAGGTTATTCACTCATTCCTAAAATATCATTGAATGAGTAAATATTTTTTCTATATGATTCATCCATAGAATTATTCATCACATTGCTAATTTTATTCAATCAATTCAAAATATTTCCATTGACACTTCCACATCGAGGAATACAACTAGACTTATGCTTATTATTTAAACTTTTTCCCTTTTCCATGGAACAATTAGATAAGAGAAGATTGAAACTTTAATTTCAAAAATAAAATGAACCAAGTTTAAGAAAACAAATCTAATAAAAGAATCCAATTCTATGATACCAATTGTTAGGCCCAAAAGGGGATTATATAACCAGAGAGATGAGGGTAAATTAGGTTATGGATATTCTTTTCAAAATTATTCCCTCCCTAATGGATCTTTACCTCTTTATTATAAGGGTCACTTTATTCTCTCTTAAGTATTTATGCTAATATTATTCTTTCCTTATTTATCCGATGACGATGCATTGAAAGTAAAGTAGGAGAGAAAGCCCAAGGACACAAAATTTTTTACTTGGTTCACCCTCATTGGGCTACATCCAATGAGCATACAATGAAAATGTACTGATATAACAAATCCACTAAGGAACACTGCAAATATAAGGTTCGAACTAGATCACTTCTATGCCTAGGGTCACCGCCTTAACAAATTCATATCAGACTCACTATCCCTCTTGGTTTAAAACCAATCACAATGTATGAGCTCACTACTCTCACAACCGATGTGTTCTTACTAATCCTTAAAAAGAATATTCTTTTCATAACTTTAATCTATATGTTTTACACCTCATTTAGTGCATTATTAAGTTATATATTCATCTGATTGATGAATACCACTTTAGCATAGAATTACTGGTAAATCCCTTAAAGTTTTCAAATCTCACTGCTTATGCAAATCTCAGTTTCTTCGTGAAGCTCACTTAGCCTTCATGATGCTCACAAATTTCACGAAGCACACACCTTTCGCAAATCTCACTTCCTTTCTCAAAGAGCACACCTTTTGCAATGATCACTTCCTTTTGTGAAGATCAATGCCTTTCGTGAACCACAAACCCTTCGCAAATATCATACCTTTCATGAATCATAGATTGCCTTTGCAAAACTCATGACTTTCACGAAGCATATATATCATTCACGAAGCTCAATACTTTCTCTATGATTACAAATTTTGGCCAGATTACATATCCTTAAAGAACTTCCTTACTTTATGAACTTTTTTTGTGAAAAAACCCCTCATGAATCACCTTTGTGAATTCAAAGCCTTTGGATTTTCATTAAGGATAAATCTCAGATCTTTGTTCAAATGAGGGGGTAGAGGTCTATTTATAGGTGTTTCCGCCAATTACAGAATCTTCCAAGAGACCCGAGATCAAATATGGGTGGAGGCATATTTCTGGATTAATGTAGCAGTACTATAGAAGGCACTGAAGCAGGCACTGTTTGGTACTGTAACAGCCGGAACTATTCATCCATCTGGGCCTTCGGGCCATCAGTTTGGTCCTCGGGTCTTGCAAGGCTTTCGGGTCACCCAAGGCCTTCAGGACAGTTGTTTATCAAGGCCTTCGGGCCACCTTAAGGCCTTAGGGCCACCTCAAAGGCCTTAGGGCCACATGAATGCAGGCCCCAGACACACTACAAAAAAAGGAGCAGCCCCAGAAGAGGATTCGGAGTAGGTGCACTCACCAGAGCAGAGCCAAATGGATTGTCAGAATGAGAGGATATGGCTATAACATCGGTACCAGCCTGTGCTTACACGGGAAGCCTAGCCATATGGTCATGCAAAGGTGGAGAGCTACTATCAAGATGCAGATGCTGGGGAGGGGCAGTTCCTTGTGAATAGTCTGGTTGAATTCCCTATGACCTTCAGGTCATGTAATCTCCTAAGCCTACGGGCCTTGTAAGGGTCCCCCTCATCCCTTGAAAGGTGGGTTATCAAAAATCAATAAAAAAAATGAAGGCCTTCGGGCCATTCAGGCAGGAAGCTCCCTATATTCACAAAGTACTAGGGAAATTTTCTAGTTCGCTAAGTTTCTCATAGTCGTAGAGAGTTAACATCTTTCCATTGCCCGTTCGCGATCCTACACACCTTTGCATAACCCAGCCTTGAAGACACCAAATGCCTTAGAAAACCACCATTCCTTCATGAAACTCCAATCTTCATGAAATCCATGAATTTTTCAATATTTTTATAAGGAATTCACAAAAATTCAACTTTTGTGATGAATGATCCATCCTCCAAATTTTGGACCCAAAAAATTTGAAAAACACTAGGAAACAGTGCCACCTTGTATACAAAATTTCCTTTACCGATTTCAGGGAATCCGTTCCTTTGTCTTGGATCTTTTTCAACATACCATGTCAAAAATATCTCTAGAACTTCACAAATGACCTTGGAAACCTACTTTGTCAACAAACACAATGAACCCAAAAACATTGCAATGTTACCTTGAGGGGTTTTTTCCCAACAATCTCCCCCTTTGGGGTTTTTAAAAATTCTTCACATTCTAATGCCTTAATAAAGATTCTTCACTCTTCTTACAAAAATGATTTTTTTTATTTAGATAGGTATCATAGATTTACTCACCACACACTCTAAGCCCACATGATCCATGCTCGGTGTGCGAAACAATAGTAGCATGAAAAGTTCATCAATGAACCACTTCATTCCAAAAAAACTCAATTGCTTTCATCATGAACCCCATATATCCTAATATATAACCTATGATCGACCATCTTTAGCATTGTTGGATTTAAAACTACCCCTAATTTGTTCTCCCCTTATCAGATTCTCCCTCTATCTTGATTAAGATATTTTCTCCCCCTTTTATAGCCATAACTTCTCCTCCTTTATCAATGAACTTGAAGGTCACTCCTTTGTGGTTTTACACAGGGTAAATAATATAGATCAATACTTTAGGAAAAAATACATCATACCTTGGGGAGAGGGGGTACCCGATCCAAACTTGTTTAAGTGTGTGGAGTCAATGAAACTCCAAGATCTAGATGACGTCACTCAAACTCTTCTTTGGGTAAATCCTTTATCAGAATGTCTGCAAACTATAGTTTTGTAAGCACATACTCCAACTTCATAAGTGCATGATCCACCATCTCCATGATATAATTATAATTTATTTAAATGTTCTTCATCTGTGAGTGATGGACTAGATTTTTTATAAGATTTATAGCACTTGAATTATCACAATGGATTCTAATATACGACTTCACTTCAACTCCCATATCTTCAAGTTGCTACTTCATCCACATAACTACATACGAGCTATTATTTCTGAAATATATTCATATTATTCAGTGATCAATGAAATGCAATCTTGTTTCTTTCTTAGCTAAGAAATAAACAATCTACTAAGATAAAATCCACCACCCGATGTTGATTTTCTATCATATACTAATCTAGCCCAATCTGCATCTATATATCCCAATAACTCTTGCTGATATTTGTTATTATACAACAAACCAAAATCCACCATCCCCTTAATATGTCAAAATATTATTTTTTACTATAATTAAGTGGATTTCCTTGAGATTTATTTGATACCATACTTCTTGGCATGTGGAAAAAACAATATCCAGTCATGTTGCTATTAAGTACAATAAAATTATAATGATTTTGTTGGAATCACCTATTTTGATAATCCCAAATCATGTTTTGATAATCCCAAATCATGTTTTGATAATTCCAAATCATGTTTTATTTATGTAATAATTATGTTTCTCTTACAAGATAATCATGTATGTGAATCTTATGTTTATATCAAAGTGATAAATATATACTTTTAATCTAACTACTCTCTTTTTTAAGCTCACAGTGCAAAATTTATCTAAGTGAAAAGGTCACCGATGAAAAGGTCACCGATGCAAAGGTCACCGATGAAAAGGTCACCGATGCAAAGTTCACCGATGCAAAGGTCACCGATGCAAAGGTCACCGATGCAAAGGTCACCGATGTAAGGCTACTGTTGAGAAGGCTACCGATGGAGAACTATCAATTGAAGATTACCAATGGAGAATTATCAATTGAAGGTTACTGATGGAGAGTTATTGATATAAGGTTATCATTAGAGAGGTTACCGATGAATGCTACTGATGTGAACTTACTATTGAAGCCTACCATTTTGAAGTCTACTGTTACCACTCTACCATACTCTTCTACTCCATACTTCGTCAAATTCTTAAGATTATTCTAATGGTCATATTTGCTAACTTTAATGATTCTAAAATTAATTAATGCATATTGTAAACATATCGAGAGACCGTATCTAGGGAAAGTATGAGGTACGAGAAAGATCACACATGATGTACTTATACCTATTGTCAGACCTCAAATATAAAAGAAGAAAAAGAGGTGGGTGTGAGGATATATACACAAAGTAATAGATGCACATATAACCATATGAAGAAACTTACTCACTAGATCAAAGATGAATGATTTAGCACTTACACTGAGAACCCAAAAACCTCATGAAGATCATTTGAGGAAAAAATATCTTCTACCTTCTGTACTTCATCAACTCTTGATCAACACAAGAAGTAGAACACTCAATTTCTGAAATCCAGAACCTAGAGTTGTGACACTCTGTTCTGGAGACAACTTCCAAAGAAAGACTCGAACATCAAATTCTTCACTTCAAAGAGTCAAGATATGAACTAAAAACACATATAGCCTTCTAAACTCAATCTCATCACATTTTATCTACTATGTTATTTTGTTTTAAATTTATGAGAAGTATGTATTCATGTCATACACACAGTCTCTTATGATTGAACTAGAGGATACAAAAATCTTCACATTAAACTTATCTTACTTCTTGTTTTCCCATGTATAACTGTGGAAGAGACTGTGTGTGGTCTGTGTTGTTTATCATTCCCACAAAGAACTGTGGTAGAGGGTGTAAACCCTAGATAGTTTGTGAAAACTATTGTAAAGACCGATACAGGATGTGTATCAAGTTTATTAATTTAAACTGCTTGGTGGAAGGTGATCACCAAGTGGAGAGGATTAAGTCTCGGCTTGAGACTGAACCTCTTTTTTAACCTTTCTGTGCACTATATTTTGTTATACTCTGTTTTATCTATTTTCCGCTTCTTATTGCTAAAACATAAAACTGTTTTTCATTCACTTTGATAGTTAGTTTTGGTAAGTGTGTGTACGTGTTTAATTCAGTAATCTTGTTTCAAAAGTTAAAGAAGTGTTTTACACTAATTCAACTGAGGACTAATAACCCTTTGCGAAACCTATTGACAAATTAGACATCTATATCTCTACTTCCTTAATTAACTGGTCCATTTTAAAAATTTGGGGTATCTTTAATATAAAGTATTTAAAAGAAATTTTAAGTAGGAACTCAATTAACCCCCCTCTTGAGATTCCACTCCGACCAACATTTGGTATCAGAGGATTTGTTAATTTAGTTTTTATTACTATTACCTGAACTGTTGTGAAACTTTTCAAATTCTTTAACTGTGATTTTAGTTGTATCTTAAAGATCTTAAAATTTCTTTCATATCTAAATTTTCTGTTCTTTACAATTCTAGTTAACAATGGATAACCAAGTTGAGTGTGCTGCTACTAACAGAACACCTTTCTTTAATGGAAATAACTATGCTTAGTAGAAATTAAAAATGAAAATGTATCTAGAGAGCATGAGACCTGGAATTTGGGACACAATTGAAGAACAACATGTGTTACCTGTTACTACTAGGGACACATGTCTCAGCTAACTAAAGCTACATATAATAATAATTGTAAAGCAATGAATGCATTGTATTGTTCTCTAGGTGATGAAGAATTCAATAGAATATCTACCTGTAAAAATGCATATGAAATTTGGGATACTTTAGTTGTTTCTCATGAGGGAACAACCAGTGTTAAATAAATGAGATTAAATACTTATACTATTAAATATGATAATTTTAAGATGAAGCCTGATGAACCTATCTCTAAAATGTATCTCAGGTTTAATGAAATAGTGAATACCTGCTTGGAAAACCATGGGACAACAAGGATATGATTATGAGATTGATTTGATGCCTACATAACAGATGTAGAGGAACTTCAGTTTCTATTCGAGAATCTTGTGATATAGGCAAGATACCAGTGAAGGAACTAATTGTAAAGCTTATGATGTATGAATAAGAGCTTAAGGTAAATCAAGAAGTATATGAAGAACCAAGAAATAAATCTGTAGCATTCAAGACTTCTACCTCAAATAAAATGGACAAAGAAAAGGTTCAAGCTTCCATATACACTTCCACCAGTGAAGACTCAAATTCTAATAGTGATGATGATATGGCTCATCTTGCTAGGATATTCAAGAAGTTATACCGTAAGAAAGATTTATTTAGAAAGTATAACTATAAAGGAAGGTATGATAATAAAGGATAGTGGAAAAAGGACAGAAAATGGAATGATAACTCAAATGAGATAGTCTGTTATGAGATTAAATGAAAAGGTCATGTGAAAGATGATTTCCCCAAGATGAAATTTAAGAAAAAGTATGAAGACAAGGGAAAAGGATATAAAAAGGATATGAAAACTATGTGGAGTGCCTTAGAATATAGCTCCAGTGGATCTGACACTTTTGATAGTGAAAAGAACAAACATGCAAACCTGTGTTTCATAACAGAAACATCCGAGGAAACAATCAATTCCTCTATACCTAATTCTCGTTATTCTGGGAATGAAAGTGAATCAAATAATGATGAGAATATGACTAAGGATGAACTATTTGAGTACTGTGGAATGCTTGAGGACACCTTTAATTAACTCAAGGATAAATATAAATTATTGAAAAGACAACATGCTTTAAATGCCAATTATAAGTCTGATATGGATATTGAAAAAGAAAAATGTGCTCAGCTATTAAAAGAAAATACTGAACTTAAATTATCCAATGAGAAATTAAAAATATATCTTGAGAAGTTTAATACAGGTAGAGATACCTTGACTCAGTTACTAGGAAAACAAATTCCTCCAAAATACACAACTGGTCTAGGATATTAGCCAGGACATAGAATAATTATTAAGAATAAATTTGTTCGAAAATATGGATAGTTCACTGCTAGTTCAAGTTCTAGACCATATTATGAAAAACAATTCTCTAATGAACCAAACAAAGTGTTTATGTCTCAAAACATATCTGTTGATTATAGTAAATATGTGAGAAAAGTATGGGTTCCCAAAGTTTTACTTTTTAACCTCTCTGGACCCAAGAAAATATGGGTACCAAAGTTACCCTACACTTAATCTATTTTGTAAGAAAACTGTTTAAAGAGATCCTATAAAAATCTATGGTACTTGGACAATGGATGTTCATGAAACATGACAGGAGACTACTCATGCTTCAATAGACTAATTAAAGTTGATGGTGGACATGTTACATTTTGTGATAATTTAAAAGGGAAGATCATCAGCTTAGGCCAAATTGGAAACCCTGATACTATGTTAATTTCAAAAGTACTTTTTGTTGATGGGTTAAATTACAATTTACCAAGTATCTCTCAGTTATGTGATGATGGTTTTAATGTTAAATTTGAAAATGATGCATGTGATGTTTTTAATTCTAAAAATTATTTAATATTCACTGCTCTTAGAAATGAAAATGTTTTGCTGTTGATTTAAATTCTTTAGCTAAGAAAAATGTTTCATGTTTAAATGATTTTCATAAGGAATCCTGGTTATGGAACAGAAGATTAGGACACTGCAATGTGCACTAACTTAGGAAAATAACTAGGAAAGGTTTAGTTAGATACTTACCTAAATTAGAATCCCCAATTAACAAAGTTTTTAATCCTTGTCAAAAGGGAAAACAACACAAAGTTTCTTTCAAACCAAAGAAAGAAGTTTCTATTTTTCAACCGCTTGAGTTGGTTCACATGGATTTGTTTGGACCATCTAGAGTTTCAATTTTAAATGGGAATCACTATGTTTATGTTCTTGTATTTTTCTAGATATACTTGGGTATTCTTTATAGCTCATAAAAGTGAAACATGTTCTTACTTCATTAAATATTCCATGTCTGTAGAAAATCTTAGTGGACTTAGAATTAAGACCTTGAAAAGTGATCATGGACGTGAGTTTGAAAATCAGGAATTTGAATCTTTTTGATCACAAAATGGCTATACTCACAATTTCTCTACTCCTAGAACACCCCAACAAAATGGAGTTGTAGAAAGAATAAATAGGACACTTCAAGAAATTTCCCGGACTATGCTTAATGAGTATAATCTACCTATCTATTTTCGGACTGAAGATGTTAATACAACTTGTTACATTATCAATAGAGTCATAATTAGACATGTTCTTAAGAATACCCCTTATGGGATTTGAAATAATAGTAAGCCTAAGGTTAGTTACTTTAGAGTTTTTGGTTGAAAAGTCTTCATCCTTAGCACTAAGGACAATCTTGACAAGCTTGCTTCCAAAAGTGATGAAGTAATTTTCCTAGGTTACTCAATCTCTAGTAAAGCCTATAAAATATTTAATAAGAGAACCAAGTGTGTGGAAGAATCAGTTCATGTAAAATTTGATGAGACTGATCCACATGAACCCAAACCCTCTGTTGAACTCCTTGATGAAGATATGTCAATTCTGGACCTTAATGATAAAGATAGTGAGCCCTTAGTGAAAACAACCTGTTTTGGAAATTCTCCAAAATCTGTGCATGATGAATCTGTACCTATAGAAATTCATTAGGAGTCTAGTTCAACTCAATATAGAGGTAGTAAAACTCTCAAGAATCATCTTTTAGATGATTTAGTAGATGATTTCAATAGAGGGGCACAAACTAGAGTTTCTCTGAGAAACCAGGTTGAACATCAATCCTTTCTTTCACAGCTTGAACCTAAAAATATTGATGATGCAATCAATGATGAATTATAGGTGATAGATATGAAATAAGAATTAAATCAGTTTGAAAGAAAAAAAGTTTGGTAATTAGTATAAAGACCTAAAGACACATTGACCATAGGCACTAAATGGGTATTTAGAAATAAAGTTGATGAATCTGGAAACATAGTTAGAAATAAGTATAGACTAGTTACACAAGGATATAGTCAAGAAAAAGAAATAGACTATGAGGAAATTTTTTTCACCTATAGCTAGAATAGAATCCATTAGGATACTACTTTCTTATGCAGCTCATCTGAATTTCAAGATTTATCAAATGGATGTCAAAAGCGCATTTTTAAATGGGTACATAGTTGAAGATTTATTTGTTGAACAACCCCCTGGTTTTACAAATCCCCATTTTTCAAATCATGTTTTTAAACTTTCTAAAGTTTTATATGGTATGAAACAAGCTCCAAGATCTTGGCATGATAGACTTAGTTCTTTCCTTATTTAAAAAAGTTTTACTTAAGGAATAACAGATCCTACTCTTTTTATTAAAAGGATTTCCAAAGATGTTTTAATAGTAAAAATTTATGTAGATTAGATTATTTTTGGATCCTCTAAAAATTATTTATGTATTGATTTTTCAAAAATTATGCAAGATGAATTTGAAATGAGTTTAATGGGGGAACTTAAATTTTTCCTTGGATTTCAAAATTTTTAAAATAAAAATGGTATTGTTTTAAATCAGAGCAAATATACCAAGGATATTTTGAAATGTTTTGGTTTGGATAACAATAAAGCTAGTGATACACCTATGAGTACCACCTGTAAATTGGATGCTAATGAAACTGGTAAACCAGTGGATCAAACCAATTACAGAGGTATGACTGGAAGTCTTTTCTATCTTATTGCTTGCAAACCTGATATTATGTTCAGTGTATGCATGTGTGCTCATTTTCAATACAATCATGAAGAGTCTCATTTAACTATTGTTAAAAGGATATTTAAATATCTTAAGTTTAATATAAAATTAGGACTGTTTTATCCAAGAGAACAATATTTTGATTTAATAAGTTATTCAGATGCTGATTTTCCTGGTTGTAAGTTAGATAGAAAGATCACCTCTAAAACATGTCACATTTTAGGCAAGTCACTAGTATCATGGTGTAGAAATAAATATAATTCTTCTGCATTATCTACTATCGAAGCTGAATATATAACTGTTGGGAGTTGTTGTGCTCAAATTCTGTGGATGAAACACACTTTACTAGACTATGGATATCAATTCAAACATGTCTCTATAAAGTGTGATAATACAAGTGCTATCAATATCTCTAAAAATACAGTATCTCATGCTAGGACAAAGAATATTTATGTGAGCTATCACTTCTTGAGAGATCATTATAAAAGAGGTGATATCACTTTTGAATTCATTGGTACTGAACATCAATTGGCTGATATATTCATAAAGCCTTTGAATTATGAGAGGTTAAATTACATCAAACATGAGTTAGGTGTGATAAACTGTTAAATTAGAAACCTCACCATTGGAACTCACCATTAGAAACCTCACTGTTAGAGATATCACCATTAGAAACCTCACTGTTAGAGACCTCACCGTTAGGAACCACACCGATAGAAACCTCACCATTAGGAACCTCACTGATAGAAACCTCACCGATAGAAACTTCACTGATAGGAACCTCACCGATAGAAACCTCACTGATAGGAACCTCACTAATAGGAACCTCACTGATAGAAACCTCACTGTTAGGAACCTCACTGATAGGAACCTCACCGATAGGAACCTCACTGATAGAAACCTCACTGTTAGGAACCTCACCGATAATAAACTCACCGATAGGAACCTCACCGATAGGAACCTCACCGATAGGAACCTCACCGATAGGAACCTCACCGATAGAAACCTTGCCGTTAGAAATCTCACCAATAGAAACCTCACCATTAGGAACCTCATCGATATAAACCTCATAGTTAGGAACCTCACTCATAGGAACCTCACCTATAGAAACCTCATCGTTAGAACCTCACCAATGACACCTTACCGATAGTCGATGTTTTCCGGGACTTTGCGTTTTCTTCCTGTCAGAAGATGAAATGTTTTTTGTTTTACTTATTTCTTTTACTTGATCTATTTTTTGATCCCTAAATGATAAAATTAAAAGACCATACCACATTTCAATCCACCTCAAACTCTCTCCCGAATCTCCTTCTCCCTAACCTCAGAACCTAACCCTCTTCCGAAACTCTCGAACCGCTTCAGATCGCATGGCAAGAGTGAAGAGACCGTTGGTCAGTGATGAAGGGGATGCGAAAAATCCAAAGAGACCTCGAGATGAGTAGAGTAGTGGAAGCAAGGCTGTGGCAAAGACGATCAACCATCATCTGTCAAAAAGGGAAATTGTTGTTGAAAAAGCGCTCAGTTACAAATGGTTGCTGATGAGAAGATCTTTAGTGATAAAGGCACTTAAAGCTCAAGGCTGGGTTGAGTGATTTACAAAAAACAATGGAACTTATTTTCCGAAGTTAGTTAAGGAGTTTTATGAGTTTTTGAAATTCGAACAGATTGAGGATAAGAGCAGAATGTCTTCAAGGGTAAATAGAGTAAGTGTAAGATTTTTATTTGTTGAATGGGCTGAGTGTTTGAGAGTACCACATGAAGGGATTTATGACTACTAATCAAGAGTGGTGCCTCCCACAAATGAGTTCTTTTGTTATGAATAAGACTTAGCCGAACTGATAGGGAGTGAGATTCCTAGAAAAGTCATTACAGCTGAGATGGAAGGAGAAGACAAGATACTGTTTAAATTTGTTCAGCATGTCCTGAGTCCCAAAAGAGGGGACTTTGCTACATTGAAATTTCAGGATGTATTTCTTTTATATCTATTGAAACATGGATAAAAGATGAATTTATGTAGGATGTTTATGATTCAATTGGAGGATATGACAAAGCACAGTTCAAAATCCAATGCCTTATTTCATGCTAGATTGATATCATTAATGCTGAAGGTGAAAGGATTTGCTAGAGAAAAGGAGGAAACAGTTGTAGTAAGTGACAATTTTTTCATTACAAAGGTAATTTTAAAGTTGATGAAGATAAATTGAAACCCCTGGAAAAGAAAATGAGTACATGATGAAGGTAAGTTATATGAGGAATTCAATCTTGTCACTCATCCTACTAGGCCTAAGGAAAATAGAGATCCTGGTCTAAAGCCTAGTAAAGTAGAGCCTACATATTTAGATGAAAAAGGATAAGCTTCTTGTTGGGAAAAATTCCCTCAAGGTAACATTGCATGATTTTTGGGTTGATTGTGTTTGTTGAAAAAACAGGTTTCCATGGTGAATTTTTGAGTTCCAAATATGTTGTTGACAATCAATGTTGACAAAGAACCATGAAAAAGGAATGAACAATCTGGAGGCAGTACAAAAAGAGCAGTACAAGGTGGCATTGTTTTCCAGTGTTTGCCAAATTTTTGGGGTCCAAAATTTGGAGTTTGGTGAGCATCATGAAAAGTGTATATCCTTGAATATCTTATTTAAATATGGAAAAGTCATGAGTTTAGCGAAGATAGGCTTCATGGATTGGATTTTGTGAAGACCAGAAAAATGATGGCGGTGATTCTTTATGATTACGTCAAGATTCGTGAACGGCAGAGTTGAAGAGCATTACAGTGGTGAAGGGCATTGTGAGTGGAGATTCACGACAAAGGTGTGAAGAAATTTACGGGATGCTTTGCAATTACAATGAGATCCACAATTGGAAATTGCCGTGGTGCTTCGCGATTTTGAGAGAATTTCGGTAGAATTTTCGAAGCTTCGCTATTTGTGATAACGTGGAGCTAACTTCGCACGGAAAGTTTGAGGGTCAGTGGAATTACCTATAAATATGCCTCGACCCCCTAGATAGAAGCAGAGAGAGTTTTTGGAGAAAATATTTTACTCTCTGTTCACAAAGGTAGTTCGCGAAGGTAGTGTTCTTCGTGAAAGGAAGGAGCTTCGCGGTGGCTATTCTAGTTCCGCGAACGTTGTGAGCTCCGCGTTGGCTTAGGAGCTTCACGAGAGAAGTTGATTTGAGACAACTTGAACTTCGAGAGAGTGATTCATTAAAATGCAGGAGCTTCGCGAAGGCTTGTTTTAGCTTTGCAAAATTGGGAGCCTCACGAAGTAGGGTTCTTTGCGAAGGTACTTCCAAAGGTAGTTGCCTAGTATTCAGAGGCAAAGTGGTACTCATCTATGGATGAAAGTTGGACTTCAATAGAGAATCTATCAATAGTTGAGGATTCATGCATTCATGAAAATGAAGAGACATATAGGTCTATAAATTGTGAGTGGGTCTTCTGAAGAAGCAGTGAGCTCACTTCAGTAGAGAGCAGTGAGTTCTCAAATTGTGAGTGGTTGTAAACCAGGAGGGATAGTGAGTCTGATTCTAACTTGTAAACAATAGTGTACTTATAGT
Source organism: Viscum album (assembly GCA_963277665.1). Classification (NCBI taxonomy): domain Eukaryota; kingdom Viridiplantae; phylum Streptophyta; class Magnoliopsida; order Santalales; family Viscaceae; genus Viscum; species Viscum album. Next base: position 259,631,216 of record OY728150.1, read on the forward strand.
GTAATTGGTAAATCGACATAATGCCGGTGTATGATACTTGGACATAGCCCAGTGAGGGTGAACCAAGTAAAAATTGATGTGTCCTGTGCATGCATTAAGGTTTGTTCATACTCTGCATCTGGAAGGAGAGAGAAGAGGGTTTTGTCTAATAGAAAAACAAGATCAAACAGGGCAGTCGTTTTAATCTGTCATACCCTAATTCACCCCCCCTATCAGGGTATCTAGACTAGTGTACCTAACACTACTGCTGTTCCAGAAATAGAGGACTCTCCTATAGATGACAGGAGTGATCCAAACCTTCCCTCCAATACTCGTGCTAACACTGTATCCTTTGGTGAGCCTATCCCACCAAAGAGATTGCCTAGAAGGGAGACTGTTCTAAGGGACAATGATGATGAAGAGACCAGTGAGGAATAAGGAGCATAAAATGTATTAAGAGACATTAGAGGGACCTCAGATGAAGATGAGGACACTGAATCTAGTCATGATGAATTTGAGACAACTGTTGATGTAAGTGGAGAAGAATGTATTAGTATCAGACCCTTGACAGGGAATACAAAAATGGTTAAAGGTGTATATAAAGAATTTGATGATTTAGTTGAAGCTATAATTGCTTTGGAAGTTGTTTAAGATTCATTAAAAGAAGTGGCAGTGGACCCTCCTGTTGATGAGGTTGCTCAAGGAGGTATGGCAGTGATGGATATGGTTTATCAGGAGGATGCTCCAAGTGAGGGGGAGGAACCTGTTGCCATAGGTTCAGTTTCTGTAGCTCTTGCAATAGAAGATTGGTCAGAAGACCCTGGATTTGTGGTCTTAGGCTTATATTATGGAGAATCTTATGATGACCATCCAATCAGAAGTCCTCCCATTCCTACTGTTTCAGAAACCACTATTGTGCATCCAGTGGTTCTTATGCCTCATGACTATGTGAAGAAGGATGATTTAGAATCAATGAAATCAGATCTGAAGAGCCACTTTGATGAGATTTTTTTGGGTTAGAGAGGGCTATGACTCACAATCAAGAAGTTGTCACTTCTTTAGTGGAAAGTCTATTCTCTATCTCTCACTCCATCATGCTATAGGAGGTAAAGTACTGTAAGAATCAGATCAGAACCTTGGAAGATTTGATGGAATCTATGAAGTAATCTATTTCTAGACTAGACTTCTATATCGTTTCAAGGGTTCAAGTGGACAAAGATCTTCGATATATTAAAAGTGTGGTTTAGTAAATGGTCACTATGTTTGAGGAATTTAAGAAGTCCATGGAGACACATGTGAGTGGCCAAGATGAGGATGTGAAGAGATTGATCAGTGGGCTGACTAAATCTTTTAAGGAGACAATAGCTTTCACTATGTCACCTCTGTGTGCATCTGCTTCATATTCAACCTATCCTCCTATTGATATAGAATCCTTCAGGTCAGTTGTTAGATAAGAAGTTGAGAAGTTCTCTAGTACCGGTACCTCAGATCCTCAGTCTATAAATCAGGTTATTTCCACTACCAGAGAAATTCATAATCTTATGGGAAATTATCTAAGGGAAGCTGCTCAAGATTAGAAGGCCATCAAGGAACAAGTTGATTTATACTACAAAAGGGTATACACTAAGAATCAGATGGATGGTCACTTCAAGTTTCTGTTGGAGTACTTAAGGATTCCACCTGTCACTCAATCCTTTAAAGATCATGTTAGTAGGCTTTGAGAGTTGACTCCTACCTTGGAGAAATTTATGGAGAATAAGGATGATTTTTTTTTTCAGCCATGGAGAAAGGGGGAATTATTATTATGGATTTCATAAATCTTCTTTTTCCCTTCCTCCATGTGGACTTCACTCCCATCATTTTTCCTCTAGCCTTTCCTTCTACCTCAGGAGCCTCAGGATCTACCAGTGTTGCACCATTGATGACTCCTATACGGGCTATCAGAAGCTTGACCCCCACTACTCCTCAAAGATCTACTCACTACCAGTCTACTGATGCTTCTATTGCAGCTCCTACTACCCTACTGACTACTATCCCTTGGTCTATCCCTCCATCTTTAGAACTTTCTTCCTCTACTTCCAAAGACAAATCTCCTTTGGACATCTTTGATGTGGATTTAATGTGGGATGTCTTAGTTGATAGGGATCCTTGTAACATTTTTTTATATTGTACTTTTGATTCATTACTATAAAATCCTCTCTTGTTTATTTTTATCCTTCTGTATTTTTGTTAATAAAAAAGGGGGAGAAATATTAAATCTTGAATCTCAAAGTTACATCTCAAAGTTACCCAAAGGGGGAGAAACTAAACAAGTTAAGTTTAAGTTTTAAACCGCCTAAACTTAAAGGTGGATATTTTTTTTAAGTTGACTGAACCTTTTTCATATATATAATATCTATACTTTTCCATAATAAACATGGTTCAAATGTTCTTATACACACCTTTGAAGATATTAACAAATGTGCTTAACCCTAACTCAGAAAATAGTGACATAATTTGTGATTATCAAAAAGGGGGAGATTGTTAGACTGACCTGTTTTGATAATCTCAAATCATGTTTTGATAATACCAAATCATGTTTTGATAATTCCAAATCATGTTTTATTTATGTGATAATTATGTTTCTCTTCAAGATAATCATTTATGTGAAACTCATGTTTATATCAAAGTGATAACTATGTACTTTTAATCTCATTGCTCTCTTGTTTAAGCTCACAGTGCAAAATTTCTCTAAGTGCAAAGATCACTGATGCAAAGGTCACCGATACAAAGTTCACCGATGTAAAGGTCACCAATGCAAGGCTACTGTTGAGAAGGCTATCGATGGAGAATTATCCATTGAAGGTTACCGATGGAGAATTATAAATTGAAGGTTATCGATGGAGAGTTATTGATGGAAGGTTACCCTTGGAGAGGTTACCGATGAATGCTGCTAATGTGCACTTACTATTGAAGCCTACCATTATGAAGGATACCATTACCAGTCTACCATACTCTTCTACTCCATAATTTTTCAAATTCTTAAGATTATTCTAATGGTCATATTTTCTAACTTTAATGCTTCTGAAATTAATTAATTCATATTGTAGACATATTGATAGAACGTATCTGGGGATAGTACGAGGTACGAGAAAGATCACACGTGATGTACTTATACCTATTGTTAGACCTCAAATATAAAAGAAGAAAGAGTGGTGGGTGTGAGGATATATACACAAAGTAATAGAAGAACGTATGAGCATATGAAGAAACTTACTCGCTAGATCAAAGACGAACGATTCAACACTTACATTGAGATCCCAAAATCCCCAAAAAGTTCATTTGAGGACAAAATCTCTTCTAACTTTTGTACTTCATCAACTCTCAATCAACACAAGAAGCAGAACACTCAATTTTTGAAAGCCAGAACCTGGAGTTGCGACACTTTGTTTTAGAGACAACTTCCAGAGAAAGAATCAAACATCAAAGTCTTCACTTCAAAGAGTCAATAGCTAAACTGCAAACACATAGAGCCTTCTAAACTCAATCTCATCATATTTTCTCTACTGTGTTCTTTTGTTTTACATTTCTGAGAAGTGTGTATTTGTTTCATACACACTGTCTCTTGTTCTTGAACTTGAGGATACAAAAATCCTCACATCAAACTTCTCTTACTCCTTTTTTTCCCATGTATAACTATGGAAGAGACCGTGTGTGGTCTGTGTTGTTTTCCATTCCCACAAAGAACTATGGTAGAGGGTGTAAACCTTGGACAGTTTGTGGAAGATATTGTAAAGCCCGATACAGGCTGTGTATCAAGTTTATTAATTTAAACTGCTTGGTGGTAGGTGATCACCAAGTGGAGAGGATTAAGTCTCCTCTTGAGACTGAAACTGTTGTTTAACCTTTCTGTGCACTATATTTTATTATACTCTGTTTTATCTATTTTCTACTACTTATTTCTAAAACATTAAACTGTTTTGAATTCACTTTGATAGTTAGTTTTGGTAAGTGTGTGTATGTGTTTAATTTAGTAAACTTGTTTCAAAAGTTGAAGACATGTTTTACACTAATTCAACTGAGGAATAATCACCCTTTGATAAAACTGTTGACAAATTCGACATCTATATCTCTACTCCCTTAATTAACTGGGGTGTTTTCAAAATTTGGGGGATCTTTAATATAAAGCCTTTCACAAAAATTTTAAGTAGGAACTCAATTCACCCCCCTCTTTAGATTCTACTCTAACCAAAATATTTATCTGTATTCTATGACATTAACTACTTTTCTTTAATTATCTCATGATAGTTTCATCCAGGTAGCTACTAGAGTCGTCATATACTTGGAATTATCCACTCCAAATCATCTCAGAACCTCCTTGAAAAACTTGTATTGTTAAATAAATGTTCCATTACTTCTTTATGTCACCTATAAACCATGAAAAAGGCCAAATAACTAATTATTGACATTTCATACATGTTTTTCATGAATTTGGAATGTTTTTGGAACTATGATTCATCTGTTCCATTGGCACCACCCCCATCTTAAGGGGCGGTCCAAATTAATGATTTGAAGATTCTTATGTTCCTTTCTGACCAACTACTATGTAGCTAGTGGTAGTCGGGGTCGATCCTAGAGGGAAAATGGGGAAACAATGGTCATTTCAAGCTGGATGAATCTTGGTCAATTATCTAAACATGAAGAATCAAAGGAAACTATCAACTAAATTGAAACAATTTAGTAAAAAATAAGTAAAAATAGAAGGAGAGCATAAAAATAAAAAAAAATTCACATGTCGGGGTTGAAATTCAATTAGGGTTTATTGATATCATCATTCCTTTGCATTAAAATTATAAATGATATTTATTCACCATGAGGATTCAATTAAATTAATTTTTCTTGGTCTGATAACATTCAATTGCATGTTTAAATGCCAATTTCTTGGTCTGGTAATTAATTTCGTAAAACAGGTTTAGATTCGTTACCCCTAAAATAGTGTCAATGATTTCCCCCAATGATCATGGGTTCATCCACCACAAATCCTTTAGTTTTCTACATTTATTTAATTCTTATTCTGATACTAAAACAATGGTGGTTTTGAAAGTACATTAGGAATTTTAAAATAAAATCATAACAAGAGAAACACTTTAGAATTAAAATAACAACAAACCAGAATCTTATATAAACCCCAACGTGAGGGGAACTAGCCTCTTATGACCATGGTCACGGTGTGTGGATTGAGTTGGAACTCAATACCTACCATGTATATGAGAGGATAATGGGGAAAAGTAATAATTAAACTAAAACAGGAATTGAAAATAGAAAAGGAAAGCTTGAAATGGATCCAAGGGAGGCTCAAACAGCAGAGCGACAACACCTCCCCCTGGATTTCCAACTCCGAACATGGAGGTCTACCCTCATATTTATAGGAAATATACCTACATGGAATGTAACCCAAATTACATTCCATTTATATTGTTCAAATCAAATTTTCCTTGTTTTCTCCACTGATAGGTGATCCACCACACCACCCTTGACTTTGAAGGCGTCAGTGGTCAGTTGGTGGGGGTGCGCAATGTGTAGTGCCGCCCAACACGGTGTGTAGTATCAATTTCATCCACCAACTGCTTCTAGAAGGGGTAACACAACGTGTAAATGGATTGTACATGACATGTGTATCTTGGCCAACAACATGGGTGTGTACTTGGTCTGGTCAATCCATGTCACGACATTGTACACTACATGTGTTTATATGTACACGCCATGTATATTTCAATCTTTGTTCTGATCTTTCCCTAATTTGTGAATTTGGCTGTAAAACCCATGAAAATAACCATGAACACTAGAATAAATCATTTTATCTACAAAAAAAATGTATATCCGGTGAAAAAATGTTTTTATACTCAATAGAATGTATGAAAATGTATACACAAATTTGGCACATCAAACTCCCCCACACTTAGCCATTTTCTTTCCCTAAATAAAAATCTCAATATCTAATTAAAATAATCCATACTCTAAAAAGGGAAGCATTCAACTAATTATACTTATAAATACTATAGAAATTGTATAGGATTTTAAAAGGTACAAAACATATTTCGATTCCAAAGATATTTTAATCATTCCTTCTACATAATCCATTTAAATATTTTCATTATCTTTTAACCACATTGTTTAACTTTTCATAAATAAACATGCCACTTGGTGATTTAACTCACCATAAAGTTACCACACTCATCACTCTGGATTATTTTATCAGATTTGTGCTCAATATCAAGTATAAACACTCTATCCATAGGCTTGTAAGTGTTCACATTCTCAACTTCAGAAGTAAAATCACAAAAATCATGTGGTATTTCAATAAGGTTCAAATGTTTCTGAGGCTAAGGGTTGGTAGCTAAATATGTGAAAAATAATCTCAAAGGCTTGAAAAAGGAGGCGTAATTCTTAAACAATAATGCTTGATATTCAGAAATAGATCTCAATGAAAATTCATCCCCAATAAATTTCCCTCAAAGGGTATCATCACTATGATATTCCCTTAAAAACATGGGTCCATAAACCATCAATAATGTGTAATGAATGAATATGTTCCCTCTTTTGAATTTTTCAATTTTTCAATTTTTTTTAGGGACCACAAAAAATAAAGTGAATAGTGGTTTTTGAACCCTTCTTCCCAAATAAAAAAGTGGCACTCTCCCCCATACATAAATGCATGGTTTCTCACTAAAATATACCATGAATGGCCAAAACCCCTCTCTAAAGATCAAATGAATAATCATAAAAAATTATAAAAGAATTAGGGTAGGAAGGAAAAATTGGCTTGTAATATAGCTTCATAATAAGGCAATTCATGGTTTCTAAGGGTTTTACAAAGATTAGATGTAAGGTAGGTCTCAAGGTCAAAGGGGTTGAAAACAATCAAATGCATTAATCATTTTAATGTGATTGAAAAATCTTCATGTTTTGAAGAGAAAGACTAGAAGGTTATGGTAGTTATGCATATCCCAAGAATATCTCAAGAAAAAGGGTATAAGAAAGAATATGTCAAAAATTCTTAGAATATCTATCGAGAATGGAAAAAGTAAAGGGGTCAATTAGGTCATGACAAGAGTAAAAATTATTAGTCTAATACATGTAATTGTCCAAGACTTTAAATATAGGATCAAACTATAACCAAAATCATTTAAAAATACTTTGAAATTTAAAATAAGCATGTAACTTTTAAAATTCCCTTTTATGTCCCTATTATTTATAATTATAATTAATCAAAAAAAATTCACATTTTAAAATATTTTGACTATTAATGATGTCTCCTAGATCAGTTCAAGGGAAAATACTAGTGTATTCAGAGACTCTCCCCCATGATTAATATGGCACATGGTCCCCCAAGTGAAACACTAAGGAAGAGAAGAGGATGTGGGGACACATAAGCGGTCAGGATAAGGGGAAGTAGTGAAAGAAGTAAATACAAAGGAAAATAAATGAAAAAGAAAATCTGAAATAATACTCCCCTTGTGGTGAGTCAAAAAATATGGAAAGTAGTCGTAAGAAAAGTGCCAAGCAACGCTCCATGGTACCTGTGACTGGTGAGGAAAAGGGAAAAGAAATCTGCAGATATATACAGCATCACAACACATGCATAACACAATATATATATATATATATATAATTTTTTTTCCAAAAACCAATCATAGGTTCTCTTTAGTAGAGGAATCATCAGAAATTGGAGGATCTTTCAAAGGAGGACCAGCCGTAGTGGAAACTAGAGGCAGCTTCTATATGATTTGAGTATAATCCATAATGGGAACAGTTGTCACGGCAGTAGGAGGAACAGTAGCTGAAGTCACCGGATCAGCTGCCAACACAGGATGCTCTACCGACACATCCTGGTGGGTAGGAGGAGGAGGAGGATCAGTAGTGGTAAGATTGGGTGTCATGGAATCTACCCTACTGACGAGTGTCGCTGATGGAGGCGCTAGTAGAAGAGGAGGTAGTGAAACCAATGTTGGTGGTTGGAAAATGTGGAAATCACATGTTGGCCACTTGGAATGCCAAAGATGAATCTGATGGCGAGGGGGTCTCTCACCCTCAGTAGTGGAAGTAGACCACTTCCCACTCACATGATCATCCCCTTCCATAGATGAAAGAAAGAAAAGAAAAGAAGAAAAATAAAAGAAAAGGAAGAAGAAGAAAAAAAATGTGAGAAAGCAGAAAAATAACAGTACACGACATGTGGAGCCAGGGTACACAACGTGTAGTGTGATCTGTATAAGAAAATGTGTACTCTGGATAGACACGCTGAGTGGCAATGTGTTTGGGAAAGCCAGTACATGGCGTGTCATATAGCGTACATGCCGTGTGTAAGTACATGGGTTGCTGGTCCGTGTGAATTCCCATACATGAACTTGACCAGTGGGAGAAATAAAATATCATAGTACATACCGTGTGTAATCCAGACATGGTGTGTATAAGAACATAGTGTCCAATGCATATACACTCGTTATGGTAACTATTATGGATGAAGAGATACACGACATGTATCGAACATACACGCTGTGTGTAGATACATGGGGTCCTATCCGTGTGGTCTCAGTACATAGGTCGCTCCTAAAGGATATATAAAAGAACTTCACATGTCGTGTATCTAATGTACATGCCATGTGTTTTTGAAATTCCAAAAATCAGTGTGTATGGCCGTGTACTCTAGAGTACATGAAGTGTGTTCTTCATTTAATTTGTGTACTGCATGGGAGACCCGAACGGTCGCCCAATCAAAAAATACCCTAAACCGATGTAAAGCACTGAAATAAAGGGTATAGACGTGCATACCTAGACCAAGGATCATAATAAGGATGAAATCAGGGGCTAAAACAAGCCTCAATAAAGGATTTGAGGGTATGGGGTGTGACGACGTATGCGAGAAGAAAATGAGGAGGTGGGGGTGGGGGTTGCGCGACATAGAATTTTCCTAGTTAGGGAATCCTATATTTAAAGACATACTACATGGTATGTACAATAAAGTACACGGTGTGTTCTCTCTCTTGTTTTTTTACAAATATATTATAATAATCTATATAATAATTATGATTTATAATTTAAAAATAAATATCAAAGAAAAAAAATATATATTTAATTTACAAACATCACTAAACCTATACATGTAATTAATTGAAGCAATACATGTCGTGTTTTCTAAAATATGAAAAAGAGAACTACAACCTTTGGTATAGTGCTTGGAGCATGATTCAAACTGACGATCGACCATTTCGAACACAATCCCTCAACCACTAGAGTGAAGGTTGTAGTGCTGCACATTTTTATTAAATTTTAATAATTAAAGTACAGGTGCAAAACTACACTAGGAAAATAACAACTCACAACGTGTGGTTTTAATTTGAACGATTGGGATGAAGTAGGAAGATTAGTTGAGTTTGAACTTGGGTTTTTTTAACCTAGGGCCGAGACTCTACCAATCATCCAACTTCACCCGCATGTAATTTCTTATTTTAAAAACCTTTTAAATTATTAATGAAAATATAGAACACACGATGTATATTTAAATGAACACTTTATGGTTTTATTAATATAAAAAATGATGGAACTGGGTCGGTTTTCAGGATTTGAACCCGGGCCTTTTGGATCTGTGGTTTACGACCCTAGCCAACTGATCCATCCCCATCATGTGTTTTATTTTATTTGAAGAATTTTATTTCATTTTTAAAAAACCTCACATGTAATTTAATTTAAAACACGAGTTTAAAAATAATGATACCTGTACTGAAGGTAGGTGTGGAGCAATTCGAACTGACGACGACTCGAATACAATCCAGTGACCTTGCCATCAGCACATGCCTCACCCCTATTTCTTAACTTAATTAATAGTTACTTATACTAAAAGTTATTTTAAAATATACATTAAAAATAAAATTACACAATGTGTTATAAGAGTTACATGACGTGTGTTTTCATTTTGTTCTTATTTAAAATGTAGATAGAAAACGGTGTAGTACACAGTGTGTGGAGTAAGAGAACACACCATGTGTTTATTAAAAATAGAAAAGAAATACAAGAAAGAAATAGGAAAAAATAATGACTGGGTTGCCTCCCAGTAAGAACCTTTGTTTTAGGTATTTGGCCTGACCTGAGTTATGGGTACTTAACCATAATCCAAATGAAGATGTGGCTTTTTCAGTGAAAACCACTACATGTGTTCAGTGCCCTCATCTTTAATCCATGATTCTTAACCTTCAGGTGGTCTGGGCAGTGTCTTGCAGTATCCCTGCTCCATGGCCAGTAGATGCTAAAGGTGGACTTAGTTCTTAGTGTGATCAGGTATGTCCTCCACCTCCCGAGGTTCCTACTCTGAAATTTTGAAAACCGGAAAATAATGGTAGGTATCCTCCAAAACAAGTATATAATAAACTGAAGATTTTGAAATAAATGGGATATTAAAGTCAGAAGTAACATGATATGATGTGTCCCCATATTTAAATTTTGATTTTTAAAGATTAATTTCTGAAATTGTTAATGTATTACATGTGGGGCCCACACAATAACATGTTTCCTTGGTTGAAATGAAATTAGAACACCCATCCTTAAACTAAACCGGAGTATCTATATTATAAATTATCCCAGAAAGATGCTTAACCATATTTCCAAGTCATCACAACCATTTGGTTTGGTTCAACCGATGTGTGGTAAAGGCCTCCATCATCGATAATAACCATTTCAATATTACTCGAAGATGGTTTGGGGGAGAAAAAGAGAAGGGTGGGATAAAGGTTGTACATGGGTGTTCCTCATATTGGAACCCATCATCTATATATGGATAATATTCCTCTGTGTAGGGGTACAAAAATGCCAGATCATGTGGATAAAAATCCTTTCCAGGTGGATTTTACCACTCCCAATTCAGATAGTAATCCATGGGATGTGGGGTTAAGGTGCCCAATAAAAAGAAAGAATAAAAAAAAACAAAAATTATGGGGAAACTGAACTTAACTCAAATGTTTACTGGTGCTCACCCTGCTCCCCAACAATGACACCAAAATTTGGCACCAACCTCGTCGTAAGGGTTGGGCCAAATTAAAGATTTGACGATCCTTGTGTTCCCTTCTAAACCAACTACTGAGTAGCTAGTGGCGTTCGGGGTTGATCCCATGGTGAAAACGGGGAAACAATGTTCAGTGCAAGCTGAATAAATCTTTTTTTATTAGCCATACATGAAGAAGTGAAGGGAACTATCAACTAAATTGAAACAATTTAGTATAAAATAATTAAAAATAGAAGGATAGCATAATAATCATAAAAACACACGCATCTGGATACTTGATATACACTTGTTCTTCCAGAAACCCATTCAAAAATACTGACTTGACATCCAACTAGAATACTTTAAAATTTTGTCACACTACTATGGTCAAGAATAATATTATTGTCTCTAGCCTTGAAACATGTGAAAATGTTTCATCAACTTCGATACCCTCACTCTTGGAGTACCCTTTCCACACAAGCTATGATTTGTTTCAAATCATTGTATCATTTTCATTTAGCTTATTGAAGAAGACCAATTGGTCTCGATGATATTCTTATCGGTTAGTCTCAAAACTTCTCCTAGAAAACCTCCAGAATTGGACTAATATAAATCATTAATACCAATTTTTGAGATGAATTCAGATGTTGAATTACTCTTCAGAATGGGGAGACCACTTGTTGGAAACACTGTCAATCTTATATTGTAGCTTCTTGGTATCCTAAAAATAGCCAGCTGATAGCATATTGTTAGAAAAAAATAGATAATAGTGAATCAAATGAATGTTGATAAATCTCCTTGATAATTCTTCTTTCAATGAAAAAATAACACACAAACTAAGGCATGATTTCAATGGTTGGATATTAAATGCGACTTAGAACCACTAGATCATTAAATTATAGATTTGAAAAATATTTTATTTCATATTAGAATCTTCATCATATAATCTCCATTTTCCATAGCACACAACTTTCATATAATAATTTGAAAAATAGAGTTGTTATGTAACACCACTTCTTTATTTTTATACCATATATGAATTTTAAGAGCTCATATTTTTCTTTTTGCATATATCTCCATTCAACTTTATGCACCCATTCCCTTTCAACATGCACACACCCCATGGATTGTATCTCACCCTTAGTACTACACACATTTAACATATATTAGAATCATTTAACAAATTTGGAGAGGGTTTACTCTAGAATACTTAAGAAGAGGATTATGGTTGATCTTAATGGATCAACCCTTTAATACTTTCTTGCAAAGCACTGTACTCTTTCTATGCCTGTTCCAACCATGAAAGAAACTTTAACTGTTCTAGCCATATGACTAGATTTTTATTTACCCACATACCAATTATTCTTCTAATATGTATATTTTTTAGGTTTTGTATTTTTCACAATTTGGAGTTTAAACCCACTAGTATAAATTTCCTTCTTTGATGCTCCATTGAATTTCCATTTTTCATGACTCTTTCTTTGAGTATGACTCTTTCAAATGGTCATCTACTTTTGTCTCATCCTCCATTTGATGATTATTTCTCTTTCCTTCACTTATTGCATTGTGGCATGAAATGTGCATTTGTTGTGACATTGTATAATCAATTTACTTGTATCAGTTATACATGTCATGTCACCCTTTCTTGCAGGGGTGGATCTTTCACTGAACTTACATTCTCATTACTGAAAACTGGAGTATCTTCTCCCTTTTTATCCAAGTTTTTTAACATTCCTTCTTGGTGATATTTTTTTGAGTATAATAGAGGAGGTGATTGATATGGATTTTTGAGCTCCATTTGTATCCCCAAAGGCCATAAACCTATTTTTCAACTTATCATGATATCTTCCAATGTATTATTTTTTGGTATACACTTCCATATTTATTGATCTCCTTCTTGGTTCCTTTTCCTTCCCTTCTTTCTTTTAGCTGAAATATCATTCCAAATTCCCATGATTGGAACATATAAAACATCTCCAATTAAATACGTACCTCAAATCATCATTTTTTGGTTGATATATTGATACAACTAGAGTTATTATTATGAAATTGAGCTCTTTGAATTCTTGACACATACTCATAGTGCATCCCAGTCTTCCACAATTTTAGCATTTCATGTATACTTTATTATGAGAGACTATTCTTTCTGATTTCTCAAGATGCTTCTTATTATTATCATATTTGGAATTATTGTTTTCTTCAAAACATGAAATATACTCTCAATCCTCAAAAAAAAAAACTTTAAGTATGATCATGAATCCCATAAAAATAGCAAATGTTGTCATTACATCCTTTAAAATCCCTTTTTAGGTTCATCTCCATCACCTATAAGATTTTTCCTATTTCAAAAATTGTTCAAAAATCTCTTCCTATAATTTATGGGAGAGGATTCATCATATCCAATACAAAAATTTCCAAAACTATATGGACTTTGGGATGAGCCAATAATTTCATTTTTTCCTCTAAAATTGCATTTTTTCTTCTCATTTCATTATTACCTTCTGAAAAATAGTCAAATCATAAATTAAAAACATCCTTTGATTTGGGATTTCCTTTGGAATTAGATTTATCCACTTCTTTCTTGACTGATTCCATCTCTTCTCCCAATTTTTAAATCTTCATATCCTTTGATTCATGTTGTGCATTAAGTTCTCAACTGGGATTCATCCCACTACTCATCTAATCTTCTAATGAACATGAGAGCTTGTCCACCATGTCACTTTGCTCTTTTATTTTAATATTCATATGAGTAGTAGAGTCTTTAAAGAACCCATTATCTTATTGTAGCCTTTGATTCTCATGTATCATTTCTAACGAGCCTATAGAAATATCATCATTTTTGGCTTCAAAATTCTGAATTTCTTCTGAGTTTATATTCTTTCCCACTTTATCAGATTTTAGTTTTTGTAGTTCTTTAGCTTAGGAATAATTATTCTCTCTTAGATATATGGCCACTTCAATAATCCTTTTATTTAATCCTTTTAGTTTGTTCTCTTAAATATCCTTACCTTGGATCTAGATTTCTTTAGACTCATTTTCTTCATTATATTTTTGATCTAATTCCTTTGTTACATGGAAAAATTACACTTTTGGAATTCTAGGAATTTATTCATCATTAGTATTCTTGACATAAATTGGAATATCAGGTTCATCACTCATTCCTACAACATCTCTGAATGAGTAAATATTTTAAATATCTTATTCATTTAAATAATTCTTCATCACATTAGTTATTTCCCTCAACCGAATCACACTCTTTCCATTGACACCTCCACACTAAGGAATAAAACTAAAATTATACTTCTTCTTTGAAGTTCTATCCATTACCATGGAACAATGAGATAAGAACAGTCTGAAACATTAATTTCAACAATTGAATGAACCAAGTCAGTGAAAAAAATATAATAAAAGAAACCAGTGACATGATACCACTTTTTAGGTCCAAAAGGAGATTAGATACCCTAAGAGGGGTGGGGGTGAATCAGGGTATGGACATTATTTTCAAAATTCATCCTTCCCAACTAGATCTTGACATATTTATTATAAGGGTAGTATTATTTTCTCTTAATTATTTATATTGATATTATTCTTTGCTTCATTATCTGATGATGGTGAATTTAAAGTAAAGCCAAAGACCATGCAGAAGGATGCACCGATTTTTACTTGGTTCAACCTCAGTGGTATATATCCAAGGAGCATACAATGAAAATGTATCCATGTAGAAAATACACTAAGGATAACTACTAATACAAGGTTTATTCTAGATCAATTATATGACCTGGATCACTACCTTAAAAAATTCAAAGAGGGCTCACTTTCCCTCTTGGTTTAGAACCGATAAAAATGTAAGAGCTCACTGATCTCTCAACTGAAATGTTCTCAATGCTCCTTTAGAAGAATATTCTTTTGATCACTTGAATCAATATGTTTTACACCTTATTTAGTGCATCATTAAGTTCCACTTTCATCTATTTGATGAATACCCCTTTACCAAAAATTAATGGGCAATCCCTTCTGGTTCGGGAAGATCACTACTTATGCAAAACTCAGTTTCTTCACAAAGCGCACTTAGAATTCAAGATTCTCACAACTTTCTTGAAGAACACACCTTTCATGAAGCTCATTTCCTTTTGATAAGCACACAAATTTTGTAAAGATCACTTCCTTTCACAAAGCACACACCTTTCACAAAGCTCATACGTTTTATGAATCTTAGATAGCCTTCATGAAGTTCATTACTTTCATGAATCATAGATAGCCTTTTCAAAGCTCAATAATTTTTCGATGTTTATAACTTTTAGTTGGATTACATAGCCTTTGTGAACTCCATTTATTCATGAAATTTTTTACAAAAATAAGCTTCATGAACTCAGATCCTTTGGATTTTCATTAAGAATTTATCTTATCTCTCTACTCAAATGAGGGGGTAGAGGCCTATTTATAAGTGTTGCCTCCCATTATATAATATTATTTACTCACCATTTCCTTTTTGTGAAGCTCTCCAGACTCATTCTTGGGAATCCATTCCTTTGTCTGCGATATTTTTCAATATACCATGTCAATAATATCTCTGTAACTCTACAACTAACCTTGGAAAACTTCATCGTCAACAAACATAATAAAACCAAAAACACTGAAATGTTACCTTCGGGGATTTTTTTCGACACATCTTTCATATTATGCAAGCGCAGTTTCTTAAGGAAAATTGGATAAATTTAAATAGAATATCTAATCAGAAATACGAGACCATGGTTGAGTCTGGAACATGTGGTTTACCCTATTTTTGACCTAAAATAGGTTATCATGGGGTGTTAAGATATAATGGTCCTTGGCGGTACATTTAGTGGATTATTTAATTAATTAAATTAATTAAATTAATTGATTGATTAATTTAAACTAACAGAATGCTTCTATTAATACACCATTATGAAAGGATCACCAGGGGTAACCACATAACCCTGGGATCACTGAGAGGATTTACTTCCACCCCTACATTGGAAAATCAGAATCAGATGATGACAAAACTTTGGATCTAGGAAGATCGATGCGCAGTGAATGCAATGACTTCTATCAATTGTTGGTAAGTGTATTATTCATTAGAAAAAAATCCATAACTAGTCAGTACTCTTCATTTTTTGGATTCTACCACTATTGATTAAATTATTGAGAAATATCTTTCTTGATTCATTGATCTACATTAATTTTTAACCCTTTGCATGATCCAATGTACATATTTAATTTTTTATTCAATTATTTATCACTTCGAATATCTATGATTGTTTTCGTTGGCCAAGAATGCTTGGATAACAATCATTCACCATTTTTAGGGTTATTTTCTCTCTTTAGTTCTTTACGTTATTCACCATTGGGATATGAGGTCATGGATCAACATTGTTGGGTGGGATTGAGTCTGATGGGACCCCCTGATTCATAGAGGAATCAAGTGTAATGAATGAATTGATGATCAGAGGATAGATTAGGATGTGTTAAGGGATATGGGTGATGAATCATGTGGATTTTGGATCCAAGATAGAATGATAATGGATGGAGGAGTGTGTGGTGTGTGAAGAACCACCATGGTTGACAGATACTAATATCTTTCCACCGAGTATCCAAAAATGATGAACATAGGAAATATCCACTAATTTTTGGTGGCTGGAGGTGAGATCCATGACATAGGACATGGATCTAGAATTCTTGATAATAGATCCAACTTTATGTGAAAAAAACAACTACACGTTGTGTGGTTTGAAGAGAACAGACTGTGTAGTACCCCTATGTTTGTGGTGCAAGGTTTTGGGAAAAGTTAAGGATGAATCACTATGTATCCCTCCCTAGGTGGACAAGCCATGCATCAGGTGCACACAGGCAAGACCCTGTGTGGGAGAACACATCATGTATCAAAGTACACAAACATAGTTAGACTTACAAGGACATGACCAGGGGTATGGACATGAACCTGGGTGGTTGATGCATATCGTGAAGTCCGCCTACATGTCATGTACCCCCACCTCCTTCTGTATCTCGTATCTCCTTCAATTAGACTTGGATTTTGGTCCTTGATTTAATGCCTTGACCCCAATTTCCCAGAGATGGTGCCTTATTTTATTATATTGGAATATAAACAAGGAAGTTGAATCCCAAATAATTAATAGTTTAGTATCATTGGAAAACCAGATACATACATATTTGTTATGTTAAAACATGAAATAAAATACAACATATCAACTTCACATAAACTTTTAGATTATCCCTACAAGTCATTAATAATTTACTTCTTTGTGTCCTGGGAAAAAATAAAACATAAGAAGGGGTGAGATCAGATGCTCAGTAAGGGCAAGTAATATAGCTGAAGCATACATAATAAGTCATGCTAAATAAATAAAAGTATATATTTCATTAAAACATAAACTTGAGCATAATATGACATGAATAAAAGATGAATAAATAATTACTTAATAAAACATAATAATGGATACTCTACTAGTCAAATAATCACATGGACTATCAATAACTAGTTTTATAATGAGGGAATGCATAATTACATACATCTGAAACATATTTTCAGGGCCTCAACCAAGATGTCTGGAAATACTAGGGTAATGCCTCATCCAAAACCCAATTCTGTTTTTCCTCATGAGACCTGCCGATGCATCGAGGGGATATATAGGTCCCCAACCATCACTTGATAAGTCCAATTCATTCCTATTATGAATGGGGTTAAACATAAACATCATATATATATGCAATGTAAATAACTTTCCCCAATCTTTAAGCATAATTATTAACCATTCTGAGTAGTATGGTGAATGGTATCAAGATAGCACATCCATAGTCAAACAGATCATAAGCCATTTAATAAAACATGGTAGATGATATCATAAAATATTAATCCCAATTAAATATAATAATCAATAAGTGTGTTTAAATAGATGAAAATACTCTTATAAAATCAGTGAGTAATTTTTAGAGAAATACTCTTTTACTTTGCAAAGAAATTTTGTTTTGGGAAAATATTTCCATTAGACCAGAAGATAAATAATATATTTATTTCATAATAAAATAATTTATTTTAGAAAAATAATGATGGATTAAAATATATTATAGAGTGAACTTGAAAATATGAAATAATTCGAGAAGTTCCCTTGAATCGGGCTTGTTTATTGAGAAGAATTTGAGAAAGATATTTTTAAAACATGTAACTCACCATAAAATAAATGAAGATTATGATTGATATATATATATAACATTAAAACAGAATTTATGATGATTAAATAATAATAATTAAGAATTTCATTGGGGTAAATAGAGAAAAAGAGTAACCCGAAAGAAAATAGAGGTTCAGGTAGAAACCCTTACCTTATGTCCAAATGAGTTCTGAACTTGACCTTAGCATCCTGAAAAATAAAATTAAATCCATTAATTAATTAAATAATAACCTTATCTACATGTATTTGATTTATTATAATTTTATTAAGTTCATTTATGTCATTTTTGATGAGTTATAAGATACAATTTTATTATTTGGGAGCAGGCGTTTCCTTGGTTTTCATGATCGATATACTTGTATATGGGTATGAAAGTTCATGTGGGATGGATATAATTATCCAGAATTAAATTTATATATTAATAATTAAAATAAAGAATTTTAAATGATTATATACATCATTTGGTTACATGGTATGAGGATGAATCATTAGATAAGACATTTAATGATAATCATTTAAATTTTTTCGACGGTTTTTTGATCACAACGAACTGGTTTTGTTCTATTATTTATTATAATGTATAAATGATGGTTAAATATTCATTACATAATATATAATACATATTTTAGAATCTGAATCAACCATAAAAATGGTTTCATGACCAGCCTTGAAGGAGAAATTAAAGAACAAAAGTTCGTCATCCACAAAGTTTGTAAATCAGCACCTCCCGGACGATGATTTGTTAAAAAAAAGAGATAGATAGTAGTTTGAGGTGGTATATTTTGATAACATGATTTCATTCTAGTATATAGATTATAATGTATTTATCATGATCATTTGGACATATTATGTGAGGAGAGGCTAATAAAATAAATTGAAATGAAATTAAATAAAAAAGGAAGAGGATTTACCTCTTGAAATATCCTCCTTGAGAACCTCCTTAAGGGAAGGGGGTTTGGACTTTTGGAAGGACCAAGAGCTCCTAGAAGTGGGGATAGACTAAGGAAGAGTATTTGGGTATAACTTTGACATTTTTCAAGTCTTAGAGGAGTGAGGAGAAGAGGGAGTGAGAGGTGGGTTTTATAGTGGAGGAGAGGGGTGATTTTGAATATCTTATTCCTTATTTTATTATTTTTCTCAAGACAAGAAATAGTGTTGATTATTGTGACTAAAAATAGTATTAAGTGCATGTGAGTTAGAAAAAAGTGTGCTTAAATCATCGATTACTGAATGAATAGTGTATTTATCTTCTAATGTATTTATATCGTAACTTACCGTATTTTACTATCCACTAAAAATTCAAGTATTTCAGAAAAATCCAAAAAATTCACCCTAACCATTTTTCAATGTGTATAATTAAAAAATGGACTATATTTTATCAAAATAATTTTCTAAATTTGTGAAATTTAATTTTTAAATAAAATCATCATTTACTTGAAAAATAAATATTTTAAATTTAAAACTGATTTTATAACACATTTTAAAATTAAATAAGGTATTATAAAAGTATCCTAAAATCATAAGAAAAAAAATATTGATTTATGAATCCATTTTATGAAAATTTATTTTATTTTAAATTAATTTTATTAATTATAAAATTGTAATTATATATCTATGACTTATAAAAATACCAACACTTAAATATTTTTTTAAATATTCACTTAATTTTACTATTATATAATTATATCATACTTTAACTTATGATATTCCTAAATTTTAATTATAATTTCATGGGTGAGTTTACTATTCATTAGGATTATTTACTATTTATAAGGGTAATATCACTATTCCTAAGGGAAAGTTGCTATTTCCTCAATATTGGTTCCTTATCGTCTAGAAATACCTATTATTTATTTTATTATTTGTTTATAAAGATTGTATTGTGTTCTATATGTGGTCTTATATGATTCATACTATATAAAATAAACATAATAAGGGAAATTTCATTGATGTAATTTTGGTTCGTTACATTCTCCCCTCCTATAAAAATTTCATCCTTGAAATTTAAAAAATGTCACCTCACAAAAATATTTGGGTAGTTCTTCATCATAATCTCCTCAGGATCCCACATCACCTCTTTAATTTTATGATTTTTCCAAAGTACCTTTACCAGCCGAGTTGTCTGATTCCTCAACACCTGTTCTTTAGTTTCCAGAATCAGAATAGTCTCTTCACAGTAAGATAAGTTAGGTTCCATTTCTATACCTTTATAAGTGAGTACACATGTTGGGCCTGACATTTAATTTCTTAATAAAGATACATTGAACACATTTTGTACCTTATAGAGGCTAGGCGACATTTCCAAATGATAAGTCATAGCTATAATTCTCTCTAGAAATTCAAAAGGACCAATGTACCTGGGGCTCAGTTTCCCTTTCATACCAAATCTTGTAACACCCTTCTATGGAGATACTTTTAGGAAAATGTGATCTCCCACTTCAAATTCCAAATCCTTTATTTGATTATCAACCTAGCTCTTTTTACTGCTTTCAACTTCTTTGATATGGGTTTGAATAGTCTTTACCTTAGTTGTTGTTTCCTCCACAAGCTCTATACCCACAAGCTTCCTTTAACCAACTTCATCCTGAAAAGTTGGTGTATGAAATCTCTTTTAATACAATGCTTCATATGGTGCCATTTGAATACTTGAATGAAAACTATTATTGTGGGAAAAATCTACCAAAGGTAAATACTGATCCCACGTACCTTGAAAATAAAGTGAGAATGATCTCAACATGTCTTATAAAGTTTGGATCATCCTTTTTGAATGCCCATCAGTTTATGGATGATAAGAAGTACTCAAATGAAGCTCAGTATCCAAATATTTTTGGAGACTTTTCTGATATTTTTATGTAAATCATGGATCGTGATCAGACACAATTGATACCTTCATTGATATAGATACATTCAAGTAACTCCAATGGAAAATCTTACCTTATTATGAGGAAATGTGAAGACTTGGTAAGTTGATAAAAAATTACCCATATTGCATCATTACTTTTTGGAGTTTTTTGGAAATCCAATGACAAAATACCTGGTGATGTCATCCCATTTCCATGTAGTAATAGGTAGAGGTTGCATGAATCTTCTAGGATGTTGTCTTTCAGTATTCACCTATTGATAGACTAAACATCTTGACACATAATCAGTAATTTCATGCTTCATGTTGTCCCTCCAGAAATGTTCCTTCAAATCTATATACATCTTATTTCTACCAGGGTTTATAGAGAAATTTGAGCTATGGTAATCATCCAATAAATCCATTTTTAACTTGGCGATAGAGGGAACACATAGCCTTATCCCAAATTTCAGAATTCCATCCTTATACACGAAGTCTTCCGACTTACCATCATTCAAAAAATTGGTTTTCTTTTTAATATTAACATCATCAGGCTGAGAACATTTAATCCATTCTAGTAAAGATGATTTGGAAACCATTTGAAAAAGTAGTGATGCTTCCCCTCCCTTGATAATTTCCATATCCATCCTTACTAGATCCATGTAAACAGGGTCCTTATCAATCCTCATTTTTTTTTCAGAACTCCATGATCATTCCTACTCAATGAATATGCTACCTTATTTTCCTTCCCTAGATGGTAGTTTATAAAACAATCGTAATCCTTGAGCATCTCGATCCATCTTATTTTCCTCATATTGATTTATTTCTGTGAGAAGATGTATTTCAAGCTCTTGTGATCAATATATATCTCACATATTTCACCATATAGATAATGTCTCCATATCTTCAAAGAAAATATTATAGATGATAACTCAATAAAATGAGTTGGATAGTTCTATTCATGAATTTTTAACTACCTTGATGCATAATCAATAAATCTATAATTATACATAAGGAAACATCCAAGTCCTTTCTTTGATGCATTACTATAAATCACAAATTCACTATTTTTTATGGTAGATTCAATATTATAGCATTCACTAACCTCTTATTCAATTATTCAAAACATTATTCACATTATTTTTTCCATGCATACCTAACCCCTTTATGAGTAAGCTTGGTTAACATGTTAGCTAATTGGGTGAAGTTCTGAACGAAATGCTGATAATAACTTGCTAAAACAATAAAAATACGTACCTCAGTTATGTTCGTTGGTGTAGGTCGTTCCTGAACTACCTTTTTCTTTGTATGATCCACTAAGATTCCATCCTTAGAGACAATATGGCCAAGAAAATAAATATTTTGAAGCCATAATTTACACTTGCTAAACTTTCCGTATAACTCGTTTATTCAAAGATTCTTCAGAATAATGCACAAGTGATTCTCATGTTCTTCGTATATTTTGTATTATATTGATATATCATCAATAAATACCGAAAAAAATTCACCAAGATATTCCTTGAAAAATCTATTCATTATATCCATGAAAACAGAGGGTGCATTAGTTAGTCCAAAAGGCATTACTGTAAACTTGTAATGCCCATACTTGGTTCAAAATGTTGTCTTTGGAATATATTTTTTCTTCACATGCAACTGATGATATCAAGATCAAAGGTCAATCTTAGAAAAATATTGGGCTTTTTGAAGTTGATAAAATAAATCATCAATACAAGGAAGATGATACTTGTTCTTTATTATAATAGCATTGATCTTCCTATAGTCAATGCACAACCTCATAGATCCATATTTCTTCTTAACAAAAGGAATAGAAGCTCCCCATGGAGAAACAATATGGTAGATAAATATTTTACCACTCAATTACTCTTGGTGTTTCTTCAGTTATACTAATTCCACTATGGCCATTTTATAAGGGGTCTTTGAAATAGGCCTTGTACTGGGAATTAAATCAATAGATTACTCAATTTTCTGATCCGGAGGATGTACAGGTAAATCCTATAGGAATACATCAACATATTCTTACACAATAGGTACATCCTCAATTTGAAGTTTTCTTTCCTCACCCATAGACATTGTTTTATCTTCCTCTCTAATAATTGAATTCAGTAGAGCTATTAGGGGTGGTTCTAGATAAGAATCAAATGATAAGGTTTTTTCTCTAAAGATAATGGATTCTACATCACTCTCAAAAGTTGTAAATTTCTTCTTCTTATAATATATTTTTGCATCATAACATGAAATACAATTCATACCAAGAATTATATCAAAGTAAATCATGGTTATAAGGATAAATTCGAAAACTAAGGCACATTTATGTGTCATAAGGGGGACTAATAGACACATCTTTTTTGAAATAATACTTTCCTTAGGAGTTTTGAATTAAAACTCCTTTATTAAATCAAATTGGAAATGTCAAATTTTCTAGGAAAACTAGGAATATATAAAAGAATGATATGATCTAGAATCAAATAATGCATTGGATAAGCTTGATGAAATGATTAAATTACCTACCACCACATCATTATAAACTTCAACCTCATCAGTTTTGATCAAATAAGCTTGAATTTTCTCCCTTGGCCTTCTCTGGGTAATGTTTCCTTGATGATTTAGACAATAATTGGCATAATGTCCCATATCTTTACAATTTCATCATTGAACATTGGTAGATTCTTTCTTTCCCTTGCAATCACGAGATTGGTGGCATATTTCTCCACATTTGTAATAGACTCCTTTTCCTTTTAGGCAGGATTCGGGGTGTTTCTTTCCAAAAGTATCATATGTTTGAAAACTCCCATTTTTATTCTCCCCTTTATCTATTTTTTCCTCTGACACCCTCTTCTTCTCTTTATTTCCTTTAAAGTCATAAGACATAGAGAATTCATTCTCTGTCTTGATTGCACATGAGACAATATATTCATATGATGAGAAAGTTTGGGAAACCAGTGCCCTTTGAAGTAATGGTTTTAAACCATCAAAGAATAGATCAATATTTCTCCTTATATTACTTATGTAGTTCGTGTAATGCCTTGATAACCTTGTAAAATTGGATTCATACTTCACAACATTTTCATCCTCCTTCTGTTTCAGACTCAAGAATTTACTCTCCATATCCGCTCGCTATTCTTGAGGAAAATATTTTTCTAAGAATATTTCCTTAAAGTCCCTCAATTACATTTATTCTATTTCTTCCTCCTACTTCATGTTTTTAATTAACAACCACTATTGACACAAATCTTATGATAGATGATAAACTAACATGAAAACCTTTTCCTTTTTTTTATATCCCAAAGAAAGAAATATATTATCTAAAGAACTTATCTACTAATCTACTAAAAATGGTTTTATAGTCCCATTGAATGATGGAGGTTGTTGTCTCATAAAGCGGTCTAACATTTCTCCTCGACGTTATGAATATAGATGCATCATATGGGTAAGTTCATTTTTCATAACTTGAGTCATCTTTCTCAGTATAGTTATACGTTGCTCAGCACCAGTCATAGCTCCAAAACCAACATCATTATCTTGCATTGGTGGGAAATCCCTACATGGGATTGGAACATTCATATGGTTTCCATTCCTTCCACTAAGAGCCATTTCTAAATAATGGCATACACTAGATTAGGTTATGAATCATAATGTATAGTGTCTGACTAGCAAAACACTTAACATAAATTAAAATTTTATGCATGTATAATCTCATAATCACAAGCATGGTTACTTTGAGGACCTATTTACATTTAAATCCTTCATAATGTTTTATAAATAAAATTTGAATTATCTAAGAATATTCCCAAGGAGTTTCAAACTAGGTGCAAAGTAAGGCCCGTTGTCGTGTACCAGGTTACCTTGAGTCAATCCTAAAACACCTTGTTGGAGATGTTACTCCTAGGTAAATCTTTGATAGAACTACATCCCCTTATCATATCCAGATAGGGATGTATTTACTAGAAATATACAGATATTATAAACCTTATCAAAATTCAAGGTTGTTCTTGTATACTTATCCTCAAAGTCTATCTTAGGGTTTTGTTCCCTAATCTACATTTTCTAAATCCAGTTTCCAAGTTTTCTACTAAACTTCCTCTGATACCAACTATTACACCCCAAACTCAATTTCCAAGAGTTGATGACTTATTTTATTACATTGGCATATAAGAAAGTAAGTCCTATCCCAAAGGAATGAATAGTTTAGGTGCATTGGAAAACCATATACATATATATTTGTTACATTACAACATGAAATGAAATACAACATATAAAATTCACATACAATTCTAGATTATCCCTAAAATTCATTCCTAATATACTTATTCACGTCCTAGGGAAAAATAAAACATAAGAAAGGGGTGAGATCAGATGCTCAGTAAGGGTAAGTAATACAATGGAAACATAAGTAATAAGGCATGGTGAATAAATAAAAGTATACATGCCATTAAAACATAAACTTGAGAATAATATTTCAGGAATAAAATATGAATAAATAATTCCATAATAAAACATAACCATGGATACTATACTAGTCGAATAATCACATGGACCATCAATTACTAGTCTCATAATGAGGGAATTCATAATTTTGGACATCTGAAACATATTATCAAGGCCTCGTCCAAGATGTTTGAAAATACTAGGGTAAGAACTTAGCCAAACCCTAATTCTTTTTTTTTGTCTCATGAGATCTTTTGATGCATCAAGGGGCTATAGAGGTCCCCAACCTTCACTTTCTAAGTCCAATTCATTCCTTATATGAATGGTTTTAAACATAAACATCATATACATATGAAATGTAAATAATTTTCCCCAATCTGTAAACATAATTATTAACCATTCCGAGTAGTATGGTGAATGTTATTAAGACAAAATATCCATAGTCAAACTGATCATAAAACATTTAATAAAAAAATTTATATGATATCATAAAATATTAATCCCAATTAAACATAATAATCAACAAGTGTGTTTATAACAACCCTGCTTTTTATTACACACTTATACATGGTTTATTACATAAAACCTTCACTTGATACAACATAAAAGATCAAGATGTCTAGTGTCTTTGGGGCTTAAGAACATTATATAATGACTTAAAACATGAAATACAACATCTTTATTGAAAAATTCCTTTACACGACCACAACATTTCTTCGTACTTAACATTGCATGGGATAACCTGAGGACATACATAAGAAAGGGGTGAGCTATAAAATCGAGTAAGGGAATAAACATGGAATAACATAAGGAATACAATACATGTTATACAATAAGAATATCAATTGAGAACAAGATAAACATGACCATAAATTCATGATAAAAGGATGATAATCATAACACGGAGATGTGACAACAACATTTAACATGATATTAGCATGTGTCAAGGCTCATTGCACATGGAGCATGGGTAAACCCTCATTGTACATGAAGCATGAGTAAATCATTGTTTCAATTGAATTATCATGATTAAACACTAATTTTACATGACTTATCTACTTTACCCAATGCATTGGAGCACTATTAGGGCACACCCTTCTTAAACATTTCATTTCATGCATAAGTGTGCCACATGGATCATACAACATAGAACCATTCATCATCATTTATTACATGATAAATTTATGTGGAATATATACATGAATCTTTATAATCAATAAGTAAATGTGCATAAATGTGAATACCCTTGATAGATAAATTGGCATGGTATTCACTACACAATGACATTGGCTTAGAAAATCAGTGCAATTTCGGCAGTGTAACAGTATGACATAAGAATTCATAAAAATGGTTTATGAGAGAGAAATGGGTGTCTCATAATATTTACATGAAATGTATAGTAAGGGGGATCATATAGATACATTTCCAAACATAATTAATGGAATTTTGATTCATAATACAAAATATTTTTTTGAATGTAAATGAGGAGGGAGAAATTCCTTACAGAATTTAGGCATGGTAACATGTGTACATGGGAGAAATTAATGAGATATAAATGGGTATATCATCATTAAAACCTAAAGATAGAAGTACGAGGGATGTGATAAATCACACCCCAATATTTATAATTGAAAATAAAAGGGAATAATAATATTAATAAACTTGGATAAAATGAGAAAGGAAGGAATCCCTTACTTGGAAGTGTGAACCCAAAGGCTTAGGAGGGGCTTGAGAGAGGATTCTTGGAATATTGGGGCTCCTTGGGATGATTATAGAGATATGACGGTTGAATTTTGATGAACTCCAAAGGCTTTGAGTGAATAGGAAGTGGGATCTTGTGTGAGTTTAAATAAGAAAGGAGGGGGGATTCTTTATTATTTAGGTTTGGATACCACACATTAAACTAATCAAAACCACAAACTAGACCATAGTTTTTGCCCATGGTTTTTACCAAAGGGGATTGGAAAAAAACATTATATAAGGCCAATGTCAAAAATTCTTAAAATAATAGAGTTTCTTATGTGGAGTTGAGTCACACTCTAAAGGAAATCAATTTAAAAATCTAAAATGTTTTATAAGTCTTGGAGGGTCCACTA
This sequence comes from Viscum album, assembly GCA_963277665.1. NCBI lineage: Eukaryota > Viridiplantae > Streptophyta > Magnoliopsida > Santalales > Viscaceae > Viscum > Viscum album. Next base: position 259,658,798 of record OY728150.1, read on the forward strand.
AGGCTTTGTAAAATAAATAAAACAAACCTAAAATCACATTATTTTAATGGTAACATATATATTGGCCAAACTTAATGTTTATCCTATTTTATTATATCACTATTGTGTCATTATGATGTCATAAAACACATTATATAATTAAACGGTATTTAAATTTTTACCCAAAAATTCGACTGTCTCAGAAAATTATGAAAAATTCACCATTGGATAATTTCGACATCATGATTAAAAAATAATATTAATTTTATTTAAATAAATTTCTAAATATTTTAATTTTCACTTTTAAAATGAAAACCGACATTTATTGAAAAATCATGGGTATTGACAAAAACAGCTTTCAAACCTTAATTAAAATTACAATTGCATTCATAAAATTATACGATCATTTATATTTAATAAAAAGTAATTTAATAATAATAATAATAATATTTTATTAAAATAATATTTAATTCAAAAATCCATTAATTCATCAAAATATATTCCTTAGTTGAATATTAACTAAAAATACTATTTGTGCTTAAAAAACTATTTACAAAGTAACAATAATAAAATGAATGTATATTATTTATTATAAACAAAAATAATTCCCATAATCATAACACTATGGTCTTGTTACATAAACCCTTATAACACCCGCATAGGACAGAAGGGAAATGTGTGCGATGGTGACAGACTCTTGGGGTGACTCAAATAACATTACTCTGGTGGTAATATCTATCAATTTCTGCTTCTCCCATAGGCGGTTCCATTCGAGATTAACATGTTGAAGCTGGGCTTGGGATTGGTCAAGAAATAATCCCAATGAGTCCACCTCCTTTCCGAGCTCTGATAAATAGGCTTCGTATGGGGAAAGTCTATTGGATGAGGCCATCGCTTCCTTTGTCTGAGTAAATTGGATTTGTTAAAACCCTATATTTATACTAATCATGTGATCACTATTTAATGGCTATATTAGCAAAACTCACAATTCTTAATGGTGTTTTAAAAAAATATCCAAAATCATAAAACCAAAGAAGTTCATATGTTATATAACCATTTCACATAATAATACATTAGATCAATAGGAATTTCCATTATTAAAATTTTGGGTCATTACAATCTTCCCCCTTAAGAAATTTCACCCTAAAAATTTCCTTTTCCCACACTAAAATAGATACAGGTAACTCTGCTTCATCACTTCCTCTGATTCCCATATTGCCTCTTCAAACTTGTGGTTTCACCACAACACCTTGATGAGGGGAATTGTCTTATTTCATAGAACTTTTTCTCTATGATCTAATATATTCACTAGTTGCTCCTCGTAAGAAAGATCACCCTCTAACCGTACTACCTCTGGAGAGAGTAAATATAAAGGGTCTGTTATGTACTTCCTTAATAGGGATACATGAAATACATCATGTAATTTTTCCATAGTAGGTGGAAGTTCTAGTTGATAGGCCACAACCCCGACACGATTAGGAATCCCGAAGGGCCCGATGTACCTAGGACTTAACTTCCCTTTATTTCCAAACCTGATGACCTTATTCCATGAACATATGCATAGAAATACCATCTCTCCAACATTGAATTCGATGTCTTGTCGACGGTTGTCTTCATAACTCTTATGTTGACTTTGGGCTGCCTTGATGTGCTGTAGAATGGTTTTCACCTTCTCCACCATTTCTTTGACCATTTTTGGTCCTAGCAGCTTACAATCACCAACTTCATCCCAACACACCGGTGTTCTGCACCTTTTCCCATAAAGGGTTTTATATGGTGCCATTCATATGTTCGAGTGGGAACTGATATTGTAGGAGAATTAAACCAATGAAAGATGTTGGTACCATCTTCATTTGAAGTCCATAGAACATGATCTTGACATATCTTCCAGTGTATGAATAGTTTGCCCAGATTGGCCATCATTTTGAGGATGATAGGCCGTACTGAAGTTTAGTTCAGTGCTTAGATCATGTTTGAGACTTTTCTAGAACTTCGAGGTGAATCCCGAATCATGGTCGGATACAATAGATAGTGGTACTCCATGCAGCCTTACCACTTCTTTGATGTAAATCCGTGCAAGTTGATCCAATGAGAAGTCCTCTCGAATCGTGATAAAGTGATTTGTCTTCGTAAGACGATCCACAATGACCCATATAGAATTTTTTCCTCAGAATGTCCTTGGAAGTCCAGTGACAAAGTCCATGGTAATGTTTTACCACTTCCATGTTGTTATGAGTTGTGGTTGTATCATCCCCTTAGACTTTTTCCTCTCATCCTTCACTTGCTGACATACCAGGCACTTTGATGTATATTCAACAATCTCCCTTTTCATATTTACACACCAAAAGTTTTCTCAGAGATCTCGATACATCTTTGTGCTCTCTAAGTGAATAAATAAGGTTGAGCTATGTGCGTCATTCAGAAGCTCCTTCTTTATCTCTGGATCAGATGGTACACATAATTGTGACCCAAATCTCACAATTACATCCTTTTAAACCATGAAATCTGAGGATTTTCCATTTTTGATAGCTTCCAACCTTTTCAGAATTTCCACATACCTTCTTTGAGTATCCTTTATTTTCTCCATGAGGGATAGTTGAGAAATCATTTGAGAAAATATTGATGATGTTCCTCCCTTAATGATTCCCATGTCCATCCTCTAAAAATATAAGAAGATTGGATCCTTTTCAATTCTCATCATTGATAATGATGCAAGATCCTTTCTACTTAGGGCATCTTCCACCTTATTTTATTTCCCAGGGTGGTAATGGATTGAGAAATCATAATCCTTGATGAGTTCTATCCATCTTTATTGGCACATATTAATCTATTTTTATGTGAATATATATTTTAGGCTCTTGTGATAAGTATATATCTCACACTTCTCCCCATAGAGATAATATCTCCAGATTTTCAACATGAAGATCATAGCCTCCAACTCCAGATCATGCATGGGATAGTTTTTATCATGAATTTTTAGCTACCTTGAGGCGTAGGCTATCACTTTATCATTCTGTATGAACACACAACCCAAGCCCTTCTTTGAATAATCACTAAATACCACAAAAAGTTCTTCACTCATGGGTAATGTGAGTAAGGTCACAATGATAAGCCTCCTTTTAAACTACTTGAATCTCTCTTCATATTCATTACTCCAAGAAAACTTTACTCCCTTCTGAGTTATCTTGGTAAGAGGGTTTGACAATCATGAGAAATTTCTCACAAATCTTCAATAATATCTTTCCAACCCCAAGAAACTACAGATATCCGTTACCGATGTTGGACTCGGCCGTCCCTCAATTGCAGTTGTCTTGGAGGGATACATAGATATCCCATTTATTGTGATGCTATGACCCAAGAATGAGACCTCCTTCAACCAGAACTCACACCTGCTGTACTTTTCATAGAGTTTCTCCTTCCGCAAGGTCTTTAGTATAGTTCTTAGATGCTCATCATGATCCTCTTTGGTTTTGGAGTATATTAGAATATCATCTATAAAGACCACCACAAATTTTTCAAGGTAATATATAAAGACTCAATTCATCAAGTACATGAAGATTGCTGGGGCATTAGTGAGTCTAAAAGGCATTACTATGAATTCATAGTGTCCATATCTTGTACGAAAAGCAGTCTTATGGATATCTTCCTTCTTCACCCTTACTTGATAATATCCCGACCGCAAATCCTCCTTGGAAAAGTATTGTGTTCCACATAGATGATCAAACAAGTCATCAATTTGTGAGAGAGGATACTTGTTCTTTATCGTGATTTTGTTAAGCTCACAATAATCAATGCAAAGAAGCATTGACCCATCATTCTTCTTGATGAAGGGGATTGGTGCACCCCATGGTGAAGCACTTGGGTGTATAAACCCTTTATCTAGATTATCCTGTAGCTGTTTCTTCAGCTCCTCAAGATCCACAACAACCATTCTATATGGACTCTTGGATATTATCAATTCCCCAGGTATAAGGTCAATTGATAATTCAACATCTCTTCTAGGAGGAAGACTAGACAATTCCTTGGGAAACACTTCAATGAATTCCCTCACAATAAGCATGTCTTCAAGGATAGTTGCTTCCTTAGACTCATGAATCTGCTCCAAATATGCATTCTCATAGGGAAGTAATATCCATGATTGAGATGATGGTTCTAAAGAAGATTCATTTTACTCCTTGCACTTGTATAGAATCAGGGGTCGATTCTCCATATGGAGAGTGATTTCCCTCTCACGACAATTTATGTTGGCTCTATATAGGGAAATCCAATCCATGATATGAATTGAATAAAATTACACCAGAGGGAGTATGTAAAGGTTCATCGAGAAGTTAAATCCACAAATTATTACAGGGGAAGAGTTATATTCATGGGATGCAATGATTTCTCCATTTTCCGTAATCACCAACATCTTCACTTGAATGATTTTTGGTGGTGTTGGGATTGTTCTTCTAAACTTTCAAGATATAAAATAATGCATAGAACTACAAATGACAAGCCTACCTTTCACTTTTTTATTCTGGTTCTACATTATCTGATATAGACATTGGGAAGAGTTCTTATGAACTATTAACACATAAAGGGGAGTCCAAAGATGAAAATAGATGACTTATAAATTATTTTTATTTCCTTAACTTATGAATTTATAGGCTTCAATCTATATTATCCATGATCTACTTTATAACATATATTCTTTGGGGATTTTTTTTATTCCCTTAATAATGGTTCATACTAAGATAGTGAATTTAACAAAGCATATCCCCCAGGAGTGTCGTAACCAAGAGTGCAGCAAGACCCATTTTCGTGTACTATGATACCCCAGGTCAAGCTCGAAACTCCTTATTGGAGTTTTCACTCCTAGGTACATCTATGCCAGAGCCGCCTTTACCTACTCGTATCCAGACATGGATGTATTTTTCTGATAAACCACTTACTCAATACTCACCAAAACTTAGGGATTTTTTTATTATACTTAGTCTTATCCCTAAGTATTTCACTTGGGTTTTCTAATCCTAATCCCAAAATAACCGAACCTATCCTCTGATACCAACTATAACAACCCAGCTTTTTATTACACACTTAGACATGATTTATCACATAAAACCTTCAATTGATACAACATATAAGGTCGATAGGTATAGTGTATTTGGGGATTATGAACATTACATAATGAATTAAAACATGAAATACAATATCTTTATTGAAAACTTTCTTTACATGACCACAACATTCCCTCATACTTAACATTGCATGGGATAACCTGAGGACATACATAAGAAAGGGGTAAGTTATAAAGCCCAGTAAGGGAATAAAAATGGAATAAAATGAGAAATACAATACAGGTTAGACAATAGGCATATCAATGTAGCACAAGATAAATACGAACATAAAGTCATGATAAAGCATGATAATCATAACATGGAGATGTGACAACAACATTTAACATGATATTAGCATGAGCCAAGGCTCATTGTACATGGAGCATGAGTAAAACCTCATTGAACATGAAGCACAAGTAAACCCCCATTTCAATTGAATTATCATGAATCAACACTAATTTCACATGATGTATCATGATACTATACTTTACCCAATTCATTGGAGTGCTATCAGGGCACACCCTTCTTAAACAATTTATTTCATGCATAAGTGTGTCACATGAATCATGCAACACAGAATCATTCATCATCATTTATTACATGATAAAGGGATGTATAATACATACATGAATCTATATAATCAATAAGTAATGATTTATAAAGCTGAATAACCTTGATAGAGAAATGGGCATGGTATTCACTACATAATGACATTGGCTTCGAAAATTGGTGCAATTTCGGTAGCGTAACGACATGACACAAGAATTCATAAAAATGGTTTATGAGAGAGAAAGGGGTGTCTCTTCATATGTACATGAAATTTAAAATAATTGGGGTCATATATATACATTTACCAATATAAGTAATGTAATTTGGATTCCTAATACAAAATATTTTCTTGAATGTAAATGAGGAGGGAGAAATTCCTTACAGAATTTCGGCATGGTAATGGGTGTACATGGGAGGAATTAATGAGAGATAAATGGGTCACTAATCATTAAAAAAATAAAGAGGGAAGTATGGAGGAGATTATAAATAATACCCCAACATTTATAATTGAAAATAAAAGGGCATAAAAATATTAGGAAACTTGGATAAAATGAGAAAGGAAGGAATCCCTTACTTGGAAGTGTGACCCCAAAAGCTTGGGAGGGGCTTGAGAGAGGATTATTTGGAGTTTGGGGAGACTTTTTAGGATTATATATAGAGGAGGGAAGAATTTTGACGAACTAAAAAGTATTTTAGTGAAGAGGAAGTGGGAGATGGGGTGGGTTTATATAGGAAAGGAGGGGGAATTCTTTATTATTTAGTTTTGGGACACCACACATTAAACTAATCAAAACCACAAATCGGCCCATAGTTTTTGCCCATGGTTTTTTAAAAAGGGGAGTGGAAAAAATATTATATAAGGCCAATGGTCTAACGTCTTAAAATAATCGGGGTTTTTATGTGGATGTGAGTCACACTCTAAAGAAAATCAATTTAAAAATCTAAAATGTTTTATAAGTCTTCGAGGGTCCACTAAGATTTTGTTAAATAAATAAAAAAAACATAAAATCATATTATTTTAATGGTAAAATATATATTGTCCAAACATAATGTTTATAGTATCTTATTACATCACTATTGGGTTATTATGATGTCATAAAACACATTATCAATTAAACGATATTTAATTTTTTACCAAAAAATTCAACTGTCTCAGAAAATTATGAAAAATTCACCGTTGTATAATTTTGATATCCTGATTCCAAAAATAATATTCATTTTATCTAAATAATTTTCTAAATATTTTAATTTTTAATTTTAAAATAAAAACTGACATTTATAAAAAAATCATGGGTTTTGACAAAAACAGCTTTCAAACCTTAATAAAAATTTCAATTGCATTCATAAAATTATACGATAATTATATTTAATAAAAATTAATTTAATAATAATAAAATTTTATTAAAATTTTATTTAATTTTAAAATCCATTAATTCATAAAAATAGATTTCTTAGTTGAATATTAACTAAAAATACTATTTGTTCTTAACAAAACTATTTACAAAGTAACAATAATAAAATGAATGTATATTATTTATTATACAAAAAAATAATGCACATAATCATAGTGATATGGTAGTGTTAAATAACCCCTTATAACACTTGAATATGATTGAAAGGTAAGGTGTGTGATGGTGACAGACTCTTGGGGTGGTTCAGATAACATCGCTCGGGTGGTAATCTTTATGAACTTGCACTTCTCCCCTAGGTGGTTCTATTTGAGCTTAACACGTTGAAGCTCGGCTTGGGCTAGGTCAAGAGAGAACCCCAATGTGGCCACCTCATTTATGAGATTTGACAAATGGTCTTCGTACAGGGTGAGTCTATTGGATGAGGCTATTTCTTCCTTTGTATGAGTAAATTGGATTTGTTAAAGCCCTATATTTAAACTAATCATGTGATCACTATTTAACAACTATATTAACAATGGTCACAATTCTTAACTATATTTTAAAAAAATATCCAAAATCATAAAACCAAAGAATTTCATATGTTATATAAACATTTCATATAATAATACATTATATCAATATGAATTTCCATTATTAAAAGTTTGGGTCGTTACAATGTTTAAATAGATGAAAATACTCTTATAAAATCATTGAGTAATTTTGAGAGAAATACTCTTTTACTTTGAAAAGAAGAGTTATTTTGGAAATATATTTTTATAAGACCAGAAGATAAATAAGTTAGTTTCTTCATAATAAAATTAATTATTTTAGAAAAATAATGGTGGATTAAAACATATTATTGAGTGCACTTGAAAATAGGAAAGAATTTGAGAAGTTCCCATGAATCATACTTGTTTATCGGGAAGAATTTGAGAAAGTATATTTTAAAACATGTAACTCCACATAAAATAAATAAGGATTATTATTGGTACATATATATAAAAACTTTACATATAATTTATTATTATTACATAATAATAATTAATAATTTCATTTGGCTAAAGAAAGAAAAAGAGTAACCCGAAAGAAAATGGAGGTTCAGGTAGAAACCCTTACCTTATGTATGAATGAGTTCTAAACTTGACCTTAATGTCCTGGATAATCAAATTAAATCCATTAATAACCTTATATACATGTATTTTATTTAATATAATTTTATTAAGTTCATTTATGGACTTTTTTATGAGTTATAAGATACAATTTTATTGTTTGGGAGCGTTTGTTTCCTTTTTTTTCACAATTGATATACTTGTTTATGAGTATGAAAGTTCATGTGGGATGGATATAATTATCTAGAATTGAATTTATATATTATTAATTAAAATAAATAAGTTTAAATGGTTATATATATAATTTGGTTACATGGTATGGGGATAAATCATTGGATAATACATTTAGTGAAGCCATTTAGATTTTTACAGCGGTTTTTTTATCACAATAAACTCATTTTGTTCTATTATTTAATATCATATATAAATGATGATTCCATAATCATTAAATAATATATAATAAATATTTTATAATATTTTTCAACCATAAAAATGGTTTCATGACCGTCCTTGAAGTAGAAAGTAAAGAACAAAAGTTTTCCGTCCACGAAGGTTGTAAATTGGCACCTCCCAGATGATGATTTCATTTTTGAAACAAAAGAGAGAGAGATGGTAATTTGAGGAGGGATATTACATTAAAATGATGTAATTACAGTATATAGAATATATTATAGTTATCATGATCATTTTGATAGATGAGGATAGGAGATAATAATAAAATAAATTGAAATGAAACTAAATGAAAAAGAAAGAGGATTTACCCCTTGAAATATCCTCCTTGAGAACCTACTTAAGGGAGGGGATTTTGGAAGGACCAAGAGCTCCTGGTTGTGGGAAGAGACTAGGTAATAGTATTTGGGTAGAAATTTGACAATATGAAAGGCTCAAAGGAGTGAGGATAAGAGGGAGTGATGGGTGGGTTTTATAGTGGAGGAGAGGGGTGATTTTTGAATTTCATAATCATTATATTATTATTTTGGTCAAGATAATAAATAGTGTTGATTATTATGTAAAAAATTAGTAATAAGTACATGTGAGTTCTAACCCAGTGTGTTTAAATTAATTATGACTCAAGGAATAGTGTATTTAGCTTCTAATGTATTTATATCGCAAATTACCGAATTTTATTATTCAACAAAAATTCAAGTTTTTTAGAAAAATCCCCAAAATTCACCTTAACCATTTTTTTACATGTAGAATTAAAAAATGGACTCAATTTTATAAAAATTATTTTATAAATATGTGAAATTTAATTTTTAAATAAAATCATTATTTACTTGAAAAATACATATTTTAAATTTAAAACTGATTTTCAACACTTTCAAAAATTAACTAAGGTCTAATAAAATTATCCTAAAATCATAAGAATAACAAATATTGATTTATGAATAAATTTTATGAAAATAAATTTTCTTTTAAATAATTTTATTAATTATAAAATTGTAAATAAATATCTATGAATTATAAAAATACCAACACTTATTTTTTAAATATTCACTTACTCTTACTATGATATAATTATATCATTATTTCACTTATTATATGAATAAATTGTATTTATACATTCATGGGTGAGTCTACTATTCATTAGGATGATTTACTATTCATAAGGATAATATCATTGTTCTTAAGGGCAAGTCACTATTTCATCAGTATAGGTTCCTTATCGTCTAGAAATACCTCTTATTTAATTTATTATTCATTTATAAAGATTGTATTTTGTTCTCTATGTGGTCTTATATGATTCATATTATATTAAATAAATATAAGAAGGGAAATTTCATAGATATAATTTTGGATCGTTAAACTCGAGTAGTCTATCCTGAGTGTTTTTTCCACATGAAATGAGATGGTATCCTCCGTAGTGGCTTTTGAGATATGATGTGAGATATTATGGGTGTGATGCTTATTTTGGTGACACTCAAAGACGATAGTGACAAGACATGATCATCAGAGTGGTAGCCCATAATAGACTAGGGTTTGGGTCTTCTATCTATCTACTGAGTTGTACCCCCCTGACATATCAGGGTGCGAGTCCTCTACCTACTGAGTGGTACCCCTTGATGCACGAGGGTGCAGGTCCCCTACCTCCTGAGTGGTACCCCCTAACACACTGGGGTGTTGTTCCTATATATACTGAGTGTTTTCTCATATGTAATTAGGGTGTGGGTCCTCTATCTATTGACTGGAACCCCCCTGACAGATCTAGGCGCGGTTCCTCTACTTATTAAGTTGTAACCCAATCTGACACTCTCTCAAATTGCCAAAATAGGTTGGTCATGAGACCTCAAGCGTTTCTACCCATACGGAAGAGGCTTCTAATTAGTATAGAGGGTGTGATATTTATAGTGGGGAGACTATACCCCCTGATTAGAGTGTTACAACATAGTGGAATAATCCAATAACAATAATAAATATCAATGTGTGGAAATAAAGGAAATAATATAATACTGTAGAATAAAAACAATAAAATCCAAATGAATGACCAATATATGATAAATGAATAATGTAAATACATACTAGAATGTAACTAAATGTCATGATAGAAGTAATATAAAATAAAAGACTAACAAAATCGATAAAGACTCAAAAGTCCCTGATCCTGAACCCCATGTTAGTTCCATCTCCAAACTCCATCCTATCTAACAAGGAAACAATAAACAGTAAGGAACTTTTCCCTTATCAAATCCTATATCCATGTAATCTTATCAGGTACCAAACAGAGGCCCAAATAGGGTGTGAGTAAAACTCAGTAGGTTGACATCACTATGTCTAAAAAAACTAGTCTTATAAGAAGTGTATTCAATAATGAAATAAACAAGTGGATAAATTAATTCAAAAATTAATAAAATACAGCCACAACCTACTTCGACAGTATGTTGGAATATCTCCGAGCATTTCTCAAAACCATTCCAGCCATAACCATATAACCATGTTAAAACATAACCGACCTCAACATCATGATAGAATGTCTCTAAGCATGTCTCACAACCATGCTAACCACAACCATATGCCCAAGGTATAATGAATCACTAGGTCATGTCCGCTATATATGCATCTCAACATGTTTCAAATAATAGCCCGATATATAATCATTATAACATGTTCTAGGGAATAACCCTATTATATAAGTGTAACAACATGTTCTAAGGTCAAAACCCAGAATATAAGCATTACAACATGAGTTAGGGAATAGCCTGGTATATAATCATTACAACATGTGTTAGGGTTAGAACCCAATATATAAGCATTGAAATATGTGTTAGGGTGAGAACTTGGTATATAAGCATTAAAACATGTGTCACAAGTTCATATCATAATAACAAGCATATCACAATATGACCACCTAAGATCAAATAGTTAATTTTGCTAATTAAAATTTGTCTTTCAATTTACCCATTTATTCAATTAATCAAATAAGACATTTTCATAGGTGAATCTATAACAATAAAACACCCAGATCACATGTCATGCTAAAATCATTTGTAAGAAATCTCTAATCCATCATTTTAAAAGGTTTTCTCACCCAATAGGTAGCCATAAGTCAGGTCACATCATCAATTGAATCCAAAGGGATCCAATAAAGAATCCAACATAGGATTAAATAATTATATTCAATTAATTACTTATTTCAAAAATTCACTAGCACAATCACAACATTGAATACACATGGAAGTTCTAAAACAGACCCTAGGGTTAAGAATTTGACGCCCAACCTTTAACCGACAAAGAAAGTAATGCTTCCAATAGAAAAATCCAATGAGGAAGAAGGTGTAGAAGATTGTAAAGATAACCTAAATAAAAACTATTCAATATAAAAAACAAAAAATCCTCACGGTCAAGGTATTACACTACAATATATATAGAATGAATGGAGATAAGGGAAAACCTAACCAAAATCACTCAACAGGGATTAGATGCATGATCGGGATATATAAAATCAAGAGAGGTGCTCCCAAATTTCCTGGAATATTCCCTAAGGTCTATAGGAGAAAGATGCATGCGTGAGTGAGGAATTATCAAACACACGACACACTTAAAACAGTAGGTTGGGAAATTACATGGTGTTTAATTCAGTTACACATCATTTATTTATTTTTAGAGGGATACAATGAAAAAGTCATCGTCTTGGATAAATATTTAATTTAACAAAAAATTAAATTATTTGTAATGCCTTCATGGTGTGTATTCATTTCACGCCATGAACTAGGCTCATGACTTGTTCTTGTCAACAGTTACACATCATGTAACTTAATCACACATTGTGTAATTTCTCTACAAACATCCTATAACTATTTTCCTATGGAAAACAACCTAGAAAGCCTTTAAGGCTTATCAAATTTACAAGAAAACTTGGTAACACTTGAACCATTTATACCAAACTCCATAAATTCAAATAAAAATATATCTCTGGACTTTAATTCATTTTACCCAAGAAAGGATCTCCACATGGATCCTACCCTATTTTCATAGATTCCCTCGTAACATAAGTATGATATTATTCAACCAAATAGACATACACAATGAAATATGAATACTGAGGTTTAATGATAAGGAAAAACTCAAAAGAAAAAAAAACTAATGAAAAAATAAGTGAGAGATAAGTACCATAAAAAGAGACGAGATCTTAAAACCTCCTCAACATATAATAGTTTATCCTCAAGCTACTCCAAGAGTCATTGTAGGGTCTTGATGAACAAGTATTTCCATTGTTCTTTCATATCAGAATATATCTCCTAGTCATCCTTTGGAACTCACCCATGCTTCCACTACACCCGAACCAATGGTATAGTACTACCCCAAAGATATCTCTCACTATAGTCCATGACCCGTATTAGATTCTACTCAAAGGATGCATCAATAAAAATATCAAAGTCTACTAATTCTACCACATGAGAAGGGTCTAGATGATATCTCTGATGCTGCAAAAAATTAAATACATCATGCATGGTACTGTATCATTATGGAAGGGCTAAATGGTATGCCACTAGACTGACCCTTTACACTATCTCAAACTACTCGAAAAACCTGGGCACTAGTTTTACTTGTTTCTTGATATGGTGTTTCCCCAATATATGTGACACCCAAAGGAAAACATGATGACCAAACATTAAATCTAGAGGTTTTCTCTGATGGTAAGCATATGATTTATTTCTACTCTGCGTGGTCACCAAATACCTCCTAATCAACTGAACCTGATTAGACGTCTCCTACATGAGACTAGGTGCAACAAGCACTAACTCACCTATATCCAACCAAAAAAGAGGAAAACAGAATGTTAAATTTAAAAATCCTAAAAAGGTTCCATTTGGATAGATACCTAGAATCTGTTATTATATGTAGACTCCATGAGTGTCATATGTTGCTCCCATGAACTACAAAAATCCAAAACATAGGCTCATAAGATATCCTTTATAACCTGAATAGTCCACTCAGATTGACCATCAGTATGAGGATGATAGGTGATACTCAAAAGAACTTGTGATCCTTAATCATTTTGAAGACCCTGCTAGAACCGTGATGTGAAACGAGGATATCTATCAGAAACAATACTCCTTAGAACACTACGCAACTGAACCACCTAACATATGTAAAGACTACCAAAATCATCAAATGTTAAGATCTACCTAGTAGGAAAGAATTGGTCTACCTTCATCATTTTATCCACAATCACCCATAATGCATCATTATTATGGGTTTTACTAGGGAATCTAATCATAAAATTCATAGCGACATCATTTTTTTCCACTCAGGAATGGGAAAAGGCTAAAAAATAACTACTAGCCTCTGATGCTCGGCTTTCACCTACTGAAAAGTGAAACATCTCACAAAAAATATTGCTACCTTCTTCTTAATTCATAAACACTAGTACTATCTATAGAGATCATGATACATATTGGCCAAAATAGGATGTTCTGACCATCTAAAAGCAAGAAAATCTTTCATTATCTCCTCACGCTAGCCCATAGGAACCCATACTCATCCACAGAAAATAAGATAATTTCCAAAGACCATCCTGATGGTGTCTCCCCACCATATAAGTTGTCTCTCAGAACCCGGCCTTCCAAATCAGATAACTTCTTGGTATTAATCTGGTCCAAAATAATGAGTATAATACATATCGAAGTTAGTGTTATTCGACCCTAGGACTTCTAAACATCCGGATGTATATCTGCAAAGAGGACCATCATCCACCACTCTTCAGAATACTCCCTCACTACCACTTTCTGTATCCTTTGAATCAAATCATTGAAAATGATGTTTCCATTAACTGTTATATAAGACAATTCCAATTAAAAAATTTATAGATACTCAACACACATCCTACACTGAATGTTTAGGTCCCGTTGAGAAAATATGTACCTAAGAATATTGTGGCCCATATACACCACAAACCTTTCCCCCAATAGATATTTTCTCCAATATCTTAGGTCATGTACCACTACTGCTAACTCTAGATCATGAATAGGGTAATTCCTCTCTTACGATCTCATCTTCCTGGAGCCATAAGAAACCACTCCATCCTCCTGTATCAAAACTACTCTGAGTCCAACTCTGGATGCATTAATGTATATGGTATATGCTTTAACCAGCATAGGTAAATTGAGGATAGATAATGAGGTCATCCTGCCTTTTAGCTCTTAAAAACATCTCTCACAAGTGTCTAAAAAAAAAACTTCACTACCTTATTATTCATCCCTGACATTGGTGTTTCTAGATATGAGAAGTCCTAGATAAAGTGTCAATAATAACCTACTAAACCAAGAAAGATATAAATTTTGAAGGAATTATTAATATGATCCTAAGATATCATGAATGTAACTTCATTTGGGTCTACTTACACTCCTTCCTCAGAGATGATAGGGACCAAGAATTGTACTTTACCAATCTATAAACTGCATTTGGTTAGCTTCGAATAAATTCAATGCTCTCTCAATGTAATCAGTACGATGTCAAGATGTTGGTAATGATCATATATTGATTGTGAGTACACTAATATATCATAAAAAACCAAAATTAACTGATCCATAAAAGGATGAAATATCCAATTCATCAAGGCCATGAATACCGACGATGCATTGCTCAAACCAAATGACATCACTACGAACTCCTACAAGACATATTTCCCCCTAAAAGAAGTTTGAGGTATGTCTAATGGTATCAACCTCAACTGATGGTATCCTGATCTAAAATCCATCTTTTATAAGAACTTAAAACCTCTCAACTGATTGAATAGATCTTCAATGTACATAATAGGATACTAGTTCTTGGTAATCATATAGTTCAATCTATGATAATCCACACCCAAGTGCAAAGTCCCTTCATCTTTCTTGGAAAAGAGAAATGGAGAACCCTAAGGAGATTTAATAGGACATATGAAACCCTTAGATTCCAGATCTTCCAAATGAATTTTCAACTCTTGAAGACTCTATTGGTTTCATTGTACAATGTGGGATAGAAACTATATCTCCTCCTGCCACTAACTCGATCCTAAACCCGATCTCTCTCTTGGTTAGTAAGCTGTAGAACTCATCAGAACATATATTCTAAAAACAATTTAACACCGGAGGAAAATAATCATACTACATTCCACCATCCTCTAGATCAAGACTAGGTATCTTATCGATGATACAATCCAATCTACACGGTCCTACAAGAACATACTAAAGATCCCACTCACTCAGATGAGAATAGTTGACTCCTTCTGTAGATAGAAAGGTGACTCTCCTCCTATAATAGTTGATATGAGCCTAGTATAGAACTAGAAAATCCATTCCAAGAATCAAATCAAAACCTATCATTTCCAGAAAAAATGATTCCAAAAATAAACAGTAATAACCAATCTCTAAAGAACATGCATTAAATCATTTGATATTCTCTATCCACACTCCCAACGGTGTATCGATGGTCAAAGCACCATCCAAGATTTCCACATCCAAGCCAAAACCATTTTAAAAAACAGTGGATAAAAAATAATGTGATGCTCCTATATCAAATAAAATGCAGGCTAAGGTCAATGATATAAGAATCGTACCTCTAAAAGTAGAAGTTCATGTATCCATAATAGCCAGAGGAGTCTGTATAACATGTAGTTGACTTCCCCCTTTTCCCTAGGCTCCAGTATGACTACCCTAATATATTTCCCTTTCCTGGTACTGCCACTCCTTTACTAGGGTAACACATCCCCTACCTTTCCCTAAACAACCAATGGATGTATAACTACCCACATGCTATAGAGTAGATGAGCCCCTTATAGACCTAGTTGTCTATCATGATCCCCTCACATTCTTCTTCTATGGATTTTTTTCATAGAACCTTTGAATATGGACCATTCTTCCACATACATGATACTCAAATGTGTGGTAAGGACACCATGGGAACTTGTGGACAAACTTACCACACTGATAGCACCGCAATGGAACATGGTACTGGGATGGTGACCCACTACCCTGAATAATTTTCCCACTACTACCTTTGTGAAAACTGTCATAGAAGCACTTATTACTACCCAAAGAATAGCTCCTAGTTCACCCTGCTAAAATAGAATGGCTGCTACTCAGGGCCTCTATGATATTCTCTTCCATGATGAGTGACTGGTTCATCACATCCTCAAATATTCTCAAATGAAAAACATTCACATATGATCTAATCTCATAGAGAATACCATCTTGAAAACACCTCACTCTGGAGATATCATCAACCACTAAATATGGCGCAAAGAGATGCAAGTAGGTAAAAAATATAACATATTACAACAATAACATGACTTCCTATGTCAGATGCATGAACTCACTGGCATTCTCATCACTCAACGTATCTAGATAGAATTAGATTAGGAAATTCATCTCAAATTCCTTCCAAGATATCCCCTATTTCTACCAGTCTTTCTCCCAATGTCCCACTAATGCTTGGCTAGTCCACGAAGCATATATGCAGAAAGATTCACCCTCCCATCTACAGGTGTATCAAGGTGCTCGAAGAACTTCTAGACCAAATCAATCCAGAACTAAGCTACTTGGGGGCCTCCCACTATAGTGAATATAGGCAGATGTTTTACCTAAAACTCTCTCACCAGCTCAGACATCATAGGAATGGTATGAAAAATCTCTTTTTTCATGGATTAGATAACCCTCAGGAAGATATCCTGAAGATGAACATCCATATGATCTTTAGGAAATATTAGAATATCTGTATTAGATACATTAATAGAGTAATGATTTCCACTCTTCTAACACTCAATTTGAAGACAAAAAGGAGGATTTTTTTTACAAGACCAACACACACCTTAGATCACTGGGTAAAAATAAGGTCTACCTCAATAGGTTACTACAACTAGGAACCACTAACTCATGGTCTCTCAAACCATGGATTAACAAATGATTTATCATGACATAATAGTTCTTTCATTTCATTTATCAGGTATAATAGATATCTCATATCATATTCTACATAGGAAATACATAACATTTATATAAATATATCTCTATCATGAACCATGAATGTCAGTATATATCCTTATGTACCTATCATGATGCATTCATAACATTTAACACCATACTAGTCCACAAATAAAAATATTAATAAAAAATAATACCACAAAACATGTGAATCAACCAAGGTGAAATAACATCAAACCGTAAAAACCGAACATCATGAACAAAAATCGCATCCCCAGAAACTCAGACTTTCCCATGTACATTGGTTAGAAACTTCCATTAAAAATATCATTACCATGCCCCAAAACATCCTATTCCATTTTACACCATTCTCAAATATTAAAGAAACTAAAAAGAAACATGGTGTGCTCTGATGCCACTTTGTAACGTCCCCCGATCCAGAAATCTATCACGTGGTTGAAGTGAGTTGGTTACGATACCTCAAGCATTATTCCCCATACGCAAAAGGATTTTTACTACTAATGGGGCTATGATATGTATAGTAAGGAGGCTGTACCCATGGATAAAGAGGTACAAAACAAAGGAATAATCCAATAACAATAATAATTATCAGAGTGTGGAAATAAAAGAAAAAATATAATATAGTGGAATAAAAAAAATAAAACCCAACAAAATTACTAATAAATAATAAAATAATAATGTAATGACTTGCTGGAATTTGACTAAATGTAATTATAGAAGTGATACAAAATAAAATACTAGCAGACTCAAAAGTACTTGATCTTGAACCCCATGTTAGTTCCATCTCCAAACTCCAGTCCATCCAACAAGAAAAAAATTAATAGAAAGACGTAAAATCATACATACATGTAATTTCACTGCAACAAAAACCAGGTTTAGCAGTGGTTTTGTGGCGGTGGTTCAAAAAACCGCCGCTAAATGTTTTCTCCGAAAGGTTTCGCGGCGGTTTTTAATAAACCGCCGCGAAACCCGAAATTTTTAAAACAGTCGCGACCCTTCCCTACCCCCACCCCGATCTTTCCCCCAAACCCCCGCGCCCTCCCTTATTCCCCTAACCCCCCTGGGGACCCGCAACCCTCAACCCCCAACTTTCTGGCGACCCGCGACCTCCAGCAACCCACGACCTCCGGTGACCCCGCGACCTCCGGCGACCCCGCGACCTCCGGCGACTTCGCGACCTCCATCTCCGGCGACCCCGCGACCTCCATCTCCGGCGACCCGTCTTTTCTAGGTATGTATCCATTTAACTAGGTTTGAAATATAGAAAATTTTGATAGAGATTATGGTTATGGTAGGTCTTGTGTTATATTTGAATATTTGGATTAATTTTTAGTATTGTTTTGTTTCTTTGATATTCAGTTTGTGGATGTGCTGTGAAAATCATTTTATGTGCATCAAAAAATATATTTCCCTAGAAAACATTCCTTTGGTTATAAATCAATTCCATATAAATTGTTTGTAAAATGTTCTTGGTTTGATGAAATATTTTGAAACCATTGATTTTATTAGGAATTTAGAAAATAATTGATGTGATTGTTGTGTGAAATGTGTGTTTTTTAAATGAGTGTTTTATGGAAAATCATTCTAATTTGATAGGAATCCTTTGGGATTTGTTTGATAATTTTCTGTTTTTTTGGAAAATTATTGGAATTTTTTTCTTATTTTAAATCATTTGAATTGGTTTTCTGTAATAATTTTTTCTTTTAAAAACCAATTCAGTTTTAAAGGAATTTGGAACCCCATGGGGGGTTCGAAAAACAGACTATTTTCATTTAATGAAATTGATATAGGAAATGTTTTTTACATTAATTAAATATTGATATTTGATAATATTAGGTGGTATCAAGAAATGGTTGATAATGTTTTAGGATTTACGCATGAAATTTGGTTCTTTTACAAGAACATGTGTTATTTGAAAAATTTATTTTTGGAAAATGCATTTTTTGAGAATGGTTTTTTTATTCTATTGTGAATTTTTTTGTTTTAAAAGAATTTATAGGAGAATTTGATGTTCCATTTAGGATGTTTTGGGATATCTTGGTGTGATTTTGGGGAAACAAATACTTAAGGGTCTATGCTTTAGTTTATTTGATGTGATCCCCCCTCCAAAAAAGATCTATTATGAAATTAGAGTGTTCATATTATGGGTTCTTCCAACTTTTTTTGACCCTGTCTATGATCCAATTGGAGTGGTTGGTGTGGTTTCATTTTTGGGGTGATGTGATTTAGTTTACTTAAGGAATCACATCATTAGTGGCTCTATTAGGGATTTTCTAGTCTAGTAGTTTAGAAACTTGAACCTTGGAATAACTGTTAGATCGATGAGGATATGTTTTTCTTGGAGTCTACTGGGTGATAACATGGAATGATAAGCAGCAATGAAATTTTATAGAAAACATGGGTAAACATTTCCCTTTTTCCTAGTTCTAAACAAAAGTAGGTACATAATGTATATCAATTATAACTCAGAAATCCAATAAGTACAAAATAAAATAAGCAGTAGAGGCATAAGTACCAAGGAACACTATAGTTTAGACTAGAAGAATACTTATACCATAATAAATCATGTGCACAATCCAATTCCTATAACACATGCCTAGTAAGAAGAGGAATACCCCATGAGTAAACCCCCCCCCCCCCCACCCGAAAATGATAAGTTGTCCCCTAGAACAATGGTACTAGGAAACCAAGGAAATACCCATAAGAAAACCTCCTAATAATCACAAAACAAGGACGATGGACTCAAGATAAACCTTCCACCTAAGTACCCAAGGTAACCTAAGTGCTCATTTTCACAAATCAATTTAAATATTTTAAAAGTACCCATTTCATTTTCATTTATCAAAAATCATGGAAAAACATTTCTCTCAAAAACCCCTTCTTAAACAAATTAAAATAGTCATTCCAATTTGATAAATCAACTTATAAATTAAGAGAAATTAGGCTAATTATCATAGGCTAGAGATGGAACCACCTACCTCAAAGCTCAAGTCACACATTCCCGTAATGGGATACACCAACAATGAAAACCCAATGATGAAAACGAAGGCCCTAGAATATAATAAAAACATTAATATTGATATAAATTAGAAAAGAAGGGGTTGGTGGAAAGGGAAAACACCAAATACCTCAAGAACAGACATCCGCCACACCACAACTAACCAAGGAATGGCCTCCATAATGAGATCTCCCAAAGGATCTAGAAGAATACACAAAGATTCAAAAACTTAGGCCACCATATCTGATAATGTTACCCTAGGGTGCCACCATTATCAAGAGAAACGAAGAATCAGAAATATTTCTTACCCAGAGAGATGCGCCATGACTATAATAAAAGATCCTATGTTGAATGGATCAATCTAGATGGAGCATAGTCTCCCAAAATAACCCGAGAAGATCTATAGGTAGGGATCCAAGGGCCTGGAGAAAAGAACTGAAACCAAAATAGCCACTCGCCTATTTTAAAAACTACACGAGGGACATTTGATGATGTGTAATACTATTACCTGATGTGAAATCCATGGTGTTCTAGTATGTTGAAAAATCCTTCACCTCGAATTAAAAATACATTATTTTAAAATTTATGATGTGAAACCACTCTTCCCAAGGTGTAAACTTTCACATCATGAATACCCTTTCATGACTTATATCTAGTAATAGTTACACGGTGTGTAACCTAGTTATACAGTGTGAAAGTCTTTTTAATCAAGTAGAAAAAGCTGGTTAAAGATGAAAGTACAACAAATATCTGACTTCACCATTTTAGGTATCTTACCAATTCTTTCCTAGTCCTTTACAGACAATGGAAAAAAGGAAAACCATGAAGAGGATAAAAAAATACCTGATAGATCAGTAATAGGATCTTACAAACTCCCCACTATAAATAATTTTTGTCCTCAATAAGTCATGTAAAAGATGTAATCCATGGAAAAATATGAGTTCACTGCTCCTTCATCAATGACTCGTGTTCTATGTCTCCAACTCAACGACACCCTCATAAGGAAATCATGGAAGGTACAAGCATGTAATATATATGGATAATAGATATATGAATATTTTTCTTTGGTTTATGAGGATAAATGGGATAGAACCATTTAATTCTTTTAAAAAAAGTATCATCACTCAAAATAAAAGATCACTTGAACCATATTCTTATTATATAAATAAAAGGTACTTGATTATATGTAATGAAAATATAATAATTTATAGTAATGTTGATAAAGACCAAAAAAATAAAACTCATCTTTTTAATGAATTAAATAATCCTTGTCCATCTTTGAAGAATAGGTAATCACGACTAAATAAATGGTTAATAGATGAAAAAACATTGAAATTAAGTGGGGGGATTATCATAATGTGTTATCACTGTGTTGGATCTAGTGAGAAGAATATTCATTGGATTATAAACAAGTATCAATAACATTGTTAAAATTATGAAACTAAATATGGTAAAAAAATATTCCATATTATTTTTATTGATCTATAATATTGATAAGTGAAGGTAATGATTATTAAACATAATCCAATGAGGGGAAACTCTAGAAATGGGAACCCATGCATTGGTATTCTATATTAGTGATTTTGGATGGATGTTATAAATACCGAATGGTATCCCATTTCTAGATATGGAAAATAAAATAAAAAATTTAATTGAGATGACCAAGAACGTGAGTATATGAGATGTTCAGTAAAGTTGTAGTATTTTTTGTGAGGGTGTGGAAGTAATCTGAGTGGACCAATGTATCTCATTAATGTAGTGGGGATAGAAATTGTTTGAGGAAACATAAATGTGTGATTGACAGTGTTATGATAATTGTGTAACCCGATATTCTTACTGCTCCTCAATGAGGTGTTAACGCTGTCTCCTAGGGACCAAACTTGTTTGGTTTGTCTGGGCATGCTAAGTAAGTGGTAAATGTGATCAATGAATCATCTTTATTATATTATGCATACTTTATGATCAATGGGTCATCTTTATTATATTATGATTCTGCAATCTTACACTATCGTATATTTTGTGTAGGCACATTGTGATATACATGGATAAAAGTTGGATCACATTACCGAGGAACACACCTCAGTATGTTAAGGGTTTGAATGAGTTTTTAGATTTTGCGATTTCTAATCGATCCGTTGAAGGGAGAATAAAATGTCCATGTCCTGAATGTAAATTTAGAACATGGTTGAAGAGAGATGAGGTTTATGAACTTTTAATACTGAAGCAATTCCCTGATCAATATTTGTGTTGGATTTGGAATAGAGAATCGAACGTTACAGAAAGATTGAGCACTGATGTTAATCCACAGAATGAGGTTCCAAGTTCGTCGATAATGGAAAATGAAATGCAAAACCTAATAAATGATGCATTCATCACTGCAAGGCACCACTATCATCATCAAAACATATCAGAACAACCAGAAGAGGGTGCTACAAATTGCAACGTGACAAGTGATGTTATTGAGACTATAACCCAGGAAGATCAAGATTGTCACATATCATCAGATCCTCCTCTTGATTCTTTGGAGCCAAATGTAAGAGAAAACTTCACTGAGGAAAATGCGTTTCATGATTTAGTTGATGATGGAAATCAAGAGTTGTATTGTGGGTGTTTGAAATATTCAAAACTTTCATTTCTGCTGAAGTTGTATCACATCAAATGTCTATGTGGAATTAAAAATAAGGAAATGTCCATGATATTGGAATTGATACGTGATGCATTTACTGAAGCAAAAATCCCAGAATCTTTTTATGATATGAAAAAAGTTGTTAACAAGCTTGGTCTGAATTATAAAAAAAATACATGCGTGCCCCAATGATTGTATGCTTTATTGGGGAGAGGATTCAAGTAGACAGAATTGAAGGAAATGTTCTTCTTCTAGATGGCAGGCAAAGGGTGATGTTTGAAGTCTGAATGAACATAATTTCATGGAGAAGAAGAAGAAAATGAGCACACCTGCAAAGGTTTTGCGTTACTTTCCTTTAAAGCCTCGATTGCAAAGATTATTCATGTCATCGAAAACCGCCGAACAAATGAAGTGACATTCTGTAGATAATAACAATGATGGGTTAATGAGACATCCACGAGATTCCCAATCATTGAAGACATTTGATTCATTACATCCAGATTTCTCAGCTGATCCTAGGAATGTTCAATTGGGATTGGCTGCCGATGGATTCAACCCATTTGGGACTTTGAGTACAAGTTATAGCATTTGGACAGTTGTTTTGATCCCTTATAATCTTCCTCCGTGGATGTATATGCAACAATCATCTTTTATCATTTCAATGATTATTCCTGAAAAAAAGTGCCTGGAAATGATATTGATGTATACTTGCATCCTTTGATTGAATAATTGCAGGGGTTATGGAGTAACGGTGTTGATACATTTGATGTTTCTTCTAAAACAATGTTCAAAATGCATGATGATTTACTGTGGACCATTATGAATTTCCTGGGATTGAGAATTTATCTGGTTGGAAAAATTATACGGGTTTGGCTTGTCCCGTTTGTAACTTTGATTTTGAGCCCAAATGGCTACCTCACAGTAGAAAATGGTGCTTCTTATGCCATCGAGGATTTCTCGATGCATCTCATAGATTTCGGATGAACAAATCAAAATTTAATGGTTTCATTGATCGTAGACCACCTCCAAAGTTGTTAACCGGTTCTGAAATATTAACATAGCCTGAAAATGTTGAAATAGAATTTGGGAAGGTTCATCATTTGAATGATAGCGGAAAACGGGTCCGAAGTGCATCGTCAAGTGAAATCAGAACGCAACAATGGAAGAAAAAAAGTATATTCTTCAAACTTTCGTATTGGGAATTTAATTTGTTGCGCCACAATCTTGATGTGATGCATATTGAGAAGAATGTCTGTGATAATTTGATTTTCACATTACTTAATGAGCATGGAAAGTTTAAGTATCATATTAATGCTTGCAAAGACTTACAAGTAATGAACATAAAATGCGATCTCTGGCTAGATGAGAATGAAAACTATGCTCCAGCTATTTTCACAATGAAAAATAGGGATAAAGATACGTTCCTTAGAATTTTAAAGAATGTGAAGGTATCTGATGGGTATTCTAGTAACATCTCGAGGTGTGTTGACTTGAAGAATCGTAAGTTACATGGATTGAAAAGTCACGATTCACATATTTTGTTACAGTAGTTACTACCATTGGCATTGCGTATATTATTACCTGAAAAAGTTACTACTGTTGTACTCCAATTCTGAACATTTTTCAGGCAATTATGTGAGAAGGTTGTACATCCATTTCAGCTTGACAACCTCCAGGAGAGGATTATATTGACTCTTTGTGCAATAGAGATGATCTTTCCTCCATTTTTTTTACTATCATGATGCATTTAACTGTGCATTTGGTTGAAGAAGCTAAATTAGGAGGCCCCGTTCATTATAGATGGATGTATCCAATTGAGAGGTATTTTATTTATATGTTTTCCAGTTAAGTAAACAATTTTTGACATTTACATAAATGCATAATATTATTATTTTATTTCACAGATATCTTGGGCATTTGAAATCATATGTGAGAAATAAAGCTCAACCAGAAGGCTCTATTGCTGAAGGATATTTGGCTGAGGAATGTATTACCTTTTGTTCCAGGTATTTAGATGATATTGAGACAAGATTTAATCGAGTTGGACGTGTTGACGACACATCAACTCAATCTCAAATGCATCAGAAATCAAAAATATTTCCTGCTATTGGCCGATTAGTTGGGAGGACCTCAAATGTGACACTGACAGAATTGGAATTATTACAGGCACATAGATATGTGCTGCTGAATAGTGAAATTTCAGATCCATTTATTGAAGAGTCGAGGATACAAACAAAGAGACGAATAAGAGGCCGAACACGAAATGAGAAAGATATAACGAAAGCTGTGAATAAAGAGCTTGTAGAATGGTTTTCATGACATGTAAGTTCATAAATATTGCAATAAATATGAATATTAGTTTGAAACATACAATTTTTAAATCTATTAAATTATATTTCTTTTTTCAGATCATGAATACTGATACTCGAGCAGACTTGTCAGAAGATTTGATGTTTCTTGCTAGAGGTCCTATAAAGCAAGTTATAAAGTTCGACGCTTATAATGTGAATGACTTTAGATTTCATACAGTCGATCGAGAAGTGGGTTTGAAATCACAGAATAGTGGTATATTTACATTTGCTGAAGTGGGATACTATGGAAAGCTGCATGATATTATTGAATTAAACTACCATGGACATTTTTCTGTTGTTTTATTCAAATGCAAATGGGTCGATATTATCAGAGGTGTTAAAAGAGATTCATTGCAATTTACTTCTGTGAACTTCTCTCGATTGATGGATGTTGGTGATCGTGAAATGCATGTTCCATATATCTTTGCATCACAATAAAAAATGGTATATTATGTGAATGATGTTGTGGATGAAGGGTGGAGTGTAGTTACTCACGTAATACAAAGAGATTTGTATGATATGAGTGATGGAGTGGAAGATTTGACCTCTGAAATTGAATGTCATCAACAACAGGAAGCAGAATTATTTGTCCATCATGATATTGAAAATATTAGTCTTTCAAGGATGAATGAAGTGGATGAAGCAATGGAGAAGGAAACTGACATGATTGAAGGGGAAAATGATTGTATGTACAATTATTCATTCATGCAGCAACCACTTGTTTCATTTCTGCAGTCATTCATTATCATTGTTATATATATTTTGTTTGTTAGTACTGGGCATCTATTATCATTTTTAATTTTTTTTCTGCATAATTTTTTTTGAAATATATATTCTGAACTTAATTTTATTTGATTAAATGACAGGAATTCCAAGGAGGAAGCGGTATACCATTTCTTCTAGTTCTGCGACGGATGCCGATCCATCTGGGTCACTCCCCACGACATCTGAGGCACCAGCTGCCTACACCCCCGCACCATCTCCCCCTGCACCATCTCTCACACCATCAGAGGGCCTCCCATTAGAGGATGAGTCGTCGACTCCCCCTACAGGTGCCTCATCACTTGGGCGGCGACGGACCCCTTCCAGTTCATCCCGGACATACTGGAGGGTCACAGTCATAGGTATAAATTTTAATTAAATAATTTTATTGCATTTTGTTTATACTAATTGTTTTCTCATTGAAGATGAAAAAAATGAAACCATGGAGAAACACTTAAAAAGCTCAGATGTTTGGAACTTGAATGGCGAAAATATAGTCGTTCCATTTGATTCTTATGGAGTCCCTACAGATGATGCCGCGGGGTTACTTGGCCAGATTATAGGTCAGTTGGCAGCGGATCCCATTTCCCTTCCCATTTCATATGATGATTGGAGACATATGCCTCCAAACTGGAAAAATGAAGTTTTCGATTCTCAAATAAATGTAATTTTATTACATTATGGTTTAATTGAATGTCATGTTACTAATATGTTCAAAATGAATTTCTGTATACAGATGTTCTTCCACTTCACAGTTACTGATGTGATAGCACGAAAGTGGACATTGAAAAATCTTGGTAAAAAATGGAAATATTTAAAATGGAGATTGTGGTGTGATGTCAATGATACTTCGTTGACCTTGGAACAAATCTATGACAAGCTACCCAGTGGGGTACCGAAATAGCAGTGGAAAGTTTTTTTTGACAGGCATCGTGATGAGAATCGGATGGTATTGAAATATATATTATTATATTATCCTCATTTTACATTAATACATGTTTATTAAGAGGAAATGACATTGGATACATTACTGTTAAATTTCATTTTATTTATTTCAGGATCTCTCACGACAGAATGCATCTAACAGGGCGAAGCAAGTCATCCCTCACACGGCGGGCTCAAAAAGCTTTTCTAGAAGCCGAATGTCATTGGTAATATTTTAAATAGTTTAAATATTTATAATACAATATTATCTATTTAATATATTAAATTTTTGATTTATCTTTGCTTAATTCAGTCACAGAGTTTAGGGCATGAAGCCTCCCGGACTGAACTGTGGTTGGATGTTCACAGAAAATCAGATGGCTCTTTTGTTAATGAGCCTACCAAAGAAGTTGGGGTATGAAGTCAAATTTTTATTATAATAACTTATTATCAGTTTTTACTGTGTTAATATGTATTGATATTTTATTTATTGGTAAAAATTAAAGAACTATGGGATGCCAATCCTCGGCAGTCCTACTCAGTCTCCCAGGATGACCCGGTTGCTCAAGTCCTTGGCAAGGAGCATCCTGGTAGAGTGCACGGGATGGGTTTGGGACCCGTACCATCTGAGGTCTTTAGCAGGCCATCAGGGATTCCAGCTGCATCTACTCTTGGTTATAGTCAGTCCATACCTAAAGATGCTCAGAGGGAGATTTCTTCGCTACTAGTCACAGTTGAAGACCAAGGGGCTCAGATATCCGCTATGCAGAAAGAGTTGACT
Source organism: Viscum album (assembly GCA_963277665.1). NCBI lineage: Eukaryota > Viridiplantae > Streptophyta > Magnoliopsida > Santalales > Viscaceae > Viscum > Viscum album. Next base: position 259,686,783 of record OY728150.1, read on the forward strand.
GATTTATATCAGCAGATGAGAAGATATGCCCCCAGTGGTAGTGCACCGAGTGGTGGTGAGCAGGTAAATCACAAAAAATCAAAATCATTTAGTTTGCAAACTTTTATTAGTTTTAAGTTTAATTATAAATATGCAACAATATTTAATTTTCAATATAAAGTTCTTACAGGTGGCAGTAGGAGATGGAGGTGGAGAGGGTGACGATGCATCATCAGACCATGAGTAGTATTGTTGATGTATTGAACAAATATGGGAAAGTTTGGTTTGTATATATAACATGTGTGGTGTATGGAACCTTTAAAAAACCATTGGTCTTGGACGAGCTTCAGTGGCTAACCTTGAATGATCACAATAACCTCAGGTGGTAAAGAGAATGATGTGTTTATTTCATTGGTTAGATGATCTATGGTAATAATCTCTTTGATGTTTCTGTTGTAAATTCAGCATTGTGAATTGGACTCATTAGGGTGTTGCATGTCCAAACAGCCATGTTGAATGGATATCACTAGATAAAGATGGTTTTCTGAGGTGATTTTCATGATCATTAATAGTTTTTATGAGGCACGTAACCACATCACATGAAAACCAATGCAACTCCCTTCCCATGAAGCTTCCCTCTTTTCTAACTTTTATTTTATGAACATATTGGGAGATTGTTATATGAAATGTCATATGATAAAAAAGAATAATTAGAGGGGTTTTACATGATTAATTGGGCTATTTTATGGGGCTTCACATGATCAGGAACAGATCACATGAATTGCATAACCCCTTTGCATGATGTTCCTAAGGTCATGTGATCATGAGCCTCATTGAAGTTCACATGCTCCTTGTGACCTAGGTGATTAATCTATATGTATAAATGCTACAATTTTCTTTCCTTTGGGTATATATTAATACCTATGCTTTGGGTATTTCTTTGTTCCTAAAATATACAATTCTCATTTGGCTAGCGTAAAAAATCCCCCCCCCCCCCCACAAAAGTGATGTTCGAAGGAACAAGGACTCAGTTATGAGGTAGGAAATGACTTCATGAGTCTCTTATTATTTCTATGGTTGGAATTCAAAACATATTTTGGTCTTCTATAAGTCCATTCATATTCCTCGAGGTTCCCTATAAATAGGGGGTGAGAGGCTGGTCAATTGACCGGTGACATGAATCTCCATAGCTCTCAAAACCTCCTCTCTCGTGCGATCATTTTGCAAGACAACTTTGCATGACCTCATCACAAGAACCATACAAGAGACCTAATCATGTGATCATGTCACTTGACCTCTTTGTGTGATCACCTTGTCTAAATAACTCACTTAATCAATCCATGAACTGATCAATGGTAATTTATTTGAACTTTTATGCACACCCTTGGCCATTAGTCTATCTTATGTGATTCAGTTGTCTCTTGAGTATTTTTTTCATGATCTACTAATCTTTATGTGATTCATGTGACCTTCACATGGTAACATTATTATATGTATTAAGAAAAATAATGTGATCAAAAGATGTTTTATGGGTTATGTGATTTTCGTGACCTAGAATGGATCATGTGGTCCACGTAATGTTTTCCATGTTATGCACTTATTTTGTTTGATTAGCACAACTGATTCTCTCTTAATGGTTACATATCTTCTAATATATTCTCTATTCTCTTTAAATATGTCCTCTATTTCTCAAATGTCTTCTTATATGGTAGACTGTAGAGACCTTATTTCCTGGAACCATAATGTCAATCATCGATACAAAGTATTTTATAATAACGATGTTTTAAAGGTTCTTATTCTGACTGAACATCAAACCATTTAATCCTCGTTCCTCCTCCTTATAGGACAAACGACTAGTAGTGATCCCTCCCCTCTCTTCTTTGGCACATTTTGATCCATACACTTTAATCCTTTATGGAATCAAATATTTTCAATTTTGATCATCTCTAAACTATAAGTATAAATCCATGTGACCCCCAATCTCTTGTTTCATTTGATGTTATCTTGTGTTTCATTCTAAATCCATAATTTTAGGTATTTTGTATTCTTTAGGTATTCTTATTGAGTTGGATCAACTTTTTCATCAACATTAAATGAAAGGGTGTTTATGAATATTGCGTAGGTGGTGCATAAATTTTCTCCTCATTATATATATGTTGTATGTGTTGTTTGATGCACAAGTGTAGAAGGGAAGGTAACAATGGATCAGGATGGAACAAAATTAGATTTCCTCATAGATGAGATTCAGGAAAGGTTTGTTAGGGCTGTGTAAGGTCCTCTGGTTTATAATTATTAATCATGTACATCCATGAATTAAATTGAAATTGGTGGTGGAACTTGGAATGATAACCAATAGGGGTATGTATTAATGTGAAATGATAATATCTTAAAAGTTATTTAAAGAAATTCCTCAATGATGGTGAATTATATACAACATAATTGATAGTGGAGATATTATCCAAGTAAGAGTGACTTGAGTAAAATGGTGTATATTTTTGGTTGGGTGTAATTAAATTCTTGTTATTACTTGGTCCTTTAGTTGGGTTTCATTCCAATGATGTTTCTATATTGTTAATTAGGTTTGGCATAATGATAACCATTTCTTTGGCATGCTATATAGGTTGGCTATTTTTTAACCATGTTGAACACTTTATAATAAGTTGTATAAGATGCCAACTATCATTCTTATTGGTATATGGGTTGGGTGTGATTCTAGCCAAATTTTTGTGGTTATGTAGGTTATACATGATTCTGACAATTTATCTTGGTTTTTACATAGATTGGGCATAATTCCAAATATTCCTATGACTTCCTATATGGGTTGGGTGCAATTAAAACTAGTGTTCTTGTTAGTTACATGGGTTGAATGTAATTCCAACTATTGTTATTATTTATTATATGGGTTGGGTGTAATGTTAACCATTGTTATCTTCATGTATATATGTTGGGTGTAACACCAAACCTTCTCTTCTTTGATAGTTGTGTTGGGTGTGATTAAAACCATGAATGTTTTTAGTACTTGTGTTGGGTGTGATTAAAACCATGAATGTTTTATTATTTATAAGCATAAATGATATTTTTTTTTCGGGTCAGCATTTCGCGGCGGTTTTAACCGCCGCTAATGTTTTACCACTTATACATTTAGCGGTGGTTAAAACCGCAGCGAAATCACGCCAGAATTAGCGGCGGTTTTAACCGCCGCTAAGCAGGCGCATGACACGCCTGAATTTCACGGCGATTATAGCCGCCTCTAATTAAATAGCCCGTAAAACCACCGCGAAATGAGGTACTACGAAACTTTTCTTTGACCACCGCGAAATGCATAAAACCGCCGCTAATAGATTGCCGACGCCCCGTTTCACGGCGGTTTCTGTAAACCGCCGTCAAACCATATAGCGGCAGTTTAAACCACCTCTATATGAAAAAAAACCACCGGTAAGAGGCGGTTTTCTTGTAGTGTCTATTGGGGTACCAAATAGTGGACTGAATAGTGTATGAGAAAAACTTAGTTGGTCAACACCAGCATGTATAAACAAACTAGTTTGATAAGAAGTATGTGAAATAATGTGAGAAACGAGTGTATAAATTAATTAAAAAAAATTATTAAAATACAACAAAAACATTCCTTGGAACTATGATAGAATATCTCGAAGCATTTCTCACAACCATTCTGACCATAACCATATAACCATGGTGAAACATAACCTGCTTCAATGCCAAGGCAGAATGTCTCTAAGCATGTATCACAGTCATGCCAACCATAACAATATACCCATGGTATAATGAATCAATGGGCCAAGCCCGCTATACAATTATCTCAACATGTGTCAAGGAATAATTTTATATTTAAGCATTACAACATGTTCCATGGCATAGCCCTATATATAAGCATTATAACATGTTCTAGGGTCAAAAGGACATATGTAAGAATTATAGTTTGTGTCAAGTAAAAGCTTGATATATAAACATTACAACCTTTTTTAGGGTCAAAACACGTTATATAATCATTAAAGCATGTTTCAGGGTCACAACCCTGTATATAAGAATTACAACATGTGTCACAAGTTCATTTCACAATAGTAAGCATATCACAATATTACCATATAAGACCAAATGGTTAATTATACTAATTATGATTTTCCTTTAAATTTACCCATTTATTCAATTAATCAACTAATACATTTTCCAAGGAGAATCTATAACAAGAAAACAATTGAATTACATATCATTCTAAAATCATATGTAATCCATATCCAATCCATAATTTTCAAAGGTTTACTCACCCAACAGGTATCCATAATCCAGGTCACATCATCAATTGAATCCAAATGGATCCAATAAAGAATCCAACATAGTATTATCAACATTTTATTCAATTAATTAATTATTTTTCACATGTGTTAGCCTAATCACAACATTTCATACACTTGTAAATTTCAAAATAGACCATATGTTTAAGATTTAGACCCCTAACTTTAACGGTGAAGAAAAAAATGATTCCAATGATAAACCCTAATGATGAAGAAGGTGCAGAAGATACTAAAGAGAACCTAGATAAAAAAATAATCAAGGTCAAAACCAATAATTCTCACAATCAAGTGATTACACCACAATAGTTGGAGAATTAAGGGATAGAAGGGAAAAACTAACAAAAACCACTTACTAGGGATATGATGCTTGATCGAGATGTACGAATCAAGAGAGGTGCTCCAAAATAACCCAGAAGCTACCATAGGGATGATAGGATAAATTTTTAAATTCAAATGAGGAATAATCAAATGCAAGAAACACTTAAAACTGTAGGTAGGGAAATTAAACGATGCGCATTTCAGTTATGCATCTTATATTTTTTTAGATGGATACGCTGAAAAACACATCATCTTAGTTGAATATTTAATTCACTTGAACATTACAAGATGTGTAATGTCTTCATGATGTGTATTTATTTCACATCATGAACTAGGCTCACTGCTTATGCCTAGAAACAGTTACACATCATGTATGTTAATTACATGGAACATAATTACTCTGAAAATATCATACAACCCATTTTCTATGGGAAAGAACCTGAAACACCTTTAAGGATTCTCAACTTACCAAGAAACATTGGTAACACTTGAACCATTGATACCCTAACCCTATTAATTCAAATAAACATACATCCCTATACTTTAATTCATTATCCCCAACAAAGGCTCTCCATATGGATCCTCTCCATTTTTCTTAAGTTTCCTTGAAACCTAAATCTATGTTTATTCAAACAAATATAAATCCATTGTGAAACACGACCACCATGGTTTAAAGATGAGGTAAATCTCAATTGAAATATAAATTAATTAAAAACTCAGATAGAGATATACATGAAAAAATATGGCATCTTAAAAGAGTGGTACCCTCTAATGTAATAGGGAACGAGTCTTATACCTACTAAGTGGTACCCCCGATGCACTAGGGTGTGAGTCCTTTATATTATGATTGGACCCCCCTATGAAATTATGGTGAAGGTCCTCTATCTATCAAGTATCACCCCCCGGACACAGTAGGTCGTGGGTCATATACCCAATGAGTTGTACCCCCTATTGGATAAAGCATGGTTCCTTTACCCACTGAGTTGTACCACCTATCAGATAGATAACATATCCTCCTTACATTGAATGGTACCCCTCCCCCCTATGAAATTTGGGTGTAGGTCCTCTATCCACTGAGTGGAACCCCCTGATGGATCCGGGAATGGGTCCTCTACATGGATATAGTTTCCCCTCAATTGTGTGGAAAAGTGGTGAGGTGAATACCCTCTACATGGTTAATTATTTGGACAGACACACGAGATACTGGGCAATGTTGAAAGAACTTTTGGAACTGTTATCACTCTTTTCCTAGACTGGGATGTGAGATGGAGATCCCATTATATCTCGTTTGGGTTTCTTTTGTTTGAGTGTATATATATATATATATATATATATCTGTATTCATGTCATTGGATTGGTTTACTCACTTGTTTTGAGTTGAGCGATCTATCTATTCCCATCATGTCTCTTACTACTACCCCTTCATCTTTTGGGGTGTCCTACTGGGTATATATATACTCAACCCTACACGAGCTTTACCCACATGTATCTTTTGGACCACATATAGTGCTCATATCTTGGAGATTAGAAGATGGGATCTCTCAGAATATTACTTTTCTAGTTTTTTTAGGTTGGGACATCTATCTGATTAGGTGTGTATTTTTATCCTTTACTTTTTAGTTTACACCACTATAATATTGTGCTCCCTAGATATTTTTCATACTTGGTTTATATTCTAGTTATTTCATCTTTTTTTATTGTTCCTCTACATGTCTTCATTGATATGGTTAGGTGTGTGTGCATTCAAGTTTTTTAGGAAAAGGCATACCATACTAGTTATTCCTTTTAGCACTTTTCATCAACCCTTGGCCTATAGAGGTGTTCTTGGGGTAGTTGTGACCCGAGATCTATTGGGTCGGGTTATGATAGATTGGTATTAGAGAAATTAATCCCTTTAGATAGTGTTTGGAGTAGTCCCCTTACATTTATTTGGTTTGAAATTTGGGAAACAAGGTCAAAGTGTCTCGAGTGTGACTTTCAGGCCAGAGAACCCAATAATAGAACTGGTTGCTAATATATACATTCATCGGGACTCTGATTAGCTTCTTGTCAACTCAACAAACATTGGATGTAGGTATAAGTGGTAAATTCATTATATAGGATTTATTATTTGACTATCCTTATTAAGTTATCTCCCCATTTTATATGTATTCTCATCTGACTATGGTACACCTTGATTAAATTTTCAAGATGCCTTTGTAATAACACCCAGCTTGGTCACCAGTTCCAGAATGTGGCAATGATCTGATGAGTGATGAAACCTCATTTTAGGGGTCCATCCTATGAGATCCTTCCTATGGGTGGATAGGTAGTAGAACCACCACTTGTTGAGTAGTCAATCATTCCAGAAGAGTAGGCTGAGGATTCACACAAGCTTAGCATAATTTGTGAGTTCCAGCACTAGAGTTTACTGAGGTTCTGTAGTAATCTAGATCCCTTGAAAGCATAGGAATGACTATATTCATTGATAAGTGTGTTTAGAATTATCCAGACCCCAACTAATCAAGTGGTTGTGTTGGAAACCGACCTTTTCCATGGAGCAGTTAGGTGTCGATGAAGTCTTGTTAAATAGATGCACGATTAGTAGATACACTCATGGCCCCGACTTCCAGCATTTATTTTATGAGGAGTACTACCCCTCCTACTTTCACTTGGTTAAAATTCATGAGTTTCTGTAGCTTTAGTAGGGAGGGATTAAAGTTTCATCATATGCCGTGAGGTTTATGGACCTTACTCAGTACTCCCTAGATATAATATGGGATGTCTACTTCTAAGTATGAATGTTTGAGCAAGGTCTCCATATAAATATATGTGTCAGTGTAGTTTCATTATGAATTCCCACCTATGCTTGGGCGTTGGAGTGGGAACCGGTGATAGGGAGCTTCCTTTCAGAGGGACACCATGTATCTTTAGCTGGCGGTGAGAATTTTAGAGCTAATTCATCTGTAGGAGCTAGCTGACACCAGTCAACAAGATCTTGGTGATGTAGACCTCCCCATGACTAGAATTAGGCACATGGTCATGTGGAATAGGGACCATGAAGAGTACCAGGGTATCCCAAAGAGGGGTGTTGCTATACATGTGATGGTTTAGGTCACATGGAACATGATTGACCGACCCGGAATACTAAATAGGGAAGATAGATAGCGAATGTTACTCCATGGAATGTGAAGAACCATGATCATGGATCTACCAAGTGTGGGAAGGGTGGTACCTAGAGAGGAAGATCTAGTATAGGAGCAGGTAGAGCTTTAGGAGGATAAGCTATGGGTGGTGACAACATTATGAGATCCTTCTACCACCACCACCAGGCGACCCATGTCAGGCTCAGATGGTTGGCGGTCGGGGCCGTAAAAAGATTCAGGGTATAGTGTAATATGACCCAATGACACATGATATGATTATAGATAAGATATATGTTTTTTATAATCTTTATTTAGTATTATTATACACATATGTGAGTCATTCCTTCATCTATGTACTCCTAGTTCAATAGATAGAGCTCCCAGTTAAGGCATTATCCCAATAGATTTTCCTTGAGGTTCCTACAGGGAACACTTCTTCTATATATTTTATATGTTGGGAGTACGAGTTATCGCTTGGTGGATAGAGTCTATAGTTTGACCTTTTGGTCTCTATGATGTAACCTTATGACGTCATCTTGGGTATGGATTATTTATCCATAGTGTGATCCTAGATTTACTATCACCACAGATGAGTCAGATGCCTTTACACTGATGGGATGAGATTCTCCTTTGTGGGAGAGAGTGATCTCATGGAAAGGTGAGTGGGTTTTGTGAGTAGAAGGTTGAATACCATTACCCATCAGTTGGATACTATATGACTTAGTGTAGCGTGATCTTCAGGTATCTAGATTCCTTCATTCATAGAGGATTTTATGGATGTCATCCCAGGGGGAATTTGAGGACTACCTCTAAGATATTAGATGGAGTTTTGTATCAAATTTCCTATCAAGACCACTCTTATATCTTATGTGGAATATCAGATAGCCCCTACCAATCTATAGGATTTTCAGTTTTAGTTGGAGGACCTTTGAGATAAGGTTTTTATCAGACCTAGTGTCCCCCTAAGAAGCTCCAGTGTTGTTCATGAAAAAGGTGTACATGAGCTTAAGAATTTGTGGGATTATCGTCACATGTACTAGACCATGATAAATAATGAGCACTCCTTTCCAAAGATTGATGAACTATTTGACCAGTTGGGAGGTGTGAGATGGTTCTTGAAGATCTATCTCAGGTTTGGATACCACCACTTGAGAGTTCGAAAGGATGATATTGCAAATTTTTCATTCCAATTTCACTTTGGAAACTATGATTTCTTGTTGATTCCCTTTGGTGAAATGAATTCCCCCACCGTGTTTATGAATTTTATGAACTAGATCTTCCATCTGTTATTGGACCATTCCTTTTTTTCTTCATAGAAAACATACTCATATACTTTGATTCAGAGGAGGACCATGCATAGCACTTAAATATTGTCCTAGATTTGCTTTAGGAGAACCAAATTTTTGGTATTCTCTCAATGTTTTAGTTCTGGATTCACGAGGTTCACTTCTTGGGGAATTTTATTTCTGATCATGTATTAGATGTGGACCCAGAAAGATCGATGCAGTGCTTGCTTGACATCCACCTAAAGGCATGACATAGATGCAGAAATTTCTTGGATTGGCAGGGAACTATTTTAGGTTTTGGGAAAACTTTTCTAGGATTTCATACCCTTTGACCTCTTGACACAAAAGTGCAGCCATTTACATGGAATGAGCAGTTCTAGAGGTTCCTCAAGCAGTTGAGGATGAGGCTGAAGTGTGATCCTATTTTCAGACTACTAGAGGAGAGTGTGGAATATCCAGTTTATTATAATGCCTCAGGAGCTTGGATTGGTTTCATGTTGATGTAGATATAGTAATTTATCCTATATGGGTCGAGGAAGTCGAGACTCTATGAACATAAATACGTGAATCTTGACCCAAAGATGACAACGATAGTCTTCGTTCTAAGGATTTATAGGCACTATATTTTCGGGAATGCTTTATTGTTTACTCAGACCATTAGAGTCTCAAGTACATCTTCATAAAGAGATACATGAACATAAGACAGAGGTGCTGATTGGATTTCCTATATCACTATGACTTTTAGATATTCTATACTCGTTGGAAGGGAAACATGGTCGAAGAATCCCTTAGTAAGATGTCCCAGGCTCATTTGGTGTAGGAGGTGTCTGAGTAGTTGGCTTCCTTACAGCTGACCCTAATTGAATAAGAGTGTGCATATTTTCTTCAATAGATGGTGTTGAATCCTACAATGCTTCAGTATATGAGAGATTCCCAATTAGGAGACATCGAATGCGAGGTCTTGAGTGACCAGATATCCCCAATATATTTACCAAATGGATTTTCTGAAGGATGGAGTCATTCCATCTATCTTTTAAGGATAAAAGGTTCTTCCAATCATAATACAGGATGAGGTGATGAGAGAGTTTCACACATATCCCTTCACTGTACATCCCATTGTGAGAAAGATGTATAAAGAACTTTAGTGGAATTTTGGTGGGCCAACATGAGATAGATCATGGATGAGTTCATCTCATGGTGCCTCATCTGTAAGCAGATGAAGGTTGAGCACCGAGTCTCGACAGGTTTGGTGTATCCCATTGATACCCCAAAGTGGAAATGGGATGACATATCTATAGACTTCATGAAAGGTATTCCTCAGACAATGAGAGTCCATGATTCCATTTGGGAGATAGTTAACTAAATCACGAAGTCAGAACACTTCCTTTCTATCATGGGTTCCTTCGAATTTTGTATCCTACTCTGATGCATGGTTCACATTGAATTTTTTAAGAGGCCTGCAGGTGGAATTTAGGACCCAGAAGAGGATGAGTATAGCCTTTCACCCCCAAATGTATGGTAAGACTGAGCACACTATCTAGGTGTTTGGGGATATAATAAGGTCATGTGTATTAGACTTTGTATGGAGTTATAAGGATCAATTTCCATTGGTAGAGTTTGCGTACAACAAAAACTACCAATTTACTATCGGCATGACACCATTGGAGGCCATGTATGGGAGACCATGAAGGTCACCATTATACTAGATAGAGATTAGCGTGACATATCTTTTGGGTCAATAGATGGTGCAGGTAAAGATGGAGAAGGTTCAGGTCATCTGTGAGCAGATGAGGATATTCTAGAGAAAGTAGAGATCTTACACAGATCGATTTCATTAGCCCTTGGCATTTGAGTAGGGAGACAACATTTTCCTGAGAGTCTCCTCACAATGATGATATTAGAGATTTGTCTTTGGAGGAAATCTATCCCCGAGGTTTATTGATACATTTGAGATCTTATGTAGGGTTGGAGAGGTTGCTTACCACCTTTATCTACCCCCATCATTAGAGCGGGTGCACAATGTATTCCATGTGTCATAGTTAAGGATATACGTGTATGACCCTGCACATGTTATTTAATGGGGTGAGTTGCATATCTAGGATGGAGATACTTTTATGGATCACCTAATGAAGATCGAGGATCATAAGGATAGAACCCTATGTGGGTGGACCATCCCTTTAGTTCGAGTGATGTGGCAGTATGGGAGCATAATGGAGAGCTCCTAGGAGCAGGAGAGCCAGATACAGGCTCTGTATCCTAAGTTTTTTTTAGTTTTACTTTTTAGGGATGAAAATGTTGAATGAGGTAATGATGTGGAGGCACTATTTTTGTCTTGTAATACTTTTAAATATTTCTAGATATATTTTCAGTGACATTCACTGAGACAATGTGAGATTCCAAGTATATTTTGGATTCTGATGTAGCTAAAGAAGTAGTTTGGATAGTTAAATTCAAAAGCATGACATGTTTTCTAATAGTAAAGTCCCAATCACCCTGTACTATGCTAACACCAAAATGTTGGATCTTGTAAAGGATTCGAGGTCACATCATATGAAAAATCACATACATCATAAGTATCATATCATGAGGTATTTTTCTAAGATAGGTGACATCCTAATAAGTAGAGTTTCCAGATAATATAATGAGGTTGATGCATTGATTAAATTCATATATTATTAGAATCATGAATATCATGTGAGATATGGAAAATTAAATGTTATTAGTAGTCAACTATAATCTAAGTTGGGTTTATTAGAGTTGAAACCCAAGAAACAAATAATTTGTATTTTATATTATTTATATATTCAATGATTTTAATATCAATAAATAATTTACGACACATTGATTTTTATTTTTCATAACATCATTGTGGTAATGTCCTAGAGTATTTGTTGCATTGAAAATATCATAGTAGTTACCTAATATATTGAGAACCTTTAAATGTTGTGATGATATTCTTAAAAAATATATCATATGGTCATATGATGTCATCTTATTGGACACAAATGATGTGGACTATTTGGGGTTAGATAGTTATAGGAAGATAAGACTTCATCTCATGATTTTCGCACATGGTAATCTCTACAACTATAGATTATGAGGGTAGACCCACCAATAGGAATTCTATATATTATGTGTCATTAGATATTACTATCTATGAATGTGTATAATGAACCTTAGATGTTAATATTATTATAAATTCAAATCATAGGTCATTTACATATATGTATTTTCGTAAAGTATGATGACATATGTTCAAAGAAAAGTTGGATACGTTGGTTTTACTGTGGGTGATATGTTATTAATGAATAAGTAAAGAAAGGATTTTTACCTTGCATCTGTATGAATATTGATACATTGACCCTTTGATTGAAATGAAACATTCAGATAAAAATCCATGTCCATGGTGTGTGGATGGGTTCATTTTAGGAAGTCAAAAAAACATGCATCAAGCATATAGGTTGATGACACGAGTACGAAACCTTATTTTAGATAAAATTGATGCCTTTATGTGTTGATAGTTTCTAAAATTGGAATTTAGGTGGACCCACCTAATGCCACTGAGGAAGAGACCTAAAGGGTCGCACACTTAGTGCTTATATTAATCTCAATTAAATTCTATTTGAATTTAATTTTTGAGATAAATGTTATTCTCTAAACTGAGGAATAATATGTATTCAAGAATTATTGATCATGTATATCAATCATTATTTTATGTTAGTTTAAAATAATAACATATATTTATTCTCCATACCATAAATATTATATGTATTTTTTTATTTAATGAATAATATTTATTATTCATGGTTTGGTAAATAACTAGGAGGAAACACAAACTGATTTATCGAGTCTAGTGGGAAGGATATATGTAATACCATTTAAATAAATAAATAATTATTTATTTTAGGAATGAATTTTTTTTATCCATGAGACATGCACACATCAATGAAATAGTAATAATAATAATATTATTATAAATGGGATTCTCTAAGGTTTATGAGAATAATTTAGGGCATATGTACAATTATTTATTCCCTAGCATTGATTTATAAATACCATGATATATCATTTACTAGGAATTGGTGTGGTTGTTCACAACACATCATTTCAAGTGATTCTCTAAATCCGATAGATAAAATACTATTGAATTCTCTCATCAAATGAGAGAAATAATCCTTATCTTCCCTCTCTGATTTCAAGAGAACAAGAAATCCTTCAACCTTAAGGGATTGTGTAGAGATCATGGGAAGAGACAGAGGATGATTCATACTACTAAACTAATGCCCATAGTACCATTAATTACTCTTCAAAATCAAAGGAGCATGTTTGGATCACCATTAGAGAGATCATACTTTAGATCCTATAGATGAAATGATGGAACAATCAAACAATGGTTCAAATGATCAACATATTTTTCGAAGAAATAATCTAAATATTGAGAGGATTATTAATTTAAAATTAGTTATAAATTTTATTTGGAAGATCCTGAATATTGTTTTTAGATTCTTGAGTTATGATTTTTCAGTTATAATTATTATCCATATCATTCTTCATCATATTCTTATGATTTATTCATTGGATTCAATGAAAAACCATCATTACAAATAGGCTTGACTAGATTTTGATATTCATGTAACAAATAAGAAGAAACTGAAATATGGATAAAAATCATTATTCTTACCTAAATGTTTCCAGAAACAAACTCCTGCTACCACATAAAGGAAGAACAACCAATATGGGGGACTAATTCCAAAACATAGTTGAAATAAATATTAGGGGTTTTATCCACTACCATAAAATAACATGAAACAAGATGAAAAAATTCATAGTACTTTAGTTTCACTAAGAGGTATGCCATTAATATACTCAAAAATGAATTTGGAAAAGTATTAAAGGAAGCATAAAAATGATATGGAGAGGGATTACGAAGAGGCTCTTAAGGGTGATACAACCTAAGAATGAGAGAGAGAACTTGAGAAAAGGTATTTAATTAGTTAATTATTTGAATAAAAGATACCATTTTAATCCTTGTAAAAAAACTAATCTAATTCCTATCAAGTACTGATGTAAGGATATTGGGTACCCAGTTTCCCTGCTAAAATAATTTTTAGTAACATCAGATACCATCATATAGTTGGTACCCAATGACTCGGTACCTAGTTCTATAACTCCACAACCTCTACCTCTCCCTTCCTATATCTCTCCATTAACCTTCAATTATTATTAAAATCCCCATATTCATCACTCTTACAAATAAAACATTGAACGTTAAAGGAAAAACTAACCCATGATGATGAGAGTTATTACAAAAGGAAACTATTATTGTAAAGTATACATGTAAGGTGATAGTTGAGTTATGTTTGGACTAATTATCAAAAGTGTAGAATGTTGGTCTCCCTACATGCCACCTTGTGAGAGTTAATATCATAAGAATTGGTATCCATGGCATAAAAATAAATTTGATGAAATTTCATTAAAAAAATCTAGAAAGTTTATATATCTATAAAAACACTACTATGGTTTAATCAAATATAATATCACATATTAATTCTCTAAAAACATTATTTGAAAAAGAAGTATTTTTAGACGATGAATGAATATAAAAAAATAGTTTTTGCTTATTTTATAAAGATTGTATAAAATGATTTAATTGTGTTAGAAACATTATAATAGATAGTGGTTTACCCTTTTTAAAATGTGTTCACATGATCAAAGTACACCATTAACGACTATACATTTTATATGAAAAATCATGACAAAAACAATAGTTTAGAATAACGATGTGATTTTTTCCACTGAATCAATGCATATTTCTAGTGAAAAATTAAAAAAACCAATATATGTATCAATTTCATATTATGGAGTTTTTGAAGATATATATGGTATTGATTATATTAAATTCAAAGTAATAGTGATCAAGTGTAATTGGGTTTAAGGTAAAAATGGTGTTAAAAATGATAAATTTATATTTACACATACATATTTAAAAATATTAGAAGAAAAAGGTGACCCTTTTATCATGTAAACGCATGAAAAACAATTCTTTATATATTTGATGCATCAAATGATTATTATTTTTATCAGTTTACAAGGAATAAAATGGAATTTTGTTGATTAAAGTCTTGACAGTGTTGAAAATTTATATGAGATTTATTCATCCCTGACTTGATCATCAAAGGATACTAAGGATTATGAATTAAACATGGTTCATGCTACATAGAATGGCCAGGTTGATAGCATATGGTAAAATAATATTTAAAAAATATCTCAGTAGTTTTGGTACTGTAAATCTATTTCAGTTTACTTTTCAATGTTTTCAAGTTGAGAAGTATAATTTACTACTATTATAATTATTCAAATTAAATATTTTTTATAAATATTTCGGATTAATTTCCATATTTTTTGATAAGTTTTCATTGATTATGTATTGTATCTATGATATAGTAAGTTTATTATATTTTATCTTTGATATACCATAACTTTGATGCAATTCATCACTGAACATATTGGTATGAAAATATTTTTGGGCGTATTTATTTGTTTTTACTAGTATTTTTTTTGTTTTTTATGTTCCCCATTTTTTTTATTTATATAAAAATAATTTTAAAAATTTAATTTATCACAATGATTATTAGAAAAATTGATGTGATATATGTTATGATATATTATTTCACATAGGTTTTTAAATAATTGATGTGAAAAATTATTTTTCCTGATAGTTTCCTAAAACCCAACATGAAAAATTTGTTTTAATGTTAAAAAATGAATTTTAGTTGACCCTCATATTTTCTAAATTTGATGGAGTATTTGATATTTATTTTTTAAAAAATCTATGATGGGCAATATATATTCCATCATATTTATAAAATAATTGAAATCTAAGGATGTTTATTTTTAAAAATAATATTCATGTATACTATATTTGATAATAGGATATTTAATACCTAGCATTGAAAATATTTCTTTGTGATGTTTATGAAAATTGATGTTAAAAATATATTTACCATGTCTCTTGCAATGATATCATTTCATAACCTATGGAAAAAATGTGACATTAAAACCCCCTTTTCACTAGTGCTTTCAAAAGAAAATATATTCACTACCACAACGTATGCTTTTATCAGTGATAAAATATACCCTTTATCACCACTTTAAAAAATACTAATAAAAATAATCATAAAATAATTTCTACTTTTATCAGTTGTAATATTTCATTGATAGAAGTGTTCTTTATGAAAAAGAAATATAACACAAAACACACTAATTGTACAAAAATGTAGATGAATAAATTAGATCAAATGAAGAACACAATGTTAATTAATAACATGAAGATAACATGAATAAAATAGACTAGACAACCTTCAACAACCAAAATAAAGAATGATTATATTTTAAATTTATATTTGAAAAAACAAATGTGCATAAAAAATGTTATGAGTGCCTCATATTCTTGATCGAAGAACTTCTAAAGTAGATTTGGATATCATTTTTGATATTAGGATTCAACTCTTCATATATAGATCTAGAATTCATCGAAAAAATAATCACACTAAGTGGTTTCTTCATGAAAAAACTAGATATAAATATTTTATTAGGGTTTCAATGAGTATAGTAACGAGAAATTTTGAGCAAGAACTTTTTTATAAATTTATATGTGTTTTTTATAATGGTGAAAATAAATGTGTATAGAAATTAATATCCTCATCCAACAAGTAGTGATATATGTGTTCAATTTTTTCCCTTTTGTAGTTATTCGGTGGCATAAAAAATTTGATTGGATACGGGAAATATTTGTTCCATTCACATAACATTTTATCAAAACATATCCAATTACATGAGATAAAGCTACGGTGGAAGCCTATCAAGGAAACCATAACATAAATAGTACATGTTATAGACCATGAACATAAAATATAAATATCAAGTTGAGCTTGTTACCGATAAAAAATATATTCATTTAATTAAATTTAATTATGTACATGATATTCTTAAGTCACTTACCCCTATCTTGTTATTAGTAATCAAAATAAATAATAATATTTTTTTGTATAAATATTTAAGATTAATAAGTCAATAAACACTACTATAAAATAGGCCTTTAACAGTGCCTGAAATGTCCTTTATTAGTGCTAGAAAAGCGCTGACTACCTGAGCGAGATTAAAACCCATGGTCTTTTATCATCACTAAAAAATAATTAATAAAGTGTTCCATCGGCACTTATAGAAGCGCTGATAAAGTGTACCTTTATAAGTGCTTTTAAAAAAACTTAAAATTTTTCCTTTATCAGCCCTTCTAAAAGCGCTGATAAATGTTTCCTTTATCAGTGTTTTTAAAAGCGCTAATAAAGGGCCATGCTATAGTTTGTTGCAATAACACAATGCAACACCAGTGCAATGTGCTGTAACAGCACACCGCATCGCCCAAAACACACCGGATATAAAAAAACAAGTCCCAATACAGAATTTAAATAAAATAAAATTTACAACAAAAATAGAAGAAAAAAACACTATACTATATACATTTCAAACATTGGTTTATAAATTACATAAATAAAAATTATTAAATACATTAAAAAAATTAATATTCATTTTTCTTTTAATCTTGACCTTGACTCATGCTATTTCCAAACAAACCACCCCTTATCAAGAAAAAAAATGCACTTTTAAAAGTAAAAAATTCTTTTTTTGTAATAATATAAAGAAATAAATTAATAGAAAGTGTTATTTTTACTAAAATTGATGTCAATTTTAAATAAAAAGATGAACTTAAAGTTATAACAGTCACACTGGGAATTGGATTGAGGTGAAACTGATTTCAACACGTCTCAAATGACTTGTGGATCATTGTATTGAAGTATTAAAAAAATATTAATGTGTTTGCTCAATTTTGAGTATGTCAGTTGTCTTTTTTACTAAAATGTCATTTTAAATTGGAATTACACATTTTTTTGACTCATTTCATTCTCATCGTGTATTAGTTTGATGTGAATCTAATTCCTACATGTCACAAATGACTTATGAATATTTTTCATAAATTATCAATAAAATATGAGCACATTTGATTGCTTTTCAGTGAGTGAAACTTTTTGAACTAAAATGTCGATTTTAAACTCATAACGGATACTTTAAGTCATATTAAGCACATCATGTATCTAATTGAGGTGTGGTTGATTCCTACATTTCAAAAATGACATATGTATCATTTTTGTAAAGTATCAAAATAATCTAAATGTGTTATCTCATCTTTGAGTAGGTTAGTTCTCCATTTTACTAATATTGATGTCAATTTTAAATAAAAATACACACTTTGAGTCATACCAGCCACACTATGGGTTTGATTGAGGGGAGGATAATTCATACACATCTCAAATGACTTATGGATCGTTTTACAAAATTATCAAAACAATATGAATGTCTATGCTTGGTTTTGAGTACGTGAGTTGTCTTTTATATTAAAATGCCATTTTAAACTGAAAACATGTACTTTTGACTCATTTTGATCACATAGTGTATTGGTTTGATGTGAAAATGATTCATACATGTCAAAAATTAATTATTAATCTTTTTAATATAATATCAAGAAAATAAAAGCACATTTGATCAGTTTTCAGTGAGTGGAACTTTTTGAACTAAAATATTGATTTTAAAATGATAACATACACTTTAAGTCATATCAGGAACATCATGTATCATATTGAGGTTTATTTGATTAATTAAAGTCAAAAATGACTTATGGGTCTCTTTTTAAAGTATCAAAACATTCCAAATGCGTTTTCTCAGTTTTGAGTAGGTCAATTGTCCATTTTATTTAAATTCATGTCAATTTTAAATAAAAATATGCACTTTGAGTCATATCGGTCACACCATGGGTCAGATTGAGGTGATACTGATTCTTACATGTCTAAAATGAATTATGTATCATTTTTATAAAGTATAAAAACAATACCAATAAATTTTATAGATTTTGAGTATGTTAGTTATCTTGTTTACTAAAATGTCATTTTAAACTAGAAACACATACTTCTGAATCATTATGATCATATCATGTATCATTTTGATTTGAAAACTATTCCTACAAATCAAAAATGACATATGAATCATTTTCCTAAATTATCAAGAAAATACGAGCACCATTGATTAGTTTTTAGTGAGTGACACTTTCTGTACTAAAATGTTTATTTTAAACTGATAACCGACACTTTAAATTATACTGGGAACATAATATATTGGATTGAGGTGAATTTAATTCCTACACATAAAAAATGACTTATTTATAGTTTTCATAAAGTACCAAAACAACCTCAATGCATTTTCTCAGTTTTGAGTAGGCCAATTGTCTATTTTACCAATATTGGTGTCAATTTTAAATAAAAATATGCACTTTGAGTCATAATGGTCACACCATGGGTCAAATTTATGTTCGGATAATTACTACATATCTCAAATGACTTATTAATCATTTTCTTATGACATAAAAATAATCCTAATGCGTTTTCTTGGTTTTGATTACGTTAATTATATTTTTTACCGAAATTTCATTTTAAACTATAAATATGCACTTTTAACTCATTCTGATCACATTGTGTATCAGTTTGATGTGATACTAATTCCTAAATGTCAAAAATGACTTATTAATAGTTTTCATAAATTATAAAGAAAATAAGAGCACATTTTATTGGTTTTCAGGGAGTGAAACTTTTTGAACTAATATGTTGATTTTAAACTAATAAGGGACACTTTAAGTCATACTAGGCACACCATGTATTAGATTGAGGTTATTTTGATTCATACGAATCAAAAAAGTGTTATGGATAGTTTTTTTAAAGTATCAAAACAATCCAAATGCATTTTCTCGGTTTTGAGTAGGTCTGTTGTCGATTTTACTAAAATTGATGTTAATTTTAAATAAAAATACACACTTTGAGTCATACCAGTCACACCCTAGGTTAGATTAAGGAGAGGATAATTACTAAACATCTCAAATGACTTATGGATAATTTTCCTAAATAATAAAAACAATCTAAATTCATTTTCTTGATTTTGAGTATGTCAGTTTTCTTTTTCACTAAAATGTCATTTTAAACTGAAAACAAGTAATTTTGACTCATTCCGATAACATTGTGTATCGGTTTGATGTGAAACCTATTCCTAAATGTAACAAAAGAATTTTTGATTGTTTTTCTAAATGATTAATAAAATATTAGTGTGTTATATGAGTTTTCAGTGAGTGACACTTTTTGAACTAAAATACCGATTTTAAAATGATAGTGGACACTTTCAGTCATACTGGGAACATCATGTATCAGATTGAGGTGTGGAAAATACCTACACATCAAAAATGACTTATGGATTATTTTCATAAAGTATAAAAATAATAAAAATGTTCTTTCTTGGGTTTGAGAAGGTCGGTTGTCCATTTTACTAAAATTGATGTCAATTTTAAATAAAAGTACGCACTTTTAGTCATACCAGTCACACCGTGGGCCATATTTAGGTGCATCTGGTTCCTAAATGTATCAAATGACGTATGGATCATTTTAATAAAGTATAAAAAAAATCCTAATTCCTATTATTAGTTTTGAGTATATTGGTTTTAATTTTTACTAAAATGTCATTTTAAACTGGAAACACACACTTTGACTCATTCTGATCTCATCATGTATCGGTTTTATGTGAAACTTATTTCTAGACATCACAAATGACTTATGAATCATTTTCCTAAATTATGAAGAAAATTTGAGCCTGTTCGATCAGTTTTCCGTGAGTGACACTTTTTGAACTAAAATTTCAATTTTAAACTAATAACAGACACATTGAGTCAAACCGGGCACATCGTGTATCAGATTCAGCTCTGGCTGATTCTTAAATGTCAAAAATGACTTATGGATAATTTTATTAAAGTATCAAAAAAATATGAATACATTTTCTTGGTTTTGAGAATGTAAGTTTATTATTTTACTAAAATTAATGTCAATTTTAAATAAAAATATTATGTGGAGTCATACCGGTCACACCGTGTGTTAGATTGAGGTGTGGCTGATTCCTACACATCCCAAAGTCTCAAAAAAAATCCTAAATGTCAATGTTACCATGATATCTATTGACTTTATTTGTCGAAATCTCAATAATGTATGAGAAAATTCAAACATACCACCCCTACTTGAAAAAAGTAATTCACTTGTATAAGAAAACAATTATTATATAAGTATTACTAAAAATAAATAAATAAAACATAAATATGAAAAAATAAATTAATTATGTGTACAATTATTTTAGTCCTTTTTACATCAAATTAGTAATTGACATGACATTCTTGATATTTGATGAATACCCCTGTGGAACTTTTACACTCTTAATGAAAAGGAAAAATTGCAATTATTTCTGTCTGGATAGAGTGTATGATGATAGAGTAAGACACACTTTCCTTTAATCTTTACCAGTGTCAACTCTTCCCTTATCCCCATTTCAATCAAGTCTAACCTTTCCTTGATGTCATCATTTATTTTTCCAAGAATATTTAGTATCATGACAATAATACTATCAAATAAATTTGTTTTCTACATGCATGACATCAAGAAAATGTCTGACATAGAAACAATTCCAATAAAGTAATTCAAAGAAAATTGATATCTTCTTCCAACCTGATTTTGTATGATTTTTCGAAAATGGTTTACTAAAAATAGTGTTAATATCTTTTACTTTATTGTATAGTTGATCACCCGTTCCTGGAGACAATATTGTACCTTGTTCGATATTCCTATCGAATGTTGTTGTCTAGGATTGGTATTTATGTCATCGAGGTAAAAATTTATAATGTCCTAAAAACACAGTCTTTGATGAATGTTTCAAATGAACTGAGTATGTGCATTTTCCCCAAATGTGACACCCCAAAATTCCTTTAATTCTATAGCCTGATAAATTTACAAAAGTGAGGAAGTAATTTTTCTTTCCATACAACATGACCCTCAATGTGAATTATTCACTTCTATGAGCATCATACATTGTAACACATGTATCCCACATCAATTTTAAATATTTTATCAATGAATCCAAATAGAAATCAATATCATTACTGGGTTTCCTTTGTCTATATATAAGCAGAGACAACATAATGTATTTACACTTCGTGAATAACCATGTCAGCAAGTTATAATTTATCAACATGACATACCGTGTACTGTGGGTACTACTCTATACACCAAAAAGGTTTATTTAATATGTAGATAATTCAAGATGAAAGTTTCTTGGCTCATTTCTAAATTTAGGATACTCTTAATCAATTTTCTTCCACTGATGAGAATCTGTTGGATGACGTTGGTTACCATCCTTAATTCATACCCATTGAATGTAACATTATTTTAGCATCATATGTTTGGCATAGTAGTTCATTTTATTTTGGTAGCATATCATTCAAGAGACCAAGTAGTTCTGTAAAGCTGGTGTCACTCCATCCGCTGCTAGCTTTCAAATTATATAACTACAATATAGATGACAATGTTATGTATTCTGTACAACCGGTATACAATGGTTTCTTGGAACAACTATTTAACTCCTGAAATGTAATGCCCCGACCCCAGTTACCCAGAGTTGGTGCATTATTACATAACATTGGCATGAGCACAAAAGATCAAGTCTCGAAAGACCGATTAGTTTAGTAGCCTTGGAAACACTAGATACATTCATAAATGTTACATTACATCATAAAGTAAAACAAAACTACAACAACATATTGTCTTCATATCCCATCATACTATCCCTGCAGGTCATTCATAAAATACTTCTTCACATCCTGGAAAAATTAAAACATTGAAAGGGGTGAGATCAGATGCTCAGTAAGGATAACAATATAGCGGAAACTTTCATAAGTAAACATAAACATTTAAGGCAATGTATAACTGAAACAAAAGACTTTTAAAATTGAAAATCATCATAATATGGAAAAATAAAATGAAATAATTCCATTTACTTATTCACATGGATATTCAAATAGTCTAATAATCACATGCAATATCAATAACCACTTTCATAATGATGGAATGCATAATGCCAGACTATCATAACCACGTAGCCAAGGCCTCGTGCCAAGACTACAAATAATATTTTGTCAAGACCTTATTCCAAGATTCTATTTTGTCTCATGAGACCTACCGATGCATCGAGGAGCTATAGCGGGCTCTACCCATCACTTATTAAGTCCAATGCATTCCTTATATGAAAAGGTTTAAACCTATCATAAACCATAACATAATCGTATCACATAAAACATGCATAAAGGAAATATAACATTTCCACATTTCAATCACAAGATATCAATACAAAACATAGATATAATAAAACCATTTTCCAAAACCATTTTCAATACCAAAATAAAAGAAAAGTAAAACATGGTATTTATTTTTCATTTTAAAAAAAAGTTATGGCTTGTAGAGGAAGCCGAAACTCAAATAATGGTCACGGCAGCGGAGAAGTTGTTGTCGCCGCGTACGTTAAGACAAAACATTCATTTTGTCATTTAGTAAAAATGATTCGTATAAAAAGATTCCTTTTGAATAAAATTAAAAGTCAACCGAGTTTATACACCGCATAAAAGAAAGTTGTGTATAAAATAAAATATGCCTCAATGAAAGGAGATGGAGACGAAGTCCCTTACCTCGTGTCCGACTTGACTCGACCGTTATTTAACCTCCAAAATAATAAACTAGAGTTAATTTCTAATTGATTAAGAAACTTTTTCAAGTTTATTATTCCTTTTATATCACTTATTACCATGTTATTAACATTATGTAATTATTTAAGTTAATAACGGTCGTTTTGTCGATCTTTGGTACTTGAGTCAAAAATAAACTTCTTATAATTACAAGTTGTTCATGTGGTAAAATATCCATTATATCCAGAATTATATTCATGATGTAGATATCATATATATCATATATATCCAGTATATACATTCATTCATAATATTACGTAACATTTAAAGGTAAGAAATGAAATGCACTCTTCATGGAGACGGTAAGCCGTACGTACGCATAAACGCTACTTTGATTTCTATTTTGTATTTAATAGAATGAAATCATAATTATATAATGTCATATTATAATTACAGTATAATATCATATATAATATCATTTACTATATCCTTTACATGTCCCACATATGGAATTAACGATTCAAATCACTTTGAGGGGGCGGTAGTCCGCACTTCCTAAAATGAAATTATCGCATTTAACCATAATGGAAATCATAAAGGTATGACATAAATGAAAAATACAGAAGCATAAGGAAAACATAAACATAATATATATCATATATAAATATAGTGACATCTTAATGGCCACCATGAGAGGTGTTAAAAGAAGATTGAACAATCATCGTTTCGTGAGGCAGTAATTCGTCACGCACAGAAACAGTATGTTCTTTAACCATTAGACGAAGGTGTGTGTAAGTTTAAATAAAACCCTTATCATAACAACATCCTAGTATATTGAAGATACTGGTGTTGTTTCAAAATAAAGGAATAAAAAGATTTTAAGGGGTTGTAGAAGCAAAATAAAACAAAAGAACATAAGAGAAGACATTACCTTAAAATTGGGTAACTCTTTTTGATTTGAGCCAAAGGCTTCCTTGGGAAGACTTCTGCCCAAATTTAGGCTTCTAGGAGTAATAGAGGGAAGTTTAGAGAGTATTTGGGCAGAGTTTGGCTGAGCCAAATGGATTTGAAGGTGTGAATAAGGTGGTAGAGGTGGGGGCCTTTTATAAGAGGAGAGGAGGGGCACTCTTGGAAAGTCATGAAATGTTACATTATTATATAATGAGTTTCGGATTTTAAAGGTTCCAGAATTATATATTTCTAGGATAAGGTGATAAGGGTTCTAAATATACTCATCCAATAGGTTTTTTACAAGTGTAAGTCTTAGATGTTACATTATATTTTCATTTTATTTAAATCGTTAATTAATGAGGTAATCGCTGCATCATCATAGTGTCATAACAAATTTAATTTATTTAATGTATAAAAATTATAAAAAAATATCATGATTTAGGAAATATTTTTATATTTCCAATGAATATTTATAGTCGAAAATTTAACTTATATAACCCCATGTAATAATTGTTTTAGTAAAACAACACATGTTTGTGAAAATTTTATTTTTACTTTAAATAAAAAGTTATTAATGTCATTTTCTTACCCAAGTGGCTCCATGGGGTCCCCAAGTTGACCCATGGATTTTATTGGTCGGAAATGACTCATAAAATAAGGTTAGGACAAGTTTCAAGATATTTTAATATTTTTATAAAATCATTTTTACCTTAAATTTCACTAATTACCTCTAATCACGGTTAATAAAACTTAAAAGTTACTATTCACCAAAAATTATTTTCATCTCATTGGACCAAATTTTGCTTCATAATGAAAACCATGTATGTCATATTTTTGAAATTCAATACACAGAAGTGGTAATGTTTCATTTACACAAAAAATTAGTTTTTAAACTACCACTTAGTGGTTTCAATATTCATCAAAAATTGAAGTTTTTCAAAAAAATACCAAAAATTCACCCTAAGTTATAATTGATATTATGAATTAAAAAATGATATCTATTTTAAAAAATTCCAAACATATAAGTTTCATTAATTAATTTTATAATTAATTTCCGTTGTCAAAACAAATAGCGTGTTTTTAAGAAACAATATCAATCAAAAGATTGACAATTGTTTGTGTCTAATTTCAAAGTGAAATTAATTATAATGACCACCATTGGATGGTAATATATTCTAATTATAATTTAAAACCACTCAATAGTATAATTTATCACTATAAATTATTTTAATTAAAAAGGTTGTTTTTAAGTATTTTTTTACCATTCATAGAAAATTGGAAGTTCTCAGAAAATTACAAAAAATTCAACTTAGGATAATTTCGATATTCCAAATACAAAAATGAAGCCTATTTTGAATTATAAAATTAATATAATTTCAAAAGGTGGTTATTACTATTCATAACGACTACTTTTATTGGTCACAATGTGTTAGAATCTCGAAGTTTCATACAATGCAAGATCTTGTATTATTGAAAGAGAAGTGTACCGTGGAAGCTTGAGGTGTTACATTCTCCCCTCATTCAAATAATTTTGTCCTCAAAATTTCTAGAAAACTACCACATGAAAAGACTCGGGTGATTCTTCATCATAAGTTACTCGGGTTCCCACATTGCCTCTTCTATCTTATGGTTTCTCCATAGAACTTTTAACAGACGAGTCGTCTGGTTTCTCAGCATTTGTTCTCTTGTATCAAGAATCCTGATAGGCTCTTCGCAGTAAGACAGATCGGGTTCCAGTTCTAATTCCTCATAGGTGAGTACATGCGTTGGGCCAGACATGTTTTTTCTCAACAGTGATACGTGGAACACATCGTGAACTTTGGAGAGACTTGGCGGCATTTCCAAACGGTAAGCTACAGCCCCAATTCGTTCTAGAATTTCGAAGGGTCCGATGTACATGGGACACAATTTACCCTTCTTACCGAAACGTATAACTCCCTTCCATGGAGATACCTTCAAGAAAACATGATCTCCTACCTGAAATTCCAAATCCTTCCTTCGGTTGTCAGTATAGCTCTTCTTCTTACTTTGATCTTCTTTGATGTGGTTTTGGATTACCTTCACCTTTTCCATCGTTTTTTCCACCAGTTTTGGGCCTACAAGTTTTATTTCACCAATGTCATCCCAACATGTTGGTGTGCGACATCTCTTTCCGTATAACGCTTAATATGGTGCCATCCGAATACTTGAATGGAAGCTATTGTTATAAGAAACTTCTACCAGAGGTAAATATTGATCCCACATACCCTGAAAGTCTAGTGAGCATGATTTCAACATGTCTTCTAAGGTTTGAATAGTTCATTCTGATTGTCCATCTGTTTGAGGGTGGTAAGCAGTGCTCAAACGAAGTTCAGTATCCAAGGCCTTCTAAAGACTTTTCCAGAATCTTGATGTAAAACAGGCATCATGATCCGAGACAATCGATGGGGGTACTCCATGAAGTCTCACAACTTCATTAATATATAGTCTTGCTATACATTCAAGTGATAGATCTTCTCTTATAGCAAGAAAATGTGCTGACTTGGTAAGATGATCAACAGTGACCCATATCGTGTCATTCCTTCTAGGAGTCTTTGGTAGTCCCACGACAAAGTCCATCATGATATTATCCCATTTCCCACTCAGGTATAGGAAGAGGTTGCAATAATTCTTGGGTTACGTATATAACTTGAAGCATGCCTCGTTAACCTTGTAAAGTTAGCCTCATACTTTGCGACATTCTCATCCTCCTTCTGCCTCAGACTCAGAAATTGCCTTTCCATATCTGCTTGATGGTCATGTGGAAAGTATTTTTCTAAGAAAATTTCCTTAAACTCCCTCCATTCCATAACTTATACTTCTTCATCTTCCTTTGTGTTTTGAATCAGAGACCACCATTGATCGGAATCTCCAGTGTGGCGGTAAACTGCCATGATAACTTTCTCTCTTTTGCTACTCCCCAAGGCATGGAATATTTTCTCTAAGGAGTTTATCCATTGCTCAGCTACCAATGGATTTGTACCCCCATTAAATTTTGGTGGTTTTTGCCTCATTAAACGATCTAACATTGATCCTGTATGTTGCGGATCAGGGTGCTCCATACGAGTAAGGTTATTATTCATAACCTGAGTGAGTTGTCCCAGTATGGTGATAAGTTGATCAGCACCAGTTGTATCACTAGCTCCATTATAATTATCTTGAGAATTAGGGAAATCCCTACATGGAGTGCGTGCGTTGATACAGTTTCCATTTATTCCACTAGGCACCATTTCTAAACAATGGAATAAACTATATTAGTTTATGAATCGAAATACATAATTCCATACTTGTAAAACACTTAACATAAATTGAACAGTTTATGGATATAATTCATAATCATAAAAATTTTTTCTTTGAGGAAGTATATACTCATAAACCCTTCATAATGGTTTGTAAAGAAAATGGGAATTATCCTAAGCATATCCCCCGGGAGTGTTGTAACCAAGAGTGTAACAAGGCCCGTTGTCGTGCACCAGTTCCCGTTCGAGTCTAGCTCATAGTGGTGTTTTCGGGTTTTACCCCTAGGTATATCTGTGCCAGAGCCGCCTCTACCTACTCGTATCTAGACATGGATGTATTTCTCGGAAAACTCACAAAATCTCTATAATACCAAAATTCTAGGAAGTTCTTCTATACTAATCCTAAAAGTCTATCTTAGGGCTATGTGCTCTAATCAGAGTTTATCTAAATCTAACTTCCATGGTTAGTACTAAACTGCCTCTGATACCAACTGTAACGCCCCGACCCCAGTTACCCAGAGTCGGTGCATTAATACATAACATTGGCATGATCACAAAAGATCAAGTCTCGAAAGACCGATTAGTTTAGTAGCCTTGGAAACACTAGATACATTCATAAACGTTAGATTACATCATAAAGTAAAACAAAACTACAACAACATCTTGTCTTCATATCCCCTCATACTATCCCTTTAGGTCATTCATAAAATACTTCTTCACATCCTGGAAAAATTAAAACATTGAAAGGGGTGAGCTCAGATGCTCAGTAAGGATAACAATATAGTGGAAACTTTCATAAGTAAACATAAACATTCAAGGCAATGTATAACTGAAAAAAAGCCTTTTAAACTTGAACATCAGCATAATATGGAAGAATAAAATGAAATAATTTCATTTAATTATTCACATGGATATTCTACTAGTCGAATAATCACATGCAATATCAATAACCACTTTCATAATGATGGAATGCATAATTCCAGACAATCATAACCACGTAGCCAAGGCCTCATGCCAAGACTAAAAATAAGATTTTGTCAAGGCCTCATTCCAAGACAATAGTTTGTCTCATGAGACCTACCGATGCATCGAGTAGCTATAGCGGGCTCCACCCGTTACTTATTAAGTCCAATGCATTCCTTATATGAAAAGGTTTAAACATATCATAAACCATAACATAATCGTATCACATAAAACATGCATAAAGGAAACATAACATTTCCACATTTAAAACACAAGATATCAATACAACACATTGATATAATGAAACCATTTTCCAAAACCATTTTCAATACCAAAATAAAATAAAAGTAAAACATGGTATTTATTTTTCATTTAAAAAAAAGTTATGGCTTGTAGAGGAAGCCGAAACTCAAATAATGGTCACGGCGGCGAAGAATTCATTGTATCTGCATACGTAAGACAAAACATTCCTTTTGTAGTTTAGTAAAAACGCTTCATATATAAATATTCCTTTTGAATAAAATTAAAAGTCAAACGGGTTTATACACCGCATAAAATAAAGTTGTGTATAAAATAAAATATGCCTCAATGAAAGAAGATTGAGACGAAGTCCATTACCTCGTGTCCGACTTGACTTGACCGTTATTTAACCTCCTAAATAATAAAATAGAGTTAATTTATAATTGCTTAAGAACCTTTTTCAAGTTCATTATTCCTTTTATATCACTTATTACCATGTTATGAACATTATGTAATTATTTAAGTTAATAACAGTCGTTTTGTCGATCTTTGGTACTTGAGTCAAAAATAAACTTCTTATAATTACAAGTTGTTAATGTGGTAAAATATCCATTATATCCAGAATTATATTAATGATGTATATATCATATATATCATATATATTCAGTATATACATTCATTAATAATATTACGTAACATTTAAAGGTAAGAAATCAAATGCACCGTTCATGGAGACGGTAAGCCGTACGTACGCATGAATGCTACTTTCATTTCTATTTCATATTTAATGGAATGAAATAATAATGATATAATGGTGTATTATAATTACAGTATAATATCATATATAATATCATTTAATCCATCCTTTACACATCCCATATATGGCATTAACGATTCAAATCACATTGAGGGGGCGGTAGTCCGCACTTCCTAAAATGAAATTATCGCGTTTACCCATAATGGAAATCATAAAGGTATGCCATAAATGAAAAATACAGAAGCATAAGGAAGACATAAACATAATATATATCATATATAAATATAGTGACATCTTAATGGGCACCATGAGAGGTGTTAAAAGAAGATTGAACAATCATCGTTTTGTGAGACAGTAATTCATCACCCACAGAAATAGTATGTTCTTTAACCATTAGACGAAGGTGTGTATAAGTGTAAATAAAATTATTCTCATAAAAAAATCCTAGTATATTGAAGATACTTTTTTTGTTACAAAATAAAGGAATAAAAATATTTTAAGGGGTTTCAGAAGAAAAATAAAACAAAAGAACATAAGAGAATGCATTACCTTAAAATCGGGTAACTCTTTTTGATTTGAGCCGAAGGCTTCCTTGGGAAGACTTATGCCCAAAGTGAGGCTTCTAGGAGTAATATAGGGAATTGGAGAGAGTATTTGGGCAAAGGTTGGCCTATCCAAATGGCTTTGAAGTTGTGAATAAGGTGGTAGAGGTTGGGGCCTTTTATAAGAGGAGAGGAGGGGCACTCTTGGAAAGTCATGAAATGTTACATTATTATATAATGAGTTTCGGATTTTAAAGGTCCCAAAATTATATATTTAGTGGATAAGGTGATAAGGGTTCTAAATCTAATCATCTAATAGGTTTTTGACAAGTTTAAGTCTTATATTTTACATTATCTTTTCATTTTATTTAAATCGTTAATTAATGAGGTAATTGTTGCATCATCATGGTGTCATAACAAATTTATTTTATTTAATGTATAAAAATTATAAAAAAAATATCATGATGTAGGAAATAATTTTATATTTCCTATGAATATTTATATTCGAAATGTTAACTTATATAACCCCATGTAATAATTGTTTTAATAAAACAACACATGTTTATGACAATTTTATTTTTACTTTAAATAAAAAAGTTATTAATGTCATTTTCTTACCCAAGTGGGTCTATGAGGTCCCCAAGTTGACCCATGGATTGTATTGGTCGGAAATTACTCATCCAATAAGGGTAAGACAAGTGTAAAGATATTTTCATATTTTTATAATATCAGTTTTTACCTTAAATTTCACTAATTACCTCTAATCGCTGTTAATAAAACTTAAAAGTTACTTTTCACCAAAAAATATTTTCATCTCATTGAACCAAATTTTGCTTCATAATGACAACCATGTATGTCGGATTTTTGAAATTCAATACAAATAAGTGGTAATGTTTCATTTACACAAAAAATTAGTTTTTAAACTACCACTTAGTGGTTTCACTATTCATGAAAAATTGAAGTTTTTCAGAAAAATACCAAAAATTCACCCTAATCTATAATTGATATTATGAATTCAAAAATGATATATATTTTAAAAAATTCCAAACATATAAGTTTCATTAATTAATTTTATAATTAATTCCCGTTGTCAAAACAAATAGCGTATTTTTAAGAAACAATATCAATCAAAAGATTGACAATTGTTTGTGTCCAATTTCAAAGTGAAATTAATTCTAATGACCACCATTGGATGGTAATATATTATAATTATACTTTAAAACCACTAAATAGTATAATTTATCAATATAAATTATTTTAATTAAAAAGGTTGTTTTTAAGTATTTTTTTTACTATTCGTAGAAAATTGGAAGTTCTCAGAAAATTACAAAAAATTCAACTTAGGATAATTTTGATATTCTAAATACAAAAATGAAATCCATTTTGTATTATAAAATTAATATAATTTCAAAAAGTGGTTATTACTATTCATAACGCTCCTTTTATTGGCCGCGGTGTGTTAGAATCTCGAAGTTGCGTACAATGCAAGCTCTTGTATTATTGAAAGAGAAGCGTACCGTGAAGCTTGGGGTGTTACATCAAACAACTTTGGACAATCATAAAGGTCATCTTCAATTGCCATTGTAATTTATTCCATGTGATGTTCATTATCCTTTACACTAGTATTCCTGTCAAATGATCCATAAACCAAAATATCATCCCAATTGGTGTCCACATTTAGTTTTTTCCCATGTTTAGTCCAACATTTACAGCTCTAATCTATTTGGTGACAAATAAAATGTTTTTCCAACTATTAAGGACTAATTTGTCTTGAATAACTACAATGTAAACATGGATAGAGGATTGGAGAAGGGTCGTATGCATGCTCTCTTGCAAACTTGATGAACACTTTAACTCCATCTTCATACTATTTTGTCAATTGATTAGCGTGCAACCGTTTTTGATTCATATCCATCCTATTGGATTCATAAAAGATTAATTTTGTAAAATAAATAAATAAATACACATAAGATATTCATTATCAAAGGTGAAAGTTATAGACAATTCTAATAAGGGAAACTCAACATTGGATTGTTTTAAAAAAATATGTATGTTGAAGAAAATCACTATAGAAAAAATCGTTAATTGCGACAGACTTTTTGCGATGGGGAAGGGGGCCATCACAAAAAGTTCATTGGGGGGTACTATTTGTGATGAGACCCTATTCCCATTGCAAAAGGTTTGGCACGTCAAGCGCGCCAAACCACAGGAAGGGTAATTGCGACGGGTGGTTACACCCATCGCAAATACCCTTCAATGGTTTTTTAGCATTTGTGACAGGATTATCTCCCG
The DNA here is from genome assembly GCA_963277665.1 of Viscum album. Classification (NCBI taxonomy): domain Eukaryota; kingdom Viridiplantae; phylum Streptophyta; class Magnoliopsida; order Santalales; family Viscaceae; genus Viscum; species Viscum album. Next base: position 259,719,450 of record OY728150.1, read on the forward strand.
TCACAAATGCTATGTCGGTAGGTAGGTATTTGCAATAAGTTCCGTCACAAATATCTTTTTAAACAGTTATCATTTGCAATGAGACCTGTCATAAATACCTTTTTAACCACCACCCCTAATTAATAGGGGTTAGCATTTACGACGGGTCCCATCGCAAATACTTCTGTCGCAAATAATCTAACCTCTATATACCCCCATCTGACTTTCTCCCATTTCAAAACTCTCTTAACTCCTCTCTCCCACTCTTCTCTCATATTTTTCTCCTAAAATTTTTCAATGTTTAAAATTTTATATCAGAGTGATTTTTAAGGGCTTGCATCGTACGAAAGATTCTGTTTTAAGGTATTTATCTATTGCTTTTATTTTTTAGTCAATTCATTTTATTTTATATTATTTATAATTATTTTTAATTAGTGACAATTATTTTAAATTAGAATTAGATAGATTTATTTTGAATTTTTTAAAAAAATATATTGTCTCATTAAGATTATTATTTTTTGTTTAAAAGTACATAGTATTAGTTTGTAACAATTTGGTTCAAATATCATTAATTAATAATAATTATGTGTAATTAGTATTAATTATTTTTAATTAGTAGTAATTAGTAGTACTTATTATTAATTAGTAGTAAATAGTATTAATTATTATTAATTAGTAGTAATTAGTGTTAATTATAAATAGTTTGTAATAAATTGTAATAATTAGTTGTAATTAATAATAATTAGTAATAATTAGTGGTAATTAGTAAAAATTAGCGATAATTAGTAATAAATAGTAATAAATATTTTTAAATAGTAATAAATAGTAATAGATACTAATAATTAATTGTAATTAGCCATAATTTGTAATAATTAGTGGTAATTTGTAATAATTAGCTACAATTTGTAATAATTAGTAGTAATTAGTAATAATTAACAGTAATTAGTAACAAATAACCGTAATTAGTAGTAAATAGGAATAAATTGTAATAAATAGTAATAATTAGTAATAAACAGTAATAAATAGTAATAATTAGTAGTAAATAGAAATAATTAGCAGTAAATAGAAATAATTAGCGGTAAATAACAATAATTAGCGATAAATAGTAATAATTAGTGGTAAATAGTAATAATTAGAGATAAATAGTAATAATTATTAATAAATAGTAGTAAATAGTAATAAATAGTACTAATTAGTACTAATTAGTAATAATTAGTAATAATTAGCAGGCATGGGGGTTCGTTTCTGTATCTCTTAAGCCTGGTTTTCCTCACATTAAGGAATGGGACCAAAAGTTCAATTCGCTGGATGTAGGTAATTCTTTTGCTCAAATTTGGTTAAAGGTATATGGTCCTGATTGGATCCTTTGGCATCCAAGAATACTTTATGACATTTCCATGTTGATTTGTATCCCCATTGAAATGAATAAGGAAATTGTGACTGCAAGGTTTGGTCACTTTTCCTACTTTTTGGTTGAGGTTGATTTGGGTTCAACTCTGGTTGATCAGGTAAATCTGTCTACTGATGAAGATGAGTTTGAATTGAAAATTGTGTATGAGAGGGTTCCTAAATTTTATAGTGAATGTAGTATTATTGGGCATGATCTGGCCAATTGCAAGAGATCAGTTGTCAATGAGGTTTTTCATACTCACAATCATGAAAATGATTCTTGTTTCAAAAGAAGCAGAAATTCTGGTGCTGTTGATACTCAAAAAGCTGGGTAGTTAGAGATTGTCTCCAATGTTGATGGACATGATGTTGGTCAATCTGAAAGACATCCAACTAATGTCGTTGGGAATGTGGATGAGGAGGGAACCCAGCAGCTTCCTATGAAGGACTCTCATAAGCAAAGTCTTTGGTCAGATATTGTTGCTGAGGTAACTCATGATGGTGATGGGCAAAGTGCAATGGTGAACAGAGATATAGTTCCACTTCATAGGCAAGCGGGTAGACCTTCTGATCTTACAATACCTAGTGAGCAAGGTATCAGAGATATTGATGTCCAAGCTGTGGTTGAGGATGCCTCAATCAATAAAGGCAAACAAAATACCAGTAATATTATGGATGCTTCTGCTTTGTCAGACATATTGAAGTCTATTGAGAGGGAAGCGGCTGTGCAAGCCATGGGTGATTTGCAAGAAGGAATGATCTCAGGAAGCTGTAAAAGTAAGCAGAATGTACATAATGAAGGGTTCCAAATGGTTCCAAGGAAAACTTGCATTCATTCTAAGTTGCCTACAATTTCTGATCAAAAATCTGATAAGTCAAAGAATGTTGCAGAGGGTAATAGCTTTGAGGAACTTGATTCTCTTAATGTTGTTGTCATTTATTTGTCTAAAGACACGATTGATGAAGCGGGTGAGCATGATGTAATGATGCATTATAAAACCTAGAGACAAGGTAGGCATCCAAAAGGTTGAGGTCTGGGTGGCTGTGATGATTCAAATTGAGTGTGTGGGTGAACCATGTCTTCTAGATCGGCTAACCTCACTCCAGAGTAGGAAAAGATTAAAGAGAAGTATATTGTGCTTTTTAATCAGATGAATTCACAATTAAAGTGTGAGTCTGCTGATGATGCTGAAGTTTCTGTCCATAATTCTGATCATGATTAGGGTGCTACTTGAGTTATTGTCTTTTCTTATGGATGTGGGCTTGTCCCTTTTTTGACTCCATCCATCTTTCATGTGTTTGTTTCTTTTACTTTATTTTAATATTAAGGGGCTTGACTCTGAACTTTTTCAGTAATTTGCGGTAAATAGTAATAACTAGCGATAAATAGTAATAATTAGTAATAAATAGTAATAATTAGCGGTAATTAGTAATAATTAGTAATAATTAGCGGTAATTAGTAATAATTAGCGGTAATTAGTAATAAATAGTAGTAAATAGTAATAATTAGAATTAATTAGTAATAAATAGTAATAATTAGTAATAATTAGCGGTAGTTAGTTATAATTAGTGATAAATAGTAATAATTAACAATAAATATTAATAATTAGTAATAAATATTAATATTAGTAATAAATATAAATAATTAGTAATTAATATAAATAATTAGTAATAAATATTAATAATTAGTAATAACTAGTAATAACTAGAAGTAATTAGTAATAATTAGCGATAATTAGTAATAATTAGCAGTATTTAGTAATAATTAGTGGTAAATAGTAATAATTAGTGGTAAATTTTAATAATTAGTGGTCAATAGTAATAAGAAATAATTAGTAATAATTGGCAGTAAATAATAATAATTAGTAATAAATATTAATAATTAGTAATAAATATAAATAGTTAGTAATAAATATTAATAATTAGTAATAAATATTAATAATTAATAATAATTAGTAATAATTAGTGGTAAATAGTAATAATAAGCTGTAATTAGTAATAATTAGTGGTAAATAGTAATAATTAGTGGTAAATAGTAATAATTAGTGGTAAATAGTAACAATTTGTGGTAAATAGTAATAATTAGTAATAAATAGTATTAATTAGTAGTAATTAGTAATAATTAGTAATAATTAGCAGTAATTAGTAATAATTAGCGATAATTAATAATAATTAGTGGTAATTAGTAACAATTACCAGTAAATAGAAATAATTAGTGGTAAATAGTAATAATTAGTGGTAAATAGTAATAATTAGTGGTAAATAGTAATAAATAGTGGTAACTAGTAATAAATAGCGGTAAGTATTAATAAATAGTAATAATTAGTAATAATTAGAAATAATAAGTAATAATTAGCGTTAATTAGTAATAATTTGTGGTAATTAGTAGTAATTAGTAATAAATAGGGTCAATTAGTAACAATTAGTAATAAATAGATGTAATTAATAATAATTAGCAGTGATTTGCAATGAATAGTAGTATACAGTAATAAATAGTAGTAATTAGTATTAAATAGTGGTAATTAATAATAAATTGTAATAATTAGTAAGAAATAGTAATAAATTTTAATAATTAGTAATAAATTGTAATAGATTGTAATAATTAATAATAATTAGTAATAATCATTGATGATTGGCAGAAATTAGTAGTGGTTAGCCATAATTAGCAGTGATTAGCAATGATTAGTAGTAATTAGGAATAATTAGTGGTAATTAAGAATAATTAGAAATAATTAGAAATAATTAGCAATAATTACTAACAATTAGAAATAATTAGCGATAATTAGAAATAATTACCAATAATTAGAAATATTTAGGAATAATTACTAATAATTAGAAATTATTAGGAATAATTAACAATTTTTTACTTCTTTTTTTGGATCGTGTTTTTCTTATATCAAATTATTCATAAAAAACTAATTATTTTATATTTTTTAGAGAAATATGGAATAAGGAAGTTGAAAACAATCATTATCAAATGGACACACTTCGATAAGTCTATAATGGCTCGGACCTCTCCGGTCCATTCCTTTGTGAAAATGTGGTGCTGGAGGTGTTCCGGGATGTCAAGGTGACTTGGAGTGCGTTTGGGTGGACATTTAAGGAAATCTAAAGGGTTATGGCCGTCACACGGGAGGCACACGGTTTGTCAAACTATGCGGACAGACCGTGCAAGGTTGTTGTTGGAGGTAGTGGCTAACGCACGGTTAGCGCATGGTTTGTCTAACCGTGCGGACTAACCGTGCGAGGAGTGTTTGACGAGGCAGAAGCTAACACACAGTTAGCACATAGTTTGTTAAACCGTGTAGACTAACCATGCGGGCACTTAAAGTTAGATCCTAAAATTGTGGATCTGAACTCTTTTACCTCTAAATGGTTCGTTTAATCCCCTAAGTGGCCATAACTTGAGATTACCCTTCCCTGGAGGTAGAAGAACCTCTCCCAAGCATTTTGGAGGCGATCCAGAGGCTTCTCTTCGCGAATCGAAGCCAGTTTCTTGAGGTATGTGATCCTTTTTGTTTGGTTTCTTAGATCTACATAGATCTACTCCACCTATTCTCTCGGGATCTTAGATCTACGCCCGTTATGGGTAGATATAAGTGTGTGGATGTAGATTATGATGATATTTGGTCTTGGTTGTGTTAGGAGAATAGATCTAAAGAGGATTCATGGAGAATCAACCCGGTTTCTTGGGCGTTCTTCGACCGTTGAGGTTTCCGTCAAAACTGTTGAGGTAGGGGATTTGTGGCTTCTCAAATTATTCATGTACAATCATAGAGTTATCACGATTTATCCCTTTGGATCACAAGGTAATTGACCTAATTAAATACTTGAAGCGGATTAAAAAGAATTGGTCTGATCACATGTTGTTGCTTTATACCGTGATAACGGTTTGCCTCTTGATTGCTAGATAGTGTGATATCTATGCCTTTCTTGTTAGCATGTTGCTCTTGATGAAATTGTTAAAGAATGTAAAGATGGAATTAATTGATAATTAATTGGATAAAGATAAAGAGGAATGTAAATAAATCCAGTTGTTGTTGTTGTGGTTGGTGTTCCAACTTGATGTTAATCAATGGATGCCAACGTGCGTGTTTATTTCAGTTGGTTGGGAAACCAAAATCTGTTGGTGCTTGTTGTTTGAAGGCTAAATGCCTTGTTAAAGGGCCAAGAGCCCAATTTTTATGTGATGTTTACTTTCCTGCTTCTTGTGATGTGATGTGACCCTGGGAGGGTGTTGTGATATGTGGGGGCATGAAGGCCTTGTGGTTGTGGCAGCGGATGACACCTAGAGTGGCGAGATGCATCGGTTTATGCATGTGGGTGTCGAGGAGGACACCAGGGATGATGGAATGGGATGGATGTGGTTATTGTATGCTTGTTGATTCTTGATTTTTTATCTACCTTACTTTTCCTCACTGCTCAAGGCAGCTGGTTTTGCTTACCCTTCTTCTAAAGGAGGCGAAGGCACGCGGGGTATGCCACATGCTTTCCATGTTTAGACTCTCAAGGGAGAATGGGTCTACGTTCTTGCTATAGGCAGCAAAGACTATACGGGTAGTACATATACTCACCATGTTGATCCCCTTGTGTTTAGTAGAATATATTTCTTTTCTAGAATGCCCGGGAATACAGGAAAGTAATTATGTAATGAATTCTGGAATAAATGATGTCAACCCATGGGGTTGGAGTTGTTGAAACTTTATGATGAGGTTGAGAAGTTTTTAAAGGACAATGGTTTTGTATGTGATGTTAATGGAATTTAATGTGGAATTGTTCTTGGTTAATTAATGTTTGAAGAATTAATTAACATACAGTGGAATTGATAAAATGGTAATCAAGTAATTTAATAAATCCCTCTAAATGATTGTGTGCTTATAGGATACCTAGTCTTAGAAGCAGCAGCCTGGAGTCTGAGAGACGTTAGCTGCAGTTGTATCTAAGACTAGGTTATGCCCATAGTGTTTTTGTGAGTTATATTATATTCTGTACTTTTTTTGTTTCTATACGCTACTCCACCCTGTCAGTAAGGTCAACTGACACCCTGGGGATTCTGAGCCTTGGGGGATGTTTTCCCCAACATTTCGGTGGGAGGATGAATGGATGAATACCCCCTTTGTCCCCGCTCTCTTCTCTTGGTAGATACTCGTGCCATTGGCACAACAGTGAGTTTTCCCCATATATGTGTGTAGAGGTCTGTAATGGCTTGTGGTTATTCACACACATATATTCTGGATATAGTATCCTATGGACTACTATAGGTGTAACGTGTATAGGCTGTGATGGATTGAGGATCCTTACTCGGTGTATGGGCTGTAATGGCTTGAGGTATAATACCCGACGTATGATAAACGTTATGCGAGCTATGGTGGCTCCCGAAAACTACCTAGTTACTTTTGGTTTTGAGGATGGTGTGGTGCTTCGCCCAGGTGTCTGCAGGCAAGCCTTTGTGTTTCACGTGGTGGAGATTGTGGAGCTTAGCCCAGGTGTCTGCGGGCAAGCCTTTGGAGAGAGATGCACAGGACGTATGTCATTGGGGAAAAGTGGCAAATCAGTGGTGAAGTAGTAGCAGGGTACCCTTTATATTCTTTTACTATATGATATATTCTTGTATGCGTTACTTGGTGAGAGTATCCATAGTGAGGTTGGGAATATAGTATACCTATTTAGGTGATGTGTTGGTTTCACTTGTTGTTCATTGTGCTTTAGCATGATTTCTTTACTTTTGCACGAGAGGTTTCGAGGAGGATCCTACTGAGTATATTGTTTTACTCACCCTACGTATATATAAACTATTTTTCAGGTCACTTGGAGCAAGTTGGGGATCAGGCTGGTTACTACTAGCTTGTGGTTGCAGGAGCTGTTCGGGCTTGTGGTCACTGCTGTTTTTACTTTCTTTTGGGTACTTGCAGTTTTTCCCTTTTAGTTGTAGTACTTTTGCATGACATTCCATTTGTTCACTTGGATTTATTTTACATTTCCAGTTATGAGTTGGAGTTGATTGGTGTCTATATTATCTCTCTCTTCCGCATGTGTTCTCTTAGAGGATAATGCCTCCCATTTGTGTGTTTACTATACCCTCGGTGCTAGTCGCCAACCCGGGGCCTACTGAAGGCAGGACTCGGGGGTCATTATCTCCCTTCTCACATTTATGGACTAGGAGGGGTACAATTTGTGGGGAGGGGGTCATGACAAAATTATTATAAGAATACAAATGGTTCTGGTATAAATCCTGTATATATTAAGGGTGTTGAAACTTTCTTATCATTTGTATCATCAAAACCAGATTATTTTTAAAGGTAAAATTAAGTGTCTATTAAAAAAATATGGTCTGAGGATGTTTGAAACATTTTAAAATGTTTGGATTATCTATTTCATTTTTGTTTTCAAAAATATTATGTTTTTTGGTACAGCATGGTGAACACAGTTCTAGAAAAGATACAAGTAATTTGGTTCCAGATCCATCGTGGTTTCAAAATTTAGTACATGATGTGGAATGTCCATATTTTCAACTAACTAAAACTGAGGATGATATTGATTTAACTCCTGAGTTGGAACCATCTTAATTTTATGAGTTTTTCAGGTCCACTAAGGATTTTTTATATCATGGTTGAAAGATAAGAAAATTTGAAGTGGTTGAAAAATTTATGGCTATTAAATATGATAATGGATTTTCAAATATCTATTTTGATCATATATTCTCTTTGGTAGAAACACTGTTATCTAAAGAAAATGTGTTTCCTATAAATTTCTATGAGAGAAAGAGGCTGGTTCCTAATTTGGGTCTTGGTTATCTGAAGAACCATGCATATTCAAATGATTGCATCTTATATTATGGTGAAAATGAGTCTTTGGGTAGTTTTCCTACATGTGGAAAATCGAGGTATAAAGAGGCCTAAATAGGGAAGTCTTGATTGATTATTGTAAAATAGTTGAGGTATTTTCCACTTACACCCAGATTTTAGTGTTTATTTATTTCTCAGAATACAACATTATTGATATCATGGCACAAAAATGATATTTCAACTCGTAAAAGATTAAATTATCCCTCTGATGGTGATTCATGGAAACATTTTGACCAAGTACATCCTTATTTTTCTTCAGAATCCCGAAACATTTGATTGGGTCTTTATACTGACAATTTATATCTATTTGGTTCTTACGGTAGTTAATATTCTTATTGAACTATCGTTAAAACTTTGTACAATTTATCCGCGCAGACTAGGGTTTTCATTCTCCAATTTTTTCCCTCCCCCCTCCTCCGGTGCGGTGCGGGTCGGCGTGCCTCAGGTTCCATTCTCCATTCCAATCGTGTCGGCCAGGATTTGGTTCAGGCGAGGCCTTATCTCTCTTCTTATTCTTAGGTGTAAATCCGTCTTCGTTTGTTCTTACGGAAGTTCCGGCGTGGTCAGCTGGAGAATCGGCTTGGATAAGGGGTGGATCTGGCTTCGATGAAGGCCTTGGCATGGTTTCAGCTTCAGCTTCGATAGGGATCGGAGAGTTTCAGGCATTCAGCTCTCCAGGAGAGGCTCTGAGTTTTCCCTAGTGTTTCATGGAGGGGGGGAGGGAGTTTTGGTTCTGGCTTCCGGTGCTATAAGGCTTTCATTACATATCTATTTAGGTGTTTTTTCTTATGTTGTTGGTTTGTGGTTAAGATATGGAGTTTGGTTCATTGCTCAAAATGTAGAATCGACTGGTTCATGGTTGCGTTGTGGTTTCTGCGGAGTAGGGTGCGGGGTCCAGACGACCTGGTTTTCCTTATTCTGGTTTCTTTTTCACCCTTTGTGGATGTCCGCTTGGGTCATCTCACGTCGCTGGATGGTTTTGGCGTACTCCGACTGGAGTGCGCTGGCTGGTTTGTGGATTTGGGCTCATGTTAATGGTCACACCGGTGGGTGCTCAAGGAGACCAGTTATGTGGTTTTTCCAGCTTTTCTGATGATCGTGTTTCCTAGTTCATGGTTCCTCAGCCTTCTCTTGACGATTTCAACTCTAGCTATGAAATTTTGTCTGCTTGATGCTTGGTTGGATTGTCTATCCTTTGTGATTGAATGTTGTTTGTTGTGAAGTATTTTTTGTGTGAAGTGGTGAAGGGATGAAGGGATGTAGTGGTGAAGTGGTGAAGTGTTTAAGTCATGTTTGGTTTCTCACTTTTTCCTCAAAAGTGTTTTCATTATAATAAAAAAAAACAATTTTCAGTCAGTAATGGTGTCTATACATATTATGTTGTTGTGAAACAAAATTTTCTACTAAAAGCTACATTAATGTGAACAATTAGTGACTTTCCAGCATATGACATGTTATCTCACTGGAGTGGACATTTTCCAAAATATTTTCTATGCTGTATGATTGGAATTAAAGGTTTTATACTCATAAATTGGAGAAAACCTTGTTTTTTCTACTGTCATCACAAATTCCTTCCAACCGATCATCCTTTTTGGAGGAACAAATATCATTTCAGAAAAGGAATAATCGAAAAAGATGGACTTATAACAATGATATCAAGTATGGAGTTAAAATCATTTATCTTTTCATTACATCCCATTACATTTGGTCCAACTAGAAACCAATAGAAAATTGATGGCTTTGGGAAAGAACACAATTGGATAAAATGGATCATTTTTGGGATCTTCTATATTGGCCAGATTTTTTGGTCCACAACATGTTAGATTTCATGCATATTAAGAAGATATATTTTGATAATATATTTTATATCATTTTGGATACACGAGGTAAAATCAAAGATAATATAAATGAATGATTAGTTCTTGCCCAAATTTGCAGGTGACCAGAACTTAAACAGTTTGAAAATTTCAGATCATATAATTTAATGAAGAAAAAAGGAGATTATACACATTACAAGGAAAATAAATCATTATTTTTCTAGGGAATTTTAGATTTGATAATTTTAGATGATTATGTTTCTAATTTGGGAAGATGTGTAAGAAATGGTCATATTACCGGATTAAAAAGTCATGACTGTCATGATATAATGGAAAAAATTCTACTAATTGGATTAAAAGGTTTGTTGAATTATTTTATTTGGGATGTGATAATAGACATATCATATTTTTTCTAAGACATTTGTGTGACATCAAAAAACTACGATACACTAAGTAGACTGTAAGAAGATGTTGTTTTAATTTTATATAAAATGAAAAAAATCTTCCCACCAACTTTCTTTGACTCAATGAAACATTTAATATTACATTTTCCTACATAAATAAAGATATGGAGGTCTGGTATAGTTCTTATGGATGTACCCATTTAAGAGATTCATGCAGAAATTGAAGAAAAAATTACATAACAAAGCATCGGTTACAGGATCGATTGTAGAAACTTATTTATAGGAGTAAATTTGTTTTTTATGATCTCATTATTTTTAATATGAATGTACCTCAAAACAAAAATGCATGGTCTATAATAAGGTAGATTTTAATGATTAAATGATAAATCAATCATTAATTTTTAATCATCTAAAACAAGGCTTTCGTAGGGTTCATGAATGACGGATTTCAGATGATGAACATCGCAGAGCTCATACATATGTTCTACTTAACTTTGAATAAATGACACCATTTATACTATGAGTGATACTATCACTTATTCTATAATATTTGTTATATTAAATTAATACAATTTTATTTTTAGGTTATATGATAACCATATCAAGAAACAACTTACACAAATTACAACAGCTTCTCTCGAAGAACATCGGCAAAATAATTTTTCCTACTGGTTTCAAAAACTGGTAACATAAATTATTTATAGTTTAATATATAAATTAAATTTATTACTTGTTATATTGATAATTTTTTTAAAAAAATTTAGGTATCTCAACATGATGATAAAATTGATAATTGATTGTGTGTATTGAGTAACCCATGATCCAAAATGGTTAAATATTATAATGCATTTGTGGTGAATGGTTTTCAATTTCATACAGGTGCATATGGGGAATCAAAAAAACAATGAATTGTGAAATTTTCTTGAGAGTATCTCATCATATATAAATTTAAGTTATCTTTTATGAAAGCTAGGAGAAATTATTGAACTGTGTTATCTGGGACACAATTACATAACGATGTTTAAATGTCAGTGGTTGGATACTGAGATAGGATTTTATGTTCATATGAGTCATGGAATCATTGATATTAAATATAAAATCCTTCTTGAGGTAAATGAACTATTTTTATTGGTTCATCAGGAACATCAAATTTATTATACATTTTACTGTGCTACTTCAAGAGAGTTGGGTGATTGTTGGAGCATAATAAAAATGAAATCTCAGGAAAATCAGTTTATTCAAAGTGAATGTGGTTCATATGAAGTGAAAGGAGTTGAATTTTTTCAAGAGACTACTCCAAATCCATATTTTCCATGAAGAGACACAAATATTGATGATGACACTCCACATTTAAGGGATGATGGTGATGATGATGTTATTGATGTAACAAATGATTTTTAAATGAAAAGAGATGATGAAAGTGAAACACCTATAGAAATTGATGATACTGAGAAGGAATATAAAGATATTGACACCATCATATACAAAGACGAGGATGGAGATAAATATTGAAATAGTTAAATAATAGTTATAATCATATATAATATGTATCTATATATAATATTTTTTTCAACTATTTTTTAACAACAATCAATTCATGTTTCAGATGGACCTAGATCTATTTTCTGAGTTGGAGGGTGCTGATCTACTTGTTGATGAGATGGATGTTGGATCATTTGAACCTCAGACTGCTGGTGGTATAGTGAGGACTCAGGGGTCATGGTCTTACGAGATTAATGGTTCCTAACCCGATCCCTGAGCAACGTCCACGTCTTGGCTTCAATCCATGCATGCAGAGGTATGTTAACTTGTGTATTTTAGTTATTTTTCATTAATTATAATTAATTTAATTATATAATAATTTTATTATTATTTTTTCTCTCTTTTTCATATATTTTCAGATATAGTTATTGGAAAGGGGAGTGCTATATTGTGAAATTATTTTTCTAGAGCATGGGTTACATGGGAGGCATGATTGGGTTGTATGTGTGATCATTTCCATCGGTTTTTGTATAATTTGAGGAGGATAACAATGAGGATAGTATAATTCATAGAGTATGATCAGTCTTATTGTGCCCACCAACAAGATTACATTTCATCTCAGGTTTGGGATGGATTATGTTCACACTAGATGAGTGGCTGTTTTCAGAGGAGATCATCAATAGGTCGACCAAATTGGGTGAGACATGAGGTGACACATTGATCTAGTAGTCCTAATTTCAGTACACATAGAGAACATATATTAAGTACATTTTTTAATTAATTTATATAAATTTAAATGTAAACTATTTATTTTATATTCATATAGGTAGTTGAACAACACGATATTATGAATTTTGACATTTATAGGAGGTTCTACAATGATCATGTCATTGGAGAGATTAAAGGTGATCGCTAGTGTTATATTGTGGTTAGTATAATTTATTTTTGAGTTTTAAAATTAATTGGAAATAATATTTTAATTATTTTAATTTTAAATTACAATTGAAGAAGTTATATGAGGTCATGACGTCTCAGTCACAGACTGAGAGTCAGGCTAAGTCTGATGATCAGACCAGTACAACAAGATTTGATGAGTAAGTATGGATGAAAGTGACCTAATATGCCTTCGAGAAAGCCCAAGTTGTTGGTATCAGCTCTCAATTGATGCCTTTGATTTATTATGGTACCGTAGAGATGTCAGCGTGTAACTCGAGAGGAGCTAATGTAGAGTCATCATCATTTATTGCATAGTGTCAAGAGCAGCTATGAGCTCATGGTGTGCTTATAGAGAGCATGCGTACGCAGTAGGAAGAGCTTCAACACCAGCAGCAACAACAAAAGTAGGAGATGAGTCGATGGAAGTAGTAGTAGTATGAGCAGACAATGGAGTACATGCGACATCTGACTCATGGTTTAGGGATGAAGACCTCTCCATCATCTCCTTCAGCTCCTCCATCTCCTCTAGAAGACCCTCTCCCTTAGTGGTGTATTTATTTTTTATAATAAAACATTTGAATATATATTTTTTTATAATATTATATAAACATTTCTATATAGCGTTTTTTTTATATTGTGAAAAATATTTTATATTTTATTATTTTATTACTTTATTATTTATTTAATTTTATTATTACTTTTTTATTTTATTATTTTAATAATAATAATATTATTTTTTTATTTTTTTATTATTATTATTATTTTGTCGTTATTTTTTTTATATTTTTAAAAATATTGAGGTTTTTATTATTTTATAATTATTTTATTTTATTATTATTATTTTTAATAATTTATTAATATTATTTTATTAATATTAATATTAATACTAATATATTATTATTATTATTATATTATTATTATTTATATTATTATTATTATTATATTAATATTATGTATATTATTATTATTATTTAATATTATTTTATCAATATTATTTTATTATTATTATTAATATAATTTTATTCAATTTTATTAATATTAATTTTTTGAAGTTATTTGTGACTGGCCCATCATAAATAGTATTTCTCAGGGGCCTGTCACAACAGGATTTTTAAAAAACATAGAGAAACTATTTACGACGGACCGTCACAAAAAAACTATTTGTGAAGGGGTTCCATCCCAAATGTCCCATCACAAATAACTCCATTTCTAGTAGTGAATGGGTATTTGAATTTAAGAAAATAATTACTCCACTATGGTAGGTGTTATCCTATGAATTCATTCAAAGGTGAAAGTTATAGACAACTCATCCTCATAAACTCATCTCCTGAACATTTATCATTACATTTTGTTGTTTGACACATCCTCCATCTCTTGTGGACATGCACCTATGTTTCTTGAAATACTCTAAGTAGTAGTCATCCAAGGGATGACTAATTCTCAGAGTAGTACAAGCAACATAAAAGAGTTGGGGATGAGTTTCAAGAAACAAATTTCAATAATGGATGTTCGGGAGATGAAGTTGATGAGGATGATAGTTGTCTATAAAAGAGACGGGGGATGAGTCTCAAGAAAAAAATTACAATTATAAATGTTGTTTGACACAAATCAAGTCTTTCTTAAATTCCCTAAACAAATAAAAATATAATATTGGAAATTAAGGAGTAATAAGAAACCCAAATATGATAAACAAGAATAATAAACTCTCTTTTAATCAACTAGAAGATATAAAAATGTATAGTTAAAATATTTTAGTAAATAAATAATTATTTCATATACATAGATAGCAATCAAGGATTCCTAAGGGTGGAACCAATACACATAGACCTAAAATGATGAATGCTTGAAAATGATTTCTAATATATATTATTTTATAACTTTCATTCTATTTTTTGGAACAAGTGATGTAGCAACCTAAGTAATTATTACATTTAAAATTAATGGTATATCAAATATTTAGAAATATCTCAAGACTCTTGGGATGTCATATCACCACAACGACCCATCTCAAGGATTCTAGGGAGGTCATCACATTAGATCTACCCATATGAAGGATTGTAGGGAGGCCATCTAATACACATTGACTCATCCTTGAGATTCTAGGGAGGTCCATAATGAAGTTGGCATAAAGTAATAATACACATCAACAAGATATATCACAAAGAAGGGAGAAAAACACACCAACCCTTGCAACGTCTATCCCATACACATTTCAAAAAAAATTCACACACACACATATATAACATGGAATTTATAATACGCATAATTGCATAAAAATGCACATTTAAACATAATTTTTAATGAAAATACATATAATCCTGTTCTAATTTTGAAATCCAGAACAATAATTTTTGAATAAATAATTATAAAACCACCCTTACATTATAAGTTCTAAAAACACATATAAATAGATATAAAGACAGATATTTACATACATACATATATATATATATATGTATATATATCTTTATAAAATAAACTTAAATTGATAAAAATATATTTAACCTTTACAGAAGAATATCACAACATAGTAAAATAAATACAACCCCGTACTAATTTTAAAAATAGAGATCCATTGAAAAAAAAAATATGGTATCACCCTTACTAAGATTTATCTTAAAATAAAACAACCCAATTCTTATAAATTCAATTTTTAAAGAAAAACCCATACACAAAAATATTAAAACAGAATTTAAATAAATAAATTCCCTTATATGAATTTCATAAAATCAGCTTATGTTGCTTCTTCTCACAACCACAAGACTAAGAACTAGATTTCTAAATCGATTTTCTTGTTTTTTTAAGTTTTATATATCCAAAACCTCCACTATTTATACAATGACATAAATATTTATTTAATTGGTTTATCTGTGGACCATAGGTGATTCTATACGATTTCAAAACAATGACAAAATTAAGCTTGTAGAGAAAGCTGGGGTATAGATATAGACAACGAAGCAAATTGATTCACAACAAAAATTTAAAAAGACCAAAACAGGATATCCAAATCAGTAGTCAATAAAAAAAGAATCCTAAAAAAAGAAAAATAGTATACAACTACCAGACCATAAATAACGGATGACATTGTCGAAGAAGAAATCAAAAATGAAATGACAAATACAGATAGAAAATCAGAACCTACAAAGGAAAACATAGGCCCACCTCACTAGGTTAAAAAAATATGAGACCCTGGGATCTAGATCTCGATGTTTTCTTTAAAAACCCTAACTGTAAACAAACACCAGAAGTCGGACGATGTTCGAGCAACTGAAGAAAGTGGGTTTGTGTGATTCGAGTTCTGATATCACCATAGGTTCACAATTATTTAGGGTTTTTAAAATAGATTGGGACACTTTTACCAGCGCTTTAAAAAAAATCACTAATAAAGATTCCATTTATCAGTGCTAAAAAAGGGCTGATAAAATTAATCTTTATCAGCACTAAATGTTTTGCGGTGATAAAGATTTATTTTATGAGCACTTATTATTTAAGCGCTGATAAAGGATTTATAATTATAATTATAAATAAACAAAATTATAAATATATATGTATACTTAATAAATATATATAAATATAAATATAGTAAATATATTCCTATTTTAAATATATTTATTATAATTTTATAATTATTTGAATATATAATTATTTATTTATAATTATATAAATATTTTTTTAAAAATAATATTTATATCATTATATATATTTATATAATTATATATAATATATATGTATATATATATTAAATATATTCATTATTTAAGTAAATTTATTATAAATTTAATAATTATTTAAATATATATAATTAATAAAAAATATATAATTATTTATTTATAATTATATAAATAATTTAAAAAATATTTATTTATTTATAATTATAAATATATAATTTTATAAATATAGTATGTATATTTATAAATATAGTATGTACATTTATAAATATATTTTTTAAAAATATTTATATGAAATTATTAATGAATATCTAATTTTAAGTGCATACATGTTAAAAATGAGTGAAATTGAATAAATTAAAAATAAGTACACTTTAATAATATTGAAAAAATGGATAAGTTTTGTGTGTGTGAATTTTATATAAAAATTCATTAATTGGGTATATGTGAAATCAATATAACACACATTTGATTTATGTTAAATTGAAGAATCAAACAACTTTCAATTATATGTCCATTACTCTACAATTAGTTAGTGTTTTTAATTCATATTAATTTTTAATTATAAACTATTATTCACTAAATATATAACTATTTAATGTAAAACGTATAAATATTTTTTAATATATAAATAATATTTATAAAAGTTATTATATATATATATATTTAATATATACTATTTATTAACATTATCAATAATCAACTAATTAATAAAATGTTTAATATTTTTCTGAATTTACTTATTTTTAATTTTAATTTGTTTCATTTTCATTTTTCATTTATCTATATTTTTAATACATATTATTTATTAGTATTTATAATTTATATATAGTATAATCAATTTATTAATTTTATCAATAATTATTTAATTAATAAATTTTTTAATATTTGGTTTAATTAACTCATTTTTTTTATTTAATTATTTCATTTCATTTATTTAGACCTTTATCAGCGCTAAAAAAGCACCGATAAAGTATTCCTTTATGAGCACTAAAAATAAAGTGCTGATAAAGGGTTAAATTTATCAACTCTTTCTTTAGAACTGATAAAGATGTCATTTATCAGTGATTTTTTCTACTGCTGATAAATACCTGCATTGTTAAACACTTTTTTGGTAGTAGTGAAAGTCCCTTTTTAAGATCAGAGCCATGCAATTTCCACATCACTGTTCAAACCAATTTTTTATTGTGGTTGAATGTGAAGGGCTCCTTCCCACATATATTGTTACCATCAAATTTACTGTCTATAGTGAAACCATACCTATAAACCCCACACCACTCCCCACCTTTAGCTCTTAGTTTGAAATAATGTAAAATCTCATAAAAATTATGGAGTGATCGGGGAATACCTTCTAGTGGTGTTGCTGGTTTTACGGTTATCAGAAGCTCGACATGTAGAGGATGACCATGAACTGACAGGGCATGGAAAAGGAGGCAGCGTAGGCATATGTGGCAAGTATGGAGTATGTTATGGTGGGGTAGGGGTGTTGGTGGAGGAGGTTTTTTCGGTGGGGGAATTGGTAGTGGGGTAGGTGGAGGCCATAGTGGTGCCAGTGGTGCTAGTGGGGGGCATTAGGGGGTGGTTCCTTTGGAAGAAAAAGAGGAGGACCATTGGGTTTTTCACCTTAACATATATCATTACAAGGTGTGCCTATATATATAACTCATCATATGATAACATGCTAAATATTCTTAACATCGAGGTTTATTTATAAAGTTTTAACATGATTTTACTTATTTCAATATTATTCAAGTAGTCTAGATTTGAAAAATTTCTTCCCAAAGGATCTCCCCCTAAAGGGATTCACTCCTATCTTATTCATCATAGAGAAGTAATCCATGTTCATCTCATCACCTTTTCTATCTATAAATGAAAACCTTAATCATATCATTCAATTTCCTACATGTCAGAACAAGATACAAAAAATATTAATGGAATAAAGTGGAACCTGATTTTGCCTCAAGGGAAATCCTTAGGTTGAGAGATTCTGACACACCCATGAGGTGTCGTTATTTCCTGTCAGGTTCCATAAAAATACAAAATTTATAAAACTCAAACTATCATACTAAATTAATTAAAATGTAGTATTGATAAGTTTGAGGTCAGACCCATATATATGGTTAATTAGTTTGATTAGGTTTTAAAAGAATTTATTTTATTAAGTTGAAGAAATTGGTGAATAAAAGATTGGTTTGATTGATTTTGATAAAGAAAAAATGAAATCAAGGCAGATTGATTGTATTGGATTCAGATTTAAAAATTGCGCCAGGGTTTTTTAATTTTAGGGTTTTGGTGAAATTGGATTAAAAAAAAGGGTTGATTAATTTGTGATTGATATTGGAGTCGAGACGAGGAAGATCCAATGGTCATAGTATCCCCTCCTTGATGCGTGAATCCTTTATTTCCTTTCGTCCAGAAATTTAGGGTTCCATCAAATTAAGTTTGTCATGATACTGTATTTGAACCTTACTTCCCCTAAATTTGGAAATGGTCATTCCTCTTTTAGGGATTTTAGTTATTCAATTTTAAGGTTCCTTTTAGATTTAATTATCAATGGTCATGATAAAAGTAAAGGAAAGGGTTTGGAAAGTTATTGAAGAATCACATCAAACCAAATACATGAATAAACAAATTTAAATTAATCTAACACACATTTTTCCTTATATCACATAACCCTATCATAAGGTGGGTTTCCCCTCTCATACTAGTGATGATATAATAAGAGGGAAGGAGAAAATAAAAGGAAATCATAATGAAATTGGAGATAAAACTAGGGAGGACCCTATACAATGTAGCTTCTCACTCCAAGTTTTGGTCTTCCAAGTCTCCTCCATAGTAGTAGAACATCCCTCCATTTATAGGCACCATATGGGGTTGGTTATTAGTGAATTACATAAATTATGGGTCAAAAGTTTTTCATGGGTGGGTCCCATGTCTTAAATCTTGTCAAAAATTAAATATCAATCAAATACGGCTGCTTAAAGTCTGTCCTGAAACCTTACAAGACATGTAATGTTTTCACAAAGTGTAAATATTTATGTTGATTTTATCCACTTCAAAACATGTATCTCTTTTACAATCTGCACTTGTACATGATATTTAATGATTACATGATGTTTAATATAAATTTTCTTCTCCAGATGCCTCGTTTTGTCTCGTTTCTTCAGTTCCGTGCCTTGGAAGTGCTTTATGATCATCCTAAAAAATCCAATGTTTTCTCCTTTTTTAATTATCTATTGTATCCTAAAATAAAAAAATGAGTTAAAACATTCACAAATTGGAAATAATAATTATTTAAATACATAAATATATATATTAAAACATCATAAAATACATGCATGAAATACAGATATTAGTTTCCTCTCAATCGAATTCATTCTTTCCTTCCAATCTCAACATCATTATTATGTGAATAAATTTGCTTCACCTCATGAATTAAGACATCTTCACTACCATGTGATTGAAGTGAATTTATTATATTCTAATTTAGATAACATCTTTCACACTTCTTCATATTATCACTTTTGGATGTCTTCTCAAATACCTTCTACTATTCTTTTAAAAAAAATTCTTTCTTTTATTTTTCATCCTCACATTCTCACAAAAAGTCCCCCATTATTCTTGTCACTTCCCTGGTAAATACATGATGAACAAATATGAGTATGCATTGTGTTTTTACCTTAAAAAACATCAATAATATCCCTTTAATTGATATTTCCGTGACTGATTCCAGATTTAGTCAGAATGGTGTTGATGTTTTACTCTTGGAGACTTATTTTTCTTAGGGTGTTGTGCTCTTCTTAGCACATTCATTTATTTATAATCTGTAATTTCTTTCCTCTAAATCCTCTTAGGCTTAATTTGGTCATCTACACCATTAGAAATAAAAACTCTATATTCAATATGAATAGATTAAGTCTTACCTTATTCCTTCGATCCTTCATCATGGGAAAATTATCCACTAATCTCAATAGATTTTATGAAATATTATCTTGATTTATTCAAATCATATTGATCTAAAAATAGATAGATTACTTCAAAAATAAATCTTCTTCCGTAGCATCTAATTTTCCTTAAAAACACATATCATCTTCCCTTTCTCAACCATCTTCAACTTTTTCCCTTGATTTTATCAATATGGGATGACTCCCTTTTGACTATATCTCCTTTATCACCATTACTAATTTCTTTTCACTTTTTACCAAACTCACTCATTTGAGTATTCATTAACTCATTCTTCTTCTCATGTTTTTTCTTGTCTTTATTGAGTTATGAAATATTCTCAAGAACATATTCTAACTTAACTTTTATATTCTCACTCATGTTTCATTCTTTCCTCTCTAACAACATCACTTCTTTATAAATCTAAAATTATCTTTATATGAGCAAAAAGAGTGACTTAATTATCAAAACTGCAGGATGAACCACCATCCTTCCTAAAAAATCTTATTCTTTTGTTGTCAGATTTATTTTATTGCCTCTCTTTTTTATTCTTTAGAGGGGTTTATTCTTCCTCGTCTGATTCAAATTCCTCAGCCTAATTATTTGTCTCTAGATTTTTTTTTAAAATGAAAATTTATGGTTAAGTGTTAACCTTACATTCAACTAGATTCAAACCAAACTACCCATATTTCAAAATTCATCAAATTCAATAGAGAAATCAAAAAAATCCCAAAATACTAAATTTAAAATTCAAAAAGATCCACACATCAATCCCATCACAACCTAATTGCCTCAAGTTACAAAATCTTGAGCGGTGAGCCACCACAAACCATGCCCCATGATAATTGAACTAACATTCGTCATCTCCACTTCACTGGTGAGAACCCACCAACCATCTTCCCACCATATATTCAAACCACCATCATAGAAGACATCATCAACCTCCCCATCATCATTTCACAATTGATGTCGTCACGATCCAACAACAATATCCCAGATTGGGAGTTACTTCTTCAACAGCGAACCATAACAATTAATGAGAACCTCCCTTCGGGATCACCAACAATTGAGATGATCACCTTTCATAGAATGGAAACAAACCAGAGACACCATCGATGGTCACTTTCCTTAACATTGCATCTTCATCGATCACATCTATACTCATTGCGATCCAATAGAAAATCAAAACACACTAATATCACCAATAACAAAACTAAAAAACACTAAAATTTAATAAGTGGAGCCCCACTGAAAAAATAAAAATACCAATGCATGTCATGGATCCTAGACCATCCTTGTATGATCAATCAAAAAATCCCAAGCTACCATGAGAGCCCCCGCACTAAACTAAGATGGGGTCTCAAATGAAGGGTTAAGAAGAAAGAGAAGATAGGAAGTGAACTACGGCCTTGACAATGAGCCACGATTGTAAGAACAGAACCTGAGAAACCATAACAAAAAAATGAGCCCTAAGAAAGGTATAAAGAAACCCTATATCCAAAATCTAGCATCAGGGGAGAAAAATAAACCCATAGAGAAAGCCATAAATTTATCACAAAAACTATGAAACACACCATAGGAAGCACCAAAAATTGCAACACCTACACAATCCCAATCCACTAAGAGATCCAATAAACTAGAAAAATGTGTTTGAATGTGATGGATTAGGAAGTAATAGAAGAGGAGGAGAAAAGGTGGTCCAAAGTTGTGGTGATGACTATAGAAGAAAAACCCACCAGATAAAAAACATTGAGTGAGAACAACCAAATCCTGAGACCAACTCTCCACCTTCACCATCCCAAGCCACCATCCGAACCATCTCTCTGAACTAAAATGGGGTAAAGTGAAATGGGGAATATGAAAAGGGAGAGGAGGAGGGATCTTTATTATTCTTCCATAGAACCATAGTGCAGCCGAAAGAGATTCCACGGGGAACCCTAGCAATCCCCAAGAGAAATGGGAAAGATTATCCTGGGAGATTATAGATCCATTTTACCTGATTATTTGGGCATAACATTATAATATGGATGATATTATTTCAATTAGAAAATATAAGAAACTTTTTACCTTTTCCCTTCAATTTTTCTTTCATAAATTACTTTTACTAGAGAGTGACAATCTGATTGATATATTCATGTTCTAAATCACTAATTTCTACAACTTATTGTCCCTTCCATTTTCTAATGGATTCAAAGAAAACTTCTACTATCTCCTAATTTTTGAAATTTGGTTTTTTATCATTTCATATATAATAATATTTTTTTTATTTCATCTAATGAGTGATCTTTTTGATATTCCAAAGCTAATACCTTTGGATAAATCTGATTTAGAAAGTACCTCACAAGATTATTCACAATAGTGGAGTCTTGAATGTTCTCACTGAATCCCTAAATATTTTCAACTATTTACTTTACCTGATTGAAATAGCTATCAACATCTTTATATTCAAATATTTTAATTTCCTCAAAATATGATCCTTAGAATTTAAATATTGGATTCCTTCACTTTGAAATTTCTCTCATAGATTTTCCCTAATTTATTCCATATCTCCTTTCTAGATGTAAGTCCCATGACATTGGTGTAGAACTTCTATAAATAAGACATAAAAATATAATTTTATGAATTTCCATCCATATCCATAATTAATTTTATCATCATGGATCATTTGATTAATAGGTGGAAAAATAATTATAGTAGCATCACATAACTTAATACTGAGGGGCAAGGAAGAATCTTATTCCTATAACTATGGTAGTTAGTTACATCAAAATAGGAACTCATTGTATGTTTGTAGAATTGTGATTATAAACTGCCCAACAACTTCTCTTAGATCATTATAGTTGGCGAGATTTGATACCACTTGTTAGGATTCGACTAGATTGGATCACTGAGATTGTGAGGGGGTAAATCAGTGATAAAATTTTCTTTTAAGATTTTATCATCTTCAAAATTAACCTCTTCATCCATTTACGGTTCTCAATCCACTAATTATAAACTCTAAAAATTTCCTCAAATGTATAAGTTAATGATAAATAATATCATATGATATTTACAATGTTTGACACTCGTGCCTACTCCTTTCCATGTTGGTGAGTACCCCCAACAAGAATTAATCCACTAATTCACAAATGTATTACAACATAGATTCATCATTGTTTCCACACACCGCTTATAGATTCCACTAGAATTTACAACATATCTATAAGATATTATCTAACAAGGATAAAAAACACCTCGTGATCACTTCACATTTTTTATGCTCCTCCTCCATGAACAAATAGATCAAAAAATCTATAATTGTACTCCTTAATCAAGATCTTAAACAGTAATTGATGAGTGGTTGTAGGACTTGAGACTTTCCCAAGACTCTAAGAAAACCGTATCATTCTCAATTGAGGTTGATACATGACCTCACAAGCTCTACTTCATGTGTTCTCTTCTCCAGTATTCTCTGCCTCTATTATTTAGATGATCTACCTTCTTCAAATAGATTTTTTTTGGCTCTCATCAAACTAGACTCATAGAATCACCTTAATGGGATCTATAAACCACCCATTAACACCTCAACAACTGCCCCTGAATTTCTTTCATTATAGTTGAAATGCAACTGCTCCAGAAGCACATCTCTTTTCATGGAGTGTGGACTAACTCCACATTTATTCCATAAAATGTAATAATAAAAACTCCTCAAAATTATGCTATAATCATGGAATAATACTAAGTACAATTATTATTGAATCATTCAAGACCCATTCAAGCATAGATATAATCAATTCATCAAGGTTCCTCACATAAAATTATGACACAACTTGTCCCAATACCTAACATGGACCCCATGGCCATTTTTTTACACAACAATCCGAACACCATGGGAATGGTCTCCTCTATGTGGAAATTGTTTCTTGTTGAACCACCTGTTTACCACAACATACTTCAATGTGAAATGAAACTTTTGGGCATCCCTGTTCACATGGTTACACTACACAAGAACTACAACTTGATCTAGATGTTTGGTCATGCCATTTTGGTCTTCTAAAATATCTGGATTCCATATAGTGTAACTCCAAGAACATGGCCTTCCCAATGCCAGTTTCAGGCTTATCCATGTTTGAAAGGTGAACCTGGTGTTCACCATGGAGACCGCTATGGGTGTTATTTCTGTCTATCAAACTATTTTGTGACTTTTTTTATCACCATGCCTCATGAAATTGGTGTGGCCTGCTCCTAAATTGTTCTCAGGCTTCACCATGACAACCTATAGGTCATAGCCTTTCCTAAGTTGGGTATTCTTTAGCACAACATCAGTATTGGAATAAACCATTACAACTTTCTTCATTGAGATACCTCAATGCCTTAAATATTATTGTCAATATATCATACCCAATCCTTTCTAATTTCAAATAGTTTTCATCAAGTGTACAGTGGGATTACATCTCTAAAAGAGTTTGAGGGATAGATATAGACTTCGATGAAGTTGTAGATCAATATACACATGAGTTAGAACATGAATAGATTCCATTAATCGACATGGAAGGGGATGTTCCATATATATAAGGACTTCATAGGAATCTAAGAGAAGTTATAGAAACTGAAAGATATAATTTTCCAGTCACAAAAGATGGAAACTAATTATTAGTTGATAATAATTGTCCTATAACATACAAGTAATAGCACATTACATAGAATCTTCAAAATGAAAGGAATCCATGAATTCTGAAATGGAGTCTATCTAAGGAAAACATATTTGGATTTTAATATATCCTCTAGTGGATGTAAAGACCATTGGTTGTGAGTCGATATACGAGATGAAAATGGTAATTAATGGACAAGTTAGTACATATAAGGAACGACTGGTACCAAATGGTTCTAAATAGTGTCAAGACATAAATTACCATGAAAAAGTTTCACTAGTTTTTATACTGAAAGCAATCATAATTCTATATTCCAAGCAGCTTTCCATGACTATGAGATTTTTCATATTCATGTCAATACATATTTCCATGATGGGAACCTTCAAGAAGATGTTTATATGATATAGACAGATGGGTTTGCGACTCCAAAGGATCCTAAAAAGATATTCAACATTCAAAGATATATTTATTGATTAAGGAAGCATCCAAATCATAGAAAATTTTATTTTATGAAGTATTAATGTAATTTGGTTTCATAAATAAATAATGTGAGCCTTTTTGTATGTACACAATTTATTGGGTGTGAAATCAGTTACCTTATAGTACATATTGATTTCATGATACTTATTGTAAATTATATACTAGTCTTATAGTCCATTAAGATGTGATTAAATACATGATCTTACATGAAATACTTAGGTGAGGTAGAATAAATTTTGGGGATCAAGATCCATTGTGATATATTCAAGAGGCATCTTGGACTTTGTTAAGATACATATATTATCAATATATTGAAGAGATTCATTATATAAAAATCCAATATCAGATTATTTCCAATGTAACATGACATTAATATTTCTAAAAAAATGTGTTAAGAGACACATGAGGATATATAGATAATGAAAAGTATTCCATATGAATCTATGAAATGATTAGTTATGTATAGAATGTTATATAATATGCTATATATCCCTTACACCTTATGCATAGTAGGAATATGCCAAACTAGACCAAGAGATGATTATTGGATGATGTTCAAGACTATCCTAAATTACATTAGGCATACTAAGAATATGTTCCTAATTTATAGAGGAGATTATGAGATAGTCATCAAGGTATATACATATACTAGTTTCTAAATACAACAAGAAGATTTGAAATCACAATTAGGATATAGCATGACACTCAATTATGGTTTCATGATCTAGAATAGCTTAAAAAAATTCATTGTCATTAATTCTATAGTTGAGTCTAAGTATATTGTTGCTTCTTATGCATATAAAGAAGAAATTTTTATTTGAAACTTCATATAGGATCTTTAAATGTTACTAAGAAATTAATACCATATCACAATTTACTATAATAATACTACAAAGGTGGATCTATAAAATGAGTCATGGTCACATCAATTGGGAAAGTACATATAGTCACAAACCAAGATTTTTCTTCATCCAAACCGGTGCCTGACCCATTCTATGGCAAGGCCTGAAGGGTGTTCCCTATCCCCACAGGCTCTCAAAAGTTCCTGGGTATCACAAATAAAGAGTGGGAACGATTTAGCTTAATTTATAAACATAAAACAACCAAAAACAATTAATAAACCAAATCTAAAAATTCAAATCAAACAATACTTAAAAAAAATCAGATTTGAGTAACCAAGTTTAAACCAAAACCAAAAAAGACTTCAACAAAAAGGAACAACAATACTATGTCAAAACCCCACCATATGGAAAGGTGGAATCTCCCTCAATCCATCTCCATAACACCGCACCAAGAAGAACCACTAGCAACCAGAACTGCCATCTCCAAGAGACTTTACCTTACCGGTGCCAAACATTTCCAAGTCTACTTACACCCAAAGGTATAAGTAGGGTGTGAGACTAATCCCATAAGGTTTCCACCCAATACAAGATTCCATTCTATAAAAATTATAAGATAAATAACTTTCAAGATTTGTAAAAATAAAACTGGAACATTTTATGCAAAATAACTTTGAAATGAAATAACTTTAAAAGAAAACATGATAGATTTTTAAATAAACAACAATTCATACTGTATACCAATGATAATTGTGATATATCAATAGAGAACTAGTAATGGTAAAACCCACTAGGAACTATATAACAATAGTAAAATAGGTACCTCGTATCTCAGTGAAATGTGGCATAGGCCACGATAAAAAATGTTCCCCTGCATGGGCCACTAGAGAGGAGAAATGTCCAAAATTCTAGTGGTCTCCAATCATTATACATATTTAGTTAGTGTTGTCATTGTTAATCCTGCTAAGTGAAACTAGGCCGTAGACACTTTATATCACTAGCATACTAGTCGTAGTATACCCACCTAGTAACCTGGGATTCCCTTTATGCTCAAACAAGTTTAACATGTCACATAACACACCACATTAACACACAAAAGTCAAGCCATAAAATACACACATAGTGTGACACCCATTGCACACCCAAATTCCATTTAAAAAACATATGCTCACCAAAACCTTTCCCAAACAGGATTTTCACCTCTTACATAATTTAATAAATCATTTATAAAGTTTATAAAAAATTCCAGGAAGATCTATAAACATTAACACCAAAAACAAACCCAAAATCATCTTTTAAAATCAAACACACACCAAAAACATTCCATATCATGATTTTAATTGCATGCATAATTTAATAAATCATTTAAAAAATTCATAAAACATTTCCAAATATCACAACAAGGGTTTACAGTAAAAACACACCCAATTCCATATAGAAATGACACTTTAAATCCAAATTCATATTGAACTCTATCAAAAACTACTTTCACACCACACATAATAATCATAGAACATGATAAATTACCCAAAGAAGAAGAATAAATTCACCAAATAATGTTTTAGCATGGAATCACCTAACTTTGGTGTAGAAATACCCAAAAACTGGTGCGGATCTCCAACCGCAACTCAACCACACCACAAGAAATAAAAACAAACCCTGATCCTAAATATCAAACCCAAAAACTCAAGATCAAACCCTAAAAAAGAAATACTAGATGTTGGAGAAATATAACCCTAATAAAAGAGGGAAGAAAACCTAAAATAAAGGGAAAAAAAGGGATAAACTCACTTGAAGAATATTTAAGTTCTCCCACTAAATCCACCTCAAAATGGGTGTCCAAGGGAGAAAGGGGGAGAAAAGGAGGATCCTACGGATGAAAATCCTAAGTGTAGAAGAAGAGGGGTGAAATGGGGTTAAATACAAAAAGGGAAAATGGTAAAAATATAATTTTTATTGAGCTTGATAGGGCTCACATTTAGTCTGCACAGTTTAATAAACCGTGCGGAAATCGTGTGCATGCAATGTCCAGACCGCACGGTTACCTGGGCTGAGGCACATGACTTTGTAGTGTCTTTGTAGTAGGTTCTTCCATATATCGCATGGTTACCTAGATCGGGTGCATGTTCATGTGGTGGACATGTGGTAGGTTTTTTTCCTACAACACAATTACCTGGGTTGGGTGAACTATTCCCATTAACCATGCACCAACCGTGTGCCTGGGTCTGCCCACCCAAAAGTCTCCATTTTTCTCCCAAAACCTCAAATAAACCCAAGGGAAAAAAATAAACCAAAAATAAAAAGGAAAAATACCTGAAAAAAATACATGGATGTGACAATTCTCTCCACCATGAAAACATTTCACCCCCAGAAAGTCAACTCAAAGCTTGATTGGAAAATAAAAATAGACACTCTTTCTCAACCCACAAATTCCACTCCCAAGTTTCATGTATATAATTCTCATGCTTCCAAAGGACACAGACCAATGGAATATAATTCCCAAGAAGCACTTTATCTTGGGAATCCACTATTCACACTAACCGTTTAAACATAGATAAATTTGGATCTATCTCTAACTATTCCCATTTCAACACATGGGAAAGATCCTAATTATACTTATT
This sequence comes from Viscum album, assembly GCA_963277665.1. Lineage (NCBI taxonomy): Eukaryota > Viridiplantae > Streptophyta > Magnoliopsida > Santalales > Viscaceae > Viscum > Viscum album. The sequence continues at coordinate 259,748,483 of OY728150.1, forward strand.
TAATTGGGAGACATGAAATATATCATGAATTTATATCAAATGAGAAGGAAAATATAACCTATATTCCACCATTCTAATCCACCCAATGATTTCAAAAGTTCTGATATACCTCAACATTAGCTTTCCCTGCTTTCTTAAATGACAATGACCCAAATGATGGGCCACTTTCAATAACACCTGATCACCCACAAAAAACTCAGGATCTCGACACCTTTAATTAGAATAAGATTTGTTGTGAGTCTAAGCTATCAATAATAGATTCCTAATTAACTTGACTTTCTCAGATGTCTCTTGCACAAGGATCTGTCCCAAAAGTGAGTTATTGCCTACCTCAGCCCAATATAAAGGGGACCGACATGGCCGACTATAAAGAACCTCAAAAGGATATATTCTAATTAAATATTGGTAGTTGTTATTATAATATAATTAGACTAATTCCAAATGGATATCCCACAATCCCTCAAAATCCAAAACAAATTCATGAAGCATGTCCTCCAGAATCCGATTTTCCCGCTCCGTCTGACCATCTGTTTAAGGATGATATTCTTTACTCATCTTAATATGTGACCCCAATGCCTTTTTAAGACCTTACAAGAACTGAGAGGTAAAATGAGGGTCTCTATCTAAGACAATTACTGATGGCACACCATGGAGCCTTACCACCTCCTGAACATACAATCGGCCCAACTCATCCACTTTAGCTAAATCTCTGATCGAAATGAAATGGGATGATTTGGTCAAATGGTTTATTACCATCCAAATTGTGTTCCTTCTCCAAGGTGTATGAGGAAATACAATAATTATATCCATGGTGACCTCATCCCACTTCCAGGTAGAAATGGGTAATGGATGAAGAAAAACAGAGGTCATTTGATGCTCTACCTTTAACTACTGACATATATAGAACCTCGATATAAAATCAGCTATGTACCGCCTCATTATTGGCCATCAAAACTACCAACGAACATCATAATACATTTTGGTATCTCTAGGATGAATATCCCATTGAGATTGGTGGTTATCCTGCACCACCACCCTCCTCAGAGGCAACGACACCATAAAAAATCCCTTAAAGCACAAGATTCCCTCAGGAGACAAAGACCAATCACAAGATGTCTCCCTACCAGGAAGGATCTGTGAAGATTGCTGGCACAAATCATCACCAGGCTTACCCCACTGAATCAACTACATAAGATAAGGATCTAACTGAATGATCACCAAGAACGAAGATCCACTGTGATCCTTGGTCTCCAAGTGCATTTAGGAAAATAGCTCCATCAAGGTCCGCTTGTCACTAGACTTCCTCAAAGACTACACTGGAACTTTTCTTCTCAAGGCGTTAGCCACCACATTACTATTTCCTAGGGTATAAATGATATCAAAGTCGAACCCCAACAAATACTCAATCTAAGAGAAATACCTCAAGTTCAAATCATTTTAGGAGAATATGTAGGCTAAGATTTTATGATATGAATAGGCCCAAAATTTATCCCCAAAAATATAATGGCACCATGTTTTTAGGGCATGCATCACCATTACTAATTCCAAGTCATGGTTAGAGTAATTCTTTTCATGTGGTCAGAGTTGGAAAGATCCATATGCCACTAAATAATCATATTGCATGAACACACACCTAAGGACCATACCTGAATCATCATAATAAACCACGTAGACCTTCCTAGATTCTGGAAAGATCTACACATATGTGGTAGTCAACCACCACTTCATCTCCTCAAAGGATGCCAGACATTTTGGGCTCCATTAAAACTTTATCCCTTTTTAGGTGAGTATGGTCATGGATGAAGAAAGCAGAGAGAAATATCGAAAAAACCACCAATAATTACCTACAAGGCTAAGATATCTCCTAATCTCAAACACATTATTTGGCTGCTCCCATGACATAACTTCACTAATCTTCCCAGGTTCCAATGAAACCCCTTGCTCTGAAATCACATAACTAATAAACTTCACTTCTTTGATTGAGAAGGTTAACTTTGAAAACTTTTCATAGAGATGGTGATCCGCAAGGTTCCCATCACGATTCGAAAGTGATTCTCATTCTCTTTCTCAGATCTAGAATAATCTATGTTTTCATCCATGAATACCAAAATGAAGGAGTCGAGATACTGGTGGAACACCCTATTCATGAGCACCATAAAGGCCACTGGAGCATTTGTCAATCCAAAAGGTAGGACCAAATAATCTTAATGGCCGTACCAGCTTTAGAAATCTTTTTTTGGGATTTCTGCCTCTCTCACCCTAACTTGGTGGTAGTTTTAACACCATTCTATCTTGGAAAACAACATTTTCCCCTTCAAATGATCAAACAAGTAATCAATTCAGGGAAATGTATACTTTTTTTGATGGTTACTTTATTCAGCTTCCTGTAATAGATGCACAATTGAAGAGATCTGTCAGCCTTCTTCACGAACAAGACTGGGGTGGCCCAAGGAAATATGATCAAGTGAATGAACCCTTTGGATTCCAAATCATCCATCTATATATTTAATTCCCACTGCTTGTTGGGGGACATGCGATATGAGGGAAGAGATATAGGTTGTGTTCTGAGTGCCAAATCAATTGATAAATCTATGTCCCGATCTAGGGGTAAACTCGGAAAATCATCTAGAAATACCTTTGGGAACCCATCCACTACATGAGGAAATACACCCTCAGGATAACCACCCTCATCCTCTAGTGTGAGTGATGATAACTAAAAAACAAGATTCCCTAACTCCGGTAATGGAGGTCCAACATGACTTGACCAAGGATTCCATTCCTCAAGAAAAACCATAGGAATCCCATTAGGTTCCATGAAACTCACCCATCGCCTATAACAATCAATATGCACTTGGAAGTGCACTATCCAATCCATATTAAGTATTATATCAAAAAGGTCCATTTCCAAGACTAGTAAATCCCATTCCATATCAACCCCTGACATGAAAAGTTCACAAGATAGGAACCTGAGACCCTACTCATTATTCTTACCCAAATACGTTACCAACTCCATTGAAAAATACATAAGCTCAGTGGGAAAGTTCAATAGATTCACAATAGTGGTATAGATAAAAGAAATAGAAGCACCGGTATGAAATAAAACTAATGCTATAGAAGATGCAATCAAAATGGTACCTAAAACTATTCGAGGTCCCTACATCCTATCCTAATAGTGATTGATCCACAATATGAAGATGTATGGTCTCTACCTGAGAATGACCACTCACCTTCAGCTCTTCCCTAAATTGGATCTACCCAAAAGACGATCCATTCCTACTGCAACAACCACAAAACTGAGATCCCACTGTTCTGGATAGCTATAACTGAACTGACACTCCCCTGGAAGCAACAGATCTTGACCAACTCTAGTATGGGATCATCTATTTTGAAAAATGATAAAGGTGTCCCAAATCTCCGCATCTATGGCATGATATAGGTGGGTTTGGACACATAGTTCAGATGTGCCCTTCCTTCCTGCAATGATGGAACACAACAAACCTTGCATTAGAATCCACAAGAGAAGACTACTAGGAAGGATGGACTAAACTACCACATACCTTCTTCCCCTACCCATCTTTATTCCTCTTATTCTCAGATGAATTTCCACTACCCAACACTAACATTTCCCTAGAGTAACCTGACCTACCCTTTCATTTAATATCCATCATACAAGCTAGATCAACTACTTCAACATAGGTATTCATCTCTAACAAGAATATATGAGAATAAATCTTTGGCTGGAAACCCCTTTAAAACCTCTAAGCCTTCATCTGCTTGTTAGAGACTATTTTAGGTGCATACTAGACTATCTTGGGAAAATAATTGGCATACTCCATCACTAACTGGTCCCCCTGAATGAGATATATAAACTCCTAGGATCTAGCATTATCCAAGACCTCATGATAGTACTGGTTATTGAAGATAGCATTAAATACTTTCCAACTCATTTTCTCATGCTTCCCATCTTGATGCACTGAGTCCCACCACCTTCGTTTGGGACCCTATAGAAAGAACGAGGCACATTTTACCCTGAATTCCTTAGGAGTATCAAAAAATCAAACATGTGCTCTATATTCTCAATACACTCATATGATTTCTAAGCCTATGTTATACCTTGGAAATAAAGAGTTTTTTCCTTGAGAAAATCTTGGGATTTTTTCTTCCTAGGACCATATTCATCTTCTATAACCGAAGTAGGACCAATACCCACTCCCTGTCCTAAAGCCTGAATATCTCAGACTGCAGCTTCTTCCAACCTCTGATCAAGTAGTGAGGGATAAATCTCTTTGTCTTCTTCCTGTGGTTTTAAAGGATCTCTTGGGGGATGCATGCTTCTACAAAAATAAATATTCACAAGAAAAATCATTATTACAACAGGTCGGAAATTTTTTAGCAATAAAATCAAATATAAATAAATCAAACTCTTTACAACAACAAAATGACCAAACCACTTCACCTCTACCCATTATCCACATACAGTCTACAACCTACAAGTACCACCAGGAAGATAAGTTAAATAAAAATCCCAACATCCTATGGAAAATAGAGGTATGTCATGAGGTGTGCTGGCCAGGTACCCTACTCACAACCAGAACTCCATGTCCCAAAAATCCTAACTCCAGTCTATCCAAACTCATCCCAAATAACATGACACAAAGAGAATCCTACCTATGATACCATATTTTCATGAACCAAGTTGAGTCTTCATCCAAACTGGTTCCTGAACCAGTCATTGGAAAAGTCCAGAAGGGCGTTCCTTATCCACATGGTCTGGAACATGTTCTTGGGTATCATAAATAAAGAGTGGGAATGATTTACCCAAATATATAAACATAAAACAACCAAAAAAATTTAATAAACCTAATATGAAAATCCAAAACAAACAAGCCTTAAATAATTTTTAGATTTGAGTTAGAAATTTTAAACCAAAACCAAAAAAGGATATAAAAAACAAAGTAACAACAAGACTATCTCAAAAAAAAAACTACCACATGGTAAAGGGATATTTCCCTCAAGACATCTTCACAACACCACACCAAGAAGGACCTATAAGAACCAGAACCAGCATCTCCAAGAGCCTTTCCCTTACCTGTGTCAAACATTACCGAGTCTACTTAAAACCGAAGGTGTAAATAGGGTGTGAGCATAAGCCCAGAAGGATTACACCCAATAGAAGATTCCATACTATAAAAATTATAATATAAATAACTTACAATCTTTATAAAAAATAAACTAGAAACATTTTATTAAAAATAACTTTGAAAGGAAACAAATTTAAAAGAAAAAATTCTAACTTTTGAAATAACCAATAATTTATACCATATATTGATGGTAAGTGCGATATATCCATAGAGACCTAGTCACAAGAAACCCCCCTAGGCACTAGCTAACAATGGGACACTAAGTACCTCATATCTCAATGAAATATGGAATTGGCTACAATCAACAACATTCTTATGCATGTTCCACTAGAGAGGATAAACATACAAAATTCTAGTGGTCTCCAATCATCATACAAATTTAGTTTGTGTTGTCATCATCAATACCTCTAAATGAAACAAGGTCGTAGCCACTTCTGTATCACTAGCATACAAGTCCTAGTCCACCCACCTTGTTACTTAGGATTCCCTTTTTTCTCAAACAAGTTTCACATGTCACATAAGACACCACATTCACTCACACATGTCAATCCATATAAGACAAACATAGTGTGCCATCCCTTGCACACCCAAATTCCATTTCAAAAACATTTGAATACCAAAACCTTCCCTAAACATGATTCAAACCTCTTCTATAATTTAATAAATAACTTAAAAAGTTTATAAAACAATTACAAGAAGAACCATAAGGCTTTACAACAAAAACACACCCAAAATCCTCTATTAAAATCAAACACACACCAAAACCATTGTATATAATGATTCACATCACATTCATAATTTAATAAATCATTTAAACAATTCATAAAACATTTCCAAATACCACAACAAGGGTTTACACCAAAATCACACTAAATTCAATATATAAAAGCCAGTTTAAAACTAAAAACATATTGAACCCTATCAAAAAATACTTTCTCACCATGAATAATAATCATAGAACATGCTAAATTACTATAGAAAGAAAAATAAATTCACCAAATAATGTTTAGGCATATAATCACCAACCTTTAGTGTAGAAATCCCAAAAAACCAATGAGAATATCCAATCACACCTCAAAATCACCCCAATAAAGAAACAAAACCCTAATAATGAAGATTGAACCCAAAAACTCATGATAAAACCATAAAAAACCCTAACTATTATAGAAATAGAACCCCAAGAAAAGAGGGAAGAAACCCTAAAATGGAGGAAGAAAATAAGGGAGAAACTCACTTACTTGAAGAATCTTGAAGTTCTACCACCAAATTCATCTAAAAAATGGCTGTCCAAGGCATAAAGAGGTAGAATAGGAGGATCTTATGGCTGAAAATCCCAAGTGGGGAAGAAGAGGGGTAGAAATGGGGTTAAATTCAAAAAGGGAAAATGGTAAAAATATAATTTTTAATGAGCTTGATAGGATATGTAGTTAGTCCAAATAGTTTAATAAATTGTTCAACGACCATGCACATGATCTGTCTAGACCGTACAGTTACCTAGGATGAGATGCACGACCGTGCGGTAGGTTCTTCCTTCTACCACACAGTTACCTGGATCGAGTGCAAGACTGTGCAGTGGCCATGTGGTAGGTTTTTCTCCTACCGCACGGTTACTTGGGTTGGGTGAACTGTTCCTATTAATTGTGAACCAACCATGCATCTGGGTTAAAATTATCTATTTTTCTCCCAAAAACTCAAATAAACCCAAGGGAAAAAGAATAGACCAAAAATAACCTGAGTGCTGATGTCCTAGTAAGTAGAGTTTTTAAAAAAGACATTGTGGTTCACCCAATGATTGAATCCATATCCTAGTAGTAGAATAAACATCATGCGATAGATAGAGGACCAAAATATGTTAACAGATTCTTTTTTTTCACATGGGAGTCTATTGGAGTTGGTTTCCTAAAACCAACTACCGTATTATTCAGATTACATGTATTTTCAAATATTTTAATATCAATAAATACCTGATGAAATATTTATTATTGCTTTACATAACATCAATGTGATAATTTCCTAGAGTATATATCGCATTGAAAATATCATAGTAGTTTACCGCTATAATGAGAATCTTAAAATGTTGTTATGGTGTTCTTAAACTATATATCATATAGACATATGAAATAATCTAATAGGGCATAGATGATGAGAATTATTAGGTGTTGGATAATTATAGTAAGATAGGACATCATATCATTATGTTATCCTTACTCTATAAATGGAGATTGTAAGGAAAGACCCACCAGTAGAAATTACACAAATTATGTGTCATAGGATATTTTAATCTCTAAACATGTGTAATGATCCTTAAAAATTAATATTATTAATAGTTTATATCATGGGTCATGTATTTAGATGCATTGTTGTAAACTATGATGACATATGTTCATGTTGAAGTTGGGTGTGTCATGAGTGATATGTTATCAATGAATCAATAGAGGAAGGATTCATACATTCTATTTGTTTGGATGTTGTTATATTAACCCTTTGATTGAAATGAAACTTTCAAAATAAATTCCATGTCCATGTTGTATAGAAGGGTTCATTTTAATAAGTTAAAGAAAATTTTATCGATTATATAGGTTGATGAAATAAACATGCAACCTTATTTTTGAGTTATCAAGAAAAATGGATTGTATTACAGAGTGAGAATTTATATGTGATTGTTCACATTGTGGCATTAACTTCTTCCTCTATGGTGCCATTATGTGTGGTTATTTTCTGATATTGAAATATAAGTATATTCACCTGATGGTACTTAGTAAGTGACCTAGAGGTTCACACAGTTATTGTTTATATTGATCTCAATTAAAATCTATTTGAATTTAATTATTAAGATAAATATTATTATTCAAACTGAGGAATAATATTTATTCTAGATTTAGAGGTATTTTATATTCAATCACTATTTGATTTGAGTTTAATATTGAAATAAATATTTATTCACCACAAAATGGATATTATATTTATTTTTTTATTGAATGAATATTTTTTATTATTCAAGGTTTGGTAAGTACCTAGGGGGAACCACATATTGACTTATTAGGTTCATTGGGAGGCATATATGGAATATCATATATATATATATATATATATATTTGAGGAATGATATTTATTTTATCCACAAGACATGCATGCATCAAGGAATTATTATTATTATTATTATTATTATTATTAGATGCATGGTTCTCTAAGGATTATGAGAATAATTTAGGGTATATATAATTATTTATTCCCTAACATAGATTTAAAAATTCCTTATTATATCATTTCCTATGTATTTATAGGGTTATGCAAAACACATCCTATCTAGAGATTCTCTCTACCCTAGAGATAAAATACTCTAAAACCCTCCCAAGAATAGAGAGAAAGAATCCTCCTCTTCCCTATTTAATCTCAAGAGAACAAGAATCAATCATTTAACCTCTAAGGATTGTTTTATGATCAAAGTAAGTGACACTAGATGATTGGTACTATCAAAACTATAGAAAAATTTGTTCTTTATGGTGGTTATTTTTACCACTGGAAATGGGTTAAACTACTAATACATTTTTAGCAGTGATTAAATAAACCGATGTATATTTCATGGTCAAAAATCATTTAGTAGTGGTTTTTATATTTTATCAGGGGGTTTTATATGTGTCATTTTTTGGGTAATTAGAAGTAGAATTTTAATAAAAAACAGTGGAAAATAAAAAGAGGGAATTAACAAACCCACTATGAAGTACTGTAGTGGAGGTTATGTTTAGCAACGGTTAGCATGAACTTCCACTAAATAGATAAAATAAAATCTGTTTATCGACAATTATCATAAACTTCCATGAAATATTTTAAAGAAAATTTTATTTTTAAAAAAAAAATTAATAAAAAATAACATGCATATAAAAAACTCAATCATACAATAAACTAAACCATAAATGTATAATAAACTCATCATACATACAAAATCATACATCCATAGTCATATATATACAACCAGTAACCAACCCATAACCTCAGTAATCAAAATATAAATATAAAATATGTCCTAAAACCACTATCAACCCATGGACAATATGTTTATCCCATGACCTCTATTTCATCCATCTACCTCCATAGCTACAACCTTCATATAAAAAATTGGCCACATCATGTCATCAATTGGAACAAAAAGAAGTTAGAAATTAGAACTGAACATAAAAAATAAGAATTAAGGTAGAATCATTGATAACATTTAACCATACCATAGAAACTAAGAACCATCATGACTATCTTCTGAAGAATTTTGTGGATCAGAATGTTTATCCTCCTACTAGTATCCATCACCAAAAATACAAACCCAAACATTTTGGAAAAGAAATAAAAAAGATAATAGACATAGAATATTTTCAGAATTTTTCGCATAACATTTGTTATTTTGTTAATCAAACATAAGTCATTTTAGTATAAAAAATAATATATCATGTAGAACACTTTGAAGACATAATACTTCTTATTTAAGATATGATTCAACACTTAGAACTCAAAAGGAAAAAGTTTATAATAATATGGTCAATTTTAAACTGACTTACAATGTGCTTGAAATTACTCAATATAATAATTTCAAAGACTTTGACATAGAAGTATTTCTTATATTTTTAAAAAAATTACACAGTGGTTGTCCCCTAATTTCACATCAAAATGAGTTCGTTTCATATGGTTTTGACCATTATATGCATGTTTTAGTGTTTTAAAACACTAAAAACACATTTGTAGGAATATTAGGAAAACCATAACTCATATTAACATGGAATAAGTTCCAATATTTTATGAATCAATCGGAATTCATTTTCCTACGATTTCATAGCCATCTGACATTTTTTTCTTGGTTTTAACCCACTGGTGCTTGTTTTTAAAGGCTTTGATATCTTTTAAAACCTCTTATTGAGTTATTCCAAGCACACAACACATTAAATGGATATGTTTTCTATTCATACACATAAAAAATAATTCAATTGTGGGTTTTCCATGATTTTAATTCAATTTAAAGTCATTTTCTATGGTTTTGACCATTACACGTGTGTTTTAGTTTTTTAAAATACCAAAAAAATCTTACAAGCATCCTGAGAAAATCATAAATCATATTGGTATGGAATCAGTTATTTCATTTCAAAAATCAATCTATGAACATTGTAATATGATTTCAAAACCATTTGATGTTTTTTTCTTGGTTTTGATCCTCTACTATGCATTTTTAAAGACATTGATATCTTTTAAAACCACTTATTGATTCATTTTGAGAACACCATATGTTAGATGGATGGGTTATCTTCTTATGAATGTTAAAATTAATTAAAAAGTGGATTTCCAATGATTTCACATCAATCTGAGGTCATTTTCTATGGTTTTGAGCATTACACACATGTTTTAGTGTTTTAAAATACTAAAAATGTGTTTACAAACATCCTAGGAAAATCCTAGCATGGATTGGTGTGGCATGAGTTACTATATTTCACAAATAAATCTATGATCATTGTACTATGATTTCAAGTCCATCTAATTTTTTTCTTGTTTTTCACCCTAGGTACACGTTTTTAAAGACGTTCATATATTTTAAAACCACTTTTTGAGTCATTATGATCACACCAAAAATCAGATAGACGTGTTGTCTAATTTTCCAGGTCAAAGGTAATTCAATAGTGAGTTTTTCATGATTTCACATCAATACAAGGTCGTTTCCTATGGTTTTGACCGTTACACATATGTTTTAGTGTTTCAATACACTAAAATCATGTTTATGGGAATCTTGGGACAACTATAACTCATATTGACATGCAATTAGTATTTACACGTAAAAAAAATCTATGGTCATTTTCCTTTGATTTCATATCCATCTTATGTTGTGTTCTTAGTTTTGACCCTCTAACACATGTTTTAAAGACATTGATATCTTTTAAAACTAATTATTAGGTCATTCCAAGCACATCACAAGTTATATGAACATATTTTCTACTCTTACAGGTCAAAAATAATTCAACAGCGGTTTTTCCATGATTTAAAATCAATTTGATGTCATTTCATATAATTTTTATAGTTACATGTAGGTTTTAGTGTTTTAAATCACTAAAACACATTTATAGGAATCTTGTGAAGATCATTACTCAGATTTATGTGGTGTTTGATCCTATATTTAAAAAATAAATTAATGGTTTTTTTTCCTATGATTTCATGATTATACAATGTTGTTTTCTTGTTTTTGACCCACTAATACACAATTTTAATGAATTTTATATCTTTTAAAACTACTTGTTGTGTTATTCTGAGTACTCATCACGTTGTAAGGATGTGTTGTCTACTAATAAAAATAAAAAATAATTTAGAAGTGTTTTCCCCATGATTCAATATCAATATGTGTTCATATCTAATGTTTTTGACCATTACACGCATGTTTTAGTGTTTTAAAATACTAAAAATGTGTTTATGGGAATCCCAGGAAAACCATAACTTAGATTGAAGTGTCTTCAATTAATACATTATAAAAATAAATCAACAGTCATTAAACTCCATGGCACATGTTTTTAAAACTACCTATTGAGTCATTCTGAGCACACCACACATCATATGGACATAATTTCTGCTCATACACATAATAAATAATTCAATAGTGGTGGTCCAATGATTTCACATTAATATTAAGTCATTTTCTATGGTTATGACCTTTACACATGCATTTTAATATTTTAAAACACTAAAAACAAGTTTATGGAAATACCGAGTAAACTGGAACTTGGATTAATGTGTAATTAGTTTCTATATTTCAACAATCAATCAATTTTTTTTTCATATTATTTAATAGCCATATGATTTTGTTTTCTTGGTTTTCACCCCCAAACACATGTTTTAAAGAATTTTATATCTTTTAAAATCAGTTATTGAGTTATTCTAAGCATTCTTCAAATCAAATGGACGTGTTGTATACTTGTACACATCAAAAAAATTATTGTTGTTTCCCCCTGATTCTATGCCATTATAAGGTTTTTTCCTACGAGTTTGACCATTACACACTTGTTTTTATGTTTTAAAACACTAAAAATGCTATTATGGGAATCCTAGGAAAACCATAACTCAGATTTCCATGATTTCTTTCTCTCTATATATAAAATCAATATACAATTATTATTTTATGATTTTGTGACCATACGAATCCATTTTATTGATTTTGATCCTCTAATGCATGTTTTTAAAGACTTTGATATATTTTAAAACCACTTATTGAGTCATTATGAGAACACCGCATGTCAGATGGACATGTTGTCTACTCATACACATCAAAAATAATTATAATATTGTTATCTCATTATTTAAATTTAATCAAAAGTTTTTTACTATGGTTTTGATAGTTACACACACGTTTTAGTGTTTTAAAACACTAAAAACAAGTTTACATGCATCCCGAGAAAACTGTAACTCAGATTGACATGGTGTCAGTTCCAAAATCTAAAAAATCAATCTAAGTTCATTTAGGATTATTTTTCAACCATCTAACAATGTTTTCATGATTTTTACCCCATAAAACATTTTTTTTAAAGAATTTATATCTTTTAAAAGTACTTATTGAGTCATTCTGAGCACACTAGACATCAGATTGAGCTGTTATGTACTTATACAAATCAAAAATAATTCAACAGTGGTTTTCCATGATTCCACATCAATATGAGGTGATTTTATATGGTTTTTACTCTTATGTGTATGTTTTAGTGTTTTCAAACACACAAAACGCATTTATGAACATCCTGAGAGAATCATAAGTTGGATTGATGTGAATTCATTTCCTATATTTAAAAAATAAATATAAAGTCATTTCCCTATTATTTTTGTGACTATATGGAACATTTTTCTTGGTTTTTACCCCCTAACAAACATTTTCAAAGAATTTGATATCTTTTAAAACCACTTATTGATTCATTTCGAGCACTCTACATGTCAGATGAACATGTTGTCTACTTTTAAATGAAAAAAATATTTAACAATGGTTTTACCATGATTCTTCTTCAATTTGAGGTCTTTTTGTATGGTTTTGACCATTACACACATGTTTTTCGATTTCAGAACACTAAAAATGATTTTACAGGAATCCCAGGAAAATTTTAACTCGGATGATCATGGAGTTGGTTCCTATATTTCAAAAATAAATCTATAATCATTTTCATATGATTTTATATCCATATTATTTTTTGACCCCCCTAATGCATGTTTTTAAAAACATTTATATCTTTTAAAACTTTTTGTCAAGTTATGAATTGAGTTTATAATTTACCTCGATGGGATGACCTATAAGACTAGAAATTTCCTTTTGGACCATTACCATTATACTATTAAATAAAGAAACTAAATAATTTTTTGTTGTCAGCCACCACTAATCCTGTGGTTTCAAATAATAGTCATGTTCTTGTACCTTTTCTTTTATTCTTAAAATTTCTCTATGTGCTTCTCGATCAACGACATTGCTCGAATCCCCACTAGGTGTAGTAGTAATTTATGATGATGCTCTACTAAATATAGCTAATGGAATAGGCCTATAAACCATCCTCCACACATACCTAGGATGCTCATTCCCTAATATGATTACAATTGTATTGTTCTGAGAAACTAAGGATGATTGTGAAGTGTTCACTTCCCAGGTTTCTTGAATTTTATCTTGTTAATACAAAAAATATTAATAATGATTTTTAGATTATCTAAACTTCATAATATTATCTAATTAATATAATTTTCATTAATATTTATTATTATTACATTACCATAAAAATATAATAATGAAAAATAAATTATAACAACAAACATGATGTTAAACCAATTAACTAGGGAAAGTAACATGGATCAAAAAGTGCAAATAGATATAATTAACACTTTCAATCCATATAGTTGGACCCATTTAATTGGGTTTAAATATTTTTTTTGTAATTTATTTTTTCATTATCATGTTTTTATAGTAATTAAATCACATTAAATATTAATGAAAAGTGCTTACTCCCACATCTATGATGGGTTCATTCAAAAAATTTCCATTGGGTCTATTATCAACATTAAGACACATATTTGTTTGTCCAACCAAATGACCTAATTCACGATCCTTTATAAATATATATATATATATGGAAGTTAAAAAACCTTTAGTTTTAATAAAATAATATAAATAATAATGGATAAAATACAACCAAGAATGTTATTTTTTTTAGAAAAACTCTAAGAGCTAGCAATATGAAGATTGACTTGTTTTTCACGATTCATAGTATTTTTTTTGATAATTCCTAAAAAATTGAAGCATCAATAAAAAATTATAATTTTATTATTTTTATGTTATTAAGATACTGTAAAATATTCAATTACCTCAGATATGCATCTCTGTTAATCTCAACAAATGTATTTTTTTGCTCAGGAGACACTCCTTCAGAAACATTTTCATACATTTTTTTGGAGCTCAGAGATTTGTCATTAAAATCATTCCATAATCTCTATTTAAAATCTCTCTATTTCTTGCACAAATTTTTCAGAGTCTATGGGTGTGAAACAGAGTCAGGGAAATCAAAATGAAAAAACTTCTAGAAATAAAACACTTAAAAATTTATAAGTATATTAATTAATTAATCAAGACTCTTAAATTATTTATCAATGAATATTTAATTAATATTACCATTATTTGGTTATCAAACAAATCATCTTTCCAATATGTGGGAATATGACAATATTCATTCTAATTAATGGGAAATCTCTCCCTATCACAAGCAATCTACCCAAGAATCTGTCCATAGATCCTGACTACATTGTAGGTAGTAACCATGAACTCATCAAATGAAATGATAATCTTGAATTATTTCATGTCTCATAAATCTATTATGTTAATATTTATATATCTTCTATTTTTATCTTTTTCTATTTGATAAATGTATTAAACAATTAATAAAATATATAGTTTTTTGTACAATGATACACATACCAGTAATGGTATATCGCTGATATTCTCTAGATGGAGGGGTGACTAGATGCTCCATCAATAGAGGTTAATCACATGGTGGGATACCAATGAAATTTGGGGAAACTTCTAGCTTGCTAAAAGTATTTGGTATAACGGAATCATTCGGATATGCTGAAGCTGATGGTAGTGGTGGTGTGCTCCGAGATACTAATCATCTAGGATCTTTAAGTTTTTGTATTTTTTACATTTATATTATTCAAATGGTTTATAATATATTCAATGTATAAAAAATGTATGATTAAAATATTTTTACAAAAAAAAAATAGAACATTGTATACATGTACAAAACACTTATAAATGAGAAATTGTAATATAGTTTCACTACCAATTTATACATTCAATTATCTTCATCTTCATTTTCGTCATTATTATCAACCTCCATTATAATGATTACTTCATTTAAACCCCCTCTTTCAAGTTATATTGTTTAAATATTGTCAAAAAAATTGGTCAATGGTTTATGGTTGATGAGGTTCACTATCAAAAAGTGTCAATTAACCTTCATCACCCATATCATACAAGTCTATATGTTTTAAGTGTTCAAAAACACTCCAAATTTATATATTTCATCATACACTAAATAAAACCTACTTTATTGCGAAGCCAAAATAAATAGATTAGGCTTTGTATGATCACCAGTATGGATCAAGTGTCAGAAGTTGAAGGAAGTAAAATGTAAAAAATCTTTCAATATTCCCCTATCAATGTTGACCAACTTTCATTTGTATAAGACAACTAAAAATAGAAAATAATAGTTTAATTCATATAAATCAATAATACCTCCATATTATCCAACCTCTACAAGTGTAAATAAACCTCTATTTTGAGTTTTCAAGTCTTCTTCATTACAAATTATACAAAACTTGAACCCATGAATATTATAGGCATCAAATATCTTAGTCTTCCTTTGAGGAACTCGAGACAAAAACTTAAAATCATTTGATATTTCATCCCGATTATCAAAATTCATTATCTAGACAAGAATACATTAGGTTTTAATTTTAACATATAAAAAAACTATACATCAATAGTAATAAAATGAGTATATACTAACATGATAGAAAAATTATTTGATAATATCCTTATTAACAATGTTTTTTAATTCTAGCTTGTTTTAAGCCTGACCCCTTAGTCACCTATTTGTTTATAATATCAATTCTTCAATAAATGGATCTTCAATAATACTATTGAGTAGCCTATATTTATGTTCTTGTAGTAACTCTAA
This sequence comes from Viscum album, assembly GCA_963277665.1. Classification (NCBI taxonomy): domain Eukaryota; kingdom Viridiplantae; phylum Streptophyta; class Magnoliopsida; order Santalales; family Viscaceae; genus Viscum; species Viscum album. The sequence goes on from OY728150.1 coordinate 259,764,840, forward strand.
TTTAGTCAGCACAAAATGTTTCTCATTTCAAACTAGTCGTCCAATAGTTGGAAATACCGATGACTAGTTTTTTGAATTAGAATTAGTGGATATTTCATCAACACGTACAAACAATTGAATCTATTCTCAATCCCATTAAAATACCTAGAATAAAATTTAATCACTCTTTGGATATGTAATCTTTAGCAATATAACCTTCTAGTTTATCTTTATTCCTCACATATGATTTCAAGTGATCTAAGTACCATATGAAAAAAATAAGAAACATATTTAAAAAAATTACACAATGATTTGATAAATTTGAATTCATCAATGAAAATAAAAAAAATATTAACATACCTCTCAATTGGATACACCCATCAATAGTGTACTGGTCCACCAAGTTTAGATTCTTCAACCAAATGAACAGTCAAATGAATTCTAACTATGAAAAATGAAGTTGGAAAATAACATATCCAAATGAAAATGTGTCAAAAAAATTATTTCTTGAGGTTTATCAAGATTGGTTTGATTTAGAGTTTTTCCACCAATTTCTCTAAAGTAGGTAAACAACTCAACTATAACTATAGTTACTTTTTCAAGTAATGTATTAATTAATTCCAATAGAGAAAACTACTTTAGCATAATATGTGAGACATGAATTTCCAATCCATGCAACTTTCAATTAACACACCTTAAAATGTTACTTGAATATCCATCTATCAATTTTACATTCTTTAATGTTTGATATAATACATTTTTCTAATGGTTTTTCATTGTAAAAATAGTTTAATTATACTTTATATTCTCATTTTCCCACAAGCCATTATTTGTCTTCATTGATTCTAAATCCTTACAAGCATTAAGATGATCCTTCAATTTACCTTTCACATTAAGCAATGAAAAAATTATATTTTCATAGATGTTCCTCTCAATATGAATTATTTCGATATTATGATGTATCAAATTTAACTCCCAAGGAATTTAGAAAAATAAACTCATTTTATTCCATTGTTGTGTTCCAGATCCTTCGGATATTGTACCTTGTACCCTTTTCCACCCTTCTTTAAACTAATTACATTTTCAAAATCCAACATTAACATTCATTAATTTTCTAAAAATTTTGGAACCAAATATCACCTTTGACGAATTTCTCAATTCAATATCTCCTTTGAATTGTGTCTTATTAACCTGAATTTATGAGAAGAATCGTGAAATCGACTATGACACATAAAACACCATTTTTTACTATTGGGTAATCATTGAGGTTCAAAATCAAAATTAAAAAATGGAAAATCCAAACTAGTATTATTTTTCTAATCGGATAAGTTTCATAGTCTAGGAAATTCACTAATTTTCCACATTAAATCAATATGCATCTTGAATATTTTTCTCTTTGAAGAGTCATATGTTTCCATGCCATCATCCAATAATTCTCATAATTCATTTATTAGAGGTTTAAGGTGTATGTCAAAATAATTTATAAGTATTTGATTTCTAGTAATAATCATCAAAATAATAAATGAAGTCTTCTTCATACACATCCATTTAGTTAGATTATATTGGCTCAAAAAAAATTTCCATATGTTATAATTTGTATTTAAAGTGCCAAAAGGGTTAAAACAATTAGAAGATAATCCCAAAAATAAACTCCTAGGATCTAAAAAAATATAGATATAATGAATCAAACACCTAACATGATGTTGAATCTTTTAGATTTATCATCCAGCCATAATTTTTACTATCCTAAGTATGCCACTTCATGTCATATGAAACCTTAGATGACAAGAATAATCTTTTCAAGTGTGGTTTCATAGGAAAGTAACACAATACCTTTTTTGGGGCTTTCTTCTCCTGATTCTTCCTAGTGTTTCAATGATTTATACTATAATTGTTTCTCATTGACTTACATATACTTATATGATATATTATGCATTCTTATTTGTTGGAATCTTTCCCCAAGTAAAGTATGCATTAATTAGGGTATTCATGTATCTTTTTATAATCAATTATAAGTTTTTTTATGATTTTCCTTATCTTGTATAATGATATAGAGATATTAGTTTCACTAAATTCATCATGAGAAACCTATTAAATCATGGAAACTTTATTTTTAATGATTATAAAGATAGACTTGATATGATACATATTAAGTAGAAAATACAAATTTGAATACTTGGCATGACCTTCATAGAGTTCTTATTTTCTTTCTTCAACTAATTCATAAAACTCATTTTTTTGGTCACTGAAGTTTTGAGAAAGATTAACCTACTCAGGGTCAATTGAATATTTTTTTGATCTATTAAAATCATGGTCATTGTATCATGTAAATCCAAATTCAACATTGATCAAGTTTTGAACTGAATTTTCTTATGGAAAATCACTTTGTGTTTAGTTGACAAGATACTCGTTTTTTTGAATTTCCATAACATTTGATTCTCCATTCCAAATCCAACATACATATTGAGTAGGAAAAAATTTCAATATCAAGTGCTCATATATTTCATTTCTATTCAACCATCACTTGAATTTACAATTAGGACACATACATTTTGTTCTACCATCCACTGATTGGTTTTCAAATGCATAATATAAAAATTATTCCAAACCATCGGTGTACAAAGGTGTGTTTTGAGGTTAATTAATCCAAATTTTATCCGTAGTTATTGGATTGTAACTCTTCTCCGTATTCATTCAAATATAAAGATATAAATTTTGAATCAAATATGTATAATAAATTTTTAACATCACCCAAATTCGTCATTGACTAGGGTGGGGTCTAGATTAGACAGAACACAAATTTGACATGAAAATAATTAAATCCAACATCAATAATATAAAAAATGAATAAATATTATCACTCACAATAACATGGTTAGATGTCGTGGAAGAAGATCACTAAGGTGAGGAGATGGAAACTGATAGTGTAAAGGTCGGGGATACGAGTACAACAATGTTTGACTCAGATTGAAGTAGGGGAAACTAGAAAGGTAGGGAGGAGGACAGGGTGGTAGGGAAGGATTTAGGGTTCGACCACCATTGGGGTCGGTGGTCACCGGAAAATATGGAAGAGATAATGTCTTTTTGGGGATAAGAGATGTCATGGGGTGTCACAACGGTGAGTGTCGAGGGAGGGGGGGGGGTCGAAGGTTGGAAATCATCAACGAGGTAGGGGGTCGGGGGTCAGGGGTTAGGGAGGGGGTGGGGGAGGGGTTCATTAGAGTTTTTAAAGAATATAGTGGTAGTTTTATTAAAACCGCCAACAAATCAAATGAATAATGACGATTTTCTAAAACCATCACTATATTTAAAATTATATTAAATAAAAAACTAATTAGAGGCAATTATAGAAAACACCACTAATAGACCACTGCTAAGGCCTCATTCTTTTGTAGTTTACACTAGAACCCAAATTACTATCAATGATGCAATGAGATCAAAGGAAAATGTGTGGATCACAACTAGAGGGATTCTATTTTGGGTCATTTCAATGAAACAATAGTACAACCAAACAGAGGATTGAACGATCAATAACTTCTTTGTAGAAATAATCTTAATATTGATATAATTATTATTTTTAAATTAATTATAAATTTATCATGGACGATCCTCTATATGATTTCTAGATTCTTGAGTTATGATTTTTCAAAATATAATCATGATATATGTCATTCTTCAGCATGTTCTTTTGATTTATTTGTTGGATAAAATGAAAACCCATCATTATGAATGAGATTAACCAACTTATGTTGCACCTATAACCTATAATAATTAACAAAAATAGAGAGCTAAATCATTAGTCTTACCTATAGGTTTCTAAATACCAACTCCTACTATCGATCGAAGTAGGAACAACCAATGTATGAGATTAATTTCAAAACATAGATTAAAGAAATATTAGGGATTCTATCCACTGATATGAAATAACGTGAAACAATATGAAAATAAAGTCACACTACTTTAGTTTCACTAATAGGTAATCCTTGAAGTAACTCAAAAATAAATCTGTATAAGTATTGAAGGAAGCATAAAAAAAGATATGTAGTGATGAAGAAGAGGCTCTTAAGGTAGCTACAGTCTGAGAATGAGGTTGAGAAGTGATAAAAGGTGTTTAAGGGGTTAATTATTTGAAGAAAAGACACCATTTTAATCCCTATTAAAAAACTCATTTTCTTCCTATCGGGTTTCAATACAAGGCTATCAGATACCTAGTACCACTACTAGAAGAATATTCAATAAAACCCAATACCATAGGGTACTTGGTAAGCTATGACTGGTTACCTAGTTTTATACCTCCACAAAAACCTCTTCCTCTCTCTTCCTCCTTCCATCCATTTATATCTAATTACTATTAAACTCTCTTAACTTAGATATTTATCACTTTTAAAAATAAAACATTGTAAATTGAAGGGAAAACTAGCCTATGATTATGAGAGTCATTACAAAAGGACCCTATTTTTGTATAGTATATGACTAAGGTGGTGGTTAAGTTATGTATGGAGTAATTATCTAAAGTGCGGTATGTTGGTATCCTTACATCTCACCTTGTGCGAGACAATATTAGAGGAAAGGTGATGTGTGGCAAAAAAATAAAGTCAATGGCATGTGATCAAATAATTCAAGTACGTTTATACATCTATAAAAACACAACTATTGTTTTTTTTTTGACAAAATAAGACGAATCCATTAATGATGGAGATTAGCAGAAATACAATCACATAACCACGATGGGAAATGATTAAACTAGAGAAAATCCTCGTAAGGAGGGCCAACAGCTTCCATCTTGTGAGCGGCTTCATTCGCTTCCCTTTTAATAAATGAGAAATTGCAGGATGTGAAGCCTTGTCTTAGAGAGTGAATACACCGAGTAATGGAGCCGAAAGGTTGAAGCCCGCTGTCAGTGAGATTGATGGAATTGATTATGGTGAGTCAATCATATTCGATGTGAATGGAATCCCAACCAAGGTCTTTTTCGAAGTTTAACCCAGCAAGGATGGCGGCGGCCTCCGCGACTGAGGACTCCGAAAGTGCGTAGCATGCTTCGTATTTGGCTGCGATAAGATTTCCTTGGTTGTCTCGGGCCAGCAAACCTAGTCCAACTGGGCCATCCTTAGGGAGAGAGGCATCCACATTGATCTTAATAATCCCTTCCGGTGGGGGGCACCAATGTTGGGAATGAGGAGAGGGGGTGAAAAGTCTTTGCTGCTCAGGGTGGTTCTGCCAAACCGCAATCCATGATGATCCCCGGTCAATCCAAAATCTGGGGGGCCTCCGAAAAAGATTGAAAATGGCCTCGTTCCGCCTATCCCAGATAATCCAAGTCAGAATGCACAGGGCGCCTGCTTTAGCTGGTAAAAAGGAGGAGCACCATCGTATCAGGAGAGAGGTAAGATCCGAGGCGACATCCAGGGACAACTCCATAGTAGATCCCCAGCCATTCCAAACCTCCTGAGCCCCGGGGCATTGAATGAGAGCATAGAGAGGGGATTCAGGCACAGAAGGGCAAAAGGGGCATGAGTTGTCGTTTGAAAAGTGTCTATAGCCTAGGAGGCTCTTAGTAGGAAGGATACCGGTGCACACCTGCCACCAGAAAAAGCGGACTTTAGGGGGAACATTAAGCTTCCAAATTGATGTCCAGGGCCTCACATCTCCTTATGTAATTCGAGCAGTGAGAGGTTGTCGGTAGCCAGCTTTCACCGTGTACTCTCCTGAGGTATCGTTTGTCCAGTAGAGATGATCTGGCCCTGCATCTGGCACACAGGGGATACTCAGAATAATTCTCATGTCCCTCTCATTAAACCACAAAAAGAGTTTTTCCAGACACCATCCCGCCCCTTGATTATCAAAAAGACAATAGACTGTGGCATGTTCGGTGCCTGGATAAATAGGGGATGATGCCTTCGCGCCTGCCTGATCAATAAGCCAGGGATCAGTCCAAATATTGACCGTTAAACCATTCCCAATCCTCCATCCTAGTCCTTTCCTCATAAGATTTCGAGCACCCCAAATGCTTCTCTAGAGAAAACTGGGTCGATAGCCAAGATGGGAATCCAAGAAATCCTTATGTGGGAAATATTTAGCCCGGAGAACTCGCGTGCATAGGGATGATGGGTTATTAATCATACGCCACCCTTGTTTAGCCAGCAAAGCATCATTAAAAAGAGAAAGGTCCCGGAAGCCCATTCCGCCTTCAGATTTTGGTTGGCAGAGAGCAGACCAGGCGATCCAATGGACTTTATTTTTGTCATCCTTTCGACCCCACCAGAAGTTAGATGTGCTGCATTAAATCTGTGAAAGCACCACATCAGGAAGTTTAAAAAAAGACATCAAATAGCTGGGGATAGATTGAAGTGCCGCCTTGATGAGTGTTTCCTTCCCGGCCTTGGAGATTTTTTTGGGGGTCCAACCTTGTATTTTTCTTTCAATTCGATCCACAATAGCTGAACAGATTTCTTTCTTTGACCGTCCAACCACTGTCGGGAGCCCAAGATACTTCTGGTGCTTATCGACCCCAGGGATGCTTGCTATAGAGCAGAGTTCTTCTCTTTTTGGCTGAGGGACTCCAGAGCTGAAAGAAATTTCTGATTTACTCTGGTTGATCATTTGTCCTGAATCCCGTTCATACTGTTGAATCGCCTGGCAGATTGCAGTACACTCATTAGGGGTATCTCGGGAAAAAAGAAGGCAATCATCGGTGAAGAAGAGGTGGGAGATCAGAGGGCCCTTGCCGCACACTTTCGCCCCATGAATTCTGGAAGACGAAGATGCCCTGGAAAGGAGGTTAGAAAACACATCAGCCACTAAAATAAAGAGGAAAGGTGAAAGAGGATCTCCCTAGCGAAGCCCACGGGACGGGGAAAAGCCTCGGGTGAGAACCCCATTGACATTAATACAGAAGGAAACTGATGAGACACATTGCATGATCATGTCAATCCATTTGGTGCAAAAACCTATCTTGAGCATCACAAATCCGAGGAAGTTCCATTCCACTCTATCATAGGCCTTATCCATATCCAATTTCCAAGCCATGATCCCTCTCTTTGATCGTGTTCGTGTTTTCATGGAATGAAAAATTTCATGAGCAATAATGGCATTATCAGTGATTAACCTTTTTTCCACAAAAGCGCTTTGGTTCTCTGAAATGATGTCGGGTAACCATGGACACAACTGATTCGCCAGGATCTTCTAAAAGATCTTATACGAAACATTGCACATACTGATAGGTCGAAAGTCCGAAACCCCTTGCGGATTTTTCATCTTGGGGATGAGGGTAAGAATAGTTTTATTAATAGTGGACAGGTCCGTTTTCCCTGCCCAAATATCCCTCATCAGATTGCAGATGTCTGGACCAATGATGTGCCAGTAATTCTTGAAAAAGAGGGCATGGAAACCGTCTGGTCCCGGGGCCTTCGTAGAGTGGATTTGCTTTAAAGCCTTAAGAGTATCGTCATTCGTCACATCTTTAGAAATCTGTCTATTCATATCGTCAGATATCACGGGTGTGATGCAGTCCTCCATCTCAGGAGAAATGTTAGATTGGCCTACAGAGAAGAGTTTCTGAAAATAGCTCAAGAATACTTCTTGGATTCCCCCTGTGTCAGACAATTTACTACCATTTGATTTTAAAATGCCAGAAATAAAGTTTTTTTCGGAGTCTTGCTGAAGCCTTCTGGTGTAAATAACGTGTATTAGCGTCCCCTTCTGCAATATGAATATCACGCGCTCGCATATCCCAGAAACCTTCCTTATTGCGCAGAGCAACATCCAGCTCTCGTTGGGTTTCACTAATTTTGGAGAGAATGATGCTAGAAGGGGGTTTGCTAAGAAGATAGCCAAGCTTCCTTTCAAGAAAATTGCAGTGCCGATACGGGTGACAGAATTTAGAGTAGCTCCATGTCTTCAGATCAGACGCCACTTGGTGAAGGTTGGTTCTCAGATCAGCTTGCCCATTCTTCCAGCCTGAACGGATAACCTCCTCGCACTCAGGATCTTTTGACCAGAAGCTTTCAAATCTGAATGGTTTCCTGAAACTAGTAGCGTGCTCATGATGGGTGTAGTTAATGACAATTGGGCAGTGATCCGAGCAGTTGAGCGTGAGGTGTCTGATATGGTACATTTTGAAGAGGTTCATCCAATCCATTGAGCCAAGGAATCTATCCAGACGTTCAGTGATTCGGTTCCCATCTGAACTGCCTCGGAACCATGTGAAAGGATTACCCGTGTAACCCAGGTCTATCAGCTCTGCCTTAAGGATAGCGTCATTAAAATCAGACATAGACGTGGAGGAGCGCACAGCTCCACCTTTTTTCTCCTTCTGAAAAGGATGCCCCATGTTTAAATGTGATTATATGATCTAAATATGAAATTAATTATTATACATTTTATACCAAATATCATAAAAAAACCTATACTTTAGATTAATAATGTAATGGTTTTCATTGAAGCATTGCATTTTTCAAGTGAAAAGTCAAAAACCAATCTCTGCATCAATTTCATTTTATGGAGTTTTTGAAGATATATAGGGGATTGATTATATAGAATTTCACTAATACAAAATAGGGTGTTATCAGCACTAAAAAAGACTTTATTAGGGATAAAAAAACATTGATAATCGAGGTGTTATTAGAAGGGGGTCCCTTTTATCAGTGCTAAAAAATGATGATAAAAGGGATCTTTTATCAGTGCTGAAAAAATGATTTTTTATCTGCACTTCTTTTTTAGCATTTATAAAATACCCCTTTTATCATCACTTTTTTTAATGCTGATAAAATTCAAAAAATTAAAAAAAAATTAAAAAAAATATGTAAATTGGAGGGCAAACCCACCCCGTTTTAATAGTTCTTGACCCCCTTTCAATAGCACTAGGAATCCTCTCATGTGTGCCCCCCACCCTTATAACAATGCTAGGCACACACTCCCACCCTTTAGTCATGCTAACCCCCCTGCACCTGCCCGCTCACCCCTTCTTCCAAATGAATTCGAACCTGAGACCTCTCTCTTGCGCACCGCACCTTTTCCACTCATCAATCTTGTTTTATTCTCTATTTAATGATATATCTATTTATTTGTATACATATTTATTTATATTTATTCATTTATTAATATAGATTTATATTAATATATATATATATATTTATTTATAGTTATATTAATATATATATCTATATATACATATTTAGTTATATTTATATATTTATATATTTATTAGTATATTAATATATATAGTTAGTTATATTTATATATTTATATATTCATTTGTATATTAATATATATATATATATATAGTTTTATTTTTTTATCTATGTATTTATTCATATATTAATGTATATTTATAATATTGGTTTTAAATACATTTATAAAATATGTTTTTTTGTGTGTTTGTAAATAAATACATATATACAACACACAAACACACACATATATATTATAAGTGTATCTATAAGTATAATTACATGTATTTATATATATTTATATATATTTACATATATTATATATTAATATGCATATACATATATTATAATATCTAGATAATATATATCATTTTGTTAATACAGACACACACTAATACACACACACACACACACATTATATAGGTATATAAATTTTCATATTTTTGTATTTTAAATAAAATCTATAGTATATTTTATTTAGATAAGGTTTATATATTTAGAAATACATTTTATATGTAAATATTTTTAATTATTTATTTATAAAATTAATTTTTATGTGTGAATATTTAAAAAATATGTATATATTGTTATATATTTGATTATAAATAACAATAAATTGTGAAAAATGATAAAATTTTAAAGGCATAATATCAATATGAATGTAGTCCCAGGGAATAAATTCAGTCACCACTGAAAAGGGGAAAAAGACCCCCTTAAATGAGGCTAAAATTCCATCAAATGTTAAAAAATTTGGGTATTCTGACTAAAAAATCAATTTTGGAGGCCTTCTGTGCCTTTTTTAACCTCAAAAAATGTGAAAGATGGTTACCCTATGTCATTAGTGCATAGAGATCATTGCAGGCTTCGATTTGATGTGTGGTATATCTCAAAGAGACGCCTAGATCAAAATTTATGGTCGTTTGAAATTTGAGTTATGTTTTCAACTTATTTTAGATCTATTATTGATTTTTTTATTTTTTTGTGTATTAAAATTGTTATTAAATATTTATTACTCAATAATAATTATCAAATTATTAATTAAATAATATTTTTTAAATATTTTATTATCAATTTTCACTAAATATCTTATATATTTAGTTTAAATGTCTATTTTTACTTATCTAAAACATATTTAAAAAATATATGTTACATTTATATCAATATAAATATATTTATTTATTTATATATTAATATATTATTTTTAATGATTTTTTTCAAAATATACCTTTTATTAGTGCTAGTAAGAAAATTGCAGATAAAGACCCCCTTTATCACTGCTACTAAAAAAAGAACTGATAAAGATGATCCCTTTAATAACGCTAAAAACGTGCTAATAAAGTGGTATCTTTATCAGTGCTAAAAATAGTGCTGATAAATGGGTTCTTTTATCAACATGTTTTATTAGCGCTGATAAAGGTACCCCCTTTATCATTGCTTTTTTTAGCACTGTTAAAGGGTGGTGTTGCGTAAAGCTGTTTTTGTAGTAGTGTTTCGAGTACTAGTGTTCATGTGTAACTGAGTTGATGGTAAAAATGGTGTTATAAATGATGAATTCAAATTTACACATATATATTTGAGAATATTAGAATATAAAGGTGACCCTTATATCATTGAAACACATGAGAAATTTTTTTTTATGTTAATCCATCAAGCGATTAGTGTTTTATCATTTTACAAAGAAGAAAACGATGTTTTATTTAAGTCGGTGTTGATGGTGTTGAAAAATTATATGATATTCATTCATCCATGACATGATTATCAAATGATACTAAGGACTATGACATACATACGAATCATTTTATACATAAGGATAGCAGTGAGAGGATATGGTAAAAAAAATCTTCAATAATTTCTTAACAGTTTTGGTAATGTATGACTATTTCATTTTACTTTTCAACATTTTCAAGTTGGAAACTATAATTAACTAATATTAATAATATTTAAATTAAATATTTTTATAACTATTTCTTTTTTACTTTTCAATCAATCCTATATGATTTTAATTGATTATGTATTGGAACTTAGATATAATAAGTTCATTTTATTGTAACTTTGATACATTGTAACTTTTTTACAATACATTAGAGAACCTATTCATATTAAAATATTTTTTGAATTTTTTTTACTATTGTCTTTTTTTTCCCCTGTCCTCCCTGGTTTGGGTGTTTATTTATATATAAATATATTTTTAAATTTAATTTATCACATCAATTATTAAAAAAACTAATGTGATTTATGTTATGATATATTATGTCCAATTGGTTTTTTAATAAACCATGGGAAAAATTATAGTTCATGATAGTTCCCTGAAAAACCAAAATGGAAAGTGGGTTTTCATGTTAAAAAATTGATGTTAAATGTTGCTGATGTTCTCTGAATTTTAGGTAATATTAGATATTGGTTTACTTTAAAATCAATGTCAAGTAAAATACGTGTCGTTGGATTTATAAATTAACTGACATAAAAAATGTTCATTTTTAAAAATAAAATTTATGTGCACTATATTTTATAATGGGTTAATAAATAACTAGCACTAACATATTTTTTTATGACGTTTCTGAAAATTTATGTTAAATTTACAAAAAACATGTGTGAAAATGATCAAATAAATAAAAATAATTATTTTTTGGTATAAATATTTTGACTTGTCAAGAAATTCAGTTGTCGTCGACCTTTTGTCGCATCCTTGAAGTCAGAGCCACACAATTGGCACAACATCATTCAAACCACTCCATAATGAAGATGGTGGCCCGTAAGGATTGATAGGTTAAATGTACAGTCTGTACAGAAACCAGTTCTTCTACCTATAAAGTGGTGGTGCTGGTGGGGGCATTGAAGGTGGATTTTGTGGAGGGGAAGTAGGAGGTGGTGGTGGTTTTGGGGGAAGTCATGGTGGTGGCAGGGTAGAAGGTGGCACAGGTAGAGGCATAAGAGGTGGTGGGGGGGAGTAAAAGGTGGAGGGGTTGGCGGAGGTGGTGCTGGTGGAGGAAAAGGAGGTGGTGGTGGTGTTTGGGGAGGTCATGGTGGCACCAGCAGCGGCATAGGAGGTGGAGGGGGTGTTGGTGACGGGGGAGGTTATGGTGGCACCAACGGCGGCGTAGGCGGAGGTGGCCGGTATGGTGGTGGTGGTGGTGATGGTGGGTGCCATGGTGGTGTTGGTGGTTATGGTGGCGCCATTTGGGGTGGCTCTGGTGGGGGAAAAGGTGGAGGACATAGTGGTAGTGTTGGGGGGGGGGGGTCATGGTGGCAGCAGGGCAGGAGGTGGGGCAGGCAGAGGCATAGGAGGTGGTTGCGGGAGAGTAAAAGGTGGAGGGTTTGGCGGCATAGGTGATGTTGGGGCATTGGAGGTGGATCTGGTGGAGGAAAATGAGGAGGAGGTGGTGGTGGTAGCGCAGGCAGCGACATAGGAAGTGGAGGAGGTGCTTCTGGCGGAAAAGGAAAAGGAGGAGGGGTTGGTGGCGGTGGTGCTGGTGGGGGCATTGGCGGTGGTTCTAGTGGAGGCAAAGGTGGTGGTGGTGGTGTTGGGGGAGGTCATGGTGGAACCAACGATGACATATGAGGACGAGGGGGTGCTGGTGGTGGGGGAGGAAAAGGTAGAGGTGGAGGGGTTGGTGGCGGTGGTGCTGGTGGGGGTGGCTTCGGTGGTGGCAATGGAGGTGGTGGTGGTGTTGGGGGTGGTCAAGGGGGCGACGGGGCAGGAGGTGGCTCCAGCGGCGGCATAGGAGGTGGAGGGGGTGCTGGTGGCGGGGGAGGAAAAGTTGGAAGTGGAGGGGTTAGTGGTGGGGCCGGTGGGGGTCATGGTGGTGGAGGAGGTCCTGGAGGGGGCGGTAGAGGTGGATACGACGACGACGGCGGCAGACCTGGGAACTCAGTTTGATCCGAAGTAAGCAAGAGATGTACATCACTAATTTAAAAAAATTAAAATAAACTGTAGCACTATAATCCCTCTCCCCCATCCATTTGAATAAAATGACGCCATCTCTAAGTATTTTTTGGTCTCTCCCACTGTGAGAGATCCCCCTCCAAGAAAATTCTAGGGTTTGGCGGCCTTCGGTGCTTGCTCTCATCATCCTCAGCTCGTCTTCCCTAGATAATCCCATTGTGGAACTTTCATCCTTGACCCTTTCCCTATTTCTCATGTTTTAGTGTTGTCGTGATTTGAGATTTCCGATCTCCCTCAGTGCCTAGCTCTCTCTTCCTGCGGATCCATCGTCTAGTCAGCCATAAGCTTCTTTAGGCTAACGACCAGCTTTCTAGCCTTCAGTGGTTACGGTTTTCTGGAGCTCTATAGCTTTTGGTCCTTCTACAGACTATGATCTGTTATCTGCTTCTAGATATTTGTTTCTCAGAAAGACGATTCTGTAAGGTTCTAATCCATTTAATAACCTCACTGATCCATCTTCGGTGACTGACGGCGGTGCGGTTCGTGACAGGTGTTCTGCGTTGTGACTCTCGACATCTTCGATTTCCACAATTCATGGAATCCTTGTATGTGAATTCCTTGTACGTGAACGACTTCCTTGCGTCTTCTGATTAGGTGCGGTTCACAGAGCATGGTACATGGTGGTATTTCTTATCATAAGGGTGTGACCCACTTTTTCTCTTGTTTGTGAAGTCACGTGTTCACGGGTTGGTTTAGTAGTTAGAAAAGCTTCATCATAAGATTCTTGTGCTAGCGACTTTGGTGTTCTGGTACTTACCCCTTTTAGTGGAGAACGATCTAATTGATTACTGGAAAAATATCTCACTCACTGATAAATAGAAATGAACAATTATTACCAACAACAATGATGACTCCCACCTAATACAGTGCATATCCCTGTTATAAATCAGGAAATCCATCTCTGAAAGATCCTTCAACCTAAGTGCATTGAAGAACATCCTGCAATTGTTTTGATGCATGGATGATGGAGTTGAAATAAGGGTAGTAGGATTGTGCCTTCTAATCTTTGAATTCTTCAACATGATGGATAAACCAAAAATACTCCAAGAAAATGGCCTTTTGACAACAATCTTTTCCTATTAGAAGAGATGAAGAATAGATAAAATATCCTTAGTACTTATTTTTTCAAGTCCCTTTTCTCGATGAAGCTAACTGGTATTCCCTTCATTGGTAGATCAGATCAGATGATGCAAGAAATTGTAAATCACATTGGTATGTTTGTGGAATGGGATCAATCGGACCCCATTCAATTTGGGCCATCAGTAAGGATTGGAGTGATGGCTGAGGTTGCAAAACCTTTTATGAGGGGTACCTTTTTGACTCATGATGTATGAAAATCTTGGATATCCTTTGAATATGAAAATCTTCCAATATTTTAATTCTTCTTCGGTTGTCTTAGACTTTCAATAAAGGATTTTGCAGGGAAAGTGACAAACAAAATAGAAATATGGTAATGCAGTATGGTCCATGGCTACATGAAAAAAAATATGTGAACGTATTTCATACCCAAATTTGAAAAGAAATGAGATAGATAAAGGATCACTAAGGCTCACTGTATGCAAAATCCCCCCCCCACATTAATATTATCTTTATTAGACTGCCTCCTCCCCAGACAACCTTGTGAAACCCAAAGAAGACAAGTGGTACTGATATTTATCCGACTAACCTCCCATCAGTGGGAAATGTTAACACTAACATTTCTAAGATGACCCCTTCGTCAAAAACATACATGTCCATGGTCTCTATTCCTCCACCCTATGGGGATCCTCCATTTACACCGGTCAACCCTAAACACATCTTCTCAGACCCCCATGCATCAGTTTTACTTCTAGGGGTTTCCCCACCTTGCATTCTCTACAACCTGATGTGGCCCTTGTCCCTATTACTTTTCATGTGCCCGAAATGCCATGTTATTGGAAAAGGAAGACAAGAGATGATCATGGTTGTGAGATGGGATTAACAAAAACAAGTGGGTTGAAAATATCATTAGAGGAACCATTGAATAATGACAGATACCCCAAAAGATGTAAATTTGATGAAGATGGAACCCTACTTTAACTATAAGAGGTAGAGGCTAGAGTGAACTATCCCCACCAACCACAATGATTATCCTAAGATGGAACTATTTTGGGCTTGAAAACCTAAAAATTGTTCAGATGCTCCAACACCACTATGCTAAAAGTCGCTATGGTATGGTTTTTTTGTCCGAAACCATGTTAGAAAACAAGGAAAACACTAGTATTATGTTTAAATGTGGATTCCATGGATTCTTCCCGGTTCCCCTCCAAGGCCACACGGGGGGAATATGTTTATTATAAAAGGGAAATATTGACATCATAATCATCTCTTTCTATTCAAATCATGTGGCTGCTTCAATTCATGATTCACTCTCCCCACCATGGACTTTTTTGGGTTTTTACAAATGGACATCACATAATGAGAAACAGAAATCATGGGATCTTCTTTTCTCATAGTGACAAAGATTGCCTAGTACTATCCTCTTTGATGGTGACTTTAATGATATTCTATATCATAATGAAAAAATAGAAGGTGATTTTTGGTCCTATGTGGTGATGTTAGGCCTTTAGGATGTGACATCTAGGGTGGAGTTGTCTGATCTTGGCTTTACAGGTTTCTCGTTCACCTAGTTTTGAGAGAATTTAGAATGTACGTGAACTGTAGAGCGTTTGATAGATTTTTGGGCTTGACAGAATGTACCAAAATTTTCAAAACTTTCCAAGCTTCTTTCATCTGGAACTGAACTCATCAAAAAATACCCTATTTTCATTGATTGATCTCATGGAATCCGAACACAAATATATGGAAAATATTTCAGATTTGAAAGTTTCTAGGAAAAATATCATGAATACGAAGAGGTTGTCCACTCATGATGGAAATCTGGAAACCTAGACATCTGACTCAAACTTTAGAAAGTGGCTTCTAATTTGAGTGGTTGGAGCAATAATAAATTTTTCCAACCTGAAAAGAATTGTGACTCACTTGAACGCTAGTTAAATTCTCTCCTTGTGCGGGACCTAATTGATTCTATTCTTTCCATAATTCATTTTCCTCAAGGGTAATTGGACGCGTCCCTTCACATTAAGTAATGCTTTTGGGAAATGCACGTGCGCGAAACCCAAATTATAGAAGGTTATGAAAACATCAGTTATTTTCACTAGAAATCATCTTCCAGGTGACAAAAAAAACTTATCACTTACCTCACGTATCCTGATGGATAAATTGAATCTAGTGTCAAAGGAATCAATGATATCATTTCTAGTTATTTTCAGAAGCTTTGCACAGTAGGGGAATCCACCATTTTAGTTGAGGTTGAGACATGCATAAAACATATGATCACTGATGATATGAATCACCAACTCACCAAGGATATTTTGGATGAGGAGATCCTACGATCCCTTAAATAGATCCATTCCACAAAATCCTTTGTCCTAGATGTCTTCCTTTCCCTCTTCTTTAAGAAATTTTGGTACATTATTGGCCCTAAAATTTCTTCTATCATGAAAGGTATTTGGGCATGGAAAATCAATCTTTTCTCCCTTAATGAAACCACTATTTCCCTCATCGCTAAGATTAAAAAACCCCTCTTGAATTGGAACTTCAAGCCAATCATCTTATGCAACGTCTCTTATAAAATTTTCTCAAAGATTTTAGTCAATCGACTGCGCATGTGTTTATCTTTCATTATCTCTGAAAATTAAAACACCTTTGTGGAAAAAAGTCTCATGATGGATAATGATATTGTGTCCCATGAGGTGTTCCACTTTTTGAAAACATGATTTTCTATGAAAATAGGTATTATGGATTGTAATATGGATATGACTAAGTCATACGATAGAGTGGAATGGTAGTTCCTTCAGTTCGTCATGACTAAAATGGTATTTTTGTCCAAATGGATTGATATGATCATGCATTGTATTCATTCTATTTCTTTCAGGGTCAATGTTAATGGTGGACTCTCCCAAAGATTTTTCCCTACCCGAGGACTTCTTCAGGGAGAGCCCTCTCTCCATTTCTCATCACTTTAGTGGCTGATGTTTTTTCCAAACTCATTTATATGGAAGCATCCTCTAACTCGATCCATGAGGAAAAGGTGTGTAAGATTAGCCAACCAATTTAACACCTCTTTTTTTTTTGTGGAAGAATGACTTATCTTCATTAGATCCACTCATGATGAATGCCTTGATATTTTCCATGTGATCCACATCTATGGGAGGGACTATGGATATGTGGTTAACCAAAACAAATAAAAAAGTTCCTTCAATTATGGTGTTCCACTGAACAAGAGAGTGGAGCTGTGTATTACTACAGTTATTCAAGTGGTTGATAAGCATAATAATTATCTCGGGCTCCCCACAATTTTTGGATGATCTGAAAAATAATTCTTCTCATATACTGTGGATAGAATTGAGAAAAAATACAAGGTTGGGTTTCAAAGAGAATCTCTAAAGTGGGAAAAGAAACTCTCATCAGGGTTTCTCTTCAATCCATCCAAAGCTATATCATGTCACTATTTAAGATTCCTTCTGAAATCACTGACCAAATTCATTCTCCCATTTCCAAATTATAGTGAGTCTATAATAATAGGAGAAAAAAAATTCATTGGATTTCTTGGAAATATCATTTCACCCCCAACTCAGGTGGTGGAATGGGATTCCAAGATCTCCTCTTTTTTAATGAAACCTTTCTAGAAAAGAAGAGTTGGCGCCTCTTGACTCAACCCTCATCTCTATGCCCATAGATTCTTTAGGAAAATTACTCCCCCCACTTAGACTTATGCAACTCCTCTCATGGTCCCCATCCTAGCTTCCTTTAGAGAAGTATATGGGGTTCACGAATCCTTCTTGAGAAAGGTATTGGTTGGAGGATTGGGGATGTAATGAAAGTAAATATATGGAAAGATAATTGGTTGATTGATAAGGATTGTATGTTGGCCAATTCACTAGTCTTCCCTGGATCCGAGGATGACACTATTTGAAGCCCTTTCGATGACTTTATAAATGGTTGGTGATTGAATAAAATAAAATATTGGTTAAATGAAAAGGATTAAAGAATTATCTTAAGTATTCCCTATGTTTTTAATGTAGGGAATGACTGTCTCTTTTGGAGAAATAAAATCTCGGGATCTGATTCAGTGAAATAAGGGTACATACTTTCTCTTGATTCTCATTTCAAGGTTAAGGAGGGGATCTGTAAAACACTCTGGAAAATGGATTCCCCCCAAAGATCCGCTACTTCTGGTGGCAGGTATGCAATGGTATTCTTCCCACTATGTATTTCTTCTCATATCACCATGTTACAGACAATCCGAAATTTCTTCTTTGATCAGATGTACTAGAATCCCCTATGCATGCTATTTTTCATTGTCAAGGGGCTAAGGAGGTTTAGACAGTTTGGTGTTCTCGTATGGAGCTTCTTCTAGATGCGGAGTCAGATCTCCCATCACTGTTAATGATTTGGTCTTCCACATTACCTGATGATAAGGTTGTATCACTTTGCGTTTTGGTTTTTCATTATCTGGGTTACATGGAATGAATTCATTTTTAATCATTCTTCTAAACCCTATGGTTTCTAGATCGATTGTGAAACCTCCTAGATCGATGAGTGGCGATGAAACCCCGACCAAGATGGGCCACCTGGCTATCACTTAGTTGTCACCAATTGGAGTCCCCTCGGAAGGGACCCTCAAGATCAATGTTGATTCTTCTCTACCAGAGGATGGTTTTGTAGGTCTTCTAGGACCATTGTGGTATGATCATTGCTTCCAAAAAAGAGTCGATCAGTGTGTTTTGGGAACCCACTATTGCTGAATCCCACGCTATCCTTTCTGGCATGACCTTCAAAAATTATTGTGGATGGAATGATATTCACATTAAATATGATTATCTCATCATCGTGAATGCCATCGGCTCTAATTATTTTGGTCTCCAATCCTTTGGCATCCTCATTTGGAATATCCAGGCCCTCAGTCACTGCTTCATGGCTTGTTCATTCTCCTTCATCAAAAGGGAGGGTAATAAAGCGACACATCATCTGTCTACTCATTGTTTATTTGGAGAAAACCATATTTGGATTGATTGTTTTGCTCAGTGGTTGCTCGATCTTGTTACTCCTAATCTTTATGATTAATATATTTTCTACTTTAAAAAAAGAATAAAATATTATTCTCCATTTATTTTAATCCCATTAAAAAATAGAGCTTATTCATGTGTGCTCCTTTCCACATTTGAATGTCTCACTACAACAAAATGCGCAATATACATCGGTATTATTTATCAGAGGTTATTAAAATCACTAATAAAGTCCTCCCTTTATCAGTGTTTTTAGCACTGATAAAGTGTATATTCAATTAAAAAAATATATCATTAAAAATCATATATTAATATATAAATATATTTATATTCACAAAAATATAACATATTTTATTAAATGCTATTTATATGTGACTAAATATACAATTTCACTTGATATATAAGATATTTAGTTAAAAATTTCATATAAAATAAAAATTATACACACACACACAGATATATATATATATATAATTTTCTTAATTATTATTCATATAATACAAAATATGTTTTATAAATCATATAAATTAATATATAATATATTTAGTAAATTTTTTTTAATTAATTTAATTAAAATATTTAACATTAATTAAGAAATATTTACTAATTTAGAAATCTTGTTTTATCAATGTCATTTTTATCAGTTTGACACATTTGTCCAAGAATATATATTTTATTATTAATTAAAAAATTAACTAAATATGTTACACTTAACATGTCATAATAATTTCACAAATACATATATGAAATTAAATTAATTTTATATATACAGACATACAAAAAAAATATAAATTATTTATCAATATTTAATATTTAGTATTTAATATAATATGTTTTTAATTATTACATTTTATTCTTTTTCTACATTTATATTTAATATATAATATTTATTTATATTTATAATTAATATATATATATATATATTAAATTTATTCATTTTTATTAATATTTATTTTTTAATAAATTTGTTAATATTTTTTAAAATTTATTCATTTATTCATTTTTATTTTTTTAATATTATTTAATCTTATTCATTTTTAATATTTATTGATATTTATTGATTTAAATTTAACATTTTTAATACAATTGTAATTTACATAATTAATATATATTCAATTTCATCTAAACATCAATTCTTTTTTTTAAAAAAATATACAATTAATCTCCTATAATTTTTTAAATTATTTTTAATCTATTCATATTTTAATTAAATTTAACTCATTTTTAAACTGCATTCATTTAATATTATTCATTCATTAATAATGTCAAATGCTTGAGGGGTTGCAATGTTACGAGTGCATTGATTTTGGAAATTTCACGATGATTAGGTTTTTGAGCTCAGTGGCCACAGTTGGATACTACTATTTCAATTCGGCCGACATCATTCTTGGACAATCGAAGTTGTCTAATCATTATTGGGATTCAAATTTTGTTCCAAATGCCTTTGCGACTATACCAGCTGTAGGAATTTCAAAGGAGCAAGTTTCTCCAAAAAAGGTAAATGTGCTTCGTTTGATGAAAAGGTGATGATTAACCATTTTTTACAGATTCAAGGAGTGTGAACCCCTTTAGAGTCATGAATAATGGATCTTTGGAAATTTTCAAAGAAAATCAGATTTTGATTGTAGAAATGCTTTAGGAATGTAAGCATTCGATTCTAGTGAGGGTGACTTTTTAGGGAAAGGAAAATCCCTAAAATATCGAGGAGCTGAAGAATCTACTTCTTCAAATTTGAGGCTTTGGTGGATGGAAGAGTATCTAAATAGGTAAAGGGTGCTTTCATATTTTATTTCCTTCCAATTATCCCAAATATAGAGCATGGGGTTTAGAATTCATAACCCTTAAATCGTTTATATTGAGGATCCAAGATTGAGATCCCTTCATCAGCTCGACATTAACGAAGAATTTTGTCATTCAGACTTGGATACGAATCCATGGTCTTCCCTTGTTTTTATGGCATCCTCAACTATTGTGGGAAATAGCTTCTACAGTAGGGGTGCCGATTAAATTCGATAGAGAAACTATGATTTCTCTCTTTGGGACTTTGCTAAAGTGTTAATAAAAATTGACCATCGATCAACTCTTATTGATTCTATTATCTTTCTTGCTACAGATAGAAGATTGGAACTCTCAATATAGTTTTAAAATAAACCTTAATTTTGTAAGAAATATGGAAATATTGGGCACTTTGAATCTGAATTTCGAAGGAACCTTACTAATACAAATTGTAATAAAAATAGACATTCCATTGTGAATTGAAAATTCAAAACGCCACTTGCTGGAGACTTGAAGGATGGAGGAGTTATAATGCATGATGATATGAGGGATACCTTGTATGTGTAGGGAAAAGTGGTACCTGGTATGGATCAGCCTATTTCCCATCAGGTGGATCGTACAAATATGGCAGATGTAGATCAATCACTGGCGAAGCTTCCTAAGGATGGAATTCTTGATGAGAGATATGGATCTGGGGAGCCCTCTGGTCCTACAGTCTAGCGCTACCAGCTTGAAGGTGTGAAGGATGGTGTAGAGAACCTATTTTTCCTTTTATGGATTTTATATATATATATATTTAGTTAGACGTTGATACAACGTGCGATTCCGAGGCCCAGTGTGCCCAAAATTAATTTTGTAAAAATATTAAATATATTTTTAGGCCCAAAATAGTATTAGATACCCTCAGAGGGGGGGGGGGTGAATTAGGTTATGGATATTATTTTCAAAATTCCTCATGCCCCACTAGATCTTTAAATCTTTATTATAGGGGTCTCTTTATTTTCTCTTAAGTGTTTATGCTGATATTATTCTTTTCTTCTTTATCTGATTATGAAGCATTGAATGTAAAGAAGGAGAGAAAGCACCAGGATGCATAGATTTTTTACTTTGTTCACCCTCGTTGGGATACATCCAAGGATCATAAAACGACAATGTACTGATGTACCAAATTCACTAAGGATCACTGCCAATACAATGTTTGGGAAAGATCACTTCTATTCCCAGGCTCACTACCTTAACAAATTCATAGTAGACTCATTGTCCCTCTTGGTTAATAACCAATCACCATGTAAGTGCTCACTACTCTATCAAATGAAGTGTGCTCACTCAGAAGAATCCTATTTTGATCACTTTAATCAATATTCTTTACACCTAATATGGTGCGTCATTAAGTTATACTTTCACCCACTTGATGAACACCCATTTACCATAGAATTACCAGGAAATCCCTTATGGTTCACAAATATCACTGCTTACACCAGTCTCAATTTCTTCATGAATATCACTTAGCCTTTTTGATTCCCAAAACCTTCATGAAGCACACACATTTTTCAAATCTCACTTCCTTTCTCGAAGCTCATTGCCTTTCGCAAAACACACACCTTTCACAAATCTCATAACTTTTGAGAATCTTATATAGACTTTGTGGATCTCATTACTTTCATGAAGCATAGATATCCTTCATGAAGCTCAATACATTTACGATGCTTACAACTTTTGGTTGGCTTACATAGCCTTCATGAACTTCCTTTCTTCATGAACTTTTTTGAAAAAAAAACCTTCAAGAATTACCTTTGAGAATTTAGAGCCTTTGTATTTTCATTAAAGATTTATCTAAGCTCTATAATGAAATGGGGGGTAGAGGCCTTTTTTCGAGATCAAGGATTTACTCACCAAAACTCCTAAACCCACATGATCCATGCTTGGTGTGAGAAATAAGAGTAGCATGAGAAGTTCATCAATGAATCACTTAATTCAAAAAACATTCAAATTATTTCATCACTAACCCCATATATCATAATATATAACCTTTGATCAATCATCTTTAGCATTTCTAGATTGAAATCTTCTCATACTTTGCTTCTCCCCATATCAATTTCTCCCATATCTTGAATAATACATTTCCCCCTTTTATTGCCACAACTTCTACCACTTTTTCAATGAACCCGAAGGTCCCTCATTTGTGGTATTCAATAGGGTAAAGAATTCATATTAGCACATTAGGGAAAAAACATCATACCTTGGGAGAGCGGGTTTGAAAAAATATCGATGCTTTCTTTAACCCATATAGAACCTTTCTCAGTAGAAAAAATATGTTCCAATCTTCATGAATGAGAAATCCATCTGGCTGCTCGATATACACTTCTTCTTCCAAAACCCCATTAAAAAAATGCTGATTTGACATCCATATGGAGAACTTTGAATTTTTTTTACTATTATAGCCAAGAATAATCTGATTGTCTCTAGCCTCACAATATGTAAAAAAAAATTCATCAACATTGATACCCTCACTCTTGGAGTACCCTTTGAAAACAAGCTGTTCTTTGTTTCAAATCATCATATCATCTTAATTCATCTTGTTTTGGAAGACCCATTAGGTCCCAATGAAATTCTTATCTATTGTTATCAAAATAGTATCACAAAAAACCTCAAAAATTGTACTGATATAAATCATTAATGCCAATTTTTAAGCTAAATTAAGATGTTTAATTACTCTTCAGATGGGGAGACCACTTGTTGGATACACTATTACTATTCTCTTGTAGATTTTTAGTATCCTAAAAACAATCAGCTGATTCCATATTTTTATAAAAAAATAGATAATCACGAATCACATAAATGTTGCTGCTTCTCCCCAATCAGTATTCTTCCAGTGAAAAAATAACACTCAAACTAAGGAATGATTCCATTAGTTAAATATTCAATGAAACATAGAACCATTGGATCATTCAGGTATAGATTTTATATCTCTTCAGCTTCACCAAAAAATATTTATCATATAATATCCATTTTCTACACCACACAACTTTCAGATTCTAATTCAAAAAATTGATTTGTTGTGTAGCACCACTTGTTGAATTTGATACCATATGTGAATTTCAAGAGATCAGATTCTTAATGTTTTATGTATCTCCATTCAAATTTATGAACTCATTCCCTTTTAGAACACACACACACCCCATGGATTGTATCTCCACCTTAGTCATGCACACATTTTAGCAAATATTAGAAACATTTAACACATTTGGAGAGGGGTTCCTATAGAATCCTCAAGAAGAGGATTGTGTTCAATCCTGATGGATCAACCCTTTAATACATTTATGAAAAGCGCAATACTCTTTATGTACTTATTCCAACTGCCCATCCAAATTCAACTATTCTGGACACTTGACTAGACATTCTTTACCCACATTTTGAGTCTTATTATGATATAGATATTTTTTAGGTTTGATATTTTTTACAATTTGTGGTTTAAATCCACTAGTAGAAATTTATTTATTTGATTCTCTATCAAAATGATATTTTCCATGAATAATTCTTTGAATAGAAATATTTCAATGATCCATATACTCCTATATCATCCTCCATTATAGGTTTATTTATCTTGCATTCACTTCTTACCTTGTGGCATGAAATGTGGATTTGTCAAGGAATTCTCTATTAAATTTCCATGTATCGGTTATCCAAGTCATTCCACCCTTTCTTGTTAGGGAGAATCTTTCACTAAACTTTTATTCTTTTTACTCACAACTGGAGTATCACCTCCCTTTTTTATTCATGTTTGTTCACATTCTTTCTAGGTGATATTTTGTGAGTGTAATGGAGGAGGTTATTGATACGCCTTTTTTTAAGATCCTTCTGTATCCCCTGAGGATGTAAACCTAATTTTCAACTTATCATGTTGTCTTACAATATTTTATTTTTTTCATATACACTACTAGAGTTAGGGATCTCCTTATGGTTTCCTTTTCCTCCTCTTCTTTCTTCTAGATGCAATATCTTCCCAAATAACCATGATTGGCACATATAAAATATCTCACATTAAAGAGATACCTCGTGTCATCATTTGTTTGTTGAGATGTTGATACAGTTAGAGTATTTTATTATAAAATTGTGATCCTAGGATTCTCTACACATACTCATAGTGTGTTCCAATCTTCCATAATAGTAACATTTCATATCTACTTTTTTATGAGAGTCTCTTGTTTTTTGATTTCTCAAGATGCTTATTCTTATTCTTAAATTTGGAAGTATTTATGTCTCCAAAACATTAAATACATCCCAAATCCTTAAAAAAACTTGAAGTATGACCATTCATCCCATATAAATAAAATGTGTTTTCATTAATTCTTGTAAAATCCTTTTTAGGTCCTTCTCCAACACCAATAAGATTTTTCATATTTTTGGAGATTTTCATAGAACTCTTCCTACCTTGCAAGAGAAAGGTTTCATCATATCCAATATTGGATTTTCAAAAACATGATGGCCTTTGGGATGAGAAATCCATTTCATGTTTTTCCTTTGAAATTGCATATTTTCTTTTCTTTTCATTATTACCTTATGAAGGAAAATCAAATAACAAATTCAAATAAACCTTTAATTTAGGATTCCCTTTAGCATTAGATTTCTCCAAATATTTCTTGATGGATTCTAACTCATCTTTCAATTTTTGAATCTTTATATACCTTGATTCAATTTATACACATTAAGTTATATCTTGAGATTCATCGCAATACTCATCTCATCTTCCAATTCACAAGTGAACATATCCACTATGTCACTTTTCTCCTTTATTTTAAAATTCATATGAGCAATAAAGTATTTAAAGAACCCATTATTTGGTTTGAACCTTTGATTCTCGTGTACCAATTCTGACTGGAGTGTATCAAGATCCTCTTTTTTGGCTTCTAAATTCATAATTTCTTCTAAGTTTAGATTCTTTCCCACTTCATCAAATTTCATATTTTTTAGTTCTTCATCTTGCGAATCATTCTTCTCTCTTAGATATATGGCCATTTTGATAAGCCTTTTATTTAATAATTTTAGTTTGTTGACTTCAATTTCCTGTAATTGGATCTGGATATCTTTATAATCATTTCTTCATTCAATTTAAGATCTAATTCCTTTGTTATATGGACAACTTTCACTTTTAGACTTCTTGGAATTTCTTCATCATTAGTAGTCCTGACATAAATTGGAATATCAGGTTCTTCACTCATTCCTACAATATCATTTAATGATTAAATATTTTCACTATAAAATTCATCTATACCATTCTTCATCACATTACTAATTTCTTTAAATTGAATCAAACTATTTCCATTGACACTTCCACACCAAGGAATACAACCAGAATTCTTCTCCTTCTTTTTAAGTTCTTCCCTTTTCCATGACACAATGATATAAGAGTAGACTAAAACATTAATTTCAACAAATGAATGAAACAATTCAAATAAAACAAATACAATGAAATAAATCAATGCTATGATACCAATTTTTAGGCCCAAAAGGGTCTTATATACCCAGAGAGGTGGTGGGGTGAATCCAGGTATGGATATTATTTTCAAAATTATTCAAACCCCACTAGATCTTGACATATTTATTATAAGGGTCACTTTATTTTCTCTTAAGTTTTTATGATGATATTATTCTTTACTTCTTTATCTGATGGAAATGCATTGAAATTAATGTAGGAGAACAAGTACAAGAATATACAGATTTTTACTTGGTTCAACCTCATTGGGTTACATCCAAGGATCATATAATGGAAGTGTACTAATGTACCAAATCTGCTAAGGCACACTTACAATACAAGGTTCATACTAGATCACTTCTATGCCCAGACTCACCAACTTAACAAATTCAGAGAAGACTCTCTATCCCTCTTGGTTTAAAACCTATCACTATGTAGGAGCTCACTACTCCCACAATTGATGTGTCCTTACTGTACCTTCATAAGAATCTTCTTTTGATAACTTGAATCAATATATTTTACACCTCATTTTGTGAATTATTAATTTCCAGATTCATCTGATTTATTAATACCCCTTTATAATAGAATTACTTGGAAATCCATTAAATCTTGCGAAGCTCACTGCATATGCAGATCTCAATTTCTTAATTAAGCTCACTTAGCCTTCACAATGATCACAACTATTGTAAAGCACGCACCTTTCATGAATCTCACTTCCTTTCACGAATCACACACCTTTAGTGAAGCTCACTCCCTTTTGTGAAGCAAACCCCCTTCACAAATCTCACACTTTTTACAAATCGTAGATTTCCTTCGCGAAGATCGTTACTTTCATGAAGCATAGATAGACTTTGTGAAGCTCAATACTTTCTATTTGATTACAAATTTAGGTCAAATTACATAACCTCATAAAACTACTTTTCTTCATGATTTTTTTTTTAAAACAACCTTCTCAAATCACCTTTATGAATTCAAAGACATTGGACTTTCATTAAGGAAATCTCTCTGCTCTTAGGTCAAATGAGGGGAGTGTAGGCCTATTAATAGGTCTTTCCTACCATTTCAAAAGCTTATAATATTTCCATTTACTTTTCACAAATCTCCCTAAATTCATTCATGAAGCTCCCTATTTTCATGAAGCACCATAGAAATTTTTCAGTTCGGTAATCTTCTCATAGTCACAGAGAGTTACCATATTCCCATTGCATGTTCACGATGGAAATTAAAAAATGACCATGTAAAACTACTTTGTCAATAATCTCTCTAGAACATAATAGAAGACCTTGGAAACCTACTTTTCCAACAAATAAAATCAACCAAGAAACACTATAATTTTACATTGAGGGATTTTTTTCCCAACAATCTCCCCCTTTGGGTTTTTTTGAAAATTATTTACATTATGATACCTCAATAAAACTTCTTCCATATTCTTATAAAATTCAATTCTTGTGACTAAGATAGCGATCATGGATTTACTCACCCAAAAATCTAAGCCCACATGAGCCATAATCGATGTGAGAAACAAGAGTATCATGAAACTTTCATCAATGAATCATTTTATTCAAAAAAAGTCAATTTATTTCATCACAAACCCCATATATACTGATATATAACCTTTGATCGATCATCTTTAGCATCGTCGGATTTAAAACTCCCACTAATTTTTTTCTCCCCTTATCAACTTCTCCCACTATATTGATTAAGATATTTTCTCCCGATTTCATAGCCACAACTTCTCCCCCTTTTTCAATGAACCCGAAAGTCACTCCTTTGGGGTTTTCTACAGGGTAAAGAGCATAGATCAACACTTTAAGGAAAATAAATCATACCTTGGGGAGAGGGGGTGCCGCATCCACACTTGTTCATGTGTGGGGAGTCGGCAGAACTCCAAGAGCTAGTTGATGCTGCTCAAAATCCTCTTTGGGTAAATCCTTTTTCAGAATGTGTTAAACCTATAGTTCTATAGGCACATACTCCAACTTCATAAGCCCATGCTCCACCTTCTCCTTCATAAAATGATACTTGATTTAAATGTTATTCATCTATGAGTGATGGAATGGATATTTTATAAAATTTATAAAACTTGAATTATTGAAATATATTTTTATCAAAGACTTCATTTAAACTCTCATATCATCATGTTGATGCTTCAACCACAATAAGTACATACAATCTTGAGTTAATACAATATATTCATCTTCTGCGGTTCTCAATGAAATGAAATCTTGTTCCTTTCTTCACCAAAAAGTACACAATCTTCCAAGATAAAATCCTCCACCTAATGTTGATTTTCTATCATCTTCTGATCCAGAACAATCTTCATATGTAAAACCCAATAACTCTTGATGATATTTGTTATTGTACAACAAACCAAAATCCACCATCCAATCAATATATCAAATTATTATTTTTTATTGCAAGTAAGTGGATATACTTAAGATTTATTTAATACAGTGTTGCTTAGCATGTGGAAAAAACAATATTCGTTCATGTTTATATTAAGTAAAATAGACTTCTAGTGATCTGTCTATATTTTGTAACATTAACCGCTTTTCCTTCATCATCTCATGATAGCTTCATCCGGGTAGCTACCAGAGTTATCATCTACTTGGAATTATCCATTCCAAATCTTCTTAGAACCTCCTTGGAAAACTTTTATTGTGAAATAAATGTTTCATTATTTACTTGTTTCACCTATAAACCATGGAAAAATTTCAGTTCACTGATTATTGACATTTCATACTCATTTTTCAATAATTTGGAAAACTGTTTGCATTGTGCTTCATCAAATCCACCAAAGATTATGTTTTCAACATACACCAACACCATCATCATTTGATTAATATCATAGTTAAAATTTAGATCATAATCAACTCTACCATACTTAAAAATAATCTTCCTCAAAAACTAATTTATCCTTGGATACCACACTCTCAGTGCTTTCCTCAAATAATATAGTTCCTTTCTCAGCCGAAAAACTCTTTTCTCATATTCATGAATGTTAAATCCATCTAGAAAAATGATATACACTTATTATCCCATAACCACATTCAGAAATGATGACTTGACATACAACTAGAAAAATTTGAATTTTTTTCCACTATTATGGTAAAGAAAAATCAGATTGTCTCAAGCCTTGAAATAGATGAAAATGATTCATTAACATCGATACCCTCACTCTTGGTGCACCCTTTTCACACAATTCATGCTTTGTTTCAAATAATTGTATCATCTTTATTCATCTTTTTGCGGAAGACCCATTTGGTCATGATGATATTCTTATCGGTTAGTCTCAAAAAGGTCTCCCAGAAAACCTCTAGCATTGGACTAATATAAATCATTAATACCAATTTTCTAGCTGAATTCAGATATTGAATTACTCTTCAAAATGGGGAGGCCACTTTCTTAGAAACAATGTTAATATTCTCTTATAGGCTCTTGGTATCCTAAAAATTACCAGCTGATACCATATTGTTATAAAAAATAGATAATCACGAATCAAATGAATATCAATACTTATCCCCCCAATAATTCTTCTTTTTGTGAACAGATAACCCCCAAACTGAGGCATGATTCCAATAGTTTAATATTAAATGCAACTTAGAACCACTGGATCATTAAATTATAGATTTTACAGCTCTTCTGTTTCACATAAGAATCTTCATCATATAATCTCCATTTTCCATAGCATGAAACTTTCATACACTAATTCAAAAAATAGAGTTGTTATGTAACACCAATTGTTTAATTTAATACCATATGTGAATTTTAAGAGCTTAGATTCTTCTTTTTTTCATGTCTCTCTATTCAACTTTATGCATGCATATCCCTTAATTCAAGTTGTGCGTTAAGTTCTCACTTGGGATTCATCCCACTACTCATGTAATCATCTAATTCACATGTGTGCTTATCCACTATGTCAATTTTCTCCTTTATTTTAAAATTAATATGAGTAATAGAGTCTTTAAAGAACTCATTATATTATTATAGACTTTGATTCTCATGTACTAGTTCTGAATGGCCTATAGAAAGATCATCATTTTTGGCTTCAAAATTCTTAATTTCTTTTGAGTTCAGATTCTTTACAACTTCATCATATTTCAGTTTTTTTAGTTCTTAAGCTTGGGAATCATTATTTTATCTTAGATCTATGGCCAGTTAAATTATCCTTTTATTTAATCCTTTTAGATTTTTTTACTTCAATATCCTATACTTGGATTTAGATTTATTTAGACTCGTTTTCTTCATTCAATTTTTTATCTAATTCCTTTGTTACATGGAAAACTTCCACTTTTGGAATTCTTGGAATTTCTTTATCATCATCATTCCCAAAATCACTTGAAATATTAGAGTCTTCACTCATTCTTGTAACATCTCTAAATGAGTAAATATTTTCCCTATCTGATTCTTCTAAACCATTCTTCATCACACTCTTTCCATTGACACCTCCACACTGAGGAATAAAACTATAATTCTACTTCTCCTTTGAAGTTCTGTCCATTACCATGGAAGAATGAGGTAAGAGTAGACTGAAACATTAATTTCAACAATTGAATGAACAAAGTCAGAGAATAAAGGTCTAATAAAATAAACCAGTGATCTGATACCAATTATTAGTCCCAAAAGGGGATTAGATACCCTGGGGGTGAATTTGGGTATGGGTATTCTTTTCAAAATTCATTCTTCCCCACTAGATCTTGACCTATTTATTATAAGGGTAACATTTTTTTATCTTATGTTTTTATACTGATATTATTCTTTCATTCATTATCTGATGATGATGCATTGAAAGTAAAGCAGGAGACCAAGCACAAGGACACATAGATTTTTACTTGGTTCACCCTCACTGGTCTACATCCAAGGAGCATAAAATGAAAATGTACTAATGTACGAAATCCTCTAAGACTCATTCACAATACAAGGTTTAGTCTAGATCAATTCTATGCCTAGGCTCACTTCCTTACAAAATTAAGAGTGGACTCATTGTCCCTCATAGTTTACAACGAATCACAATGTAAGATCTCACCGCTCTCCCAACTAAAGTGTGCTCACTAATCCTTTAAAAGAATATTATTTTGAACAATTGAATCAATGTGTTTTACCACTCATTTAATGCATCATTAAGTTTCACTTTCTTCTTATTGATGAATACCCCTTTACCAAAAAATTACCAGGCAGTCCCTTCTAGTTCAGGAAGCTCACTGCTTAGAAAAATCTTAGTTTCTTCATGATGCTCACTTAGTATTAGAGATTCTCACAAATTTCAGGAATCACACACATTTTTCAAAGCTCATTTCATTTCAAGAAGCACACAAATTTTACAAAGCTCACTTTATTTTGTAAAGCTCACCACCTTACATGAAGCACACGCCTTTTTTTCAAAGATCATACCTTTCTCAAATATTAGATATCCTTCAGCAAGGAAATTACTTTTATGAAGAATAGATAGCCTTCGTGAAGCTTAATAGTTTCACAATGTTAACAACTTTTATTTGGATTAAACAGCCTTTGTGAATTCCATTTCTTCACAAAATTTTTTGTAAAAATAACCTTTGTGAACTCAGATCCATTTGGATTTTCATTAAGGCTTTCTCTTATCCCTCCGCTGAAATAAAGGGAGTAGAGGCATATTTATAGGCATTGCCTCCCATTATAGAATAATTTATGCTCACCATTTCCTTTTTTTTGAATCTCTCTAAACTCATTCATGAAGCTCCCTATTTTCATGAAGTAATAGGTAAATTTTCCTATTCATAAAGGTTCTTGTAGTCATAGATTGTTACCTTCTTTCCATCAAACATTCTCAATTATTCACACCTTCGCGAAACCCATCCTTTGTGAAACAGAATTCCTCAACAAACCTCCATTCCTTCATGAAACTCAAATATTCATGAAATACAATCATTTTTCATATTTTTATGATACATTCATATAAATCCAAATTTCATGATGATTGATCCATCCTCCAAATTTTGGACCCAAATATGTTGTCCAACACTACGAAATGATGTCACCTTGTATACACAATTTCCCGTACCACTTCTAGGTAGTCCATTCCTTTGTATTGGATATTTTTCAACATTCCATTTCAAAAATATCTTTGGAACACTATAACTAACCATGGAAAACTTATTTTTCAACAAACACAATCAACCCAAAAACCCTGAAATATTACCTTCAGGGATTTTCTCAAACACATATTTCATATTATGCATGAATAGTTTATTAAAGAAAATGGAAAAAATATTAAACATAATATTAGATTATAAATATGAGATCATATTTGAGTCTATTGAATGTGTTTTACCCAAATTACGACCTAAAATAGGTTGGTGTGGGGTGTTCAGATATAATTGTCCTTGGCAATACATTTAGTGGATTATTTAATTAATTAAATTAATGGATGTATTAAATTAAACTAACAGAACCCATTTATTAATACACCATTATGGAAGGATCACCAAGGGTAGCTGCATAACCCAGGGATCACTCAAAGTATTTCCTTCCACCCCTCTATTGGAAAATTAGAATAAAAAAACAATGAAACTTTGGATCCAGGTAGATCATTGCGTAGCGAATGAAATGGCATCTCTCAATCAATGGTAAGTGCATTCTTCATTATAAAATTATTCAAAACTAAATATTACTCTTCAATTTTTGGGTTCCACCTCTATTGATTAAATTATTGAGAAAGATAGTTCTTTATTAATTAATATACATCAATTTGAACCCTTTCCAAGCGTTAGTGTACATATGTAATTTCTTTATTCGATTATTTATCACCTCGATCAGACCCCCATATTAAAAAAGAAATCACTTTTAATGAAAGAATAGATGATCAGAGGACATATTGGGATGTGTTGAGGGATATAGGTGACGAATCATGTGGATTTTGGATCCAAGATCAAAAAATGATGGATGGAGGTGTGTGGTGTGTGTGAAGAACCACCATGGTTAACATATACCAATTTCTAGACACTGAGTAGCCAAAAACGATGAACACTGTCAATATCCACTTATTTTGGGTGGATGGAGGCGAGTTCCACGACATAGGATCCATATCTAGAATGCCAAAGAGAAGGTCTAAATTTATATGAAAAATATAACTACATGTCATGTAGTTTGAAGAGAAAACACCATGTAGTACCCCTCTATCTATGGTGCTAGAGTTTGGGAAAACCTAAGTAGGACATGTTATGTATACCTCCCAGGGTGGATAAGTCGTGTAGTAGGTGCACATGGAAAATACCTTGTGTGGGAGAACAAGTCATGTATCAAATTAAAAATACTCATGTAGACTTACATGGACATGAACATGGGTATCGACAAGACCCCAGGTGGTTGAGGCATGCCTTTTAGTCAACCTACATTCCATGTAACCCGCCTTACATTCTAAAGAACCGTTGGTCTCTCATATCTCCTTTTATTGGACTCAAATTTTGGTCCTTGAGTAGCCTATCCTAAGTGTTTTCAACATAAAATTCGATGGTAGCCTCTATAGTGGATTTTGAGATATGATGTGAGATGTTCTAGGTGTGACACTTATTTATGAAGCACTCGATGATGAAAATGATCAAGCATGATCATTAGAGTGGTACCCCCCCCCAATGAACTAGGGTGTGGGTCTTCTATCTATCTACTGAGTGGTTCCCCCCTAATAGATCAGGACGTGAGTCCTCTACCTACTGAGTGGTACCCCCTAGCGCACCAGGGCACGAGTCCTCTACCTCCTGAGTGGTATCCCCTAACACACTGAGGTTATGGTCCTCTATATACCGAGTGGTTCCCCATATGGAATTAAGGTGTGGGTCCTCTATCTATTGAGTGGCACCCCCTAACAGACTTGGGCATGGGTCCTCTACCCACTGAGTTATACCCCCTATCGGATATAATGTGTGTCCTCCTTACAATTATGGGTAACTCCTACAATATTAGGTTGAAGTTCCTCAATCTAATGAGTGTCACCCCTTGGTGGATCAGGGTACAGGTCCTTTACCTCTTGAGTTGTAACATCCCCCAATATGACACTCTCTCACATGGATAAAATGTGTTATTTATGAGACCTCAAGCATGAATCCCCATACATAAAAGGATAAAAACTAGTAGAAAGGGTGTTATATGTATAGTGGGGAGACTATACCCCCTAGTTATAGAGTTAAAACATAGTGTAATAATCCAATAACAATAATAAATATCAAGGTGTGGAAATAAAAGAAACAATATAATATCGTGGAATACCAAAAAATAAAAGAAAAATTAATGAACAATATGTAATAAATGAATAATTTAATGAAATTATATAATGTAACAAAATGTTATTCTAGAAGTAATATAAAGTAAAAGACTAGAAATAATTGATAAAGACTCAAAAGTTCCTGGTCCTGAACCCCACGCTAGTTCCATTTCCAAACTTTTTCCCATTCAGAAAGAAAACAATCGATAATAAGGTACTTTTACCTTGTCCAATCTTTTATCCATGTAATCATATCAGGTACTAAATAGAGGCCCAAATTGGGTGTGTGTAAAACTCAGTAGGTTGAAACCACCATGTCTAAAAAAACTAGTCTGATAAAAAGTGTATGCAATAATACAAGAAACAAGTGGATAAATTAATTAAACAATTAATAAAATACAACAACAACCTACTTTGGCACCATGCCAAAATATCTTTAATCATTTCTCACAACCATTATAACCATAACCATATAACCCTAGTAAAACATAGCCTACCTCAGCGATATGCTGGAATGTCTCTGAGCATATCTGACAACCATAAAAACTACAACCTCATACAAATGGTATAATGAATCACTAGGTCAAGCCCTCTATATAATCATTTCATCATGTGTCAAAGAATAGCCATATACATATGAATTACAACATGTGTTAGGTAATATCCATGGTATATAAGTGTTACAACATGTGCGTGGGTCAAAACCTGAAATATAAGAATTAAAACATGTGTCAGGGCATAGCCTAGTATATAATCATTACAACATGTGTCAAGGTCAGAACCCAGTATATAATCATTAAAATATGTGTTAGGGTGAGAACCTGATATATAATCATTACAGCATGTGTCATAAGTTCATATCAAAACAATAATCATATCACAATATGACCACATAAGACCAAATAGTTAATTCTACTAATTAACATTTGTCTTTCAATTTACCCATTTATTCAATTAATCAAAAAATCCATTTTTCTAGGTGAATCTATAAAAAGAAAATAGTTGAATTACATTTCATGCTAAAATCATTTTCAATCCATCTCTAATCCGTCATTTTAAAAGGTTTTCTCACCCAATAGGTAACCATAATCCAGGTAACACCATCACTTAAATCCAAAGGGATCCAAAAGGAATCCAACATAGTATTATCATCATTCTATTCAATTAATTAATTATTGTTCACATGCATTACCACAATCAAAAAATTGAATACACATGGAAATTGGAAAACGATCCCTAGGGTTAAGATTTAGAACCCATACCTTTAACCGGTTAAGAACACAATGCTTCCAATGACAAACTCCAATGAGGAAGAAGGTACATAATATCTTAAAGAGAACCTAGATAAAAAATAATCAAGATCAAAACCAAAATCCTAATGTTCAAGGGATTACACTGAAATGGCTAGAGAACGAAGGGAGAAAAGGGAAAACCTAACCAAAACCACTTACTAGAGATTATATGCACGATTGGGATATTCAGAATCAAGTGAGGTGAACCAAAATAACAAGGAATATTCCATAAGGTTGAGAGGACAAAGATGCATGCATGAATGAGGAATTATCATACACACGACCCACTTAAAACTATAGGTTTGGAAATTACATGGTGTGTAATTTAGTTACACATCATTTATTTATTTTTAGAGGGATACGATGAAAAATGAATCGCCTTGGATGAATATTTAATTCTATTGAACATTAAATGATGTGAAATTTATTTATAGAGTGTATTCATTTCACATCATGAACTAGGATCATGACTTTTTCTTTTCAATAGTAACACATCGTGTAACTTAATTACACAGTGTGTAATTACTCTACAAACATCCTACAGTTGTTATCTTACAAAAATGAACCTGGATAACCATTAAGTATTATAAAAATACCAAAAACCCTTAGAAACACTTAACCCATGTATACTCATACTCCATTAATTAAAATAAACATGCATATCTAGACTTTAAGTCATTTTCCCCAACAAAGGCTCTCTGTGTGGATCGTATCCGGTTTTCTCAGGTTCCCTCATAACCTATGTCTGTGATTATTCAAAAAAAATCCACAATGAAACATAGAAACCAAGGTTTAAAGACAAGGAAAAAATCAACAAAAATAAAAATTAATGAAAAAACTAGAGATAGAAGTACCAGAAAAAGAGACGATATCTTAAAACCTCCCTAACATATAATAGTTCATCCCCAAGATGCTTGAAGTATCATTATGGGGTCTCGATGAATAAGTCAGGAAATTATGATTGCATATCATAATACCTATCCTAGGTATCATCCTAAACTCTCCCAAGTTTCCACTATACTCGAACCAACGGTATAGTCCTACCCTAGAGATATCTCTCACTATGGTCCACAACCCGTATCAGATTCTCCTCAAAGGATGCATCAACAAAAAGCTCAATGTTTGATATCTCTACCACATGATAAGGGTCTAGATGATATATCTAAAGCTACAACAAATGAAATACATCATGCATGGTACTTTATCTCTATAGAATGTATAAACGGTATGCCACAAGACATAACCTTTCAACTATCTCAAATGACCCGACAAACCCAGGATCTAGTTTCCCTATTTTCTAATACGGTGTTGCACCAATCTGAGTGACACTTGAAAGAAAACATGATGACCAACCTCAAACTCTTGAGGTTTTCTCTGATGGACAACATATGATTTATTCCTACTCTAAACGGTCACCAACCTTATTCTAATCAACTAAACCCACTCAGATGTCTCCTGCATGAGACTAGGTCCAACAAGTGCTAACTCACCTACATCTAACCAACAAACAAGAAAATAGTATGAACTTCCATAAAAATTCTCAAAAGGTTCCATTTGGATAGATACTTGGAATATTTTATTATATGTGAGCTCGATGAGTTCTATATGTTTCTCCCATGAACTATCAAAAATCTAAAACACATGCTCGTAAGATATCTGTAAGAACCTAAATTGTTCACTCAGATTGACCATCAATCTAAGGATGATAGGCCATACTCAAAATAACTTGCAATCCTTAATCCTTTTGAAGACCTTGCAAGAACCAACAAGTGAAATGAGTATCTATATCATAAACAATATTCCTCATAACACTATGCAACTGAACTACCTCACATGTGTAAAAACTACCCAAATCATTAACTATTAAGGTTTCCCTGATAGTCAAGAAGTGGGATACCTTCACCAGTCGATCCATAATCACACATATTGCATCATTATTATGGGTTTTCCTAGGAAATACTATCATAAATTCGATAGTGACATCATCCCATTTCCACTCAAAAATGAGTAAAGGCTACAAAATACAAAGTAGCCTCTGATGCTCGGCTTTCACCTACTGAAAAGTGAAACATCTCGCAACAAATTCGACTACATTTTTCTTCATTCGTGAACACCAGTACTATCTATACAGATCATGATAAATCATTGTAAAACCAGGATATACTATCCATTTATAAGCATGAAACACTTTCATTACCTCCTCAAGAAATCCCATAGGAACCCATACTCATCCACAAAAAATAAGATAATTTCAACTGACAAGAGACCATCGCGATGGTGTTGCCACACCATATAAGTTTTCTATTAGAACCTAACACTCTATATTAAATAAATGATCTGTATTAATCCAGTCCTAAAGAATGGAAATAACCGATATCAAAGTCAGTTTTCTTCGACCCCAGGACTCCTTAACATCCAGATTCATATCTACAAAGAGATCCCTCATCCGCCACTCATCACAAGACTCCTGTACTGGCTCTTTCTACATCCTTTGAATTAAAGAATTGATAATGAAGCTTCCCTTACCTAGTATGTAATCCAATTTTAATTCAAAAGACTATATATACTCTCTCCATAACCTACACCAAAGTTTTAGGTCCTACATAGAAAATATGTACCTAAGAATCTTGTGGTCCGTTTACACCACAAACCTTTTTCCCAAAAGATAATTTCTCCAACATATCAGGGCATTTACCACTTCTACTAACTCCATATTGTAAGTAGGGTAATTCCTCCCATGTGGTCTCAGCTTCCTGGAGCCATAAGAAACCACTTGATCCTCCTGCATCATAACTGCTCCAAGTCCAACTCCGGATGCATCACAATATATGGTATATTATTTACCCAACATAGGTAATGTATGGATATGTGATGAGGTCAGATTACCTTTAAATTCTTGAAAATATTTATCATAATTTTCTAGAAAATAAATTCATTTTATTTTTAGTCTTCCCTAACATCGGTGATGTGAGACATGGTAAGTCCTATATAATGTGATGATAATAACCCAATAAACCTAGAAAGATCTTAATTTTTTAGACCTTATTGGGATGATCCTAATATAACACAAATGTAACTTCATCTATGTCCACTGAAACTCCTTCCTATAATATGAAATGGCCCAAGAAGTGTACTTTACCAATCTATAAATTGTGTTTTGTTATCTTGGCATAAAGTCGGTGCTCTCTCAATGTAATCAAGAAGATGTCAAGATGTTGGGAATGATCATCTACATACGGAGAGTACACTAATATATCATAAAAACCACAATGAATTGATCCATAAAAGGATGAATGATTCGATTCATCAAATCCATCAATACCGATGGTGTATTGGTCAAACCAAACGACATCACTACGATACCAGCCAAACCTACCCCTAAAATAATTTTGAGGTATGTTTGATGGTATTACCCACAAATGATGGTATCCTAATATCGAATCCATCTTTGAGAAGATCTTACCACCTCTCAATTGATTGAATAGATCTTCAATGTGCAAAATAGGATACTGATTCTTAGTTGTCATCTAGTTAAATCTATGATAATACACACCCAAGTGAAAAGTCACATTAGCATTCTTGGAAAAGAGAATTAGAGAACCCCAAAGTGATGTACTAGGATATATGAAACCCTTAGATTCTAGATATTCCAACTAAATTTTCAACACCTAAAGCTCTATTGGGGTCATTGTACAAGGTGGGATAGAAGAGGTCTCTCCTCCTGTCAGGAAATCAATCATAAAATCAATCTCTCTCTTTGGAGGTAATCCATATAACTCATCAGAACATATATATTGAAAACATTTTACCACTGGAGGAAAGGAATCCTGCTATATTCCACCATCATCTAGATCAAAATAGAATATCTGATCCATGATACAATCCAATATTCACTGAATTAGTGCTACATGAACATCCTGAAGATCCCACTCACCCAAGTGAGAATAGTTTCATACTTATATAGATATAAAGGTAACTTCATTCCTATAACAGTCGATATGAGATTGGTATAAAACTAGCTAATCCATGCCAATAATCAAATCAAACCCCTCATTTCTAGAACAAACAGTTCCCAAAAGAAACAGTAACAACCAGTCTCTAAAGAACATGTGTTACAGTGTTTGATATTCTCTATCCATGATCCCAATGGTGTATTGATTGTTAAACCACCATCCAATATATTCATATCTAAGACCAAACCATTTGCAAAAATAGTGGGTAAAAAGGAATGTGATCCCCCTATATCAAACAAGATGCAAGATAAGGTTGATGGTACAAGAATCATACCTCTGACAGTAGAAGTTCTTATATCCACAATAGTCGAAGGAGTTTTTATAACATACAATAGACTTTCACCTTTAACCTAGGATCTAGTATGACTACCCTGATCTATTTTCCATTCCTATTATTTCTGCTCCTTCACTGGGGTACCACATCCACTACATCACCCTGAAGGCTGATGGATGTCTAACTACCTTCCTGTTGTGGAGAATCTGAGCCCCTTACGAATACAAGTTCCTTCCATGATCCCCTCCCATTATTCTAATGTGGAAATTTTTCATATAACCTTTGATAATGGCTTTATATTCCACATAAACGACACTCAATTGTGGGGTAAGGATACTGCGGGCACTCTTAGACAAAATTTCCACACTGATAGAACTACAATAGAACATGGTCTTGAGTTGGATACCCACTAGATTGGATTATTTTTTTACTACTGACTTGGATAAAATTGTCATAGTGGCACTTCTTGCTACCCAAAGAAGAGCTCCCAGATCACCCTGCTGAAATAGCATGGCTCTTGCTTGGGGACTCTTTGAGATCCCCTTTCGTGATGAGTGAATAGTTCATCACATCCTCAAAGATGATCAAAATAAACATGTTCACCTATGACATGAGCTCATAGAGAAGACCAACTTGAAAATGTCTCACCCTATAGTTCGCATCAACTACCAAATATGGTGTGAAGCGCTACAAGTAAGTGAAGCATCGGACATAGTCCTGACATGACTTCCTGGATCAAATACATGAACTCAAGAGACATCTCATCACTAAACATATATGGATAGAATTTGATCAGGAACTTCATCTTGAATTCTTTCCAAGATAGATTCACTTTCTACCCGACTTTCTCCTGAATGTCCCACCAATGCTTGGTTGGTCCACAAAGCATATATGCAACAAGCTTCACGTTCCCATCTGTAGGTTTCTTGGGGTGATATAAGATCTTCTAAACTGACTCAATCTATAACTAAT
Organism: Viscum album; assembly: GCA_963277665.1. Classification (NCBI taxonomy): domain Eukaryota; kingdom Viridiplantae; phylum Streptophyta; class Magnoliopsida; order Santalales; family Viscaceae; genus Viscum; species Viscum album. The sequence continues at coordinate 259,806,054 of OY728150.1, forward strand.
ATACTTAGGGACCTCCCTCCCTAGTGAATATAAGCAGATGTTTCACCTTAAACCTCTCATCATCTCAGACATCAAAGGCATGGTATAAAAAATATCCATTTCCATGGACCGCATGACCCTCAGAAATCTATCATGAAGATGAACATCCATTTGATCCTAATGAAATATAGGAATATCTTGATTATCTACATTAGGAGTGTACTGATTTTCACCCTCTTGACACTCAATTTGAAGCTGACAAAGGAGGAATTTTATCTACAAGAAAAACATATACCTTAGAGCACAACGTATTAATATGGTCAACCTCAATAGGTGACTACAATTGAGAACCATGAAATTCCGGTCTCTCTAAACATGGATTAAAAAATAATTTATCATGACATAATAGTTTTTTAATTTCATTTATCAGGTATAACAAATATATTATATCATATTCTACATATGAAATACATCACATGCATATAAATATGTCTCTATCATGAACCATGCATGTCAGTATATATCCCTATGTGCCTATCATGGTGCATTAATAAAATTTAACACTATACCAGTCCACAAATAAAAATATTAATAAAAAATAACATCACAAAACATGTGAATCACCCAAGGTGAAATAACATCAAACTATAATAAGCATACATCATGAAAAACAATAATATCCTCGGGAACATGGATTTTCCCTTGTACATGGGTTATCTACTCCCATGCACAAGCACATTACCAAGTCATGAAACATCATAGTCCCCCTTTTACCATTCCTAAACAGTAAAGAAATATAAAATAAACTTGGTGTGCATTGATGCCACTTTGTAAAATCCACCAATTTGGCACTCTCTCACGTGGCTGAAATGGGTTGTTATGAAACCTATAGCGCACCTCCCCATACACCAAATGATTTAGACTATTACCAGGGATATGATATGTATAGAGGGGACACTATACATCTTGTTATAGAGTTATAAAATACTGGAATAATTCAATGACAAAAATAATTATCAAAGTGTGGAAATAAAGTAAACAGTATAATACAACAGAATACAAACAATAAAATTCAACTGAATGAATAATAAATAATAAAATAATAATGTAATGAAATAATGAAATTCAACTAAATTTCATGGAAGTAGTGATACAAAATAAAATAATAGAAGACTCAATAAAGACTCAACAGTCCCTGATCTCAAACCCCATGTCAGTTCCGTCTCCAAACTCAAGCCTATCCATCAAGAAAAAAATTAACATCAAGGTCTTGTTCCCTTGTAAAATCATACTTCCATGTAATCTTATGGGGTACTAAATGGTGTCCTGAATAGTGTGTAAGTAAAAATCATTAGGTCAACACAAGTGTTTCTAAACAAACCAGTCCGATAAGAAGTGTATGCAATGATGTGAGAAATGAGTGTATAAATTAATTAAACAATTAATAAAATACAACAACAACCTTCCTTGAAACCATGATAGAATATCTATGAGAATTTATCACAACCATTCCAACCATAACCATACAACCATGGTGAAACATAACCTACTTTGAATCCTAGTCGTAATGTCTCGCAGCATGTCTCACAATCATGCCAACCATAACCATTTACCCATGGTATAATGAATCACTAGGCCTGACCACTATATAATAATCTCATCATGTATCAAGGAATAACTCGATATATAATCATTACAACATGTTCTAGGACATATCATGATATATAAGGATTAAAACATGTTTTAAGGTCAGAACATGATATGTAATAATTATAGCATGTGTTAGGGCAAAGCCCGATATATAATCATTTCATTATGTGTCAGGGTTAAAACCTAATATGTAAGCATTCAATCATGTTTTAGGGTAAAAACCTGATATATAATCATTACAAAATGTCTCAAAAGTGAATATCACAAAAAAATCATATCACAATATTACCACATAAGACCAAATGGTTAACTATAGTAATTACAATTTGTTTTTAAATTTAACCATTTAATTAATTAATTAATTAAACTATTTTCCAAGGAGAATCTATAACAACAAAACACTTGAATCACATATTATTCTAAAATCATATTTAATCCATCTAAAATCCATCATTTTCAATGGTTCCCTCACCCAAAGAGTAGCCATAAGCCAGGTCACGTCATCAATTGAATCCAAAGGGATCCAATGAAGAATCTGACATATGATTATCAACAATATATTCAATTATTTAATTATTATTCACATGTGTTATCATAATCACAACATTTAATACACTTGGAAATTGAAAAATATACCATATGGTTAAGATTTAGACCCCCTACCTTTAACTGGTGAAGAACACAATGCTTCCAATAATAAACACCAATGAGAAAGAATGTGTAGAAGATTGTAAAGAGAACCTAGATCAAAACTGATCAAGATAAAAACCAAAAATGCTCACAATCAAGGGATTACACCATAATGGTTTGATAATGAAGGGAGGAAAGGGAAAAGCTAACAAAAACCACTTATCTAGGATCCGATTCATGATAGGGATGTCCAAAATCAATAGACGGTTTTATGGATGTCCTCCCTGAGGATGTTCTAGGACTGCCTACAAGATGGGAGATGAAGTTTTTTATTGACTTTCCTATCAAGAAAACTACGATATTATATGTGTCATATCAGATGGATTGTGGTTATATTTGGAGGACCTTTGAGAGAAGGGTTTAATCAGACCTGGTGTGTCCCTTTGTCCAGCTTCAATGTTGTTCATGAAAAAGGTGGATAGGCACTTATGAATGTTTTTGAATTATCGTCACATGAAGCATTCCATGATAAAGAAAAGGTTCCCCTTTCCAAAGATTGATGACCTATTTGACAAGTTTTGAGGTGTGAGATGGTTCTATAATATAAATTCTAGGTCTGACTACCACCAGTTTAGAGTTTGCGAGGATGATATTCTGAATTTGGCATTCCAATTGCACTATAGACACTATGAGTTCATGTTGATTCCCTTTGGTGTGACGGATATCGCTTCCTTGTTTACGGATTTCATGAACCAAATCCTCAATATTTAATTGGAAAATTTATTTGTTGTCTTCATAGAAAATATACTCATATACTCTGATTTAGAGGAGGAGCATATAGAGAACTTGAATATTGTCCTCTATTTGGTTTGAGAGGAACAAATTTATGGTATACTCTCAAAGTGTTAGTTATGGATTCTTGAGGTTCACTTCCTAAGGAATTCCATTTCTGAACATGGATTACCTTTGGAACTGGTGAAGATTGATTCAGTGCTTTCTTTGGATCCACCTAAATGCATGCCTGAGGTGTAGAGTTTTCTTGGCATGGTAGGGAAATATCAGTGGTTTTTGAAGAATTCTCTAGGATTTCATCCCATTTGACCCCTATCAGAAAAGTGAAACTGTTTACATGGAATGAGCTTTTTGAGAGGGCCTTCAAGGAGTTAAGTATGAGGATGAAGAGTGGTCCTATTTTGAGACTATTGGAGGAGGTAATGGAGTATATAGTGTATTTTAATTCCTTAGGATATATGATTAGCTACATGTTGATGTATAGATAGTTAGTTATTGCATATGGGTCAAGGAAGTTGAGACTCTATGAGCATAACTGCATGACTCTTGACCGAGAGATGACAATGATAGTCTTCATTCAGAATATTTAGAGGCACTATATTCTGGGGGAGTGCTTTATGGTTTACTTAGACCATATGAGTCTCAGGTACATCTTTATAATGATATATTTGAACCTAAGATAGAGGTGCTAGTTGAAGTTCCTATAAGACTATGACTTTTAGATATTCTATACTCCTAGAAAGGGAAACATGGTGTAAGAATAACATAGCAATAAGTCCCAAGATCTTTTGGGATATGAAGTGTATGATGAGTTGGCTTCCTTATAGTTGGCCCTGGTTTAGTTGGGGTGTGCATATTTTCTTCAACAGATGGTGTTGAATCCTCTGCTCCTTTAATGTGTGACTGATTCCCAGTTGGGAGACATCGATTATGAGGTCTTGAGTGACTAGATAACCCTTGGAGATTTAACAAATGGATTTTATAAAGGAGGGAGTCAGGTCATCCGTATTCTAAGTATGGATGGTGGTCCCAATCACAATGTAGGAGGATGTGATGAGAGAGTTTCACACATATCCCTTGGTTGTACATCTTGGAATGGTAAAGATGTATAAATACATTTAATGGAAATTTTGGTGAGCCAATACGAGAATGAGAACATCTTAGTTTGTCTCATGGTATCTCACCTATCAGTGGGTGAAGGTTGAGCACCAGGACTTGATGGGTTTTTTGAAGACCCTTGAGATCATAGAGTATAAATGGTATGAAATATCCATGGACTTTATGATAGGGATTCTAGGGATAATGAGAGTCCATGATACCATCTAGATGATAGTAAACTGAATCTTGAAGTCGACACACTTCCTTGTTATTATGGAGCAGAGTTTATTGGATACATTGGGGTAGATGTATGTATGGGATATCTTTCTCCATCATGGGGTTACCTTGAATTTTTTATCTAACTTTGATGTGTGGTTTACATCTCAGTTTTAGAGAGTCCATAAGGAGGCATTCGGGACCAAGATAAGGATGAGTATAGCCTTTCACCCCCAGACAGATGTGAAGATCGAGCACACTATCTAGGTTTTGAAGTATATGTTGAGGGGTTGTGTATTAGACTTTGGATAGATCTATAATGATCAATTTTCATTGGTATAGTTTGTGTACAACAACTACTACCACTCTACAATCAACATGAAACCATTGGAGGACCAATATGAGAGACCGTGTAGGTCACCCTTGTACTAGATAGAGATCGGAACGAAATCTCTTGTGCATCCAAAGATGTTGTAGGTGAAGATAGAGAAGGTCCAGGTCATCCATGAGATGATGATTATATCTTAGAGAAAGAAGAAATCTTACATAGATCGATGTCATTGGTGGTTGGAATTCGATTAGGGAGACCGAATTTTCTTGAGAGTCTCCCCAAGATGAGGATTGTGGAGATTTGACTGGGGAGGCAAGCTATCCCCAAGGTTCATTGAGTCATTTGAGATATTAAATATGGTTGGATATATTTCTTACTATCTTTCCCTACCCCCATAGTTAGAGTGGGTACACAACATATTCCACATATCGCAGTTAAGGACATACATGCAAGACCCACCACACATTATTGACTAGGGCGAGCTACGCATCGAGAATAGAACTAATTTTATAGAGTAACCATTAGAGATTGAGTATTAGAATCTAATAACCCTAAATGGATGGACCATACCTTTGGTTCAAGTTCTATGGTAGCACAGAAGCATGATGAAGAGCTTCTGGGAGCGGGAGAGCCCGATACGGGCTCTTTATCCTGATATTTTTGTTTAGTTTTTCTTTTTTGGGTTTGAAAATCTTGAAGAAGGTAATGATGTGGAGACCCTATTTTTTCCTTGTAAGAATTTAAATATTTTTATATATTTTTTCATAGCCATAAACTGAGACAACATGGAATTCCAAGTATATTTTGGATTCTGATGCAGCTAAAGAATTAGTTTGGATAGGAAAATTTATCCAAAATCAAGACATGTTTCCTAATTATAAAGTCCTAATCACATTGTACTATGGTGATAGCACGATGTTGGATCTTGTAAAGGAGTTGAGGTCACATCATCTGAAAAATCACATACATCAGAAGTATCATATCTTGAGGTATTTTTCTGAGATAGGTGGTATCCTATTTATCAAAGTTTCTATAGAATATAATGAGGTTGACCCATTGATTAAATTCATATCTTAGTATAATCATGAAAATCATGTGAGAGATGGAAAATTAAATATTATTAGTAGTTGGATATAGTCTAAGTTATGGTTTATTAGAGTTGAAACCCAACAAACAACAACTTTGTACTTTATATTATTTTTCTATTCAGTGATTTTAATATTAAAAAATAATTTATGAAATATTGATTTTTCTTTTTCATAAAATCAATGTGGTAATGTCCAAGAATATATGTTGGATTTAAAATATCATAGTAGTTCCCTAATATAATGAGAACCTTGAAATTTTGTGATGATATTCTCAAAAAATTTGTCATATGGTCATATAAGGTTATATTATAGAAAATAAATGATGTAGAATATTGGGGGTTTGATAGTTGTAGGCATATGGTACTTTATCTCATGATGTTCGCACTTGGTAATCTATACAACTATAGATTATGAGGGTATACCCATCAGTTGGAATTCTACATATTATGTATCATTAAATATTCCTATATTTGAATGTGTGTAATGAACCATAGATGTTAATATTATTATAAATTCATATCATAGTTCATTTACTTATATGTATTTTTTTAAAGTATGATGACATAAATTCATAGAAAATTTCGATACGTTGGGTTTGTGGGGGTTATATGTAATTAATAAATAAGTAAAGAAAGGATTTTTACCTTCCATATGTATAAATATTGATATCTCGACCAATTATTGAAATGAAACATTAAAAAAAATCCTTGTCCAGGTGTATGAATGGGTTCATTTCAAGAAGTCAAAGAAACATGAATAAAGAATATAGGTTGGTGACATGAGTATTCAGCCATATTTTAGTTAAAATTGGTGCCTTTATGTGTTCATTGTTTCTAGAATTGAAATTTAGGTGGACCCACTTAATGCCACTGATGAAGAGACCAAGAGGGTCACACACTTAGTGCTTATATTGATCTCAATTAAATTCTATTTGAATTTAATTATTGAGATAAATATGTATTAAAGAATTATTAATCATGTATATTCAATCATTATTTTATGTGATTTGATTATAAAAATATATATTTATTCTCTATACTGTGAGTATTATATTTATTTTTTTATCAATGAAATAATATTCAAGGTTTGGTAAATACCTAGGAGGAAACAAAAATTGATTTATCCTGTCTATTTGGAAGGATATATAGAATATCATTTAAATAAATAAATAATTATTTATTTGATGAATGAAGTTTATTTTATCCATGAGACATGCTCACATCAATGAAATATTATTATTATCATTATTATTATACATGGGTTTCTATAAGGTTTATGAGAATAATTTAGGGCCTATGTACAATTATTTATTCCCTAACATAGCTTTATAAATACCATGTTATATCATTTACTTGGGATCTGTGTGGTTGTTCGCAACACATCCTACTTATTTATTCTATAAACCCAAGAGATAAAATACTACTGAATTCTATCATTAAATGAGATAAAGAATGCTCATATTCCCTCTCTGATTTCAAGAGAACAAGAAATCCTTCAACCTCAAGGGATTGTGTGAAGATCATGGGAAGAGACACAAGAAGATTGATACTGTTACACTAACACCCATAGTACCATCAATAACTATTCAAGATGAAAGAATCATGTGTGGATCACCATTAGAGATATTTTACTTCAGATACTCTAGATGCAATGATGGTATAATCAAACGGAGGTTCAAATGATCAACATCTTCTTCGAATAAAGAATTTAAATATTGAGAGGATTATTATTTTAAAAATAGTTATAAATTTTATTTGGAAGATCTCGAATATAGTTTTGATATTATTGTGTTATTATTTTTCAGTTATAATCATGATACATACCATTCTTCATCATGTTCTTATAATTTATTTATTATATTCAATGAAAAAACATCGTTGAAAATAGGCCCGACTAGATTCTAATATGCATGTAACCAATAAGAAGAAACTGAAATATGGATAAAAATCATTATTCTTACCTAAAGTTTTCCAAATAAAAACTCCTTCTACCACATAAAGAAAGAACAACAATGTGGGGGACTGATTCCAAAACATAGTTTAAAGAAATATTAGGTGTTGTATCTACTGTAATAAAATAACATGAAAAAAGATGAAAAAAATTCATAGTAATTTAGTTTCACTAATAGTTTTGTCATTAATAAAATCAAAAAATGAATCGTGACAAGTATTGAAGGAAGCATAAAAAAGAGATTGAGAGGGATGAGGAAGAGGTTCTTAAGGGTGATACAACCTAAGAATGAGGGAGAGAACTTGAAAAAAGGTGTTTAAGTGGTTAATTATTTAAATAAAATATACCATTTTAATCCTCATAAAAAACTCATCAACTTCCAATTGGGTACCAATACAAGGCTATTGGGTACCCAGTGTCACTTCTAGAAGATTTTTTAGTAACATTAGATACCATCACATAGTTGGTACCCTATGACTGGGTACCCAGTTCTATACCTCCAGAACCTCTACCTCTACCATCCACTTTCTCTCAATTAATCCCCAATTACTATTAAACTCCCCATATTTATCATGTATACAAATAAAAAATTGAATGTTAAAAGAAAAACTAACCCATGGTGATGAGATTCATTATAAAAGGACACAATTATTAAAAAGTGTATATCTAAGGTGGTATTTGAGTTATGCTTGGACTAATTATCTAAAGTGTAGCATGTTGGTCACCCTACATGCTGACATGTGGTAGTTAATATCTGAGGAAAGGGTATCCATGGAATAAATATAAATTTGATGACATTTAATAAAAAAATTGGTAAGTTTATATATCTATGAAAATTATACCATGGTTGAATCAAATATAATACTACATATTAATTATCTAAACACTATTTGAATAACAAGGATGTGTAGATGATGAATGAATATATAAAAATATTTTTTAGTTTATAGAGATTGTGAAAAATGATTCAATTATGCCAGAAAAATTATAATAGTTAGTGGGTGACCCTTTTTAAAATGTGATCACGTGATCTAAGTATATAATTAATGAATATATATTTTATACTATAAATCAAGACAAAAAACTATAGTTTAGAATAACGATGTAATTTTTTCACTGAAACAATGCATATTTCTAGTGAAAAAAGTCAAAAAAAAACAATATATTCATCAATTTCATATTATGGAGTTGTTGAAGATATATATGGTATTGATTATATTAAATTTTGAGTACTAGTGTTCAAGTTTAATTGGGTTGATGGTAACAATGGTGTTAAAATTGATAAATTCATATTTACACAAACATATTTTAAAATATTAAAAGATAAAGATGACCCTTTTATTATGGAAACACATTAAAAAAATTATATTTTTTATGCATCCGATGATTAGTTTGTTATCATTTTACAAGGAATAAAATGGAATTTTTTTGATTATAGTCTTGATGGTGTTGACAATTTATATGATATTTATTCATCCATGACTTGATCATCAAAGGATACTAAGGATTATGAAATAAACATAGTTCATGCTACACAGAATGACTAGGGTGAAAGGATATGGTAAAATAATCCTTCAAAAATATCTTAATAGTTTTGGAACTGTAAATATATTTTATTTTACTTTTCAACATTTTCACATTGAGAAGTATAATTTATTACTATTATAATTATTCAAATTAAATATTTTTTATAACTATTTTGGTTTAATTTCAATCTTGTTTATATATTTTTGAATGATTATGAATTGTCAATTTTATATGGTAAGTTTATTATATTATAACTTTGATATAATGTAACTTTTGTGCAATACGCCACTAAACATATTGGTATGAAAATGTTTTTGGGAGTATTTATTTGTTTGTACTGTTGTTCTTATATTTTTTATGTCTCCATATTTTTGGTTTTTATTTATATAAAAATAATTTTAAAAATGTCATTTATCACACCGATTATTAAAAAAACTGATGTGATATATATGCCATCATATTTATAAAATAATTGACATTGAAAGATGTTTAATTTTAAAAATAATATTCATGTATACTATATTTGATAACGGAATAATTAATACCTATAATTGAAAATATTTCTTTGTGATGTTTATTAAAATTCATGTTAAAAATATATTTACCATGTCACTTGTAATGATATCATTTCATAAACCGTGTAAAAAATATGACATTAAAAACCCTTTTTTTACTAGTGCTTTCAAAAGTAAATATATTCACATGAATAAAATGGACAAGATGACCTTTAACAACCAAAATAATGATTGATTATATTTTTAGTTTAAATTTTCAAAAACAAATGTGTATAAAAATGTTATGAGTGCCTCATATTCTTAATCAATGAACTTATGAAGTAGATTTGGATATCATTTTTGAGATAATGATTCAAATATATATATATATATATATAATTGAGGTTATTTTGACATGAAACCAATTCCTACACATCAAAAATTACTTGTGACTCTTTGTCCTATATTATCAAGAAAATCCAAGCATGTCTGATTGGATTTTAGTGAACGACACCTTTTGAACTAAAATGTCGATTTTAAACCGATAAAAAACACTTTAAGTCATACCAGGAACATCATGTATTGGATTGAGGTGAGTTTTATTCTTACACAACAAAAATTATTTATGAATCATTTTTATAAAGTATAAAAACAATCCTAATGTGTTTGCTCAGTTTTGAGTAGGTCAGTTGTCCATTTTACTAAAATTGATGTCAATTTTAAATAAAAAGACGTACTTAGAGTCATAAAAGTCACATTATGCAACGGATCGAGATACGTATAATTCCAAAACATATCATATGAGTTTTTATCATTTTCCTTAATAATTAAAACAATCTGAATTTTTTTGCTCAGTTTTGAGTATGTTAGTTGTCTTTTTTTCTAAAATGACATTTTAAACTAGAAACACACACTTTTGACTAATTTTGATCACATAGTATATCATTTTGATGTGAAAATGATTCATATATGTCAAAAATATCTTATGAATCATTTTCCTAAATTTTTATGAAAATAAGAGTGCATTTGATTGGTTTTCAGCGAGTGACACTTTTAGAACTAAAATGTCGATTCTAAACTGACAACAGACACTTTTAGTCATACCGAGCACTTCATGTATCTGATTGAGGTTTGGTTGATTTATACACATAAAAGATAAATTACTTATCATTTTATTAAAGAATAAAAACAATACAAATGAATTTTCTTGGTTTTGAGTAGGCCAGTTGTACATTTTACAAAAAATGGGTCAAATTTAAATAAAAATATGCACTTTTAGTCATACCGACCACACTTGGGGTTGGATTGATATAAGGATGATTCCTACACATCTAAAATTACTTATGGATCATTTTCGTAAATTATAAAAATAATAATAAGGCGTTTTCTTAGTTTTGAGTACGTTAGTTTTCTTTTTTACTAAAATGTCATTTTAAACTGGAAACACGCACTTTTGACTCAATTAGATCACATAATGTATCAGTTTGACATGAAACTGATAATAAAAATAAAAAATGACTTATGAATCATTTTCCTAAATTATCAAGAAAATATAAGTATGTTTCATCGGTTTTATGTGAGTGAAACTTTTCGAACTAAAATGTGGATTTTAAACTGATAACGGACACTTTCAATCATACCGGGCACATCATGTATTATATTGAGGTGTGGATGGCCCTACCCATAAAAATAACCTATGGATAATTTTCTTAAAGTATAAAAATAATGTTAATGTTTTTTATCTGTTTTGAGTAGGCCAGTTGTCCATTTTACTAAAATTAGTGCCAATTTTAAATAAAAGTATGCACTTTGAGTCATACCGATCACATCATGGGTCGAATTGAGATGAATATGATTCCTAAGAATCTCAAATGATTTATATATCATTTTACTAAAGTATCAAAACAATATGAAAGTGTTTGATTAGTTTTGAGTACGGTAGTTGTCTTTTTTACTAAAATGCCCTTTTAAACTCGAAACAAGCACTTTGACTCATTACGATCACATCGTGTATCGGTTTGATGTGAAAATGATTCCTAAACATCACAAATGACATATGAATATTTGTTAGAAATTATTAAGAAAATAAAATCAGATTTGATTAGTTTTCAGTGCGTGACACTTTTTTAACTAAAATGTCAATTTTAAAGTCATAACGAAGACATTGAGTCATAACTAGCACATCATGTATCAGATTCATGTGAGGATAATTCCTACACATCAAAAATGAATTATGGATCATTTTATTAAATTATAAAAATAATATGAATATATTTTTTCAGTTTTGAGTTTGTTAGTTTTTTATTTTACTAAAATTAATGTCAATTTTATATAGAAAGAGTATTTGAAGTCATACCTTGTGTCATATTGGGGTACATCCAGTTCCTAAAGATCCCAAAATCTAAAAACAATAACATATATTAATGTTTCCACAATATCCATTGACTTTCTTTGTCAAACTATCAATAATGCATGATAAACTTCGAACAAACCACCCCTTCTTGAAAAAAATAATTCACTTGTATCGGAAAATACACTACTGGAAAACTAACCTATACCAACGGTTTGGAACTGTTGGTATAGGCCTCCAAACCATTGGTATAACCTGTACCAATGGTTTGGAGAACCGTTTCCAAGTAAGCCGTTGGGATAGGTCTATACCAACGGTTTTGGGAAAACCGTTGGCATAGTCCTATCCCAACAGTTTTGGAAACCGTTGGTATAATTAATATGAAAATCTATACCAATGGTTATGGAACCGTTGGTATATGTATTTCAAAAAAAAAATTCGCTGGGATTTGATCCCAGGACCCCTAGTTTATTATTCAACGTCTTAACCACTAACCTAACATGACTTTTGTGAATATAATTACAAAAATATATATATGTATACTCATAATGATTTTAAATTTTTATTTATATAATGTTCTGGGTAAGAAGAAATGATAAAAAATCAAAGTATATATACCAACGGTTGTCAAAACCGTTGGTATAGGCCTATACCAACGGTTTTGACAACCGTTGGTAAAGATTTTGACTCTGGATTTTGATTCTGGGGCAAGGTTGGTTTGTGGGTGACCTTTCCCAACGGTTTTGGAAAACCATTGGGATAGGTATACCCTTTCCCAACGGTTTTGGAAAACCGTTGGGATGGGTATACGCTTTCCCAACGGTTTTAGCCAAACCGTTGGGAAAGATGTCCACAAAGTGGACATTTCCCAATGGTTTGGCCAAACCGTTGGGAAAGCGTATACCGATCCCAACAGTTTTCCAAAACCGTTGGGAAAGGTGCCCAAAATGTGGGCTTTCCCAATGGTTTGGACAAACCGTTGGGAAATACATACCCTTTCCCAACGGGTTGGCCAAACCGTTGGGAAAGGTGGCCTCAAAGTGGGATTTCCCAACGGTTTCGCCAAACCGTTGGGAAAGGGAACCTATACCAACGGTTTGTAAAAACCGTTGGTATAGAAGCGTTGGGAAAAGTCAGATTTCCATTAGTGATAATTATTATTTGAGTAATACTAAAATGAAATACATTAAACATAAATATGAAATAATAAATTAATTCTATACATAATTATATTAGTCCTTGTAACTTCAAATTTGTCATTGACACAACATTCTTGATATTTGATGAATACCCCTATGAAACTTTTACACTATTAAGGAAAAGGAAAAATTGAAAATTTTCTTATAGTGTGTAATCTTTTGGAGGAATAAAAGTCTACCTTTTACCATCCACTGATTCCAACCCTTCCCTTATAACCATTTCAATAAATTCCAACCTAGCATTGATTCCATCTTCCATTTTTCTAGGAACATTTAGTAACGTGCCAATAACACAATCAAATACATTTTTTCTACATTAATAAAATCAAGAAAATGTATAACATACAAAAAATTTCAAAATGGTAATTCAAAGAAAATTGATTTTCCTTCTACCTGATTTTTTAAGGTTTTTAGAAAATGATTTACCAAAAACAGTGTCAGTATATTTTACTTTATTATACAGTTGATCACTCGTTACTGGAGATGGTGTTGTACATTGTTCGATATTCCCATCGAATGTTATCGTCTAGGATATTTATTTATGTCATTGAGTTAAAAATTTACAATGTCATAAAAACATTGTCTTTGAGGAATGTTTCCACCAAACTGAGTTTCTGCAATTTTCACAAATGGAACACCCCACCATTCCTTTAATGCTATAGCTTGATAAATTTTCATTAGTGGGGAAGTGATTTATTATTTTGTACAACATGGACCTCATTGTTAATTCTTCACTTTTATGAGCATCATACATTGTAACACCTGTATCTCACATCAATTTAAGATCTTCAATCAACGGATCCAAATAGACATCAAGATCATTATCGTGTTTCTTTCATCCAAATATAAGCAGAGACAACATAATATATTTTCACTTCATGCAAAACTATGGAATCAAGTAAAAATTTACCAAGATGAAGGAAGATGTATTGTGAGTACTACTCTTTACACCAAAAGTATTTATTCCATTTTTAGATAATGCAAGACAAAAGTTTCTCAGCTCATTTCCAAATTTAGGATACTCGTAATCAATTTTATTCCATTAAGGAGAATGTGACACCCTGAGTTTTTACGAACATTTTTTTTAAATAAATTAAAATTTTCATTTATATCTTGAAATTCACTAATTGAAACAT